>JAZHRO010000012.1:35025000-37525000 GCA_037157565.1 Thalassia testudinum | reverse complement strand
ATCCTCTATATCCACTTGCATGATTGGAGGTTGTGATTGGGATTTTAAAAGATTTTTGAAAGAGGATTTGAAATGGTTTTCAAAGGGGAATGAAATTACATTTCATAAACATTAAATTTAGATCTTCTTCTCTGGTTTACAAGAGATTTTAAGTGATTTTAAGATGAGACCCATTAATGGTGTTCAAGGAGATTGAGTGAGGAGATCAATGAAAGACCCAAAGCAAAAGCCCAATTGGGGTGACGTTTTACCCTCCATATATCCACTTTCATGATTTTATATTGGAGGTTGTGATTGGGACTTTAAAGGATTTTTGGAAGAAGATTTGAAATGGTTTCAAAGGGTTTGCAATCTTACTTTTATGAACATTGATTTTAAATATTCTTTTATGATTTCAAAGAGTTTTTGAATGATAATTACTATCTGACTTGGACATTAAAGATCTAAGATCAGACTCTACCAAGTCTGATCTTGGGTGTTTTTATACTGAATTTGATGATCAGATCAGCTGCATGACAGATTTGGCTGCAACAACAGACCTTTGATATGTTTAAGATGTCTAGATTGAACTCATTTAGCTGCTGAAGTTGCTAAGTAGATCAGCAGCTATTGTTTGAGCTGTTGTTCATGCTGTAGTTGCTGCTGCAATTGATGTAGCTGTTGTTCTATTTGCCAGATATGGTTAGGGCAGTGGCTGAGGTTTTTGATATTTTAAATGGTTGACATGTTTGTAATGTGGTTTAAATTTTGTAACAAGCTTTCATATACTGTTAGAGTCCATAATTTTATTGAATTGGCTTATAATCTGTTGTTAAACATTGATTGTCAGCTATTAATGTGTAGATCTGCCCAAACAGAGAAATTAGATGATCTTTAGTTGAAATTCATGTTTACATGTTTGAACACCTTAGATCTGATATGAAGAATGTTTCTAAATGTCTGAAATGCCTATCCAACCCTCAAACCACATTCTTAGACCTTAGGTTCCCATTGAAATACCCCTTTAAGGCCTAGAATGAGCTTCATTTGTAAATAAATAAAAACTATAAAAAAATTCTCAAAAAATAAAATAAATGTGTAGTGAGTAAGAATAATTATATTTTTAAGTGTATGCAATGTTTGAAGGTCATCTGAACTTCCGGCTTGGTAGAACATACCAGTCGACGGTTCAGTATACCTTAAAACTTAATAAAAGAACTCAAACTTAAAAAATCCCAAAAATACTCTATTCATCTCATCTCTCTCTTTATCTCTCATCCCCTACCTCTATTAAACTTAAAAAACCCATAAAAATCAGAAAAAATCGAAGGACTCCCAAAAATACTATGTATACTATGTAAATACATGTATATATAAGCTATATACTAAGCTAAATATATGTACATAGTGTAGAATGTATATAAACTGTATATATAACTTATATATGTATTATATATTATAAATGAAATATTTATAGTAAATTATTATGTATATAACTTTACTAAATAAGTAGATATTAATTTAATTAACTTATATGTACTATAAGCTACATAATTATGGAAACCCCAATAAATAAACTTATTTATAAGTAACACTGTACATACATATTTATATACTTCTTATGTACATTATAATACCTGCAAACTAATTTAATTATATTTATACAGTAAATAATTAATTTAATAAGTTATTAAGTAGTTTACTAACTTAAAATAAAATAAATTAGTAAATTAAGTTATTGTTGAAGTATTTTATATTGTATATTTGTATTATAATATTTTAAGCATTTTAAACTAATTTAACTATATTTATACTGTATTATATTATTTATATGTAATTTATGTATAATACCTTCAAAGCTAATATTTAAATGTCTATAAATTAAAATAAAACTTGTAAAATTCAATAAAATTATGTATTAAATAATTTAACATGTATCTTAATACTGTATAATATCAATTTGATCATTAATTTTGTAACTTCTACTTTAATTAACAAATTAACTTATAAGCCAATGTATACAATTTGTAAATTTTGGATAATTTATTTATATAGCAAAATTAATTATTTTGTAAATTAAATATATAATTATATAGCCCTATATAAGGGCTTTCCAACCATATATTTTAATTGAAAATTGAAACTCAATTGGGCCCTCAAATCTCGGGCCAAATCAAGGAATTTAAGACAGACAACCACGTGCAGCCGTGCCTGAGAGGCGCATTGTTTAGCGCAACATTGTGGCCTGGCGAGTGAGCACGCCTCCATATTAGTGTTTTGTGTTGAGGGCTATGCAGTCGTCATGGGCACTCGGCGCCTCCCTCACACATACATACCCCCATTCTCTTTAAGCATATGAATGATTTGAGCATGTGGTATGTGTTTATATTGTGTGCGGTGCATGGTTGGGAGCTGTGCACTGTTCATGAGTCTGATTAGGCCGAATAAGGAGCCATGACCGATTAAAATGCACCTAATGAGAACTAAGATGGCCCTAGTAGAGAGCTGGTCCTACCCTGTGATAGGTGCTGTGTATCCTTCAAAAAGGCTGCCCGCCAATTAAACCATTTTTGGGTTAAGAGCCGATCTGAAGCAGCAGAGAGGGATGGCTAAGAAATTGGTTAAGTATCGCCCCTATGTGCTCTATGAGCCTTCTGTACATAGTGTGTGTTGTGCCTGCGTGGCTTGGTGTATTATCTGTGAATTGAGTGTTGTGTGTGTTGAGTTGTGTAGTGTGTGTATAAGTGTTCGAGCATCTGTATATATATATTGCATATATGTAAATAATATGCATATAAGTATAGTTAGAGTATAATAGTGTTGCTTGAGCTATTATGCATATAAATAAAATATAGCTTTAATGGCAAATATATTCGTCACTGTAGAGAGTATTATATGTCAATATAGACATTAATTTTTACTTTAGCTTATGTATATAGTTTTTCTATGGTATAGTGACACTTTCATATGTCCTTGTAGATATATTATATGTTACTGTAGATATTAGTAAGTTAAGTTAAGTTAGTATAGTATATATTATTACTTATTTTTTTACCTATAGCTAGGTATTATTATTATTAGTTGTAAATAGATAATATAGAGTAATTATACATGGTTTTTTATGCTTATTTGTATTAATTATTTTCAAGCATTGTAATTATTTCTAATACATTCTTTTGTATATAATTGATTCATTCTTTGATTCTTTGATTGATTCATTCATTCTTGTATATAAATAAATCATTTTGGAATTAAAGAATATTATTGGACTTAGAGAGTGATATATATCAATAACCGCCTTCCAGTGAACGACCTAGAATAAACCAATAAAAATTAAGTATATAAATAAAATTGACACGACGGTAATTTGTATTTGTGACATATACTACAAGAATGACATTAAAAACCTCTTTTTAGTACGAATCGGTAGTCGATGATCAAAAATCATGAAGAGATCCTAAGGTACTAATACTAGATAGAGGAACCAATTTAAATACTATGTCACATGTGGTTTGCATATTTTGAAATTGATATTTATGGATACCCATGCTTAATATTTGAATTGATATTTAGATAGATATTAGGAGATATATGATACTGGGATTTGGATAAGCTAACCTCTTAACAATCATATAGTCAAGTTGAAGATGAAGGAGGAACCCTATTCACCCTTGTTAGTGTTATTCGACACTTCTTCAAACCCATAGGGTATTTAAGTTGATCAAACTTTGAAAACCAATTCCTTTAACAATAATTAGGCTAAGGACTAGAAATTTGATATTTATTGTCAGTTATTTGCCGTCTCTTGTTGACGGTTTTTATATAAAGCGACGACGAATGAGCGATATAACTCTCTCTAACAAAAGGAGTGACAGCTGGTGGGTGTACTCTTAATATTTACTATTGTTTGTAAAAGCGACTGCAAAAATATTTTTGCTATCGTTTTTTAAATAAAGCGACGGTGGATGTGTACTGTTAAGGGGGCGAGGCATTTGGACACACGGTGAAAATTTTTGAAGTTACATTAGTCATCGGTTGGTAATTAAACTGACAACGTATGTTAGTTCGTGTACCGTACATAGAGCCCAATCACTGTTCAGCTTCGCCCCCCACCCCCCAAAAACCCTTGCCACTGCGTCTGACTAGAGCCCCTCCTCGTTGTCCTCCTCCTCCGTGGGTAACTCCTCGATACTCCTCTTCCTCCTGCCCCCCTCCACCTCTCCTCCTATGATCCTCCTCCTCGCCCCTTCTACCTCTCCTCCTCCTGACTACCCCCCTCCTTCTCCTCCCTACACTCCTCCACCAACACCCCATCCTACTCCTTCTCACCACCATAAGAGCTCCTCCTCCCTGACCTCATCCACCATCGCCCCTTCGTCCTCCTCCTCCTTCCTACCCTCCTCTACCAGTGCCCCCTACTCCTCCTTCTCCTCCTCCTCACCGCCCTGACACCTCCTCCTCCCCGCTGCCCTCCTCTGCTGGCCCCCCTCCTCCTCTTCTTCCTCATCTCCTCCTACCTTCCCCCCTCTCCTCCTCCCTGTCGTCATCTCCTCCTCATCTCCATTCTCATATCCTCCTCCTCCCCCTCCTCATCCCAGTCGTCCCCCTCCTCCTCACTCCTCATCTCCTCCTGCCTTCCCCCCTCCTCCTCCTCGTCCTCTTCTCCCTCCTGCCTTGCTCCTCCACCTCCTCCCCCTCTCTGTCCTCATCTCCTCTTGCCTTCCCATTCCTCCCCTCATCCTCCTACCAGTTTTTTTTTTAACAATTAGATTTTTCTTAATATAACAATTGTAACAATTAGATTGCATTATATTAGGTAACCTAATATAATTAACAATTAGGTTGTTAATTATAAATGTTAAAAAAATTATAATAGTTATAAAAACTTTATATAAGTTGTAAAGTTTATAATTAGATAATAATGTGTTATTTAATTGATTCTGTTTCTAAATTACAAGTTATCGCTAATGGGCATTTTTGGAGGTTGTACTACTTGGAGGTATAATTTTAACGTTTTTAATTTATTTAAATGATAATATAGGTTTTTGTTAGATGTAGGGTGTGCCTACATATTATTTTTTTTTGTCATTGAATGCATGTAGGGTGTGCCCACTTTTAGGAATAGATGTGTGCATGTTATTGAGTTTACTTTTAATGTGTGGTGTGCCCACTTTTATTGTGTATGCTATTTTGATTTTTAGGTTTATTTTTATTGTATGTTATTGAGTTTATTAGTGTTACGACCCGATTCCCGAATCCCTACAGGATACGAGAATCGGACCGACTCGACTGATCCCAAGACCCTGTCGTCCAACGAGAAAGTAACAAAAAAGCAGTAAAATAAACCGCATTCACCATGCAAGCAACTAATAGTAACAAAAGTACAGCAGTAAAGAAAAGAATTACTATAGTACACACCACCACAATAGTAGAAAATAAAAAAATATGTACAGAAATATGAAGCTTATAATAAAAGAGTGCAACAGTGTAACAAAATACTTACTACTACAAAAATGGGTACAACACAAGTATAACTACTGGGCTCTACTAGGCCTAGCACCCTCCGCAGCCGTAGGATCTGGTTGCTCAACACCTAGTCCTTAAAAAGGTGGTAAGTACGACATGTCAGTGAAACGCTGAGTAGAGTGGCAATTAGCTAGCTAAGAAAAACAGTAAAGGTGGACAAGTAGCTGTTGTTTTAATTTCTTTCTTTATCTTACTCTTTCTTAGTTTATTTCTCAGGTCTTTCTCTGGATCTCGAATGTTCCTCATGGGAACGATCTTGATTGCAGTCTTTTCCGAAAAGTAGAAGTAGCACGTGGTGCTTTCCTGGCCGGGAGAGTCCCCCGTGGTGGTCCTACCTTTAGTCAACCACCCCAAGGTCGCTGACAGGCGTAACGGTGACTATGGCACGCGCGATAAATGCACAGGTAGCTACTCCGCACTGGCACGCAGTCAGTCGTTTCCGTTAACGGGTGCGCCCAAAGCACAGCACGGAGCGAGTATAGGGCAGAGCCCTCTCAGTAACAGGGTTCCAGCCCCTCTACAGTAACCAAACAGGGGTCTCGCCCCTCCACAGTCCGCGCACCCTCACCTCACTACCCTGGTTTGCCAAGTGGGCCTAACAAGTCGATGTAGGATGGCTAGCTGAACCCCGGGCCCCGTGGGGTGGCTACTCTCTCCCTACACTAGTAGCTCTCCCCAGTACTGTGTACTCGAGGGTCATAGAGTCAATACAAAGTGGCCAGTCTTAACCCTGGGTCGCAAACCTAGGGCGGCTAGCTCCGCTCTGCACTAAACAGGGGGACAGTCGCTCTCCTTGGTACTCCGTACTCAAGGGCCAGCTCACTTCCCCATTCACATTTCCAGTTCCATTCTTTGTATTTCTAGGAGCTATACTCCTAACTCCCCGTAGGGTTCATGCTTACGTTTCTCAGATAGCATGTGTTTCCAACATCCAATCTTTATTTTCCAATTTATATACAGGCAGCTAGTATTTATTTGCAAATAACATGAATTACATGTAACAGTACTCTACATTTCACAGGCAGCTGTTATCCAATTACAGGCAATTATTATTATTCTATCTACTTATCCAAGACTGCAATTCAAGCATTTAATACAATCGTTCCAGAGTTTTTAGTCTTAGGATTCATGTCATGCCTTAGGATCTATCATTCAATCTAGTTTTCAGGTCCTAGGATTCATGTCATACCCAAGGATCTATCATTCAATCTAGTTTTCAAGTCCTATGACTCATGCCATATCCTAGGATCTATCATTTATTTCAGATATGCATTAATGTTTGTAATTAACTAAGGGAAGCCACTCTACCCGTAAAATCAGGGGTAATGGGAGCTCGATCAGCAGGTCCTCGTGCTTCCGCAACCCCCAAGTCTGCAACAGAATGAGGTCCTATGCAAGGATCAACCACAAGAAACCACTCAGAACAGGATAAAAGTATTCCAAACAAGTAGAGGAACTTATTCTGAGAAGAATGGAATCTTAAACGTGGAAATCGAGCCTCGAACGGACCCTAAACGGGTCAAAAACGACAACTCTGACTCAAATCAGACGTCTGGAACATCTTCCAGACATCTTAAAAAGGGGTCCAGGTCATACCTCACTCTGCGCTGCTCCTCAGACGACCAGTGGTCCTACTGAACCGTCTAGACCCAGTTCCAAACGTCCGACCACCTCTCCAGACATTTGGAGATGCTCTCCGCCGTCTGGTGACTCGCCCAGACGTTTGAACCGCGTGGGAGGGCGCGTCCCATGCCTTCCCGAAGCTAAACCTGCACGTGCAAGCAAAAACTCCCTCAGCAAGGCACGTGACAGAGCTTCAGCGGAACAGCCTGCATGGCCATATCCGCAAAAATGAAGGTATAGGCACAGTACGTACCTATCACGTCGTCCGCGTCGCCTGGATGTAGGTCCAGACGTCTGATTCTGGGAAAAAATCCCAGAATTAGAACCTCCTTCGTCTTCTTCCCACTTCATGCGGCCGTGCCGCGCTCGTTCGCCCGCTGCCTGAAGCTGCAGCAGCACCGAGGAAACCTCCCCAGCAAAACGGTCCTCCGCACGCACGCTGGCCGACCTCGAGCTGCTCTGGCGAGCTCTCTCTCTCTCACGACTCGCGTGCTCTCTCCTCTTCCCTCTTGCTGCACCTCTCCTCTTCGCCACTGCACCCGGCAGCAGCTGCAGCTCGCTCTCACTCTCTCTCTCACGCTGGAGGAAGGAGAAGACGGGTGGGGTGGTGAATGAGGGAGAGGGCAGAGGAGTATTTGTAGGCATTGGGGGAAGTTTTCTGCAGGTCAACGAGGGGAGAGAGAAAGAAGAGGGCAGAGGTTTCAGTTTGCACGTGGCACGCACACAGACTCACGATCGTACGCACGCAAAAATTAATTTCCAGACGTTTGGGAAGGTGTGCAGACGTCTGGACCAACTCCCAGACGTCTTAAAGTGTTTTGATGTCACGATCTTAACAACATAACAAACTCAAAGGAAGTTTCATCCCCAAAACTTGCGCTAACAAGGGTGCGAAAAAAGAACAATATACACATAACAAACTCTAAGAGGACCGAAGTCGGTCCGAAAAGACGTACCCTCAAAGAGCTCCGAGTACCACTCCCACATCGCCGCCTCAGGCTCCCAGGTAGCCTCCTCATACCGCTGGCTCCTCCACAAGACCATCACCAGGGGTACTTGCATCCGTCTCAGACTCCGGACGGCTCTGTCGAGAATCTGTACTGGCCGCTCGGGGCAGGTCAGGTTGTCACCCACCTCGACGCTCTCGTGGCTCAGAACGTGACTGGGATCAGCGACGTACTTCTTGAGGTTGGACACGTGGAACACGTCGTGCACTCCAGAAAGCTAGGGAGGGAGGGCAAGCCTGTAAGCAACGGGTCCAACCCGCTCCAGGACCTCAAAGAGTCCCACGAACCTCGGCACGAGCATCCATCTCACCCCAAACCACTGCAGGCCCTTCATGGGCGAAACGCGAAGGAAGACGTGGTCCCCAACCTCAAACTGCACCTCTCTGCATTTACGATCTGCATAGCTCTTTTGTCTGCTCCTGACAGTGCGGAGTCGCCTGTGAATCTACTCGATCACCTCCTGACTTTGCTGGATCAGCCTGGGGCCAACCTCCCACTTGGTCCCCACCCCAACCCAACTCAAGGGTGCCGTACACCTCCGTCCGTATAGGGCCTCATAGGGTGCCATGCCGATACTCGAGTGACAACTGTTATTATATGCAAACTCCGCTAGGGGCAAGTGCTCCTCCCAAGAGCCCCTCCAGTCCAATACACAAGCACGCAAAAGGTCCTCAAGTGTCTGTATCGTGCACTCAGACTGTCTGTCCGTCTAGGGGTGGTATGTCGTACTGAACCTCAATCGTGTCCCCAAGGCCTGCTGAAACTCAGCCCAAAACTGGGACGTAAAACGGGTATCCCGATCGGATACGATCTCTCACGGAACTCCGTGTAGCCGTACCACGTCGCGGATACACCTCTCTACCAACTGTGCTGGTCCCAAGGTGACTTGGATCGGTAAGAAACATGCCGTCTTCGTCAATCTATCCACGATCACCCAGACTGCGTCGTGTCCTCGCTGGGTAACGGGCAAGCCCACCCCCAAGTCCATGGTGATGCTCTCCCACTTCCACTCTGGCACTGGAAGTGGCTGCAACGGCCCTGCAGGCCTTTGATGCTCGGCCTTCACCTGTTGGTACACTAAACACTACTGTACGAATTCACCCACATCCCACTTCATTCCCCTCCACCAAAAGTCGCATCTCAAATCATGGTACATCTTTGTATTTCCGGGATGTATGGTGAACCTGGAACCGTATGCCTTAGTCAGGAGCTCTCAGAAGAGCTATGCAGATCGGAAACGTAGAGAGGTGCAGTTTGAGGTTGGGGACCACATCTTCCTTCGTGTTTCACCCATGAAGGGCCTGCAATGGTTTGGGGTGAGAGGGAAGCACGCGTCGAGGTTCGTGGGACCCTTTGAGGTCTTGGAGCGGGTTGGACCCGTTGTTTACTGGCTTGACCTCCCTCCCCAGCATTCTGGTGTGCACGATGTGTTGCACATGTCCAACCTCAGGAAGTACGTCGCCGATCCCAGTCACGTTCTGAGCCACGAGAGCATGGAGTGGGTGACGACCTGACCTACCCCGAGCGACCAGTACAGATTCTCGACAGAGCCTTCCGGAATCTAAGACGGAAGCAAGTAGCCCTGGTGAAGGTCTTGTGGAGGAGCCAGCGGTACGAGGAGGCTACCGGGGAGCCTGAGGCGGCGATGCGGGAGTGGTACACAGAGCTCTTTGAGGGTACGTCTTTTCGGACCGGCTTCGGTCCTCTTTGAGTTTGTTATGTGTTTATTGTTCTTTTTCTGCACCCTAGTTAGCATAAGTTTCGAGGACGAAACTACCTTTGAGTTTGTTATGTTGTTAAGATCGTGACATCAAAACACTTTAGGACGTTTGGGAGTTGGTCCAGACGTCTAGAAATTAGTTTTTGCATGCGTACGATCGCGAGTCTGCATAAGTACCGCGCACAGATTGAAACCCGCGCCCCTCTTCTTTTTCTCTCCCCTCGCTGACCTGCAGAAAACTTCCCCCAACGCCTACAAATACTCCTCTCCCCTCTCCCTCGTTTACCAAGGCGTGGTAAGAGGACAACCAGTCCATTCCCAGAATCATGCCAAAGTCCTCCATCTATATCATGATCAGGTCAGCGGGAAGGCTGTGTCCCCCAACACTGACCTCACAACCTGTGCACACCTCCTCAGCTACAAACAACTGACCACCCAGACCTCTGATCACGAACGGATCCTCTAACAACACACAGTCCTGCCCCAGACTAACCGCAAAATTGGCAGCGACAAACGAATGCGTAGCACCGGAATCGAAAAGCGTGTAAACAAGTCTGCCGGAAACTGATACCATACCTGCCACCACTGATCCTGAAGCTCTAGCATTCCTATGTATCAGGGCGTTGATACACCCCTCAGCCCTAGGTGCAGGCGAAGCAGCCACACTCTGAGTCGGACAGGTAGTCGCTGGCTGGTACCCTCCCCGCGACTACTGTCCTATTCCTCACGCCTGAAAATCGCGGCCTCCTGCTCGCCCTCCAGTGCTCGGCACGGGGAGCATCTGCTGACCTCCAGCCCTAGATGGGCAGTCCCTCCTGATGTGGCCAGCAAAGGGGGAATCGACTCCCGCCCTCAGTGAGTCCCTTATGACGGCTGGGCGGGGGTCCGGTGCTAGCAGCTGGCCCCTATCGGGGGCCCCCAAAGGCCACTGACGGCCCCGCAAAGCATGACGGCTCTCCTGCGGGCGCCACGTGCCTCCTCTCTCGTCGGTTTTGTGAGAAGTTGGCTGGTAGAGTGGCTTCCGCTAGCTGTCAGTGTCACATGCGGATGGGTTGGTTTCTTCATACGTCGTAGCTGCCTCCACCACCCTTGAGAACGTAGGCAGCTTCAGGGGTTTGACATACCCCCGAATAGCAAGTCGGAGCCCCTCGGTGAACCTCCAAAGGTGCTCCTCCTCTGTAGCCACGACTGTCGATGCGAAATGAGACAGCTCTAGGAAACGTGTGCGGTACGCGCTCACAATCATTGTCCCCTGGAGGAGAGTGTGGAACTCCTGCCTCCTCTGGTCCTGCCACGTCTGAGGGAAATACTGCTCACAGAAGAGGGTGAAAAATTGGTCCCAAGTCGACTCGTCCCTCTCCTGACCTCTGACCTCCCTCCACCACCTGTGTGCCGCATTCTCCAGCTGGTACGTGGCAAAGGCCACGCGGCACTACACAGGGGGGAGAAGGGTGTCAAATACATTCTTGATCTGCTCGAGCCAGTCCTCCGCCTTGGTCGGGTCCTCATCCCCCATGAAGGAGGGGGGCTTCTGCTTCCGGAACTATCCGAAAAGCTCATAGTGGCGCTGAACTGGAGAAGCTGGTACGCCTCCAGGTAAAGAATGTTGGCGCTAGAGCACCACGATCATTTGTTTTGATGATAACAAAACACGTGTTATTTAACATTTGCACTTGGAGTCTTAGATTTCAGGTCAATTGCAAATGTAGACGTGATTAAACGGAATTCGAGCTCGCATCTAGGACGGATTGGAGGAGCTTGATGGAGAACAGAGGGGATTCACGAGGAACAACAGATTAAAGATGGAAGGACAAGAAGAATAGGATAGAATTCCATTTTATTCCTTTCATGTACTTTTGTCTTTATTTTCTTGCTCTTTATTTCCTTAGAAAATTATGTTAAAGAGCCTCAAAGTACCCTAACAATAGTCCTAGGAACACCGGCACAACCCTAGGATACTTAGTGTAACGAGCGCGTGCCCCAGACGCCTTTTAAGACGTCTGGGAGGTGGCCCAGACGTCGGACCAGACGTCTGGGATCACATCCAGACGTCTGACTAGACATCCGGGATAGTTTACAGACGTCTGGAGAACAGTTATGTTCGCACGGGAGATTCGTCTGCGCGCCTGTGCGCGCAGACCTGCGATTCTGCCCTCTTTCTCTACGGCTTCAGGCGGCTGCGACCGCCTTCTCTCTCCTCCTCGCGCGGCCTTAAAGGGCGCGCCTCCCCTCCCGTCTCCACCATCTTCTTCCTTCTTCTCCTGCCTGTGCGCGAGAGCGAGCGGACGCGAGGGCGCAGCGGCAGCGGCAGCCGTAGTGAGCGCGGAGGAGGTGCGGCGTGTGAAGGCGGGGCTCTGCCGTGAGGGCGAGCTCGCTGGAGCGGCTTGGCCGGCTGGCGGAGGGCGCAGGGGGCGCGGAGCGACGCGGAGAGGGGCCTGCTGCGGGCTGAGCAGCAGACGCGCGAGGTGCGACGCGGGCGGCGTCGCGAGCGGAGGCCGAGCAGGGTTCTGATTCTGGAAAAATTTCCAGAATCAGACGTCTGGATTGATAGCCAGACGGCAAGGTCGACGTCTGTAAGATCATACAGAAGTCTGAAAGGTGAGTTTCCGCTTTCTTCTTCCTTCTTGTCGACTGACCGTACTGAGGGAGGGGGGTTGGCTGTGCGCAGGATCGCTGATTCGCCATCCCTTGCGAATCAGACGTCTGGAAGTTGTACCAGACGGCGGGAGTGACCTCCAGACGTCCGGAGGGACCATCGGACGTCTGGGATCTAGCCAGACGTCCCCGCAGACTTCTGGACGTCCGGGGAACCAAGCCGAACAGGTAATTCTCTGATCCACCGTTTAAGACGTCTGGAAGGAGTTCCAGACGTCTGATTTTGCACAGTATTGTCTTTCTCGACCCGTTTAGGGCCCGTTTGGGCTCCGTTTTCCGCTATTCGAGTTGCGTTCGTTTCAGAATTAATTCTTCTACTCATCTACGGTAGCTATACACTGTTTTGAGACACTACTTGTGTTTGATCCTTGTGACAGGATCTCATTCAGTTGCAGTCTTGAGAGTCGCGGAGGCACGCGGGATTCCCGATCACGCCCCCATTACTCCCGTTGTACCTGGTAGAGTGGCTTTAAGTATTAATAAAATCTGTTAAAGTATGGAACCATAACTAGAACCTAGGGCATTGCATGAATCCTAGGGTGGAAAAACTAGTGGAATGTATATTACTGCAGTCTTGGAAAATTGGAAAGGAATATATAAAGCTGCCTGTAAAATTAATTAACAGCTGCCTGTTACGAATAAAGAAACATGTTTGAGATCATGGATTTTGAGAATGTGAATCTGGATAGTGAAACATATGATGTTCTGAGATAAAGAGCTGGAACCCTACGGGGAATTAGGAGTGGAACTCCTGGAAAGGAAAATGAATGGAACTGAGATGTAGTTTGTACTGTCTCTTGGGTACGCAGTACCAAGGGAAGTACCTGTACCTGTTTAGTGCAGAGTGGGGCCAACCGCCCCAGGGACCCGGGGTTAGGATTGGCCGCTCTGTACCGACTTGTTGGCCCTCGTGTACGTAGTACCGAGGAGAGCTAGTAGTGTTAGGAGAGTACTAGCTACCCCACGGACCCCGGGGTTCTGCTAGCCTCCTTCACCGACTTGTTAGGCCCACTAGGGCAAACCAGGGTAGTCAGGCGAGGGTGCGCGGACTGTGGAGGGGCAAGGCCCCGGTTTGGTTACTGTGGAGGGGTTGGACCCCTGTTACTGAGAGGGCTCTGCCCTGGTTCCGTGCTGTGCTTTGGGCGCACCCGTTAACGGAAACGACTGACCGCGTGCCAGTGCGGGCTAGCTACCTGTGCGTTTATCGCGCGTGCCGTAGTCACCGTTACGTCTGTCAGTGACCTTGGGGTGGTTGACTGAGGGTAGGATCACCACGGGGGACTCTCCCGGCCAGGAGAGCACCACGTGCTACTTCTACTTTTGGAAAAGACTGCAATCAAGATCGTTCCCACGAGGACATTCGAGATCAAGTAAAGGATCTGAGAAATAAACGAAATAGTGAGAAAAATTGAAAGATGTAAATAAAGGAAGTAATAGAACATAACAGCTACTATACACTCTACTGTTGCCTTTAGTTAGTTGCCACTCTACTCAGCGTTTTGCTGACGTGTTACACTCGTTACCTTTTTCAGGACCAGGTGTTGAGCAGCCAGGGTCGGCGGCTGCAGAGGACGCTGGGCCGAGTAGGGTCCAGTAGAGTTACCACAGCTTTTGTACCCCTTTTGTTTCTGTTCTAGTGAGTAGTTTTTGTTTCCGCTGTACCTTCTTTACCTGCAGTTTTTGTTATATGATAAATGTTGTTTTACTGTTGTGGTGGTACCTACTGTAGTAGTTTCTTTCCTTACTGCTGTACTTTCTTACTATTAGTTATATTCATGCTGAATGTGGTTTATTTTACTGTCTTTTGGTTACTTCCTCGTTGGACGACTGGGTCTTGGGATTAGTCGAGTCGGTCCGGTTCTCGTGTCTCGTAGGGACTCGGGAACTGGGTCGTTACACTTAGGTTTTCTGTAGAGAACTTAGAAAACTAATGTAGGGTTCAAACAAAGTCTCCAGACGTCTAATTCCAAAATCAGACGTCTGATAAAGTGTTTTAATACGTCTGATAACAGTTAGGCTGGACAAGTTAGTTCTGTCTGATGAAATCAGACGTCCAGACCTTAGACCAGACGTCTTAGGAAATGTCTGATGACTTTGCCAGACGTCCAATTAGTGGACCGTTGGCTCTCTTAGTAAACACTCGAGGATATGACCGTTAGAGCCTTATCAGACGTCCTTAAGCCCTTCCAGACATCTGATAATTGACTGTTTTGCCTCGACTGACCCGAAAATCTCTTCTCAGAGATTTTCTAGCCGTTGCAAATCCATTGCCACGAAAAAGTAGGTTTCCAGACGTCTAGACATAGTGCCAGACGTCCTGTATGTCGTCTGATAGACTTACACAAGAACACTGTTTAGATCTGATTCAAGTCAGGAAGGAACCAGCCCGAAATTAGACGTCTGACCTTGAAATTAGACGTCTTAAAGTGGTCTACCAGACGTCTGATGCCAGAATTAGACGTCTGATAACCCTGTCAGTGCAATGATTGTTCCTGATTTCGGGTTGATTCACTTGGACTTTGCACCCAACGGCTATGAAACCTTTCCTAAGCCTTCCAAAGCCTTCCTAAGGCCTCTATAAATAGAGGGGAACCTTTGCAACACAAAAACACACACCAAGAAACACAAGATACTCCTAGCTACACACTTTCACACTCTTTTGTGTCCAAAAAGACTCTCTTGCTCTCCAAGCTCTAATTCTTCATCTTGAGAGCATCAAGCTTTGCGCACCCGCTCTCCCGCCGTAGTTCACGAGAGCGACGTAGCGCCGTCGTGTTGTTCACGCATCCGCGTCGCCAACGCACTCCTTTCAAAGGGGAGTTTCCTAATTCTTATAGAAGCTAGGTTTAAAATTACTTTGTTTGGCTCTATAGGATTATTGTTCTTTTATCTTTGTTATTTGTTGGGTATTCGCTTTGCGAATTCTCGTCTCCTTCGAGGGACAAAATCCTTCTCGTGAAGAGAAGGGGTTGAGGAACACTACCCTCGCACTTGTAGCGTGGTTGTATTTGAGGTTGAATCACCCTCGTTTAAAATGATTCGTTTAGTGGATTTTGATCAACTTGGTTGATCGAAAAATCCTAAGTCGAAAGGGTTAGGTGGTGGTTTTCACCCGATTTGGGTTTCCACCTAAAAATAGTTGTGTACCTATGTGATTGTCTATTTTGTGAGATTGTTTATATTTATTTCCGCAATTATTACGTCACCCCCTCCTAGTGGGGAATTTAAAAGAAGCCTCGTGCTCGGAAGTGCCAGAGGAAGGTGGGGTGGTGGAGGCCCATCCTCTCCCCCGCATCCAGCGCCGTGTCCATCTTGTGTTCCCACAGAGGACACCCCCTCCGCAACCCCAGGGAGAGGCGCTCGTGGCGGCGTGTGAAGCTCTTCTCTCACGATCTCTTGTATCAGCTGGGAGAGGTCCTGGGCCTGAATGCTCGGGAGCAGTGGCTGGTCCACTGAGGCGTCGGGCTCAACGCACCCGCCCCTTCGACCTCGTCCTCGGCTGCGTCCGCAGCCTGCCTCCCTACCTCCTCGTTGAGGCATCTCCTGCAAGGAGACGCGAACACAGAGCAGAAAAGACGTCAATACTAATCGATATTCAACGAAGGAACTTTAAAACAGATGTCAAAAGGTACATTGTGGTGGCTACTCTAGTTACAAGCATGTGAATTGGTTATTTTCCAGCCAGTTGGTTCACTTCTCAGGACGACCTTGCTCTGATACCATCTTGTTACAACCCGATTCCCGAATCCCTACAGGACACGAGAATCGGACCGACTCGACTGATCCCAAGACCCTGTCGTCCAACGAGAAAGTAACCAAAAAGCAGTAAAATAAACCACATTCACCATGCAAGCAACTAACAGTAACAGAAATACACCAGTAAAGAAAAGAACTACTAAAGTACACACCACCACAGCAGTAGAAAATAAAAAAATATGTACAGAAATATGAAGTTTATAATAAAAGAGTGCAACAATGTAACAAAATACTCACTACTACAAAAATGGGTACAACACAAGTATAACTGTTGGGCTCTACTAGGCCTAGCATCCTCCGCAGCCGTAGGATTTGGTTGCTCAACACCTGGTCTTTAAAAAGGTGGTAAGTACGACACGTCAGTGAAACGCTGAGTAGAGTGGCAACCAGCTAGCTAAGAAAAATAGTAAAGGTGGACAAGTAGTTGTTGTTTTAATTTCTTTCTTTATCTTACTCTTTCTTGGTTTATTTCTCAGGTCTTTCTCTGGATCTCGAATGTTCCTCGTGGGAATGATCTTGATTACATTCTTTTCCGAAAAGTAGAAGTAGCACGTGGTGCTCTCCTGGTTGGGAGAGTACCCCGTGGTGGTCCTACCCTCAGACAACCACCCCAAGGTCGCTGACAGGCATAACGGTGACTACGGCACGCGCGATAAACGCACGGGTAGCTACCCCGTACTGGCACGCGGTCAGTCATTTCCGTTAACGGGTGCGTCCAAAGCACAGCACTGAGCCAGTATAGGGCAGAGCCCTCTCAGTAACAGGGGTCTAACCGCTCCGCAGTAACCAAACAGGGGTCTCGCCCCTCCACAGTTCGCGCACCCTCGCCTGACTACCCTGGTTTGCCCAGTGGGCCTAACAAGTCGGTGTAAGATGGCTAGCTGAACCCTGGGTCCAGTGGGGTGGCTAGCTCTCTCCCTACACTTGTAGCTCTCCCTGGTACTATGTATGCGAGGGCCACAGAGTCGGTACAAAGTGGCCATTCCTAACCCTGGGTCCTAAACCCTAGGCGGCTAGCTCTGCTCCGCACTAAACAGGGGGACAGTCGCTCTCCTTGGTACTCCGTACTCAAGGGCCAGCTCACTTCCCCATTCACATTTCCTGTTCCATTCTTTGTATTTCCAGCAGCTCTACTCCTAACTCCTCGTAAGGTTCATGCTTATGTTTCTCAGGCCAAGCCATACTATGTTTCATCATTTCAGATTTATTCGCAGATAGCACGTGTTTCCAACATCCAATCTTTCTTTTCCAAATTATATACAGGCAGCTAGTATTTATTTGCAAACAACAGGAATTACATGTAACAGTACTCTACATTTCACAGGCAGCTGTTATCCAATTACAGGCAATTATTATTATTCTATCTACTCATCCAAGATTGCAATTCAGGCATTTAATACAATCGTTCCAGAGTTTCAAGTCCTAGGATTTATGCCATGCCCTAGGATCTATCATTCAATCTAGTTTTGAGGTCTTAAGATTCATGCCATACCTTAGGATCTATCATTCAATCTAGTTTTCAAGTCCTAGGATTCATGCCATATCCTAGGATCTATCATTTATTTCAGATATTTATTATTGTTTGTAATTAACTAAGGGAAGCCACTCTACCCAAAAAACCAGGGGCAATGGGGGCTCGATCGGTAGGTCCTCGTGCCTCTGCAACCCCCAAGTACGCAACAGAATGAGGTCCTACACAAGGATCAACCACAAGAAACCACTCAGAACAGGATAAAAGTATTCCAAACAAGTAGAGAAACTTATTCTGAGAAGAACGGAATCTTAAATGCGGAAATCAGGCCTCGAACGGACCCTAAACGGGTCAAAAATGACAACTCTGACTCAAATCAGACGTCTGGAACATCTTCCAGACGTCTTAAAAATGGGTCCAGGTCATACCTCACTCTGCGCTGCTCCTCAGACGTCCAGAGGTCCTGCTGAACCGTTTGGACCCAGTTCCAGACGTCCGACCACCTCTCCAGATGTCTGGAGACGCTCCCTACCGTCTGGTGACACGCCTAGACGTCTGAACCGCGTGGGAGGGCACGTCCTGTGCCTTCCCGAAGCTAACTTGCACGTGCACGCAAAAACTCCCTCAGCACGGCACGCGACAGAGCTTCAGCAGAACGGCCTGCATGGCCGTATCCGCAAAAAGGAAGGTATAGGCATAGTACGTACCTATCAGCCGTCTGGAGCTTCTTCCAGACGTCGTCCGCGTCGTCTGGATGTAGGTCCAGACGTCTGATTCTGGGAAAAAATCCTAGAAACAGAACCTCCTTCATCTTCTTCCGGCTGCGCGCGGCTGCGTCGCGCTCATCCGCCTGCTGCCCGAGCTGCAGTAGCACTGAGGAAACCTCCTCAGCACAATGCTCCTCCGCGCGCACGCCGGCCGGCCTCGAGCTGCTCCGGCGAGCTCTCTCTCTCTCACGATTCACACGCTCTCTCCTCTTCCCTCTCGCTGCACCTCTCCTCTCCGCCACTGCACTCGGCAGCAGCTGCGGCATCTCTCACTCTCACTCTCGCGCTAAAGGAAGGGGAAGAGGGGTGGGGTGGTGAACAAGGGAGAGGGGAGAGGAGTATCTGTAGGCGTTGGGGAAAGTTTTCTGCAGGTCAGCGAGGGGAGAGAAAAAGAGGAGGGGGGCGGGTTTCAATCTGCACGCGGCACGCGTGTAGACTCGCGATCGTACACATGCAAAAATTAATTTCTAGACGTTTGGGAAGGAGTCTAGTCGTCTGACCAGACGTTTGGACCAACTCCCAGACGTCTTAAAGTGTTTTGATGTCACGATCTTAACAACATAACAAACTCAAAGGTAGTTTCGTCCTCGAAACTTATGCTAACTAGGGTGCGGAAAAAGAACAATAAACACATAACAAACTCAAAGAGGACCGAAGCTGGTCCGAAAAGACGTACCCTCAAAGAGCTCTGTGTACCACTCCCGCATCGCTGCCTCAGGCTCCCAGGTAGCCTCCTCGTACCGCTGGCTCCTCCACAAGACCTTCACCAGGGGTACTTGCTTCCGTCTCAGACTCCGGATGGCTCTGTCAAGAATTTGTACTGGCCGCTCGGGGTAGGTCAGGTCGTCACCCACCTCGATGCTCTCATAGCTCAGAACGTGACTGGGATCGGTGACGTACTTCCTGAGGTTGGACACGTGGAACATGACGTGCACACCAGAAAGCTGGGGAGGGAGGGCAAGCCTGTAAGCAACGGGTCCAACTTGCTCCAGGACCTCAAAGGGTCCCACGAACCTCGGCGCGAGCTTCCTTCTCACCCCAAACCATTGTAGGCCCTTCATGGGCGAAACGCGAAGGAAGACGTAGTCCCCAACCTCAAACTGCACCTCTCTGCATTTCCGATATGCATAATTCTTCTGTCTACTCCTGACAGTGCAGAGTCGCCTGTGAATCTGCTCGATTACCTCCTAACTCTGCTGGATCAGCCTGGGGCCAACCTCCCACTTGGTCCCTACCTCAACCCAACTCAAGGGTGCCGTACACCTCCGTAGGGTGCCATGCCGATGTTCGAGTGGTAACTATTATTATATGCAAACTCCGCCAGGGGCAAGTGCTCGTCCCAAGAGCCCCTCTAGTCCAGTACGTAAGGACGCAAAAGGTCCTCAAGTGTCTGTATCGTGCGCTTAGACTGTCCGTCCATCTGGGGCTGGTATGCCGTACTGAACCTCAATCGTGTCCCCAAGGCTTGCTGAAACTCAGCCCAAAACTGGGACGTAAAACGGGTATCCCGATCGGATACGATCTCTCGCGGAACTCCGTGTAGCCGTACCACGTCGCGGATATACCTTTCTGCCAATTGTGCTGGTCCCAAGGTGACTCGGATCGGCAAGAAACGTGTCGTCTTCATCAATCTATCCACGATCACCCAGACTGCGTCATGTCCTCGCTGGGTAACGGGCAAGCCCACCCCCTAGTCCATGGTGATGCTCTCCCACTTCCACTCTAGCACTGGAAGTGGCTACAACTACCCTGCAGGCCTCTGATGCTCGGCCTTCACTTGCTGGCACACTAAACACTGCTGTACGAATTCTCCCACATCCCGCTTCATTCCCTTCCACCAAAAGCAATGTCTCAAATCATGGTACATCTCTGTGTTTCCGGGATGTATGGTGAACGAGGGAGAGGGGAGAGGAGTATTTTTAGGCGTTGGGGGAATATTTCTGCCGGTCGGCGAGGGGAGAGAAAAAGATGAGGGCGGCGGGTTTCAGTGTGCGCGCGGCACGCGTGGCACGCCCACAGTCTCGCGATAGTACGCATGCAAAAATTAATTTTCAAATGTCTGACCAGACATCTGGACCAACTCCCAGACGTCTTAAAGTGTTTTGATGTCATGGTCTTAACAATTAGCTTTCGAATGAATTTCTCATTATTTATTTAGATATACAAACTTGCTAAAGAAAATAATTGCACGCGAGGTCAAAAATTATGTAGTCAAACCTGAAAACTTAATAAATGAACTCAACTCGAAAAAAGAAATTCAAAAATACTCTCTTCATCTCATCTCTCTCTTTCCCTCTCATCCCTTACCTCTATTAAATTTAGAAAACTCATAAAAATAAGAAAAACTAGAAAAATACCTAAAAACACTATGTATACTATGTAAATACATGTATATACAAGCTATATATGCATAAAATGTATAATATGTATATAAACTGTATATATAACTTATGTGTGTATTATATAGTATAAATTAAGTATTTGGGATAAATTATTATATATATAACTTTATTATATAAGTATCTATTAATTTAATTAACTTATAAGTACTATAAGCTATATAAATTTATAAACCCCAATAAACAAATTTATTTATTAGTAATACTGTATATATGCATTTATATATCAATTATGTACACTAGAACACCCGCAAACTAATTTAATTATATATGTACAATAAATAATTAATTTATTAAGTTATTATGTAGTTTACTAAATTAAATTAAAATAAATTAGTAAATTAAGTTATTATTGAACTAATTTATATTTTACAGTTGTATAATATTATTTCAAGTAATTTAAACTAATTTAAATATATTTATATTGTATTATACGATTTATACATAATTTATATGTAAAATAGCCTGAAAGCTTATATTTAAATGTATATAAATTAAAATAAAATGTGTAAAATACCATAAAAATATGTATTAAATAATTTAATATGTACATTAACATTGTATAGGGTCAATGAGACTATTAATTAAGTAATTTAAACGATGATTAATAAATGAACTTATAAATCAGTATGTATAAATTGTAAAGTTTAGCTAATTTATTTATATAGTAAAACTAATTATTTTTGTAAATAAATTAAATATTTATGTATCCCTATATAAGGTCTTTACAAATATATAATTTTTTTTGAAATCAAATAACATTTGGGCCCTCAAATCGAGGGCCAAGTTAAGCTATTTCACACATTGCTTCACTGGAGCTGCAGCGCAGAGAGCGTGGCATTTAGTTCCACATCAGTAGGGCATGAGCACCCGCACTGCCATATTAATGATTTGTGACGCCCAACGCTCAGTCATCATGAGCATTGGGTGCCACATACACATACTTTTGTCCTCTCTATGCATATGAATGAAATGAGCTTTGGTCTAAAATGTGAGTGTGGTGCATGGTTGGGACCTGTGCACTGTGCATGGGTCTGATTAAGCCCAATGACAAGCCATGAACCTGTTAAAATGCACCTAATGATAACTAGGGTGGCCCTAGTAGAGGTCTGATCCCACCTATCAGGGTGCTGTGTATCCCTCGAAAAGGCCGCTCGTAAATTAAACCCATTTTTAGTTAAAAACTGGTCTGAATCGGTTGTGAACCGGTCTAAAGTGAGAAGAACAAGAAAATTTGGCTAAGTGTTGAAGAGCCTCATAGTGCCTTGGTGTAGAGTGCATGCGTATGTGTTAAGTGTAGTGTGTATATGCGTCTGTGCGTTTGTATATATATTGTATATATATAGTATGTATGTATATATACAATATGTATGTAAATATATGTATATAAGTATATTTAGAGTATAGTAGTATTGTTTGAACTATTATGTATATAAATAAGCTATAGCTTTAGTGACAGATACATCTGT
The DNA here is from genome assembly GCA_037157565.1 of Thalassia testudinum. Classification (NCBI taxonomy): domain Eukaryota; kingdom Viridiplantae; phylum Streptophyta; class Magnoliopsida; order Alismatales; family Hydrocharitaceae; genus Thalassia; species Thalassia testudinum. Next base: position 37,502,628 of record JAZHRO010000012.1, on the reverse strand, counting down.
CACTATACATAGTAATAAACATTAGTATAGACATTAGTTTTTACCTTAGCTTATGTATATAGTTTCTCTAAGGTTTTAGTGATACTTTTATACGTCACTGTAGATACATTATATGTTACTGTAGTTATTAGTAAGTTAAGTTAAGTTAGTATATAATCAACTTTCAGCAACATTCGTAAAACGATCACAATAAAGCGTTGTTGTCGGGTTTTTATCCTCGGGAAGGAGCCAAAAATATGATGCGCAACACATCAACAATCATAAGAATGCACTATTGTCGAGTTTTTATATTTGACAGCGACGCCAAAAATATGATGTGACGACTATTGATTCGTATAAAAAGGGTCGTTGTTGTAGTATATGTCACAAATACAAACCGTTATCGCTTCAATTTATTTATATACTTAATTTTTACTAGTTTATTCCAAGTCGTTCACTGGGAGGCAGTTATTGATATAAATCTCTCCAAGTCCAATAATATTATTTAATTTTAAAAAGATCGATTTTATATACAATAATGAATGAATAAATCAAAGAATTAAAGGATGAATCAATTATATATAAAAGAATGAATTACAATGCCTGCAAACATTTATCTACAAACAAGCATCAAAAACTATAATTAAATACTCTATACTATCTATTTTTAACTTATAATAATAATACTTATATATATAATAATAAGTAATAATATATACTATACTAACTTAAATTAATATACTAACATATACAGTAACATGTAATGTATGTACAGTGACATATATAAGTGTCGCTAAACCTTAGAAAAATTATATACATAAGCTAAGGAAAAAATAAGATCTATATTGACGTTTATTCTATTTACAGTGACGGATACATATGTCACTAAAGCTCTAATGTTATTTATATATATATAGGAGTTCAAACATTACTACTATACCCTTATATATAACGTATACTACATATCTTACGTATATATGTATATACCTATACTATATATACATATACTTATATATTTATACAGATATACATTCATAGACACAGGACCTTTCTTCTTTTCTTATCTTCTCCTTTGTTCTTAGCTTCTCTTTTATACTTTGTCGTGTAGGCCCTTTGTTCGTTTCTTATCTTCTTCTCCTTTGTTTCTTCTTCTTTGTTATAAACTTAACATTTAGTCACTTTTTCTTCTCTTCTCCTTTGTTAAGCGCCTTAATTACCTCAGTTTAAAATTACGTTAATTAATTGGTGGGCGGCCTTTTCGAGGGATATACAACACTCTCTCGGGTGGGACCAAACATTTACTAAAGGCCACCCTAATTGTTAATTAGGCCTCTTAATCCCGGTTTAAGCTTGTTAATGGGCTCAATTAGGTCCACGCACAATGCATGACTCCCAACCTATGCACCGCACACTTGCGTCTCAAGCTCATGCCAAAGTCAGATTTATATAGGAATGCATGTTTTTGGGCGCCCGACGCCTATGACGACTGGTAGGGATGGGAGATTTTTGGCACACCAGATGCTTTGTGACGCACGATGTGGCGCCTTCTTTTGCGCCTCACAGGCGCTGCAGTCAATGTGCATGTTCTTTTTTAATGATTTTTGGCCCTTGATTTGAGGGCCATAATTTATTATAAATAAAAAAAAATTATACCATTACAAAGTACATGCATAGGGTTACTTAATTATATAATTTATTTACTTTATAAATAAATTAGCCAAAGATTGTGGTTTATACACACTGAAATTCGAGTTTATTTCTTAATTACAGTATAAATTAGTTCATTAATGATCAAATTGACTTATTATAGTAGTAATATGCATATTAAATTATTTATTATAGATTTTTATTATATTTTACACTTTTTATTTTAATTTATTTACAATTAAATATGTGATTTCAGGCTATTATACATATTAATTAGATATAAATAGTATAATACTTTATAAATATAATTGAATTAGTTTAAATTATTTAAAATATTATAGTACAAATATACAATTTAAGTTAGTTTAGAAATAACTTAAGTTACTAATTTATTTTAATTTAATCTAATAACTTAGCTAATAACTTAATAAATTAATTATTTATTGTATATATATAATTAAATTAAGTTATAGGTATTTTAATGTACATTATATATACATAAATACATATACACAGAACCAATAGTAAATAATGTTATTTATAAGAGTTTATCAATTTACATATCTTATGGTACATATAAGTTAATATAATTAATAGTTAAATATATAAATAGGATATATACAATTTAAGTTATCTTAAATATTTAATTTACATTGTAGAATATGTACATAAGTTATATATACAGTTTATATACATTAAACACTATATACATGTCTTTTAACTTAGTAAATAACTTATATATACATGTATTTACATAATATACATAGTGTTTTTGTGTATTTTTGAAGTTTTTCTGCTTTTTATGATTTTTATGAGTTTTATAGAGGTCAGGGATGAGAGAGAAAGAAGGAAATGAGAGAAATGAAAATATTTTTGGTGTTTTTGTAGTTGAGTTCTTTTATTAAATTCTAAGGTGTACTGAACCATCAATTGGTATGTTCTACCAAGTCGGGGGTTCAGATGAACTTGAAACTTGGCATATACTTAGAAATATACCTAATCCTACTCACTGCACCTTTATTTTATTTTTTTAGATTTTTTATAGTATTTTTATTTAATTACAAAGTTCATACAAGTAAGGCCTAAAAGAGGTTTTAACATGAGAACCTAGGCCTCATTGAGAGCTTAAAGGGTTGATAAGATAGTTGAAGCACTCAGTTATGTTCCAAAGAATAAATAGAGGATGTTCAATCATTTAAACATGAATTTCACCTCTTAATTCATCCAATTCTCAATGTTGGGCAGTTAAGCACACATGCTAGCTGACAAAGGGATTAAAAAACCAAATTACAGGCATTCAAATTGGATTTGAAGTCATTACAAATACATGAAAGCTTGTTCACATTGTAGACAACAGTTAGAACATATCAGCTACCTAAATAAACTCAAATCCAAACCACTGCCCTATTCATCTTAACCCATTCAGCAGGAGTAATAGCTACAGCAGCAGCTTCAAACAACAGTAGCAGTGTTGCTGCTGCAGCTCCAGATGTCTTAAACTGATTTCCATGGTTGCTGTGCAACCATCAGGTCTCAATTTAAGCAACTGAGATAGGGTTCAACACTAACTGCCTTCCAGTGAATGACCTAGAATAAATCAGTAAAAATTAAGTATATAAATAAAATTGACGCGACAACGATTTGTATTTGTGACATATACTACAACAACCTCTTTTTGTACGAATCGGTAGTCGACGATGATATTTTTGGCATCGTTGCCAGGGATAAAAACCTAACAGCAGTGCTTTATTGTGATCGTTTGACGAATGTCGCAGAAAGTTGATTATTTTTGGTGTCGTTGTTAGGGAGTTAACTCTTTATACGCCAAAATTATTCTTTAGTTTTTTATTTGTAAATAATTTTTACTTTTGTATGTAAATATTGATTCATTCATATTCATTCATTGTATATAGTGATTCTTTTATTCAAATTTTTCATTGTATATACATTCTTTTATTTGTTATATTCTTTAATTCTTTTGTATACTAGTTTGACTAATCATTTTTTGTTTTTGTTTTAATCGTACCTGAGGAGTAGTTGGAGGAGAATTGCTACTTCACGATGGACCTACTTCCCGATTTTTCTTCGACTTCAGGACTTCTTTGACGGAGCCATGTTCAGATTAGTTTAGACATTAGGATTTAGGTTTAGATTTTATTTTCATTTTTAGGATTCTTCGTATAGTCATAAGTTGTGAGAGCATATTCTCACACATTTGATGTAATAATGTGGACTATGGGCACTCACTTATTCTTTTATTCTTTATCGTTTTGGTTTTTCTATTTTATTTTTCGATTTGATTTGATTTATTGCATTAAAATACAAAAAAAAATTGCAAAATTGAAAAAGACCAAAAATATTCATCTTAACTTATCTAACAGTAGCATGGCATAGGCATACCATCCTAGGTTTGCATCAATTCCTGTTTGATTTATTTTATGTCATTGTGGATTAAATGTTGAGAGTTGGAGCCAGGTATGATTTCTAACCTTCTTTAGCTCCTACCATCTTTGCATTGGATATAATTAAACAAGGCCACCACTTGTTTGCAAAAGATTAAAAAGTGAGACCATCTGCATGAAAAAACACTTTTAAAGAGAAGAATCTAATTCAAAGTGTGACTCAATTAAATTCTCTAAAACCTTGTGTGGTTTTTCATCGAGATTCTATTGATTGATCCTATCGTGTACACACTACACGATCACATAAGGTACAAAAAAGCACACTTCTATCTTATCTCTCTGTGCACCTGGTCGGAACCTCAGTTATTTAAGTGGGTTTGTTTTAAGGATTTTAGATGTCTATTAATTCTCGAAACGCATAAAAACTCATTTCTATCTGCACTAACCCTCTTATTAGCCATTTATGACCATTTGACTTTAATTAACCCCCAGGAAACCCCGTGATTGTTCTGTATTTAGGATATTCTGTTAAAATTACAGTTTTACCCCTATTTTACTGCTTATCTCTCAAAATGGATATGCAGTGAATTAAGGCTCTTCGGTGGTTATGTAGCAGCATTTATCAATGAAATTTGACTAAATAAAGTTAGATATGGCTCATGATAATCTTATCATCACTCCTAGTGAACGACCTGGAATAAACCAGTAAAAATTAAGTATATAAATAATGTTGATGTGACAATAGTTTGTGTTTGTGACATATACTACAACAACGACATTTTAAAACCCCTTTTCAGTACGAACCGATAGTTAGCGATCATATTTTTGGTACCATTGCCGGGGATAGAAACCCGTCAACAACGCTTTATTGTGATTATTTGACGAATGTTGTAGAAAGTCGATTAGTAGGGTCAACACAAGGGTGAACCTAGTGTATATCTCCTCAGTTTATTCTACTTCCCCACTTCTTCTTAAGTGTTTGGAATTAAATGTGTATTTTATGAGCTAGATTTTGGACAATTGGCCAATGGGCTGTTACCCACGGTAACTTGCCAACTATATTCATGCGATGAAGTGTGATTTATATATATATTTTTTCTTATTTTTCTATTTTCTTCTTGTTTTTTTGATTATATATATACCCATTCAAATGTGTATTTATCAGCAGGTGAAACTTGACCCATTAGATATACATAGATACTAAGTTTTAGTTTTTAACTAAATGCTAGCCTATTCATGTTGGACACCCATGAACCTTGTTTGTATCAAACTCAATCAACAGGCTTATTCATCACACAAGCCAAAACACCCCTTGACCATTACTTTTACTTACATTATTTGTCTAAATCGTCATATTTGGTGCCGTCATTGCCTTATCAATGCCTCATCCTTCAATGGTGTCATCATTAGCCATACATTTCCATAAGAAAGAGATTTCAATCCACTATCTTCGAGTACTATGTCCTCTTGAAGCACCCTTAGCCTCTATAAAGGTCCGTAAGTTTACCATCCCTCACTCATACCACTATATGAATGCCAATCCACTCCTCATGGTTGTTATTACTTAAGATGAACCAATAAAGGGAGGTGCCTCCTGGATTTCGATACTTGCAGCAAAGGGCAATGAGAGGTGCTTTAGGAGAATTGGTTGGGTTGGTACAAACTAAAAGGGTAGAAGGACAAGACGGTCATCAAAACTCCTGCTTTTCATTGTGTATCCACCACTAAGGAAGAGGCTTGAGACATATCCTTTAGGTTGGATGAACATGCTTTTGCAAGCAACAAATGGATGGACTTCACATGAGAAAAGTAGTGATGCATGCAAGGCATTCAATAACCATAATATAAACCGTACACTGATAGGAAACTGCCACTGATTCAAGATTTAACCAAACTCTCAAACCATGGAGGAAGCTTTAGACATCGCCCATGAGAGAACACCGAGTTTAGCAAGGCAAGGTTCACTCCAAGTTCGAATGTAATGCCATGAGTTAGGGCACACATGACAACTAATAAGTAGGATCACGCATACACACCAAACTGGTAATAAGTACACATTTAGAAACAAAAGAACATTTTGTTCCATTGGTAAAGTAAGCTTAGAGTACAATAACTCAGATTGTTGGATACAAAATTTTAAATATTGATATCAATATCATATCTACAAGTCAAAAAAGGAATATATTAGGAATATCGCTGATATCAGCGAATATTAGGGAAATCACTAAGAAAGGCCCAAAATGTCTCAAATTTTATGAAAATTAATATTTTAATAACTAATATATCATGAAGAAATGACTAAAAGGCGAAAATCATAAATTTTGAATGAAAACATAATAGAAATGCACTAATAGCATATCGACAAAGTCATATATTGAAAAAAAAGCATACAGAACAAGATAATAATTGACAAATGTTTATAGTAAATTTTGTTGCATATTCTTGAGAATTGAAATCATGCCTTAGTTGCAATTATTTTCTTATCAGTTTCAACATACTCTATATTCCAATACTCTTCTTTTTCTCATTCACCTGCCTCAAATTTCATGAATCACCCTATTACTCTTCTCATTATGATCTCAAGACATGAAATTACAAATATCATCACCAAAAATGTACTTCGTGATAGAAGATATGATTTAGATTACACAGGAGTATATAATGAAAAAATATAAATGGTCAAATAACTAAGGTCCTGATTTTCTTATCAGTTCCAACACGTTCTCCATTCCGATATTCTTCTCTTTCTCATTGATCTGTCTCCCATTTTGTGAACCACCTTATTACTCTTCTCATTATGAGCTCAACACATGAAATCACAGCTCCTACCAACAAAGATGCACTTGGTGAAAGAAAACATGGTTTAGATAACGCAAGAGCATATAATGGATAAATATAAACGCTCAAATAACTAGAGAGAAATTGCATCCATCATGACATAAAACATAATTTGTAAGATTACTGGAAATCAACGAAGCACCAGTACGTAAGTACTTAGATAAACCATGCTGATACAAGTGAGCCTATCAACATTAGGTTGTTGTGGGGGAAACAAAGAAGGACCATCATTGATGACATCCTTTAATCAAAGGAAGATGATAAGATAGCCCTTTCAATATACACATGGATTTTCAAAATGCTTGATTTTTTGTATCTTTTTATAGAGGTTTGAAGATACTAATGTATTTCTCACCCACATTTTAAAATCTTCTTCATATTTTTCAATAAGTAAAATCAAGTGAAATGACCGAATCGTCGACAGAGGATATATAGCTCTAAAGTTGACGTATTTGATGGACTATAAGGGTGTAAGAACATTAACATATATAACTCTAAAGTTCAACAAAAATCTATGATATCGGTGATATATCAGCAACATTGTTGATATATCACTGATATAATGGAAAAAAGACACTAAGTATGATATCGATATATGCTGACCCGATGATACGAATATATCGACGATATACCGTCGATATATCGACGATATATCAAACTCTACGTGGTTAAAATACAAGGATACTTACTAGTGGAGACTTACTCAACTTATATCATTGATATATCGACGATATACCAAACTCTACGTGGTTAAAATACAAGGATACTTACTAGTGGAGACTTACTCAACTATAACAGAAGTTTGTCTTGCAGGATTTGCTTAGAGTTGTACTAGATCTTTGGAAGAAAGAAGATCTAATTTGGATACGAAGCTCACATTACTCAACAATGACCAATCAGATTGTAGTGCAAGGTCTGATTTTAGAATGGGACGATGCATGTTACCTTGGGCAAAAAAAAGAACTCCCAGGTGATACCCCTGCTCTCTGCAGCATGTGCTACCTCTTTGTGTGTAGTAGATGCTAATATCAAACAAGGGCAACTCTCTACCCAACGGTCGTTCTTTGTCAAAGCCTCCACTCCCAATCTTCAAGGACACATGCATCTCCCTAGATTCTATCTCTACGAGTTAGCTATGGTAGCTGGTTAGCTTATTATTCTTTTAAAAAAAGGTAGTCTATAGACTTTACTTATGTGAATTTAATTATGATACTAGAAATAAATATCATAGCACGAAAAATAAAAAAATGTCTCAACATAACAATGCAAATTGATAAATTCATAGAATATGTCAAATTTCATATTTGTACAAGTATGATGTCATAGATCTCACAAAGATACCAAAGAATCATTATGCATTCCATTATGATAATGGTGGCAAATCACCGATCTATCTTTTAACTTTAGGTTTCATTCATGCCATTATGAGTTCAAGATTTATTTATCAAATATCACACACTAAGATGCTTGACAATTAAATTGATCCAACCAGTCAAGGCAGATGTCTGAAATAGGCTAATTGTCAGAGAAAAGGAGGTAGGCTCTAGGATCGTTTACCAAGGTACACGTGAACATGTGTACTTACAACTCCGGGCTGTCCTTAGGGAACTCAACCAAGCCAACTTGAGTGCAAGGCGTTGCATCGAAATTTTCATCTATTTGAGTTGCTTTTGATGCATTACCATCCTTAAACTCACTGGTTGAGAGAAGAATATATATATATATATATATATATATATATGAAAATAATTAGGAAGATGTTAATTGTTTGATTTAATGATTTTGATTAAAATAAAAAAAAATTTAAAAATAGTAAACATGATACTTGCAATGCATATATAAACTACTAAGTTTCCTTATAATCACGTACAGCTTGTCAAAATTACTTATAGGTTATTAACTAATAATATTGTAATACTTACTTGTAAAATAAAAGTGATGACTAATATAATTAATGAAAAAATTGTAGTACTCATTTGATACTAAACAAGTACCGTGCTTAAAAAACGTGTGTGTACTTTTATATACGTGGTTACATACCAAACACTTATATACATGCTCTATGCTCGTACATATATATATATATATATATGCATTAAAGTATACGGGTGACACATATGCCATGGATATGATACTAACATGGTTCATGTATTTCTATATGTCAAAATATATAAAAATGTATTATATATTTATTTTATAATATATTTACGTAATATATCGATTTGTATCGATATAAATTAATTTTTGATGATTTATATTGATATTAAATAGATATTGAGTGATTTTATATTGATAAAAATTAAGTAATTTTAGGTAATTTTATACCGATATAAATGATTATGGAATGATTTTTATCGATGTAAAGTAATTTTATAATGCTAAGTAATTAATGTATAGTGATTTTACATCAATACAAAATATTCGTAGAATGAATTTGAATCGATACAAAATGATTGGTAGCGATTTTATACCGATGCACTATGTCATTGTATTTCAAAACATATCAATTTGTATATTTTGATACTTTTATTTTTATGTATAATACAAGGAAATGTAGCAAGCACTTCAATTTCTTTTTTGTGCACATATCCTCGTTGAAGTAGCTATCAAATATGAAATTAGATGCTCATTTCTAAAATCCCTTCCCTGCTAACGTTACACTTCCATCGGCTACACGGTGTGCATATGCTTCAGATGTTCTATCGTATAGGAGTCAAACTCCTTTAAAAGTTCACTGCCTCCTCTGTAACATATCATTTGCGATGCCGATCTGAATGCCTTTCTTGTGTGATAAAATAAAAATTTACTTTTTAAGTAATAATCGATTCTTTTTTCATAATAGTTAATTTGTTTTCTTCCAAAACAATAATAGTTGATTTGTTTAATTTCTACATGTCAATTGTTGGGAGATGGAACATCTAGTGCTGATGTTCAGAGTGCATTGGTACGAGGACTCTCTAGCAACTTGAAGAAAGGATATCCTTAGTTCATGGACGAGCAAAGTTATCTTTTAGATGAATTTGAATATCTGATGTATGAGTTATCATTATAGATCGTAATTTATTAATCTTGTACTATATAGTTTATCTTACTTTAGACAATTCTTATTGAGTTACGTCTATATTGGTTGTTGGATGATCGAACACTTGTTGATTTTCCGGTGGAAGAGAATGATGTAGATTTTTGAATGTTAATTAATTAGTTAGGTAAAAATTGCATTAAGGTTATTTATATTATAGCTACAGTACGGGTGGTTAAAGAAACCTTAAAACATGCACCACAATTGTTGCAATGGTACGTTGTTCTCACTAAAAATTTTAAAATAGTTATAGCAATTTTTATGACGCTATATTACCGTCACTACGTATCCTTTGTGCGTGTTTGTTGCTGTCACCGAACATTGCTTGTGACGGTAAAGAGAGAACTCTTATGACGTATATTTTTTTATGCGACGGTTTTATCATGGCAAATATAGGATAGTAAATTACCGCGTCAAAGTTGCTATGGTCATTGATTGTCACATATGATCATTCATTAAACGTTTTTGCGACAACACCTGTTATGATGTTTAATGTTATTTTCCTAAAAAGGCTTTTATGATTGTATTAGATGTTTTTACGTTGGTAATTTTCTATTGCATGTCACATGTTTTCTTGTAATGACTATGCTTTGAATAAAGAAAGATTCTAGAGCAGCCTCCGACAAAGTGGATTTTCGAGAACAGAAGATGCTAAGAGAATCTCTTGCAATGTATAGAATGATCTATGCAAAGTACTTCTAAAAGAATCTATCGGTGATAATTCATTTCAATGTCTACGAAAGAAATCATGTTACCATCAATAAAGTTGAGATTTGTCGATTAGGACTCAAGCCTGGTAATTCTAGGCCTTTGAATTTAAAAGCTTTAGAGAAGCATATTAACAAGTCCTAGTAGGTAGTGCTTTCATAGTTTGATATGATATATCTTGAGCTATAATATTTGAAGATGAGTATTGCTGTTGTAATATTTATATTCTTGTTGTACTTAAATTGTTATATATTTGCTATAAATAGAATAGTAATGCATGATCATTGGTGTGTTGGTTGATAAGTGATTAGGATGTCACCTTGGTTAATTAGCTGTGTTTGGATTGAACTGCTCATGGATAAGCTTAATTGACTAGCTAGTAATTGATCGATTGTTATAAAGATTTGAGTTACACCCTTAAGTAACCTAATTTTGATAGTGAATTTCATGATAAGAAGTCACAAAGAAACTTTAAGGCAAGACAAGCTTAAGTAGTGGATTGTCCCTGGTTAGAGGAACCACTCTAAGATATCAATGTCACTATATTTTGTAATTTCTGTAGGTATTGAATATTGTAACTTAATATTGTGCATTTAGATCATGAAATAGGATACATGATATTGTGTTTTAATAGCATGTCTACTCCTAAGAAGGAGGAAGGGAGGGAGAGTTGTTGTGTTGATGCAAGAAATGCAAGTACATAGATGTTAATGTGCAAAATAATTGTGTTTAAATAAACATGACGAAGATTCAAAATTGGAGAATTATGCTCATCACATGAAAAATTGAAGATTATTAGTTAAAAGATACAATTGGAATAAAAGATGACATTGAAGACAAGTTCAATTGCACATTTAGGTTTTTATTTTGGTAGACGGTTAAAGCTTAATGGGTTAAATCATTATATAAGCACCAAATACATTGATTAATCAATTAAGCTTGAACAGAACCATTCTTAAGTGAACCAAGCCTGTGGAGAGAAAAATATCTAAGTTGATTTGATTTTAGAGTGATTAAGGATTGGGTCACTCAATTCTGATATCTAATCACTTAGAATTGAAATAAGTAGCTATTATAGACAAATAAGACAATTCCAAGTAGCCTGTAACTGTCCAGCTAGTTAGACTAGCTCATTCAGTTGTTAGGAGATTGTTTACGAGTGAAATCAAGATTTTAAAAACTACGTTGTAGTATAATCGAAATCGCTTTGAAAATAAATATATTTATTACTCGAATATTAAATCCGAGGTCGAACATAGGGAGCAATATGAAATGCAAGCTCAAGATCGCAATTTGAATCAGAAATATAAGAGATTGCAACAAGAATAATGTTAGGTATCAATGTGCAAAAAGAATGGAGTAAAATTGTGATTTAAATTACCAATTACTCCTTACAAATAACAACTAAATCAAAGCCTCAAATATATATAATCAGATGTATCAGACGACTTAAACAGCCCTGTGCTACAGTGCTGTTTAGAGACTCAAGGGTCTCTCTTCTTCTTTCTTTCTCTCTATGCTTTGCTTCTCCTGCCTTGTCTTCTCTTTTCTTCTTCTTTTGTTCTTCTACTCTTCTTCTACGTTTTCTCTTCCTGTGCGGCTCTTCTTCTTTTCCTGCCTTTCTTCTCTATGTAACTCTCCTTCTTTTCCTCTTCTTCACACAGAGGGGTAAGACTCTTTAAATGGCTAAGTGTCAGCCATTACTCTCTGTAGCAAAACCCCACTGCCCCCGCATGCTATCTCTCTTTCTCTCTCTGGGTCATGCTCTCCCAGAGCCTTCCACACTATCGAGTATTCAGGTTTCGGACCTAAAGCGCACCTGGGTCCAGGGTTGCAGGCGTGATTGCAACCGAGGAGTGGAATAGGTTAGACGGGTCGAGTCTACGCCAGGTCCACGAGGGATGGGTTACAGGCGAGGCGCAGGTGAGCAGTTTAGCTTGGACCTCACCCCCAATGTCTGAGGCAAAGAGCCTTAAACACAAATTCAATTTATGCACTACGGTGCGCTCTTCACCAGAACCCTAGCTTTCGAGATTTTGAGATAATCCAGCTCATGGTGTTCTATAGCTAAATCCAGACCCTAACAATCGACATTTCGTGATAATGCCTCCCATGGCATCTGAACCAGCACAAGGTGCCTACATGCCCCTGGTAGGATATTTAGATATCCTAGGAGATAAGCATCGAGGAGACGATATGTTTTTGCGCATCTTCGAGGGGAATTTCCCATCTCTCTACGTCGGGAACTCGTCTAAATTAACTTGTGTTGATCAACCGCTCCTAATCTAGGTAACTTTTTCAAAACAGATTTAATGCATTTGCGTGATTTTGATACTTAAGCGCACTGAATCAGACTATGTGTGGATTGGGGTGCTTAGGTTACTGAGTCCCGCAAACCAGAGGTTAGTTAACGAGGACGAATAATCCCTAAGCCTTAGACCTAATACTTAAGCTTCGCATTTTCCCCAACCTCTTGAGGACTATCCAAATCTTAGCGGATACTTAAATTTTTAAGCCTAGGATTGTAGCCCAAGAGGCCTAAGATCAGCGTTCCTACTAATATCTTTTGTCTCTTAGCATTTTTTGTCTTTCATTTTCTTTTTTTTTTATTTTGTTTAGAATTGAGTCAATTCCTTAATCTTTTACTAATGACTATCTCTTTTTCTTTTCTTTTCAAATTGTGCTCCTTTTTGACATTTTTATCTCCTCCCTTTTTCTCCTTAAAAATGATATGCAATCAATTCAAAATTTCCTCCCTTTTCCTATTTTTGTTCTTTTTCAATTTTTTTTTATTTTTTTGATTTTTTGGAATATGTGATTCTTTTGATGAAACCCTTTCTTGAGAAGTGATTTTCACAACGTTTTGCACTTTAATACCCCCGATGCCTACGATTTGCAATGTTCTCATTGTAATTTAGGTTGGTTCGAGTTCAACTTAGATCATTCATTCGAATAGGTGTTGAGTGGGTAGATGGGTCGGGATGACTGTTACGGAAGATTTCAAGCTTGGGTACAGGTACTAGAGGTGGAGTCGGCTGTTCTAATTGATGAACCGTAAAGTACAATATGAGTTCAGCATAGGATGTGTCAAGAAGGGTTTCGGATTTTTCAAAAAAGATGACAGGTTGCCTCCTGTTAAGCGTTGAGTTTAACGCCATCAACCGGGCGTAATAAGCTCAGGGAGAATGGAGATCAAAAGATACCTCAAACTTGTTCACATCAGTGAGTTCAATGAACGGCTTGAGTCACTGACCATTCACAACAAAGGGTTCTGAATTAAGGTTAGGTTGGCTGATTTCAATAGCTCCATTTCCAAAGATTTGTTTCACCAAGAATGGTCCAATCCATTTTGATCTGACTTTTCATGGGAAAAGTCTGAGTTTGGCATCAAAGAGTCGAATTTTCTGACCAGGGTGGAAAGATTTTCGCACAATGTGCCTGTCATGGAAGGCTTTTACCTGCTTTTTGTAGATACGTGAGTTCTCATACGCATCATTGCGTAGTTCCTCGATCTCACTCAATTGCAACTAGCGGTGTGTTCCAGCCTTCATTAGATCCAGATTGCACTTCTGTACTGCCCAATAAACCTTGTGCTCCATCTCGACGGGAGGGTGACATGCCTTACTGTACACTATTTTAAAGGGAGACATGCCTAATTGGGTCTTGTGGGTGGTCCTATAGGCCTACAAAGCTTCTGGAAGGTAGATCAATCTTTTCTATCAGGTCGAACAGTGACCTGAAGGATCTTCTTAATCTCTCGATTCGACAGTTCTACCAGTCCATTAGTCTGAGGGTGGTAAAGAGTAGAGATACGATGTGACACCCCACACTTTTTCATCAGGGACTGGAAATGTACATTGGTAAAAAGAGACCCGCCATCGGTGATGATGGCCTTAGGAACCTCAAATCTAGTAAAGATGTTCTCCTGGATAAATCGGAGGACAACTTTATGATCACTTGTTCTCGTGGGGACGGCTTCGATCCATTTAGAGACAATCAACAGCGAGTAGAATGTATTCGAAGCCATTAGATTCTGGAAAGGGTCCCATGAAATCAATTCCCCATATGTCAAAGATTTCGCACACAATAATCAAGTTCAAGGGCATCATATCCTGTGGGCCCATGTTGCCGAGGGTCTAACAACGAGCACATGCCCTACAATATGTTTGCGTGTCTTTGAACAAAGGGGGCCAAAAGAACCCACACTGGAGAATTTTCGCTGCGGTTTTACACCCAGAGAAATGGCCACCGCAGGCCTGGTCGTGACAGAATCACATTACATCATTAACCTCATCGTCAGGAATGCATCTCCGGATCACCTGATCATTGCTGATGTGGAAAAGGTATGGTTCCTCGCAAATATAATACTTGGCCTCGGCAATCAATTTGTCCCATTTGGAAGTCGGCCAATCTAGCGGAACTTTCCCCGTAACCAAGTAGTTTACAGTATCAGCAAACGAAGGGAGATTGTGAATGGCTAGAAGGTGTTCGTTTGGAAAATGCTCGATGGTTGGACCAAACGAGTCGATGAAAGAAGGCAAACGGGACAAGTTGTCAGCTACCATGTTCTATTTTCCTGCATTGTCGCGAATCCCAAGATCGAATTCTTGCAACAGTAAGATCCAGCGGATTAGTTGAGGTTTCGCGTCCTTCTTTGTAAGGAGGTGCCTCACTGCAGTGTGATCTGAGTATATGATAACACAGGAACCCGGAAGATATGATCTGAATTTTTCTAGGGCAAATATTACAGCTAGCAGCTCTTTTTTAGTAACTGTATAGTTACACTGAGCCTTGTCAAGCGTCTTGCTAGCGTAGTAGATGACCACGGGTTTCCCGTCTATTTTCCGCCCAAGTACCAACCCTACAACATAATCAAATGTATTGCACATAATCTCAAAGGGTTGAGACCTATCAGGGGATTGAAGGATAGGTGCTTGGGTAACTCGATCATGCAGGATCTCAAACGCCTGAGTGCACTCCTTGGAGATTTCAAAGGGGACATCCTTCGATAGAAGGTTAGTCAAGGGGCACGCGATTTTCAAGAAATCGGGAATGAATCGACGGTAAAAACCGACATGCTCTAGGAAGGATTGGATGTCTTTGACCAAGCTAAGCATAGGGAGTTTGGAAATCAGATTCACCTTGGCTCAATCAACCTGAATGCCTTTTTCAGAGATGAGATGTCCCAAGACAATTCCCTTAGGTACCATGAAGTGGCTTTTTTCCCAGGAAAGAACCAAGTTCACATCAATGCACCGCCTGAGGATTTGGATCAAGTGTAGAAGGCAATCATCAAATGATTCACCAAATACTGAGAAGTCATCCATGAAGACTTCAAGGTATTCACCTACCATATCTGAGAATATGCCAAGCATGCACCATTGAAAAGTAGCAAGTGCATTGCAGAGACCGAATGACATCCTTCAGAATGGGTATGTTCTGAAGCAGTAGGTGAAGGTGGTCTTTTCTTGGTCCTCATGATGGATTGCGACCTGATTGTAACCGGAGTACCCATCCTAAAAGCAGAAGAATCGATTTCCCGCTATTTTCTCGAGAATCTGATTAATGCATGGTAGTGGTAAATGATCCTTCTTTGTGGAGGAGTTGAGTCTTCTGTAATCAATGCAGACTCTCCACGAGTTTGCTATACGGGTCGGCTAGTTTCTTCGATTTCAGTCATGATGACTGTGAGCCCTACCTTCTTAGGCACAACTTGGATGGGGCTCACCCATCGACTGTCGAAGATCGGGTAGATGATCCCTGCATCTAACCATTTGATGATCTCCTTTTTCACGACATCCTGTAGATTTGGATTTAGGTGTCTCTGCATTTCATGGGATGGTCGTGAGCCCTCTTTAGTGTAGATGTGATGTGTGTAGTATGAAGGACTGATAGCAGTCAGATCATCGAGTGTCCAACCAATGGCTCTTCGATGTTGTTGGAGAACAGAAATCAGGTGTGTTTCCTGATCAGGTGTGAGTCGGGAGTTGATAATCACAGGAAATGTCTGATTGGAACCCAAAACGACGTACTTGAGATGATCGAGAAGAGGCTTTAATTCCATAACCGGGTTGTCAGCAGCAACAGGTGGTTCAGGGTAGGTGTCGGGAGCAAAGGAAGGAGCTATGGGTGTGTCTAGGTTGAGTTCGGGCTACTCTAATTATGGGTTTTGATCCTCTTGTGGTTGATCAGAAATAGTCAGGTTTTCCTTGATAAAGTCATCAACCACAGCTTCAATATTGCAAATCTGTTCTATGACTCTGCAATTGATTCCTTGTTGGGCCTTAAAGATGTCGACCTTTAGTGTCTTGCCCCTAAATTTTAATTCAATTTGGCACTCCTTACAATTGATATTGGCCCTAGCAGTGGTCAGAAAGGATCTCCCTAGTATGATCGATGTATTCTTCACATTCTCAGGAGCATCCTTGTCTAAGACAATGAAATCCACTGGAAAATAGAATTCATGTACCCTAACTATGACATCATCGAGAATTCTTTTTGGTGACTTAATTGATCGGTCAGCTAGCTATAAAGTCATTTAAGTCGGTTTAAGCTTAGATTCCTTGAAGTAGTTTAGTAGGGATGTAGGTATCAAATTTATGGAGGCTCCTAAGTCCAATAAGGCTCAGTCGAATTGTATATCACCGATTTCACAGGAGATCAGAGGGGTGCTTGGGTCTTTTTCCTTAGGTGAGGGTTTGCTCAAAATGACGGAGTTGGCTTGCTCCGACAGTACGATCGGATTCCCGTCTTTGGTTTGCGGCTTACACTTAGGTGTACACACATCTTTCAGAAATTGTGCATAAGCCGATATGTGGCATATTGCATCCATCAAGGAGATGTTTATATGGACCTGCTCAAAGAGATTAACCAGGTCCTCCTTAGGTGCCACGATTTTGGTTATCCTTTTTCTTTTGGTCAAGGCCTTGGGTAATGGAACCTTAGATGGTTCTTCTAGAATGGGTCCAAGTTCTTGATCTGGGATAGATGTGTCCTGGATGACTATCCTATGGTTAAGGTTTGTATTACCAGGTTGGGAGAGGCTTGGATAAGGTGGGTCCTGTGTTGTTTTGCCACTACAGGTAGTAACAGAGTTCAATCCTGCCTAGTTCTGGTTTGGTGTGGGTAAAAGGGGTGCTTGTTGCTGGTAACCCACATATGATGTCGAAGCCTCCATCCCATCAGGTGATGGAGTAGAAGGGGCCTGATAAACAAAGTGAGCTTGGCCCTGATTTGGGTTCATAATGCACCTCTGGTTCGGCATGTTATTCGGATTAGGCAGAGGTTGTGAAGGAAGTGCACCAGGTTAGCGAGGATTTGCCATCTGGGCAAGTTGATTGTGAACCTTTGTGATCTCGTCTTTATGCTGTTTTGCATAGCCTCATTCATCTTCTGAATGTCAGCCAGAGTCTAAAGGATAAGAGTCATTTGATCTGTATGAGTCGGCCCAGATTGATAAGTTGGGTTAGGCCAAGACCGAGGCGGCTGATATGGACAAGGAGCTTGTGGTCGGGGCTGATATTGAGGTCTCTAATTTTGATTATTGCCTGACCACGTGAAATTAGGATGATTACACCATCTAGGGTTGTAGGTGTTTGAGAATGGATCATTTTGAATGGTGTTGAGGTCCTCACAGGTCTGAGGAACCTCGAAAAAGTCAGAATACAAGGGTTCAGAGTTCCCCTAACTAGAGTAGGTGGGTCCTGAGTTTCCTCCGAAACCAGAATTAGACGAGGGTGGATACGGGTCCATCCCTTGAGAAGGACGGTGATAGATGTGCACAGCCTCCCTGCCAGAGAGTGGTTGCGCGAACGGGTTTTGTGCAGAGGTGGCTCGCTGCAAGTGTCGAGTTAGCTCATCCACCTTCTTCTTAATAATAGAGACCTTGTCCAGATGATTGGTCATCAGTTCCAAGTCGATGGAAGAGGATAGGCCCTACGTCTCATGTGCTCCCTTTGGATTTGTCATTGTACGGGCATTCATCCGGTCTAACATGCCCATGGATTCATTATTGATGGAGTTCTCGCACATATTCTCGAGAATCTCCCACACGGTGTCTTCGTGTTGTCCTATGATGTTTTCTCTGCAAGTCGCATTGACGAATAATTGAATATCCTCACGGAGTCCCTAGTAAAAAGACTAAACTTGTTCCCATTTAGGAACTCCGTGCTGGGGGCACTTTCGCATGAGATCCAAAAAATGATCCCATGCCTCGTGAAGTGGTTCTCCTGCTTACTTTGTGAAATGTGTGATCTGGTGCTGTAAAGCATTTGTCCGACCAACAGGGAAGAACTTTCTCAAAAACTCGGATTAAAGTTCCACCCAAGTGTTGATTGGATGCGTTTGGGTTTGGTACCAGTGAGCAGCATTATCCATGAGAGAGAAGGAGAACATTTTCATGAGTAGAACATCCCGATTTTGAGCTTCTGACTCGAAGGTCTGGGCCAGATGCTTGAGTTGCTTGATATGTTGGAAAGGATCTTCGAAATTACGTCCATGGAATTTGGGAATGACATGAATCCTGTTGAGCATGAGTTTAGTGTCAGGACCTCCAGCGGGGATTTGTACTCGAGGTTCGATTGCCACTGCAGTGGGATTGTAGTGATCTCGCATTATTGGACACTGCGGTGGGTTCACAAAGGTTTGGAATAGATCATTGAGGTGCTGAAGCTGATTTTCAAGATTATTTTCTTCTGCTGGTTTTGCCATGATGATGGATGAAGGAGAATCAGGTTCAGATGAATCAAAAGAGATATCGATTGGATTGGGTTGTTGCACAAATAAGGAGGTCGAGGCTTGGCCTTGACGGGAATCAGTAGCTAAAGAAGGCCTCAAGGATGGCCTTAGAGACCTCCTCCCAAACATGCATCGATGGTGTAGATGAGAGGTAGAATGTGATGGTCCCAATTAAGGCACCTAAAAATTTTGAATGACTATAGAGGTTTAGGGCGGATAATAACCCTTAGTCAGAAAGCCGTCCACCTAAGAATTACTTGGGAAGCCAGAGAGGGAGAGTCCCGCAAAGACCCCCACACTGTAGAGCACCCCCATTTGTTATAGGGTTTCCCCCACCCGACCTCTCTTGTCACTGATGTTCCAGGCAGACCAGAATGGGGACTTGACCTCTTAAGTCAACCAGTTTTAATTAAGAGCAAGGGTGCTTATGGTTTCACTTGAACTTTTAAGATATTTTTTGTGAAAATTGACCTAATTTGAAGGTTGGTTCACCCAACAAGGTGGGTCAACTTCACCTGTATTGTTCTCTTGAGAAATTTAGGTCCCTCTTTTAGTGTTCAAATGAATTTAAGAGCCTGATTTTATGGTTTTGCTTAAATAGATCAGTTTAATCAAGGTCTAGGCACACATTATTTTGGAAAGATAAATTCTTGATTAAGTAAGTGTGTCTCTAAAATCCTAAACTGGAATACTTAATTGGCTCTGATTTGGTCCAATTTAGTTTGTCAAAATGTGGTACCTAGGGCTCAAATAAGAATGTGATAGCCCTAAATACCTTAAGCTTCAAGTAGGTGCACAAATCAGGGTTTGAATGTTGTCTAAAAGAGAATGTATTACATCAGGCAACTTGATGATTAAACTAAGAATATAATGCAAGTAGCCCTAATTGATTTCTTCCTTTTTAGCTTTTTCAGAATCAGGGGTTTAGAAGAATTTGAATGGAGTTTTACCTATCCCTGGAGTGGTTGATGTGCAGCCAATCTTCCTCGATGGATCCCTTGAAATAGATCAAAGTCGAAAGAGATAGAGCAAGTTAGTATTGACTTGGATATTGCAATCAAGAGATCTGAATTGTGCATTGCTCCCCGGCAATGGCACCAAAATGTTTACGAGAGAAATTGAGGTTTTAAAAACTACGTTGTAGTATAGCCGAAATCGCTTTGAAAACAAATATATTTATTACTCGAATTTTAAGTTCGAGGTCGAACATAGGGAGCAATATGAAATTTAAGCTCAAGATCGCAATTTGAATCAGAAATATAAGAGATTGCAACAAGAATAATGTCAAGTATCAATGTGCAAAAAGAATGGAGTAAAATGGTGATTTAAATCACTAATTACTCATCACAAATAGCAACTAAATCAAAGCCTCAAATATATGTAATCAGATGTATCAGACGGCTTAAACAGCCATGTGCCACAGTGCTGTTTAAAGAATCAAGGGTCTCTCTTCTTCTTCTTTCTTTCTCTCTATGCTTTGCCTCTCCTGCCTTGTCTTCTCTTCTTCTTCTTTTGTTCTTCTACTCTTCTTGTTCTACTTCTTCTCTTCCTGTGCGGCTCTTCTTCTTTTCCTGCCTTTCTTCTCTATGCAGCTCTCCTTTTCCTCTTCTTCACACAAAAGGGGAAGAGTATTCAAACAACTAAGTGTTAGCCGTTACTCTCTGTAGCAAAACCCCCCTTGCCCCTGCGTGCTATCTCTCTTTCTCTCTCTGGGTCATGCCGCAGGCAGATTCGACTCCATCATCTCAGGAGCCACCTACGGTAGATAAGGGTAAGAGGCCACTCAACCCTGAGATTCCTGTCCCTTTTCCTGAGGCTCTGACATGAAATGCAGTACGGAAAAAGGACACGCGAAATTTCGAGGACCTGAAATCGATGTTTAAGGAAGTACATATTCAGGTCCCCCTCCTCAAGGCTATCGATCACATTCCTACTATCGCTAGGTTCTTCAAGGACTACTGTACCCTGAAGCGACAGTCGAGAATTGGACGACAGGCGGTATTGTCGAAAGAAGCTAGCGCCGTGATTCTAGCTGACCTATCGTCAAAGAAGAAAGACCCTGGTACCCCACTCATATCCTGCTTCTTGCAGGATTCTCCATTTGATTGGGCCCTTCTAGATTTGGGTTCGTTGATCAACTTAACTCCCACCACCGTATTAGATCGATTTCGATTTAGGGAGTTGAAACCCACCTCAGTTACGATTTAGCTGGCTGATAGATCAGTCAAAACACCGAGGGGGGTGGTTGAGAATGTGATCGTGAAAGTCTGTGGGTTTTGCTTTCCCGCAGATTTTTTCGTTCTCGATATGGAAGTTCCTCCTAATCTCCGAGATGCACCAATTATTTTGGGTCTCCCATTTCTGGCGACAGCCCGAGCGAACATAGATTGTGCATCCAGCTGTATGGAGGTTGCCCTAGGCAATGAGCGACTTCGACTAGACATATTCAGGGTAGCAAAGAACTTCGACTGTGATCGAATAGAGGAGGATGGTGAAGATGAAGATTCGACTTACTGTGGTAACATTAGGCTCCTTTGTGAAGACCTAATGTCTCATTTGTCTACACTATCAGGGTTCTCGGACCTCGATCCACACGGGACCAAAACCATTGCATTACACATATCTCATCGAGGATCTAACTGCTTAGGGTGTGCTTTTGACCACAGCACCCCTGAATCCAGCTATCTTGATTCATATATTACTGAATCGCCCCTGTTATTGCAGGAAGACATGACTACAGCTAACGGGTTTCTTGTTAACGCAGTCACAACCGATTTCATAGGGAGCGACTCAGCGGGAATTCACGTGTACATGGAATAACTGATTCCCACCCTCGATTCCGCTCCTCCCACTCTCAGTTCTGATTCCAACCCACCCGTGATTGAATTGAAGCCCTTACCTGACTCACTTAAATATGTGTTCTTGGGCAAAAGTGAGACATATCCAATCATTATCAATGCCCACTTAACCCAAGAACAGGAGCATCAATTGATTTCTACGCTTCAAGACCATAGGGCTGCTATCGGGTGGAGTATTGCTGATCTCCGCGGTATTCGCCCCTCGTATTGCACTCATCACATTTACATAGATGAGGGGGTGAAACCTTCGAGACAACCTCAAAGACGGCTAAACCTGAATATGCTAGAGGTTGTTAAGAAGGAGATCATCAAATGGCTGGATGCAGGCATTGTATATCCAATCTCAGACAGACAGTGGGTGAGTCTGATTCAAATAGTGCCCAAGAAAGCAGGACTCACCGTCATAAAAAATGATAAGGGCGAATCCATCCTGACCTGCACTGCGACATCTTGGCGGGTCTGCATTGACTACATGAAACTGAACACGGCTACCCAGAAGGATCACTTTCCTTTGCCGTTCATTGACCAGATCTTGGAACGATTAGCCGGATGCAGTTTCTTCTACTTTCTGGATGGATACTCCGGGTATAATCAGGTAGCAATTAGCCCGGAAGATCAAGACAAGACCACATTCACATGCCCCTTTGGAACATTCGCCTTCAAGCGGATGCCCTTTGGCCTCTACAATGCACCAGCGATGTTTCAGCGTTGTATGATGGCTATCCTCTCTGACATGATTGGGGATTATGTGGAGGTATTCATGGATGATTTCTCTATTTTCAGAGATGATTTCGCGTCTTGTCTTGATAACCTCACCAAGATCCTGAAACGATGTATTGAGGTAAACCTAGTACTATCTTGGGAGAAAAACCATTTCATGGTGAGGGATGGCATAGTACTAGGGCACAGGATCTCTAAAAGTGGACTCGAGGTCGACCGGGCTAAATCAGAGATTATCTCCCACTTACCGCCACCTAGCTCGGTCAAGCAGATTAGATCATTCTTGGGCCATGTCGGCTTCTATCGGAGATTTATACGCGATTTCTCAAAAATTGTGCGGCCTTTGACGAATCTCCTGGTTACCGATGTCCCATTTGAATTTGATACCTCGTGTCTCAGTGCCTTCGAGACTTTACGAAGCACTGTTTTCGACCCCCCGATTCTCCAACCACTCGACTGGTCACTTGATTTCGAAATGATGTGCGACGCTTCTGATTTTGCCGTCGGTGCTATTTTAGGCCAGCGTCGGGTGAAACTACCCTTTGTCATATACTATGCTAGCAAGACGCTGAATGAGGCTCAACGCAATTATACTATCACCGAAAAAGAATTGCTAGCAGTAGTATTCGGGTTGGAGAAATTCAGATCATATTTATCAGGGTCCAAGGTCATCATCTTCACTGACCACTCTGCCCTCCGGCATTTTTTGGCAAAGAAGGATGCCAAACCACGACTCATTAGTGAATCCTTCTATTGCACGAATTTGATATCGAGATCCGCGACAAAGCCGGAAAACAAAATGTTGTGGCGGATCACCTATTCAGATTGGACCCAGACCACATTCCTTATTCCCTACCTATCCATGAACAATTTTCGGATGAATCACTTTTTTCGATTCATTCTGTGGAGTTCCCCTGGTATGCGAATTTCACAAACTACCTTGCCGCAGGCAAAATTCCCGCAAACCTATCCAAGGACCAGAAACTCAAATTCATTGCAGAAGCCAAATACTACCTCTGGGATGACCCATTGCACTTTCGCATTGGAGCGGACCAGATCCGCAGATGCATCCCAGACTCTAAGATCCCCAGTGTGTTATCTTTCTGTCACAATGATGCGTGTGGTGGCCATTTCTCAGGACAGAAAACTGCTGCAAAAATCTTGCAGTCGTGATTTTTCTAGCCAACCATCTTCAGAGATACACATGATTACGCCCAACACTGCAAACGATGTCAATCGGTCGGTTCTATGACCAGGAGAGACATGATGCCACTCCAACCCATCATGGTCGTAGAAGTGTTCGACGTATGGGGCATCGATTTTATGGGCCTTTCTTCGAACTCGCATGACTTCGAGTACATATTGCTAGCCGTTGATTATGTCTCGAAGTAGGTCGAGGCCATCCTGGTGAGTTGGGTTGACCACAAGACCGTCATTTCTTTCTTACGGTAAAATATTTTCACGATATTCGGAATACCCCGTGCTCTGATTAGCGATGAGGGAACCCACTTCATCCACGCCCATTTCAGGTCGTTATTAAAGAAATACGGGGTACATCACCGCATAGCCACTCCGTATCACCCGCAGACCAATGGACAGGCTGAAGTGTCTAACCGTCAAATCAAGCTGATTCTCCAGAAGATGGTTAGACCAGATAGGAAGGATTGGTCCGACAAATTAATCGATGCACTCTGGGCATATCGGACTGCATACAAGGCCCCACTCGGAATGTCACCATATCGCATGGTATATGGCATGGCCTGTCACCTTCCTATAGAGCTGGAACACCGCGCCTTTTGGGCAGTGCGGAAATGCAACCTCGACCTCGATGCAGGGGGTCGAGAACGGAAACTCCAGCTCAGCGAATCAGAAGAAATCCGGCGGGAGGCCTATGAGAATGCATTAATATACAAGGACAAGACTAAGGCCTTTCATGACCGCCACATTCTGAGGAAAGTATTCACGCCCAACCAGTGAGTCTGGTTGTTTGATTCACGGCTAAAACTGTTTGCGGGGAAGCTCAAGTCCAAGTGGACTGGCCCGTATGTTGTGATATAGCCATATCCTAACGGGGCAGTCCGGATCAAGGACCTAAAATCTGGGCATATATTCACGATAAATGGCCAGCACCTCAAGCCATTTTTGGCCCAGGGACCTCCTCCATCTGACGAGGCTATTCATATTAGTGAGGACGTGTGATTGAGTGCTCGCCCAGCTGGAGGCGTTAGACTCAGCACGTATAAATACCATTCACTCCACATTCCACCATCATTTATATATAACCATTTTTTATACATAGCATATTTTTGCTTTAGCATATTTCCCCTTTATATATTGCATGTTAACAGGTTGGCCAGAGCTGAATATAATTTCAGGAGCAATTACAAGTGACTTCTACCCACTCATCCCCTATCAGATTTATTTTCTTTTTTCATGCATAAGGACATGCAAGAACTTAGGCATGGGGGGTAGATACAGCAGAAACTGAAAAATTTTATGCCAACACTTAGGAAAACCTCGGAGCTGCATGTAAAACGTACTTTTGGAACCAAAATAAAAGAACAATCGACTCCACCTCCAATGCTCACATTGGAGCTAGAAATCGTCCACAACAGCCACTTCCGACTCACCTGCTCACCTTTTGTTCTAAATTTAGGATTAAGCTAATTATAACCCGATACGGGAAATTCACGAAGTACAAATTATGCGAGGTTACATGTTTATAGCATATATACATATTACATTCATGAATAAGATTATTAAGAGAATGCATTAGGGATTTTATCCTCCAGTTGATTCCTGTAATCTAGAATCCAGTACAACTTTTCACACACACGTAGAATTTGCAATGGATTCACGGTGAAGGCTAATAAACGTCTTCAGTTTGTCGAGAAGAAGCAATGCTTCTTTTCCTAAACCCCTGGACAGTGTTTTGGGAGTCAGGCAGATTTTTGTCCAAAAATCCACCAAATAGTGTGAGATGAGAGTAGAGTGTACTGGTGCTCTAAGGTTAGTGCAAGGAATCTGGAATCCTAGATAATTAGGTGATGATACTCAGAGATTAGGCATAGTCTTCACTCTCGGTTCCTGCGTATACATTTTTGTGCGAAATTTTGAGAGCCATCAAATAAGGCAAATACGCGGAGTGCTAGTTTTCATAAAACTAGGACTAAGGTGGATGGTTACGACCATTCTTTACAGAATCCTCGACTAAAGAAGGGTATTGATGTTAAGGTCAAAAATACACCATCCTATCCATCTTTAACGGTGCCATGAGTAGACACTTCCACCAAATAAGCCACTTAATATCTCTTAAGTACCACCAATCCCTAATAATGCCTCCTCAATAAAGTTCATGGATGTATGTTAGTTGTGTTATGTTGAAAAAAAAAAGAAAAAAAAAGATGAAAAAAAAATTAGAAAAAGAAGAAAAATCAAAGAAAAGAGTGAATATTTAGTGTTTATTTCATTGAGGCAATACCACCAAATAAAATTGAGATCCACCAAATATGGCCCTAACCTATTTTTCTTGTGTTTCTGATCGCCCAAATACTGGCTGAGGAATTTCGACTTAGTGTTAGGGTTATGAGAACTCAATTAAAGTGTTAATGCCTAGTGAGACCACCAAATACAGATTATATGTATGAATCTAGTGAGATAGTGAGCTTTAAGAAAAAGAGTAAGAGAGAATGAATACAAATAGAGCATAGTTTTTCTCGTCTTTCTCTGAGTTGAGTTACTTAGTAATTCGGGAATCTAGATTCTGTAGTACTAATATCTATGTAGCACCAAGTGAGAGTGAGCCACCAAAGATATAATCTTTTCCCTCAGAGATTCTCTACTTAAGTCTAAAGCCGGGGTGAAATTCATAGAATACCTTGAATACCCTGAGGGAAGAAGTCCGCCTATCTTGCTAGAATTTTTACTAGGGGTCAAGTACAGGCTTTAGAGGTGAATCAGTTTTTCACTCGAATCCGTTGCAAAAGCTACATAGCTACACTTTCACAATAGTCTGGATTTCTAGAGTATAGGATGAAAACAAAAAGGAGAAAAATCTCTATGCATACACTTGATAAAGTAATCAGTCCCTTCGGGACCCTTACTGTAAATAATTTAGTCTTGCATTTGCTAGGGACTAGCAAGATTTAGGCATGGGGGTATGATTGTGCAGCAATCATAGGTGTTAATTGACCTAGATTAGTCTAGAACTTAGCATAAGTTAGGAAAATTCATGCACGCATAAGCATTATCTGCATCTTTACTGCTTTCCTTTAGCTTTGCATAAAATATTGTTATAATGTGCTGATTAAGTGCATTATGTTGATTGCAGGCAATAAGCAGATCTGGAGCTAGATCTGGAGTAGGATCTGAAGCTGGATCTGAAATAACGAGAGTTGTAGCAGAACTGGAGCAGAAGGATTAGTTTAGATATAGGAACAATAATGTAAGGGAGTTAAAGGTTTGCTATTCTATTAAGTAGGAATAATGCAGAAAAATGTGAAGAGCTTAGGTCCATCCTAGCCCTAGGATAGCCAAGAGACTTCCCCAAGCCTTAGCCACCCTTAGATTAAGTCACAACACCCTAAGAAGCCTTAAAACCTAAGTTCCAGCCCTTATCTGGACATCCAGATAAGTTATAGGACATCCAGGACCCTCAGCCATCTCCCGCTCACCTCAAACCCACTTCTGCAGTGTTATTGGATGTCCAGACACTTTGTCAAACGTCCAATTTCTGCAGAGTACCCAAAACAGAATCTTGATTTCCCCCTGACTCAAATTGGACGTCCAGAACTGAAGTCTGGACTTCTGATTTTTGAGTATAAGTTGTCTGATCCTATTATTGGACATCTGATGCTGATCTCCAGTCCCTGTTTTGAGATTCAAGTCTTGATCTTGGATCTCTAGCTCCCTAGACTTAATCCCAACCCCATAGGAACCTAAATTAAAGTGTCCTAACCTTAGTACATCACCTCTAGACCTACCTAAGGACCTAATTAGGTCCTCACCAAACCCAATTGACTTAGATCAAGTCAATTACCTTCACCTAAGTCAATTGGACTCATTAAGTCCAATTGAACTTAGATCTCAAACCACACAAGTTTAATTGGACTTGGTGACAGTCCAATTGACCTAAACCCAACCTAATTGAGTTATTCTACTCTTAATTAGGTTCACACTCATTCAATTAAACTTAGGTTAAGTTTAATTGCATTTTCCCCTTAGCAATTAAGGTTTGTTACCCTAATTCAAGACCTACACCCACCCAAACCCCTTAGGACCTAACCTAAGCCACCTAGCCACATAGAGCACGACCACACACACACACACACACACACCCATTCACGCACACACACTTCTCTAGAATTCTCTAGAGACCTCTTGAGATGGCGCCACCTCTTGGTTGCCAAATTTAGCAACCAAGAGGAATTCAAATTGAGATCCATAATTCTTGGATCTCAAAGACCACATCCACCCACATGTGGCCGGCCACTCTTGGACTCTCTCTAGAGAGTTCTACACCTCTCTAGTGAGAAGCCATTGGGTCTATAAAAAGACCCCTTGGGCAGCCAAACACCCCCATTCACTTCCTTGGCATCCATTCCACTTAGGCTAGCCACTTCCATCTCCACTCCACCTCCACGAGTAGAGCACCACCATGGAGGCCACCATCTCCACACCAGGAAGCTGGATCAGCTCCCCAACCTCTCTCCAAGGGCCAGCCTAAGCTCCATTGGCCACCCCTCCTTCTCTCAGCCACTCAAAGGCCATCAGAGACCACCTCCGAATGCCCTTCCTTCTGCTAGATTAGTAACTTAGTTTTTCGTATATTTACTACTTTTATTTACTACTTATTAGTGTAGTCTTACTTCTCCCCCAATGATGCATGTGAAATCCCCCCATCGATTCTTGT
Organism: Thalassia testudinum; assembly: GCA_037157565.1. NCBI lineage: Eukaryota > Viridiplantae > Streptophyta > Magnoliopsida > Alismatales > Hydrocharitaceae > Thalassia > Thalassia testudinum. The sequence goes on along the minus strand of JAZHRO010000012.1, from coordinate 37,473,750 downwards.
ATGCAATCATTTTCAGGTATCTAGGTTTAATTTTCAAGCATTTATGTATAAGCTTTCCTCTAGATTTCCTTGTGCAACAACTCTCCAATGAATGAATGAAATTGCATTTATAAATATATATGTCTCTCTATGTGTTTGAAATCACCGCGAGCTTAATAATTATCGTATTTGCGTGATTTAAGTGCCTATTCTTTAACTGTCTATATATTACGCACCAGCATGTCGTTTCCTGAGGATATTGAAAATTTGACAATAGATGCTTTCTCCATAACTAGTCACCACCTCACTAGAATTGTGCGCACAAAAACTCACACGTTCACTTTCGTGATTTACTTGATGCATGCGCATGTGATCTGAGTTAATAACAGGAGCGGTGAAGTCTTAGTTAGGAGATTAAAGACCGGCGTGCGTCTTTAAACGAAGTAAAGTAGTAAAAAAAAAGATCGATTTCAAAAGCAAAAACAACGCCTCCCAGAGACGAATGACTAGGACTCAAAATCTTGTTATTTTTACAAAACAATATCTTTGTTGGATCGTACTTCGCGACTATACTACGACGCATTCCTTTTCATATCAAAATGTGCATTACGCATCCCAACACACCCATAAGTGGCATGGTTATTGTTATAGCAGATTTTTAATGGGAAATTGATAAGGTGTGGCTCATCATAGCTAAAATGTCCAAGTTAAGTTAGAAACTAGATTAAATACTATCAAATTAACACAAAGAAAGGGTTAAGTGTGAGAATTAACAGAAAAGACCTAAAACACCAAATCTGTGTTAAAAATGTGAAATTAAGTCATTTTTTGAGATATTCTATTAATAAAGACAAAATAGTGATCCAATTACAAATTAAACACACAATTGAGCTCAAAACTTCAAATCAGTAACTTCTAATATTTTCAATTAAGCTTCAATAAAAACTTGGTAGCATTTGGACATCAATAGGATCTTGCATTTAGAGATTCACATTTAGGTCCTTCATTCATAGCATTTATTCACAGTAGAAAACCTTCAAGGACTTAATTGTAGGCAGCAGGGACTTGTTTGTAAGATGCTGAGGACTGTTCTGATAGAATTGTATACCACTTGTGGGCCTTGCTGAAAAATATGCACCGTTTCACTTGATGGTTCTTTGTGCAAAATCACCAATAGACCTCTATTCATTGAAGAACAACGCACATTAGGGCCGTTTACGCCTTAACCCACTTGATTTGCAATTCATTTCCAATCGATGCTTCGCGCGATTTGTCACGTGGCTTCACCTCTACCCATAAATCCCATCTTGCGGCCGTGATTTGACTTGAAAATTTCGCGCACCCTCTCCTCTCATCCTCGCCGTCCCTGACCTAATTGTTTAATCCTACCGCGAGGTGACTTGATCCACTGATCTCTCTACTTAAGCACTCCCTTAGCTCGCGCACACACCGAGATCACCCCCTCTACCTGAGTGGTCCCATTCTTCCACGCCCTCGGCTCCCCTCAACTCAATTTCGTCGATCTACAGTGACAGCAAAGGCTTTCCTCCCCCTTTCAATCGCCTCCAACCGCCGGCCATTGGCTCTTGGACATCACCTTCATTAGCTAATGGGTCTCCTACTCTTTCGTTGTCATCAGCCAACGACAGGTGACCTTGGACACCTCCTGCTTCCCATTAGATAGTTTTACATGCTTTCTAGGAGTAGAATTAGTATAGCTTTACTACTTTCTAGATGATTGATTATTGGATTAGCTTAAGAGTAGGGTAAAATAACTACGATCCGCTTCATCAGAGAGACCTCCATGCACCTCATCATCACCATTAATCTCCCCTTACATTCCATTTTATTGCTTTCTTCTTCCCTCGATTTTGATTTCGCAAATCACCCATACATTAAGGTCTAATTTCAGACCTGAGAACCTTGGTTCTCAGATTTGAAATTAGTGCCAAAAATAACTTTGGGGGGTCTCCCATCCATTTCGCAATTCCACAAAGACCCCCTGATCTTAATTCTCTTAACTCGAATTGCTCGATCTTGTTTAAAATGGTGTTTACTTTTTAGATCAGTGATTTGGAATTCATTTGAGGTTTTATCGAATTTAATCGAGCTTTTTGAGATTTAATGGGTCTGTGTTTTTCGAAGCGAGATCGATTTTGAAATAATCGCATTGTAGTATAGTCGAAATCTCTTTGAAAACAAATACAATTTTTATTACTTGAGAAAGTTTCCGAGGTCGAATACAGGGAGCAAATTGGTATTTAGAAATCAAGATCACAATTCAAACTAAAATAAGTCGCAATAGTATCAGTAGCAATGTGCAAAAATATGGGAGTAAAATGGTGATTTAGATCACCAAATACTCCTACAATATCACTAAGGAACTCAATGTAAATGTATATGCAATGGGAGGTAGAATCTGTCATCTGATGATGAAATCAGACGACTTAAAGTGTCTGTTTCTTCTTCTTCTTTTCTTCTTTCCTGTCTTCTTCTCTTTCTCTGATTCTTCTTTCCTTCTCTGACTCTTCCTTTCTTCTTCTTCTCTCTCTGTGATCCTTCTCTTCTTCTTCATCTTCTGCTTTTTCCTTTGGCTTTCTTCTGCTCTGGCCTCCTCCTCCTCTTCTTCTTCTTTATCTTTGCCTTTGCTTTCTCTGAGACTTCCTTTCTTCTTCTTCTTCTTTTGCTTCTCTGCCCTTAGTTCTTCTTCTTCTTTCTTCTTTTTCCTTTGGCTTTCTTCTACTCTGTCCTCCTCCTCTTCTTCTTCTTCTTCCTTCTGCCTTCAACCTTGGCCTCCTCTTCTTCTTTAGAATCGACTAAGTGTCGGCCGGAGGTTTCTGTAGCAAAACCCTCTCCATACCCGTATGACACTCCTCTCTTCTTCTCTCTTAGGATCCGCTCTCCCAGAGCCACAGGTATCCGGGTTATCAGGTCGGGTGCGTACCCGAGTCCAGGCTCACCGACGTGCATGGTGAGCAAGGAGTGCAGGTCGGGTCAGGTCAAGCCAGGTTTGCGAAGGTAGTGTCGCGGTAAATGTATATGCAATGGGAGGTAGAATCTGTCATCTGATGATGAAATCAGACGACTTAAAGTGTCCGTTTCTTCTTCTTCTTTTCTTCTTTCCTGTCTTCTTCTCTTTCTCTGATTCTTCTTTCCTTCTCTGACTCTTCCTTTCTTCTTCTTCTCTCTCTGTGATCCTTCTCTTCTTCTTCAGCTTCTGCTTTTTCCTTTGGCTTTCTTCTGCTCTGGCCTCCTCCTCCTCTTCTTCTTCTTTATCTTTGCCTTTGCTTTCTCTGAGACTTCCTTTCTTCTTCTTCTTCTTTTGCTTCTCTGCCCTTAGTTCTTCTTCTTCTTTCTTCTTTTTCCTTTGGCTTTCTTCTACTCTGTCCTCCTCCTCTTCTTCTTCTTCTTCCTTCTGCCTTCAACCTTGGCCTCCTCTTCTTCTTTAGAATCGACTAAGTGTCGGCCGGAGGTTTCTGTAGCAAAACCCTCTCCATACCCGTATGACACTCCTCTCTTCTTCTCTCTTAGGATCCGCTCTCCCAGAGCCACAGGTATCCGGGTTATCAGGTCGGGTGCGTACCCGAGTCCAGGCTCACCGACGTGCATGGTGAGCAAGGAGTGCAGGTCGGGTCAGGTCAAGCCAGGTTTGCGAAGGTAGTGTCGCGGACGAGATCGGGTGTAGGTGAGAGGGACCTCACCCCGTGGTAACCGAGGCGATGAGATGCTGAAACTTTTGCAATTTATGCAGGTGTGCGGCTTCAGAAGTTTCCGAGATGGGACTATCCACGCACCCCTTTTCTCACACGCCTACAACAACGATGGTGCTTCCAATTGCAGCAACTACTGAGGCTCGCAACTCCAATTGAGGGCCTAGGTGTGTGCGCAAGACTCTTTCACGCAGCTTGGGTCTTCAACCTGGGACAACAAGGCCTGGAGCAGCCTCAAGTAAGCTTCAAGCTTGCTCGCCAATGGCGGACAAGGCCTGGAACCTAAAATCAATAGAACGGCCTCTCAGCCAAGTCAAAGCACTTAGGGAGTATCACCGGAGCACGGTGAATGTGCTGGCGGTGGTGGCGTGGCGTGTGGGTGTCTGTGAGTGTGTACCTAGGTCACACTATGTGCATGAGAGTGGGTGTGTTCGGGGGCACGTGTAAGTGAGTGGCGAGGTGAGTGAATAGAGGGGAAGTGATCAGTGAAGTGTGGCGGAGGTTTTAGGCTTGTCGGCTAGGGTTTTGGTGGCTGTGGAGGTGGGATGGCCTTGCCGGAGGTGGTGGTCGGAGATGGAGTTGTGACGGGGCGGCAGTGGTGGATTTTGGAAAGTAAAGGGAGGAGAAGAAAGTAGAGGGGATAGGGAGCATAGCTAGGAAGTTAAGGGATGAAGGGGGCAGCGAGGGCATCAGGTCTGGTGTGGCCGATGCCTGAGACGAAGGTGGCTCCGATGAGGTGGGAATGGCGAGGACGAAGAGGAATGGCCGTCTGCTGGTACGACGAGACGCGGAGAAGAACATGGAGGAGGAATCTGCCGCAGGTATGGCGGTCGGACGACAAGAAAGAGTAGGGAAGGTCGCTGGACGTCGAGGAGCCTTTGGTCGTTAGAGAGAGAGAAGAATTGAGGGGAATCACGGCTGAATTCGAGCATGAGGAGTTCGGTGTGATTTGGGCTTCTTTAAATAAGGGTCTGAGGGGCGGTTAGGGCTTGGGAGGCAAGCTTCCCAAGCTTGGAAGGTCACCGGACTTGGGAGTTGTTGAGATACCCAAATCTCTTATGCATTCGCATGAGAGATTGAGAGGGAATCAAAGCTCATCAATGGGTTCAGACTGGAGGGAATTTCTCAGAGGATCTCCCTTCCAATTTTGGAAGGGATTCTCCAAGTAATCAAGGAAAACATCCCCGTCAAAGGTCGTCGAAGTAGGTTTCCTCCACGATAATGGCGGAGGAACCTACTTGTGAAGACAACGAAGAAGCTAGGGGGCAAAATGCAAGGGTTTTTGAAAATTAGGGGTAGAAATGTAATAAGACAAGACCTTTTTGCAAACTAGGTCAAGGCAAACTCTTCTTGGGTCCAAATTTTGGTACAAACCTAATTTGGACATAAGAAATCCAATGGTGAAGTTGGATTTTAGTTTTGATCACGTTTGACTAGGTAATTTATGCAAAAATTTAAATTAGGGTAAATATCTATCTAAAACTCTATTTTAGGTCAAGATGGGTTCTGATGGTCAAATTGAAGATACTAAACCCTAGAGAATATTTTTATATGATTTTTAGGGGGTTTAAGTAAATTTTATCTTGACCAGAACCTTAGTTACTTAAGTGGATCTATTTTTAGGATTTCAAAAAGTCATTTAATTCTCAGAACACACACAAACCCTTTTCTGTCTAATCCAACCCACTTGTTATCTTATTATGACCATTTGACCTTTGTTTAGCCCTTGAGAAAATCCGTGGTTATACTGCAATGGTAAAATTACAGTTTTATCCCTAGTTTCTTATTTTTCTCTCAGAAAGGTTATGCAATGAATTATGATCTTCAGTTGGTTATGTAGGAGCATTTATTGGCTTCATTGGGTCAAAATAAGCTAGTTAGGACTCATGATGGTGTTCCCATCAGTTTGATTATGATGTATGTAAGGATTCCAATGTGTTTGAGCTTTGTTTTGATTTGTGCAAGAGCATATATCTAATCTAAGCCCTATGTTGGAGAGTTCTATCAAGGAGAATCAGTCTCCTTGATTTGAGATGGAACAAGGACCCAACGAGTCTTGATCAATCCACAAAATCACCTTGAACACCCATCAATGGTGTTTAAGGAGATTGAGTGAGGAGATCAATGAAAGGCCCAAAGCAAAAGCCCAATTGGGGTGACACTTTAGCCACCATATATCCACTTTCATGATTTTATTTTGGAGGTTGTGAATGGGACTCTAAAGGATTTTTGGAAGAAGATTTGAAATGGTTTCAAAGAGTTTGCAATCTTATTTTTATGAACATTGATTTCAGATCTTCTTTTATGATTTCAAAGAGTTTGAATGATAATTACTATTTGATTTGGACATTAAAGATCCAAGATAAGACTCTACCAAGTCTGATCCTCGATGTTTTTATACTGAATTTGATGATTAGATCAGCTGCATGATAGATTTGGCTGCAACAGCATCCCTTTGATATGTTTAAGACATTTGGGTTGAACTTATTTAGCTGTTGAAGTTGTTGAGCAGATCAGCAGCTATTGTTTATGCTGTAGCTACTGCTGCAACTGATGCAGCTGTTGTTCTATTGGCCGAATATGGTTAGGGAAATGGTTGAGGTTTTGGATATTTTAAATGGATGACATGTTTGTAATGTGGTTTAAATTTTGTAACAAGCTTTCTTATACTGTTAGTGTCCATAATTTTATTGAATTGGCTTGTAATCTGTTATTAAACGTTGATTGTCAGCTATTAATGTGTAGATCTGCCCAAACAGAGAAATTGGATGCTCTTGAGTTGAAATTCATGTTTACATGTTTGAACACCTTAGATATGATATGAAGAACGTTTCTAAATGTATGAAGTGCCTATCCAACCCTCAAACCACATTCTTAGACCTTAGGTTCCCATTGAAATACCCCATTAAGGCCTAGAAAACTATAAAAAAATGTGTATGCAATGTGTAGCGAGCTTCATTTGTAAATAAATAAAAACTATAAAAAAATTCCCAAAAAATAAAATAAATGTGTAGCGAGTAAGAATAATTATATTTTTAAGTGTATGCAATGTTTGAAGGTCATCTGATCTTCCGACTTGGTAGAACATACCAGTCGACGGTTCAGTATACCTTAAAACTTAATAAAAGAACTCAAACTTAAAAAATCCCAAAAATACTCATGATCATGTTAGACGGACAATGTAGGAAGTATATGTATACCTCACTTTCATGCATGATGCGTTATCTCTGTAGCATGCCATAAGTCTCAATCGGCTTTAGTTCAGTGAAGTATCAAACTAAAGAAGGTCCTTGAAGATTTGATCACAACTTAGATTTAATTGTTACATGTAACCTTGTGTGGTGAAATTTCGATTTCTTCTTCTTGCTCTTCTCCAGTATACCAACTATTGTTATCTAGTTTCCTGCAGTACCCTTAACTAGGTGTTAAGGGAAATCTAGTTAAGGTTAGTATTGGGGAGTATACTGGAGAAGTATAAGGAAATGCTATCAAAATTTCACCATACAAAGGTTACATGTAACAAGTAAACTTACGTTGTGATCAAATCTTCAAGGATGGGCTATAAATTGAAAATCTTAACTAAGATACACATCATTCAGTCTTTTCCCTTCCTAATTAGTGAGTTGCTTACATTAAATTTTAGGTTATCATAGACAAATCTTGGATTGGATTGAGGGGTTTAGATTACACCAGATATAAGGATGGAGTGATTTCATTCCTGGATTGGGCTTTTTGTGATGATAGGAAGATATTTAAGCGGGGAGAACTCGATAACATCTTATGGCCATACAAAAAATGTTTGAATGGTTCTTTGCATGACCATAATACTGTGCTCGAGCACTTGATTTGTAATGGGTGGTCGCAACATTACACTACTTGGGTAGCTCATGGAGAGGAGTTTACTGAGGAAGTCATAAATAATGGAAACACGGTTGATGAAGTGATTGACGAGGAGATTGCTTATAGTGGTGGTGAAAACATATAAGAAATGTTGAATGAGATGAGAGTAGAAGAGGATATAAATACAGATGAGGAAGATTGATTAAGTTGTGATCTGTTCTATGATGCTGTCAAGGTGGCTGAGGATCCTATTGCTCCCGGTGTTACGAGAATCACTAAGTTGTCATTTCTGTTAAGGATGTTTCAGCTTAAGGTTATGAACAAGGCAAGTGTTAAATTCATGTCAGAAATACTTTAGTTTGTTGCTGAGCAGTTGAATAACCCCAATGATTTTCTGGCTTCATGGTACGAGGCAAGGAAACAAATTTGTAAGCTTGGTTTGAACTGTCAAAAGATTAATGCATGCCCGAATGACTGCATTCTTTTCAGAAATGAATTCGCAATCTTAAGTAACTATCCCGAATGTGGACATGAGAGATATAAGAGAGGTAAAAATGAAAGTGAGAAGAAACAACCTCAAAAGGTTCTTCGTTACTTCCCATTGACACCTAGGCTTCAACGCCTTTTCATATCAACTAAAACTACACTGTGGATGACATGGCACTAGGATTCTAAATCTCAAGATGGAAAAATACTGATTCAGAGGAGTGAAAAAGATTTGCCGAAAGAAATAATTCATTCTCTTTAGAAGCAAGAAACGTGTGGTTGGGTCTTGTAAACGACGGATTCAATCCATTTAAGAGTATGTACCTGTTGTACTCTATATGGCCATTGGTCATGGCCACTTATAACTTACCTCGCTGGTTGTGTATGAGATCTTTATTCAAGATGCTAACCCTATTAATCATTGGTCCAAAACAACTAGGAAATGCAATAGATGTTTATCTTCAGCCATTGATCGATGAACTGAAACAATTGTGGCACAGCCGTGTGAAGACATATGTTGCAGAAAAGGGATAATTCTATAATATGCATGCAGCACTGTTGTGGATCATAAATGACTTTCTGGCGTATGAAAATTTGATAGGTTGAAGTACTAAAGGAAAGCTTGCTTGCTTAGTTTCTATGGAAGATACTCATCACTTACTACTACCAGAAAGTAAGAAGTTCTGTTACTTAAGGGATCATGGTGAGACCACATTTGTGGGCTAATTGAATACATAAATGTCTAGACATTAGAATAATGTCTACATGTACATAGCATACTTTTATTTGTAAATAGATTAGTCTATAAAAGTTCTTGCATGCATATTTCATATATTGCATTCACATGTAATAGAAGATAATACGCATTATAGTGACATGCATGCATTACATGCATTATTTTGGATTATTTTTGTAAATAACCCAATTTTTTTTTCTTTATCTTTTCTTTCCTACAGAGCGCACGGCTTTAATGCACCGCACCCTCACCGTTCCATTGCCAACCCAAGTAGTCTGCTATCCTTCCAACCGCTCAATATCTTACCAAGTTGTTGAAGATTTCCGTGGAAGAAATAAATAGAAACATATATAAAAGGATCTGGACGAGGATTCTTCAGAGGATCCCATCTTCACCCACTAGCGAGATTACACCTTCTCCCTCACCTCCACCAGCACCTTGGCCGGAGCGTGCACCGTGACTTGAAGTGTGCTTCATCCTTGCCAACCCCATCACACTACGTGCATGTGGTGATAGCATGAGCGCATCACCCTCTCAACATCCTTCCCATAATCGACCACCACCAGCAACACCTCCATCACCTTCATCAACGCTACCTGCACCCTTTCCCTTTCATCTTCTTCTCCGTCCTCTTTCTCTTCTTTCTTTCCTCTGTACGAACCCACTATCGTCCACCTTCTCACCATAGACAGCCGTAGACCACCATCACCATCGCAAACCCCATCACCGCCGTAGTAATCCACCCCACCAGACCACCGCTAAACTCTTAGCCACAGCCAAACCCACGACCCATCACCGACTGTACGCCCTTCCCTTTCCTCTTCTTCAACCTTTTGCCTCCTTCCCTATTTCACCGCAACACCACACCATCGCCTATCCACTTTCTTCTTCTTCTTCCTTCTTCTTCTTCTTCTTCTTCTTCTTTTTCACCCACTGTCCTCTGTCCACACCAACAAAAGAACCCAACAACCAACGTCCATCTCCACACAACCATCTTTACAGGCCACGATTCCTCGCGTCGTCAACTCCCCTACACTCAGCTAGCCTCCACGAGCACCGCCGCGCCCTCGTACACCTCTGCCCATGCGTGGAGATGCTCCACAGCATAGTACATTGCCGCCACCCATCAGCCCCTCCTCCGACCGGCCATGTCTGATCATCTTGGCCTGCACCAAGATCCCCATTGCGAAGCCCTCGTCGAGACATACCTCCGCCGAAAGTACCTTACGCCGCCATCACTCCATGCGTGCGTGTGAGGAAGGAGAAGCAATCCTCTATTTTGCTATCAATTAGTTTTTACATGTGACTGCCATTGCTACTCTATTCAAACTATTTTAATTGATATATTATTATGTTGCATTTGCTCTCATGTCCCCTCTCTTTATCTTATTCTCTCACGTATGGTAAAAGCAAAAGATGCCTAAACTTTTCCTATGAGATTAGTGATTGATTAATACTATTAAATTATTATTCCAAATATTTTATCCCTTTCCTATATTATAATTTTTCCCTCTTCAAGGACATATCTTTGGCAATCTGATGCGATTTTGTTGAATATTTATTTTTACATGCGAACATCTGGTAAATCATTTTGAAACTAAAGGTTTCACATTTGTGAGTTTATTGAGTTCATTCCTCCCTATGGATATTACACTTCAAACTAACGTGGTTAGATTTAATGATTTACTGTTTTAATTGAGAGATTTTCCATCACATAAAATACATCAATGATAAATCATTTTTATTGCAACTATCTTAATTAAGCAAAAATCACTCTGTCAGATCATAGATTTCTACCCATTGAATATAGATGATGAACGTCACAGTTTAAAGGTAAATTTGATGGCAGAACCTGTCAATATTTATAGAAAAATCCAAAGAATAAACTTAGTACAAATTCTATCAGGTTGCCAAGTCAGATTATAATGGAGAGATTATAAGAAATGAGTGAGACATGATTGAGTCGACCATTCAAACAAAAATAGACAACCTTCAAAATTCTGGGTTTCGAAAGAAAAACATTTTCTTTATGGAGCTACCATACCAGAGAGATCTTACAATACATAATAATTTAGATGTTATGCACATCGAAAAGAATGTGATAGATAACATCTTAGACGTATTAAGTCTGACTGATGATCTAAAGGACAAGGTGAAAATAAAAAAAGACATGAAGAGTTTGGGGATACATCTTGAGCTACATATTCATGAGGAGGATGGCTACTTCTCACCTGCTATTTACAACTTGAATCAGGATCGGAAGAATAGACCGTTCTCCTTCTTAAAGGACATTCTGGTGCCAGATGATTTTTCGTCATAGCTTTCTTGTTGTTTGAATGAAAAGTAGAAGGTATCTAGCTTGAAAAGTCATGACTCCCACATTTATATGCAAGTATTATTTTCATTGACGATATGTGGGATACTGCCTAAGCCAGTTGTTTATTCATTCACAGAAATGAGTACATTTTTCAAAGTTATTTGTTCAAAGATGCTACAAAATGAAATTTTGGACCATTAGGATAAACAAATAGTCATTACTATGTGAGGTGGAATAGATTCTTCCCCAGCCTTCTTCAATGTAATGGTTCATCTCACATTGCATCTTGCAAATGAAGTGAGAATCTGTGGACCTATACAATTTTGATAGATGTACCCTATGGAGCGTTTTTTGAAAAAACTAAAAGATTATGTCTTGAATAAGGCAAAGTTGGAAGGTTCAATTGTAAAGGTTATCTTGTGGAGGAATGTATAAATTTTATCTCCATGTACATGAATGAAATAGACAACCGCTTTAATAAACTTCAAAGGAACTATGAGGGGGAAGATAATGACAATGATGAAGAATGTCTATCGATTTTGTGATATTAGAGCAAGGTCAATTCTTTATACAAAATAGAAGGCAATTTCAAAATTTGACAGACGTTGGGCACATATAGATATTTTAAAACAAATTCCAGAAATTAATCCATTCTATGAGGAATTCGAACGATTAACTCATTCCATGGACATCTGAATTTAACTTCTTAGATTGGTTCAAAAATCAAGTTAATCAATTGAAAGAAGATAAGGACCTACGATGGATACCAAATTTTGATGTAATTACCGATACTCCATTACATTACGCACATTACGTATAATCTACACATAATAACAACGTTTACATTAATTAGAGTTAATTTCGAGGGCGCATGTGCATTAATATCATGTTATAGCGGGTTTGGCAGTAATGCATGCATATTATTTAATATCTATATTTAGATTGCTTGTAGTTAATGTTTAATGGACAAGTGTACAAGTGCATATTGAAATAGGTCTTAGATGGGCAATCTAGCTGTACGAATGGATCCAGATTAACAATCGTAGCCCAACGGTGTGAAAATCGACATAATCTGACCATCGTAGCACCCACAGCAGGCCTGAGAATTCCTTACCATTGATCTAACGATCAACGGCCCACGTGCGGCCGCTCAACCCCCTCACGCACAACCAGAGGGGACGTCAAGTGACCGGTTAACTGAGAAGCCAACCGGTCACCCGAGCGTGGGCGCTCACTTGGGAGCATGACTGACTGACTCGAGAAGAGATTGGCTCGCTTCTCAGTTGGCTGGTCGCTCCTCTTTGGGTGTTTCCCACCTCCAACTGGTTACGATCACTGTTGGATGGCAATCGGATGGCCATGAAGTTCCACGTCACCCCCTCCTTCCTTGTCAAAGTGTGAGGAGCGAAATCAGCATCGTTGAGGCACGATCATGCGGTCGCAAAGGTGCCAACGTGGAGCCACGGAGGAAAGGAGCTCTGCACACGCAATCCTATGCCCATCGAGCGCGATTATGAAGCACGAACGAAACTCGCCTTCAACCATGGATACTATGGTGAAATCAATGAAATTGTGGGGATCAGCCTCAGATATGATTGCAAAGTTATCCTATTTAAATGTCATTAGTTTAAGGTTTTTAAAGAGGGCATTAGTTTCAAAATTGATAAGAAACATAATTTCTTGAGTTTGAATTGTAACCATCAACTTCTTTTATCTTCTGAACCATTCACATTGGCATGTCAAATAGCATAAGTCTTCTACATCTCCGATAATTGCCAAAGGTTGGGTTATACCAATAAGAACAATACAATGCAATCATTTTGACGCACAATTTTAAGAATATTAAGAATTAACGGAAGAATATTATATAGATTCAAATGCAATAAGTGAGGATATCTAAGTTTAGTAGCAATTTCTTTACTTTATTTATTTTTTATTTTACTTATGCAAAAATGTTAGATAGATTTACAGCACAATGTCTCTTTGGAGATATACTATAGAGAAGAAAAGGTGAAAAGCAAAGAGAATGCATAAATTTTAAACGGAAATGGCTGGCTATTAGTGGAGCTTATGGTGGAGGTCATGGCCATTAGGTGGAGGGTGAGGAAGAGAGGTGGTGAGGTTGGCTATGTGGTAGGGAATGTGATGGACACTACAACAGTACACCACTTTTGCGATGGTTCACAACCGTCGCCACACACCGTCACAGTATATCACGTCGCTATTTTCTTTTGGCAATAGTTACAATCCTTTATCGTCACCTTTTGAGCACGTGCAGGCGAAAATGAAAGTGGGTTTTGATGAAGGTTTGAAAACCGTCGTAAAAATGAATTCGTAATGGGTACGAATTAACCATTGCTAATTTTCTTGGCGGGAGTGCAATTTACGCGCAAAAAATTTTCATACTTTTAGGGAAGATTGTCGAAAAAATCATCCCCAATTAGGACGTTTTACTAATCGTCACCCAATGTAAGGTAAAGTTATTAATCTATTAGCAATGATTGTTAAACCGTCGCCGATAATGGTTTTCTTCTTTTTTAATGAAACTACACAAAAGAAATCCAAAATTCATCAAAATAACGTAAATTTTTCAAAACATTCAATATAAAGTAATTATACAATGAAACTAATTTCTATATATATAAATGAGGTTCAAATATTATAAGAATAACAAGAATAGGAAAGATATAAACATATATACATTATGCTGGGACACCTACGCCACCAGCCCCAGAATCACCGTCATCATCGTCGCCACACCTCGGAATGTGAAACGACGAATGATCAAGTCTACCACCACCACCACCCCTCCGAGATAGGACAAGACCTCCTCCCATTGCTTGTTATGTAACTCTAACAACTCCTCCTAGCGCTCCATCTTGCGAGTGGCGACCTGCAACTGGGCGGTGACTATCGTTGTAGGCGGACAAGGTCTAAAGCGCTCGCTCCACATCTCTCGCTCAGTATTGTTATACTATTGCTCCACATCTTGACGCTGTAAGGTCTAAAGCTCAGTGCGTATACTGTCGTCGTGGGCGGACGAGGAGGAACCTTTCCTACCATACCAAGAGGAGATCGTGGCACTCCTCCCTACGCTACGGACGAAGCCTCCATCCTCTGGAGGCATCACGGTCTTGAAGGCCTCCTTTGGTGTGAGAAGGGTCCGCGAAGCATTATCTGAGATCTCATCTGCGGCCACAAGAGGATGGATCAAATCCATCATACAACCCTGTAAATATATATATTTGCAATTAATTTTTATATAATTGAAATTAATGTAACTAACTTTTATTTACTTACATATGTCTCCTAGTATGTCGAATGTATCCATATGTGTGGACCATCGAGTGTTTGTTTACTATAAGTCTGCTCATAGACTTCCACTCGATCTAACTAAGTACCCTCGTACGTCTTCGCCTAAAAATGAAACGATATTTTTTTGTTATTTTAATTTTATTTTAAATATTGAATTAATAAACTTACTTATTTATCCTATAATGAGTCAATACTCATTCGACCCAAGCAGTGGGTTTAGGCGGGAGCTTGGGCCCTATTGGCCTTGTTCTTCCTAATTTTCTCCTATAAGAAATATAAATTTTATCACTAAAAGATTATGTGATTATTCTTTATAAAATGAGTATAGAAATAAAATTCGAGAGTATTTATTTACCTCTACCATTGGATCACTCCAGTGCTCACAACACCCTCAAAATGGAAGGTGCAATCATAGGAGGCACGTTTCTCGATGCCTACTCATATGACTTATTGTTAAAATACTGAAATAATTTTACAAAATTTTATTAGAAAATTTTAATTATGTATAAATAATTAAATAAATTTAGAATATAAAAAAAATTCATGCCGTACTCTTTATCTCCTCTCTCCATCCACGATGTATCCTACCTGAATGCTACAGGATAGTTTTAGGCGCATTTGAATTATCGTCCCAATCAAAACTGCCCTGTATTCAATAATATATAAATCGATTATAATTGTTATAAATGTGAATGAATGAATTTCACATTTATACTTGCAACTGTTGAATAATGGATGCCTTCGACTCCTTGGTGACCCTCCTCTAGTCGAAGTAAGAAAGTGGCACGGTTGCCTCAACAATCATGGCTAACCGGCTTGTAAAGTGGGGTAGTTCTTCGCCTCCTTAACTGCAGTAATGGACACCGTAATCCTGGTGCACTCTGGTAGTCTGTCAAGGTTCGCATTTCGTGTCGGACCTGGCATATTTTTCTGAAATGACCCTTCCTGAGGGTCCTTGCGTGGTTCTCTGAATTTTTGGGGTATTTTAGGATGTTTTACCAGCACCAATCCTTGTTCTGTGGATTCCACGGGGAAAGACAAGTTTTGTGGGGCCATACCTGCAATTTCTCCCAAACCAAAAACCCTACCCAACACCCCTTAAAACCCTCCCCCTTATAACCCCACTCCTCCCCTACATCACCCTCTGGCAACGCACCCTCCCCATTTCCAGCAAGGGAGAGAGAGAGGTGAGCGGGAAAGGAGAGAGTAGAGAGGAGTCGCGTGAGGGGGAGGGAGCTCACGATCAAGCTCCGGTGCAAAACTGCAGCCATGGGGCTACGCGAGCATGAAAGTCGAGCAACAGTTCGCAGCAGTGCCAGCGAGGCAAGGTAGAGCTCCAACCATGCGTGGGCTCCGAGGGCGTTGTGCAAGGCCGAGGGCACTGTGTGAGGTCGTGGTCACGCTGCAAATAACTCAGCATAAGGGAGGAGCAGATCTGCTGCACGAGAACAAGAAAAACACTCGTTTTAGATGTCCGGGAGGGGCAACGGATGTCCAGAGTGGTCCCAGGATGATCGGGACATGTTTGAACGCGCTTCGATCGTGTTTAAAAATGCACGTCGTAGTATAGGTGACCAAAGCGAATTAACATTTAAATTTTATACTTCTCAAATTAACAGAAAATTCGAGGTCGTCTCTGGGAGCAAGAATTGCGCGAATACCGCTATTTAAGGTTTCACTACTGAACTTGTATAAGATGTTAATTTTAAAACACACAAGTTCAAGGCTGTACTTGGTTTTACAAAATAAAGTGATTAAATTTAAATTTCAAGTGCAATGATTGAATGATGTTTAATAAAAGACCATAATTAAGTGATAATCAAATTGAGCACTAAATAGTTGATCATGAGTAATATTTAGGCAAGATATTGCAATAAACTCATTTAGAACCAAATAATAAGCCTAATCATTCAAAATTAGCAAATCGATCCTTGGAAAGGTTGATTTTATCACATTTAAGTTCCTAAATGCTTGCATTTAGGTCCCTGCTGACTTTTCTCCTTCACGATTTAGTTCCTGTGTGTCCACAATCAGGCCCCTATAATTTTTTCTATTTTTTTATCCTGGTCCCTTTTAGAACGTGGGTAGGGTTATTTAATATGATGAATTAGCGTCGTAAAGTATATAGTGGAAGTAATTACCTACAAGCGGATCTACACAGTTTATCAAAATCTATTAACCTGGGCTAAATCAAATTTTAACTTGTCAGTTTTAGGCCCAAGGTCGAACTCAGGGAGGCAGGTTTGGGGTTAAATTGTTTCTATGTGATTCCTATGACTTGCATCAATTCCATTCGCTTATTATATTTTTTTTTGGGTTTTTATTGGTTTTATAATTTGTTTGGATAGTCTTGTTCTTGAGGCACACCCTGAAAAATTTTGTTCTTGGCTACCACAAAAGGTTGGTCCTTGGCAATTCGCCAAAAATCAGGTTCAAAATGAATCTTGCTACACACAAGATCGTGTACCTGCAAAGACAAGAATTATCTTTTCTATTTTAGGTTTTTTTTGGTCTTTTCTTTATCAACACAATAAAAGAAGAGAATGGAAATACTTAACTTATATATATGTAGAATTTATATATATAGGATATAAATATAGATATATATATAGGTATAAGTATATATAACTAGACAATAGGATAGTAAATACTGAATCTAGGATTCAATAGAAATGTAGCACAATGCTAGGTTAACTGTCGTCTAGCTAGACGGGATTAACCTAGCTACGTGTCCCATGTGGGTGTGGAGCGGATGTGTGGAAGTATGGGTAGAAAGCTTGCTATGCACGAATATCGGGAAATATACGTAACTAGTGCAAATATTCCTGCAATATGATGCATGGTAGATGGATAGGTGCACGGTAATGTGATGGGAGATAGGTGTAAATGTGTGAAGGTGGAAGTGGAATATATATATATGTGTGTGTGTGTGTGTGTGTGTGTGTGTAGCTATACAAATATATATATGTATATAGGTATATATATAAGTGTGTGTATATATATATGTGTATGTAGATATCTATATAGCTATCTAGGTAACTATGTACGAATATATATATATATATATATACACACACACACACATATGTATGTATATCTGCGAGTGTATATGAGTATGTATGTGTGTGTGGAGTCTGTGTTGTGAGAGAGAGAGTGCGTGTGGTGTGTTTTAAGTCGTCTGATAGAGGGTGCGGACGTCTGATGGTGAGGAGAGGTGCGGACAGTGGAGCATGCAGCGTAAAGGCGCAGCGCTAGGTGTTGCAACTAGTTGGCGAGGGTTGCATGGAGGAGAGAGTGTGTCGCGCGCACCGGCTAAGTGAGAAGCTCCCATGTCGTGCACTATAGCCGCGTGAGGTCGCGGCTATAGTGTGGGGCCAAAAATGTGACCGGCTAGAGCTCGCGGTCACTAGTTGGGCAATGCATGGAGGAGGTCTTAGATTGGCTGGAAACGTGCGCAGAGGCACGTGCAGTGGCTACTGAGGCACGCGCGAGGTGTGGCGGAAGTGCACAGGTGCGCTGGAAGGTGGAGCTTCAGAGCTTGAGCCTCTACCAATGGAAATGACAAAAAAAAACTAAAAAAAAAGAACCAGAATGAAAATAAAATAAATCAAAACTAACAAAAAAAGGGGAATACACCACACCCACCTACTCACGATGGAGCAGTGAGGTGGTGCTCCCTCATCGTGGTGGTTGCACCCACGGGAGAGTCTCCTCTGCTCTTAGTGTTCCTCTCAATTCGTGAGAGGATACTGAGAATGAGGAGGGGAAGAGAGGAAGAGAGGAGAGCCCAGGGAAGAGTGACTGGCGCCTGTGTGTGTTGTGTGTTGTGATGGTGTGTGTGCATCTCAGGGATATGGAGGTGGAGGGAGTGGCTAAAGGTATGGGAAGTATGGGTGCCGACGACTTATGCAAAGTGTGGTGAAGGGGGTTATATAGATGAGGGGGGCAGAAGATGACAAGGGGAGGCCGTAGGGGTACGGGAATTGTGTGTGGGAATTTTGCATGTATGCACTTGAAGTATCATGGATATTAATGTAGCTTGTTATTAGGAGGAATAAGTGGTGGGATTTAAATGGTAATAAGGTGGAAATGGAAGGAATGGAATGGATGAATGGATGCTCAACCTCTCTTTCTATCTTCCTCTTCATAAAATGCACAAATGCGAGTATTTACAAGATGCATGCATAGCTATCTAATATAAATACTTAATGTTAGGAAAGAGCATAAGATGACCTAATTAGAGACATGAATTGCTGCGCAATCACACCTCCATGCCTATCTTTTGCTAGTCCCTAGCAAAATACTTATTTAATAAGGTAATAGTGTTTAGAATGATCTTAAGCTGAAGATTTTTCTGAAGCAGCATTACTGTGTTTATCAGTTGGACATTGTGAGAGCCAATTGCAAAGTAGACTACCAGAACTCAAGTCTTACAAAACATAAACCATCTCTTGACTAACAAGGACTCTTGATATTTAAACCTTAAGTGCGATTACCAGGACTCAGAGGGTTTTGCAAAACTCGAAAGGTAAGAGGTTATGGTTTGTGTTTAATGATTGATCAGGACTAACCAGATGAACATTAAGATTCAATCCCAAGGTTTCACGTCTTTTTAAGTCCAGGTTGGTCCTAGCTTCAGCTCATATCTTTGAATTAACTCTCAAAAGTGAGAAAAGACTCAACCCAGCTCTTATTGCATTGTGGCTCAGAGAATATTGGTAGAAACAGGGGCAGGCTCATGAGTAAGATACGATTTCAACTGTTGCCCATTAACCATAAATTTATGCCCAGATTTGGGATCTGCAATTTCGACGGCTCCGTTGAGAAAATATTTTGAGGCTAGGAAAGGACTAGTCCATTTGGACTTCAATTTTCCAGGAAAGAATTTGAGCCGGGCATTATAAAGCCAAATCTACTGTGATGGCTCAAATTCCTTCCGCCTAATGCAGCTGTGGTGAAAAGCCTTGGTACGTTGTTTAAAGGTCAGGGTAGAGTCATAGGCTTCACGATGTAGCTCTTCTAATTCCTGGAGTTGGAGTTTTCTTTCTTGACCACACAGGTCTGGGTCGAGGTTACATTGGCAAACCACCCAATAAGCACAGTGTTCCAACTCCACGGGCAAGTGACAAGGCTTCCCGAAAATAATCCTATTTGGAGACATACCAAGGGGAGTCTTGAAGGCGGTCCGATACGCCCATAAAGCGTCAATCAGCTTGTCGGACCAATCCTTACGGTCAGGTCGAATCATTCTCTGGAGGATTTGCTTGATTTGCTGATTCGACACTTCAGCTTAACCATTTGTTTGAGGATGATATGGAGAAGTGATACGGTGGTGGACTCCGTATTTCCTCAAAAGTGTCTGGAAAGACGAATGGGTGAAATGGCTTCCTCTATCTGAAATGATGGCTCAAGGGATCCCAAAGCGCGCAAAGATGTGGTCTTTTACGAACATGGTGGTAACAACATGGTCAGCACGGCGAGTGGGAATAGCCTCAATACATTTGGAGACATAATCAACAGCAACAAAGATGTACTTGAACTCGTTGGATGGAGGAAAGGGTCACATAAAATCAATTCCCCAAATGTCGAAAATCTTCGCAGCTAGGATGGATTGCAAGGGCATCATGTCGCGTCATGACATTGACCCTAGCGACTGGCACCTAGTGCAACGCTTAGCGTAATTGTGTGCATCCTGATGAAGGGAGGGCCAAAAGAATCCACATTGCAACACCTTGGCTGCAGTTTTCCTCCCAAAAAAATGGCCTCCAGAGGCCTGATCGTAACAAAATGATAGCACACTGGGGAATTTACTTTCAGAAACAAAGTGACGAATTATCTGATCAGAACCTACTCTAAAAAGTAATGGATTATCCCAGAAATAATACTTTGCTTCTACAATGAGACGCTCACGCTAGTTTTTAGGCTAGCCTCATGGAAGAGATCCAGAAGCAAGGTAACTAGCGATATCGGCATACCAAGGTCCAGTTGCCACATCTATCGCTAGACGGTGCTCATTAGGGAAGGATTCATTTAAGGGAGTCCAATATGGTCCGGGTCTAGTCTTGACAGGTGGTCTGCAACAACATTCTGGGCTCCGACCTTATCTCGTATCTCAAGATCAAATTTTTGAAGCAGAAGGATCCAATGAATCAGTCAAGGCTTTGCATCCTTCTTATGCATGAGATGACGAATGGCTGCGTGGTCAATGAAAATGGTAACATGAGAGCCCATAAGATATGAACGGAATTTCTCCAGCCCAAAGACGACCGCCAGCGACTCTTTTTCAGTGGTTGTGTAATTATGTTGGGCCTCATCCAGCGTCTTACTGGCGTAATACATCACGAAGGGGTGTTTATCGCGTCTTTGTCCCAAGATGGCTCCGATAGCTAGGTCAGAAGCATCACACATCAGCTCAAAGTCGAGGGACCAATTAGGCGGCTGGAGAACAGGGGCTTTGGTTACAACATCACGCAACTACGTGAATGCTCGAATACAGTCGAGGCCCATGCCGAAGGGTACATCGGTCGATAGGAGATGCGTCAAAGGTCTAGAAATCTTGGAGAAATCCTTGATAAATCTCCTATAAAAATTGATGTGCCCAAGAAAGGAGTGGATTTGCCGGACAGAGCTAGGAATGGGTAAATCAGCAATCACATCAAGCTTAGCTCTATCCACTTCAATACCCCTTTTGGAGATGATATGTCTCAGAACAATACCTTCGTGCACCATGAAATGACTTCACTCCCAGGAAAGCACAAGGTTAACATCAATACATCTCTGAAGGATATGGGTCGGGTTGGCTAGGAAATCATCCAAAGTTGGTTCGAAGATGGAAAAGTTGTCCATAAAGACTTTGAGAAAATCACCCACCATATCATGGAATATTGCCAGCATGCATCTTTGGAAAGCAGCTGGTGCGTTACATAGTCTGAATGGCATCCTTCTGAAAGTGAAGGTGCCAAAGAGGCAGTTGAAGGTGGTTTTCTCTTGGTCTCGAGGGTCAATAGCCACCTAGTTATAACCTGAGAATCCATCCAGAAAACAAAAGAACTGATTTCCCACTAATCACTCTAGGATTTGGTTGATAAAAGGTAGCGGAAAATGACCTTTCTCGGTAGCAATATTGAGTTTCCTATAGTCTACATAGACTCTCCAAGATGTAGGAGTGCATGTGGGGATGGATTCGCCCCTGTCATTGACATGGATGGTGAGACCCACCTTTTTAGGCACAACATGAATTGGGCTCACCAAGGGGCCATCGCTGATCGGGTAAATGATGCCTGCATCAAGCCACTTGATAATTTCATTCTTAACGACCTCCCACATATTAGGGTTGAGACGTCGCTGCATCTCATGGGAAGGTCTAGCCTCCTCCTCTGTATATATACGATGAGTGCAGTAGGAGGGGCTAATGCCAGTTAGATCAGATAGAGACCATCCAATGGCTGCCTTATGTTCAATTAGGACCTTCATTAGCTTGCACTCTTGCTGCCTGGACAATTATTTGAACTGATGATTACAGGAAGCGTCTCATTTGGTCCTAGAAAAACATATTTTAGCATTTCAGGCAGCGGTTTAAGCTCAGGAGTGGATGGTGAAAGATCTGGGAAATCTTGGGATGAGAGTGTTCCAAAAGGACCAGGAGAGGGAATAAGAGGAGAAAGAAATTGGCCCTCAGGTTGGCCAAGGAGAGGGGCATCTTGGATTGATGGATTCGAGAAAGGAGTGCCATGGGGATCAACATTTGGGAACAAGGTCCCAGTGTGGAATGTCACTTCCACTTGATTTAGTTAGAAAGAAAGGGCATTCCTATCTTCAAGGGGGTAGGTTGAAGGTGAGCAGCCTGGATATGACTCAAACCACGAGGCATAAGAAGCAGAGTGGACCTCGTCAGGGGTCTGGTTAGGAAGAGAATAGGGTAAGGAAAGGGATGGGGAAGTGTCACAGTACAGGTTAGTCAGGTTTTGATTTTCCAGCGGCATGCTGCAGCAAGTTGAATAGGTCCCAACCAATTCGATACACACACTGACAACCATGTCATTGTCAAATGTGTCATCCTCGATAAAATCGCAATCAAAATTCTTGGCTGCCTTAAAAATATTAAGTTTGAGCTTTTCAGAGCCCATGGCAATCTCAACACAGCTCGATTCACAATCAATATTGGCGTGGGCTGTGGCCAAGAAAGGTCTACCGAGGATTATCGGATAATCAGAAAGTGAATCATGAACTTCCATATCTAATACAAGAAAGTTAACAGGAAAACAAAGACTGTTGACTCTAACCATCACGTCTTCCACCACACCCCATGGGATTTTGACAGAGCGATCTGCCAATTGTAGTGTAATAGGGGTGGGTTTCAGATTTCCTAATTCAAATTTCTGAAACAAGATGGTTGGTATGAGGTTAATGGAAGATCCTAAATCCAGCAAGGCATGATCAAAATTGCAACCTTTGATGCTGCAAGAAATGAGAGGGGTGCTTGGATCTTTTTGCTTTGATGGTAATTTCAACAGTATAGCGCAACTCGCATGAGGTGAGAGAACCATCGAATTCTTAGTTTTCTTTTGCTGTCGCCTGGGTGTAGTGTAGTCTTTAAAGAAATGTGCGATAGTAGGGATGTGGTTGATTGTCTCTAACAAGGGAACCTTGATTTCAACATCCTTGAATAAATAACACAGATTATCAAAGGTTTGCGTGTTCTTTTTCTTGCCTTTTGACTCCCTCAGTAGAGCCTCAGGGAATGGGACTAACTTTGGCACCAGTTTGGGTGTATCATCCTCACGAGAATGCAGTGTGCAATCCGGATTAGAGGATGATGAAGAAGATGGGAAAGGATTAGGTCGAAGCGGATCGACAATTTGTTTACCACTCCTTATAGTAATCACACTGGACGTCGTAGGTATAATAGGATCATAGGACGAAGGAGGGTTCACAATAGGGACATATGGTTGATGTGTTGTTGCGGGATTAGCCTGAAATCCCAATGGAGTACTCGGAGCTTGTAGAATTTAATGAACTTGCCCCTGAAAAGGTCGTACCTGTGGTTGTGGACCACGAGGTACAAAATTTCGCGGGTTTGAAATAGGTTGGGCAGGAAGAGTGCCCTGAGATCGAGTCTTCATGCATAGTTAACTGATCTCAGCATTCTGCTGCGCCAATTGGTGTTGAAGAGAGGTCATATTTTCTTCATGGCGCTTGGACATTTCCGTCATCACTCGCATCAATTTATCAAGAGGGCTTGATGCGTGATCTGTTTGAGGTGCGCAAGGGCCCTGCAGCGGATTTGCCGAAGGATTATATTGGGCCCTTGGGATGGCGGGAGCGAACGATCATATTGGTCCACCAGCGAGGTTTTGGCGTTAAGGGTTGTTGGACCATGTGAAATTCGGATGGTTGCGCCACCCTGGGTTATAAGTAGTAGAATATGGGTTATTCCCCAGGGCACACACGTCTTCGAATTCAGAAGATGAGTCCGCATATGGTACTGCATCCGAGTACATGGAGGCTTGGTCCTCCATGCAATAGTACTGGCTAGTAGAAGCCAGATCCACATTACTTACCGAGTCGTTTGGCGCAATACTTGGTAAGGATGGTGTAGGTCTTGTAGGATTCCTAGATATCATCCCAGCATGGGAAGGATTGGATTTGTGACTTGGTGAAGGAGTCGATGTGTGAGCCACAGAACGGGTATGGTTGGCCAAAAATTCGTCCAACTTTTTGTGAACAAGGGTGATTTCATCCAATTTTTGAGTGATTACATTTAAGTTGGTGGATGAGTGGAAGGTCCCGTTTCAACTTCGTGTGTTTCGCTACGAGGTGTGCTGGTCTAATTAAAGGCGACGATGGCAGCGTTATTCATAGAATTGTCACTCATATTTTCAAATAGTTCGAATGCTCCATCCTCGTCTTTATTCATGAAATTCCCTCTGCAGGAAGCGTCAGCAATTTGCCTCAAAGTTTCATTTAGTCCATAATAGAAAATCTGGACTACATGCCACTTAAGCAGACTGTGGTGCGGACATTTCCTGAGGAGGTCATTATACCATTCCCAGGCCTCATGAAATTGCTTGCCGTTTTGTTGTGTGAAAGAAGTAATAGCACGGCGAAGTGCATTGATGTGCCTGATTGGGAAGAATTTCTTGAGAAACACTGCATGCATCTCTTCCTAAGTTCGGAGAGGTTTCCTAATGGTGCGCAACCATTGCGCTACTTTGTCCTGCAACGAAAATAGGAACATTTTCATGAGGATGATACGCATCTTGATATTTCTTAGTTTAATCATTTCATCTAAGCGGGTTAAGTCCTCCAAGTGAAGAAAAGGGTCTTCACTGGCCAATCCATGGTAATGGAAGTTGATTAGGCTGATTATGTTCGATTTTAGTTCTAATCCTCCCCACCCACGGGGACACGAATATGCCCACGGGGCTCTGTAGTAGCGGGATTCTGATAAGAACTAAGAGACTTGGGCTCCTCCTGTTCAGGAGGGTTCTGCATTTCCTCCAAGGTTTCCCTAATGGCTTCAATCTGCTCAGTATACAATTCGATTTGGGATTGGAGGCAAGTTAATGGGTCAATGGCTCCACCACCTGGTGGATTTGGAGGGGGGTGTTTCCTCCCTTAGGATTTGGGAGTGGGAGAGCAGCCATGTTTATAGAGGAGGAGGACGATTCACCGGATTCCTCCCTTCTAGAACGATAAGACAATTCAACAAGTTCAGGATTTTGTGACCTCCTAAACATGCACTGTTGCAAGAAGAATTGGGAAGATGAGAAGAGAAGGGGATAAGAGAAAGGGCGCCAAATAAGTGCACTTGATGATAAATCAAACAATCAAGGTCTTAACCTCTAAAAGTGACCTAAGACATAAAGATCTAAGTTACCTACTATCGCAACCTAAGGAACCGAATACAAGCACCGTGAAACCACCGAGCCAAATTGAAAGGCCGTTTGCTCCAGTCTTAGACACCCGATAGCAAGCGAGAACCCGTACCAACACGTAGTTACTACACGCTGGTAGTTAGACCACCAAACCTTAATGGGGTCAAGTTACTAAGAGGCTTAGGATACAAGTTCTTTTGAATGTGAAGGGTGTTGTATACAGGTAACGTCCAAATGCATCGATTTTTGAGTGTGTAAAGCAAGCATGCAACGGGGAAATCTCCCCGAATTGAAGTTTTAGATGGTGAATGGCTTTTAGGATTTCAACCTTAGGTAGTGTGGATTTTATGATTTTACTTAGTTACCAATTCAACCAATCTCTAGGTTTTTGAGAAGTACAAGTTCTCTAAGCCCAAACAACCCTCCTTCAATTTAGTTTAGTGAATGCATGCTACAATGCAAATGGGTTCCTAATTGGAAGTTTCTAAGTATTGATGCACGAGTCAATTTAAATCAATGTGAAAGGAAGCCAAAGCACTTCAATTCAAGTACTCTCAATCACCAAAATGATAATCCACACAAGGCTCAACCACCACAAAAATTTGTGAAAAATGAAAATGAATATGTTGGAGGTTGAGAATCGAGATCAAATCAAGGCAAGTTTAAGGTCGTAGTGGGGTTGAAGTCAAATCAACTCCAAGACTCCCCAACCAAAGTTTGGATCTCGAATGCAAAATAATGAGGCGAAAAATGTGTAGCAAACAATTGATTGTAAATCACCTCAATGATAATTTTCGCGTCATGAAATAATCAAGAATTGAGATTCTCTGATTTTCATGTGCAAAAATGTGGGAAATCAAGGGCGGTGGTGGTGATAGAGAGAATTAAACAGTAGATTTTAATCCACTCGCCCCAGAAATCCCAAGAAGAATTCTTTTATAGGGTTTTTGATTTTTAATAACTTTTTTATATTTTCAATGGGACAGGATGACCTAAATTGCTAAGAAGATACCTACCTCCTCAGCAACATAGGTGAAGCTCCAAGCGACGCCAGCGACTACACACTCTAGCTCTTGCCTAGGATTTGCCCACGTCACCGACCTCCTCTGCGTGTCTCCTCCTTGCAACAGGTACACCTACACAAAATCGAACAAACACCCGTGAAGAAAAGGGTGGGAGAAGAGAAAATCAAAGGAAGAGAGTAGAAACTTACTCCAGATAGCGCTTCCCTGGCAATGGTGCCAGAAAACTCGTGTTGGAACGCAGGTAGGGTTATTTAATATGGTGTATTAGCATTGTTAAATATATAGTGGAAGTGATTACCTACAGGTAGATCTACATAATTAAGGATTACCACTCAATTTGAATGAAAATCATAAATTACTCAATACCAACCCACTTTTAGGACATTTAAGCTCAATTGAAATTTAACTAACCATAAGTTTTCCCTCCAATTATTCTGCATTTATAATTATTCATGAAAATTACAGAATTAACACATTTTTCTATTAATTCCCCTATCTTCAACCCTGATTGAGTTATACCCTTTTAATGTGTTAATTAGGTGAATTTAACGTTAGAAATTAGCCAAATTAAGTTAGTTATAAAGGATGATGGTGATGCCATCATACCCCCATGACTACCATTTGCTAGTCCCTTAGCAAATTCTAAAGTTCAGTAAAGATTTTCAGCGTAAGGGTATTTTTGACATTTAACGCAAAAATATTTGTCTCTCTTCTTTTTCCAATTTTATTACTTTCTTTTTTGGATTAAAAGAAAATCAGGACTTTGGTTGTGTTTTCAAAGTAATGCAAGTATGAGATTTTGTTAAAGATAAGATGTCAAAATGAATCTTTTGGATCCTAAGGTTAGCATAATCAGGACTTGCGTATCAACTCAAAAACTCAACTAATCTAACCTTTTCTGGTTCCTACAAGCCCTAAAACACATTTTCACAGTTAAAGCCTCCTTAACCTAAAAACTCATACTGCGGCTTGCGTGACCCCAAAAATCCAAGTGCCAATGCATTATGATTAGCCAACTTTATTTGCTTTGGAATGTCTTTAAAAGACTTATTTAATTTGATAGAATGAATGCATTTTTTTCTCTCCCACCCTAGACTCAGATCAGCCCTAACACAATTGTGTCGTGATCATCATTCTCGTAACCAAATGCTCGATGGGGGCTCTGGCGCCAACACTCATGAGAGCATTGTCCAAGACGCACCTCAGAAGCTCATAACCCCAAACAAAAAGCATTGTAAGGGGCGCTCCTAACGTGCTCAGGCTCACGCCTCGATGCTTCGGGATAGCATCGTTCGAGACACCTGAGCTACGAAATGTGCTCTATATGCTCTGTATAAAGATATGTGATTAAGATTCAGAGCGAGCACCAAGGCGGTGACATATTTTGATCATGTCATCAAAGGAAATTTCTTCTCGACGACGGGAACTCAAACCAATCAACTGTCTCGTACATTCACCAAGACTAAAGTGCAGAAAATTATTTACTTATGTAATTTTCTTTTTGCTTTTTGAGATTGTTGGCTTTTGTGTGTGTAGCGATTTTGACACTTGGTTTTCAAAAGTCATTCAAGCTTTTGAACGAGATCCAAGCCAAGTACTACTCAGATTGCTAAATAGATTTCAAAATTCAGAACCATCAAGGGTCAAAAAGTTCTTTAAGAGATAAGTTGATCTAATTTAAATTTTTTGACCTAAAAAGTCTAACAAAAGGATCCTCTGACTCAATCCTAAGTCTATTAAAGATGAAATCCCTTGTGTACCTTTTTAAAAATAATGTACAACCTTAGTCCCTTTCTTCTTAAAATCCTTTTTTTCCTCTTTTCTTTTCTTTTTTTTTGTGAGAACCTTTCAGACATGAGTTTCAGATAATTGTACTTTAATGTGCCCCATGCCTAAGTTTTGCAATGCCCTCATTGCAAATGGGATGGATTCACATTCAACTTAGTTAATAATTTTAGAACAGGTTTGAGGGTAGGTAGGCGGGTTGGAAATGGTTATTGCAGACGATTTTTAGCTCCAATGCAAACATTAGAGGTGGAGTTGGCTGTTATGAAATTAGAAACTCTAAAGTGCAGTAGGAATGATTTACTCAAAGAAGATAAGAAAAGTCTTGGGTTTTTCAGATGATGGGTCGCCTCTCGTTAAGCATTGAATTTAATGCCTTCAGCCAGGTGAAAAATTGTCAAGTGACAAAGTAATCAAATTGGAAGAATTTTGTAAAACAAGCACCTTAATAATTAGTCTAGATGGTCCAACCAGGTGCTTGTTTTGATCAACTGGTTGGTTATGCAGACCAAACCCAATCAGTTTGGTGGGTTGGAAAATGTGGATCAAAAGATGTGGAACCCATCAGGTAAAGTTTGGTTTAGAAAAATTTAGAAATGAAAAGCGATAATTTGGCTGCACAGGCTCAGCCAACTTAGCATAGGGGTCCTCAAAAGATAAAGGATTAGTAAAAAATATAGGAACGCTACTGATGGGATAAAAAATGATTTGTAGTTGGCTTTTAGTTTGATCGATGTCCCATTCATCGTCAAATTGAGGTCAAAAATTAGGTCCAACCTGATCAGAATGAGCTAATTCAAGACATAACTGGGTTCCGGTGGGGTCATGAGGTGGAGATCGGTTGCTGAGAAGCTTAAGCAACCATTCATGAGTGGTCTCCTGATCATGAGATGCAACTGCTTTAGAATCCAAATTAATGACCTCAGAATCAGAATCAAAGAACGTGTCATGGATATCGAGGTCATGAATTGGACAACAATCCTCTAGGAAGAAGGATTCTCTTGAATCAAAATAGGGTTCAAAGTCAGCATCAGCGTAGGAGAATCCAGAAGGATACAGGTGATAATATTTTTCTAAACCTAAATCAGAATTATGATCACATGAAAAATCAAAATCCACTGAGTTGTCAATCTGAAAGTGGTCTATCCTAGATTCTGATGCCAAGTTAATAGGGATCTCATCATCAGGTATAGGCTTGGTTTCTAGAAATATAGGGAAGATCCAATTAAATCTTGACAGTTCAAATTCCTCTAATTCTGTATTATAAATCAGTTCCAATTCGAATAAATTGTTATCCTCGTTCGAGGAATCTGGAGAGATTTCGTCATAAAAAATAAGCTCATCAAAATCCTCATATTTCAATTTTGAGATTTCATTCTCTTCAGATTGAGCCCTATCATCATCCCAAATAGGTTCGGATCTAGATTCTAGGTCAAAGATAGGAATTGGGTCACTAGAATCGACATTCAACTCAATTGGGATATCAGAATTTCGCTCGAGGAAGACCTTACTAAGATAAGGTGAGAGAGTTACATCCTCGAGGATTTCAGAATCAAATTCAATACAGGTGTTGGGACATTTTGTTCAGGTTGAACAAGCCTCAAAATTTCTGGTTGCTGGTTCAAAATCAAGATCACCTGTAATGGAATCCTCCCAAGTTGATTTTCTATGTCAGGTGATTCATTCCGCACAAGGTCATCATTTAATTCAAATCAGGTTGGGGATTCAACACAGAAACCTCCACTCTCAAACCCAGGTTTGGGAAAATCATATTGGTTCTCAAAATTACTCCAAGATTCATAATCAATTTCCAGGTGGGGCTCTGGGTATTTTTCAATAATCGATTCTTCCAACTAATCGAGCAGATCTCCACATTGTTTAATGAAACCTTGGTATTTTTCCCAAGGTTGCAGATCTAATAGATCTTGTAAACCCTCATTTCTATGAATTTTTCTCATAGCACTCATTTGTTCTAGGAGGGTTTCCCAAGTCGAACCACATGATATCTGGGTTGCAATCATTTGAATGTGGTTCATAATGGTGTTCATAATCTTAGGTTTACTAGCCTAATTTCCGCTAACGGGTTTTGAGGTTTTGAAAATTTTTTTGTTACATTTGATAGCATCCTCAATTATTCGATCCTTCATGCTCTTACGGAGTTCAAGGCTAATGGACATTTTTCCTAGATTTCAGGTTGATTTCGAAGTAACTGAATCAGGTTAGGTGGTGGATCAAAAGATGGAAAATCAAGTTCATGTTCAGAAATCAGGAGTGGAAGTCGATTCAGGATACGAAGAAGAATTTTCCAATCAAATCAGGGTTGACTTGGTATAGTCGTGATTCCAAGTCGAAGGGTGGCAAGGGAAGAACTCAATGTGGCTCTATATCAAGAGAGGTTACTAAGGTGAGACTTAGTGATCCCTCTATCGTGCATGCAATATTTAGAGAAGAAGAGGGAACTAGAGTGTTCTTGGCCCAATCGGGCACCCAATTAAAGAATTAGGTGACAGCTCAATCAAGGCAAATGGCCTCTAGATCAATGAACTCACTTGCACCAAGAACTACTTGGGTAGCCAGGAAAGGAGAGCCCCACAAAGGCCCCTACACAGTAGAGCACCCCTGTAGATTACAGAGTTCCTCTGCCTACCTTTTCTTGTCATTACAGGTCCAAGCAGACCAGTAACAAGTGAGTTGGTCCTATTCTCTACTAGTTTTAGAGCCTAATAGTGCCTTGGGTTTTCACTTGGATTAAGAATATTCAATTTTTGTGACCTAGTCAAAGTTAATTGGGTTACAGAGTGACCCAAATCAACTTGAACTATCCTACAGGTTAAGGATGTAGCTTAGTTCAAAATGAACCTATTCCACCCTCTATCCTATCCAATTATTAGGTAACCAACCTTTAGGGTCCAAGTGTAGTGTTAGTTCAAATTGATTATTTACATCACACTTGTTTAGGTCTTTTCAACCAAAGCTTGGATTGAACAAATAAATCACACAAATGTGGTAGAGATATTTTTCCTTTATGTTTTGTGGAACTAACACTTCAACCTTAGCTTTGAGACCTATTGGGCACTAGAATGAGTCAAATTTTGTTTCAATTAAGTGACTCAAGTCCAAACGAGAAGTGGGTGACCCAAAAATCGCACAATTAATCGCAAAATATCCTCTCCTAATTTTGTCATTTTTCTACCCTCAAACTTCTTCACAAATAATGATCATCAATCACACCCAACCTTAGAATGGATGCCCTATGACAAGTAGCTTTTAGCAGATAGGATGATGATTTTTTTTTATATGCACAAGGAAAGAGGGAGAGTAACAAAAGAAAATTTACCTATCTCTGGCATGGTTGCTTCTGTGATGAAGAAGTTGGCCCAAATGATGTGAATTCGCAAAACACAATAGATCCAACCCAGAAGAAAATATGCAATCAAAACAGAGACAAGTGAGTTAGAAATTAGATATTCACAACATATATATATAAATATGCACAATAATAGTGGTAAGCGCACGTTGCTTCCCAGCAACGGCACCAAAATGTTTGAACGCGCTTCGATCGTGTTTAAAAATGTACATCGAAATATAGGTGACCAAAGCGAATTAGCATTTAAATTTTATAATTCTCGAATTAATAGAAAATTCGAGGTCGTCTCTGGGAGCAAGAATTGCGCAAATACCACTATTTAAGGTTACACAACTGAACCTATATAAGATGTTAATTTTAAAACGCACAAGTTCAAGGCCGCACTTAGTTTTACAAAATAAAGCGATTAAATTAAATTTCAAGTGCAATGATTGAATGATGTTTAATAAAATACCATAATGAAGTGAGAATCAAATTGAGCACTAAATAGTTGATCATCAGTAATATTGAGGCAAGATATTGTAATAAACTCTCAGAATCAAATAGTAAGCCTAATCATTCAAAATTAGCAAATTAGTCCCTAGAAAGGTTGATTTTCTCACATTGAAGTCCCTAGATGCCTGCGTTTTGGCTCCTGATGACTTTTCTCCTTTATGATTTAGTCCCTGGTTTTTTTTCGATTTAGTCCCTATGCATCTGCAATCAGGCCTCTAAAATTTTTTATTTTTTTCAGGCAGGTCCCTGGCTTTCTTCTTCCTTGTTGGCCGACCGAACCTCATTGGAGACACGCTAGAATGCAGCTCCAGTCAATTTCTGGCACCAATGAAGGGCGGAGGAGAGTCGGCGAGGCATCAGGTGGTTGAATCCCTCAATTGCTTAAGGGCTTTTGGTCGTGGATGGATGCCGGAGCTATGTGGGTGATTAGCAAGGAGAAAGGCAGCTTTGTGGTCGTGTATGGTGTCGCCGAAGCATCCACTGTAGGCTTGCCGCCCATGGAGAAGACGGCGGGAATGAGGGTGGAGTTGGGGTTAAATCTAACTCTAAGGAGGCCTAAACTAGTCCATGGGGGGAGGTGAAGAAAAAAGAGTACCTGAGAGGAAGAGAGGAGGTCGGAGGAACAAGGGGGAAGTTAGCTAGAGGAACAAGGAGATTGGAGAGAGGAGGGTAGGGGAACTACCTTCGTTGGTAGGAAGCACGGCGACTAGGAGGTGAGGACAACTGTGCCCTAGTTTGATACTGAGGATCGACAATGAAGAAGAATGGAGGAACTCCAAGGTCAGCTTCGACGACGATGTCAGGATGAAGAGAGAAGTGGAGGCATGCCCAAAACTCGATGAAAAGAAGCGGCATGTGATGGCAGAGGTTTAAAGCTTGTTGGCGCACGAGGAGAGGGCCGAAGGTTGCAGGAACGATTCGCCGAAGTTGCCTAGCCGGTGGATGCGGAGGTAGAAGGTGGGGGCGGTGCTTGCATGGGCATAAATGGAAGAAATTCAAAAGTTAAGGGGGATTTGTAAGGGAATTAGGAATTGAGGGCTAAATTGCAAAGTTGACCAAGATGAAATCCAAATGAGCCTAAATTTTTATGGTAGCCTAATTTTGACATAAGAAAGTTGATGGTGACTTCAATTTTTTGTTTTGATGTTGTCTGCATGGTTAATTTACATTTAGACAAAAAATGTACCAAATTCCCGCCTACAATTCTGTTTTAGGTCGAAACGAGTTCCAATTATCAAATTGACTATGCTAAACCTTATAAAATATTTTTAAATGATTTTTAGAAGGTTTAGATTACATTTATTTCAGTTGGAGCTGCTTTAATTTAAGCAGGGTTGAAATTAGCTAATTTAATTAAGGATTACCACTCAATTTGAATAAAAATCCTAAATTACTCAGTACCAACCCACCTTTAGGACATTTAAGCTCAATTGAACTTTAATTAACCATAAGCTTTTCCTTCAGTTATTCTGTATTTGTAATTATTCATGAAAATTGTAGAATTAACCCATTTTTCTATTAATTCCTCTATCTTCAGCCTTGATTGAGTTATACCCTTTTAATGTGTTAATTAGGTGAATTTAACGTTAGAACTTAGCCAAATTAAGTTAGTTACAAAGGATGATGGCAATGCCATCAGGACACCCGCTGGCCGTTTGAGGAAGAGGGTTGGAGTTTCGCGCTGTATAAGATGTCTGAGGAGTGTCTCAAACGTCTCATACTGGCGTCAAGCACTTCCTGAAGCAGGCAAGCGGTTGGTTCTACTAAACTGAGCTGACTCGATTCGATTTAAGTGAGCTAGGAAGGGTTTTTGGGCCAGTTTAGGGCCCAAATAGGGTCTGATTTCGCGCAACCAATTTTGTTGCAAGGCTCTTGAGATTTGCCACATATTGAAATCTTTTCTATACTGTTTTGAACTGTCTTAGCACACTGAAATGTCAATTGTTGGGGGATCGTAGATCGCATTTTTGATAAAAGCGTCGTAGTATAGTTGCAAAATACGATCCAACAAAGATATTATTTTGAAAATAACGAGACTTTGAGTCCCGGTCGTTCATCTCTGGGAGGGGTTGTTTTTGCTTTTGAAATCGATCTTAAAGCCGCTCTACTTTATTTAAATGACATGCTGGTGCGTAATATATAGGCGGTTAAAGAACAGGCACTTAAATCACGCAAATATGATAATCATTCAGCTCAAGGTGATTTCAAACACATAAGAGATATATATATATATAAAATGAAATTTCAATCATGGGAGAGTTGTTGTACAAGGAAATCTAGAGGAAAGCTTATACATGAATGCTTAAAATTAAATCAACTACCAGAAAACGATTGCATACAAGAATCAACGGGGGGATTTCGCATGCATCATTGGGGGAGAAGTAAGACTACACTACTAAGAAGTAAATAAAAGCAGTAAATATACGAAGAGCATAATCTAAATTTAGCAGAATGGAAGGGCATTCAGGGGTGGTCCCGATGGCCTTTGAGTGGTTGAGAGAACAAGGAGGGGCGGCCAATGGAACTTAGGCCGGCCCTTGGAGAGAGGTTGGGGAGCTGATCCAGCTTCCTGGTGTGGAGATGGTGGCCTCCATGGTGGTGCTCAACTCGTGGAGGTGGAGTGGAGATGGAAGTGGCTATTCTAAGTGGAATGGATGCCAAGGAAGTGAATGGGTGCCAATGGCCACCCAAGGGGTCTTTTTATAGACCTAAGGGAAGCTCTCTAGAGAATTATGG
Source organism: Thalassia testudinum (assembly GCA_037157565.1). Taxonomy (NCBI): domain Eukaryota; kingdom Viridiplantae; phylum Streptophyta; class Magnoliopsida; order Alismatales; family Hydrocharitaceae; genus Thalassia; species Thalassia testudinum. Next base: position 37,439,082 of record JAZHRO010000012.1, on the reverse strand, counting down.
AATTCTCTAGAGAGGCCTATGGTGGGAGCTCGTGGGAGAGTGAGAGAGAGAGGGTGGATGATGGTTTTTAGATCCACCAAATGTGGATCTAAAAATTGAATGGCTCTTGGTTGCTATTTTTGGCAACCAAGGCAACCACACATGGTAGAGAGTTCTAGAGAACTCTAGGCTAGATATTTTCGTGTGGATGGTGTGTGTGGGTCGAAACATAGGAGGCTAGGTTGATTAGGTTGGGTTCTAGTGGGTTTAGGTCAAGGTAGGTCTCAAATTAGGGTTATAAACCCTAATTCACTAAGGTAAAGTGCAATTAAACTTAATACAAGTTTAATTGGGTGTGTGGAAACTTAATTGAGAGTAAAACAACTCAATTAAGTTAGGTCTAGGTCAATTGGACTCTCACTGAGTCCAATTGGATAGTGTGTGCTGAGATCAGGGCTCAATTGGACTCAACGAGTCCAATTGAATAGGCTGATGGAATTGACTAAGATCCAAGTCAATTAGGTTTAGTGAGGACCTAATTAGGTCCTTAGGGAGGTCTAGAGGTGATGTACTAGGGTTAGGGCACCTTAATTTAGGTTCATATGGGGTTGGAATTGGGTTTAGGGACCTAGAGATCCAAGATCAAGGCTTAAATCTCAAAACAGGAATTGGAGAGCAGTATCAGACGTCTAATTATAGAATCAAACGTCTTATACTCAAAAATCAAAAGTCCAGACTTGCTGTTTGGACGTCCAATCAGAGTTAGGAAGGATTTCGGGTTCTGTTTTGGGTATTCTGCAGAAATTAGACGTCTGACAAAGTGTCTGGACGTCCAATAACACTGCAGAAGTGGGTTTGAAGTGTGAGGGAGTTGGATAAGGGTCCTGGACGTCTTAAAACTTATCTGGACGTCCAAAGAAGGGTTGGAACTAGGGTTTTAGGGCTTCCTAGGGTGTTGTGACCTAATCTAAGGGTGGCTAAGGCTTAGGGAAGTCTCTAGGCTATCCTAGGGCTAGGATGGACCTAAGCTCTTCACATTTTACTGCTTTATTCCTACTTAATAGAATAGCAAACTTTTAACCCCCTTACATTATTATTCCTACATCTAAACTAGGCCTTCTGCTCCAGCTCTACTACAACTCCTGTTATTCCTGATCCAGCTTCAGATCCAGCTCCTGATCAGCTTATTCTCTGCAATCGACATAATGCACTTAATCAGCACATTATAACATTATTTTATACATAGCTAAAGGAAAGCAGTAAAGATGCAGATAATGCGTATGCATGCATGAATAACCCTAACTTATGCTAAGTCCTAGCCTAATTTAGGTCAATTAAGACCTATGATTGCTACGCAATCATCAATCAAAATGCTTAATGCTCCTTAGACCATTGGTTTGGCGTAGGCTTTGTGTTATGGCAAAAAAAGCATCACAAAAAGATTCAGTTTGAAAATCCCATCGTTATAATGCAATTTGCGAGAAAATCCGTCAACAAATAAGTTTACCGAAACTCAAACGGAATTCTAGGTTGAACATAAGGGGGCTACGTTGATTTGCAATCCAAAATTAAATATTTTTTTGTAATTTTAGTTTAAGGATGAGATAATCACAATGAATTGATACTACACTAGAGAGAGAGAAGGAGAGAGATAGAGAATAAAACACTTTGTAACAGAGATATTGTTTTTAGAACTAGAAAGCTGGAAATATTACAACTAGAAAGTGGTAAATCTAATCTAAATAGCAGTAAAGAGAAGGGAGGTGAGAAATTATCCTCCTCGTCAGCTGCTTGAAGGACGAGCCGGAACGGGCAACGCTTGGAAGACAGAGAGTGGAGACGAAAGATGGAGAACGAAGCGGGAAGAACCGGGGCGAGGCAGAACGTCATTGTCGTGGGATCCACTTCCGGAACAGGGGTGAGAAGACGACCACAGGAGCTACACGAACGGGATGAGAAATGGACAAAATTTTGATTTTAACTCTAGAGGAGCATCTCGGGTTTGAGACAAGCTTTTTTTGAGCTTTGGAGAGGGAGAAAGGTGAAGGAAGGGATGAGGAAAGTATGGGGGTCGGAGGGCCCTTTATAGTTGAAGAATTGGGGGCAAATAGGTCATTTCCATCTTAAATCATTAAATGAGGGGGCCTTTAGTGACAGATATAACTGTCACTAAAGTCCCCACGTCGCTTCACACGCCCCCACTCACACCCCCTTGCCTTCAGCCTTAAGAACGTGCACCCACGTTCAAGCTTCCTCAGCCATCCGATAACAAGATCAGACGGCCTAAAATGCATCAGGCCTCTTCATCATCAGTGCAATGCGCGCACCCACGTGCAATGGTGCGTTGGATCGCGCATCATTGCGTGCATGCGCAATCCACCCCCATCCATTGCGCCACGTTGCCCGTATCCCAACTGCTCGCTATAGATCCGACAACTGAATTTAAGCTGCGCCCGCTCTCGTTCTGATTTGAGGCATGCTGAGGTTCAAACGTGCACCCTCTCTCACAAAACACAAGGCGCAACCAATGCGCTATCTTCTCAGATGGTCGTGATGATGATTCAACGAAATCCCGCCTCAGCCATTGAATGAAAATCCAATAGCTCTGATCAAGTGATGAGAGCTGCTTTAGAAACTTGAGGGCACCGTCATGGCTTCATCTCAGCCATTGGATCAAGATCCAACAGTTGAGATCAACCGAGCATGTGAGGAGAGAGAGTCGCAGTGGGTGCCTTGGGCGATTTAGGGGATTGAGATGATGCCACATGGCACCATCTTGGCCGTCCTACTTCTTTGTCTTGTAGATGGTGCCACAAATGTCGGATTAGACCGATTTTCGCATCGTTGGGCTGCGATCATCGATCCGAACCCATCCTTGCAGTTAGATTTTTCATCTGAAGTACAGATTTACATCATCTGGCCCCTTTGTCCTTTGACCTTTCTCGGACTGCATCTGATTATACGGAAGTCCAATTGGGACGATCTTGGAGTCGTTGAACTCCAATCGCCGCCCTGATCAGATCCATACTGTTAGATCTTCAATCCAAGGCCTTGATTAAATACTACCCTGTACCCTGACCACAAAAAGAGAAAATTAGCCTCAACTTTATACAATCCAAACTAAATGCAAGATGATGCCTGTTATGGAATATTTATAATGTATGATGCAACTATACACCTGATGTAAACACATTTACACTACTTAAAATATCTATTTATGCATGTTCTTAAGCATAGGATTGCATTTCATGATATAAACATTGCATAACATGCATCATCTTGCATTTAGAGTAGTTTGAATAAAATGAAGCTTAATTGTCTCCTTTTATGTGCTTGGACAGGGCAAACATTTTATCAGGGCCTCGGATCAAAGATCCAACCATGTGGATGCGATTAGGGCGACGATTGGAGGTCAACGACTCCAAGATTGCCCTAATCAGACATCCGTAGCATCAGAGAGTGATCGGGGAACCCTAGAAGATCAAGGGCCAGGATGGTGAAAATCTGCACTTCAGATGACAAATCCGATTGCACGGATGAATTCGGATCGACGATCGCAGCCTAACGACTCAAAAATCAAGTCAATCCGACATCCGTGGCACCATCTACAACTTCCAGAAGATGGACGGCCAAGATGGCACCACGTGGCACCATCTCGGCCGCCCAAACGGCTACATGCATTCTATGAAGGCCCCGCACCCGCTCGCTCTCCGCCGTTGGATCTTGATCCAACGGCTGTGGTCGGCCGCGCTTAAAAGCGTCCGCTCAACCATCCGCGCCCCGTAGCGCAGCGGTCGAGCGCGCTTACGCGACCAGCGGGCGCGGGTTCGAGCCGCTGCAGAGGGCTGGAGGCGTGGGCGATTGGGCGTGGGTGGAGCGTCAAATGGAGATCGGACGGCCGCGCACACCTGATAGCGTCCACACGCGATTGAACTACGGCGCGGACGCGCGATCGCACGCGGGCGGGCGTGCAACGCAGTGAGCGGAGACGCATCTTAAGCCGTCCGATCATGCGATCGGACGGCTGAGGATCATTGTGCGTGCGATAGCGTTGAGCGCGCGAGCAGCTGAAGCGACGCGTGTGGGCGCGGAAGCTACGCCCACGTCGGGGAAAGACCCCTCATTTATTACTTTGAAGTTGTAATGTCCATTTGCCCCCACTCCTTGCAACTATAAAAGGAGACCCCCTCCATACGAAATTCTCATCCCTTCCTTCTCCTCTCTATCCCTCCAAAGCTCAAGAGAAGCTTATCCCACACCTGGGATGCTTCTCGCGAGATAAAGTCCACTTTTCGTTCCCCTTCGGAAGTGGATCCCGCGATGACGATGGCGTGCTGCTTCGTTCCCATTCTTCTGCTTCGTCCTCCTTCGTGCTGCTTCGTTCTCCTTCGTCCAGACGTCGTCCCATCCAGCTCGTCTTCCAAGCAATCGTCGAGGAGGATAACTTCTCTCTCCCATTCTTATTTACAGCTTTTCTAGTGTAGAATTTTCCTGCTTTATAATGTAATTGATTTTCCGCTTTCTAGTGTAACTTTTATTTAGTTTGATTATAAAACAGTTGAAATATTGAATGCATGTTCTCTTTCTCTCTCTCTCTCTTTCTCTCTCTCTCTATCTATCTCTCTCTCTCTTTCTTTTAGTCTGATAGCTCCATTGTAATTATATCGCCTTGCTTATCAAAAATCCCCAAAAAATATAATTGCGAATATAGATCAACGTAGCCTCCCTGTGTTCGACCCAGAATTCATTTCGGTATAAATTTTATTTGTTGAACACGAATTCTTCGCTTTCGAACTACAACGACAAGTTTTCCAAAATCGGACACGTTAGCGTAGCGATTTGTTAACGTTCAACATTTTGGCGCCGTTGCCGGGGAGGCAACGATTTCCGATCATTTCTTCGCATTTCTTGCACTTTATGTTGTTTTCTAACTAGCTTTCTCTTGTGTCTATTGTTTTGCAGAGACCTCCATCAAGGAATCAACAAGCGGTAGACTGGAGTAAAGTGCAGTTGAAGACAACTGTAAGTGCTCCCCTATTCTTACCCCCTCCATAGATTTCATTCGCCACATTAAATCCAAATCCCAATTAACCTAGGTGTTTGCATAAATCCTAGGAATAGTTTGGTTGTTTGGATTTTCACTCACATTCATTCCACCCTCATTCATAAAAAAATAACAAAAAGATAATCTTGTGGGGTAATTTCCAACAAACACACAACACACACCCACATTCAAGGCACTTGATCAACTTGATTTGTTTTCTACTCAACCGGGTTCTGATCTGTGGAATCGGTACACACAAAGCAACATATAACAGAGTAGAAATTATTCTAGGTTAACCATTTTAGAGTGCCTAACTTAGTGGTGCATTTGTGGCCAATTGTTTGAGTTGTTTGGGCCGCACCACTTTATTTAAAACCAACTCATCAAGTAGCTCATCCTTAGGGTTTTCAATCTAGGTATATTCCAGGCACTCCACTTTCTTTCTAATTTTAAAGGAAAATAATTTTCACCCGTGTTTTACAACTTGATTTGCCTAGAAACTTGATTGCAATTCACCTAATTTGAAACCCTAAAAGCTACTTAAGCAGGATTTGAACATTAAAATTCACGCATTATCAATAATCTTGCTTGAAAACCCTGGTTGTGCATGCACTTACACAAATCTCAATCAATCATTAATGGCACAACCCATTGTAAGGGCCCATCACATTCCATAAGCACCACAATCCCAGGCCTTAATAAAATTGAGTAGACGTTGGCCTTAAGGTTTGATTCGCTCTTTAGGGCCTAGTCTAAGATTTTTTTGATTAACCTACTTGTACTGATTAATCTGATGTCTAGCTAGGGGAGTAGCGTCAAACGACCACAGCTAGGGGGTACACTAGGAACCAGAGGCGAAAGCCAAAGGAAGAACCTTCTCCCCAGTCCCTCTTTCTAACTGGTTGGATTAAATAGACGCAAGTAGAGTAAATCACTTACAGTCTTAAGGTTGGTTTTGGGAGTCAGTAGATCCTTAGGCTACCCCACTTAAGGACAGCCTTGTTTTGTTGTGCTGCTGGGTCCCTGTCCCCAGTCCTTCCAACCTTCTCCTAGTTTATGCTGGGAAGACGGTCATTGAATCCCCGATTAGAAGGACCATTAGAATATTCTAGGAGGCGCAAGTTAGATTTTGGTCAATTTGATCCCATGGCCGAACAACAGCCTCCTCTGCTTGAAAATCCACAGGAAGAATTTCGAAGGGAGCTGGAACAAATGCAGAGAATACAGGAATGGTTCCAGAGAATGCAGGGCACTCAGCCCTTGAAGGATTTTTATGATCCTTCAAATTACGGGGAACGTCTCGGCGTCCAGATTCCAGCCAGTGACGTAGAAATCAAGCCCCAGGTGTTAAGCCTGATTAAACATTATCATGGGCTTGGCTCCGAAGATCCGTTTCAGCACTTGGAAGATTTAACCACTTTGGTCCAGACCACCAAGGCTCGAAACGTTAACGAGGAGCAAATGATCATGAGGCTCTTACCCCACTCTCTTAGGGATAAAGCCGTGCATTGGTATAGGACAATAGGAAGATCAATTACAACTTGGAATGAGTTGAAATCGGCCTTTCTGAAGAAATTCTTCCCAGTCGGTCGTACCAATGCTTTGAGACGGGCAATCACTACCTTTACCCAGCGACTGGGGGAGCAGTTTCATGTGGCCTGGGAGCGATTCCAGGACTTATTGCGGAGGTGTCCACACCACGAGGTGCCGAAATGGCAACTCGTGCAGATCTTCTATCATGGGTTGAATGAGCAACTCAGAAACCATGTGGATGCTTCTTGCGGAAGCAATTTTCTCAATAAAGATGCAGATAGTGCACATGATTTATTTGATTAAATGAGTGAGAATTCAATTAATCATGCCTCTATGGATACTTTTAACCGGTCCCAGCAACCCAGATCAAATGTCAATGAAGTCCATGACTCTCATTCATTTGATATGGAATTGATTTGTAATAAACTTGATAAAGTGGACTTGGTTGCTAAAAGAATGGAAGAGTGGATGGCTGGCAATTCTATGAACAACTCTCAATCCACTCAATCCCAAAATTTGGGATTCCATTCCTCACGAGCTACTTCTGGACAGGAGTTCGTGAATCAACTCGATACGACTCAACCTATGAGTCAGCATTTTTTGGAACCCCATGGGTTCCCAACTGGGGCCTTTGATCCCAGTTTTTCTGATCCTTCCCTTTCTTTCTCTCCATCCTCACCCTATAAGGATGTCTGTGCTGTACAAGAGAATGTTAGATCCAACCCCTACTCGAATGCCTGTAATCCAGGTTGGAGAAACTACCCTAACTTCTCTTGGAAAAATCTGGGGCAACAGACCCAATTCCGACCCGGCAACTATGCTCCGCAACGACCAATGGGTCAGGGTCAAGTATATACTCAGTTGCCTCCGAATCAGGTCAATCAGCCAGCTTGGAATGCCCATCAACCCGCAAGGCAGGCTGATTTGAACCATCAGATGGTAGAGATGCAAGGATCTATGCTCCAGCTCATGCAACAAATGAAAAACTCGCTGGATAACTTGCAATCCGGGCTCATTGCTAACTCTCGTCAACCCGGATCTCTTCCATCCCAGCCCGTACCCAACCAGCGAAACATTATGAATTCGGGCAATCAAGCCCAAGGGTACGAAAATTAGAGGGACCCGTACGCACATGCTCAGGTGGTTGAGCAGGGTTCCTCGTCTTCTTCTGCAAATCAACAATTCATGGTCAATCAAGCCCCTCCAATCTTTCCTAATCCTCTCCAAGACCTAAATTCTTATGCTTCTGCAAATTCTTTAACTTTAAGGAGTGGAAAGAAGACTCAGGATCCACAACCACATTATTCTGATCTTTTAAATCCTGAAAAATCTGAGGAGAGAGAGGAGAATTCTAGAGGAGAAATCAAGGCTCAGGAACCTGATTCCAAAGATCTGACTCATGTTCCTTTTCCTGAAGCCTTAACCAAAGCAAAGAAGAAGAAGTCTATTGATAGTAATGAGGAGCTTCTGAATTTATTTAAGAATGTTGAGATCAATATCCCGCTCCTTGATGCTATCAAGCACATACCGGCTTACGCAAGATTTTTAAAGGAATTATGTACACAAAAGTGTAAGTCGAGAGAATCTGTTCTAAGGTGGTACTCTCCGAGCAGGCTAGTTCTGTTTTCCTGCATTACCTCCCTCAGAAAAAGAGAGATCCTGGTGCTCCTTTGATTTCTTGCATTATCGGAGATTACACATTTGATAGAGCACTTTTGGATCTCGGTGCATCCATCAAACTAATTCCAACTTCTCTTTATGAGAAGTTTGGGTTAGGTGAACTTCGGCCAACTTCAGTAACGCTACAATTAGCAGACCGTTCGGTCACAAACCCGCGAGGCGTTATTGAAGATGTTATAGTTAAGGTAAGGATTTCTATTTTCCTGTAGATTTCCTTGTCCTTGACATGGATGTACCAGATAATCTGAGGAACACGCCCATCATTCTGGGGCGTCCGTTCCTGGCTACCGCAAAGGCCAACATTAATTGTGAAAGCGGTAGCATGGAAATCGCCTTTGAGGACCAATGAATAAAATTGGATATTTTTAAGGCGATCAATAAATTTGAGGATTGTGGATTTATTAAGGAACTTGATGAGGATAATGTTAATATTGAAACTTGTTTGACAGTTTCTTCAATTGAAAGTTCCTCTTTGGTTGATGAATTTGAGCCGCAACCCTCTGACCTGACATCTTCGGAAGAGGTTACTGATTTTGTTCACTCAAAACCTCTTCCTCTTGTTGAATCTTCAGCATCTACCCTACCATCAATCATTACCCCACCCCAGCTTGAATTGAAACCATTGCCCGAGAATTTAAAATATCAATTTTTAGGACCGTAGAATGCGCTCCCTGTGATTACTAGTGCTAAATTGACAAAGGAGCAAGTGATTAAATTTATTAAGGTCCTAAAGGAACATAAGGAGGCAATTGGTTGGACCATTCATGACCTCAGGAGGATCGAGTCATCTTACTGTAATCATAGAATATTTTTGGAAGATGGATCCCGCCCTTCTCGCCAGATGCAGAGGAGATTGAATCCAAACATGCGAGAAGTGGTCAAAAAGGAAATCATCAAGTGGCTCGATGCAGGAATTATTTATCCAATCTCTGACAGTCCCTAGGTAAGTCCCGTTCAGATTGTTCCAAAGAAAGTCGAGATTACTATTGTGACTAATGAGAGAGGAGAATCTGGCACAACTCATTCAGCTTCCTCTTGGAGAGTTTGTATTGATTACAGGAAGCTGAACACAGCCACTAAAAATGATCATTTTCCCCTGCTCTTCATTGATCAAATCTTGGAAAAATTAGCTGGGCAGAAGTACTTCTGTTTTCTTGATGGCTACTCGGGATACAACCAAGTTCCTATCTATCCCGAGGATCAGGAAAAAACTACTTTCACCTGTCCCTACGGAACCTTTGCTTTTCGTAGGATGCCTTTCGGGTTATGCAATGCACCTGCGACTTTTCAAAGGTGTATGCTAGCCATATTTTCCGACATGGTGGGAGAGTTTATGGAAGTCTTCATGGATGATTTCTCTGTTTTCGGAGAATCATTTGACTCTTGTTTGGCTAATTTGGAAATGATTCTTAAGCGATGTATCAAGACACGACTGGTCCTTAGCTGGGAAAAGAGTCATTTCATGACCCAAGAGGGCATCGTTTTGGGTCATGTAATCTCTGAACGGGGAATTGAAGTAGACAAAGCTAAGGTTGATGCTATCGCTAAACTTCCTCCTCCCACATCTGTTAAACAAATCAGATCATTTCTTGGCCATGTGGGATTTTATCAAAGATTCATCAAGGATTTCTCGAAGGTTGCCCGCCCTTTGAGTAATCTTCTTGCCAAAGAAACGCCGTTTGTTTTTGACGAATCATGCCGAAAGGCATTTGATTTCCTAAAAACGGAAGTCACCTGTGCTCCAATTTTGCAACCACCAATTTGGACAGCCCCATTTGAGATCATGACCGACGCTTCTGATTACGCGGTCAGGGCTGTCTTGGGTCAGAAAATTGACCGAAAGCCCTCTGTCATTTACTACGCTAGTAAAACTCTGGATGAAGCCTAGAGGAATTACACTGTTACTGAAAAGGAATTACTAGCTGTAGTATTTGCGTTGGAAAAATTCAGGGCTTATCTCTTGGGGTCTCATGTTATTGTTTATACCGACCACTCGGCCTTGAGACATCTCTTAGCTAAAAAGGATGCTAAACCCCGGCTTATTCGTTGGATTCTTCTTCTTCAAGAATTTGATCTTGAAATCAAGGATAAAGCCAGGGTACAAAATGTGGTAGCGGATCATTTGTCGAGACTCCTAGGTGATTCTTCTTGTCCGGACATTCCGATTGCTGACACTTTTTCGGACGAAACCATTCTTACAGTTTTAGGTGTCCACACCCCATGGTTTGCTGGCATTATTAACTTTTTAGCCGTTGGTCAAATCCCCCAGGATTGGACCAAGCAACAACGGGATAGACTCAAATCTGAGGCCAAATACTACTTTTGGGAGGACCCTGAACTGTATCGCATTGGCTCTGATCAGATTATTCACAGATGCATACCGGAGAATGAATTCAACAGTATACTCGAGTTCTGCCATGCATCTGGGTGTGGTGGACATTTCTCTGGGAGAAAGACGGCTGAAAAAATCTTGCAATCTGGCTTCTATTGGCCGTCTTTATTCAAGGATGCCCAGCATTTCTCAAGGTCATGTTCTCGATGCCAGACACTCGGGAGCATAACTAAGAGAGACATGATGCCCCTAAACCCTATTCTTCCTGTAGAAATTTTCGATGTTTGGGACATCGATTTCATGGGACCCTTTATCCCTTCATTTGGACATCAGTACATTCTTGTTGCTATTGATTATGTGTCCAAATGGATTGAGGCAATTCCCACCCGAACCAACGACCACAAGGTGGTCATCAAATTTGTTAAGAAAAATATCTTCAGTAGGTTCGGGATTCCGAGGGCTATCATCAGTGATGGTGGCACTCATTTTACTAATGTCCAATTCTAGAATTTATTGGCCAAATACGGGGTTAATCATCGTATTTCCACACCTTACCATCCCCAGACGAATGGACAAGCCGAGATCTCCAATCGAGAGATCAAGAACATTCTGCAAAAAACGGTTAGGCCTGATCGCAAGGATTGGACTCAAAAGCTTGAGGACGCTCTTTGGGCCTATCGTACGGCGTATAAAACGCCCATCGGCATGTCTCCATTCCGTTTGGTGTATGGAAAGGTGTGCCATCTACCCGTAGAGATTGAACACAGGGCATTCTGGGCAATCAAACAATGCAATTTAGATCTGAATCTAGCTAGGAAGACCAGGAAACTCCAACTATCTGAGTTGGAGGAGCTTAGAAATGATGCTTATGAGAATGCCAAGATCTACAAGGCTCAGACCAAAGCTCTACATGATCAATTGATTTCCCGCAAGAGCTTTGAGCCAAACCAAAAGGTCTGGTTATTCGATTGTAAACTTAAGCTCTTACCTGGCAAACTTAGATCTAAATGGAATGGCCCATTCATAATTGATCAGATTTTTTCAAATGGTGTCGTTCAGATTTCTGACCCAAAGATGGGTAACACCTTTAAAGTCAACGGTCAACGTTTGAAGCCAACTGTTGACCGTAATCTCCCAGAACCCATCTCAGACTCTGTTGCTCTAGCGATTCTGTGACTTCTTTGGCTGGACTTCGCCTAGCTGACGGCATTAAACTCAGCAGTTGTACATATGACACAAGGCTGATACGAGCTTCATATCCAGGTGACATCTTTCATATTCTACCCTTTCTTTCATGTCTCTTTTTCAATGAGGACATTGCATCAGCTAGGCATGGGGGGGTGGATTCATTCTTGAATTATTTGGTCAGCTTTGTGAAATCCATATAAATTGTCTCTCTTCTTATTTAAAAAAAAAAAGAAAATTAGGAAGGATTAGTTGGACATTAGGACTTTTCAATCCTAAGAAATTTTACATTAGAATCTGAACACAAAGACCCCTCAGGTCTTTGGACTTAATTAGCCTGTGTATCCACTAAAATGTGGATTTATCTTTGAGTCCTCGCCATCTTAATTCTATTATAATTGTAATAAATAAGTTTGGGTGATAAGTACATGACTTATCAACCTGCCCTCTGATTTGAGGGAAGTTTGAGTTTTAAGCATCTACACACTTTCTTTGCACTGACTCGTTGTTCGGCGATTCTAATGGAAATTGGGTAGCTAATGAACCTTCTAGGGTGATATGGCTGGCAAGTTATCATGGGTAACAGCTCATAGGTAGGTTGTCCAGAGCCCAGTCACTGGACCTTTCTCTTTTTTGCTGCCTGTAGGTAAATCTTAGACCAGGGAAGCCACCTACTTAAAAAAAAAAAATTAAAAAAAAATCAAAAATAAAAGGAGAAAGAACAAAAAGAAATAAGTCACACTTCGCCGCACGAGTATGGCTGGCAAGTTGTCGGTGGTAACAGCTTATTGACCGGTTGTCCAGAACCCAGCTTAGTAAATGCACTAAAAATTCTCAAAACACTTAGGAAGAAGCGGAGAAGTAGAATAAACCGGGGAGATATACATTGGATTCACCCTTGTGTTGACCCCGTAAAAAAATAAAAGTAGGGAGAAAGCTACCGGTTGTAAAGATACACCTTTAGGCAGAATTCTTGTTAGGTCACCTAGAGGCGTAGAAATCCGAAGTCCGTTCTAACTGCCGGTCAACGAGTCTATCACAATCACAATAAGATGCTTAAAGCTTAGGGTTCTCATCAAATCTCGGGTGAGTTGAATGGCCATAGAAAGCCATTCTTAAACCCTAAAATTTGAAAATCCAAAAAAAAAAAATTAGAAAAGAGAAAAAGAGAAAAAGAAATTTTTCTTTTAATAAGGAGAGGGCTTGAGGCAGTCTGCATTTTGGCTGATACCTGAGCACTATTGTGTCTTTGAAAGTTCAGTTCCTAAGTAGACAATTTCTTAATGATTGAAAATAACTCAAGTCCAAATAATCCAACCTAATTCTTTTATAAATAGCATATAGTTTTTGCTATGGACTAGCAAAAGATAGGCATGGGGGTATGATGTAAACACATTTACACTACTTAAAATGTCTATTTATGCATGTTCTTAAGCATAGGATTGCATTTCATGATATAAACGTTGCATAACATGCATCATCTTGCATTTAGAGTAGTTTGAATAAAATGGAGGTTAATTGTCTCCTTTTATGTGCTTGGACAAGGCAAACATTTTATCGGGGCCTCGGATCAAAGATCCAACCGTATGGATGTGAGCAGGGCGATGATTGGAGTTCAACGACTCCAAGATTGCCCTAATCAGACATCCGTAGCATCAGATAGTGATCAGGGAACCCTAGAAGATCAAGGGCCAGGATGGTGAAAATACGCACTTCAGATGACAAATCCGATCGCACGGATGAATTCGGATCGACGATCGCAGCCCAACGACGCAAAAATCAAGTCAATCCGACATCCGTGGCACCATCTACAACTTCCAGGAGATGGACGGCCAAGATGGTGCCACGTGGCGCCATCTCGGCCGTCCAAACGGCCGCACGCATTCTACGAAGGCCCTGCACCCGCTCGCTCTCCGCCGTTGGATCTTGATCCAACGGCTGTGGTCGGCCGCTCTTAAAAGCGTCCGCTCGACCATCCGCGCCCCGTAGTGCAGCGGTCGAGCGCGCTTACGTGACCAGCGGGCACGGGTTCGAGCCACAGCAGAGGGCTGGAGGCGCGAACGATTGGGCGCGGGTGGAGAGTCAGATGGAGATCGGACGGCCGCGCGCACCCGATAGCGTCCACACGCGATTGAACGTGCGGCGCGGACGCGCGATCGCACACGGGCGGGCGCGCAACGCAACGAGCGGAGACGCATCTTAAGCCGTCCGATCTTGCAATCGAACGGCTGAGGATCGTTGTGCGTGCGATAGAGTTGAGCGCGTGGGTAGCTGAAGCGGCGCGCGTGGGCGCGAAAGCTACGCCCACGTCAGGGCTTTAGTGACGGATTTATCCGTCACTAAAGATCCCTCATTTATTATTTTGAAGTTGTAATGTCCATTTTGCCCCCACTCCTTCCAACTATAAAAGGAGACCCCCTCCATACGAAATTCTCATCCCTTCCTTCTCCTCTCTACCCCTCCAAAGCTCAAGAGAAGCTTGTCCCACACCCGGGATGCTTCTCGCGAGATAAAGTCCAATTTTCGTTCCCCTTCGGAAGTGGATCCCGCGACGACGACGACGTGCTGCTTCGTTCCCGTTCTTCTGCTTCGTCCTCCTTCGTCCTACTTCGTTCTCCTTCGTCCAGACGTCGTCCCCTCCGGCTCGTCCTCCAAGCAATCATGGAGGAGGATAACTTCTCTCCCCCATTCTTATTTACAGCTTTTCTAGTGTAGAATTTTCCTGCTTTATAGTGTAATTGATTTTCCACTTGCTAGTGTAACTTTTTTTTAGTTTGATTATATAAACAGTTGAAATATTGAATGCATGTTCTCTTTCTCTCTCTCTCTCTTTCTCTCTCTCTATCTCTCTCTCTCTCTTTTAGTCTGATAGCTCCATTGTAATTATATCGCCTTGCTTATCAAAAATCCTAAAAAAATATAATTGCGAATATAGATCAACGTAGCCTCCCTGTGTTCGACCCGGAATTCATTTCAATATAAATTTTATTTGTTGAACATGAATTCTTCGCTTTCGAACTACAACGACAGGTTTTCCAAAATCGGACACGTTAGCATAGCGATTCGTTAAGGTTCAACAACGCCTAAGAACATGCATAAATAAACGGTTTATGTGATATAAACATGTTTACATCACACCTCTATGCCTATCTTTTGCTAGTCTCTAGCAAAACTACATGCTATTTATAAGAGAATTAGAATGAGATTTCTTGGGCAAAAGTTATTTTTCAACACTTAGGGGTTTCAACAAAGATCTGAACTATGGAGACACAACAGTGCTCGGGTGTTTGCCGAAATGTAGACCACCCAAGCCCTCACCTTATTCAAAAGCAGAAGCATTTTTTTCTTTTTCTTCTTTTCTTTTTTTTTGGATTTTTAAGTTTAGGGTTTCGAGGTAGCTTTCTTCGACTACCCAACCCACCCAAGACTCAAAGAGAACTCCAAGTACTAAGCATTTTTATGTGTGAAATGTGATAGACTCACTGATCGGCAATTAGAATGGACTTCGGGTTTCTACGCCTCTAGGTGACCTTAAAAAGGAATTATGCATAAAGGTGTACCTATACAACCGGTAGGTTTTAACAGAAACTATTTTCACTCATTTCGAAAGTCGTCGGAAATCGTAGTATAGTCGTGCAAAAACGTTCGTCAAAAAATGATTTCTAAAGATAACGAGACTTTGAGCCCCGGTCGTTCGTCTCTAGGAGGCATTTGTTTACTTCTGAAATCAATCTTCTATTGCTCTACTTTGTTTAGAAATGCATGCTGGTTCGTGATTATTACGTATTTAGGTATGCCATGCTTAGTTGCAAGAATATTAGGAGTTGGAAACAGGCAACATGAATCACGCAAATATAATAGCAATCAATAAGCTCATGGTGATTTCACAATATGGAGATATGTATATATAAACATTTTTCATTCATTCAATGGAAGAGTTGTTTGCAACAAGAACTTTAGAGGAAAGCTTGTACATAAATGCCTGAAATTTAAACCTAGCTACCAGAAAATGATTGCATACGAGAATCAATGAGGGGATTTTGTATGCATCATTGGGGGAGAAGTGAAGACTACGCTACTAAGCAGTAATAAAAGCAATAAAAACCATGGAGAGCATAAACTAAATCTAGTAGAATAAAGGGCATTCAGGGATGGTCCCCGATGGCCTTGGAGAGGTCGGGAGAAGAATGAGGGGCGGCCAATGTAGCTTAGGCCAACCCTTGGAGAGAGGTAGGGTTGATCCAGCATCCCGGCAAGATGTCCTCCATGATGGTGGTGAGCTCGTGGAGGTGGAGTAGCTGACCTAAGTGAAGGTGGGAGTGTATGGAGCTAATGAGGTGAGTGGTGCCAATGGAAGCCAAGGGATGTGAATCGGTGCAAATGATCACCCCTCAGTTCTTTTTATAGACCTAAGGGAAGCTCTCTAGAGAATTATGGAATTCTCTAGAGAGGCCTATGGTGGGAGCTCGTGGGAGAGTGAGAGAGAGAGGATGGATGGTGGTTTTTAGATCCACCAAATGTGGATCTAAAAATTGAATGCTCTTAGTCGCTAATTTTGGCAACCAAAGCAACCACACATGGTAGAGAGTTCTAGAGAACTCTAGGCTAGGTATTTCCATGTGGATGGTGTGTGTGGGTTGAAACTTAGGTGGCTAGGTTGATTAGGTTAGGTTCTAGTGGGTTTAGGTCAAGGTATGTCTCAAATTAGGGTTATAAACCCTAATTCACTAAGGTAAAGTACAATTAAACTTAATACAAGTTTAATTGGGTGTGTGGAAACTTAATTGAGAGTAAAACAACTCAATTAATTTAGGTCTAGGTCAATTGGACTCTCACTGAGTCCAATTGGACAGTGTGTGCTGAGATCAGGGCTCAATTAGACTCAATGAGTCTAATTGAATAGGCAGATGGAATTGACTAAGATCCAAGTTAATTAGGTTTAGTGAGGACCTAATTAGGTCCTTAGAGAGGTTTAGAGGTGATGTACTAGGGTTAGGGCACCTTAATTTAGGTTCCTATAGGGTTGGAATTAGGTTTAGGGACCTAGAGATCCAAGATCAAGGCTTAAATCTCAAAACAAGAACTGGAGAGCAGTATCAGACGTCTAATAATAGTGTCAGACGTCTTATACTCAAAAATCAGAAGTCCAGACTTGCTGTCTGGACATCCAATCAGAGTCAGGAGGGATTTTGGATTCTGTTTTGGGTATTCTGCAGAAATTGGACGTCTGACAAAGTGTTTGGACGTCCAATAACACTGCAAAAGTGGGTTTGAGATGTGCGGGAGATGGCTAAGGGTCCTAGACATCTTATAACTTATCTGGACGTCCAGATAAGGGTTGGAACTAGGGTTTTAGGGCTTCCTAGGGTGTTGTGACCTAATCTAAGGGTGGCTAAGGCTTGGGGAAGTCCTAGGCTATCCTAGGGCTAGGATGGACCTAAGCTCTTCACATTTTACTACTTTATTCCTACTTAATAGCATAGCAAACCTTTAACTCCCTTACATTATTATTCCTACATCTAATCTAAGCCTTCTGCTCCAGCTCTGCTGCAACCCCCGTTATTCCTGATCCAACATCAGATCCAGCTCCCGATCAGCTTATTCCCTGTAATCGACATAATGCACTTAATCAACACATTATAACATTATTTTATGCATAGCTAAAGTAAAGCAGTAAAGATGCAGATAATGCGTATGCATGCGTGAATAACCCTAACTTATGCTAAGCCCTAGCTTAATCTAGGTCAATTAAGACCTATGATTGCTGTACAATCAGGCTTCTCCCTACTTTTATTTTTACGGGGTCAACACAAGGGCAAACCCAGTGTATATCTCCTCTGTTTATTCTACTTCTCAGCTTCTTCCTAAGTTTTTGGAATTAAACGTGCATTTTTGTGAGCTAGGTTCTGGACAACTGATTAATGGGTTGTTACCCACGATAACTTGCCAGCCATACTCGTGCGGTGAAGTGTGGCCTATTTCTTTCTTCGTTTCTTCTTTTCTATTTCTTTTTTCTTTTTCTCTTTTTGGATACTTTTCTTTTTCTTTGTTTTTTTTTTTTGGTAGGTGGCTTCCCTTATCTAAGATTTACCTAAAGGCAACAAGAAGAGAATGATCATGTTAACGGGTTATCGAGGAGTTTAAGTCGTTTCATTGTAGCAAAGCCTCCTAAATAGCTCAATCAACAGTTAAAATTTATTACTCGAAATCTAAATTGAAGTCTGAGGTTGAACACAAGGAGAAAATATGGAATTCACACGTTAATCTTTAATTGCATATAAATGAACACCATAATCAAAGTACAAAAGAGATATTCAATGAATAATATCTACTCAAATTGATATTTAATTATAAGCATGAGTATTTCAATAGATCACAATGATAAAAAGAAATCTAAGGCAAAATAATGGTGATTTAGATCACCAATTATTAGCCTTAATTAAGCATATATTAACTACTCAAACATTTGAACAGTATCATCAATCAGAAATGCCACGCAAGATAAGAGGCCACAGTATCTTCAGACGATAGAATCAAGCACCAGACGGCTTAAAGTGCACAAGGAATAAGGCTTCTCAAAGTCTTTCTTCTTCTTCTTTCTTTCTTCTCTTCAGCTTCTGCACGAGCTTCCTCTGTTCTTTTTCTTTCTTTCTCTCTTCTCGACCCTTCTCCTTCTTCCCTTCTTCAAAGTTTTCTCCTTCACAACACAAAGGCTAAGTGTTGGGCTTTTCAGCACAAGGGACTATGCTTCAAAGTGCAAAACCCCCCCACTCTCTCTCAAGTGTTCCTCCTCTTCTCTCTTAAGCAAGCAGGCAGCTAATCAGGTAATCGGGGATCAGAGTTAAGCAGTATCGGGTTCAGGTCTATGGCTGTGGGGTCACAGATGAGGAGTGCAAGGTTGTGCATGTGGGGACCCGACCCCCTATGCTTGGGTAAATAGCCTAAAGCACATAAAAAATATATGCGCACTCAAGCGCTCTTCCACACCTGATGTGGGACTAAACCCATTGCATCTTCGCTTGCGTGCAGCTGAGGTGAAGCTTAGTTGATTGGGGATGCTACTACTGGGATCCTCAATTGTGGACTTGGAGGTCTTCCTGGGATGGGTCCACATGTCCTAAAGCGAGTCTTGATGAAGAACACGACCGGAGGATTGCGTATGTTATCGGAGATGGAGGCAGTGGCGGCAACAAATGATGAACACCTGAAACGTAAGGTACGACCTTACGACCACATTAAATAACCTAAGGAGCTTCGCGTGGATGCAGCGAAGGCGGTGGCGTGGCGTATGGAGGTGCGTGGTGCTCAGGTGAGGTCGGAGATGGAGGTGTGAAGGTGGGTTGGTCGATGGGTGGTTTGAGTGGGCGATTGATGGAATTAGGAGAGGGCTTTTGAAGGTGTAGGAACAGCGATGCTTTTGGGATCGGTAGAGAGTTGCTTGGTGGTGTATGGAGGTACGGGGGCATCGCCAGAGCTCGACCGATCATGGGGAAGACGGAGGGCGTGAGGTGGCGTCAGTGGTCGAATCAGAGCTATAAAGTGAGGGAAATGAAGTAGGGAGATAGAGAAACCTAACTAATCTAAACTAATAGTCAAAAGGGGTAGGATGGCATCGGTTGTGGTATGGCCGACGTCGGAGAAGGTGAAACCTCCGGTGGGAGAAGCGACGATGATGAGAGGAGATAGGAGACGCTTGCTGGTATTGTGACGTGCGGAGGAGTTTGAGGAAGATGATACCGTCACCTATTGTACGTGGCAGACGGTGAAGAGGTCAAATCAGGAGGGTCACTGGAGCTCGTAGAGAATCTAGTTGGAGAGAAGGGAAGAAGGGGGATCCGACCAAAACCAAGCTAAGGATGTAAGGTTTGCAATCAGGGTCTTTTTATTAGGTTCAAGGGGTCATTCCAAGCTTGGAGCTTTTGGGAAATAGGAAACCCACGATTTCAAATGGTTAGCATCAACTTTTGGGCAAGAATAAAAGCCCAAGATACAGCTCAAATGAAAGAGGATCTTCTCAGGAGTTCCCCTTCCAATTTTGAAAGGGTTTGAGCATGAAATCAGGGAGATCTTCCTGATTGAAGATCGGCTGCAAGTGCGTTCACATGGTAATGGTGGAAAGGACCTAAACGTGAAGAAAATGCAAAGTTGGGGGTGTCTTTGAAATAGATTTCAAAAGCTGAGGGACTATTTGAGAGAAAGAGTCAGATTGGACCAAAATGCAAACTAGGTCAATATGATCTCTGATTAGGCCCAAATTTTGGTAAAAACCTAATTTAGACCCAAGGAATCTAATGGTGAAGTCAGATTTGGGTTTTGACCAAGTTTTGACTAGGTAATTTGTGCAGAAACCTAAATTAGAGCAACTTCCAGTCTGAGACTCTCTTTAGGTCAAAATAGGTTCAGATGGTCAAATCAAGGATACCAAATCTTATAGAATATTTTTATATGATTTTTAGAAGGTTTAGTTGAATTTTATCTTGACCAGGACCTTTTTTAATTAAGACGATCTGAAATTAGGGTTTCGAATGTTCATTAATTCTTGAAATGCTCGAAAACTCGTTTCTATCTGCATTGACCCTCTTATTGGACATTAATGACCATTTGACCTTTAATTAACCCCTGAGAAACCCCATGATTACTCTGAATTTAGGATATGATGTTAAAACTACAGATTTACCCCTGATTTAATGTATTTCTCTTAGAAAGAATATGCAATGAATTACGACTCTTCGGCGGTTATGTAAGAGCATTTGTCAATTGATTGTGACTAATTAAAGATAGTTATGGCTGATGATGACGTTATCATCAAGTCATGTGATTGGGCTCTGGACAACCAACCAATGGGCTATTACCCACGATAACTTGTCAGCCATACTACCCTAGAAGGTTCATTAGTTACCCTATTTCCATTAAAATTGTTGAAAAGCGAGTCAATGCATATAGTGTGTAGATACTTATACTTAAAGTCCCCTCAAATCAGAGGGTGGGTTGATAAGTCGTGTACTTATTGCCCCAACTTATTTAACCAAATTAAAATGAATTTTCAAATGGCAAGGACTCGATAAACAAATCCATATTTTAGTAGACACCCGGGCTGATTAAGTTGAAGACCTAAAAGGTCTAAGTGTTCAGGTCCTATTGTATTATTCCCTAAGGTTGAAAAATCCTAATGCCCAAGTATTCTTTACCTAATTCAATTTTTTTAAACAAATAAAGAGAAAAATAAGAAGAATTTACAAGAATTCCACAGAGCTGACAAAATGATTCAAAAATGAATCCACCCCCCCATGCCTAGCTGATGCAATATCCTCATTGAAAATAAAAGGCATGAGAAGTAGGGTAGAATGAAGAAAATATCACTTGTATTCCATGATGTTCGAGTCATCTCTGAGTCAAACTGTACAAGTGCTGAGTTTAATGCCATCAGCTAAGCGAAGTCCAGCCAAAGAAGTCACATTAAGGTTAAAGCAACCTTGTCTGAGATGAGTTTTGGAATAACACGGCCAACATAAGGTTTCAAACGTTGTCCACTGACCTTGAAAGAATTACCCGTCTTTGGGTCAGAGATCTCAACAGCTCCATTGGGAAATATTCGATCAATGATGAACGTGCCATTCCACTTTGATCTAAGTTTGCTATGAAAGAGCTTAAGTTAAGAATCAAAGCCTTGCAGGAAATCAATTTGTCATGAAGAGCTTTGGTCTGAGCCTTATAGATCTTGGCATTCTCGTATGCATCATTTCTAATCCTCCAACTCAGATAGGTGGGGCTTCCTGGTCTTTCCTGCTAAACTTAAATCAAAGTTGCATTTCTTGATCGCCCAAAATGCCCGATGTTCAATCTCTACGAGTAAATGGCACACCTTTCCATATACCAGACGAAATGGTGGCATGCCAATAGGCATTTTGTATGCCATACGGTAGCCCAAAGAGCGTCCTTAAGCTTTTAAGTCCAATCTTTTCGATCAGGTCTAACTGTCTTTTGTAGGATGTTCTTGATCTCCCGATTGGAGATCTCAGCTTGTTCGTTCATCTGAGCGAGGTAAGGTGTGGAGATTCTGTGATTTACCCCGTATTTCACCAATAAATTACGAAACTAGGCATTTGTGAAGTAAGTACCACCATCGCTGATGATGGCCCTTGGAATCCTAAACCGACTGAAGATATACTTCTTGACAAAATCAATGACCACCTTGTGGTCATTTGTTGGAGTGGGAATAGCCTCGATCCACTTGGACACGTAATCAACAACAATAAGAATGTACTGGTGTCCAAATGAAGGGAGGAAGGGTCCCATGAAATCGATGCCCCAATCATCAAAGATTTAAATGGGAAGAATTGGGTTTAGAGGCATCATATCTCTCTTGGTTATGCTCTCGAGTGCCTGGCATCAGGAACACAACTTAAGAATTCCTAGGCATCCTTGAATAAAGATGGCCAATAGAATTCAGATTGAAGTATTTTTGCAGCCATCTTTTTCCCGGAGAAATGTCCACCACATGCAGATGCATGGTAGAACTCAAGTATGCTTTGAAACTCATTCTCCAGAACACATCGGCAAATAATCTGATCAGAGTCGATGCGATACAATTCAGGGTCATCCCAAAAGTAAAATTTAGCCTCAGATTTGAGTCTATCATGTTGTTGCTTGGTCCAATCATGGGGGATTTGACCAACAGCAAAATAATTTCCTGTTGATGCGGAAAATCTGTGCAAAAATGATTGAGTTTGGAAAATCCGTCGTTGTAGTGAGATTTGCGAGAAATCCGTCAACAAATAAATTTACCGAAATTCAAAAGAAATTCCAGGTCGAACACAGGGAAGCGGACGTTTGATTAAAAATCGCATTTATTTTATTGTCACGAAGTAGATTAGCTAGTTGAATTGAATCTATATTAGCTATCTACTTAAAGAATAATTAATAGAAGAGAGAGAAAAGAATGATACAAATAAAGAAAAATAGAGAGAGAATGAACAGGAATTTGATAACCACAATATCATGTCTATTACAACTAACCACTACAATAGAAAGCGGGAAATCTACACTAGAAAGCGGTAAAAGGGAAGGTGGAGAGAAGTTATCCTCCTCGACAGCTACTTGGAGGACGAACTGTGTTGACGGAGCGCCCAGATGAAGGTGGTGAGATGTGGGACGAGGGAGAACAGGAAGAAACGATGGAGGACTAGGCAAGGTGATGTCGCAGCAGGATCTGCTTCCCAAATGATGGTGAGAGGGCAACCATAGGATGCTCCACGAACGGGTGAGAAGGTGGAAAATTTGTATTTTTAACTCTAGAGGAGCATCCTGAGTTTGGGACAAGCTCATAGAGCTTTAGAGGGGGTAAGAGAAGAGAGGAAGGGATGAAGAATTCGAGTGGACCTGGTTGGACCAACCAGGCTTTTGATCAAAGTGCTTGTTCTACAAAACTCATATGATTTGACCACTCCTCCATACCATTTTCTACTTAACTGAAGGCATTGAATTTAGCGCTTAACAGGAGGCAACCCGTCAATCCAAAAACCTGAGATCCTTCTGATTATCCTTCTGTACTTCACGTCTAATGCACTCTGAGTTCAGTTTTAGAACAGTTGACTCCACCTATGGTACTCGTACCAGAGCTTGAAATCGTCTACAATAGTCATCCTAACCCATTCGCCCACCCATTTATCCTGTTCTAATCCCTAAACCCTAACTATTTCATACCCTTCGTTTACAATGAGGACATTGCAAAACTTAGGCATAGGGGGTGTTAAAGTGCAAACACATAAAAATTCAAGTTTCTGAAAGGTTCTAAAAAAAAATACATATTCCAAAAAACCAAAAGAATTTAAAAAAATATTGAAAAAGAACAAAAAAAATGGGAGAAGGGAGGAAATTTTAAAAAATTGAATGCATATCATTCTTGAGGGGGAAAAGGGAAGTGATTTAAATGTCAAAAAGGAGCAACAATTTGAAATAAAAGGAGATAGTCATTAGTAAAAGATTATGGAATCTATTTAAGTTCTAGACCAAATCAAAAGAAAGAAATAAAAGTCAAAAAGTGTTAAGAGATAGAAATTAGTATGAGTGATGATCTTAGGCCTCTTGGGCTTGTTTTAGGCTTAAAAATTTACGTATCTATTAAGATTTGGATAGTCCTCAAGAGGTTAAGGAAAATGCAAAGCTTAAGTATTAGTTTCCAAGACTTAGGGATTATTCGACCTCGTTAACTGACCTCTGGTTTGCGGGACTCGGTAACCTAAGCACCCTAATCTACACACAGTCTGGTTAAGTGCTCTTAATTATCAAAATCATGCAAATGTGTTAATTCTATTCTGAAAAAGCTACCTAGATTAGGAGCGGCTTATCAAGACAAGTTGATTTGGACGAGTTCCCAATGTGGAAAGGTAGGAAATTCCCCTCGAAGATGCGCAATAACATACCGTCTCCTCGGTACTTGTCTTCTAGGATTTCTAAATATCCTACTGGGGGCATGTAACCACAGGGCCGAAATTTAGCTACAGAACGCCATAGGTGGCACTATCTCGAAGTGTTGAAAGCCATGGTTTTGGGGGTTGCCATGGGCGGTGCTATCTCGAAGCATCGAAAGCCAGGGACCCTACAAGGATTAATGGTGGGAGCTAGGAATCTGATATAGATCGTGTTGTAAAGCAAATCCGAAGCTAGAAATAAAGAAGAAAAAGAGAGAAAACTTTCCAAAAAAAATGCAAAAAAATTTCCTCTATCTCTCTCTTACAAAAACACACTGCAAACTGAACCTCGACTAAACATGTTACAAGCACGGGTGCTTTAACCACGGAGTTCATTGAACCTTAGGTTAGTTCCTGTGGACCTTAGAAACCTTCGCGGCAAATTGAGGCTAAAGCTGGTCAGGTCTGGACCTTGGTTGGTACTTGAGTACCTCTAGGCCTACTATTGGCATTCAAACCTAATCTACAAGAAAAAGCATAAATCAGAGATCTGAACTCATGGTCTAGAATTTGAGTTAATTCCGTAAGATTTTGCTAAGGGACTAGCAAAAGTTTGGCATGGGGGTATGATGATAACGTCATCATCAGCCATATCTAACTTTAATTAGTCATAATCAAGGAATAAATGCTCCTACATAACCGTCTGAGAGACATAATTCACTACACATCCTTTCTAAGAGAAATACAGTAACACAAGGGTAAAACTATAGTTTTAACAGCATATCTAAATTGCATAACAATCATGGGATTTCTCAGAGTTTAATTAAAGGTCAAATGGTCTTAAATGTCTAACAAGTAGGCCCATACAGACAAAAAAGGGATTTCACGCGTTTCAAGAATTAAATAACATCTAAAACCCTAAAAACAGATCCGCTTGATTAACTGAGGTTATGGTCAGGATAAAATTCACCTAAACCCTCTAAAATTCATAGAAAAATATTCTCTAGGGTTTTACATGTTCAATTTGACCATTAGAACCCATTTTGACCTAAAACAAAGTCTCAGATAGATAATTGCCCTAATTTGGGTTTCTACGTAATTTATCCAATCAAACATGGTCAAAACCTAAATTCGACTTCACCATTAGATTCCTTGAGTCAAAATTAGGTTTGTACCAAAATTTGGGCCCAATCAGAGATTGTCTTGACCTATTTTGCAACTTGATCTAATCTGAGTCTTTTCTTTCACACACATACCCCTAACTTTTAAATTCCTTACAAATAGGCCCATATCTTTGTCGTCTCTTTTTTCAAATAGGTCCCTCCACCATTATCGTGAAGGAATCCTTCTCCAGTGACCTTTGATTGAAGAGAACTCATTCTCTAATCAATGAATCCCTTCCAAAATTGGAAGGGAGACTCCTTGAGAAGTTCTATTTCCAACGAATCTGGTCTTGAGCCCAACAACCTTCCCAATCACTCATGCGAACGCATGAGAGATTCAGGTATCTCATGGGTTTCCCACTCCGACAAGCCTTCCAAGCTTGAAAGCCTGCTTCCCAAGCCTCAAACCTCTCTCTAAGGCCTATATAAGCACGCCCAATGCAAGGACGTGCTTATCATGCTCTATTTCGGCCTAGAACACCTCTATTTCATCTCTCCTCTCTGACCGAGAGACTCCTCGACATTTGGTGATTCCTCATGATCTTCCTCGTCGTCTGTCCACAATACCAGCGGTGGATTCCTTCCCCTCGACCTCTTCCGCTCTTGGCTGTACCAACAGGAGCTTCCCAACCTCTGTCGTCATTGCCATTATCACCCACCGAAGCATCTTCTTCGCCGATGCCGACATACCCCCGGCAAGTCATTCTCCCCCTTTCATCCTGTAATTCTAGGTTAGATTAATTCCCCTAGCTCAATAGATTAGATTCCCCTCCTTCTATCCTTGTTTTGACCCTCGACGCACGCGAACACCTTCATTTTCTTCGTCTCTGGCCGCTCCTCCGGTGTGGTGCCCCCATCGTTACACTCATCCACATGCCTCGCCATAACTCCTAAAATCACCGCCGTCCCTCCGCGAACAAAATCCCTATCTCTATTCGCCTTCCCGTCCACCCGAACCCTCTGTCAAACAAACCCATCATCTCCGACCTATTCCACCTTCGCCAGCCACCTATACTCATCCTCGCAACACGCAACCACCACAGTTACTTTCCATGACGTCCGACGAAGCTCCTGAGTGCTTCTAATGTGGCCGCAAGGCCGTTTGCTTCTTTTCAGGTGTTCGTGGTCCACTACCATTACCGGAGCTTCGAGTAAGGCTTGAAGCTTGTTCTAGTACGCAATCTGCCCCAGGAGACACCACCAGGTTGAGCGGAAGGCACCCAGGCATCCACCCAAGTGCTCACTTGGGAATGTCGAGCATTTTGTCATCTTCAATTGGAAGCCATCCTAGCAACTGCTCGCAAGTGAAGGAGTGGTATTTTAGTCCCACATCGTGGGCTTCCAAACTAAAGAGCATGCATAAATTGAAAAAGTGACAAAGGCTCTTCGCCTCAAGTCACACAGAGGGGTGAGGTCCCCCGCTACCCCTCACACACCTCGCCTGTGACACCTTGCATGTAGGCCTGGTCTAATCCGATTACCCGCCTAAGCCCACACCTCGACTACCACCCACACTGGTAGCCTTGGTCTCGGGTCCGTTCTCATACTCGATAACTGACTACTCGGTAAAACCTGAGAGAGGAGGAGGAGGAGGAAAGAGAGAGAGAGAGAGCACAGGTTAAGGGGGGTTTTGTTCTATTATGTAACAGCTAACACTTAGTTGCATTTGAAGAGTTCCCCTCTATGCGTAAAGAAGAAAGGCCAAGGCAGAATAGAAGAAGAGAAAGAGAAGCCAAGGAAAAGAACTGAAGGCAAAATAGAAGAAGATGAGAAAGGCAAAGAACAACAGCAGAAGAAAAATCAAAGAGGAGCACTGTAGAAATGTCTTTTAAGACGTCTGATTGAAAAATCAGACGTCTGATCATCAGTTCCTTCATCTGATTATATTTGAGTAATTGTTATATGTGTTAGACTAGTAATTGGTGATCCAAATCACTATTATTTTGTCTAGAGTTCTTTTTGACTCTTCATAGACTCATGTTTTATATTGCATATTAGTTTCTGAGTAATTAATTGTGCTCATTTATATTATCCATTGAGATTGGCCTCGAACTTCATTTCTGACATTCGAGTTATAAATTTTATCTGTTTTTCGCACTGATTCGACCTATACTACACGTTAAGATTTTAAATCCCATTTCAAAGCGACTAATATTCTGGTGCCATTGCAGGGAAGCAACGCACAATACACTACTATTCTCCTGCTATATTTTCATTATACTTGAGCACTAACTTGCCCTATTTTGTTTATTGTGATTTTGTGAGGTACTTCACGAGGAGATCTTCCACGCAAATCAACCACTTCAGGGTAGGTAGCTTCTCTTTTCTTCCTTAATCAACCTCTTAATCTTGGGAAGACAAAAAAAAGGAAATAATTAATTAGGAATCACCTACCTTATTTTTCATAGTAATTATCATTTAAAAGGCAAGTTTCCTGATTTGTGAAAATTTTTTCAAAATCTGATTGAAGATTGAGACGATTTTGTTTAGAATTCCCTACCCCAAATTTCTTGTGCACATTAGGGAACACGCTTAATTTCTTATCATCTTGAGCTACTCACCTTCTTGTTTGAGTCCAAGGTGTACATGTTGAGATCAAATTGGATGCAAAATAGAGCCAATTAGGGTTTGACATTAGGATTTGGAGTGCTGGTACACATTTTTGCCTGAATTAAAGGAAAGTTACCCTTCCACATTTGTGTGCTACCCAAGCCCTTGATTAAAAAGATCTAATAAAAAAAATCCTAAAATCAAGCTCTAATTTCACTTGAACTCTTAAAATTTTGGACCTAATAACCTGGGAGTAAAATCAGGGTGATTTCTAGGTCTTGACCTAGATCTCATTCTGCCATCGTTAGGGTAAGTCAGGTGAAGTTGGTCTACATTATAGGCCAACCAACCTCCAAATTAGGTCACAAGTTGAATTAACTTCTAATCAAGTGAAATCAAAGGTACAAATTAGGACATCAAACTGGTGGACTTAAGGTCTTAAGTTCGTACATTCCTGTCTACCTGGATCCTCAGTGACAAGGAAGGTCGGGTGGGGGAAACCGTATAACCCATGGGACACTCTACCGTGTAGGGGTCTTTGCGGGGCTCTCCCTTCCTGGCTACCCAGATAATTCTCAGGTGTGCAAATTTCTGATTCAGAGATATCATCCGCCTCGAGATTGCCTTAGTCATCCAAAAATATTTGGGTGCCTTGATTGAGTTAAAATCCACATCTAGTTCCTCATCCCTTCTATTTAGAACACATACATAGGAAGGCTATTAGGTTTTTAACTTAAGAGGCCTCATTTGATCTTCTTGGGGATTTCTAAATCTAATCTAATCAACTTCAAATCTAATCTTGAGTTTTGATTCTATATCTTGATTCCACCATTTGATTCAAAAAAATGCAGCCTAGCTATATAAGAAGGCTATTTAGAAAATCGGAGTCCCAAATGAGCATGAAAGAAAAGATAATCGAAAATGCCTATAGAAATCATAAAGAATATTATAAAAGGGACATGCAGGAAAAATTTGCAAAAACAACAGACCTCATCACGAGCTGTGTAGGGTTAATCTGGACACAAATGAAACATGGTTCAACCCAGGATCATCTATTAGCAAAACACTGTGAATTGGTGAAATAACACAACAATGAGTGTCTGCAATGTTGGTAAAGCCTTTCACTTCCAGAAAAATTCCAGGAATTTTTAAAAAAATGTGGAGAATTGCTTAATGAGTTATATAGAATAATTGATCAAAAATACCCGTCAGAAATTAACAAAACATCTTAGAGTGAGACTAGTGATCAACACAATTTCCCAAATCCTGGGTTCGAGAATCAAGGTTATAGTGGACCCCCAACCCAAATGAAATCTGATTCAAATTATGACCAAATTGACATTCCTAATTTTGAGACGGGTTGGGAGGATCCGATTGCAGGTGATCATGATTTTGAGCCAGCCCTAGAAAATCAAAAGCTGGTTCAACAAGCTTAGATTTCCCAGACACCTGTGATAATGAGATTGAGTCAGAACCTCTCGAGGGTGTAAATTCCGTTCCTTATTCTGATAAGGTGACTCTTGAGAGCAATTATGAAATCCCTGTAGAGCCCAACCTAGATTCTAGTGATCCAACCCACACCCTTAACCTAGAATTCAGATCTAACCCTTATCGGGATGATTACAAGGCCCAATGTGTTGGAAATCAGATTTTGAATCTAGATTATGATTCTGGGACAGTATTTGATGAGTGCACCTCTCCAACCTCCTCAGAGATACAGATTGATTTTTCGAAAGTCATGCCGATCTACGATACAGAAACTGAGGAGTTAGAAGAGTTGGGTTTTGATCGAGTCTTCCCTACAAGCCAAGAAACCCAGCCCATGCCTAATAGGGACACCTTTTTAAGCACGGAATCTGAGAATGGGCTAAACCCAAGTCAGGTTGCTACTTCTCCACATCTTGATTTCCTCAATGGTGGAACTTTTGATCCCGAAACAGATTCGGAACATGATTCTCCCAAGTTCTCTGACAATTTTGAATCTTACCCTGATTTCGAGTAATGCTGGCTCACAGGTTGAGCCACATCCAGTTGATTCATGAACTCTCATCCAGAAGGAACTTGCGAAGAATGCAATTCCGAATTCTGGGATTGAGTGGATCGAGAATTGTTCACAGAGTTTCCAGCCATCCACTCCTCCATCCTTTTGGTAACCAGGTCCACATTATCTAGTTTATTCTAAATCTGCTCCATATCAAATGAATGAGAGTCATGGACCTCATTAACATTTGATCTAGGTTGTTGAGACTGGTTAAACGTATCCATGGAGGCATGATTGATTGAATTTTCACCCATTTCCTCAAACAAATCATGCACACTACCTGCGTCTTTGTTGAGGAAATTGCCTCAGCAAGAAGCGTCCACGTGATTTCTAAGTTGCTCAGTCAACCCGTGGTAAAAGATCTGCACGAGTTGCCATTTTGGCACCTTGTGTGTGGACACTTCCGCAATAAATCCTGGAATCGCTCCCAGACACCATGAAACTTCTCCCCCGGCCGCTGGATGAAAGTAGTAATCGCCCGCCTCAGTGCATTAGTACACCCGACTAGAAAGAATTTCTTTAAGAAAGCCGATTTAAGATCATTCCAAGTTGCGATCGACCTTTATTGAACGTACGGGTTGCTACGCTATCGTGTTTGGTTTTGAAAACCTGTCGTTGTAGTTTGAAAGCGAAGAACTCATGTTCAACAAATAAAATTTATACCGGAATAGAAATCCCGGATCAAACATAGGGAGGCGGACGTTTGATTTAAAAACACATGTTTGTTTTATTTGTCACGAAGTAAATTAATTAATTGGAAACTATCTATCTATCTATTTACAATAAATAGAAGAGAGAGAGAGAGAGAATATTACAAACAAAAACCAAAAAGAGATGTAGAGTGAACATGGAATTTCATCATCAGAAAGATTGTTCATTACACTAAAAAGCGAGAAAATGATTACACTAGAAAGCATCAAATCTATTCTAGAAAGCAGTAAAAAGAATGGGAAGAGAGATATCCTCCTCAACGGTCGCTTGGAGGATGAGACGGACGAGACAACGCCAGGACGAAGGAGGATGAAGCAAGAAGAATGGGAACGGGGCAACACGTCGTCGTCGTCGCGGGATCCGCTTCCGAAAGGGGGACGAAAAATTGACTTTATCTCGCGAGAAGCATCTCGAGTGTGGGACCAGCTTCTCTTGAGCTTTGGAGAGGGAGACAAGAGAAGGGATGAGAATTTTGTGTGGAGGGGGTCTCCTTTGATAGTTGCAAGGAGTGAAGGCAATTTGGTCATTTTAATTTGAAAATCATTAAATCAGGGGTCTTTAGTGACGGATAAAACCGTCGCTAAAGCCTCATTGTGGGCATAGTGGGCCACTGCCTGCGTGAGGCCACTCGCCTCCTCGCGCGTAACACGCGCACACGTTCAGCTGCTCTCAGCCGTCCGATTATGAGATCGAACGGCTTAAGTTGCGCCTCAACTCGCCTCCTCTGCGCGCCCGCCCGCGTGCGATCCCGCGTGAGGTGCGGCGTGCGATACGGCGTGAGCGCAATTGTACGCGCACGACCATTCAATCGCGATTGAGCGGTCAATCACGCCCGCTCACCCGCACAGCTCGCCCGCTCTTTGCATTTCGAACGCGCGTCGCCCGCTCGCTATAAAGCCTCCACCTGCTGCACTAAGGTGGGGAAATGGTCACGCGGATGAGTTAAGGCGCGCGCATCCACAACCGTTGGATGCGCATCCAACGGCGGAGAAGTGACGAAGAAGAGATGGTGCGGCGAGTGCAGCGGCCGGTTAGGCGGCTGAGATGGCGCCACATGGCACCATCTTGGCCGTCCATCTTTTGGATGATGTAGATGGTGCCACGATTGTCGGATTGAGTCGATTTCCGTGCCGTTAGGCTGCGATCGCCGATCCAAATCCATCCGTGAGGTCAAATTTGTCATTTGAAGTGCGGATTCACACCATCTTGGCCCTTGATCTTCTATGGTTCCCCGATCTCTATCTGATGCTACAGATGTCTGATTAGGGCGATCTTGGAGTCGTTGAACTCCAATCGTCGCCCTAATCACATCTGTACGGTTGGATCTTTGATCCGAGGCCCCGATAAAAAATTTGCCCTGTCCATGAACATAAAAGGAGACAATTAACCTCTATTTTATTCAAACTAATATAAATGCAAGATGATGCATGTTATGTAATATTTATAATATGCAATGCAATCCTATGCTTAAGAACATGCATAAATAGACATCTTAAGTAGTGTAAACATATTTACATCAACCTTCCAATTGTCCGGTACCATTGTGCAGCCTTATCCCTAAGAGAGTGGGGGAAAAGCCTCATGATCATTTGCTCCTCATCCACGTTTCGTGCTTTGGTGGTCTGGACCAAAGTGGTCAAGTCCTCCAAATTCTAAAACGGGTCTTCAAAGCCAAGCCTATGAAAATGTTTGATCAGGCTTAACACCTAGGGCATGATTTCAATGTCTCCAACTGGAATCTGGATGCTGGGACATTCCCCGTAATTTAAAGGATCATAAAAATCTTTCAAGAGCTAAGCTCCCTGCATTCTCTAGAACTATTCCTGCATTTGCTACATTTATTCCAGCTGCCTTTGAAACATCTCATGTTGATTCTGAGGCAGAGGAGGTTGTTGGTCGGCCATGGGATCAATTTGACCAAAATCCAACTTACGCCTCCTAAAATGAACTAATAGCCCTTGCAATTGGGGATTCAATGACCTCCTTCCTAGCATAAGCTAGGAAGAGGTCAGAAGGACTGGGAATAAGAACCCTATAGCACAACAAAACAAGCCTGTCCTTAAGTTGGGTAGCCTACGGACTTAAGCTCTAAGATAGATTCTGATAACTCTACATTCGATGATGATAATTCCGTCAACCAGGGCTTATCTTTAGGATATTTGTGCATTAATAGCATACCATGATGAGCATGGGAGCATTGCATGCATGATGAATTAAGATTTTTTATAATCAATGTTTAATGGCCATGTGTATAAGTGCATATTGAAACAGGCCTCAAATAAGCAATCGGACCACATGGATGGATTCAAATTGACGAATGGAGTCCAACAGACTTGAAATCACTTAAATCTGACATCTAGAGCTCCCTCGACCAGCCCAAGAAGTTTTGGCCATTGATCATCAGATCAACGGCCCACAAGCAGCCATGTCGCGCTCAAATCACACCCTCACAGCGCAACGCCCTCGCGAAGAAGTACTTTAAGCCATCCGATCCAAGGATCGAACGGCTGAGAACCTGCATGCTTCGCCCACACCATCTCTCCATTACGCCAAGATGAGATCTCGATCGTCCGATCGTCATCGGACAACTGAGGACTCGCGAACTCCGATCGTACCCTCTCTTTAGCACACCCTCATCGCACGATCTCGGCCGCACATCTCCCATCTGACGGCTGAGGAGCTGCAGCCAAAAATCCCATGCTCCGACAAACCAACGCAAGCAGCGCATTGGTCTGCGCCTCATCCGCAAGCAAAGAGCGCCCTTTCGAGCCCAGGCTCTCAAATTGGCAGCAGGAGTGTGCGCAGATGAAATTCGACCGCTGATGCGGAAGCTAAAGGTGAGGATCGCGCCACACGGTGCAACGGATGTGCGCGGATGCTCGCGGGCGAGAATGTACGCAATCCACAGCGCGCGCCCATGCAAGCTCTCGACTATCCGATCTTTAATCGGATGGCTCACAACACGATCACGCAAACCGTGGGAGAAGAAGCAGGTGTGCCTCAAACAGACCGGCAGCCAGTGGGCTTCAGCAACATTTTTAGAAGGGGTTTAGCGACGTCCTAGACATTGCTAAACCCCCTTACCTCAATTTGAGGCCCTTTTCTCCTTTATAAACCCCTTCAACTACCCCATTGAGAGTTATTGAATACATACACACCCTCTCCATACAACACTAGCCTTCTCCTAGCTCCACCAGGCATTCCACATACACCATGGAGTTGTTAAGCCGCCAACAAAGCCCTCCTCCACCACCATGGCCACCTTGCCTCCTCCTCTCTCTCTCTTTACCCTAGTTTTATATTGCTTTTGTTTAAGCTTTTAGCTATTGTTGTATTTACGAACAAACTTAAGTTGCATGCTAAATGTTAATATTTATGTTGTTTCTTATATAGCTCCCATCTTGTTCGAATGAATGTCGTGATTTAAAGACAAACTCTAACCCTACTCTCTCTCTCTCTTTCTCATTTTCTCGCAAGCAAACCAAACTTTCGGTGACAATTAAAAGCAACAAAGTAATCCAATTTCACGCCTCCTCATGTTCGAAACTTAGACTCACCAAATCCAATATTTAATTAAAACCGACGTCATGAACGTATGCTATAACGACACAATTAAACCAACGCGTCCCGCACCCGTCAATTTTTGACACCGTTGCGAGAAGGCAACGGATTTCTTTTGTTGGTTTCATCCCGCATTCATAGTCACATCTTCTAACTCATTTTCTCCCTCTACTTGATTGGTTGCAGGAATTCAACGCTTGGGCAACGAAGGAGCGCAAACTGAGATGGTATAGATGGAGTAAAGTGCTGTGAATACCTGTTGTGAGTATCCCTTCACCCATTGAGTGTTTGCTTGTTTAAAAAAATACAAAAAAATTATAAAATAAAAATTGGCGTAGTGAATGGCTACTCGACCCACATTCCAAACTTATCACCCAACCAAAAAAAAAATACACTCTAATGTTCTTGAAGAGAATCTTTTTGGAGTGTTCTTCTTTCTTCTGAGTGGTGTTTACGAAGCCGCCGTGATTTGACTTGGGCTGCACCACTCACCATAATTGAAATCAACTCACTTGGTAGATCTGCATGAAAACTAGGGTGAACTCACTAGGGTTGTTTCTCTAGGGCCACATTATTCTAAAGGAAATTGATTTTCGCCCATTGTGTACAAAACTTTGTGTGCCCACTTGAACCTTGTTTGAAAATATTAAGGAACTTCAACCCTAAAAATCACTAAAGCAAGGACAAATCATTAAAAGGCACCACATCCTAAAATCCTTGCTTGAGAACCATGTTTTGTCAAGTGCACACACACGCTCAATTGGCTAACTAAGAGGCATGACCCCAAACAACGCCTCATCACATATCCTGAGCACAAGCACTGACCTAGCCCTCATTAAAATGGAGTAGACATGCCTTAGGCAGGACTAGTCTAAGTCTTGGAGGTGTGATTAGGTTTGCTAAACACTTGGCCTTCATTCCCTTTGTAGAATATGGTGTCTAGGCAGTGGGGAAGTGTCAAACAACTATGGTTGTGGGGTCTACGGAACCGGCAGCGAAAGCCAAAGGAAGAACATTCCCCTCAATCCCCCCATAATCAACCTGGCCAGATTAACATCGGGAAGGGTGGTTAAGTACCTACGGATCTGATCATTCCCTTGGAGGCTTCTAGGTCACCTAGGTCTACACTGTAGGGCCTAGATTTGTTTGTTTGGTTGTGCACACACAACTCTCTCATATGTTCTTCCCTCATCCCTCCATTTCTTCCGAACCATGGATTTCAATGCCTATCCATCTGACCCAAACTACCCCCAACATGATTTGTATGCTAACCCAAGTAGACCATATCCACAGCCTACTTGGGATAACCAACCACCAAGTTGGGGGTACAACCCGAGATATCCCTCTTGTCCCAACTGTCCCAATTATGACCAACCCGCACCAACCTCTTATTGGGATACATCCAACATACCCACCCTGGGTATGATCCAAACCTTGGGGATCCTTATCTCGATTCACCTCATGACGACTCTCCAGTTAGGTCCCTCCCACTCACTAACCAATTTGATGGGACCTACACTCTAGGAGAACACCAAGATCCCTACCCTTCCCAGGACTATAACCAAGAAGGGTCATCTAAATTCAAGGATCTCTCCTACTTGACCTTTGGATTGGAAGGGCTTCTAGACAAATGGAAATCAAAGGATGATCAAAAACCTAGGCAAATCAAGGATGATCAACCTTTGATTTGGTCCCCTGATGAAGAATTCGATTGGGAGGAAGACCTAGAACCTCAATTATTCTGGAGTAGGACTAAACAGAGAATGGTTCCTCTTGAAGAATTAGACCCTGAAAATGATAAAATAGAGGACCCACCCAAGAACTTAAACTCCAATGCAGATTCTAGTACAAATCCTCAACCATACCTTCCTAGCCCTGATTTTGAAGGAAGAAATCCAAGGGAAATCGAATGACACCCTATCAATTATTGATAACCTCCAATTAGAATTACACAGACAGAATCAAGAATTAATTAAAGGGCAACAGGCCATGATGGATATGATCCAACAACTGGAGGAAGAGGGCCAAAGAAAATTGTTGGAAACAACTCCATTTATGAAATTTGTGAAGCAAGGCCCTACCGTGATCAATTGGACTACACCTCTTTACCCAAAATTGGTACAGTCCACCATTGATACTCCCCAGGAATTAGACAACTCCATAGAAGATGTCATTAAGGATTCCTCAGAACATGATTTGGGGAGAGTTGAGGACACACATCAGGAGGAAACTGAGAATTTGAGGAGCAATGTCATGGAAGCCAAATCTAATCTCCTTGAGGAAAGTGATTCGGTGGAAAAGACATCCAACATTGGAGATGGGGAATGGGATTACAATCTCGAAACAAACGATTTTGAATCAGTTGAAACCCTCATCACAAATTTAGAGGAGGGCCAAGAGAAGGAATCTAATCTAGAGGATGAAAACAGACCTACCTCTAAAGCAACCTTGGACATTGAGTCTGATATGAAAGAGGTTGCAATGAATACTCTTGGGGTCAAGGACTTGGGGGGAATAAGCCATGAAACCCTAGTTGAAGAAGAGATGGATTTTTCTTTGGAGAGCGACCTCATGCTTGATTTTAGGGCTCATTTTGAAACTCTTGATTTTGTTACATGTCCTACCAGAATAGAAATCCCGCAACCCGAATGCACTAGAATTGATACACCTTTGAGGAATTACAATTTTATAGGGACACAAGCTAAGTATACAACCTACATCTTCAGTGTCTAGCATTTTAGATTTAGGGTGCGCTCGTCCACATCAACTTCTCTACATGCCCGCAGACTAAGAGAGGAACAAACACATGCATTCATGTTACATTTGTTGCAGAGTTCCCGCCCTTCAGGATGGCCTCCACCACAACCTAGTTCGCATCTGCGAACTTCTGATTTTGGGTCTTGCTGATTTCGTTTGCACCTTCTTGACCCAGACAATTCGTGTTTGTGCATTATGCCCAGTTGAAGGCACTTGATGAGAACCTCATCATGAACCCTAACTAGCACATTTTTACCTAATAAAGTGAACAAAAGCTCCTACATAACCTAAGGGAAGGCCTAATTTAGGAATTGCTAATCTGAGAAGAAAACATGACACAAAGGGGTAAAACTGCAATTTTACCATTGCAGTGCATCCATGGGATGTCTAAGGGTCTAGACATTAGTTGAGTGGACTTAATAAGAGAAAAAGTGAGATGGTTTGGTCTAAAAAAGATTATGGAAAAATCTAGGAATTAAATGACATTCTGCAACCCTAAAACAAATCCACTTTAATTCACGAAGTTTCAGGTAAGATAAAAATAAACTAAACCCTCTAAAATTCATGGAAAAATATCCCCTATGTTTTAGAACCTTCAATTTGGCCTTTGGAACCTGTTTCGACCTAGATTGAGGTCCATACCCAATTGTTGACCTAATTTAGGTTTTTATGCAAAATATCCAATCAAATGTGGTAAAACCTAAAATCAAACTTCACCATTGGATTCCTTAGGTCAAAATTAGGTTTATACCAAAATTTAGACCTAAGGAAAGGTCGTGTTGACCCACTTTGCAATTTGGTCCTCAAAATTACTTTCAGACCCTCAACTTTTTGAAACTCTTGCAAATGCCCCCTAGCTTCCACGTCATTTTCTTCACTTCAATCCTTCTGCCACCTGCAGCAGCAGGCCATACCTCCAGCGACTTTACGCGGAGGATGGCGCCTGATCTGCATGGGGAGCCGGGCCTAGACTTGAAAGGGGAGCTCCGCTACTGCATGGGCCACCCCCCATGCCCTGAAGACCACCATACCTCTCGTGCGAACGCATGAGAGGTATGGGTCTCCGATCTGCCATACCTCCGGTGTGATTTTCCCACCACTCTTGCACACCTCTCAACCGACCTTCACCTATTTAAGGAGCGGTACACTCCACATCCTTCAAGCTTAGATTAGCCTGAGATTCCCCCCTCCAATTCGTCTCCTCCCAACTCCGGTAGACTGCCAGAGCTTCCGGTGACTTTTCCTTCTCTTTCTCGTCGCTCTACCACCGTACCAGTGGCAAGGCTATCTTCGTCGTCCTCCGCTGCGCCGCGTCGTACCAACGGGCGCCCTCCAACCCCTCCTCCTCGTCACCGTTCTCTCCCCCTGGCACCTTCGTCTCTAGTGACGGTAGTATCGGCCGCTCGCCACCTCCGCATTCCCCCTTCACTATGGACTTGTTAGATAAGTTCCCCTTAATCCCTTCTTCATTTCCCCTCTTTCTATTTCAACTTTCGACCCCTTGCAACCACTGACCACCACCATCTTCTCCATCTTTGGCCACCCACCGGCGAGGTGCCTCCATCTCTCCACACCTCCACACACCTCGCCAGATACCTCACCACCTCCACCACAGTACACTGATCATCTTGCGACCTTCTACTGACTGCCATACCCACTGTCTCCTCCCCCCGAACACACCCACCTGCATGCACACAGTGTGCCCTAGGTACACGCGCATAGGCATCTTCATGCCACGCTGACCCCCGAGCCACCTTTGCCGTGCTCCGGCGAAGCCTGCTGAAGGTTCTGACAAGGCCGCAAGGCCATATTTGTGACTTCAGGGTTGCAGCCCCCTTCCGCCATTGACGACAGTACGAAGCTTGCTTGAAGCTTCATCCTGATCGCAGCACCCCAAGCCTCCAGGTCCAGCAGGTGCGGTTTCCCCTCGTGTACCCAACTAGGCAGCCAATTGGCCTCGAAGACCTCAGCTGCAGCTGCAATTGCTCGCGCCATCAGCTGCGGGCACACAGGCATAAAGGTGGGAACTTTAGTCCCACCTCAAGCATTTTCGAGCACCCCGCAGTGCATAAATTGAAAAAGTGACAGAGGCTTATCGCCTCAGTCACACGGGGTGAGGTCCCCTCGCCCACTCATGCCTCGTCCATGCCCACACTACATGGACCTGGCACCCAACCTGATTACCTAGACCTAGCACTCTTCTCACATCACACCCATGCCAATGCGCCTAGACCCGGGTGCGCACCCGACCCGATTACCCAGCTCTAGGAGAGCGTACCTGTTAATCGCGCTTAATCGAGGTTTTTAAAGGATAACACGTAATATAGCCGAAAAAATGTTCAAAACAAATAAAGAATTTTTTACTCGAAAATCAGAGTATCTGAGGTCAAACACAGGGAGCAATCTTAGTACTTTTAAAAACTAGAGAGTACAACTTTTAAATGAAAGACAATTGATTCAAAGAGAAAAAAAATGCTAAGAAAGAACAGGATTGGACGTCTCATTTCTGTATCAGACGTCTTAAATGTAAGGCTTCTTGCTATTCTTCTTCTTATTCTTGCATGTGCCTCTGATCTTCTTTTTCTTCTTCTGCCTTGCTATTTTCTCTTCTGTCTTCCTTCTTTCTTGGTCTTTTTCTTCTTCTTCTTTGGATTCTCTTCTTCCTTCTCTTTCTTCTGCGAAGGCTTCTTCTTCCTTGGTCTTCTGCCTTGCCTTTTTCTTTCTCCTTTCTGCCTTGCTCAGCCTCTTCTTCAGAGTTTCTTCTTCTGCTGCTTCTTCTCTTCTTCCTGCGTCTAAGTGCTGAGCCCTTCTCCTTCAACACTCCTATCCTGCACACAAGGGGGAAGCAAAACCTATCCCCTTCCCTCTACCCGCACGTATCTCTCTCTCTCTGCAAACTGCTCACAGGAAGCTCTCCCAGAGCCGCGGGTTAACGGGTCAGGTTGCGTACCTGGGACTAGGCGTACCGACGTGTATGGTACGCGAGGTGTGCGCGGGTGGTGTCAGGTCGGGTCTGCCGGGTCCGGGAGGTGAAACCGCGGACGAGGCGGGTAGAGGGCGAGGGACCTCACCCCAAGTGTGTCGGAGGCAACCAGCCGAAGGCGCAAAAATAATTTAAATCAGTGAATTTCTGCGAGTGTTACTGATGTGGGACTATCTTTTGCTTCTCCTCGCGCATGCCCGCAGGAAGACCTCCTTGCAATCCGCTCAGCTACTTCCACTGTTGGTGCCAAGTGTTGAAGCAACAGTCTTCACAGACTTCACCCCAGTCGACAGCACCTGGAGCGCAGCTGCACCAACGCCTGGAGCTTACTTGGAAGCTGCTTCAATCGTCGTCAATGGCGGCTGGGCTCAAAACCTGTCAGACATGAATACGGCCTATCGGCCTAATCAAACCACCGGGAGACCTTCTCCGTGGCACGGCGAAGGTGGTGCGAGGTGCAGCAGGTCGCGGGATGGCCTAGACGTGCGTGCCTAGGTCATCCTGTGACCGAAAATGTGGGTGTGTTCGAGTGTGCGTTGAGTGGGTGTAGAGCAGCAGTGGGTGGGCGGAGGGTGTTCAGCGTGATGAGGCGGAGCCTCTAGGTCGGTCGGCGGATCATGTGGGAGTGTGGAGTGGCGGG
Source organism: Thalassia testudinum (assembly GCA_037157565.1). Taxonomy (NCBI): domain Eukaryota; kingdom Viridiplantae; phylum Streptophyta; class Magnoliopsida; order Alismatales; family Hydrocharitaceae; genus Thalassia; species Thalassia testudinum. Next base: position 37,398,513 of record JAZHRO010000012.1, on the reverse strand, counting down.
GGTGACTCGCCGGAGGTTGGCCGGAGGGATGGAAGATGACGGTGGTCAGGCATGGTTGAGGGGTAATCAAATGAAATGAAGTGGGGAAAAGAGAGAGAGAGGAAGATAGGGAACGTATCTGGACCATTTTTGGGAGAGAAGGAGGCAGCGGAGTGGACGGCTCGTAGCTGCCGTCGTCGAAGAAGAAGCACCCTTAGGGAGAGAGCGGCGACGAGGAAGAGGTCGAGGAAACGTGCGCTTGGTGCGGTGAGACACAGGAGAATGAGGCGAAGTAGACTCTTCTGCTGGTATGGCAGCAGAGCGACGAGAAGGAGCGGAGGAGGTCTCCGGAGCTTGCAGGTTCCTTGGCCGGAGAGAGGAGAGAAGAAAATTTGGAGGATTCTCCGCCAAGACAAGTCTGAAATTGAGCGGCCGGGTTTGGGGGTTCTTTTATAGGTGCTGGCCGAACTTTCTAGTGCGTGGAGGGCGACTTTTGGCTACCGCTGTCTCATCGGAGAAGGAAGGAAGCCGAGACCCAAAATTCTCGTGCATTCGCACGAGAGTTTGGAAAGAAATCAGTGATCAAGATCGGGCTTAGATGGAAGGGAATTCCTCAGAGAATCTCCCTTTCAATTCTGGGAGGAGATCTCTGAGGAACGTGAGCGTATCCCCCTGTCAACCTTGCCGGAGAAGAATCCTCCCCAATAATGGTAGAAGGACCTGATTGCAAAGGTGGCAGGGAAGTTAGGGGGCTCTCTGCGATGATTTTCAAAAGATAGGGACCAAATTGTGATTTGGGTGTACTAAATTGCAAAGTAAGTCAAGATGACCTCCCCTTAGGTCCAAATTTTGGTAAAAACCTAATTTGGACCTAAGGAATCCAATGGTGAAGTTGGATTTTAGGCTTGATCACGTTTGACTGAACATTTTTCATAAAAACCCAAATTAGGTCAATTAATGAGCTAGGACCCTAATCTAGGTCAAACTGGGTTCCAAAGGTCAAATTAAGTGTTCTAAACCGTAGGGGATATTTTTCCATGATTTTTAGAGGGTTTACTTGATTTTTATCCTGACCGAAACCTTGTTGATTTAAGCGGGTCTGTTTTAGGGTTACCAAATGTCATTTAATACTTAGATTGCACATAAACCCATTTCTGATTGACTCAACCCACTTTTTATCTTATTTAGACCATTTGACCTATGTTTTGCCTCTGAGAAATCCCATTTATGTACTGCAATGGTAAAATTGCAGTTTTAACCTTTATTTGATGTTTTCTTCCCAAAATATTTATTCCTTCATTTAGGCCTTCTTCTAGGTTATGTAGGAGCTTTTATTCTCTTTATTGGGTCAAAATGAGCTAGTTATGGCTCATGATGAGGCTCTCATCAGTACCAAAGAGAGAAATAGAGAGAGACGACGCAAGGAGGGTAGGGGTAGGTTTTTTCCTAACCATTCCTGTGCAGGGAAGCTGAGAAGAAGGAGGAAGAGGAAGCAGAAGAAGAGAAGAGGAAGCGGCTAAGGACTTAGCCGCGCCAAGGAGCAAGAGCTGAATAAGAAGAAGAAGAGAAGAGGAAGAAGCACAGTGCAGAAGCAGGAGCTGAAGAGGAAGAAAGAGCTAGAGAAGAAAAGAGAAGGAGGGAGCTGCAGCCAAAGAGAAGAAGAAAAAGCCAAGGAGAAAAAGAAGAGCAGCAGCAGACAAAGGAAGAAAGAAGAAGAAGGCGTACACTGTAGCAAACGCCATTTAAGGCGTTTGATTCATGGAATCAGACGTTTGAAGACAGAGAGAAGAAGAGAAAGAAGAACAAAGAAGAAAGAGAGAAGAAAAGAAAAGAGAAGAAAAATTTTATTTCCTCTCTCTAGTTTTTTTTGTAAAACAGTATATTATTGTGAATTGTGATTTTTATGCTTCTAAAATCAAGTTTTCTCCCTGAGTTCGACCTTGGAGTATTTTTGAAATTTCGAGTAATAAAATTAAATCAAACTGATGATCAAACCCGATACTAGTTCTTGGCACCGTTGCTGGGGAGCAACGGGCATTTTAGAAGCTTCAAAATCACAATTTTTGATTTTGTACTAACTTAATCTCTCTTTTGTTATGTAGGAAAGGAAGGCAAGAAAAGACAAGCAGCCGCACAACAACCACACCAGAGGACAGGTAACTTTCAACCCTCTCTCTTAAGCCCCTCACATTCTAAAGAGGAAAAAATAAAAGAAAAATTAATCTAGGGCTACTTGTCTTCCATACTTAGTAATTCACAGAGTTGCTTATTTTTGAGTTTCAACACATCTTAACTGCATATCCACTTAAGGTAACTAGGGGCTAAAACCTTCTTGCTTGAGCCCTAGTTACCCATTTCTGAGGCAACTAATTGGACCAACTAGAGCCAACCTAGGATTCCAAGCTAGGGTTTTAGAGATACATCTTCTAAACAAAGAATTGAAAATTCCAAAAGAAGATGTGCCTAAACCATTGTTTGAAAAGACCTATTTAAGAGAAACCCTAAGCAATCAGGCTCTTAACTTACTTGAACACTAAAAGAAAGGACCTAAGAAGCTCTCACAGGAACAAAGAGGTGAAGTTGATCCTTTGGATCAGCCAACCTTTAAATTAGGTCACTTTTGCACACAAAAGGTTTAAAGTTCAAGTGAAACCCTAAGCACCTGATGAGAGCCTCATCATGAGCCATAACTAGCTCATTTTGACCCAATAAAGAAGATAAAAGCTCCTACATAACCTGGAAGAAGGCCTAACTGAAGGAACAAGTGCTCTGAGAAGAAAACATGAAATAAAGGTTAAAACTGTAATTTTACCATTGCAGTACATAAACGGGATTTCTCAGAAGCAAAATAAAGGTCAAATGGTCCAAATAAGATAAAAAGTGGGTTGAGTTAATCAGAAATGGGTTCATGTGCAATCTAGGAACTAAATGACACTTGGTAACCCTAAAACAGACCCGCTTAAATTAACAAGTTTCCGGTCAGAACAAAAAGCAATTAAACCCTCTACAAATCATGGAAAAACATCCTCTATGGTTTAGAACACTTAATTTATCCTTTGGAACCTAGTTTGACCTAGATTAGGGTCCTAGCTCTTCAATTAACCTAATTTGGGTTTTTACGCAAAATGTCCAGTCAAACGAGGTCAAACCTAAAATCCAACTTCACCATTGGATTCCTTAGGTCCAAATTAGGTTTTTACCAAAATTTGGACCTAAGGAGAGGTCATCTTGACCTACTTTGCAATTTAGTACACCCAAATCACAAATTGGTCCCTATCTTTTGAATACCTTTGCAGAGAGCCCCCTAGGTTCTTCGCCTCCTTTGCAAACCGGTCCTGCCGCCATTGCTAGGGCAGAACCGAGCTCCAGCGAAGTTTCGAGAGAGATTGCTCTCTAATCCCTCAGAGATTCCCTCCCAGAAATGGAAGGAGGATTCTCTGAGGAATTCCCTTCCTTATAAAGCCAATTGCAATCGCTGGTGTGAACCCAATCTCTCGTGCGAACGCATGAGAGATTCGGGTATCGACCTTCCTTCCAACTCCGTGAGTCGGCAGACCTAATTGCGCGGTCTCCATGCGCTGGTAGATGCGGCCAGCACCTATAAAAGACACCCCAGACCCTGCCGCAAAAGGCAAGCTGGATTTTGACGGAGATCCCTTCCAAATTCCTCCCTCTCCCATCTCCGGCCAAACGACCCACAAGCTCCGGCGACCTCCTCCCCTCCTTCTCGTCGCTCTGCTGCCATACCAGCAGCAGAGTCCTCTCCGCCGCTTCCTCCCGCGTCGCGCTGTACCCCGCGCGCGCGCTTCTGACCTCGTCTTCGTCGCCGTTTCCTCCCTCAGGGTCTTTCTTCCCCGACGACGGCAGTTACGAGCCATCCTCCCCGTTGCCTTCCTTCCTTCCAGACAACCACAGATACGTTCTCCATTCTCTCCTCTCTCTTTTCCCCCAACTATTTTACTTGATTACCCCTCGACAGTACCTAACCGCCTCCATCTTCCTCGCCTCCGACCTCACTCCGGCGAGCCGCCCACACCACTCCGCCACTCCACACGGCTCGCCAACCACCTTGAGAGCTCCACCTCACCACCAGGAACCCATTCCACCCCATCACTGCCACTCCAGACCTCCACAAGCACCCCCCGACCAACCCACCATCTCCGGCCACAGGTTGACCTAGGCACGCACGCCTAGGCCGACCGGCAACCTGCAGCGTCACCCACCGCCTTCGCCGTGCTGCGGCGAAGGTTTCCAGCTATTCTGATTGGGCCAATAGGCCGTTCAGTTGGATGTCAGGTGTAAGCCTCAGCCGCCATTAACAGCCGAAGCAGCAGGGAGCTTGGAGCAGCAGCAGGCGTCAGGCTTCCCAGGCGACAGGTGCAGCAGATTCTCGCAAGTGTCGCGAAGCAACCAAGGCCAGCCAGTAGCGCCAGCAGAGTCGATAGCTTGGGCAATTGCATACGAGAGTCTGCGGGCGCGCATGAAATCAGGGCGGCACCTTTAGTCCCACATCGTGGGATTGCAGCACTCAGGTACGCTATAAATTGTATTTATGCTTTAAGCTGGTTGCCTCCATAAGCACAGGGGTGAGGTCCCTCACTGCCCTCACACGCCTCGTCCGCGGCTTGACCTCGCGGATCTGGCTGACCCGACCCGACCTAGACCTACGCACTCCTCGCGCATCACCACTTGCCGGTGCGCCTGGTCCCGGGTGCGAACCCGACCCGACTATCCTTGTGGCTCTGGGAGAGCGTCCGTGAGTGCATTGCTTCAGAGAGAGAGAGACGCTTGGGTAGGTTTTTGCTACTGTGTGGTGTGTGCAGGAAGGTAGAACGGTCCCAGGCAGCGAACACTTAGTGGCTGCAGAACAGGGAGAGAAGAAAGAAGAGGCTGTGTAGCAGTGAAAGGAGAATTCTTCGCAGAGAAGAAGAAGAAGGAAGACAAGGCAGAAGAGAGAGAAGAACGAAGAAGAAGACAAGGGAAGACTGCAAAGAGATCAGAAGAAAAAGAAGAAGAAGAAAGAAGAAAGGCAAGACAGGAGAAGAAGGAAAGATACCAGAAGCAAAGAAGGGAGAAGAGCCACGAAGAAGAAGAGAGAAAGAGAGATCACATTTAAGACGTCTGATACACAAATCAGATGTCTAATTCTATTTTTTTCCAAATCCCTTTTTTTTTTTTAAATTCTCTCTTTGAATGAGTCCTATTTGCATTTAAACAGTTGTATTCTTTGGTTTTACAATGTACTGAGATTGCTCCCCGTGTTCGACCTCGGATACTCCGGTCTTCGAGTAATAAAATTCTTTATATTTATTTAGACGTTTTGTCGGTTATACTACAAGATCTTAATTAAAAGTGGTAGACTTAAGAGGTCAAGGTCCCCATTCTGGTCTACCTGGAATCTCAGTGACAAGAGAGGTCGTCTGGGGGAAACCCTGTAACCCATGGGGGCGCTCTACCGTGTAGAGGTCTTCGCGAGACTCACCCTCTCTGGCTGCCCAGGTAATTCTCAGGTGGACAACCTTCCGATCAAGGGGTATCATCCGCCCTGAACCTCTATGGTCACCCAACATATTTTGGGTGTCTTGATTAGGTCCAACACATTCTAAACTCATCTAGTCTATCAGTGCATGTTTGGTAGGAGGTCCTTGAAACCTCCTCTAGAAATCTACTCTCCCTGAGGGCAAGCCTCGGCACCTTTGTTTGTGCAACAACCCCTCCACATAGACCTTTCTTCCAATTCTGAACCTAATTCTCCGTCTTCTTCCATCATGGCTCAGCCTGCGGAAGAAGAAAATAATCTTGAGCACCAGCTCCAGCATCTTAATGACCTCTTCCAAAATTTCATGAACTCACCGCAGCTCCCCATGATGCGAGATCACTATAGTCCCACTGCGGTGGCAATTGAGCCTCGAGTCAGAATCCTGACTGGAGGACCTGATTCTGAATTGAAGCCCAATATGATTCATGCCATACCTAAATTCTATGGGCTTAACTCTGAAGATCCCTTCCAGCATATCAAATAGCTCAAGCATCTGGCCCAGACCTTTGGGTCAAATGCGTAAAATCGGGATATCTTAGTCATGAAGATGTTCTCTTTCTCCGTTATGGACAATGTGACTCATTGGTATCAAACACTGACCTATCCCATCAACACCTGGGAAGAACTTCAGTCCGAGTTTTTGAAGAAGTTCTTTCCCATTGGTCGAACAAACACCTTGCACCATCAGATTACTCACTTCACCCAGCAGACGGGAGAACCTCTTCATAAGGCATGGGATCGATTCCTGGATCTCATGAGAAAGTGAACCCATCACGGAGTTCCTAAATGGGAACAAGTCCAATCTTTTTACCAGGGACTCCGTGAAGATATTAGATTGTTCGTCAATGCAACTTGCGGAAGGAATATCATGGGTCAACATGAAGACACTATGTAGGAGATTCTCGAGAATATGTGCGAGAACTCCATCAACAATGACTCCATGGGTTTATTCAACCGGATGAATACCCGCGCATCGATGAATCTTAGGGGAGCACATGAGACGCAGGGCCTATCCGCATCCGTCGACTTGGAACTAATGGTCAGTCGGTTGGACAAGGTCTCTATTATCAAGAAGAAGGTGGATGAGCTGACTCAGCATTTGCAGCGAGCCACCTCTGCGCAAAACTCCTTCACACAACCACCTCTCACAAGGGAAACTGTGCAAAATATCTTCCATCGATCTTCTCCTGGGATGGACCAGTATCCACCTCCATCTGACTCTAGGACTGGAGGGACCTCCGATCCTTTCTATTCTTGCCAAGGGAACTCTAATCCCCCATTCTCCGACTTTCCTGAGGCTCCTCAAACTTGCGAGGACCTCAACGCCATCCAGAATGACCCATTTTCCAACACCTACAACCCTGGATGGCAAAATCATCCCAATTTCCAGTGGGAGGGAAATTCTCAGACCCAAAGACTACCTTATCAACCCCGTCCACAAGCCCCTCGTCCTTATCAGCCGCCTCAGCCTCAGCCCAACCCCACCTATCCATCTGAGCCAAACCAAGACCAAATGTCCCTCATCCTCCAAACTCTGGCTGACATTCAAAGAACAAATGTGGCTATCCAAAAACAGCACAAGGACGAGATCACAGAGGTCCGCAACCAGCTCGCCTAGATAGCGAATTCCCACCAACCGGGCACTCTTCCTTCACAACTTCTGCCAAACCCGAACAACATGCCGACCCAGCAGTGCATTATGAACCCGAACCCAAGCCATGCACACTTGATCTATCAGGTCCCTTCTGTTCCATCACTTGACAGGATGGAAACATCAACCTCCTATGCGGGTTATCAACGGGAGCAACCCATCTTACCAACCCCTAACCAATACCAGGCAGGATTAAATTCTGTAACAACTCGTAGTGGTAAAGCAACCCAAGACCCACCTTATCCAAACCACTCTAAGCCTAGTAGTGACCCAAACCCTAGGATAGTTATCCAGGATGTCCCTATCCCAGATCAAAAACCTAGACCTATTCTAGAGGAACCAAATAAGGTTCCCTTTCCAGAGGCCTTGACCAAGGGAAAGAGGACAACTAAACCCGTGGCTCCTGAGGAGGACTTGATCAAACTTTTTGAGCAGGTCCAAATAAACATCCCCTTAATAGATGCAATCCACCACATACCGGCTTACACATGATTCTTGAGAAACGTGTGTACATCCCAACGTAAGCCGTGAATCAAGAGTGGGAGTCTGATTGTACTATCAAAGCAAGCCAGCTCTGTGATCTTGAGTAAACTCCCGCCCAAGGCAAAAGACCCAGGCACTCTCCTGATTTCTTGTAAAATTGGTGAAACCCAATTTGATAGAGCTTTCTTAGACCTAGGTGCCTCCATAAACCTAATACCCACATCCCTGCTTAACCCCGTTGAAGAATCTGAGTTGAAACCGACTGAGGTGACATTGCAATGAGCTGATCGATCCATTAAGTCACCCAAGGGAGTTCTCAAGGATGTTATTGTTAGGGTACGAGATTTCTACTTCCCAGTAGATTTTATAGTTCTAGACTTAGACGCACTTGAGAATATAAGGGATACACCAATTATACTAGGAAGACCTTTCTTGGCCACTGTTAGGGCCAACATAAGCTGTAAGGAGGGCCAAATAGAGCTGAAATTTGGAAACCAAACCCTCAAGATTGATATCTTTAAGGCCCAACAAGGGATTAATTGTGGTGTGGTAGAACAAATATGTGATATCAGGACTGTGGTTGATGAACCGCATTTTGAGGACAACATGATTATCCCCAATCAACCACAAGAAGATCTAAAACCGCAATTAGGGGAGTCTGAACCCGATCTGGACACACCCATAACTCCTGACCTTATTCCTCACACCCACTCAGACCCACCCACTGCTGCTAATAATCCCGTTTTGGAACTCAAGCCCCTTCCCGATCATCTAAAATATGTCTTTTATTGTAGTGCTTATGGAATGTGGTAGGCCCTTAAAATGGGTTGAGCCCTTAATATCGAATAAACACATGTGAGTGCGTGCACAACCAAGGTTTTCAAGCAAGATTATTTGGATGAGTGGATTTTAACGTTTAAATCTTGCTTAAGTAGCTTTTAGGGTTTAAAATTAGGTGAGTTCAAACAGAGGCAAACCAAATCTTTCAATCACGGGTGAAGATGTTTTCCTTTTAAAATCAAGAATAAAGTGGAGTGCCTTGTATTAACCTAAATTGTAAACCCTAAAAGGAAGCTACTTAATGAGTTGTTTTTAAATGAAGTTGTGCGACTCAAATAACTTAAACAACTGGCCTTGATGCACCACTAAGTTAGGCACACAAATGGTTACCTAATCTGATTTTTACTCAATTATGTGTTTGGATGTGTGTGTACCGGTTCCAAAGATCGGTTGATCAATTGAGTATGAAAATTAGAAGACGTCGTGTACCTCTATATTTTTTTAGATGTTTTTGTTTATATATAGAGGGTGAGATGGGTGGAGGTGGAAATGCAAACAATCAAAACTAATCCTAGGGCTTATGAGAACACCTAGGTTAATTAGGGTTCCAATTAGGGTTATGAAATGAACTCTATGGAGGGGGGAAGAATGGGGAGCACTTATAGTTGTCTTCAACTGCACTTTACTCATTTTTACCGCTTGAAGATTCCATATCGAGGTCCTGCAAAACAATAGAAAAGAAATAAAAGAGAGTTAGAAAACAAATAAGTGCATGGAAATGCGGAAAGGAAATCGAGATTCGTTGCCTCCTCGGCAACAGCACCAAAATGTTGTGGCGAAAAATTGTCGCAAAAAGATTGAGTTTGGAAAACCCGTCGTAGTGCAATTTGCGAGAAAATCCGTCAACAAATAAATTTACCGAAACTCAAAAGGAATTCCAGGTCGAACACAAGGAAGCCACATTGATTCATAATCCGCAATTATATTTTTTTTTGTAATTTTAGTTTAAGGATGAGATAATCACAATGAATCAATACTATAATAGAGAGAGAGATACAAACAAAACACTTTATAACAGAGATATTATTTTTACAACTAGAAAGTTGGAAATATTACAACTAGAAAGCAGTAGATCTAATCTAGAAAGCAGTAAAGAGAAGGGAAGTGATAAATTATCCTCCTCGTCGGCTACTCGGAGGATGAGCCGGAACGGGTGACGCTTGGAAGATAGAGAGTGGAGACAGAAGTTGGAGAACGAAGCGAGAAGAATCGGGGGAAAGGTAAGATGTTGTCATCGCGGGATCCACTTCCGGAACGAGGGTAAGAAGATGGCCATGGGAGCTCCACGAATGGGGTGAGAAGTGGATAAAATTTTGATTTTAACTCTAGAGGAGCATCCCGGGTTTGGGACAAGCTTCTTTGAGCTTTGGAGAGGGAAAGAGGTGAAGGAAGGGATGAGGAAATAGTTGGGGTCGTAGGGCCTTTTATAGTGAAGAATAAGGAGTAAATAGGTGTTACGACCCGATTCCCGAATCCCTATGAGACACGAGAATCGGACCAACTCGACTGATCCTAAGACCCAGTCGTCCAACGAGAAAGTAACCAAAAAGCAGTAAAATAAACCACATTCACCATGCAAGTAACTAACAGTAACAAAAGTACAACAGTAAAGAAAAGAACTACTACAGTACACACCACCACAACAGTAGAAAATTAAAAACAGGTACAGAAATATGAAGTTTACAATAAAAAGAGTGCAAAAGTGTAACTAAATACTCACTACTACAGAAAAAAGGGCACAACAAAAGTACAACTACTAGACTCTACTAGGCCTAGCACCCTCCACAGCCGTAGGCTCTGGCTACTCAACACCTAGACCTGAAGAAGGTGGTAAGTACGACACGTCAGCGAAACGCTGAGTAGAGTGGCAACCAGCTAGCTAAGAAAATAGTAAAGGTAAACAAGTAGCTGTTGTTTTAATTTCTTTCTTTATTTTACTCTTTCTTGGTTTATTTCTCAGGTCTTTCTCTTGATCTCGAATGTTCCTCGTGGGAGAAATCTTGATTGCAGTCTTTTCAGAAAAGTAGAAGTCGCACGTGGTGCTCTCCTGGCTGGGAGAGTCCCCCGTGGTGGTCCTACCCTCAGTCAACCACCCCAAGGTCACTGACAGGCGTAACGGTGACTATGGCATGCGCGATAAACGCACGAGTAGCTACCCCACACTGGCACACGATCAGTCGTCTCCGTTAACGAGTGCGCCTAAAGCACAACACGGAACCAGTATAGGGCAAAGCCCTCTCAGTAACAAGGGTCCAGCCCCTCCACAGTAACCAAACAGGGGTCTTGCCCCTCCACAATCCGCACACCCTGGTTTGCCCAGTGGGCCTAACAAGTTGGAGTAGGACGGCTAGCTGAACCCCGAGCACCGTGGGGTGGCTAGCTCTCTCCCTACACTAGTAGCTCTCCCCGATACTGTGTACGTGAGGGCCACAGAGTCGGTACAAAGTGGCCAGTCCTAACCCCGGGTTCCAACCCTAGGGCGGCTAGCTCCGCTCTGCACTAAACAGGGGGACAGTCGCTCTCCTTGGTACTCCGTACTCAAGGGCCAGCTCATTTCCCCATTCACTTTCCCAGTTCCATTCTATTTATTTTCTAGGAGCTCTACTCCTAATTCCCCGTAGGGTTCGTGCTCATATTTCTCAGGCCAAGCCTTACTAGGTTTCATCATTTCAGTTTTATTCCCATATAGCACGTGTTTCCAACATTTAATCTTTCTTTTCCAATTTATATACAAGCAGCTCAAATTTAGTTTCCAAACAACAGAAATTACATGTAGCAGTTACTAGCAACAGTACTCTACATTTCACAGGCAGCTGTTATCCAGTTACAGGCAATTATCATTATTCTATCTACTTATCCAAGACAAGAATTCAGGCATTCAAGACATTCATTTCAGTATTTCTGTTCCTAGGATTCATGCCACACCCAAGGATCTATCATTCAATCTAGTTTTCAAGACCTACGATTCATGCCATACCCTAAGATCTATCATTCAATCTAGTTTTTAGGTCCTAGGATTCATGCCATACCCTAGGATCTATCATTCAATCTAGTTTTTCTGGTCCTAGGATTCATGCCATACCCTAGGATCTATCATTTATTTCAAATATGCATTAATGTTGTAATTAACTAAGGGAAGCCACTCTACTCGCAAAATCGGGAGTAATGGGGGCGTGATCGGCAGGTCCACGTGCCTCCGCAACCCCCAAAGCCACAATAGAACGAGGTCCTAACACAAGGATCAATTACAAGGAACCACTCAAAATAGGATAAAAGTATTTCAAACAAGTAGAGGAACTTATTCTGAGAAGAACGGAATCTTAAACGAGGAAATCGGACCTCGAACGGACCCTAAACGGGTCAAAAATGATAACTCTGACTCAAATCAGATGTCTAGAACGTCATCCAGACGTCTTAAAAAGGGGTCCAGGTCATACCTCACTCTGCGTTGCTCCTCAGACATCCAGAGGTCCTACTAAACCATTTGGACCCAGTTCCAGACGTCCGACCACCTCTCCAGACGTCTAGAGACGCTCTCCGCCGTCTGGTGACTCGCCCAGACGTCTGAATTGCGTGGGAGGGCATGTCCCGTGCCTTCCCGAAGTGAAACCTGCACGCGTACGCAAAAATCCCTCAGTAAGGAACACGACAGAGCTTTGGCGGAACGGCCGGCATGGCCGTATCCGCAAAAGCAAGCGAAGGAGGAAAATACATACCTCTCAGTCATCTGGAGCTTCCTCCAGACGTCGCCCGCGTCGTCTGGATGTAGGTCCAGACGTCTGATTCTGGAAAAAATCCAAGAATCAGAAGCTCCTTCGTCTTCTTCCCGCTGCGCATGGTCGCGCTGCGCTCGTCCGCTCGCTGCCCGAGCTGCAGCAGCAGAGGGGAAAACGTCCCAGCACAACGCCCCTCCACACGCATGCCGGCCGGCCTCGAACTGCTTCGGCGAGCTCTCTCTCTCTCACGGCTCGCGCGCTCTCTCCTCTTCCCTCTCACTGCACCTCTCCTCTCTGCCACTGCACCCGGCAGCAGCAGCAGCTCGCTCTCGCTCTCGCACTGGAGGAAGGAGAAGACGGGTGGATGTGGGTGGCATGAGGGAGAAGAGGAGGGTATTTGTAGGCGTTGGGAGAGGGTTTTTGCAGGTCGGCGAGGGGAGAGAAAAAGAAGAGGGCGGCGAGTTTCAGTCTGCGCGTGGCACGCACGCAGACTCGCGATCGTACGCACGCAAAAACTGATTTCCAGACGTCTGGGAAGGCGTCCAGACGTCTTAAAGTGTTTTGATGACTCGGGTCTTAACAACATAACAAACTCAAAGGAAGTTTCATCCCCGAAACTTGTGCTAACTAGGGTGCAAGAAAAGAACATTATACACATAACAAACTCAAAGAAGACCGAAGCCGGTCCGAAAAGATGTACCCTCAAAGAGCTCCGGGTACCGCTCCCGCACCGCCGCCTCAGGCTCCCAGGTAGCCTCCTCGTACTGTTGGCTCCTCCACAAGACCTTCACCAGGGGTACTTGCTTCCGTCTCAGACTCCGGATGGCTCTGTCGAAAATCTATACTGGCCGCTCAGGGTAGGTTAGGTTGTCACCCACCTCGATGCTCTCGTGGCTCAGAACATGACTGGGATCAGCGATGTACTTCCTGAGGTTGGACACGTGGAACACGTCGTGCACACCAGAAAGCTGGGGAGGAGAGCAAGCCTGTAAGCAACGGGTCCAACCCGCTCCAGGACCTCAAAGGGTCCCACGAACCTCGACGCGAGCTTCCCTCTCACCCCAAATCGCTGCAGGCCCTTCATGGGTGAAATGCGAAGGAAGACGTGGTCCCCAACCTCAAACTGTACCTCCCTACGTTTCCGATCTGCATAGCTCTTCTGTCTGCTCCTGACAGTGCGGAGTTGCCTGTGAATCTGCCCGATCACCTCCTGACTCTGCCGGATCAGCCTGGGGCCAACCTCCCACTTGGTCCCCACCTCAACCCAACTCAAGGGTGCCGTACACCTCCGTCCGTATAGAGCCTCGTAGGGTGCCATGCCGATGCTCGAGTGATAACTGTTATTATATGCAAACTCTGCCAGGGGCAAGTGCTCCTCCCAAGAGCCCCTCCAGTCCAGTACACAAGCACGCAAAAGGTCCTCAAGTGTCTGTATCATGCGCTTAGACTTTCCGTCCGTCTAGGGGTGGTATGCTGTACTAAACCTCAACCGTGTCCCCAAGGTCTGCTGAAACTCAACCCAAAACTAGGACGTAAAACGAGTATCCCGGTCGGATACGATCTCCTGCGGAACTCCGTGTAGACGTACCACATCGCGAATATACCACTCTGTCAACTGTGCTGGTCCCAAGGTGACTCGGATCGGCAAGAAACGTGTCGTCTTTGTCAATCTCTCCACGATCACCCAGACTGCACCGTGTCCTCGCTGGGTAACGGGCAAGCCCACCACCAAGTCCATGGTGATGCTCTCCCACTTCCACTCTGGCACTAGAAGTGGCTACAACGGCCCTACAGGCCTCTGATGCTCGGCCTTCACCTGCTGGCACACTAAACACTACTGTACGAATTCACCTACATCCCGCTTCATTCCCCTCCACCAAAAGTCACGTCTCAAATCATGGTACATCTTTGTGTTTCCGGGATGTATGGTGAACCTGGAACCGTGTGCCTCAGTCAGGAGCTCTCTCAACAGCTCCTCGTCCCTGGGAACGCACAAACGTCCCCTCATGTGCAGTACCTGGTCTGTAAAAGAGAAGTCCCCAGGGTCTCCTGATAGCACTCTGTCACACAATGACTGCAAGTACGGGTCGACCATCTGTCCTGTGATGGTGCGGTCTATCAGCTCTAGCCTCGTCTGTCGTGTCACAGTCACTTCCCCATAGTGCCCCAGTAACTCTAGGGGTCGCCAACTGCCCATCTCCTTCATGAGGCTCCAACTCTACACCTGTAAACTGAACAAGTGTGCGAGCGCCTTCCGACTCAAGGCGTCAGCCACCACGCTGGCCTTTCCCGGGTGATAGGAAATGCTGCAGTCATAGTCCTTCAGGAGCTCCAACCAACGTCTCTATCTCATGTTGAGCTCCTTCTGATCAAACAAGTATCTGAGACTCTTATGATCTGTGAAATCTCAAAGGTCTCACCGTACATGGAGTGCCTCCAAGTCTTCAGTAGAGATGGGGCTGGTCCCCGGTACCAGTGAGATCTCAAACTCGATCTCATGTTCGAGCAGTAGTCCTGGAAACTCATCTGGAAACACGTCGGGGTACTCTCTGACCATCGGGATACTCTGAAAGTCTACCACAGGGCTGGGCTCCGCCACCACACAAGCTAGGAAGCCCTCACACCCCTGGCCCAAAAGTCTCGCCGCCCGAAGTGCAGAAATGCACCTGAAGCCTCCATCCACTGGCTGCCCGTGGAACTCGAAAGAAGGCAACTCCAGTATGGATAAGACGATCTTCCTATCAAAGTAGCCCACCAAGGCGTGGTAAGCAGACAACCAGTCCAGTCCCAGAATCACGCCAAAGTCCTCCATCTGTATCACGATCAGGTCAGCGGGAAGGCTGTGTAGCCCAACACTGACCTCACAACCTGTGCACACCTCCTCAGCTACAAACAGCTGACCACCCGGACCTCTGATCACCAACGGATCCTCTAACAACACACAGTCCTGCCCCAAACTAACCGCAAAACTGGCAACGACAAACGAATGAGTGGCGCCAGAATCAAAAAGCGTGTAAACAAGTCTGCCGGAAACTGAGACCATACCTGCCACCACTAATCCTGAAGCTCTTGCATCCCTATGTGTCAGGGTGTTGATACGCCCCTCAACCCTAGGTGTGGACGAAGTAGCCACACTCTACGTCGGTCGGGTAGCTGCTGGTCGACACCCTCCCCGCGACTGCTGTCCTCCTACTCGTGCCTGGAAACCGCGGCCTCCTGCTCGCCCTCCAGTGCTCGGCACGAGAAGCATCTGCTGACCTCCAACCCTAGACGGGCAGTCCCTCCTGATGTGGCCCGGCTGGCCACACTAGTAGCAAAGGGGGATTCGACTCCCGCCCTCCGTGGGTCCCTGCTGACGGCTGGGCGGGGGTCCGGTGCTGGCAGCTGGCCCCTGTCGGGGGCCCCCAAAGGCCACTGACAACCCCACAAAGCGTGACGGCTCTCCTGCGGGCACCACGTGCCTCCTCTCTCGTCGGCCCTGTGAGAAGTCTGGCTGATAGGGCCTCTTCTGCCTGCTGTAAGTGTCACGAGCGGACGGGTTGGTATCTTCATACGTCATAGCTGCCTCCACCACCCTCGAGAATGTAGGCAGCTTCAAAGGTTTGACATACCCCCGAATAGTAGGCTGGAGCCCCTCGGTGAACCTCCAAAGGTGCTCCTCCTCTGTAGCCATGGTTGTCGCTGCGAAACGAGATAGCTCCAGGAAACGCGTGTGGTACGCGCACACGGTCATCGTCCCCTGGAAGAGAGTGTGGAACGGCCGCCTCCTCTGGTCCTGCCACGTCTGGGGGAAGTACTGCTCGTAGAAGAGGGTGACGAACTAGTCCTAAGTCGGCTCATCCCTCTCCTGACCTCTGACTGCCCTCCACCACCTGTGTGCCGCACTCTCCAGCTGGTACGTGGCAAATGCCACGTGGCACTCCACAGGGGGCGAAGGGTGTCAAATATCTTCTCAATCTGCTCGAGCCAGTCCTCCGCCTTGGTCGGGTCCTCATCCCCCTTGAAAGAGGGGGGCTTCAGCTTCAGGAACTGCCCAAAAGCTCGTAGTGGCGCTGAAGGGGAGACACTGGTACACTTCCCGGTAAAGAGGCCTCATGCTCAGAAGTGTCGGAGGAAGGTGGGGACGGTGGAGGCCCACCCCCTCCCCCGCGTCCAGTGCCGTGTTCGTCTTGCTGTCCCACAGAGAACTCCCCCTCCACAGCCCCAAGGAGAGGCGCTCGTGGCAGCGGGTGGAGCTCCTCTCGCACGATGTCCCGTATCAGCTGGGCGAGGTCCTAGGCCTGAATGCCCGAAAGCAGTGGCTGGTCCACTAAGGCGTCAGGCTCAACGCGCCCGCCCCTCCGACCTCGTCCTCAGCCGCGGCCCGCCTCGCTACCTCCTCGTCGAGGCATCTCCTGCAAGGAGACTTATGTAAACACATTTACACTACTTAAGATGTCTATTTATGCATGTTCTTAAGCATAGGATTGCATTACATGCTATAAATATTGCATAACATGCATCATCTTGCATTTAGAGTAGTTTGAATAAAATTGAGGTTAATTGTCTCCTTTTATGTGCTTCGACAGGGTAAATATTTTATTGGGGCCTCGGATCGAAGATCCAACCGTATGGATGTGATCAGGGCGACGATTGGAGTTCAACGACTCAAAGATTGCCCTAATCAGGCATCCGCAGCATCAGATAGTGATCGGGGAACCCTAGAAGATCAAGAGCCAGGATGGTGTAAATCCACACTTCAAATGACAAATCCAACACATGGATGAATTCGGATCGACGATTGCAGCCTAACGACGCAAAAATCGAGTCAATCTGACATCCGTGGCACCATCTACAACACCCAGAAGATGGATGGCCAAGATAGTGCCATGTGGCGCCATCTCTACCGCCCAAACGGCCACATGCAATCACTTAAGTCTCCGTATCCGCTCTCTCTCCGCTGTTGGATCTTGATCCAACGGCTGTGGACAGCCACGCCTAAAAGCGTCCGCTCGACCATCTGCGCCCCGTAGCGCAGCGGTCGAAGGCGCTATCGCGAGCTGCAGCCGCGGGTTCGAGCCACAGCGAAGAGGAGAAGGGCGCGGGCGAGCGAGCGCGGGCATGTGTTGGATCGTGATCGGGCAGCTTAGATCTTCCAATAGCGGCCACGCGCTATTTCACGCGAGGCTGTCACGTGGCATTGTACGCGCTGGGCGGGCGCGAAGCGAGCGGGTCAGGCGCATCTTAAGCCGCCCGATCTCGCGATCGAACTGCTGTGGATGAATGAACATGTGGCAGGCGTTGAGAGTAGGCAGCTGAGGAGGCGCGCGTGGGGAGCACCCACTACACCCACGTTGGGGCTTTAGCGACAGTTTTATCTGTCACTAAAGACCCCTCATTTAATGTTTTAAAGATGTAATGACCAATTTGCCCCCACTCCTTGCAACTATAAAAGGAGATCCCCTCCATACGAAATTCTCATCCCTTCCTTCTCTTCTCTACCTCTCCAAAGCTCAAGAGAAGCTTGTCCCACACCCGGGACGCTCCTCGCGAGATAAAATCCAAATTTTCGTCCCCCTTCGGAAGTGGATCCCGCGACGACGGCGTGCTGCTCCGTTCCCGTTCTTTTGCTTCGTCCTCCTTCGTCCTGCTCCGTCCTCCTTCGCCCAGGCGTCGTCCCGTCCGGCTCATCCTCCAAGCGATCGTCAAGGAGGATAATTTCTCTCTCCCATTCTTCTATACAGCTTTTCTAGTGTAGAATTTTCCTACTTTATAGTGTAGCTGATTTCCCACTTTCTAGTGTAACTTTTATTTGGTTTGATTGTATAAACATTTTGAAATATTGAATAAATGTTCTCTTTCTCTCTCTCTCTCTCTTCCATTTAGTCTGATAGCTTCATTGTAATTATATCGCCTCGCTTTTCAAAAATTCTAAAAAAAAATATAATTACGAATATAGATCGATGTAGCATCCCTGTGTTCGACCCGGAATTCAAATTTCGGTATAAATTTTATTTGTTGAACACGAATTCTTCGCTTTCAAGCTACAACGACAAGGTTTTAAAACCAAACACGTTAGCGTAGCGATTCGAACGTTCAACATTTTGGCGCCGTTGCCAGGGAGGCAACGATTTCCGATCTTTACTTCGCATTTCTTGCACTTTATTGTTTTCTAACTTGCTTTCTCTTGTGTCTATTGTTTTGCAGAGACCTCCATCAAGGAATCAACAAGCGGTAGACTAGAGTAAAGTGCAGTTGAAGGCAACTGTAAGTGCTCCCCATTCTTCCCCCCTCCATAGATTTCATTCGCCACATTAAATCCAAATTCCAATTAACCTAGGTGTTTGCATAAATCCTAGGAATAGTTTGGTTGTTTGGATTTCCACTCATATTCATTCCACCCTCATTCATAAAAAAATAACAAAAAGATAATCTTGTGGGGTAATTTTCAACAAACACACAACACACACCCATATTCAAGGCACTTAATCAACTTGATTTGTTTCTACTTAGCCAGGTTTTGATCTGTAGAACCGGTACACACAAAGCAACACATAATAGAGAAGAAATCATTCTAGGTTAACCATCTTTGAGTGCCTAACTTAGTGGTGCAATTGTGGCCAATTGTTTGAGCTGTTTAGGCCGCACCACTTTATTTAAAACCAACTCATCAAGTAGCTCCTCCTTAGGGTTTTCAATCTAGGTATATTCCAGGCACTCCACTTTCTTTCTGATTTTAAAGGAAAATAATCTTCACCCGTGTTTTACAACTTGGTTTGCCTAGAAACTTGATTGCAATTCACCTAATTTGAAACCCTAAAAGCTACTTAAGCAAGATTTGAACATTAAAATTCACGCATTATAAATAATCTTGCTTGAAAACCCTGGTTGTGCACGCACTTACACAAATCTCAATCAATCATTAAGGGCACAACCCATTTTAAGGGCCCATCACATTCCATAAGCACCACAATCTCAGGCCTTAATAAAATTAAGCAGACATTGGCCTTAATGTCTGATTCGCTCTTTAGGGCTTAGTCTGAGATTGTATTTGATTAACCTACCTATACTGATTAATCTGATGTCTAGCTAGGGGAGTAGCGTCAAACGACCGCGGCTGGGGGGTACACTAGGAACCGAAGGCGAAAGTCGAAGGAACCTTCTCCCCAGTCCCTCCTTCTAACTGGTTGGATTAAACAGATGCAAGTAGAGTAAATCATTTACAATCTTAAGACGGGTTTTGGGAGTCAGTAGATCCTTAGGCTACCCCACTTAAGGACAGCCTTGTTTTGTTGTGCTGCAGGGTCCCTATCCCCAGTCCTTCCAACCTTCTCCTAGTTTATGCTGGGAAGACAGTCATTGAATCCCCGATTGGAAGAACCATTAGAACATTCTAGGAGGTGCAAATTTGATTTTGGTCAATTTGATCCCATGGCCGAACAACAGTCTCCTCTGCTTGGAAATCCACAGGAAGAATTTCGAAGGCAGCTAGAACAAATGCAGAGAATGCAGGAATGATTCCAGAGAATGCAGGGCGCTCAGCCCTTGAAGGATTTTTATGATCCTTCAAATTACGGGGAACGTCCCAGTGTCCAGATTCCAATCGGTGACGTAGAAATCAAGCCCCAGGTGTTAAGCCTGATTAAACATTATCATGGGCTTGGCTCCGAAGATCCGTTTCAGCGCTTGGAGAACTTGACCACTTTGGTCCAAACCACCAAGGCTCGAAATGTAAACGAGGAGCTAATGATCATGAGGTTCTTCCCCAACTCTCTTAGGGATAAGGCCGCTCATTGGTATAGGACAATAGGAAGACCAATTACAACTTGGAATGAGTTGAAATCGGCCTTTCTGAAGAAATTCTTCCCAGTCGGGCGTACCAATGCTTTGAGACGGGCAATCACTGCCTTTACCCAGCGGCCGGGGGAGCAGTTTCATGTGGCCTGGGAGCGATTCTAGGACTTATTGCGGAGGTGTCCACACCACGAGGTGCTGAAATATCAACTCGTGCAGATCTTCTATCATGGGTTGACTGAGCAACTCAGAAATCATGTGGATGCTTCTTGCGGAAGCAATTTCCTCAATAAAGATGCAGATAGTGCACATGATTTATTTAAGGAAATGAGTGAGAATTCAATTAATCATGCCTCCATGGATACTTTTAACTGGTCCCAGCAGCCCAGATCAAATGTCAATGAAGTCCATGACTCTCATTCATTTGATATGGAATTGATTTGTAATAAACTTGGTAAGGTGGACTTGGTTGCTAAAAGAATGGAAGAGTGGATGGCTGGCAATTCTATGAACAACTCTTGATCCACTCAATCCCAAAATTCGGGATTCCATTCCTCACGAGCTCCCTTTGGACGGGAGTTTATGAATCAATTTGATGCGGCTCAACCTGTGAGTCAGCATTTTTCGGAACCCCACGGGTTCCCAACTGGGGCCTTTGATCCCAGTTTTTCTGATCCTTCCTTTTCTTTGTCTCCATCCTCACCCTATGAGGATGTCTGCGCTGTACGAGAGAATGTTAGATCCAACCCCTACTCGAATGCCTATAATCCAAGTTGGAGAAACCACCCTAACTTCTCTTGGAAAAATCTGGGGCAACAGACCCAATTCCGACCCGGCAATTATGCTCTGCAATGACCAATGGGTCAGGGTCAAGTATATACTCAGTTGCCTCCGAATCAGGTTAATCAGCCAGCTTGGAATGCCCGTCAAGCCGCAAGGCAGACTGATTTGAACCGCCAAATGGTAGAGATGCAGGGATCCATGCTCCAGCTCATGCAGCAAATGAAAAACTCACTAGACAACTTGCAATCCGGGCTCATTGCTAACTCTCGTCAACCCGGATCTTTACCATTCCAACCCGTACCCAACCCGCGAAATATTATGAATTCGGGCAATCAAGCCCAAGGGTACGGAAATTAGAGGGACCCGCACGCACATGCTCAGGTGGTTGAGCAGGGTTCCTCGTCTTCTTCTTCTTCTGCAAATCAACAATTCATGGTCAATCAAGCCCCTCAAATCTTTCCTAACCCTCCCCAAGACCCAAATTCTTATGCATCTGCAAATTTTGTCACTTTGAGGAGTGGTAAGAAGACTCAGGATCCACAACCACACTATTCTGGTCTTTTGAATCCTGAAGAACCTGAGGAGAGAGGAGAATTCTAGAGGAGAAATCAAGGCTCAGGAACCTGATTCCAAAGATCTGACTCATGTTCCTTTTCCTGAAGCCCTAACCAAATCAAAGAAGAAGTTTATTGATAGCAATGAGGAGCTTCTGAATTTATTTAAGAATGTTGAGATCAATATCCCGCTCCTTGATGCTATCAAGTACATACCAGCTTACGCAAGATTTTTAAAGGAATTATGTGCACAAAAACGTAAGTCGAGAGAATCTGTTCCGAGGAAGGTGGTACTCTCCAAGCAGGCTAGTTCTGTTATCCTGCACTACCTCCCTCAGAAAAAAAGAGATCCTGGTGCTCCTTTGATTTCTTGCGTTATCGGAGATTGCACATTTGATAGAGCACTTTTGGATCTGGGTGCATCCATCAACCTAATTCTGACTTCTCTGTACGAGAAGTTTGGGTTAGGTGAACTTCGGCTAACTTCAGTAACTCTACAGTTAGCAGACCGATCGGTCACAAACCTGCAAGGCATTATTGAAGATGTTATAGTTAAGGTCAAAGATTTCTATTTTCCTGTAGATTTCCTTATCCTTGACATGGATGTACCTGATAATCTGAGGAACACGCCCATCATTCTGGGGCGTCCGTTCCTGGCTACCGCAAAGGCCAACATTAATTGTGAAAGTGGTAACATGGAAATCACCTTTGGGGACCAACGAGTGAAATTGGATATTTTTAAGGCGATCAACAAATTTGAGAATTGTGGATTTATTGAGGAACTTGATGAGGATAATGATAATATTGAAACTTGTTTGACAGTTTCTTCAAT
Organism: Thalassia testudinum; assembly: GCA_037157565.1. Taxonomy (NCBI): domain Eukaryota; kingdom Viridiplantae; phylum Streptophyta; class Magnoliopsida; order Alismatales; family Hydrocharitaceae; genus Thalassia; species Thalassia testudinum. The sequence continues at coordinate 37,376,363 of JAZHRO010000012.1, read as the reverse complement.
TGAAAGTTCCTCTTTGGATGATGAATTTGATCCGCAACCCTCTATGGCTAACCTGACATCTTCGGAAGAGATTATTGATTTTGTTCACTCACAACCTCTTCCTCTTGTTAAATCTTCAGCATCTACCCTACCATCAATCATCAACCCACCCCAGCTTGAATTGAAACCATTGCCCGAGAATTTGAAATATCAATTTTTAGGACCTCAGAATACGCTCCCTATGATTATCAATGCTAAATTGACAAAGGAGCAAGAGATTAAATTGATCAAGGTCCTAAAGGAACATAAGGAGGCAATTGGTTGGATCATTCATGACCTCAGGGGGATCGAGACATCTTACTATAATCATAGAATATTTTTGGAAGATAGATCCTGCCCTTCTCGCCAGATGCAGAGGAGATTGAATCCAAATATGCAAGTGGTCAAAAAGGAAACCATCAAGTGGCTCGATGCAGGAATTATTTATCCAATCTCTGACAGTCCCCGGGTAAGTCCCGTTCAGATTGTTCCAAAGAAAGACGGGATTACTGTTGTGACTAATGAGAGAGGAGAATCTGTCACAACTCGTTCAGCTTCCTCTTGGAGAGTTTGTATTGATTACAGGAAGCTGAACACAGCCACTAAAAAGGATCATTTTCCCTTACCCTTCATCGATCAAATCTTGGAAAAATTAGCCAGGCAGAAGTACTTTTGTTTTCTTAATGGCCACTCGGGATACAACCAAGTTCCTATCCATCCCGAGGATCAGGAAAAAACTACTTTCACCTGTCCCTACGGAACCTTTGCTTTTCGTAGGATGCCTTTCGGGTTATGCAATGCACCTGCGACTTTCCAAAGGTGTATGCTAGCTATATTTTCTGACATGGTGGGAGAGTTTATGGAAGTCTTCATGGATGATTTCTCTGTTTTCAGAGAATCATTTGACTCTTATTTGGCTAATTTGGAAATGATTCTTAAGCGATGTATCAAGACACGACTGGCCCTTAGCTGGGAAAAGAGTCATTTCATGACCCAAGAGGGCATCGTTTTGGGTTATGTAATCTCTGAACGGGGAATTGAAGTGGACAAAGCTAAGGTTGATGCTATCGCTAAACTTCCTCCTCCCACATCTGTTAAACAAATCAGATCATTTCTTGGCCATGTGGGATTTTATCGAAGATTCATCAAGGATTTCTCGAAGGTTGCTCGTCTTTTGAGCAATCTTCTTGCCAAAGAAACGCCGTTTATTTTTGACGAATCATGCCGAAAGGCATTTGATTTCCTGAAAACGGCAGTCACCTATGCTCCAATTTTGCAACCACCAATTTGGACAGCCCCTTTTGAGATCATGACCGATGCTTCTGATTATGCAGTTGGGGCTGTCCTGGGTCAGAAAATTGATCGAAAGCCCTCTGTCATCTACTACGCTAGTAAAACTCTAGATGAAGCCTAGAGGAATTACACTGTTACTGAAAAGGAATTACTAGCTGTAGTATTTGCTTTTGAAAAATTCAGGGCTTATCTCTTAGGGTCTCATGTTATCATCTATACCGACCACTCGGCCTTGAGACATCTCTTGGCTAAAAAGGATGCTAAACCCCTGCTTATTTGTTGGAGTCTTCTTCTTCAAGAATTTGATCTTGAAATCAAGGATAAAATCGGGGTACAAAATGTGGAAGCGGATCATTTGTCCAGACTCCTAGGTGATTCTTCTTGTCCGGACATTCCGATTGCTGACACTTTTCCGGACGAAACTATTCTTACAGTTTTAGGTGTCCACACCCCATGGTTTGCTGACATTGTTAACTATTTGGCCGTTGGTCAAATCCCCCAGGATTGGACCAAGCAACAACGGGATAGACTCAAATCTGAGGCCAAATACTACTTCTGGGAGGACCTTGAACTGTATCGCATCGGCTCTTATCAGATTATTCACCGATGCATACCGAAGAATGAATTCAACAGTATGCTCGAGTTCTGCCATGCATCTGGGTGTGGTGGACATTTCTCTGGGAAAAAGACGGCTGCAAAAATCTTGCAATCTGGCTTCTATTGGCCGTCTTTATTCAAGGATGCCAAGGATTTCTCAAGGTCATGTTCTCGATGTCAGGCACTCGGGAGCATAACTAAGAGAGACATATGCCCCTAAACCCTATTCTTCCTGTCAAAATTTTCGATGCTTGGGGCATCGATTTCATGGGGCCCTTTATCCCTTCATTTGGACATCAGTACATTCTTATTGCTATTGATTATGTGTCCAAATGGATTGAGGTGATTCCCACCCGAACCAATGACCACAAGGTGGTCATCAATTTTATTAAGAAAAATATCTTCAGTAGGTTTGGGATTCTGAGGGCTATCATCAATGATGGTGGCACTCATTTTACTAATGCCCAATTCCAGAATTTATTGGCCAAATACGGGGTTAATCAACGAATTTCCACACCTTACCATCCCTAGACGAATGGACAAGCCGAGATCTCCAATCGTGAGATCAAGAACATTCTACAGAAAACAGTTAGGCCTGATCACAAAGATTGGACTCAAAAGCTTGAGGACGCTCTTTGGGCCTACCGTACGACGTATAAAATGCCCAACGGCATGTCTCCATTCCTTTTAGTGTATGGAAAGGCGTGCCATCTACCCGTAGAGATTGAACACAGGGCATTCTGGGCAATCAAACAATGCAATTTAGATCTGAATCTAGCTGGGAAGACCAGGAAACTCTAACTATCTGAGTTGGAGGAGCTTAGAAATGATGCTTATGAGAATGCCAAGATCTACAAGGCTCGGACCAAAGCTCTACATGATCAATTGATTTCCCACAAGAGCTTTGAGCCAAACCAGAAGGTCTGGTTATTTGATTCTAAACTTAAGCTCTTTCCTGGCAAACCTAGATCTAAATGGAATGGCCCATTCATAATTGATCAGATTTTTCCAAATGGTGCTGTTCAGATTTCTGACCCAAAGACGGGTAACACATTTAAAGTCAACAGTCAACGTCTGAAGCCTATTGTTGACTGTATTCTTCCAGAACCCGTCTCAGACTCTATTGCTCTAGCCATTCTGTGACTTCTTTGGCTGGACTTCGCCTAGCTGACGGCATTAAACTCAGTAGTTGTACATATGACACAAGGCTGATACGAGCTTCATATTTAGGTGACATCTTTCATATTCTACCCTTTCTTTCATGTCTCTTTTTCAATGAGGACATTGCATCAGCTAGGCATGGCGGGGTGGATTCATTTTTAAATTATTTGGTCAGCTTTGTGAAATTCATGTAAATTATTTTTCTCTTCTTATTTATACAAAAAAAAAATCAAAATTATGAAGGATTAGTTGGACATTAGGATTTTTCAATCCTAAGAAATTTTACATTAGGATCTGAACACAAAGACCCTTTAGGTCTTTGGACTTAATTAGCTCGTGTATCCACTAAAATGTGGATTTGTCTTTCGAGTCCTCGCCATCTTAATTCTATCGTAATTGGAATAAATAAGTTTGGGTGATAAGTACACGACTTATCAACCCACCCTCTGATTTAAGAGAATTTCTGAGTTTTAAGCATCTACACACTTTCTTTGCACTGACTCGTTGTTCGGCGATTCTAACAGAAATGGGGTAGCTAATGAACCTTCTAGGGTGATATGGTTGGCAAGTTATCGTGGATAACAGCCCATAGGTAAGTTGTCCAGAGCCCAGTCACTGGACCTTTCTCTTTTTGCTGCCCTTAGGTAAATCTTAGACCAGGGAAGCCACCTACTTTAAAAAAAAAATCAAAAAGAAAAGGAGAAAAGAAAAAAAAGAAAAAAAGAAATAAACCACACTTCGCCGCACAAGTATGGCTGGCAAGTTGTCGGTGGTAACAGCTCATCGACCGGTTGTCCAGAACCCAGCTCAGTAAATGCACTGAAAATTCCCAAAACACTTAGGAAGAAGCGGAGAAGTAGAATAAACTGGGGAGATATACACTGGATTCACCCTTGTGTTGACCCCATAAAAAATAAAAGTAGGGAGAAAGCTACCGGTTGTAAAGATACACCTTTAGGCAGAATTCTTTTTGAGGTCACTTAAAGGCGTAGAAATCCGAAGTCCGTTTTAATTGCCTGTCAATGAGTCTATCACAAACACAATAAGATGCTTAAAACTTAGGGTTATCCTCAAATCTTAGGTGAGTTGAATGGCGGTAGAAAGCCACTCTTAAACCCTCAAATTTAAAAATCCAAAAAAAAAATTAGAAAAGAGGAAAAAGAGAAAACGAAATTTTTTTGAATAAGGCGAGGGCTTGAGGCGGTTTGCATTTTGGCAAATACTCGGGCACTGTTGTGTCTCTGAAAGTTCAGATCCTAAGTAGATAATTTTTTAATGATTGAAAATAAACTCAAGCCCAAATAATTCAATCTAATTCTTTTATAAATAGCATATAGTTTTTGCTAGGGACTAACAAAAGATAGGCATGGGGGTATGATATAAACACATTTACACTACTTAAGATGTCTATTTATGCATGTTCTTAAGCATAGGATTGCATTCCATGCTATAATATTGCATAACATGCATCATCTTGCATTTAGAGTAGTTTGAATAAAATGGAGGTTAATTGTCTCCTTTTATGTGCTTGGACAGGGCAAACATTTTATCGGGGCCTCGGATCGAAGATCCAACCGTATGGATGTGATCAGGGCGACGATTAGAGTCCAACGACTCCAAGATTACCCTAATCAAGCATCCGTAGCATCAGATAGTGACTGGGGAACCCTAGAAGATCAAGGGCTAGGATGGTGTAAATCCACATTTCAAATGACAAATTTGACCGCACGAATGAATTCGGATCGATGATCGCAGCCTAACGATGCAAAAATCGAGTCAATTCGACATCCGTGGCACCATCTACAATACCCAGAAGATAGACGGCCAAGATGGTGCCATCTCGACCGCCCAAACGGCCACATGCAATCACTGAAGTCTCCGCATCCGCTCTCTCTCTACCGTTGGATCTCGATCCAACGGCTGTGGGCAGCCGCACCTAAAAGCGTCCGCTCGACCATTTGCGCCCCGTAGCGCAGCAGTCGAAGGCGCTATCGCGAGCTGCAACCGTGGGTTTGAGCCGCAGCGAAGGGGAGAAGGGTGCGGGCGAGCGAGCGCGGGCATGCGTTGGATTGTGATCGGACGGCTTAGATCTTCCAATAGCTGCCACGCGCTATTTCACGCGAGGCGGTCATGCGGCCTCGTACGCGCTGGGAGGGCACGTAGCGAGGGGGTCAGGCGCATCTTAAGCCATCCGATCTCGTGATCGAACGGCTGTGGATGAATGAACGTGCGGCGGGCGTTGAGAGTAGGCAGCTGAGGAGGCGTGCGTGGGGAGTGCCCACTACACCCACGTTGGGGCTTTAGCGATGGTTTTATCTGTCACTAAAGACCCATTATTTAATGTTTTAAAGATGTAATGACCAATTTGCCCCTACTCCTTGCAACTATAAAAGGAGACCTCCTCCATACGAAATTCTCATCCCTTCCTTCTCTTCTCTACCTCTCCAAAGCTCAAGAGAAGCTTGTCCCACACCCGGGATGCTCCTCGTGAGATAAAGTCCAAATTTTCGTCCCCCTTCGAAAGTGGATCCCGCGACGACGGCGTGCTACTCCATTCCCGTTCTTCTGCTTCGTCCTCCTTCGTCCAGGCGTCGTCCCGTCTGGCTCTTCCTCCAAGCGATCGTTGAGGAGGATAATTTCTCTCTCCCATTCTTCTTTACAGCTTTTCTAGTGTAGAATTTTCCTACTTTATAGTGTACCTGATTTCCCGCTTTCTAGTGTAACTTTTATTTGGTTTGATTGTATAAACTTTTGAAATATTGAATGCATGTTCTCTTTCTCTCTCTCTCTTCCTTTTAGTATGATAGCTTCATTGTAATTATATCGCCTCGCTTTTCAAAAATTCTAAAAAAAAATATAATTGCGAATATAGATCGACGTAGCCTCCCTGTGTTCGACCCGGAATTCAAATTTCGGTATAAATTTTATTTGTTGAATACGAATTCTTCGCTTTCAAGCTACAACGACAAGGTTTTAAAACCAAACACGTTAGCGTAGCGATTCAAGCACCCCAAGGTCGCTCACAGGCGTAACGGTGACTACGGCACGCGAGATAAACGTACGGGTAGCTACCCCGCACTGGCACGCAGTCAGTCATTTCCGTTAACGGGTGCGCCCAAAGCACAGCGCAGAACCAGTATAGGGTAGAGCCCTCTCAGTAACAGGGGTCCAGCCCCTCCACAGTAACCAAACAGGGGTCTTGCCCCTCCACAATCCCCGCACCCTCGCCTGACTACCCTGGTTTGCTCAGTGGGCCTAACAAGTCGATGTAGGACGGCTAGCTGAACCCCGGGTCCTGTGGGGTGGCTAGCTCTCTCCCTACACTAGTAGCTCTCCCCGGTACTGTGTACGATAGGGCCACAGAGTCGGTACAAAGTGGCCAGTCCTAACCCTGGGTCCCAACCCTAGGGCAGCTAGCTCCGCTCTACACTAAACAGGGGGGACAATCGCTCTCCTTAGTACTCCGTACTCAAGGGCGAGCTCACTTCCCCATTCACTTTCCCAGTTCCATTCTATTTATTTTCTAGGAGCTCTACTCCTAATTCCCCATAGGGTTCGTGCTCATATTTCTCAGGCCAATCCTTACTAGGTTTCATTATTTCAGTTTTATTCACATATAGCACGTGTTTCCAACATTTAATCTTTCTTTTCCAATTTATATACAAGCAGCTCGAATTTAGTTTCCAAACAACAGGAATTACATGTAGCAGTTACTAGCAACAGTACTCTACATTTCACAAGCAGCTGTTATCCAGTTACAGGCAATTATCATTATTCTATCTATTTATCCAAGACTGCAATTCAGGCATTCAAGACATTCGTTTCAGTGTTTCTGTTCCTAGGATTCATGCCACACCCTAGGATCTATCATTCAATCTAGTTTTCAGGTCTTAGGATTCATGCCATACCCTACGATCTATCATTCAATCTAGTTTTCAGGTCCTAGGATCCATGCCATACCCTAGGATCTATCATTCAATCTAGTTTTTCTGATCCTAGGATTCATGCCATACCTTAGGATCTATCATTTATTTCAGATATGCATTAATGTTGTAATTAACTAAGGGAAGCCACTCTACTCGCAAAACAAGGAGTAATGGGGGCGTGATCGGCAGGTCCACGTGCCTCCGCAACCCCCAAAGCTACAATAGAACAAGGTCCTAACACAAGGATCAATTACAAGGAACCACTCAGAACAGGATAAAAGTATTTCAAACAAGTAGAGGAACTTATTCTGAGAAGAACGGAATCTTAAACGAGGAAATCGAACCTCGAATGGACCCTAAACGAATCAAAAATGACAACTCTGACTCAAATCAGACATCTGGAACATCTTCTAAACGTCTTAAAAAGGGGACTAGGTCATACCTCACTCTGCACTGCTCCTCAGATGTCCACAGGTCCTGCTGAACCGTCTGGACCCAGTTCCAGACATCCGACCACCCCTCCAGACGTCTAGAGACGCTCTCCGCCTTCTGGTGACCCACCCAGACGTCTGAATTGCGTGGGAGGGCATGTCCCGCGCCTTCCCGAAGCAAAACCTACACGCGTACGCAAAAATCCCTCAGCAAGGCACGCGACAGAGCTTTGGCGGAATGGCCTGCATGGCCGTATCCGCAAAAGCAAGCGAAGGAGGAAAATACGTACCTCTCAGTCGTCTGGATGTAAGTCCAGACGTCTGAATCTGGGAAAAATCCCAGAATCAGAAGCTCCTTCGTCTTCTTCCCACTGCGTGCGGCCACACCGCGCTCGTCTGCTCGCTGCCCGAGCTGCAGCAGCACCGGGGGAAACCTCCCCAGCACAACGCTCCTCCACACGCACGTCGGCCGGCCTCGAACTGCTTCGGTGAGCTCTCTCTCTCTCACGGCTCGCACGCTCTCTCCTCTTCCCTCTCGCTGCACCTCTCCTCTCCACCACTGCACCAGGCAGCAGCAGCAGCTCACTCTCACTCTCGCTCTCGCGCTGGAGGAAGGAGAAGACGAGTGGATGTGGGTGGCGTGAGGGAGAGGAGGAGGGTATTTGTAGGCGTTGGGAGAGGGTTTCTGCAGGTCGGTGAGGGGAGAGAAAAAGAAGAGGGCAGCGGGTTTCAGTCTGCGCGTGGCACGCGCGCAGACTCGCGATCGTACGCACGCAAAAATTAATTTCCAAACGTCAGGACCAACTCCCAAACGTCTTAAAGTGTTTTGATGCCTCGGGTTTTAACAATAGGTCATTTCCTTCTTAAATCATTAAATAAGGGGGTCTTTAGTGATGGATATTACCATCACTAAAAGTCCCCATGTCGCTATTCACGCACCCACATCGCACCCACTCGCCTTCAGCCTTCAGAACGTGCTCCGACGTTCAAGCTCCCTCATCTTCAGATGGCCTAAAATGCGTCAGGCCTCTTCATCTTCGGCTCAACGTGCGCACCCGCATGCGATGGCACGTTATATCGCGTGTCATCGTACATGTGCGCGATCGACGCCCATCCATCACGCCATGTCGCCTGCATCCCAACCGCTCACTTTAGATCTGACGGCAAAATTTGAGTTGCGCCCACTCTCGTTCTAATTTGATGCGTGCTGAGGTTCGAGCATGCGTCCTCTCTCGCAAGACACAAGACGCAACCAATGCGCTATCTTCTCGGATGGTCGTGATCATGATTCAACGAAATCGCGCCTCAGTCATTGGATGAAAATCCAACGGCTCTGATTAAGCGATGAGAGTTGCTTTAGAAACTTGAGGGCACTTTCATGGCTTCATCCCAGCCATTGGATCAAGATCCAACGGCTGAGATCAACCAAGCGTGTGAGGAAAGAGAGTCACAGCAGGTGCCTTCGGCAATTTGGACGACTGAGATGGTGCCATGTGGTGCCATATTGGTCGTCCAACTTCTTTGTCTTGTAGATGGTGCCACGAATGTGAGATTGGATTGATTTTCGCATCGTTGGGCTACGATCATTGATCCGAACCCATCCGTGCAGTTGGATTTTTCATCTGAAGTTCAGATTTACACCATCTAGCCCCTTTATTCTCTGATCTTTCTCGGACTGCATCTGATGCTACAGAAGTCCGGTCGTGGCGATCTTGGAGTCGTTGAACTCTAATCGTCACCCTGATCTGATCCATACAGTTAAATCTTCAATCCAAGGCCCCGATTAAATACCGCCCTGTACCCTGACCAGAAAAATAGAAAATTAACCTCAACCTTATACAATCTAAACTAAATGCAAGATGATGTATGTTATGCAATATTTATAATATATGATGCAACTGCACACCTAAGAATATGCATAAATAGACGGTTTATGTGATATAAACTTGTTTACATCACTCTGAGTCCGCGGTATGTACGGGACCTGCTAGGGCATCCAGATTGGTCCCCCTTGTCCCTATATCTCCTGTGCACCTAGGTAGAGTGGCTTTTCTTATATCGATGTAGCTAGTTCCATTTTAAATGCATGTTAAAAGTAGCTACTTAATGGAGTACTGAAATTTTGCATATGCATGTTGTGAATGAGAATGAAACTGCATTGCCTTGGAGACTCACGCATGCGCGTGCATGCCTTAATTCTTAGTCTATGAACTCTATACTTGTTATACACGTGAGGAGCGATTAATTCTTATTGTGAGAAGTGTAACCCTAATGGTTGAGATCAAGGCTTTTACTGTAATGCACATAGTTATCTACTTCCATATATGAAATCTATAAATGAATGGAGACATGTTTTCCACTAGTGTCTGAAATAGAATCAGAGGAATCATAGACGAATCTTAGATAGAATTAGACGAATAATTTATCTGTTATGACCCAAAACTCTGATAACGATGGAATAATTTGCCTAATGTGAGGCACAACTATTGTTTGGGACTAGTATGCGATTGAGCTGGCCCTCGAGTACACACATACCGAGGAGAGCTAATCACCCATTATATAGGGAGAGAGATAGCCTTCCCTTGGGTTGGGACTCAGGGTTGTAATGGCCTCCCTACACCGCTCCTGTTAAGCCTATAGGGCTAACCATGATAGTTGAGCGAGGGTACACAAACTGGTGAGGGACACGGCCACTATTCTATTCTGTGTTGTACGACTTAGAGTGTACCCGTTAGTGGAAACGATCGACCATGTGCCAGTGCAGGGTACCCCCCGTGCATTTATCGCGTGTGCTGTAGTCACCGCTACGTCGCGACCATGACCCTGGGGTGGTGGATCGGGTGTAGGACAAACGCAGGGCGTTCTCTCAGCCAGGAGAGCACCACGTGCATGTTCTGCATCGCGGGAAAACTACAGCAAGATCGCTCCATTAGGGAACATGTGAACTAAGGGAAAATGGGACCTTTGCTAGAATAATCGAAATCACAAAACAACCGGTAGTCAGAAATAGAAATAAAACATGAAAATGTTTGAAATGCGTATTGCTGCTAGAAATGTTTACTGCTTTTCTCCTTAGTTAAATTATGTTAGTTGAATGTACATTTGCCACTGTACTCAGCTTTTTGCTAACATCTACCACTTGTGTCCAGGACAGGGAGGTGAGCAGCCAATACCACTGGCTGTAGAGGGAGCTGGGCCTAGCCGAGCTTAGCCTTAGTTTGTTTCCATTTTCATTTCTGCTATAGCATAACTTTTTCCTCCTATTGTCATGAGTATCCATTCCTAGAACTAGTAGTTCTATTTCTGTCATTCTATTATGGTTGTGATAGTGTTGACAGCGCTATTCAGGAGATTAAAGTGTCTCGTTGTAGTAAAGTCTTCTAAATCGCTTAATCAACAGATAAAATTTATAACTCAAATTGAAGTCCGAGGTCGAACACAGGAAGCAAGTAGGAATTCACGCGCTAATCTCGAATAAAATGTAAATGGGCACAAGGAATCGAGCCAAATAATGATATTCAATAAATAATATCTACTAAAATATGATATTCAATGTAGAACATGAGTATATGAAGAATTTGGCATAGTAAAAAGAAACCTAAAGCAAAAACAATGGTGATTTATATCACCATTTATTTAGTCTAGATACATATATATTAGCTAATCAATATTGCTACAATAATTAGGACCACTTAACCAATTTCCATGTCATGAAATAAACCAATAGTATCAATCACAAGGCTTCTCAAAGTCTTTCTTCTTCTTTCTCTCACTCTCTTCGTTGGCCTTTCTCTTTCTTCCCTTCAAGCACAAAGGTCCTTCAGTGGTTAAGGGTTGAGAGCTCTGAAGAGCAAAACCCCCCCTCTCACTCCTCACAATTCCTCCTCTATTTCTCTTCTCTCTCTCAAAGACCCGAGGTTAACCGGGTAATCGGGTAGGAACAGTAATCGGATACGGGTGCAGGCCTGCGGGCATGATCACAGGCAAGCAGTGAGCTCCGGTAAGTGGGTGCGAGGAGAAGGGGACCCGACCCCTGTGACTTGGGTGTGGGTTAGGGGAAGAAATTCCCTTTATTTCGCACAGGCAGCTCCAATCTTCACGATGTGGGACTAATGCCATGCCTTCTTCGCATGCGCCAGCAACTATGAAGTTGTCTTCGATTAGAGTAGCAGTGGGTGGTGTGGTCTCCAATTGACCACCTAGGCATGTGCCTAGAAGCCTTCCACACAGCTTAGGGGTGTCACCTGGGGCGTGCGCGACCTGAAGCTCGAAGAACAGGGTCGGAGGCAATGGCGGCGACAGCGAAGACCTGAAACATGAAATAGGGCCTCGCGGCTGCGTTAAAATAGTGCAAGATGATCGCCTGAGGACGGCGAGGATGGTCGTGGTGGTTTCATGGCGAATTGGGGTGTGTCGTGGCCGGCGGAGGTCAGCGAAGGTGGACGACAATGGGTTTGTTCGGTGGAGAGCTAAGGCAAACAATGGAGCGAAATAGGAGAGGGCTTTTGATGGAGGGAGTACGGCAATGCTTTTGGGAGTTGTGACGAGGCGAATGGTGGTCTGTGGTGGTGGTACGAGCTCGCCGGAGCCCTTGCCGGAGTAGAGGAAGATGACAAGGGTGACGGTGATATGGTAGTCATATTGAGGAGTTAAGGAGAGCAAAAGAAAGGAGAAAAGAAAAGGAAGCTATAGAATCTAATTTAAGGGAGAAAAGGGAAGGGACTCATGCCAACGTGCCTTTCCAGAAGTGAGGAAGAGAAATTCTCCATCGAGGAGGATGGCAAGGAAGAAGGGGCTAGGACACCTCTGAGTTGACCATTGAGAGGTGCAGGAAGTTGGGGAGGAAGGAGACACTCCCAATTTGGCCGTTGGGAGGCCGTAGGATGATGGAGGAGGAGGCTTGCCGGAGCTAGGGTAGAGGTGGCCGAAGATAGGGAAAAGGGAATATTTTTTAGGTCAAACCTAGCTAAGAAGCACGGCCTTACATTGGGCATGCTTTTATAGGGCTTAGGATTGAGTTCCAAGCTTGGAAACAAGCTTGGAAACTTTGAGCTTCTTGCGCATGTGGGATACCCACATCTCCCATCCATTCACATGAGATATTGAGAAAGCATTAGAACCCAAGGCCGAGTTTGATTGAAAAAGAATTCCTCAAGGAATCTCTGGTTCAAATCTGGGACTTATTGATTGAGAATCGAGCGAGAAATCCTCACTCGAAACTCGACGGTGAAGGTCTGACCTTACAAAAATGGCGTGAGGACCTTTTTGAAAAGAATGATGATAAATTTAAGGACCCATTTGCAATTATTTTGAAAGTTAGGGGATATGTGTGAGAGAAAAGGGTCAGATAGGACTGAAATGTAAACTAGGTCAAGATGATCTCTGATTGGGCCCAAATTTTGGTACAAACCTAATTTGGATCCCAAGAATATGATGGTGAAGTTGGATTTAGGTTTTGACAAAGTTTGACTAGGTAAATTGCGTAGAAACCCAAATTAGGGCAACTGTCTGTCTAAGATTCTATTTTAAATCAAAATGGGTTCCAATGGTCAAGCCAAAGATGCCAAACCCTAGAGAACATTTTTATATGATTTTTAGAGGATTTAGGTGAATTTTATCCTAACCAGAATCTCAGTGAGTTAAGTGGATCTATTTTTAGGATTTTAGATGTCATTTAATTCTCGTAACGCGTGAAAACTCATTTCTATTTGCACAAACCCTCTTGTTAAACTTTAATGCATATTTGACCTTTAATAAACCCTTGAGAAAGCCCACAGTTGTTCTGCATTCATGATATGATGGTAAAAGTGCAGTTTTAACCCTTAAGAAAGGATGTACAGTGAATTATGGTCCTTTGACGGTTATGTAGGAGCATTTATTAATAGAGTTTGACTAATTAAAGCTAGATATGGCTGATGATGATGATGTTATCATCAGATGGCTATGTTGAGAACCTTGCCATTCTCTTGTGGTACCGTTTACAGTTCCAGTCTACCTTATCACTTTCTGTATTTATTTTAATGTTTCTAACTATATTGGATGTGTGGAATGATTTCATTTTTAGTATATTTCTTGTTGGACGAGTGGGTCTTGAGTTAGTCAAGACGATCCGACCCGGGTTCTACGTGGAGCCGGGTTTAGGTCGTAACATTTTCTTAACTAAAAACATGAATAAGCATATGAGAAAAGATTAAATAAGTGAAATTAAATATTAATAAGCATATGATAAGATTTTGGATGAAATTATTTTAAATTCTTACCTACAATGGTGCCTGCCTGAGTATTAGGCTGCTGCAACATGCCAACCTGAGTATCTGCCTCTTGCGACATGCCAGCTTTAGTATCTAGCTGCTCAAACGATTTCTCTACCTCCTCATCCACAACCCCCTACTGCCCTAGCAACTCCTCATGATGGGTGACATCTACGAAAAGCGTGATGGTACTAGGCTAAAATATGTTAAGGGAGGTACTGGAGATAGTGATAGGGAATCTCGATATAATGGGTATCAGGAAGAGGCTAGGAAATAGGAGGTTGGGAAATAAGAGGTTGAGACTGTACCACCTCCCTAACCTCATGCATAGGTGGTGGTCCACCCCTAGCAACCCCTCTACTTTGTGGCCTCATCAGCGCATAAATAAAAATAGAATTAAATAAACATATATTTGAAAATGCAATTGATAAAAGGAAAAAATATAAACAATTGCTTTTAAAAAAGTAACTAAATTTAAATTGAGTTCATTAGAAAATAAATGTTCTTATACCTTAAACATCAGTATCTATTGCACCGAGACCTATTTCTACTTCCATTGGAATTTCTTGATATGCTTCAGATGTAATAGAAATTTCATTATCTTCTTTTTCAACGAAGAAATCACGAGGCACTATTTTTACTAGTATGATCAACCCATTCCTGCTATTATCGGGCACATAAAAAACTTGTGATACTTGGCAGGCTAATGTGAATAATTCAACTGTTTGAAGAATTTGATAGTTCTTATTTAAACTAATGAAACCATGTTTATTATCTTTTTTGAAACCAATCCCTTCCTTGAAAACATCAAACCAGTCACATTTAAACTAATAAAACCACCCTATGATCATATCTGAAACTCATCTCCACAGTCTCAATGATTTGCCCGTAATAGCCATCACAACCTATTCCAATATCGCAACTGACAAGAACTCAAGCCTGTTGTGATGCCTTCGCATCATCGATTGACTTTATTCTAAACTTGAATCCGTTAATTATGTAACCAGAATGATAATGTCCATAACTCAACGGAATCTCGCATATTACATCGAAGTCATTCACCCAACATGAGTCCTTATTTTCTTTCATCTAATACGCACGCTACTTAAACCAAATAAGGAACTACAACTCTTGAATAGCATGACATGAAGACTGTTTAAATTCATCAAGAAAAGGATCAACATCGAGAATCTGTCTCAAAATATACAAGTGAGCTAACTATCAATCCATTAAATCGATCATTCTATATTCTATGTGCAAGATAGACCTTCTCCTCGTGTCAAAAATTGTTAGAGAATCATCATTTATTTCGTTGTATCCCCCATCAAAATTCCTCTCTAGTCAATTAAATTTGTTGTTGGCATTGCCATGTATATAGCAAAGAAGTTAATGCATTCTTCTAAAAGGTAACCCTCGACGATTGAACCCTCTAGCTTAGCTTTATTTAAAACATAATCTTTTAGCTTCTTTAGAAATTGCTCAACTGGATACATACATCTATACTGTACAAGCCCACCAACTCTTGTTTCATTTGCAAGATGTACCGTTAGATGCATCATGATGTCGAAGAAAGACAGGGGAAAATTTTGTTCCATTTTACAGAGTGTAATTACAATTTAATCATTCTAATAATCTTGACTTTCACAGTTCAGAGTCTTTGAGCAAATGACTTGAAGAAATTGGCTCATCTCTGTGAATGAATCGACCATTGGATCTGGCAACACTCCATGAATAGTTGACTGAAACAAAATTTGCAAGTAAACATGTGAATCATAGCTTTTCAATCCACTGATATTCTTCTGAACTTCATTCACATAGCACGAGATCCGTGAAGAAAACCCGTCTAGGACCCAAATTCCTTTAAAAAATGAGAATATCTTATCCCTTTGTCCTTGTTGTAGACTGTACATTGTTGGTGGCATTTCTTCTCCATCGATGACATGTAGCTCAGGATGGATACCCAGTTTATTCGTGTCATTTCTCGATCTTAACGTGTCTTTGGGATTCTCTATCAAATTCAACATGTCTAAGATATTGTCCGTGACATTTTTCTAAATATGCATGACCTCAAGATTATGACGTATTGTAAGATCTTTCCAATATAGAAGCTCCATGAAGAAGATGCTTTTCTTCTTAAAACCAGAGCCCTTCAATGTTGTCAGATCTTTCCTGAAGGGGCGACCCAGTCGTACGTTGGCAAGCTTTTGTAATTTTGCCATTATTGCAGTCTCTAACAGTCGAATGGAATTTGTCAGCAACTTATTTCTCGGATTCCTGTTGAAATACCGACAAGTTGTACCATCAAATCTATCCTTAAACTATGCACCTCACCATCTATGCTCAATTAGAAGAAATTTGCTGTGCCCCAAATACCCAAATTTAGTACTTTCAGAGAGTTGCAAATGATGTGTATCTTCCATATATACTGGGTAGGAAAACTTCCCTTTCGTGCTCCATCTAGAAAGATTTGCATAAGCTGGGAAGTCATTAATGAGCCACAGTAAAGCCCCGTACATCTAAAAGAATTCTTTATTATTTGCATCATACGTTTGAACACCGTCGTGCCATAATTGTTTCAATTCATCTATTAACGGCTGTAAATAGACATCAATTGCATTTCTTGATTGCTTAAGACCTGGGATTAGGAGAGTAAACATCATCAACAAGGATCATATGCATAGTAGGGAGGTAAGTTGTAAGTAACAATCACGACTGGCCAAATAGAGTACAAAATCAATCACATGCACCTAGGCATGCATGGATGTACCAAAAGGCCAACAATATCAAGAATTATAGATCTAACACAACAGAGGTCTATAAATCTCAGGACATGAAAGGTACTAACTTAAAAGGACCCACAAGAAAATGGGTACCTAGAAAAGATATTTTACATTATTTTGCAAGAATAGGTCAAAGAGATCAGTGGGTGTTCAAGGCACACAACGAAACATTTCAACCTTTCTATAGGTTGAATAAAGACCAAGAACGATGGCCTAACGAAGCTTGGTGCCCACATTCATCATTCTATTACTAGTAAATTTTATGGTTTGACATTTTTTTTTTACCCCTTCACTTTTGTTATTGACAAAAAGGAGGAGAAAAATAAAGAGCAAATAGTAAAATATCTAGGGGGAGCATATATTTAGGGGGAGGATTTAATTAAAAGTTTTTTCTTCATATAACATTGCTAAAAATTATTTTATCTATTTGCAAGATAGTTTTGTCAACACCAAAAATGGGGAGATTGTTGGAACCTTGTTCCACATCTTGTTTTGGTTTTAACAAAATTATTATAGATTAATATTTGCCATTAAGTGTTTTTCATATTTAGGTAAAGGATCAAGGTAAACAAGAAATGATGGAGGCTTGATGAAAAGGAGATGATCATGATTAGAAGGAGGCAAGATGACAAGGAATAGTCGAGGAGAAGAAGATCCTCTTCAACCCTTTGATTTTTAGATTAGATTTTATATTCATAGATTGTATGCCTCTTAACAATGGAATATAACTTAAATCGTAAAAATTAACTAGAGATAAAACTAGGATTCATATTACGATTTTTTCAAACAACGAAATTGATTAATTCACTTAAAAAGGTACTTGTTAACCCACAAGTACCGATACTAAAGTTTAGTACTGATACATGTGAGTTACAGGTTTAGGTTTTCTCAAAGAAACAAACCTGTACCCCGTGAGTACCAGTACTCATGATCAGTACCGGTACTAGAGGCAACGAATACTGGTACTCATGATTAGTGCCGGTACAAGTGGGTTACAGATTTGTGTTAAGAGTTTGAAACCCAAATCTAGAAGCAATGAGTATCGGTACCCATACTTTAGTACCGGTACTAGTTAGCCATTGGCTCAAAACTGAACAGCTAGAAAATTGATTTTAGCAATTTAAACGTTGGGATTTAAACCCCAACATCTAGTAGACAACCCACTATGGTCCTAACTCTATAAATAAACCCTTGGACCCTTAATTTGCATATAAGAAACATAAGAAGTATTTCTAGAGCTATGTTTCATATTTTCCAACATATTTGAAGAGAGGAAATCGTGTTTGCTGCCCTCCAATATCACTATGATTTTGCAAACACATTCATGTGTTTTTCATACGTAATTCAAGGCGATTCACGTCCTTCCTAGGTTCTCAAACTGGTATTATCATGTATATATTTGTTGAGAGGCTTAGGTCTTAGTTGTAAGATCTTTTCTATCTTACACCTGTATTTCGTTTGTTCTTGAGCATTTGCTCGTTGGATTGTAACAAACTCGTTTTCTTGTACTTGGGTTGAAGTAACCCGTTAATTACCTCGATTTAGTAAATTGATTCTCTCGAGGTTGAGGGAATCGAGTTAAAAATCCTATGCTGGGAGACTTAGGTAGTGAAGTACCCAAGTGAGGGAAACCACTTTACATTGTGTCCTTTGTGGTTTGATTGTTTGTGAAAATTTATGTGTACTACTAATATTTCGCTTTTGAGTATTTATGCGCATAGCCATATTCCATATTTTAGGTCTTATCACCAACCATTACAGATCACATGTTCTAGAATTATCTTCTTATCTTGGACGAATCCATTGAAACACTTTATACACAAACAAAATATTTTCTCCAAAAATTCTCTACGTCCATATTGTTTCCTATCTTCATGGAAGGCCCAATATAGGAATGAGACCACTCCACTCTTATATTTAGGATAATCCAAATTCCTCAGAACAATCCAAGACTTGTCTATGATAACTAAAAATTTTATTGCAAACAACCTGCAAGTTAGGAGCGAATATTCAGAAAGTATTTGTATTTTAAAGAAGAATTTCACTTGATTGCCATCCCCAAAGATTTGATCACAACGTTATTTGGTACATGCAACTAGTGTGTGGAGAAATTTTGATAGCACCTCCCCGCACTTCTCCAGTATAACCCCTAAGACTAACCTTAACTACATTCCCAACAGTTCCCACTACAAGGCACTTCAAGAACGAAGCTAAGATTACTTAGTATACCAGAGAAGAGCGAGAAAATGCGTCTGAAATTTCTGTACACACTAATTTCATGTAACAAGTAACCCTAAGTTGTGATCAGATCTTCAAAGAACCCCCTTAGCTCAGAACTTCTCTGAACTAAGAACGACACTTATGGCATATTATAAAGATAACACATCATGCATGTAAGTGAGGTATACACACACTCTGCATTGCCCGTATAACACGATCACAAGTCTCAACGGGTCAGTATTTTGACATATTTTTATCCCTCCCATAACCGTTACCTAAGGGTTAAAATTCTTATTATTTGTCATGAAGTGCTTCTAAATTTATGCTAAGTGTGTGAGACTAAATGATATAATACAAAAAATTAATAATAAAAAATTTTATTTTTAAATTATTTTCTTTATTACAAACTTCATCTACAAAAATCGTCACCTTAACCCCTAAACACTAAACTCTTACCAGAACCCTAACCCCTAAGCCTTAAACCCTAAACATTAAACAAGTCCCTTAAAATATAAATCTTACACCATAAATTAAACAACTTTATATCAAAACTCAAAATCCTAAAACCTAAACCCAAAGCCCAACACCCAACCCTAAACTCTAAACTCAAAAGCATAAAACCTAAATCCAAAATTGAGCACTTTAAATCCATAACCCTATACTTTAAGCTAAATACCTTAAAACCTAAACCCAAAAGCCAAAACCTAACACCCTAAATCCTAAATCCAAAACCCTAAACTCTAAACTCAAAACGCTAAAATCAAAACCCAAAATGCAATATGCTAAATCCTAAAATCTATAACCAAAACCCTAAAGTTTTCACTTTAAACCCTAAAATCAAAACCTGTAACCCAACACTTTAAACTTAAATTTCAATTCCATCGCCAATCGAAAACTTAAACCCAACATCCTAAATCCTAAACCTAAAAGGCAAACTCAAAGCCGAATAAATTTCAACAAAGTTTCCCTTATAATATTATATATTCACATTTCCTGCAAAAATACAATAAATCATGCACAACAAGCGAGAACACCCCACATGTGAGAATAAATTCAACATTAACAAATTAAATGGTGGACACACCCCACATTCAAATTAAACAAAATAAATAACCTAATCTAACAGGCATTTAATAGCTAATTAACAGACATATAATATTAACAGGTGTTTAACAACTAAACTAACCGACATTTTAGTAAAAACTAATTAACATGCATTTAACCACTTATCTAACAAGCATTTAAAAATTATTTAACACGCATTTCAATTTAAGAACTAATCTAGCTAAGTAATAAATTACACAAATTTAATTGCTTAACATGCATTTCACCTAAATCTAACTAATAAATTTAACTTAATTAAATAAAGCATAAAATTAAAAAAAATGTTAGGGAATTAGGCGGGGCAATGCAGTTAGGGGAGGGAATGGGGGCTGGCTGCAGTTAGGGCAATGGAGGCGGGGGGCTACGGTTAAGGGGGAATGGGGGGGTTGCGGGTGACAACAACAGCAGCTAAACGGAGGTCAGCGATGGGGGTAGGGAGGGGGGAAGGTGATAGGGGTAGGGGGGTTGTGGGGGCAGCGGCTACGGCAGCATCCAGGCAATGGCAGGTGGCAGGGGTGGTGGCCGTGTGCGGGGGAGGAGGAAGAGGAAGAGGAAGAGGCAGGGGGCAGCATGCAGTGAGGGAAGCTCGCACGGGGCGGCGAGTGCAAGGAAAGGGCATCGACGACAAGTGCGTCCTAGGGCGGGCAGTGGTGGCGTCGTGACAAGGAGGTGCAGGGCGATGGCACCTTGCAGGAGGTTGGTCGAGATCACAAACGAGCGGGAGCTTGGGGACGAGAAGGTGCAGAGGTGAGGAGGAGAGAAGGTGAGTTAACGATCGGAGAAGAAATGAGGGAAAGAAGGAGAAGGTTGTTCAGTTTTGTGAAAATATCTTGACATTCCGCGACAGTTCTTTTAAAAATTGTCACTACAAGAATTTAAACAGAATGGATATTTGTGATGGTTGTATCCCAAAACCGTCCCCACTGAACATCATCAACTTTTAGGTTGGCGTAATTTTCTATGCATAACTTTTAGGTTAGCGACGGTTTCGAAAAAAACCATCTCCAAAATCCCAATTTTTCCATCAAGCGCACAAAAAACCCACCCTCCTCAATTATCCTCTGGTGACGGTTTCAAAATAACCGTCCCTAAATATTACCACCCGCCACCCTTGTTTGTTGAGGAAGGCGGAAGGGTTTTTGGCAACAATTATTTAAATAACTGTCCCCAAAAAAAAACCATTAGCGACAGTTGTAAAATGTTTGCTCAAAAAGCATCACAAAACATGCATTTTCTAGTAGTGGGAGTTGGTGGTTGTGGAGTAGAAGGTGTAGGTGGTGTTGATGGTGATGATTTAGGTGATGGGTATGGTGGTTTGATGACTGGTCATGTGGATGGAAATGGATAGGGAGATGATGGAGGTGATTGGAATGGTGGTGGAGGTAGATGATGTGTGGTTGTGTGGTGATGGATTAGGTGGTGTGTGTCCGTGCGTGCAAATGCGTATGTGTATGTGTGTGTGAAGATCAAGTGAACAACAAGAACAAACTTCTAAGCAAATAGAATGGAAGGGAAATAGATTGCAATGGAAATAAAATATACACTACAAAAAAAAGAAAAAGAAGAAGAAAGAATAAGGAAATCATGCACTTTTATTAAATGTTCATTGCAAGGAACTGGTTTAGTTTTTGCATAAGTAGTTCAACTTAGTTTTCCTTGCAATTATTTATAAAAACTATGTCATCTTTTATCAAATGCAATAGAGAGTGTTTCCTTGCAATTATTTTTAGTGTGAGGTTCACCCACTTTTATTTTAATATGCAGGCTTATAGAAAAACTTCAAATTTTAAGGGGAAACTCTATCGAATTTTTTAAAAAAATTTTAATGTTCAAATTGGAAGCAAAAGTTTTTTCATTAATGCTTTATAAATTGTTTTAAACTATATTAATTTTTATATTTATTTCTTATTACAAATGAAGGGGTTTAAGAGAAAAGCCAATAAAAAGGCTCCCTGTCAAACAAATCCATCCACCCAGCCTGATCCATCTCCCCAGGCTCAGCCACCCCCCCGACACCAGGCTCCCTCTCAGAGACATTTTGTATGACTCGAGTGCTTGGCACAATCTCGTGATGCCATATATGCGGGGGGAAGGTAAAGGGGAAGGAGATTGCCCCTATTGAGCCAAAGCGAGTAGAGGCTAATCCAAATTATGGAGCATCAGAGGAGGAGGACGAGGATGAGAGCGATGATGTGGAGGGAGAGGAGGAGGGGGAGGAGGCAGAGGATGAGCAGGTGGAGAGTATGTGCATGTGGACCCAAGAGTGGTGGGTACAATTGCTGGTAAGAACTCTTATACTTTTAAGAAGTAAATTACTTATATATTTTAAAACTTAATTATAACTTCAGATATATATAATGAATATGATTAATGTCTATGCAGGTAGAGTAAGAAAAGGATGGGGATAGACAAAGAATCTAGATCTCTAGCGTATCCCTGAGGACTTGAGAATAACGATCAGACTTAGAACCATGGGGGAGGTAGAGAATTACCCAAGCTTCATCAGTCAAGTGGGCACAATGGTGAAGTCCGTCGTACCCATTTTCTATTTCGACTGGAGGAAGGTACCCACAAAGATAAAGAGCCAACTCCTCCGATAGTTGGAGTTAATTTCATGTATTTTAAATATTTCTTCTATAACTTTATCTTAAAATTATTTTCATATAAGATTGATATATTTTTCTAAAATAATTGTAGGCAAGTTACGATTGGGGTGATGACCCCATTGCTTCCCAGTATATCCTTAAGAATGCTGCCAAGCTCCATATAAAGATTGGAGGATAGAGACCAAGAGAAAAGTAAAAAATTTTAAACATTTACATGTTTATTATGTACATGATTTCATATATTATTTCTAACATTTTATATTTGGTATTTAGTTTTTCTTGAACTACAATTCATCCGAGGAGGCAATGGAGAATTATCCTCCTGATGTCATGCCTGAACATTGGAAAAAGGCATGTGAACATTAGCTGAATCTCAAAGCGGAGGTTAGTAATCTATTTTAAATGTTTATATTAATTTCATATATCTTAAAATCATACCAAAGTATTTTTTTTTCAATAATTTATATAAATATATGCTTTTATTACAGGAGCAAGGAAAAATAAGACTAATAGGGCCAAAACTTAAGAGCAAACTAGCTGTTTGAGTCGAAAGAGCATTGAGACAGTCAAAAGTCGTTATGTAAGTATTAAAACTACTTTTGACTTAAATATTATTTAATTTATCTTAATAGAATTTTATTATTTTCATACTTTTAGTCTGCTGCACATGATGGGAGGGAGATGACTAGAATGGATATCTATGAGGTCACCCATAGTAAGGCTACAGTTGAGGGTGCTTGTAAGTGAATTCATGAGTCATACCAGGAGAGACATGTAAGGTTCCTAAATTCAAGAAATTTATAACTTTGTATATATATAATAATAATATTTTTTAATATGTTTAGGAGAAAGTGGTTCACTTGGTGCATCCCCTGACGATGAGACCTCCGATAGTGTCCATCAGCCTCTATATCTAAAGGAGGCATTTAGGAGAGTCACAACAATAGTTTTAACCAACACCGATGGTCAAGAACCGTCGATATAGGTGGAAAAGACCATTACTGTTTCTTTATGGAACTACTCTAACAGTCATTTTTGGCGTTGTATTAAGAGGCGTCACTGTAGGGTACGTTGACGGTAAAAACCATCAGTGTTGCACCAGGTCCTACAAGGCTATGCAATTTTGTGTTTATACCAACAGCGACGTTTCTAACCGTTGGTGTAGATACCATCATTGACAATTATTTTTTTTGGTGCAACACTATATGTTCACTAATAAGAAATATTGTGACAATTTTATGTCACTAAAATCGTCAGAGTAGGTGTTTCATGTACTATTCATTAATATCTCTATTAAAATATATACCTTCGATGACCTATTTCTTGTAAACATCAATTATATATTATGCATAAATGAAAATTCTAATATAGATACTCAAAGTCATCTAAATTAAAACAAATTAACCAAATAATCTCCGACAACAATTTTCAAATATAAATATTGAAATCAAAAGAATTCAACATAACTAAACATTGCTCCATCATCACCCACTTGAAAGTATGACCATGTTTCAAATACCAACAATAGCAAACACCCAACACCTTAATCACCCATAAAAAGTAGAAAAAAAAATTTACATATATTTTTTAATCCCAAGGTTATGAGGAATTCATATTTGGATTGAGGTCTCAGACATACTACAAAGGTTATGCTTGGTTCTCTTTTACATGGTCAAATGCAATTCATGTATCTTTTCTGCACTTTATATAACTCTATATCATTTTAACCCAAAAATAGTTAACTAGACATCCTAAGATGAACAGAACATTTCCTCAAAATTCGAAATACAAATTGCATGACTATTATGAAACACGCAAGAAATTAGTATCATGTAATTATTTATAATTCTCTTCGATTTTATGACTACATTCTTGAACCTCCCATTCATAAACATAAAGATTAAAAAATGGATGCTTTAACTTGAAACCAAAGAAAAGATGCACCAGCCGGGAATCGAACCCGGGTCTGTACCATGGAAGGGTATTATTCTACCACTAGACCACTGGTGCTATTCATGTTTCATGAAGCAAACAGCTAAATATTTACCACAGATATGAAATTGAAGATCTTTTCGAAGAAAAAAAAATGAAATTGAAGATTAAGAGATTAGGCAACAAACAAATCCAACTACATGCAATATACTGAGATTCCAAGACCACACACCAAAGGTAACATATCCATGAAAATAAAGGATATTCGTGTAGGTAATTGACTTTTTGCGACATGTAATCAAATAATCACAATAAAGAGCTATTGTCGGGTTTTTATCCTCAGTAAAGGCGTCAAAAATAATGATCGTCCAACTACTAGTTCGTACAAAAAGGGGTCGTTATTTAGTATATGTCACAAATACAAATTGTTGTCGCGTCAATTTTATTGAATTAATTAATTTTTACTGGTTTATTCTAGGTCGTTCACTGGGGGGCAGTTATTGATATACATCACTCTCTAAGTCCAATATTACTCTTTAATTCTAAAAAGATTGATTTTATATACAATAATGAATGAATCAAAGAATGAATCAATTATATACAAAAGAATGAATTACAAATAATTAAAATGCTTGAAAATACTTATATACAAACAAGCATCAAAAACTATAATTAAATACTTTATATTATTTATTTACAACTTATATTAGTAATACTTATGTTTATATATAATAATTAGTAATAATGTATACTATACTAACTTAATTTAACATGCTAATATATACAGTAACATATAATGTATGTACAACGAGATATATAAGTGTTGCTAAACCTTAGAAAAATTATTTACATAAGCTAAGGTAAAAATAAGATCTATACTGACATTTATTCTATCTACAGTGACGGATATATATGTCGATGTAACCTCAATAGCATAATTACAAAAACATAAGGCAAAAACTATTTATACTAAAATACAAATATATGTACAGTGACATCTATATTCGTCACTAAATCTATCTTTTTATTTATGTACATATATAGTTTAAACACTTTACTTATACTACATATACATATTATTCTATTTACATTTATACTATTTATTATATATCTATACTATATATACATTATACACATATACCATATATATATATATTATACTTACATATATACATAGTTGAATTTTGCACTTCTTCTCTTAAGTTGATTAAAGCATGATTACTGTTCATCTTTAACAAAAATTAATTTTTAATTGGCAGGCAGCCTTTTTGAGAGATACACAACACCCTCTCGAGTAGGATCAGACCTCTACTAAGAGCCATCCTAATTCATTAATTAGGCCTCTTAATCTCCGTTTAGGCTCATTAATGGGCCCAATTAGTCCCACGCACAGTACACAGCTCCCAGCCGTATACCGCACACATCTCAAATCAGTGCCAAAGTCTCATGCTCAGAGGATAGAGAGGAGAGGGTTTTCGGGTGCCCATGACGACTGAAGAGGCCAGAAAAGAAAAATAATATAAGGTGCTGTGTGCGCTTGTGCATTAACGATGTGGCATCTTCGTGTCGACTCATAGCTGCTGCAATTCCAACCTGCAACGTGTCTGATTGCTTGATTTTGGCCCTCGATTTGAGGGCCCAAATTAGTTCCTATTTTAAATTAAATTATATGGTTATGAATCCCTTATATAGGGCTATATAATTATTTAATTTATTTACAAAAATAATTATATTTACTATATAAATAAATTAGCCAAAGATTATGGTTTATGCACACTGATTTTTGAGTTTATTTCTTAATTACAGTATAAATTAGTTAATTAATGGTCTAATTGACTTATTACAGTAGTAATATACATATATATTACTACTGTATATTACTATAATTAGTCTAATTAATGGTCATGATTGCTATCCAGTTGCTCACCATTTCTCTCCTCCTATCCCCACTTGCTGCCTCCTCTTCATCTCTGTCTTCTTGTACCCTTGCAAGGGACAGAGCCAACTCCTCTTCACTGCCAATCGCATTGTTTGGAGAAGGCATTAGTCTATTGGGCTTCAAAACCCTACCAAGCCCACCACCTAGAGATAGAGAAATATGATCATCCTACATGTAATTAACACAAGTAATCAACAAACACTAAATCATCCTACTTAGATTGTCTGCTTAGACCTCCTAATCTTGATGCCATGATTGAACTTGCTTGTCTGCATCCTAGGATGGTACAAGGGGCATTTGGGTGACTTGCTTCATTTCTGGTATGTGTGATCAACAGGCAGAGAAATTCCATAGTTCTTCAATTTGTTCTGCCTCTAGCATCTATTCTGATAATGTTGCTTAGAATATGGATATTTCTCTGTACATATTGCCTGTGAACATTTAAGGGAGTGTTCTAGTGATTGAATCTCTCTTTTTGAGGGAATGTTGTCTTGTATGAAGTTCTAAGGTTCTCCTGAAAATTTGACTGAGGGGAACAGGTTTACCGTCTATACTTTCAATTACTCTTGGCACTTGAGAGCTATCAATTTGATCTCTAGGTCGTGGTAATCCTTCATGGAGCTCTCTATCGCTCTTCTTAACAGCTCGTTCTCATCCTTTATCCTCTTCAACTCTGTCTGCAACAACGATAGCTACAACAACAGATAATTTTATGATACACAAACCCGTGTGCTTTTCCATATATATGTAAAAGAAGATGCCATATATGATAATTCATATGTACATCTATGTTGAAACAGTTACGTACCTCATCTCAGACCACGTTTCACTTGTGTTTCTCTCATCTCTTGCCACCCGCATCCCGATGATCTCGGGTCTCGGGTTTTCTTTATCCTCTGTATCAACATCAAATAAAACCGTTGAGCCAATCTTGCCACCATCAATACTGAAACAAAATTACCAAAGTAGTAAGAATGACCAATGTGAACCAGGAAGATGACAGATTTATCCCATTAAACAGTAAACTTGGATCAGTGATTGTTGAGGGATAAAGGATTGATCTCCAAAGAAAGATTACAAGGTGCAAATTACTATTTTATCATAAATAACATATGCCATTACACTGTAATAACTGTGATGTGTCCATGGAATTTTGAAAGATATTTTAGTTAATCAAGAATGAAGTTTCAATTAGCAAAACCCATGTAAACAAAATCTAAGTGATAAGAGAAGGAAGACAAATCTTGGTTCTTTTCTCTTTTCCTCTAAAAAGGATCACCGCATAAGGATTGTAATGATGTTTTCCATCAACATCCTCTGCTCTATCAACTGTTACAGAAAGAACCCCACCTTTAGATGATAATGCACTTTGGAATGATCTGACAGCCTCTGCAATCATGGCATCAATCACAACATCTGCCATAGCCGACCCTATATTGTGAATAGTTAAGAAAACCATTAAATATATCTGTGAAGGCCTGAGAAGTGTTACTGAACCAAGTAGAATCCATGGAAGAAGGGAGAGTGTTGTTGAAATAACCAAGTATGGTATTCGTTTCTTTCCTTTGATGGGGATGCAGTCTGATAGAATTTTGCAGAAACCACAATCAAGTTTCTAACTGCAGTCAAAATATAACACAAATGGCATTAAACCAAAAGAAAAAAAGAAACTGCATGAAGAAAATGCTATAGAAGTCCTACAATATCCAAACTATTACATTCTCTTCCTTCTAGTAAAAACTTTGATAAAACTTGTGCATATGGGATGCAAGGCAAAAGAATAAGCAGTTAGATTGGAATTGATAGGTATGTTGCTCGTGTGAGTTATTCTACATAGCATCATGTATGCAATTGCAAAGTGGAAATGTTTCTTCATTTGTTTTTTTGTAAAAAACCTTTGCTTGTAAGTTGGTCATGGGAATAATTAGAGATTCGCTTGTGCCCCAAAAAGTGCTCAACAGCAAGCTTCTTCACACATGTTCAGCATTGTAAGGTTAAGGAGTGTCAAGAAATTAATTCCATGTCATTTTTTCTCAATATTCAGAAATGAGGACCCCCTTTTGGCAAAAAAAAAGTGATACCTTCTGTTTTAGCATTTGTAAGGTTTCTTCTGTAGTAGTTTTAGGAGGACCTAATCTCTTGACTTCTTCAACATGTTTCTACCTCTTTTCCTATTAAAGAAACCAAGAGACTATGTTAAAATGAGACAATCCATACAAACCATTCCATAAAGAAAAACATCCATGTAGCTAAAATTGAGGTCAAGTTAAAGGTTCTTTTTTTTTTAAAAGGAGGCCATCTTAAAGGATGTAAGCAATTTGGTATTTGCTAATGTGGAAATATATATGTATATGGCCATGTTAAGGGTAATGGATAGGGGCCTTGGGAGGAGGTTGACACTGTGTTTCACAACATCACGTAACTCTCTGACATTTTTTCGAACACCTTGAGGGCAACTTGGTGTCACCGGACCTGACCAACACAGTGAAGTCCACATTCCACATGGTTGCCCTCTAGTTCAACTCTGTCTCCTACCTTGTCCACAACCTCACCTACGAGCTCTCCAACCTCCTTAATATCCTCCTCCTTAAGCTCCATCTCCCTAATGACATTGACGAACCTTGACGAGCTCTTGCACGCCTAGTTACAAAACTCTAGATACAAAAAGGAAGTAGCAAACCTTTGCTCTAGATCGATGGTTGTTAGGGATTCGTGGATCTAAGCAACAGAGAGAGATCTGAAGGTTCGGCCCTACCAGGAGGGGGTGACGTAATAATTGCGGAATTGAAATATAATCTCACAAATAAGCAATCACACAAGTACAGAAGAATTTTTCGGTGGAAACCCAAACCGGGTGAAAACCACCACCTAACCCTCTCGAGTTAGGATTTCCCGATCAACCAAGTTGATCAAAATCCACTAAACCGAATCACTTTAAAACGAGGGTGATTCAACCTCAATTACAACCACGCTACTTAGACGAGGGTAGCGTACCTCAACCCCTTCTCTCCACGAGAAGGATTTTGTCTCGCGAAGGAGACGGGAATTCGCAAAGCGAATACCCAACCAAATAACAAAGATAAAATAAACAAGTAATCCTATAGAGCCAACAAAGTAATTTTAAACCTAACTTCTATAGGAATTAGGAAACTCCCCTTTGCAAGGAGTGCGTCGAGTTGATGACGCGGTGCGTAAGCCACGCGACGGCGCAACTTCGCTCTCGTGAACTACGGCGGGAGAGCGGGTGCGCGAAGCTTGATGCTCTCAAGATGAATGGAACTAGAGCTTGGAGAGCAAGGGCTTCTCTTGGACACAAAAGAGTGGAACTAAGTTGCTTAGGTGTGTCTTGTGTTTCTCTTGGTATGTCTTGTGTTTCTAGGTGTGTAAAGGCTCCCCTCTATTTATAGAGGCCTTAGGAAGGCTTTGGAAGACTTAGAAAAGCTTCCATAGCCATTGGGTACAAAGCCCAAGTGAATCAGCCCGAAATCAGGAACAATCATTGCACTGACAGGCTTATCAGACGTCTAATTCTGGCATCAAACATCTAATTCTGGCATCAGACGTCTGATTTTGGGTGGGTCTCTTCCTAACTTTAATCAGATCTAAATAGGGTTCTTGTGCAAGTCCATCAAACGACATATAGGACGTCTGGCACTATGTCTGGACGTCTGGAAACCTACTTTTACTGTGGGAATGGATTTCCAAACGTTGCAATGGCTAGAAAATCTCTGAGAAGAGATTTTGGGTCAGTCGAGGCAAAATGGTCAATTATCTGACGTCTGGAAAGTCCTATGGACGTCTGATAAGGCTCTAACGGTCACATTCTGCAGTGCCTGCTAAGCTAGCCAACGGTCCACTATTTAGACGTCTGGCAAGTCCATCAGACGTCTTCTAAGACGTCTGGACTAAGGTCTGGACGTCTGATTTCATCAGACAGAACTAACTATACTCAGCCTAATAGTTATCAGACGTCTGAATCAACAGTCAGACGTCTTAAAATACTTTATCAGACGTCTGATTTTGGAATTAGACGTCTGGAAACTCTGTTTGAACCCTACATTGATTTTCTAAGTATTCTACAGAAAACCTAAGTATCCTAGGGTTGTGCGGGTGTTCCTAGGACTACTGTTAGGGTACTTTGAGGCTCTTTAACATAAATCTAAGTAACAAAAATAAAGAGCAACAGAAGAAACGAAAAATACAAGGAGTACAAGAGAAGGAAATCTATCCTATTCTTCATCTCTTTCCTTCTTCAATCTATCGCTCCTCGCGAATCTCCTCTGTTTTCCATCGAGCTCCTCCAATCCGTCCTGGATGCGAGCTCGAACTCCGTCTAATCACGTATCCATTTGCGATTGACCTGAAATCTAGGACTCAAAGTGCAAATGTTAAATGACACGTGTTTTATTATCATCAAAACAAATGATCGTGGTACTCTAGCACCAACAAGATCTACTACATTTTTTGTGATCTGTGACTTATGATATGATCTTAGTGATTTGTTCAAGCAACAAATCTGAGAGAGGCGGGAAGGAGACCTGAGAGAGATAAAAAAGAAGGAGTCATACGAGGAGATAGGAGATGACCTCTTCTTATTGGTGATGGAGGAGCAAGGACAATGAAGGTGGCATAGGCGACAGGAGCTTCCTAAGGGCGACGGCGACGACCTTGAGAGCTCCTTGGTCATTAGAGGTGAGGCGAGATAGCGAGGTTGAGGCATTGGAAGCAGAGGGGGGAGTGGAGAGGGAGAGTATCGGAGAGAGTGAGGGGCTCTACATGTTGCGTCATGTTTCATTTGTGCATGTTTTTGAGGTTTGGTTGGGGGTGCGTGTGTGTGTTGGGGGTTTGGGGTGGGGTTTGTGTTGGTGTTGTGTGTGGTGCGGTGTGTGCTTTTTTGTGCTTGGAGGTGACGGTGGCGGTGGTAAGTATTAAAAAAATTAAAAAAATTTTGTGAATATTGGAATATAAGTTGACATCAGTAACATTTTTTATAAACTACATCAACACATATTAAATGTCATTATATACCCACCATCAGTACATGTAACTTATTTTGTAGTGAGTGATGCCATCAAATCACGATGGTTTCGTTCGTAGTGCGAGGAAGGCACACACCTTATCCAGCTGGTATGGGAGAAAAGGTGTTGTCTCATCTAGTATCGTCGATCAGCTGCACCAAAAGATCAACATATTATAGAGACGAGAGGAGAAGAGGGAGAAGATAGTGGCAGAGATGAAGAATTAGATGGATGCCATGCAATCATAGATGAATAGGATAGATGATAAGATTCAGAAGCTTCTATCCCTTTTTCTGAAGAAGGGACAGTCAGAGCATCCGTCTTCATCAGATCTCAGCATCCACAAACAAGACGACGACAACATGAGCGAGGTAGGTGGAGTTGATGCCATCAGGGCAGCATTATTTTGATGTTTTCTTTTTTTTCTTTATTATTACATGTTTGCTTCTATATGTAAATATTTGATTATCGAACTTTTTATATATTAGACTTTATATTTATGGAATATAAACTTTTTCTCATTCTCGACATTTAGTTTACTTTAAATGTAGGTGTTTCGCTATGCCGAATGGTAGGTTTAT
Organism: Thalassia testudinum; assembly: GCA_037157565.1. Taxonomy (NCBI): domain Eukaryota; kingdom Viridiplantae; phylum Streptophyta; class Magnoliopsida; order Alismatales; family Hydrocharitaceae; genus Thalassia; species Thalassia testudinum. The sequence continues at coordinate 37,344,506 of JAZHRO010000012.1, read as the reverse complement.
TAAAAAAAATAGCAGGTCTTTCCCATAATAATCTGATTAAAAAAAAAAATCCTTACCTTTGCTGTCGATTTTTACAATAATCAAATGCATATAAAGGTAATATATTTTACGGAATATAGCTATTTGTGGTCGCTTATTGAAGAAGTGACACATAAATATTAACGTCATCGCTTTATAAGCAACGACAAATATACAAAATCGACGGGTTTAAATTTTATTTTTTGAAAAAATTACTTTTTTCTGTTACTCATTAAATAAGTGATGGCATAGAAGTAACGGTGTTTAAATTAAAACGATGATAAAAAATTGAAAGTGGCACCTTAACACGGAAAAATGTGACATAGAAATGCCATCGCTTATTTTATAAACGACGAGAAATACAATCGCCGTTGATTATAAAATGACAGCCAAAATTCTAATCCGATCGCGGGCTAACGATAATTCGACATCGAATTTTATTTATAGCTGATGGTAAAAAGAAATAACGATGCTAATTTGTGTTGTCACTCTATGACATCTGTTTAAATACAATTGACGTCAATTTTTAAGGTGTAGATTGTTGCAGTGGCCATAGCTATTTCTAAAGGTCTAGAGATAGTAGTTAAAATTGGAGTATGATGGTTTTACGTGCAATGACTTCATCAACTCAATCACTCATAGTATGGATGAGATAAAACATTCTTGGAGAGCCAAGCATGCAAATTTATAGTTCTAAGGAGATTCTTTCGAAATTTCCTTCTTTTAAAATTTGTAAGGTCCCAGATCCTTTGTCTAATTAACTTACTAGTTCATCCAGTATTGTGCCATTTTGGTGTTCAGAATGAACCTAAGATACTCGTACCTTGTAAGCTTGCTTAGATAAAACTTAAGGAAAAAAAGGGTTATACATAATGAAAGCAAACTTTGCCTAGTGAGTCAGAGCAATTGAGTTGGGATGGAAATTGTCTCATGCGCCATGCACGTTACTAGTACTGGTACGAAGGAGGTTGCACTCGCAGAAGGGTTGCAGCTACCTTTCATCAAGGAAGATGGTTTTTCTACTCATAATCTTAAGTCCCAATTTACTCTACTCAATCTTAGCCATTCATTGGCCACAAAAGACAAATTTCAAATTTCAAAGGTGAGACAAACTCAAAACACCATCCCATTTCATGATAGGGAGATCAAGAGAGTGAATAGCATATGCACGCATATGCATTCACCTTCTCTTTCGTCAAAGCGCAGCCTTAAAATTCAAAATTAAATTGCCCTTTCCGAAACTCCCCAAAAAGAAAATCATGACCTATCCATTTGAGAATCTAAAAGCTCAAAAATGACAAGTTCAGCTAGAAATTGAGGGCAAGCCGGACATGTTTTTTTGCGATCGAAAGATGAATTTATTTTAGTTATGATCTAAGTAGCTTTGAATTTTCATAAACCTATGATTACTAGAATTTTTGATGCATGTCAACAGCATTGATATTTTATGTTAAGATGGATTGCTCATTGAGATATACATGAAAATAGAATTGGACGAGTATACCAACAAAAAAGAGTCCATATTCTTGCATATATAGATGGGCCTTAATACCAAATCATGCCAAATAAATCCTTCCTGCTACCCATTCGAGCGCACCAATCCAAGAAATCCCAAAGTCCGGCCCATTTTGTTTCTGTAAACGCGGCTATACTGCTAACAACTAGAAACAAATCTTCATTTAAGATGTGTTGCTTAATGTAGTAATCATCGTCAAGCACATGGAAAGCAACATTGAGCCTCACGAGGATTCGATTTTGTTGGTCGATTAAAAGGCATCAAACGTTTGCCTGAGTTCTCTAGAATATGATCCGGATAACCATATTATTTGTGTAGCGGCATCTACACCAATATTATATGCGATTAACTCAACCCAAATAAACAAAGAGAAAAGGGTTACAGTTTTGAAATCGCCTCGTTAACCCTTTCTTTCTCGCACTTCTCTCTCGGTACTAAATTGCAAGGTGCTATTTAATTATATAGCATTGTTAAACTAAATCATAACGGGACTTTTTGGTACATTGATGCAATATGGCTGAATGGCACTAGTGTGAGCTCACGAAGGAGAGGGTGGATGTGAGTTTTACATTTTGACAAAAGGGAAAGCTATGACTGACACATTCTTTAAATGGTTAAAGGTCTTCTCAAGTTGGACGCTTCAATTTTACCTTACATCCACCTATATAGAGGCTTTTGGTTGTTTCTTCTATACTTAGATTAACCGTACACATAGATACATGCCTATACTTGTTAGTCAATTTTTGTATTGTGGTCGATCCTGTTGTCTACGAATAAAATTTTCGTTTTAAAAAAAGATGCAACCAGTGATTTTCTTGTCGTTTGCTCGATTTAGTTAAAAATTAGATTTTTGTTTCCATGATTTTTTATTTTAATGAATTGCATGTTTCTGATGTTGATATTTTAGCGCATGAATGATCGCATCCCCTCTCAACGCGAATAAAATCTTTCGTTGACTTCAAAAAAAGCTTTTGCATATTTTCCTCGTTGGAGCAATTAGGGTGTTTTCCCTTGTAATATCTGCAATTCTATTATTTCCATAGCAGCCTTTAGTAGTTAGTTAATTGTCATTTTTATCCCACAGATGACCACCTAATCTGTCTTCAATGAAGGAAACAACCCTATAAAGATAATCACAACTAATGACCATGGATTACCCAACCGCTTCATCCCCTCCAATGATCCAGTTAACGGTCCATTATTTAATCCAATTGCAAGGATAGAATCTTGACTATTGTTAATTGCCAATGATCCAGATATCGTCTTATCTTTATCTCAGCATTGTTAGCTGGCTCTCCCTCCCCCTCGTATATTGATATCTTTATCCAACCCTACTTGTGAGCTCATTTCACGACGATAAAACAAGCTTCTTGAGAGGCTATGAGGGTAAACATGTGGACTCTCAAATTACTAACATTCAAGTTGCTGACAACCTACTCGTCCTTTTCTAGGCAGAAATCTACGAAATTTTAATATATTGCTTAATACTTTTCTGCCATGTCAGGCATTGAGGTCAGTAGAAACGAAACATCTGATACACCTAGCATAAAAAAAAAAAAACCTGATACATGCTTCACTTGATGGACACGTGTGCCTATGGTGAGAGGACACGTGGATCTTTATCCACCTTTTTTTTAAGGTTCAACTGGTCATATACATCTCCATACATGGCAGTGGTACCGCTCCGTTGTGGTGTAACCCTCCCAACACAACATCAGATGCTACGCTCCATTTTAGTTAATTAGGTGGTAGGATCAATTTTGGGAAATGGGTAAAAACATGAGATGGGAAGATATTATGAGATTGTATAGGATATTGTGATATTTTGTAATTAACCATTGTAAGCATCATCTTTCCAATGCTATATGTATGGCCTTTGGTTATAAATGAAACGACGAACTATTTCCTTAGTAACTTCATCTTGTTGTAGTTGTTGGTCCATCCACCCGCAACGGCTCCGCGGAAGCAACTGTGACCGACCTTACAACTTTGCCGATCCCAACGCCTCCAATCCACATTTTCCACCCCTATCAACCGGGTATCAGAGCCTTGTGCTCCCACAGCCATGGAGCAACCAACGAAGGGTCAAGGAGACAACTTATGAGAGTCATCAACTCAAGAGATGATCGCCCTCATGCAACAGCACTCCAACGCCCTTCACGAGATCATCCACCTCTTGAAGGAGTCACGAGCCTCGGATCGAGACTCCTCAAGTTGAGGGGAGTTCCAGCAGCCTCCATAGGGGCTGACAACTCCGGGGAAGGAGTCACGACTAAGACTATAAAGCGTAGCCTTCCCCAATATGACGTGAAGGAGGACCCCTTGGGGTGGTCCTCCTAGAGAAACGTTACCTCACTTTCCACAACATACCAAGTGAGGAGCATGTCACCTTGGCCTCACTAAACCTAGTAGGAGAGGCAAACCAATGGTTGCACTGGGGTGCAACGAGCAGCCGGGTCAATACGTGGGAGGACTTCCGTGACAAACTGCTCGCTCGATTCGAGAAGCGCACCTACGACCACCTCTCGGCGAACTATGTCGCTTGCAACAGGTAACGTCCATTATCGATTACTATAGTAAATTTGAAGCCTTGCAAGATTTGGTCCCTCCCATGAGCGAATAAAGCTTTGTCGAAATACTAATTTCCAGCCTCCGGGAGGATGTGCGCACTGAGGTCCTTGTGTTGGAACCTCGGACCATGGCGCAAATGGTGCAATATGCTTGGGCCTTCAAGGAATGCAACCCCAGGCACTCGAAGTCGACGACCACATGGCAGGGACCACGGCCCCACCCACTCGTCCTCACAGCAGCGGCCTCGACCCTGGTGAGTGGGGCAAGCCATTTTGACCCTCCACTTCTGATCAAGAAGCTGACCTCGGCGGAAATGGATGAACGACGTCACAAGAACCTTTGCTACAACTACGATGAGCATTACATTTCCCGGCCATAAGTGTAAGGCAAAGGCCTTCTATATGGTTGCAGAGGAGGAAGAATAGTGGGAAGAAGCCTTGGAGGCCCCCCCTCGACAACAAAGAAGCAAATGAGAACGTCTCAACCAATGCCATCACCAGCCACCCCCACATGGGCCTCCTCAGGCTTGAGTTCAAAACAACGCCCAACCATGACCTCTCCATGGTGGACTCCAGAAGCTCCGGCAACTTCGTCGCCCCTAAGCTTGTACCGCCCTCCCATCTGCACTCCTCCTTGCTCTGACTAGTACGAGTGACGGTAGTGGGTGGCACTACACTCCGTACGATATGCAAAGTACATAACCTTCACTTCACCATTCAAAGGGTCTCCTTTGTCATTGACGCATGTATCCTACGCCTCGACACCTTTGATGCCATCGTGGGAGTTCCATGGATCCAGTCACTGGGCATTAGCTCATGGGACTTTGATGTCCTCACAATCACGTACCAGAGCCCACAAGGGCCACTGGTCTTGCAAGGCATGCTCCCTGGTGAGGGGGCCCTCATGGAGGACAGGCTTCGGCAAGCCATTGTGGACTCCGAGGACCTCTATATTTTATGATCTCGAGGGACGAATGGCGCTCACCCTGCTGATGGCTCTCCCACCGACCTACACTCGGACATGCGTGAGCTAGTGGTTGAATATGAGGACATCTTCAGCAAACCTCACGGCCTTTCACCACACTGCGAAGACAATCACACTATTCCCCTACAGCCAGATGCATCGCCCATGGCCGTTACCCCATACTGCCATGGCTAGGCACAAAAGAATGAGATTGAGCACTAGATTCGCCTCCTCTTGCATGGAGGTCTCATTCGCTTGAGTAGGAGTCCCTTTACCTCGCTTGTCCTCTTGGTCAGGAAGAAAGATGAGACTTGGCGCTTTTGCGTCAATTATCTTGCGCTCAACGAATGCACCATCAAAGACCAATACCCGGTACCCATTCCGGTCATTGATGACCTCCTCGACGACCTTCAGGGGGCTTCTTACTTCATCAAGATGGACCTCTGCTCCGGTTATCACCAAATTCATATGCGTGACGAGGACGTCTACAAGACGGCCTTTCGCACCCACGAGGGCCACTATGAATTCCTCATCATGCCATTTGGCATTTATAATGCCCCCTCTACCTTTCAACGCATGGTGAATAATTTATTCCATCTCTACCTCCAGCGATTCATCTTGGTCTTCTTTCAATGATATTATTATCTACAGCCCCACATGGGACCTTCATCTCCTCCATGTCAGAGCCATCCTCAACGCCTTGCGCCTCCAACACCTAGCTGTCAAGTTTTCCAAGTGCTCCTTTGGAGTCACCATTGTGGAGTACTTGGAACACTTGGTGTCAGGCCACGGGGTCAAAGTCAACCCATAGAAGATCGACGTTGTGATCTTATGGCCACACCCAACCACAGTGCATGCCCCCCACGGGTTCCTTGGATTGACCGACTATTATTGCCGGTTTGTATGAGATTACAGTTTGATTGCCGCCCCACTCCACCAACTCCTCAAGACAGGCCCATTTCTCTGGAGTGATGATGCCTAGCATGCCTTCGTAGCCCTTAAGGTCACCCTCACCAGTACTCCCATGCTCGTATTACCAAACTTCACTACTCCCTTCGTCATTGAATGTGACGCCTCCAAGCATGGGGTGGGTGCCGTTCTTATGCAAGATGGTCATCCTTTAGCCTTCATGAGCCAACCCCTCACTACCAATCCACCTTCTCCACCTATGAGAAAGAGCTTTACACTCTCGTCCTCGTCGTGCGCAAGTGGGACCGGTACTTATTGATGGGATGTTTCATCGTCCTTATGGACCATAGGACAATGCACCACCTCTTGCAGGAGTGGCTCACCTTAGTTCGCCAACAAAAGTGGGTCACTCGCCTCTCGCCCTACGACTTCGAGATCGTCTAGAAGTAGGGCAGCCTCAACCACACCGCAAATGCTCTATCTAAATGTGATGAGCCTAAGGTCATCCACGCGGTGACCACCATTCGGGCAACATGGGCCAATCGCCTATGGGGAGAGTACCCCCATCACACTGACTATGCGCAGCTTGCCTTGGATAACCAGCCGACCTTCGCTCACTGGGCCATGTGTGACGACCTCCTTCACTACAAAGGGTGCCTCTTCCTCACATCCACCTCTCCCCCTTATTCCCCAACTTTTGCAGGAATACCATGACTCTCCAATAGGTGGCCATGCTAGATGACAAAACCATCCAGCGGTTGCATCGGGATTTCTATTGGCATGCGATGAGGTACTCCGTCCGCATGCATGTTCGCATTTACGACCGCTGCCAATGACACAAGTCCTCTACCAGCGCCCCCGCCTGTCTTCTCTAACCACTTCCAATCCCAAATCTCATTTGGGAGGAGCTCTCTATGGACTTCATCGAGGCCTTACCGCGGGACCACGGCTACACCGTCATCTTGGTGGTTGTCGACCGCCTATCCAAGTACATTCACCTCCCCTTACTACAACACCCTTTCACTGCAGTGGAAGTGTCGATGGTCTTCATGGACACCGTTGTCTGGCTTCATGGCGTCCCACGCACTATAGTAAGTGATCGAGACTATTTTCACAAGTAACTTTTGGCGTGAGTTGTTCAAACTCCAGGACACCCAACTTCAATTCTCCTCTGCCTACCACCTGCAATTGGATGGCTAGACGGAGGTCGTCAATAGCACCATTGGAGCCTATCTCTGCTGTTTTTGTAGCGAGCACCCTCACTCATGGGTTCGCTAGCTATCATGGGCTAAGTACTCTTTCAACACAGAATATCACTTGTTGAAGGGGATGTTCCCCTTCGAGGCCGTCTATGGGCACCCTCCCCTATGCCTCCGCAATAACATTTGTAGGGAAGCTCATTCAGCCGAAGTGGCGTGCACCTTGTTATCATGCGACGCCATTCTCCGTGAGCTTAAGGAGCGCCTTTGCTGAGCCCAGGATCGCATGCGGACTCTTGCTGATCGCCATCATCACGATGTGCATTTCCAACCCAACTAGGTGGTCTACTTCCGACTATCCCCATTCCGCTACAGCCTCCTCCTAAAGGGCCCTTGCAACAAGCTCCCCCCAAGTACTACGAGCCATTCCCTATCGCCACAGTATTGGAGCCGTCGCATACGAACTCCAACTTCCCTTGGATAGTCGTCTCCACCTTGTCTTCCACATCTCCTAGCTGAAGCTCCAATACGGTTGCCAACCTCCCATCCCGGTCCCACTAGTAAAATGGCCACCTCATGACTAGCAGGGCCGCTATGCTGACCACATCCTTGCTTGCCGCATGGTTCGTCGCAACAACACTTCCGCAGCAGAGGTCCTTTTCCTTCGGAGCAGGGGAGACGAGTCCGCTGCTACATGGGAGGATTATCAATCGCTCCACATGCTCTACCCGAATTGGATGCTCGAGGACGATGCGTGCTTCTGGGCCAGAGGCGGTTGATACACACCCCAACCGGCTGACACGTGTGCCTATGGTGGGAGGACACGTGGATCTCTATCCGCCCCTTTTTGCAGGCTCAATCGGTCATACACGTCCCCATGCATGGCAGTGGTACTGCTTTGCTGTGGTGCAACCCTCCCAGTACATCATCAGAACTCAGGATCCATTTTGGTTAATTAGGTGGCAGGACCAATCTTAGGGAATGGGTAGAAACATGAGATGGGAAGATAATATGAGATTGTATGGGAAGCTGTGATGTTTTGTAACTATTGTAAGCACCATCTTCTCGATGCTATACGTATGGCCTCTGGTTATTGATGAAATAATGAACTATTTCCTCAGTAACTTTCATCTTGTTGTGGTTATTGGTCCATCCACCCGCAACAGCTCCGCAGAAGCAATTGTGATCGACCTTACACCTTTGCCGATCCCAATGCCTCCTGTCCACATTTTCCACCCCTATCAACAGCCTTCTTTCCTTTGAACATTAGCTTAGATGAGATTCCAAAAATACCAATCTTTACTAAAAGAAAATCGATTAACCCAAGATAAAACCTATGCCCCCTTATCTCAAGAGCAATCCCCGCCACTGAGTGTGGGCCCCACAATTGAGTTTTCTTCACATCCCTAAAATGGATGGGGGAGATGGAGTGCTCAAGATGAGGCATCAATTCCATCTTGTAAAAACCATTGCTCTTATTAAAATGCTACAAGGGAGATCTGACATACTCAAGCTTCCCACTAGCTCTGTGGCCTCTTTGGGATTTGGATTGAGCTTTCTTGATTGAGAAATTTAATGAAAAAATTGCACAAGTGGAAATCCAAATATATCTCCCTCCCCTCAAGAGTCACCCTCCTCAATAGTGCTTCAACTCCTCAAGATACCTTTGTTCTTTCCTATCTAAAATTACCCAACCTAAAAATCAATTCAATAAAAAGGACTTTCCTATGGTAAGGAATGTAACACCTTATGATAAATACACATGGAAAACTTATGAGATTGAGTAGTGAGATATAAATGATTGAAAATTATTATTTGATAAGTTAGGTTAAAAGGGGTTAGTATGCTCATACTCAACAATTTGTTTGTTGTTAAGGATAGCTTTTCTCAATTAAAATTGGGTTTAGATCTAGGTCGTTATAAATGATAGAAGAGCTAAACTTCCTCTAATAGGAGTAAAGAGATAACCTTGAGACAACCTAAAAGTGTATCATGAGGTAGAGTTGCTGCTATTACTAAAAGTATATTGGTCAAATCGCATGAACCCTTGCAAGGTAATTAGGATTCTAGGTGTAGAACATTGTTACACTCTAAAGACAATTCTATATGGAAAACTCATGAAATTGAGAAATGATAAAGGATTAAACATTGCTACCTGACAACTTAAAATTAAATATTTTGGAGAGTTGCTGTGGGTTGATTTGGTTGAGACCTGACAAGTTGTCGAGGATAATTTTTTTTATTAGATTTTGATTTTAGCCTAAGTCATCCCAAGGAAACACAACATATGAAATTACATCTAATGGGAAAATCTTTGTCGAAGAAACAAAAAAAAAAAATGATGGATGGGGGCCCATCAACTTTTAAAACTTTAACAAAGCATTCCTCATGAAAACTATGAGCAGGATATTAAATGGCAGGTCATAAATTCTGGCAAAAATCATTTGAGAAAGGTAATTCAAGGGAGACTAACCCTCCCACTATTTGCCTTAGGGGGCACTTAGTACAATAATTGACCTCATCTTGGCAGGAAGAAGTAACATACTTGGTAACAGAAGAAAAAGGAAAAACCTTTACTTGTGGCATAACGATGTCTTTGACAACCAGCCCTTGGCTCCTATTTGCATGGGCCTTTTCCAATCAACAACAAACAAAAGTAACACCTTATACAGTGCCTTAAGTATGTATCATGCAGCAAAGGACAACTGGGTTATAGGTAGCACACAAAAAGGAGTTTGCACACCTTTAGCTCATGAAACCCATTCATCCGAAGTCCCAACCTAACTAATGAAATTAATGAATTTTTCTTAACTTTTGTTTCCATAAAAAGCATTTTGTTAAAGAAACTTATACCTTCCTAGATTTGAGGGGGCGGGGGGGGGATGTGTTTGTATTTGGCTTGCTTTTAATTAGCATCCAAGTCATTAAACCTTATGCCATCACTTTAATTTCTACATGAACCTGCAAGCCGATGAATAAGTGCATATAGATTTTCGGAGAGGCTTTAAAGATAATAAATAGCATCGCTATGTTAAGAGTTGGAGATCTATTATAGCACTCAACGATTGAGGATTGGGGTTCCACAGGTTGGTCCTATTTAATCAAGCCTTAGAGTTGAAGTAGTTTTCAAGAATTGTTTTAGGGAAAGGCACTTACATATGTAAAATAATTCTGGCTAAAACTATTAATGAAGGTGATTTCAAAGGGGTAGTAAAGAAAAATTGGCACTTCAAATCTCTGGTTGTCGCTCTACGATACGAGTGATATACGTATTTGAAAATGTCTTTTGGCTAATTAGGAATGGTAAATCCACATACATTTAGAGAGACTCTGGGATTTCAAATTTATACGTGGCAATGCTACCCTTGGTTCTCAATGCAGCAAAGAACAAAGTTAAACTGTATAAAAATATATCATGTGACATATTTTAAAATACACAGACATAACATACCAGTGTAAAATAATTCTACATCAGTGCAAATTGATTATTGATAATTTTGAAAAGGTACAAAATTATCATAAAGTGATTTTACATTATTGTAAAATAATTATGAAGTGATTTTATACTGTTGTAAAATAATTTTTGATAATTTTTTATCAATGTAAAATGATATATAATGATTTTACATCAGTGTGTTATATTAGCACGTTATAAAATATATCAATTTTTATATTTTTATATTAAAATTTAAAAAAATTAACCATATAAATTCTTGATATTTTAAATGATACCGAGAAAAAAAGATGAGCAGATGTGGCCACCTTATTCAAAAGTATTTTTTTTGATCCAAACCACTTATAAAACTCTAATAGATAAAGAAGGCAACACTCCATTAACGATGGTTATAATTGTATGATGTGGAAAAGCAAAATACTTGCACCCAAAGTTAAATTGTTCATGTGGAGATTGCTCGATCAAGGATTATTGTTAGCAGGGATACTTTCAAATAGAGTCCCTCAAATATCCAACCTCTATGCAATGGTTAAAAATCATTCTAAAATAGTCAATTACATATTTACCAATCATCAACGTGGTTTGCATTCATTATTGAATTGGTTGACATAAAATTTACGCTTTGTCTTAGATAAATTGCAAGATGAAGAGAATCCTTTGTGGTAGCTTGCAATTTATTACATCTTATGTAGTTAGCCTGGAGTGATAAAGGCGACTCCCTTAACCCAAGGAGAATTTGAAATCAAATGTAGCAATCGTTGTAGGTTATTAATCAAATGCAACTCTCTAATTATCAAATGCACAAATCTACTCCAGTAGCGAATCTTCTCATCAAGTTTATGTGACATAGAAGGATGGTGTTGGAACTCCTTGTATTTGTTTACTGCCAGGGAACTTTCCTTGTGATGCAAATGTAATGCATATTCAAGTCAACTCCTCTGATGAAGTAGAAATTCTATACATTGGAAAAGGGTCGAAAATTATGGGGGTTGATGAGGGGTAAAAAATGTCATCGAATTTAAAATTTCATACGAAACTCGAAGAAGAATCCGGCTACCCGGATATGGGGTAAACAAGTGAATCTAGCTCTGCTCGACCGACCTACTCTTGGACGAATCCAAAACCACCTTCAAACAAGTAGATCTAGATAGGATCAACCCATCGAATGACTTGAATTGACCAAAGTCGAAGAGGCGGCGCCAATGCCCACGACACCCACGTCGACATTCAACGGTGTCGTTACTTGCACCATTAATAGCCAAATAAAGGATGTGCTGAAAAATTTGTGTGGATTGTTACATGAGATTTTACGTTGCAATAATATTTTTGGTACTATAAATAGGAAAGAGAAACCTTTCAAGGCTCTCTCCACGCAATCGGAGAGAGAGAAACTAAAGCTAGTAATACCAAGACAATTCTAGTGGAAGTTCAAGAGCACTATTGTCCCCCTAGATGTACATCCCCTACGGTGGAACTGGGTAAACAATTTCTTTGTCTTTTGTGTGATTGCTTGTGTGATTGTTTAGTCGGGATCTCCTTCTACTAAGGAGCCAATTAATTGGCGCCGTCTGTGGGAATATCATCATTTGATATCGTTTCCTGATCAAAAATCCTGGCGATGGCCCCAACTGCTCACAACTCCTCTCGTGATAATCTTGAGAAGGCCCAAGTGGAATCAAGCATCTCAGTGTCTAAGGGACGCCCTCAGCATGCCGATCCCAGTAAAGAGAAGTCGGCTCAACCTGTTCGGTTGCTTGAGGTCCCTGGGCAGGATCCCCTCCTCAAGATGCAAGAGAGGGAGGAGAAATATGAATCTAGGCGAGTAGCTCTGAAGGTGAAGCAGCAATCTATCGCCAACAAACTCCATGAGATCAAACAGATTAAGGAGTTCGACAAGATCCAGCCGGAGGAGCCCCAAAGTTCAAGCCCTAAAAACAAGCAACTGAAATGGCGTCGCACGGTGGAAGAGGAGAATGCTCGTCTGCGCAAACAACTTGAAAAACTAAAAGGCAAGCTTTGTAGCTAGAAAGGGGATGTTCCTCCCAGCCCACCAAAAGCTCCACACCCACCTACGTCAGAGGAGCAGTCAAGGCATCACCTTTTAGCCACCAGTGGTGGAAGCTCTATACCAGAGATCGTCCACCAAGTCACCTGGGCGATGAGGGGTATATGCCTACGTGCATATGTCACCACCTATCGATTTACCAAGGAGGTGATGATGGCCCCCCTATCGGAAAAATTCAAACAGCTTGTCATGGCCCAATACGACAAGACGGCGGACTCCAACAGTTTTGTTGGGAGTTATCGCCAGATGATGCTAGTGCACAGCTGCCTAGACAAAGTACTTTGCCAAGTATTCCCGTCATATCTGTCTGGCATGGCTCACGAGTGGTTCAATGAACTATCAGCCAAACAGATCACGTACTGGTGGATAAGTTGTACCAATATTTTGTCGAGCAGCAAAGGGTTAGAGACAACCTAGAAAGGCTATCGGAAGCTAGACAATGAAAGACTGAGTCTTTCCAGTCCTACCTAGTCCGATTCAAGGCCTAGTACTTCAAGTGCAAGAGGCCTCATGATGCCATAGTCATCCTGTACTTCAAGTCGAGTCTCTTGACCCAGAGGTTCTAGTATGACATCGATGATTTCCCGCCTAGAGACATGATGGAGTTATGGGACAGGGCTACAAGATTCACGAAGCAGGATGATTCGAAGGATACGGTGACAATGCCAATCCCATGGAGGAAAGGAGGATCTCAGGAGAACCCGCCCTTGTATCAATCCATGGAAGTAGTCGCTTCAATAAATGGAAGGCTACCTTCCATGACCAAAGGAGTGACCGGCCCACCAAGGGCCGAAATAATGGACCTTGCTAACCTAGGCGAGAGTTCTTTAAAGAGTATACTCTCCTGTCCATGAACTAAGAAGACGTGTTGGCAGAGGTCTGGTCCACAGATAAGGATCTGTTACCCCCGCCTAAACCCATAAAGAAGAAGTCTGACTCGGGGCCCTACTACAAGTACCACAGGGCTCAGGGTTACACGACTGAAGATTGCCAGGATCTGCGTGATCAGATCAAGTCCTAGATCTAGCATGGAAACTTGCCCATTTCGTCAAGCGAAATGAGGGCCAAGATAACAAGAAGAAACCCATGAAGGGCCCGGACGATTACCATAAAAAAAAAAGGTCCAATAGCTCTGGGGGATCAACATGGTCTTCATCGCAGACCAGGAGCTAGACAAGTCCGTGGCCCATCAGATCGTGCAAGCAGTGTCACTGATGTAAACATGTTTACACTACTTAAGATGTCTATTTATGCATGTTCTTAAGCATAGGATTGCATTGCATGCTATAAATATTGCATAACATGCATCATCTTGCATTTAGAGTAGTTTGAATAAAATGGAGGTTAATTGTCTCCTTTTATGATCATGGAGAGGGCAAACTTTTTATCAGGACCTCGGATCGAAGATCCAACTATACAGATGTGATCAGGGAGACGATTAGAGTTCAACGACTCCAAGATCGCCCTAATCAAACATCTGTAGCATCAGATAGTGACCAGGGAATCCTAGAAGATCAAGGGCCAAGATAGTGTGAATTCACACTTCAAACGACAAATCCAACTGCATGAATAGATTCGGATCGACGATTGCAGCCTAACGGTGCGAAAATCAACTCAATCCGACACCCATGGCACCATCTACATCATCTAGAAGATGGACGGCCAAGATGGTGCCATGTGGTGCCATCTCAGCCATCCAACCAGCCCTCAAGACCGCCGCTGCCTCTCCAAAGAAGATCCAACGCGCGATCTGGGCCGTTGGATCTTGATCCAACGGCTGTGGATGCGCGCGCCTTAAAACATCCATGCGACCATTTGGACGACGCAGCGCAGCGGGCGAGAGCTCTATCGCGAGCAAGCGACGCACGACTGATTCCTCGCGAGCGGGCGAGCGGGCGCAGGCAAGTGTCGGATCGTCATCGAATGGCTGTGCACGCCCGATAGCGCTCACGCGCTATTAGACACGCAGCGAAGACGCGACATTGCACGCAATGGGGCGCGCAGCGCAGGCGGGCGAAGGCGCGATCTAAGCCGTCCGATCTCAAGATCGGACGACTGAGATCGGCTGGACGTGCGCATGTGTTGACAGCACGGGCAAGCGAGCGGACGCGCGCGCGCCAGCCACTACGCCCACGTTTAGACCTTTAGCGACGGTTTTATCCTTCACTAAAGGTCTTGAATTAATGTTTTTAAAATTTGAATGACCAAAATGCCCCCACTCCTTGCAACTATAGAAGGAGACCCCCTCCACACGAAATTCTCATCCCTTCCTTCTCTTCTCTCTCTCCAAAGCTCAAGAGAAGCTTGTCCCACACCCGAGATGCTTCTCGCGAGATAAAGTCAATTTTTCGTCCCCTTTCGAAAGTGGATCCTGCGACGACGACGACGTGCTGCCCCATTCCCATTCTTCCTGCTTCGCCCTCCTTTGTCCTGCTCCGTCCTCCTTCGTCCAAGCGTCGTCCCATCCGGCTCGTCCTCCAAGCGACCGTCGAGGAGGATATCTCTCTTCCCATTCTTTTAATGCTTTCTAGAGTAGATTTACTGCTTTCTAGCATAATCATTTTATGCTTTCTAGTTATAATGTTTAGTGAAACAAACAATCTTTTAATGATGAATTCCCTCTTCATTCTACATCTCGCTTTGGTTTCTATTTGTAATATTCTCTCTCTCTTACTCTCTCTCTCTTCTATTTATTGTAAATAGTTAGATAGTTCTAATCAACTGAATTACTTCGTGACAAATAAAAAAAATGAGTGTTTTTAAATCAAACGTCCGCCTCCCTGTGTTCGACCTGGGATTTTTATTCCGGTATAAATTTTATTTGTTGAACACGAGTTCTTCGCTTTCATACTACGATGACAGATTTTTCAAAACCAAACACGTTAGCGTAGCAACTCGTACGTTCAACATTTTGGCGCCGTTGCCGGGGAGGCGACGCTCTTTGATTTTTTTTCTTCACGCTTTCTAACTTACAAATCATTTACCTCACTTCTCTCCTTTCTTATTGTGATTGCAGGTACTCTTTCGAGACAAGCAAAAGCGGTAGATTGGAGTAAAGTGCTGTGGAAGGTTTTGTAAGTTATCCCCCACCTCCCACCCATTAGATTTCATTTCACCACATAATAACACAAACATCAATCAACCTAAGTGTTCTTATAAACTCTAAGGTTAGATTGTTTGTTGTTTGATACCCACACGCGCCCCAACCCCCACTTTAAAAAAAAAGAAAAATAAAAAAAATCTCACAGAGGTACACAACCTCATCTGATTTTCAAACTCAACCGGTAAACCAACTTTTGGAGCCGGTACACACATCCAAATACATAATTGAGTAGAAATCAGATTAGGTAATCACTTGTGTGCCTAATTAAGTGGTGCAACAGGCCAATTGTTTAAGTTGATTGGGCCGCACCACTTTAATTAAAATCAACTCATCAAGTAGTTGCCACTTAGGTTCAACTCTTAGGGATTTACCAGGCACTCCACATTCTTTTAAGTATTAAAGGAAAACATCTCCACCTGTGCTTTCAAAACTTGGTGTGCCAATAAAACTTGTTTGAAAACACCTAAAGTTGAATCCTAAAAGCTACTAAGCAAGATTTGAACCCTAAAATTCACCACATCAAAAATAATCTTGCTTGAAAATCACCAGTTGTGCACGCACACAAAAATCAATCAATCATTAAGGGCACAACCCATATAAAAGGGTCCATCACATTCCAAAGCACATTCAAACTTAGCCCTAAATAAAATAGAGTAGACATTGGCCTTAAAGATTCGACTCGCTCTTCAGAGCCCAAAACGAGATTATTTTCGATTAGTCTATTTCTACTGTTCAATCTGATGTCTAGCTAGGGGAGTAGAATCAAACGATCATGGCTGGGGGGTACACTAGGAACCGGAGGAGTAAGCCGAAGGAAGAACCTTCTCCCCAGTCCCTCCTTCTAATTGGTTGGATTGAACAGACAGAAGCAGATCAAATCATTCCTTTATCTCAAGACGGGTTTTGGGAGTCTGTAGGTCTTTAGGCTAGCCCACTTAAGGACAGGTTTGATTGTTTGTATTACAGGACGCCGTTCTTCCTCCTGTCTCTCATGAATCCTTCCACATATTACACGCATTCCTGATCTTTCCCTCCTGTTTTGAATTATCCTCAACATAACGATTTTCCCGACTCATACTGTAATCAACCATCAGTTAGTTGGGATAACTCGAATTGGGGATACAGTTCCGGACCTCCGTGTTTAGGGTCTAACCCTTAACACTATGATTGTGATTTCTATCCCTCTCAGAGCCACATCGATTACAGATCGTCACCCTTTGATGAACAACCTAATACGATCTATAATCAAGAAGGATACAGTGATCCTTACCCATCCTCTGATTGCACTGCCTTTAGGTCATCACCACCTTTTGAACAATCCAAAATGACCTATTATCGGGAAGGATATAACGAATCTCAATTCGTTAATTCCCCTGCATTGATCCCAAACCCACCCAACCCTGAACCAACTCATTTGGTTTAAGGTAACCAAGTTCAAGATAAGGTTCTGGCTAACTTGAGGACTATCATACAATCTTTAGAAGTTCAGCCAATACCTTGCATTGAGAGATTGAAGCCTCTGATTGAAATGATTGATGATTTGAATAAGTATTTGTTGGATTGGCTCCAGGATATTAATGATAAGAACCCAGGTGAGTTTTTACTTGGGAAATTAGCGAAATTGAGGATGAGATTTGTGGTTGCTTTGATTCAACCATGGGATGATTCCCAGGATGAACCCTCTTCAGGAGAGCCAATTTCAGAACCCGTTCAGGCACCTGTTGGGGGGACACGTGTTACGAGGCTAACCAGATTGAATTAGAGCAACCAATTAAGGATGATCTGATTTCTTCACCTAAGATCCCTGAGCCGGGGTACGAGGAAACGTATGTCTCCATAGACCAGAAAGTGATGGATGATTTTGAGACATACATTAATACGGATCTTGATTTCTTTGATTCTGATGGTGAAGATTCAAGTTGCGAAGTCTCACGCGAGTTTACAGAACATGATTTCTGTAAGACGATTGGGCCTGAGGAATTTGATAGATCATTTGATAGCCCAATAATTGAGGAAACTGATCTTATTGGGGCTTACATTACGGATCCAGAATCGCATTTTCTGGAGGATTCAATTCAATGCCCTGATTGTCAGTTATACCTCATTGAGCTTATCAATGATTCTATTTCTGAGATAATTAAACCTAAGTCAAATCTGATTCAGCCACGTCATTTAGACTTGGAGATTTCAGACGGGGTGATTAATATGCAAGAGGTCTTGGAATTTAACATTCTGATTGAGGATAGGAGTTGGGAAGTTCTGATTTGGGAAGTTAACTCTGGAGGAAGTAGAAGATTGAGTCGAAGGGTTCCTATTAAGTTAAAACCATTAAACCAGAACCCTTACAACATCTGTTTTGAGGATGTCAAACCCAAGCACACATTCAATGATTATCCTTTTGAGCTTGAATTCTCTGTAACCCGACTTTTTGGTCTTGGGTTGCATCCTCATAAATTGCAGGCCCGACCCCGCTTGCATATTGATTTTAGGTTTTGGGTAATTTTTATCCAGAACCTAAGATATTCTCGATTATGGGGTATGGGCCTGCACCTCAATCTGGTCCACATCTGTGGACATTTGCTGACAGGTCAGAAGTTTCTTATGTTTATTCTGATTCTGACCTGCACTTGTGAATTCTTCATTTCTCTTCTTTATATAGTGTGCCTAGCTGAAGGCGCTAAATTCAGCATGTATGCAGTTTTTTTTTAGTTTTCATCTCAGAGCGGACCTGACATTCACACAATTCAGGTACTTTCCACTCTGTTTTATGTCTTTTTAATACAATGAGGACATTACATTAGATAGGCATGGGGGGTGGATATTCATCTCTGAATTTATTAGTCAGTTCCGTAGAATTATTTTATTTTCTTTTATTTAAAAAAAATTTGGAATTAGGAAAGAGAAATTAGGTTTAAGAAAATTTTCAATCTTAGGAAATACTACATTATGATTTGAACACAAAAACCCTTCAGGTCTTTGGACTTAATCAGCCCGTGTATCCACTAAAATGTGGATTTATTTTTCGAATCCTCGCCAACCTAAATTCTATTTTAATTGGAGTAAATAAGTTTGGGTGATAAGTACACGACTTATCAACCCGCCCTCTGATTTGAGGGAACTTTGAGTTTCTAGCATCTACACACTTTCTTGTCACTGACTCGTTATTCGGCGATTCTAACGAAAATTGGGTAGCTAATGAACCTTCTAGAGTGATATGGCTGGCAAGTTATCATGGGTAACAACCCATAGGTAGGTTGTCTGAAGCCCAGTCCGTGAACCTTTCTCTTTTTGCTTCTTTTAGGTAAATCTTAAACCAGGGAAGTCACCTACTTAAAAAAAAAAAATGGAGAAAAGAAAAAAATAAATAAGTCACACTTCGCCGCACGAGTATGGCTAGCAAGTTGTCGGTGGTAACAGCTCATCGACCGGTTGTCCAAAACCCAGCTCAATAAATGCACTGAAAAATCCCAAAACACTTAGGAAGAAGCAGAGAAGTAGAATAAACCGGGGAGATATACACTGGATTCACCCTTATGTTGACCCCATAAAAAAATAAAAGTAGGAAGAAAGCTACCATTTGTAAAGATACACCTTTAGGCAGAATTCTTTTTTTAGGTCACCTAGAGGCATAGAAATCCGAAGTCCGTTTTAACTGCCGGTCAATGAGTCTATCACATTCACAATAAGATGCTTAGAACTTAGGGTTCTTATCAAATCTTGGGTGAGTTGAATGGCCGTAGAAAGCCACTCTTAAACCCTAAAACTTGAAAAATCCAAAAAAAAATAGAAAAGAAGAAAAAGAGAAAAATAAATTTTTCTTTGAATAAGGCGAGGGCTTGAGGCGGTCTGCATTTTGGTAGATACTCAGGCATTGTTGTGTCTTTGAAAGTTCAGATCCTAAGTAGACATTTTCTTAGTGATTGAAAATAAACTCAAGCCCACATAATCCAACCTGATTCTTTTATAAATAGCATATAGTTTTTGCTAGGAACTAGCAAAAGATAGGCATGGGGGTATGATGTAAACATGTTTACACTACTTAAGATGTCTATTTATGCATGTTCTTAAGCATAGGATTGCATTGCATGCTATAAATATTGCATAACATGCATCATCTTTCATTTAGAGTAGTTTGAATAAAATGAAGGTTAATTGTCTCCTTTTATGATCATGGAGAGGGTAAACTTTTTATCAGGGCCTCGGATCGAAGATCCAACTGTACAAATGTGATCAGGGCGACGATTGGAGTTCAACGACTCCAAGATCGCCCTAATCAGACATCTGTAGCATCAGATAGTGATCTGGGAACCCTAGAAGATTAAGGGCCAAGATGGTGTGAATCCACACTTCAAATGACAAATCCGACTGCATGGATGGATTCGGATCGATGATCGCAACCTAATGATGCGAAAATCGACTCAATCCGACACCCATGGCACCATCTACATCATCCAGAAGATGGACGGCCAAGATAGCACCACGTGGTGCCATCTCAGCCGTCCAACCGGCCCTCAGGATCGTCGCTGCCTCACCAAAGAAAATCCAATGCGCGATCTGGGCCGTTGGATCTTGATCCAACGACTGTGGATGCGCGCGCCTTAAAACATCCGCGCGACCATTTGGACGACGCAACGCAGCAGACGAGAGCTCTATCGCGAGCAAGCGGCGTACGATCAATTCCTCGCGAGCGGGCGAACGGCGCGGGCAAGCGTCGGATCGTCATCGAACAGCTGTGCACGCCCAATAGCGCTCACGTGCTATTAGACATGCGGCGAAGACGCGGCATCGCACGCGATGGGGCACGCAGTGCAGGAGGGCGGAGGCGCGATCTAAGCCATCTGATCGCGGAGGCACGATCTAAGCCATCCGATCTCGCGATCGGACGGCTGAGATCGGCTGGACGTGCACGTGCGTTGAGCGTGCGAGCAACCGAGCAGGTGCACGCGTGCCACCCACTACGCCCACGTTCAGACCTTTAGCGACGGTTTTATCCGTCACTAAAGGTCCTGAATTAATGTTTTTAAAATTGGAATGACCAAAATGCCCCTATTCCTTGCAACTATAAAAGGAGACCCCCTCCACACGAAATTCTCATCCCTTCCTTCTCTTCTCTCCCTCTCCAAAGCTCAAGAGAAGCTTGTCCCACACCCGGGATGCTTCTCGTGAGATAAAGTCGATTTTTCGTCCCCTTTCGAAAGTGGATCCCGCGACGACGACGACGTGCTGCCCCATTCCCGTTCTTCCTACTTCACCCTCCTTCGTCCTTCACCATCCTCCTTCGTCCAGGCGTCGTCCCGTCCGGCTCGTCCTCCAAGCAACCATCGAGGAGGATATCTCTCTCCCCATTCTTTTAATGCTTTCTAGAGTATATTTACTGCTTCTAGAGTAGATTTACTGCTTTCTAGTGTAATTGTTTTATGCTTTCTAGTCATAATGTTTAATGAAACAAACAATCTTTTAATGATGAATTCCCTGTTCATTCTACATCTTGTTTTGGTTTCTGTTTGTAATATTCTCTCACTCTCTTACTCTCTCTCTCTTCTATTTATTGTAAATAGTTAGGTAGTTCTAATCAATTGAATTACTTCATGACAAATAAAATAAATGCATGTTTTTAAATTAGACGTCCGCCTTCCTGTGTTCGACCCGGGATTTTTATTCCGGTATACATTTTATTTATTGAACACGAGTTCTTCGCTTTCATACTACGACGATAGGTTTTTCCAACCAAACACGTTAGCGTAGCAACTTGTATGTTCAACAGTCACCCTGGCTCTCCCAGGCACAGTACCACCACCAAGTCTTAGCATTGATGCCAACATTACCCTAGAATGCTCACCTCTCGCCGCCTGAACCCACTGTGGTAGAGGTTGAGGTAATTTTCGGGGTCAATGCCATCTCAAGCCAGCAAGACATTCCCTCCGGACATATGCTCCCTTGTGTTTTTCTTACCCTTCAGTGGGGTGAGTGGAGTACAGTTAAACAAGCAGCCTCCAGGTGTTAATCACTCTGAATCGGATTTCAAAATCGATGCATTTGTAGTATAGATTGAATCAACAAAAAAAATAAATAGAATTTATACTTAAATAGAAGTTCGAGGTCGAACACAGGGAGCAAATAGGAATTCACACACTAATCTCAAATAATATATAACTGATCACACAATTTGAGTTAAAGATATAAGAAATTGTAATCAGAATTAATTCAGAATGATATAGCAATAATGTCAAGTATCAATGTGTAAAAAGAATAGAGTAAAATGGTGATTTGAATCACCAATTACTCTTCACAATAATAGCAAATATCTTAACAGTATCAACCAAGGAAATAAAGCCTCAAATATATGCAATCAGACGTCGAAGGCTTGTCTCAGATGACTTAAACAACAGGTGCTACAGTGCTAGGGAAGCACTATTCTTTTTCTTCCTCTTCTCTTCTTTCTTTCCTTTTGCTTCTGCTCTTCTTTCTCTCTTTGGCTTTCCTTCTTCAACTACTCTCCTCCTCTTCTCATGACTAAGTGTCGCACAGGTACCAGTGAGTGCAAAACCCTCCCCTGCCCTGTGCGCTCTCTCTCCTTTCTCTCTCTGGGATCCGCCCTCCCAGGGCCACAGTATCGGGCAATCGGATTGAGATCTAAGTGCACCCAGGACCAAGGCTGCGGCCGTGATCGCAGCCAGGGAATGAAGATGGGTTAGGCGGGTCAGGTCAATGCCAGACCTGCGGGGGACGGGTCACGGGCGAGGCGCGTGTGAAAGGGTGGCAGGGACCTCACCCTCTGTGTGTTAGTTGAGGCGATAAGCCGTATGCAAAAAATCCTCTTATGCACCTCTACACGACTTTTTGTGCCCGATGTGGGACTAATCCCAGAACTGTTTTCCTCATGCAACTGATAGCAGCAACCTCAGTCACTTCGTTGCTCAATTGAAGATGAAGAGGATGTAGCCTCCTCCAATTAACTACCTGGAAGTGAACCTGAAAGGGTTCCACATCGTCTGGAGGTTACACATGGAACTATCAAGCATTGGAGCGAGCTTCGAGCAAGCTTGAAACTTGCTCTTCAATGGCGGAGTTGACCTATACTTGCAAATCAATAATAAAGCCTCTCAAACATGTTAAAGCACTTTAGGAGAGTCGTCGTGAATCGTGGAATGTGGTGGCGATGGTTTCGTGGAGTTTGGTGCACGGAGGTGGTCGGTCGGTGACAAAGGAGGTTGTAGGAAGGTGGGTTAGTCGACAGGCGTTTTGAGTGGATGATGGAGTGTGATAGGTTAGGGCTTTAGGTGAGGGCAGTACGGCGGAGCTTGTGGGCTTGTCAGCAAGGGGGATGATGATGTGTAGCAGACAGAAACCCTCGCCGGAGGTTTGGTCTGAAATGGAGAAGATGGGGATGAACGATGGCGTCGAGGGTTGAAACTAGGATAGGAATAGGGGAATCTAACCTAAAGGTGGAGAGGAACTAATCTAACCTAATCTAATCAGATGAAAGGGAGGAAATCCGCACCAGGGGTACGTCAGCGACAGAGAAGACGAAGTCCTCTGGTGAGGGTAGGATAGCGAGGATGGAGATAGAGGCGCCCGCTGGTATGGCACGACGCGGAGGAAGGCAGGGAAGGAGGATCCACCGCTGATATTACGATCGGACGACGAGGAGAGGCAGGGAGAGTCGTTGGAGCTCAAGGAGCTATTCGGCCAAAATAGGAGAGAGGAATTTGGGGATTTTCCGGCTGAAATCGAGTCTAAGGAACTCGGCGAGGTCTGAGGGTCCCTTTATAGGGGTCTAGAGGTCGATTTGTGCTTGGAAGCTAAGCTTCCAAGCTTGGAATGTTCACTAGAATAGGAGACCTAGTCCTTTGAAGGATTCACATAAGGATTTGGGAGAGATCTGGAGCTTGGGATCTGGCTGAAAAGGAAGACAACTACTTGATGAGTTTCCTTTTTAATTTTGAGAGGGATTCGTCAAGAAATCATAGAGATCTCACCAAATTAAGGTCGCCAGAGTTGTAGGAATAGGATTTCATGGTAGTAGGGACCTATTTATGAAAATGATGATAAAGATAGAGACCGAAATGCAAAGGATTCAAAAGTTAGGGGCATGTGTGTGAGATAAAAAAAATCAGACAGGACCAAATTACAAATTAGGTCAAAACAATCTCAGATTGGGCCCAAATTTTGGTACAAACCTAATTTGGACCTAAGAAATCCAATGGTGAAATTAGATTTAGGTTTTGACTTATTTTAACTATAGAAATTCCATAATTATCCAAATTAGGGTAAAAGTCTGCCTGTGGCTCTATTTTAAGTCAAGACAGGTTCTGATGGTTAAATTGAAGGTACCAAATCCTAGAGAATATTTTTCTATAAATTTTAGAAGATTTAGGTGAATTTTATCCTGACCGGAACCTCAGTTAATTAAGGGGGTATATTTTTAGAGTTTCAAAAGTCATTTAATTCCTAAAATGTGCGAAAACTCATTTCTGTCTGTTCTAACCTACTTGTTAGGCTCTTAAGATCATTTGACACTTATTTAACCCCTGAAGAAGCATGCGGTTATTCTGCATTCATGATATAATGGTAAAATTGTAGTTTTAATCTTGGTTTCTTGTATTTCCCTCAAAATGATTATGCAATGAATTAGGTGTTGTTTAGCGAAATCAATGTTGTAAAAGTTGCATCGTAGTATAGGTCGAAATCGCTTGAAAACAAATAAGATTTATACTTGAATGGTAGTCCAAGGTCGAACACAGGGAGCAAATAGAAATTCAATCGCTAATCTCAATAAATAATGTAAATGAGCACAATTAATGATAACAATTACTCAAAACTAATAATCAATGTAGTACATGAGTAGAACAATAGTTATGCATGGCAAAAGAATCTCAAAGCAAAAACAATGGTGATTAGCATCACCAATTATTCAATTTAAGCATATATGCATTGAGTTCAAATAATGCAACAGTGCCATCAACCATTCAAACTTAGGTACTTAAATAATTAGATAAAGCCTCAAGTATTAGATGGCTGAGTCATTTAATTAGACTACTTAACCAACAGGTGCTACAGTGCTAGGGAAGCACTGTTCTTCTTCCTCTTCTCTTCCTTCTTTTCTCAGGCTTCCTCTCCTTCTTCCTTCTCTTCTCTGTGGTTTCTCTTCTTCTTCCTTCTCTTCTCGCACAACGGCTAAGTTCAGCAGTTGAACCTCAGAGAAAAACCCCCCTGGCCCCGCTCTCTCTTTCTTTCTCTCTTTAAGATCTTCTTCCTCACCATCCCAAGGCCACAGTATTAGGTTATCGGGTTAACGGGCACACGTGCACTCGGGACTAGGCTCACCGACAGTGGGTGGTGAGCGAGGGGTGCGCGAGTTAAGCCGATAATCGGATCAGCGCCAAGACCACGGAGTAGGTGTCGCGGGCAAGGTGCATGTAAGGGGTGTGCAAGGACCTCACCCCCAGTATTCAGTTGATGCAATAAGCCTGTATGATAAAATCAATTTATGCCATGTCGTACGTCTGTCAGCTTCTGAGGTGGGACTAAAGTCCCTGCTTCCTTTTGCGTGCAGCTGCGGGTGAAGTGTCCATCGATTGCATGTACGACTGAGGGGTTGACACTCAATTGCAAGCCTGGAGACCTGCCTGGAACTTCACCGCATGACCTGGGCGTGGTACTTGGGACTTGCGTAGCTAGAGAATGCTTCAAGCTTCACTCGAAGCTACGGCAATGGCGATGGAGGAGCGAACACCTGAAAATCAAAATACGGCCTCTCGGCCCAGTTAAATAGGTTCAAAAGTGTCGTCGAGGGTCGTGGAATGTGGTGGCGGTGGTTTCGTGGAGTTTGGTGCACAGAGGTGGTTGGTCAGTGACGGAGTAGGTTACGTGAAGGTGGGTTGCTCAGTGGGTGTTTTGGGTGGATGGTGGAGTGTGATAGGTTAGGGCTTTTGATGGTGGAGTCGTGGCGGAGCTTTTGGACTAGTTGGCGAGGGGTTGAGTGTGTGAAGCAAGCGGAAACCCTTGCCGGTGATGTCGTCGGAGGTGGAGACGAAGGCGGTTTGCGATGGTGTCGAGGGTTGTTTTGGGGATTTTCGAATAGGAAACTAAACTAAGGACCTAAAGATGCTAAGCTAGCCCTAATCTAATGGATGAAAGAGGGAGAACGGCACCAGCATTGGTAGGCAGGCACTGGGAAGAAGATGCTCCAGTAGAGGGGGACGGCGATGACGACGGAGAGAGGGCGACGACGGCTGGTATTGCACGACGCAGAGGAAGGTGAGGAAGAAGAATCTGGCACTGGTATTGTGGTCAGATGACGAGAGGAGTCAAAGGGAGTCATCGGAGCTTGAGGAGCTATTCGGCCGGATGAGGAAAGAGGAAATTGGGGATTTTCCGGTCGAAATCGAGTCTAAGGAACTCGGCGAGGTCTGAGGGTCCTTTTATAGGGGTCTAGAGGTCGATTTGAGCATGGAAGCCAAGCTTCCAAGCTTGAAATGTTCGTCGAAATAGGATACCCATCTCTTTGAAGGATTCGCATGAGAGATTGGACAAGATCTGGAGCTTCGGATCTGGCTAAAAAGGAAGACAATTCCTTGACGAACTTCCCTTTCAATTTTGAGAGGGATTCGTCAAGGAATCATGAAGATCTTGCCATATTAAGGTCACCGGAGTTGTAGGAATAGGATTTCATGGTGGCAGGGGCCTATATGTGAAGAAGATGACAAAGTTGGGGTCTATTTGTAAGAAATTCAAAAGTTAAGGGCATGAGTGTGAGATAAAAGAATCAGACAAGACAAAATTGCAAACTAGGTCAAGATAATCTCAGATTGGACCCAAATTTTGATACAAACATAATATAGACCTAAGGAATTCAATGGTGAAGTTGGATTTTGATTTTGACCTATTTTGACTAGGTAATTTATTCAAAAACCCAAATTAGGGTAAAAGTTTGTCTGTGGTTCTGTTTTGGGTCAAGATGGGTTCTGATAGTCAAATTGAAGGTACCAAACCCTAGATAATATTTTTTTATGAATTTTAGAGGGTTTAGATGAATTTTATCCTGACCAAAACCTCAGTTATTTAAGTGGATCTATTTTTAGGGTTTTGGAAGTCATTTAATTCCTGAAACGCGTAAAAACCCATTTCTGTCTATACTAACCTGCTTGTTAGACTTTTAAGATCATTTGACCCTTAATTAAGCTATGAGAAATCTCATGATTGTATTGCAATTGAGATATACTGTTAAAACTATAGTTTTACCCCTGTTTTCTTATCTTTCTCTCAAAATGATTATGCAATGAATTAGGGTTCTCTGGCGATTATGTAGGAGCATTTAATGAATTAGATCAAATTGAGCTAGTTATGGCTCATTATGGTGTTCCCATCATTAGGACTCTTTGTCGATTATATAGGAGCATTTAATGACTTAATCAGATCAAATTGAGCTAGTTATTACTCATGATGATGTTCCCATCACCAGGCTGTTTGCCTCTCTGTCTAATCCAGCAGAACATACGGACCTGCTCCTGGTGACACTCTGCTGATGGGGTAGTTACAGCCTAGGCTCTTAGTGGATGAAGATAGAACTGTGGACGTTCTATTTTCAAAGATGCTACACAAGTTGGGCTTCAAAGAGAAGCACCTCTCCCCATCGACTCACCCAATTGTGGCGTTCGACAATCATAAAGTTATGCCAAAAGGAGAGATCAGCCTTCCCTTGTCCGTCTGTGACAGGGACAGGCACCTTAATAGGACGGTCACGCTCATAGTGGTTAGGTTGACGGTGGCATTTGACGGCATCGTCGGTCGCCCGATAAGACAACCCATGCTTTCTACCTAATCCCTCTTCATATTTTCAATTCGTGCTTTTCCAATCTCCTCACGGGGTGGGAATAGTGCATGGGGATCAAACAGCCAGGTGCAAGCTTCTGAGGATTGAATTGGAACGATCCATGGAGCCAAGAACCCCCCCAAGCCATAGAAATGGGGGAAGAAGAGAAGCCAAGTCCAGGTGATCTAGCAAGAAGCAAATTCGGTTGATCCACCAGTGACATCACAACTCCAGCCAAGCTCTTCAACCATGGCTATACAACTTTACCTTGATGACACTACCAAGCTCGTCCAAGTCAAAGCAGATCTTGATCCCTCCAAAGTACAGGAGTTGTTACTCCTGCTCAGAACTAATGCGGACATTGGTGTCGGACCCGGTTAGGTTGTTAATATGGTGATTTTATCGTTGAAGTGTGTATAGTGGTTAACCTAAATCGGACCTAACCATCTCTTTACAAAATTTTTAACCTAGCCTATTTGATTTTATCTTGGTCACTTTTAGGCCCAGGGTCGAACTTAGGGAAGTGGGTTACAAGTCAAGTTTCTACGCCCTTCTTACAACGAGTCTCTTCCGTTCGTTTATTGTGTTTTTGGTGTTTTTCTATTTAGATTCTTTTTCTGATAATCTTGGTCCTTGAGGCACACCCTCAAAATTAAGTTCTTGGCTTTGAGCCAAATCAGGGTTCCAAAATGGGTCTTGCTATTCGCAAGACGAAGTACCTGCAAGTCAAGGATTATCTTTTCTCTTTTATATATTTTTTTATCTTTTTACTGGTATGCAAGAGAAATAGAAATAAAGTAAATATAGTATAGATATATATGTATATACTATATATGTATAATGGGGTGGGGGTGGAGGTGGAGATGGAGTGTAGCACGGTGTCGAGTCGGTCGTCGTCTAGAAAGACGCAACCGATAGGATGAGGTGCCGCGTGGAGTGGAGGATGGATGGTGGAAGATGTGTGTGACCACGCTTTTTGTACGCATGTATCGGGGAATGTCAACAACTGGTGCAAATATCTCCGCGATACCACGTATGGTAAGTAATGTGAAAATATATATATATGTATATATGTAAATATATCTATATGTATATATATATATGGTTATAAATATATAGGTATATGTGTACTTATATATGCATATATATGTATAAGTGTATATGTATATAAGTATATATATAGATATGTATGTAACTATATGTATATATAGATATATGTGTGTATATATATATATATATATGATACTATAGAGATGTATATATATATATGTGTATGTATAGTAATATATGTATATATAGATATATGTAGATAAATAGATATATATATATATGTATATATGTATGTATGTATGTATATAGACTAATACATATTTATATAAGTACTAATATATGTATATATGTAAATATATATGTATATATGAGTATATAGATATATATATATATATATATATGTATGTATGTATACTAATACTTAAGTATATAGGTACTACTATAAGTATAAATATAAGTATATATATATATATGTATATAAATATATATATGTATATGTATATATATATAAGTATATAATAATATATAAGTGAGAGTGTGTGTGTGCGAGAGTGTGAGTGTGTGTGTATTTGTAGAGAGAGAGGGAGAGTGTGCTGTGAGAGAGAGAGAGAGCGCTTACAGAGGAAGGAAAGGGCGTTTAAGCCATCTGCGCGCGAAGAGGCATCGTCTGATGGCTTCACACGCGCGCGCAGGAGCGTATGCACACAAGAACGTGCACGCTGGGAGGGAGTAAGCGCAGGGAGAGGAGAGGCCGCAGCGTACTACGCTGCACGAAGGGCTGGAGCGGGCGCTGGCAGGTGCACGCAGGCAAAGAGAGCGGGCGAAGGCAGGCACTTGGAGAGGTGGGCGCACGTAGACGTACGCGGGTGGGTGCGGGCGACGCGAGCCGAGACGCGCGCGTGGGCTGCGGCCGGTTGCAGCGCGCCGGGTGACCGATTAAGTGAGAAACTCACCGGTCACCCCACTGTAGCCACAGTGTTCAGCAAAAACGCGTGAACAGTGGCTACAGTGGCCGGGGGAGCCACGCAACCGCCTGCTGTAGGTGCTGTGAGTGCGGACGGCTCGACGCATGCGGTGGAGTGGCTCTGGCTGGTGGCTTGCGGGCGGGATGTCACGACAGAGCGCGCGGAGAGGGCTGCTAGCGTGCGCGGTGGAGGGCGAGGGCGACTTGCTACTTGTGCGGAGGCTTGCGGGTGCTGCTGGCGTGCGGTGAAGCTTGGCCAGTCGCTGCAGTGGCGCGCGGTGGCCGGTCGCGGAAGAGAGCGCGACAGGGCACTTGCGCAAAGAAGCTGGAGGCGAGGGTGCCTGCAGGCTCGCGCTAGAGGTGAGGGCGGCCTGCTGGCGTGCGCGGAAAGGGCTGGGTGGCTGCTACTGCATGCGGAGCTTTGAGCTTCAAAGCTTGAAGCTCCCGCTCCAATGGCTAGAATGGCTGGAAAGTGAAATAGGGAAGAAGGCCACCACACCCACCGGCTCTTGATGAACTGGGCGGTGGTGGGTGTGCACCACAGTGAAGACTCCGGCCTGCAGAGTGGCTCCTCTGAGGAGGAGGTCCTGCGTATGGAGGGAGAGGGAGGAGACGGTGGCATGGAGAAGAGCTGCTGTGTGTTTCTTTGGTGGAGGACCAGGCTCTTTGCAAAGAAGGAGCCGTGGTCATTTTAAAGAAGAGGAAGCCATGCACGGCCATGCCCTGGCTGTGCATGGCTCATGCATGGCTTGGCAGGGAGTGGCGAGCAGGGAATGGTGTTGCAGAGCATGGCGCGAGGAGGAAGGTGTTGCCATGCATTGCAGCCGCGGGAAGAAAGTCAAAAAATCAAAAATAAATAAAAAATGGAGATGAAAATTTTGTGAAGCAGCACTTGAGGAAAACGTGAATTGCGAGGCCATTTTATTCACTCTCCTCCCCTCTCAATTAAATGCATGCATGCATGTATTTTCACAAATGCGACTATGGAAACCTAATATGCACTAGTAATGCTAGGAAATAGCATAAAACGACACAATTGCAGGTGTATTTTTGTGGTGCAATTATACCCCATGCCTATCTTTTACTAGTCCCTAGCAAAATAGTATTTAGAAATGATCTTTAAGCTGAAGATTTTCTTTTGAGGCGACATAGGTGTGTTTATTGTTGGATATTGTGAGAACCAATTGCAGAGAAAACTACCAGTACTTTAAGTCTTATGTGACATAGATTATCTCTTGACTAACCAGGATTCTTGATATTTAAACCTTAAGTACGATTTCCAGGGTCCAGGAGGTTTTTGCCGTACTCGAGAGCTTAAGAGATTATGGTTTGTGCTTAGTGAAGGATCAAGACTGACCAGATGAACATTAAGACTCAAGCCTAGGGTTTCACGAATCTTTAAGTACAGGTTGGTCCCAATTTTAGCTCGTGTTTTCGGATTGACCCTTAAGAAGATGACGGAAAACTCAGCTCCCATTTTCTGACATTTGTGGCTCATAGGAAAATAGGGTATTTGCGACTTGCCCTGAAGAACTTTTTTAGGGTAGAGACTTTACAGACATTGGCGAGATATACTGACTTATTTGCATTTTTTTTTTTAAACACGTGTCAGTATATCTCTTACAACATTATTTGGAGGAGCACACTTTTCTTTTTGGTGGGAGAGTTTCTTTTTTGGTGAAAAGAGTCACTCCTAAACACAAGACTAAAGCCTGGGATAAAAAGTCTACCTGCGTGCACAGGTAAGGACTCCACCTTCCCTAATGAATACTAGGGTTGGATCTTATGTTCACCTGGTCTTTCTTGATATGTGTAGTGTGAACCAAGATTACTTAAGCTCTCAACTAGAAGCAAACTGTTGTCAACGTTTCTGTGCGGATTTAAAGGCGTATTACGTTGTAGTAGAACCGACAAAACGTTTAAACAAATAATTTTATTACTCGAACAACTAGAGTATCCGAGGTCAAACACAGGGAGCAAACTCAGTACTTTGTAAAACCCAAGAATACAACTGTTAAATGCAAATATAATTGATTCAAAGAGTTTTTAAGAAAGATGTAAAAAAAATAGAATTAGACGTCTGATTTATGTATCAGACGTCTTAAATGTGATCTTTCTTTCTCTTTTTCTTCTTCTGCTTTGCCTTTCGGATCTCTTTGCAATCTTCCCTTGTCCTTCTTCTTCTTCTCCTGCGAAGACTTCTAACCTTTCTGTTTTCCTCCTTCGCCTGCGAAGACTTCTTTCTTTCTTCTTCTTCTGTCTTGCTTCTCCTTTCTTCGTTGCCTTCTTCTTCTTCTTTGTCTTGCTTCTCCTTTCTTCTTTGTCTTGCTTCTCCTTTCTTCTGCAGCGGCCACGTCCTTCTCCTGCTATCAGCCTGCCTGCACAGGGGAACAAAACCTAACCCTTCTCCCTCTACCCGCGCGTGTCTCTCTCTCAAGCAATTCACTCTAACCGCTCTACCAGAGCCACAGTCTCAATCGGGTCGGATCGTACCCGGGACCAGGCGCACCTGCAGGTGTGTGATGCGCGAGGAGTGCGTAGGTCTAGGTCGGGTCGGATCCGCCAGGTCCGCGTGGTCAGGCCGCGGACGAGGCGGGTGGGGTCAGTGAGGGACCTCACCCCTGTGCTTTCGAGGCAGTAAACGTATATCACAAAAAATCTTTATACCATACCTGTGCCTTGAGATTCCACGATGTGGGACTAAACGTTCCGCCCTTCCTTTGCGTGCGCCCGCAGACTCTCGTGTGCAATTGCCCACGCTGAAGGCCCTGCTGGTGCTCCTTGCTGAACTCAGTCACCTCGCAACACTTGCGAGAGTCTGCTGCACCTGCCGCCTGGGAAGCCTGACGCCTGCTGCTTCGACTGTTAATGGCGGCCGGGGCGTTCACCTGAGCTTCCACAGAACGGCCTATTGGCCCAATTAGAATAGTTGGAAACCTTCGCCGTAGCACGGCGAAGGCGGTGGGTGATGCTGCAGGTTGCCGGTCGGCCTAGGCGTGCCCGCCTAGGTTAACCTGTGGCCGGAGATGGTGGGTTGTTCGGGGGGTGGTTATGGAGGTCTGGAGTGGCAGTTGTGGGGTGGAGCGAGTTCCTGGTGGTGAGGCGGAGCTCACGAGGTGGTTGGCGAGCCGTGTGGAGTGGCGGAGTGGTGTGGGCGGCTCGCCGGAGTTCGGTCGGTGATGTGGAAGATGAGGGTGGTCAGCGTCGGTCGAGGGGTAATCAGATGAGATAACAGGGGGAAAAGAGAGAGGATAGGATGGAGAGGAGTTCTAACCTAATTGTAAGGACGAAAGGGGACAGAAGGCGGACAGCAGTACTTGCTGTCGCCGGAGAAGATGACGCCCAGTGGGGGAGAACGGCGGCGACGACGGGGCTGAGGCGGCGTGCGCTGGTACTGCGCGACGCGGAGGGAGGTCAGGAAGCTAACTCTGCCACTGGTTTTGTGGCAGAGCGAAGAGGGAGGGGAGGGGGGCTCGCCGGAGCTAGCTGGGGTATTTGGCCGAGCAGGAGGAGATGAATTGAAGGGGGAAACTCGGCCAAATCAAGCTCAAGATGAGTGGCCGGGTCCGAGGGGTGTTTTATAGGTGCTGGCCGCTCCTATCAGAGCGTGAAAGACGCGCAATTAGGTCAGCCGGTTCGCCGGAGTTGGAAGGAAGAAAGATACCCACATCTCTCGTGCGTTCGCACGAGAGATTGGGTTCACACCAGCGAATTTGATTGGCTTTAGAAGGAAGGGAATTCCTCAGAGAATCTCCCTTCCATTTCTGGGAGAGAATCTCTGAGGAATTAGAGAGCCATCTCTCTCGAAACTTCGTCGGAGCTCGGTTCTGCCCTAGCAATGGCGGCAGGACCGGTTTGCAAAGAAGGCGAGGAACCTAGGGGGCTCTCTGCAAGGATATTCAAAAGATAGGGACCTCTTTGTGATTTGGGTGTACTAACTTGCAAAGTAGGTCAAGATGACCTCCCCTTAGGTCCAAATTTTGGTACAAACCTAATTTGGCCCTAAAGAATCCAATGGTGAAGTTGGATTTTAGGTTTGACCTCTTTTGACTGGACATTTTGAGTAAAAACCCAAATTAGGTTAATTGAAGAGCTAAGACCCTAATCTAGGTCAAACTAGGTTCCAAAGGCCAAAATAAGTGTTCTAAACCCCAGAGGATGTTTTTCTATGATTTTTAGAGGGTTTGCTTGATTTTTATTCTGACTGGAACCTTGTTAATTTAAGCGGGTCTGTTTTAGGGTTACCAAGTGTCATTTAATTCTTAGATTGCACATAAACCCATTTCTGATTAATTCAACCCACTTTGGACTATTTGACCTATGTTTTGCTTCTGAGAAATCCCGTTTATGTACTGCAATGGTAAAATTGCAGTTTTAACCTTTATTTCATGTTTTCTTCTCAGAGCACTTGTTCCTTTAGTTAAGCCTTCTTCTAGGTTATGTAGGAGCTTTTATCTTCTTTATTAGGTCAAAATGAGCTAGTTATGGCTCATGATGAGGCTCTCATCATACCCCCATGCCTAGCTTTTGCTAGTCCCTTAGCAAAATTTCAAAGTTTTAACTTCCATTCTAGACCCAAAGTGTCCTTAGTTATGATAAGTGCTTCTTTTGTGATTAGGTAGGAATGCCGACAATAGGCCTAGAGGTACTCAAGTACCAACCAAAATCTGGACCTGTTCTGCTTTAGCCTCAGTCCTTCGCAAAGGTTTCTACGGCCCACAAAAACTATCCTAGGATTTGTTGGACTCTGCGGTTAAAGTACCCGTGCTTGAGACATTTTTAGCCTACGCTCAGTTTGCAGTGCGTTTTTTTTTTTGTAAGAGAGAGATAGAGGATTTATTTGTTTGGAGAGCTTTTCTCTCTCTTTTCTTTTTATTTCTAGCTTCGGATTAGCTTCTCAACACGGTCTGTATCGGATTCCTCGTCCCCATCATCAATCCTCAAGGGTCCCTGGCTTTCGAGATTTCGAGATAATCCCGCCCATGGCAACCCCCGGAACCCTGGCTTTCGAGATTTCGAGATAATCCCGCCCATGGCGTTCCGTGGCCGAATTCAGACCCTGGCGATCGACATTTCGTGATAATGCCACCCATGGTATCTGAACCAGCAGAGTGCTTACATGCCCCCAGTAGGATATTTAAATATCCTAAGAGACAAGCACCGAGGAGACGATATGTTGTTACGCATCTTCGAGGGGAATTTCCCGCCTCTCCGCGCTGGGAACTTGTCCAAATCAACTTGTGTTGATTGGCCGCTCCTAATCTAGGTGACTTTTTCAGAATATTAAACGCTCTTGCGTGTTTTGAATATTTATGCGCACTGAACCAGACTGTGTGTGGATTTGGGTGCTTAGGTTACCGAATCCCGCAAACCGGAGGTCAGTTAATGAGGCCGAATACTTCCTAAGCCTTAGACCTAATACTTAAGCTTCGCATTTTCCTCAACCTCTTGAGGATTGTCCAGATTTTAACGGATACGTGAATTTTTAAGCTAAAAATCTAGCCCAAGAGGCCTAAGACCAGCGTTCCCGCTAATCTCTTGTTATATCTCTGTAGCATTTTTCTTTTCTTTTTCTTGACTCGGTCTAGAACTTCAGTTAACCCCTTAATCTTTTACTAATGACTTTTTCTTTTTCTTTTCCTTTTGTGCTCCTTTCTTTATTTTTGCTCTTTTTGTCATTTTTCTTTCTTTTCCTCCTCTCATTTGTATGACCCTGAATTGTTCCTCCCCTCTATCAAGTCCCTTTTTTTTTTTTTTTTTTTTTTTTTTTATGAATGAAACCCTTTCTTGATATGAATTTTCTGACATTTTGCACTTTCATACCCCCCCATGCCTAAGATTTGCAATGTCCCCATTGTAAATTAGGTGGGTTCGAATTCAGCTTAGTTCATGTGTTAGGACAGGTGTGTGGTGAGTGAATGGGTCGAAGCGACTTGTTGCGAACGATTTCTAATCTCGGGTAGGTATACCTGAGGTGAAGTCGGCTGTTCTAATGGATGAACCCTAAAGTGCAATATGAGTTCCGCATAGCGATGTCAGAAACGGTTTCAGGTTTTTCAAAGAATGACGGGTTGCCTCCCGTTAAGCGCTGAGTTTTACGCCATCGGCTGGGCGTAATGAGCTCAAGAGGAAAGGAGGGTAAAGGATGACTCAGTCAAATCTATATCGGTCATGTCAATGAACGGCTTGAGTCTCTGCCCATTCACGACAAATGGTTCAGAATCGTGGCTGAGTGGGCTGATTTCAATAGCTCCATTTCCGAAGATTTGGCGGACTAGGTAGGGTCCGACCCACTTGGATCTTAGCTTTCCTGGGAATAGTTTGAGTCGAGCATCAAAGAGTAAAACTTTTTGACCAGGATGAAAGACCTTTCTAGAAATGTGTTTGTCGTGAAAAGCTTTAACCCGTTCTTTGTAAATTCGCGAGTTCTCATATGCGTCGTGGCGTAATTCATCGATCTCGCTCATTTGAAATCTTCTGTGGGTTCCAGCCTTAGAAAGGTCGAGATTACAGGTCCGTACTGCCCAATAGGCTTTATGCTCCAATTCGACGGGGAGGTGACATGCCTTCCCGTACACTAGTCTGAAGGGAGACATTCCTAATTGGGTCTTGTGGGCGGTCCTATAGGCCCACAATGCTTCCGGAAGCCGAGAAGACCAATCTTTTCTATCAGGTCGAACAGTAACCTGAAGGATCTTCTTGATCTCTCGGTTAGATAGCTCAGCTAGACCATTAGTTTGGGGGTGGTAAGGAGTAGAGATTCGGTGTGACACCCCGTATTTGATCATCAGTGACCTGAACTGAGCGTTTGTAAAATGGGTCCCTCCGTCGGAAATTATAGCACGCGGAATCCCGAACCTTGAGAAAATGTTTTGATGAAGGAATTTTATAACGACTTTATGATTGTTGGTTCGGGTCGGAATGGCTTCTATCCACTTGGAAACATAATCAACTGCGAGTAAAATGTATTCGAAGCCATCCGAGGTAGGAAAGGGTCCCATGAAATCAATCCCCCAAATATCAAAAATTTCGCATACCAAGATCGGCTGTAGAGGCATCATGTCTCTATGGCTCATGTTGCCTAGAGTCTGGCAACGGGAACATGCCTTACAGTGATTGTATGCATCTTTGAAAATTGTGGGCCAGTAGAAACCACACTGGAGGACTTTCGATGCGGTTTTATGTCCCGAAAAATGTCCACCGCATGCCTGGTCATGGCAAAATGAGAGTATGTCTTTGATTTCCACTTCCGTGACGCATCGTCGGATTATCTGATCAGCACCAATGCGGAAGAGATACGGGTCTTCCCATAGGTAATACTTGGCATCGGAACGCAATTTGTCCTTTTTGGCCTTCGACCAATCGGGCGGAATCTGATGTGATGCCAGGTAATTAACAATATCGGCGAACCATGGAAGACTTGTACTGATAGTCAGGAGGTGCTCATCAGGAAAATGTTCTGTAATAGGTCCGGACGGATCAATAATTTCAGGAGGAAGGCGGGATAAATGATCAGCTACCACATTGTGCTTTCCCGCCTTGTCGCGAATCTCGATGTCAAATTCTTGCAACAGCAAGATCCAGCGGATTAATCGAGGTTTCGCGTCCTTCTTGGCTAGGAGATGCCTCACAGCTGTGTGATCCGAGTATATGATAACACGGGAACCCAGAAGGTATGATCTGAATTTTTCCAGGGCAAATACTACGGCCAGCAGCTCTTTCTCAGTAACCGTATAGTTACGCTGAGCCTCATCCAGTGTTTTGCTGGCGTAGTAAATGACCACAGGTTTCCCGTCAATTTTCTGCCCCAAAACCGCTCCTACAGCGAAGTCAGATGCATCGCACATGATCTCAAAGGGTTGAGACCAATCAGGGGACTGTAGGATTGGGGCTTGGGTGACTCGGTCACGTAAGATCTCAAATGCTTGAGTGCATTCCTTGGAAATTCCGAAAGGCACATCCTTGGAAAGCAGATTGGTCAGGGGGCGCGCGATTTTGGAGAAATCAGGGATGAATCAACGGTAGAAACCGACGTGTCCCAAAAAAGATCGGATGTCCTTAATCGAGCTAGGCATAGGGAGCTTGGAAATCAGGTTAACCTTAGCTCGATCCACTTGGATGCCTTTCTCTGAGATTAAATGTCCCAGGACAATTCCCTCAGGCACCATGAAATGGCTCTTTTCCCAGGAAAGAACCAAATTCACCTCGATGCACCGCCTGAGTATATGGACCAAGTGTTGGAGGCAATCGTCAAATGATTGTCCAAAAACTGAAAAGTCATCCATGAAGACTTCCAGATAGTCACCTACCATATCTGAGAATATGGCAAGCATGCACCGCTGAAAAGTTGCAGGTGCATTGCAGAGACCGAACGGCATCCTTCGAAACGCGTACGTCCCGAAGGGGCAGGTGAATGTGGTCTTTTCTTGGTCCTCTGGATGGATTGCCACCTGATTGTAACCGGAGTACCCGTCAAGAAAGCAGAAGAATCTATTTCCCGCTAGTTTCTCGAGGATCTGATCAATAAACGGTAGTGGGAAATGATCCTTCTTCGTGGAGGAATTTAGTCTTCTGTAATCAATGCAGACTCTCCACGAATTAGCTATTCGGGTAGGAATGACTTCCCCGGTTTCTGTCGTGATGATGGTAAGTCCTGCCTTCTTAGGTACCACTTGTGTTGGACTCACCCAACGAGTGTCGGAGATCGGGTAGATGATCCCTGCATCTAACCACTTAATGATCTCCTTTTTCACGACCTCCTGTAGGTTAGGGTTTAGTCGCCTTTGCATTTCTCTTGAAGGTCGTGAGCCTTCTTCTGTATAGATTCGATGCGTGCAGTATGAAGGGCTTATACCAGTCAAATCATCTAGAGTCCATCCAATGGCTCTACGATGTTGCTGGAGAACAGAAATCAAACGGAGTTCCTGGTCAGGTGTGAGTCGAGAATTGATAATCACAGGAAACGTTTGATTTGAATCCAAAAAGACATATTTTAGATGTTCAGGAAGGGGCTTGAGTTCCATGACAGGATTGTCAGCAGCAGCGGGTGGTTCAGGGTTTGTATCGGGAGCAATGGTAGGAGTCATAGGTGTGTCTAGATTGTGTTCGCACTCCTCTGTTAGCGGTTTTTGATTTTCTAGTGGTTGATCAGAAATAATCAGGTTGTCCTCTATGTGCAGTTCATCAACCACGGTTTTGACATCACAAATTTCCTTTATAACCCCGCAATTAATCCCTTGTTGGGCTTTGAAAATGTCGATCTTCAGATTTTGATTCCCAAATTTTAATTCTATCTGGCCCTCTTCGCAGTTTATATTGGCCCTAGCAGTGGCCAGAAAGGGTCTCCCTAATATGATTGGTGTGTCCCTTGGGTTCTTAGGTGCATCCATGTCCAGTACTATGAAGTCCACTGGGAAATAAAAATCTCGTACCCTAACAATGACATCCTCGAGTATTCCTTTGGGTGACTTGATGGATCGATCAGCTAACTGCAATGTCACCTCAGTGGGTTTAAGTTCAGATTCTTCAAGGTGGTCAAGGAGGGATGTAGGTATTAAATTTATGGAGGCACCTAGGTCTAGTAGGGCTCTATCAAGTTGGGTTTCACCAATTTTACAAGAAATCAAGGGGGTTCCTGGGTCTTTAGCCTTGGGTGGGAGTTTGCTCAGGATGACAGAGCTGGCTTGCTCTGACAGTACAATCGGATTCCCATCCTTGGTTCGCGGCTTACGTTTAGGTGTACATATGTCTTTCAAGAATCTTGCGTAAGCCGGTATGTGGCGGATTGCATCCATCAACGGGATGTTTATCTGGACCTGTTCAAAGAGCTTGACCAGATCCTCCTCAGGAGCCACAAGTTTGGTTGTCCTTTTTCCTTTGGTCAAGGCCTCAGGAAATGGGATCCTAGCTGGTTCCTCTAGGATAGGTCCAGGTTCTTGATCTGGGACAGTAGTATCTTGGATGACTACCCTAGGGTCTTGGCGATTATCAGGCTTGGAGTGGTTCAGATAATGTGGGTCTTGTGTTGTTTTACCACTACGTGTTGTTACAGAGTTTAATCCAGCCTGACTTTGGTTTGGGTTAGGTAGGAGAGGTGGCTGCTGCTGAAATTCTGCATAAGATGTAGAAGCCTCCATCCTGTCTGGTGATGGAGTAGCAGGGGCCTGATAAATCAAATGTGCGTGGCCTGAATTTGGATTCATAATGCGCCTCTGGGTCGGCACATTATTTGGGTTGGGCAGAGGTTGCGAAGGAAGGGTGCCAGGTTGGCGAGAATTTGCCATCTGGGCCAGTTGGTTGCGAACCTCTGTGATCTCGTCCTTGTGCTGTTGTTGCATTGCCGCATTCGTTTTTTGAATGTCAGCCAGCGTTTGAAGGATAAGAGTCAATTGATCCTGATTTTGCCCAGATTGGTAGGTGGGATTGGGCCGAGGCTGAGGCGGCTGATATGGACGAGGAGCTTGTGGGCGGGGTTGATATGGTGGTTTTTGAGAGTTTCCCGCCCACTGAAAGTTAGGATGATTTCGCCATCCAGGGTTGTAGGTATTGGAGTATGGGTCGTTCTGGATGGCGTTGAGGTCCTCGCAGTTCTGAGAAACCTCAGGAAAGTCAGAATACGAGGGTTCAGAGTTCCCCCAACTCGAGTAGACGGGATCGGAGGTCACTCCGGTCTGGGAGGTA
Organism: Thalassia testudinum; assembly: GCA_037157565.1. Taxonomy (NCBI): domain Eukaryota; kingdom Viridiplantae; phylum Streptophyta; class Magnoliopsida; order Alismatales; family Hydrocharitaceae; genus Thalassia; species Thalassia testudinum. Next base: position 37,304,199 of record JAZHRO010000012.1, on the reverse strand, counting down.
GACGGGGGTGGATAGGGGCTCATCCCCTTGGCAGGTTGGTGATAAATGTTTTGCACTGTTTCCCTTGCCAGAGGAGGTCGTGCAAAAGAGTTTTGTGCAGAGGTGGCTTGCTGCAAATGTCGAGTTAGCTCGTCCACCTTCTTTTCTATGATAGAGACCTTGTCCAACCGACTGGCCATCAATTCCAGGTCAACAGAAGTGGACAGGTCCTGCGTCTCATGTGTCCCTCTTAGATTCGTCGATGCGCGGGCATTCGTCCTGTCGAATAAGCCCAAGGAGTCATTGTTTATGGAGTTCTCGCACATATTTTCGAGAATCTCCCACACCGTGTCCTCGTGTTGGCCCATGATGTTTCCTCCACATGTTGCATTGACGATTAGACGAATATCCTCACGGAGTCCCTGGTAAAAAGACTGGACTTGTTCCCACTTAGGAACTCCGTGATGGGGACATTTTCGCATGAGATCTAGGAATCGATCCCAAGCTTCGTGAAGAGGTTCTCCCTGTTGTTGAGTGAAATGAGTGATCTCGTGGCGCAAGGCATTCGTCCGGCCAACAGGGAAGAATTTTTTCAAAAATTCGGACTGTAATTCCTCCCAAGTGTTGATCGGGCGGGTCTGAGTCTGATACCAGTGTGCGGCCTTGTCCAAGAGGGAGAACGAAAACATTTTCATGAGTAGGATATCCCGGTTTTGTACATCTGACCCGAAAGTCTGGGCCAGATGCTTGAGTTGTTTAATGTGTTGGAATGGATCCTCAGAGTTAAGCCCATGGAACTTTGGTATGGCATGAATCATATTGGGCTTTAGATCAGAATCGGGTCCTCCAATTGGGATTCGTACTCGGGGTTCAATTGCCACCGCAGCGGGATTATAGTGATCTCGCATCATAGGTCGCTGTGGTGGGTTTACAAAGTTCTGAAAGAGATCGTTCAAGCGTTGAAGTTGGTGTTCAAGGTTATTCTCCTCTTCAATGGGTTGTGCCATGATGGGAGAAGAAGGAGAATCAGGGTCTGAATCAGATGAAAGATTTATGTGGTGGGGTTGCTGCACAAACAAGGGCGTCGAGGCTTGGCCTCGGCGAGAATGAATTTCTAGAGGAGGTCTTAAAGGTGGTCTTAAGGACCTCCTACCAAACATGCACCGGAAGATGTGATGAGATTAGAAGGTGCTGGACCCAATCAAGACACCCAAGAATTGTTGGGTGACTATAGAGGTTCGGGGCAGATGGACCCCTGGATCAGAAGATCGTCCACCTGAGAAATACCTGGGCAGCCAGAGAGGGAGAGTCCCGCAAAGACCCCTACACGGTAGAGCGTCCCCACGGGTTACAGGGTTTCCCCCACCCGACCTCTCTTGTCACTGCGGTTCCAGGTAGACCAGAATGGGGATCTTGACCTCTTAAGTCTACCTTTTTTTTTTATTTTAAGATCAAGGTGCTTAATGTTCCACTTGAACTTTTAAGTATTTTGAGTGCAAAAAGTGACCTAATATTAAGGTTGGTTGACCCGAGGGATCAACTTCACCTCTTGTTCCTTTGAGAGCTTTTAGGTCCTTCCTTTTATGATTCAAATGGATTATCAGCCTGATTTGCTTAGGGTTCATCTTGTATAAATATTTTCAAACACGGTTTAGGCACACTTCTTTTTGGAAAGTTTGTTTCTTTGTTTTAGAGAAGATGTGTCTCTAAAAACCCTAGCTTTGCAATCCTAACTTGGCTCTAATGGGTCCAATTTAGTTGCCTTAGAATTTAGCACCTAGGGCTCAATCAAGAAAGTTTTAGCCCTAGTTGCCTTAGTTGGATGACAGACAAAAATATGTTGAAATGAAAATCAGGCAACTTGATGAGTTACTAAATATAAGACAGGTAGCCCTAAGTTGACTTCTCCCCTTTTTTTGTTTTTTAGATTGTGAGAGGGTTAAGGGGGAGGGCTTATGGAGATTACCTGCTCCAGTCTGTTGTGCAGTTGCTATTCTTTCCTTTTTGTTTTGCTTTCCCTGTTTGAACACAACAAAAGAGAAGTTAAGTCAGATATTAAATAGAAAAGTTGTACTCAAAAGCTTTACAAGTGCCCGTTGCTCCCCGGCAACGGCGCCAAAATGTTCAGGGACGTTTCGTGCGGATTTAAAGGCGTATTACATTGCAGTAGAACCGACAAAACGTTTAAACAAATAATTTTATTACTCGAACAACTAGAGTATCCGAGGTCGAACACAGGGAGCAAACTCAGTACTTTGTAAAACCCAAGAATACAACTGTTAAATGCAAATATAATTGATTCAAAGAGTTTTTAAGAAAGATGTAAAAAAAAATAGAATTAGACGTCTGATTTATGTATCAGACGTCTTAAATGTGATCTTTCTTTCTCTTTTTCTTCTTCTGCTTTGCCTTTCGGATCTCTTTGCAATCTTCCCTTGTCCTTCTTCTTCTCCTACGAAGACTTCTTTCTTTCTTCTTCTTCTGTCTTGCTTCTCCTTTCTTCGTTGCCTTCTTCTTCTTCTTTGTCTTGCTTCTCCTTCTTCTGCAGCGGCCAAGTCCTTCTCCTGCAATCAGTCTGCCTGCACAGGGAACAAAACCTAACCCTTCTCCCTCTACCCGCGCGTGTCTCTCTCTCAAGCAATTCACTCTAACCGCTCTACCAGAGCCACAGTCTCAATCGGGTCGGATCGTACCCGGGACCAGGCGCACCTGCAGGTGTGTGATGCGCGAGGAGTGCGTAGGTCTAGGTCGGGTCGGATCCGCCAGGTCCGCGTGGTCAGGCCGCGGACGAGGCGGGTGGGGTCAGTGAGGGACCTCACCCCTGTGCTTACTGAGGCGATAAGAATAAAGCGTAAAAACAACTTATACGGTACCTGCCGGTTGCAATCCCACGATGTGGGACTATCTGGTCTCGCCTTCACGCGCGCCTGCAGAAACCTCGTCGTGCGATTGCCCCGCAGCTGCTGGCTCTGCTAGCGCTCCTCGGCTGGATTCGTTCACCTCGCGACACTTGCGTTAGTATGCAGCACCTGTAGTCTGGAAGACCGGGTGCCTGGAGCTTCGCGGGAGCTTCATCAGAGGTCGTCCATGGCGGCAGCAGCTCGAATCCTGTCGTACACAAAACGCGCCTCTCGGCCAAATCAGAATAGATAGAGACCTTCGCCGTGGCACGGCGAAGGCGGTGGGCAGTGCAGCAGGCCGCAGGTCGGCCTAGGCGTGCGTGCCTAGGTCAACCTGTGGCCGAAGATGGTGGGTTGGTCGGGGGGTGGTTGTGGAGGGCTGGAGTGGCAGTGGGAGGGTGGAGTGTGTTCCTGGAGGTGAGGCGGAGCTTTCGAGGTGGTTGGCGAGCCGTGTGGAGGGCTGGAGTGGTGTGGGCGGCTCGCCGGAGTGCGGTCGGAGGCGAAGACAATGGAGGTGGTTAGCGTCTGTCGAGGGTCGATCAAGGGAGATAACAGGGGGAAAAGAGAGAGGAGAGGATGGAGAACGTATCTGGGGTTGTCTGGAGTGAAGGGAGGCAGTGGAGAGGACGGCTCGTGACTGCCGTCGTCGGGGAAGAAAGACCCTGGGGGAGGAAGCGGCGACGAAGATGAGGTCAGGAGCTTGCGCGTAGGGTACAGCGCGCCGCGGGAGGAAGAGGCGGAGAGGACTCTGCTGCTGGTATGGCAGCAGAGTGACGAGAAGGAGGGAAAGCGGTCGCCGGAGCTTGTGGGTCGTTTGGCCGGAGATGGGAGAGAAGAAATTTGGAGGGGATCTCCGTCAAAATCAAGCTTAAGATGAGTGGCCGGGTCCGAGGGGTGTTTTATAGGTGCTGGCCGCTCCTATCAGAGCGTGAAAGACGCGTAATTAGGTCAGCCGGTTCGCCGGAGTTGGAAGGAAGAAAGATACCCACATCTCTCGTGCGTTCGCACGAGAGATTGGGTTCACACCAGCGAATTTGATTGGCTTTAGAAGGAAGGGAATTCCTCAGAGAATCTCCCTTCCATTTCTGGGAGAGAATCTCTGAGGAATTAGAGAGCCATCTCTCTCGAAACTTCGTCGGAGCTCGGTTCTGCCCTAGTAATGGCGGCAGGACCGGTTTGCAAAGAAGGCGAGGAACCTAGGGGGCTCTCTGCAAGGATATTCAAAAGATAGGGACCTCTTTGTGATTTGGGTGTACTAACTTGCAAAGTAGGTCAAGATGACCTCCCCTTAGGTCCAAATTTTGGTACAAACCTAATTTGGCCCTAAAGAATCCAATGGTGAAGTTGGATTTTAGGTTTGACCTCTTTTGACTGGACATTTTGCGTAAAAACTCAAATTAGGTTAATTGAAGAGCTAAGACCCTAATCTAGGTCAAACTAGGTTCCAAAGGCCAAATTAAGTGTTCTAAACCCCAGAGGATGTTTTTCTATGATTTTTAGAGGGTTTGCTTGATTTTTATTCTGACTGGAACCTTGTTAATTTAAGCGGGTCTGTTTTAGGGTTACCAAGTGTCATTTAATTCTTAGATTGCACATAAACCCATTTCTGATTAATTCAACCCACTTTGGACTATTTGACCTATGTTTTGCTTCTGAGAAATCCCGTTTATGTACTGCAATGGTAAAATTGCAGTTTTAACCTTTATTTCATGTTTTCTTCTCAGAGCACTTGTTCCTTTAGTTAAGCCTTCTTCTAGGTTATGTAGGAGCTTTTATCTTCTTTATTAGGTCAAAATGAGCTAGTTATGGCTCATGATGAGGCTCTCATCAGTCACCGCATTCGTAGAGGCATTGGGGCCATGGGGTGATCCTTGAGAAGACGAGGATGAAGAAGCGCCAAACCCAGGAGGTGTTTGTGGGGCCGGCTGGATCATATGAGCCTGCCCGGGGTTGCCTTGGAACCCTTGCGAATTGGGGCCTCTGTTAATTATGTTTCGTGGGTTTGGTTGCGGTTGGGAAGGTAGAGATCCTTGCTGTTTACAGTCCAAGAGTTGGCTTAACTGTCCCTTTACCAAGGCCATTTCTTCCTGATGTTTTTGGTTCATGTCAGCCATCATCTTTATTAGGGTGTCCATTTGGTTTTGTGGGGGAGGGGCCGCCCTATTTTGGTTATATTGGGGTCTAACTGGTGGTCCTTGCTGATAGGGGGGCAAGTGTGGCTGTTGGTTTGGCCTGGGCTAGTTTTGGAATTGCGGTAGTTTCTGGTTTGTCCAACCAAAGTTGGGGTGATTACGCCAACCGATGTTGTAAGTGTTGGAGAAAGGGTCAGGTTTTACATATCCTTGGACGGCTTGCACATCTTCTAGAATAGCCGATGTTGATGAAGAAGGAAGGGAGTAATCAAGGGTCGAGGGAGCAAAGGTCCCTCCCTGGAACGTGGTTGGGGGTTGTTCCAGGTTCAGTTGGGTGAAGGGTTGGACCAGGTCAACATTATGTGCTCCCTTTGCTAGGGCGAAAGTTTGCAAGGGGTTCCTGGTCTGGTTTAGAAGCTCATCAATCTTCTTGTCCACCAATTCCACTCGATCCAACTTTTTGGCAATGATGTCCATGTCAACCATTCCAGAATTTGCTTGCACCTCATAAATCCCGCCACGGGGTTGACTGGACCTGTTAAACTGGTTCATGGAGGCATTGTTGAGCGAATTCTCGCTCATAGACTCAAAGAGCTCAAACGCGCTCTCCTCGTCTTTGTTTAGGAAGTTTCCCCCGCATGAGGCATCGACGAAGTTCCGTAGGTTGCTGTCCAGACCGTGGTAGAAGATCTGGGCCAATTGCCACCTTGGAACTTCGTGGTGTGGGCATTTCCTCAAAAGTTCATTGAATCTTTCCCACGCCTCATGAAATTGTTCCCCACCCTAGAGTGTGAAGGTAGTGATAGCTCTTCTGAGGGCATTGGTCTTTCCTATGGGAAAGAATTTCTTTAAAAATGCATGCTTCAGTTCCTCCCAGGTGGTGATGGGTCTACCTAGGGTTCTAAGCCAATGAGAAGCCTTGTCTCTTAATGAAAAAGGGAACATCTTGATTAGAACAATGTCAAGGCTAATGTTCCTAGGTTTTACTGTTCTTGCTATGCGGTCGAGATCTTCTAGGTGCTGAAAGGGGTCTTCATTTGAGCTTCCATGAAAGTGGCTCTGGATTAGACTTAATACATTAGGTTTTAGCTCAAAATCGTCTCCCCCTTCGGGGATCCTAAGGTGTGGCTCGACTCTAATGGCAGAAGGGTTATAGAAATCACGGAGGGGTCTTGGCTGGTCCTGAAATGGTGGTAAATCAAGTGGTGGTTGTCCTGGTATGTCATTGAAAGGTGGTGGTTGTTCTTGTGGGTTCTGTAACCGTTGTATGGCTTGCATGATGGTGTGGATTTGTTGTTGCTGAAGCCGATGGTTAGCATTGATTTGAGCCTGGATGACAGCCATAGCATCTGGTGGGGGTTGATCTTCAGCCTCATCTACCCTAGGTTTAGCCATGTTTTCAACAGAATTACGTTGCCTAGATTCCTGCCCCAAAACACACAATTCGGGATGCAGTGAGCGCCTCCCGTGCATACACTAGAGAAGAACAGGAGGGGATGCGGAGGGCGACAGATGCGAGAAATGTGTTTCAATCAAGCACGCAAGCCTAATCCTTATGGTGTATTCCTTAGGAGACCTAGAAATCTCACAAAGGGTGATTAAGTCCGTAAGCACTGGACTCCCCTTCTCAAGGCTAATCTGGCCAGGTTGATTACGAGGGGATTGCAGGGAAGGTTCTTCCTTTGGCTTGCGCCTCCGGTTCCATAGACCCCACAACCACGGTCGTTTGACACTCCCCCGCAGCCTAGTCACCAGATTCTACCAAGGGAATGAAAGCCAAGTGCCTAACAGACAAAACCTCACCTTTTGAGACTTAACTCAGTCCTGCCTAGGGCACGTCTACTCAGTTTTAAAGGGCTAGGATAGTGCTTGTGCTTAGGGTGATGTGATGAGGCGTTGATTGGGGTGGTGCCTCTTAATTTTCCACTTTCAAAGTGTGTGCTTCTAGCAAAACATGATTTTTAAGCAAGGATTTGTTAAGATATAGTGTCTTTTAGTGTTTCATCCTTACTTGAGTACTTTTTAGGGTTGACGTGTCTTAATGTTTTCAAACAAGTTTCAGTGGGCACGTCAAGTTCTGCACACAACTTAGTGAAAGTAGATTTCCTTTTATTTTGTAGAGGCTTTAAAACCCTAGTGTACTCATCCTGATAATCGTGCAGCTTCTCTTAGATGAGTCAGTTTTAGGGTTGAGTGGTGCGGCCCAGGTCAACTCACGGTGGCTTCACAAACACCACTCAAGAGAAAAAGAAAAGAACACTCCAAGAATTTATTCAGCATATTAGAGTGTACATTTTTTTGTAGGGTGATGTGTTAAGAATGTGGGTCAAGCAATCATTCACCACGCCAATTTTTTTCCAGTTTTTATGATTTTTCTTAGCTTTTTCACGCAAGCAAACAATGAGAGATAGGTTACTCACTATCGGTCCTCGAGGCACCTACTCCCTTGCTACCGTCGTGGAATGCATCGCTTCGCCGTCCATGCGTCGAATTCCTGCAACCGTCAAGTAAAAAGGAAAATAGGGCATTAGACGATGTGAGAATGAGTGTGGAATGGAAGTGATAAAACAAATCTGTTGCCTCCACGGTAACGGCGCCAAAAACTGACGTGCCTTCGTGCGTGTGTGTTAAGAGGTGTCATTATAGTTGCACTTGATACGTCGGTTTTAAAAGAAGTAAACGGAGGTGAGTCCGAGTGTCGGTCTCAGGAAGGCGTGGAAATCGGATTTTGTTTACCACTTGTTGTCACGAAAAAGGCGGAGTTTTGCTTGCGAAAGAGACGATTTTGAAAAGCGAGAGATAGAGAGAATTTAGGGTTAGAAAGCTCTTGGTTTTGATCATGCACTTTAAGCAGAAATTAAAATGGCGACTAAATGGAAAATAATTTCATTAAACATGCATTCATAGTTCATGGTTTACAACATTAAATACATACTTCAACAAAAGTAGATGAAAGCTTAAAAGAGAGAGAGAGAGAGGTAGAGAGAGAGTGGAGAGCGACGAGGCAGCCACGGCGGTGGAGGAGGCTCCGTCGGCGGCTCGTCGTCTCCGGCGATTACAAGAGTGCCTAAAACTAGCTAGGAGAGGAGTGGAGTAGTTGCAAGTGGGAGAGGATGCCTTGAATGGTGGTAGAAGGGGGTTTAAATAGAGTTAAGGGCTTCCTAAAAGAAGAATGTGCTTTAGCGACATCCAGAACGTCGCTAAAACCACTTCCAGATACGTCGGTGAAGCCCTCCTGCCGCCGGTCAGCTACCCGCCCCTCTCTCTCCAAGCGCGATCAGTGGACGTTGAACAAGAGCCGTCCGATCGAAGATCGGACGACTGAGATCCTTCCGCTCCCGCGCTGAGATCGCACCTCGGGTGCGCGTGCGCGCGCGCGTGGGCGCTCGAGAGCTTCATCGCGTCGCGTGGCGCGATCCTGGCCGCCCGCTACTGATCGAGCGGCCTAATTTTGCCGCGCCCTTCGCTCGCGCTTGATTTCCGCTCCGCGCGATTCGAACGCGCGTCGCTGCGATGCAGGCGTGCGCGCTAGCCGTTGCGCCACGCCCGCGCTTTGTCGCGGCGACCGCGGGCGAGCGTGCGGATTTCGGCCGTTCAATCGAAGATCAACTGCCGAGATTCGTCCTTGGATGGCTTGAGGGCGTCCGAGCGGTGGGGCCGAGGCGACGTGGAGCTTTTTGGGCCGTTGATCTCCAGATCAACGGTCAGAATTTCTTAGGCCCATTGTGGGAGCTCCGGATGTCGGATTTGGCCGATCTTGAGTCCGTTGGACTCCATTCGTCGTTTTGAATCCATCTGTGCGGTCCGATTGCTCATCTGGGGCCTGCTTTGACACATGCTTTACACAAATGGCCATTAATGCAATTTATAAGCAATCTTGGTACTTGATACATGCAATTCTCCTATTCTACTTTACGTTGTGCCTTTTATTCTAAAGATGGGCCATATTCAACCTAATTACTACCCCCTTGCGTGGTGTTATCACAGTGCGCCTTTCCAGGCACTTTTGGACGTCTAACCACATCGACAGACGTCCGACGGCACTTCCAAACGACTAGAAGGAAGGTCCGACGTCTAGGACTTCCCTCAGACAATTGCAGAGCAGTCCGGACGTTTGAAGCAACCACAAGAAGCAAGAGGTAAGATCTGACGTCTTTTAAGACATTTGGGAATAGTCCCAGATGTCTAATTTTGGATAGTAACCGTGTTTTTGGCCCATTCAGGGCTCAAACAAAATCAGATTTTCGCAAATGAAGTACCGTTGTTTCCCACTCGAGTTTCTCTACGTGTTCGTGTTGAGTACCTACTATTTGAGCTCATTTGATGTGACTTAGTTACTGGTATAGGTTGCCAGCCGGTGGCATATTCGGGGCCCGCGAAGATGATGCGATCTGCGGTGCAGGCCCCCATTCCTCCCGTTATACCCGGTAGAGTGGTTTATTCAATTGTTAAGCTTTAAATAAAAAATATGGTTGCTTAGAATGATTGGATTGAACTCTAGGATATAGAATGAACCCTAGGGTAGAAATGCATGAGCCTATTTTGAGCTATATTGTTTACTTGAGATGCATGTTTAACTAAATTGCTAGAAATGTGTATTAGTTGAGTTATGAGTTGCTTCGTCAGACATGGAAACACGAGCTACCTGTTTTATAATGAGAAATGGGGAATCGAATAATGAGATTTGGATATTGATAAACGAGATGAATATCAGCATGAACCCTATGAGGAATTAGTAGAAGAACTCCTGTAGACAGGAAGTGAGCTAGCCCTTGTGTACACTTACTAAGGAGAGCCACTGTCCCTTTTAGAGTAGAGGGGAGCTTGCCGCCCTTTAGGTTGAGACCTGGGGTGGGTTTGGCCACCCTACAACAACTTCTGCTTGGCCTCGCATATGTGGTACCGAGGTGGGCTAATTAGAGTAGAGGGGAGCTTGCCACCCCTTTTGGGTTGAGACCCAGGTGGGTTTGGCCACTCTACGACGAATCTTGCTTGCCCTCGTGCACGTGGTGCCGAGGTGAGCTAGTCGCCCCACGGGGCCCGGGGTTAGGACTAGCCACCCTACACCGACTCTTGTTAGGCCTACAGGGCAAATCGGGATAATCAGATGAGGGTATGCAGACTGTGGAGGGGCGAGACCCCTGTTTGGTTCTGAGGGGCGAGACCGCTGTTCTGAGAGGGCAAGGCCCAGTGCTGTTCCATGCTGTACTTTAGGCGTACCCGCTAGTGGAAATGACTGACCGCATGCCAGTGCGGGGTAGCTACCCATGTGCTTATCACGTGTGCCGTAGTCACCGCTACGTCGCGACAGTGACCTCGGGGTAGTTGACTGGGTGTAGAACTATCGTGGGGGACTCTCTCGGTCAGGAGAGCACCACGTGTACCTTCTACACCATGGGAAAGACTGTAATCAAGATCGTTCCCATGAGGAATAGATAAGATCAAGAAACACATGGATCCATTGTGAAATAAATGAACTAGTAATACCTAGTTGGGATGAATGTAAATGAGAATTAAATCTAGTTGCTTGTTTTACTTTAGTTGCATATAAATAATATAAACACCATTCTACTCAGCGTTCGCTGACTTTGTCTTTTCGTAACCCTATTCAAGACCAGGAGTTGAGCAGCTCGAGTTTCCGGCTATAGAGGGTACTGGGCCCAGTTGAGCCCAGCCGTAGTCCTTTCTTTCCAGCTCTTTAGTTTTCTACTGTTGTAGTGAGTACTGGACATCTATTTTACTATTCCTACTACTTTCTGTCTTCTTTTCCGCTGTTGTTGTTGTGATGGTATGTTTTACCTTGTTGCGACTTTTAGCTATGTTGTTCCTTGACGTCTCGTTTCTCCTTATGCTTAGTTATAGTGCATGTGTGAATGTGGTCTATTTCCTACTTTTGGTTATTTCTCGTTGGACGACTAGGTCTTGGGATTAGTCGAGGCAAGCCAGTCTCAGGTCTTGTAGGGATCTGGGAACCTAGTCGTAAAAAAATGGCATCAAAGTAAGGTCGTCCCGAAAAATGAACCAAATGGTCTGGAAGTGACCACTCATATGCATGTAACTAAGATAGCCATCACAATGTTTAACTTTGATCTCCGCTTTCAAGTCATATTTTTTTTCATGTAATCGAGTGTTATTGATAGTCCTTGTTCTTTCACTTTCATCTCCTTGTAGGAGATGCCTCATTGTAGGCGCAGGGGTAGACATGTCGGGCTTGGGACCAGTGCTGCCTCGCCTCTCCTCCTGAGTGTCCAGGCCCAAGACCTCATCCAGTTGATCTAAGAGGTAATACGAGAGGAATTTTAGCTTCCGCTGGCTCCGTCGCCCCCTGCCTCCTCCGAGAGTGTGGAAGGGGAGCCTCCTGCAGCACGACGGAGTCACCATAGCATTTGGCGAGTCAAAGGAGATCAGAGGGGACCCTACCAATTGGGGCGCTGACAGGGTCGTCAGGAGAGGAGGCACGCAGTGCCCGCAGGAGAGCCATCTCGTTTTGCGAGACCACTAGTAGCCTTTGGGGGCCCCAGACAGGGGCTAGCTGCCAGCATCGGACCCCTACCCAGCCACTAGTAGGGACCCACTGTGGGAGGAGGTCGTGTACCTTTCTGTTACCAATGTGGCTAGCCGGGCCACCTCAGGAGGGACTGCCCATATAGGGCCGGAGCACAGCAGATGCTTCTTGCACCGAGCATTAGAGGCCGAGCTGGTGGCCGCGGTCACCTGGAGCGTAGAGGAGGACAGCAGTCATGGGGAGGGTACCAGCCAGCTGTTGCTTGCCCGACCCAGAGTGTAGCCGCTTCGTTTGCACCGAGATCTAAGGGGCATATCGACACCCTCACACACAGAGATGCCAGGGCTTCGGGTTCTGTGGTGGCAGGTATGGTTTCCATTTCTGGCAGATTAGTGTACGTACTTTTGATTCTAGTGCCACCCACTCTTTTGTCGCTACGAGTTTTGCCGTCAGTCTGAGGCAGGGCAGTGCATTGTTAGAGGATCCATTTGTGATCAGAGGCCCAGGTGGCCAGTTGTTTGTGGCCGAGGAGGTCTAGCAGACTGTGAGGTCAGCATAAGGGGGACACAGCCTTCCCGCTGACCTGATTGTGATCCAGATGGAGGATTTCGGCGTGATACTAGGGATGGACTGGTTGTCCACCTATCACGCCCTGGTAGATTGTTTTGGGAGGAAGATCGTTTTCTCCATACCAGAGTTGCCTCCCTTTGAGTTTCACAGTCAGTTGGTGGACGAAGGCTTTCAGGTGCATCTCCGCACTCCGGGCAATGAGGCTTTTGAGCCAGGGGTGGGAGGGCTTCTTGGCCTATGTGGTGGCAGAGCCTAGCACCGTGGCTGACTTTCTGAGTATCCTGGTGGTCTGCGAGTACCCCGACGTTTTCCTAGAGGAGTTGCCAAGACTACTACTTGAGTGTGAGTTCGAGTTTGAGATCTCACTAGTACCGGGGACCAACCCCATCCTGCTGCACCGTACAGGATGTCCCCATTTGGGCTGCGAGAGCTCAAGTCTTAGTTACAGGACCTGTTGGGGGAGGGCTTTGTGAGACCCAATGCGTCATCGTGGGGAACCCCTGTATAGTTCGTAAGGAAGGAGGATGGTACCTTTCAGCTTGGGTCGACTACAGATAGCTTTCCGTACCTGGAACAAGCACTACAAGTCCTTGGTCATGCCAATGGGCTAACCAATGCCTTGCCCTTTCTTGGATATGTTGAACCGTGTTTCAGGCCATACTTAGACCCATTTGTGGTGGTGACCTTCAGGGGCATATGGGCCTACTCTCGGGATCAGAGTGACGCAGCGGAAGTGTGGTGGGCTCATAAGCCATAGGTTACTTTTGTAGGCCACATGATTTCAGGAGATGGGGTGTGCTCATGCAGCGAGGTCACGTTGTCGCTTATGCTTCACGGCAACTGAAGCCCCATGAGCATAGCTACCCCACCCATGACTTAGAGCTGACAGCAGTTGTCTTCACGCTGAAGACATGGAGGCACCACCTTTACTATGAGACATTCGAGATCTTTACAGATCGTAAGAGCTTCCAGTACTTGTTGACCAGAAGGAGCTTAACATGAGACAAAGACGTTGGTTAGAGCTCCTGAAGGACTATGACTGCAGCATCTCCTACCACCCAGGGAAGGCCGACGTGGTGGCCGATGCCTTGAGCCGGAAGGTGCCCGCCCATTTGGCTAGCTTGCAGGCATAGAGTTGGAGACTCATGGAGGAGGTGAGCAGTTGGCGACCCCAGGAGTTACGGGGGTGCTATAGGGCAGTGACACGGTAGGCACGACTAGAGTTGATAGACCGCATCATAGCAGGGTAGATGGCCGACCCGTACTTACAGACACTGCGGGACAGGGTGCTAATAGGAGACCCAGGAAACTTTTCTTTCTCGAACGAGATACTGCGCATGAGGGGACGCCTATGCATTCCTAGAGACGAGAAGTTGTTGAGAGAGCTCCTGATCGAGGCGCACAGGTCCAGGTTCACCATACATCCCAGGAGCACAAAGATGTACCATGATTTGCGACGCGACTTCTGGTGGAGAGGGAAGGAGCGAGATGTTGGTGAGATCGTTCAGCAATGCTTGGTATGCCAACCGGCGAAGGCCGAGCACTAGAGGTCTGCAGGGTCATTGCAGCCACTTCCTATGCCAGAGTGGAAGTGGGAGAGCATCACCATGGACTTGGTGGTGGGTTTACCAGTTACCCAGTGGGGACACGGCGTAGTTTGGGTGATCATAGACCGGTTGACGAAGATGGCACGATTTCTGCCGATTCGAGTCACCTTTGGGCTAGCACAGCTAGCAAAGCGATACATCAGAGATGTGGTGTGCCTGCATGGAGTTTCTCGTAAGATCGTATCTGACAAAGATACTCGCTTCACTTCTCAGTTTTGGGCAAAGTTCCAGCAGGTCTTGGGGACGCGTCTGAGGTTTAGTACAACCTACCACCCTCAGATTGATGGGTAGTCAGAGCACGCGATACAAACACTTGAGAACCTCCTGCATGCCTGTGTACTAGACTGGGGAGGCTCTTGGGAGGAGCATTTACGCCTAGCAGAGTTTGCATACTATAATAGCTATCATTCGAGCATCGGCATGGCACCTTACGAGGCTCTATATCGGAGGAGTGTACTGCACCCTTGAGTTGGGTCGAGGTGGGGCCCAAGTGGGAGGTTGGTCCCAGGCTAATCCGGTAGAGTCAGGAGGTGATAGAGTAGATTCACAGATGACTCTGCACTGTCAGGAGCAGGCAGAAGAGCTATGCTGACAAGAAGCGCAGAGAGGTGCAGTTTGAGATTGGGGATCACGTCTTTCTCCTTGTTTCGCCCATGAAGGGCTTGCAGCATTTTTGGGTGAAGGGGAAGCTTGCGTTAAGGTTTGTGGGGCCCTTTAAGGTCCTGGAGTGGGTATGACCCGTTGCTTACTGGCTTGCCCTTTCTCCCCAACTTTCTAGAGCGCACGACGTGTTCCACGTGTATAATCTCAGGAAGTACGTCGCCAATCCTAGCCACGTTCTGAGCCACGAGAGCATCGAGGTGGGGGATGACCTGACCTATCCCGAGAGGCCAATACAGATACTAGATAGAGCCATCAGGAATCTGAGATGGAAACAGGTACCACTGGTGAGGGTTCTATGGAGAAGCCAGCGGTACGAGGAGGCGACTTGGGAGCCTGAGGAAGCAATGCAGGAGCGGTACCTGGAGCTTTTGAGGGTACGTCTCTTCGAACCTATTTTGGTCCTCTTTAAGTTTGTTATGCGTTTTTACATTAGTTCCACACCCAACGTAGCCCAAGTTTCGGGGATGAAACTTCCTTTAAGTTTGTTATGTTGAAATGACCCACTGTCCTTTTAGCTAAATAAGATGTCTAGAGTGTCAGTCAGACGTCTGGACATAAGTGTAGACGTCCGAAAGTGGGAAAAATCGAAACCTACTTTTCCTCTGCGTGTGCGGCACGCGGACTGTTCTCTCTCCACGCGACCCCCTTACTTGAAACCCTAATCCTCTCCTTTTTAAACCCCCCACACCTCCTTTCTTATCCCCATCACCACCAGCCACAGCCCCCTCCCTCTCCTGCCGGCGACCACTTTCGTCGCCGTTGCCTTTTTCCCCCCTGCCATGGGCGAGTGAGTGAAGGAGAGAGGAAGGGACAACGTAAACAAGTGCGTGAGGGAGAGTGAGAGGGAGCGAGTGAGTGAGCGAGCGTGAGAAAGAGGGAGAGGCCACGCGGGAGCTCGTTTGCAAGGAGTATCTTGCTGTGGGAGCGGCGGCGCGAGCTCGGTGGCGCTTGGGAGGAAGATCGCGAGTGCGTGGTTGAGAGCTCATGGAAGGAGCCGAGGACGCGTGCGAGGAGGAGGAGCTCGCGGGCAGAAGTTCTCGGTCTCTTGCAGTCGCGGGAGACGCTGTTGCGGCACCTGCAGGCGAAGGACACTGGTTTTCTAGTATCAGACCTCTGGGACATCGACCAGATGTCTGGAGAAGCATCAGGACGTCCGGAGCCGAAGCTGGATGTCTAAAAACACTTTTTCGTGCGGAGGTACGTATTTCCTACATGACTTTCCGCCATGCAGACCGTAACGCATGACCTTTTTGGCTGAAAATGGGTCTGCCTTTTCATACGCAGCTACAAGGCATTGGAAAGGCGCGAAGTGCCTTTCCAGGCACTTTTGGACGTTTGACCACATCGACAAACGTCCGACGGCACTTCCAGACGTCTGGAAGGAAGGTCCGACATCTCGGACTTCCCTCAGACGGTTACAGAGGAGTCTAGATGTCTGAGGTAGCCGCAAGAAGCAAGAGGTAAGATCTGACGCCTTTTAAGACGTTTGGGAATACTCCTAGACATCTGATTTTGGACAGTAACTGTGTTTTTGGCCCATTCAGGGCCCAAACAGAATCAAATTTCTGCAAACGAAGTACCGCTGTTTTCCACTCGAGTTTCTCTACGTGTTCGTGTTGAGTACCTACTGTTTGAGCTCGTCTGATGTGACTGATGTAAACATGTTTACACTACTTAAGATGTTTATTTATGCATGTTCTTAAGCATAGGATTGCATTGCATACTATAAATATTGCATAACATGCATCATCTTGCATTTAGAGTAGTTTGAATAAAATGGAGGTTAATTGTCTCCTTTTATGTTCATGGACAGGGCAAACTTTTTATTGGGGCCTCGAATCGAAGATCCAACCGTGCAGATGTGATCAGGGCGACGATTGAAGTTCAACGACTCCAAGATTGCCCTAATCAGGCATCTGTAGCATCAGATAGAGACCGGGGAACCCTAGAAGATCAAGGGCCAAGATGGTATGAATCTGCACTTCAAACGACAAAATCCGACCGCACGGATGGATTCGGATCGACGATCGCAGCCTAACGGCGCGAAAATCGACTCAATCCAACACCCGTGGCATCATCTACATCATCTAGAAGATGGACGGCCAAGATGGTGCCACGTGGTGCCATCTTAGCCGTCCAACCAGCCCTCAGGATCGTCGCTGCCTCTCCAAAGAAAATCCAACGGGCGATCTGGGCCGTTGCATCTTGATCCAACGGTCCTGATCGCGTGTTCAAAAGTTCGGCCGCCCGACCATCCATACGCGCGGCGCAGTGGATAAGGCGCTCGATCGCCTTCAGACGCACGTTCGAATCGCAGGGTGCAGGAGAGCGGGCGCGAGGAGCGTCAGATCGTCATCGAATGGCTGTGCGCGCCCGATAACACTCACGCGCTATTAGACCGCGGTGAAGACGTGGCATCACACGGAATGAGGCGTGCAGCTGAGGCGGGCGATGGACGCATCTCAGTCGTTCAATCTCGCGATCGAACGACCGAGATTTAAAGTACGTGAATGTGAGTTGAGGAGCGGAAGGCGAGTAGGCGCGCACGCCGGCCACTACGCCCACGTTTGCACCTTTAGCGACGATTTATCCGTCACTAAAGGTCCTGAATTAATGTTTTTAGAGTTGTAATGGCCAAACTGCCCCCACTCTTTGCAACTATAAAAGGAGACCCCCTCCACATGAAATTCTCATCCTTTCCTTCTCTTCTCTGCCTCTCCAAAGCTCAAGAGAAGCTTGTCCCACATCCGGGATGCTTCTCACGAGATAAAGTCAATTTTGCGTCCCCCTTTCGAAAGCGGATCCCGCGACGACGATGACATGCTACCCTGTTCTCGTTCTTCCTGCTTCGCCCTCCTTCGTTTTGCTCCGTCCTCCTTCGTCCAGGCGTCGTCCCATCCAGCTCATCCTCCAAGCGACCGTCGAGGAGGATATCTCTCTCCCCATTCTTTTTACTGCTTTTTAGAATAGATTTACTGCTTTCTAGAGTAAATTTACTGCTTTCTAGTGTAATCATTTTCCCGCTTTCTAGTCATAATATTTAGTGTAATGAACAATCCTTTCGATAATGAATTCCATGTGAATTCTATATCTCTTTTTATTTTTGTTTGTATTATTCTCTCTCTCTTTCTCTTCTATTTAGTGTAAATAGATAGATAGTTTCTAGTCAATTAATTTACTTTGTGACAAATAAAATAAATGCGTGTTTTTTAATCAAACGTCCGCCTCCCTGTGTTCGACATGGGATTTTCATTCCGTTATAAATTTTATTTGTTGAACACGAGTTCTTCGCTTTCATACTATGACGGCAGGTTTTTCAAAACCAAACACGTAGCATATCAACTCGTAGCGTTCAACATTTTGGCGCCGTTGCCGGGGAGGCGATGATCTTTGATTTTTTCTTCGCGTTTTCTAACTTACAAATCATTTGCCTCACTTCTCTCCTTTCTTATTGTGATTACAAGTACTCTTTTGAGACGAGCACACACAATAGCTTGGAGTGAAGTGATGTGGAAGGTTTTGTAAGTTATCCCCTACCTTCCACACATTAGATTTCATTTCACCGCATAATAACACAAACATCAAGCAACCTAGGCGTTCTTATAAACTCTAAGGTTAGATTGTTTGTTGTTTGACACCCACACCCGTCCCAACCTCCACATTAAAAAATTAAAAAAAAAAATCTCACAGAGGTACACAACCTCATCTGATTTTCAAACTCAACCAGTATACCGATCTTTGGAGCCGGTACACACATCCAAACATATAATTGAGTAGAAATCAGATTAGGTAATCACTTGTGTGCCTAATTAAGTGGTGTAACAGGCTAATTGTTTGAGTTGATTGGGCCGCACCACTTCAATTAAAATCAACTCATCAAGTAGCTGCCACATAGGTTCAACTCTTAGGGATTTACTAGGCACTCCACATTCTTTTAAGTTTTAAAGGAAAACATCTTCACCTGTGCTTTCAAAACCTGGTGTGCCAACAAAACTTGTTTGAAAACACCTAAAGTTGAATCCTAAAAGCTACTAAGCAAGATTTGAACCCTAAAATTCACCGCATAAAAAATAATCTTACTTAAAAATCACCAGTTGTGCACGCACACACAAATCAATCAATCATTAAGGGAACAACCCATATAAAAGGGCCCATCACATTCCAAAGCACATTCAAACCTAGCCCTAAATAAAACAGAGTAGACGTTGGCCTTAAGGATTCGACTCGCTCTTCAGAGCCCAAAACGAGATTATTTTTGATTAGTTTGTTTCTACTGTTCAATCTGATGTCTAGCTAGGGGAGCATAATCAAACGATCACGGCTGGGGGGTACACTAGGAACCGGAGGCGCAAGCCGAAGGAAGAACCTTCTCCCCAGTCCCTCCTTCTAACTGGTTGGATTGAACAGACAAAAGTAGATCAAATTGTTCCTTTATCTCAAGACGGGTTGTAGGAGTTTATAGGTCTTTAGGCTAGCCCACTTAAGGACAGTTTTGATTGCTTGTATTGCATGACGCCTTTCTTCCTCCCTTCTCTCATGAATCCTTCCACATATTACACGCATTCCCGCTCTTTCCCTCCTGTTTTGAATTATCCTCAACATGACGATTATCCTGACTCGTACTGTAATCAATCATCAGTTAGTTGGGATAACTCGGATTGGGGATACAGTTCCAGACCTCCGTATTTAGGGTCTAACCCTGAACATTTTGATTGTGATTTCTATTCTTCTCAGAGCCACATCGATCATAGATCATCACCCTTTCATGAACAACCTAATACGATCTACAATCAAGAAGGATACACTGATCCTTACCCATCCTTTGATTACACTGCCTTTAGGTCATCACCACCTTTTGAACAATCTGAAATGACCTATTATCAGGAAGGGTATAACGAATCTCAATTCGTTAATTCCCCTGCATTGACCCCAAACCCGCCCAACCCTGAACCAACTCATTTGGTTCAGGGTAACGGGGTTCAAGAAAAGGTTCTGGCTAACTTGAGGAATATCATACAATCTTTAGAAGTTCAGCCAATACCTTGCATTGAGAGATTGGAGCCCCTAATTCAGATGATTGATGATTTGAATAAGTATTTGCTGGATTGGCTCCAGGATGTTAAGGATAAGAACCCGGGTGAGTTTCTACTTGGGAAGTTAGCAAAATTGAGGATGAGATTTATGGTTGCTTTGATTCAATCATGGGATGAACCCTCTTCAGGAGAGCCAATTTCAGAACCCGTTCAGGCACCTGTTGGGGGGGACATTTGTTACGAGGTTGACTAGATTGAATTAGAGCAACCAATTAAGGAAGATCTAATTTCTTCACCTGAATCCCTGAGCCGGGATACGAGGAAACGTATGTCTCCTTGGAACAGAAAGTGACAGATGATTTTGGGACATGCGTTAATACGGATATTGATTTCTTTGATTCTGATGGTGAAGATTCAAGTTGCAAAGTCTCAAGCAAGTTTACAGAACACGATTTTTGTGAGACGATTGGGCTTGAGGAACCTGATAGATCATTTGATAGCCCAATAATTGAGGAAACTAATCTTATTAGGGCCCACATTACGGATCCAGAATCGCATTTTCTGGAGGATTCAATTCAATGCCTTAATTGTCAGTTACACCCCATTGAGCTTATCGATGATTATGTTTCTGAGATAATTAGACCCAAATCAATTTTGATTCAGCCACATCTTTTAGACTTGGAAATTTCAGAGGGGTGATTAATATGCAAGAGGTCCCGGAATTTAACATTCTGAATGAGGAGGATAGAAGCTGGGAAGTTCTGATCTGGGAAGCTAACTCCGGAGGAAGTAGAAGACTGAGTCTAAGGGTTCCAATTCATCTGAAACCATCAAACCAAAACCCTTATGACATCTGTTTTGAGGATGTTCAACCCAAGCACACATTCAATGATTATCCTTTTGATCTTGAATTCTCTGTAACCCGACTTTTTGGTCTTGGGTTGCATCCTCATAAATTGCAGGCTCGACCCCGCTTGCATACAGATTTTAGGTTTTGAGTAATTTTTATCCAGAACCTGAGATATTCTCAATTATGGGGTATGGGTCTGCACCACAATCTGATCCACATCTGTGGACATTTGCTGGCAGGTCAGAAGTTTCTTATGTTTATTCTAATTCTGACCTGCACCGATGGATTCGTTATTTCTCTTCTTTGTATAGTGTGCCTAGCTGAAGGCACTAAATTCAGCACGTATACAGTTTGTTTTAGTTTTCATCTCAGAGCGGACCTAACATTCACGCAATTCATGTGCTTTCTACTCTATTCCACTCTGTTTTATGTCTTTTTAATACAATAAGGGCATTGCATTAGATAGGCATGGGGGGTGGATATTCATCTCTGAATTTATTAGTCAGCTCCATAAATTTGTTTTATTTTCTTTTATTAAAAATAAAAAATTGAAATTAGGGAAGTGAACTTAGGTTTAAGAAAATTTTCAATCTTAGGAAATAATATATTTTGATTTGAACATAAAGACTCTTTAGGTCTTTGGACTTAATCAGCCCGTGTATCCACTAAAATGTGGATTTATTTTTTGATTCCTCGCCAACCTAAATTTTATTTTAATTGGAGTAAATAAGTTTGGGTGATAAGTACACGACTTATCAACCCACCCTCCGATTTGAGGGAATTTTGAGTTTTAAGCATCTACACACATCTTGTCACTGACTCGTTGTTCAGCGATTCTAATGGAAATTGGGTAGCTAATGAACCTTCTAGGGTGATATGGCTGGCAAGTTATCATGGGTAACAACCCATAGGTAGGTTGTCCAGAGCCCAGTCACTGGATCGTTCTCCTTTTGCTGCCTTTAGGTAAATCTTAGACCAGGGAAGCCACCTACTTAAAAAAAAAAATCAAAAATAAAAAGAAAAGGAGAAAAGAAATAATAATAATAAAAATAATAAGCCACACTTCGCCACACGAGTATGGCTGGCAAGTTGTCGGTAGTAACAGCTCAATAAATGTACTGAAAATTCCCAAAACACTTAGGAAGAAGAGGAGAAGTAGAATGAACCGGGGAGATATACACTGGATTCACCCTTGTGTTGACCCCGTAAAAAAATAAAAGTAGGGAGAAAGCTACCAGTTGTAAAGATACACCTTTAGGCAGAATTCTTTTTTAGGTCACCTAGAGGTGTAGAAATCCGAAGTCTGTTTTAATTGCCGGTCAACGAGTCTATCACATTCACAATAAGATGCTTAGAACTTAGGGTTCTCATCAAATCTTGGATGAGTTGAATGGCCGTAGAAAGCCACTCTTAAACCCTAAAACTTGAAAATCCAAAAAAATTAGAAAAGAGGAAAAAAGAGAAAAAGAAAATTTTCTTTGAATAAGGTGAGGGCTTGAGGAGGTCTGCATTTTGGCAGATACTCGGGCACTATTGTGTCTTTGAAAGTTCAGATCCTAAGTAGATATTTTCTTAGTGATTGAAAATAACTCATACCCAAATAATCCAACCTGATTCTTTTATAAATAACATATAGTTTTTGTTAGGAACTAGCAAAAGATAGGCATGGGGGTATGATGTAAACATGTTTACACTACTTAAGATGTCTATTTACGCATGTTCTTAAGCACAGGATTGCATTGCATACTATAAATATTGCATAACAAGCATCATCTTGCATTTAGAGTAGTTTGAATAAAATGGAGGTTAATTGTCTCCTTTTATGTTCATGGATAGGGCAAAATTTTTATCGAGGACTCGGATCGAAGATCCAACCGTGCAGATGTGATCAGGGCGACGATTGGAGCTCAACGACTCCAAGATCACCTTAATCAGGCATCTATAGCATTAGATAGAGATCGGGGAACCCTAGAAGATCAAGGGCCAAGATGGTGTGAATCCGCACTTCAAACGACAAATCTGACCGCACGGATGGATTCGAATCAACGATCGCAGCCTAACGGTGCAAAAATTGACTCAATCCGACACCCGTGGCAACATCTACATCATCCAGAAGATGGACGGCCAAGATGGCGTCACGTGGTGCCATCTCAGCTGTCCAGCCGGCCCTCAAGATCGTCGCTACCTCTCCAAAGAAAATCCAACGCGCGATCTGGGCTATTGGATCTTGATCAACGGTCCTAATC
Organism: Thalassia testudinum; assembly: GCA_037157565.1. Classification (NCBI taxonomy): domain Eukaryota; kingdom Viridiplantae; phylum Streptophyta; class Magnoliopsida; order Alismatales; family Hydrocharitaceae; genus Thalassia; species Thalassia testudinum. Next base: position 37,281,714 of record JAZHRO010000012.1, on the reverse strand, counting down.
GTGTGTTCAAAAGTTCGGCCGCCCGCCCATTCACGTGCGCAGCGCAGTGGATAAGGCGCTCGGCCGCCTTCAGACGCGCGTTCGAATCGCAGGGTGCGGGCGAGCAGGCGCGAGGAGCGTCGGATCGTCATCGAACGGCTGTGCATGCCCGATAGCGCTCACGCGCTATAAGACGCGGCATCACACGCGATGAGGCACGTGGCTGAGGTGGGCGATGGACGTATCTCAGCCGTTCAATCTCGCGATCGAACGACTGAGATTTAAAGTACGTGAACATGCGTTGAGGAGCAGAAGGCGAGCGGGCGCGTGCGCGTCGCCCACTACGCCCACGTTCGGACCTTTAGCGACGGTTTTATCCGTCATTAAAGGTCCTGAATTAATGTTTTTAGAGTTGTAATGACCAAACTGCCCCCACTCCTTGCAACTATAAAAAAAGACCCACTCCACACGAAATTCTCATCCCTTCCTCCTCTTCTCTCCCTCTTCAAAGCTCAAGAGAAGCTTGTCCCACACCCGGGATGCTTCTTGCGAGATAAAGTCAATTTTGCGTCCCCCTTTCGGAAGCGGATCTCGTGACGACGATGACGTGCTACCCCATTCCCATTCTTCCTACTTCGCCCTCCTCCGTCCTCCTTCGTCCAAGCGTCATCCCGTCCGGCTCGTCCCCCAAGCGACCGTTGAGGAGAATATCTCTCTCCCCATTCTTTTTACTGCTTTCTAGAATAGATTTACTGCTTTCTAGAGTAGATTTACTGCTTTCTAGTGTAATCATTTTCCCGCTTTCAAGTCATAATTATTAGTGTAATGAACAATCCTTTCGATAATGAATTCCATGTGCATTTTATATCTCTTTTGATTTTTGTTTGTATTATTCTCTCTCTCTTTCTCTTCTATTTAGTGTAAATAGATAGATAGTTTCTAGTCAATTAATTTACTTCATGACAAATAAAATAAACGCGTGTTTTTTAATCAAACATTCGCCTCCCTGTGTTCGACCTAGGATTTTCATTCCGGTATAAATTTTATTTTTTGAACACGAGTTCTTCGCTTTCATACTATGACGGCAGGTTTTTCAAAACCAAACACATAGCGTATCAACTCGTAGCGTTCAACAGTGACTTAGTCGCTGGTACAGGTTGCCAGCCGGTGGCGTATTCGGGACCTACGGAGACGACGTGATCTGTGGTGTAGGCCCCCATTCCTCCCGTTGTACCCGGTAGAGTGGTTTATTGAATTTTTAAGCTCTAAATAAAAAATATGGTTGCTTAGAATGATTGGATTGAACTCTAGGATGTGGAATGAACCCTAGGGTAGAAATGAATGAGCCTGTTTTGAGCTATACTGTTTAATTGAGATGCATGTTTAACTAAATTGCTAGAAATGTGTATTAGTTGAGTTATGAGTTGCTTCGTCAGACATGGAAACACAAGCTGCCTGTTTTTTAATGAAAAATGGGGAATCGAATAATGAGATCTGGATATTGATAAATGAGATGAATATCAGCATGAACCCTACGGGAAATTAGTAGAACTCCTGTAGATGGGAAGTGAGCTGGCCCTTATGTACACGGTACCAAGGAGAGCCACTGTCCTTTTTAGAGTAGAGGGGAGCTTGCCACCCTTTGGGTTGAGACCTGGGGTGGGTTTAGCTACTCTACGACGACTCCTGCTTGGCCTCGCATATGTGGTACTGAGGTGGACTAATTAGAGTGGAGGGGAGCTTGCCACCCTTTTTGGGTTGAGACCTGGGTGGGTTTGGCCACTTTACGACGACTTTTGCTTGGCCTTGTGCACGTGGTGCCGAGGTGAGCTACTTAGTGTAGGGAGGGAGCTAGCCGCCCCACGGGGCCCAAGGTAAGGATCAACCACCCTACACCGACTCTTGTTAGGCCCATAGGACAAACCAGGATAGTCGGATGAGGGTACGCAGACTATGGAGGGGCGAGACCCCTGTTTGGTTCTAAAGGGCGAGACCCTTGTTTTGAGAGGGCAAGGCCCTATTCTATTCCATGTTGTACTTTAAACGTACCTGCTAGTGGAAACGACTGACCATGTGCCAGTGCAGGGTAGCTACCCGTGTGCTTATCACACGTGCCATAGTCACTACTACGTCACGATAGTGACCTCGGGGTGATTGAATGGATGTAGAACTATCGCGAGGGACTTTACCAGTTAGGAGAGCACCACGTGTACCTTCTACACCACGGGAAAGGCTGTAATCAATATCGTTCCCATGAGGAACAGACAAGATCAAGAAACACATGGATCCATTGTAAAATAAATGAACCAGTAATACCTAATTGGGATGAATGTAAATGAGAATTAAGTCTAGTTGCTTGTTTTACTTTAGTTTCATATAAATAATATAAACACCACCCTACTCAGTGTTCACTAACTTTGTCTTTTCGTAACCCTGTTCAAGACCAGGAGTTAAGCAGCCCAAGTTTCTAGCTGCAGAGGGTACTGGGCCCAGTCGAGCCCAGCCGTAGTCGTTTCTTTCCAGCTCTTTAGTTTTCTGCTGTTGTAGTGAGTACTAGATATCTATTTTACTTTTCCTACTACTTTCTGTCTTTTTTTCCGCTGTTGTTGTTGTGATGGTATGTTTTATCTTGTTGAGACTTTTAGCTATGTTGTTCCTTTACTTCTCGTTTTTCCTTATGCTTAGTTATATTACATATGTGAATGTGGTTTATTTCCTGCTTTTGTTTATTTCTCGTTGGATGACTAGGTCTTGGAATTAGTCGAGGCGAGCCGGTCTCGAGTCCTGTAAGGATCTGGGAACCGGGTCGTAATAGTTATGAAATAGCCATATAATTCAACATGGTACCAACAACGACCAACATAGAGAAGAACTACTAACAGACATATTACTGAATAACACATACACAGAACATTAATCTATCAGGTCCTCAAATAATTCCATGAAAGGAAATTGATGATCACGCAACCTTTTGTACTTCACTCCAACCTACGAGATAAAAAAAATTTAGAAGCTTTACATGATATTGATTAAATGACAAAATTTGAGCAGATGATATCATACATAATCCCATTGGATAGGATCAACTGGAACAATGACATTACGTGCGTCATCCCAGTGTCAACTTGGATCTCCCAATAGATTGATGATCAACCCGTACATATTTCTAAGAAACTTTCACCGACTTTGAATTAGATGCATTGGAATGGCCTCCTCGAAATGAAATTCCATGTGTTCTTTAGTGATGAACCAAGCAGCCCTCGTGAATGAACCCTGAATATACTCTCCATTAAATTTCAAGTTCCTCAATGTCCTTAGAAGGCATTCATCTTCTTCCTCAATCTATGCCCTTGATGCCATTCTAAATTTTTTAAGAGTAGTTAGAGTTGTTAAAAAATGATTTCAATGGTATGGCAGAAGTTCTTGCAACGTAAGGACATTATTCATTTCAATATAAGATCTCATGTAATGTTCATGTTATCCTACATTGATCAACTCTTACATAAATATAAGATATCTCATGTAATGTTCATGTTACCCTACATTGATCAATGTGTACATACGTGTACACATTTACTCCATCGATTGTTTAGAGTACATGAAGGCAAATGTTGTTGCAAATCCTATAGATTTTTCATGAAACGATATACCATAACATCGTACTTCCTTCTTAGTGCAGAAATATATTCCTGGGAAGCGTTATATTGCTGTTGCAATTCCATCCTTTTCTTCTTCTCTTGTACGAGCTCACCGCATACATCATAATACATGCATGCCATGAAATTTAACTCCACCTCTCGTGATTTCAGAGTTGGCTGAAACTGAAGAGGAGACTTACGAAAACCACATCCCTAAATTAACGTTATTTGTTATGTGGTATAAATAAATGAAATACTAGAAGAGAATGTTTCTCTTACGCTCTTTCCATAAGGGCATTTATAGCAGAGACTATCTAAGATTGCATCTACTTTTCTTCCATCTTCCTCTAAGACAAGCTCACAAGGAAGTCCACAAAAGCAGAGCCTTGCATATGGCAACATCCCTCGAGATATAAATATGCCTGTATGGTAAGAAATTTGCAACGATGGAACAATAATTTCGTAATACAACCCTACAAGTCTGCATATATATAACATTATCCTGATATGGTAGTCCATAAACATAAAAAAGAAGTATTGATAAGTAATGCGTTCATAGCCTATAGTAGTAACAGTCCATGCTAAAAGTAAAATGCTACATATGACATTTGAACTAAGATAAATGGATGTTTTTTATGCAAGCTAACAAATCATGGCATTCAGTCTCCAATTCATCAGCTTTTGCCTTCATTTACGCTAACTCGAACTTAACTTGATTTAACTCTGCTTGTGCACTATCCACCATCATGTTGTGGGGACAACAGCATGTTGCCTCGAGGTTATCATACAAGAGGTTCAGGAAATTTCGCTCAGCCTACATTGATGAGAAATTTGCAAAATATGACCTTGCAACTTGTTTAAGGTTGCATCCCTGCATGTAATGGATTAAGTGCAGTACGTTAATCCTATGGACGGGATCAGATGATGATGGACATACTCGTGTAGACATTGACCTCTTTTCCCGGAGAGCACACATAAAACAGATGGTCTAAAGCTTCCTTATTTGTTGGGTTATGTTTCTCAAAAACAAGCTTGCATTGTTCGTAGCAAAGGTATTCACGGTCGTGATACCAATCTCCCCCTTGGTAAGGAGCGGTTTCCATCCCTGAAATATCAATAATATGATGTAAAGGCCATGGGGGTGCAGAATAAATCGTGAAGATGTAAAGATAGAATAAGAAATACTCATTGAACTCATGCTCCCATGTCATATGGGCTACATAACATTCTCATATATTACATATAGAAATTTATATATGATGAGTATAGTGTAATGAAGATGATGCAATTCTATGACATCTATGAGAACCCATCAAACACGTGCATTTCTCATTTGGAATTCCTTCCACATGATATCGGCAATTGAGTCCCTTATTTGTCCCCCTCGTCGTATATCCGCCTAACTTAACGTAACCGAAGGCTCAGGAGTTGTGTCACAAGGGTTATCTGTCTTGGGGACTGGTCGACTGCCAAGTATATGATCTTCGTACGACGTTGCTTCAATGTTCTTGTTATAAAATTTCATTGCGTCTTACATCTCTCAATAGGAAGTTGTGAATGACAAAACATGCAATGACAACATCTTGTTGGACTTCATCTAAATAGAATGAAGGACACTTCAAAGATAGAAATCTTTTCTTCAAGACACCAAAACACCTCTCAATGCAGTTCCTAATATTCGCATGACGATGGTTGAAGAACTCTTTCTTATTTTAATATCTGTTTTGTGAATCCCTTAAGTTGTATTTGATGATGTCGTAAGAGACATTTCTATATGGTGAGAGAAATTGATCGGTACTTGTATATTCACAATCCACTAGATACACCCAACCTGGTGGTATCGGAATATTATTTTCTTGAACAGCCCATCTAAGTACCGTCATGTCAACAGCAGATCCTTCCCAACCACTAGTAATGTACTGTATCAATAGATCTAATGATTCTATGCACATAACGTTCAAAGAGCACCAACCATGCCGGTTTCGATACCTACCAGCAACTGTTGGGTTCACACATAACTCAACATGTATTCCATCCATTTCCCCAATGACATCCTGCAATGAGGCGAAGACAAGAATGTGATATATCGTAAATGAACAATCGCTCCATGCCAAATTAGGAAATATAGGGGGTTACCTTGAAAAATGGGTAAAGCTCCCTGTTCCTTCTTATCTTAGATGGAACTGGTGCGGGGTGATCGAGAAAGGAAATAAACTCAAATTGGAGCTTCTTGATAGCTCAGGCAACTCCTTTATAGTAATTACTTATTGTTCTTGCAGATCTTTCGAATTATGCCTGCATATTTCGATTTGTAGCTTCCTGACCCACCCCATTGTTGAACGCTACGAGTTGTTACACTAACGTGTTTGGTTTTGAAAAACCTGTCATTGTAGTTTGAAAGTGAAGAACTCGTGTTCAACAAATAAAATTTATACCGGAATAGAAATCCCGGGTCGAACTCAGGGAGGCGGACGTTTGATTTAAAAATACGCATTTGTTTTATTTGTCACAAAGTAGAATAATTGATTTGAAACTATTTATCTATTTACAATAAATAGAAGAGAGAGAGAGAATGAGAGAGAGAGAATATTACAAACAAAAATAAAAAAGAGGTGTAGAATAAACATGGAATTCATTATCAGAAGGATTGTTCATTACACTAAACATTACGACTAGAAAGCGGGAAAATGATTACACTAGAAAGCAGTAAATCTACTCTAGAAAACATTAAAAAGAATGGAGAGAGAGATATCCTCCTCGATGGTCGCTTGGAGGACGAACTGGACAGGATGACGCCTGGACGACGGGGAACGGAGCAGGATGAAGGAGGACGAAGCAAGAAGAACGGGAACGGGGTAGCATGTTGTCGTCGTCGCGGGATCCGCTTCCGAAAGGGGGACAAAAATTTGACTTTATCTCGCGAGAAGCATCCCGGGTGTGGGACAAGCTTTTCTTGAGCTTTGGAGAGGGAGAGAAGAGAAGGAAGGGATGAGAATTTCGTGTGGAGGGGGTCTCCTTTTATAGTTCCAAGGAGTGAGGATAAGATAAAGCTGAAGCTACATCAACTCCAGCCACAAAACCTCACAGCCATCTAGAAGGAAAGCCCTCGGAAAAAGAAGAGTAATGGCCAACTAACCTTTCTCCAGTAAAATTCACATTCAAAACATAGCTCGTTGCGTAGTTGAGAGAGAGAGAGAAGGAAGGCTGCAGTTGCATAGCAATGCGTGAAAGTGGAAACGAAGGCACGAAGCACGATTCCACGGCTTCCGATCGCTCGTAAGGGGTAGCAGGAGACTGAAGGGCGAAACCAAGAGCAAGGGCGAAACCAAGGGCAAGATCGGAAGAGCTGAGGTGGTGGCAAAACAAAGCCCTTTGTGCAGCACGCGGGATAAGTCGAGGGATAACTTATCCCCTTTGGTAACACGGTATTGCCTATTCCAGGTTAAATGCCCAATAAGGGGATAAGTTATCCCCCATGGTAAATGGGGGATATCCCTTAAAAAGAGGGGATATCCTCTACTATAAACTAGGCCTTAGAGTTGCAATCAACTCTACTAAAGATTCTTCAAAACCTCTAAATCACTTTGCCAAAGGTTTCTTTAGACTCCTAAAATCACTTCCCTAAGGATTTGTTGGAATCTAAGAGTTACTTTGTTAAGGGTTCTTCTAGAATTTCAAAATCACTTCTCCTTAAATCACCAAAATGCTCTCCTTGGGAATCGGAATTAGAGCTTTAGAATCAAAGAGCTAGAACAAGAGCTAATGCTTTTCTTGAGTTTTTCTATCACTTTGTATTGTGTGTTTCATAGTCTCTTCTATTCTATTTATAGGTGGATTCCTCTTCCCAACATGACAAAGGTTTTTTTTAGTATGAATGGGAGAGAACCCCGCCCACCCCACAAAAAAAAAAAGATCATTAAATCCATCTTTTTCAAAAACTTAGCATTTGTGCAAATTAGTATTGATAGGATCAAACAAATCAAATTGGAATAAAAAAAGATATTCTTTAATGAACAAATTTCTTTCTATCCAATCAATTGAAGATTGTCTAACTAGTGGGACTATCATTTCTGTATGTAATGGCCAATTCATTTGAATTCAAGTCATAGATAGGTTTTTATGTATGTAATAGGATCTATATGTGCTTCCAAACCTAATTAAGACCTGGCATTAATTCTGATAGAGTTAGCTTGAGTCTGAATGACTTGGTTTAAGCTTTTTGACATGGTTAGCCCAATCATGCTTTTATTGTGAAACATCCTAATGGCTTTAATTAACAATAAATTGATAAATTGAAACAATAAATGTAATTTTTTTTCTTTTCATCATGCTCCAATTGCATTTCCTAAGTTGTATCCTTCTACTCTTGAACTTGTGATACTTGATCGTTGCATAATTTTTCATCTTTTATTACCATTGTTGTGACTATGAATATCTCTCACTTTTGTAATCATGTCCTTCTATCTTGTAAAAAATCTTTTGCATATATACAGGGATAATTATAATCAACAATGTCATTGATTAACATACCATAAAATTTGTAATGATTGCATAAGTACTCTTATAGTTTTTCAAAATACTATCCAATTCTTTCAAAATTTTCTAAAAGACTTCTAATATTTTACAAACATTAAAATTTCATTCTTCTTATGTCTTGACACCATCTTAATAGAAATGGCAGATACCTATGACTTTTTCTTTAACAATGTGTCCAGCGAATGATTCAAAGTTCATAATTACTAGATTGAAAACTCAAACATCAAATTAAACAATGTTAGAGGAGTATTTAGTTGTGTATGATCATTGCCTTATTGCTTGCATTGAGGAAAGATATATTTAAGGGATTCTCATAGGTGGATATCCATTTATATATGATCTGACCCGATAATTAAGTGGTGGGTTGATATATCTTGATTGTAAAAATATTTAGTTGACCAAATATTCAATTTTTGATGGACATCACAGAGCAACTATTTACATCACTTTATGTATTTTTTTATATTTTAACAAATTCTATATATATATATTTTAAAAATAAACTCTTTATATATATATATTTACACACACTTTAATTATTACACAAAACACAATTGGATTGGAAGGAAAATGATGCAACTATAATATGCTACGCCGGTAACGAATATTGAAAGTGAAGGAATTAAATTTCCAGAAAAATGATACTCAAGAAGGGAAAAAAAAAAGAGAAGAAAAAAGAAAAAGAAAAAAAAGGTTAGCGGTGGCATTGGGAGTAAAAATGGAGAGAAAGGCAACGCATTTCGTAAAAGCATTCGCAACGTTCAGATAAAAGCAGCACGCCGACTCGAGTCGAGTCATTCGGAGATTCTCTTCCTTTTTGTTGCACAGAGGAGAAGAGCACAGTATTCTCTCACCCTCACTACTGCTCCCCGCATTCCCATTCCCAAATCTCATTGTCGTCTTCCTCCACCTGAAAGGGATCAGCGGCAACTCCCTAAGCTAAACAGCAATATAATGGAGGGGAAGGGGTCGACTCTGGTGCACCTCCTCGTTATCGTCCTCAGCCTCGTCGCCTTCGGCTTCGCCATTGCCGCCGAGCGCCGACGCAGCACCGTTAGTACCTCTCATTCTCTCCCTCCCGCCTCCCCGCGTAATCCCCTTCTCCTTCTTTTTGAAAATCTACTGGTGTCAGATCTGCTCTGCCGTGGCATGTCCCATGTCGTGTTGAGCTGAGCTCTTGGTTGCCTTGCCTTTGGTTAGGGTGAGGGTTTTGCGCTTGGGGTGAAGCTAAGGGTTTTGATGGTGGGTGGGTCGGTGGCCGTTTGCCAAACTTTGGGAATGCCTGCTTTGTTGTGTTGGTCGTTACTGTTGTTTTGTGCATGCTCTTAACCATGCCTGTGATTCTCTTTATTTATATTTTTGTTTGTTTGTTTTGGTTGTTTTAGTTGTAGACTATAACTTCACGGACCCCCTCTTTTTTCCGTTAATTTTTTTTGGATATGGTTCTCTCTTGGCAAGTTTGGTAGTTATGTTTTGATAGGGTAATGCTATTTTGTGAGGAAGTGATCACAATGATTGGGCAAGGAAGGAATTGATTACCGTCGCTGTAGATAAGTTGCATTAATTGTCCCCTTGGTGTTATGTCTGGTAGGAAGGAACGGAACTTTAATGGTCCAAAACAAAAGAGAAAAAAACCACCACCACCACCACCTCCACACACACACGCACTCTCTCTCTCAACAGAAAAAAAAAGAAGAAGAAAAAGAAAAGTAGGAGTTCTTGTCACTTCCTTCAAGATTGACTGTACATATTGTTCATATTAGCACTTCCAGCATTTCATTAAAGAGGCCTCTACGATCATCTTCAGCTTTGACTAATGACTAATGCTAAGAGAGATTCTCTTGCATCCATCTATCTTCTGTTAACGACAAGTTAACTTGGACTGACTGCTCGAGCTTACTTTGTCACCTAATTTGATTAAAAACCACAAGCATTACAAATTTCAGAAAGTCATAACCGCCCCACCTGATGGCTCAAGTAATAGCTAAGGTCTTTGTTTGCTCTTGCTTAGATATCTATACAGAATGGGTACTTGATGTCCAATCTGAAAGGAGGACGAAACCACTTCTCATTCGAAGAATCAATCCAATCCATGTCGCTTTCATTCCGAACCACTTGAACAATTCTATATATGAGGAATAAATGTGAAAAATCTTCCGCTTCCTTACCATGAGAGCCACAAATAAGATCTATGTGAAGTGATCATTTGAGATGGATCTCCCTCATGATTGTTCTTCCACAATGCCATAGCTAATCAAATGTGTAGATCTTTAAAGGGCATTCAGCCGTCCATAATAGTTTACCATCTTTAAGAAGGCAGTCTTTGTATGAAAGGGCACTACTTAACCTCCAATAAGCATCTCCAAATATTGAATGCCCTGGATCCCAAACAATAGAATCATCATGTCTTCAGCAAATATGATTCAAGAGTTCTGGCAGTCTGGTGAGATTATCAAACCCTTATTATGACCAGGTGGCAAGAAGAGAAGGGTCCCAACCACGCTATTTACATTTATGGAGCTCTCAAAAATGATAAACCACCAAAGCTTCTTTCTTCAAAATCAGTGCAAATAATTGGGGTATAAATTTGCTAGGGATCCCACCTCAGACCAATCATCCGTTGTCAATGGGTTGAAAAATTGAGGGCAATTTTCAACATGGACTAGCTACTCCCTTTCAAGACAACCCTTCGTACAGTCTCCTGATTAAGGTACCTTTGATTGACAAAGGGTAATGTAGCTCATAGATCTTTACCAGACCCCATAAGTCATACATTCATTTCATCACTAAGGTGTTGTTCAAAGTTCTCTAGTATTTGTCCCCTAGGTTTGCAGATCTTATCCAAGCCACCAACCAGGAGAAGTCACTCATCAACTTTTCCATTCTTTTCCATACTTTTCCATTCCTTATTAGACATTTGGAAACATTGACAAAGAATAGGTGAGTAGAGTTGAAAGAGCTGATCCTCCCTCTTGGTAGGACCCTTTAGCCCCAACCATATAGCTAGTTCTCCATCCTTTAAATCAAAGAATCCACTCCTTAGAGGTGTGTGACTTATCGGAGAGAAGACCAAGACAAGAAAGTAGTAGTAATCCTTCCGTCGTGCAATGTTTGAGCGTATTTCTCATCCCCCTCATCAATCACCTCAAAGGGGACAAGGGGAGATTTTTGATAATTAAGTACCAATGGTGAAGCTACTTAAAAAAAAGAAAAGAAAAAAAAGAACCAAATAAGACCACCTTAGTCAATCAACATGGGAAACAGTGTGTCATCCTTGTACTGAAGATGGAAGAAGGCTTAAACACAGGTGTGGCTCGATTAACTGTGTGAGTGCTCACGTGTACTTGAAGATTGCACGTGATTCTATGCACATGAATCCATGAGAGCTCTCGCTTGTCTATACAGATGCTCTCTATTGCTGTGTGGATGCTTTATTCTGTGTTTTTGATGCATGTGCACGAAATAAACTCAAGTGCTTGTACGTGGGTTCAGAGTGAAACCCAAAAGGAGTTTCATGAAATAAATAAAGTGCACAATGCAAGACAATCTGCAGTAGAACAAATAGCAAAGGTATTAAAGGGCATCCCTGCTTAACCCCTGCAATTGTATCCATTCACTAAAATTGAGAAAGGTGCCTATCCATTGTACCTGAAAATCTTTCCTTACGAGGGAGACCCAGGTCTATTCAGAGTTGTACAGTTTGGAGAAGTCTACATTCCAAAGAAATCCCCTTTAGCCACTCATCCCAAGAAGCCAAGTCTGGACATCCTTGACACAAATGTCCATTGTACTGGGCTAACCAAGCACCTAGTCACTAATTTGAGCTTGTTCAAACTGTTGAAACCCGTCACCCTGGGTAAAGTATTGTAGCACTGTCATCACCTCATCCTTGAGTAGGCATCAAAACCTATTAATAGAGTATTGGAAAACTTTTAGGACCTGAGACCATCTGTGCTCAACCATCCAACAGCATGCTTAACATTTTACTCTATTAAGATGACCATCGGCATTGTTTCTTGCTGCTCAGAAAGAGTGGAAATGCTAGCACCAGCTGCTAGGATCCATGGCCGCGTGTTCTAGTGAATTCTCTAAAATGAGTGACCAATAGGGCACTTGCCTTTTCTCTACTTCAACTCATTCCCTGAAACAATTACCTTATTAGTGCAATTCTTCCTTTTGCATCCACTAGCATAAACGTGCAAAAATTTTGTATTGGAACTCCTTTGAGCTATAACTCTCTTCATCCTTGTCACTCTACCGCTTTCTTCATGTCATCCTGGTGAGCAACTTCTACAGCTCTACTATCGTGTCTCAGATCTGTCCACTGTGGGGGGTCCCTGTCATCTTCCCTATCAACACTAATGATTTCAAAGAGAGCATCTGCCTTCCTTTTCTTGCATGTCACCTAGACCTGCTTCGTATAAGATCATGAGAAACAAGCATAATTCTTACAAACCCTTGAATCCTAATTCCTAGTGCCATAAGCATTCAAATATGAATTAGGTTCCAAATCTCCTTTCCCTTTTTGATTTCCACACCACTGGAGTATGGCCTAAGAAAAAGCTTATCCATGGGGCTGACGGCAAATGAAGGGAAAACCTCAACAAACTCCAACTACAAAGGAATCAATGAACCTCAGATTGGATATCTGCAAAGTGGAGCTGCTCCTTGTAATACAACTGGACCCCACTGGAAACTTGTGAATTGAGCATTGAAAGTTGCAAAGGCCACGGCTCCTACATCTTGACCCCGTTGTTGCAAAGGTCTATCCTCTGCATGCAGTGTAACATGAAATCCCTGCCAATGATAGAACCCCTGGAAAAGCCTTCTCCACTGCCATCAACTCCTCCCAAACCTAGATCCAGTCTGCATTTGAGTGGAGCCCATACACACAAGAAAGGAATATGCTGTCATCGATCTTCCTCGTGCCCATAATAGAAGCAATATTGTCCCTTTTGAGAGTCCTCTAAAGTGAACATATTTGTCTTCCAAGCAATTAGCATATCCCTAGATCTCTCATGTTTATCCAAGCAATTGGACATAGACGGATAGACCTAAATCTGCTAATAGTGTCCACAGTGATGAATTTCTTAAAAAACATTCTGCGAACCTCTTCCAAAATGTGATTGTGACATAGTTCCAGCTTTTGTCTCTTATAGGAAGACTAACTCCACCACCCCAGATCTAAATAGCCCCTCAATCTCCCAGCTCAACCTGTCAGTAACGCCATTCACATTCCAAGTTACTAATGAGTTCATCAAGACTGATCGACTCTCTAACCATCCAGCTACTTTCTGTTGCCTCACATCATAAAGCTTGTGTCATGTAAGATTTTCAAGTGGTGATTACCGTTCTTTTCTTGCACTAAAAATGGCACCCATTATATCATAAACACAAGTGTAATTTTCTGAAAGATTTGTGAGATGCAATATGGCTATAGGGGCCAGTTGTTTTCTGTTCCTTTAACTCAGGTTATTTTGTGGAATCTTTCTCTTTTGAAGGCGCTCAGGGTGAAAACTAATGGTAGGAAGACCGTATCTCCAGCTCTTTCAAGTCCATGGTAGCCTCCAGCAGCTTTTGCAAAAAGCAATGTTTCTTTTTCCGTTCTTTGACATCTTGCATTTGCAAGACACATTTATATGCCTTTGGGGTTATCCCTTGGATATTTTAATCTTTTCTGTATTACTGATGGTATGTACAGTTCAATGAATTATCCAAGGGACATACACGAGGCATAAAGCTAGACACCCTCCATGTTCACCTAGATTGACATTTAATGCCTACGGGAGATATAATGAACTAGAGAAGGAAATAGATATCAATGACATCAGTTATTTCAGCCCTAGACTCACTCCACAATTTTCACACACACACACACACATATGTGGCTCAAGTAAATAAGCGCTTGGCCCTTTGTTTAGATCAAGTAAAAAAAACACCATCCACCTTCCTTTCTTGACATCCACAATTTTGTTTTTTTTTTTTTATTTTGAAAGAGGAAAGGGTGGTTATGCCAAAGATAATCACCCAAAATCATTAACACCATCTGGAAGGAGATCCAAAATTTTGTTTCGAGATTAAAAAATAGGATGATGGGAAAATCTTCCTTTTGGAAAGAAGGCTCTGACTTAGAAATAATTACCCTGCAAAGAGAATGTATAAACTGAGTAGAAAACTGGGATAGGCTTGCATTAAGTCAAACAATGAGTTTGTTGTTACTAATTCAATTCTTTGAGAGAATACAAGAATTCCTTCCAAAGTCAAGAGTGATTGGGTTGCAAAAATAAAGGCTTTTTCATTCTCTTTGAGAATGTCAGTGAATACATAAGGACTTGTTTGAGGTTGTGGTAGAGGTAAATAGGTATAGAGATTGTACTTTGGAGCTGTTGGACTTTGAGGAAAGAACTGTAAATGTCTTTTTGTATGTTTGAGGGGAAACAAAGTTCCAAGGGAGAAAGGAATTGTTTTGCTGAGATTTAAATGGCATACTGGAAACAAATTGCTGGAAACCATAAGTTCACATAAAATCATTGTTTAGTGCCCTAGGAGCGCAGGTCAGATCCTGGGGTTCAGTCTAGGATGATGCTCAACCCTGTAAATAGACCTAGTCAATGGAGAACAATCACATGAAAGATTTACAAGAATTACCAAATTCTGCCTCAATGGTTTCATCCTAAAGAAGAGTATGACTTCCAATTAGCTAAGTCCAGGAACATTATAAATGTTGTTACAGTGGAGCCACATTACGTTCATCAATAAAGTAATGGTGCTTGTTGGTATTGTTGCCCTCATACCCCATAGGTTGTAGGGAGTTAAGAAATATGCTACGTTATATCTTGAGGGTTTATTTGTCATGTTTTTATTTCATTGGACTCTTGTTATATTTTGCCTCACCTCTCTCTATATAAAGAGGTGTAGGACCGACTTACTAAATAGAAAGTTTATTTTCTTCAATTTGGTATTAGAGTACCAAGTTGGAGATTCCACCAAAGAAAAACCTTAACCCTACCTTAAACCCCTCCATTGTCACCGTTAAAAGCCACCTCCATCACCGGCGGCTGCGTTGGCATCGGCACAGCAGCAGCAGTGCTGCCTCTCGATGCTACGTCGCTCAGGCCACCAGAGAGGGTGCTGTGGCGTTGCTCAGGCCTCCACGCACTGCTGTAGTAGGGCAGCGAGCAGCAAGGGGGTGATTCAAGTTGCCAGTAGCCGCCTTCTCTTTGCCGCGTCATTTCTGGTGGTAAGGAGAGGGCAGTAGGTCGTGGATCATTCTCTGGCAGTTTCTAGGAAGGTTCTTGTTATCTTGGTGGAGTTTTAAGATCAAGAGCCTTCCTATCTGTGATATAATTTTCTCCAGATTTGTGGCTTGATTTTGGGGTGTGTATTTCCCTTATAGGATGATTCTTGGAGTGTGTATTCCCTTGTGAAGTGTAGAAGATATTGTGTTGATTACGGGGTGTGTATTCTCCGGATATTGGTGTTTGATATAGAAATTCAGATATGTAATTTGTCTTTTTCTGTGCGTTTGGAGTTAGCATGGCTTCATCAATAGAATTTGAGGTGTCTTCAGGATAAGGTACAGAAAGTGGGGTGTGTCAGAGCCCTTTTTTCGCTCTGATTGCGAAACTGGATGAGACCAATTACTCCCGTTAGTCTCAAACCTTCTTTGTTATTGTGGAAGGTCATGAGAAGAAACATGTGTTTATGAGAGCACCACCGGAACAAAAAATAGAGAAGTATGCAACCTAGAATAGCAATGATGCTATGTTGAGAGCTTGGATGTTGAATAGTGTTATTCCTCGCATTGGAGATGAAATTATGTATTACATGTTGGCTAGGGAGATGTGGGATGGCTTGAAGATTGCTTATTCACATAAGTTGAATTCAATTCAAATATTCTAGATAGACTATGATTTATGCCATCTTAGGTAGGAGGCAATGAGCCTGTCATAGTATTACTCTACTATTAAGGGATTGTTGAAAAAATATAATGCTTACAGGACGATGCGTACATCCACCACATGTAGGGATCATAGGAAGGAGTTCGCAGCACATATGTTCCTTGCAGGGCTGAGTGATGATTATTCTGCAGCTCACTATTAGATCCTTTCTCTGAGCTTCCTCCGATTGAGGAATTTACAGGAGGTTGAGCAAGTTGCAGGTTCAGTCTGCTCATGATATAGTTGCCATTAATACATCTTTTGCCCTTGCAGCTGTTAGCATCTGTGGTGATTGAGGTGGCTTCTTCTGTGGTAAAGGCAGATGACGTGGAGATGGTGCATGTGGCAAGTTGACATGCACCTATTGTGGGAGGATTGGTCATGTTGAGGCCAAGTGCTGGAACAAGCTTGGAAGGGCTACTATGGCCAACCAAGCTATTGTGACATCTACTTCTGTGACTCTTACTGAGCCCCACTCTTGCAGATGCTGACTATGATGTAGTGGTACAACGTCTGGCACAGTTAACTTATGATCAGCCACAGTCTTCTGGCATAATAGCTTATTTATTAGCTTTAGGTATAAGCAATACTTGGATAATAGATTCAGGTACTTCAGATCACTTATCTGGGAATCCCCAATGCTTTGGAGGTATACAGGGGGTTCCACCAGGATGCTCTGTCCAGCTCGCAGATGGTAGGCATGCCCCCATTTACGGAAAAGGGGGGTGTCTGTTTCTCCCACTCTACACCTGCCAGATATGTATTATGTTCCTGATATGGCTATGCAGTTGCTCTCTTTTAGTACTATTACAAATCAATTGAATTGTCAAGTCATTTTTGATGTTGTTGGATGTTTTTTTCATGATCGCATGTTGGGGAGGACGATTGGTGGTGGACATGAGGGGGGTGTGCACCGACTAGTGCAGAGTCCCGTTACAATAGACTATCAGATGAGTCTTGCTGGGAGTGTCTTGCAGTGGTACAGATGACTAGGCCATTCGTCTTTAGACATGCTACGTCGGCTCTTCCCACATCTGTCACCAGTTACAAAGATTTAGTGTGATGCCTGTTAGTTAGGGAAGCATAACAGATCCAGTTTTCTAGTTTCCATGCATTCTAGTAGTTTTGCTTGTTTTGATTTGATCCATTGTGATGTTTGGGGCCTTAGTCGTGTGGCAAACAGATAATGCCATCGTTATTATTTAATTCTAGTGGATGACTTTTCTCACCTTTTATGGTTATTTTTTATGCATAATAAATCAGATATTGGTACTGTTATTCGGCATTTTGTGAAGAACCAATTTGGTATATTCATTAAAACTATTAGAACTAACAATGTCTTGAGTTTTGCACCAAGTAGTTGGCGGAGTTTTATAGGTCTCTAGGCATTGTACATCAGACTTCCTACTCCCACACTCCACAGCATAATGGGGTTGTAAAAGGAAAACATCAACACATTCTGGATACTGCTTGAGCGTTACTTATTCAGAATAGTGTACTACATACCTACTGTGGTGATGTAGTACTTACAATATGTTACCTTATTAACAGGCTTCCTTCGTCTATTATCCATGAGTAGGTGCCATGGACAGTGTTGTACCTTAATGCTGAATTGTTTCCCATGCTTTAGAAGACATTTGGTTGTGTAGCTTTTGCCAACTTGCTTGGACTTGGTCGGGATAAGCTTGCCCCTAGAGTAGCCAAGTATGTGTTTCTTGGTTATTCTTGCACTCGGAAAGGATATAGGTGGTTTGATCGCATTTCTAGAAAACACTATATCAGTGATTTAGTGCGGACGTCACATTTCATGTATATTCCTTTTTTCTCCACATCGGGGTATCAGTTACTGGATGTGGAGACTGCTGTGCCTATGCCTGTGCCTTTAGCATCTATGGATGACTTTGCCAGGAGTAGTAGAGAGAGTACCTCCTCAAAGCAGCCTATGAGCATGTTCAGACTTGTTCCACTAAATGAGAAGACATTCAAAGGTGCTACATATCAGATACCTGTCAGTTACAGAGAGAAGCATATACACACTCACCCTCCAGTGATGACTGAATCACCATTATCCTCTCTTGTTCAGGTATATGTTGAGCCATCTGATAGTGCATCTCCTGTTGATGTTTCCTTAGGTCTGGTGTCTGTGGATATTTATGATGATGTGCCTATTATCATTTGGAAAACTCCCCATTCCTGTGCTCAGTACCGGGTTGTAGGGCATGCAGTTTCCATTGATACTCTGAGTATTGAGTTTCATGCATTTACGGCTGCAGTTTCTAACTCAGCGCTTCCTTCTTCATATCAGCAGACTCTACTTGATCCTTACTAGAAGTCGACTATGGAGATGTTTGCTCTCTGTGACAGGGGCACCTAGGAGCTTACTTCGTTACCTTCTGATGCACATCTTGTGGGATCTAGATGGATTTTTGCCTTGAAATACAACCCAGAAGGGTCTATTTCTCAGTACAAGCTTGTCTTGTGGCTAAAGGATTCACGTAAACCTATGGGGTGGATTTCTTTGACACTTTTTCGTCGGTTGCTCGTCTCTCCACGGTCTGTGTACTTGTTTCTATGGTAGCACGCTACGAATGGGCATTACACCAATTGGATGTCAAGAATGCATTCTTATAGTGAGATCTTTAGGAGGAGATATACATGCAGCAGCCTCCGGGTTTTGAGGTTTAGGGGGAGTGTTTGCAAGCTTAAAAAGGCTATTTATGGCCTTAAGCAGAGTCTTCAAGCCTAGTTTCAGCGCCTGTCAGAGGCATTGGATGTGGTTGGGTTGCAGAGGTCATTTTCTGATCATTCCCTGTTTACGAGGAAGACCAATAGTGGTATTGTGGTTTTATTTGTTTATGTGGATAAGCTGATACTCACAGGTAATGATGTAGCTGGTATTTCTTAGGTGGAATGCTTAGCTCGCTAGTGTCGTAAAAGACCTTGGGAGGCTTAGGTACCTTCTTAGCATTTCGATTGTCATGAGCAAGAAGGGGATTGTTGTGTCCTAGAGAAAGTATGCTCTAGACATTCTCCAGGAGGCAGACATGCTTGGGTCCAAGGGTCCTAATATCCCTATGGATCCAAAAGCACACTTATTTGATGGCACAACAAAATTGATGGATAAAAAGGCCTATAGACAGCTAGTGAGAAAGTTGTATTTGACCACCACGAGGCTGGATATTAGTCTTGTAGTAGGTAAGCTAAGTCAGTTCTTAGATAAACATACTACTGATCATTGGCAGGCAGGATGCAGGTATTGAGATATATCAGAGTGTCCAGGTCGCAATCTTTTGTTCCAGAGGGGCGCTCCTATGAGTGTTGTGGCATATTCTGATGCTGACTATGTTGGTAATATTGGAGACAGAAAATCTACTACTGGTTTTGTACATTTGTAGTTGGAAACCTTGTGACTTGGAGGAGTAAGAAACAAAGTGTGGTGTCACGTTCGAGCGGTGAATCAGAGTACTGTGTCATGGCACACATAACAGCAGAGATGATATGAATACGGTCATTGTTATGTGACCTGCATGTTATAGTTGATGAGCCTATGAAAATGTATTGTGATAACATGACTGCAACCCATATAATGAACAATCCCATGTTCTATGAGAGAACCAAGTATGTGGAGGATTGTCATGTCACCAGGAGCCTTATCTAGCAGGGTTATTGCATACTACTTGCTTTGCTTCTTCAGATCAGACAACAGATATGTTTATTAAGCCGTTATCTCGCCTTATGTTTGAGAAGTGCAGAGACAAGCTGAATATAGTGAATATATATGTTTTAGCTTTATGGAATGTTACGTTATATCTTGAGGGTTTATTTGTCATGTTTTTATTTCATTAGACTCTTGTTATATTTTTTCCTCACTTCTCTATATAAAGAGGTGTAGAACCGACTTGCTAAATAAGAAAGCTTATTTTCTTCAATTAAATAAATACATGATTAAGGGTAATCAACTAATAAGTATTGGTCAAGATCTTTGTCTTGTTCTTCAAGCCTTGGTTAGATGGTAGCCTCTCCTATGCTCGCACGAGTGAGGGGTATTTTCTGTATTACAATCATTGTCATCCATAGACTGATTTAGGGAAATCCCTTGGTTTTGGGTTGAATGTAATGTTGCCTTATTTCGATATTAATCAATGAACTGCGACCATCGTCAATCAATCACAATGAAAATGTTATTGTAGGGTTTTTGTCCGCAGCAATGGCACAAAAAATAATCATCGTCGACGATCGATTTGCACTAAAAATATTTTTTTAATGTATCGTTATAGTATGGGTGTCACAAATGCAAATCGATGTCACGTCAATTTTATCTATTTACAATTTTACTGGTTTGTTTCCAGGTTGTTTACTAGAAGGTAGTTATTGATATACATCCCTTTAAGTTTAAAAATATTCTTTTATTCCAAAAATGTTAATTTTATTTACAAAATGAATGAATGAATCAAATAATGAATGAATGAGTTAATTATTTACAAAAGAATTAGTTAAAATGTGTTACAATGTCTGAAAATATATGTACAACAAACAGGCAACAAAAACTAGCTACTACTACAATATTTTAGTTATATACAATTAATATAAGGAATACTTACAAAAATATCTAATAATATCTATTATACTAAATTATAATAACATACTAATATCTATAGTAACATATATTACATATACAGTAATATAAATAAACGTCGCTAAAGGTTTAGTAAAATATTTATATAAGGTAAATAGTTATCTACATTGACATATATAGCTATGTGCAGTGACAGATCTAATTGTCACTAAAGCTCTAGTGTTATTTATATACATAAATAAGAGCTTAAACATACTATGCTATTCTATTATACCTTATATTAATTATATATGTATACATCTTTATATTTATTTATTTACATTATTTATATACATATACTTTATACTATATATTTATACTACATACATATATACATATGCACACAGTGCAACACACGCACACAAACACACAACTCTCAACACTTAGTCGCTCAGTGGCTACTTGTCTTCAAACACTTTGATTTTTTTTAAGGCTTCTTTAATTTGAACCGGTTCAACTACTTAAATAAAAATTAATTTTTTTTATTGGTGTATCGACTTTTCGTGGGATACACAACACCCATATAGGTAGGACCAAACTATTACTAAACTCTGTTCTTGTTCATTTATTGTGCATTAATATCCGATTTCAGGTCCAATATTGGGCCCATTTCAACCCTAATGCAGTGTGTTGCCTCCAGCCCACCACTGTGTACACAAATGCTCATATATATACTCGTATCATGTTCAGAGATGTAAGATATAATGGTGAGGTGCACCTGACGCATGTGACGACTGGTGGAGCTATCCACCAAAATCCTTAAATACCGCAGCACGTGGTTCGCCACTATCAATGTGGCACCTTGTTTAGCGCCTATTAGGCGTTGCGCAGCATCTGGTAGCGTGCTGATTTGATGAATTTTGTGCTGATTTGATGAATTTGGTTCTCGATTTGAGGGTCATAAATTAATGTAAATTATAAATAAATTATATAATTATAAATTCTTATGTAGGGTTACCTAATTATACAATTAATTTAGAGGAATAAATTATTTAGATATATAATTAAATTAGTTAAACTTTACAAGTTAATTACTTAATTAAAGTATAAATTAGTTAATTAATCATACAATTGACCTTATACATGATTTATATACATAATAAATTATTTATTACATATTTCGATTATATTTTATAAACTTTATCTTAATTTATATACAATTAAATATTGATTTAAGTTAGTTGTATACATAGATAATTTATAAATACTATAATACATTATAAATACATTATAAATAGGATGAAAATATTTAATATAATATTATACAAGTATACATTATAAATTATCTTAGTATTAACTTAAATTACTAATTTATTTTATTTTAAGTTAATAATTTACTTTGTTAACTTAATAACTTAGTTATTTACTGTAATTACTTAATTAAATTAACTTACATGTGTACATAATACATATATAAATACATATGTACAGTACCAAGTATAATTATGTACATATAAATATATTTATATCATTATTTAGTTTAGTATATATTTAAGTTAATATAAATTAATAGATAATTATATAATAAAGTTTTATATACAATAAATCATTCTAAATATTTTATTTAATATATAGAATATATATAAGTTATTTATACTTATTATGTACATATTATACAATATACACATATAGCTTAGATTTAAATTATATATACAAGTATGTATAGTGTATAGAGTATTTTTGGGGTTTTTCTGATTTTTCTGATTTTTATATATAGAATAGAGGTAGGAGATAGAGAGAGGGAGTGAGATAAGAGAGAGGTTTATTTTTGGTATTTTTAAATTCTTTTATTAAATTTTAAGGTAGATTGAATCATTGGTTAGTATATTCTACTAAGTTGGGGGTTTAGATTATTTTAAAATTTGACACACATCTAAAGAAATACTTGATTTTACTCAAGATAGGTTTATTTTATTTTTTTGTAATTTTTAAAAATTTTTATTTATGTATAGGTCAAACCAATTTTTAGGCCTTAGAGGGTATTGGAAGAGAAATCCTAAGGCACTAAAATAAACTTTAAGTGCTGAAAAAATAACTTAATCACTTAGACATGTCCAGCACTTCACACAAAAGAGGTTCAAATATTTAAACATGATTTTTTAATTCAATTCTCATGCAAAATGACATATATGGCAGTAAAATACATGAACAGACAAAAATCTCTCAAGCTAAACTTTCAAGCAATATCAAATGAGATTTAAATTTGAACTTGTACTATAATGCTTATTATGCTCTAACAATATACACAAGTTAGCTTCTTGAATTGCAGCTCAAATCTCTTGAAATTCACTTTGATTAGACCTTACTATTGTAATGAACATAGCAGCAACAACTGCTCAACTTTAGTAGTTGATTCAGCTGCTCTTTTGCTCTGATTTAGCAGCAGTTGCTGTTGCAAGAAGAAACTAGCAACAGATGTCGTAAGGATTGTTGCATTTTAAAACAGCAGCTGCAGCTGCCACTTTACTCATGGAAATTAGCCCAGATCTGATCTAAGGCACATGAATGCCCAAAACATGTTTCTAACTACTCATATTTATCCAAGTTGCTTTAAAATTCATTTTTGAAAATCTGAAATCCAAAGGATCAATTCTCATTCTTTATAATTCTCAAGACCCTAAGATCTTCTCTTTACATTTTAAATGATGTAGAGAAGATCACATTAGGTGCTGAAATCACCTCAAAGCAATTGTAAATCTCCATTAAGGCCTTGAAATTGCCATTTGTTCCTTTAAAAAATTACGGTAAAATCAGATTGGTATAAGAATTCATGTGGCCTTGTTTGGGCTTTTAATTTAGGATCTATTCAGATTGTCTGATAACCATGAGCTTCTAAACAATATATATATAGCAATGTTAGAACCTTAAATGATCTTATACAAAACATTGGGTCATGTTTTAAAGCCTCAAATCAGTATTTGATTCTCCTTGGCCTAAACTATCTAAAACAAGGCTTGAATTGGGTATAAGCTCATTTGAGAATAAATCTTCAATCAAAACACATCAAACTTATTGCAATACACCCAATTAAGCAAATTCAAACTTGAATCACTTGATTAAAATTCCATTAAAATCAAATTGATTCCAATTTATGAGATTGGGCGTGAAACACAAATCCTAAAGAATCGAGCGAATCGGTTCAATTAAAACCAGATTGTGGGGTCTGTGAATTTATGGAGTGAATGGGAGACCCCCCAGGTGGATTTTAGGTGCGAATTCAGATTTAGAAGCTAGAACTCTCAGATCGAAATTTGACCTTAATGAAGGGGTGAACAATGAATAAAATGCAAGGGAAAATTAGAAATGAAATGGGATGCATAGGAAAAGCTGTAAGAGTCGAAATGGAGGTGGAAAAACACCTTTGATCTGAATTGATCAGAGAGGGCAAAATCGACTCTAGGCTACTCTACTCCTACCCTACACTAAAATCATCACTGAATTTGATTTCTGATATGCTCCTAGCTAATCTAATTACACTAATTACTAATCTAAGCTACTTTAGAAAGTAGGAAATCTTATATAATAGGAGGAATGGGGTTGCCTGGATCTAAAGTCGACAACTAAGGAGGGAGGGAGGTCTTCAGCGAGTGGAGTGCTCTAGTGGAGCTCCAGGGTCGTCCTCAGGCGTACGTCATCCCTTGCGGTGAGGAGGAATTGGAGGTGGAAAACCACGCCCCTGTCACAGGCGTGGCGAGTGAAGTGGCTAGAAGTGCTCGAGTGGGAGAAAGGATCGGCTCAAGGAAGTAGGAGTGGAGTCGATCACGCGCGTAGGTGGTTGGGAAGCTGCTTAAGTAGACTCTGGAGTGAGTATGATCATCGTGGAGGTGCGATTAAGCAGGTAGGGTTTCAACGGTGAGATGGAGAGGAAGAGAGGCGCGAAAGGTTCAACACAAACCAAGGCCGTTGGATGAGATTTGGGGCAAGGGGTGAACCTACGTACAAAGGCGCGCGAAGATTGATCAAGGATTAATCGCTGGATCATGAGCTTAAGGAATGGACGGCTGCGATGCAAGATGTTCTTGTGAGTGAATAGTGAAGGTGTGCCTGCAAGTGTGTTGGACAATCTGCAAGTAGGCACAAACAGGTGAAGCGGTAGGAATTTTGCTCAGAAACCCATTAGTGGAAGTATGATGGCAGAGCAGTCCTTGGATGTTACAAAAAGTCCCTGATGGTTTATAAAGAGGTCCCTGAAGGCTTAAATGTGAATAAATGTATATGAACTAAGGACCTAAATGTAATGTCAATGATGTAAGGTCCTAAAGATGTTTAAATGCTACCAAGTTTTTATTGAAGCTTAATTGAATATTTAGGAAGTTGATTTTACTTTTGATTTGAACTTTTTAACTTAGAAATGTATTCAATGTGCAAATGGATCATCAATTTATATTAATGAATAGAATGTCTCATTTTATAACCTAATTTTGTATTTTTAGCACAAATTTGATGTTTTACGACCTGAGTCCCACCAATCGACGAGACCTGAGTCACTTTGTGCTAATAGTTAGCACGAAAACTTGCTAGATCGCAGTCACCCAACATAGTCATAAAACATCAATAGCCAATATTCATTCATAAAGCATTAAATGAAAGAAACAGAAGTGTTGACAATAAAAGCAAAGTTTTTCTATGGTAGAATTAATGAGTTCGTACAACTATCCAAAAAGACAGGAAATAAAATTCTACTAGCGAAAAAGGAATGACTATGAGCCACCGGCTTAGTACAGATTGTCTCCTTGGATAGGACTCAGTTCCGTGGAGGTCTGACCAGCAGCAGTCGTGGCACCCGACTTCTTAGCAACACTTGAGACAGAACCTAAGACAAACGTCAGTGAAAACTGAGTAGAGTAGTATAACTAAACAACTCAAGTAACAGAGTACAGTAAAAATGTACTTTGCTGATAATTCGTTTGTTTTACCCTCTATCTCATATCTAGTCCCTTTTTATGTAGTTTGCCCGTATTCTTATTGGTCTCAAACTGTCAATCAACATCTTGGACACGAGACGATCTCGTGTGACTTCCTATGATGCAAGACTGGTATAAGCCACCCTCCTGGTCGGGTGGACTGCTTATACTCATTGAGTTACCACGCTCCGTCACCCTGGGGTCATCACGAAAAGGGGTGGCGGCTACGTCGTGTAGCGTGAATACATACAAGCGCTATGTATGCTGAACTACAGACAACTAATAGCCCACCCACCGGTAGAAAAGAACTGCTCCAAACCTCGAGCTCTGTAGTCCACTACCCCAGTTGGCCGTTAAGCCTAACTAAAGAGTTATAGGGAAGCTACCAACTCCCTTTTGAAGACCAAAAGCTACGGTCGAAATCCTAGCAAGTAGCGAGGTTGAAATCAGTTATCTAATCCTTTTATTTTCCCGACATGTTTGTCGTATTATTTATCCAATTTTCAAGTAACTGTATTTCTTATTTTGTCAATTACGAGAACCCTTAGTAATTTTGTATTGCTAATTCTAGGGTTAACAATTATTCATATTATTTCCTAAATTATTCATTCACAAGAAATTCCATCTTTTACCGGTGGTTCCATACTAAGACAGATCTAAACATAATAAACCTTGTTTTATGGAAAACGGGTTTTGTTTCACGGATACGATAACATGGGTATATATATACTTGTTAATTCTTTGTCATTTAACCATTATTTTTGTTTATAGTGCCACAATTCAGGAAGACATAGGAGGGTTTCAACTCAGCAAAAAGGAGAACGCACGTGGACCAAGGTGGCATACACTAAAATCATATAGGCCGAGTTCTCAATTACCCGAAATAACCAGTTGAATTTGAAGAGGGATAGAATACTCTACCTAATGTCATCGGAGGATCACAGTGACTCCGAACCATGCGCATTGAGCTTGGGAACAATCTCTACGCTTGCCTCGGGGTTCGCGCATGCACCGGAGAGAAGACCTGGTTTAATCGGGCCTACGATAGGGTTGGGGACACCTAGTTACGTTTCTAATTTTTCAATAAGTAGAATGAACTCAAAAGTTGAAATAAATCATACTAATGTGTAGTACGCGTCAATACGATTCCAACAGTATCTTATTTGTCGAAATCCGAGGTCGGGAAGGCCTCGAACCAGACGAAACAGCATGAGGGGTCTAAGTCAGACCGAATTGCCCTCACATGCGTTGCCTGATGTGCCCACGTACGCGCCACGTGTTGCCCGTTTGCTAGTAGATCGCCACCTGCACCGTCCGATCGCGCCACATGGCGAGATCCCGCGCGCCCTTGCTCATGATTGTGCGTGCGCCCATGCGAAGTGGCGCGCTGGTGCTCACTACGTGTCGTCGCCATACGTCACACCCTCGCTATGCGTCGCGTTGCCGCCGTGTATTTTGCGGTGGGAACCTTGGGTTTTGTGGATTCGCACCCAAGTTCCCGAAAAATAATTTTGATTTTTGGAAGGTTTTTCTTCTCTCTTTCTCTCTTGATTAGAGAGTTAGAGACTAATGGTGACCCAAGGGACCCAGGGGATCCTTATATAAGCCTTAGGGGCGGTTGTGATTAGGTTTAGTTGGGTGAAATACCCAAATTGCCGGGTTGGGTTCACCTTACATTTAAGTCCCTGGTGACTTCTTTTAGCCCTAACTTGAGTTATACACCTCGGAATCGTGCGAAACAACCGTCGTCGGAAAGCTTACAATGAAAGGAATCCAATGATACTACATATGGCACCCTTTTGACAAAGTTTGACTGGGGTTTGATTCGAAATACACGATTCTTGACAATTTAGGGGGCTTTAACACCAGCACCAAACCTTAACCGGGTTTTCGGATTCGAACTGACCCGAACCACTTTGAAATGACTCGGAACCTGGATTTTGGGTCGTTACATCTGTTATTTTTCACACTTAACCCATTTCATGTGTTAGTTATGTAGTGTTTAACTTAGTTTGTAGCTTAACTTAGGTATTTTAGCTAATGATGAGCCACACCTCATCAGATACTCCCTTGATTGGTCCACCTAGCATCTTCTGGATGTTGTGTCAAGAGGCTTAGTGGGTGCCATGGTATGGGACTCAAAGTGGACATTTACAACCATTAAGGGGTTATTTGGTGTTTGTTGACATCGTTGTGACCTAAGCAGGCATTCTATTTTATTGTTGTTTGGATAGTGTCCTTGGGTGCTAAGGGTTGTCTGCTATACTGGGAAAAAAAAAGTGGGGCCTCTAGCAGACCTCTATGACTTACTTGGGTCCCAGTGTGGTTGGGTCTTTTTGGTTCTAATTGGGCCTTGTTGAGCTTTTAGGCTAAGATTTATTGGATTTTTTGGCCCTATCAACACGTAATGCATGCCTTAGCATGCACGGGCCATTTCTGCGTTCATCAGAATGGGTGTGTAATTTTACACTTGTTGGAGATTTGTTGGAGATTTACGGGAAATAGGAAATAGTATTGTAAATCTCAAAAAATAAATGAAGGGAGTTGGACCCTTTAAATAGAGAGGGTCACTCCTATTTCAAATTCTAACATAATCTTCTAGAATGGGAAATAAATCTATAACAAACTTATCCCTAACCAACTTTCCTAAATAATAACTCTAATATCTTACACTCCCCTGCAAGTTGGAGCGTGCAATGCCCAACTTATTACAAAAGTGAACTCTCTCGCATTGTAGACTTTTGGAGGAGCAGGCAGTAGACTAGAGGAGCAAGAACGACCATAGCAGAGGTAGCAACCACAGTAAACTGAAGGTAGTAGTAATATAGTAGGAGATGATCCAAAGCAGGTAGTAGCAGTAATAGTGGTAGTAGATAGAAGAAGTAGCAACACAACTGTAGTAGAAATAGCAGTCACTGGCAATAATAGGGTGTAGCAGTAGTAGCAGCAATAGAAAATAATAGGGTTGTAGCAGGAGTAGTCATAGTAGTAGTAGTAGACAGTAGTGGGGTTGTAGCAATAGTAGTGGCAGTAGTCAGAGTAGGAGACGAGAATCCTCATTCAGTTCCCCTACCAATCCTCATAATCCTCATGATGGGTAATGGTAGGATTAGATGCTTCATTACTAGTAATCTAATTAGTAGTAGCAGTAGTCTCGGCTACAAGGGTTGTGGCAATAGTAGTAGCAGCAGTGGAGGAGGGCTCGCTCCTCAACAAATGTCTTAGACAATTTGTCTCTTCTACAGTAAATGGTAGGGAAGACTGCTCTATCACAGTCTCAGTAGCAGGGGACTTGGCAATAGAGGTCTGATTTACCCATGTGGGCTTGCTGAACTTTTTCCAGCAGCGATTTGAAGAGTGATTAGTTCATTGACAGTGAACACAGTGAGAGTAGACATGTCGACCTCATCCACGATCACTAGAATTGATCACCTCCCCCACCAAAGGCCACGTAGGCAGAGATGTCACTCATAATAGTTGGAGCAACAGGTGGTGTATCAACATCAATCCTTTAGAGGTGACGATATACTATCTCAAGATTAGGCACCAAGTTGGAGAATAGAATTAGGTTTCAAGTGAACTGGTATCGTAGTGTTAAGTCATCTAGAAACCTATATGTCTGCCACTTTACACGCTTAGTAACTTGCTTGTCGCAGCAGGCAGGCTGAAATATGGTAAGCTTCTTGAATAAACCCTTCAGAGTAGAGAAATATGCAACCAAGGACATGTTGCCTCGATCAATATTCCATATATGCCTACCTATATATGTCCACACAACAAGAGCTGTTTGTCTGAAAGGAGTACCTTTTCTCCAAAGTCTCCCAAATCTCTTTTGTTATTTTCTTGTACAGCATATTTGATGCAATAGTTGGGTCAATTATGTTCAACTAGTTCACCACTAAATAGTTATCTCTCTCCTACTTCTCGTATTTGGCAACCTCCTTGGATTCAAGAGCCCTATCTATTAGGACGTGTAACTTTTGTTGTCCTTCGACAAATATATGAAATGCGCATGACCAAAGAACATAGTTTGGGAGCTAGATAGTTGGATGATCATCCCTGAACCAGCACATAGGTGGTCGAGGTCTTGGTCTCGAAGTAATAGTAGGGTAGTCTGCGTCCTCCATGATAACTAAAGAACACGTAGGTAGGTAAATGTGCACCACGCATGCAGAGTTGAGAAATCAGATCACAAAATGTGGTCTTACATTTGTTATCGGACTATCAGAAGAGCAAGGCTGCACTGGTGAAGCCTAACTAGTAGCAACACAGAGATTATGGGCGATGATGGCGGTGTTGCAGGTCAATGAAGAGGCTGTGGGTGGCGCAATAGGGAGAGAGTGGGGGTTGCGTATCCACCGAAGGCTGCGATTAGGTCGAGCGACGTCATTAAATCCCAAAAAAGAGACCAACAGTGTGATAGGCGATGCTGCAGACCGATGGAAGTGGTCATGGCGATGTAGGTAGTCAAAGAAGGCCCTTTAGGCAACATAGCAGAGGATTTGGTGGCAATGGTCAGCCACCAGAGTACTATAGTTGGTCGGGTGACACTAGTGAAGGGATCACTGAAACCCTAGGAAGCTCCATCGATGCTGGTGAAGCGTTCTTCATTGTCGCCCAAATTGTACTAGCTAGATGTGAGAGTAGTTTGAGACCCTAGGCGAGTAGATAACGAAGGAGGAGGGTACTGAAGGGGTTGTTGGAGGGGCCAATGGACCCTTGCTCGAGGTCTAGCGATGCATGGTGGCATCGTTGATATATCCTTTCTTAGGGTTTCGTTGGCTGGAGTACCTCTCTTTCCCTTTTTTCTTTTTCCTTTTCTTCGATTGTTTAGTGGTGGAAGAAAGTGGAGAGGAGCAAGTAGGTACATAACACCATTCTAGGACTATTACTTTGATATCGTGTTGGAGATTTAGATGAAATAGGAAATAATATTGTGAATCTTGAAAATAAATAAAGAAAGTTGGGCCATTTATATAAAGAGAGCCACTACAATATAAAATCATAACCTAATCTTCTAGAATAGGAAACAAATCTCTATCCTTAACTAACTTTTGTGTAAATAATAACTCTAATATCTCTAATAGCACTCGTGTACAATTTTTGTATGATAGACTTTTCTAAGAGAGAGGGGGAGGGAGGGGAGTACAGGTGCAAAAGGACTGCGAGATGGATGAATATTTGATTGCTTAGACTAATGTTTTGGTAGAGTAACACATTGCTTGCATTGGAGTAAAACAGATTGGTTGTAATGTGATTATTCTATCTAGAATTCAATTACTCCAGCACCTTTTATGTAGTATGCTTTGCACATCAGGTCCAGGAGAAAGGAAAATAGTACACAGGTTCACAATAATTGAATGTTTGATCTTCGGGGTATGATGGAATTGTTGGTGATATTTGAGAGGCTAAAAGCAATAAAAAAAAGTGTTAAGTGTGTCTAAAGGGGAATGGCACAATACTTTGTAGTATGATGAAGTCTAATAAGGAAACTCTACAGAAAAAGGGTCATATTGACGAAAAAGATGTTAGTTGTGTTTGAAGGGGAATGGGACCAAAGTAGGGATGCAAACAGGTCAGGTTTGGTTCAACCCATATCTATTTACAAAATTTATATTCATATCCTACCCATTTATTTATTGGGTACAAAAATCCAAATCTATTCCCATATCCATCTACCTATCTGGTATTCACAAATGGTGCCCAAATTAGTGAAAGAAGAAAAAAAATATATAACACAATTCATTAATTGTTTATTTTTAACAAGTTTGAAACATAATGGCTTGAGCTACTCTAATTTTAAAGATCCACATTCCTGAAATAAATGTTCAATAGAAGCTTCAAAAGTTCTCCCAACTTTTAAAATCATGGAGAGAATCAGAATCAAGAGGGAGATTAGGGTTGAGGGAATGAGAGACTTAGGGTGGGACTTATATATTTCGGGTAAATAGGGATTTTATTCGGATATTCGGGTTTGGTAATCAGGTAGAGATTCATACCCATACCCATAACCATATCCAAACCCAACTGGATTTTTTGAATAAAACCCATACCAGGTTCGGGTCACGTTTACCAACACTTGCATCCCTAGACCAAAGTAAGTTCTATAGTAGGATGAAGAGATAAAAAAAATCTACAACAAAGAGGATGGCTAGCCTCATCTTAAGATAAAAGTGATGAAAGATTGGCACATTATTGAAGAGCAAAGAAAGATATGGTGGAGGTAGTTGGTGAAGCAATGACAATCATGAGAGGAAAATATTTTGAAATTAGTTAAAGCAAGGGAACAAGAATGAGTGAACCTACACATGTGAGTTGAATAACCTAAATAATGTGGAATCAATAATCAAAGCAATAAAGATAATGTAGAGCACTTGGATTTACGTGGAAACTCCACTCACGAAGAGTGGGAGAAAACCACGGGATAAGGCCTCGATAGGGTTCTGATTTCTATATTTCTTCTTAAAGGAATATGAGAGTACATGCCTATTTATAGGCCACTGCTCACAAAGTTCGCATCTTCTAGTGTGGCATTAAGTCAACAACCCAATTATCGCAACACTTTCCTTCAAGTTAGAGCATGGAATGCTTAGCTTGTAACACAAAGAAACCCTTTTACATAGCAGAACAAACAACACTCTTAATGGGTACAACTGACTCTTCTTTGTAGATGACAGTTGCACTTTTGTTCATTCCTGTAGGCAGGTATGTTGATAATGAAAGATTAGAGAGGCTGGAGCTTGACGAAAAATTGCTGTAGCTGGTTTTAATAAGTGCCTCTCCTCTGGAGATCTCAACTGGTGCTGGTGGCTCCCTGTTTAGTATCTCTGAAAAGGGTCTTCCTCTGAAGACTTCGAAAGTGGATCTCCCTCTCTAGAGTCCACAAAGTTGGATCTTCCACATAGAAACATGAAATAGACCCTTCTCCTGCAGACCTCAAAACTTTAGACCTCCCAGAGTTATGGTTTCTCATGTGTAATTCAAAAACAAAAGGGACTCCTGAATGGGGGATGACTATAAGAGGCTTCCACGCTCCCTCTTTCTTCCGTACTCGTATGGGAGAAGAAAATAACAATGAGAAGAAATACAAAAATAAATAATGATCACAAACATCGAAAATAATAATACTAGAGAAGAGCTTCTTCAACTCTTTCGATAAACGTGAACCTCATCATTTTTTTTTAAAATTTTTTTTCTTTTCTTTTTTTATTTTTCTCTTCCTACTGTCCATTCTTCCTTTTTTTTTGCAGAATTAGCAAGTAAGAAAGAAGGGAAAATAAAGAAGAAACATAAAAGGAAATAAAAGGCTAAGAGTGCCCTAATAGGGTTCAAGTGAACCTCACAGAGATGGCAGCCTTTAGCTCCTCCTTCGTCCTCTCTGTAATCTTCTCCATCGACCGCTTCAACGTCGCCATTCTCGTGCTGCTCCACGCCGTGACCTCGTGCGAGATCTCCGGTGGCATGATTTCGTCTCACAATCGTGCGAGGCCATCTCATGATTACAATCTTGTCTCACGATCTCGTGTCTTGTCTCATAATCACGATCCTTATGCGATCTCCTCCCACCTTAGCAAGCCCGACTTTGGCCTCGTCTCGTGCAAAGACTTAGCTTGGCACTGCCTTCTTCGTGCACTAGAAGAGGAGATCACCGGCGCCACCGCTACCTCAGATCTCCACCAGCACTTGCCTGAGCGTCGCTACGATCACTACACACGATCGCGAGCCTCTCCTCCCTCGCGGTGTCGTAAGAGGCACACCGCCTTAAAGCTCGCCGCCTTCCCCCTAGCGACGTTACCCGATGCGGTCTAGCAGATTGCTGCCTCGTCGCCTCTACAACCTTCATGTCGCTGCGTCGCCTCACCACGAGGATCGCAACGTTAGAGGCACCTCTAAGCCTTGCCTGGGCTCCTAGGCACTGATTGTTCTCCTTGCAGCCGATAAAAAAAAGAATGCCAAAGATAATCTAATTTTTAAATCAAACAAATAATCTTAAGAAAGAATTATTCTGATATCAAGTTTAATAATCTAAATAATACGGAAGAAATAATCAAAGCAATAAAGATAATGTAGAACACTTAGGCTTACATGGAAACTTCATTCATGAAGAGCGAGGAGAAACCATCGGAGATGGTCCAGATAGGATTTTGATTTCTATATTTCTTCTCAAAGGAATATGAGAGGAGTACACGCCTATTTATAGGTCACCACTCACACACAAAGTTCACATCTTCTAATGTGACACTAAGCCAACAACGCAATTCTCTCAACAAAGTAGATGAAGGCATGGAGATGCTTGTGACCAGTGAACTAGTCAAAATGATAACAACAACACAGCCTTTTCCCATGATAAGAGGGGTCAGATGTATAGATTCTTTTGCCTCTGTTATTTCTGGGCTAGATTCCAGTAATCAAGACAAGTAGAGATTACTTTCACATGTCACAGGTTCTGAATAGGTTGGATACATGTTAGTTAGCGAATTCAAAATCTTGTTTGCAGTGTGAGAACTATTGGTTGCCTGCTTCAAGAGAGACTCTAAAAATAGTGGAGCTTACAAAAGTAACATGATTGCTCATTGCTGTGTGATGTTGATACGCTGAATTCCAACTTTAATATGTTTTCCTTCAGATTGGCTTTTCCTTGACTAAATCACTCACAGAGCCATAAAAAATCGACAGAAATCCATGTACCAGCCTCACTTGACTTGGAAGAAATCTTTGTTTTCCATGTTATAAGGTAAAATGCTGGGCATCCTCTAAATTTGTCTTCCGTTATGGGTTTGTAATTGCCGTAATGTGTGCTTTTTTGTTCAAAGGTTCAGCGGTTATTTCTAATTCAGCATGGTTTGGATGGATGCATGGTACCCTGGGAGCTTTTTGGTGAATAGTGACCAGTATCTACCTTGTGATCTTCTATTTATTAGAGATTTAGTGAAACGAGAGTGGAATGAAATCAATCAAATTAACTTATTCATGAACCTTACCTCTTAATATATATAGAAGTAGGAAAAGTACAAACAACTCAAAAAAATAAGGAGCTACATAATAAAAACATGTAGCCCGAAGGGGCTTAACTCTTCCTCTTATGCTGGAGTATAGATGTCAATCATACTCAACTTGGATCAGCAAACATCAAACAAAGATCTAGGTAGCACCTTGGTAAAGATGTCAACTGCTTGGTCATCTGAAGACACTTGAGTAGTGAAAATAAGGTCACTTTAGATCAAGTCATGTTTGTAGTAACAATCAACCTTCACGTGCTTGGTCTGCTTATGAAACATGGGGTTGTTGGCAATGTAGGTAGTCACCTGATTGTTACATCTCATCTCCATGGGTGTATCAATAGATATATGCAAGTCAACTAGGAGAGACCTCACCACATCACCTCGGCAGCAGTGTGTGCCATGGTTCTATACTTCGACTCAACATTGGACTTGGAGACAACGAACTGCTTCTTGCTCTTTCAGGTCACCAGATTTCCTGCAACATAGGTATAAAAGCTTACAGTTAACTTCCTATTTGCCAAACACTTTGCATAATCAATGTTTGAATATGCCACAACACTCATGGAGTAGGTCCCTTTGGTGAATAAAGCCCCTCAACCTAGTGCCTTCAGGTATCTCAGCACCATCATTGCAGCATTCCAATGCTGCCTGGTAGGCCTGTCCATAAATCGGCTAAGTTTTCCAACCGAGAAATGTTAGATCTACTGATGGCCAGGTACAAGAGCTTGTCCACAAGTCTCCCATACTATCTGCTATACACTGCCCCAACCTTCTCATTATGTAGATGAATCTTCGGATCCATGGAAATGTTGGTTGGCCTGGCTCCCAACATCCCAATCTTCTAGAGTAGATCAAGAGCATACTTCCTCTGGGAAAGTATTACACCCTACTACAAGCAATCTCAATCCTAAGAAAATACATCAATGGTCCTAAATCCTTAATAACAAAGCTTCCTGCTAAGCATTTCTTTGCCCCTGTGATACCTACACTATCATCTCTAGGGATAATTAAGTCAACAACATATATAAGGAGAGCAACCACTCCTTTCCTTGTCTTCCTGACAAATAGGGAATGATTTGACAATGATCTCCTGAAACCAATGGTCTCCACCACTTCAGAGAGCTTCTGAAACCAAGTTTTGGAACTCTACTTAAGGTCATATCACCTTCCGCAATTTACATACACTCCCCTTGAGTCTCATCCCATGTAGACTTTCTCTTTTAGATCACCATAAAAGAATGCATTCTTTACTTCTAATTGATGAAGGGGCTAATCATGTTGAACTGCAACGGAGATCAAGATGTCCACAGTAGAAAGCCACATCACCAGAGAGAAGATATCAAAGAAATCCACATCACATGTCTATGTGAACCCCTTTGTAACTAACCAGACCATGTGTTTGGCAATTGACCATCTGAGTTGTATTTGATGGTGAACACCCTTCTACATCCAACAACCGTTGCTCCAGTTGGAGGCTCTGCAACCTCCCATGTGCTACGTAAGCGAAGTGCAACCATCTTATCTTCCATGGCCTAGTGTCATTTGGGATCAAGTATGGCCTGTTAGTAAGTGGAGGGAATCTGTGTGGTAGATAGGGCCTGACAGAACTTTTGATATGGAGTCCTCGAACACTCTGTAGAGATGGCTCTTGTATAATAGGGGTATTTGGGACAATGTCGGG
Organism: Thalassia testudinum; assembly: GCA_037157565.1. NCBI lineage: Eukaryota > Viridiplantae > Streptophyta > Magnoliopsida > Alismatales > Hydrocharitaceae > Thalassia > Thalassia testudinum. The sequence continues at coordinate 37,245,419 of JAZHRO010000012.1, read as the reverse complement.
GTGCCTTCCGAATAGTAATCGGAAGATCAAGATCATCAAATATTGTATCTACATGCTAGGTATCATCAAGTCTGAGTATTGTGTCATTAGGTGTTGTATTTAGGATGGTGGCTGGACTTCCTAGAGGATTGAATGATGCATCTTGAGCATCCTAGGGTGACCTTGTATCCACATCACTAGTTGGCACACCATTAGTCTATAAAACCTCTGTGTTTCTCTAAATAGGAGTCGATGCATCAGAAGAAGTTTGCTGCCTATAAGTAACTGGAAGCTTGTAGGTGATAGGGGGGTCATGATACCACATAGGATTAGGAGGTGGTGGCTCAAACTTGGTGGTTGGAGTATAGGCATAGGTGTCTCAATAACCTTAGGAGAAAGGTGTCTCCTTGCAGTAGAGAAGTACGAAATGGACTTGAAAAGTGACACATGCACTAATATGGTGACGTCCTTTGATAGGATCATAATATCAATATCCCTTTTGTGTCTGTGAATACCCAAGAAAAATACACTTAATGGCATGAGGAGCAAGTTTATCGTTGTTATGCCTATGGATATGTATAAAGGCAACACATCCAAAGACCCGAGGTGGCACACCAAATAGATTGCTATTAGGAAATAGGATGGAGTAGGGAACTTGCTCATCGAGAATAGTAGAAAGTAGAAGGCATCCTGTTAATAAGATAACAGGCAATCAATATTGCATCTCCTCAGTATCTATCTAGCACACTATTTTGAATTAACATTGTTTGTGCGACATCAAAAATGTGCCTGCACTTCTATTTTGTCACTATTTTGCTAAGATGAATGGGGACAGGTCGTTTGATGAATAATGCTATGCTCTCGATAAAAGGTGCATAGTGAAGTAGTGGAGAACTCCAATGCATTATCTGATCTAATGGTCTTCACCTTTGTCTCACACTGAGTTGTGATCTTCGCTAAAAAAGCACAAATCATATTACCTGTCTCAGATTTGGTCTTCAATAGAAAAATCTAAGTAAAACGAGAAAAATTATCCCCGATAGCTAGATAGTATTTGAGTCCCAGACGATTCGGAGTCCAATTAGGTCCCCAAATATTCATATGTAACAATTGAAACAAGGTTTGGGACCCCCAATGTTGACTTTTAAGGAATGTACTCTTATGATGCTTCCTATGTTGACACACCTCACATTGAAAGGTGGCAATAGGAGAAATCTGTGATAGTATTTATCTAAGTTTTAGCAATGTAAGATGACCAAACTTGAGTTGCCACCAGTAGCTAGAGGCATCCTCTGGTAAGAAAGAAGCATGTCCTACATAGGGCAACTGAAGAAGACGATAAACCTCACCTTCCTCACGACCACACCAAATGGTGTGCCCAGTAAGAATATCCTCAAACGTAAGAGACATAGCATTGATGACTGCCTTGCAGTTCAACTCCTTTGTAATTCGGCTCACTGATAGCACTCAGTGGAAAATTAGGGGCTAGAAGAATGTTCTTTAACTTCATGTGTGGGGCTACACGAACCTTCCCCTAATCAGATATGGGAGATTGTTTGCCATTAGTAACCTGCACAGATTTGCTTGGTGAAACCAGACAAAGGGTAACGAACTGTCTCGTATCACCACAGATATGTTGAGATGCTCCTGAATTAACAAGGCAATCTACCTCTCTAGCTCGAGATTGGCAAGCTATTCCTGCTTGGGAATCACCATACTGCATATACACCTGAAGCAATGCCTCGTACTCTCTCCTAGAGACAGTAACATTGCCAGGTATCTCTCCTGTCATCACAGATGCTTTAAAATCAATGGCTAAAAATATTTTCTCCTTTGTTTTTGGTTGAAGCATGGTATGATCATGATCATGGCTTCCAATGGTCATCATACACATCTCTGGCCATCAAAGACAACTCTTGCCCTTTGGCTCCACCCTCGGATCAAAGAGAGGGAGTTGGAAAAAATGAGCAAAATCAATCTTTTTCTTTAACCTTACCTCCTTATATAGAGAGAGGTGGGTGCAAATTACATGTGACCCCATGATGAAAATAAAAAATAATAGCGCACCACGACACCATGAAACTAACTATACTCCGTAACACTCCCCCTCAAGCTGGAGCATAGATACCAATCATACTTAGCTTGGATACACATGAATCAAATGCCGATCTATCTAGTGGTTTGATAAAGATATCAGTCGTCTGAGCCTTTGAAGTGACTTAGGAGGTAAAGTAAATTCTTTCTGAATTAAATCTCTGGTGTAATAGTAATCTACCTCCACATGTTTGGTGCATTCATGAAACATGGGATTGTTGGTAATGTAAGTGGTAGCTTTGTTGTTGCTTCGCAACTCCATAAGCTCATAAATCTGTATATGTAGATCACTTAGCAAGGATCTCACCTACATCAATTCTGCTGAGGTCTGAGCCATAACACGATACTCAGACTCAACACTGGATTTAGACACCACAGTCTATTTTTTATTTTTCCAGGTGATCAAATTCCCTGCAATATATGTACAAAAACCTCTGGTAGACTTTTTGTCATCATGGCTACTTGCATAATCTGCGTCAAAGTATTCAACAATCGCCATAGATGTCCCTCTAGTGAAAAGAAGACCTTGTCCTGGTGCTCTCTTCACGTACCTGAGCACCATCATGTCTGCATTCTAGTGCTGTCTAGTAGGCTTCTCCATAAATTGGCTTAGCTTTCCTACTGTAAAGGAAATACCCAGCCTAGTAACTGTCAAGTAGAGCAACTTCTCCACTAGCTGGCGATACTGTCTAAGATCAATTGGCTTTGCATCGCTATCATATAGTCGTGCCTTAGGATCCATGAGAATATTTGCTGGCTTGGCTCCCAGTATACTTGTTCCTTTAGCACATCAAGAGCATATTTTCGTTGAGATAGCACAATACCATGCCTACTATGGGCTACTTCTATCCTGGTCGGGTGTGTTTTGCATGTTTGAAATCGGGGTTACAAGTAACCCGTCGTTGTAGTTGCAAAACGCGTCGATTAGATAAAATTTATACCGAAACTTCAAGGGAGTCCCGAGTCGAACACAGGGAGGCGATGTTTACTTTAATTGAAAATCGCGCTTCGTTTTGTTTCTTTTTGGTATTTTAGGATTTTGTTATTTTTTTGTGTTTTTGTAAGGAGAAGACAAGCAGAATAAATCATAAGAGATATGGAACAAATATTTTATATATCATGAATGTCTATTACAATATTCTAGGAAAGCATAAAAAGAGAGGGAGGTGAGGAAATCTCCCGAATCGGCTATTTGGCGAGACGACGGTGCCTGGCGGAAGCTCGGATGAAGGAGATGAGGAGCGAGACGACAGAGGTGAGATGCAGGAGGACGTCGGGTAGAGGAAAGCTTCGGCGTGGCTTCGGAGTGGAGGTGAGAAGATGGAGGTGATCTGCTACCGGAATGGAGGTGGGAGGACGGCTCTAAGGTGACCTATGAATGGGGATGGGAAGGTGGAGTATTTGGTGGGGCAGAGGTTCGCTAAACTAATAGGCGCCTTGGGAGCTTGAGGGCAAGCTCTAATAGAGCGTTGGTAGGCTTGCTAGAGCTTGGGAGTAGGTGGGAGTAGGGTAGGTAGAGATAGCTTGGAAGGGAGTGGGTGTAGGTCCTTTTATGGTTGAGGAGAAGAGGCAAAAATAGGTATGGGACCATTAGTGACATCCAGACCATCGCTGGAAGCGTCTCTGTAGGCAGCTCATGCCCGCTCATGCCCATAGCTGGCTTTGCTGGCATGCGAAGAATTAGCGATGGTTGTAAGCGTCGCTGTAGGTCAGCTCATGCGCCGTTGGCGCTGCGCTCCCCTCAGCCGCGTGTGCACGCACCCACGCGTTGGCGCTTTGCTGTGTGCATGCACGCCTCCACGTGCGCGCCCACCCGCGCTGCTGTGTGCGTGCGGTGGTGCGTGCGTGTGTTGGGCGGCCTGGGCTGCATCACGTGGCGCAATCTGGCCCATCCATCTTTTTTTTGTAGGGGTTGCTACAGAGGTTGGATTGAGTCGATTTTCACGCCGTTAGGCTGCGATCGTCGAGCCGAATCCGTCGCGTGGTCGGACTTGTCATTTGAAGCTCCGAATTTTGTCACCTAGTCCCTTGGCCGTTGATATTCCTCGGACTGTATATGGTACTACGAGACTTCGATCAAGGCGATTTCAGAAGCGTTGGACTTCGATCGTCGTCTTGATCAGATCCGTACGGTCGGATCATCAATCCGAGGGTCTGAAATAAATATCCTTCTCTCCTGACCACAAAAAGGACGCAATTAACATAAATTATATACTATAAATGTAGAATGATGCATGCTATGCAATACTTATAACATGAAATGCAAATCTAAGCCTAGGAACATGCATGAATAAGCATTTTACCCTCAATAAATGTGTTTATATCATATCCCAAGGAAATATGTCAATGGTCCTAAATCCTTCATCACAAACTGATCTGCCAAAGTCTGTCTAATTTCAGCCACACCTGTTGTATCATCACCAGTGACATTCAAGTCATCAATATAGACTAAAAGAGCAACAATACCTTTCCTTATCTTCCTAATAAACAAAGAATAATCTGCAGACGATATGGTGAACCCCACAAACTTTACCACCTGAGAAAGCTTCTGAAACTAAGCTCTTGGGCTTTTCTTAAGGCCATAAATGGCCTTCTGCAATCTGCATACACACTCTCCTTAAACCTTGTAATCGGGAGGTTGCTGCATGTAAACCTCCTCCAGTAAATCCCCATAGAGAAAAGCGTTCTTCACATCAAGCTGGTGAAGATGCCTATCTCGCTGAACTGCCACTGAAATCAAAATCCTCACTGCAGATAGCCGAGCCACCGGTGAGAGTGTCAAAGAAGTTCATCCCATATGTTTGGGTGACTCCTTTGGCAACAAGTCGGGCCTTGTATCGTGCAACAGATCCATCTGTATTTGACTGCAAACACCCATCTGCAACCAACTACTGTAGCACTATCTCGCAAAGGTGTAATCTCCCAAGTACCACGAGAAGAGAAGTCATCTCATCCTTTATGTCATGACACCACTTTGGATCAAGCATAGCTTGCTGGTAAGTGGTATGGATAGATATTGTAGAAAGAGCACGATAGAAGCTCTCAAAAGCTGACCTAGGGCCATCAATAGCAAGACTACCGGCAACACGGTATCTGGACTTACAGGTGCGAGGTGCCTTCCTAATAGCAATAGGAAGGTCAAGATCAGCCATCTGATCCTCCTGTACTAGCTGTGAAGCAAAAATATCCTCATCCGAACATCCATCATTAGGGAGTGCCGTATCATTACTTTGCAACTTGTTTGTGGTCTCCTGAGGTGGAGGTGGAGTCTCTGTGGTTGCTGTAGGAGGTGGCATCGGGAAGGTACTGTGGGGTTGCAAATATGTAACAATAGGCTCAGAGAACTTTATAGCACAACCCTCTATAGTAGAAGGGGTAGAGATAGGTATCTCCTCTAAGGGAACAGGAGGTATAGGCATTGAAGCCTTCGTAACCTTAGGGGATAAACTCTAGGCAACAGTGGAAAAATATAGGATAGATTTATGAAAGGTGACATCAGCACTCACATAGTGCCTACCAATAAGAGGATCAAAGCATCTATGTCCTTTCTGAGTTCGTGAATATCCTAAGAACATGCACTTGACTACTCGTGGTGCCAACTTGTCTCGCCCTAGAGAGAATATGAACAGATGTTGCACATCCAAACAAACGTGGTGGTACGTGAAACAACTACTCTGGATGCAATATATGCCAAGGAATCTGCTTATGAAGCACTGAATTGGGTATTCTGTTGATTAAATAACATGCCGTGAGGACTGCAGCACCCCAATATAGTGGAGGCACGCTATGATGAATCAATAAAGTGCGGGCCACATCCAAAAGATGTCGATGTTTCCTCTCAGCCACACCATGTTGCTGAGAGGTATGAAAGCAAGTAGTCTAGTGCACTATCCCATATGACCTGTAAAACGCAGACAGCCTGGTGGTACATAACTCAAGTGCATTATCAGATCTGATTACTTTAATAACTGAATATTGAGTCTTAATCTCCACCATGAAATGTTTGATGACAGAACCAACATCTTACTTGTTCTTCAGCAAGAATACCCATGATAGGCAGGAAAAATCATCCACAACTACTAAATAATAATGGTGAACCTTGCCTATCTGGTATCCGACTCGGCCCCCACACATCTATGTGCAGTAACTTAAACAAGGTTGTAGACCCAGAATGGGTACACACCGGGTAGGAGGTACGATGGTGCTTGCCCATTTGGCACACATCACAACATATCCGAGTTGCAGGAGAGATATGTGGAATGACCCATCGGAGGCTATCGAGAAGATGTCCAAGTTGAAGATGCCATTGAACGGCTCTCCCTGTAGCAAACGATAGTTCTCGACATGTAGAGGGAAGCAGAGTCTGAATCAGATGATAGACTCCACCCTCTACATTTCCACCAATCGTCTTCCCTGTCAGTTTATCTTGAATGATACATCTCACGTCATTAAAGATTACACGACAATTAAGCTCCTTAGTAATTTTACTAACTGAGAGTAAGCTCATAGGAAAGTCTAGTACATAACATCAGGTAATCTCAAAGTAGGAGTCACCGGTACCTCCCCCTGACCTGCTATCCTGGAGTGTCTGTCATCTGCAACTTGCACTGTCCTTCCTGCAGGTACAGATCTGAGATGGGTAAAATGATCCCGATCTCCATTGAGATGTCGTGAAGCCCCTTAATCAACAAGCCACTCCATACTACCTTGATTCCTACCGTGTGCAATAGAACCCAACTCAGTGGCTCTTTGGAGCCCATCATAATGGTTACAACCTCGAAGCGATTTCTCATACTCACTTTAGGTAATGGTCACTATATCATCTACCAACCTCTGTGTGGTAGAGGTGCTTGGACCAATATGAAAATAAGCCATACTGATATCGTGAAATCATAGATTCACTAAGAAACAAACCTCTAGAGCACATGATCAGGGGTAAATCATACCAAAAAAGGAGACGGAGAATCGATATGAAATTTTCAGATCATGATCATGAGCGGTGGAGGGCAACGATTGCTTTCTCTTGGCAGCAGCGCCCCTAAGTGGAGCAGTAGCAGGCGGAGCAGTAGTGGCACCCCTTGGTGGGCGGTAGCCTCCTGAGCGAGGCGGAGCAATAGTAGACACCCCTGGGCGGAGCAACAGCAACTGCGCCTTTGGGTGGCGGTGCCCCTTGGTGGAGCAATAGCAGCTCCCTCTGGGTGGCGGGGCAATGGAGGAGTCTGGTAGACTCCTCTGCAATGCTACCCCGCCACCTCCCTTCACCGGACGGTAATGGCGGTGCTGAGCGAGGGGGCAGTGTTGGCGGGGTTGCAAAAGGTGCCCCTTGGGTTAGGGTGGAGGTCTTGGAGGCTTGTTTGGGTGGGGTATCTAGGGCATTGGTCTAGGACCATTACTCTGATACCAAGTTGGAAAAAATGAGCAAAATTAATCTCTTTCTTTAACCCTTACTCTCCTTATATAGAGAGAGTTGGGTGCAAACTACATGCAATCCCATAAAGAAAATAAAATAATAGCACACCATATGATACCATGAAACTAGAGTCCGTAACAGAGGGTTTTGACACCCGCCAAATTTAGACATCATATTGACTTCAGCTATGAAATTAAACTCAGCGAGAAGCCAAACCATCACATCATCAAACCGGCCTAGCAACCAATATCGGGGCATAAGAAAACTCCAAACAATTGCCTTTTCCTTCACGTGACCATTGCCGCCTCAGTGTGAAGGAAGGAGGGTGATAGATCACCCCTCTGAATCAGCACAACGCAGGAGAAGAGACAAACCCCACGCTGCAGCACAGGGTCCAAAGCCCCCTGCACCCACCGGTCTAGCGGCAGTGCAGCGGGCTTGGATGACCGCTACAACCCTGGCAGCGGCGCGGCAACCCCCTAGCAGCACCGCAAGGACCAAGGGCTACTGCTGCAACCCACTTGGAGTGGCGCAGCAGCGGCCCCCCCCCTCCGGTGGTGCTGCTGGGCTGCCGTTGCTCCTGGTGGTAGTGCAAAGGCCGGTGGTGATGTGGAGGAGGCCGGACAACAATGAAGCGAGAGGAGATTGGGATAAGGTGGAAGGGTGAGGAGGCTATATTTTCGATTGGATACATGAGCATCGACCTATGATCGCTGTTTTGATACCAACTGAAATGAAATAAATCGAATTAACTTATTCATGAACTCTACCTTTCAATAGGTGGGAGAAGTACAAACAACTCAAGAAGATAAGGAACTACATAATTAAAACATGTAGATTTAAGGGGCTCAACAATGGGCACGTTCAAATTGCATTTCATGGCTGAAATTCTGCATAAAAAATTACGGCTGCAGCTCTGTAGGAGGGAAGAGATAAGGTTCTGCATTGAAGGTGCATATGCTAATTCAGTGAACACTGTGGAATAAATTCAGCCTGTAATATAGCTTAGAAGCGAATCATCACTTAGTATGCTGTTTTCAGGGTAAAAACACAAAACCTTCGGCTTCTGTTTGAGAAAGTTGCTTGAACATTGAAATGCTGCCATGAGTGCCCTTTTTTTTCCTCAAGTGACCATGGGATATTAGATCGGCTTTCTTCTTTGTGCCCCAAACTGATTTACTGTATCATGGCATTTTGTATCTTGACAGACTTGTTCTCTGGAATTTTCAAGAAATTTGGTTGCCTCGATTTCTTATATGTAGTATTCATTTTGAAGTTGCTAAAACGTATTTGTCATAACAGGGAGAAGTAGTTCCAGATCCATCAACCAATTCTACATACTGCGTTTATGATTCAGATGTTGCAACAGGCTATGGTGTTGGTGCTTTTCTGTTTCTGATCTCTGGTGAATCACTACTGATGGTAGTCACAAAATGCATGTGCTTTGGGAGACCTCTAACCCCTGGCACCAATCGTGCTTGGACCATAATATATTTTGGCTCTTCCTGGTATACAGTCCACTCCAAAAAAGAAACATAAACTCTGATATGCTCACTTTGCTTCTAATCTGCAAGAACTTCCAACAATAATCATGTTATTTGCAGGCTGACCTTCTTAATAGCAGAGGCCTGCCTAATTGCTGGTGCAGCAAAGAATGCCTATCATACCAAGTACAGGGATGCCTTTTATGCCCATGACTGGTCTTGTGAGTCCCTGCGAAAAGGTGTATTCATTGCAGGTGCTGTGCTTGTGGTGTTTACCATGATCCTCAATGTGTATTACTACATGTACTTCACCAAGGCTACAAGCCAGGTTGCACGCAGATCTAGCAAAGCTAATGGGAGTGTTGGCATGACTGGACATGTCTAGAGGAAATATTATCTGTGCAAAGGCAACCATCAGAGCTGATGCTTCTGTTATATGTATACACGACAATTGCTGTCTGACAGCTGATATAGGACAAGGAGATTTCTTCTTTAGTAGGGAATGTTTTTGCTGTTCGTCTACTTGTAGATGGTGCTTCTTGAGAGGGACAGTGGAAATGCTTTAGCAAGATCATATCTGAGTCATCATCGGCGTACTGGTTTTTAGGACCTATTATGGGACTTCAGAAAACCAGATTTTTATTGCCAAAATTGCTTCTGCGGATTTGTTTATTAGAGGTTATCTTAATAGCTTAGCATGTAGTTTCTACAGTTTGATGCTTGGCCATACGTATCAAACAGGTATATCGTTGTTTTTGGTGCATTTTTTCCTTTTTTGATTGATAAGAACAGTACTTTTTTTCGTGATAAATTGCTTGGGAAATTATTTTAACCTAGCTAGTCGACATAGCAAGACGAGTGTCTATTGTCATGGCAATGTCCACTACTACGAGAAATCAATGTGGCTGCTGGACTTGTCTTCCTTTCGGTGTTCCTGTGCCTTTGTCAATATATTTTATCTTGAAAATAGCTGCTCTAAGAATGGGTAAAGCATCTAGTGTGGATTCAGATGACTTAGGTCGAGGCATGTATGGAATACTCTGTTGTTGTAGGGGATTTTTGTGCATTGAAAATAGAAAAAAAATGAATTCTGGGCGCTGAAGGAAAAGTTGGAAATGAAATCAAAGAAAATCTAAATCCCTTTTACCAAACTTCTCTATGTTTGTTTTTACAATAGGAAATAGTGGGAAAACAACCCTCCTTGATTCCTTTCAAATTCCACCCGTTGTGATAGGACAAATAAATTTTATGTCAGGAGAAAAATTATGAAATATTGGGAAAGGGAAAGAAAGGCACAAACTCTTGGAAAGTGATGGAGATGCTTGGTTGAAGGGAAATGGTTGTTTTCTTTTCCTTTTTTTTTTTTTTTTTCCTTTCCCTCATTTTTCAAAAGCACAAACCCTCTTTAGATGTAGTCGGGTCCCTTCTCTCAATTTCTTATCTAATTAGCTATCTAGTTCCATTAGGACATGTACAAACAGATATGAACGTATGTTTTGTTGTATTGGTGGGGTAAATCTACCATAGAAACCATCCAACATATCTGCTAATTTATCTGAATGAGATTGTTGGGATTTGTTTAGATGTTGATAGAGATTGCGGGGCTTATATATCACGAATTTATATAAATGTCCTTGTAGACAGTGAATATTACAAATCAGTCCTTTCGTTCTTGATATCTATATCCATTTGTCTGCATTCATCATCAAGTACTAACTGTTTTGGATCCAAAATAAATGACTTTTTTTATTTTTATGCCTTTAGATTTCTGTTCTTCTTACAACTCCACTATCTTGCACCTTCCCCTCGTCTCCCCTCCTGCGCCACCTCTTCCAGGTGGTTACATAACAATTTTTAATTTTGATGAATATTATCTTGAACCGTTGACTGATTCTTTCATCCTTGGGGAAGTTTTCTAGATAATCCCAAACTTGAGATATTGTCAGTCGACTAACGGGATATCTTTGGCAGGGATGTTCAGTAAAGTGAGGAAAGCTTTGCATGGAATAAAAAAAAATTTCTATATAAACACCCTTGTAATCTTTTAAAATTATATTCATAATTTTGCCTTTCTATATTCAAAATTATCCTCCACGAAGTTGTTTTGAAGTCAAATAACCCTTTGCTACGGTAAGCTTTCATACCAACCAAACAAGGGACTAATCTTGAAAAGGATGTGCTATGACCAGGGGAGAGGACCGCGGGGTGGGCGGGAGGGTGTTGTGGGTGGTGGTGACTGGAGGGTAGAGAAGGCAGAGGATGTGGCAGTGACAGGAAGGATACTGCAAGAAGAGGAGGCAATTGGAGGAGATAAACGGAGGAGTTCAGAGGGGGCAATTGGGGAGGGTGAGGAGAAGGGAAAGGGGGATAGGCATGAGGTTTACGAGAGGGTTTTGATTCTTTTTTACCCCCAGCTTCTTTCACAACCTGTGGGACTACATTTCTGTGATTACACGCTAACATAGAACGCCTAACTCGATGTTTGAGATTGCCTTTCTCATCGTTTAAATAACAAGATAGGTAAAACAAAACTATTTATTTTTCTAGTGGGGCCTACTTCGATGTTTAGAGATTGAGAGAGATGAGTTATTTTGATGTTTAGATGTCGGAGTAGTCCTTTCTCACTGCGGGGGAATGATAATGGATACTAAATATCGATTTTTGTTTCGATCAAAGTTGACATTTATATCTGAACATTGAAATATCCACAGCCAACTTGACATTCATTAGATGTCAAGATTATTCTATGAATCTCAACGTTCTTTTTACATGACAATGAGAAAAGGCCAGGTTCTTTTGCAGTGCCTATCTTAACTACATCATGCCTCTCTAAGAAAGGGAGCTTGGAATGGGCATTAGAGTCTTGCATAAAAAAGAAAGTCTTAACTTGGATGACGATGTTCCTCATCTATGCCACTACAATGCAAAGGGCTTGATGTTTAGAGAAGAGGAGGTAAGCTTTGAGGCACAAGAGGGCAAGAGTAAGTTCAAAGTGTTTGTAAATAGTCATCCTTCACTCTTCATCTCATAATATAATATGTGCCAAAAAATTTATGATACCTTAATTACACCAATCATTACACATATATGTGAATGTTGACAAACAACGTTGTCATCCATTTGTAACTATTCTTAAAGGTGTGAAAATGACTCCCAACATACATCTATGTGTATCGGCCATGGTTCTTGATCCCCTAGGCATCCGACAGGCCCTTTACGACCTCCACACAGTAGCTTTCTCTTAGCGACAGCTTTGTGATGGCTATTAAGGACACCAATGATGGTGTGTAATAAATAAAGACCTCCACGAATTGAGCCAAGGGAACATGATTGCACTAATGACATGGAGTAAAGTCCTCATTTAGTGAGCAAGGATTAGCCCATGCCACAACTTGCATTAGGGAGCCTAGGCTCATTGGGGTTAGCATTTGATTACTTGAAACAATCGTGCTCTTCCATTGACTTCAAAGGGATTGAGTGGAGGGCAAAAAGGAATCAAATCCCATAGGTTTTAACGTTGTGTAAAATATCCCACAACTCAAATGATGATGGGATTATTACATTGAATTTATTTGGAAAGTACCCTTTTTACAATGATGCTTCTCTTGAGGCAAGTTTGCAATGCCATAAAGAACCTAGTGGAATAGTGCATAACCTAAATAAGGTCTACTTCTCAATCAAGAATGCAAGTGAGTAAGGGAGGCACATGTGCCCCAAGCCCGTGCCAGTGTTTATCCATTCAGCCTTAGCCAGGTAAGAGAATTGGCTATCCAGTGTGGTTCTTCTTGTCATAACCATCTTAATAAGAACTATAATGACGCCAATACAACAACCCGATTAAGGAAATCCTGGAAGAAGGCCTTAAGTCAGGCAAGAGTTGCTACTCTCTTAGTCCTAGTAATGCTTGCCGTCTCAATGTCCATTCATGCCAATATCAAGAAAATAACATAACATACCAGCCTTTTAAGGCATGGTTAACCATCTCAAGGATCAATCTTAGCTTACCTTAATTGTGATTCCTCTAGCATGATGAACACAACACAAGATTTCACGTCATGCTTAGCTTCCCTTACCAAGGTTCAAACTTTAGCCAAGCAAACCAATTCCAATTAAGATCTATGATTCTCGTGATGCAACTCAAGGACCAGGAAAGAGAAAAAATGACAGCAAGAATGAGATGGAGATGGGGTGAGATGAGGAGAGGGAAAAGAGGATATTTGGAATGAAAAAAAATGCAAAGAACATGGGAGAAGGATTTTGGTCCTCATTTGAAACCATGGAATGTCTTGTGCATATACCAATTATGCAAGGATCCTTTTGCTTTTCCCATCACATCATGGTAAGCAACTTCTTTTAATAAGAATGGATCGGAAATTGGTTAAGATCGTGTAACTTCCTCACCTCACTAATGTTTAATCGCTCTATGTAAAAATTGATTTTCACCGTGGTGGTACTTGATAGGTAGGTTAAGTGTGTTACTCGCACTTGTTTATATTACTTAATCTGCCTTCCATTTGCGTTAGATTAAGAGAAGTTAATTCGGTGCAAATTTATTCCACCTCCTTATAGAATAAGTTTAACTCGCCTGATCACCCAAATGTCAAAACCTACTTATCCCACCGCTCCTTCTCTATTTCTTTACTTATTCCAAACATATATTTCACATACCAATCTCCACCTATGTACTTTTTCAACATTAATGGAGATGCTAAGGTGCTAGGATCTTTCTCACTCCATTAATCATGATTTGTCAAATAATTTCCAAGTGCAGATGTTCTTCTTGGTTATCCAACAGTAATTAGTTGAGTCTCAATTTGTACTTTTAACTATAGCTAATCTCTAAATCAACTCAAGTTTTAAGTGCAAAAGTTATAGACCATGCCTTGTATTTGCTTGTTTTCCAGGTAAGCATTTGCGATTTGGTTTAAATTGACAACAATCCATCTATGTTTAGAGGAAATGCATGCTAAGGTGAAGATGATACCAACGAGGAGGTTATGGTCCAATTAGTGATATGTGAGGACTCAATAAGCCAAGATAGGATATAAATGATGGTGGCACTTGGAGCAAAGGGATGAAGAGGATGACAAGAGGGAAAGAATCTACCTCCTATAAATTTCTATTGGCATGTAAATTAAAATATACATAACTTTCATATCTTTTAGCCCATTAAAGAGCAATGAGTCCACTTGTGACGTGAATGGAGTCTCTTGCCCCCCAAAAATTCTCAAACTTGCACTCTAAAGATTCATACAATTGAGTTGTGAGCCCATGGGTTTCTTTCCCTCCATAAATGCCATTACAATTAAGGATGCAAGTTTTCTTAAATCCAATTCGAATCCGACTCAACCTGACCCGAAAGGAATGGGTAAAATCCAACCTGAACATGATAGGATTCAGGTATGTGTTTTATCTAAAAAATCTGACTGGGTATGGGTACGGATATGGGTGTGGATCTATACCCGATTACCTGATCAGAGTACCCGAATAAAATTCTCATTTACTCGAGATATAGAAATTCCACCCTAATTCTCTCATTCCCCAACTTTAATCTCCCTCTTGATTCCCTTCATGATTTTGAAGGTTGGGAGTACTTCTGAATCTTCTATTGAATATTTATTTTTGTGATGAAGATCTTTATTTGAAATGTACTTGTATTTTACCTTTCTTTACATTTTTTTATTTTTGATATATTCCCCCTGAAATTTTTTTTTGTAATAATTTCAATAAAGATCACTAAAATTGGAGTAGCTTGAGTTCTTATGTGTTAGGCATGTTAAAAATAAACAATTGATGAATTTTGTTATGGATTTTTTTTCTTTTTAACTCTAATTTGGGCACGAATTAATTGTAAGATCAATTTATAAATAGGTACCTGATGGGTAAATGAATACTTGATGAGTAGATGGGTATGGGTATAGATTTAAATTTTTATACCTGAAGGGTAAATGAGTAAGGTATAAGTATGAATTTTGTAAATAGATATGAATATGTATTTAGCTAAATCTAATCCAACGCAACTCATTTGCATCCCTAATTACAATTTGGACAAGGGGCTGCTGGCAAATACACTTGGCAAGGGACAGTCACTAGATTAAAAGGGCAAGGGAGCAAGACGTGAGGACTAGGGATGTCAATGTGGGCCTGCCTGACCAAAACTCAACCTAACTTGATCCCAGTAGATTGGTTAAATTCAAAGCATTTAGTTTGTAGATGGATATAAAATTTGATTTAAAAAGCTTAGTGGATATAGAATCTTAGTTGTAGGTATGGCCGTTTGCCTATTTTTCAACCCATGGATGTTTTTAAGCTTTTATGTTAGGAATGGTGTGGCCCATGAGTTTATTGTGCTAATTAAGCATCGATCCAAATTCTTTTGATGGGAAGATTGTACATTCTAATTTAAGAATAGCCCATTTATTAAAGAGCACCGGTTTCCGACGTCTATTTGGACTTTTTTTTTTATACCTCCGCTCCCATCCAAAAATAACTTTATCTTTTAGATTTCTGTCTCCAATTTTTTTTTTTTTTTTATATAACAGGCTGTAAAATTGATCGAGGAAAAAGTATATATACATGAAAATTAGAAAATTAACGTTCGTTATGGCGGTCATTTCTAAGTCCTCCCTCTTATCTCCGAAGGGGAGACACATGGTCGGATGAAAAATATAGCTATTGCTGTAGGATGAGCAATGGATTATCGATTGCTCATGGGCTTCATCTGGCCGATGGATATGACTTGAGACAGCAACATTGTAGCGATATAAGAGCATAGTAGTGATTGACATTGTAGTAAGATAAAAGTCAAATAGAAAGAATGAGATAACCATTAATCATCAATTATTAACATGATATAAAAAAATCTTTACTTTCATTAAAATAATATTAAATAAATACCTATTAATACTATATCACACTTCCTATCATTATATCTCCCTACCCTTGTATTTTAATTCAACACCTCGTAACTTATTTTTATAATATTTTTCTCGTTATAACCCGAGTACCGAGAGGAGAATTGCTGATCGAGACGCATTCATGTACACCACTCACCATCCAACGGTCGAAGGGTGACAAACAGCACACCTCTCTCACAGAAAAAACATAAAAAATAAAAAAAATAAAAAGCAGTAATAACCGTGGCATATAGGAAGGACCTCACTAATATCCACTAACCAGATGGAGAGGGAGACACGTCTAATCATGTCAACTCCCCTGCACGAGATTCTCTCCGTGGTAAACTGACAGAGGATGGGATCCGATTTCTTATAATTTCCCACTGTACTTCACTGTATGACACTCTGACAAGAAACTCGGAGTCTTTGCTTTCATCGGTCTCTTTCATCTAAGCGCCTCCCTAATTTAAAATTTGTGAAAAATTAAGGAAATGTACGTTTGAGTGAGTGATTAGTTTTAATCGATCTATTTTAATTTTTATTAATAAAAATTATTTTTTTATAGGTTAAGTTTTATTTTCTAAGTAAAATTATTTCCTATACATAAAAATTTATATTTCAAGTGAAAAATATTTTACTATCAATAAAAAGATAAAATATATTAATGTATTTTCATTTTCAATCCATATATTTAATATATTTTTATTTTTAATTAATTAAAATTTATTATCAATCGATTTATTTTAATTTACTAAATTTTTAACGAATTAATCTTGATCACATGTTCCAAATATATTATAATATATATTTTCATACTCATATCCTTAAAATTTTGGATGTAAGGTATCCTTACAAAAGGTATTTCCTATTAAAATAACACCTTCAATCACGGTGGGATTTTATTTATTTTATTTTATTACATCAACACTAATATATATATATATATATATAATTCAATGACCACATCAATCTCATCCCACTCACGTATAAAAATATTAAGGAATTTTTATATAAATATTATTAAGAACTTTTAAATTTACTTACTATTCATAAAAAAAAATCATGTCATTCAAGGTAAAATATTTATGCTTTTTTCTGACACTTGGTTTATATGCTTCCAATTTCATCCTAATTAACGTGAAAATTGACATAAAAATTTACATTTAGGTAAACATTGTGAACATTTTAATAGCATTTGTGTAAATATAAATATTTGCATGATATTTAAGTGATTTTGAAAATTATTTTATAATCTTTATGTAAAAATATCAGATATTAAAATAATATCTACGTATCAATATAATAATTATTTTATCTAATTTTTTAATCCCATCTCGTCATTCAAATGGCCAACATAACTTTTTATAAACTTATCTTATTCTAGAATACGATGTCTCCCATCCAAATCATAAGATTGGTTACTTTTAAAGCAAATTAACCTGTAATTTCATTCACGATAACAGCAAATGGATGATCTTCCGTACCCAAAGTACCCCACCCAAACACACCGACGTACACACGCACGTAGAGGGCAAGAAGGACACACACGTTGGAAGGGGTGTCTACCAATGAACTGAACGCATTCAGTGATGCTGCCAATTCACAAGTCGATGCCGATCATCTTACTTTGTACGGAATTAAACTGAGCCGTAACCGGTAACTTTGTATCTTAGGAGGTAGTTATTTAGTTACCCTAGAAGGTAGTTTAACTTCCTCCGGTACACTGTCTATTTGTGAGAAAGAAAAGAAATACGTGTTGTACAGTGTTATTCAATGTGTACCTTTATTTAATGTAAAATATAGATATTTTTGGAAATTGAAGGAGATCCTCGATTTTTTCTCTTGATACGAAGTACCTCTATGATTAAAGTCACGATCACTCTTCAATGTTGAGTTAGGGATGGTTAGACATAGATTGTTACCATATGTCTATCATAAGTCTATGCATGTATTGGCAAGTCCAGAGGTTTCGAACCAGCACCCCATATAGAGAGAATTTTATTGGGATGGGTGGCACCAGCTATGCTGCCATATATATATTTTAATGTAAAATATATCGATGTATTTTCATTTTGTACTGGTATATTTTGAGTGAACTTGTAAGTTGTCAACTTAAAACTTTGACCCAAAGAAAATATTTTCTATTTAAAGGTGGTTTTTCATCGGTGGAAAAATAAAACACATCAGTGTATTTAAATTTTTCACTAATGTACTTTGGGTGAAGTTGTAGGTTGGCAACCTATAACTTTGACCCAAAAAGATTTATTTTATATTTAAAGGTTGATTTAAAGTTTAGGATTTTGGGTTTAGGTTTGTAGAAAGTTGTTTCACTTATAAAAAATGAATTTTCACTTTTAAAGTAATTTTTCACCTTTGAATTTAAAGTTTAAAATTTAAGGTCTAGAGAACTTAAGCCATAAATCAAAAGGTGAAAAATCACTTTCCAAGTAAAAATTATTTTTTACAGGTGAAGAACCACTTTGCATGGGTGAAATCCAATTGAAAAGCAAAATACATCAGTGTGTTTTCATTTTTAACCAATATATTTTGATTTTTAACTAATGTATTTGGATTTTCCATCGGTGGAAAATTAAAACAAACCGGTTGAATATCAAAATACATCGATGTGTTTTGCCTTTCTACCAGTGGAAAATAGCTTCTCACTTCATCCCAAAGTAAAGTTGTAAATTGCCAACCTACAACTTTGATTTAAAATAAATTATTTCCTATTCAAATGTGATTTTTCACTGGTGAAAAATAAAAATACATTGGTGAAAAATGAAAACATTTGTGTTTTGCTTTCTCATCGGTAGAAATTAGCTTTCTTTATCAAAAAGTGAAGTTGTAGGTTGTCAACTTATAACTTTGACCTAAAATTAAAATTTTATATTCAAATGTGATTTTCCATGGGTGGAAATAAAAACACAGTGGTGGAAAATAAAAATATATTGGTGTATTTTACCTTTCCAACAGTGGAAAATAACTTTTCACTTCACTTATGTGTGGAAAGTGATTTCACTTATTAAAAATAATTTTCTACTTATGAAAATTAATTTTTACCGATAAAAATTAAACATACCAATTGAAATCATCGATTAAAATTATTTGCTGAAATCATCGACATAAGTGGGTGCTTGCATGTTGTAACGCAAAGTGGGTGCCTGTACACTACAATGTGTGTTACAATGTATATTTCCCTACTCCATCCTATCTATTTTAACTTCCTTGATTAATCCTTATTTCTCAAATTAATCCTCTTCAAAGAAAATTATGTATAGTAGTTGTATTGCGAAGTAGAGGTTGGCATGGAAGCACACTCATAATTTTAAGGCAAAGTGCGACAGAAGTCAAAAGGTACTGTAAAAAGTAACCTAATTACTGTCATGTGGTAGGTTCTATCATCATTTTTAAATTAAAATGAATAGATGTCAAATCAAAATATACTGTTATAAAATTAAAATGTACTGATAATTTTTTTATTTTACACCAATGTAATTTAATTCTAAACTAAATGCACTGATGATTTTTATTGTGTACTAGTGCAATTTGTTTTTAAATTAAAATATACTAGTAATTTTTAATTTTACACTGATATAATTTGATTCCAAATTTAAATGCATCAATATTTTTTTATTTTATATTGGTGTATTTTGATCTTATATTAGTGTGTTTTAGTTCAAAAATTATGGTAACTTTTTTAATAATAATAGATTCTATCACATGATATTACTTGCGTTACTTTTTAGAATACTTTAAAATTTTGTACTCTTATCTTATAAGCATTATGATTGCATATTTATGTAAAAACAACTATGAAGTTCAATAAGCATATGACAATTACATGTGCCAGACGAAATTATGTACATCTCCTTGTTTGACATTGCTAAAAATAGTTTTACCAAATAAAAAAATATAAAAATGTACATTTCAACGATAATAACCCAAAAAATAATAATGATTGGGAACTGATTCTCGAAGATTGACACATTTGTTGGTAACAAAAATGAATAGGCAATAAGCTATCCCCTTTTTATATTTACTTGAAGAAGTAGGGATAAGAATGAATAACGCGAAGAAAGGATATATTCGCAAAACAAATGTACTGTGAATACTGTTCTACCTCCTTCCCCGTTGATTATTTTCTCCGAAGGTAATCTTTAAAGACCAAATGGATGGTAAATAGTGAATGAGAGACGTCGCTGGATCTGTTAGTCAAATATTGAATTTATCATAATTTTATTGAAAGTCAAAGCATGTTATTGTCAAATGTCAATTCTTGCTTATATTAAGGTTCCAGGGAGAATGCAACTTTGACTCGTAACCTTGCAAGATATTGTGTGGACTCTTATGTTATGGTTCTTGACTTTGGCTGAAATTTCCTTGTAATCTCTTAGGTTAAAATGAACTTGGCTTTTAGCTTACAAAAAAAATGAAAACTAAATGAAGGAGGATGAGAGACTGTGAATAATTTGTCCCACCTAAAGGCCTATTGAGGGAAATGTGAAAGTGTACATCCATCTACCTTAATTCCTTCTATTAGCATAATCTCATTCCTCTTTGAATGGAAGTTCAAGACAACCATGTTTTCATACCATCTAGATACACATACAAATCCTCCATCTATCTGACATCGTATAATAATAATATACATATAAAAGATTGAAAGTGAAGATAAATAAATATCAAAGGAAAAGCTGAGCTAAGATAAGCAATCCCTCATGTGCCATCCAAACGCATAATAAATGTTTAGCAGCATATCAAAAGACCACCTCACGTCCCAACAGAGAGGGTTATTCCTGCAAAATATCCCCTGCCGACTGAAACGTGGGCAACCCTTGGGCTTGGCCAATGGTTTTGCAAAAAGCACTAACGTACTTAGAGCCCACGGAAAAGTCTTACCTGTCTTTCTCGAATTAAATTATATTAGGGATATTTAGGTATCAACGCATGTCGTATTTACATTTTAAATTAAATCAAATATTAATGATGATATTTGATGTATCACATGTAAGTTTCCTTTCTAAATTAAATGTCATGAAAAATTATCGATGATATTTAAAAATATCACTCATGACTTTTTAATATCATTAGTATAAATATCATTGCTAATATCTATATTTTAAAAAATATACAAATTTTTACAAGAACTATTTAATTTTCAAATAGCAATCCTCGTGAAAAACCTCTTCAATCTAACCCAAGCCAAAATTGTTCCGACTTGAATTTGTCTCCCATTCCCCCACCGACCTTATCCCCCATTCCTCACGGTCCAAAACGTGAGTATATATATATATATATATAACGAGAAAAGAGAGGGAGCGTATCATTCACCTATTTAAATTATATACAGGTGCAATAATATTATTTATCCTGAAAAATATTTTTAATTAAAAATTTAAAAATTAAGAACACTTCATTCGAATATATTATATATTAAATTTAAAATTTATCAGGCATTCCTAAGATATACATATAATATGGTCGAATTTTGTGTTATTTATGGTGTAAAAAATGAATATTCTTTGATATATGTGATAAGAGTGTTGGATTAATTTTAGATTTAATGTATAATATATTTATATGGAGTGATTTTAATTTTTAAAGGTTAATTTACTTAAGGGATTAATCCTCCTTTTGAGGGGTTAATTTTTGTTTACTTAGAGGATTAACCTACGTTTGGTTAATACGGGTTAATAGTTCTTAACACTACTTTGTCTAATATCAGTTGCTATTGGTGTTAAGTAAATCTGTATTTAAATTTCACGATTTTGTTATGCTCTCGAAGTTGCTGATTCAAATTTTTAACACCACTAATAAATAAACATCACAAGAGTTAACACTTCAACTTAACACCAATTGAAATAAACACAAATTGATGTTAACATCACTCTTCAAGTAAACACAATTGAAAGTTAATACTACTTCCTTAACCCTCTAAGTAAATTAATCCGAAATTTTTAATCTAAAATATTAATGAGATATTATCGCACATGTACGTAACTTACTTATAAGTCACCTATGCACCCTCAAGCCTCTATATGTGTGCGTGTGTCTACACGCGTACGTGCATGAATCTCGACTTCTCTTCTCCACAAACTATGGCAAGTTGTGGCTCGAGGCCAATTGAATTCGAACTCCACACGGTAAGGAGTGGGATCCATATTTTATTTCGAACCACTGGACTACAGCTAAAGTTGATAGGAATTCTAATTGGTCTTGGGACCCCCTCAACGACTGGGCCCAGTAATATAATCAATGCTCGAAGAAGCCTTAATTTCACAAGCTTTTGACGCTTAGCCCTTTCTTTCAACCGCATTGATCACCTACCGCAAGATCTTTGTTAATTCCGTGGTCAGTACGTAAACAAAGTGCTTTTATTCAAATCGAGTTGGCAGCCGAGAATTCTTTCTATCTTGACTCAGCTTTTCCATTGATTCCAAATTGATAACCCTGCATGTAATGTTGGTACATGACTAGGGATGTCTATTTCCTTCAACTCCCATACCAATCTTACCTACCCGATCCGGGTATACTCGGTAAAATTTGACTAATTTATAAGTGATATGGATATCTAAAATAAATTAGATGTGGGTTGGAAAACATAAAGCTCGGTGTAAAAGTTGATATGTAATGTTGCACGGGGTTCAAATTTGTGTCCTTTTTTTAATGTAAAAAAATTATTATATATTGTAAGATCTATCACTATTGAAATCAATAAAAAATTATTTTAGTATAGGTACAAATAATTTAAATCACCTTCGAAATCACTTTACACTGGTGTAATCTTATTTTTTACCTGTGCAAAAATACTTTGTACTTTCAAAATAAATTTGCATGGGTATAAAGTAAGATTGCACCGGTATAAAATTAAATTAAAAGTGTTTCTTCACATATGACAAGTGATTTTACACTTGAAATGTGATTTTTCACCTTAGGGTTTAGGGTTTAGGATTTAAGCTTTATGGTTAGCTTCGACTATA
This sequence comes from Thalassia testudinum, assembly GCA_037157565.1. Taxonomy (NCBI): domain Eukaryota; kingdom Viridiplantae; phylum Streptophyta; class Magnoliopsida; order Alismatales; family Hydrocharitaceae; genus Thalassia; species Thalassia testudinum. The sequence goes on along the minus strand of JAZHRO010000012.1, from coordinate 37,222,576 downwards.
AATCCTAAGATGAAAAATCACTTCTCATATGTGAAAGTATTTTCTATAAACTTAAATGCTAAACTCTAAATCCTAAATTCATAGATCAAAATCACTTTGAACGGGTGTAAAGTTACTTTGGGCAAGTGAAACTACCTTTAGAATAATTTATTACGGGTGCAAAATAAGATTGTATCAATGTAAATATATTTTAGAATAATTTATCATTGATGTAAAATTATTTATCACCTATATATTTTAGGTTAAAGTGATGTAATTTTTTTTATGTGATGGAAACTACTACGTAACAAAATTTATATTCTTTTCTTTTTTTTACCTTAAATATCAATTATCAAATAAATTCATATTCTTAATACTATTTAAAATATAAATATAATACATCACATCACTTTTTAGATCGGAATCTATATTTCTCTGCATTTTAGCAAACAAATATTATAAGTATATGATGCAGATAAGATCTTACGTTGTGATATTTTTTCCATCTTGAAAATGGTTTACTAATAATATTTTTGATGCAGAGAATTTAAATACAAATCATATTCTTTATATTAACATTAATCGTCTTGATATAGATATATAGTCAAGGTTAACTTGATACTCATTTTTCATTTGCAAATGCATATGGCATTTAATAATTGATTTGGGTCTAATTTCTACTGGTCAAGGGTTTTATTACCTATTGTTTTCGAACGGGCTACGGAAAGAAAGATGGATTCAAAACATTCATCGTTTGTTTGAAAGTAATGCTTAGGTCTTCCTTAAGATGGTGCAAAGAGAAAGGATCCAAAAGAAAAAAAAATTGAGAAAGGATAAGCAAAGATCAAGTTTCAGATGAAAGAATATATTGTGTTAACTGTCTTCAAATTTTTAAAGTAACTTGATTAAACATCTAAACTTGAGGTGAGTGTGAGAGAATGAGAACGTGGAATTGTTTGCCTGCTCGATCACTTAGATGATTAAAGAAGAAGTTTAAGTGTCTACATTAGGAGATGCCTACGAGAGTCAATGATCGGATATGACGAACTTCGCGTTGCTGGTTGATGAGAGGTAAAAAGTATCATCCGATTCAAAATTTTACATATAACCTAACAGAAGATCTGGCTACTCGAATTACAGGATAAGCGAGCGACCTAGATCCACCAACCTACTAAAAGAATCGGTGCATTTAAGGTTAGAATGACAACAATACAGGTATGACCACCTATAATCTGACAATGGACGAATAGCTTAACAAAAGATGTACCAAAGATCATAGAAATATCTTATTTGGCTAGGACTTTTCCCATGTTATAAATAGTGAGGAGAGACCCTCAAGAAGGGGAGGCAGGTAGTCCGTGAAATGCAATTCGAGAGATTGTAATATTATCATTTATAGTAAATATTTGGGAGCCTTGCTCTCTCCCCCAAATGTACACCCCTTGCAGTGGAACTGAATAACCAATCTCCTTGTCTCTTTTGTGATGGATTGTTTGAGATTACTTATTTGAGGTCATGTTACATTACCTGTAATAAGAAATTCTTTGATGGCTATCGGTGACCCTTATGGCGACCCTCGGGACTCATCATTGGCCAATTTAAGGTTGGTCCTTATGAAAGGATAATGGCCTATAAAAGCTTAGTGGCTAACATGCATTGGAGAAAGGGAGGACAATGGTGGCTTTTGGTAACATTAAAATGAGGAAGAAGCGAAGACATATGAGTATCAAGTTGCTTGACATTAATCCTTACTTGTCCAATGGGAAGCACGGTGAACACAGGCTGGCGACATAAAGGAAATACAGAAAGTGGCATGCAAGAAGCCTTAGCTTGACTATTCGAGCAAGAGAACTAAGATGGTGGCGAAGGAGGTGATGTTGGACCATCCTCAAGTTGCTTGAGGTTGGCATCGATAGACCAATAAACAAGTGACGAACAACTAACAATGACATAACAAGGAAGGACAAGGAATTATTAGCAAGTAGCTCTGGTTTGTCAGCCAACCAAAGAAAGACAAGGGAATGCCCTCTGGAAGTTATTTTATCCAGGGCTAGATTTTCTTCGAGTCCCGTCCCGTTATTTCCACTCAGATTAGGGAATCAACTATAGGGAGGAGAAGGTGACTATCATGGATGTGGAACAAAGGTCCACGTATCTTAGTATATTGGATTCGAGTGACTATCATGGATGTGTAACCATATGGTTCTTTTCTTTAAGCTTCATTTTTTGTAATTTTATATTCAAGTTTGACGTTCCGCTTGAACTTTACTATAAACCTAGTCAAGTACCGTGGGGGAACCCAGGAGAAGATTGGGAATGAATCCTTTGATAAATGGATTGAAGAACCAAACGTTGTTCTTCCTAGGTTTAAGATCTACTTTGGGATTAGATGATCGCTTAGGCATCTAAACTTGGAGCAAAGGCTATAGGTAGGAGATGATGGTTTTGATGACCAATGTGATTGGTTAGGTGTCCAAATTGGGTTGCGAGCTAAAAATAGATGAATATGTTATGCATGGTTAAAGGAACTGAATAGGTTTTTAAATTGTACTATGAAATTGTCATAGATCAACATTTAGTTTAGTATGCTATAACTTAAAAGTATAGATTAAATATGTGTCCATGAACTTGAAATGGATAATTCTAAGGTCTAACGGCACGGATTCAAATGATATGAATCCTAAAGAGATTAGAAAGCAAGTGTTAAGGTAGAAACCCAAAAAGTGATATAATTAATCTAGGATGTGAGTCTTGTGAGTCATGGTTTGATAATGGTAAATCAAGTGAATGAGTCAATGATGTTATAGAGTGAGTCTCCATTTGCTTAGCTAAGTCACGATCCAAAGCCAACACTTAATCTGATGAAATGATTGGTGCATTATCGGATAGATAGGTACTTGTATCCATTAGGAGGTGATGACCTCTTTTAGAGGTGTTGAAGTTTGAATGTGTCATGGTTAGGAGCTATTGAACAAGCAATAAGACTCCACTAGCCCCTCTTGACTGGTTTGGTAGCATGACACATGTTAAACATAGGGGACTAAAGGAATGATTTATGGGATCGTCTATGAGCCATGACCTATATATGTGCGTGTATCCTCTAGTGTCAAGTTTAGAATGGTGATTGATTACTTATGTTGGAAAAGATATTGGCAGCTTGAGAGGTTGTCTTGTAAGAAATGCTGATGTGTTGCATATATGATCGTTCAATTCTCAACACAGTTAATTAAGATTATTAGTCTTAATTAATTGCATAAAGAATGGACTTAAGTTAACTTGATTTGTTAAATTGTTGTTATTGATTATAGTATAGGGTCAATCTAACTTAACATTTTAGATTTAATTTCTTTTTAACTAGTTGAGTCTAGGTCGTTCATTGGGATGCATAAATGCATTGAATTCACCATTTTTATTCTAATGCATAATTAACTAATAAATAAATTAATTAAATATATAATTAAGTTATATATTATGCACATGAACAATTGCACATAAGTTTGAACAATTAAAACATACAACTATTCCATGAATGAAAAGAAGTGTACATGAATAATTTTACAATGAATATCAACAAGAAATATCAATTATTATATCAAGTGCTTACAAAATAAGGCATAAAAGAAATTACAATATAACATGAATGCCTTGTATACAATTAAAGCTCAAACACTTCGTTTCTCTCTTATTAGCTTTCAGCTCTTGATTATTAGACGTCTCTTGCAATTTTCAGATGACTTAAAAGTTAAAATTGAACTTCTAATTACAATGTCAGACGTCTGTTTCTCATATTCATTTCTCTTCAATTCTCTCTACTTGTGCTTCTCTCTTTCAACTCTCGATTCTTCTCTTTAAGTCCTTGCTTCTTTTTCTCTTATTGTTTCTCTCTGAACTCACTCTATCCATCATCTCTTCTCTCTTCTTTTAATTCTCTTTATTTTCGCTTCCTTCAATTCTTTTTCTTCTTCTCTCTCTCTACACTTAAATGCCTCTTTATTCCCTCTCTTCTTCTCTTCATATTTAACTATCTACAAGCCTTCTCTCTCTTTCTTTCCTCCTCTTAACTCATACTCTTTTCCTCTCTTTTCTTTCTCACTATGCACTCTCTTCTCCACGCTTAGTCGATTCCAATCCCTTAACCCATACTTAACACTTAACAAAAATTGTTTAATGGGCGGCTGATGAGTTACGATTCATCATAGCTAAATTGCTTAAGTTAAGCTAGAAACTAGGTAACATACTATAGAATTAACACATAAAAAGGGTTAAGTGTGGGAAATAACAGAAAAGACCTCAAACATCAATTTTGTGCTAAAAACGCATAATTGGGTTAATTATTGAGATATTCTATTAATAAATGTAAAATGATGATTCAATTGCAAATTGAATACACTAATGAGCTTAAAACTCCAAATTAAAAGTAAAATTAACTTCTAAGATGTTCAATTAAGCTTCATTAAAAACCTTGTTGCATTTGGACATCATTAAAGCCTTGCATTTAAAGATTCTCACTTAGGTCCTTAATTCATTAATGAGAAAAACTCCAGGGACCAGTTTGTAGGTTGTAGGGACCCATCTGCAACAATTCTAGGGACTGCTCTGATAGGATCCCTAACCACTTAAGGGTCCCTCTGCTATTTTTCTACCCATTCGTCAAGGGGCCTCTTATGCAATTTCACCAAAACAAAACCTAACACCTGAATCTCCTCGTGGTCACTGTAGTCGCGAAGGATTAAGAGCATCGTGGCTGTCGATCCTCTAGACCCACTCGATCTGTGGTTCTCCATCAATCAAACCTTCGCGCGAATCTACGCATGCAATCACTTCTCCCCCGCAGATCTGATCTAGCGGCTAGAATTTGATTTAAACCTCGTGCGCGCTCTCTCCCCTCCATCCAACCAAGGTGCCCTAGGTGGCTAATCGCACCATTGCGGTGCCCTGATTCGCTGATTGTTCTACTTAAGCACCTCACTAGCCTCGCGCGCAAAGGATCGACCTCCTCTCCTACTTCCTTGAGGTCGATCCCTTCGTCCTCTCCAGTTCTTCAAACCATTTCACTATCCACATCAGTGGTAGTGGTGTGGTTTTTCACCTCCAATTCTTCCTTGCCACTAAGGATGACGTATGCCTGAGGATGACCCTGAAGCTCCTCTCGTGAGCTTTTTACTCGTTGGAGATCCCCCTCTATTCCTCCTCCTTAGCCGCCGGCTCTGGATCCAAAGGTCCCATTCCTCTGATTAGATTAGGATTTACTATTTTCTAGAGTAGTTGTAGTGAAAATTAGAGTAATTTAGGAGTAGAAATTAGATGTAGACTTGCTCTGATCTGATTGTGTGATTGTAGATAGCTTAGGAGTAGTGTAATGTAGAATCCACACACCCACCTCCTCTGATCAATTCAGATTGGAGGAGAAGAATTCATATCACCCCACTGATCACTGATCTTCCCCCTCATAGCACCATTTCATGTTCTGAATTTCCCTTGTGTTTTAATTCGCAATCCCCCCATCCGTTAGAGTCGAACCTTCATCTCATTGCTCTCTAGCATTGGGATGAAGATTTGTGCTCAAAAAATCACCTAGGGGTCTCTTCACTCATGTCATTTTCTTCACAAGGACCCCTGATTTGATTTGAAAAGGATCGGTTTGCTTGATCTGATTTTAGTTTGATTTTTAAGGCGAGATCACGAGATTTTGATCAGATTGAGTTTTGAAGGGTTTTGATCAAGCGAATTGATATGCTTTTGTGTTATTCAGTTCATGGTAGTGAATTTGAGATGTTCTTGATGAAAAATCTTTTCTCAGATAAGCCATGTCTGAATTTGGCATGAATTTGGGTTTTAAAGAGTGTGGTAGAGCCAAGGAAAATCAATCATGTTGATTTGAGGTTCTATCAAGAATTTCCGAGTTTTTTTGAGTGAGAATCTAATTTCCAACCTAAGGAATTTTTAGTATCCCTTAAGGTTCCTAGGTAATTGGGATTCATGATTGGTTGAATTTAATGGCCTGTTATAAGATCCTCCTACATGTTGTCTATAGCATTAAGAAGGTGTTAGATCAGTGGTTTGTCCTGATTTGAATTGAATATCATTGCTGGGAATTTTTTGATGAGAAGTTTGACACTTCAATCTGGTTTCAACATTTTCAGACTTTGTCAGACTTTGAAGTGTGTTATGTTGTTTGTAGAATCTTGATTAATTAACACAGTAAAGTGCTGCATTGGCAGCTACATATCCAAAGGTTTTCAACCCTAAGTTCAACGCAAATCACTTCCTGACTTTGAATATTTTGATCCATGATCAGACTTCCCCAAGTCTGATCTTGGATGAGTTTTATTCTGAAATCTCCAATTCAGCATTATTAGAATTGAGACATGGCTGCATGGCAGCCCTTTGAAATGAATATTTAAGATGTCTGAGTAGCTCCTTGGGCTGCTGAGTGGTTGTTGTAGTTGTTGCTCTAGTGACTGCTACTGCTGAATTCAAGCAGCATTACTGCTGTTACTGTTTGAGCTGTTGTTGCAACCATTGAAGTTGCTGGATGGTTTGAACTATTGGGGCAGTGGGTTGGGATTTTAGTTATTTGAAGGGCTGATATGTTTTGTACTGTTGAAAATATAGGGTACAAGTTTTCTTGTAGCTAAAATGAATTTTAAATCTCAATTGAATGCTTGTAAATTAACTTAAACCTCTCTTTGTCAGCTATATTCATGCCTAACTGTCCAACATTTGAAATAAATGCAAAATGAAATGGGATGCATGATTTTACAATTGCACCTACTTTAGTTAGTGTTCAGGACTTAACCGAGGCAGTCCACTGCCTAATTTAGCCATCCATTAGAATTTAGGGTCTTAGATTCCTTTGAAAAACACTTAGAAGACCCTAAAATGAGTTAAACTTGTATATAAATAAAAATGATTTAAAAAATCCAAGAGAATAAAATAAACCTATCTTGGTGAAGATCAGGTATATTTCTAGGTGTACACTGAGTTTCAAGGTCATTTGAACCCTCAGCTTGATAGAGCATACCAGCCGATGGTTCAGTATACTTTTAGACTTAATAAAAGAACTTAACTTACAAAAATACCAAAAACACATTCTCTATCTCATCTATTTCTTTCTCTCTCACCTCCTACCTCTATAAAACACATAAAGCCCATAAAAATAAGAAAAACCCCCAAAATACCCAAAAATACCATGTATATTATGTATATACTTGTAAATATAATCTATATAATAAGTTATACATGTATATATTGTAAAATAGGTGTATAATAGGTATAACTAACTTATATATATATTATACAATGTAAATTAAATATTTAGGATTATTTAAACTGTATATAACTTAATCATATAACTATTTATTATTTATACTAACTTATAAGTACTATAACTTAAGTAAATAAATGTATTTGCTAATGATACTGTGCATAGATATTTATATATGCATTATGTACATAGTAAATCCAGTAACATAATTTAATTATATATATCTAATAAATAATGAATTTATTAATTTACTACATAAGTTAATAAATTAAATCAAAATAAATTAGTAGCTTAAGTTATAACTGAGATAATTTATATTATATATTTATTTTGTTGTATTTTAAGTAAATTAGGCTAATTTAACTATATTTATAATATACTATGCTATTTATAACTTAAATTATATGTATGCTACCCTGAATTTACTTATTTAAATGTAAATAAATTAAAATAAATCATGTAAAATACTATAAAAATATGTATTAAATAATGTAATATGTATACTAACTCTATACAGGGTCAATTAGACTATTAATTAACTAATTTAAACGTTAATTAAGAATTAAACCCTTAAAATAGTATGCATAAAGTGTAAAGTTTAGATAATTATTTATATAGTAAACATAATTAATTCTGTAAATAAATTATACAATTAAGTAGACCTATGTAAATACTTTAATATCATATAATTTAATTTGAAATTATAATAATATATGGCCCTCAATTCAAGGGGCAAATACCATGAAATCAGACACTAGTGCGTAGGAGCAGCAACGTTGAAGGGGTGCTAATATAGTGCCATATCGGTAGAAGAGGAGCGACCGACACTGCTTAAATGTTTTTTCTGCAATGGATTGTCCAATCGTTAAGCGCTCGACACTAAACAACCATTACCCTTCCCCTTACTTTTAAGCATACATTGGTACTATGGCATGAGAATTTGGTGCAGTGCGTGACTGGGAGCCAGGCACTGTAGCGGGCCTGTTGTGGGCCCAATTATAAGCTTAAACCAGAACTAAATGAGCTAATTAATCATCAGGGTGACCTTAGTAGAGGTCTGGTCTCACTTTTCGAGGATGCTGTGTATCCCTCGAAAAGGTCGCCAGTCAATAATAAACCTAATTTTGTCATTAAGAATAGTAACTAGGTCCTAATTACTAAGAGGAAAAGAGAAGGTTATGAGCGCTAAGTGTAGAACCCTCTGAGAATGAATAAGTAAAGAAGAGAACAGAGCGTCTGAGTGTTGGAGAAGAGAGCAGCTTAAGTGCCTACTTGTGCGTATGTATATAGCTAATATATATATATACACACACACACATATGTATACTGTAAATAATATGTAAATGATGTATATAAGTATATGTAGTATGTTTGAGTTATATGTATATAAATAACACTTTACCTTTAGTAACAGTTAATTCTGTCACTGTAGATATAATAGACGTCAGTATAAACCTTAGTTTTTACCTTAGCTTATGTATATAGTTATTCTAAAGTTTAGTGACGCATATATATGTCGTTGTACAGACATTTTATGTTACTGTAAATGTTAATATGTTAACTTAAGTTAGTATAGTATATATTATTACTTATTATTGTATGTATATCTAAGTATTATTAATATAAGTTATAAATAGATGGTATAGAGTATTCATTTATAGTTTTTGATGCTTGTTTGTACATAGTTGTTTTCAAGCATTGTATTTATTTGTAATTTATTCCTGTGCATACAATTAATTCATTCTTTTATTCATTCATTCGTTATTATATATAAAATCAATCTTTTTGGAATTAAGGAATAATATTGGACTTAGAGAGTGATGTATATCAATAACTGTCTCCCAGTAAATGACCTGAAATAAACCAGTAAAAATTAGGTAAATAAATAAATTGATGCGACAACGGTTTGTATTTGTGACATATACTACAATAACGTTCCGCTTTTTGTACGAACTGGTAGTCGGAAGAATATATTTTTGGCGCCGTTGCCGCGGAGGCAACTCTCTATATGCCAAAATTATTCTTTAGTTCTTTTATTTGTAAATAAACATTCATTCATTCAAATTTTTCATTGTATATAAATTCTTTTATTCTTTTTGTATATACATTCTTTGATTCTTACTAATCAATTGTTGTTTTTGCAGCACTTGAGGAGTAGGAGTAGAGTCTTCTTCTAGGTGGAGATCTTCTTCCTGGTGGGTTCGCTGCGATTTTGACCTGACTTCCCGACGGAGTTTTTCCATGGAGCAGCATTAGATTAGCATAGTTTAGATTTAGGTATATTACTTAGGATATATTTGTTAGGCATAAGTTGTGAGAGCTTCTTCTCACACATCTTGTAATAATTTGGACTCTCTGGACTCTCTTATTATATCTCTCTACTCATCTCTCATCGATGTGGTTTTTCCGTATTGATTTCTTTTTCTTTTATTTTTGTTTGTTGCATTATACAAAAATCCAAAAAAATTATAAAATTAAAAATTAAAAATTAAAAAGGATCTCATCCTTATCTAGCAGCAGCATGTTTTAGGCATCCATATTTAGGTTGCATCATTTCCTGCTAGATTTCAATTCCAAGTTAATTGCATCAATTGTAGAATTGCTGGAGTCAGGTACACAATTCCTTACCTTTGTCAACTCCTTCCATCCTTGCATTTGACTTAATTAACAAGACCATCTCTTGTGTTGAAAGATTAAAAGGCGAGACAAGCAGCATAGAAAATACTTTCTAAATAGTTGAATCAAATCCAAATGGAGACATAAAAATTTGTTTGAAACCCTGGCTTGTTTTTCACCACTGCTGTGTTGATTGCCATCGTGCATACAGCACGATCACATAAGTCACAAATACACAAGTTTCTATGTCATCTCCTTTAGCACCCACAGGATCTGGATTCGCACGACAATCTTATCTAGACTCCCAATGAATTATAGAGGTTTGCACATTGCTAGGTTTATCTTCGGATGCATACAATTGTTTGAAACATTTGTTTGTGTACTATTATTTTGTGTAGCAACCTTTAGGGAAAATTTGATTCATCTCGCTTGATTGTTTGATTGGTCTTTCTGTGATTGAGATTATTTGGGATTTCTGATTTTGTGATTGAGATTGAGATTTACCTTTCTTTTGAGTTGTGACTATTTTAAAAACTGCATTTCAAAAACTAACTCAATGGAAGGTAGGAGATTCCAAAACCCTGAACTTGTACTCCCTTTGGGTGCTGATGCCCAAGTTACTGCTTCCACTTCTTTGCCTTCCACATCTGATCCTATTCCTCTTAGGCCTCAAACTCCAATCCACTACTCCACACATCATGAGATGATCATGATTCTGTACAATTCGAGGATTTTGAAGAACTTCTTCCACATCTTACTACACATCCTCCACCTCCACCACCACCAAACCATAGGTTCCAACCTCCCGCATACCCAAACTTTCCTAACCAATCACCACCGGAGAGAGGACCTATGCCTCATCTTCAACACTTGTTTGAAACACAACTTCAAATGAACACCCTTACCCAACAAGTGCAATAGCTTGCACAAGCTGTGAATCTTTTAGCAAACCCCCAATCTCAACCTCAACCTAGAAACCCTCAGGCACCACCTCAACCTCGTAGACCTCAACTATGGGATTACTATAATCTCGCAGTTACCCAACCTATGCTTATGGTACGTTATCTCGATGGGGGTCGTGCTGCTGAATTGAAGCCAAACATCATCGCACTTATTCCTCACTTCCATGGACTTGCTTCTGAGGGCCCTTTTCAGCATTTAGAGGAAATGAAAAATCTTTCTCAAACTTTAGGTCCGCAAGGCCATGATCAGCACACGCTTTTAATGAAAATGTTCTCCTTTTCATTGAAAGACAAAGCCGCCTTCTGATTTAAAACCTTAGCACGGACTACACCTATAGACACATGGGCTTCTTTGGAACATGAGTTCATAAAGAAGTACTTTCCCGTAGGCCGCACTAACGTTTTAAGGCGTGCTATCACCACTTTCACCCAAAACTCAGGAGAATAGATGCATGAGGCTTGGGAGGGATTCCATGAGCTTCTGAGAAAGTGTCCCCACCATGGTGTCCCACGCTAACAACATGCCCAGATCTTCTATCATGGGCTCCATGTTGACACAAGGAACTTTGTAGATGCTGCTTGTGGAGGCAACTTCTTGTGTCTGGACGAGGACTCAACCTTTTAGCTCTTCAAAGGCATGGCCAAAAACTCTATTAACAATGCTTCGATGAGGCTGTTTAATAGAAAGTCCTCTCATTCCCACTCACACTCAAGGGTACATGAAGCCCAATCCAGTAGTAGAGACTTAGAGATAGTGGTTAGTTAGTTGGATAAGGTGGGCTTGATAGAGAAGAAAGTAAATGAAGTATGAACATTTCTATCTAAACCTTCATCATCTCCTTCTCAGTCACCTGCACCACACACCTCTTCCTAGTTTTCCACAGGATGGGAAACTGTGAATAACCTTGCTGTGACACAACCTGCACTACTAGATTATACTTTTTCCCATCTTTCACCGGTTGGAGGAACCTTTGTTCCTCCTTACATTAACTTCCCTGCACATTCTAGAGCTTCGGAGGAGCTCCACTCCATTCACAATGACCCATTTTCACAAACCTATAACCCTTGATGGCGTAATCATCCAAATTTCTCGTGGTCAGGAAATTCACAAAGACCTACCTATCAGCAACCTTCTGCACCACAATAGCATAACCCGATCCAAGCACCACCTCCACAAACACACGAGTATCCACCGCGTGCCTACCAGCAACCCCAACCTAGGCCTGCCCAATACTCTCAACCTGGGCCTACACGAGATGACCAGTTGGGGACAACCATGAAAGCTCTTGCTGATATGCAACAAAATCTTCCTATGCAGCAGAGACAGGACGCGACACTAGCTGAGATAAGAGCCCAGCTATCGCACTTGATGGAATCCCATCAACCACATTCACTCCCATCTCAAGCAGAACCCAATCCAAGGAACATACCTGCCCAGAGGTATGTTCAACCTAGACCTTCAATGCAAGGTCAAGCACATGTCATTTCACAAGACTTACACAATCCTGATCCTTCCACACTTTACTTAGATCAGCAACCACCTCTTCTTCCCAACCCAAATTCATCTTCTTCATCTTGACTTTGCATTCATTGATTAAAGAGGTGGAAGCTGTAGATTTATATACTCTGTCTGTAATGACCCATTACATTTTTAGCCAGATAAGACTTCTGGAGTTTTAGTCAGATGTCTGCCCAGACGTCTAGACAAATGCCCGGACGTCTAAAAGTGAGTTTTTCGTACTACGCTATGCGCTCTGCGTGAGGGCGATGTGCAGAGACTTGCTCTCTCTCCTTCACCCCTCACCCAAACCCTAAACCCCCTCCTATATAAACCCCCTCCCTTATCCTCTCCTCTCCTCCTCACACCACTCAAGCCACCTCCACCTCCACCTTCCCCTACGACAGCCGCATTCCCCTCCGTCCCTGCTGCAGCCGCGGCGAGGAAGGAGAGCCACCGGCGAGGGGAGAGCGGGGAGGAGCAAGAGCGAGAGAGTGTGAGGGATTGAGAGAGGGGGAGGAGGAAAACGATCGTGGGAACTCAGTGGAACTCAAGGAGGAGCTTGTAGGAGAGAGGAGGACGTCAGCAAGGAGTTGCTCAAGCTCCTGTAGTGGCTGGAGCTGCCGCTACGGGCGGAAGTGTGAGCAGGGTGAGCTGTGAGGAGCTTTTGATACTGGAAGTTTCCAGTACCAGACGTCTGGAGTGAAGTCAAGACGACTAGCGAGTGATTAGCCCATATTTGTGGGTTATTTAAGTATTTAAGTGTCTAGACATTAAGTTAATTTTAACATTTAGATAGCATACATTAGGATGTAAATAAATTAATTCATACTTTTAGCTTAAGTGCATAATTCATGTGTGACATCCATATCTAAATGCATTTAGAATTAACCTAGGATTGTATACATTTGATTAGTTAATTAATTAGGTGCATTACATACATTGTTTTAATTAACATAGAAGTTAAGGAGTTATGTATAAATGATCCTAATTATTTTATTATTCTTTTTTTCCTTCTCCTTTTTGAAGGTAATTGCTCCGTCTCCGCCTCCTCGTCCTGTGCATTCACTTGTCCAGCATTGACTCGAAGGTGGCCTTTTGAATTTCAAATCTTTGTAGCTGTGGCTACAAAGGAGGAGGAATGGCTGCCGTTCAGGAGAAGGCCTCCCCTCGATTCATCACTGTGCAGAGAGTGCATCACTCTCATCCACTCCACCACCACTGGCCTCAATCGTGACGGCAAGCCTCCACCACCGTGGGCGTGTGGTGTGACAGGCTGCACCCCCATTCGGAGCTTGCTCGCATCACCCAGTAGGACAGTGCGCTGCGCCTTCAGAACACCCGCAGCAGCCTTCCACGTGCATGACCTCTACACGCGAGACCAGTGCCCATGCACCCTCGCCATGCCCGTTGCAGCACACAGAGCTGCAACCATTGCCTCTCCTCCTTGCGCCTCAGCCCCTGCCGCACGCGCCATCGCGCGTGCCTCCCCTTGGTGCGCTTCACCTTTTGCAGCAGTCCACCGCAACAGGCACGCGCGCCCACCAGCAGCTCAGTGCATGACCTTCCCCTCCCCTCAGCCCTTGCTGCACACCCGCAGCAGCCGCGCTCCACTTCCAGCCCGCGTGTGCCTCTTTGTGTGCGTCCTCTAGTCGTGCTCCTTGCAACACCGCATGCCCCTCTCCGCCGTGCTCAGCATCCATCCCACGTGCGTGCGTTCAGCAGCGCCACGCCGTGCACAGATGCAGCAGGCCGATGCACGACCACCGACCTCCCCGCCTGAGAGCGCCCACCTCCGGCCACCTTGTGACTCGCCACTGCTACTGTTGCGAAGCCCTCGCTCCACTTGACCTCCGACGAGTTCCTCCCTTTCGGCCATCCCTTGCTCCGTGCGCACGCCTAAGGGAAAGGTTCTCCCCTATTTTGCTACAGGAAACTTGCAATTAGTTATTACATTTCAATGCCATTGCTAAAGTCTCATTTTTTATTTTAATATGTGATATATTGAGTGAAATTGCAGCTTCATACTCATGCATTCTTATAATTGCTTGGCTTTTGTTATTCACATCTTTTGACATTGGCTTTAGATTAAGATGTACACAATTTCTCTGTAATACATGTGCAATTGGAAATTACAGAGATTAATTACATATTCATTGAATATTTCAGTGAGGAAAAATTACGCATATAACCTTGCATTCTTAAGTTATTGTGTGTCTTCTTTTCGTTGCATTTCATGTCAGATTTGATTATGGATTTTGCACTCGATTGAATGAATACAAGAGAAAAATATTCATGAATTTATTGCATCATTGTCTCCTTGTGGACACGACCCGCTCTTCTATGAGTGGTTTAATTTTTATTTTAATTATTTTGTTAAGTGATTTTCCACCACTTTAATCCTAAAATGACAAATCATCTTAATCACATTATTTGAAAGTAAAAATCGTCTTATCAAATGGCGCTATTACCGGGGAGGCAACAGACGCAATAATTTCACCTGATTTTTATTTCTGATTATTTCTCGTTGCACAGTGATCTGACCATTTGTTATCTTTTCTGTGAGAGGAATTTGTGGAGGTGACAGGTGCATCTGGGGAAACGACGTCGACCTTAAGAGACGCCTACATGCAGGGAAGACATAAGAGACTTGGATTCTGCTTCCATAGGGGATTCTCCTTTGTCACAAGTTTTATTTCTATTTTCTCACCCTTGTAGTAATTGGGGCTGATTTTCGGGAGCCTGTTCCCTTTTCTTTAGATCTAGGTTTTTAATTTATTTTGTGGATCGTTTATCCTTAATTTGTTTGTGCATAAGTAGCTAAAAAAAAAAAACACGAGCTACCTGGTAGAAGTTGCCTGCCCTTAGGTCGAATCATTTAGGATTGAATGAGAAACATCTAGACCTAACTTCTTGTCTTGCATATTGCATGAAGAATGCTGGAATTAGGTATGCACTTCTAACTTTGCATTTCTACCTGTTATGCAAATGCATTTGGATTAATTTTTAGACCACATAATTTGTCTTGTAGTGATCTAATAAAGTGGTCACATTTAATTTTTGAAAAAGGACTAATTAAAGGAGGGGCATTTAAAAATCAAGGACTTGATTTTCAAACATGACGTGAGATTCAAAATTCAAAATCTTTTGCGGTGTATGCACACTTATATCTCTTGCACCACGGCACGCATTTAGACACTCCTAAGTCTTGGAACTACTAGGACAAGAGCCCTCCTACCATTGGATTCTGACGTATTCGGAACTTGAGATCAAAGGTTTTGTAAATCCAACGAGGGGGATACCTTGTCACGGATTTTTGGGGGTAGTTAAGAAGCACCGCGAAAGCACAGCTTCAAAGGAAGGCTTAGGCCTACTTGCATCCCTTGATCTTTCGTCTTTGGAGTTGCTCTACCATTTGAGATTTAGGGAAGAACACCTAAGCTCCAACTAGGTCTTTTTAGGCATTTCAAAGGTCGATAATTGGTGCATAATTGATTGGGCAATTTGCTTTGTCACCTACAATTTGAACTAAAGTCAAAAGCCTAAATTTGTAAAGACCAAACAAGTCCTTTTGAATTGTGTTTGTAGTGCATGCTTGGTAGGCGATCTCTTAGGAGACAACTTATGTTTGATCCTGAACCTGAAAGAGTCTTAAGAAGAAACCTCCCAAGGGAGGAAATGGCTGGTCAAAGGAGCCTTAAGGAATATTTCATTCCAACCAATCAAGCTGGCCCTGCACTACGTAGACCTGGAGGGGACAATCCTTATGAGATCAAAAGCAGTATCATATCCTTCTTACCCTCCTTTTATGGTACTGCTAGGGATGACCCTTATAGGCATATAGAGGGATTCACCGAGGTCTCTTCCACGGTGAAGCTGCAAGGAGTTACTGATGACGCTCAAATGTGGACCCTCTTTCCTTTCTCCCTCAAGGACAAAGCCAAGTATTGGTATCACACCCTTGATGATATTAACGCTTGGGATGCCTTGAAGAAGGATTTTTTGAAGAAGTACTTCCCCATGAGCAAAACAAATCACTTTAGGAGGGAAATTATGAGTTTTGCTCAAAAGGATGGGGAAGCTTTCCATGATGCGTGGGAGCACTTTAATGACCTGTTGAGACTTTGCCCACATCACTAGGTGCCTAAGTGGCAACTGGTTGAAAGGTTCTACACCAGACTTAATGATTCGCATAGGCAGACTGTGGATGGTGCTTGTGTAGGAACCTTTCTATCTAAGACTGAGGATGAAGCTTGGAACCTTTTTTATACTTTGAGTGAGAATTCTATTCACTTGAATTCTGCCTACATGGATAGAAAACCCACTCTCATGCAAAGAAAGTTGGAGGCGAATGAGGCAAGGGACACTTAGAATTTAGCTTATCAAATTCAATTATTGAATCAAAACATGGAAAGGCTTATGTCGAGCCTGAGCCAATTCGTATCTAACACCTCCACATCCCAAGCTTTTGAATGCTCCAGTTGCCAAGGCAATACACACGCCACTGTGGATTGCCACTTGAACTCCCAATTCCCTGAGCTTTTACAGGCAGATCTGAATGCCGCTGAAGGGTTTCGTCCTAGACCTCATAATGACCCTTTTTCCAACACTTATAATGAGGGATGGAGGAACCAGCCAAACTTTTCATGGTGACAAGGAAATGTCTCAAATTCAGGGAATTATAAACCACAATCCTTTCAAAACCATCAAATGAACCAACCTTAGACCTTTGCCCAACCTAAGACCTCTGAGACGGATGAATTGAAGGCAATGTTGAGAACTATGTAAGAAAGTCAAAGTGCCATCATCTAATCTCATGACAAGGCTATACATGAGATGAAATCACAGATAGGCCACCTTGTTGAGGCCGTTAACCAGAGGGAAACTGGGAAGCTTCCCAGTGCTGCTGAGGAGAATCCTAAAGGAAAAGGGATCGTCTTTAGGGAGCATGCTCAGGCGGTGACTATTCTGAGGAGTGGGAAAGAAATTTCCAAACCCGATGCTCCTATAGTCTCACCCTCTGAAAAACCATCCACCCCAACTTTCACCCTCACCGGAGGAGACTTGCCCAAATCTTCTCCACTTGAAATCACCTCACCGGAAGAAGTTGCCCCCATTCCACCCCTTACTCGACATGACAACCCTTCCACCCAGAGATCGAGAGTGCCCTTTCCAGAGCATTTATCCACCTCTGGGCAGACTTCTGCTGGCTCATCTGGAGCCAAAGATAAGATGGATGAGATAATGGAAACTTTCAAGCAAGTGCAGATTAACCTGCCTTTGCTTGAAGCTATCAGGCAGATTTTGTCTTATGCCCGCTTCTTAAAGGACCTGTGCACGAAAAAGCGGTAATCTAGGAAATAGGTCCAATCAAAAGTTTTCCTGCCTGATTCTGTTAGCTCAATTGTTCAACATGGCACACCCTTGAAACTTAAGGACCTAGGAGCCCCATACATTTCAGTGGTTATTGGTGACTTACAGATTGATGAGGCTCTACTTGATTTGGGTGCGGGGGTGAACATCCTTCCGAGCTATGTGTATGAACAACTTGGGGGAGGCAATCTGAAGCCTAGCCCAGTAATCCTCCAAGTTGCTGATCGATTACTTAAGACATCGCGGGGAATTTTGGAAGATGTCCTCGTAAGAGTGGAGGATTTCTTCTTCCTTGTTGACTTCTTAGTTTTGGACATTGACCCTACCAACAAGCCAACCAAACCCTCTATCATTTTGGGCCGCCCCTTCCTTGCAACTTCGCATACTTCAATCAATTGCAATACTGGGGCATTGAAAATGGGCTTTGGGAACAGGAAAATCTGGCTTAATGTGTTTGATACTTACAAACAAGCCAGGCTTGAGGATTGTTCTCAAGTTGAGGTGATAGATGACTTGATTGAAGAGGCAACCCTTGCAATGTTATGTGATGACCCCCTTCAGCATGTCATGCTAAATGAGCATTCCCATCTCTTGGAGGAATGTGAAGGGGATATACCAGAACTTGAGGAGTTGCTGGGTGTTTCCGCTGAGTCTCTTTCTCTATCATCTCTGCCCAAGGTAGATCTGCTACCTGAGATGGGGACATCTATTATGAAACCCTCAACCATATAAGCCCTCGACCTTGAGTTGAAACCCCTCCCTGACACTCTCAAGTACGTCTTCCTAAGTGCCAATGATATTCTCCCATTATCATTTCGGCTGTGCTATCTGAGGCAC
This sequence comes from Thalassia testudinum, assembly GCA_037157565.1. Classification (NCBI taxonomy): domain Eukaryota; kingdom Viridiplantae; phylum Streptophyta; class Magnoliopsida; order Alismatales; family Hydrocharitaceae; genus Thalassia; species Thalassia testudinum. The sequence continues at coordinate 37,204,044 of JAZHRO010000012.1, read as the reverse complement.
AGGAGGGAGCCCTGATTGAATGCTTGTCTAAGCATAAGAAAGCTATTGCTTGGAGATTTGCTAACATTAAGGGTATAGACTCTACACTTTGCATGCACCACATTTATACTGATGATTCCATCAAGCCATTTAGGGACATGCAGAGATGTCTGAACCCTAATATGAGGGAGGTGATTAAAAAGGAAATCCTGAAGTGGTTGGACGCTGGGATCATATATCCCATTACAGATAGTAAATGGGGTAAGTCCTATTCATGTGGTGCCAAAGAAGGCAGGATTTACTATGGAATTTAATGACCAAGGTGAACAAGTTGTCACTAGACCCTCAACTGGATGGAGGGTCTGTATTGATTACCGCAAGCTGAATACCGCTACCCAGAAGGATCACTTTCCCTTGCCTTTATTGATCAAATTCTCAAGAAATTGGCAGGGAATAAGTACTATTGCTTTCTCGATGGATATTCTGGGTACAACCAGGTTGCAGTCTTCCATGATGACCAGGAGAAGACAACGTTCATGAGTCCTTATGGTACCTTTGCATTCAGGCGTATGTCGTTTGGATTATGTAATGCCCCTGCAACCTTCCAGCGGTGTATGATGTCCATTTTTTCTGGCATGATTGACGAGTGTGTTGAAGTGTTTATGGATGACTTCTCCATTTATGGCTCGTCTTTCGACCAGTGTCTCCTGCACCTGGAGAATGTGTTGAAGTGATGTAAGGAGACTGGTTTAGTCCTCAGTTGGGAGAAAAGTCACTTCATGGTATAGAAAGGAAATGTACTTGGGCATGTTGTGTCTGAGCGAGGCTTGGAAGTAGATAAAGCTAAAATTGATTCTATTTCCAAACTCCCATTGCCCACGAATGTCAAATAGATTAGATCCTTTCTGGGCCATGCCAGCTTTTATAGGTGCTTTATTAAAAATTTTAGTAAAATTTATAGGTCACTTTGTGACTTGTTGGCAAAGGAATCTTTCTTCAATTTTGATTCAAAGTGTGCTGAGGCCTTTCAAACTCTGAAGGAGGCCTTGATCTCTGCACTTATTCTCCGAGCTCCTGATTGGACACTCCCATTTGAGTTGATGTGTGATGCTTCAGATTATGCAGTGGGAGCAGTCCTTGGACAAAGGGTTGAGGGAAGACCTCATGTGCTGCATTATGCCAGCAAGACTTTAATCGAACCACAGCAAAACTACACCATCATTGAAAAGGAATTACTTGCTATAGTTTTTGCTCTGGAGAAGTTTAGGTCTTATCTTCTTGGGTCTAAGGTGGTTATTTTCACTGATCATGCGGCAGTGAAACATCTCATTGCTAGAAAGATTCTAAGCCACGTCCGATTAGGTGGATCCTACTCCTTCAAGAATTTGACTTGGAGATACGTGAAAAGAAAGGAGTAGAAAATGTTGTGGTTGACCACCTGTCTCGCCTTCCACTTAATGACTCTCTATCTGGAGACATCCACGAGACATTTCCCGATGAAACCCGTACGGCGGTAACACCAACTTCACCTTGGTATGCTGATACCGTAAATTACTTGGTCACTGGAGAAACTCCTGGCTCTTGGGATGAGCATAAAAGAAAGAGACTCATTTCCCAAGCGAGATACTTTCATTGGGAAGAGCCTGAATTATTTAGAATTGGACAAGACCAAGTATTGAGACGATGTGTACCTGAAGAGAAACAACAAAGTGTGCTGAGTTTTTTCCATGAACTTCATTGTGGAGGACACTTTGGCGCTAAGAAAACTGCTTTTAAGGTTCTCCAATCCGATTTTTGGTGGCCTTCGTTATTTAAGGATTCTCATAATTTTGTTAAGGCTTGTATTAGATGTCAATGGATTGGAACGATTGGGAAGAAGAATGAGATGCCTCAACACCCTATGGGCCCCTTCCCTTCTTCCCATGGTTATGAATATATCTTGGTGGCAGTTGATTATGCCTCTAATTGGATAGAGGCCATTCCTACGTGCACAAATGACCACTCTGTGGTTTTGAAATTTGTGAAGGCCAATATCATATCTCTTTTCGGCTGCCCCAAGACCATTATAAGTGATGGGGGACCTCATTTCCGAAACAACCACTTCAATCGGCTAATCAGGAGTCTGGGAGTGACTCACAAGGTCGCTACCCCTTACCATCCTCTGACGAGTGGCCAGGTTGAAGTGTTGAATAGGGAGATAAAAAATATTTTAGAAAAGACCGTTAGACCTGATAGGAAAGATTGGTCCCAAAAGCTCGATGATGCTTTGTGAGCGTATCGAACGGCCTATAAGACCCCTTTGGGTACATTTCCCTTTCGGATTGTGTATGGGAAAGCATGCCATTTACCCGTTGAGCTAGAACATAGGGCACGTTAGGTCATTCGAAGTGTTAACATGGATTTAGAAAAGATGGGTAAGGCACGACTTATGGAATTAAGTGAGCTTGAGGAGCTGAGGAATGATGCTTATGACACCTCTCAAGCTTATAAAAAGAGAACTAAAGTCTTGCATGATAAGTATATCCTTAGGAAGACCTTTGAGCCCAACCAACAAGTCTGGCTTTTCAATTCCAGACTTAAGCTTTTTCCAGGGAAATTAAAATCTCGTTGGGATGGGCCTTACATAATCACTAAAGTGTTTCCACATGGAGTTGTGCAGATTAAAAGCCCTTCCTCTTCAGCAACTCCCTTTATCGTCAACAGTCAACGGTTAAAACCATACATTACTTTGGATGGCTATCTGGTTGTCGAGGTCACTCTTGAGGAGCCTTAGCTCCTACCATTCTCCGCCTCAAGTAATATCTTCCTTTAACTATTTTGTTTCCAATGAGGACATTGTTTGAACCAAGCATGGGGGAGAGGACCTGAGGCATTTGTTTATAGCATGTCTACATTTTGCATTCATTCATGCATATTGCATTCAAAAAAAAAAAAATTATTATTGAAGCATAACTGGCTGGGTCCTACATTCTTAAGCAAATCAAAACTCTAGGTTAGACTAAGTTGATTCTAGGTGTCAAACTTTAGAAGCTAAGTGAGCTACTAGCTTTAGACCTTTAGGGTCCTTTGTGGACTTAAAAACTTAAGTAGGAGTTAAGTTGCGGACCATTCCTTAAGAGGTTGAGGAAGGAAAGCTAGGGATTGAGTTAAAAGGTGGGGTAGTACCTGGAGTCTTGTTCTATCTTTTGGTTTACGGGTCCTTGTAACCCAAGCATCCAAATTTGACACACTTGGTCTTGTGTAAGTAAGTGATCACCTTAATTCCTCTCTTAAAAGAAAATTTGGTTCTCTTAGTTTTGACTTAGGAGAAGCTTGGAAACATAATTTGATTGGAAGAGTTCCTGCCGCAAGAGAGGTGGAGTATATACTCACCTTGAGGATGCGATGATAACATGTTACCTCCTCGACGCTTGTCTCTTAGGATATCCATCCTACTGGGGGCATGTAAGAGCATTGTGCGGTTTTGGTACCATGGGCGGCCTTATCTCGAAGTGTCGATTGCCATAGGCCTGAATTCGCTTAAGAAACCCATGGGTGATACTATCTCGAAGTGTCGATTGCTAGGAGTTCTTGGGGTCGCTATGGGCGGTGCTATCTCGAAGCATCGAAAGCCAGGCACCCTTCGAGGTACGGTGATGGGGACAATGAATCTGACACAGATCGTGTTGATAGCTGATCCAAGGTTAGACTTAGAGGAATCAAACAAAAATATATATTTAAAAAAAAATCCTTTTTCCACTCTAGGTTGGCAATCATACCAACCTCAAATAACTAAGACCAATGTACATGCACGGTTGCTTTAATCTCAGGGATGAATAAACCCTAGGGTAGAGTTAGAAATCAGGGAAACTTGTGCCTGCAACTCGTCTTTAGCCGACCTAGTCTGTAACTTAGCAACTACTTGGGAACCTTAGGTCTAAAGTCTGAACTTAACATGTTTCTAAAGGAAGACCGATTGGGTTGGCTAGTCTACTTGGAGTGCTAGGTTATTACTTGGATTTACTAGGGACTAGCAAAAACTAGGCATTGGGGTATTTGATTAGCCCATATTTGTGGGCTATTTAAGTTTTTAAGTGTCTAGACATTAAGTTAATTTTAACATTTAGATAACATACATTAGGATGTAAATAAATTAATTCATACTTTTAGCTTAAGTGCATAATTCATGTGTGACATCCATATCTAAATGCATTTAGAATTAACCTAGGATTGTATACATTTGATTAGCTAATTAATTAGGTGCCTTACATACATTATTTTAATTAACATAGAAGTTAAGGAGTTATGTATAAATAATACAAATTATTTTATTATTCTTTTTTTTCTTCTCTTTTTTGAAGGTAACTGCTCCGTCTTCACCTCCTCCTCATGCGCATTCACTTCTCCAGCATTGACTCGAAGGTGGCCTTTTGAATTTCAAATCTTTGTAGCTGTGGCTACAAAGGAGGAGGAATGGCTACCGTTCAGGAGAAGTCCTCCACCCCGATTCATCACTGTGCAGAGAGTGCATCACTCTCATCCGCTCCACCACCACTAGCCTCAACCGTGGTAGCAAGCCTCCACCACTGTGGGTGTGTGGTGTGACAGGCAGCACCGCTATTCGGAGCTTGCTCGCATCACCCAGCAGGACCATGTGCTGCGCCTTCAGAACACCTGCAGTAGCCCTCCACGCGCACGACCTCTACATGCGAGACTAGTGCCCACCACCCTCTCCACACCCGCTGCAGCACATAGAGCTGCAACCACCGCCTCTCCTCGCACCTCAACCCCTTCCGCATGCGCCACCGTGCGTGCCTCCCCTCAGCATGCTTCACCTTCTGCAGCAGCCCACCCACACGAGTTGAACCTCCACCGCAACAGGCGCGCGCGCCCACCAGTAGCTCAGCGCATGACCTTCCCTACCCCTCAGCCCCTGCTACACACCCGCAGCAGCCGTGCTCCACTTCTTACCCGCGCGCGCTTCCCTGCGTGCATCCTCTAGCCACACTCCTTGTAGCACCGCACGCCCCTCTCCGCTGTGCGTAGCATCCATCCCACGCGTGTGCGTTCAGCAGCCTCACACCGCGCACAGAAGCAACAGGCCGACGCACGACTGCCGACCTCCCCGCCTGAGAGCACCCACCTCCGGCCACCTTGTGACTCGCTGCCACTACGATTGTGAAGCCCTCACTCCACTTGACCTCTGATGAGTTCCTCCCTTCCAGCCATCCCTTGCTCTGTGAGCACGCCTAAGGGAAAGGTTCTCCCCTGTTTTACTATAGGAAACTTGCAATTAGTTATTACATTTCAATGCCATTGCCAAAGTCTCATTTTTTATTTTAATATGTGATATATTGAGTGAAATTGCAACTTCATACTCATGCTTTCTTATAATTGCTTGGCTTTTGTTATTCACATCTTTTGACATTGGTTTTAGATTAAGATGTACACAATTTCTCTCTAATACATGTGCAATTGGAAATTACAGAGATTGATCACATATTCATTGAATATTTTAGTGAGGAAAAATTGCGCATATAACCTTGCATTCTCGAGTTATTGTGTGTCTTCTTTTCGTTGCATTTCATGTCAGATTTGATTATGGATTTCATACTCGATTGAACGAATACAAGAGAAAAATATTCGTGAATTTATTGCATCATTGTCTCCTTGTGGACACGACTCGCTCTTCTGTGAGTGGTTTAATTTTTATTTTAATTATTTTATTAAGCGGTTTTCCAGCACTTTAATCCTAAAATGACAAATCATCTTAATCACATTATTCGAAAGCGAAAACCGTCTTATCAGCGCGGCACCTGGATGTCTGGAGCTGAGGCCGGACGTCTGAAAGCATGTATATCGTAAGGTACGTATCTTCCTATGCCATGCATATCGCAGCGTAGGAGATGTCGGCTGACCGTTGCGTCTGTAAGTGTTCGTACGCAGGTGCAAGCTTTGGGAAGGCATGCGATGCGCTTTCCCAGGTACTTTTGGACATTTGATCACGTTGCCAGACGTCCGGAGGTGCTTCCAGACGATTGGAGGCCTTGTCCAATGTCTGGAACTGCCCCCAGACAGTCGCAGAGGGAGTCTGGACATCTGAATCGGCTGCACAAAACACAAGGTAAGACCTCACATCTTTTAAGATGTCTGGGACTAGTCCTAGACGTTTGATTTTGATCGGTAACCACGTTTTTGGCCTGTTTGAGGTTCAAATGGAATCGGATTTCCGCAAACGAAGTACCATTGTTTTCTACTCGAGTTCCTCTATGTGTTCGTGCTGAGTATCTACTGTTTTGAGCCCATCTAATGTACATTGGTCACTGGTACAGGTTACCAGCCGGTGGCATGTTCGGGGCCCACGGAGACGACGAGATCTGCGGCACAGGCCCCCATTCCTCCCGTGATACCCGGTAGAGTGGTTTAATGCAATATTAAGATACAAATAAAGAATATGCCTGCTTGGATTAAATTGGTTGAAACTCTAGGATTTGGTATGAACCCTACGGTAGAAATGAATGAGCCTATTTAAGCTGTACTGTTTACTTGAATGCATGGTTAAGATAAATTGCTAGCAAATGCCTTTAATATAATTACGAGATGCATGTTAAAATATGAGTTGCCTGTATGTAAATGAGAAATGGAACTGTGAAACCACAAGTTGCATGTTATGTTTGAGAACTCAATTATGAAAACACGAGCTGCCTGTATATGGATGAGGAATGAGTTATGAAACATGGGATCTGGATCTGGATAAATGAGATTAATATGAGCATGAACCCTACGGGGAATTAGGAGTTGAACTCCTGTGGATGGAAGGAATCTGGAATGTAGATAGGAAGTGTGCTAGTCCTTGTGTATACGGTACCAAGGAGAGCAATTGTCCCTTTTTTGTGTAGAGCGGAGCTAACCTCCCTTGGGTTGATACCCGGGGTTAGGATTGTCCACTCTACACTGACTCCTGTTAACCCTCGCATATGTGGTACCGAGGCGTGCTACTAGTGTAGGGAGGGTGCTAGCCACCCCATGGGGCCCAGGGTCCAGCTAGCCACCCGACACCGACTTTGTTAGGCCCTTTAGGCCAATCGGGGTAGTCAGACGAGGGTATGTGGACTATGGAGGGGCGAGACCCCTGTTCTAAGAGGGCAAGGCTCTATACCGTTCCGTGCTGTACTTTGGGTGTACTTGCTAGCGGAAATGATTGACCACGTGTCAGTGCGGGGTAGCTACCCATGCACTTATCACGCATGCCGTAGTCACCGCTACGTCTTGACAGTGACCTTGGGGTGATTGACTGGGTGTAGGATTACCACGGGGGATTCTCTCGGCTAGGACAGCACCACGTGTACCTTCTACTCTACGGAAAAAACTGCAATCAAGATCATTCCCACGAGGAACATGCAAGATCAGGAAATACCTGTATACTTGAGAAATAAATGAACCAGAAACACATAAATGAGATAAATAGAAATGAGAAATAAACCTATTGTTGTTTTACTATACTTGCAGTTAAATAATGTAAATACCACTCTACACAGCGTTCGCTGACTCTGTCTTTTGGTAACCTTGTTCAGGACCAGGAGTTGAGCAGCCTGAGTTTCCAACTGTAGAGGGTGCTGGGCCCAGCCGAGCCCAACTGTAGTCTTTTTTCAGCTCTTTCATTTTCTACTGTTGTAGTGAGTAATGGATACATGCTTTACTGTTCTTGTTACTTTTTGTTTCCTTTCCATTTTCTGTTGTTGTTGTGGTGGTATGTACTGAGACAATTGTTCTACTTTCTTTACTGCTTTGTACTTTTCTTCTGTGTAGTTATATTGCATGTGTGAATGTGGTTTAATTTTTTCTACTTTTGATTATTTCTTGTTGGATGACTAGGTCTTGGGATTAGTTAAGGCGAGCCAGTCTCAGGTCCTGTAGAGATCCGGGAACTAAGTCGTAACACTGTCTGTCTACTTGGACCTTGAGCCAAGTATTTCTGGATATACTGTTTCTTTACTTGGACCTTGAGACAAGTAATTCGAAGATTATTCTATCTGTCTACTTGGGCCTTGTATCAAGTATCTGATTCTAATTCTGATGCATACTAATAATGTAGCCATTGAGATCACTGAGATTGACAAATCTGAACCTTTCATTGTCAATGGACAAAGACTAAAACCTTTTATTGAGCCACATGATCTTAGACTTGTCAATTCTATCATTTCGCTCTTGCATTTTGAATTACCTACTAGGTTTACACCTAGATGAAGGTGTTAAACTTAGCAAACCTATCCTTGTATATAGCTATTTTCATCTTTCTTATTTTCACCTTTCTAGATTAGGTGTCTACCTATGCATTTTTAGCATACATTCATTGCCACATATGTCATGCATTTCACTTCTTAGCCTGACTCTCCACTCTGATCTCGTATCAGATTTAAAATCGTCCACACAGAGATTTTATCTCCTCATTCTGAATTCCTTTCATCACCCAGTCTAAGATAGTGAAAAGCAAAGCATGCATTTGCATCCACCATAATCATTCAATTAGGGCATTACATCATTTAAGCATGGGGGGGTGTAAATGGCGAATCATTTACTAGAATGCAATTGTAGACACACACCTATAGTGTTTATAGTATAGTATTATCAAAAATACCAAAACAAAATTGAAAAATTTTGAAAATTTTGAAAAAAAAAAATTTCAAAGCCAAAAATACAAAAAATGAAAAAATACAAAATTCCAAAAATACAATAAGGGACCTGATCTTTATTGTTGAGGGAGAATTCAAAACAACAAATTTCTGAGGAGAGAAAAGAATTGAAATGAATATAAGTGTTTAACTATGATCTTCTAGCTGAAAGTAAAAATAGAATAAGTGTTTATGGACATTCAACCTTTGCTGGTTAGACTTTCTGGGCCATTGTGGCTTGATTCGCTCTGGCTTTGGCTTAATACACTTTAAGCTTTAACAAGATAGACCAAGACCTCTCCTAACTTTAGGACGTATTCTTGTACCTGAGTCACCAGTACAAGATTCGCTAGTTTGCTTTGACTTAGGAGTCTAAGTAAACTTGGTTTACACTACACAGTGTCGGGAAAGACCTTGTGAATTTGAAATTCAACCCTAGTGTTCATTAGGGAAGGTAGAGTCCTTACCTGTGCGTGCAGGTAGACTCTTTGTCCTAGTCTTTAATCTTGTGTCTAGGAGAAGCTCTTTCCACCAAAGAACTCACCCACCAAATAAGTGTGCTCTACCAAATAAAGTTGTCGGAGACATACTGAGAATTATTTATGAAAAAGGAAATCATAGAAAAATATTCTTTAAGGTTTGGTATGCTTGATTTGACCATTGGAACCCGATTTGACCTAAAATAGAGTCTCAAATAGACAATTGCCTTAATTTGGGTTTCTGCACAATTTACCCAGTCAAACTTGATCAAAACCTAAATCTGACTTCATCATCAAATTCCTTGGGTCCAAATTTTGGTACAAACCAATTAGAGATCTTGACCAAGTTTGCATTTTGGTCCAGTTTGACTCTTTTCTCTCACACACATGCCCCTAACTTTCAAATTCTTTGCAAATAGCCCCCCAGCTTCTTCATCTTCTTTGTGAAAAAGTCACTGCCGCCATTGAGGTCAAACCCGACCTCCAAGCAACTTTGACCAACCTAAATCCTACTCTAATGGCAATCAAATCCCACCAAAATTGGTGAAATTGATGTTCACACCAAGGCAAACAATCTGGAATCAATTTGTAGTCCCAAGTCTCCATGGATTGCTCGTGTGAAGGCATGAGAATCATGGGTTCTTTTCCTTCAAGCCTAAGCCATGAAATCCCTCTTTCATGATCCAGAGCTTCCCCTGAAGCTCTATAAAGAGTCGGTGTGCACAACCTTTTCTCCTTAGCTTGGTTTGGAGGCCGATTCCCTCTTCTTCCGTTCTCTCCAACCTTCATCTCCACCAACTCTGATGAGCTTCTCTGTCTAGCCTCTTCGCTCAACATCATGGACAATAGCCGAAGAGTTTGTCTTCCCTAACTTCTTCTGCTTCTCACGATACCCGTAGGAGCCCCTCGAACCCCTTCTTCCCTCGCCATTCACCCCTCCGGAGAGTTCTCTGTCCACGGCTATTGTAAGCAATCTATCGGGGATTTAAATCAAAGTATTGTCGTCGTAGTTTGAAATTTGCAATAAATCAAACAACAAATAAAATTTATAAACTCATAATGTCAAAAATGAAGTCTGAGGTTGTACACTGGAAGCAAGTATTGCATTCACGTGCTAATCTCAATAGATAATACAAATGAGCACAATTAATTACTTAAAAACTAGTATGCAATGTATAACATGAGCATATAAGGAGATAAAAAGAACTCTAGAAAAACTAATGGTCATTTGGATCACCAATTATTAGCCTAACACATTTATAGCAATTACTCAAATAGAATCAAATGAACAAACAGTAAATCAGACGTCTGATTGTGAAATCAGACGACTTAAAGTGTGTTGCTACAATGCTTCTTCTTTGATTTTCTTATGCTGTTCTTCTTTGGCTTTCTTCTGTATGGCTCCTTCTTTTCTTTGGTTCTGTCTCTTTTCCTCTTCTTCTCTGATTTCTTCTGTACGCTCCTGCCTTAGCCTTCTTTAGATCTTCTCCTTCTTTATTTTCTTCTATCTTTTATCTTCTTCTCTTCACTTTACCCATAGGGGGAGAACACTCAAAATTTGGCTAAGTGTTAGCCAATGCATAGAAGAACAATACCCTCCCTTTCCCCCTCTCTCTTTCTCTTTCCTTCCCCTTTTCTCTTTCTCAATGTCCGGTCAAATGCTCAGGTAATCGGGTATTCGGGGATCCACGTACTTGGACCAGGGCTGTGTGTGCGAGTGTCACAGCCGAGGTGTGAGAGAGCGTGGGTAGGTCAGTGAGTGAGGGTATAGGACCTCACCCCAGTGTTTGGAGGAGATAAACCCCAAACACTTTTGCGTATTATATTGCTACGGAGCTTGTCACGTTTACGATGTGGCACTAAAGATAGCGCCCTTCTTTACATAGCTGGCAGCAGCAGTTCCTTCATCAAATTCGCAGTCGAGCTGTGGTCAAACACTACAATTGGTGGTGTAAGAGCGGACCTGGGATGATTCCGCAGCAGCTGGAGTCAAGACTTAGTGCTGGTAAAACTTGAAGCAAGCTTCAAGTGAGCTTGAACTCACTCGTTAATGGCGGAGAGAACCTGAAGACTTGAAATTCATAAAATGGTCTTTTGACCTCGCTAAAACTGCTCAGAAGTGTCACCGGTGGACGACGAGTGTAATGCGAGTGGTGTGGAGGTGTTTCGTGGTCAGAGAACCTCTGACGAGGTCGGTGAGCATGTGCGGCGATGGTTGAGTTTGACAGAGGGTGTGAGAGACCAATCCCCTCAATTCCTTGAGAGGTTTTTTGTCGGCGGGTCGAGGCGGAGGTGTAGGTAGTTTCGGCGAGATGGATGGAGAGGTGTAGTGGCAGAAACGCTTCGCCAGAGTGGTTACCAGAGGCGGAGACGAGGGTGGTGGGTGGTGTAGTCGAGGGGTCAAAACAAGAGTTAAGAGGGGGAGAATTAATCTATAAGTCTAAGGGAACTAAACTACTCCTAAACTAGCGGACGAGAGGGGGGAGATCTTGTTGCTGGGGTATGTCGGCATCGGAGAAGAACTCTCCGATGGGGTAAAAGCGACAACGACGAGGGAATTGAGGTGTCTGCTGGTATGATACGACGTGGACGAGGGGGAGAAAGGCAAATCCGTCACTGGTATTGCGTACAGACGATGAGCGAAGTCGGAGAAGATCGTCGGACGTCGTGGAGTCTTTCGACCGGAGAGGAGGGAGGAAGGTGGGGGATTTCCAGCCAAAAGCGAGCGTCCAAGGATCGGTGTGCATTGGGGATCCTTTTATAAGCCTTTAGAGGACGGTTGAAGCTTGGATACCAATCTCCTGAACTAGGAAGGTTCATCAGAGTTGGAAACCCAAATCTCTCATGCGTTTGCATGAGAGATTGGGAAAGAGTTGAAGCTCAAGAATCGGTTTGATTGGAAGAGGATTTCAAGAGGGATCTCCGGTTCAAATTTGAGAAAGTTTCATTAATCAATCATGGAGAAATCCTTGATTGATTGTTGTCGGAGCTTTAGGATTAGGAGTTATGTGCAGCGCGGACCTTTTTGAAGAAGGAGATGATAAATTTGGGGGGTTTTGTGTGAGAAATTCGAAAGCTAAGGGGTCATTTGAGAAAAAGAAAATCAAACTTGGATCAAAATGCAAACTAGGTCAAAATAATCTTAGATTGGGCCCAAGTTTTGATACAAACCTAATTTGGACTTAAGGAATCCAATGGTGAAGTTGGATTTTGGTTTTGACCTAGTTTGACTACATAATTTATGTAAAAACCTAAATTAGGGTAATAGTCTATTTGTGGCTCTATTTTGGGTTAAGACGAGTTCTGATGGTCAATTTGAAGGTACCAAACCCTAGAGAATATTTTTCTATGAATTTTAGAGGGTTTGGGTGAATTTAATCCTAACCATAACCTTGATAGATTAAGCGGGTCTGTTTTTATGGTTTCAATTGTCATTTAATTCCTAAAATGCGTGAAAACCCATTCATGTCTACACAGACCTTCTTGTTACTCAATTATGACCATTTGACCTTTGATTAACCCCTGAGAAACCCCGTGATTATTCTGAAATTGAGATATGATGTTAAAATTGTAATTTTACCCTGATTTCTTGTTATTCTCTTAGAAAGGATGTGCAATAAATTACTGTCTTCTGGCAGTTATGGAGGAGCATTTAATGATGGAATATGATTAAATAAAGCTAGATATGGCTGATGATGATGTTATCATCAACGACGCTGATCAATCAAAGTCGACGCCTCTCCATCCCTTTCGTCCACTTAAAGTAGGTTCGTTAGATCTCTTAGTCTCCTAGATTAGTTTCCCCTATTCAAAAATCAAAAACAATCCTCGACCTACATGCACACCATCATCATTCTCACCTCTGGCTACTACTCTGGCAAAGGCTTCTTGTCATTGCATCACACCACACACATCATCGGAACCCTCTACACCTCCGCCACATCACTCCCATCAAAACCCCTCTCTTAATTTCACCTTTCACATTCCCTAGCTCCCAATCGAACAAATCCATCACCGGCTTCTGTCTCCGCCTTTCACCGACCACCTCACGCTCTAATTCTTCACACAACCACCACCATTGCAGTCCACAACCTCCAGCGATTCTTAGGAGCTTGTTTAATGTGGTTGAGAGTCCGTGTTGATGTATTTCAAGGTTCGCCGATGCTCTGCCGCTGCTGCCATCAATGCCGCCGTGTTCTTCTACCTCTAGGCGTCGAAAGCCCCAGGTGCTCGCTCTAGGAGTCGTGGAATAGCCCTAGGAATGATTCCAAGTCCTTGATTAGGGATGCTAACTGCAACTACCACTCCAATTGCTCGAAGTCACAACTGCAGCAGTGTGCGAAGAAGAGCCTGTGGGATTAGTCCCACATTGTAGGAGTTGGAGGCTCTGAAGGCACATAAATTGATTTTATCGCATCGCCTTACTGCCTCAGTACACTGGGGTGAGGTCCCACTCACCCACGTACTCGACTTGACCTAACCTATGCCTACTCACTCCTCGGCTACTACCCACTGTCGGTAGCCCTGGACCCGAGTGTGCGCATATCTGAATACCCAATTACTACCCTGGTTTGAGAGAAAGAGAAAGGAAAGAAAGAAAAGAGAGAGGGAGTGGGGGAGGGGAGGGTTTTGCTCTCTTGTGTTAAGGCGTGGGTGAACACTTAGTTGCTAGGAAGGTTTGAGAAGGAGGAGGATGCCCTTGTGCGTGAAGAGAAGAGAAGGATGAAGCTGAGAAGGCTCTATGTAGAAGAAGAGAGAATGAAAGCTCTGAAAGAAGAAGAAAAGAAGAGAAGAAAAGCCTTGTGCTCATGCTGTTAAGTCGTCTGGTCATTAGGCCCGACGTCTGACTTAGTTGAAAACATTGTGGCATTAGTTGAGGCACTGTGCATTTATTTAGATTATTGAGTAATTATTATATATATATCTAAGCTAATAATTGGTGATTTAAATCACCATTATTTTATTTTAGATATCTTTTTGCCTCATTAAACTCTTGATGCACTTTTGCTTAGTATTAAATATCATTTGAGTAGTTATTCTTTATTGAATATCATTTTTGGCTTATTTCTTATGCTCATGTATGCATTCATTTAGATTAGCATGTGAATTACAACACTTGCTCCCTGTGTTCGACCTCGGACTTCACTGTTAGACATTTGAGTTATAAATTATATTTGTTGAAGAGTGATTTAGGAGACTTTACTACAACGAGACACTTTAATCTCCTAAAAAGCCCTGTCAACACTTCCTAAATGCTATAGTTTATGAACAGTAAAGTGGAGTTATCTGTAACACCTCTCACCTATCAGATTTATCACATCTACCCTTACTAACCTACTTCTACTCATTACATCTAACCCCCACCAATCACATCTATCCCAACTAACCCACTTCCACCAATCATATTGTTGACGAGCTCCTACCATATTTTAAAATTCGTTTGCATTGTAGTATAGTCGATAGAAGCGCGTTTACATTTAAATTTATAACTTGAATTAAAAGAGAAATCCGAGATCATCTCTGAGAGCAAGCTTAATGCGTGATTATCACTGTTTTTAAATTTTAAGTCCAGGAACTCGATATGATCAATTAATATTTTAGTTTCAAACCTAGTTCAAAAATGTAGAGAGAATTGTCAATAAGAGGGTGACTATTGTGGTGAAGCATTAAATAATGTAATTAATATCTGAAGAAAGTTATTAGTGTAATAAAATCACTTTATAGAAAGCTAATTCTTAACATATAAAAATAATCTTCAATTTGGTCCTTGAGATATAAGATTAGGTCCTCAAAAATATTTTTGCATAGGTCCTTTTCTTACACATTAGTCCCTGAGACTTTCTTTCTTCTATGATTGGGTCCTTGTGGCTTACTTTTTCTCTCGATCAGGCCCCTGCCATCATCAGGAGTCCAAGCTCCTCCTCAATGCAGTAGCAGGTGGAGTTGGACATGCGGCTTCAAGGCTTTGGAGTCCCTGCTGGAGATCCAAAAAGCTTCGCGTGGCTTCATAGAGTCTTCCTGCGTAGTTTGCCTGGTGGTAGGGAGTCAGAGAGGGCCGGTTGGATGTCGGCGTTGATGGATTGGCCAGCGATGGTGGTTTGGAGCAAGGAGCAGCAAAGGTTGAAACTGAGTCAAGGAGCTTCAGTGGACTCCTCTGAACATGATGGTGGTGGTGGATTGCCTTGTCGAGGCTGGAGGAGCTTGGGCGGACATGACGAGGGTGCGGCCGACGTTGCTTGTCCGGTGGGAGCGTTGAGGTGCCGAAAGTTCGAATTGGGGGTGGGCTTTTGCTCCTCTCGTGGTGGCGATGCTAGTGGGGTGGTCAAAGAAGTGGGAGGTGGCGTGGAACGGTAAGGCATGGATGTCAGAGAGGACGCTGGAGTGGGAGCCGAAGCTCGGCGTGCGTGAAGAATATGACAGAGACGAAGCGTTTGTGTGGTCGAAATTTGCAAGGAGAAATCCTAAATGTATCTAGAGGAAGAGGGGTACCTGAGAGAGGGCGAGGTGGATGGAGAAGCGCATTGGCATGGTGGCTGGTCGCATGGAAGATGAAGAGGACGGCGGAGGGTTTTGGGGTGAGGAAGGGACGAAGGAGCCGTGTCCTTTGATGGGGAGCACGGTGAGGAAGATAGGAAGGTGACTGTGACCTTTTTTGATGGCGAGGACCGGCGGATCGAGGGGTCGAAGAAGGTCCCAAGGTCCTTCAATGGTGGTATGCAGGAGAGGTGGAAGAAGGGTGTTGCACTCGCTATTTTCAGACGATGGTAATCAGAGGTGTCGCGAGAAGCTTTTTAGCCACATGTGCAGGCCGGAGGTTGCGAGAATTGCTCGTCCATTCTCACAACCTCCGCATCAGTTTTGGCCGAAGATAGCAGGAGGTGGAGGCGACCAATGATGGTGGAACGACCACCAGCAGGTGTGGAGCGACGAGGGGAGCAACTTCTCTTCAGCCACCGAACGCAACCGTGCTTTGAGGCAGCTGGATTTCGTGCGCAAAATTCACCATCCGTGCACCATGGTCATTTGAAGGTTGAGGGACCTTCTTGTGAAGAAGGTGAAGAAGTTGTGGGGGTGATTGTGAGGAAAGTCAAAAGTTAGTGGCTCATTTGTAAGGGAATTGGTTTTCGAGGGTTAAAATGCAAACTATGTCAAGATGAAATCCAAATGAGCCCAAATTTTTATCGTAATATAATTTAAACATGAGGAATTTAATGGTGACTTAAATTTTAGATTTTAATGTTGTTTGCATGGTCAATTTATGATTAGACCCAAAATGTACCAAATTCCCGTCTGTGATTTTGTCTTAGGTCAAATAGGTCCTAATCATCAAATTGATTGTGCAAAACTTTATAGAATATTTTAAATTAATTTTTAGAAGGTTTAGATCACATTTATTTTCATTGAAACTATTTTAATTAAAGTGGATTAGAAATTTGTCAATTTGATTAAGGATTAATATTCAAATTAAATGTAAGTATTAAATTATTCAGTATCAACCCACTTTTAGGATAATTTAGCTCAATTGACCCTTAATTAAGCATAGGCTTACCCTCCAGCTATTTTGCATTTATAACTGTCTGTGAAAATTGTAGAATTAACCCCAATTTTTATCAATTTCTCTTTCTTTTGCCCAGATTGAGTTATACCCTTTCAATATGTTAATTAGGTAAATTTAACCTTATAACTTAGCCAAATTAAGTTAGTTATAGAGGATGCTGGTGATGCCATCATACCCCCATGCCTACCATTTGTTAGTCCATTAGTAAATTCTAAAGTTAAGCATAGATTTTCAGTGTAAGGGTATTTTTGACATTCAGCTTAAAAAGATTTGTCTCTCTTCTTCTTCCAACTTTATTACTCTCTTTTTTTTTTTTTGGGATTAACAGAAAAGCAAAACTTTGGTTGTGTTTTCAGAATAATGTAGGTATGGGATTTTGTTAAACATAAGATGTCAGAATGAATCTTTTGGATCCTAAGGTTAGTATAATCAGGACTTGCGTATCAACTCTAGAACTCAACAAATCTACTGTTTTCTAGTTCTTACAAAACCCATTTTCTTTGTTAGAGTCTCCTTGACCTAAGGACTCGTATCATGGCTTGCTTGACCCCGAAAATTCAAGTGTCAGTGCTTTTGTGATTAGCCAACTTTATTTATTTTGCGGTGTCTTTGAAAGACTTATTTAATATGATAAAACAAATGCATTTTTTTTCCCCCCACACCTAGACTTGGATCAACCCTAATCCAGTTGTGTCGGGTTCATCATTCCCGTCACCAAATCCTCAATGGGGGCTCTAGCGCAAGCACTCATGAGAGCACCCTCTATGACACACCCCAAAAGCTCACAACCCCAAACAAAAAGGGTTGTAAGAGGCACTCCTAGCGGGCTTAGGCTCACGCCCTGATGCTTCGGGATAGCATCGTTCGAGACACCTGAGCTACAAAATGCACTCTATATGCTCTGTATAAAGATATGTGATTAAGATTCAGAGCGAGTGCCGAGGCGGTGACATATTTTCATCATGTCGTCAAGGGAAATTTTTCCTTCTCGACGGCTGGAACTCAAACCAATCAACTGCCTCGGTCTTTCATCAAGACTAAAGTGTGGGAAATTATTTACTTATGTAATTTTTTTTTGGCGTTTTGAGATTGTTGGCTTTTGTGTGTGTAGTAGTTTTGACACTTAGTTTCCAGAAGTCATTCAAGGATTTTAACGAGAATCGAGCCAAGTACTACTCAGGTCGTTAAACAGACTTCAGAACTCAGAACCATCAAGGGTCGAAAAGGAGTTCTTTAAGAGATAAATTGATCTAATCCAAATTTTTAAACCTGAAAAGTCTAACAAAAGGATCCTCAAACTCAATCCTAAGTTTGTTAAAGATGACATCCCTTGTGTACCCTTTTAGAAATAATGTACAACCTTAGTCCCTTTTTTTCTGAAAATCTCTTTTTCTCTTTTTTTTACTTTTTTTTTACTAAAAGAATCTAAATGTATTTTTTTTGTGAGAACATTTCAAACATGAATTTCAGATAATGGCACTTTAATACCCCCCCATGCCTAAGTTTTGCAATGCCCTCATTGCAAACAGGATGGATTCACATTCAGCTTAGTTCATAATTTTAGGACAGGTTTAACGGTGGGTGGGCGAGTTAGAAATGACTATTCTTAAATTAGGAACTTTAAAGTGCAGTAGGAGTGATTTACACAGAGAAGATAAGAAAGGTCTCAGGTTTTTCAGATGACGGTTGTTTCCCATTAAGCACTGAATTTAATGCCTTCAGCTGAGCAGAAGATGTTAAGCGACGGAGTAATCAAATTGGAAGAATTTTGTAGAACAAGCACCTTGATAATTAGCCTGGTTGGTCCATCCAGGTGCTTGTTTAGATCAACTGGCTGATTGTGTAAGCCAAAGCCAATGAGTTTGGTGGGTTGGAAATTGTAGATCAAAAGATGTGGAGCCCATAAGGTGCAGTTCGATTCAGAAAGATTTAGAAATAAAAAGTGATAATTTAGTTGCACAGGCTCAGCTAGCTCAGCGTCGGGGTCCTCAAAAGGTAATGAATTAGTGAAAAATATAGGAACCCTACTTATTGGATCAGAAATGATTTATAATTGATTCTCAATTTGATCGATTTCCCATTCATCGTTAAATCGAGGAGGAAAATCATTCCCCACCGGATCAGAATGAAGTGATTCAACATATAAATGGGTTCCGGTGGAGTTATGTGGTAAGGGCTGATTGCTGATAAGCTTAAGAAACCCTTCCTGAGATGTCTCCTGATCAAGGGGTGCAACTACTTTGAATTCCCAATCAATGGCCACAGAATCAGAGTCAAAGAATGGGTCATAGATATTGAGGTCATAAATTGGTTTATAATCTTCTGGAAATAAGGATTCTCTTGAATCAGAATAGGGTTCAAAATCAGCATCAGCATAGGAGAATCTAGAAGATTATTGGTGATAAGTTTTTCTGAACCTGAATCAGAATTATGATCACCTCGTGAAAAATCAAAATCAACTGAGTTATCAACCTGAAATTGGTCTATCCTAGATTTTGATGCCAAGTTAAAAGAGATTTCATCATCAGGTATAGGCTTGGTTTCTAAAAATCTAGGGAAATTCCAATTAAATCCTAACTCTTCAGATTCCTCTGATTTTGTATCATAAATCGGTTCCTCTTTGAATAAATCGTTATGCTCGTTCGAGGAATCTGGAGCGATTTTGTCATCAAAAGTAGGCTCATTAAAATCCTAATATCTCAGTTATGAGATTTCATTCTCTTCAGATTGAGCCTTATCATTATCCCAAATAGGTACGGATCTAGATTCTAGGTCAAAAATAGGAATTGGGTCACTAGAATCGACATTTAGATCTATGGAATATCAGAATTTTGCTTGAGGAAGACCTTACCAAGAGGTGTGGGAGTTACATCCTTGAGGAATTCCGAATCAATTTCATTACAGGTGTTTGGGCACTGCTCGGGTTAAATCAACCTCCAAAGCTTCGGTTGTTGGTTCAAAATCAAAACACCTGTAATGGAATCCTTCCAACCTAAAAGTTGATTTTCAATATCAGGTAATTCTTTATAATCATCATTTAATTCAAATTGGGTTGGGGATTTAGCATAGAATCCATCTTCTTTGCACTCGGGATAGGAAAAATCTAGGTTATCCTCAAAATTATCCAAAGATTCATAATCAAAATCGGGATAGGAAAAATCTGCATATTTTTCATCAATCAAACTTTTGAGTTGATTTAACAAATTCCCACGTTGTTCAAAGAAATCTTGGTATTTTCCCCATAATTCCAGATTTGCAAGATATTGCATTCCCTCAGTTCTATGTAATTTTCTTATAGCTCTCATTTGTTCCGAGAGAGTCCTGATTTGAACCACATGAAATTTGGGTTGCAATCATTTGGATGTGGTTCATAATACTGGGTTCACTAGCCTGATTTCCGCTAATGGGTTTTGAGGTTTTGGAAATTCTTCATCGCATCTGATAGCATCCTCAATCATTTGATCCTTCAAACTTATACAGGGTTCAGGGCTAGTGGCCATTTCCTTAAATTTTCAGGTTGATTTCCAGATGATTGAATCAGGTCAGGTGGTGGATCAGAAAATGATGACTCGAATTCAGTTTCAGATTGATCAAAAGAGAATTTGACTGGATTACACACACACATGACAATCGGGGCTCGACCTTGATTTAGATTATATTCTAACGGAGGCCTTAAGGTAAGTCTTAAAGACCCCTTCTGTGCGCGTACTACAGAAAAGATGAGAGGGATTGGAAATGAGTAGGACCCAATCAAGGCACCTGAATTAATTGGATGACTATGGCTGATTTGAGGCAAATGAGCCTCTTGATCACAAATCCACCCGCCTGAGAATTACTTGGGTAGCTAGAAAGGAAGAATCTTGTGAAGACGCCTACACGGTAGAGCGCCCCCATGGGTTACAAGGTTTCCTCCACCCAACCTTTCTTGTCACCGCGATTCCAAGTAGACTGGATGTGTGTGAATTAAGCCCTGAGTCTACCAATTTTAAGGCCTAATTGTGTATGTGCCTTTAATTATCACTTGATTTAGAGTTTGATTCCAAATTGTGACCTCATTTTAGGTTGATTGATTTACAACGTGAACCAACTTCACCTGACCTGTCCTATGATTAAAGGATGAAATCCAGGTTAGCTTACCCGAACCACCCTTGATTTGGTTCACAAATAGGTTATTAAGCCTCAATTTTAGGGTTCAAGTGATTATAAAACCTGATTTTGGGGTTTGAATTTTTAAATCAATTCAAACAAGGGCTTGGGTAATACACAATGCGGAAAGATATTTACTTTATAACATTGCAAATGTGTACTACAAATCAAAACCCTAGAATTTTGAAACCCTAATAGGCTCTAGATGGAGTCCAGTTCAATTTAAATTAAATTGCCTTTAGAATCAATCAAGAAGGTGTTAGTCCAATGGCTCCAATTAATCTCAATAAGTCCCTATTAGGCACAAGAATTAAGGTTTAGGTGTATCAAATCCACAACCAAATCTCTTTGATCATAGTTAATTCTTAAATAAGTCAAGAATAACTTGCCACAATTGGTATCTCTAGGAAAAATAAGGCAAGGATGCGATCCTAGTTTTTTCTTTCTTCTTCCGCTTTTTCTTTCTTCTTTTTTTTATCTATATTAGGAAAGAGGGGATTAAGAAGAAAGGAAGAAGATTACCTATCTGTGGAGTGATTGTCCTCTTAGCTCCAGACGTAATTTTTTTTTCTCGCAAAAATTACAATCAAAACCAAGCAGATGTATTAGAGACCAGGAAGCAAAAATATTCGAAAAATAGTGATAATTGCACGTTGCTCCCCGGCAATAGTGTCAAAATGTTGATGAGCTCCAATCGTAATTTAAAATTCGTTCTCGTCGTAGTATAGACGATAGAAGCGCGTTTACATTTAAATTTATAACTTGAATTAAAAGAGAAATCTAAGGTCATCTCTGGGAGCAAACTTAATGCGTAATTGTTGCTATTTTTAAATTTTAAGTCTAGGAACTAGATATGATCAATTAATATTTTTATTTCAAACCTAGTTGAAAAATGTGGAGAGATAATTGTCAATAAGTTTTGCATGACAATTTGAGTAGATTGGGATTTTTGTAATCATTTAATGCTAAATAAGAGGGTGACTATTGTGATGAAGCAGTAAATAATGCAATTAATATCTGAAGAAAGTTATTAGTATAATAAAATCCCTTTATAGAAAGCTCATTCTTAACATATAAAAAGAATCTTCAATTTTGTCCCTGAGATTTAAGATTAGGTACTTGGAAATATTTTCATAGAGGTCCTTTTATTACATGTTAATCCCTGAGACTTTCTTTCTTCTACGATTGGGTCCCTGTGGCTTACTTTTTCTCTCGATCAGGTCCCTGCCATCACCAGGAGCTGAAGCTCCTTCTCCTCAATGCAATAGCAGGTGGAGTTGGCTGTGTGGCTTCAAGGCTTTGGAGTCCCTGTTGGAGATACAAAAAGCTTCGCGTGGCTTCACAGAGTCTTCCTGCGTAGTTTGCCTCGTCGTAGGGAGTCGGAAAGGGTTGGTTGGAGGTCGGCATTGGTGGTTTGGAGTGAGGAGCGGCAAAGCTTGAAACCAAGGATTCAAGGAGCTTTAGTGGACTCCTCTAAACATGATGGTGGTGGTGGATTGCTATGTCAAGGATGGAGGAGCTTGGGCGGACACGACGAGGGTGCGGCCGGCAGTGCTTGTCCGATGGGAGCGTGGAGGTGTCGAAAGCTCGAATTGGAGAAGGGCTTTTGCTCCTCTCGTTGAGGTGGTGGTAGTGGGGTGGTCAACGAAGTGGGAGGTGGCATGGTACAACAAGGCGTGGATGTTGGAGAGGACGCTGGAGCGAGGGGCGAAGCTTGCCGTGCATGAAGAAGATGACGGAGAAGAAGCGGTTGTGTGATCGAAACTTGCAAGGAGAAATCCTAAAGGGATCTAGAGGAAGAAGGGTACTTGAGAGAGGTCAAGGTGGACAGAGAAGCACGTCGACGTGGTGGTTGGACGTGTGGAAGAAGAAGAGGACGGCAGAGTGTTTTGGGGCTAAGGGATGGAGGAGTTGTGTCCTTTGATCGGGAGCACGGTGAGGAAGAGAGGAAGGTGGCCGTGACCTCGTTTGATGGCGAGGACCAACGGATCGAGGATTCGAATAAGGTCCCAAGGTCCTTCAATGGTGACGTGCAAGAGAGGTGGAAGAAGGTGTTGCCCCCGCTATTTTCAGACGACAGCAATCGGAGGTGTCGCGTGAAGCTTTTTAGCCACATGTGCGGGCTGGAGGTTGCGAGAATTGCTTGGCCATTCTCGCAACCTCCACGTCAGTTTTGGCCGAAGATAGCAGGAGGTGGAGGAGGCTGATGATGGTGGAATGACCATCAACAGGTGCGGAGCGACGAGGGGAGCAACTTCTTTTTAGCCACCAAACGCAACCGTGCTCTAAGGTGACCAGATTTCACGTGCGAAATTCGCCATCCGTGCACCATGGTCATTTGAAGGTCGAGGGACCTTCTTGTGAAGAAGATGAAGAATCTGGGGGGGTGATTATGAGGAAAGTCAAAAGTTAGGGGCTCATTTGTAAGGGAATTGGTTTTCGAGGGTTAAAATGCAAACTAAGTTAAGATGAAGTCCAAATGAGTCCAAATTTTTATGGTAATATAATTTGGACATGAGGAATTTAATGGTGACTTAAATTTTATATTTTGATGTTGTTTGCATGATCAATTTATGATTAGACCCAAAATGTACCAAATTCCCGTCTGTGATTCTATTTTAGGTCAAAATAGGTTTCGATCATCAAATTGTTTATGCCAAACCTTATAGAATATTTTTAATTGATTGTTAGAAGGTTTACATCACATTTATTTCCATTGGAACTATTTTAATTAAAGTTGATTAGAAATTTGTCAATTTGATTAAGGATTAATATTTAAATTGAATGTGAGTATTAAATTATTCAGTACCAACCCACTTTTAGGAAAATTTAGCTCAATTGACCTTTAATTAAGCATGGGTTTATCCTCCACCTATTCTACATTTATAATTGTCTGTGAAAATTGCAGAATTATCCTTAATTTTTATTAATTTCTCTTTCTTCTTCCCTGATTAAGTTATACCCTTTTAATATGTTAATTAGGTGAATTTAACCTTAGAATTTAGCCAAATTACGTTAGTTATAGAGGATGATAGTGATGCCATCACATATCTACCCCTTTAATCTACTCTCAATACAAATAAAAATAGAAGTCAATAATAACATATCAACTCAACCATTACATCTATAACCCACTAACCCACCACCTATCCTACCATTCCCAAACTTTATGTCTTTTTAAAGTTTATCTAATCTTAAACTTTAAACCTCTACCAAATAGGACCATAGAACATAACAATGTTATACGCCATGGTTGAAATATCTCGTTACTAAGTATTATTATGATTTATGAGTATGAATAAGTTAAAAATGACCAAATAGCAAGAGACTTGCCAGGTCTATGGAATAGTTAATAAGGTGTATCTTGGATAATTAATATGTAATGCCAAGAGGATGTACCTAGCACTAGGATGCCAATGTTACGTTGAGCTAGAGAGGAATGAGATAGAAATTATGTTTGTAGAAACAGCTTGAAAGTGTGAGTGCACAATGAAATAGTTAACTAACGAGATTAGCCTAGCAAGACAAAGTAGAGGAATGACATGATACAACTACCTGAAGATGGTCATGAAGAAAGGATATATAAGACAAGGAGTACGTTGCAATAGAATCAAGAGTTAGGTGAGATCACACATTTATTAGCTACCTTTACTTAATCCTTTGTTCCCTTGCTAAGCTTTTAGCTCATTCATCTTCCTTCTATGTATAGGTTTATTCATCCATCTAGGTGTCAACAAAAGACTAGGTGTGGAATACTTGTCTTGACATTCCTTCTTCATAGCAAGTATGATTTTGTAGTTTACACAAATTATTTAGCCCTAATTTATTCTGTGTCATGTTTTAAATTGGTGAATGTTGATGATAATTATATGTTTAATATGAGTAATTTAGGAAAATAACTTGGCATATGTTTAGTAGCTATTGTGATGACCTAGACCTCACAATTGATCGAATCCGATGGATTGAAGGCATCAAATACAAATAATCAGTTTTACACAGAATCGAAGTCATCCAGCATATAATCATATAATGTAAGCATAACCAAACAAATCATACATAAGCATTAAATAATAAAGTAGATAAATGCTAAACTAGAAAGAGAAACTATCTAATCATATGGGTATAATTATCAGAAAACAAGAAAGAAAACTGTAACGACCCGGTTCCAGAGTCCCTACGAGACACGAGAACCGGACCGACTCGACTAATCCCATGACCTAGTCGTCCAACGAGGAAGTAACCAAAAGACAGTAAAATAAACCACATTCAGCATGAATATAACTAACAGTAAGAAAGTACAGCAGTAAGGAAAGAAACTACTACAGTAGGTACCACCACAACAGTAAAACAACATTTATCATATAACAAGAACTGCAGGTAAAGAAGGTACAGCGGAAACAAAAACTACTCACTAGAACAGAAACAAAAGGGGTACAAAAGGCTGTGGTAACTCTACTGGACCCTACTCGGCCCAGCGTCCTCTGCAGCCGCCGACCCTGGCTGCTCAACACCTGGTCCTGAAAAAGGTAACGAGTGTAACACGTCAGCAAAACGCTGAGTAGAGTGGCAAACTAACTAAAGGCAACAGTAGAGTGTACAGTGGCTGTTATGTTCTATTACTTCCTTTATTCACATCTTTCAATTTTTCTCACTATTTCATTTATTTCTCAGATCCTTTACTTGATCTCGAATGTCCTCGTGGGAACGATCTTGATTGCAGTCTTTTCCAAAAGTAGAAGTAGCACGTGGTGCTCTCCTGGCCGGGAGAGTCCCCCGTGGTGATCCTACCCTCAATCAACCATCCCAAGGTCACTGACAGACGTAACGGTGACTACGGCACGCGCGATAAACGCACAGGTAGCTAGCCCGCACTGGCACGCGGTCAGTCGTTTCCGTTAACGGGTACGCCCAAAGCACAGCACGGAACCAGGGCAGAGCCCTCTCAGTAACAGGGGTCCAACCCCTCCACAGTAACCAAACCGGGGCCTTGCCCCTCCACAGTCCGCGCACCCTCTCCTGACTACCCTGGTTTGCCCTAGTGGGCCAAACAAGTCGGTGAAGGAGGCTAGCAGAACCCCGGGGCCCGTGGGGTAGCTAGTACTCTCCTAACACTACTAGCTCTCCTCGGTACTACGTACACGAGGGCCAACAAGTCGGTACAGAGCGGCCAATCCTAACCCCGGGTCCCTGGGGCGGCTGGCCCCACTCTGCACTAAACAGGTACAGGTACTTCCCTTGGTACTGCGTACCCAAGGGACAGTACAAACTACATCTCAGTTCCATTCCTTTTTCTTTCCAGGAGTTCCACTCCTAATTCCCCGTAGGGTTCCAGCTCTTTATCTCAGAACATCTTATGTTTCACTTTCCAGTTTCACGTTCTTACAAACCATGATCTCAAACATGTTTCTTTATTCATAACAGGCAGCTGTTAATTAAATTTACAGGCAGCTTTATATATTCCTTTCCATTTTTCCAAGACTGCAGTAATATACATTCCACTAGTTTTTCCATCCTAGGATTCATGCCATATCCTAGGATCTATCATACAATCTAGTTTTCCGGCCCTAGGATTCATGCAACACCTAGGAGCTATCATTCCATATATTTCTCATTCCTAGGATTCATGCAATGCCCTAGGTTCTAGTTATGGTTCCATACTTTAACAGATTTTATTAATACTTAAAGCCACTCTACCAGGTACAACGGGAGTAATGGGGGCATGATCGGGAATCCCGCGTGCCTCCGCGACTCTCAAGACTGCAACCGAACGAGGTCCTATCACAAGGATCAAACACAAGGAGTGTCTCAAAACAGTGTATATCTACTGTAGACGAGTAGAGGAATTAATTCTGAAAAGAATGCAACTCGAATCGCGGAAAACGGAGCCCAAACGGGCCCTAAACGGGTCGAAAAAGACGATACTGTGTAAAATCGGACGTCTGTAACTCCTTCCAGACGTCTTAAACGGTGGATCAGAGAATTACCTGTTCAGCTTGGTTCCCCGGACGTCCAGAAGTCTGCGGGGACGTCTGTCCTATACCCCAGACGTCCGATGGTCCACACGGACGTCTGTAGGTCACTCCCGCCGTCTGGTACAACTTACAGACGTCTGATTCGCAAAGGATGGCGAATCAGCGAACCTGCGCACGGCCAACCCCCCTCCCTCAGTACGGTCAGTCGACAAGAAGGAAGAAGAAAGAGGAAACTCACCTTTCAGACGTCTGTATGATCTTACAGACGTCGACCTTGCCGTCTGGCTATCAACCCAGACGTCTGATTCTGGAAATTTTTCCAGAATCAGGACCCTGCTCGGCCTCCGCTCGCGACGCCGCCCGCGTCGCACCTCGCGCGTCCACTGCTCCGACCGCAGCAGGTCCCTCTCCGCGACGCTCCGCGCCCCCTGCGCCCTCCGCCGGCCGGCCAAGCCGTTCCGGCGAGCTCGCCCTCACGGCAGAGCCCCGCCCTCGCACGCCGCAGCTCCTCCGCGCTCACTGCGGCTGCCGCTGCCGCCCTCGCGTCCGCTCGCTCTCGCGCACAGGAAGGAGAAGAAGGAGGAGACGGTGGAGACGGGAGGGGAGGCGCGCCCTTTTAAGGCCGCGCGAGGAGGAGAGAGAAGGCGGTCGCAGCGCGCCTGCAGCCGCAGAGAGAGAGAGAGGAATCGCAGGTCTGCGCGCACAGGCGCGCAGACGAATCTCCCGTGCGAACATAACTGTTCTCCAGACGTCTGTAAACGATCCCGGACGTCTTGTCAGACGTCTGGATGTGATCCCAGACGTCTTGTCCGACGTCTGGGAAACCTCCCAGACGTCTTAAAAGGCGTCTGGGGCACGCGTTCGTTACAATATAACAAACTCAAAGGAAGTTTCGTCCCCGAAACTTGCGCCAACTAGGGTGCAGGAAAAAGATGTCCAAATAACCATAACAAACTCAAAGAGGACCGAAGCCGGTCTGAAAAGACGTACCCGCGAAAAGCTCCGGGTACCGCTCCCGCATTGCCGCCTCAGGCTCCCAGGTAGCCTCCTCGTACCGCTGGCTCCTCCACAAAACCTTTACCAGGGGTACTTGCTTTCGTCTCAACCTGCGGACGGCTCAGTCTAGGATCTGCACTGGCCGCTCGGGGTAGGTCAGGTCGTCGCTCACCTCGACGCTCTCGTGACTCAGTACGTGGCTGGGATCGGCTACGTACTTCCTGAGGTTGGACACGTGGAACACGTCGTGCACACCAGAAAGCTGCGGGGGAAGGGCAAGTCTGTAAGCAACGGGTCCAACCCGCTCCAGGACCTCAAAGGGCCTCACGAACCTCAGCGCGAGCTTCCCTCTCACCCCAAACCGCTATAAGCCCTTCATGGGCGAAACACGAAGGAAGACGTGGTCCCCAACCTCGAACTGCACCTCTCTGCGTCTGCGATTTGCGTAGCTCTTCTGTCTGCTCCTGACAGTGCGGAGTCATCTGTGGATCTGCTCAACTACCTCCTGACTCTGCCGGATCAACCTGGGGCCAACCTCCCACTTGGTCCCCACCTCAACCCAACTCAAGGGTGCCGTGCATTTCCGTCCGTACAGAGCCTCGTAGGGAGCCATGCCGATGCTCGAGTGATAACTGTTGTTGTATGCAAACTCTGCCAGGGGCAGGTGCTCCTCCCAAGAGCCCCTCCAGTCTAGTACACAGGCACGCAAAAGGTCCTCAAGTGTCTGTATCGTGCGTTCCGACTGTCCGTCCGTCTGGGGGTGGTAAGCCGTGCTAAACCTCAACCTCGTCCCCAAAGCCTGCTGAAACTCAGCCCAAAACTGGGACGTAAAGCGGGTATCCCGGTCGGATACGATCTCCCGCGGAACTCCGTGTAGTCGCACCACATCACGGATATACCTCTCTGCCAACTGTGCTGGTCCCAAAGTGACTCGGATCGGCAAGAATCGTGCCGTCTTCGTCAATCTATCCACTATTACCCAGACTGCGTCGTGTCCTCGCTGGGTAACAGGTAAGCCCACCACCAAGTCCATGGTGATGCTCTCCCACTTCCACTCTGGCACTGGAAGCGGCTGAAGCGGCCCTGCAGGCCTCTGATGCTCGGCTTTCACCTGCTGGCACACTAAGCACTGCTGCACGAACTCACCCACATCCCGCTTCATCCCTCTCCACCAGAACTCGCGTCTCAAGTCATGGTACATTTTCGTGTTTCCGGGATGTATGGTGAATCTGGAACCGTGTGCCTCAGTCAGAAGCTCTCTCAACAGCTCCTCGTCTCTGGGGACGCACAACCGTCCCCTCAAGCGTAACACCTGGTCTGTGAAAGAGAAGTCCCCTGGGTCGCCTGATAGTACTCTGTCGCGCAAAGACTGCAAGTACGGATCGGCCATCAAAAAGAAGTCCCGTGATGATGCGGTCTATCAACTTTGGCCTGGTCTGCCGTGTCACCGTCATTGCCCCACAGTACCCTCGTAACTCTAGAGGTCGCCAACTGCCCACCTCCTCCAAAAGGCTCCAACTCTGTAACTGTAGACTGGCCAAGTGTGCGGGCGCCTTACGGCTCAAGGCGTCAGCCACCACATTGGCCTTTCCCGGGTGGTAGGAGATGCTGCAGTCGTAGTCCTTCAGGAGCTCCAACCAACGTCTCTGTCTCATGTTGAGCTCCTTCTGGTCAAAAAGATATCTGAGGCTCTTGTGATCTGTAAAAATCTCGAAGGTCTCACCGTACAAGTAGTGCCTCCATGTCTTCAGCGCGAAGACAATAGCTGCCAACTCTAGATCGTGGGTAGGGTAGGTATGCTCATGGGGCTTCAGTTGCCGCGAAGCGTAAGCGACCACGTGACCCCTCTGCATGAGCACACCTCCTAACCCCTGCAAGGAAGCGTCCGTGTACACAACGAACCCGCCACTACTGTCAAGGGATGGTGAGCACGGGAGCCGAGGTCAACCTCTCCTTCAGCTCCAGAAAACACGCCTCACAGGCATCTGTCCAAGCGAAAGGCACATCCTTCCTGGTCAACTGTGTCATAGGACGTGCAATCTGCGAAAACCCTCTGATGAACCGTCTGTAATAACCTGCCAGTCCCAGGATACTGCGAATCTCAGTGACTGAATGCGGTCTCTCCCACCTGAGCACTGCCTCGACCTTGGCGGGATCCACCGCCAGGCCGTCTCCAGAGATCACATGACCCAAAAAGGTCACCTCCCTCAACCAGAACTCGCACTTGCTGTATTTGGCGTACAGCCTGCGTCGTCTCAGAGTGTCCAGAACCATCCGCAAGTGCTGTCCGTGCTGCGTCCGATCTCTAGAATAGATGAGTACATCATCTATGAAAACCACCACAAACTGGTCCAAGTACGGTCTAAACACCTGGTTCATCAGGTCCATGAAAGCAGCGGGGGCATTGGTCAGCCCAAACGGCATGACCAAAAACTCGTAGTGTCCGTACCGGGTGCGGAAAGCTGTCTTGGAGACGTCGGTCTCCCTGATCCTCAACTGGTGGTATCCAGACCTCAAGTCGATCTTGGAAAACACCGTGGCACCCTGCAACTGGTCAAACAAATCGTCGATCCTCGGCAGCGGATATCTGTTCTTGATGGTGACCCTATTCAGCTGTCGGTAGTCCACGCAAAGGCGTAGGGTCCCATCCTTCTTCTTCACAAACAGTACCGGGGCTCCACAGGGAGACGCACTGGGCCTCACGAAACCCTTCTCCAAAAGGTCCTACAACTGAGACTTGAGCTCTCGCAGCTCAAGCGGTGCCATTCTGTAAGGCGCGGTGGAGATGGGGCTGGTCCCTGGTACTAGTGAGATCTCAAACTCGATCTCACGCTCGGGCGGTAGTCCTGGTAACTCGTCTGGAAACACGTCGGGGTACTCTCTGACCACCGGGATGCTCTGGAAGTCTGCCACGGGGCTGGGCTCTGCCACCACACAAGCTAGGAAGCCCTCACACCCCTGGCTCAAAAGTCTCGCCGCCCGAAGTGCCGATATGCACCTGAACCCTCCGTCCACTGGCTGCCCGTGAAACTCGAAAGAAGGCAACTCCGGAATGGAGAAGACAATCTTCCTCTCAAAGCAGTCTACCAAGGCGTGGTAAGCGGACAGCCAATCCATCCCCAGAATCACTCCAAAGTCCTCCATCTGTATCATAATCAGGTCAGCTGGCAGGCTATGTCCCCCGATGCTGACCCCGCAACCCGTGTACACCTCCTCAGCTACAAACAGCTGACCACTCGGACCTCTGATTACGAACGAATTCTCTAACAGTGTATAATCCTGGTCCAAACTAACTGCGAAACTGGCTGCGACAAACGAGTGCGTAGCGCCGGAATCGAAAAGCGTGTAAACGAGTCTGCCAGAAACTGAAACCATACCTGCTACCACGGATCCCGAAGCTCTGGCGTCCCTGTGTGTTAGGGCGTTGATATGCCCCTCAGCTCTAGGTGCGGATGAAGAAGCCACACTCTGCGTCGGACGGGTAGGTGCTGGCCGGTACCCTCCTCGCGACTGCTGTCCTCCTCCTCGTGCCTGGGGACCGCGGCCTCCTGCGCGCCCTCCAGTGCTCTGCACGGGAAGTATCTGCTGACCTCCTGCCCTAGATGGGCAGCCCCTCCTGATGTGGCCCGGCTGGCCACACTGGTAGCAGAGGGGAACCCGACTCCCGCCCTCAGTGAGTCCCTGCTGTCGGCTAGGCGGGGGTCCGGTGCTGGCGACTGGCCCCTGTCGAGGGCCCCCAAAGGCCACTGATGGCCCTGCACAACGTGACGGCTCTCTTGCGGATGCCACGTGTCTCCGTTGAGTTCTCCTAACACGCTTGGTGTGGCGGCGGAAATCTCGTTCCACCACTAACTCCCCTGTCGTACGCTCGGAAGGGGGAGGGGGTGGCGACGTGGGTGGAAGCTGAAATTCTTCTCGAACCACCTCTCGAATCAGTTGGACGAGGTCCCGAGACGGTATACTCAGGAGAAGAGGAGGGGTAGTATGTATTCCAAGCCCGACACATCTGTCCCCCGGGCCCTGACCTCGGCCGCGCCTGCGGCCCACCCTCCTAGCTCCACGACGCGGCATCTCCTACAATGGAGACGTGAAAAAAAAAAATCGAAACGTCAAAACAGACGGTACCTAACAACACTTCTAAGAGCTCATGTCAAGAGATATGTTGTGGTGGCTACTCTAGCTATAAACATGTGAATTGGTTATTTTCCAGTCAGTTGATTCACTTCTCGGGACGACCTTGCTCTGATACCATCTTGTAACGACCCGGTTCCCGAGTCCCTACGAGACACGAGAACCGGACCGACTCGACTAACCCCAAGACCTAGTCGTCCAACGAGGAAGTAACCAAAAGACAGTAAAATAAACCACATTCAGCATGAATATAACTAACAGTAAGAAAGTACAGCAGTAAGGAAAGAAACTACTACAGTAGGTACCACCACAACAGTAAAACAGCATTTATCATATAACAAGAACTGCAGGTAAAGAAGGTACAGCGGAAACAAAAACTACTCACTAGAACAGAAACAAAAGGGGTACAAAAGGCTGTGGTAACTCTACTGGACCCTACTCGGCCCAGCGTCCTCTGCAGCCGCCGACCCTGGCTGCTCAACACCTGGTCCTGAAAAAGGTAACGAGTGTAACACGTCAGCAAAACGCTGAGTAGAGTGGCAAACTAACTAAAGGCAACAGTAGAGTGTACAATGGCTGTTATGTTCTATTACTTCCTTTATTCACATCTTTCAATTTTTCTCACTATTTCATTTATTTCTCAGATCCTTTACTTGATCTCGAATGTCCTCGTGGGAACGATCTTGATTGCAGTCTTTTCCAAAAGTAGAAGTAGCACGTGGTGCTCTCCTGGCCGGGAGAGTCCCCCGTGGTGATCCTACCCTCAGTCATCCACCCCAAGGTCACTGACAGACGTAACGGTGACTACGGCACGCGCGATAAACGCACAGGTAGCTAGCCCGCACTGGCACGCGGTCAGTCGTTTCCGTTAACGGGTGCGCCCAAAGCACAGCACGGAACCAGGGCAGAGCCCTCTCAGTAACAGGGGTCCAACCCCTCCACAGTAACCAAACCGGGGCCTTGCCCCTCCACAGTCCGCGCACCCTCGCCTGACTACCCTGGTTTGCCCTAGTGGGCCTAACAAGTCGGTGAAGGAGGCTAGCAGAACCCCGGGGCCCGTGGGGTAGCTAGTACTCTCCTAACACTACTAGCTCTCCTCGGTACTACGTACACGAGGGCCAACAAGTCGGTACAGAGCGGCCAATCCTAACCCCGGGTCCCTGGGGCGGCTGGCCCCACTCTGCACTAAACAGGTACAGGTACTTCCCTTGGTACTGCGTACCCAAGGGACAGTACAAACTACATCTCAGTTCCATTCCTTTTTCTTTCCAGGAGTTCCACTCCTAATTCCCCGTAGGGTTCCAGCTCTTTATCTCAGAACATCTTATGTTTCACTTTCCAGTTTCACATTCTTACAAACCATGATCTCAAACATGTTTCTTTATTCATAACAGGCAGCTGTTAATTAAATTTACAGGCAGCTTTATATATTCCTTTCCATTTTTCCAAGACTGCAGTAATATACATTCCACTAGTTTTTCCATCCTAGGATTCATGCCATATCCTAGGATCTATCATACAATCTAGTTTTCCGGCCCTAGGATTCATGCAACACCTAGGAGCTATCATTCCATATATTTCTCATTCCTAGGATTCATGCAATGCCCTAGGTTCTAGTTATGGTTCCATACTTTAACAGATTTTATTAATACTTAAAGCCACTTTACCAGGTACAACGGGAGTAATGGGGGCGTGATCGGGAATCCCGCGTGCCTCCGCGACTCTTAAGACTGCAACCGAACGAGGTCCTATCACAAGGATCAAACATAAGGAGTGTCTCAAAACAGTGTATAGCTACTGTAGACGAGTAGAGGAATTAATTCTGAAAAGAATGCAACTTGAATCGCGGAAAACGGAGCCCAAACGGGCCCTAAACGGGTCGAAAAAGACGATACTGTGCAAAATCGGACGTCTGTAACTCCTTCCAGACGTCTTAAACGGTGGATCAGAGAATTACCTGTTCAGCTTGGTTCCCCGGACGTCCAGAAGTCTGCGGGGACGTCTGTCCTATACCCCAGACGTCCGATGGTCCACACGGACGTCTGTAGGTCACTCCCGCCGTCTGGTACAACTTACAGACGTCTGATTCGCAAAGGATGGCGAATCAGCGAACCTGCGCATGGCCAACCCCCCTCCCTCAGTACGGTCAGTCGACAAGAAGGAAGAAGAAAGCGGAAACTCACCTTCCAGACGTCTGTATGATCTTACAGACGTCGACCTTGCCGTCTGGCTATCAACCCAGACGTCTGATTCTGGAAATTTTTCCAGAATCAGGACCCTGCTCGGCCTCCGCTCGCGACGCCGCCTGGTATTGCGGCAGAGCGAAGAGGTGGAGGGGGAGGAAACCGCCGGAGCTGGTGAGCGTCTGCCGGAGGAAGAAGAGAAGAAAGTTGGGGATTTTCTCCGTCAGATCCAGGCTGCCCCGGTCGGTGGAGCAACGGGGGGTATTTATAGGGATCAAACAGGGAGGAGGGCGGAGGGAGACGACGTGTCTCCCTCGCCGGAGGATGGCCGGAAACAAGAACCCATACCGTCCGTGCGTTCGCACGGCCGGTATGGTGGGTTACAACGACCAGGGGGGTGTCCCTGCGACGGCTGACGACGCAGGGCACCCCCGGTTTACTTGCCAGGTCCCCCACCTCACCCTGCGCGGCGCCATGCTCCGCGCAAGGTCGCCGGAGCATGGTGCTGGCAGGTTTTGCAGGAGGGACCTGATTGCAAAGAACGAAGGAGAGCTAGGGGCCAAAATGCGAGGGTTCAAAAGTTGAGGGCCAAAGAGTAAATATATGAGGACCAAAGTGTAAAGTCGGTCAAGGAAGTTTCTTCTTAGGCTCAAGTTTTTATACATGACTAATTAGGACCTAAGGAATCTGATGGTGAATTTCATTTCCATATTAAACCTTGTTTGACCGGTCAATTTGCGCAAAAACCCAAATTAAGTTATTAATTGGGCATGGTTCTCAATGTAGGTCAAAAAGGGTTCTGAAGGCCAAATTGAAAGTTCTAAACCCTGGAGATTATTTTTCTATGAATTTTAGAGGGTTTATTCTATTTTTACTTTGCCTCGAACCTTGTGAATTGAAGTGGGTTGTTTTAGGGTTACAGATTATCATTTAGTTTCTTGGAATTGCTGTAGCCCTTGCTAGATCATTTCATCCCACTCTTATTCTTATTAAGCTGCTTTGACCTATGTTTGGGCCCTGAATTACCCTGTATGCAGATTATACTGGTAAAATTACATTTTTACCCCTTATGACTTGTTTTCTTCTCAAACTCAGGATTCTCTGAGTTAAGCCTTTCCTTGAGATATGTAGGAGCTTTTATCCTTTGTATTAGGTCAAGATGAGCTAGTTATGGCTCATGATGAGGTTCTCATCATACCCCCATGCCTAGCTTTTGCTAGTCCCTTAGCAAAAACTTAAGGTTTCTACCCTTGTTCTAGACCATGAAGTTTTTAATAGTTTTAGATAAGTGCATAGATTAGGTTAGAATGCTGACCATAGGCCTAAAAGGTACTCTAGTACTAATCAAGATCCAAATCTGTCTAGCCTTAGCCTCAGCCTTTTAGCAAAGGTTTTTAAGGCCCACAAGAACTAACCTAAGGTTTATTGGACTTCGTGGTTAAAGCACCCGTGCTTGAAATGATTTTAGCCCTGGCTCAGTTCGCAGTGCGTTTTGTAAGAGAGAGATAGAAAGTTTTTCTGTTTGGAGAGTTTTCTCTCTCTTTTTATTTTTAGTTCTAGCCTAGGATTGGCTTTTCAACACGGTCTGTATCAGATTCCTTGCTCCCATCATCAATCCTCAAGGGTTCCTGGCGATCGATGCTTCGAGATAGCACCGCCCATGGCAACCCCCGGAACCCTGGCTATTGAGATTTCGAGATAATCCCATCCATGGTATTCCGTGGCCGAATCCAGACCCTGGCAATTGACACTTCGAGATAATGCCATCCATGGAATCTGAACCAGCAGAGTGCTTACATGCCCCCAGTAGGATATGTAAATATCCTAAGAGACAAGCACCGAGGAGATGATATTTTGTTACGCATCTTCGAGGGGATTTCCCGCCTCTCCGCGCTGGGAACTCGTCCAAATCAATCTTGTGTTGATCGGCCGCTCCTATTCTAGGTGATCTTTTCAGATTTTTGCGACGCTTCCGCGTGATTCTGATTTTTACGCTTACTGAACCAGGCTGTGTGTAGGGTGCTTAGGTTACTGAGTCCCGTAAACCAAAAATTAGTTAACGAGGCCGAATACTCCCTAAGCCTTAGACCTAATACTTCAGCTTTTCATTTTCCTCAACCTCTTGAGGAGTGTCCAGATCTTAATGGGTACTAAGAGTCTATTCAAGAATGCCTAAGGTTTGCATTCTTTACTAATCGCATTGTGCACTTTTCTTGAATGAGGTCTAGAACTTAGGTTAATTCCTTAGTTCCTTGCTAATGACTATCACCTTTTCTTATAATTTTGTGCTCCTTTTTCATTTTGTTTTTCTTCTCCTTCACAAAATTTCCTTCTCCTCTTTTCCTCTTATTCTTTTTCGAAAATTTTTTAATTTTTATGGTGTTTTTGGCATATGTGAATTTTTTTGTTTGAAACCTTTTCTTACAAGTTTTTGTACTTTCCTACCCCCCCATGCCTAAGGTTTGCAATGTCCTCATTGTAACCTAGGGGTTTTTATTCAACTAAGTTCATACATTAGGATAGCTGTTTTGATGAGTCTCAGATGCAAGCACCTGAGGTGGAGTTGGCTGCCCTAAAGTGTGAACTTCAAGTGCAAAAAAACTGTCAGAACAAGTTTCAGGTTTTCAAAGAGAATGACGGGCTGCCTCCCGTTAAGCGCTGAGTTTTACGCCATCGGCTGGGCGCAATAAGCTCAAGGGGAAAGGAGGGTATAAGATGCCTCAGCCAAATTAGCAGAAGTTACATCAATGAACGGCTTGAGTCTCTGACCGTTCACGATGAAAGGTTCAGAATCGTGGCTGAGTGGACTGATTTCGATTGCTCCATTTCCAAAAACCTGTCGGACCAAATATGGTCCGACCCACTTAGATCTCAGTTTTCCTGGGAAGAGTTTGAGTCGGGCATCAAAGAGTAGGACCTTTTGACCAGGATGAAAGATCTTTCTCGAGATGTGTTTGTCGTGGAAGGCTTTAACCCGCTCCTTGTAGATTTGCGAGTTCTCGTACGCGTCTATGCGTAATTCATCGATCTCGCTGATTTGGAGTTTCCTGTGGGTCCCAGCCTTGGAAAGATCTAGATTACAGTTCCGTACTGCCCAATAGGCTTTATGCTCCAGTTTGACGGGAAGGTGGCATGCCTTTCCGTACACCAGTCTAAAGGGAGACATGCCTAATTGGGTCCTGTGGGCGGTCCTATAGGCCCACAATGCTTCCGGAAGTCGGGACGACCAGTCCTTCCTGTCAGGTCGAACAGTGACTTGCGGGATTTTCTTGATCTCCCGATTAGACAGCTCAGCTAGACCATTAGTTTGGGGGTGGTAAGGAGTAGAGATTCGGTGAGACACCCCGTATTTGGTCATCAGTGACCTAAACTGAGCATTTGTGAAATGGGTCCCCCCATCAGAGATTATTGCACGAGGAATCCCGAACCTTGAGAAAATGTGTTGATGAATGAATTTGAGAACGATTTTGTGATCACAGGTTCGGGTCGGTATGGCTTCGATCCATTTGGACACGTAGTCCACAGCCAACAGAATGTATTCGAAACCATCCGAAACAGGAAAGGGGCCCATAAAATCAATCCCCCAAACATCAAAGATTTCGCATACTAGAATCGGTTGCATAGGCATCATGTCGCGATGGCTTATGTTGCCCAAAGTCTGGCAACGACTGCATGCCTTGCAATGACTGTATGCGTCTTTGAACAGTGTGGGCCAGTAAAAGCCGCACTGGAGGACTTTTGATGCGGTTTTATGCCCGGCAAAATGGCCACCGCATGCCTGGTCATGGCAGAAAGAGAGGATATTGTTGACTTCCCCTTCCGGGACACATCTCCGGATGATCTGATCGGCACCTATGCGGAAGAGGTACGGGTCTTCCCAAATGTAATACTTGGCATCGGAGCGTAATTTGTCTTTCTTGGCCTTCGGCCAATCGGACGGGGTCTGATGAGATGCCAAGTAATTTACAATATTAGCAAACCATGGAAGGCTAGTACCAATAGTCAGCAGGTGCTCATCGGGAAAATGCTCAGTGATGGGTCCGGAAGGGTCAATTATTTCAGAAGGAAGACGGGACAAGTGATCAGCTACCACGTTTTGTTTTCCCGCTTTGTCGCGAATCTCGAGGTCAAATTCTTGCAACAGCAAGATCCATCGGATCAATCGAGGTTTCGCGTCCTTCTTTGCAAGGAGATGCCTCACAGCCGTGTGATCCGAGTATATGA
The DNA here is from genome assembly GCA_037157565.1 of Thalassia testudinum. Taxonomy (NCBI): domain Eukaryota; kingdom Viridiplantae; phylum Streptophyta; class Magnoliopsida; order Alismatales; family Hydrocharitaceae; genus Thalassia; species Thalassia testudinum. The sequence continues at coordinate 37,165,725 of JAZHRO010000012.1, read as the reverse complement.
TGACATGGGAACCCAGAAGGTACGATCTGAACTTCTCTAGGGCAAATACTACAGCTAGCTGCTCTTTCTCAGTAACCGTATAGTTACGCTGAGCCTCATCGAGTGTTTTGCTGGCGTAGTAAATGACCACAGGTTTCTTGTCATTTTTCTGCCCCAAAACCGCTCCTACAGCGAAGTCGGATGCATCACGCATGATCTCAAAGGGTTGAGACCAATCAGGGGACTGTAGGATCGGGGCTTGGGTGACTCGGTCACGCAGGATTTCAAATGCTTGAGTGCATTCCTTGGAGATTTCGAAGGGAACATCCTTGGAGAGAAGAGTGGTCAGGGGGCGTGCGATTTTTGAAAAATCAGGGATAAATCGTCGATAAAAACCGACATGCCCTAAAAAGGATCGGATGTCCCTGATCGAGCTAGGCATAGGAAGGTGAGAAATCAGATTAACCTTAGCTCGATCCACTTGGATACCTTTCTCCGAAATTGAGTGTCCCAGGACAATTCCCTCAGGCACCATGAAATGGCTCTTTTCCCAGGAAAGAACCAAATTCACATCGATGCACCGCCTGAGTATCTGGACCAAGTGTTGGAGGCAATCGTCGAATGATGCTCCGAAAATTGAAAAGTCATCCATGAAGACTTCCAGATAATCACCTACCATATCTGAGAATATGGCAAGCATGCATCGCTGAAAAGTAGCGGGTGCATTGCAAAGACCGAAAGGCATCCTTCGGAAAGCGTATGTTCCGAAGGGGCAAGTGAACGTGGTCTTTTCTTGGTCCTCAGGATGGATTGCCACCTGGTTATAACCGGAGTACCCGTCAAGAAAGCAGAAGAACCTATTTCCCGCTAGTTTTTCGAGAATTTGATCAATGAAGGGTAGTGGGAAATGATCCTTCTTCGTGGAGGAATTGAGTCGACGGTAATCTATACAGACTCTCCACGAGTTGGCTAATCGGGTAGGAATGATTTCTCCGGTCTCAGTCGTTATAGTGGTGAGTCCTGCCTTCTTGGGCACGACCTGAATTGGGCTCACCCAACGACTATCGGAGATCGGGTAGATGATTCCGGCATCTAACCACTTGATGATCTCCTTTTTCACGACCTCCTGCAGATTGGGGTTTAAGCGTCTCTGCATTTCACGAGAAGGTCGTGTGCCCTCTTCTGAATAGATATGATGAGTACAATAAGAGGGACTTATTCCAGTCAAATCATCGAGAGTCCATCCGATGGCTCTGCGATGTTGCTGGAGGACAACAATCAGACGGGATTCCTGTTCAGGACTGAGGTTGGAATTGATGATCACAGGAAGGGTCTGATTAGAACCCAAAAAGACGTATTTTAAGTGAGCAGGAAGGGGTTTCAGTTCGAGGATGGGCTTTTCAGCAGCAGCGGGTGGTTCAGTATAGATGTGAGGTTCAAGGGTGGGAGTTACTGGGTTGTTCACATCTGGATTTGACTCCTCTGTTTGCGGGTCAAGATCCTTCTGTGGTTGATGAGGCATACTCAAGTCATTCTGGAGGTGTGATTCATCAACCAAAGTCTTGATGTCACAAATTTGCTCGATGACGCCGCAATTAATTCCTTGTTGGGCCTTAAATATATCAATTTTCAGTGTTTGATCTCCAAACTTAAGCTCTATTTGGCCCTCCTCACAGCTGATGTTGGCTCTAGCAGTAGCCAAGAAAGGTCTCCCTAGAATGATTGGTGTATCCCTAGGGTTCTCAGGTGCATCCATGTCTAAGACTATAAAGTCCACTGGAAAATAGAAATCCCGCACTCTCACGATAACATCCTCGAGAATCCCTTTTGGTGACTTTATAGATCGATCTGCTAATTGTAATGTCACCTCGGTTGGTTTCAGCTCAGATTCTTCTAGATGGTCAAGTAAGGATGTGGGTATCAGATTTATAGATGCACCTAAGTCTAATAATGCTCTATCAAATTGGGTACCACCTATCTTACAGGAGATCAGGGGAGTTCCAGGATCTTTTGCCTTGGGTGGGAGTCTACTAAGGATTACAGAGCTGGCTTGCTCTGACAGAACAATTGGGCTCCCTCCCTTGGTTCGCGGCTTACGCTGGGGTGTACATATATTCTTTAGAAATCGTGCGTAAGCTGGTACGTGGCGGATTGCATCCATCAAGGGGATGTTTATGTGGACCTGCTCAAAGAGCTTGACCAGGTCCTCCTCAGGGGCCACGGGTTTGGTGGTCTTCTTTCCCTTGGTCAGGGCCTCGGGAAACGGGATCTTGGTTGGTTCTTCTAGGATAGGTCCAGGTTGTGGATCTGGAACAGCGGTACCTTGGATAACTATCCTAGGGTCATGGTTATCAGGCTTGGAGTGGTTTGGACAATGCGGGTCTTGAGTTGTTTTACCACTACGTGTTGTTACAGAATTTAATCCGGCCTGATTTTGGTTTGGGTTTGGTAGGAGGGGTGGCTGCTGCTGAAATCCCGTACGAGAAGTTGAGGCATCCATCTCGTCTGGAGATGGAGCAGTAGGGGCCTGATAAATCCATTGAGCGTGGCCTAAATTTGGATTCATAACGCGCTTCTGGGTTGGCACGTTATTTGGGTTAGGAAGGGGTTGGGAAGGGAGTGTGCCTGGCTGGCGAGAATTTGCCAACTGGGCCAGTTGAGTTTTAACTTCAGTAAGCTCGTCCTTGTGCTGTTTTTGAATAGCCGCATTCGATTTTTGAATGTCAGCCAGAGTCTGAAGGATTAAGGACATTTGATCTTGATTTGGCCCTGATGGATAAGTAGGGTTGGGCCGAGGCTGAGGCGGTTGGTAGTGATGAGAGGGCTGTGGGCGGGACTGAAAAGGTGGTCTTTGGGTTTGGGAATTTCCCGCCCACTAAAAATTGGGATGGTTTCGCCATCCAGGGTTGTAAGTGTTGGAGAATGGGTCGTTCTGGATGGCGTTGAGGTCCTCGCAGGTCTGAGGAACCTCCTGAGAATCAGGGAAAGGAGGAATGGAGTTCCCCCGGCTGGTGTAGAAAGGATCGGATGATCTTCCAGTCCAAGAATCAGATGGGGATGGATATGGATCCATCCCAGGGGAGGATCGGTGGAGGATGTTTTGCACAGTCTCCTGTGTGGAAGGAGGTTGTGCAAAGGAGTTACGCGCAGAGGTGGCTCGCTGCAAGTGCTGAGTCAGCTCATCCACCTTCTTTTCAATGATTGAGACCTTGTCCAATCGACTGGCCATTAATTCCAGGTCGACTGATGCGGACAGGCCCTGCGTCTCATGTGCTCCCTTAAGATTCGTCGCTGCGCGGGTATTCGTCCTGTCGAATAATCCCATGGAGTCATTGTTGATGGAGTTCTCGCACATGTTTTCGAGAATCTCCCATACGGTGTCTTCATGTTGACCCATGATGTTTCCTCCGCAAGTTGCATTGACGAAAAGGCGGATGTCCTCACGGAGTCCCTGGTAAAAAGATTGGACTTGTTCCCATTTAGGAACTCCGTGATGGGGGCACTTTCTCATGAGATCCTGAAAACGATCCCATGCCTCATGGAGAGGTTCTCCTGATTGTTGAGTGAAGTGTGTAATCTGATGGCGCAAGGCGTTGGTCCGACCAACGGGAAAGAACTTTTTCAAAAACTCGGATTGAAGTTCTTCCCAAGTGTTGATCGGCCGGGTCTGAGTTTGATACCAATGGGCGGCCTTGTCCATAAGAGAAAAGGAGAACATCTTCATGAGAAGAATATCCCAATTTTGCGCATCTGATCCAAAAGTGTGGGCCAGATGCTTTAGCTGTTTGATGTACTGGAAGGGATCTTCAGAATTAAGCCCATGGAATTTAGGTATAGCATGAATCATGTTGGGCTTTAGTTCGGAATCAGGTCCTCCAGTCGGGATTCTGACTCGAGGCTCAATGGCCACCGCAGCAGGATTGTAGTGGTCCCGCATCATAGGACGCTGTGGTGGGTGCACGAAGTTTTGGAAGAGGTCATTGAGTCGCTGGAGCTGGTGTTCCAGATTATTTTCTTCCTCAACTGGCTGAGCCATGATGGGGGAAGAAGAAGAACTTGGTTCTGAATCAGAAGAGAGAATAATGTGAGGGTGTTGCTGCACAAACACGGGCGTCGAGGCTTGGCCTTGACGAGAGTGAATTTCTAAAGGAGGTCTTAAGGGTGGTCTTTAGAGACCTCCTTCCGTACATGCACAGTTGGAAGAGGTAAGTTTAGAAGGTGCTGGACCCAATCAAGGCACCCAAAAATGTGTTGGGTGACTATAGAGGTACGGGGCAGATGGACCCCTTGATCAGAAAGATCGCCCACCTGAGAATTACCTGGGCAGCCAGAGAGGGAGAGTCCCGCGAAGACCCCTACACGGTAGAGCGTCCCCACGGGTTACAGGGTTTCCCCCACCTGACCTCTCTTGTCACTGCGATTCCAGGTAGACCAGAATGGGGATCTTGACCTCTTAAGTCTACCATTTTTAAGGTCAGGGTGCTTAAGGTTTCACTTGAACTTTAGTCTTTTTAAGTGCAAAGAGTGACCTAATTTAAGGTTGGTTGACCCAAAGGGGTCAACTTTACCTCTTGTTTTCTTTGAGAGCTTTCAGGTCTTGTCTTTTAGGGTTCAAGTGTTTAAAGAGAGAGCCAACTGTTTAGGATTTTTCTTGTTAATTATTTTCAATCAATGGCTTGGGCACACCTCTTTTGGATTTCCTCAATTCTTGATTAAGGGGTGTGTCTCTACTGAAATCCTAATGTTTAACCTTATGTTGGCTCTACTTGGTCCATTTAACTCTTTGTTGGGCAATTAGGGCTCAAGCAAGAATGTGTTAGCCCTTAAGTACCCTTAATAGTGTGCAGGAGTGATGAGTTGAAAACATGCAACTCTTTATGGTTACTAAGTATGGAAGACAGGTTAGCCCTATATTGCTTGTTCTTTTCTTTTCTTCCTCTTTAGAGTTTAGGGGTTAATAGTGAGAGGAAAAATTTACCTGTCTTCGGAGTGGTTGTCGTGTGGTTGCTTGTCTTCTTGAGTTCCTGTAGCTGCACAAAAGAGAGGAGATTATCAGAAATTAAAAGAAACAAGAATGTTTATCTCTAGAATAGCCGTTGCTCCCCGGCAACGGCGCCAAAATGAAATCGCTTGGCTTCGGGATAACCGGGTTTTAGTTTGTTATAACATTGTAGTATAGCCGGTTACTACCAACATTTCAAATATATAAATTTTTTACTCGGAAAATAAAAGAGTTCCCGAGGTCGAACTCAGGGAGCAAGTTATATTCTAGAGATATACATGTTTCTTTTACAAAATAAAGAAAGAGAGAGGGAAAGAATTTGTTGTTCTCTTTGTTTTCTCCTCGTGATGTTCTTCTTTCTTTCTTTCTTTCTTCAGATCTCCTTCTTCTTCTTTGTTCTGCAGAGATGATGCTCCTCTTTCTTTCTTCAGATCTCCTTCTTCTTCTTCCTTGGTTTCTGTCTTGGCCTCTCTTCTTCTTTTTCTGCAGTCTCTTCTGTGAAGGTTTCTTCTTCCTTGGCTCTGCTATAATTCTTCTCTGCAGCCTATTCTCTTCTTCTGCCTTGCTCAGCCTCTTCTTTAGAGTTTCTTCTTGTTTCTCCTCCCTGCGGCTAAGTGTCAGCTTCTTCTTTTCTTTTTCAGCCAGGGACGTCACCCCTCCTTTCTTCTTTTCCCTTCAGGCCGTCGTCTGATTTTCAAATCAGACGACTTAACTACCTGTTGCTACAGTTAGCTTCCTTCTTCCGCGGGTCTTCTTCTTCGCCTGTGCCTGCACACTTCAGAGTTTTTCGTCAGAGGCAAAACCTACTCTTACCCCCCCTCCCCCGCGTCTCTCTCTCTCTCTGAAACCACTCTTGGGAAAGCTCTCCCAGAGCTACCGGGTAACCGGGTTCGGGTCAGGCCCGGGTCCAGGCCCACCGGCGTGCGTGGTGGGCGAGGAGTGCAGGTCAGTCTTAAGTCGGGTCGGGTCGGTTCGGGTCAGGTCCGCGGGGCGTGAGCGCGGACGAGACCGGGTAACCGGGCGGGTGAAGGGGACCTCACCCCGTGTGCTGAGGCAGTAAGCCTTCAGCACTTTTGCATCTTATGTCGCTGCGACTCTTCAGGCGTTTCCGAGGTGGGACTAAATGGCCCACCTCAATTGCGCGCCCGCAGCGGGGAAATCAGCAGGAGATGGCGGCGTCACGCGAAGCTTTCTTCCTTAGCTGCGAACCTGGTGTTTTGCCAAAACTCCTCGCAAGGCCTGGGAGTTGAATCTGGGCTTGGCGCTGAGCGTGGCACGCCTGTAGCTGCAGGCGGAAGCAGTTCCTCCTGCACGTCAATGGCGGCGGAGGTCGGGTGGCCTGTTCACAAGAAGACGGCCTCTCGGCCTAATCAGAAAGTGCCAGGAGCTTCGCCAGGGTGCGGCGAAGCTCGTGTGGGTGGTGGCGAGGCGCGGGGCGGCGTGCGAGGGCTGCCCTAGGTCGGACTGTGGGTCGGAGGATGGGTCTGTTCGGTGGGGTTGCAGAGGGTGATGTGGGGGGAGTGGCAGGGCGGAGGTTGATCAGGGTGAGGAGGCGGAGGTCCTGCGGTGGTCGGCGAGCCGTGTGAGTCGCTGAGGTGATGGGAGCGGCTCGCCGGAGGGTGGTCGGAGACGAAGGGGGTGAAGGTGGTCAGGGTCGGTCGAGGGCTTAAGTGAATAAATTGAAAGCGGGGAAAGAAAGAGGAGAAGAAGGGGAGTAGCTCTAGCTTACTTGCAGGGACGAAGGGGGAGGAACAGGGCGACAGTCGTATCGACTGTCGCCGGAGAAGACGATGCTCAGGGAAAGGGGCGGCGGCGAGCAGAGAGCCGGAGAGGCGCCAGCTGGGTGCGGCGTAGCGCGGGAAGAGCAGGGGAGGAAGTCTCTGCTGCTGGTATTGCGGCAGAGCGAAGAGGTGGAGGGGGAGGAAACCGCCGGAGCTGGTGAGCGTCTGCCGGAGGAAGAAGAGAAGAAAGTTGGGGATTTTCTCCGTCAGATCCAGGCTGCCCCGGTCGGTGGAGAAACGGGGGGTATTTATAGGGATCAAACAGGGAGGAGGGCGGAGGGAGACGACGTGTCTCCCTCGCCGGAGGATGGCCGGAAACAAGAACCCATACCGTCCGTGCGTTCGCACGGCTGGTATGGTGGGTTACAACGACCAGGGGGGTGTCCCTGCGACGGCTGACGACGCAGGGCACCCCCGGTTTACTTGCCAGGTCCCCCACCTCACCCTGCGCGGCGCCATGCTCCGCGCAAGGTCGCCGGAGCATGGTGCTGGCAGGTTTTGCAGGAGGGACCTGATTGCAAAGAACGAAGGAGAGCTAGGGGCCAAAATGCGAGGGTTCAAAAGTTGAGGGCCAAAGAGTAAATATATGAGGACCAAAGTGTAAAGTCGGTCAAGGAAGTTTCTTCTTAGGCTCAAGTTTTTATACATGACTAATTAGGACCTAAGGAATCTGATGGTGAATTTCATTTCCATATTAAACCTTGTTTGACCAATCAATTTGCGCAAAAACCCAAATTAAGTTATTAATTGGGCATGGTTCTCAATGTAGGTCAAAAAGGGTTCTGAAGGCCAAATTGAAGGTTCTAAACCCTGGAGATTATTTTTCTATGAATTTTAGTGGGTTTATTCTATTTTTACTTTGCCTCGAACCTTGTGAATTGAAGTGGGTTGTTTTAGGGTTACAGATTATCATTTAGTTTCTTGGAATTGCTGTAGCCCTTGCTAGATCATTTCATCCCACTCTTATTCTTATTAAGCTGCTTTGACCTATGTTTGGGCCCTGAATTACCCTGTATGCAGATTATACTGGTAAAATTACATTTTTACCCCTTATGACTTGTTTTCTTCTCAAACTCAGGATTCTCTGAGTTAAGCCTTTCCTTGAGATATGTAGGAGCTTTTATCCTTTGTATTAGGTCAAAATGAGCTAGTTATGGCTCATGATGAGGTTCTCATCACCGCCCGCGTCGCACCTCGCGCGTCCGCTGCTCCGACCGCAGCAGGTCCCTCTCCGCGACGCTCCGCGCCCCCTGCGCCCTCCGCCGGCCGGCCAAGCCGCTCCGGCGAGCTCGCCCTCACGGCAGAGCCCCGCCCTCGCACGCCGCAGCTCCTCCGCGCTCACTGCGGCTGCCGCTGCGGCCCTCGCGTCCGCTCGCTCTCGCGCACAGGAAGGAGAAGAAGGAGGAGACGGTGGAGACGGGAGGGGAGGCGCGCCCTTTTAAGGCCGCGCGAGGAGGAGAGAGAAGGCGGTCGCAGCGCGCCTGCAGCCGCAGAGAGAGAGAGAGAGAGGAATCGCAGGTCTGCGCGCACAGGCGCGCAGACGAATCTCCCGTGCGAACATAACTGTTCTCCAGACGTCTGTAAACGATCCCGGACGTCTTGTCAGACGTCTGGATGTGATCCCAGACGTCATGTCCGACGTCTGGGACACCTCCCAGACGTCTTAAATGGCGTCTGGGGCACGCATTCGTTACAAAAACTAAACAACTAAAATAGAGGACTCTCGACATCAAAATCATCTGTTGGTGCCAAACAAGTTCCTGCACTAGTCGCTTCAAATGTAGCCACTCCCAACTACCTAGCTGCACCTGAGCACAGAGTCTAGGAACATGTCAGCAAATGCTAGTGGTAATTAATTAATCCAATTATTAATTTTCAATTCATCATTCTTTATCTTAAATTATCATGATATGTGTGTTGCCCTTAGCATTACGGTTATACCTCTCACAAATCAATTCCTCGAAATGTGAAAGATCTCATTGTGATATCTTGAGAAGTATAACAAGCACAAGGCATCTTCTTTGCTAAGAGGAAAGCCCTACACTTACCCTGCAACTCGTTCTATCACTCAAGAGTTCCAGCATAGGTAATATGGTAGCTACATACTACAAGCTATATGTACAGATGCAATCTACACTAGTTCAAAGATAGCCCTCTCCACGATTTAGGTATGTATCCCAATATAATAATTATTCATATCCACCTTTTGTTGGAACCTTGTTCCACATTTTGTTTTGGTGTTAACAGAATTATTGTATATTAATGTTAATATTTGCAATTGAGTGATATTTCAGATTTAGGTGAAGATCAAGGCAAACAGAGAATTACATCAAGAAGACATGATGACAAGGAGGCATGATGATAAGGAGGAAAGATGACAAGGAGGAGAAGATTATCTTCGATCTTTAGTTTTTTAAATTAGTTATTTATTTCTTAAAATGTATGCCTCTTAACAAAGAAATATAACTTAGATCGTAAAATTAATTAGAGATAAAATAGGATTAATATTATGATCATTTTTCAAAGAACGTACTCAATAGTTAAGCTTTGTAAAATCTTAAAATAAAGGTACTTAACAACAAGTATGTTACTGTTCATCAGTACCGGTATATGCAAGGCACAGGTTTGAGCCTATGTCTTAAACTGTGAACAACAAGTACCGGTACTAATCAAGAGTATCAGTATTTGATGGTCACAGTTTGAAGACTCAGTTCTGGCCTGAACCTTACAAGTACCGGTACCCATGATGAATACCGGTAGGTCACAGTGACTAGTGAAACTCAAACCTGGGAGTCACAAGTACCGGTACCAGGACTCATATGTGCTAGTTGCAGAAAGATAGTGAGCAGCTAGTACTGGTACCTGTACTTCAGTACCGGTACCAGTTAGCCATTGATTCAAATTTAAACGGCTAGAAAATTTATTTTGAGACCACGAATGTTCGGATTTAAACCTCAATGTCTAGTAGTCGAACCACTAAGGTCCTAACTCTATAAAAAGACCCTAGGACTCTTAGTTTGTACACAAGAAAAAGAGAAGGAAAAATTCTAGAGATATATTTCATATTTCCACATATATTGAGGAAAGGAAAGTGTGTTTGTTGCCCTCAATCTCTCTACGAATTTGCAAGCTCAAAGATGTGTTTTCTTCATGCATCTACGAAGCAAATCACCTATTTTCTATGCTTTCCAATTGGTTTTATTTTTAATCATTATTGAGAGGCTTAGGTATTTTGTTGTAAGGTTTACTTCTATCTTACACCAGTGCTCTTATTTTGTATTGAGTTTTTGCTTGTTGTTTGGGTTGTAACAAATCCATTTCTTGTACTTGGGTTTCGTTTAGTAAATTTATTCCCTCGAGGTTGAGGGAATCGAGTTAAAAATTCCAAGCTGAGAGACTTAGGTAGTGGAGTATCCAAGTGAAGGGATTACCACTATATATCTTGTGTTAATTTTTATGAATTATTATTTCTGTAAATCTTTTTGTTATTAATATTCACCTTGAGTGTTTGTATGCACGTAGTCATCTATAGTAGATCTCAAAGTTTTCTACACCTTTATACCATTATCTCACTACCCAATTGACCAATAAACCTATCATATATATATATATATATGCTTCCAACATAGCAAAATTTATTGAATGTTCCATGTATTAAACTTTGGCACTGTATATAGGATGATATTGCGCTTACTAAATACGTCACCCATTTTGGCTATCATTGCATTTATCTTATCAATGAAATGTAAAAAAGGAAATAAAAAGTAAAAGATAAAACATTTGAAATAGATAGCAAAAACTTACCTTTTATCGTAATAGTGTCACAAAATTAATGTGTCATTTTGCACAGATCTAGAGATAAATATTTATTACATTTGATGAATAATGCAAATAGACTCATGACCATTTGTAGTAGTCCAAAGGTCATTAAAGTGTAAAATCAATGATCATCACTACTTAAGTAAACGATGTATATTGTTACAATTGCGGTGAACTTCTTTTAAGCAATAAACATATATAGCGGTATAGCCATAAGAACAGCTACAGTTCCGTGGTGTGTTCACGCCAATTGATATATTGCATAGAAGTGGTGTCAATGCTCCCACTAGTAAATTTTGGGGTTTGATAGGATATGAAGAAGTGTAGGGTAGGTATTATTTTTAAGCGATTTTTACATGCATTTCTCTAGAAAAATAGGCAATTATATTTATATCCTCGTAAACTTATCAATTATTTCTATATCCCTAAAGGGTTAACTTTTAGATAATTGTACCCTCAGGTTAAGTCATCATTAGTTGTAAGGGAATATTCCGTAAGTCTAATGGGATTATTGTTACTATTTACATCCATACACCTCGGCGGTCAATTTGGGTGGAAATGGACCAAATGCCCCCAACTAGCCATTAAGGGGTTTAAACTTCCATTAAGGCCCCTTATTGTCTATAAAAAGACACCAAATGACCACACTTTGGATGGAAAAAAATACTCACTGATCCTTAGTCTAAACATTCAAGTACAATATTCATCTATTTGCATATAATGTGCACATCCTTAGATCGTAATTACATGTATAACCCCATAAACGTATGTATTTACTTGTTAGTGTACGTTGATTCCTTCATTGAACAATAAGTGCCTTTACACTCCAAAACATAAATCTACATAGTTAGTTACTGATCTTTATCTTCATCCATGAAGGCTTCATGGGTCCTCCTCAAGGTTCAAGTTGCTGCTAATGAGCATCGGATTCGCATGTGTATTGCTAATGTAAGATCTCCGCAATGGTCAAGACATTAGGGAAGCCTAGAGTAAAGGATGAAAATTCTACACTTGTCAACATAACAAGTGTGATTTTTTCAAGTGAATTGAGGATTTCACTAGTAAGAAAAAGCAGAAGTTCAAGAAATGAATGTTAGTGACATAACTAAGGAGATTAAATGCAGTAGAGAAGATATTGTTGAGTTCAAAAAGGAGTTGAGAGATTTGTTTTTATACATTAAAGTAGTACTACTGTGTGTGCTAGTAAACATAACAGTAAGAATGTTCATGTACTAGACTAACATAATGAAATGAAGTTGGGAGATCTTCATTTGCTTCACTTATTCCTATACACTTTTTACCTGCCACAAGATGTTCTTGCACAACATGGCAAAAGTCATCAATTAGCTAACTTGAGAAGATCAATTAAAAGTAGAAAAATTAGCCTAAAAAAAATCTCAAGTACCTATTATTAGGCCCTAAAATTGACATTCAAAACCCACAAAAACCCACATTCCAAAGCCATGAAAACCCACATTGCAAACCCACATTCGAAAGCCATGAATGATAAAAGCAACAAAGTTATCAACTGTTTTAATCACAACAAGAAAATGCTAACAAGTGTTCCCATCACATTTGAATATAACTAAGGTGTTCATCTACATATAAGCAACACTACTGTAAAAGCTAACTTAAGTTGTCCACTATATCATTTGCACAAATTGATAGGTCTTATAATTATATATAGTGATGATCCCCCAAAAAAACTCATATGGGATCACTGAAATCTATCTAAGCCACATAAAAAACCCTATCTAAGATGCACATTAATTTCCACATTTTTGTTACAAAAGAAATTCTTGTCCAACTTACATAATTGAAAGAATTTGATGAGTCAAATACATAGCATGCATCTAAACCTGGAGCAAAAGAACTTAATAGTATCACTAATATATTTACTTACTAAATATGAGGAACAATGGCAAAAGAAACACCTAAAAAGGCCATTCAAAATCCACATCCATCCTAAAGGAAACTCTCCAATGAAACCATGCATTTAAAATCAACACCTAATAGAGCAAAAATTAGAAAGTTAAAGAGGGTTACTATTGAGAGCAGAAGACTACACGATTGAAGTTGGATTTGAAAAATCCATCGTAGTTCGATTTGCGAAGAAATCCATCAACAGATAAATTTATACCGAAACTCTAAGAATTCCAGGTCGAAGACAGGGAGACTACGTTGATCGTAAATCTGTAATTTTTTTTTTCTGTGTTTTTGTTTGAAAATAAAATAATTACAATGGAATTGATATAAACAATGAGAGAGAGAGAGAGAATAAACACTTGTTATAATAATAATATTTTTACAACTACAAAGTGGGAAATGATTACAACTACAAAGCGGGAAATTTAACTCTAGAAAGCTATTAAAAAGAAAGGAGAGAGATGTTATCCTCTTCGACGAATGCTTGGAGGACGAGCCGGATGGAGCGATGCCTAGGAGATGGAGGACGGAGTAGGTAGGAGGATGAAGCAGGAAGAAGTGAGAACGAGGCAGCATGTTATCGTCATCGCGGGATCCACTTCTGGAACGGGGGCGAGAAAATTGGATGTGGCTTTAGAATAACATCCCAGGTGTGGGACAAGCTTCTCTTGAGCTTTGGAGACGGAGAGAAGTGAAGGAAGGGATGAGGATTTTGTAGGGTAGGGGTCTCCTTTTATAGTTGCAAGATAAGGGGCAATTTGGTCATTACATAGTTAAAACATTAAATGAGGGAGTCTTCATTGATGGATTTAAATGTCACTAAAGACCCCACGTTGCTGCAGCCTCACGCGTGCGCCCGCCTCCTCACTTGCCGTATGCTTAACGCTTGCCCACGTCCTTAAAATATCAGCCGTTCGATCACGAGATCGGATGGCTCATATTACACCTCACCCACTTTAGCTGCACCGCCTGCGCATGCGATTGGGCGTGAGGCAATGCGTATGATCGCACGTGTGCCCGATTGGGCGATCTAGGTCGTTCGCAGCCGATATTCCTGCCAAGATTAACTGCTTGCGTGTTGTAGATTGTGAGTCGAACGTGCGCCCTGCACTCGCGCAACATCGCTCAACCGCTACGCTAGCAGCTCTTCTTTGTCAAGCTTACGTTTTAAGAGAGAGTGCTCACGACCGTTGGATCATGATCCAACGGTCCAGATCTCGCCTCGCCGTGCCTTCAGAAGATGAGAAGCGATGCAGCGGCCTATTTGGGCGGTTATGATGGCACCACATGCGCTATCATGGTCGTCCATCATCTGTGACATGTAGAAGGTGCCACAGATGTCGGATTGAGCCAATTTTCATGCCGTTAGGCTACGATCATCGATCCGAACCCATCCATGCGGTCGAATTTGTCGTCTGAAGTTCGATTTGGCACCATCTTGGCCCTTGATCTCTAGACTTCTTCGGACTATATCTGGTGCTATGGATGTCCAATCAGGGTGATCTTAGAGTCGTTGAACCCCATCGTTGCCCTGATCAAATCTGTACGGTTGGATCTTCCATCTGAAGCCCTGATTAAAAATCACACTGTCTCTGGCCATAAAAAGAGACAATTACTATACAATTTATACAATTTGACCTAAATGCATGATTATGCATGTTATGCAATATTTATAATGCATGATACTACTATGACACTAAGAACATGCATTAATAGACATTTCTGGCTATTTAGATGTATGCACATCACACCCCCATGCCTATCTTTTGCCAATCCCTAGCAAAAACTACATGCTATTTATAAAAGAATTAAGGTTGGATTACTCGGACAAAAGTCATTTTCAACATTAAGAAATTTTTACTTAGGACCTAAACTTCCAAAGACACAACAGCGCCCAGGTATCTGCCAAAATGCAGACCACCTCAAGCCCTCGCCTTATTCAAAGAAGGATCTCTTTTTCTCCTTTTTCTTCTTTTCTAATTTTTTTGGAATTTTGAGTTTACGGTTACAGAGCGGCTTTCTACGGCCACTCAACCCACCCAAGATTTGATGAGAACCCTAAGTTCTAAGCATCTTTTTGTGAATGTGATAGACTCGTTGATCGACAATCAAAACGGACTTCAGGTTTCTACACCCCTAGGTGACCTTAAAAAGAATTCCACCTAAAGGTGTATTTATATGACCAATAGATTTCTCCCTACTTTTATTTTTTATGGGGTCAACACAAGGGTGAATCCAGTGTATATCTCCCTGGCTTATTCTACTTCTCCGCTTCTTCCTAAGTGTTTTAGGATTTTTTACGTGCATTTCTTGAGTTGGGATCTGGACAACCTACCAATGGACTGTTACCCACGATAACTTGCCCGCCATACTCGTGCGGTGAAGTGTGGCTTTTGTTTTTCTTTATTTCTTTTTCTCCTTTTCTTTTCTCTCTTTTTTTTGGACTTTCTTTTTCTTTTTTAAGCAGGTGGCTTCCCTGGTCTAAGATTTACCTAAAGGCAGCAGGAAAAGAATGGTCTAGTGGCTGGGTTCTGAACAACCTACTTATGAGTTGTTACCCATGATAACTTGCCAGCCATACCACCCTAGAAGGTTCACTAGCTACCCAATTTTCGTTAAAATTGCCGAAAAATGAGTCAGTGTGAATAGTGTGTAGATACTTAGACTTAAAGTTCCCTCAAATCAGAGGGCGGGTTGATAAGTCGTGTACTTATCACCCAAACTTATTTAATAAAATTGAAATGGAATTCAGGGTGGCGAGGACTCGATAAACAAATCCACATTTTAGTGGATACCAGGGCTACTTAAGCCTAAGGACCTGAAGGGTCTTAGTGTTTAGATCCTACTGTAATATTTCCTAGGATTAAAAAGTCCTAATGCCCAAGTATTCTTTCCTAATGCAATTTATATATATATATAAGAAAACAAGTAGAATTTACAAGAATTCCACATAACTGACAAATTGATTCAAAAATGAATCCACCCCCATGCCTAGCTGAAGCAATGTCCTCATTGAGAATAAAGACATGAAAGGAAGGTAGAATGTAGAAGATATCACCTAAATATGATGCTCGGGTCAGCTCTAAGTCAGACTGTACAACTGCTAAGTTTAATGCCATCAGCTAGGTGAAGTCCAGCCAAAGAAATCACAACATGATGAGAGCAATCGTGTCTGAGACGGGTTTTGGAACAATACGGTCAATAAAAGGCTTCAGACATTGACCGTTGACTTTAAATGAATTACCCATCTTTGGGTCAGAAATCTGAATGGCCCCGTTTGGAAAATTCTGATCGATGATAAATGGGCCATTCCATTTGACATAGGTTTGCCGGGAAAGAGCTTAAGTCAAGAATCAAAGAGCCAGACCTTCTGGTTCGGCTCAAAGCTCTTACGAGATATCAATTGGTCATGAAGAGCTTTGGTCCAAGCCTCGTAGATCTTGGCATTCTCATATGCGTCATTTCTAAGCTCCTCCAACTCAGATAGTTGGAGTTTCCTAGTCTTTCTAGCTAAACTCAAATCCAGATTACACTGCTTGATTGCCCAGAATGCCCTATGTTCAATTTCTACAGGTAAATGGCATGCCTTTCCATACACCAGACGAAATGGTGACATGTCGATAGGCATTTTGTATGCCGTAAGGTAGGCCCAAAGAGCGTCCTCAAGCTTTTGAGTCCAGTCTTTATGATCAGGCCTAACCATTTTCTAAAGAATATTCTTGATCTCCTAATTGGAGATCTCGGGATGTCCATTCATCTGGGGCTGATAAGGTGTGGAGAATCTGTGATTTACCCTGTATTTTGCCAGTAAATTACGGAACTGGGCATTAGTGAAGTGAGAACCACAATCGTTGATGATGGCCCTCGAAAATGCCGAATCGACTGAAGATGTTTTTCTTGACGAAGTCGATGACCACCTTGTGGTCATTAGTTTGGGCAGGAATGGCCTCAATCCACTTGAACACGTAATCAACAGCGATGAGAATGTACTGATGTCCAAATGAAAGGAGGAAGGGTCCCATAAAGTCAATGCCTCAAACGTCGAAGATTTCGACGGGAAGAATCGGGTTTAGATGCATCATGTCTCTCTTGGTTATGCTCCCAAGTGATTGGCATTGGGAACACGACCTTGAGAATTTATGGGCATCCCTGAATAAAGACAGCCAAAAGAATCTAGATTGCAAAATTTTTGCAGTCGTCTTTTTCCCGGAGAAATGTCCACCACACGTAGATGCATGACAGAAGTCAAGTATACTTTTGAATTCAATCTCCGGATGACATTGGCGAATAATCTGTTCAGAACTGATGTGATACAGTTCAGGGTCCTCCCAAAAGTAATATTTGGCCTCAGATTTGAGTCTATCTCATTGTTGCTTGGTCCAATCCTGAGGGATTTGACCAACAGCCAAATAGTTTACAGTGTCAGCAAACCACGGGGTTTGGACACTTGAAACCGTAAAGATAGTCTCGTCCGGAAAAGTATCAACAATCGGAATATCCAGACGACAAGAATCACTCAGAAGTCTCGAAAGATGATCCGCCACCACATTCTGTGCCCCAGATTTATCTTTGATTTCAAGATCAATTCTTGAAGCAGAAGAATCCATCGAATAAGTTAGGGTTTGGCATCTTTTTTGGCCAAGAGATGTCTCAAGGTCGAGTGGTCGGTATAAATTATGACATGAGACCTTAAGAGATAAGCCCTGAATTTCTCCAAAGTAAATACTACAGCTAGTAATTCCTTCTCAGTAATAGTGTAATTCCTCTGGGCCTCATCCAGAGTTTTACTAGCGTAGTAGATGACAGAGGGCTTCCTGTCAATTTTCTGACCCAAAACAGCCCCAACCGCGTAGTCAGAAGTGTTGGTCATGATCTCGAATGGGACTATCCAAACCGATGGTTGTAACACCGGGGCACAAGTGATTGCCATTGTAAGAAAATCAAATGCCTTACAGCATGATCGTTGAAATCAAACGGCGTATCTTTGGCGAGAAGGTTGCTCAGAGGGTGAGCAACCTTAGAAAAGTCCTTGATGAACCTTTTATAGAATCCCACATGACCAAGAAATGATCGAATTTGTTTTTACAGATGTTGGAGGAGGAAGTTTAGAGATAGCATCAACCTTAGCTTTGTCAACTTTGATTCCCCATTCAGAGATTACATGACCCAAGATGATGCCTTCTTGTGTCATGAAATGACTCTTTTCCCAGCTAAGGACCAGTCTTATTTTGATGCATCTTTTAAGAATCATTTCAAGATTAGCCAGACAAGAATCAAACGATTCTTTGAAAGTAGAGAAATCGTCCATGAAGACTTCCATAAACTCTCCCACCATGTCTGAGAATATGGCTAGCATACACCTTTGAAAAGTTGCAGTCCATTGCTGTTTATTGCGCTAAATTGGGTTTTAAAAGTGTTGCGTTGTAGTACAGTTGAAATAGCGTTCAAAATAAATATAATTTTATTACTCGAAAATGTTTCCGAGGTCAAACATAGGGAGCAAATGGAATTCACACACTAATCTCAACAATAAATGCAAATTGAACACATAATACTACTCAAAATCTAATTAAGAATGTAGAGCATGAGAATATGAAGAGTAAAAAGAAATTTAGATAAAATAATGGAGAGCATATGAAAATCAGACGTCTGATTTTGCAATTAGACATCTTAAAAGACTTGTGCTACAATTCCCTGTTTCTTTTCTTCTTCTGATTTCTCTTTTTCTGATTCTTCTTCTTCTTCTTTGTCTCTATATACTTCTCTTCCTCACTTCTTCTTCAGCTTCTTCCTTCTTCTTTTTCCTTCTTCCTTTGCCTTTGCGAGCCTTTTGCCTATGGCCTTCTCTTCTTCTTTAGTTTCTTCCTTCTCTTTCTCTACTCGTATACCTTCTCTTGTGAGGTCCTTCTCTTTCTCTTCTTCTCTTCTTCTGCCTGACCTCTTCTTCTTCTCTGAATTGGC
This sequence comes from Thalassia testudinum, assembly GCA_037157565.1. Classification (NCBI taxonomy): domain Eukaryota; kingdom Viridiplantae; phylum Streptophyta; class Magnoliopsida; order Alismatales; family Hydrocharitaceae; genus Thalassia; species Thalassia testudinum. The sequence goes on along the minus strand of JAZHRO010000012.1, from coordinate 37,147,257 downwards.
TAAGTGTTGGAGCAATCTCTTCAGAGCAAAACCCCCCTTCCCCTGTGTAGCAATCCTCTCTCTTTCTCTATTTTCTATTTCAGCTTCGCTCTCCCAGAGCCTTAACCGATCGGGTAATTGGACCTAACGCATACCCGGGTCCAGGCTCACCGGCGTGTGTGGTGAGCGAGGTGTGAAGTCGGGTCAGATAGTCGGGTCGGCTAGGTCCGCGTATTAGGTGTCGTGGACGAGTCCGGTGAAGGGGGGAGGAGGACCTCACCCTCAGTGTTGGAGGCGAAGAGCCTCTTTTTCTTTTACAATTTATGCGCATGAAGGCACCTTTCCACTTTCGAGGTGGGACTAAATGTCTCACCTTCCTTTTTCGCACTGCAGTAGGGAGTGGCTTCCAATTGGCAAGGCCGCGGAGGCACACGACTTCAACTGATGGCCTGGATGCATGTGCAAGGGAATTCCGTGCATCCTGGGGCAGTAGCCTAGACTTGGAGGAACCTGGAGTTGCAGCAAGAAAGCTTCAAGCTCGCTCGCTAATGGTGGATGGGCGACGAACTTGAAAACACAAGAACGACCTCGCGGCCACGTCAAATCGCTTAGGGTGCGTCGCCGGAGCACGGCGGATGTGATGGGAGTGGTTTCGTGGCGTGTGGGTGGCTATGGTGGCGTACCTAGGGCACATTGTGTGCATGTGAGTGGGTGTGTTCGGTGAGGTGTTTGGGTGACTGGCGCGGTGAGTGGAGTGAGAGGAAGTGATCTGGGAGATGAGGTGGAGCTCGTGGACTTGTTGGCGAGGTGGATGGAGGTGCATAGTGACGGGAGCACCTCGCCGAAGGAGTCGTCGGAGGTGGAGGAGGTGAAGGTGTCCGATGGCGTTGGTGGTTGATTTTGGGAAATAAAGAGAGGGGGAGAAAGTGTGAGAGAGAAGGAATCTAAGACCTACCTCTAAGGGATGAAAAGGACAAGAATCCCATGCCGGTATGGTTTCTGGATGTGGGAAAGACGAAGCCTCCGTAAATGAGGCGGCAACGAAGATGGGGTAGGGGCGACATCAGCCAATATTGCGCGACGTGGAAGACTGTGGTGGAGATAACCCGGCCACTGGTATTGTGGTTGGGCAACGAGAGAGCTAGGGAGAAGCCACCGGAGCTTGCGGAGGGTTGCGACCGGAGGGGAGAGAAGAATATGAGGGAATCTAGCCCAAATTCAAGCTGAGGAGTTCGGTTTTGATCTGGGGCTTCTTAAATAGGTCTTTGAGGAGGTTTTGTGCTTGGAAGCCAAGCTTCCAAGCAAGGCAAGCTTTGTTGGAGATGGAAAGTTCAAAAGACCTAAATCTCTCATGCGTTCGCTTGAGAGATTAGGAAGGAATCAGGGATCAAAGATGGGTTTAGATTGGAGGGAATTGCTCAGAGAATCTCCTTTCTAAATTTGGAAGGGATTCTCCAAGTAATCAAGGAGAAATCTCCTTTCAAAGCTCATTGGAGTAGGATTCCTCCACGATAATGGAAAAGGGACCTATTTGTGAAGATGACGAAGAAGTTAGGGGTTGTTTGTAATGATTTTTGAAAGTTAGGGGTAGAAATATAATCAGACTGAACCTTTTTGCAAACTAGGTCAAGATGAATTCCCCTTAGAACCAAATTTTGGTACAAGCCTAATTTGGACCTAAGGAATCTAATGGTGAAGTTGGAATTTAGGTTTGACCCAAGTTAGGGAAAATATCTATCTGTGACCCCATTTTAGGTGAAGATGGGTTCTAATGGCCAAAGTAAGGATACTAAACCCTAGAGAATATTTTTCTATGATTTTTAGAGGATTTAAGTAAATTTTATCCTGACCAGAACCTTGGTTAATCAAGTGGGTCTGTTTTTAGGGTTTCAAGAAGTCATTTAATTCATAGAACATACACAAACCCTTTTCTGTCAAATCCAACCTACTTGTTATCTTATTAGGAACATTTGACCTTTGTTTAGCTTTTGAGAAAACCCGTGGTTATACTGCATTGGTAAAATTGTAGTTTGAACCCTAGTTTCTTATTTCACTCTCAGAATGGTTGTGCAGTGAATTATGACCTTCAGTTAATTATGTAGGAGCATTTATTCTCTTCATTGGGTCAAAATGAGCTAGTTATGACTCATGATGGTGTTCCCATCAATTGCATAAGCCGAAAGGCATCCTACAAAAAGCAAAGGTTCTGTAAGGACAAGTGAAAGTCATTTTTTCTTGATCCTCGGGATAGATAGGGACTTGATTGTATCCCGAGTAACCGTCTAGGAAACAGAAGCACTTCTACCTGACTAGTCTTTTAATGATTTGATCAATAAAGGGCAAAGGGAAATGATCCTTTTCATGGCTGTGTTCAGCTTCCTGTAATTAATACAAACCCTCCAAGAGGAAGCTGAACAAGTTGTGACAGATTCTCCTTTCTCTTTAGTCACAACGGTAATCCCAACTTTCTTGAGAATAATTTGCACGTGACTTACCCAAGAACTTTCAAAGATCGGATAAATGATTCCTGCATCAAGCCACTTGATAATTTCCTTCTTTACCACTTCTTGCATAATAGGGTTTAATCTCCTCTGCATTTAGCGAGAAGGGCGGGATCCATCTTGCAAAAATATTCTATGATTGCAGTAAGATGGCTCGATCCCCCTAAGGTTATGAATGGTCTAACCAATTGCCTCCTTGTGTTCTTTTAGAACCTTGATCAGTTTAATCTCTTGCTCCTTAGTTAATCTGGCACTGATAATTACAGGGAGCGTCTTTTGAGGTCTCAAAAATTGATATTTCAAATTCTCAGGCAATGGTTTCAGTTCGAGCTGGGGTAGGTTTTGGATTGAGGGTAAAGATGATGCTGAAGAAGATTCATCAAGCGGAAGAGGTTGAAAGTGAATAAAATCAATAACCTCTTCAGAATGTGGTGGGTTTGCCACAGAGGGTTGCGGGTCAAATCCGATACAACAATAGGAACTTTCGATTGTAGAAACCACCATACATGTTTCAATGTTCAAATTGTTTTCCTCAAGTTCCTCTATAAATCCACAATCCTCAAATTTGTTAATTACCTTAAAAATATCCAATTTCAATTTCTAATCTCCAAAGGCGATTTCTATGCTACTGCTCTCACGGTTGATATTGGCCTTAGCGGTAGCCAGGAACGGACGCCCCAGAATGATGGGCGTGTTCTTTATATTTTCAGGTACATCCATGTCGAGGACAAGGAAATCAACAAGAAAATAGAAATCCTTAACCTTGACAATAACATCTTCAATAACGCCTCGTGAATTTGTGATCGAACAGTCCGCTAACTGCAATGTTACTGAAGTCAACCGAAGTTCACCTAATCCGAACTTCTCGTAAAGAGAAGTCGAAATTAGGTTAATAGATGCATCTAGATCCAGAAGTGCTCTATCAAAAGTGTAATCTCCGATGACACAAGAAATCAAAGGAGCACCTAAATCTCTCTTTTTCTGAGGAAGGTGATGCAGGATAATAGAACTAGCCTGCTCAGAGAGTACCACCTTCCTCAGAACAGATTCCCTCGACTTACACTTCTGTGTGCATAAATCCTTTAAAAAATTAGCGTAAGCCGGTATGCGTTTGATAGCGTCGAGGAGCGAAATATTGATCTCGACATTCTTGAATATATTCAAGAGCTCCTCATTACTATCAATAGACTTCTTCTTCCTAGATTTAATCAAGGCCTCATGAAGAGGAACATGAGTCAGATTTTTGAAATCAAGTTCCTGAGCCTTGATTTCCTCTTCAGAGTTCTCCTTTCTCTCCTCAGGCTCTCCAAGATTTGGTAGATCAGAACAGTGTGGTTGTGGATCCTGAGTTTGTTTTCCACTCCTCAAGGTAACTGAATTAGTAGATGCATACGGGTTTGGGTCTTGAGGAGGGTTAGGAAAGATTAGAGGGGCTTCATTAGCGAGGAATCTTTGATTTGAGGAAGAAGCAAAAGAGGAAGGACCCTGCTCAACCACCTGCGCATGTGCATGCTAGTCCCTCTGATTCCCGTACCCTTGGGCTTGATTGCTCGGATTCTGGATATTATGCGGGTTGGGAACGAGTTGAGATGGCAGAGATCTGGGTTGACGAGAATTAGCAATGAACCCGATTTGCAAGTTGTCCAGAGAGGTTTTCATTTGCTGCATGAGTTGGAGCATAGATCCTTGCATTTCTACCATTTGTCAGTTCAGATCAACCTGCCCTATGGGTTGACGGGCATTCCAAGCTGGTTGATTGACCTGATTCGAAGGCAGCTGAGTGTAAACATGACCCTGACCCATTTGTCTTTGCGAAGCATAGTTGCTGGGTCAGAATTGGGTCTGCTGCCCTGGGCTTTTCCAGGAGAAGTTAGGGTGGTTCCTTCAATCTGGATTATAAGCATTGGAGTAAGGGTTGGACTTAACATTCTCCTGTATAGCATAGACATCCTCATAGGGTGAGGATGGAAAGAAAGAAAGGGAGGGATCAGAGAAACTGGGATCAAAGGCCCCAGTTGGGAACCTGTGGGGTTTCGAATAATGTTGACTCACAGGTTGAGCCGCTTCAAGTTGATTCACGAATTTCCGTCCAGAAGGAGCTTGCGACGAATGGAATCTCGAATTCTGGGATTGAGTGGATGGAGAATTGTTCATTGAATTTCTAGACATCCACTCCTCCATCCTTTTAGTAACCAAGTCCACCTTATCTACTTTATTGCAAATCAATTCCATATCGAATGAATGAGAGTCGTGGACTTCATTAACATTAGATCTGGGTTATTGGGACTGGTTAAAAGTATCCATAGAGGCATGATTGATCGAATTTTCACTCATCTCCTCAAACAAATCATGCACGCTATCTACGTCTTTGTTGAGGAAATTGCCTCTGCAAGAAGCATCCACATGATTTCTGAGTTGCTCAGTCAACCCGTGGTAGAAGATCTGCACGAGCTGCTATTTCGGCACCTTGTGGTGTGGACACTTCCGTAATACGTCCTAAAATTGCTTCCAGACAACATGAAACTACTTCCCCAGCCACTGGGTGAAGGTAGTAATCGCCCGTCTCAGAAAATTGGTATGCCCGACAAGGAAGAATTTCTTCAGGAAAGCTGATTTCAAATCATTCCATGTTGTGATCGGCCTGCCTAAGGTCTTGTACCAATGAGCGGCTTTATCCCTAAGAGAGTGGGGAAAGAGCCTCTTGATCACCTGCTCTTCATTCATGTTTCGCGCCTTGGTGGTCTAGAGCAAAGTGGTCAAGTTCTTCAAGTGCTGAAATGGGTCTTCAGAGCCAAGCCCATGGAAATGTTTGATCAGGATTAACACCTGAGGCTTGATTTCTATGTCTCCGGCAGGAATCTGGACATTGGGACGTTCCCCGTAATTTGAAGGATCATAAAAATCCTTCAAGGGCTGAGCGCCCTTCATTCTCTGGAACCATTCTTGCATTCTTTGCATTTGTTCCAGTTGCCTTTGAAATACCTCATATGGATTCTAAGGCAAAGGAGGTTGTTGATCGGCCATGAGATCAATTTGGCCAAAATCCAATCTATGCCTCCTAGAATACTCTAGTGGTCCTTCCAATCGGGGATTCAATGACCTCCTTCCTAGCATAAACTAGGCAGAGGTCAGAAGGACTGGGGATAAGAACCCTACAGCACAACAAAACAAGACTGTCCTTAAGTGGGGTAACCTAAGGATCTACAGACTCTCAGAATCCGTCTTAAGATTATAAATGATTTACTCTACTTGCGTCTAATCAATCCAACCAGTTAGATGGAGGGACTGGGGAGAAGGTTCTTCCTTCGACTTGTGCCTCTGGTTCCTAGTGTACCTCTCAGCCGCGGTCATTTGACGCTACTCCCCTAGCTAGACATCAGATTGATCGGTACAAACAGGTTAATCGTAAACAATCTTAGACTGGGCCCCGAAGAGCAAATCAGTCCTTAAGGCCAACGTCTACTTGATTTTATTTAGGCCTGGGATTGTAGCGCTTATGGAATGTAGTGGGCCCTTAAGATGGGTTGTGCCCTTAATGATCAATTGAATATATGTAAGTGCATGCACAACCAAGGTTTTCAAGCAAGATTATTTTTGATGAGTAGATATTAAGGTTCAAATCTTGCTTAAGTAGCTTTTAGGGTTTGAAATTAGGTTAATTCCATCAAGTTTTGAGGCAAATCAGATTTTCAAGCACTGGTGAAGATCTTTTTCCTTTTAAAATCAAAAGTAAAGTGGAGTGCCTGGTATTGACCTAAATTGAAAACCCTAAAGGGAAGCTACTTGGTGAGTTGATTTTAGGTTAAGTGGTGTAGCCCAAACAACTCAAACAATTGGCCAAAATTGCACCACTGAGTTAGGCACATAAAATGATTAACCTAGACTGATTTCTACTCTTTTATATGTTGATTTGCGTGTATCGGTTCCACAGATCAGAATCCGATTGAGTAGATAAAAATCAATTAGGTTATGTGCCTTAAATGTGGGTGTATGTAGTGTGTGTTGATTTAGCCCACAAGAAATATCTTTTTATTGATTTTTATATGCGGGTGAATGTGAGTGGAAATCCAAGCAACTAAACTAACCCTAGGATTTATGCAAACACCTAGGTTAATTGGAGTTTGAATTAATGTCGTGAAATGGAATATATGGAGGGGGAAGAATGGGGAGCATTTACAGTTGCCTTCAACTGCACATTACTCCGATCTACCGATTGAAGATTCCCTGTTAAGGTACCTGCAAAACAATAGACGAGAAAGCAAGTTAGAAAACAATAAAGTGCATGAAATGCGGAAAAAAAATCTAAAATCGTTGCCTTCCCAGCAACAACGCCAAAATGTTGAGAGCGGAAGACTACACGATCGAAGTTGGATTCGAAAAACCCGTCGTTGTAGTTCGATTTGCGAAGAAATCCGTCAACAGATAAATTTATACCAAAACTCTAAGAATTCTAGGTCGAACATAGGGAGGCTACATCGGTCTTAAATCCACAATTACATATATATTTTTGTTATTTTGTTTGAAAATGAAATAATTACAATGGAATTGATATAAACAATAAGAGAGAGAGAGAACAATCACTAGATATAATAATAATGTTTTTACAACTACAAAGCAGGAAATCATTACAACTAGAAAGTGGGAAATTCTATTCTAGAAAGAGATTGAAAAGAAGGGAGAGAGATGTTATCCTCCTCGACGAATGCTTGGAGGACGAGTCGGACGGAGCGACGCCTAGAAGACGGAGGACGGAGCGGGAAGGAGGACGAAGCAGGAAGAAGTGGGAACGAGGCAGCACGTCATTGTCATCGCGGATCCACTTCCGGAACGGGGGCGAGAAAATTGGATTTGGATTTAGAATAGCATCTCGAGTGTGGGACAAGCTTCTCTTTAGCTTTGGAGAGGGAGAGAGGTGAAAAAAGGGATGAGGATTTCGTAGGGTCGAGATCTCCTTTTATAGTTGCAAGGATAGGGGGCAATTTGGTCATTACATAGTTAAAACATTAAATGAGGGGGTCTTTAGTGACAGATTTAAATGTCACTAAAGACCGCACATAGTCACAGCCTCACATGTGCGCTTGCCTCCTCACTTGCCACACGCTTAACGCTTACCCATGTCCTCGAAATCTCAGTCATCCCATTGCGAGATCGGATGGCTCAGATTGCTCCTCGCCCGCTTCAGCTGCGTCGCCTGCGCGTGAGGCAATGCATCTGATCGCACGTGCGCCCAATTGGGTGATCTGGGCCGTCCCCAGCAGATCGCGCGGTCGAGATTAACCACTCATGCGCTGTAGACTGTGAGTAGAATGCGTGCCCCACGCTCGCGCAACGCTGCTCGACCGCTGTGCTAGCGGATCTTCTTTGTCGCGCTTACGTTTTAAGAGTGCATGCTCACGGCCGTTGGATCAAGATCCATCGGCCCATATCTCGCCTCATCATGCCTTTAGAAGATGAGAAGTGGCACTGCTGCCGATTTGGGAGGCTATGATGGCGCCACAAGGCGCCATCATGGCCATCCATCTTCTGTGACATGTATAAGGTGCCACAGATGTCGGATTGAGCCGATTTTCACACCGTTAGGCTACGATCATCTATTTGAACCCATCCGTGTGGTCAGATTTGTCATCTGAAGTGCGGTTTGGCACCATCTTGGCCCTTGATCTCTAGACTTCTTCGGACTATATCTGGTGTTATGGATGTCCGATTAGGGCGATCTTGGAGTCGTTGAACTCCCGTCATTGTCCTGATCAAATTCTTATGGTTAAATCTTCCATCTGAAGCCTTGATTAAAAATCACCTTGTCCTTGGCCATAAAAGGAGACAATTACTATACAATTTATACAATTTGACTTAAATGCATGATTATGCATGTTATGCAATATTTACAATGTATGTTGCTACTATGGCACTAAGAATAAGCCTTAACAGACATTTTTGGCTATTTAGATGTATGCACATCAGTTACCTTATTTCAGTTCAATAATTGCTCCTTTAGTAAAGAGAGCTGCACTTAGGTCCTCTTTGGTTTGCCTCTTCTCTTTTTTGGCTCTTGACCTTCCACCTAATTGGTGTTGGAACCTTGTTCCACATCTTGTTTTGGTGTTAACAAAATTATTGTGGATTAATGTTTGCAATTGAGTGTTTTTCAAATTTAGGTGAAGATCAAGGCAAACAGGAAGTGATGGAGGCATGATGATGAGAAAGAGAAGATGATGACAAGGAGGAGGCAAGATGACAAGGATGAGTCGAAGTGAAGAAGATCATCTTCAACCTTTAGTTTTTTAGTTTAGACTTTTTATTTATAGAATGTATGCCTCTTAACAAAGGAATGTAACTTAGATCGTAAAAATAATTAGAGATAAATTAGGATTAATATTGCAATCATTTTTAAAGAACGTAATTGATTAAATCACTTAAAAAAGGTACTTGTTAACCCACAAGTACCGGTACTAAAGTTTAATACCGGTACATGTGAGTTACAGGTTTGGGTTTTGTCAAGAAACAAACCTGTACCCTGCAAGTACCGGTACTCATGATCAGTACCGGTATTGGAGGTAACGAGTATCGGTACTAATGATAAGTACTGGTACAAGTGGATTACAGATTTATGTTAAGACTTTGAAACCCAAATTTGGAAGCAACGAGTATCGGTACAGGTACTTTAGTATCGGTACCAGGTAGCCGTTGGCTCAAAACTGAACGGCTAGAAAATTAATTCCAACAATATGAATGTTGGGAATTAATTCCCAACGTCTAGTAGACGAGTATCCTAGGTCCTAAACTCTATAAAATGACCCTAGGACTTTTTGTTTGCACACAAGAAATAGAGAAGAAAAATTCTAGAGCTATATTACATTTTTCCACTACATATTCAAGAGAAGGAATAGTTTGCTGCTCTCAATCTCTCTACGCTTTTGCAAATGCTTCAACAACGTATTTTTCTCACGCATCTACGAAGCGATTCATGCTCATTGTAGGCTCTCAAATTGGTATCATCTTTTAATTATTGTTGAGAGGCTTAGGCTCTAGTTGTAAGATTTTTTTTGTCTTATACCTGTATTTCATTTGTATCTGAGCTTGTTGCTCGTTGGCTTGTAACAAACCCGTTATTGTACTTGGGTTGAGGTAACCCGTTAATTACCTCGGTTAGTAAATTGATTCTCGGGGTTGAGAGAATTGGGTTAAAAATCTTAAGCTATGAGGCTTAGGTAGTGGAGTACCCAAGGGAGGGGAACCACTATATATCTTGTGTCAATTTCTGTGATTGTATTTTGTGCAAATCTTTTTGTTATTACTAACATTGTGCTTAAGTATTTGTGTGCGCGTAGATAGCCATATATTACACACATCTTCAGATCCTTTATCAATTGGATCTATTCCTAACTCTCTTTCTTTTGCCTATACTAAGAACCACACCACTAACAAGAAAATGAATAATCATTAAAAGGATGAAGTGATATGTAAAATAAGAATTAAAATTACTACAATGCACCTTCTATCAGCAACGCTAAAAACCATTTGAGATGGCTACTACCCTTGAGAGACATTGGTTGGATCACCTTGAGATGAAGGCATCTTGTACACTTATGCCGTAGCTTCCTCCTTGGCTCATCTCTAGTCTTGATTCTATTTTTTGTTTTGCGCCTTCCCAATGGCCTCTTTGATATGGGTGCCTTCACCAAAAAATCCAACTAAACTTGCTGCCAAACAACTTTATGTGGAAGAGATGCAATCCCCTATGCATATGCCTCCTTGAACTTGTTGATGTTGTAGTGATCTGACATATAGTTTGCCCATTTAGGAACCATTGCAATCATAGTTGCTGCATGTGTGCATGAGAGACCTCTTAACTGTCATTTATTGCAACTACACCTTCTCTCTTGAAGATCCAAGACAAATCTACATGAAGAAGCTTCTACGTAAGCCCTCCTATCATTAGATCTCCTAACTATAAAGGGGTGCATATTAGCTATCGTGGCCCTGATATATTCCACTATTTTTGGGAAGCAAGATACCCTACATATTAGATGCAATTGTTCTTCTATCATCCATCATTGTAATTATTTTCTACCTCACCCAGTCCACTAAGTCACACACCGCTTATCTTCTTGTAGGGCTCACCCAAGTATTGAATGATTTAGGCAAGTTGTTTGTGATGCAGTGACAATTAGCATTACATGTGAATGAATGTCTACTCCATTTTGTCTTCAACCTATCTAACCAATCATAAACCCTTAAGTCAATCCTCTTTCTCATTCATCCAAAGAATAAATTGATTTCTATCAAAACTTCTAGCTTCATTCCAAACAAGATTCTCCAAGTCATCACCAAAAAATGACTTCTTCAAGTTTTTGTAGACATGCCTTATATAGGCCCTATGCCCAACATCTGGGTAGATCTCTTGTATGACAAATTCCAACCCTTCTTATCCTTTTGATGCAACTGTGAGTCCGTCGCCAGACTCAAAGCTAATCGATTCGTTCGGATACTTCATGAACCAGCTCCATGAAGCATAAGACTTATTTTCACCACAATAAATGCCACAGGGAATAACCCATTCCCTCCATCCAAAGCCATCATACCCAACATTGTCCCAAGATGCTTCCCCTTCAAGTGGCACCCATTAAGTCCAATAAAAGGTCTTCACCTCTTTTTGAACCCTTCCTTACTTTCATTAAAGCACACAAAAATGCTCAAAAAAGCCCCATCAGGCTCTATCATGTAATGAATGACGTTATCAAGATTCCTTGACTTTAATTCAAACACCAAAGAGCATAATCTCTTATAGGATTTCTCTACACTACCAAAAATGTTCACCAAAGCCTGTTGTTTCCCCTATATAGTCTCATATAGGGTATGCACAGATTGTAATCATTGAGTAATCTTTCACTTATTTCCTTCACTAACAAGCCCAGATATTGCCTAAGACAATTGTGAATATGTTTAGATATCCATTCTTGACTGGACATCCTACTACTCACAATTGTTGTACAAGTATGTGGACCTTCAAGTGTTTTTAGCTCAATCCTACCACTGTTGGCTATTTTTTATGCATGCACCCTCCAATTGCATTCCTCAGTTGCACACTTGGTAGTAACTCTTCTTGGATCATTTTTTATAAATTAACTTCAAATTTCTTTCATAGACAGAGTTATCTTAGGACACATCTAAAGGTCTCTACACTGTTATAGGAAGCTCCAACTTGAATGCTTTGATCATCTATGTCCAATCAACATATATCTCCTTCAAAATGAGACACATTTTCTACATGTAAATCTATTTAACCCTCTTCCATTTCTAACTCTTCAATGTCATCATCTAAATCATCACTTATACTGTCACAAACAAATCATTGTCATCTGAATCATCATCAATGGTTGTAGCTTCTTCTTCGAGAAATAATTTCTTCTACCACTTCTAGTTAACCTAATGCCTGTGTCAAATGATCTGGTTAATGGCCTTTCAACATCCTTTTCCGTCTTGTTGCTCTTTGTCACATCCAACACTTATGGAACTTCATTATCCATGCCACCTAAATCAGCAACAACCCAATCATCAACATCCACATGGGTTCCATCTTCAGCCACATCATCATCAACTTGATTAAGCCCCCCTTACATTTTAGACTACTCCCTAATTAGCCCATAGTTGTGGGCTATTTAAGTATGTGAAAGCCTAGACATTAAGATATCTTTAACATTTGGTTAGCATGCGTTAGGATATAAATACATTAATTATAGATTTGTTTCATGCATTGCATTTTTTTATGCAAATTAGGTCTTAGCATGTATTAGCTTAGTTTTTAATTTAGTTTGCGTTTTAATTTAGTGGGCATTATACATAATACATGCATTACATAAAATTAGATATTTTATAAGGCTTTTTCTATAAATAAGCCAAATTTATTTATTTACTTATAACAGCTGCAGCCTCGACACAACAGCTACAGCTTCGACGATCAGGGAGCAATCCACTCCTCCTAGAAGGAAAGAACGGAAAAAGTGGATCTGGCTCCCTTGCAACTCAATTCAAAATAGGCGAGCTACTATAAGAGGAAGGAGGAGGCTACGGAGCAAGGGAGGTCTCCACCCCATTCACCACTTTGCAGAGAGTCGACCTCTCAACCGCTCCACCACCACCGACCTCAATGGTGGCAGCGAGCCTCCACCATCGTGGGCATGTGGCGTGACAGGCCACATCACCATCTGGAGCTCGCTTTTATTACTGTGAACACCTCAATGTGCATCACCCTCACCACCATCACCACCAACCACCACCGCAGTCACGTGCCAGTAGCCATTCATGCAAGGTTAAGTTGTCCCGGAAGTTTCTCGGACTTTTGAAGCCTCTTTACCATCTCCATCTTCTCCATCCCCATTTTCCTCTTCCTCTATTTTCTCCTCGAACTCAACGAAACTGATAAACATGTATAAATTCATCATAAAATGCTTATTTGTGATAGTTCCTAGGCTTAGCACTGCATATCATGATATAAATATCGCATAGCATGCATCATTCTGCATTTAGAGTAGTTGTTTATATTTTAGGTTAATTAGGTCCTTTTTATGGTCAGGAGAAAAGATGATTTATCTCAGGGCTCGGATGGATGATCAGACCATATGGATCTGATCGGGATGACGATCGGAGATTAACGCCTCTGAAATCGTCCAGATTGGAGTCCCGTAGCATCACATTAAGCTCGAGGAAGATCAATGGCAAGGGGGCAATGCGACATCCATACGAGTTTCGGATGGAAAATCCGACCATACAGATGGATCTGGAGCGACGATCGTAGTTCGGCATCGCAAAAATCATCCCGATCTGAGCACCGTGGCACCCTCTGCAAGAAGAAGAAGACAGACGGCCCAGATGGTGCCATGTGGTGCCATCCAGGCCGCCCACTCTCCCTCATCATCTACACCATTAATCCTAGCCGTTGGATCAAGATCCAACGGCTAGGAAGTGTCTGCACCGATTTCTTCCTCGCAACACAAAGGGCGACGCGGTGCAATGGTTGACGAAGTGGTTTGCAAAGGAGGGGCGCGGGTTCGATTCCTCGCAACCCCTCCAATTTGCAATTGGGCGGGCACTTGGACCGCAGCGGTAGCGCGCGCACACGCACGGGCCAGCGCATTGCAAGTGCCCACGTCAGCGCACAGCACACGCGCACACAGTTGGGCGCACGTGGTCAGCACGCATGAAGAGCGAGGCAGGAGGTGCGGGCGCAAGGGCGGTTAGCGCCAGCTGGACTGACCTATAGCGACACTTACAGCCATCGCTATTTCATTGCAAGTCAGCAGAGGCAGCTATGGGCATGGGTGGATGTGAGCTGTCTACAGCAACGGTTCCAGCGATGGTCTGGAGGTCGCTAGAGGTCCTTTATCCATTTTTAGCCTCTTCTCCACCACTATAAAAGGACCTTCACCCCCTCCCTTCCAAGCCATCTCTACCTACTCTACTCCCACCTACTCCCAAGCTCTAGCAAGCCTACCAACTCTCCATTAGAGCTTGTTCTCAAGCTCCCAAGGTGCCTATTAGTGTAGCGAACCTCTGCCCTACCAAATATTCCTCTAACTTCCCATCTCCCTTCATAGGTCACCTCGGAGCTGTCCTCCCACCTCCAATCCAGTAGCAGATCACCTCCGTCTTCTCACCTCCATTCTGGAGCCATGCTGAAGCTTTCCTCAACACGACGTCCTCCAGCATCTCACCTCCGTCATCCCGCTCCTCACCTCCTTCCTCTGAGCTTCCGCCAGGTGCCGTCGTCTCGCCGAACAGCTGATTCAGGAGATTTCCTCTCACCTCCCTCTCCTTTTATGCTTTTGTAGTTCATTGTAATCGACATTGAATTGACATATATATCATATTTGTTTCACCTCTATCTTGTGATACATTTGCTTGTTTTCTTTTACTTCAAAAACACAAAAAAATAACAAAATCCTAAAATACCAAAAAGAAATGAATCGAAGTGCGGTTTTCAATTAAAGTAAACGTCGCCTCCCTGTGTTCGACCCAGGACTCCCTTGGAGTTTTCGTATAAATTTTATTTGATCAACGTGTTTTGCAACTACGACGACAGGTTACTTGTAACCTCGATTTCTAAACACGCGAAACACGGTATGACCAGAAACCCACCACCACAGTTACCAATAGCCATCACCTTCACCAACGCCCCTCCACCACTACCACCTCTCCCGTGCGTACACAACAACAGCGTGCTACACCCTCTCCCTCGCATGCCCTCGACCAACCCTCGTGTGCCCTCCGCCAGACCTTGCGCGTGCTCTCCGCCAGCTCCACCACGTGCAGGAGTGCCTCGCCTGCACAACCAGCACACCATCAACGCCGCGTGCGCACGTACCTTAGTGCACACCTCCAGCAGCAGATCATGCCTCTCCTCTCCGCTCCCTCATCTCCAGCAGCAGTAGGAGGAGCTTCATCGCCGGCCATCCAAACGGCTGGTCACCACCTCCGGCCACCGTTCTCCACGCTGCTGCCATCGTCAAGTAGCCCTCGACCCACTCAACCTCCACTGCGCTCGCCATTTTCGCAAATAGTCTCCCCCGTGCGTGCAAGCAAGGGGAAGGATCTCCCCTGTTTAGCTACATAACAGCCACATTAGAAACTACAACTCATGCCATTGTTAATTTTTATTTATAATTTTTTGTAGTGCACATTACAGCAAAGCCCCTCCCCTTTTGCATTATTATTATTTCAGCATATCAGGCCATTGATTAGCCTAGTCTAAAGGGGATTTCAACTTGATTTTTGGGGGAAGTTAATAGTGAACATTTGATTTCAATAGTAACGAGCTTTAATAGGCCATTGCCTCCCTGTGGATATGACCCACTCTTCTCGAGTGGTAATTTTAATTATTTTGAAAAGCAATTTTCCACCACTTACATACTACTTTGATGCGTCATTTTATGTGCGAAACAACAAAAGCGAAAATCATCATTTCAAATTATGCCATTGTCGAGGACACAACAGGCTTGTTAAACTTGCATTTATTTACTTATTTATTCACACATTATTTTTTAGGCATATTTAACTTCGATCTTTTTGGTGTGAGGTACACATATCTTCTACATCTTGTCGCACCAGCCTTAGAGATTAGGCGACCATCGACATCGTCCGTTGGCCACACATTAGAAGCATCATAGCCACTATACGCACAATTGAGGTGGTCCTTGAGCCACAATTTGGAGGAGAACATTTCGAGGGTGCTGCAAGCATCAACTCCTCCATTCTGAATAGATAGAATAGATAGTTAATGTAAACACATTTACACTACTTAAGATGTCTATTTATGCATGTTTTTAAGCATAGGATTGCATTTCATGATATAAATATTGCTTAACATGCATCATCTTGCATTTAGTGTAGTTTGAATAAAATGGAGGTTAATTGTCTCCTTTTATGTGCTTGGACAGAGCAAACATTTTATTGGGACCTCGGATCAAAGATCCAACCATATGGATGTGATCAGGGCGACGATTGGAGTTCAATGACTCTAAGCTTGCCCTAATCAGGCATCCATAGCATCAGATAGTGATCGGGGAACCCTAGAAGATCAAGGACCAGGATGGTGTAAATCCGCTTTTCAAATGACAAATCCGACTGCACGAATGAATTCGGATCGACGATTGCAGCCCAACGATGCAAAAATTAAGTCAATCCGACATCCGTGACACCATCTACAACTTCCAGAAGATGAACGGCCAAGATGGTGCCACGTAGTGCCATCCCGGCCGCCCAAACGGCCGCATGCAATCTCTGAAGGCCCCTCACCCGCTCCCTCTCCGCCGTTGTATCTTGATCCAATGGCTGTGGTCAGCAGCACCTAAAAGCGCCTGCTCGACCATCCACGCCTCGTAGCGCAGCGGTCGAGTGCACTTATGCGAGCTGCGGGCGCGGGTTCGAACCGCAGCGAAGGGGAGGAAGGCACAGGCGTGCGGGTGATGGAGGGCGTTGGATCGTCATCGGACGGCCGTCCGTGCTCAATTGAGATCATGCACGATTGAACGCGCGGCGTCATGCAGCATCGCACGCGCCAGGCGGGTGCGCAGCAGCGGGCGGAGATGCGTCTTAAGCCATCCGATCTCACGATCGGACGGCTGAGATCTGAAGTACGTGGGTGTAGGCGTTGAAGAAGCGGGCAGCTGAGGAGCCGCGCGTGGGCGCAGAAGCTACGCCCACGTTGGGGCCTTTAGTGACGGATTTATCCGTCACTAAAGACCCCTCAGTTATTATTTTGAAGATGTAATGACCATTTTGCCCCACTCCTTGCAACTATAAAAGGAGACCCCCTCCATACGAAATTCTCATCCCTTCCTTCTCCTCTCTACCTCTCCAAAGCTCAAGAGAAGCTTGTCCCACACCCGGGATGCTTCTCGCGAGATAAAGTCTAAATTTTCGTCCCCCTTTGGAAGTGGATCCTGCGTCGACGACGGCGTGCTGCTCCGTTCCCGTTCTTCTGCTTCGTCCTCCTTTATCCTGCTTCGTCCTCCTTCATCTAGGCGTCGTCCCGTCCGGCTCGTCCTCCAAGCGACCGTCGAGGAGGATTTCTCTCTCCCTATTCTTTTTGCTGCTTTCTAGTATAGATTTACTACTTTCTAGAGTAGTTCTGCTCGTCCTCCAAGCGATCGTCGAGGATGACATTTCTCCCTCCATTCTTTTAATGCTTTCTAGAGTAAATTTATCACTTTCTAGTGTAATTGTTTTATGCTTTCTAGTTGTAATGAACAATCTCTTTAATGATAAATTCTTTGTTTATTCTACATCTCGTTTTTATTTCTATGTGTAATATTCTCTCTCTCTTACCCTCTCTCTCTTCTATTTATTGCAAATAATTAGATAGTTTTAAATTGAATTATTCCGTGACAAATAAAAAGAAACGCGTAGTTTTTAAATCAAACGTCCGCCTCCATGTGTTCGACCTGGAATTTTCATTTCGGTATAAATTTTATTTGTTGAACACGAAATTCTTCGCTTTCAAACTACAACGACAAGTTTTCCAAAACCAAACACGTTAGCGTAGCGATTCGTCACGTTCAACATTTTGGCACCGTTGCCGGGGAAGCGACGATCTTTGATTTCTCTTCGCATTTTGTAACTTACAAATCATTTACCTCACTTTTCTCCCTTCTTATTGTAATTGCAGGTACTCTTTTGAGACGAGTAAAAGCAGTAGATTGGAGTAAACTGCTGTGGAAGGTTTTGTAAGTTATCCCCCATTCTTTCCCCCTCCATAGATTTCATTCGTCACATTGAATCCAAATTCCAATTAACCTAGGTGTTTGCATAAATCCTAGGAATAGTTTGGTTGTTTGGATTCTCACTCATATTCATTCCACCTTCATTTATATAAAAAAAAATAAAAATATAATTTTGTGGGGCAATTTTCAACAAACACACAACGTACACCCACATTCAAATGCACTTAACTGAATTGATTTGTTTCTACTCAACCGGGTTCTGATCTGTGGAACTGGTACACATAAAGCAACACATAAAAGAGTAGAAATCATTCTAGGTTAACCATCTTTGTGTGCCTAATTAAGTGGTGCATCAGGCCAATTGTTTGAGTTGATTGGGCCGCACCACTTCAAATAAAATTAACTCATCAATTAGCTGCCAATTAGGTTCAACTCTTAGGGATTTACCAGGAACTCCACATTCTTTTTAAAACTTTAAAGGAAAACATCTTCACCTGTGCTTGCAAAACCTGGTGTGCCAACGAAACCTGTTTGAAAGCACCTAAAGTTGAATCCTAAAAGCTACTAAGCAAGATTTGAACCTTAAAATTCTCCACATCAAAAATAATCTTGCTTGAAAACCATTGGTTGTGCACGCACACACAAATCAATCAATCATTAAGGGCACAACCCATTTAAAGGGCCCTTCACATTCCAAAGCACATTCAAACCTAGCCCTAAATAAAACAGAGTAGACGTTGGCCTTAAGGATTGGACTCGCTCTTCAGAACCCAGAACGAGATTATTTTTGATTAGTCTATTTCTACTGTTCAATCTGATGTCTAGCTAAGGGAGCAGAATCAAACGATCGCGGCTGGGGGGTACACTAGGAACCGGAGGCGCAAGCCGAAGGAAGAACCTTCTCCCCAGTCCCTCCTTCTAACTGGTTGGATTGAACAGACGGAAGTAGATCAAATCGTTTCTTTATCTCAAGACGGGTTTTGGGAGTCTGTAGGTCTATAGGCTAACCCATTTAAGGACAGGTTTGATTGTTTGTATTGCAGGGCACCTTTCTTCCTCCTGTATCTCATGAATCCTTCCACATATTTCACGCATTCCCGCTCTTTCCCTCCTGTTGTGAATTATCCTCAACATGATGATTATCCCAACTCGTATTGCAATCGACCATCAGTCAGTTGGGATAATTCAGATTGGGGATACAGCTCCAGACCTCCGTGTTTAGGGTCTAACCCTGAACACTTTGATTTTGATTTCTATCCTTCTCAGAGCTACATCGATTATAGATCATCTTCCTTTCATGAACAACCTAATATGATCTACAATCAAGAAGGATACACCGATCCTTACCCATCCTCTGATTTCACTGCCTTTAGGTCATCACTATCTTTTGAACAATCTGAAATGACCTATTATCAGGAAGGGTATAACTAATCTCAATTCGTTAATTCCTCTGTATTGATGTCAAACCCACCCAATCCTGAACCAACTCATTTGGTTCAGGTTAATCAGGTTCAAGATAAGGTTCTGGCTAACTTGAGGAATATCATTCAATCTTTAGAAGTTCAGCCAATACCTTGCATTGAGAGATTGGAGCCCCTGATTGAAATGATTGACGATTTAAACAAGTCATTGTTGGATTGGCTCCAGGATGTTAAGGATAAGAACCTGGGTGAGTTTCTACTTGGGAAATTAGCGAAATTGAGGATGAAATTAGTGGCTGCTTTGATTCAATCTTGGGATGATTCCCAGGATGAACCCTCTTCAGGAAAGCCAATGACAGAACCCGCTCAGGCACCTGTTGGGGGGGACACGTGTTATGACCAGATTGAATTAAAGCGACCAATTAAGGAATATCTGATTTCTTCACCTGAGATCCTTGAGCCAGGTTATGAGGAATCGTATGTCTCCTTGGAACAGAAAGTGACAAATGATTTTGGGACATACATTGATACGGATCCTGATTTCCTTGATGGTGAAGATTCAAGTTGCGAAGTCTCACACGAGTTTTCAGAACACGATTTTTGTGAGACGATTGGGCCTGAGGAATCTGATAGATCATTTGATAGCCCAATAACTGAGGAAACTGATCTTATTAGGGCACACATTACGGATCTAGAATCGCATTTTCTGGAGGAATCAATTCAATGCCCTGATTATCAGTTACACCCCGTTGAGCTTATCGATAATTTTGTTTCTGAGATAATTAGACCTAATTCAATTTTGATTCTGCCACATCATTTAGACTTGGAGATTTCAGACGGGGTGATTAATATACAAGAGGTCCTGGAATTTGATATGCTGATTGAGGAGGATAGGAGCTGGGATGTTCTGATTTGGGAAGTTAATTTTGGAGGAAATGGAAGATTGAGTCGAAGGGTTCCTTTTAAACTGAAACCATCAAATCAGAACCCTTACGACATTTGTTTCGAGGATGTCAAACTTAAGCACACATTCAACGATTATCCTTTTGAGCTTCAATTCTCTATAACCCGACTTTTTGGTCTTGGGTTGTATCTTCATAAATCGCAGGCCCGACCCCGCTTGCATTCTGATTCTAGGTTTTAGGTAATTTTTATCTAGAACCTAAGATATTCTCGATTATGGGGGATGGGTCTGCACCACAATCTGGTCCACATCTGTGGACCGCTGTTGATAGGTCAGAGGATTCTTCTGTTTATTTTAATTCTGACCTGCACTTGTGAATACTTCATTTCTTTTCTTTGTACAGTGTGCCTAGCTGAAGGCACTAAACTTATCATATATACAGTTTTTCTTAGTTTTCATCTCGGAGCGGACCTGACATTCACGCAATTCAGGTGCTTTCTACGCTTTTCCACTCTGTTTTATGTCTTTTTAATACAATGAGGGCATTGCATTAGATAGGCATGGGGGGTGGATATTTATCTCTGAATTCATTCGTCAGCTCCGTGGATTTATTTTATTTTCTTTTATATTATAAAAAAAAATTCAGAATTAGGAAAGAGAATTTGGGTTTAAGAAAATTTTCAATCTTAGGAAATACTACATTATGATTTGAACACAAAGACCCTTCAGGTCTTTGGACTTAATCAGCCCGTGTATCCACTAAAATATGGATTTGTTTTTCGAGTTCTCGCCAACCTAAATTTTATATTATTTTAAGTAAATAAGTTTGGGTGATAAGTACACGACTTATCAACCCACCCTCTGATTTGAGGGAATTTTGGGTTTCTAGCATCTACACACTATCTTGTCACTGACTCGTTGTTCGGCAATTCTAACGGAAATTGGGTAGCTAATGAACCTTCTAGGGTGATATGGCTGGCAAGTTATCGTGGGTAACAGCTCATAGGTAGGTTGTCCAGAGCCCAGTCACTGGATCTTTCTCTTTTTGCTGCCTTTAGGTAAATCTTAGACCAGGGAAGCCACCTACTTAAAAAAAAAATCAAAAAGAAAAGGAGAAAAGAACAAAAAGAAATAAGCCACACTTCGCCGCACGAGTATGGCTGGCATGTTGTCGGTGGTAACAGCTCATCTACCGGTTGTCCAGAACCCAACTTAGTAAATGCACTAAAGAAATTCCCAAAACACTTAGGAAGAAGCGGAGAAGTAGAATAAATCGGGGAGATATACACTAGATTCACCCTTGTGTTGACCCCGTAAAAAAATAAAAGTAGGGAGAAAGCTACCGGTTGTAAAGATACACCTTTAGGCAGAATTCTTTTTGAGGTCACCTTGAGGCGTAGAAATCCGAAGTCCATTTTAATTACCGGTTAATGAGTCTATCACAATCACAATAAGATACTTAAAGCTTAGGGTTCTCATCAAATCTTGGGTGAGTTGAATGGCCGTAGAAAGTCACTCTTAAACCCTAAAATTTGAAAATCCAAAAAAATTAGAAAAGAGTAAAAAGAGAAAAAGAAATTTTTCTTTGAATAAGGCAAGACTTGAGGCGGTCTGCATTTTAGCTGATACCCGGGCACTGTTGTGTCTTTGAAAGTTCAGTTCCTAAGTAGACAATTTCTTAATGATTGAAAATAACTCAGGTCCAAATAATCCAACCTAATTCTTTTATAAATAGCATATAGTTTTTGCTAGGGACTAGAAAAAGATAGGCATGGGGGTATGATGTAAACACATTTACACTACTTAAAATGTCTATTTATGCATGCTCTTAAGCATAGGATTGCATTTCATAATATAAATATTGCATAACATGCATCATCTTGCATTTAGTGTAGTTTGAATAAAATGGAGGTTAATTGTCTCCTTTTATGTGCTTGGACAGGGCAAACATTTTATCGGGGCCTCGGATCGAAGATCCAACCGTATGAATGTGATCAGGGCGATGATTGGAGTTCAACAACTCCAAGCTCGTCCTAATCAGGCATCCGTAGCATCAGATAGTGATCGGGGAACCTTAGAAGATCAAGGGTGAGGATGGTGTAAATCCGCTCTTCAAATGACAAATCCGACCGCATGGATGAATTCGGATCGATGATTGTAGCCCAACGATGCAAAAATCAAGTCAATCCGACATCCGAGGCACCATCTACAACTTCCAGAAGATGGACACCCAAGATGGCACCACGTGGCGCCATCCCGATTACCCAAACGGCCGCATGCAATCTCTGAAGGCCCCGCACCCTCACCCTCTCCGTCGTTGGATCTTGATCCAACGGCTGTGGTCAGCCACGCCTAAAAGTGCCCTCTCGACCATCCGCGCCTCGTAGTGCAGCGGTCGAGCGCACTTACGCGAGCTGCGGGCGCAGGTTCGAACCGCAGCGAAGGGGAGGAAGGTGCGGGCGTGCGGGCGATGGCGGGCGTTGGATCATCATCGGACGACCGTCTACACTCAATTGAGATCACGTGCGATTGAATGCATGGCGTCACGCAGCATCGCACGCGCCAGGCGGGCGCACAGCAGCGGGCGGAGATGCGTCTTAAGCCGTCCGATCTCGCGATCGGATGGCTGAGATCTGAAGTACGTGGGCGTAGGCTTTGAAGAAGCGGGTAGTTGAGGAGCCGCGCATGGGTGCGGAAGCTACGCCCACGTTGGGGGCTTTAGTGACGGATTTATCCGTCACTAAAGACCCCTCATTTATTATTTTGAAGATGTAATGACCATTTTGCCCCCACTCCTTGCAACTATAAAAGGAGACCCCCTCCATACTAAATTCTCATCCCTTCCTTCTCCTCTCTACCTCTCCAAAGCTCAAGATAAGCTTGTCCCACACCCGGGATGCTTCTCGCGAGATAAAGTCCAAATTTTCGTCCCCTTCGGAAGTGGATCCCACGACGACGATGGCATGCTGCTCTGTTCCTGTTCTTCTGCTTCGTCCTCCTTTGTCCTGCTTCGTCCTCCTTCATCCAGGTGTCGTCTCGTCTGGCTCGTCCTCCAAGCGACCGTCGAGGAGGATTTCTCTCTCCCTATTCTTTTTACTGCTTCCTAGTATAGATTTACTGCTTTCTAGAGTAGTTCTGCTCGTCCTCCAAGCGATCGTCGAGGAAGACATTTCTCCCTCCATTCTTTTAATGCTTTCTAGAGTAAATTTATCGCTTTCTAGTGTAATTATTTTATGCTTTCTAGTTGTAATGAACAATCTCTTTAATGATAAATTCTTTGTTTATTCTACATCTCGTTTTTATTTCTATGTGTAATATTCTCTCTCTCTTACCCTCTCTCTCTTCTATTTATTGCAAATAATTAGATAGTTTTAAATTGAATTATTCCGTGACAAATAAAAAGAAATGCGTAGTTTTTAAATCAAACGTCCGCCTCCCTATGTTCGACCCGGAATTTTCATTTCGGTATAAATTTTATTTGTTGAACACGAATTCTTTGCTTTCAAACTACAACGACAGGTTTTCCAAAACCAAACACGTTAGCGTAGCGATTCGTCACGTTCAACAATAGTATATTAGACTAGCTTAGATTTAGTTTGGAATTTACATTTGGTTTGAGACCCTTGTTCTGCGGTGTATTCGAGGGGTTTGTTCCCCGATTTTGTTTTAGGCCCGAGTTGGCTAATCTTTTGGGGAGCATGTTCCCTTTTCTTTAGATTTGGGTTTTCTTTTATTTTATGGGTTGTTTATCCTTTATTTATTTGTGTATAAGTACGTAGATAAAAAAAAATCAAAACACGAATTGCCTGATAGAAGCTACATGCCCTAGGATGATCATTTAGGTTTGAATGAGTAGCATCTAGATTTTATTTTCTGCATTGCATGCATTCTTGCATCGTTGATTGCTCGAAGCAAGGTACGCATCTTCTTACTTTGCATCCATATCTTGATCACGCATTTGCATTGGGACTTAATTCTTAGACCACCTAATTTATCTTGAAATGATCTAACAGGTGGTCACATTAAATTTTCTGAAAAGGACTAAGTAAAGGAGGAACACAATAAATTTCAAGGAGTTCATTTGAGACATTATGCTGCGGTTCAAAATTCAAACTCAAATCTTTTACGATGTATGCACACTTGTTTGCTCTTTGCACCAAGGCACACATTTAGACACTCCAAGGTTTTCAAGTTGCTAGGAAAGAACCCTCCTACCGTTGGATTCTGAAGTGTTCAGAACTCAAGATCAAAGTTTGTAAATCCAAAGAGGGGGATACCTTATCATGGATTTTTGGGGATAGTTAAGAAGCACCACGAAAGCACAGCTTCAAAGGAAGGCTCAAGCCTACTTGCATCCCTCGATCTTCCATCTTTAGAGTTGCTTTACCATTTGAGCTTTAGGGAAGAGCATCTAAGCTCCAACTAGGTCTTTTTAGGCATTCCGTAGGTCGACAATAGGCACATAATTGATTGGGCAACTTGTTTTGTCACCTACAATCTGAATTAAAGTCAAAAGCCTAAAATTATAAAGATTCAACAAGTCCTTTTGAATTGTGTTTGTAGTGCATGCTTGGTAGGCGATCTCTTAGGAGACAACTTGTGTTTGATCCAGAATCCGAAAGAATCCTAAGAAGAAACCACCCAAGGGAAGAAATGGCTGGTCAAAGGAGCCTTAAGGAATATTTCATTTTGACCAATCACCTTGGCTCTGCACTACGTACACCTGGAGGGGACAATCCTTATGAGATCAAAAGCAGTACCATATCCTTGCTACCCTCCTTTTATGGTACTACTAGGTAAGACCCCTACAGGCATATAGAGGAATTCATCGAGGTCTGTTCCATGGTGAAGTTGAAGGGTGCTATTGATGACGCTCAAATGCAGACCCTCTTTCCTTTCTCCCTCAAGGAAAAAGCCAAGTATTGATATCATACCCTAGATGGTATTAATACATGGGATGCCTTGAAGAAGGAGTTTCTAAAGAAGTACTTCCCCATGAGCAAAACTAATCACTTTCGAAGGGAAATTATGAGTTTTGCTCAAATGGATGAGGAAGTTTTCCATGATGTGTGGGAACGCTTTAATGACCTTTTGAGACTTTGCTTGCATCACCAGGTGCCCAATTGGCAACTGGTTGAAAGGCTCTACATTGGACTTAGTGATTCACACAGGCTGACTATGGATGGTGCTTGTGTAGGAACCTTTCTGTCTAAGACTGAGGATGAAGCTTGGAACTTGTTTGACACTTTGAGTGAGAATTCTATCCACCTGAATTTTTCCTACTTGGATAGAAAACCCACTCTCATGCAAAGAAAGTTGGAGGCAAATGAGACTAGGGACACCTAGAATTTAGCCTACCAGGTCCAATTGCTGAATCAAAATGTGGAAAGGCTTATGTTGAGCCCAAGCCAATTCACGTCTAGTACCTCCACATAACAAGTTTCAGAATGCTCCATTTTCCAAGGCAATATGCACACCATTGTGGATTTCCATTTGGCCTTCCAATTCCCTGAGCTTGTACAGGCAGACCTAAATGCCGCTCAAGGGTTTCGTCCCAGACCTCGTAATGACCCTTTTTCCAACACTTATAATGAATGATGGAGGAATCACTCAAACTTTTCACGGAGACAAGGGAATGTCTCAAATTCAGGGAATTATAAACTGCAACCCTTTCAAAACTAACAAATGAACCAACCTCAGACCTTTGCCCAACCTAAGACCTCTGAGATGGATGAATTGAAGGCAATGTTGAGAACTATGCAGGAAAGTTAAAGTGCCATCATCCAATCTCATGACAAGGCTATACATGAAATGAAATCACAGATAGGACACCTTGTTGAGGTCGTTAGACAAAGGGAAACTAGAAAGCTTCCCAGTACTACTGAGGAGAATCCTAAAGGAAAAGGGATTGTCTTTAGGGAGTATGTCCAGGCAGTGACTATTCTGAGTAGTGGGAAAGAAATTTCCAAACCTGGTGCTCTTATAGTCCCACCTTCTGAAAACCCATCCACCTCGACATTCGCCCCCACCGGAGAAGAATTGCCCAACTCTCCTCCGCTTCAAATCACCTCATCGAAAGAGGTTGCCCCCGTTCCACCCCTTACCCAATATGACAACCCTTCCACCCAGAGACCAAGAGTGCCCTTCCCAGAGCACTTACCCACCTCTAGGAAGATTTCTGCTGGTTCATCTGGAGCCAAAGATAAGATGAATGAAATCATGGAGACTTTCAAGCAAGTGCAGATTAGCCTGCCTTTGCTTGAGGCTATCAGGCAGATTCCATCTTATGCCCGCTTTCTGAAGGACTCTACCAACAAAACCAACCAAGCCTTCCATCATTTTGGGCCGCCCCTTCATTGCAACTTCACATGCTTCGATCAATTGCAATACTGGGGCATTAAAAATGGGCTTTGGGAATAGGAAAATCTAGCTTAATGTGTTTGATGCTTATAAGCAAGCTGGGCTTGAGGATTGTTTTCAAGTTGAGGTGATAGATGACCTGATCGAAGAGACAACCCCTGCAATGTTATGTGATGACCCCCTTCAGCATGTCATGCTAAATGAGCATTCCCATCTCTTGGAGGAATGTGAAGGGGATATAATAGAATTTAAGGAGTTGCTTGGTGTTTCTACTGAGTCTCTTTCCCCATCATCTCTGCCTAAGGTAGATCTGCTACCTAAGATGGGGACTTCTATTATGAAAACCTCAACCATACAAGCCCCTGACCTTGAGTTGAAACCCATCCTAGACACTCTCAAGTACGTCTTCCTGGGTGCCAATGATACGCTTTCCGTTATCATTTTGACTATGCTATATGAGGCACAGGAGGGAGCCCTGATTGAATGTTTGTCTAGGCACAAGGAAGCTATTGCTTGGAGCATCACTGATATCAAGGGTATAGACTCTACACTCTGCATGCACCACATTTATACTAATGATTCCATCAAGCCATTTAGGGTCATGCAGAGACGTCTTAACCTCAATATGAGGGAGATGGTTAAAAGGAAATTCTGAAGTGGTTGGACGTTGGGATCATATATCCCATTGCAGATAGTAAATGGGTAAGTCCTATCCATGTGATGCCAACGAAGGCAAGCTTTACTGTGGAGTTTAATGACCAAGGTGAACAAGTTGTGACTGGACCCTCAACTGGATGGAGGGTCTGCATTGATTACCGCAAGTTGAACACCACTACCCAGAAAGATCACTTTCCCTTTCCTTTTATTGACCAAATTCTCGAAAAATTGGCAGGGAATAAGTACTATTGCTTTCTCGATGGATATTCTAGGTAAAATCAAGTTGCAGTCTTACCTAATGACCAGGAGAAGATGACTTTCACGAGTCCTTATGGTACCTTTGCATTCAGGCGTATGCTGTTTGGACTATGTAATGCACCGGCAACCTTCCAGTGGTGTATGATGTCCATTTTCTCAGACATCATTGACGAGTGTGTTGAAGTGTTTATGGATGACTTCTCCATTTACAGCATGTCTTTCGGCCAGTGCCTCCTGCACCTAGAGAATGAGTTGAAGCGATGTAAGGAGATTAGTTTAGTCCTCAGTTGGGAGAAAAGTCACTTCATGGTACAGAAAGGCATTGTACTTGGGCATGCTATCTTTGAATGAGGCTTGAAAGTAGATAAAGCCAAGGTTGATTCTATTTCCAAACTTCCATTGCCCACGAATGTCAAACAGATTAGATTCTTTTTGGGCCATGCTGGCTTTTATAGGCACTTTATTAAGAATTTCAGTAAAATTTCTAGGCCACTTTACGACCTGTTGGCGAAGGAATCTTCTTTCAATTTTCATTCAAAGTGTGTCGAGGACTTTCACACTTTGAAGGAGGCCTTGATCTCTACGCCTATTCTTCGAGCTCCAGATTGGACACTCCCATTTGAGCTGATGTGTATGCTTCAGATTATGCAGTGGGAGCAGTCCTTAGACAAAGGGTTAAGAGAAGATCACATGTGCTGCACTATGCTAGAAGACTTAATCGAACCATAGCAAAACTACACTGTCACTGAATAGGAATTACTTGCTGTAGCTTTTGCCCTAGAGAAGTTTACATCTTATCTTCTTGGGTCTAAGGTGGTTATTTTCACTGATCATGCAGCAGTGAAACATCTCATTGCCAAGAAGGATTCTGAGACACATCTGATCAAGTGGATCCTACTCCTTCAAGAATTTGACTTGGCGATACATGAAAAGAAATGAGTAGAAAATGTAGTGGCGAATCACTTGTCTCGCCTTCCACTTGATGACTCTCCATTTGGAGACATTCGCGAGACATTTCATGATGAAGCCTTTATGGCGATAACACCGACTTCACCTTGGTATGCTGATACCGTCAATTACTTGGTCACTGGAAAGACTCCTGGCTCTTGGGATGAGCAGAAAAGGAAGAGATTCATTTCCCAAGCTAGATACTTTCATTGGGAAGAGCCTGAATTATTTAGAATTGGTCAAGACCAAGTACTGAGATGATGCATGCTTGAAAAGGAGAAACAAAGTGTGCTGAATTTTTGTCATGAACTTCATTTTGGAGGACACTTTGGTGCTAAGAAAACATCTTTTAAGGTTCTTCAGTTTGATTTTTGGTGGCCTACGTTATTTAAGGATTCTCATAACTTTGTTAAGGCCTGTATTAGATGTCAATGGACTATAATGATTTGGAAGAGGAATAAGACACCTCAACACCCGATTCAACCTATTGAAATTTTTGATGTTTGGGGAATAGACTTTATGGGACCCTTCCCTTCGTCCCAAGGTTATGAGTATATCTCAGTGACAGTTGACTATGCCTCTAAATAGATAGAGGACATTCCTACGTGAACAAATGACCACTCAGTGGTATTGAAATTTGTGAAGGCCAATATCATATCCCGATTCGGCTGCCCTAAGACTATTATTAGTGATGGGGGACCTTACTTCTAGAATCACCACTTCAACCGGTTACTCAAGAGTCTAGGGTTCACTCACAAGATTGCTACCCCATACCACCCCAAGACGAGTGGCCAGGTTGAAGTGTCGGATAGGGAGATAAAGAACATTTTAGAAAAGACTGCTAGGCCTGATAGGAAGGACTAGTCTCAAAAGCTCTATATGCTTTGTGGGCTCATCGAACAGCCTATAAGACCCCTTTGAGTACATCTCCCTTTTGGATTATGTACGAGAAAGCGTGCCATTTACCCATCGAGCTAGAACATAGGGCACTTTGGGCTATCCGAAGTATCAACATGGATTTAGAAAAGGCAGGTAAGGCACGACTTCTGGAATTAAGTGAGCTTGAGGAGTTGAGGAATGATTCTTATGACACCTCTCAAGCTTATAAAGAGAGAACTAAGGTCTTGCATGATAAGTATATCCTTTGAAAGACCTTTGAGCCCAACCATAAATCTGACTTTTCAATTCCAGACTTAAGCTTTTCTTAGAAAAATTGAAATCATGTTGGGATGGGCCATACATAATCACCAAAGTGTTTCCGCATGGGGCTGTGGTGATCAAGAGCCCTTCCTCTTCAGCAATGCCCTTTACCATCAACGGCCAAAGATTAAAACCACATGTTACTTTGGATGGCTATCTGGTTGACGAGGTCACTCTTGAGGAGCTGACATGGATTTTACACGGTTTGTAAAATACGTCATTGTAACGCGCAAAATCGATCAACCCTTAAATTTATATTCCTAAATAGGGGAGTATCTAGGGTCGTCCAAGGAGGCCAAATGTTTGCAAAATTGATTCTCTTGCTTGGAATACAAATCTCAACTTTCTTTTTGGTATTTTTCAATATATCATTTTTTTTTTGAATTAAGGCAACATGCGAAATTGTGGCGGGAAAGTGATTTACACTTCAAATTCAATAAACTACTTCTAAAGTGGCAAGTAGAACCTCTCCCTAAGCTCACTCTAGGCAAGTGGAAGCCTATAATAATTAGGGAGAGGGAGTGAAGAATGCTAAAAATAAAGCAATTAGAAATGCAAATAAGAAATTGCAAAGAAGGCAATTAGATTAATGAAAAAGTGTTTTACAAAAAGGCCTAGTAGAAGAATGCTTCTACTACTAGAAAAATTGCAAATAAGAAAAACAGACACAAATCCTCTAGATAGATGGTGAAGAAGAGGGCTTCTTGCTCCAAGCTTGGTAGCTCCCAAGCTTGAAAAGAGTCCTCCAACTCCTTCCTTGCTGTGCTCCGCCAAGGTGATGTCCTCCAAGGCAAGCCCTAAGGGGGCATGCTCTAAGCTTCTCTCCAAGGGTGGACGTCCACCCTAGGTCCTTCTCCTTTTCCTGGCCATCCTCCTTGAAGTGGAAGAGTCCTCCTCCTTGGCGTGGCCCAAGTTGAAGAGAGTGGGGAGAAGAAGACACCAAAAGGGCTGGTGATGTGCCCCTTTAATCTCCTTCTCTACTCCTTCTTCTTGGCCGTAGGTGTAGGTGGTATAGGTAGAAAAATACACTAATGGAGGATGCCCCCAAATGGGGTAGGTGGTGGGTTTTTATAGAATAGGAAGGGGGCTAAAGTGACTCTTGGAATGGAGGGCTAAGATGGAGAGATGGAGGTGGTTGGGGATCCTATGGCTAAGCTCAATTGGCGCCAACCTAAGGGACACCTAGGGGGGTAGTTAAGGCTTTGGTGCCCTTTAGAATTGGCGCCAAAATGGGCCTTCTAGAAGGCCATTAGGTGGCGCCACCTTAGGGTTCTAGAAGGGGGGTATGTGGATGGCTAGGATGGGTTATGTGGGTAGGTGTATGGTGGATGAAGGGGCTGAAAGTTGGCGCCAAAAGGGAGGTGGTTAAGATTAGTTTTGGCGCCAACTTTTGGTGTCTTTTGGTGGTTGGTTGAGGGGTGAAAGGTGGTGAAGAGGTGGCTCCAAAATGAGTAGGATAGCTAGCTTAGGTAGGGCTTAAGTTGGTGGAGCTAGCTAGGGTTTAATTGAAGGTGGTGGATGGCCAAGGAGCTGGTTGCTTGCTAAGCTAAGCTAAGCTAGCTTAGCTAGCTATGGAGTAGAGGAGGAGGTATTTGAGCTAGGGTTTGAAGAGAGGAGCTGAGGAGGAGAAGTTTGGAGTTGGAACTGGAGCTGGCAGCTACTGAAGAGGCTGGCATGGAGCTACTCTAGCTGGCTTAGCTTGCTAGTTCTTTGCTAGCTGCTAAGCCAAGCTAAAGTGAACTGGCTTCTACCATAATGAGCTGAGATGAGCTGGGTCTGGTGCTTCCGGGGAGGATCAAGCTGGTTGAGGCAGTTAAGGTATCCCCAGGAGCTAGACTTGAGCTTCCTGAGCTGAGATGAGTTCTTCTTCAGCTGGCTAGAGTTGAGTGGAGCTGGATGTAGCTAGGTCTGAGCTGGGGTGAACTCCCGTCAACTCAGCTGAGCTAGCTAGAGCTCCCTATGGACTAGTGGGAGTTGAGATGAGCTAGACTCAGCTAAGTTAAGCTGGATCTGAGCTGACTTGAGCTAGGGTGAGCTAAGATGAACTCTCTTGAGCTGCCATTTAGTTGAGATTAGCTGAATGGAGCTGGGATGAGCTAACCCTAGTTCAAGTGAGCTAGGTTCCAGCTATGGTGAGCTGGATCAAGTTGAGTTCCAGCTAGTCTGAGCTTCTCCTTCACATTTGCCTTCTTGAGTGCTAGGGTTTTAAGGATCTATATATCTGTTCATCCCTAACACTCACAAAAACATATCAAAAAGACAATAAAAAATGCAATGCATGCCTAACTTAATTTATGCCTAAATGTAGCCCAAAAACCCGTTTAAGGAGTAAAATCCTAAGAGCTAGGTTTGTTTTAATGCATAAGAATGATGATAAACTAGCGTTTATCAAGAGCCTTAGCTCCTATCATTATCCGCCTCAGGTAACATCTTCCCTTAATTGTTTTGCTTCCAATGAGGACATTGTTTAAACCAGGCATGGGGGGTATAGGACCTGAGGCATCTGTTTATAGCATGTCTACATTTTGCATTCATTCATGCATATTGCATTCAAAAAAAAAAAAGCCATGTTATGCTTAATCGGCTGGGCTCTGTATCTTTAGGCATAAGACCAAGACTTTAGGTTTGCTTAAGCTGACTCTAGGTATCTAATTATAGGAGCTAGGGTTGAACTACTGACTTTAGAACTTTAGGGTCTATTTGGACTTAAAAACTTAAGAGTTAAGTTGCGGACCATTCCTCAAGAGGTTGAGGAAGGAAAGCTAGGGATTGAGTTAAAGGTTGGGTAGTACCTGGTTTCTTTTTCTACCTTTTGGTTTACGGGTCCTTGTAACCCAAGCATCCAAATTTCACACACACTTGGTCTTGTGTAAATAGTGATCACCTTAGTCAATTTCTTGAAGAAAATTTGGTTCTCTTAGTTCTAATTTAGGAGAAGCTTGAAATCACAACTTGATTGGACGAGTTCCTACTGCAGGAGAGGTGGAGTATATACTCACCTTGAGGATGCAATGATAACATGTCACCTCCTCGGCGCTTGTCTCTTAGGATATCCATCCTATTGGGGGCATGTAAGCGCATTGTACGGTTCAGGTACCATGGGCGGCCCTATCTCGAAGTGCTGATTGCCACAGGCCTGAATTCGCTTAAGAAATCCATGGGTGATGCTATCTCGAAGTGTCGATTGCCAAGAGTTCTTAGGGTCGTTATGGGCGATGCTATTTCGAAGCGTCGAAAGCCAAGCACCCTTCGAGGTTTAGTGATGGGGACATTGAATCCAACACAGACTGTGTTGATAACTGATCTAAGGTTGGACTTAGAGGAATCAAATAAAAAATATATATACATATTAAAAAAAAGAATCCTCTTACTCCCTTTCTAGGTTGGCAATCATACCAACATTAAATAAATCAGATCAATGCACATGCATGGATGCTTTAATCTCTGGGATCAATAAACCCTAGGGTAGAGTAAGAAATTAGGGAAGCCTATGCCTGGAACTTGTCCTTAACCGACCTAGTCTGTAACTTAGCAACTACTTAGGTACCTTATGATCTAGGGTTAGATAGTGCAACCTAATTTCTATGAAAAGTTCAATTGAGTCAGCTTGGATCACTTGGAGTGTTTGGTTGTTGCTTAAATTTGCTAGGGACTAGCAAAAACTAGGTATGGGAGCATTTGATTAGACCGTATTTATGAGCTATTTAAGTATATGAATGCCTAGACATTAAGATATCTTTAACATTTAGTTAGCATGCATTAGGATATAAATACATTAATTATAGATTTGTTTCATGCATCGGATTTTTTTATGTAAATTAGGTCTTAGCATGCATTAGCTTAGTTTTTAATTTAGTTTGCATTTTAATTTAGTGGGCATTATACATAATGCATGCATTACATAAAATTAGATATTTTATAAGGCTTTTTCTATAAATAAGCTAATTTTTTTTATTTATTTATAACAGTTGCACCCTCGACGCAACAGCTGTAGCTTCGACGATCAGGGAGCAATCCACTCCTCCCAGAAGGAAAGAACGGAAAAAGTGGATCTGGCTCCCTCGCGACTCAATACAAAATAGGTGAGCTGCTATAAGAGGAAGGAGGAGGCTGCGGAGCAAGGGAGGCCTCCACCTCATTCACCACTATGCAGAGAGTTGACCTTTCAACCACTCCACCACCACCGGCCTCAGCTGTGGGAGCGAGCCTCCACTATTGTGGGCATGTGGCGTGACAGGACACATCTTTGTCTGGAGCTCGCTTGCATTATCGTGAGCACCTCAGCGTGCACCACGCTAAAAATGTCTATTAATACATGTTCTTCTTGTCATATTAGCATCATACATTGTAAATATTACATAACATGCATAATCATGCAGTTAGGTCAAGTTGTAGAAATTGTATAGTAATTGTCTCCTTTTATGGCCAAGGACAGGGAAACTTGTTAATCGGGGCCTTGGATCGAAGATCCAATCGTACGGATTTGATCAGGGCAATGATTGGAGTTCAATGACTCCAAGATCGCCCTGATCGGACATCCGTAGCACCAGATAGAGATCGAGGAACCCTAAAGATTAAGGGCCAAGATGGTGCCAATCCACACTTTAGATGACAAATCTGACCGCACGTATGGGTTCATATCGATGATTGCAACCTAACTGCATGAAAATCAATCCAATCTGACACCTGTGGCACCGTATACAATGCACAGAAGATGGACGACCAAGATGGGGTCATGTGGTGCAATCTCAGACACCCAATCAGCCCTAAGGACGCACCTCTATTTTTCTTCATCACCCGTTCGACGAATCTCCACCGTTGGATGCCCATCCAACGGCCACAGATTCACACGCTTAAATCCTTCGCGCAACAAAGATGAGGACTCAGAGTAGCGGTCACGCCCCTGTGGGCGACACAAGGGTCGCGAGTTTGAGCTGCGCTGAGCACCTCAATCCAACCAAGGCACAAGGCACATTCAATTCGGCCATCAGATGAAGATCGGGCGGTCGAGGGGAGGAGACGTGGCGTAAGGACATGTGCTGGATCACGTACGCGCACGATGACGCTCATCTGCATGCCTCATCGCATGCACGCGCACGGTAGAGGCGTTTGAACGGGCACTGTGAGGCAGGATCTCAACCGTCTGATCTCACTATCAGACAGCTGATATCACCCAAACGTGCGTGGGTGTTTAGGGCGCAGAAGAGGAGCAGGTGCAAGCAGCGTGCGCACATGTCGCCCACGACGGACCTTTAGTGATGTTTAAGTCTGTCACTAAAGGTCCCATATTAATGTTTATGATATTGTAATGACCAAAATGCCCCCAATCC
The DNA here is from genome assembly GCA_037157565.1 of Thalassia testudinum. Classification (NCBI taxonomy): domain Eukaryota; kingdom Viridiplantae; phylum Streptophyta; class Magnoliopsida; order Alismatales; family Hydrocharitaceae; genus Thalassia; species Thalassia testudinum. Next base: position 37,112,481 of record JAZHRO010000012.1, on the reverse strand, counting down.
TTACAACTATAAAAGGAGACCCCTACCCTATGAATTTTTCATCCCTTCCTTCTCCTCTCTCCCTCTCCAAAGCTTAAGAAAGCTTGTCTCACACCTGGGATGCTCCTTAAGAACTAAATCCAAGTTTTTGCCCCCATTCCAGAAGTGGATCCCGCGACGATGATGACGTGCTGCCTCGTTCCCGTTCTTCCGACTTTGTCCTCCTTATTCCTGCTTCGTCCTCCGTCTTCCAAGGGTCGCCTCCGTCCAGCTCATCCTCCAAGCATTCGTCGAGGAGGATAACATCTCTTACCTTTCTTTTATTGCTTTCTAGAGTAGAATTTCCTGATTTCTAGTGTAGTCATTTCCCACTTTCTTAGTTGTAAAAATAGTATTTAAATGCCAAGTGATTGTTTTCTCTCTCTTATTGTCTATAGCGATTCTATTGTGATTATTTCATCTTTTAAACAAAAAAAGAATACAAAAAAATATAATTGCAGATTTTGAGATCAGCATAGCCTCCCTGTGTTCGACCCGAAACTTCTTTACGAATTTTTCGGTATAAATTTTATCTGTTGAACGGATTTCTTCGCAACTCGAACTACAATGATGGGTTTTCGAATCCAACTGCGAACACGTAGTTCTCCGCTCTCAACATTTTGGCACCGTTGCCGAGGAGGCAACGACTTTTCGATCTTCTTTCCACATTTCACGCACTTTACTATTTTCTAACTTGCTTTATCTCTTATCTATTGTTTTGCAGATAGCTCGATCAGGGAATCGTCAAGCGGTAGATCAGAGTAAAGTGCAGTTGAAGATGACTGTAAGTGCTCCCCATTTTACCCCCTCCATAGATTTCATTTCACAACATTAATTCAAACTCCAATTAACCTAGGTGTTTGCATAAATCCTAAGATTAGTTTGGTTGCTTGGATTTCCACCCACATTCATTTCACCCTCGCATAAAAAAAAATCAACAAAAAGATACTTTTGTGGAATAAAGCAAACATACACACAACATACACCCGTATTCAAGGCACATAACCTAATTGATTCTTATCTACTCAACTGGATTCTGATCTATGGAATCGGTACACAAAAATCAACATATAAAAGAGTAGAATCAGTCTAGGTCAATCACTTTGTGTGCCTAACTCAGTGGTGCAATTGTGGCCAATTGTTTGAGTTGTTTAGGCCGTACCACTCAACCTAAAATCAACTCACCAAGTAGCTTCCCCTTAGGATTTTCAATTTAGGTCAATACTAGGCACTCCACTTTATTTTTGATTTCAAAAGGAAAGTGATCTTCACCCGTGCTTGAAAACTTGGTTTGTCTCAAACTTGATTAAATTAAACATAATTCTAAACCCTAAAAGCTACTTAAGCAGGATTTAAACCTTAAAATCTATTCATCACAAATAATCTTGCTTGAAAACTTTGGTGGTGCACGCACTCACACATACTCAATTGATCATTAAGGGCACAACCCATGTTAAGGGCCCACCACATTCCGTAAGCATTACAATCCCAGGCCTAAATAAAATCAAGTAGATGTTGGCCTTAAGGATTGATTCGCTCTTCGGGGTCCATTCTGAGATTGTTTACGATTAACCTGCTTGTACTGATCAATCTGATGTCTAGCTAGGGGAGTAGTATCAAACGACCGCAGCTAGGGGTGATTGCGCAGCAATCATAGGTCTTAATTGACCTAGATTAGGCTAGGACTTAGCATAAGTTAGGGTTATTCATGCATGCATACGCATTATCTGCATCTTTACTGCTCTTCTTTAGCTATGCATAAAATAATGTTATAATTGCTGATTAAGTGCATTATGTCGATTGCAGGCAATAAGCAGATCTGGAGCTGGATCTGGAGCAGGATCTGAAGCTGGACCAGGAATAACGGGAGTTGCAGCAGAGCTAGAGCAGAAGGCTTAGATTAGATGTAGGAATAATAATGTAAGGAAGTTAAAGGTTTGCTATTCTATTAAGTAGGAATAAAGCAGTAAAATGTGAAGAGCCTAGGTCCATCCTAGCCTTAGGATAGCCTAGAGACTTCCCTAAGCCTTAGCCACCCTTAGATTAGGTCACAACACCCTAGGAAGCCTTAAAACCCTAGCTCCAACCCTTATCTGGACGTCTAGATAAGTTATAGGACGTCCAGGACCCTTAGTCATCTCCTGCACACCTTAAACCCACTTCTGTAGTGTTATTGGATGTCCAGACACTTTGTCAGACGCCCAATTTCTACAGAGTACCCAAAACAGAACCTTGATTTCCCCCTGACACAAATTGGATGTCCAGAACTGAAGTCTGGACTTCTAATTTTTGAGTATAAGTCGTCTGATCCTATTATTGGACGTCTGATACTGGTCTCCAGTCCCTGTTCTGAGATTCAAGTCTTGATCTTGGATCTTTAGCTCTCTAGACCTAATCCTAACCCCATAGGAACCTAAATTAAGGTGTCCTAACCCTAGTACATCACCTCTAGACCTACCTAAGGACCTAATTAGGTCCTCACCAAACCCAATTGACTTAGATCAAAGTCAATTACCTTCACCTAAGTCAATTGGACTCATTGAGTCCAATTGAGCTTAGATCTCAACCCACACAAGTTCAATTGGACTTAGTGAGAGTCCAATTGACCTAAACCCAACCTAATTGAGTTATGTCACCCTCGATTAGGCTTACACTCATTCAATTAAACTTAGGTTAAGTTTAATTGCATTTTCACCTTAGCAATTAGGGTTTGTAACCCTAAAATCAAGACCTACACCTACACAAACCCCTTAGGACCTATCCTAAGCCACCTAGCCACATAGAGCACGACCACACACACACACACACACACCCCCATTCACGCACACACTTCTCTAGAGTTCTCTAGAGCTCTCTTGAGATGGCGCCACCTCTTAGTTGCCAAATTTAGCAACCAAGAGGAATTCAAATTGAGATCCACAATTTTTGGATCTCAAAGACCACCTCCACCCCCATGTGGCCGGCCACTCTTGGACTCTCTCTAGAGAGTTCCACACCTCTCTAGAGAGAAGCCATTGGGTCTATAAAAAGACCCCATGGGTGGCCAAGTGTACCCATTCACTTCCTTGGCAAATTCACTCCATTGGTGCCATTCATGCCACCTCCACTTAGCTAGATACTCCACCTCCACGAGCTCACTACCACCACCATGGAAGACATCATGCCAGGATGCTGGATCAATCCTCCTTCTCTCCAAGGGTTAGCCTAAGCTACATTGGCTGCCACTCATTCTTCTCCCGACCACTCCAAGGCCATCGGGGACCACCCATGAATGCCCTTTTATTCTTCTAGATTTAATTCATGCTCTTCATAATATTATTGCTTTTATTACTGCTTAATAGCGTAGTCTTACTTCTCCCCCAATGATGCATGCGAAATCCCCCTCATCAATTCTTGTATGCAATCATTTTCTAGTAGCTAGGTTTAATTTTCAAACATTTATGTACAAGCTTTCCTCTAGATTCCTTGTGCAAACAACTCCCCAATGAATGAATGAAAATGCATTTATATATATATATATATATATTTCTTTATGTGTTTGAAATCACCACGCACTTAATAATTATCGTATTTGTGTGATTTAAGTGCCTACTCTTTAACTATCTATCCATTACGCACCAGCATGTCATTTCCCGAGGATATTGAAAACTAACGATAGACGCTTTCTCCATAAATAGTCACCACCTCACTAGAATCATGCTCACAGAAACTCACACATTCACCTTCGTAATTTATTTGACGCATGCGCATGTGATCCGAGTTAATAACAGAAGTGTTGAAGTTTTAGTTAGGAGATTGGAAACCTGCGTGCGTCTTTAAATGAAGTAGAGCAGTAAAAAGATCGATTTTAAAAGTGAAAGCAACGCCTCCCAGAGACGAACGACCGGGACTCAAGTCTCATAATTTTTGCAAAATAATATCTTTGTTGGATCGTACTTCGCGACTATACTACGACACTTTTTCCTATCAAAAATGTAATTTACGCATCCCGACAGGGGGGTACACTAGGAACCAGAGGTGCAAGCCGAAGGAAGAACCTTCTCCCCAATCCCTCCTTCTAACTGGTTGGATTGAGTAGACACAAGTAGAGTAAATTGTATATAATATTAAGGTGGATTCTGAGAGTTTGTGGATCCTTAGGCTACCCCACTTAAGGACAGGCTTGTTTTGTTGTGCTGCAGGGTTCTTATCCCCAGTCCTTCCGACCTTTTCCTAGTTTATGCTGGGAAGGAGGTCATTGAATCCCCGATTGGAAGGACCACTACAGTATTCTAGGAGGCGTAGATTAGATTTTGGCCAAATTGATCCCATGGCCGATCAACAGCCTCCTCTGCCTCAGGATCCACAGGAGGTATTTCAAAGGTAGCTGGAACAAATGCAGAGAATGCAAAAATGGTTGCAGAGAATGTTAGGTGCTCAGCCCTTGAAGGATTTTTACAATCGTTCAAATTACGGGGAACGTCCCAGAGTCCAAATTCTTGCCGGGGATGTAGAAATCAAGCCCCAGGTGTTAAGCTTGATCAAACATTTCCATGGGCTTGATAAACACCAATTTATCATCATTCTTATGCATTAAAACAAACCTAGCTCTTAGGATTTTACTCCGCAAACGGGTTTTTGGGCTGCATTTAGGCATAAAATAGGTTAGGCATGCATTGAATTTTTTATTGTCGTTTTAATATGTTTTTGTGAGTGTTAGGGATGTACAGATATATAGATCCCTAAAACCCTAGCACTCAAGAAGGCAAATGGTGAAGGAGAAGCCCAGACTAGCTGGAACTCAGCCTGATCCAGCTCACCTCAGCTTGATCCAGCTCACCACACCTGGAACCTAGCTCACTTGAACTAAGGTTAGCTCATCCCAGCTCCATTCAGCTAATCTTAGCTGAATGGCAGCTCAAGAGAGTTCATCTTAGCTCACCCTAGCTCAAGTCAGCTTAGATCCAGCTCAACTTAGCTGAGTCTAGCTCATCTCAGCTCCCACTAGTCCACAGGGAGCTCTAGCTAGCTCAGCTGAGTTGACAGGAGTTCACCCCAGCTCAGATCCAGCTACATCCAGCTCCACTCAACTCCAGCCGGCTGAAGAAGAACTCATCCCAGCTCAGGAAGCTCAAGTCCAGCTCCCGGGGACTCAGCTTAGCTCAACTCAGTTGAGCTAAGCTACCTTAGCTGCCTCAACCAGCTTGACCCTCCCCAAGAGCACCAGACCCAGCTCACCTTAGCTCATTGTGGTAGAAGCCAGCTCACTTTAGTTTGGCTTAGCAGCTAGCAAAGAACTAGCAAGCTAAGCCAGCTAGAGTAGCTCCATGCCAGCCTCTTCAGCAGCAGCCAGCTCCAGTTTCAGCTCCTGACTTCTCCTCCTCAGCTCCTCCCTCCAAACCCTAGCTCCAACACCTTCTCCTCTACTCCTCCATTAGCTAAGCTAGCTTAGCTTAGCTTAGCTTAGCTTAGCTTATCTTAGCTAGCAACCAGCTCCTTGGCCATCCACCACCTTCAAAGTCAACCCTAGCTAGCTCCACCAACTTAAGCCTACCTAAGCTAGCTACCCTACTCAAGTTGGCGCCACCTACTAGTCATCCATTCACCCCATTATCACCACCAAAAGACACCTTAAGTTGGCGCCAAAAACTACCCCTAACCACCTCTATATTGGTGCCAACTTTCAGCCCTTAATCCACCCTACACCTACCCACATAAGCCATCCTAGCCATCCACCTACCCCTCCTTCTAGAATCCCTCTTGGCGCCAACTTAGACCACCTTCTAGAACCCTTTTTGGCACCAACATCAAGGGGTGTCAACACCCATAACTACCCCCTTGGTGTCCCTTAAGGTGGCGCCAACTCACCTTGGCCATAGATCTTTAACCACCTCCATCTCTTCATCTTGGCCCTTCATTTCAAGGGACACCTTAGCCCCCTTCCTATTCTATAAAAACCCACCACCTACCACCATTTTGGAGCATCCTCCATTAGTGTATTTTACTACCTAAACCACCTAAACCTACGGCCAAGAAGAAGGAGTAGAGAAGGAGATTAAAGGGGCACATCACCAGCCCTTTTGGTGCCTTCTTCTCCCCACTCTCTTCAACTTGGGCCATGCCAAGGAGGAGGACTCTTCCACTTCAAAGAGGATGGCCAGGCAAGGGAAAAGGACCTAGGGTGGACGTCCACCCTTGGAGAGAAGCTTAGGGCATGCCCCCTTAGGGCTTGCCTTGGAGGACATTACCTTGGCGGAGCACTGTAAGGAAGGAGTAGAAGGATTCTTTTCAAGCTTGGGAGCCACCAACCTTGGAGCAAGAAGCCCTCTTCTTCACCATCTATCTAGAAGATTTGTGTTTGCTTTTCTTTATTTTAATTTTTCTAGTAGTAGAAGCATTCCTCTACTAGGCTTTTTTGTAAAACACTTTTCATCAATCTAAGTTGCCTTCTTTGCAATTTTCTATTTTGCATTTCAACTTGATTTTTTTTTTTTAGCATTTTCCACTCCCTCTCCCTAATTATTCTAGGCCCCCACTTACCTAGAGTGAGCTTAGGGAGAGGATCTACTTGACACTTAGAAGTAGTAGTTAAATTGAAGTGTAAATTACCTTCCCGCCACCATTTCGCATGTTGTCTTAATTCAAAAACGAAAAAAATGATATATTGAAAAATACCAAAAAGAAAGTTGAGATTTATTCCAAGCAAGAGAATCACTATTGCAAACATTTGGCCTCCTTGGACGACCCTAGATACTCCCCTATCTAAGAATATAAATTTAAGAGTTGATTGGTTTTGCACGTTACAACGACGTAATTAACAAACTGCGTGAAACCGCTATCAGGGCTTGGCTCTGAAGACCCATTTCAGCACTTGGAGGACTTGACCACTTTGGTCCAGACCACCAAGGCACGAAATATGAATGAGGAGCAGATGATCATGAGACTCTTCCCCCACTCTCTTAGGGATAAAGCCACTCATTGGTACAGGTCTATAGGAAGGTCAATTGTAACTTGGAATGATTTGAAATTGGCCTTCTTGAAGAAATTCTTCCCTGTCGGACGTACTAATGCTTTGAGACGAGAAATCGCTACCTTCACCCAGCGGCTGGGGGAGCAGTTTCATGTTTCCTGGGAGCGATTCCAGGACTTATTGCAGAGGTGTCCACAGCACGAGGTGCCGAAATGGCAACTCGTGCAGATCTTCTACCACGAATTGACTGAGCAACTCAGAAATCACGTGGACGCTTCTTGCGGAGGCAATTTCCTCAACAAAGATGCAGATAGCGTGCACGATTTATTTGAGGAGATGAGTGAGAATTTGATCAATCATGACTCCAAGGATACTTTTAACCGGTCCGAGCAGCCCGAATCGAATGTTAATGAAGTCCAAGACTCTTATTCATTCGATATGGAATTGATTTGTAATAAACTTGATAAGGTGGACTTGGTTACTAAGAGAATGGAGATGTGGATGGCTGGAAACTCAATGAACAACTCTCGATCCACTCAATCCCAGAATTTGGGATTCCATTCATCGCGAGCTCCTTCTGGACGGGAGTTCGTGAATCAACTTAATGCGACTCAACCTATGAGTCAGCATTATTCGGAACCCCAGGGGTTCCAAACTAGGGCCTTTGATCCCAGTTTCTCCGATCCCTCCCTTTCTTTCTCTCCATCCTCACCCTATGAGGATGTTTATGCTGTACAGTAAAATGTTAGGTCCAACCCTTACTCCAATGCTTATAATCTGGGTTGGAGGAACCACTCTAACTTCCCTTGGAAAAACCTGGGGCAGCAGAGCCAATTCCGACCCAGCAACAATGCTTCGCAACGACCAATGGGTCAGGGTCATGTTTACACTTAGCTACCCCCGAATTAGGTCAATCAGCCAACTTAGAATGCACGTCAACCCGTAGGGTAGGCTGATTTGAACCGACAAATGCTAGAGATGCATGGATCTATGCTCCAGCCCATGCAGCAAATGAAAACGTCACTGGACAACTTGCAAAATGGGTTCATTGCTAATTCTCATCAACCTGGATCTCTACCATCTCAACCCGTACCCAACCCATGTAATATCCATAATTCGAGCAATCAGGCTCACGGGTATGGGAATTAGAGGGACCCACACGCACGTGCTCAGGTGGTTGAGCAGGGTCCTTCCTCTTCTTCTTCTTCCTCAAATCAAAGGTTTTTGGCTAATGAAGCACCTTTAAACTTTCCTAACCCTCCTCAAGACCCAAACTTGTATGCATTTGCTAATTCTGTTACCTTGAGGAGTGGTAAACAAACTCAGGATCCATAACCACATTGTTCTGATTTATCGAATCCTGAAGAGCCTGAGGAGAGAAAGGAGAACTCTGGAGAAGAAATCAAGGCTCAGGAACCTGATTCCGAAGATTCGACTCATGTTCCTTTTCTTGAGGCCTTGATTAGGTCAAGGAAGAAGTTTGTTGATAGTAATGAGGAGCTTCTGAATATTTTCAAGAATGTCGAGGTCAATATCCTGCTCCTCGACACTATCAAACATATATTGGCTTACGCGAAATTTTTAAAGGATTTATGTACACAGAAGCGTAAGTCGAGAGAATCTGTTCCAAGGACGGTGGTACTCTTAGAGCATGATAGTTCTATTATCTTGCACCACCTCCCTCAGAAAAAGAGAGATCCAGGTGCTCCTTTGATTTCTTGTGTCATCGAAGATTACACCTTTGATAGAGCACTTTTGGATCTAGGTGCATCCATTAACCTAATTCCGACTTCTCTTTACGAGAAGTTTGGATTAGTTGAACTTCGGCCGACTTCAGTAACGCTGCAGTTAGCAGACCATTCGGTCACAAATTCGCAAGGAGTTATTGAAGATGTTATTGTTAAGGTTAAGGATTTCTATTTTCCTGTAGATTTTCTTGTCCTTGACATGGATGTACCTGAAAATATGAGAAACACGCCCATCATTCTGGGGTGTCCGTTCCAGGCTACCGCCAAGGCCAACATTAACTGTGAGAGCGGTAGCATGGAAATTGCCTTTGGGGATCAAAGAATGAAATTGGATATTTTTAAGGCGATTAACAAATTTGAGGATTGTGGATTTATTGAGGAACTTGAGGACGACAATGTGAATATTGAAACTTGTATGACGGTTTCTACATTTGAATGTTTCTCCTCTGATGATGATTTGGACCTGCAACCCTCTATGGCAAACCCGCCACCTTCTGAAGAGGTTATTGATTTTGTTCACTCTCAACCTCTTCCTCTTGATGAGTCTTCATCAGCATCTTCCTTACCTTCAATCATCAGCCTGCCCCAGCTTGAACTGAAACCATTGCTTGAGAATCTGAAATATCAGCTTTTAGGACCACATAAGATGCTCCCTGTGATTATCAGTGCTAAATTAACAAAGGAGCAGGAGATTAAACTGATTAAGGTCCTAAAGGAACACAAGAAGGTAATTGGTTGGACCATTCATGACCTTAGGGGGATTGAGCCATCTTATTGCAATCATAGAATATTTTTGGAAGATGGATCCCGCCCTTCTCGCCAAATGCACAGGAGATTAAACCCAAATATGCGAGAAGTGATCAAGAAGAAGATTATCAAGTGGCTCGATGCAAGATTCATTTATTCGATCTCTAATAGTCCTTGGGTAAGTCTCGTGCAAATTGTTCCCAAGAAAGTCAGGATTACCATTGTGACTAATGAGAAAGGAGAAGCTGTCACAACTCGTTTAGCTTCCTCTTGGAGAGTTTGTATTGATTATAGGAAGCTGAACACAGCCACGAAAAAAGACCATTTCCCTTTGCCCTTTACCGATCAAATCCTTGAAAGACTAGCCGGGCAGAAGTACTTCTGTTTCCTTGATGACTACTCGGGATACAACCAAGTCCCTATCCATCCCGAGGATTAGGAAAAAATGACTTTCACCTATCCCTACGGAACCTTTGCTTTCCGTAGGATGCCATTCGGCTTATGCAATGCACTTGCGACTTTTCAAAGGTGTATGCTGGCCATATTCTCTGACATGGTGGGAGAGTTTATGGAAGTCTACATGGATAATTTCTCTATTTTTGGAGAATCGTTTGACTCTTGTCTAGCTAATCTTGAAATGATCCTTAAACGATGCATCAAAACAAGACTGGTCCTTAGCTGGAAGAAGAGTCATTTCATGACACAAGAAGGTATTGTCTTGGGTCATGTAATCTCTGAACGGGGAATCAAAGTGGATAAAGCTAAGGTTGATGCTATCACTAAACTTCCTCCTCCCACATCTGTCAAACAAATTCGATCATTTCTTGGTCATGTGGGATTCTATAGGAAGTTCATCAAGGACTTTTCTAAGGTTTCTCATCCTCTAAGAAAACTTCTCGCCAAAGATACGGCATTTGATTTTAACGAATCATGCCGTAAGGCATTTGATTTTCTTAAAATGGCAGTCACTTGTGCTTCGATGTTGCAACCACTGATTTGGAAAGCCCCATTTGAGATCATGACCGATGCTTCTGATTACGCAGTCAGGGTTATTTTGGGTCAGAAGATTGATAGGAAGCCCTCTGTCATTTACTACGCTAGTAAAACTTTGGACGAGGCCCAGAAGAACTACACTGTTACTGAGAATGAATTGCTAGCTGTAGTGTTTGCTTTGGAGAAATTTAGGGCTTATCTCTTAGGGTCTCACGTCATCATATATACCAACCACTCAGCCTTGAGACATCTCTTTGCCAAAAAGGATGCCAAACCCCAGCTTATTCGATGAATTCTTCTGCTTCAAGAATTTGATCTTGAAATCAAGGATAAATCCAGGGTACAGAATGTGGTGGCGGATCATCTGTCGAGACTTCTGAGTGATTCTTCTCGTCCGGACATTCCGATTGCTGATACTTTTCTGGATGAGACTATCCTTATAGTTTTAGGTGTCCAAACCCCGTGGTTTGCTGACATCGTTAATTATCTGGCCGTTGGTCAAATGCCCCAGGATTAGACTAAGCAACAACGAGATAGACTCAAATTTGAGGCCAAATATTACTTCTGGGAGGACCATGAACTGTAACGCATCGGCTTTGATCAGATTATTCTCTAATGTGTTTCGGAGATCGAATTCAAGAGTATACTTGAGTTCTGCCATGCATCTGCATGTGGTGGACACGTCTCCGGGAAAAAGATGGCTGCAAAAATTTTGCAATCTGGATTCTATTGGTCGTCTTTATTCAAGGATGCCCAGGATTTCTCAATGTCATGTTCACATTGCCAGGCACTTGGGAGCATAACTAAGAGAGATATAATGCCTCTAAACCTAATTCTTCCCGTCGAAATCTTTGTCGTTTGGGGCATTGATTTCATGGGACCATTCCTCCCTTCATTTGGACACCAGTACATTCTCGTCGCTGTTGATTATGTGTCCAAGTGGATCGAGGCTTTTCCCACCCAAACCAATGACCACAAGGTGGTCATCAATTTTGTTAAGAAGAACATCTTAAGCTGGTTTGGGATTCCGAGGGCCATCATCAGCGATGGTGGCACTCATTTCACTAATGCCCAGTTATGTAATCTACTGGCAAAATAAGGGTTAATCATAGAATCTCCGCACCTTACCATCCCCAGACGAATGGACAGGCCGAGATCTCCAATCGGGAGATCAAGAATATTCTACAGAAAAAAGTTAAGCCTGATCGTAAAGGTTGGACTCAAAAGCTTGAGGATGCTCTTTGGGCCTACCATACGGCATATAAAACACCCATCAGCATGTCTCAGTTTCATCTGGTGTATGAAAAGGTGTGCCATTTACTCGTAGAAATTGAACATAGGGCATTCTGGGAAATCAAGCAATGTAATCTAGATCTGAGTTTAGCCGGGAAGACCAGGAAACTCCAACTATCTGAGTTGGAGGAGCTTAGAAATGACGCGTACGAGAATGCCAAGATCTATAAGGCTCAGACCAAAGCTCTTCATGACCAATTAATTTCCCACAAGAGCTTTGATCCGAACCAGAAAGTCTGGCTCTTTGATTCTTGACTTAGGCTCTTTCTTGGCAAACATAGGTCAAAATGGAACGGCTCGTTCAATATCGATTAGATATTTCAAACGAGGTTGTTCAGATCTCTGACTCGAAGACGGGTAATTCATTCAAAGTCAACGGTCAACGTCTGAAGCCTGTTATTGACTGTACTGTTCCAGAACCCGTCTCAAACACGATTGCTCTAGCTATGTTGTGACTTCTTTGGCTGGACTACGCCTAGCTGACGGCATTAAACTCAGCAGTTGTACAGTCTGACTCAGAGCTGACCCGAGCTTCATATTCAGGTGATATCTTCGGCATTCTACCCTTCCTTTCATGTCTTTTATTCTCAGTGAAGACATTGCATCAGCTAGACATGGGGGGTGGATTCATTTCTGAATCATTTTGTCAGCTTTGTGGAATTCTTGTAAATTCTACTTATTTTCTTATATATATATATAATTGAATTAGGAAGGAATATTTGGACATGAGGACCTTTCAATCTTAGGAAATATTATAGTAGGATCTGAACACTAAGACCCTTCAGGTCTTTGGGCTTAATCAGCCCAGGTATCTACTAAAATGTGGATTTGTTTATCGAATCCTCGCCATCCTGAATTCTATTTTAATTTGATTAAATAAGTTTGGGTGATAAGTACACGACTTATCAACCCGCCCTCTGATTTAAGGGAACTTTAAGTCTAAGCATCTACACACTATTCATCACTGACTTGTTGTTCAGCGGTTTTAACGGAAATTGGGTAGCTAATGAACCTTCTATGGTGATATGGCTGGCAAGTTATTGTGGGTAACAACCCATAGGTAGGTTGTCCAGAGCCCAGTCACAGGACCACCCTCTTCTTGCTGCCTTTAGGTAAATCTTAGACCAGGGAAGCCACCTACTTAAAAAAAGAAAAAGAAAAAAAGAAAAGGAGAAAAGAAAGAAAAGAACAAAAAGAAATAAGCCACACTTCGCTGCACGAGTATGGCTGGCAAGTTGTCGGTGGTAACAGCTCATCGACTGATTGTCCAGATCCCAACTCAAGAAATGCACATAAAAATTCCTAAAACACTTAGGAAGAAGCGGAGAAGTAGAATAAGCTAGGGAGATATACACTGGATTCACCCTTGTGTTGACCCCATAAAAAATAAAAGTAGGGAGAAAGCTACCGGTCGTATAGATACACCTTTAGGCAGAACTCTTTTTAAGGTCACCTAAGGGCATAGAAACCCGAAGTCCGTTCTGATTGCCGATCAACGAGGCTATCACATTCACAAAAAGATGCTTAGAACTTAGGGTTCTCATCAAATCTTAGGTGGGTTGAGTAGCCGTAGAAAGCCACTCTGTAACCCTAAACTCAAAAATCTAAAAAAATTAGAAGAGAAGCAAAAGAGAAAAAGAGATCTTTCTTTGAATAAGGCGAGGGCTTGAGCGGTCTGCATTTTGGCAAATACCCGAGTGCTGTTGTGTCATTGAAAGTTCAGGTCCTAAGTAATTAATTCATAATGTTGAAAATGATCTGTGCCTAAGTAATCCAACCCTAATTCTTTTATAAATAGCATATAGTTTTTGCTAGGGACTAGCAAAAGATCTATTAATGCATGTTCTTAGTATCATATTAATGGGAGTGTGATGTGCATACATCTAAATAGCTAAAAATGTCTATTAATGCATGTTCTTAGTGTCATATTAGCAACATACATTGTAAATATTACATAACATGCATATCATGCATTTAGGTCAAGTTGTATAAAGTGTATAGTAATTGTCTCCTTTTATAGCCAGGGACAAGGTAACTTGTTAATCAGGGCCTTGAATCGAAAATCCAATCTTACGGATATGATCATGGCGACGATTGGAGTTCAACGACTTCAAGATCTCCCTGATCGAACATCCGTAGCACCAGACATAGACCGAGGAACCCTAAAAATTAAGGGCCAAGATGGTGACAATGAGCACTTCAGACGACAAATCCGACCACACTTATGGGTTCGGATTGATGATCGCAGCCTAACGGTGCAAAAATCAGTCTAATCCGACACCCGTGGCACTGTCTACAACACACAGAAGATGAACGACCAAGATGGCGCCACGTGGCACCATCTCAGCCTCCCAACCGACCCCAAGGACCTGCCTTTGCTTTTTTTCTTCACCCACTCGACGAATCTCCACTGTTAGATGCCTATCCAATGGCCACAGATCCACGCACTTAAATCCTCCGCACAACAAAGATGAGGCCTCAGAGCAACAGTCGTGCCCTTGTGGGCGAAGCATGGGTCGCGAGTTCGAGCTGCGCTAAGCACCTCAATCCAGCCGAGGCACAAGGCACATTCAATTCGGCTGTCAGATGAAGATCGGGTGGCTGAGGGGAGGAGACATGGTGCGAGGACATGGGCTGGATCGCGTACGCGTGCGATGACGTGCGTCTGCACGCCTCATCTCACACACGCGCGCGGTAGAGGCGTTTGAACAGGTGCTGTGAGGCAAGGTCTCAAACGTCCGATCTCACGATCAGACGACTGATATCACCTAAATGTGCGTGGGCGTTTAAGGCATGGGAGAGGAGCGGACACACGCAGCGCGCGCGCACGTCGCCCACGACGGACCTTTAGTGATGTTTAAGTCCGTCACTAAAGGTCCCATATTAATGTTTCTTTTTTTTATTTTGAGAAGGAAAGGAATGCTATCGAGTCACCGATAGTAAATCAGGAGAGCTTCTATTAATAAAAAAATGAACACAATTACATGTTCGAACCCAATTGCTGTATGAGATTCCAGCAGCAATTTACAATCTTATCCACATTCACTGGAGTCTCCTGAAAAACACACTCATTCCTAGCTCACCACACTGATCATAACACGGCCACCATAGGTAAGCATGGCTTATTCCCCCTCACAAGGTAACTCCAAAGATTCTCCCATGTGGGAAGAGAATCATTATAAACTCTCCTCCAGACATAATCTGTGATCACACATGAAGAAAAAATATGAGCGATGGAATCATTATGCATCCCACATAAGTGGCAGAACTGAGTGGGAGTTCCCATTCTCCTGTGCCTCAGATCTCCAGTAAACAGATCGTCCCTTCTGCAGAGCCACAAAAAAATTTGTACCTTCAGTGGTATTTTTAATTTCCATAACTTTTTCCCCACCTCATCAAGTTCCGCCATCCTGGAAGAATTAATCAGCTTATCATAGGCAGCCACTGAAGAAAACTTACCCTCCCACTTGTATGTGTCATATTCATGAGGCGTGGGTTTGAAGGCAGCAAGTCCTTGCATGAGACGTGATGTAAACACATTTACACTACTTAAAATGTCTATTTATGCATGTTCTTAAGCATAGGATTGCATTTCATGATATAAATATTGCATTACATGCATCATCTTGCATTTAGAGTAGTTTGAATAAAATGGAGGTTAATTGTCTCCTTTTATGTGCTTGGACAGGGAAAATATTTTATCGGGGCCTCGGATCAAAGATCCAACCGTATGGATATGATCAGGGCAACGATTGGAGTTCAACGACTCCAAGATCGCCCTAATCAGGCATCCGTAGCATCAGATAGAGACCGGGGAACCCTAGAAGATCAAGGGCCAGGATGGTGTAAATCCGCACTTCAGATGGAAAATCCGACCACACGGATGAATTCGGATCGACGATCGCAACCGAACGACACAAAAATCGAGTCAATCCGACATCCGTGGCACCATCTACAACTTCCAGAAGATGGACGGCAAGATAGCGCCACGTGGCGCCATCCCAGCCGCCCAATCGGCCGCAGGAGTCCTGTGAAGACCGCGCACCGTCTCCTCTCCGCCGTTGGATCTCGATCCAACGGCTGCGGTCGCTCGCGTTTAAAAACGTCCGCGCGACCATTTCGCCCGCGTAGCGCAGCGGCGACGCAGCTGCGGGCGAAGCGGAGGTCGCGGGTTCGAGCCGCGGTGAGGGGGTCGAAGGCGCGGGCGAGCGGGCGCACACGAGCGTCAGATGAAGATCCAACGGCCGCGCGCGCCCGATAGCGCCGACGCGCAATTGGACGCTCTGGTGGGCGCGCGATCACACGCGGGCGGTGCGCTACGCAGCGGGCGCGGACGCGTTCTAAGCCGTCCGATCTCGCGATCGGACGGCTGAGACGACGCGGACGTGCGTATGCGTTACGCGCGCAGGCCAGCCGAGCGGGCGCGCGTGGGCGCGGCGGCGACGGCGACGGCGGGGCTTTAGCGACGGTTTTATCCGTCACTAAAGACCCCTTATTTATTATTTTGAAGATGTAATGTCCATTTTGCCCCCACTCCTTGCAACTATAAAAGGAGACCCCCTCCATACGAAATTTTCATCCCTTCCTTCTCCTCTCTACCTCTCCAAAGCTCAAGAGAAGCTTGTCCCACACCCGGGATGCTTCTCGCGAGATAAAGTCCAAATTTTCGTCCCCCTTCGGAAGTGGATCCCGCGATGACGACGGCGTACTGCTTCGTTCCCGTTCTTCTGCTTCGTCCTCCTTCGTCCCGCTTCGTTCTCCTTCGTCCAGGCGTCGTCCCGTCCGGCTCGTCCTCCAAGCGACCGTCGAGGAGGATTCTCTCTCCCTATTCTTTTTACTGCTTTCTAGTATAGATTTACTGCTTTCTAGAGTAGTCTATTCGTCCTCCGAGCGATCGTCGAGGAGGACATTTCTCCTTCCATTCTTTTAATGCTTTCTAGAGTAATTGTTTTATGTTTTCTAGTTGTAAGGAACGAACTCTTTTATGATAAATTCCTTGTCTATTCTACATCTCATTTTGATTTCCATGTATAGTATTCTTTCTCTCTCTCTTACTCCCTCTCTCTCTTTTATTTGTTGTAGATACTTAGATAGTTTAAATTGAATTTCTTCGTGACAAAATAAAAAACGAAACGCGAAGTTTTTAAATCAAACGTTCGCCTCCCTGTGTTCGACCCGGAATTCTTATTTCGATATAAATTTTATTTGTTGAACACGAATCCTTCGCTTTCGAACTACAACGACGGGTTTTCCAAAACCAAACACGTTAGCGTAGATTCCCGTTCAACATTTTGGCGCCGTTGCCGGGGAGGCAACGATTTCCGATCTTTTCTTCGCATTTCTTGCACTTTATTTGTTTTCTAACTAGCTTTCTCTTGTGTCTATTGTTTTGCAGAGACCTCCATCAAGGAATCAACAAGCGGTAGACTGGAGTAAAGTGCAGTTGAAGACAACTGTAAGTGCTCCCCCATTCTTTCCCCCTCCATAGATTTCATTCGGCACATTAAATCCAAATTTCAATTAACCTAGGTGTTTGCATAAATCCTAGGTATAGTTTGGTTGTTTGGATTTCTACTCACACTCATTTCACCCTCATTCATAAAAAAAAGGAATAATAACAAAAAGATAATTTTGTGGGGTAACTTTCAACAAACACACAACACACACCCACATTCAAGGCACTTGATTAACTTGATTTGTTTTCTACTCAACCGGGTTCTGATCTGTGGAACCGGTACACACAGAGCAACACATAACAGAGTAGAAATCATTCTAGGTTAACCATCTTTGAGTGCCTAACTTAGTGGTGCAATTGTGGTCAATTGTTTGAGTTGTTTGGGCCGCACCACTTTATTTAAAACCAACTCATCAAGTAGCTCCTCCTTAGGGTTTTCAATCTAGGTATATTCTAGGCACTCCGCTTTCTTTCTGATTTTAAAGGAAAACTATCTTCACCCGTGTTTTACAACTTGGTTTGCCTAGAAATTTGATTGCAATTCACCTAATTTGAAACCCTAAAAGCTACTTAAGCAGGATTTGAACATTAAAATTCACACATTATAAATAATCTTGCTTGAAAACCCTGGTTGTGCACGCACTTACACAAATTTCAATCAATCATTAAGGGCACAACCCATTGTAAGGGCCCATCACATTCCATAAGCACCACAATCCCAGGCCGTAATAAAATTGAGTAGACGTTGGCCCTAAGGTTTGATTCGCTCTTCAAGGCCTAGTCTGAGATTGTTTTTGATTAACCTACTTGTACTGATTAATCTGATGTCTAGCTAGGGGAGTAGCGTCAAACGACCGCGGCTGGGGGGTACACTAGGAACCGGAGGCGAAAGCCAAAGGAAGAACCTTCTCCCCAGTCCCTCCTTCTAACTGGTTGGATTATACAGACGCAAGTAGAGTAAATCAGTTACAGTCTTAAGGCTGGTGTTGGGAGTCAGTAGATCCTTAGGCTACCTCACTTAAGGACAGCCTTGTTTTGTTGTACTGCAGGGTCCCTATCCCCGGTCCTTCCGACCTACTCCTAGTTTATGCTGGGAAGACGGTCATTGAATCCCCGATTAGAAGGACCATTAGAACATTCTAGGAGGCGCAAGTTAGATTTTGGTCAATTTGATCCCATGGCCGAACAACAGCCTCTTCTGCCTGGAAATCCACAGGAAGAATTTCGAAGGCAGCTGGAACAAATGCAGAGAATGCAAGAATGGTTCCAGAGAATGCAGGGCGTTCAACCCTTGAAGGATTTTTATGATCCTTCAAATTACGGGGAACGTCCCGGCGTCCAGATTCCAGCCGGTGACGTAGAAATCAAGCCCCAGGTGTTAAGCCTGATTAAACATTATCATGGGCTTGGCTCCGAAGATCCGTTTCAACACTTGGAGGACTTGACCACTTTGGTCCAGACCACCAAGTCTCGAAACGTAAACGAGGAGCAAATGATCATGAGGCTCTTCCCTCACTCTCTTAGGGATAAGGCCGCGCATTGGTATAGGACAATAGGAAGACCAATCACAACTTGGAATGAGTTGAAATCGGCCTTTCTGAAGAAATTTTTCCCAGTCGGTCGTACCAATGCTTTGAGACGGGCAATCACTACTTTTACCCAGCGGCCGGGGGAGCAGTTTCATGTGGCCTGGGAGCGATTCCAGGACTTATTGCGGAGGTGTCCACACCACGAGGTGCCGAAATGGCAACTCGTACAGATTTTTTATCATGGGTTGACTGAGCAACTCAGAAACCATGTGGATGCTTCTTGCGGAGGCAATTTCCTTAATAAAGATGCAGATAGTGCACATGATTTATTTGAGGAAATGAGTGAGAATTCAATAAATCATGCCTCCATGGATACTTTTAACCGGTCCCAACAACCCAGATCAAATGTCAATGAAGTCCATGACTCTCATTCATTTGATATGGAATTGATTTGTAATAAACTTGACAAAGTGGACTTGGTTGCTAAAAGAATGGAAGAGTGGATGGCTGGCAATTCTATGAACAACTCTCAATCCACTCAATCCCAAAATTTGGGATTCCATTCTTCACGAGCTCTTTCTGGACGGGAGTTCGTGAATCAACTCGATGCGACTCAACCTATGAGTCAGCATTTTTCGGAACCCCATGGGTTCCCAACTGGGGCCTTTGATCCCAGTTTTTCTAATCCTTCCTTTTCTTTCTCTCCATCCTCACTTTATGAGGATGTATGTGCTGTACAAGAGAATGTTAGATCCAACCCCTACTCGAATGCCTATAATCCAGGTTGGAGAAACCACCCTAACTTCTCTTGGAAAAATCCGGGGCAACAGACCCAATTCTGACCCAGCAATTATGCTCCGCAACGACCAATGGGTCAGGGTCAAGTATATACTCAGTTGCCTCCGAATCAGATCAATCAGCCAGCTTGGAATGCCCGTCAACCCGCAGGGCAGGCTGATTTGAACCATCAAATAGTAGAGATGCAAGGATCTATGCTCCAGCTCATGCAGCAAATGAAAAACTCACTGGACAACTTGCAATCCGGGCTCATTGCTAACTCTCGCCAACCCGGATCTCTACCATCCCAACCCGTACCCAACCCACGAAACATTACGAATTCGGGCAATCAAGCCCAAGGGTACGGAAATCAGAGGGACCCACACGCGCATGCTCAGGTGGTTGAGCAGGGTTCCTTGTCTTCTTCTTCTGGAAATCAACAATTCATGGTCAATCAAGCCCCTCCAATCTTTCCTAACCCTCCTCAAGACCCAAATTCTTACGCTTCTGCAAATTCTGTCACTTTGAGAAGTGGTAAGACGACTCAGGATCCACAACCACATTATTCTAATCTTTTGAATCCTGAAGAATCTGAGGAGAGAGAAGAGAATTCTAAAGGAGAAATCAAGGCTCAGGAATCCGATTCCAAAGATCTGACTCGTGTTCCTTTTCCTGAAGCCTTAACCAAAGCAAAGAAGAAGAAGTCTGTTGATAGCAATGAGGAGCTTCTGAATTTATTTAAGAATGTTGAGATCAATATCCCGCTCCTTGATGCTATCAAGCACATACCGACTTACGCAAGATTTTTAAAGGAATTATGTACACAAAAGCGTAAGTCGAGAGAATCTGTTCCGAGGAAGGTGGTCCTCTCCGAGCAGGCTAGTTCTGTTATCCTGCACTACCTCCCTCAGAAAAGGAGAGATCCTGGTGCGCCTTTGATTTCTTGCGTTATCGGAGATTACACATTTGATAGAGCACTTTTGGATCTCGGTGCATCCATCAACCTAATTCCGACTTCTCTTTACGAGAAGTTTGGGTTAGGCGAACTTCGGCCAACTTCAGTAACGCTACAGTTAGCGGATCGTTCGGTCACAAACCCGCGAGGCGTTATTGAAGATGTTATAGTTAAGGTCAAGGATTTTTATTTTCCTGTAGATTTCCTTGTCCTTGACATGGATGTACCAGATAATCTGAGGAACACGCCCATCATTCTGGGGCGTCCGTTCCTGGCTACCGCAAAGGCCAACATTAATTGTGAAAGCGGTAGCATGGAAATCGCCTTTGGGGACCAACGTATGAAATTAGATATTTTTAAGGCGATCAATAAATTTGAGGATTGTGGAGTTATTGAGGAACTTGATGAGGATAATATTAATATTGAAACTTGTTTGACAGTTTCTTCAATTGAAAGTTCCTCTTTGGTTGATGAATTTGACCCGCAACCCTCTGACTTAACATCTTCGGAAGAGGTTACTGATTTTGTCCACTCACAACCTCTCCCTCTTGTTGAATCTTCAGCATCTACCCGACCATCAATCATCACCCCACCCCAGCTCGAATTGAAACCATTGCCCGAGAATTTGAAATATCAATTTTTAGGACCTCAGAATACGCTCCCTGTGATTATCAGTGCTAAATTGACAAAGGAGCAAGAAATTAAAT
The DNA here is from genome assembly GCA_037157565.1 of Thalassia testudinum. Classification (NCBI taxonomy): domain Eukaryota; kingdom Viridiplantae; phylum Streptophyta; class Magnoliopsida; order Alismatales; family Hydrocharitaceae; genus Thalassia; species Thalassia testudinum. The sequence goes on along the minus strand of JAZHRO010000012.1, from coordinate 37,091,310 downwards.
TGATTAAGGTCCTAAAGGAACATAAGGAGGCAATTGGTTGGACCATTCATGACCTTAGGGGGATCGAGCCATCTTACTGCAATCATAGAATATTTTTGGAAGATGGATCCCGCCCTTCTCGCCAGATGCAGAGGAGATTGAATCCAAATATGCGAGAAGTGGTCAAAAAGGAAATCATCAAGTGGCTCGATGCAGGAATTATTTATCCAATCTCTGACAGTCCCTGGGTAAGTCCCATTCAGATTGTTCCAAAGAAAGCCGGGATTACTGTTGTGACTAATGAGAAAGGAGAATCTGTCACTCGTTCAGCTTCATCTTGGAGAGTTTGTATTGATTACAGGAAGCTGAACACTGCCACTAAAAAGGATCATTTTCCCCTGCCCTTCATTGATCAAATCCTGGAAAAATTAGCCGGGCAGAAGTACTTCTGTTTTCTTGATGGCTACTCGGGATACAACCAAGTACCTATCCATCCCGAGGATCAGGAAAAAACTACTTTCACCTGTCCCTACGGAACCTTTGCTTTTCGTAGGATGCCTTTCGGGTTATGCAATGCACCTGCGACTTTTCAAAGGTGTATGCTAGCCATATTTTCCGACATGGTGGGAGAGTTTATGGAAGTCTTCATGGATGATTTCTCCATTTTCGGAGAATCATTTGACTCTTGTTTGGTTAATTTGGAAATGATTCTTAAGCGATGTATCAAGACACGATTGGTCCTTAGCTGGGAAAAGAGTCATTTCATGACCCAAGAGGGCATCGTTTTGGGTCATGTAATCTCTGAACGGGGAATTGAAGTGGACAAAGCTAAGGTTGATGCTATCGCTAAACTTCCTCCTCCCACATCAGTTAAACAAATCAGATCATTTCTTGGCCATGTGGGATTTTATCGAAGATTCATCAAGGACTTCTCGAAGGTTGCCCGCCCTTTGAGCAATCTTCTTGCCAAAGAAACACCGTTCGTTTTTGACGAATCATGCCAAAAGGCATTTGATTTCTTAAAAACGGCAGTCACCTGTGCGCCAATTTTGCAACCACCTATTTGGACAACCCCATTTGAGATCATGACCGATGCTTCTGATTACGCGGTCGGGGCTGTCCTGGGTCAGAAAATTGATCAAAAGCCCTTTGTCATTTACTACGCTAGTAAAACTTTGGATGAAGCCCAGAGGAATTACACTGTTACTGAAAAGGAATTACTCGCTGTAGTATTTGCGTTGGAAAAATTCAGGGCTTATCTCTTGGGGTCTCATGTTATTGTTTATACCGACCACTCGGCCTTGAGACATCTCTTGGCTAAAAAGGATGCTAAACCCCGGCTTATTCGTTGGATTCTTCTTCTTCAAGAATTTGATCTTGAAATCAAGGATAAAACCGGGGTACAAAATGTGGTGGCGGATCATTTGTCGAGACTCCTAGGTGATTCTTCTTGTCCAGACATTCCGATTGCTGACACTTTTCCGGACGAAACCATTCTTACAGTTTTAGGTGTCCACACCCCATGGTTTGCTGACATTGTTAACTATTTGGCCGTTGGTCAAATCCCCCAGGATTGGACCAAGCAACAACGGGATAGACTCAAATCTGAGGCCAAATACTACTTTTGGGAGGACCCTGAACTGTATCGCATCGGCTTTGATCAGATTATTCGCCGATGCATACCGGAGAATGAATTCAACAGTATACTTGAGTTCTGCCATGCATCTGGGTGTGGTGGACGTTTCTCCGGGAAAAAGACGGCTGCAAAAATTTTGCAATCTGGCTTCTATTGGCCGTCTTTATTCAAGGATGCCCAGGATTTCTCACAGTCATGCCCTCGATGCCAGGCACCCGGGAGCATAACTAAGAGAGACATGATGCCCTTAAACCCTATTCTTCCTGTCGAAATTTTCAATGTTTGGGGCATTGATTTCATGGGACCCTTTATCCCTTCATTTGGACATCAGTACATTCTTGTCGCTGTTGATTATGTGTCTAAATGGATTGAGGCAATTCCCACCCGAACCAATGACCACAAGGTGGTCATCAACTTTGTCAAGAGAAATATCTTCAGTAGATTCGGGATTCCGAGGGCTATCATCAGTGATGGTGGCACTCATTTTACTAATGCCCACTTCCGGAGTTTATTGGCCAAATACGGGGTTAATCATCGAATTTCCACACCTTACCATCCCCAAACGAATGGACAAGCCGAGATCTCTAATCGAGAGATCAAGAACATTCTGCAAAAAACGGTTAGGCCCAATCGCAAGGATTGGACTCAAAAGCTTGAGGACGCTCTTTGGGCCTACCGTACGGCGTATAAAACACCTATCGGCATGTCTCCATTCCGTCTGGTGTATGGAAAGGCGTGTCATCTACCCGTAGAGATTGAACACAGGGCATTCTGGGCAATCAAACAATGCAATCTAGATCTAAATCTAGCTGGGAAGACCAGGAAACTCCAACTATCTGAGTTGGAGGAGCTTAGAAATGATGCTTATGAGAATGCCAAGATCTACAAGGCTCGGACCAAAGCTCTACATGATCAAATGATTTCCCGCAAGAGCTTTGAGCCAAACCAGAAGGTCTGGTTATTCGATTCTAAACTTAAGCTCTTTCCTGGTAAACTTAGATCTAAATGGAGTGGCCCATTCATAATTGATCAGATTTTTCTAAATGGTGCCGTTCAGATTTCTGACCCAAAGACGGGTAACACCTTTAAAGTCAACGGTCAACGTCTGAAGCCTGTTGTTGACCATAATCTTCCAGAACCCGTTTCAGACTCTGTTGCTCTAGCCATTCTGTGACTTCTTTGGCTGGACTTCGCCTAGCTGACGGCATTAAACTCAGCAGTTGTACATATAACACAAGGCTGATACGAGCTTCATATCCAGGTGACATCTTTCATATTCTACCCTTTCTTTCATGTCTCTTTTTCAATGAGGACATTGCATCAGCTAGGCATGGGGGGGTGGATTCATTTTTGAATTAGTTGGTCAGCTTTGTGAAATTCATATAAATTGCTCTCTTTCTAAAAAAAAAAAAAAAAAAAGGATTAGTTGGACATTAGGACTTTTCAATCCTAAGAAATTTTACATTAGGATCTGAACACAAAGACCCCTCAGGTCTTTGGACTTAATTAGCCTGTGTATCTACTAAAATGTTGATTTGTCTTTGAGTTCTCGCCATCTTAATTCTATTATAATTGGAATAAATAAGTTTGGGTGATAAGTACACGACTTGTCAACCCGCCCTCTGATTTAAGGGAATTTTGAGTTTTAAGCATCTACACACTTTCTTTGCACTGACTCGTTGTTTGGCGATTTTAACGGAAATTGGGTAGCTAATGAACCTTCTAGGGTGATATGGCTGGCAAGTTATCGTGGGTAACAGCCCATAGGTAGGTTGTCCAGAGCCCAGTCGCTGGACCTTTCTCTTTTTGCTGCCTTTAGGTAAATCTTAGACCAGGGAAGCCACCTACTTAAAAAAAAAAAAAAATCAAAAAGGAGAAAAGAACAAAAAGAAATAAGCCACACTTCGCCGCACGAGTATGGCTGGAAAGTTGTCGGTGGTAACAGCTCATCGACCGGTTGTCCAGAACCCAGCTCAGAAAATACACTAAAAATTCCCAAAACACTTAGGAAGAAGCGGAGAAGTAGAATAAACCGGGGAGATATACACTGGATTCACCCTTGTGTTGACCCCGTTAAAAAAATAAAAGTAGGGAGAAAGCTACCGGTTGTAAAGATACACCTTTAGGCAGAATTCTTTTTGAGGTCACCTAGAGGCGTAGAAATCCGAAGTCCGTTTTAATTGCCGGTCAACGAGTCTATCACAATCACAATAAGATGCTTAAAACTTAGGGTTCTCATCAAATCTTGAGTGAGTTGAATGGCCGTAGAAAGCCACTCTTAGACCCTAAAATTTGAAAATCCAAAAAAAAAAAAAAAAAAAAAAAAGAGAGTAAAAACAGAAAAAGAAATTTTTCTTTGAATAAGGCGAGGCTTGAGGCGGTCTGCATTTTGGCTGATACCCGGGCACTGTTGTGTCTTTGAAAGTTCAGTTCTTAAGTAGACAATTTCTTAATAATTGGAAATAACTCAGGTCCAAATAATCTAACCTAATTCTTTTATAAATAGCATATAGTTTTTACTAGGGACTAGCAAAAGATAGGCATGGGGGTATGATGTAAACACATTTACACTACTTAAAATATCTATTTATGCATGTTCTTAAGCATAGGATTGCATTTCATGATATAAATATTGCATTACATGCATCATCTTGCATTTAGAGTATTTGAATAAAATGGAGGTTAATTGTCTCCTTTTATGTGCTTGGACAGGGCAAATATTTTATCGGGGCCTCGGATCAAAGATCCAACCGTATGGATATGATCAGGGCAACGATTGGAGTTCAACGACTCCAAGATCGCCCTAATCAGGCATCCGTAGCATCAGATAGAGACCGGGGAACCCTAGAAGATCAAGGGCCAGGATGGTGTAAATCCGCACTTCAGATGGAAAATCCGACCACACGGATGAATTCGGATCGACGATCGCAGCCGAACGACACAAAAATCGAGTCAATCCGACATCCGTGGCACCATCTACAACTTCCAGAAGATGGACGGCCAAGATAGTGCCACGTGGCGCCATCCCAGCCGCCCAATCGGCCGCAGGAGTCCTGTGAAGACCGCGCACCGTCTCCTCTCCGCCGTTGGATCTCGATCCAACGGCTGCGGTCGCTCGCGTTTAAAAACGTCCGCGCGACCATTTCGCCCGCGTAGCGCAGCGGCGACGCAGCTGCGGGCGAAGCGGAGGTCGCGGGTTCGAGCCGCGGTGAGGGGGTCGAAGGCGCGGGCGAACGGGCGCACACGAGCGTCAGATGAAGATCCAACGGCCGCGCGCGCCCGATAGCGCCGACGTGCAATTGGACGCTCTGGTGGGCGCGCGATCACACGCGGGCGGTGCGCTACGCAGCGGGCGCGGACGCGTTCTAAGCCGTCCGATCTCGCGATCGGACGGCTGAGACGACGCAGACGTGCGTATGCGTTACGCGCGCAGGCCAGCCGAGCGGGCGCGCGTGGGCGCGGCGGCGACGGCGACGGCGGGGCTTTAGCGACGGTTTTATCCGTCACTAAAGACCCCTTATTTATTATTTTGAAGATGTAATGTCCATTTTGCCCCCACTCCTTGCAACTATAAAAGGAGACCCCCTCCATACGAAATTTTCATCCCTTCCTTCTCCTCTCTACCTCTCCAAAGCTCAAGAGAAGCTTGTCCCACACCCGGGATGCTTCTCGCGAGATAAAGTCCAAATTTTCGTCCCCCTTCGGAAGTGGATCCCGCGACGACGACGGCGTACTCCTTCGTTCCCATTCTTCTGCTTCGTCCTCCTTCGTCCCGCTTCGTTCTCCTTCGTCCAGGCGTCGTCCCGTCCGGCTCGTCCTCCAAGCGACCGTCGAGGAGGATTCTCTCTCCCTATTCTTTTTACTACTTTCTAGTATAGATTTACTGCTTTCTAGAGTAGTCTATTCGTCCTCCGAGCGATCGTCGAGGAGGACATTTCTCCCTCCATTCTTTTAATGCTTTCTAGAGTAATTGTTTTATGTTTTCTAGTTGTAAGGAACGAACTCTTTTATGATAAATTCCTTGTCTATTCTACATCTCATTTTGATTTCCATGTATAGTATTCTTTCTCTCTCTCTTACTCCCTCTCTCTCTTTTATTTGTTGTAGATACTTAGATAGTTTAAATTGAATTTCTTCGTGACAAAATAAAAAACGAAACGCGAAGTTTTTAAATCAAACGTTCGCCTCCCTGTGTTCGACCCGGAATTCTTATTTCGATATAAATTTTATTTGTTGAACACGAATCCTTCGCTTTCGAACTACAACGACGGGTTTTCCAAAATCAAACACGTTAGCGTAGGTTCGTAAAATAATCGTTCAACAAGATGCTCATTTTCTGCTCGTGTTCTTGTTTCATGATTATTCCACATAGCATTATTCAAAGACCACTGCTCATACTCGTGTCACAATAATCAGAAACCACAGCATTTTTATCCAAAGCTGCTGCAAAAGCAAGGAGGTACCTGTCTTTAATCACCCCCCCAGGTACCCAATTCTCCAGCCAGAATTTGAAACTTTTCCCATCACCTAACACAGATTTGAACAAAATCCAATTATCCATCAAGGCACGCACCACCGAAGACCAAAATGGAGATGGTTTATGGGGGTTTAGGCGGTTCTTCTCATCATTGGCAGCCCTATAGCTATCCTGAACTATTTCTGTCCACATTTTTTTTCTCCCTGCAGCAGTCGAACGACCCACTTCAACAGCAAAGCATCATTAAATTCCTTAAGGGATCTAACACCCATGCCACCAATCTTTTTTGGCCTGCAAATCGAATCCCATTTTATTGGTTGAAGAAAAGCCCCTTGGTGAGAGGCCCCTTTCCATAAGAATCCTTTACGCATCACATCGAGTTTTTTCCAAATTGACTTTGGGGCTTTGAGAATAAAGAAGAAAAAAACTGGAATCGATGTAATGACCGAATTCAGTAAAATATACCTCCCCCCTTTTGATAGGTAGCGACTACTCCAACCCTCCAATTTCATAGCCACCTTTTCATATAGGAAGGACCAATCTGCTTTCCTCATTTTAGTGCATTTCAGATGCAATCCCATGAGACCACAGGGGAACCCAAAATGGTAGAGATGTCATTCTGGATCATTCCATTCATCCCAAAACAGACTAAGGAAGATTTGTTTCCATTAAATCTAAGACCAGAAATCTCACCAAAAATCTTAACCATATGAAAAAGCACTTGCGCTTCCCTCTTCCCCCCTACCACGAAAAAAACAGTGTCATCTGTGTATTGGAGGATGGGAGCTAAGGCCCTGTTATTAGACATTGAATGCCCCCTTATAAGTCCATCCGCTGCCAGTTTGCATGCATATCTTGCCAATGTATCCGTTGTAAGATTAAAAATCAGTGGGGCAAGTGGACACCCTTGCCTAACTCTACATTGGGGCTGGATCCAAGTTCGGCATGGTTTCCCATTTATCAATGGGGGAAAGGAGGCAGTCGTGATGCATCTCTTCACCCACTGTATCAACTGAGGTAGAAATTTTCTCCTTTTGAGGATTTCCCATAGATACAACCAGGAGACTGAATCATAAGCCTTGGAGAAATCTACTTTCCATAAAAAGGCCTTAGTCTTTCGCCTATGCCATCCCATTACCATCTCCTACGCCATAATGAAGGGCTCCTGTAGCGATCTCCCAGGAAGAAAGGCAGATTGGACCAGCATTATCAAATCCTTCAATACCTCCCGCATTCCATTTGCTATAATCTTACTGATAATAAGATAAATAGAATTTGATAATGCGATGGGTCTATAATCATAAAATTTCTCTGCACTTGATTTTTTTTGGTAGCAGGAATAGATAGGATTTATTCAATCTCTCAAAACCAGAGTTGTCCAGTTCAAATTCATGAATAACCTTCATTACATCCATTTTGACAACACCCCACATTTCTCTGTAAAAGAATACCTGAATCCCATCCGAACCCGGAGCCCCTTCATTATTTAAGTCTTTAATTGCTTTCAATGTTTCTTGTTCAGAGATAGGAGTAACTAACATGTCTCTCTGATCACAATTGACACTTGGGAAATCAGCTGATGCCATCCTCCAAGAGCCCCTTGGTGTAGCCTTGGCCAGTTCTTTGAAGTATTTGCCTGCTTCATTTCTAATTTCGTTAATAGAATTAATAGTTCTCTCACCTACTTTAATTGATGAGATTAGATTTAATATTCTCCTAGCACTGGCCGTGAGATGAAAAAACTTCGTGTTTGCATCACCCTCTTTGAGCCATAGCTGTCTAGATCTTTCACGCCAATCCACTTCTCTTTTCAGATCCTCCTCCCCCACTACTGACTACATCTGCTGTCTTTGCTGCTGCTCTTGGGGGCTCAAAGGCTGCCTGCACTCCTTCAAATCCAGATCTCTAATCACTGTCAATGCCTCCCTCCTCCTTTGTTCTCTGATTAGTGCCACTGCCTGCCCCTATTCTTTCAACATGTCACGCAAACTTGTCAGCTGTGCAGCCAGCTGCTGCGTGGCAGATCCTTGCATTGCCTTATTCTGCCACCAATGAGCTACCATTTGCCTCCTCCCTAAACCAAGATCTCTTGAGTTTGAAATACGATCCAATGTCAAAATTTGTCCCGCTGTCCCACACTAGTGGAGTGTGATCAGAAAAAGGCCTATCAAGGCTCATAACAGCTGATAATTGATGCCTCTCCAACAAGCTAGGAACGCCAAAGAATCTGTCCAACCTAGATGACTGTCCACTGCCATTTCTCCCAGTGAATTCAACACCACTAATAGGATATTCTGTGACTCACAGATTTTGCACAGCCATTTGAAAGCCTGCCATTGAACTATCCATCCTCCCACCAGGTTTGTCATCACTTGAAAGGTGACAATTAAAGTCACCCCCTATAAGCCAAGGAACCTCCTGCACCCTTTGATGCATTGCAGATAGTTCCTCCCAAAGGCCAGCCCTATCTGTAGCACACAAGGGCCATAAATGCATGAGACATACCATTCCAGATCTCCTTGAGGAGATTGGCATATGCAAATAAGCATATGCCTATTACGAATGACTTTAGTTACCATGAGACAAGATTTTCTCCACCAAATAGCCATTCCACTAGACCTTCCAGATGCACCCTTTACCACAACATCTGTACATCCAGACTGCTTAAACCAATCCCATTCCTGACCATTCTCCACCTCCACATGTGTCTCTTGGATGAGAGCACAATCAATCTCCCATTCAGAAAGATATCTACACAAGGAAGTCCTTCTTACCTTATTACGTAGCCTACACACATTCCAAGTTAACACTCTCATTCCTTGCCAGGTTGATCCCCTTGAGCCAAACAACCCACATAGTCAACCATGATCGAGTTTGCAATGGTCTACTCCACAATAGGGGTCAAGTTCTCCTTCCTTCTCCTTCTGAGCATATAAGGGGATCTACCCACACCCCTTTTCTGATTGGATTCGCTACCAAAGTTCAAATTAGCAGGGACTGTGAACTGCACCTGATTCACCTCTTTGAGAGCTCTACTGTCATTGCTGAGTACCAGTTCCATTCCTGTCTTCCCCTCCTCTTTACTGCTAGGGACCTCTGAGTCTTTCTCAAAAGCATCAGCATCATCCATATAACCATCATCTTTGGCTACCAAGGCTTGGCTGCAACCTCCGAATGCATTAACACCTTCCATATGCATCAAGTCCTTCTCTGCATAGCCCTGATGGCAGTCCTTCCTCTTTTTGGATTCAGGGGCTTCATCTGGTGAAGTGCGGCCCACCCTTTCATCCTGTTGCATCTCCTCAGTGCTGGCCCCAAACGTCTTAACCTGCCCTTGTTCTAAGTGCACAGATACTTTCCCAACCACTGTTAGGCAAATAAGCCATGAGGAACCCCCACATCTGATCGTAACCCTGTCAGGAACCGAGCCAGCATTAAAAACATCAGCCTCAATTCTAAGTGATCGGATGTCCCCTTCTCCAATCATAACTTCAGACCCTTCACAGATAGAAGCAAAGCCTGCAACCATCTTGGCAACAACTCCCTTAGATCTCAGATGCAATGGCAGTCCATTGATCTCAAGAAGAACCCTCCTAGAACCCACTCTTTGAGGAGGTCGATCAGGGAGAGCCCCATCAAAGGGGGACACCATTCTCAAAATCACATTAATATCTTCAAAAGAGCTCGATCGAAATCTCAGCCTTTCCACATCCATCATCCCCAAACCATAGACTAGAAAGCGAGATTGGATAACATAGCCACCTTCTAGCCCATAGACAGAGGTTGTAGGGAACATACCAGATCTTGAAATCTTTCTATCGAGGGTTTGCCTGCCATAATCTCTCCAATCAGAGCACCCCTCAACATGATCTCCGCAGAAGAGATCTCTTCAGACAGTGGGATCTCCACTTCAATTAAATGTTTGCCAAGCGTCGGCGGCGGTGGCAGTCGGGGCTCCTTCTTCGATACCCAGCTAGGGTGCGAAAATGCCATCTTTGTATGCGACGGCTTCCTCCTAGGGCAAGAATCGCATTTGTGCCCTTCGCCCCTGCATGCCAGGCAGATTAAAGGGTTTTTGCATATCGCAGCCAAGTGCCCCCTTTGTCGACATCTGAAACACAAGACGTCATTGTTGGTTTTCCTCCAAGGCCTTCTTAGGTAGTTGTTGTTCGTCCTACCAACCCTCTCCTCCAGTTCCTCGACCTCCACGTCTTCCACTCACCCCCTTCTTCAGCCCTAGTCGCTTCCACTCCGCCGCCACCTACCACCCGACGCCAACCACTCTCTCTTCCTCTCTCTCTCATTCCCCCCCCCCTTTAATGTTTCTGATATTGTAATGAACAAAATGCCCCCAATCCTTACAACTATAAAAGGAGACCCCTACCCTACGAATTTTTCATCCCTTCCTTCTCTTCTCTCCCTCTCCAAAGCTTAAGAGAAGCTTGTCCCACACCTGGGATGCTCCTTAAGAGCTAAATCCAAGTTTTTGCCCCCGTTCCGGAAGTAGATCCTGCGACGACGACGACGTGCTTCCTCGTTCCTGTTCTTTCAACTTCGTCCTCCTTCTTCCTGCCTCGTCCTCCATCTTCCAGGCGTCGCCTCCGTCCGGCTCGTCCTCCAAGCATTCGTCGAGGAGGATAACATCTCTCTCATTTTTTTTATCGCTTTCTAGAGTAGAATTTCCCACTTTCTAGTGTAATCATTTCTCATTTTCTTAGTTGTAAAAATAGTATTTAAATACCAAGTGATTGTTCTCTCTCTATCTCTTATTATCTATAGCGATTCCATTGTGGTTATTTCATCTTTTAAACAAAAAAAGAATACAAAAAAATATAATTGCGGATTTTGAGATCAACGTAGCCTCCCTATGTTTGACTCGGAACTTCTTTACAGATTTTTCGATATAAATTTTATCTGTTGAATGGATTTCTTCGCGACTCGAACTACAACGACGGATTTTCAAATCCAACTGCGAACGCGTAGTTTTTCGCTCTCAACACCTCACCACCATCACCAGCAACCACCACCGCAGCCACGCGCTAGTAGCCATTCACGCAAGGTTAAGTCGTCCAGGAAGTTTCCCGGACATTTGAATCCCCTTTACCATCTCCATCTTCTCCTTCCCCATTTTCCTCTTCCTTTGTTTTCTCCTCCAACTCACCAAATCCCACCACCACTGTTACCAATAGCCATCACCTTCACCAACGCCCCTCCACCACTGTCACCTCTCCCGTGCACATGCAACAACAACGTGCTCCACCCTCTCCCTTGAGCGCCCTCAACCAGCCCTCGTGTGCCCTCAGCCAAACCTCGCATGCGCTCTTCGCCAGCTCCACCACGTGGCGGTGTGCCTCGCGTGCACGGCTAGCACGCCATCAGCTCTGCATGCAACCCCAGCTGCGTGCGTGCATACCTCCATGCACACCTCCAGTAGCAGAGCACGCCTCTCCTCTCCACTACCTCGTCTCCAGCAGCAGAAGGAGGAGCTTCATTGCTGACCATCCAAACAGTCGACCGCCATTTCCGGTTGCTATTCGCCATGCTGCTACCACCGCCGAGTAGCCCTTGGCCCACTCAATCTCCACCACGCTCGTCTCTGCCACAAACCCTCTCCTCCGTGTGTGCAAGCAAGGGGAAGGATCTCCCCAGTTTAGCTATGGTAACAGCCACATTAGAAATTACATCTCATGCCATTATTAATTTTTATTAATAATTTGTTATAGTGCACATTACAGCAAAGCCCCTCCCCTTTTGCATTATTATTATTTCAGCATATCATGCCATTGATTAGCCTAGTCTAAAGGGGATTTCAACTTGGATTTTGGGGGAAGTTAATAGTGAACATTTGATTTTAATAGTAACAAGTTTAATATGCCATTGCTTCCCTGTGGATATGACCTGCTCTTCTCGAGTGGTAATTTTAATTGTTTTGAAAAGTGATTTTCCACCACTTATATACTACTTTGATGCATCATTTTATGTGCGAAGCAACGAAAGTGAAAACCATCTTTTCACTCCCCACCTTCCATTATAGGTCCCTCCTCAACTCCTAATCCATTAACCCCCCCCCCCCCCCCCCACCATTAATGTCCACTGTCAACACCTCCTCCATTTGAATACCTAATTGAGTATCACATTCAAGTTCATTTCTTCGCACTTAATTCTCTCCCTCACATTCTATTCCTTTAGTTATTTCAGTTCTCATTTCATATTCAAGTCTGACTTCATGTGCTCCCCCATTTCTCCCCATTCCAGGCTCCAAATCAACTACCCTCGCTTGTGCATTACTCTCCATTTCAATCCCCATTTCAGGCTCCAAATCAATTAACTTCACTTGCTTGTGCATTACTCCCAATTTCAGTACTAGACCCCACTTCAGTTCCTTTCTCCTTAGTCCCCATTTCACTAGACAATTTAGGCTCTAAATCAATTGCACTTGTTTGTTCATTACTCCCCATTTAAGTACCCAACCCTACTTCTGTTACTTCCTCCTTAGTCCCCACTGTAGCAGCCTCATCACTACCCAAACCCTCTTCAGGTCCCTCGTCAACCCCCAAATCTACCAGCTCAATTCCCATAACACATGAAAATTAAGTCCCCAAACCCACATCACTTCCTTCCTCATTCACTACGATTAGTGTCATTTCTTTTTCATTCCCATCTTCACCCTCAACCCCTCCATCTACAGCTCTTCCAAATCAGGAAGGCCCTTCCCCGGAGACATTCCTTGCATCTACAACCCCTAATTTTTTCGCACCCCCATCCTTTTTCAAACTTCTAAGGTGTTCCTTCATAGGAAGATATTCAAACAGATTAATTGGAATGAACCCAACAACTAACTCTAGCGCACGATCATCTCTATGCTTATTAACCATCTCCATCATTTCCTTTTCATTAGTGATTGTCGCAATCCTACTAGCTCTTAACTTGGGCTCCTTACACCTCAAGTGCAGCACGTCCTTTGCATCCAACTCCACCAACTTTGTCATGTCCTTTATTAGATCAAACCAGCACACGAGATTAGGGTCCATCCCAATCACCTTCTCCTTCCCTCCAACGTACTCCTCACCTTTTGAGCCTCTAGTTTCCTTACATTCTTTGCCCCACCTCATGCCTATAGTGAAAATACCAAGCTTGCCATTAAACCATCCCATCATGTCTACATAGGCACAGGCTCAGCAGTTACATTGCATGCCTTGCATGGCCATAAAAACGAAGAACATGAACTTTCATACCTTGTTGCTACTTTGAAGAAGACTAATTCCTCCATGTTTCTTTTCTTGCTTCGTAGATGGCTACCTTCGAAGGTGGAGTAGAGTTAGGGTTCCATTCTCGACCCCATTACAAATGCGGGGTTCATATTAGGGCTTCAATTAGGGCTTTGATTAGGCCAACAGAGTCAATTAGCCACAAGATTAGAAGATTGGGGCTTCAGTTGAGATAGAGATTGATTAGGGCATTGATGGAGGAGAAAGGGGATGATTCGAGTTTCATCTAGGCAAGGGAGAGGAGAGCAACGAATGATGAGGAGACGATTAATGGTGGTGGTTAGTGTGGGTATCTTGTATGGAGGTGGGAACCGTGCACTCTACCGTCACTATTGTCCTCTCCAAAAAGCAAAACCCCCCATTTGTCCGATGGGGACATGGGATGTGCGCCTAACCTATTTCCATCTAAGTTAACCAGGGTTAACCCACGGACCACCATAAAACTAACGAAAGGGCATTGATGGCTAATGGTGATACTTCTTAAGGGTATATATAGTTGGAATGTTTATGAGGATACAAAAATGTAATTAATCATGTTTCTAGGGGATGCATGTAAAAATCCCTATTTTAAAACTTCACTTCGCTTAACTTTGAGTAATGTTAGAGTAGGCTAATCACTTTACTTGAATTTTTTACTCTTTTAGCTTTTGGAAATGATACTTGATCAAGCCCCTTAGAATAGAGTGCTCGACTTAAATGCAATCATACAAGAACACATAAAATTGTTGACTTAGTTTTACCTCGAAAGATGTACGTCTGGGGAGAGGTGTTACCTCTCAATTTTCACTATTTGAATACCAAGTACAAAATAACTCTCTATTCCTCTCTTCTCTCAGGTTGCATAACTCCATTTTCCTAGAGCGACCTAGGTATTTGTAGGCTAAGTGATCCTTGATCGTGGGTATCGTAAGTTCTCAGCCCACAATCCCATGATCTAATCAATAGGGAGGTCATGCTCCATAATCCTACCGAAAGTGAAATAGCTCAACTATCGTGTAGCTGGATTCACCAAGTTACCAGGTAGGCAGAAATGGGTTTGACAAACTTGACTTTAGATAACTGAATCCGTCAGGATGCTGGCCAGGTGGGTAAAGACCCACCGGGTTCAGGTTAGTACAGTCAGACCTATCAGAGTGTTGACATCCAGATCAAGTTCTATCCACGGGTAAGCGAATTTAAATCATGAAATTTCTTTCACAATCGAAAGGACACTACTTGAGTTAGTGGTTAGGCTCCTTTTTTTTGTGAAAATTAATTTTTTATTGAAAGGGGAAGAACCCAATACAAGAGACGCAAGGGAAAGACAGAAACACCTAACCCTCGAAAGGGGAAAAAAATGCCCCATAGAAAGGGAGAACGGCAAAACACAAAACAACAAAACAAGAAACAAAGGAGAAAGAAAAAGAAATGTCCCGAGAATAGGAACTGGATAATCTCCCGAAGGAGATAGACTCCACGCTCGTAGAACCTGCAAATCACCAATAGGCAACCCTTGAATCGCATCAGGGAACTCTGCCGGATTAAGTACGAGGTCACATGTGGTCCCAAAGTAAAACAAAACAAAACAACCTAGAACAACAAAAAAAAGAAAACCATACAACATCAACAAACAAATCAACCCACATGGCATACACCACTGCACAAATCGTCGGTTGTTCCCGATTGCCAACCACCACTGTACACTCCACGAGGCCACCAGTGAAGCACGTGATCGGTCGCGGCTAAACCTCGACCCACCGCTGTGCCAAGAAGGTGCCCGACCGACACCACGTCCCACCATGACCACTGCCCCGATCCTGACACCATGAACCACCACGATCAGCAACTAGTAGCTAGTGAGCAGCACGAGGCGAGCGGAGACCTCGAATAGCGACCCACAGAACAAGGGCAACACGACGACCCAAGGGACAACGACAAGCTTCGAATGGCCGCACATGTCAACAAGCAGCTCCGCCATCGAAGAAGCATGGTTGGAGGAGGAGAGAAAGACCGAAGGTTGAGGGAGGAGACCCTGATTGACCAAGCAACTAAAGAGGGGGAGTCACCCTCGTCTCGTTTCAATTACCACCAACCTAGTTGCTGCAAGATAGTGGTTAGACTCCTTGAGATAAGTTTTGATCCACTCTATTCACTTTATAGATATACCATAAAAATTAGAATTTGATAGCAACTTGGTTTGGAATAAATATATTCCATGAACTTACATTTTCATCCGGATATAGATGCCATCTTAAAATATATTGAAAATTATTACATCTGAATATGCGCATACAAATAGAATTTTTTTTATAAAATTAAAATTACAAATTCATTTATTTTGAAACCAATCTAAACGAGGAAATATGATTCATTTTCATTTTTCAAATTGCGTGCAACTAAAGCTTTATTGATGCTCTTTTAGCCATGGCAACACAAGGGTCGGGCAAAACAACATCATTCTTATTAGAAGTAGAACAATCCAGAAATACGTGTGGCCGTATGCCAATTCGACAAGCATAATAATGTTCTCTGATTGAGATCCGAAACGCAGGATAGATTTTTCAAGGCTTCAATCAAAGCACGTTAGATAGAAATGATGCGGGTCAAATCAATCTTATTTATTTTCCAAAATAAGAATACGATGCATGATAGAGTTCTAGTTGTTGGAAAGTTGCACGAACTTGTTCACTGGACGCACGTGATTTTGCCAAGATGGGTCCGAAGCAACCCCGCAATTTATCGATTGTTATCTAATAACCGCAATTCTCAAGAATTAATTAAGGTATAGATTTTAAAGGTTTAATACCTAAAAGAAGGAGCAAGAAAGTAATCTTTAGAACCGTGTGTAAAATCCAACGTAAAAGGTTAGGTACTTGTCGGATGAAGCAGGGAAGAATGAATCAACTACTTTG
Source organism: Thalassia testudinum (assembly GCA_037157565.1). Taxonomy (NCBI): domain Eukaryota; kingdom Viridiplantae; phylum Streptophyta; class Magnoliopsida; order Alismatales; family Hydrocharitaceae; genus Thalassia; species Thalassia testudinum. Next base: position 37,075,059 of record JAZHRO010000012.1, on the reverse strand, counting down.
ACCCGCAATTTGTTAGTCGACAAGGCAGAAATCTCCCAAGACTCTGCTCGAAAGACTTCATCGTCTCCTCGTTCACGAGATCAATGCAATTACAAAACTTCTATCATGCTACCTCACAACCCTTTCATACTCGTTAGCTTTGGCATTGAATTGCGTTTGGTTGTAGGCATCTGTTGATATTTAATGTGTTAAAGTGAATCTTACACGTGTAAAATAATGAAAGTAACGTTACGTAGTAGGATCCCCCTACCACTAACGGCCATCATCATCTGTCGACGAAGAAATCATTGGTATATTTTATATCAAACTAAAAAATTATCGATGTATTTTAAATTAAAATAAAAAATCACTCATATATTTTACTTCAAAATCAAAAACTACATATATATTTTCATTTAGAATAAAAAATCATGTGTATATTTTCATTTAGAATAAAAAATTACTTGTGTGTTGCCATTTAGAATCAAATATCACTGTTTATTTCTTCACTTATAAGTAGTGGTGGCTATTTCAGTGTCAGTAAACCAGTGATTTTTTGTTAGTAGCTAAATATCACCGGTGATTTTCAATTATAGATAAAAATCATTGATAATTTTTTAATCTTTGTTATGTGATGGGATCCTATCATGTGTACTATAAGGGATGCATGATTTTTATGTGATAATGACAAACATCATCGGTGATATTTTGAATATACCAATGTATTTCGCAAATGTGCCCCACTCGAGTGTCTGCGTAAGGAGGACACATGATCCCTACTTTTACATTGTTAAATACATTTCTACAATGTTGTCCTCGGTAACATATGAAACCACTAGATCTTAGGGTATATTTGATTTGAGGAATTGCATATGGAAGTAATATTTTGTGGAATAAGTAGATAAATAACTCTCTTTTAATATTTGGGACCAAGAGAAGGAATAAAAAACTTATGTTTCATGTTTGAAGGAAGAAAGAACAAAATAGAATTATTTCATAAGTCTTCCAAACTAATTTTATGTCAGCATAAGTTGATCTATTTTCAAATAATTTTTTCAATCCAAATATAAAATACCTTACTTTATTCCTCTAAACAAATGGACACTCACTTAGCAATAACTTTCTTTCCCCCCACTTTTTTTTCCTTCGTGCATTAGGCATATAAGAGCTCAATACTTATCCCTTAACAAGCATTAGATTAACTTAATTAAACACCCCCAACAAAAGGACTCGTTGACCTTAATCAAGAGTTCAACACACATTTTGTTAACACCACCTAAGCCATCCGGCTCATACGCCTTTTGTGACCCAGTTTTGTCCAGGTTGTATTGAGATAAAATTTATCTCAAGTACAAGTGGAGTAGGATAAGTAGTGATGAGTATTTGGTGGTGTAATGAGATAAGTACTCGTTGTACCGTAGAATAATATTTTATACAAAAGTTTAAAAAGGCATATCGTGGAAAAGGATTTTATGAAAAATAGCGAAGCTTGTTAAGTTTCTCATGGATCGGGATATTCCGACACCAAGCACACCTTACGTTGCTTTTCGTTGCGTGAGAACTCATCAAGTTATTCGGAAAGAGATTACTCTCTATAACGCTAGATAGGTAGCACTAGTTTCGAGTTCGTCTGTTGACGTAGGAGTATAAAAGTTAAAAAATAAAACAAAGTCAGGTTACTTTCCAATACTATATAAAAAGAAAGTTAAAAAAAATAATAATAATAATAAAAACCATCGAATCACTTTATGGCAGTAAATAAAAATTTTAAATAATCAAAAAATTTTAGTATGTTTTAATTTTTTATCGAGGTAATCTACATATTTTGATTTTTCATATTTTTTATATTTTATCAATATTAATTGATATATTTTGATTTTATATATACAAAATTAAAATACAATAATTAAAAATTTTTAGGTTTCTTACTTTTTTACGACAAATGAAAATTAAAAATTTAATTAAAGTAAAAAGTAAAATAATATTGGAAAATTAAAATATAATATAAGTTGTAAAATATATTATTCGGTCTATTTAGATTGCTGTTCGTTTTCTTAGATTATGTTAATATTATCTTATTATACATATATATTATTCTCTACTCTAATTAAATATATTTAATCTTAATCTCTGAAAAAAAATAATACAAAGAAGTTGATAGCTGACGCGGAATTTGAATCATTTGCCCGCACTAAACGGTAGCTCGAAAGAGAGGGGGAGGTGACCTGTAGCTAGACGTTTGAAAAAAAATAATAAATAAATAAACAGCACACAGCTATTGTGTACGGTATCAGCAGCACGTCCCATCTTATATGCATAAAGATCGGAGGATGAAGGTGACTCTGATTTCCAACGGAACACCATTCCACCGCAACGTTTTTCTAAGATAAAACAAAAAAATATTACGATAGCCGCCATATCCAATCCACCACTTACAACACCATCAGATTAATTGACACTGGGGGAGTTAGCTGAGTGGTAAATGTATCCAATTGGTATCTAACAAATCATGGGCTGGAAATTCTACGTCCGCCACATTTATCATTTCAAGGAAAAAAAAAAACAACTTAATTAAACTCATTTGTCTCACCGAGCATACATACAGCCTATGATTTCTAGTTGCCTTTGTGGTCTTAATCTTTCAGCCATTTTCATCCCTACTACCTCTTAGGTATCGTTGGGTTATAGGGATTGATACAAGGGATTAATTTTATATGTGTTGAGATTGTCAAATAACTATGGAATTGTGAAATTTTTATATTTGAGATAACGATATAAATTAAAAAATATAAATAATGATGTAGAAATTGTCATATAATGCATTGTGAATGTGTTTTTCATTTGATATATTTTCTTTTTATGCTCACACGTAATAAGATTTATTATTGTTAAAATCAACAAATTATTTTTGTACGGATTCAAACTACTCAAATCATCTTTAGAATCATTTTGTACTGGTGGAATCTTACTTTACACTACTATAAAAATTAATTTTTACCTTCAAAATAATTTTACACCAGTGTAAAATTAAATTCCAAGTATTTCTTCACTAATGACAAGTGATTTTACATTTTTAAAGGTGATTTTTCAAATTAGGATTTAAGGTTTAGTCTTTAGTGTTTAAAATTTAGCTAAATCATAAATACTAAGGTGAAAAATCACATTTCAAGTAAAAAATCACTTTTCATACGTGAAATCACTTTCATAAGCCTAAACCCTAAATCCAAAATCCTAAATTTATACGTCAAAATCACTTTGCATGTATGCAAAATCACTTTGCACGAGTGAACCTACCCTTGTACTAATTTTGCATCGGTGCAAAATGAGATTATAGCGATGCAAAGACACCTTAGAATAATTTATCAACAGTGTAAAGTAACTTATCACCAATGTAAAGTTATTTATCACTTGTGTGTTGTAAGTGGAAGTATTGTGGTTATTTTTTTAAATGTGGTGAGACTCACTAGATAACAAACGTCACATTCTTTTCTTTTTTATATTAAATAGTAATTATCAAGTAGATCTACATTTTCAATACTGTGTGAACCACAAAAATAAGACCTACAAAATCTCCATGTTATTTTATATCACTATTTATATTTCCTTACTTTTTGAATTAAGATAGATAGAACTCAAATAATAAAATGCCTGGAGGGATAGGTTAAGTGTTCTCTCACTCAATCACATGATTAGTTCCTGCCACCCTCTCCCCTCAAATTGCATAATCTCGAAATTGGAGATGATATTCTAGAATTATTATAATTGAAGATTAAATATCCGAACATAACAAAAATAGCTTAAACCCTACGTAATTAGCTGGCAAGTGTAGATGATAATTAACCTCTAGTTTCGTTTTCCGTATGTAACTCTTGCTGTTAATCTCACCTCAGTTACTACGCATGGCAAATGGGCTTAACAAGTGGAAGATTCGAATGTGATCATATGGGCATGAGAAGGAGCTTTGTTTGTAAGAAGATTCCCAAGTAAAAATCCAAATAATCTCTTCTCGTGATGAAGCGGCGTGCGATCGGTATGCAGACGACGTACATTCCCCTGAAAAAAAGGCCTCAACGTACGTAGTACAGATTTGGTGGATTCTCCGAAACGGGAATCGCCCCGATTTCTCTGACATTCTTCGACGGCTACATCTTATTCCTATTTAACTATATCATTTGGTTAGTTAACAAAGAGATTACTAAAACACGCCGGACCCTTTTTAATTTCCTTTCAGTGGGAAAATAATTTCCAAACAACTACGTACAGTCGTTGTCAGAAAGCATCGTCAGGGTTCACTATATTTAATTTAATTTTATTATATTTTTAAGATAAATTCACCAAAATTATACATTAAAAGAAAAACTTAATGAGAAGAAAAAATCACCTAAAGATAGCTAGATGAGTGCAAAATGATCAATCTATTGTTTCCATTAAAAGTCAGGTTATTAGGATAATAATTAAATCTCATTTTTTCGATCTAACTTAAATTAGTAAGGTTTTGATAGAAATTTTACAAAATAAGTCTTTTAAAAATTATAGATAAATATTCTATAAGGTTTGATGTGATTAATTGGATCAAAGGAGTCAAGTTAACGTAAAATAATAACTTATGTGAATAATTAATGTCAATTAGATTTAAGTATAAAATTGACCAAACAAATGATTTCAAAACCTAAAATTGAGATTGCCACTAGATTCCTTAGGTCCTAATCAAAGTTCCATAAAAAGTTGGATTTATTTTGACAATATTCTCACCTACTTTGCATTTAAGTACTTAATTTCCTAAAATTTTGCAAATGAGTCCAATCTTATTACTTTTGGGTCATTCCCTCTTGCAAAAAGGTCCTTAGTCATATTCCTCCTCACTGACGGTCTGCGATCTTTGACCGAGCTGCTCGACGAGCTTCAAACTCGGATTGTAGCCACCTCAGTCCACGGCTGGCCTCAGTAGCAGAAGAAGTTGTGTTCCTCTTGTCGTTCTACGTCTAACGGTGTTTGTTCCACCGTCTATCACAACCTCCATCGCCTGCGATCTCCGATCAAAATAGAAGCGGAAGTTGTGAGTTGTTGTGAGTGTTTCTCGCAGCTTCCAACCCTCCTTTGAGCGCGACAGCACCTCTATAAAGGTTGGCTATCTCTTTCGAGTTCCCTCATCTGGGATCCGAGCGCAAAATCCTCCTCCTTCCCTTCCTTCGTGCGCCGCCATTGCCTAACCTTGAGGTCTCCTTTGCCCCTTCGTTCTGCCGCCTCTGACCATCAAATGAGGGTGCAACCATCTTTGCCTCCCTCTCGCCAAGCTTCCCAGCCAAGAAGCCGGTCCTCTAACCCCTTCATCGACCTCAATTCCTACTCCGATTCTTCGCAGGTGGCCTGCCACCGTCACTGGTCTCCTTGCCTCCATCTCTCTAATAGAGTTAGGGTTTCTCTTCCCCCTCTCCTCCTCTATCTCCTCATCTCCTCAATTTCTTCTTTTGACTTTATTTTTACCATCACCGATCATTGCCACTTGGAGCTCCGACGAGCTTCATCGCCATGCCTCCACGCACGACCAACCACTCAATAGAATTAGGGCTTTGCTTCGAGGCTGCACCCCAAAGCTCTTGCATCTGATGCACGATCAAACGACCTCTGACTCTGTTCGCAGGTCCTTGTTGGAGTTGGTCTTCGTCTTCGCCACCGGCAACAGCTCTCCGATCACCTTTGACGAAGCTCCGCACGCCATCAAAAGCCCTGATCTAAAGAGGAGTAGGTCAATTGGAAGCCCCACAGATACCCCGATCGATCCCCGACCTCATCTGAGAGATCGGACGGTCGGAGCAGATGAATTGACGCTGAACATGTTCGCTGCACAGTGACGCAAGACAATGAGAACTTTAGTTCCACATCGGGCGCAGCTGAAGCCAGAGCAGCCTTTATCATGCAAATGTGCCCGAGGTAGGTCACCTTAAAATGCACGGGGTGAGGTCCCCTCTACAAATCCATATGCACACGCTTAGTCACGCGCACGCTCACGCACCCTCGCCAACGAATATGGCCACGGGTCTAGGCTATGTGTTACGAACGCACGGCTTCAGACGTCTTTTAAGACGTCTGGGAGGTGGCCCAGACGTCGGACCAGACGTCTGGAACCCCTCCCAGACGTCTGGGATTTGGTTACGGCGGCACGCGCGGTCGCGTCTGCGCGCCTGCGCGCGCAGACCTGCGGGTGCCCTTTTTCCCTCTCCTCCGCAGGCGCTGCCCCCTGTTCCGCTCTCTCTCTCCTCCCCGTGAGGCTTTAAAAAGCCTCGCCCTCTCCCTCACTCTCACCACCTCCGCTTCTCCTTGTTCTTCTTCCAGCGAGTGCGAGCGCAAGCGAGCGGCGGCGGTGGCAGCCGTGGCGAGTGCTGGAGGAGGTGCTGCGCGAGAAGAGGAGGCGCTCGGCCGTGAGGGCGAGCTTGCCGGGGCTGCTAGGCCGGCGGGGGGAACAGCAGACGTGGGGTGACGCGGGGGGCCTGCTGCAGCTCGAGCAGCAGGCGGACGAGTCGCGGCGCAGCTGAGCGTCGCGAGCGGAGGGCGAGTCGCGCCCTGATTCTGGAATTTTCTCCAAAATCAGACGTCTAGGCTTCCAACCAGGCGGCGGGTAGGACGTCTGGAGGACTGTCCAGACGTCTGAAAGGTGAGTTATTTCCGTCTTTCTTCCTCTTCTTCAACTGACCGTACTGAGAGAGAGAGGAAATGGGTACGCGCAGGATCGGATTCACCATCCAGCGCGAATCAGACGTCTGGCTGCAGTGCCAGACGACGGGAGCGACTTCCAGACGTCCGGGGTAACCATCGGACGCCTGGGAACTAGGCCAGACGCCCTCGCAGGCTTCTAGACGTCTAAGAGACCACGCAAAGCAAAGGTAACCTCTGATCCACTTTTTAAGACGTCTGGAAGAGGTTCCAGACATCTGATTTTGCACTGTTTCGTCATTTTCGACCCGTTTAGGGCCCGTTCGGAGTCCGTTTTCCGCTTTTTGAGTTGCATTCTTTTCGGAATTAAATCCTCTACCCGTCTACAGTAGCTATATACTGTTTTGAGAAACCCCTTGTGTTTGATCCTTGTGATAGGATCCCGTTCCGTTGCAGTCTCGAGGGTTGCGGAGGCACGCGGGATTCCCGACCACTCCCCCAGTACTCCTGTTATAACCGGTAGAGTGGCTTTTAAGTTTATTGTTATAATCTGTTAAATTATGGAACCATAAATAGAACCTAGGACATTGCATGAATCCTAGGAATGAGAAACTAGAATGAATGGTAGATCCTAGGGTGTTGCATAAATCGTAGGGCTGAAAAATTAGATTGTATGATAGATCCTAGGGTATGGCATAAATCCTAGGATGGGAAGAACTAGTGGAATATATGAATACTGCAGTCTTGGAAAATGTGGAAAGGAAATAATAGCTACCTGTAAATTGGTTTAACAGCTGCCTGTTATGAATAAATGAGCATGTCTGAGAATATGGGATGTATGAACGTGAAACTGGAAAGGTGAAACCTGAATGTGCTGAGTTAAAAGAACTGGAACCCTACGGGGAATTAGGAGTGTAACTCCTGAAAAGAGAAAGGAATGGAATTGAGAAAGAAAGACGTGGTAGTGTGCTGTCTCTTAGGTACGTAGTACCAAGAGAAGTACCTGTACCTGTTTAGTGCAGAGCGGAGCCAGCCGCCCCAAGGACCCGGGGTTAGGACTGGCCACTTTGTACCGACTTGCTGGCCCTCGTGTACGTAGTACCGAGGAGAGCTACTAGTGTAGGGAGGTACTAGCTACCCCACGGGCCCCGGGGTTCTGCTAGCCTCCTACACCGACTTGTTAGGCCCACTGGGCAAACTAGGGTAGTCAGGTGAGGGTGCGCGAACTGTGGAGGGGCAAGGCCCCTGTTTGGTTACTGTGGAGGGGTTGGACCCCTGTTACTGAGAGGGCTCTGCCCTGTACTGGTTTCGTGCTGTGCTTTGGGCTTACCCGTTAACGGAAATGACTGACCGCGTGCCAGTGCGGGTTAGCTACCTGTGCGTTTATCGCGCGTGCCGTAGTCACCGTTACGTCTGTCCGTGACCCTGGGGTGGTTGACTGAGAGTAGGATCACCACGGGGGACTCTCCTGGCCAGGAGAGCACCACGTGCTACTTCTACTGTTCGAAAAAGACTGCAATCAAGATCGTTCCCACGAGGAACATTCGAGATCAAGTGAAGGATCTGAGAAATAGATAAATTGTGAGGCAATAGAAAGACGTAAATAAAGAAAGTAACAGAACAAAACAGCTACTATACACTCTACTGTTTCTTTTGTTTTAGTTGCCACTCTACTCAGCGTTTTGCTGACATGTTACACTCGTTACTTTTCAGGACCAGGTGTTGAGCAGCCAGGGTCAGTGGCTGCAGAGGACGCTGGGCCGAGTAGGGTCCAGTAGAGTTACCACTGTTCTCTTGTACCTCTTTTTGTTCCACTGTAGTGAGTAGTTCTTGTTACCGCTGTACTTTTCTTTACCTGCAGTTCATATTATGTTATAAATGTTGTTCTACTGTTGTGGTGGTATATACTGTAGTGGCTTCTTTCCTTACTGCTGTATTTCCTTACTATTAGTTATATTCATGCTGAATGTGGTTTATTTTACTGCTCTTTTGGTTACTTCCTCGTTAGATGACTAGGTCTTGGGATTAGTCGAGTCGGTCCGGTTCTCGTGTCTCGTAGGGACTCGGGAATCTGGTCGTTACACTATGGATCTAGTTACCTATGTTCAATTGGATTTAGAAGAGAACATAACTGAGGAGGGAGGGCGATTTTTGTTAAGACCCATGTTGTTAAGCCTTCTTAAGATGTTTGGACTTTAGGTTAGACGTCTGGACTGAGGGTCAGACGTCTTATAAGACATCTGGACTCATTCCCAGACGTCTGAAAATCGAAAATCTTGGATACGAACTCGCGTCTGCGCATGTGCTTCGCGTAGACACTACCACCTTCGTTTTTCTTCTTCTTCTCTCTCCTTCCACCCTCGACGAAACCCTAAACCCACACCCTCATATAAGGCCCCCTCCTCTCCCTCGTTCCACCCCACTTCCCCAGCCACCTTCCTCCTCCCTTCAGTGAGAGCAGCAGAGCGATGAGAGCGCGGGAGTGGCGCGAGGAGAGGAAGAGCAGCGTGAGAGGGATAGGAGTTAGCTTGCGAGCTCGCGTAGGAGCTCGCTGGTGAGCTCACGGCCGGAGTAGCACGTGTGCAAGGCGGAGGAGTGCGTCGGGGAGGTCCTCCCCAACACTGCTGCAGCCGGAGCAGCAGGCGCGAGGGTGCGACGCGACCACGTGCAGCGCAAGAGGGCGGAGGCAGGTTTTGGTTCTGGGTTTTTCCCAGAATCAGATGTCTGGAGTGACGTCCAAATGACGTAGCCGACGTCTGGAGGAGGTTACAGATGTTTGAGCAGTAGACTTCATGAAGGTACGTCTTCTTTGCGGATACGGCCATGCAGGCCACTCCACCGAGGCATTGTTGCATGCCTTTTTGAGGAGACTTGGTGGATTCACGTAGGTTTTGCTTTGGGAAGGCACAGGACACGCCCTCCCATGCAATTTGGACGTCTCGGTGATCTACCAGACGACGGGAAGTGCTTCCAGACATCCAGAGAGGTGGTCGAACGTCTGCAACTGGGTCCAGATGGTCCAACGGAGTTCCTGGACGTCTAAGGAGTGGCGCAGGACTTGAGGTATGGCACTGGACACTTTTAAGACGTTTGGAAGTTGTTTCAGACTTCTTATTTGAGTCAGAAACACTGTTTTTGACCCGTTTAGGATCCGTTTGAGGTTCGTTTTCTGCAATTAAGATACCGATGTTTTCCGTATGATTTTCTCTACTTGTTAGAAGACTTTCTATACTGTTCTAAGTATTCTCTTGTGATTGATCCTTGTGATAGGACTTGTTTCCGTTGCGGGTTCGGGGCTTGCTGAGGCACGTGCGCCTGCTGTTCAAGCTCCCACTACTCCTGGGTTTACTGGTAGAGTGGCTTCCCCTTAATTTAATTAAAACTTAAATGCATGTGTGGAATGAATGATTAGAACCTAGGATATGGCATGAATCTTAAGATTAGAAATACTGGAAATATATGTATTGAATGGATTGCAGTCTTGAATGAGTAGATAGAATGATAACAATTGCCTGTAAATGAATAACAGTTGCCCGTGAAATAAGTGGTACTTGTGCTAGTTAACTGTTGAATGTAACTTTCCTATCGCACATGTGAAATGACATAATATGAGCTGCATGTATATAAATTGGAATGGAAAGGTGAATATTGGAAACACGAGCTACTTGTGAATAACCTGAATATGGACATGTGAATGATAAAATATACAATTTGCATATGTATAACCTGAGATTGGAGATAGAAATGATGAAACCTGGTATGAAATGACATGAAAAATATGAACATGAACCCTACGGGGAATTAGGAGTAGAGCTCCTGGAATCAGTGAAATGGAACTGGAAATGTAAGTGAGGAAGTGAGCTAGCCCTTGAGTATGGAGTACCAAGGAGAGCAACTGTCCCCCTGTTTAGTGCAGAGCGGAGCTAGCTGCCCTTGGGTTGAGACCGAGGGTTAGGATTGGCCACTCTGTACCGACCTTTTAGCTCTTGCGTACACAGTACCGGGGAAAGCTACTAGTGTAGGGAGAAAGCTAGCCACCCCACGGGGACCGGGGTTCAGGTAGCCACCCTACACCGACTTGTTAGGCCCACTGGGCAAACCAAGGTAGTCAGGCGAGAGTGGGTGGACTGTGGAGGGGCGAGACTCCTATTTGGTTCTTAGGAGCTAGACCCCTGTTGTTGAGAGGGCTATGCCCTATACTGGTTCCGTGTTGTGCTTTGGGCGCACCCGCTAACGGAAACGACTGACCGCGTGCTAGTGCGAGGTACCTACCCGTGCGCTTATCGCACGTGTTGTAGTCACTGTTACGTCTGTCCGTGACCTTGGGGTGGTTGACTGGGTGTAGGACCACCACAGGGGACTCTCCCGGCTAGGAGAGCACCACGTGCGACTTCCACTCTTCAGAAAAGACTGCAATCAAGATCGTTCCCACAAGGAACATTTGAGATCAAGAAAGAGACCTGATAAATAAACCAAGTGGTGAAAGAAAGAATAATTAGTTAAAGAAAGAAAGAAATTGAAAAACAACAGCTACTTGTCCACCTTTACTGCTTTAGTCAGTTGGTTGCCACTCTACTCAATGTTTGCTGACGTTTTGTACTCATAACTCCTTTTCAGGTCCAGGTGTTGAGCAGCTAGAGCCTACGGCTGCAGAGAGTGCTGGGCCCAGTAGAGCCCAGTAGTTATATCTTCTTGTTATACTCCTTTTCAGTTGTAGTGAGTAGTTCTTGCACCTTTGTACTTGACATTCTGTACTTTATATTCTTATACTTGTTTACTTTCCTACTGTTGTGATAGTGTGTACTGTAGTAGTTTTACTTCTTTACTGCTGTACTTTTGTTACTGTTAGTTGCTTAGCATGGTGAATGTAGTTTACTTTCCTGCTTTTTGGTTACTTTCTCGTTGGACGACTGCATCTTGGGATCAGTCGAGTCGGTTCGATCTTGTGTCCTGTAGGGATTCGAGAACCGGGTTGTAACAATTTTACCACCTGAGATCTATGCCTTCCCACTCAAGGCTTGGTCCTTGTGCTGTTGGCTTTATAAGTTAAGGCGTTTGTGCCTAATACTTGTCGTCTAAGGGTAAAACCTAACTTGGTTCTATACACTTAATGTGGAATATTTAATAGCTCGAGCTGTTGAAACATTTGAAGTTATTTGAGTTTAGATATTAAGGTTAAATATGATAATTTAAATCACGACTTTTATTCTTATCTTTTTATATTTTTCTATGTAAAGTATATTTGATATACATTGAACATCCACTTCATTATTCTCACTGTGATATTAATATTTTAAGTATTTTCTTATTCTCATATATGATCTCAAATTTTCTCTTTTTAAATTATAAAGTTTAAATATTAGATTCGCTTCTACCTTATATACTATAATACGAAATAATGTTTAAAATACGAGAGAAGTTCGCCTAACACAATCGCATTTATTGCTTATGTCTGTATGTTATATTTCGTTTCTTCACGTCATGTTCCTCTCCACTTTTCACGTCAAAGAAATCCTCGAGTGCTCTCTGACGTAGGTTTGAACGAAATTTTTATTTTATTTGTCAATTGTAAACGTTGCGACGGTGTAAACGTTTTACTTTTTTGTCCATAGTTTCTATCACTTTTACTCATTTTATATATATATATATATATATATATATATATATATATATATATATATATATATAGTTATTAATTTTCTTACGTACGTCGCATATATCTTCTATTAACCTATTTTGTATGTAAATAAAAAACAAATAATAATATATCAATTTAACTATAACATTCATATTTACTAACTCTTCTCTTTTATATCTATTTATCCCTTCTTAAAATTTTTCAAATTTTATCAAATCTTAAATTTTAAATACCCATCAAATAAAACCTTGATGTTTGGCCCATAAAAATTAACAGTGACATTAATTTTCAAACGATGGAGTTTCCTTTTTCTTTTTCTCCTTGAAAGAGGGTGCATGAAAAATTTCAAGTAAAAATGCTCGAACAAAACGTCTTTCATAAGATGTAAACAAACGTGCCTTTCTTTGATTTACAGGGTACGGATCCTCTCCGATACCCAAATTAATTTTACTACGTAGAGTTTTCATGTGGCATCGATCGATGTCCCTCTCTCCATATGAGCACGTACGTACTCCGGTCTCTGCTTCGATCGATATTATATCCACACGCAATGCACCATACATACAATGCGAAGCCTGGAATAGTTACTTTTATTTGGGTTGTTTCATTTTTTGATATTTAGATGATAGAGTATACATGCCCTGTGATTTTAAGAGTGAATTCAAGGGAAGGAGGTCTTTGACTAGTTAATATATAGCTAGGGTATCACACTCAATCTAGTACTTAGATCTTTCAAGATGTAAGTACAATTTAGCTTTTTTGTACCTTTCATATTGTATCAATTGAGGTTCACCCCACTTGAACCCCCCTTTTACTCTGTTTTTAGACAAACTTGCTCATTCTCTCTACCCACTTTTCTCTATTGACATCCCTAGAACCACCCAATGTTGGTGATGACCATTACCTAGTGTCACCACGTTAGGTTGCTTGTTAGTGCTCTCGAGGGATGATACATGAATCTCTCTCATAAGACCTCAAGAAGCATGAGGCACTTCTTATGGCACTTTAAAGGTTGGGGATGTCATGAACCCTTGTTAGCTACCTATAAGAAGCACCTTTACCCCTCGAGTCCCTTTAGTAGGTATCCTTCCCTTATAACCATGAACACTACTCGATTAAAAAAAAACTTAGAAAGCTTCCTTTCACACAACACTCTTGTTATCTATTTTCAATCATCCAACAATTAAGGTTATTCCAATGGTTTACAACCAGGTTCTATTCTTCATTAGTTGAGACTTTTCGGAGAAACCCTCATATTAGGTATGGTCAACACCGATGATCATGCACTAATATCAAAATAGAAGTTGTATCATAGGATAAAAATAGAAGATCACATCCCCTTCATAAACAACATTAACATAAAACCTCAGAGACAAAATTATAAGAGCCCAAAAATGAAAAGCTATCAACCTAAAGTGTAAAACATCTACAGGAAATAATCAATCGTTCAACCATGCACTTATATGTGCATAACAAAACATAAAAAAGAGACCTTGATGTATCCCACATAGGTAGGGAAAAAGAGACGTTGATATATCCTTAACAAGCAACTTTCTTCAACAGGATCTTCAAAAGCAATCTTTATACTTGGAGCTTAAGATCAAAGTTGGGAAGCAGCCTTTGGTTTGTCCTTGAATTCACCAAAAAGTGGAGCTATGAGTTAATAAAATGTGATGTGTAAAACCAAGTCTAAGCTAGGATTATGGTGTCACCTGTAATAACTCCATGTAATTGTAAGTAGCCATGCTTTCAAGATCATCCGAGAGTTCACATGATTGCACCTAACTAATGGACATTAATTGTTACATCATTATAAGATTGTTTAAAAAATCCATGAATATATATAAACAAGTAAAATAACTTACATTACTAGGGCGGGCAACGCAACTTAGAATGTTCATTGAAGGTGAATGGCTAATAGTTTATCCCTCCAACAATTTTTTTTTCCTTGTTAGAGTGATATTTTGTATAATAAATCAGATTTATTTATTTGCTATAAGAAGATATGTAACGACCTGATTTTCGAATCCCTACGAGACACGAGAACCGGATCGACTCGACTAATTCCAAGACCTAGTCGTCCAACGAGGAAGTAACCAAAAGAGCAGTAAAATAAACCACATTCAATATAAATATAACTAACAGTAAGAAAATACAGCAGTAAGAAAAGAAATCACTACAGTATATACCACCACAACAGTAGAACAACATTCGTAACATAATATGAACTGCAGGTAAAGAAAGGTATAGCAGAAACAAGAACTACTCACTACAGTGGAACAAAAAGAGGTACAAGAGAACAGTAGTAACTCTACTGGACCCTACTCGGCCCAGCGTCCTCTGCAGCCGCTGACCTTGGCTGCTCCACACCTGGTCTTGAAAGGTAACGAGTGTAACACGTCAGCAAAACGCTGAGTAGAGTGGCAACTAAAACTAAAGAAAACAGTAGGGTGCACAGTAGCTGTTATGTTCTGTTACTTTCTTTATTTACGTCTTTCAATTTTCTCACGATTTCATTTATTTCTCAGATCCTTTACTTGATCTTGAATGTTCCTCGTGGGAACGATCTTGATTGTAGTCTTTTCCAAGAAGTAGAAGCAGCACGTGGTGCTCTCCTGGCCGAGAGAGTCCCCCGCGGTGATCCTACTCTCAGTCAACCACCCCAAGGTCACGGACAGACGTAACGGTGACTACGGCACGCACGATAACGCACAGGTAGCTAACCCGCACTGGCACGTAGTCAGTCGTTTCCGTTAACAGGTGCGCCTAAAGCACAGCACGGAACCAGTCCAGGGCAGAGCCCTCTCAGTAATAGGGGTCCGACCCCTCCACAGTAACTAAACAGGGGCCTTGCCCCTCCACAGTCTGCGCACTCTAGCCTGACTACCCTGGTTTGCCCTAGTGGGCCTAACAAGTCGGTGTAGGAGGCTAGCAGAACCCCGGGGCTCGTGGGGTAGCTAGTGCCCTCTCTACACTAGTAGCTCTCCTCGGTACTACGTACACGAGGGCCAGCAAGTCAGTACAAAGTGGCCAGTCCTAACCTCGGGTCCCTGGGGTGGCTGGCCCCACTCTGCACTAAACAGGTACAGGTACTTCCCTTGGTACTACGTACCCAAGAGACAGCACACAACTACATCTTTCTTTCTCAGTTCCATTCCTTTCTCTTTCCAGGAGTTCCACTCCTAATTCCCCGTAGGGTTCCAGCTCAGAACATTTAGGTTTCACTTTCCAGTTTCACATGCTTACAATCCATGTTCTCAATCACGTTTATTTATTCATAACAGGCAGCTGTTAATTCAAATTACAGGTAGCTTTTTGTCCTTTTCCATTTTTTTCAAGACTGCAGTATTCATATATTCCACTAATTTTCCCTACCTAAGATTCATGTCATATCCTAGGATCTATCATACAATCTAGTTTTCCAGCCCTAGGATTCATGCAACACCTAGGATCTATCATTCAATCTATTTCTCATTCCTAGGATTCATGCAATGTCCTAGGTTCTATTTATGGTTCCATAATTTAACAGATTATATTTAAAAGCCACTCTACCGGTTACAACAAACGAACTGGGGGCGTGGTCGGGAATCCCACGTGCCTCCGCAACCCCCGAGACTGCAACGGAACGGGGTCCTATCACAAGGATCAAACACAAGGAATTTCTCAAAACAGTATACAGCTACTGTAGACGGGTAGAGGATGTAATTCCGAAAAGAACGCAACTCGAAACGCGGAAAACGGAACCCGAACGGGCCCTAAACGAGTCGAAAACGACGAAACAGTGCAAAATCAGACGTTTGGAACTTATTCCAGACGTCTTAAAAAGTGGATCAAGGGTACCTTGCTCTGCGTGGTCTCTCAGACGTCCAGAAGCCTGCGAGGGCGTCTGGCCTAGTTCCTAGACGTCCGATGGTCACTCCGAACGTCTGTAAGTCTCTCCAGTCATCTGGCACGATAGCCAGACGTCTGATTCGCGTTGGATGCGAATCCCACAACCTGCGCGTACCCATCTCTCTCTCTTAGTACGGTCAGTCGAAGAAAAGGAAGGAGACGGAAATAACTCACCTTTCAGACGTCGTGCCCGTCGTCTGGCTATCAGCCCAGACGTCTGATTCTGGAAAAGTTTCCAGAACCAGGGCGTGACTCGCCCTCCGCTCGCGACGCCAGGCCGTGCCGCGAGTGCTCCGCCTGCTGCTCGAGCTGCAGCAGGCCTCCCGCGCCACTCCGCGCGCACTGCGCCCCCGCCGGCCGGCTCCCGCTGCCCCGGCAGGCTCGAGCCCTCACGGTTGACGCCTCCTCCCCCGCACAGCACCTCCTCCCGCACCCACCGCGGCTGTCGCCGCCGCCGCTCACCCTCGCACTCGCTCTCGCGCACTGGCTGGAAAGAGAAAAGGAAGGAGACTGAGGTGACGGGAGTGAGGGAGAGGGCGTGGCCTTTTAAGGCCGCGCGAGGAGGAGAGAGAGAGTGCGACAGAGGGCGTAAGAGGGAGAGGGAAAATGAGAGAGAGAGAATTTCCGCAGGTCTGCGCGCCGAAACAATCGTGCCAAAATAACCGATTTCCAAACGTCTGTAAATGACCCCAGACGTCTGGTCCGACGTCTTGAGGTGATTCCAGACGTCTGGTCCGATGTCTAGGCCACCTCCCAGACGTCTTAAAAGACGTCTGGAGCGCGCGTTCATAACAATATAACAAACTCAAAGGAAGTTTCATCCCCGAAACTTGCGCTAACTAGGGTGCGGAAAAGACGTCAAAATAACCATAACAAACTCAAAGAGGATCGAAGCCGGTCTGAAAAAACGTACCCGCGAAGAGTTCCGGGTACCGCTCCCGCATTGCCGCCTCAGGCTCCCAGGTAGCCTCCTCGTACCGCTGGCTCCTCTACAAAACCTTTACCAGGGGTACTTGCTTTCGTCTCAAACTGCGGACGGCACGGTCTAGAATCTGCACTGGCCGCTCGGGGTAGGTCAGGTCGTCGCCCACCTCGACGCTCTCGTGACTCAGTACGTGACTGGGATCGGCTACGTACTTTCTAAGGTTGGACACGTGGAACACGTCGTGCACGCTAGAAAGCTGGGGAGGGAGGGCAAGCCTGTAAGCAATGGGTCCAACCCGCTCCAGGACCTCAAAGGGCCCCATAAACCTCGGCGCGAGCTTCCCTCTCACCCCAAACCGCTTCAGGCCCTTCATGGGCGAAACACGAAGAAAGACGTGGTCCCCAACCTCAAACTGCACCTCTCTGCGTCTCCAATCCGCGTAGCTCTTCTGTCTGCTCCTGACAGTGCGGAGTCGCTTGTGGATCTGCTCGACCACCTCCTGACTCTGCCGGATCAACCTGGGGCCAACCTCCCACTTGGTCCCCACCTCAACCCAACTCAAGGGTGCCGTACACCTCCGTCCGTACAGAGCCTCATAGGGAGCCATGCCGATACTCGAGTGATAACTGTTGTTGTATGCAAACTCCGCCAGGGGCAGGTGCTCCTCCCAAGAGCCCCTCCAGTCCAGTACACAGGCACGCAAAAGGTCCTCAAGTGTCTGTATTGAGCGCTCATACTGTCCGTCCGTCTGGGGGTGGTAAGCCGTACTAAACCTCAACCGCGTCCCGGAGGCCTGCTGAAACTCAGCCCAAAACTGGGACGTAAAGCGGGTATCCCGGTCGGATACGATCTCCCGCGGAACTCCGTGTAATCGTACCACATCACGGATATACCTCTCTGCCAACTGTGCTGGTCCCAAAGTGACTCGGATCGGCAGGAATCGTGTCATCTTCGTCAGTCTATCCACAATTACCCAGACAGCGTCGTGTCCTCGCTGGGTAACAGGTAAGCCCACCACCAAGTCCATGGTGATGCTCTCCCACTTCCACTCTGGCACTGGAAGCGGCTGTAGCGGCCCTGCAGGCCTCTGATGCTCAGCTTTCACCTGCTAGCACACTAAGCACTACTGCACGAATTCACCCACATCCCGCTTCATCCCCCTCCACCAAAACTCGCGTCTCAAGTCGTGGTACATCTTCGTGTTTCCGGGATGTATGGTGAACCTGGAACCGTGTGCCTCAGTCAGGAGCTCTCTCAACAGCTCCTCGTCTCTGGGAACGCATAACCGTCCCCTCAGGCGCAGCACCTGGTCTGTGAAGGAGAAGTCCCCTGGGTCTCCCGACAGTACTCTGTCGCGCAAGGACTGCAAGTACGGATCGACCATCTGTCCTGTGATGATGCAGTCTATCAGCTCTAACCTGGTCTGTCGTGTCACCGTCACTGCCCCACAGTGCCCCCGTAACTCTAGCGGTCGCCAACTACCCACCTCCTCCAAAAGGCTCCAACTCTGTAACCGTACACTGGCCAAGTGTGCGGGCGCCTTATGGCTCAAGGCGTCAGCCACCACATTGGCCTTCCCCGGGTGATAGGAGATGCTGCAGTCGTAGTCCTTCAGGAGCTCCAACCAACGTCTCTGTCTCATGTTGAGCTCCTTCTGATCAAAAAGGTATCTGAGGCTCTTGTGATCTGTGAAAATCTCGAAGGTCTTACCGTACAAGTAGTGCCTCCAAGTCTTCAGTGCGAAGGTAACAGCTGCCAACTCTAGGTCGTGGGTAGGGTAGGTATGCTCATGGGGCTTTAGTTGCCGCGAAGCGTAAGCAACAACGTGACCCCTCTGCATGAGCACACTTCCTAACCCCTGCAAGGAGGCATCCGTGTACACAACGAACCCGCCACTACTGTCAGGGATGGTGAGCACGGGAGCCGAGGTCAACCTCTCCTTCAGCTCCAGAAGACACGCCTCACAGGCGTCTGTCCAAGCGAAGGGCACGTCCTTCCGAGTCAACTGTGTCATAGGACGCGCAATCTGTGAAAATCCTCTGATGAATCGTCTGTAGTAGCCTGCCAGTCCCAGGAAACTGCGAATCTCAGTGACTAAACGCGGTCTCTCCCACCTGAGTACTGCCTCGACCTTGGCTGGGTCCACCGCCAAGCCGTCTCCAGAGATCACATGACCTAAGAAGGTCACCTCCCTCAACCAGAACTCGCACTTGCTGTATTTGGCGTACAGCCTACGTCGTCTCAGAGTGTCTAGAACCATCCGCAAGTGTTGTCCGTGTTGCGTCTGATCTCCAGAATAGATGAGTACATCATCTATGAAAACCACCACGAACTGGTCCAAGTACGGTCTAAACACCCGGTTCATCAGGTCCATGAAAGCAGCAGGGGCATTGGTCAGCCCAAACGGCATGACCAAAAACTCGTAGTGTCCGTACCGGGTGCGGAAAGCTGTCTTGGAGATATCGGTCTCCCTGATCCTCAACTGGTGGTATCCAGGCCGCAAGTCGATCTTGGAAAACACCGTGGCACCCCGCAACTGGTCAAATAAGTCGTCGATCCTCGGCAGCGGATATCTGTTCTTGATGGTGACCCTATTCAGCTGTCGGTGATCCACACAAAGGCGTAAGGTCCCATCCTTCTTCTTCACAAACAGTACCGGGGCTCCCCAGGGAGACGTACTGGGGCTCACGAAACCTTTCTCTAAAAGGTCTTGCAACTGGGACTTGAGCTCTCGCAGCTCAAGCGGTGCCATCCTGTATGGCACGGTGGAGATGGGGCTGGTCCCTGGTACTAGTGAGATCTCAAACTCGATCTCACGCTCGGGTAGTAGTCCTGGTAACTCGTCTAGAAACACGTCGCGGTACTCTCTGACCACCGGGATGCTCTGGAAGTCTGCCACAAGGCTGGGCTCTGCCACCACACAAGCTAGGAAGCCCTCACACCCCTGGCTCAAAAGTCTCGCCGCCCGAAGTGCCGAAATGCAACTGAAACCTCCATCCACTGGCTGTCCGTGAAACTCGAAAGAAGGCAACTCCGGAATAGAGAAGACAATCTTCCTCTCAAAACAGTCCACCAAGGCGTGGTAAGCGGATAGCCAATCCATCCCCAGAATCACTCGAAAGTCCTCCATCTGTATCATAATCAGGTCAGCTGGCAGGCTATGTCCCCCGACGCTGACCTCGCAATCCGTGTACACCTCCTTAGCTACAAACGGCTGACCACTCGGACCTCTGATTACGAACGGATTCTCTAACAGTGTATAATCCTGGTCCAAACTAACTGCGAAACTGGCTGCGACAAATGAGTGCGTAGCGCCGGAATCGAAAAGCGTGTAAAGGAGTCTGTCGGAAACTGAAACCATACCTGCTACCACCGATCCCGAAGCTCTGGCGTCCCTGTGTGTCAGGGCGTTGATACTCCCTTCAGCTCTAGGTGCGGACGAAGCAGCCACACTTTGCGTCGGACGGGTAGGTGCTGGTCGGTACCCTCCTCGTGACTGCTGTCCTCCTCCTCGCGCCTGGTAACCGCGGTCTCCTGCGCGTCCTCCAGTGCTCTGCGTGGGAAGTATCTGCTGACCTCCTGCCCTAGATGGGCAGTCCCTCCTGATGTGGCCCGGCTGGCCACACTGGTAACAGAGTGGAACCCGACTCCCGCCCTCAGTGGGTCCCTACTGTCGGCTGGGCGGGGGTCCGGTGCTGGCGACTGGCCCCTGTCAAGGGCCCCCAAAGGCCACTGATGGCCTTGTAAAATGTGACGGCTCTCCTGCGGACGCCACGTGTCTCCTCTCTCGCCGGCCCTGTGAAAAGTCTGGCTGGAAGGGCCTCTTCCGCCCGCCGTCAGTGTCTCGCGCGGACGGGTTGGTCTCCTCGTAAGTCATAGTTGCCTCTACCACCCTCGAAAACGTAGGTAGCTTCAGGGGTTTGACATACCCCCGAATCGCAGGCCGGAGCCCCTCGGTGAACCTCCAATGGCACTCCTCCTCAGTAGCTATCGCTATCGCTGCAAAGCGGGATAGCTCCAAGAAACGCGTGCGGTACACCCTCACGGCCATCGTCCCTTGGCGGAGAGTGTGGAACTCCCACCTCCTTTGGTCCTGCCACGTCTGGGGAAAGTACTGCTCGCAGAAGAGGGCGACGAACCGATCCCAAGTCCGCTCGTCCCTCTCCTGTCCCCGGACAGCCCTCCACCACCTGTGTGCCGCACTCTCCAGCTGGTACGTGGCAAAGGTCACGCGGCACTCCACCGGGGGGCGAAGGGTGTCGAAAATCTTCTCCAGTTGCTTGATCCAGTCCTCTGCCTCGGTCGGGTCCTCATCCCCCTTGAAGGAGGGGGGCTTCAGCTTCCGGAACTGCCCGAAGAGCTCGAAGTGGCGCTGCAATGGGGATGCTGGTCCACCCCCAGTGTAACGACCCGATTCCCGAGTCCCTACGAGACACGAGAACCGGACCGACTCTACTAATCCCAAGACCCAGTCGTCCAACGAGGAAGTAACCAAAAGACAGTAAAATAAACCACATTCAGCATGAATATAACTAACAGTAAGAAAGTACAGCAGTAAGGAAAGAAACTACTACAGTAGGCACCACCACAACAGTAAAACAACATTTATCATATAACAAAAACTGCAGGTAAAGAAGGTACAGCGGAAACAAAAACTACTCACTAGAACAGAAACAAAAAGGGGTACAAAGCTGTGGTAACTCTACTGGACCCTACTCGGCCCAACGTCCTCTGCAGCCGCCGACCCTGGCTGCTCAACACCTGGTCCTGAAAAAGGTAACGAGTGTAACACGTCAGCAAAACGCTGAGTAGAGTGGCAAACTAACTAAAGGCAACAGTAGAGTGTACAGGAGCTGTTATGTTCTATTACTTCCTTTATTTACATCTTTCAATTTTTCTCACTATTTCATTTATTTCTCAGATCCTTTACTTGATCTCGGATGTCCTCGTGGGACGATCTTGATTGCAGTCTTTTCCAAAAGTAGAAGTAGCACGTGGTGCTCTCCTGGCCGGGAGAGTCCCCCGTGGTGATCCTACCCTCAGTCAACCACCCCAAGGTCACTGACAGACGTAACGGTGACTACGGCACGCGCGATAAACGCACAGGTAGCTAGCCCGCACTGGCACACGGTCAGTCGTTTCCGTTAACGGGTGCGCCCAAAGCACAGCACGGAACCAGGGCAGAGCCCTCTCAGAAACAGGGGTCCAACCCCTCTACAGTAACCAAACCGGGGCCTTGCCCCTCCACAGTCCGCGCACCCTCGCCTGACTACCCTGGTTTGCCCTAGTGGGCCTAAGAAGTCGGTGAAGGAGGCTAGCAGAACCCCGGGGCCCGTGGGGTAGCTAGTACTCTCCTAACACTACTAGCTCTCCTCGGTACTACGTACACGAGGGCCAACAAGTCGGTACAGAGCGACCAATCCTAACCCCGGGTCCCTGGGGCGGCTGGCCCCACTCTGCACTAAAACAGGTACAGGTACTTCCCTTGGTACTGCGTACCCAAGAGACAGTACAAACTACATCTCAGTTCCATTCCTTTTTCTTTCCAGGAGTTCCACTCCTAATTTCCCGTAGGGTTCCAGCTCTTTATTTCAGAACATCATATGTTTCACTTTCCAGATTCACGTTCTCAAATTCCATGATCTCAAACATGTTTCTTTGTTCATAACAGGCAGCTGTTAATTAATTTTACAGGCAGCTTTATATATTCCTTTCCAATTTTCCAAGACTGCAGTAATATACATTCCACTAGTTTTTCCACACTAGGATTCATGCCATATCCTAGGATCTATCATACAATCTAGTTTTCCGGCCCTAGGATTCATGCAACACCTAGGAGCTATCATTCCATATATTTCTCATTCCTAGGATTCATGCAATGCCCTAGGTTCTAGTTATGGTTCCATACTTTAACAGATTTTATTAATACTTAAAGCCACTCTACCAGGTACAACGGGAGTAATGGGGGCGTGATCGGGAATCCCGCGCGCCTCCGCGACTCTCAAGACTGCAACCGAACGAGGTCCTATCACAAGGATCAAACACAAGGAGAGTCTCAAAACAGGATATAGCTACTGTAGGCGGGTAGAGGAATAAATTCTGAAACGAACGCAACTCGAATCGCGGAAAACGGAGCCCAAACGGGCCCTAAACGGGTCGAGAAAGACAATACTGTGCAAAATTAGACGTCTGGAACTCCTTCCAGACGTCTTAAACGGTGGATCAGAGAATTACCTGTTCGGCTTGGTTCCCTGGACGTCCAGAAGTCTGTGGGGACGTCTGCCTAGATCCAAGACGTCCGATGGTCCCTCCGGACGTCTGGAGGTCACTCCCGCCATCTGGTACAACTTCCAGACGTCTGATTCGCAAAGGATGACGAATCAGCGAACCTGCGCACAGCCAACCCCCCTCCCTCAGTACGGTCAGTCGACAAGAATGAAGAAGAAAGCGGAAACTCACCTTTCAGACGTCTGTATGATCTCACAGACGTCGACCTTGCCGTCTGGATATCAATCCAGACGTCTGATTCTGGAAATTTTTCCATAATCAGAACCTTGCTCAGCCTCCGCTCGCGATGCCGCCCGCGTCGCACCTCGCGCGTCTGCTGCTCAGCCCGCACAGGTCCCTCTCCACGACGCTCCGCGCCCCCCGCGCCCTCCGCCGGCCGGCCAAGCCGCTCCTGGCGAGCTCGCCCTCACGGCAGAGCCCCGCCCTCGCACGCTGTAGCTCCTCCGCGCTTACTGCGGCTGCCGCTGCCGCTGCGCCCTCGCGTCCGCTCGCTCTCGCGCACAGGCAGGAGAAGAAGGAGGAAGATGGTGGAGATGGAAGGGGAGGCGCGCCCCCCTTTTAACGCCGCGCGGAGAGGAGAGAGAAGGCAGTCGCAGCCGCCTGCAGCCGCAGAGAAAAAGGGCAGAATCGCAGGTCTGCGCGCAGGCGCGCAAACGAATATCCCGTGCGAGCATAACTGTTCGCCAGACGTCTGTAAACTATCCCGGACGTCTGGTCAGACGTCTGGATGTGATCCCAGACGTCTTGACAGACGTCTGGGTCACCTCCCAGACGTCTTAAAAGGCGTCTGGGGCACGCGCTCGTTACAATATAACAAACTCAAAGGAAGTTTCGTCCCCGAAACTTGCGCCAACTAGGGTGCGGGAAGAAGATGTCCAAATAGCCATAACAAACTCAAAGAGGACCGAAGCCGATCCGAAAAGACGTACCCGCGAAAAGCTCTGGGTACCGCTCCCGCATTGCCGCCTCAGGCTCCCAGGTAGCCTCCTCGTACCGCTGGCTCCTCCACAAAACCTTTACCAGGGGTACTTGCTTTCGTCTCAACCTGCGGACTGCTCGGTCTAGGATCTGTACTGGCCGCTCGGGGTAGGTCAGGTCGTCGCTCACCTCGACGCTCTCGTGACTCAGTACGTGGCTGGGATCGGCTACGTACTTCCTGAGGTTGGACACGTGGAACACGTCGTGCACACCAGAAAGCTGCGGGGGAAGGGCAAGTCTGTAAGCAACGGGTCCAACCCGCTCCAGGACCTCAAAGGGCCCTACGAACCTCGGCGCGAGCTTCCCTCTCACCCCAAACCGCTGCAAGCCCTTCATGGGCGAAACACGAAGAAAGACGTGGTCCCCAACCTCGAACTGCACTTCTCTGCGTCTGCGATCTGCGTAGCTCTTCTGTCTGCTCCTGATAGTGCGGAGTCGTCTATGGATCTGCTCAACTACCTCCTGACTCTGCCGGATCAACCTGGGGCCAACCTCCCACTTGGTCCCCACCCTAACCCAACTCAAGGGTGCCGTGCATTTCCGTCCGTACAGAGCCTCGTAGGGAGCCATGCCGATGCTCGAGTGATAACTGTTGTTGTATGCAAACTCCGCCAGGGGCAGGTGCTCCTCCCAAGAGCCCCTCCAGTCTAGTGCACAGGCACGCAAAAGGTCCTCAAGTGTCTGTATCGTGCGTTCCGACTGTCCGTCCGTCTGGGGGTGGTAAGCCGTGCTAAACCTCAACCTCGTCCCCAAAGCCTGCTGAAACTCAGCCCAAAACTGGGACGTAAAGCGGGTATCCCGGTCGGATACGATCTCCCGCGGAACTCCGTGTAGTCGCACCACATCACGGATATACCTCTCTGCCAACTGTGCTGGTCCCAAAGTGACTCGGATCGGCAAGAATCGTGCCGTCTTCGTCAATCTATCCACTATTACCCAGACAGCGTCGTGTCCTCGCTGGGTAACAGGTAAGCCCACCACCAAGTCCATGGTGATGCTCTCCCACTTCCACTCTGGCACTGGAAGCGGCTGAAGCGGTCCTGCAGGCCTCTGATGCTCGGCTTTCACCTGCTGGCACACTAAGCACTGCTGCACGAACTCACCCACATCCCGCTTCATCCCTCTCCACCAGAATTCGCGTCTCAAGTCATGGTACATTTTCGTGTTTCCGGGATGTATGGTGAATCTGGAACCGTGTGCCTCAGTCAGGAGTTCTCTCAACAGCTCCTCGTCTCTGGGGACGCACAGCCGTCCCCTCAAGCGTAACACCTGGTCTGTGAAAGAGAAGTCCCCTGGGTCCCCTGACAGTACTCTGTCGCGCAAAGACTGCAAGTACGGATCGGCCATCTGTCCCGTGATGATGCGGTCTATCAACTCTGGCCTGGTCTGCCGTGTCACCGTCACTGCCCCACAGTACCCTCGTAACTCTCGAGGTCGCCAACTGCCCACCTCCTCCAAAAGGCTCCAACTCTGTAACTGTAGACTGGCCAAGCGTGCGGGCGCCTTATGGCTCAAGGCGTCAGCCACCACATTGGCCTTTCCCGGGTGGTAGGAGATGCTGCAGTCGTAGTCCTTCAGGAGCTCCAACCAACGTCTCTATCTCATGTTGAGCTCCTTCTAGTCAAAAAGATATCTGAGGCTCTTGTGATCTGTAAAAATCTCGAAGGTCTCACCGTACAAGTAGTGCCTCCATGTCTTCAGCGCGAAGACAACAGCTGCCAACTCTAGATCGTGGGTAGGGTAGGTATGCTCATGGGGCTTCAGTTGCCGCGAAGCGTAAGCGACCACGTGACCCCTCTGCATGAGCACACCTCCTAACCCCTGCAAGGAAGCGTCCGTATACACAACGAACCCGCCACTACTGTCAGGGATGGTGAGCACGGGAGCCGAGGTCAACCTCTCCTTCAGCTCCAGAAAACACGCCTCACAGGCGTCTGTCCAAGCGAAAGGCACATCCTTCCGAGTCAACTGTGTCATAGGACGTGCAATCTGCGAAAACCCTCTGATGAACCGTCTGTACTAACCTGCCAGTCCCAGGAAACTGCGAATCTCAGTGACTGAACGCGGTCTCTCCCACCTGAGCACTGCCTCGACCTTGGCGGGATCCACCGCCAGGCCGTCTCCAGAGATCACATGACCCAAAAAGGTCACCTCCCTCAACCAGAACTCGCACTTGCTGTATTTGGCGTACAGCCTGCGTCGTCTCAGAGTGTCCAGAACCATCCGCAAGTGCTGTCCGTGCTGCGTCCGATCTCTAGAATAGATGAGTACATCATCTATGAAAACCACCACAAACTGGTCCAAGTACGGTCTGAACACCCGGTTCATCAGGTCCATGAAAGCAGCGGGGGCATTGGTCAGCCCAAACGGCATGACCAAAAACTCGTAGTGTCCGTACCGGGTGCGGAAAGCTGTCTTGGAGATGTCGGTCTCCCTGATCCTCAACTGGTGGTATCCAGACCTCAAGTCGATCTTGGAAAACACCGTGGCACCCCGCAACTGGTCAAACAAATCGTCGATCCTCGGCAGCGGATATCTGTTCTTGATGGTGACCCTATTCAGCTGTCGGTAGTCCACACAAAGGCGTAGGGTCCCATCCTTCTTCTTCACAAACAGTACCGGGGCTCCCCAGGGAGACGCACTGGGCTCACGAAACCCTTCTCCAAAAGGTCCTGCAACTGAGACTTGAGCTCTCGCAGCTCAAGCGGTGCCATTCTTTATGGCGCGGTGGAGATGGGGCTGGTCCCTGGTACTAGTGAGATCTCAAACTCGATCTCACGCTCGGGCGGTAGTCCTGGTAACTCGTCTGGAAACACGTCGGGGTACTCTCTGACCACCGGGATGCTCTGGAAGTCTGCCACGGGGCTGTGCTCTGCCACCACACAGGCTAGGAAGCCCTCACACCCCTGGCTCAAAAGTCTCGCCGCCCGAAGTGCCGAAATGCACCTGAAACCTCCGTCCACTAGCTGCCCGTGTACACCTCCTCAGCTACAAACAGCTGACCACTCGGACCTCTGATTACGAACGGATTCTCTAACAGTGTATAATCCTGGTCCAAACTAACTGCGAAACTGGCTGCGACAAACGAGTGCGTAGCGCCAGAATCGAAAAGCGTGTAAACGAGTCTGCCAGAAACTGAAACCATACCTGCTACCACGGATCTCGAAGCTCTGGCGTCCCTGTGTGTTAGGGCGTTGATACGCCCCTCAGCTCTAGGTGCGGACGAAGCAGCCACACTCTGCGTCGGACGGGTAGGTGCTGGCCGGTACCCTCCTCGCGACTGCTGTCCTCCTCCTCGTGCCTGGGAACCGCGGCCTCCTACGCGCCCTCCAGTGCTCTGCACGGGAAGTATCTGCTGACCACCTGCCCTAGATGGGCAGTCCCTCCTGACGTGGCCCGGCTGGCCACACTGGTAGCAGAGGGGAACCCGACTCCCGCCCTCAGTGAGTCCCTGCTGTCGGCTAGGCGGGGGTCCGGTGCTGGCGACTGGCCCCTGTCGAGGGCCCCCAAAGGCCACTGATGGCCCTGCACAACGTGACGGCTCTCCTGCGGACGCCACGTGTCTCCTCTCTCGCCGACCCTGTGAAAAGTCTGGCTGGAAGGGCCTCTTCCGCCCGCCGTCAGTGTCTCGCGCAGACGGGTTGGTCTCCTCGTAAGTCATAGTTGCCTCTACCACCCTCGAAAACGTAGGTAGCTTCAGGGGTTTGACATACCCCCGAATCGCAGGTCGGAGCCCCTCGGTGAACCTCCAAAGGCACTCCTCCTCAGTAGCTATCGCTGTCGCTGCAAAGCGGGATAGCTCCAAGAAACGCGTGCGGTACGCCCTCACGGTCATCGTCCCTTGGCGGAGAGTGTGGAACTCCCACCTCCTTTGGTCCTGCCACGTCTAGGGAAAGTACTGCTCGCAGAAGAGGGCGACGAACCGATCCCAAGTCCGCTCGTCCCTCTCCTGTCCCCGGACAGCCCTCCACCACCTGTGTGCCGCACTCTCCAGCTGGTACGTGGCAAAGGTCACGCGGCACTCCACCGGGGGGCGAAGGGTGTCGAAAATCTTCTCCAGTTGCTTGATCCAGTCCTCTGCCTCGGTCGGGTCCTCATCCCCCTTGAAGGAGGGGGGCTTCAGCTTCCGGAACTGCCCGAAGAGCTCGAAGTGGCGCTGCAATGGGGATGCTGGTCCACCCCCAGTGTAACGACCCGATTCCCGAGTCCCTACGAGACACGAGAACCGGACCGACTCGACTAATCCCAAGACCCAGTCGTCCAACGAGGAAGTAACCAAAAGTCAGTAAAATAAACCACATTCAGCATGAATATAACTAACAGTAAGAAAGTACAGCAGTAAGGAAAGAAACTACTACAGTAGGCACCACCACAACAGTAAAACAACATTTATCATATAACAAAAACTACAGGTAAAGAAGGTACAGCGGAAACAAAAACTACTCACTAGAACAGAAACAAAAAGGGGTACAAAGCTGTGGTAACTCTACTGGACCCTACTCGGCCCAACGTCCTCTGCAGCTGCCGACCCTGGCTGCTCAACACCTGGTCCTGAAAAAGGTAACGAGTGTAACACGTCAGCAAAACGCTAAGTAGAGTGGCAAACTAACTAAAGGCAACAGTAGAGTGTACAGGAGCTGTTATGTTCTATTACTTCCTTTATTTACATCTTTCAATTTTTCTCACTATTTCATTTATTTCTCAGATCCTTTACTTGATCTCGGATGTCCTCGTGGGACGATCTTGATTGCAGTCTTTTCCAAAAGTAGAAGTAGCACGTGGTGCTCTCCTGGCCGGGAGAGTCCCCCGTGGTGATCCTACCCTCAGTCAACCACCCCAAGGTCACTGACAGACGTAACGGTGACTACGGCACGTGCAATAAACGCACAGGTAGCTAGCCCGCACTGGCACGCGGTCAGTCGTTTCCGTTAACGGGTGCGCCCAAAGCACAGCACGGAACCAGGGCAGAGCCCTCTCAGAAACAGGGGTCCAACCCCTCTACAGTAACCAAACCGGGGCCTTGCCCCTCCACAGTCCGCGCACCCTCGCCTGACTACCCTGGTTTGCCCTAGTGGGCCTAAGAAGTCGGTGAAGGAGGCTAGCAGAACCCCGGGGCCCGTGGGGTAGCTAGTACTCTCCTAACACTACTAGCTCTCCTCGGTACTACGTACACGAGGGCCAACAAGTCGGTACAGAGCGGCCAATCCTAACCCCGGGTCCCTGGGGCGGCTGGCCCCACTCTGTACTAAAACAGGTACAGGTACTTCCCTTGGTACTGCGTACCCAAGAGACAGTACAAACTACATCTCAGTTCCATTCCTTTTTCTTTCCAGGAGTTCCACTCCTAATTTCCCGTAGGGTTCCAGCTCTTTATTTCAGAACATCATATGTTTCACTTTCCAGATTCACGTTCTCAAATTCCATGATCTCAAACATGTTTCTTTGTTCATAACAGGCAGCTGTTAATTAATTTTGCAGGCAGCTTTATATATTCCTTTCCAATTTTCCAAGACTGCAGTAATATACATTCCACTAGTTTTTCCACCCTAGGATTCATGCCATATCCTAGGATCTATCATACAATCTAGTTTTCCGGCCCTAGGATTCATGCAACACCTAGGAGCTATCATTCCATATATTTCTCATTCCTAGGATTCATGCAATGCCCTAGGTTCTAGTTATGGTTCCATACTTTAACAGATTTTATTAATACTTAAAGCCACTCTACCAGGTACAACGGCAGTAATGGGGGCGTGATCGGGAATCCCGCGCGCCTCCGCGACTCTCAAGACTACAACCGAAGGAGGTCCTATCACAAGGATCAAACACAAGGAGAGTCTCAAAACAGGGTATAGCTACTGTAGGCGGGTAGAGGAATAAATTCTGAAACGAACGCAACTCGAATCGCGGAAAACGGAGCCCAAACGGGCCCTAAACGGGTCGAGAAAGACAATACTGTGCAAAATCAGACGTCTGGAACTCCTTCCAGACGTCTTAAACGGTGGATCAGAGAATTACCTGTTCAGCTTGGTTCCCCGGACGTCCAGAAGTCTGTGGGGACGTCTGCCTAGATCCAAGACGTCCGATGGTCCCTTCGGACGTCTGGAGGTCACTCCCGCCGTCTGGTACAACTTCCAGACGTCTGATTCGCAAAGGATGACGAATCAGCGAACCTGCGCACAGCCAACCCCCCTCCCTCAGTACGGTCAGTCGACAAGAATGAAGAAGAAAGCGGAAACTCACCTTTCAGACGTCTGTATGATCTCACAGACGTCGACCTTGCCGTCTGGATATCAATCCAGACGTCTGATTCTGGAAATTTTTCCAGAATCAGAACCTTGCTCAGCCTCCGCTCGCGACGCCGCCCGCGTCGCACCTCGCGCGTCTGCTGCTCAGCCCGCACAGGTCCCTCTCCGCGATGCTCCGCGCCCCCCGCGCCCTCCGCCGGCCGGCCAAGCCGCTCCTGGCGAGCTCGCCCTTACGGCAGAGCCCCGCCCTCGCACGCCGCAGCTCCTCCGCGCTTACTGCGGCTGCCGCTGCCGCTGCGCCCTCGCGTCCGCTCGCTCTCGCGCACAGGCAGGAGAAGAAGGAGGAAGATGGTGGAGACGGGAGGGGAGGCGCGCCCCCCTTTTAACGCCGCGCGGAGAGGAGAGAGAAGGCGGTCGCAGCCGCCTGCAGCCGCAGAGAAAAAGGGCAGAATCGCAGGTCTGCGCGCACAGGCGCGCAGACGAATATCCCGTGCGAGCATAACTGTTCGCCAGACGTCTGTAAACTATCCCGGATGTCTGGTCAGACGTCTGGATGTGATCCCAGACGTCTTGACAGACGTCTGGGCCACCTCCCAGACGTCTTAAAAGGCGTCTGGGGCACGCGCTCGTTACACCCAGGCAACGGTTCCTCGTGCACAGAAGCATCGGAGGAAGGTGGGGGCAGCGGCGGCCCATCCCCTCCCCCGTGTCCAGCGCCGCGTCCGTCTTGTGGTCCCACGGAGGACTCCCCCTCTGCAGCCCCAGGAGGAGGTGCTCAGGGCGGTGGGTGGAGCTCCTCTTGTACAATGTCCTGTATCAGCCGGGCGAGGTCCTGGGCCTGGATGCCCGGGAGTGGTGGCTAGTCCACCGACACGTCAACAACGGCACGTCCACCTCGCCGACCTCGTCCTCGGCTGCGCCCGCGGCCAGTCTCGCCAGTCCCGCGACGAGGCATCTCCTGCAAGGAGACGCGAAACAAAACGAAAAATGTCAAAACAGACGGTACCTAACGAAACGTCTAAGAGCTCATGTCAAGAGATATGTTGTGGTGGCTACTCTAGTTATAGACATGTGAATTGGTTATTTTCCAGTCAGTTGATTTACTTCTCTGGACGACCTTGCTCTGATACCATCTTGTAACGACCCGATTCCTGAGTCCCTACGAGACACGAGAACTGGACCGACTCGACTAATCCCAAGACCTAGTCGTCCAACAAGGAAGTAACCAAAAGAGCAGTAAAATAAACCACATTCAACATGAATATAACTAACAGTAAGAAAATACAGCAGTAAGAAAAGAAATCACTATAGTATATACCACCACAACAGTAGAACAACATTCGTAACATAATATGAACTGCAGGTAAAGAAAGGTACAGCGGAAACAAGAACTACTCGCTACAGTGGAACAAAAAGAGGTACAAGAGAACAGTGGTAACTCTACTGGACCCTACTCGGCCCAGCGTCCTCTGCAGCCGCTGACCTTGGCTGCTCCACACCTGGTCCTGAAAGGTAACGAGTGTAACACGTCAGCAAAACGCTGAGTAGAGTGGCAACTAAAACTAAAGAAAACAGTAGGGTGTACAGTAGCTGTTATATTCTGTTACTTTCTTTATTTACGTCTTTCAATTTTCTCACGATTTCATTTATTTCTCAGATCCTTTACTTGATCTCGAATGTTCCTCGTGGGAACGATCTTGATTGCAATCTTTTCCAAGAAGTAGAAGTAGCACGTGGTGCTCTCCTGGCCGGAAGAGTCCCCCGTGGTGATCCTACTCTCAGTCAACCACCCCAAGGTCACGGACAGACGTAACGGTGACTACGGCACGTGCGATAAACGCACAGGTAGCTAACCCGCACTGGCACGCGGTCAGTCGTTTCCGTTAACGGGTGCGCCCAAAGCATAGCACGGAACCAGTCCAGGGTAGAGCCCTCTCAGTAACAGGGGTCCGACCCCTCCACAGTAACCAAACAGGGGCCTTGCCCCTCCACAGTCCGCGCACTCTCGCCTGACTACCCTGGTTTGCCCCAGTGGGCCTAACAAGTCGGTGTAGGAGGCTAGCAGAACCCCGGGGCTCGTGGGGTAGCTAGTGCCCTCCCTACACTAGTAGCTCTCCTCGGTACTACGTACACGAGGGTCAGCAAGTCAGTACAAAGCGGCCAGTCCTAACCCCGAGTCCCTGGGGTGGCTGGCCCCACTCTGCACTAAACAGGTACAGGTACTTCCCTTGGTACTACGTACCCAAGAGACAGCGCACAACTACATCTTTCTTTCTCAGTTCCATTCCTTTCTTTTTCCAGGAGTTCCACTCCTAATTCCCCGTAGGGTTCCAGCTCAGAACATTTAGGTTTCACTTTCCAGTTTCACGTTCTTACAATCCATGTTCTCAATCACGTTTATTTATTCATAACAGGCAGCTGTTAATTCAAATTACAGGAAGCTTTTTGTCCTTTTCCATTTTTTTCAAGACTGCAGTATTCATATATTCCACTAGTTTTCCCGTCCTAGGATTCATGCCGTATCCTAGGATCTATCATACAATCTAGTTTTTCAGCCCTAGGATTCATGCAACACCTAGGATCTATCATTCAATCTATTTCTCATTTCTAGGATTCATGCAATGTCCTAGGTTCTATTTATGGTTCCATAATTTAACAGATTATACCTAAAAGCCACTCTATCGGTTACAACAGGCGAACTGGGGGCGTGGTCGGGAATCCCGCGTGCCTCCGCAACCCCCGAGACTGCAACGGAACGGGGTCCTATCATAAGGATCAAACACAAGGAATTTCTCAAAATAGTATACAGCTACTGTAGATGGGTAGAGGATGTAATTCCGAAAAGAACGTAACTCGAAACGCGGAAAACGGAACCCGAACGGGCCCTAAACGGGTCGAAAACGACAAAACAGTGCAAAATCAGACGTCTGGAACTTATTCCAGACGTCTTAAAAAGTGGATCAGGGGTTACCTTACTCTGCGTGGTCTCTCAGACATCCAAAAGCCTGCGGGGGCGTCTGGCCTAGTTCCCAGACGTCCGATGGTCACTCCGAACGTCTGTAAGTCTCTCCAGTCGTCTGGCACGGTAGTCAGACGTCTGATTCGCGTTGGATGCGAATCCCACAACCTGCGTGTACCCATCTCTCTCTCTTAGTACGGTTAGTCGAAGAAAAAGGAGACGGAAATAACTCACCTTTGAGACGTCGTGCCCGACGTCTAGCTATCAGCCCAGACGTCTGATTCTGGAAAAGTTTCCAGAACCAGGGCGCGACTCGCCCTCCGCTTGCGACGCCCGGCCGCGCCGCGAGTGCTCCGCCTGCTGCTCGAGCTGCAGCAGGCCTCCCGCGCCACTCCGCGCCCGCTGCGCCCCAGCCGGCCGGCTCCCGCTGCCCCGGCAGGCTCGAGCCCTCACGGCCGATGCCTCCTCCCCCGCGCAGCACCTCCTCCTGCACCCACCGCGGCTGTCACCGCCGCCGCTCACCCTCGCACTCGCTCTCACGCACTGGCTGGAAGGAGAAAAGGAAGGAGACGGAGGTGACGGGAGTGAGGGAGAGGGCGTGGCCTTTTAAGGCCGCACGAGGAGAGAGAGCGCGACAGAGGGCGCAGGAGGGAGAGGGAAAAAGAGAGAGAGAGAATTTCCGCAGGTCTACGCGCTCAGGCGCGTAGACGAAACAATCGTGCCAAAATAACCGATTTCCAGACGTCTGTAAATGATCCCAGATGTCTGGTCCGACGTCTTGAGGTGATTCCAGACGTCTGGTCCGACGTCTGGGCCACCTCCCAGATGTCTTAAAAGGTGTCTGGAGCACGCGTTCATAACAAGATACCTACCATTGCAATGTTTTTATCATCTTCTCTTGCATTCACATGATGCTTTAGTTTCTCTCCCTCACTTCTCTGAGAGTGTACTTGGAATTTAGCCATTTATGCTCCTTATAATTATGGTATTTTATCATCTCTTGCCATTTTAAGTCAAACTCTGCCTCCTCATATTATACATAAATTCCTTGAATAACATATGTATAGAGGTTCCAATTCTTTCCAAATGTCCCAAATGTTTTGTTGCAATTTGCATGACATGAAAAATGCAAAGATCAGGGTATGAATTAGGCATGATATCATCAATAGCATTCCCTATAGCAATTTCTTGGTATATAAAATAGTCATAGGATGTTTTTGTTGATGTTCCTCTAAAAAGGTTTCAAATAACAGTTTAAAAGACTCTGTTATCTCATCATATAAAATGGTAGCACAAAGGAGAATCAACTACCTATGATGGTTAAATCCTATGAATATGCCAAAGGGCCTCATTTCTTTATTAGCTTTGAAAGTGGTATCAAAACTAACTACATCACCAAAGCATGAATAATCAATAAACATTTTAGCTTTAGCTCAAAAGATATTTGTTATTTGCTAGTTCCTCACAATCAAGTTGGGTGGCATTATAAAAGGAGGAATTTTTTAAGCATTGTTTTTGGAAGTATCCCAAGAGACTTCCTACCTCTCCATATTTGATTTTCCTTTGTCATTTTGAACGAAGGTGATATTTTTGGTCTAACTTGGTAAACCCAAGATTAGATCTTCGACCTACCAACCTTCCAACAAACTCACAAGCACCCTTCAACTTTACTCTAGAATCATCAGCTAAATCAATATGTGATGCTTGAGATTGAGTTATTTTTCATTGTAACTATATCATATAACTACACTTGGATAGATAATGACAGTGGTTATGTTCACTAACAAAATCACTACAATACATTTCCCAATGTCTTTGCTTCTTGAAATCATCATTCTTGTAAGGCAACCACATCTTATCTCTATACGTAGATTTTTTGTTATAATATCCCTTCTGTTAGAAACTCTAAAACCTTCTTTGTCACACACAAATTTGCAAGAGATGATTATATTTGTTTTCTTGTTTCTATTTACATATTCTTGATGAATATCGAATCCAATGCATGCATCATAAGCATTACACAATGAATATGCATCTTGTTCAAAGTCAAATTCTTGATTTAATTTAGGCTCATCTTCAGGGAGAGGAATGGGAAGCTAATCAGAGTAATCCATATTCAACAAAAGGACAATTATTATCCTCTAAATCCACTTGTTCATAATGCTGCCAATTTTGACAAAGTAATCTAATAAGTTGATTTCTCAATCCAACGTTAAAATTTTCACAATGGAAGAACTAGCACTAAGTTGTGTGTTGAAATAAAAATAATGTCCATTATCACCTTAAATAAATCATATATGATATGAAAAAATCATCAACAAACCTACATTATTGTGTTTTTAAAATGGAAAAGCCTCCAAAGACTAAAAGAGAGCGAAAAAAGAAAGTAGAAACGGAGAGTAACGCCATATCCATCCTACATGATTGGTTCTTTGCACACATGTGTCAGTTAACGTTTAAATTTGAAAAGAGAGCAAAGGAGAAAGCCAATCATTTTTAAAGTATTCTAATTCGTTACAACAGGTGGCAATGACATTTATCTATTAAAATAACTATGTTCTTCTTCTCTAAAAAAAAAATTTATATTTTTCTTCTTCCAAGAAAAAAAAAAAAAGACTTCTTTCTTTCTCATGAAAATAATGACAACATCACCATGTACATTCTTATGAATTTTCATGCATATGTACAACGAAGTCATTATCATTAAATAGCTAATGACACATGCATATATATCATTTTTAATTTCCAATAGCAATTGCATTGTCCATACAATGACAATTGTAATTACAATAATTTTCTCCAATAATATGACAATGTCATTTCAAATAAGAAAAGATAGGGATGAGCCAATGTAAATTAAAATTCTAATGATAACTCAAGTGAAAAAGATAGGATGAATAAATATAATTTGAGATGCTAATGGAAACTCAAGTAAAGAAAATATAAATAAATAAACTTACGTTGAGATGCCAATCTCACCTTTAAGTAAAGAAGATGCAGATGAATAACCCAAGTCAACATATCAATGGTAGCTTAATTGAAAAAAAATAAGTTAAACTACCAATGACACCTCAAGTAAAAAAAAAGGGATAATTTAAGTTGTGTTAAGATACCTATACCTCAATTAAGATTGGGATGAATAAACATGAGTTGAAATGCCAATAGCATCCAAATTAAAAAAGATTGGGAACTTAATATGTCAATAACACCTCAATTAAAAAAAATTAAAAAGAATGAACACAAGTATAGATGCCAAAGGTACCTCAAGTAAAGAAGCTAGGAATGAATTAACCTATGTTGAGATGTTAATGATAGAGCTTGAGATTGGAGGAGGTCACTTAGAGCCTCGGTAGAGCTCGGGGCCAATGGAGGAGCTTAGAGCCTTGGCGAAGCTCGAGGTTGGAGGACAAGCTCGAGGCATAGAAAAAGGTCGAGGCCAACAAGGAGCTCGCAGCTAAGGGGGAGCTAGGTGGAGCTTGAGATCGGTGGAAGAGGTCGAGCAAGGTTAAAGGTGGAGGTCCAAGCCTCAATAGATGTTGAGGATGGAGGAGTCGAATGAAGAGCTTGGCAGGCCTCAACGACCAATTGCCGATGAGTTGCAAGTTGCGAGTGGTGGTGGGTAAGTGTGGGTGGTGTGGGAGAATGGGATGGAATGCTCTTTTATAGCTATCTTTTGAATTCAAAATTGGTGGGCCCGATAGGGAGATGCACATGGAATCCCATTAGAATTTTAATTAGGATCAGAAATGCTCTTCGATATACAAGAGTATTTATAAGAAAGGACCAAAAGACAGAGTATTTTAAAATCTTACTTCTTGACCCTCTCTCTGCTCCACGAAAGGCACGTCACATGCATTAGCAACCAATGGAAGGGTGCCTCTCAATGACCCTTCTATCTTTATTTTCTTATTCATATAATTCATCTTCTACCACTTCCTACGCCAACCGTGTTCCCCCAACAATTTCCCTCCATTTTTTTTGTTTCCCTCCAATTTCCCAACCCTTGGATTAATGCCACATGCAAACAGTCAAAAGCCAGAGGATCCATACCCTTTACATAATCACTCATGTGGCATGCCACATCACTCTCATGTGTTTCATGTCTCGTGCTATGAGCCTTACATATAGCCTCAATACTATGCGGTTATATTGCACCTGCGCTACGATATTACATAAAACTGATATTACATTAGTCATGGACATAGCACACTTACTAGACTAGCATACATGCAGTATCTATGCTACAATATTCATGAATATAATACCAATCAGTATTGGTGGTACAATACTTATGAATGCATGGATTCTGTAGTGCTAGTGTTTTCTAGCAATGTAGTACTAGTGTGCTATAAGACTAAAATGTTATAGCATGTATCTTCTTCCTCCAGGATGGTAGATCGGCTTAAAGGATCCAACTTTCTTATCTGTAGCCCCTCCCTTAATATCTCCACTTCCTCACCTTCCATCTTCCTTCCACCTCTTCGACTAGCTCTTCCATCATTTAAGCCACCTTTATCGAAAAGAATTAGGCTTCACCACAAAGTGGCAGCAAATACTTTGTCATAGGAAGTACACCCATTGCAAAAACTATTATTCCTCAAAAGCTATAGCACATGGAGAGGGAAGCTTCTAAAGCATGGTCTATATTCATTTTATTTAGTTAGAGAACGATATAACCATCATCACAACTAGCTAGCAGGGTCGCGAATTATTCCTGAATTCACCAACCATCGTCCTTTCTAATTTTGGTTTATCATCAACTAACAATAACCCAAATGTACAAACAACCAAAAAATAATAGAACTCTCTAAAAAAGAAGCTATTGTTGCCATCATGAATTGCATCATCTATGCTCCAAGCTCTCAACCCATACTTGAATAGAACATGGCTAATGATGAGGGAAGAAATTTACCCTTAGGAAACAAGGTCTAAGAGGCCCATTTACCTACTTAAGAGGATCCAAGCCCAGGAGGACTTGGCAAGAGCAAAAGAACCCCAAACTGGATCCATTCACGGACTCAACAACCACATTCTCTTAAGTTTCTGGTTGATATCTCTTTATGATTATATCTTATCTACACGAGCCCTTATCAATTTGAACCCACCTTAGCTCGAGCTCAACTCATTATGCTATCAACCCTAATTATTGGGCTAGGGTATGGCTCATTAACCTATCGAGCTAGGATCAGGAACCCATATCAAGCTGAGCTTAAGTCGAGTCTATCAAGGTTGAGATTTTTGGACTACCCTAGTTGTAGGATGTTATTTATAAGAAGCGAGAAGGATCACACAAGGGCCTAGAATCAAAAGGAAAAATTTTGGTAAAGATTCAACACAAAAACGATGAGAAAATGGGGGAGAAAAGAACAAGAAAAAGAAGAAAAAGAAGAAAAAAATGCGAAAACAAGAAAAATATATATCACCTAGTCAACTCGATCACACACTCAAATGACGGAAGGAAGAGCTATGTGCACCCTTCCCATGAAGTCAATGCCCACCTGAGCAGTCCTGTCACGACCTGGTCCCAAATCCCTACAGGATCTTAGACTGGCTTGCTTCGGTTTATCCCAAGATCTAGTCGCCCAACAAGAAATAACCAACTAACATTCAACAAACCACAATCACACAAGTACAGTAACTAAACAAAAAGAAAGTTTCAATAAGTGGAAAGAGAACAGTGATA
Source organism: Thalassia testudinum (assembly GCA_037157565.1). Lineage (NCBI taxonomy): Eukaryota > Viridiplantae > Streptophyta > Magnoliopsida > Alismatales > Hydrocharitaceae > Thalassia > Thalassia testudinum. The sequence continues at coordinate 37,035,819 of JAZHRO010000012.1, read as the reverse complement.
TTACGACCATCACATCAAAGAGTACATGTAATAGAATACAAACTATAAAACTCACTAGCAGGCAGTAGAACTAAAGCTAGGCTCGACTAGGCCCAGCGTCCTCAGCAATCGGTGGCTCGGGCTGCTCAAATCCTTGACCTGTACATAATATATTTGACTGGAGTCAGCTAAAGCTGAATAGAGTGGTGGCTAAGAAGTAACATGAATTAATATAAAGTTTTCCATTTTCTAATCATATTATACATGTGGGTGCGTAGAGATCTCTAATTAGGATTTGTTAATTAATCATCTGGTTCCCCATAGGAACGATTTTGCTTGCAGCTTCCCGTGATATAGGATGCCCACGTGGCACTCTCCTGGCTGAAGGAGTCCTACCGTGGTAGTCCTATACTTGGTCTATTACCCCGAGGTCGCGGTCGTGACGTAGCGGTGACTACGACACACGTGATAAGCGCGCAGGTAGCTACCCCGCACTGGCACACGGTCAGTCGTTTCCGCTAGCAAATACACCTCAACGTACAGTGCGGAACAGTGTAGGGCCTTGCCCTCTCAGAACAGAACAGGGGTCTTGCCCCTCCTCAGTCCACGTACCCTCGTCCGACTACACCGATTTGTCCAACGGGCTGACGAGAGTCAGTGTAGGGTGGCCATACCTAGCCCTGGGCCCCCTGGGGTGGATAGCTCCCTCCTACACTAAGTAGCTCACCTCGGTACCACGTACACGAGGGCCAGTAAGAGTCGTCGTAGAGTGGCCAAACCCACCCTGGGTCCCAACCCAAGGGCGGAAAGCTCCCCTCTAAACTACAAGGGATGGTTGCTCTCATCGGTACGAAGTACACGAAGGTCAGCTTACCTCTCTTATCAGTTGTCCATAGGCAGCAAAATCCCACAACCATCTAGTTCTTCGAGGTACGGTGTTCTTGTTTACATTCCCCGTGGGGTTCGTACAGGAATTTCTTTATCACATCCGGGTTGAAATGTTCGGAACAATAGTTCAATTTCCATTTTATTACAGTAGGGGTCCATTTAGCTAAAAACAGGCAGCTCTTGATTACTCAATTATTCATATGCATTTTCTTCTAACCCTAGTGTTCATGCCAAGACCTAGGGTTCAAGAATCTATTCTCGAATATATGTTTATTCCTACCTAGGGTTCATCTCAAGTCCTAGGATTACTTACTCGCATGTATTAAATTAGAGATTTAAGGTTGTAACCACTCTACCTGGGTAACCAGGTGGAATGGGGGCTCGTACAGTGGCTCCCGACGTCTCCACAAGTTCTGTACACCCGACGGACTGGAGACCTAAACATGAATTGATGGGCCAAAAGGTTCAGAAGGATGTAAACAAGGTATCATTATACAGAGAAACTCGTATGGAAAACGAAGACAGTTCGTTTGCGAAAAAGCAATAATAATAGGGCCTTACACGACCCTAAAACACGCTATCAGACAGAAATCAGACGTCTGGAACACAATGCCAACGTCCAAGGACTTTGTCAGACGTCTGGGGGTGCTCTCGGATGTCTGAAATTTCCTCGGCTACGCTCCCGCCCTCTGACACATACGTACGTTGTCAGGACTTGTCAGAGAGGAAAAGTACAGAAAGTAGATCACTACCAGATGTCTTACCCTACCTTCGGATGACCGGTAAGACATCTGGGTACCTCCCTGGTCATCTGATTCCTCAGAAAAAGGATTCCGTGGATCCGCTATTGGCTCCCTTGCCTACACGGTGCTACGCCCTCAGCTCTCGCGCTTCCTCTCGCTCGGGTGTTCCGCCCTCACTCCGCTCTCACTCCCTCTCGGCTATGGGGTGGCGATGAAGAGGAGGGGGGAAGAGGTATATAACGGGAGAGGAGGTGAGGGGAACGGAGAGACGAGCATGGGCGCGGAGTGGCATCGCAGGAGAAGGCGCGGTGAGGGAGGAAGTATGGCACTCGTACACTACGCGCTAAAAGCATTTCCAGACGTTTGGTGAACATCCCAGACATCTTAAATGGCCAAAGGGGTGGTGGGTCGTTTCAATATAACAAACTTAAAGGAAGTTTCATCCCCGAAACTTGAACTGACTAGGGTGCGAAAAATATAACGTAGTAGGTATAACAAACTTAAAGAGGACTGAAGTAGGTCAGAAGAGTCATACCTTCGAAGAGTTCCGGGTACTGCTCTCGCATCGCCGACTCAGGTTCCCAAGTTGCCTCCTCGTATCGCTATCTTTTCCATAGAACTTTCACCAGGGGTACTTCCTTCCGCCTCAACCTCCGAATGGCTCGATCTAGTATCTGTATTAGTCTCTCGGGGTAGGTTAGGTCATTTCTCGCTTCGATGCTCTCGTGGCTAAGGACATGGCTGGGGTCGGCGATGTATTTCCTGAGGTTGGACACGTGAAATACGTTGTGCACTCCAGAAAGCTGGGGAGGAAGGGCAAGCCAGTAGGCGACGGGTCCTACCCACTCTTAGACATCAAAGGGTCCCACATATCTTGATGCAAGCTTCCCTCTCATCCCAAACCGTTGCAAGCCTTTCATCGGTGAAACACGGAGAAAAGCGTGATCTCCAACCTCAAATTGTACCACCCTACACTTCAGATCGGCGTAACTCTTTTGCCTGCTCCGGACAATACGCAGTCGTCGATGGATCTGCTCGATCACCTCCTGACTCTGGCGTATTAGATGGGAGCCGACCTCCCATTTGGTCCCCACCTCTACCCAACTCAAGGGGGTCGTACACTTTCTCCCGTACAGGGCTTCATATGGTGCCATGCCGATGCTCGAGTGGTAATTGTTGTTATATGCGAATTCTTCCAGCGGCAAATGCTCCTCCCAGGAGCCTCTCCAGTCCAATGTGCAAGTGCGCAGAAGGTGATCAAGGGTCTGAATGGTGCGCTCTGACTGTCCGTCTGTTTGGGGGTGATAGGCTGTACTGAATTTCAGACAACTCCCCAAGGCTCGCTGAAATTCTGCCCAGAACTGGGAAGTGAAACGAGTGTCCCTGTCTGAAATGATTTCGCGGGGAACCCTGTGAAAGCGTACTATGTCCCTGATGTATCTCTCTGCCAACTGTGCTGGTCCATAAGTAACTCGGATTGGCAGAAACCATGTTGTCTTCGTTAATCTATCCACAACCACCCAGACTACATCGTGCCCTCTCTGTGTCATAGGTAGCCCCACTACCAGATCCATAGCGACACTTTCCCACTTCCATTTTGAAATGGGAAGTGACTGCAATGGACCTGCGGGCCTCTGATGCTCGGCCTTCACGTGTTGGCATGTCAGACACTGCTGGACAAAAAGGCCAACATCCCACTTCATGTCTCTCCACCAAAAATCACGTCGTAGGTCGTGATACATTTTCGTGTTCCCAGGATGTATGGTAAATCTGGATCCATGAGCCTCAGTCAAGAGCTCCCTTAATAGCTCCTCATCTCTAGGAACGCACAAGCGTCCCCTCATACACAGAACTTCGTCAGTGAAAGAGAAATCTCCTGGGTTTCCTGCCAATACTCAGTCCCGCTGTGCCCGTAGATATGAGTCCATCATTTGTTTAACCATGATGCGATCCACCATCTCTGGTCATGTCTACCTCGCGACTGTCACTGTCCCACAATACCCTTGTGTCTCCTGGAGTCACCAGCTGCTCAACTCCTCTATGAGCCTCCAACTTCGTGCTTGTAAGCAAGCCAAGTGGGCGGGCGCCTTTCGGCTCAGGGCGTCAGCTACCACATTGGCTTTTCCCGGGTGTTAAGAGATGCTGCAATCGTAGCATTCAGGAGTTCCAACCAGTGTCTCTACCTCATGTTGAGCTCCTTTTGGTCAAACAGATATCTGAGGCTCTTGTGGTCAGTGAAAAATCTCGAACGTTTCTCCGTACAAATAGTGCCTCCAGGTCTTCAACGCTAGGACCATTGCGGCCAGTTCTAGGTCATGGGTGGGATAGTTATGCTCGTGGGGCTTCAGTTGCTGCGAAGCATATTCGACAACATGACCCCGCTGCATAAGTACACCCCCAATCCCTGCAACAAGGCGTCTGTGTAGACGACGAATCTGCCGCTACTGTCAGGAATGGTGAGTACAGGAGCTGAAGTCGATCTCTCTTTCAGCTTCTAAAAGCAAGACTCACACTTGTCTGTCCGGGCGAAGGGTACGTCCTTCTGAGTCAAATGAGTCAAAGGACGACCAATCTACGAGAACCCTTGGATAAATCGTCTGTAATAACTAGCCAGCCCCAGGAAACTACGTATCTCAGTCACCGAACGCGGTCTCTCCCACTTGAGTACTGCCTCTACTTTGGCTGGATCCACAGCTAAACCGTCCTCTGAGATCACATGGCCCAGGAAGGTGACTTGTCTCAACCAGAATTCGCATTTGCTGTATTTAGCATATAATCTATGCCGCCTCAAGGTGTCTAAGACCATGTGAAGGTGTTGCTTATGCTGTGTCTGGTCCCGTGAATAAATGAGCACGTCGTCGATGAAAACAACCACGAACTGATCCAGATACGACCGAAAAATGCGGTTCATCAAGTCCATGAAGGCGGCAGGGGCATTGGTCAATCCAAATGGCATGACCAAGAACTCATAGTGGTTGTACCGTGTACGAAAGGCTGTCTTGGAGACGTCGGTCTCCCTTATCCTCAGCTGATGGTATCCTGACGTCAGATCTATCTTTGAAAATACCGTGGCACCCCTCAGCTGGTCGAAGAGGTCATCTATGTGTGGTAACGGGTACTTGTTCTTGATGGTGACACGATTCAGCTGTCTGTAGTTAATGCACAACCGAAGAGTACCATCCTTCTTTCTCACGAATAGGACGGGGGCTCCCCACGGAGAGGCACTAGGCCTTATGAAGCCTTTCTCTAGCAGGTCCTGTAGCTATGTCTTGAGCTCTTAGCTCAAGCGGGGCCATTCAGTATGGTGCTAAAGAAATGGGCCCTGTCCCTGGTATCAGTGCGATCTCGAAGTCGATCTCGTGCTCAGGTAGCAGTCCTGGCAGCTCCTCTGGGAAGACGTCGGGATACTCACTGATCACCGGAATACTCTGTATACTGTCCACGGGGCCGGAATCTGCTAGAACGCAAGCAAGGAAGCCCTCGCATCCTTGACTCAATAGCTTCGCTGCTCGAAGTGCGGAGATGCATTTGAATCCTCCGTCTACAGGTTGGCCATGGAACTCGAAGGGAGGCAGTCGTGGTATGGAGAAAACGATCTTCCTTCCAAAACAATCTACAAGGGTGTGGTATGCGGCCAACCAGTTCATCCCTAAGATTACACCGAAGTCATCCATCAGGATTATGATCAGGTCTATCGGGAGACTGTATCCCCCTATCATGACCTCACAATTAGCGAGAACCTCCTCGGCAACAAATACCTACCCACCTGGTCCTCTAATCAGGAAGGACTTCTCTAAAAGCACACTGCTCACTCCCGTGCAGACAGCGAAACTTGTAGAAACAAACGAAAGCGTGGCTCTGGAATCGAAAAGAGTGTAGACGAGTCTGCTGGAAATAGTAACCATACCTGCCACTACAGAGCTTGAAGCTCTGGCATCTCCGTGAGTTAGGGCATTAACACGCCCTTCAATCCTTGGTGCAGAAGAAACAGCCGTGCTTTGGGTCGGGTGGGAGGCAGCGAGCCGGTACCCTCCTCATGACTGCTGTCCTCCTCCTCGAGGCTGGTGTCCGCGGCTGCCAGATCGGCCTCCAGTGCTCGGTGCTGGGAGTGTCGGCTGTGCCCCAGTCCTAGATGGACAATTCCTCCATATGTGACCCGGCTGGCCACACTGATAGTAGAGGGGTACACGACTTCCCTCTGTCTGTTATCCCTGCTGGTGACTGGGCGGGGGTCTGCTGCAGTTGGCTGATCCCTGTCGGGGACTCTCATAGGTCCCTGGTGGACCCACAGAATGGGACGGTTCCCCTGCTGGTGTCTGGTGCCTCCTCTCCTGACGACCCTGTGAGTGCTCCTGTGGGTAGGACCTCTTCCGTCCTCCTCCATCAATATCTCGTGCGGATGGGTTGGTTTCCTCATAGGTCATGGCAGCCTCGACTACGCGGGAGAAGGTAGGCAGCTTCAGGGGCTTTACGTACCCCCGGATGGCGGGTCGAAGACCCTCGCTGAATCTCCACAAGTGTTCCTCCTCGGTAGAAACGGCTGTCGGGGCAAAGCGTGACAGCTCCAGAAAACATGTACGGTACGTGCTAACTGTCATTGCTTCTTGGTGGAGAGTGTGGAACTCTCGCCTCCTTTGATCCTGCCATGTTTGTGGGAAGTACTGCTCACTGAAGAGCACCCTAAATCGGTCCCACGTCAGTTCTCCCTCCTCCTGTCCTCTGATCGCCTTCCACCACTTGTGGGCTGCACTCTCCAACTGATACGTGGCGAAGGCCACGCGGCATTCTGCAGGAGGATAAAGGGTGTTGAAGATCTTTTCCATTTGTTCCAGCCAATCTTCCGCCTCAGATGGCCTTTCCTCCCCCTTGAAAGAGGGGGGCTTCAGCTTCTTGAATTGGCTGAAGACCTCATGGTGTAGCCGCAACAGAGGAAGGGGTGCACCTCCAGGCAAGGAAGACTTGTGTCCCGAAGTGTCTGAAGGGGGCGGTAAAGGATCACCCCTTCCCCCTACTGCTCATCCCGCGCTGTGGTGGCTTGCCTGCCCCATGGAGGATTCCCCCTTCGCATCCCCAGGAAGGGAAGGCTGAGGAGGAGGCTGATGGAGCTCCTCACAGATAAGACTCCGGATCAGTTGGGTGAGGTTCGGGACCTGGATGCCCGGGAGGAGGGGTGGAGCAACTCTATCTTCAGCCATCGCTCGTCCTCCCTTGTGACCACGTCCTCGGCCTGCCTCAATAGCTCCCTGGAAAGGCATTTCCTACTCAAAGATTTAAGAGGAACGAGATTATTGGTGCCTGTTTGACCAAAGAGGAGACGTGAGACTCGGTTACAATAACCAAGGAAAAAAATTGTGATGGCTATCTTAGTTACATGTACAAGTGTGGTGTTTCCCAGACTACTTGGTTCATTTCTCGGGACGACCTTGCTCTGATACTATCTTGTCACGACCCGGTCCCAAATCCCTACAGGATCTGAGACTGGCTCGCTTCGGTTTATCTCAAGATCTAGTAGTCCAATAAGAAATAACCAAGTAACATTCAACAAACCACAATCACACAAGTATAGTAACTAAGAAAAAAGAAAGTTTCAATAAGTGGAAAGAGAACAGTGATATTACGGCCATCACATCAAAGAGTACATGTAATAGAATACAAACTATAAAACTCACTAGCAGGCAGTAGAACTAAAGCTAGGCTCGACTAGGCCCAGCGTCCTCAGCAGCCGGTGGCTCGGGCTACTCAAATCCTTGACCTGTACAGAATATATTTGACTGGAGTCAGCTAAAGCTGAGTAGAGTGGTGGCTAAGAAGTAACATGCATTAACATAAAGTTTTCCATTTTCTAATCATATTATACATGTGGGTGCGTAGAGATCTCTAATTAGGATTTGTTAATTAATCATCGGGTTCTCTATAGGAACGATTTTTCTTGTAGCTTCTCGTGATATAGGATGCCCACGTGGGACTCTCCTAGCCGAGGGAGTCCCACCGTGGTAGTCCTATACTCGATCTATTACCTCGAGGTCATGGTCGTGATATAGCAGTGACTTCGGCACACGTGATAAGCGCGCGGGTAGCTACCTCGCACTGGCACGCGGTCAGTCGTTTCCGTTAGCAGGTACACCTTAACGTACAGTGTGGAACAGTGTAAGGCCTTGCCCTCTCAGAACAGAACAAGGGTCTTGCCCCTCCTCAGTCCGCGTACCCTCGTCCGACTACCCTAGTTTGCCCAACGAGCTGACGAGAGTCGGTGTAGGGTGGCCATACCTAGCCCCGGGCCCCCTGGGCGGATAGCTCCCCCCTACACTAAGTAGCTCACCTCGGTACCACGTACACGAGGGCCAGTAAGAGTCGTCGTAGAGTGGCCAAACCTATCCTGGGTCCCAACCCAAGGGCGGCAAGCTCCCCTCTACACTACAAGGGATAGTTGCTCTCTTCGGTACGAAGTACACGAAGGTCAGCTTACCTCCCTTATCAGCTGTCCATAGGCAACAAAATCCCATAACCATCTGATTCTTCGAGGTACGGTGTTCTTGTTTACATTCCCCGTGGGGTTTGTACAGGAATTTCTTTATCACATCCAGGTTGAAATGTTCGGAACAACAGCTCAATTTCCATTTTATTACAGATGGGGTTCATTTAGCTAAAAACGGGCAACTCTTGCTTACTCAATTATTCATATGTAGTTTCTTCTAACCCTAGTGTTCATGCCAAGACCTAGGGTTCAAGAATCTATTCTCGAATATATGTTTATTCCTACCTAGGGTTCATCTCAAGTCCAAGGATTACTTACTCGCATGTATTAAATTAGAGATTTAAGGTTGTAACCACTCTACCTGGGTAACCAGGTGGAATGGGGGCTCGTACAGTGGCTCCCGACGTCTCCACAGGTTCCGTACACTCGACGGACTGGAGACCTAAACATGAATTGATGGGCCAAAAGGTTCAGAAGGATGTAAACAAGGTATCATTGTTACGAACGCACCCAAGATGTTTTTTTTAAGACGTCTGGCCAGACGTCTGGGATCTATTTTCGGTGGCATGCGGGACTGCGTCTGCGCGCAGGCGCGCGCAGACCCGCAACCGTCTTCCTCTCTCTTTTTCCCTCTCTCCTCCTGCGACCGCAGGCGCAGCACTGTCCGCTCTCTCTCTCTCCTCCTCGCGCGGCCTTAAAAGGCCACGCCCTCTCCCTCATCCCGTCACCTCTGTCTCCTTCCTCTTCTCCTTCAACCAGTGCGCGAGAGCGAGCGCGAGGGTGCAGCGGCGGCGGCGACAGTCGCGGCAGGTGTGGGAGGAGGTGCTGCGTGGGGGAGGAAGCGTCGGCCGTGAGGGCTCGAGCCTGCCGGGGCGGCGGGAGCCGGCCGGCGAGGGCGCAGCGGGCATGGAGTGGCACGGGAGGCCTGCTACAGCTCGAGCAGCAGGCGGAGCACTCGCAGCGCGGCCATGCGTCGCGAGCGGAGGGCGAGAGGTGTCCTGGTTCTGGAAACTTTTCCAGAATCAACGTCTGGGCTGATATCCAGACGACGGGCACGACGTCTGGAAGACTGTCCAGACGTCTGAAAGGTGAGTTATTTCTGTCTTCTTCCTTTTCTTCGACTGACCGTACTGAGAGAGAGAGATGGGTACGCGCAGGTTCGGTGATTCGCCATCCAACGCGAATCAGACGGCGGGAACGACTTCCAGATGTCCTGGGTGACCATCGGACGTCTGGGAACTAGGCTAGATGCCCCCGCAGGCTTCTGGACGTCTGAGAGCCCACGCAGAGCGAGGTAATTCCCTAATCCACTTTTTAAGACGTCTGGAAGAAGTTCCAGACGTCTGATTTTACACTGTTTCATCGTTTTCGACCCGTTTCGGACCCGTTCGGGCTCCGTTTTCCGCATTTTGAGTTGCGTTCTTTTTGGAATTACATCCTCTACCTGTCTACAGTAGCTGTATACTGTTTTAAGAAGTTCCTTGTGTTTGATCCTTGTGATAGGACCCCGTTCCGTTGCAGTCTCGGGGTCGCGGAGGCACGCGAGATTCCCGACCACGCCCCTATTACTCCCGTTGTACCTGGTAGAGTGACTTTAAGTATAATCTGTTAAATTAGGAAACCATAAATAGAACCTAGGACATTGCATGAATCCTAGGAATGAGAAATAGATTGAATGGTAGATTCCTAGGGTGATGCATGAATCCTAGGGCTGGAAAACTAGATTGTTTGATAGATCCTAGGATATGGCATGAATCCTAGGATGGGAAAACTAGTGGAATGTATGAATACTGCAGTCTTGGAAAATGTGGAAAGGAAATACTAGCTGCCTGTGAATTGAATTAACAGCTGCCTGTTATGAATAAATAAACGTGATTGAGAATATGGATTGTAAGAACGTGAAACTGGAAAGTGAAACCTGGATGTTCTGAGTTAAAAGAGCTGGAACCCTACGGGGAATTAGGAGTAGAACTCCTGGAAAGTTAATGGAATAGAATTGGGGAAGTGAGCTGGCCCTTGAGTACGGAGTACCAAGGAGAGCGACTGTCCCCCCTTTTTAGTGCAGAGCGGAGCCAGCCGCCCCAGGGACCCGGGGTTAGGACTGGCCACTCTGTACCGACTTGCTGGCCCTCGTGTACGTAGTACCGAGGAGAGCTACTAGTGTAGGGAGGTACTAGCTACCCCACGGGCCCCGGGATTCTGCTAGCCTCCTACACCGACTTGTTAGGCCCGCTGGGGCAAACCAGGGTAGTCAGGCGAGGGTGCGCGGACTGTGGAGGGGCAAGGCCCCTGTTTGGTTACTGTGGAGGGGTTGGACCCCTGTTACTGAGAGGGCTCTACCCTGTACTGGTTCCGTGCTGTGCTTTGGGAGCACCCGTTAACGGAAACGACTGACCGCGTGCCAGTGCGAGTTAGCTACCTGTGCGTTTACCGCGCGTGCCGTAGTCACCGTTACGTTTGTCAGTGACCTTGGGGTGGTTGACTGAGAGTAGGATCACCACGGGGGACTCTCCCGGCCAGGAGAGCACCACGTGCTACTTCTACTGTTCGGAAAAGACTGCAATCAAGATCGTTCCCACGAGGAACATTCGAGATCAAGTGAAGGATCTGAGAAATAGATAAATTGTGAAACAATAGAAAGACGTAAATAAAGGAGGAAAGAAAATTTAAAACAGCTACTGTACACTTTACTGTTTCTTTAGTTTAGCTGCCACTCTACTCAGCGTTTTGCTGACGTGTTACACTCGTTACCTTTCAGGACCAGGTGTTGAGCAGCCAGGGTCAGCGGCTGCAGAGGACGCTGGGTCGAGTAGGGTCCAGTAGAGTTACCACTGTTCTCTTGTACCTCTTTTTGTTCCGTTATAGTGAGTAGTTCTTGTTTCTGCTCTACTTTTCTTTACCTGCAGTTCATATTATGTTATGAATGTTGTTCTACTGTTGTGGTGGTATATACTGTAGTGGTTTCTTTCCTTACTGCTGTATTTCCTTACTGTTAGTTATGTTCATGCTGAATGTGGTCTATTTTACTGCTCTTTTGGTTACTTCCTCGTTGGACCACTAGGTCATGGGATTAGTCGAGTCGGTCCGGTTCTCGTGTCTCGTAGGGACTTGGGAATCGGGTCGTTACAATCATTATACAGAGAAACTCGTATGGAAATGGAGACAGTTCATTTGCGAAAAAGCGATAATAATAGGGCCTTACTCTGCCCCAAAACACGCTATCAGATGGAAATCAGACGTCTGGGAAAGGTCCCAGATGTCTTAAAATAGTTCTCAGGATACCTCTCTTGATGTTCCGCTATCAAATGTCTGGAACTCAATGCCGACGTCCAAGGACTTTGTCAGACATCTGGGGGTGCTCCCGGACGTCTGAAATTGCCTCGGCTACGCTCCAGCCCTCTGACACATACGTACGCTGTTAGGACTTGCAGAGAGGAAAAGTACGGAAAGTAGATCTCTACTAGACGTCTTGCCCTACCTTCGGACGTCCAGTAAGATGTCTGGGTGTCTCCCCGGTCGTCTGATTCCGCGGAAAAAGGATTCCGTGGATCCGCTCTTGGCTCCCTTGCCTGCACGGCGCTGTGCCCTCCGCTCTTGCGCTTCCTTTCGCTCAGGTGTTCCGCCCTCACTCTGCTCTCACTTGCTCTCGGCTATGGGGTGGCGACGAAGAGGAGGGGGGGAAGAGGTCTATAACGGGAGAGGAGGTGAGGGGAACGGAGAGGCGAGCATGGGCACGGAGTGGCGTTGCAGGAGAAGGCGCAGTGAGGGAGGAAGTATGGCGCTCGTACACTATGCGCTAAAAGCATTTGCAGACTTCTGCTAAACATCCCAGACGTCTGGATAGACGTCTTAAATGGCCAAAGGGGTGGTGGGTCGTTTCAAGTCCTTTTGTCGCATCCCATACACATGACCAATACCAAATAGGGATGTCAATCTGGTACTCCTTAACGGAGAACAGACTCAACCCGATTCGATTTGAACAGGTAAAACTTGCTCCATTTAATATTTAGGCGGGTGTGATTTTTGGATGCAAACCTTATCAGGTTTGGGTTCTAGTATAAGGAAAGGTACCCTCGAACCCTATACTTGATATAAATATATTATATATACAAGACTCTAAAAATTAATTCCAAACATTCTAAGACTCTAAGACTCCCAACTCTAGAAATTTCAAATGTCCCAAGACTCCTAACTTCTCACAACAGCTTGCTCATGTGACCATGAGGTCTAAAAGTAGTCACAATCTCTCACATCTCTCGAACTTATAATTTTTCAAATGCCATCTCAACGTCAACTTCTATCTCGAGTAGTACTACAACGTGACGTTTCCTATCCTCTCCTCTCTCCTATGTACTGTCCAAATTCTATCTCAAGTCTCAACATCAGGACTTGCTCTCCTCTCTCATATGATTATCTCCACCACCATTAGACTGTAGCGTGACACCAAATTCCATGTCAATGTTAGGACATGACTCATCTCCTCTCTTATGTGATTATTTTTTGTTATAAATCATGAAATATATTTATAATATTGGTATTTTCTTTTTTTGTTGTGATATTTTTGTTTGTTTTACATATCCTCAAAAAGATGGTTATGTTCAAGAAATTTAATAATGGAATATACATTTTTTCCTTATGATATTTTAAAATGATGGTACGATATATAGACTAACATGTTAATGAGAACCTATTAATTAAATGGGTGCCCATTAATTTAACGGATATGGGTGGGTTTTCTTGGTTGTATTTGGGGTAATGGATTTATAAATGAAGATGGGTTTGAAAATAATAAAATTTGACCCCCCGTTAACATTCCTAACAGCAAAGTGGCATGGAGGCCCAATAGGGCATTGGGCTCGTTTTTGGGCATGAAAAAAGGGGTTGCAATAGAAAAAAGAGTATAAAAGGAAACAAAGTCCGATTGGGCTATTTGACGCCTCCAGCTCATTCCTAAGCGAGATTTCACAGAAATAATCCCATTCCTAATGGGACTTGGAGTACTCTAGCCTCTGTGAACTTGCCAAACTTTGCACAAAATTGGCACCAATCCCAATGATTTTTAGGATTTAAGGATGCTTCACTACTCTATAAATACCCCGTGAGACACCTTGGCTCTCTCTCTCTCTCTCCAACAAATCCCCCCACCCACCCCCTCACTCAGCCACCACCATCACAGCCATTCATGTGTCGTCACCACCTCGCTGAGACTCCCTCCTACTCTCTTCCTCTCTCCATTCTCTCTCTTTCTCTACTTTAGTTTAATTGTAGTTGAAGTTGTACTTTCAACATTAATTTGAGTAATGCATGTGTTGCTTACTTAATTTGTCTTAATTTCATTAGTTAAATACTTAGTATTTTTGTTTTGCAGTTCATGTGCATTAGGTTTTTATTTCATAGTTCATAGTTAGTTTATAAATTAGTTCCTTGCTTTTTATGCAATTTGCAAGACCTTTTGTGCCGTTTCTTGCATCTTACATTTAGGTTTCCACCAAATTTTTTGCTTAGATTCCTTATAGAAAAAAAGTAAAAATTTATTTTTTTCAATCCATGTGTTGTTGTGATTTAGTCCTCTTAATTTTATAAGATTTTGCTGCATGTTCTATAGTGTGTATTTATGCATGATTTTTGGTAAATATCTCAAATAAGTTGATATCTACTCTCTAGAGCTTTTTTAGAATTTTTAGGTCACCATGGAATTGTTCAATTCTACCCATGTATTGCAAGTCAATCCCTTGGTTTAGGATTAGTGTCTATCTTTCATTCTAAAATCTCAAAAAAAAATCATAAAAAGACCCAAAAAAATCTTTAAAAAACATATTAGGTTAATAATTAGTAATTTTGACAATTTTACTTCTTTGAAGATGACTCACACTCCCATCATACATATTCCTATTTATTTCAAGAGTTCAGAATTTTATAAATGATTGTAATTCCACGCACAACGACACTCTTATCACCCGTGGGATTTTCACAATCAGTAAAGTATGAAGTTTGAGGATCCTAACCAAGTTGTGAAGAGTTTAGTCCTTATTAATTCATCCTCTTTATGCAAGTGTTACTCATCTTCTTGATCGGATTGTACTCAATGCATCAACATTTTACCTTGGTTGCTCACACAAACTCCAATAAGTTCCACATTCTCTTGATCAAGAAAGAATGGGTCACATATTGACCAACTCAATCTTTTATTCCTTACTTTAATTAGTCCATCCATAGCTTGAAAACATTATATACTTTTGACTTTCAATTTAGAAGACAAACAAGGGCATAGAGAAGGCTTAAGTGTTAGGTGAAAAATAGAATAGTGAGAGCTTGAATGGTAACACTTTTGAAAATCACAATTTGGATGAGTTCATTTTGGAATATGTAGTAAGAGAATCACATCAAGTCCTTTCATTGACAAGATGATACCATGATATAAGCCACCTTTCAAGATTCCTCATACCATCTCAGGATCATTAGATGACTAGTCAAGTTAGACATAGAACTCAAGAAATTGAGGACATTTCTAGGACTTTAGACCGAAACTTTGTTTGATAGCTATGATTCATTGATGTGAATTCTAATCACTAAGCTTGTTCATCTTGTTTTATGGACTTCTTGATCACCTGATTCTCATATATGCATAACTTTCCTTGAGTTTCGGGGGATAAACCTAAGATTTTAAGGTTGTTATATTTATAATGATATGAAATTTAAATTCTCAAGCCATTTCAGAGTCAAGTGCATCAAGACGAACCTGTTGACATTTGTCAAGCACGAATTGGGTCAGCATACTAAGAAAAATAAGAAAATACATGTTTTGGTCAAACCTCAGTTAACCCTTTATTGTAACTTGCTCAAAAGGTGTCATATTTGGTATTATTGGATTTATCTCATTACGCTTGACTTTGAAATAGGTTGGGAATTTAGGATTTGAGTCATTACACTCTATCAACAATAAGTCCTACATATTTCCATACAATGTTGCTACTGAAACTTAGTTTCTACAAACTCATCAACACCCAGTAAACATACACTTATTACATGAAAATCACCTAACCTTGGAAATTATGCACATCTACTATGATTTCAATTTCCACTTAGTAATGTGGTTGTATCAATAGATTTAAATTTGCTTATTTGTAACCTTTATAAATACATTTGCAATTATTGCATATCGTAGTTCAATTTAACTCTAATATGCAAGCTCAACTAAAAACTTCAATTTTAAAACTAACTTCATGAGAATTTATAAATGTAGATATTGATAAACATAAATCTACATTTAGATACAAATTTAAACATAATGTTTGCAACTTTCACAGAAACATAATGCAAAAGAAAAAAAATAAAATTTCACAATTAATGCATAAATGTGCAAATGAATGGTGCTTCCAAGAAACTTTTAGTCAAGATAGTCTTATTCCATGAAAGCCACCCAACTTAGGAAATTGTATTGATTTGTCACATTTTTAGCCTTTTAAGACATCTGGAGTCTCAGCTAGACATCTATCCAGACGTTTGGACCCTTTTTCAGACGTTTGAAAATGAAATCTTTGTACGCACACTGCGCCCTACGTGCGAGCGGCGAGCAGGACCTTCTCCTCTCTCCCTTCCTTTTCTTTCCCAAACCTTGTTGAACGTACGAGTTGCTACACTAACATGTTCGGTTTTAAAAAAAACCTGTCGTTATAGTTTGAAAGCGAAGAACTCGTGTTCAACAAATAAAATTTATACCGAAATGAAAATTCCGGGTCGAACACAGGGAGGCTACGTCGATCTATATTCGCAATTATATTTTTTTAGAATTTTTCTTGAAAAACGAGGTGATGTAATTACAATGAAGCCATAACAACAATCAGACTAAAAAGGGAGAGAGAGAGAGAGAAAACATGCATTCAATAATTCAAAATGTTTATACAATAAAACCAAATAAGAATTACACTAGAAAGCGGGAATCAGCTACACTAGAAAGTAGGAAAATTCTACACTAAAAAGTTGTAAAGAAGAATGGGAGAGAGAAGTTATCCTCCTCGACGATTGTTTGGAGGATGAGCCAGATGGAACGACGCTTGGACGAAGGAGGATGGAGCAGGACGAAGAAGAAGAGTGGGAACGGGGCAGCACGTCATCGTCGTCGTGGGATCCACTTCCGAAAAGGGGACGAAAATTTGACTTTATCTCGCGAGGAGCATCCCGGGCGTGGGACAAGGTTCTCTTGAGCTTTGGAGAGGTAGAGAAGAGAAGGAAGGGATGAGAATTTCGTGTTAAGTGGCTCTCCTTTTATAGTTGCAAGGAGTGGGGGCAATTTGGTCATTACAACTCTTAAAACATTATTTCAGGACCTTTAGTGACGGATAAAACTGTCGCTAAAGGTCTGAACGAGGGTGTAGTGGGCGGCGTGCACACGCCCGCTCACTTGCCTGCGCCCTCAACGCACGCGCACGTCCAGCCATTCTCAGTCGGCTGATCGTGAGATCAGACGGCTTAGATCATGCTACACCTGCCTCCTCAGTGCGCGCCCGATCGCGTACGATGCCGCATTACCGCCGTGCGTGAAATAGCGCGTGAGCTCTATCAGGCGCGTGCGACCGTTCGATCACAATCTGACGCTCGCCCACGCTCGCTCGCCTGCACCCCTCACCCACTTGTTGCAAATCGATCCCGCGCCAGCACCTCGCGATAAGGCGCTGAATTGCTACACTACGCCATCCAAATAGTCGCGTGGATGAAATCAAGCGTGCGCATCCACAGCCGTTGGATCCGTTGGATCAAGATCCAACGGCCCAGATCGCTCGCTGGATCTTCTTTGGAGAGGCAACGGCGGTCTTGAGGGTCGGTTGGATGGCTGAGATGGCGCCACGTGGCACCATCTTGGCCGTCCATCTTCTGGATGATGTAGATGGTGCCACGATTGTCGGATTGCGTCGATTTTCGTGCCATTAGGCTGCGATCGTTGATCCGAATCCATCTGTGCGGTTGGATTTGTCGTTTGAAGTGCGGATTCACACTATATTTGCCCTTGATCTTCTAGGGTTCCTCAGTTACTATTTGATGCTACAGATGTCTGATTAGGGTGATCTTGAAGTCGTTGAACTCCAATCGTCGCCTTGATCACATCTGTACGGTTGGATCTTTGATCCGAGGCCCCAATAAAAAGTTTGCCCTGTCCAAAAATATAAAAGGAGACAATTAACCTCCATTTTATTCAAACTACTCAAAATGCAAGATGATGCATGTTATGCAATATTTATAGCATGCAATGCAATCGTATGCTTAAGAACATGCATAAATAGACATCTTAAGTAGTGTAAACGTATTTACATCATACCCTCATGCCTATCTTTTGCTAGTCCCTAGCAAAAACTATATGCTATTTATAAAAGAATTAGGTTAGATTATTTGGGCATAAGTTATTTTCAATCATTAAGAAACTGTCTACTTAGGATCTGAACTTTCAAAGACACAACAGTGCTCAAGTATTTGCCAAAATGCAGACCGCCTCAAGCCCTCGCCTTACTTAAAGATAAATTTCTTTTTCGCTTTTTCCTCTTTTCTAATTTTTTTTTTGAATTTTCAAGTTTTAGGGTTTAAGAGTGGCTTTTTACGGTCATTCAAGTCACCCAAGATTTGATGAGAATCCTAAGTTCTAAGCATCTTATTGTGAATGTGATAGACTCGTTGACCGGCAGTTAAAATGGACTTCGGATTTCTACGCCTCTAAGTGACCTAAAAAGAATTCTGCCTAAAGGTGTATCTTTACAACAGGTAACTTTCTCCCTACTTTTATTTTTTTATAGGGTCAACACAAGGGTGAATCCAGTGTATATCTCCCCAGTTTATTCTACTTCTCTGCTTCTTCCTAAGTGTTTTGTGAATTTTCAGTGCATTTATTGAGCTGGGTTTTGGACAACTGGTCGATGTGCTATTACCACCGACAACTTGCCAGCCATACTCGTGCGGCGAAGTGTGGTTTATTTCTTTTTTTCTTTTCTTTTCTCCTTTTCTTTTTGATTTGTTTTTTTTAAGTAGGTGGCTTCCCTTATCTAAGATTTACCTAAAGGTAGCAAAAAGAGAAAGGTCCAGTGACTGGGCTCTGGACAACCTACCTATGGGCTGTTACCAATGATAACTTGTCAGCCATATCACCCTAGAAGGTTCATTAGCTACCCAATTTTCGTTAGAATCGCCGAACAACGAGTCAGTGCAAAGAAAGTATGTAGATGCTTAAAACTCAAAAATTCCCTCAAATCAGAGGGTGGGTTGATAAGTCATGTACTTATCACCCAAACTTATTTATTCCAATTACGATAGAATTAAAATGGCGAGGACTCGAAAGACAAATCCACATTTTAGTGGATACACGGGCTGATTAGGTCCAAAGACCTGAAGGGTCTTTGTATTCAGATCCTAATGTAAAATTTTCTAAGATTGAAAAGTCCTAATGTCCAACTAATCATTCTTAATTTTGATTATTTATTTATTTATTTTTTATGTATAAATAAGAAGAGAAAAATAATTTACATGAATTTCACAAAGCTGACGAAATGATTCAAAAATGAATCCACCCCTCCATTCCTAGCTGATGCAATGTCCTCATTGAAAAAGAGACATGAAAGAAAGGGTAGAATATGAAAGATGTCACCTGAATATAAAGCTCGTATCAGCCTTGTGTCATATGTACAACTGCTGAGTTTAATGCCGTCAGCTAGGAGAAGTCCAGCCAAAGAAGTCACAGAATCGCTAGAGCAACTGTGTCTTAGATGGGTTCTGGAAGAATATGGTCAATAACAGGCTTTAGACATTGATCGTTGACTTTAAATGTGTTACCCGTCTTTGGGTCAGAAATCTGAACGGCTCCATTTGGAAAAGTCTGGTCAATTATGAATGGGCCATTCCATTTAGATCTAAGTTTGCCAGGAAAGAGCTTAAGTTTAGAATCGAATAACCAGACCTTTTGGTTCGGCTGAAAGCTCTTGTGGGAAATCAGTTGATCATGTAGAGCTTTGGTTCGAGCCTTGTAGATCTTGGCATTCTCATATGCATCATTTCTAAGCTCCTCCAACTCAGATAGTTGGAGTTTCCTGGTCTTCCCAGCTAAATTCAGATCTAAATTGCATTGTTTGATCGCCCAGAATGCGCTGTGTTCAATCTCTACGGGTAGATGGCAAGCCTTTCCATACACCAAAGGGAATGGAGACATGCCGATGGGCGTTTTATACGCCGTACGATAAGCCCAAAGAGCATCCTCAAGCTTTTGAGTCCAATCCTTGCGATCAAGCCTAACCGTTTTCTGCAGAATGTTCTTGATCTCTCGATTGGAGATCTCGACTTGTCCATTCGTCTGGGGATGGTAAGGTGTGGAAATTCGGTGATTAACCCCGTATTTGGCCAACAAATTCTGGAATTGGGCATTAGTAAAATGAGTGCCACCATCACTGATAATAGCACTCGGAATCCCGAACCTATTGAAGATATTTTTCTTGACAAAATCGATGACCACCTTGTGGTCATTGGTTTGGGTGGGAATCGCCTCAATCCATTTGGACACATAATCAACAGCAGCAAGAATGTACTGATGTCCAAATGAAGGGAGAAAGGGGCCCATGAAATCGATGACCTAAACATCAAAAATTTCGACAGGAAGAATTGGGTTTAGGGGCATCAGATCTCTCTTAGTTATGCTCCCGAGTGCCTGACATCGAGAACATGACCTTGAGAAATCTTGAGCATCCTTGAATAAAGACGGCCAATAGAAGCTAGATTGCAAGATTTTTGCAGCCATCTTTTTCCTGGAGAAATGTCCACCACACCCAGATTCATGGCAGAACTCGAGTATACTGTTGAATTCATTCACCGGTATACATCGGCGAATAATCTGATCAGAGCCGATGCGGTACAGCTCAGGGTCCTCCCAGAAATAGTATTTAGCCTCAGATTTGAGTCTATCTCATTGTTGCTTGGTCCAATCCTGGGGGATTTGACCAGAGGCCAAATAGTTAATAATGTCAGTAAACCAAGGGGTGTGGACACCTAAAACTGTAAGAATAGTTTCATCCAGAAAAGTGTCAGCAATCGATTTATCTTGATTTCAAGATCAAATTCTTGAAGCAGAAGAATCCAACGAATAAGTCGAGGTTTACATCCTTTTTGGCCAAGAGATGTCTCAAGGCCGAGTGGTTGGTATAGATGATAACATGAGACCCTAAGAGATAAGCCCTGAATTTTTCTAAAGCGAACACTACAGCTAGTAATTCCTTTTCAGTAACAGTGTAATTCCTCTGTGCTTCATCCAGAGTTTTACTAGCGTAGTAGATGACAGAGGGCTTTCTATCAATTTTCTGACTCAAGACAGCCCCGACCGCGTAATTAGAAGCGTCGGTCATGATCTCAAAAGAGGCTGTCTAAATTGGTGGTTGCAAAACTGGAGCACAGGTGATTGCTGTTTTCAGGAAATCAAATGCCTTTCGGCATGATTTGTCGAAAACAAACGACGTTTCTTTGGCAAGAAGATTACTCAAGGGACGAGCAACCTTCGAGAAATCCTTGATGAATCTTCGATAGAATCCTACATGGCCAAGAAATGATCGGATTTGTTTAACAGATGTGGGAGGAGGAAGTTTAGCGATAGCATCAACCTTAGCTTTATCCACTTCAATTCCCCGTTCAGAGATTACATGACCCAAAATGATGCCTTCTTGGGTCATGAAATGACTCTTTTCCCAGCTAAGGACCAATCGTGTTTTGATACATCACTTAAGAATCAATTCCAGATTAGCTAAACAAGAGTCAAATGATTCTCTGAAAATAGAGAAATCATCCATGAAGACTTCCATAAACTCTCCCACCATGTCAGAAAATACGGCTAGCATACACCTTTGAAAAGTCGCAGGTGCATTGCAGAACCCAAAAGGAATCCTACAAAAAGCAAAGGTTCCGTAGGGACAGGTGAAAGTAGTTTTTTCCTGATCCTTGGGATGGATAGGAACTTGGTTGTATCCCGAGTAGCCATCAAGAAAATAGAAGTACTTCTGCCCGGCTAATCTTTCCAAGATTTGATCGATGAAAGGCATGGGAAAGTGATCCTTTTTAGTGGCTGCATTCAACTTCCTATAATCAATACAAACCCTCCAAGAGGAAGCTGAATGAGTTGTGACAGATTCTCCTCTCTCGTTAATCACAACGGTAATCTCGGCTTTCTTCAGAACAATCTGTACGGGACTTACCCAGGGACTATCAGAGATTGGATAAATAATTCCTGCATTGAGCCACTTGATGATTTCCTTTTTGACCACTTCTCGCATATTTGGATTTAATCTCCTCTGCATCTGACGAGAAGGGCGGGATCCATCATCCAAGAATATTCTATGATTACAGTAAGATTGCTCGATTCCCCTGAGGTCATGAATGGTCCAACCAATTGCCTCCTTATGTTCCTTCAGGACCTTGATTAATTTAATTTCTTGCTCCTTTGTCAATTTAGCACTGATAATCACAGGGAGCGTCTTCTGAGGTCTTAAAAATTGATATTTCAAATTCTCATGCAATGGTTTCAATTCAAGCTGGTGCAGGTTGATGATTGATGGTAGGGTAGATGCTGAAGATTCAACAAGAGGAAGAGGTTGTTAGTGAACAAAATCAATAACCTCTTCAGAAGATGGCAGGCCAGCCAAAGAGGGTTGTAGGTCAAATTCCTCATCCAAAGAGGAACTTTCGATTGAAGAAACCATCAAACAAGTTTCAATGTTTTCATTATCCTCATCAAGTTCCTCAATAAATCCACAATCCTCAAATTTGTTGATCGCCTTAAAAATATCTAATTTCATTCGTTGATCCCCAAAGGAGATTTTCATGCTACCACTTTTACAATTAATGTTGGCCTTAGCGGTAACCAGGAATGGATGCCCTAGAATGATGGGCGTGTTCCTCAGATTATCAGGTACATCCATGTCAAGGACAAGAAAATCTACAGGAAAATAGAAATCCTTGACCTTGACTATAACATCTTCAATAACGCCTCACGGATTTGTGACCGAGCGGTCTGCTAACTATAGCGTTACTGAAGTTGGCCGAAGTTCACCTAATCCAAACTTCTGGTAAAGAGAAGTCGGAATTAGGTTGATGGATGCACCTAGATCCAAAAGTGCTCTATCAAATGTGTAATCTTCGATGATGCAAGAAATCAACGGAGCACTTGGATCTCTCTTTTTCTGAGGGAGGTGGTGCAGGATAACAGAACTAGCCTGCTCGGAGAGTACCACCTTCCTCGGAACAGATTCTCTCGACTTACGCCTTTGTGTACATAATTCCTTTAAAAATCTTGCGTAAGCCGGTATGTGCTTGATAACATCAAGGAGCGGGATATTGATCTCAACATTCTTAAATAGATTCAGAAGCTCCTCATTGCTATCAACAGACTTCTTCTTTGATTTGATTAAGGCTTCAGGAAAAGGAATATGAGTCAGATCTTTGGAATCAGGTTCCTGAGCCTTGATTTCTCCTCTAGAATTCTCCCCTCTCTCCTTAGGTTCTTCAGGATTCAAAAGATCAGAATAGTATGGTTGTGGATCCTGAGTCTACTTACCACTCCTCAAAGTGACAGAATTTGCAGATGCATAAGAATTTGGGTCTTGGGGTGGGTTAGGAAAGATTGGAGGGGCTTGATTAACCATGAATTGTTGATTTGCAGAAGAAGAAGAAGAGGATGAGGAACCCTGCTCAACCACCTGAGCATGTGCATGTGGGTCCCTCTGATTTCCGTACCCATGGGCTTGGTTGCCCGAATTCATAATATTTTGCAGGTTGAGTACGAGTTGGGATGGTACAGATTCGGGTTGATGAGAATTAGCAATGAGCCCGGACTGCAAGTTGTCCAGCAAGGTTTTCATTTGCTGCATGAGCTGGAGCATGGATCCTTGCATCTCTACCATTTATCGGTTCAAATCAGCCTACCTTGCGGGTTGACGGGCATTCCAAGCTGGCTGATTGACCTGATTTGGAGGCAACTGAGTACATACTTGACCCTGACCCATTGGTCATTGCAGAGCATAGTTGCTGTGTCAGAATTAGGTCTATTGCCCCAGGTTTTTCCAAGAGAAGTTAGGGTGGTTTCTCCAACCTGGATTATAAGCATTAGAGTAGGTGTTGGATCTAACATTCTCTTGTACAATACAAACATCCTCATAGGGTGAGGATGGAGAGAAAGAAAGGGAAGGATCAGAAAAACTGGGATCAAAGGCCCCAATTTGGAACCCATGGGGTTCCGAATAATGCTGACTCACAGGTTGAGCCACATCGAGTTGATTCATGAACTCCTGTCCAGAAGGAGCTCGTGACGAATGGAATCCCGAATTTTAGGATTGAGTGGATCGAGAGTTGTTCATAGAATTGCCGGCCATCCACTCTTCCATTCTCTTAGCAACCAAATCCACCTTATCAAGTTTGTTACAAATCAATTCCATATTAAATGAATGAGAGTCATGGACTTCATTGACATTTGATCTTGGCTGCTGGGACTGGTTAAATGTATCCATGGAGGCATGATTGATTGAATTCTCACTAATTTCCTCAAATAAATCATGTGCACTATTTGCATCTTTATTGAGGAAATTGCCTCCGCAAGAAGCATCCACATGATTTCTGAGTTGCTCAGTCAACCCATGATAGAAGATCTGCACGAGTTGCCATTTCGGCACCTCGTGGTGTGGACACCTCCGTAATAGGTCCTGGAATCGCTCCTAGGACACATGAATCTGCTCCCCCGTCAGCTGGGTAAAGGTAGTGATTGCCCATCTTAAAGCATTGGTACGTTTGACTGGGAAGAATTTCTTCAGAAAGACTGATTTCAACTCATTCCAAGTTGTATTTGGTCTTCCTATTATTCTATACCATTGCGCGGCCTTATCCCTAAGAGAGTGGGGGAAGAGCTTCATGATCATTTGCTCCTCGTTTACGTTTCATGCCTTTTTGGTCTGACCAAAGTGGTCAAGTCCTCCAAGTGCTGAAACGGATCTTCGGAGCCAAGCCCATGATAATGTTTAATCAGGCTTAACACCTAGGGCTTGATTTCTACATCACCGGCTGGAATCTGGACGTTTCATCACCTAGGGCTTGAAGGATCATAAAAATCCTTTAAGGGCTGAGTGCCCTACATTCTCTGGAACCATTCCTGCATTCTCTACATTTGTTCCAGCTGCCTTCGAAATTCTTCCTGTGGATTTCCAAGCAGAGGAGGCTGTTGGTCGGCCATGGGATCAATTTGACCAAAATACAATTTGCGCCTCCTAGAATACTCTAATGGTCCTTCCAATCGGGAATTCAATAACCGTCTTCCCAGCATAAACTAGGAGAGGGTCGGAAGGACTGGGGATAGGGACCCTGCAACACAACAAAACAAGGCTATCCTTAAGTGGGGTAGCCTAAGGATCTACTGATTCCCAAAACTTACCTTAAGAGTGTAAATAATTTACTCTACTTGCGTCTGTTCAATCCAACCAGTTAGAAGGAGGGACTGGGGAGAAGGTTTTTCCTTCGGCTTTCGCCTCCTGTTCCTAGTGTATCCCCCAGCCGCGGTTGTTTGACGCTACTCCCCTAGCTAGACATCAGATTAATCAGTACAAGTAGGTTAATCAAAGACAATCTTAGACTAGGCCCTGAAGAGCGAATCAGACCTTAAGGCCAACCTCTACTCAATTTTATTAAGGCGTGGGATTGTGGTGCTTATGGAATGTGATGGGCCCTTAAAATGAGTTGTGCCTTTAATGATTGATTGAATTTGTGTAAGTGCGTGCACAACCAGGGTTTTTAAGCAAGATTATTTGTGATGCGTGGATTTTAATGTTCAAATCTTGCTTAAGTAGCTTTTAGGATTTCAAATTAGGTGGATTGCAATGAAGTTTCTAAACAAACCAAGTTGTCAAACATGAGTGAAGGTTGTTTTCCTTTAAAACCAGAAAGAAAGTGGATTGCCTGGAATAGACCTAGATTGAAAATCCTAAGGAGGAGCTACTTGAAGAGTTGATTTTAAGTAGAGTGGTGCGGCCCAAACAACTCAAACAAGTGGCCACAAATGCACCACTAAGTTAGGCACACAAAGATGGTTAACCTAGAATGATTTCTACTCTTTTATGTGTTGCTTTGTGTGTACCGGTTCCACAAATCAGAACCCGGTTGACTAGAAACAAATCAATCCGGTTAAGTGCCTTGAATGTGGGTGTACATTGTGTGCCCCACAAGATTATCTTTTTATTTTTTTTATATAAATGAGGGTGGAATGAATGTGAGTGATAATCCAAACAACCAAACTATTCCTAGGATTTATGCAAACACCTAGGTTAATTGGAATTTGGACTTAATGTGGTGAATGAAATCTATGGAGGGGGGAAGAATGGGGAGCACTTACAGTTGTCTTCAACTGCACTTTACTCTAGTCTACCACTTGATGATTCCCTGATGGAGGTCTCTGCAAAACAATAGACACAAGAGAAAGCAAGTTAGAAAATAATAAAGTGCAAGAAATGCAAAAAGTAGATCGGAAATCGTTGCCTTCCCGGCAACGGCGCCAAAATGTTGAACATATGAGTTGCTACGCTAACATGTTCGGTTTTAAAAAAAACCTGTCGTAGTTTGAAAGCGAAGAACTCATGTTCAACAAATAAAATTTATACCGAAATGGAAATTCCGGGTTGAACACAGGGAGGCTAAGTCGATCTATATTGGCAATTATATTTTTTTAGAATTTTTCTTGAAAAGTGAGGTGATGTAATTACAATGAAGCCATAACAACAATCAGACTAAAAAGGGAGAAAGAGAGAGAGAGAAAACATGCATTCAATAATTCAAAATGTTTATACATTAAAATCAAATAATAATTGCACTAGAAAGCGGGAAATCAGCTACACTAGAAAGCAGGAAAATTCTACACTAGAAAGCTGTAAAAAAGAATGGGAGAGAGAAGTTATCCTCCTCGACGATTGTTTGGAGGACGAGCTGGATGGGACGACGCCTGGAAAAAGGATGATGGAGCAGGACGAAGGAGGAAGAAGAAGAAGAGCGGGAACGGGGCAGCACGTCGTCATCATCGTGGGATCCACTTCCGAACGTGGGACGAAAATTTGACTTTATCTCTCGAGGAGCATCCCGGGTGTGGGACAAGGTTCTCTTGAGCTTTGGAGAGGTAGAGAAGAGAAGGAAGGGATGAGAATTTCGTGTGGACGGGTCTCCTTTTATAGTTGCAAGGAGTGGGGGCAATTTGGTCATTACAACTCTTAAAACATTAATTCAGGACCTTTAGTGACGGATAAAACCGTCGCTAAAGGTTTGAACGTGGGTGTAATGGGCGACGCATGCACCCGCTCGCTTGCCCGCACCCTCAACGCACGCGCACATCCAGCCATTCTCAACCGTCAGATCGCGAGATCGGACGGCTTAGATCGTGCTACTCCCGCCTCCTCAGCGCGCACTCGATCGCATGGGATGCCGCTTTCCCACCGTGCGTGAAATAGAGCGTGAGCGCTATCAGGCGCGCGGGATCGTTCAATTGCAATCCGACGCTCGCCTGCGCCCCTCGCCCGCTCGCTGCGAATCGATCCTGCACCAGTGCCTCACGATAAGGCACTGAACTGCTAAGCTACGCCATTTAAATAGTCGTGCGGATGAAATCAAGCGTGCGCATCCACAGCAGTTGGATCAAGATCCAATGGCCCAGATCGTGCACTGGATCTTCTTTAGAGAGGCAGCGGCGATCTTGAGGGTTGATTGGACGGCTGAGATGGCACCACGTGGCACCATCTTGGCCATCCATCTTCTGAAAGATGTAGATGGTGTCACGGTTGTCGGATTGAGTCGATTTTCGCGTTGTTAAGCTGCGATCGTCGTTCTGAATCCATCCGTGTGGTCAGATTTGTCATTTGAGGTGCAGATTCTCACCATCTTGGCCCTTGATCTTCTAGGTTTCCCTGGTCACTATCTAATGCTACAGATATCTGATTAGGGCGATCTTGGAGTCGTTGAACTCCAATTGTCACCCTGGTCACATTTGTATGGTTAGATCTTCGATCCAAGGCCCCGATAAAAAGTTTGCCTTGTCCAAGAATATAAAAGGAGACAATAGCCTCCATTTTATTCAAACTACTCTAAATGCAAGATGATGCATGTTTTGCAATATTTATAGCATGCAATGCAATCCTATGCTTAAGAACTTGCATAAATAGAGATCTTAAGTAGTGTAAACGTATTTACATCAAACCTTAAGCCCCCACGCCTTCTATATAAGCCCCCGCTCCTATCTCCTCTCCACTCCACACACCAACCACCACCACCACCTTCAGTGTTGTGTGGAGTGACGAGAGGGGGAGAATGAGGGAGACCGAGAGGGGGCGAGCAGAGGAGAGCGTGGGAGGAGGAGGAGGCCGAGGTCGAAGGAGCTTTGGTGGAAGCTCGGCGGAGCTCGCACGGCCGCCGCGGGTACATGCCGGAGGAGGAGAGAGCTCGAAGAGGCAGCCTCCCAGCCCTCTGCAACTGCTGGAGCTGTGGAGACGCGAGGAGGAGCGAGCAGAGAGCATTGGAAGGAGTTCTTGATATTGGAAGTTTTCCAGAATCAAACATTTGGAGTGGAGTCCAGACGACTGACGAGGTACCTAGACGTCTGGAGCTAAGGCTAGACGTCTGAAAGCTCATTTATCGCAAAGGTACGTATCTCCTTACGCCATGCATATCGCAGCGTAGGGATATATGTCGACTGACCACGTCTGCGATGTCGTACGCAGGTGCAGCCTTGGGAAGGAGCGCGGAACACTTTCCCACGTGCTTTTGGATGTCTAATCATATCACTGGACGTCCGGAGGTGCGTCTAGACGACCGGAGGCATTGTTCAACATCTGGAACTGCTTTCAGAAGATTGCAAAGAAGGCCTGGACATTTGAGGATACCGCAGGGACTTAAGGTAAGGATCTGGCACCTTTTAAGACATCTGGGAGTATCCCCAGACATCTGATTTTGAACAGTAAGCACATGTTTTACCTGTTTGCACTTATCACGCATGCCATAGTCACCACTACGTCTTGACAATGACCTCGAGGTGGTTGACTGGGTGTAGGACTACCACGGGGGACTCTCCCGGCCAGGAGAGCACCACGTGTACCTTCTACTCTACGGAAAAGACTATAATCAAGATCGTTCTCACGAGGAACATACAAGATCAAGAATATCTGGATGTTTGAGAGAAATGGATGAAACGGAAATACATGTAAAATAGATAAATAAAAATGAGAATTAAACTTATTGCTTTTTACTATTTTTAGATAATATAGATACCACTCTACTTAGCGTTCGCTGACTCTATCTTTTCATAATACTGTTTAGGACCAGGAGTTGAGCAGCCCGAGCTTCTAGTAGTGGAGGGTGCTGGACCCAGTCGAGCCCCGCCGTAGTTTTCCAGCACGTCCCTTTTGTTCCTTTACTGTTGTGGTAAGTATTGGATCTTTAGTTACTGTTTGTCTCTACTGTTTACTTCCATTTTCCGTTGTTTTTGTTGTTGTGGTGGTATGTACTGAAACAACAGATTTACTTTCCTTTACTGCGTTGTACGTTTCCTTCGCTTAGTTATATTGCATATGTGAATATGATTTACTTTCTTGCTTTTAGTTATTTCTTGCTGGACGACTGGGTCTTGGGATTAGTCAAGGCGAGCCGATCTCGGATCCTGTAAGGATCCGGGAATCAGGTTGTAACAGAAATTATACACATCTACTACAATTTCAATTTCCATTTAATAATGTGCAATTCAATCGTAAATGCACAAACTCAACTAAAGAAAATCGATTTTAAAATTAACCTCATGTGTACTTAAGCATAGATTCGTATTTAAATAGAGATGTGAATACATGATTGGAACCTTCATAGCATAACGCAAAGAAAAAAAATCAAAATTTCAATATCAACACATAAATATGGAAATGAATGGTGCTAACTTGCAAATTTTACCAAACACATACTTATTCCATAAAAATGCCTAAACTTCACAGGAGTCCTCTAAATGCAAAAACTAAGCCTCCCCACTCAACTTTAGTGGTTTCTTGGTAAATGTTACAAAGTTTCTTTATGGGAAAGGCTTGATGTACACCAAAGTATATACCTATCATTGTCCTTCTAACTTGCAATTTTTACTAAACACATACTTATTCCATAAAAATGCCTAAACTTCACAGGAGTCCTCTAAATGCAAAAACTAAGCCTCCCCACTCAACTTTAGTGGTTTCTTGGTAAATGTTACAACGTTTCTTTATGGGAAAGACTTGATGTACACCAAAGTATATACCTATCATTGTCCTTTGTTTATTCAATGGTAGGTAGTGTAGCTATATACTGGCTTTTGTGCTTACTCCCCACAACTTTGTCATTTGTTATATGATTTTGAAATTTAGACAGCTTGATGAATAACGTTATCAAAAATGAAATGGTGATCATATACACACATACATGCACAAATATATACAGATGAAAAATTATATAAAAGTCTCTAGCCTCCTTATCAGATTTAATGTAGTCCTTGGTCTTTATACAGTCAACCATTGACATTCCCAATCACTTTAGGATTTTGCAAAGGTTTCGTTAAGTTGATGGTGAAATTATTGAACTAATTTGGATGAAATTACTGTGAGGGGTAATATATTACTCAAAAGGGGCACCAACCAAATACAATACTGTGTGTGCAAACATCTCATAGGGAGAAAAATTATTAGGACAACAACTAAGACTTAATGGATGACCCACAATCTCTAGCAAGGTGAGTAGCAAGAATAGAAGGAGGTAAGTTCCACCATGCTTTCTAGTGTTTAGTTATCTCCAAACGCTGCATATAACAACAATGACGAGCTTTCAAAAGTGAGAGTAGAGATGGGGTATTGTGTCCTTCGTCTAGCTAGCCAAGAGGAGAGGCTAGAAAGCCTCATTTGGAGAACATTTGGCCCACATATCAGTCCACACCTCTAGCATGTATTTGCAATTATGAAGAAGGTGGGAGGTAGTCTCCTCCCCTTGCAAGCAGAGCACACAGGTTGGCTCAACATGGATGCCCCAAGACAAAAGCCTAGAAGCAATAAGCCATCTCCCCTTTAAGCTAAGCCATAAGCAACAACTCCATTTGGGGACGATGGATGGGGACCCAATGGAATTCCAAATGGGGTGTTTCTCCCCACTGTCACGAATCTTGTCCCAAACCGTGCGCACGCAAAGACCTCTGAGGGGTAATTTGGGCCAAGCCCAGATGTTACCAACATGGAAGGAGTCAATCAACCACGGTTGCTCATCTAGAAGAGTATTCTAGATTTTAGAGTGATAGGGGGCTTTTGATGAGATGTAGAAATCCCCATATCTATTGTGCATCCAATCAGACCATAAAGTGTTGGTGGAAGTTAGCTGATGGACCATTTTTGCATGTGCAAGCTTCTATAGGTCATCCAAGTTGCAAAGACCCAATCTCCCATCTTTGGGTTTGCATAAATCATTCCAAGCAACAAGATGGGGATTTCCATCCCATGTGAAGTCAAAAACTCAATGTTTGATATTAGGGAGAGTGGATTTTCTAACAATGGTGCAAGAAAACCAAAACCTGAGGAGCCCCTCCATAGCCCATTAAATCCAACAAACATGGCCCATTTTAGACAAGTTCTTTTGCTTCCAACCTTGGAGAAGATCTTTTACTCTATTTTCCAGCGTGATATCCGGATTATCGTCCCTGCCAGCGATTAGGTGATCACTCATCTGAATCGCTTGTTAATTATTTGTTGTTATTGTAGTAAAGTCATAATCCAGATGGATATTCAATCATTATTTATTTACATAATTTTTACTGATTTATTTTAGATCGTTCATTAAGAAGTAGTTATTAATATACATCACTCTTTATTATCCAAAAATGCTTTTTTATTCCAAAAATGTCAAATCTATTTACGATTGAATTAATGAATTAAAGAATGAATGAATTGAGTTAATTATGTAAAAAAAAATCAATTAATGATAATTAAAATACCTTAAATATATTTACAACTAAACAGACATGAAAAACTAATCAAAACTACTTTATGATAGTTATTATAACTATACTAGTCAATACCTAAGTCAAGGCACCAAAACAATACAAGTATATACTACAATAAGCTATACTAACATATATACTACCTGTGGTGATAGATCTAAATGTCACTAAAGCCTTACTAAACATATACACATAATATAAGGCAAAAAAGTATATTATACATAAACTATCTATACTACTTATATATACATTATATGTATGTACTCTATAATTACTTATACTGACTACTATCATATATACTAATATTATATACATATACTATACAAACACACACGAACACACTTGCCAAATTCACACTCATACTGACTACTATCATATATACCATACAAGCATACGCACTACTATGCTTAGCCAAATCCACACTCACACTACACACAAACACGCTCAACACTTACCACATTTAGCCTTTTTAACTTAACTTAACTTAACCCCTTACTTAACAAAAATTCTTAATGGGTGGGCCCACACATTTCGCGGGATCAATAGCCCTATTTGGGCCGGATCATACCATTATTAGGCCTAGGCCCTAGTTTTTATTAGGTGTATTATTTTCAAAATTATTTTAGGCCCAATAGCACCCACACATGCACACACGCACCCGCAGGCACGTGCGCATGCACGCACGACACGCTCGCAGGCATGCATGCATATCGAGGACAAGAGCATGCATGTTTTCTTTACACCCAACGTTGAAACCCGAACGGGTCATCAACACTGCAGCTTTTATACCACTGTGGGAGGTCGAACACCTATGATGTGGGACAATGTTCAGTGCCTTTTAAGTGCACCGATGCGTGTTCTGTGGGTAATTTTTGGACCTTGATTTGAGTGCCCAATTAATGTCCAATTTCGAAATAAATTATATGGTTAGAAAACCCTTACATGGGCTACATAATTATATAGCTAATTTAGAATAATAACTTATTTAGTTATATTTAAAAATTGCTTAAACTTAGTGATTTGTATACATTTAATTAGAGTTTAATTCCATAATTAATGTATAAATTAATTATGTAATTACTCAATTGACCTATAAATTAGTTAATATTCACAATAAATTATTTATTACACATTTTAAATTTATTTTTAGCTATTTATTTTAATTTATATACAATTATATGAACAATTTTAATAGATATATACTAATATACAATCAAAATACTAATGTACAGTATAAATACATAATAAACGTATTGAAATTATTTAAAATTATAATATACAATTATACAGTATAAATTACTTCAGTAATAACTTAATTTACTAATTTATTTTATTTTAACTTAATAATTTAGCTATTTAACTTAATTACTTAATTACCTACAATAAATACATAAATAAATAAATATAAAGGTATAATACAGTATATTATAAATACTTAAATACATTTATACAGTTGTACATATGATTATACAAGTTTACATATTTATTTACAATTATCTTAGTTTATGTACATATAATGTATTATAAATTATATAATTAATATATATATAATAAATCAACACAAATATTTATTTAAATATATATAATACATATATAAGTTAGTTATGTACATTATATATGTAATTCCCTAAATAGAGCGTGATCCAAAAAGATGTGGAATAAAATATAACAAACGCACAATTAACAATCTTGCAAGCATAGAATGATTTTTAGGTAGAAACCTAAACTCAAGTAAAAACCACCACCTAAACCCCTCGGTTTAGGATTTTTCGATCTACCTTGTAAATCAAATCCACTAACCAAGTCACTTAATCGAGGGTGACTTAACCTCTTACAACCACACTACTTAAACGATGGTAGCCTACCTCAAATCCACTCCTCTTCACGAAGAGTATTTTATCTCTCAAAGAAGATAGGAATTCACAAAGCAAATACCCAAGCAAAGACAATTCACAAAAATATCATATAGAGTCACAATGTAAATATGTTAATCTAGCTACTATAGGCAAAGGACACTTCCCTTTGATGGAAGTTCATTGGCTAGTAACGCGGTGTGCGTGAACCACACAAGGCATGACGATGCACTCATATGTGTAGGCAGGAGAGCGGGTGTACAACTAGGATGGTGCTCTCAAGATGTGTAGATTAAGGCTTGGAGAGCAAGATCACTTTTCTATCTCTTCTTGGGCACAATATGAGTGGAAGTAGTATTCTCAAGGTCTATATTACAAAGAAAGGCTTCTCCTCTATTTATAGAGGTCCTAAGAATGTTCAAGAAGGCCTTGGAGAGGGCTTATAGCCGTTAGGAACAAATCCAAGGCAAATCAGGCCGAAATTAGCGTTATTTATGATTCTGACAGGGTTATCAGACGTCTGGATTTAAGGTCAGACGTCTGGGTTTTCGCCTGATCTAAAGGTCGGTTGTCTGATCTAGAAGGGTTGATCATCTAGTAGATGTTGAATCAAGACGAACGTCTAAGATGGTGTTTTAAGTCCTTTGAGGATCTAATCAGACGTCTAATTCTAAGATGAATTAGTTCCTATTTTGATAAGATCGAAACATGGTTCTAGGTAATTTAGGTTAGATAATAGGTCCGTCGTCTGGCAAAGTCTCTAGATGTCTGGAAAGTGAAATCTCTACGGGAATTGATTTTCCGAGGTACAAATGGTTATTAGGTCTAATAAAAGTGGATTTGGGTCAGATCTTAGCGTAACGTCTATTTATCAGATGTCTGGGAGGCTCTACGAATGTCTGGATATAATATAACTATGATTAAAAGCTAATCCTCAAAGATATTCATTTGATAATCTAACGGTCCTATTGTTAGATGTCTGTCAAGGTCAACAAACGTCTTCTAAGATGTCTGGACTATGAGCTAGTCGTCTGAAAGTAAAGAACAGAGGGTAGGAAGTCCAGCCTAAGTGTTTAGACGTCTGTACAAACTATTAGACGTCTTAAAGTCCAAGATCAGATGTCTGAAGTCCAGATTGGACGTCTGATATGGCTATCTGATTACTATTTTGGTTTTCTAAGTGATTTCTAAGATTATCTAAGTATCCTAGGGTAGTGTAAGTGTTCCTATATCTACAGGTATGTTACTTTGGGCTCTTTAACATTTATTTAAGGGAATAAAAGAGCAAATAACAAAATAAGAATTACAAAAAATAAGATAACAAGACTTCTATCATATTCTTCTTGTTGTCAAGCTTTCACTCCACGCAAAGCTCCATCTCTACTTCTTCCATTAATCTCCTTCAATCTGCCATAGATGCGAGCTTGAGCTCCTTCACACTTGATTCCATTTGCATTTATCCTAAAACTATAACTCAAATGCATAACTCAAATGCAAATATTAAATAACTAGTATTTTATTATGATCAAAATCAACGATCCAGGGGCTCTTGCACCAACAATATACATATATTGTAGTATTTACATATAGCTTATTAATTAGTTGATATTTACAAGTATAAATACTATATACAAGTATTTTTTAGTATTTTTGGGTATTTTTGGGTTTTTATGGTATTTTTATATTCTATAGAGATAAGAGAAGAGAGAGAAGGTGAGATGAGGAAAGAACCATTTCTTTTTGTATTTTTCAAGTTGGTTGCTTTTATTAAGTTTTAGAGTAGACTGAACTGTCTACTGGCATGTTCTACCAGCTAGATGGTTCAAAATACTTTAAAATTTTGTACACACCTAAAAATATACCTAATCCTACTCAAGACACCTTTATTTTATTTTTTATGATTTTTTATTTATTTACAAGTTCACATAAGGAGGGCCTTGAATGAGATATGACTATGGAACCTAAAGCCTTAAATTCAAATCTAGTGGCTGGAGGTGCAATTTAATAGTTTAGAAGTGTTCATCAAGCCACATAAAACATAATTGGACAATAAAATCTGATTTTAACTCCAATTTCCATTAAATCTTCAAGTTGGGCATTATACACTTAAAAATGCTACTGACAGTGAATTTAACAAATGAAATCAAGCCATTCAAATTAGATTTTGAACTACAACAATACATGAATGCTTGTTCCATGAAGTCCTAACATTACACAATAGTTCCAGCTCAACTATCCCTCAAAATAACCCAACATTCCCTTGAAATCCACATTCCAAACCCTAGTGTTGTAATGATTCTGAGCAGTTGAATGTTGGTGCTCAATTCAGATCAATAGTTGTTGATGTTCAATAGCTAAAGTTGATGCTATTTTGAATCAGATGACTTAAATCAAACCTCTTCAGGTCTGATTCAAGCCATCTCCTGTTGTTTTACTCGTTTCATTGGAAATCAGAACAAAAAAGTCTGATCTAAAATTCTCAGATTGCCATTCTTAGATCTGAAAACTCAGACCTGAGGGCAATTCCCTTAGCCTAGAAATTGCTTCAAATTTGAAGTTTCTTTCCTTTAGAAAATAGATCAATCAGTGTCCAATAAAATAGTGCATCAGCTGCTGCTCTTTAGATCATGTCACATTTGATTTACAATCAAAATTAGCCTATTGCAAATATTTCAAACATTATCTGGAAATCATTGAAACACAAATCAATGGTCAGAACACATTGCAACCCTAGTTCGATTCCATCTTTACACTATGGACAGGGTAAGAGATATAGTCAAACTCAGCCATCAAATCCTTAATAGATTGATTCTAGACCTTCTCTTAGACCTCTCAATCCTTCTTCAAACTCCAAATGAAGGATTAAAACAAATGCGAATCAGGAAAACATGTTGCCTAGGCAGGTCATTTGTGTGTGATCGTTTTGATGATATGATCATCTAACCATCCTACACACCATTGATTGGTGTTCAGGATGGTTGGGAGATTCTTAAAAATCAAATAGGTCATTGTGAGGGCTTCACAATAGTGCATCAAGAATCCTCTTCCCTCACCACCCGGGTTGATGAAAACACAATACAAATCATCAAATTAGGCATAAGCACTTCTCTTGATCAAAACTCAATTAAAACAACTCATACCTATCTTCATGAGTCAAAACAAACAATTATGAGCTCAATTTGGTCAATCAAACCTGGTTAAAACATGATTGCTTCAAAAATTCTCATTCACTTCTCAAAACTCAAACCAGATCCGAACGACCAAATAAGCACAATTCAAAGTGAAGCGAGAGTGATTGTGATCTAATGAGATCGATGAGATCACCCTCAAGTGGATTTGGCACACCAATAGATCTGTAAGCCCTTTACCTTTAGATCTATTGGTTGCCTAGTGGATGGGTGAACTATGAATTAAAATGCAAGGGAAACGGATGAAAGTGGCCGTGAGATGATTAGGGCGATATATGAATCGATGAAAACATGTGTATTACCTCTTTGATATGAATTGATCAAAGAGGTATAAATTGGAGCTAAACTAGATCTACTCTAATCTAAAGCTAATCTAAGAAAATCAAACATTACGTTATGATCTACACTATCTAATTGAACTAAGAAAGTAATATAGCTAACCTAGGAAAGCAATTAAATCCTAGACTAAGTGGAAGAAGGGGACCTATGGGTCTCCACCTAGTGGATGGAGAGGAAGAATGGAGGAAGAGAACTCCGACAGAGTGTAATCCCTCTAGTGGAGTTCAGGGTCGCCCTCAGGTGTTATGGGATCCGTTGCGGTGAGGAAGATCAGAGAAGGAGGAGCTCCATTATAGTGGCAATGGTGCTAGGATTTGTGGGAAGAGGAGAGCTGGAGGGAATGAATGATCAGCTCAAGAAGTGTAGTTAGGGGCTAATACCGGTTGCGCGAACTCAGGAACAATGCTTAAGTAGGCGAGGGAGCGATCAGACAACCATAAAATGAGGTTAGATGATTTAGGGCCAAACGGTAGGAATGAAGTGGATGATGCGCGG
The DNA here is from genome assembly GCA_037157565.1 of Thalassia testudinum. Taxonomy (NCBI): domain Eukaryota; kingdom Viridiplantae; phylum Streptophyta; class Magnoliopsida; order Alismatales; family Hydrocharitaceae; genus Thalassia; species Thalassia testudinum. Next base: position 36,998,842 of record JAZHRO010000012.1, on the reverse strand, counting down.
GAAGAATTAGGACAAAATCCCAACATAGGATGGGATCTGAGGGCAATAACGATGGTTCGTGCGAGGGTGCATGATCAGTGGAGCAAGATTCACTATTGGATCAATGAAGAATGGGATCAATGGTGGCTGCTACTTGAATTCCTCGTAGAGGAACAGTGTACGAAGAGAGGGTCAAGTCTATTGGGATTTTTGCAAAAGAGGCCCCTAATGAACGGGTAGAACATTAATGAGAAAGCCCATAAGTAGAAGGTTTTGATGCAGAATGGTCCTCTAAGCCCATTAAATAAGCCCCTACAGCTTTTTAAGTGAATAAAATGTGAATGAATAAGGACCTAAGTGTAAAGTCATTAATGCAAGGTTCTAATGATGTCCAATGCTATGAGATTTTAATTAAAGCTTAATTGAACATGTTAGAACATGATTTTACCTTTGATTTGAACTTTTTAGCTTAGACATGTGTTCAATTGGCAATTGGATTATCAATTTATATTTATAAATAAAATATCTCATAAATTAACCTAATTATGCATTTTTAACCAAAATTTGATGTTTTAGGTCATTTGCATTAATTCCCACACTTAACCCATTTATTATGTTAATAAGATAGTGTTTAACCGAGTTCATAGCTTAACTTGGGCATTTTAGCTATGATGAGCCACATCTCATCACTAGGTGAATACCCAAATAGCGACATGGAAATCTACCTTCCAACATGCCCAAGAGAAGGCATATAGGAAGCCTCTTGTGGCACCCTCTAGTGAGATAGACACAGCTCTTGGCACTATTCAATTTCAACCCTAAAACCGTGGCAAAAACAATGAATATATTACTGATGGCTTGGGCAGAATCCAAGTTAGCTTTGCAACATAGGAGGATATCATCAGCGAAGAGGAGGTGGGTGGGGAAGGGCATGCATCTGATCAGCGTCAGGCAAAGTCTATTCTTGATCACTTGATTCTAAATGAAGGTGGATAGAACATTCATAGCAAGTGTAAAAGAAGGGGGGGAAAGAGGATGCCCTTATCTTAGCCCTCTCCTCAAAACAAAGTAGCCAGTTGGTTGGCAATTGATTAAGGGGGAATAGGAGGGGTCTTGGATGCACATAGAGACCTAATAGATCCATTTCAAGGGGAAGTTGTGGGAGGAGAGCACATCAAAGATGAAGTTTCTCCTAATAGAGTCAAAAGCCTTTGAGATATCAATTTTCACGCACATTCTTGAGGAAGCACTTGCAGAGTGGAAACCCTTTAGAAACTCCTGGGAAAGAAGGGACCATTCAGAAATGCATCTCCCTTTAATGAAGGCCCCCTAGTTCAGACTAACCAATTTTGGCATCACCAAGATGAACCGGCGTGCTAGCATCTTTGCAATTATTTTATACAAAGTGTTGCAGCAAGCAATAGGCCTAAAATCATTAAGGGATGAGACCAAGGAGGATTTAGGAATAAGAGTACGAAAAGTGTGGTTTAGTTCACGTACCGAACCCCCTACCTCAAGGATGATGAAGCGTGCACCCTTGATGATATCCCCTTTGATAATATGCCAGGTGATGAGGTGTGGCTCATCATAGCTAAAATACCCAAGTTAAGTTAGAAACTAGTTTAAACACTATCAATTAAACCAAGAAATGGGTTAAGTGAGGAAAATAGCAGAAATGACCTAAAATAACAAATTGAGGTTAAAAACGCATGATTAGGTCACAAATGAGATATGCTATTACTAAATGCAAAATGATGATCAGTTGCCAATTAAACACATCTTTAGGTTCAAAAGTTTAAATTAAAAGTGAAATCATGTTCTTAGATGTTCAATTAAGCTTCAATAAAAACTCCATGACATTTGGACATCATTAGGACCATGCATTAATGATTTTACATAAAGGTCCTTATTTAATTTACATTTATTTACATTTAAAGTTGCCAGGGAGTCATTTATAAGTCTTGTGGACCGTACTGTAATCGTTCTTACCACTTATGGGTTTTTATGCAAATTTTCTACCCCTTCAGCCTTCGTGGACTTGTGTGCAAATTTTCCAAAAGACTTTCACCTGTGGTTCACTGTAGCACACGAAGAACTCAAGAAGTCATGGCTGTCGATTCCTTATTCCATCTGATCCAATGATCGATCATCCACCTCTGATCTTGTGCCTTCGTGCGAAGGACCCTTGCCTCTTCCAGATCTCATCTAGTGGCTAGCATTTGATTCTAAGTTTCCTGCCTCCCTCCAAGCTCATCCCCACCATATGCCCTAATCTTGATTAATTGCACCTAGTGATGTTCTAATCTACTGGCGTGCCTAATTAAGCAGCTACCTAGACCCCTACGCACCCCATCAGCTCCCTCCTACATCCTTGAGCTAATTACTTTCGTCCACTCTGATTTCCTCTCCTCAGACCTACCCTTGTTCCATTACTTTAGCGGTGGAACTTCATGTTCCTTCGATTCTCCTCGTCACTACGGATCTCGTAACACCGAAAGGTGACCTAGAGCTTTACTAGTAGGCTTTCCCCTCCACTAGAGTCTTCTCCCTTTGTTCCTCCTCTCCATCCGTCTGGTGGAGACCCACAGGTCTCATTCGTCCACTTACATTAGGTTTTTCTTACTTTCTAGATTAGATATAGTGATAGTTACCGTATTGTAGATTAGTTAGAATAGATTAAATGATGAATTCAGTGATGGGTTGAGTAATTAGATATGAGTATATTAGGGTAGTACTTCCTCACCTCCTTTGATCAATTCAGATCAAAGGAGACAAATTCATTCTCATCCGCGTGTTCATATATCTTCCCCTTCGTCTCACGATTGTAATTCCCTACGGGAAGGGGTGAGATATACGTGATGTATAAAATGTGGAATAAACAATCTCACAAAAATAAGCAATCACACAGTGGCACAAGTGATTTTTAGGTGGAAACCCAAATTGGGTGAAAACCACCACCTAACCCTCTCGAGTTAGGATTTTCGATGGACTTAGTCGATCAAATCCACTAAACAAGTCACTTAAAATGAGGGTGACTTAATCTCTTACAGCCACACTACTTTGAATGAGGGTAGTGTACCTCAAAACCCCTTCTCTTCTCAAGAAGGATTTTGTCTCGCGAAAGAGACGGTAATTCGCAATGCGAATACCCAACCAATAACAAAGAAAAAACATAACAGACCTGTAGAGCCAACAAAGTATATAAATGAACCTAGCTACTATAGGTGAAGAATCTTCCCTTAGGTAGGAGTGCGTCGGCGTGACAACGCGGGTGCATGAACCACACTTTGGCATAGCAATGCTCTCGTAATGTTAGCGGGAGAGCAGGTGCACAGCAGGATGAAGCTCTCAAGTGTGGAACGAATGCTTGGAGAGTTAGAGCTTCTTCTCAAGATCAATTTGACACAATATAGTGGAAAGTAGTTTCTCTAGGTGTATGTCAACAATGCAAGGGTCCTCCTCTATTTATAGAGGGCCTAGGAAGTCTTTGGAAAGCCTTAGAAGCCTTCCATAGCCATTAGGGTTGAACCCAAGGCAAAACAGGTCGTAATCAGAATCATTTATGATTCTGACAGGATCATCAGATGTCCGATCTAGGTATCAGACATTTGGAAAACTAGTTTAAGACCTCTGGGAGCTAAGTCAGATGTTTGATTCTAGGCGGGTTTCCTTCCTGACTTTCATCAGACCTATTGTAAATCAATCAGACGACGTACAGGACGTCTGGCATTAGGTCTGGACGTTTGGAAACCTATTGTACTACAGGAATGGATTTCCCAAGGTCCAAACGGCTATATAAGTCAAGGAAAATGATTTTGGGTCAAGCGAAGCTCAAGGATCACGTATCAGATGTCTAGGGTTCTTCACGGACATCTGATAAAAGCCTAACAGTTATTTTCCTCAACATTTACTTTATTAGCCAATGTTCCACAAATTGGACGTCTGGCACAACCATTAGACGTCTTTTAAGACGTCTGGACTAAGGTCTGGATGTCTGATTTCAACAGATAGAACCTACTAAGTCCAGCCTAAGTTATTGGACATCTGAGTCAACAGTCAGACGTCTTAAAAGTTAAGATCAGACGTCTGATTTCTAGATTGGACATCTGATCAGGTTGTCTGATGCCTATCTTGGATTTCTAAGTTCTCTACAGAAAACTTAAGTATCCTAGGGTTGTGCAAGTGTTCCTAGGACTACTTTGAGGGTACTTTGAGGCTCTTTAACATGCTACTAAGAAATAAAGAGCAACAAAAGAACAAAGTACAATGAACAAGAAAGGAAATCTATCATATTCTTCATCTCCTTCCTTCTTCAAGCTTTCGGTCCTCACGAAGCTCCTTCTCCTCTGTCAAGCTCCTCCAATCCACCATGGATGTAACCTTGAACTCCATCTCTACACTTATCTCCATTTGCAATTTGACCTGAAAGCTAGGACTCAAAAGCAAATGTTAAATAGCATGTGTTTTATTATCATCAAAATAAACGATCGTAGTGCTCTAGCACCAACAACGATCACCTTCCACTCTTCCTCGTGAATGTACTTCATTGATCCTCTCCTTCATCAGAGCGTTCAATAGATTTGAATCTCATTAGCTTTCGGATCTGTTGAAGCACTTCAAATCAATTTGAGGGCATTCCATTCAGCCCAGACAATCATCAATGCCCTCACCATGCATTTAATTGAGTTTGATTCACTTGAATTATGCGGATTTGTTTCTCACACTTGATCAAAAAATTAAGGTTCTATTTGGTTTTAATGTGTTTCAATCGAGTGAGTTGAGCTTATCTCTATGAAATTGGATTTAATGTGATGGGTTTGAGCATCCACTATTGGATTTTTATAATTTACTCTGCTGATACCCAATTTTAGCTTTGTTACTATTTTTGAGGTGGCTCAAGCCCATGAGAATCAGATGCACTGATTCAAGGCTTGAGTAATGATCCAATTGGTTTTAATGGATTGCCTAGAGCTCCTGTACACCAATCAATGGTGTGCAGGAACTCTAGATGAGCATTTCATTTTGGAGAGCAAGAATAAAAGGCCTAGGTGGCAACATCTAAATTTCATCTCAAAGAGCTTAATCTGCACTTCTGGGTTTTGATTGAGTTCTAAAAGGTTTTAAATGAAGTTTTAAGGTTGGTTTCGCAAGGGTTTAATGTCCAAATTTGATCCTCATGTTCACGTTGTCCATAGCATGGTATGAGAACCAAAATAAGGTTTTGTGGATTTCCAATCTCTAATTAGGTTTTCAGTGAGTTTTAAATCATTTAGAGAGAATTTGTGATGAGTAGAATGTGAGTTTTAAAGATTGAAGCGGGATGGAACTAATTTGGTTGCTGATCTAGTAGCAGCTCTTCTATGTCTGATTGGACAAATTTTTGAAGGAAGTTTTAAAGAATTGATTTTCTAAGATTAAATGCTTCTTAGATCTTCTAAGGATGATATTTTAGAGCTTTAAATGGATTTTGATGGCTTAGTTTTATAATAGCTTCAACTATTAGATTTTTAAAAATAAAGTGGCAACAAATCAGCTACTGAAATCTGGTAGCAGCTAAGATTTTGAGTATATGAAGCATTTGGAGATGGTCTGGATCATACCTAAGCAAGTATGATCTAACCCGTCTGATCTAATTTTAGGTTGCAGCTGATCAGCAAACAACATCTACTTCAGCTACTGGATTAGACAGTGGTAGCTGCAAGTTCTGGATGGTGAAATTCAAAGAAAATTAGAGTTGGATTTAGGAATTAATTGGACTGATGGTGTCATGTATTGATAGAATGACATAGAACAAGCATTCATGTATCAAAATGAATTCAAATTTGAGAAGTAAATCATGGTACATCTTTGTGTTCCCAGGATGTATGGTGAACCTAGACCCATACGCCTCGGTCAGGAGCTCTCTCAATAACTCCTCATCTCTAGGAACGCATAGGCGTCCCGTCATGCACAGTATCTCGTCTGAGAAGGAAAAGTCTCCTGGGTCTCCCATCAGCACCCTATCTCACAGTGTCTGTAAGTATGGATCGACCATCTGCCCTGCGATGATGCGGTCTATCAGCTCTGAGATTGTCTGCCGCGTCAATGTCACTGCCCCACAGTACCCCCGTGACTCCCGGAGTCGCCAACTGCCCACCTCCTCCATGAGTCTCCAACTCAGTGCCTGTAAGCTGGCCAAGTGGGCGGGTGCCTTCCGGCTCAACACATTGGCCTTCCCTAGGTGGTAGGAGATGTTGTAGTCGTAGTCCTTCAGGAGGTCTAACCAACGTCTCTGTCTCATGTTAAGCTCCTTCTGGTCAAACAAGTACCTGAGGCTCTTATGATCTGTGAAGATCTCGAAAGTCTCACCGTAAAGGTAGTGCCTCCATGTCTTCAACGCGAAGACAATTGCTGCCAGCTCTAAGTCATGGGTAGGGTAGCTATGCTCATGGGGCATCAGTTGCCACGAAGAGTAAGCGACAAAGTGACCCCGCTACATGAGCACACCCCCTAACCCCTACAACGAAACGTTGATGTAAACCACGAAACCGCCACTGCTGTCTGGGATGGTAAGTACAGGAGCTGAAATCAGTCTCTCCTTCAACTCCTGGAAACACACCTCACACTCGTCTGTCCAGAAAAAAGCCACGTCCTTCCGAGTCAGTTGAGTCATAGGACGCACAATCTGAGAGAATCCTCTGATAAACCACCGGTAGTAACCTACCAATCCCAAAAAGCTAGGTATCTCTGTCATTGTGCGTAACCTTTCCCACCTGAGTATGACCTCTACCTTGGCTGGATCCACAGCCAATCCATCTTCTAAAATCACGTGGCCCAAGAAAGTCACCTGTCTCAGCCAAAAATCGCACTTGTTGTACTTAGCATACTACCTACGTTGCCTCAAGGTATCCAGGACATGCGTAAATGTTGTCCATGCTGTGCAGATCCCATGAGTAAACGAGTACGTCGTCGATGAACACCACCACAAACTGGTCTAAGTACGGCCTGAAAACACGGTTCATCATGTCCATGAAAGTAGTGGAGGCATTGGTCAGCCCAAACGGCATGACCAAGAACTCGTAGTGCCCGTACCGGGTGCGGAAAGCTGTCTTGGAGATGTCGCTCTCCCTGATTCTCAACTGGTGGTAACATAATCTTAGATCTATCTTGGAGAACACTGTGGTGTCTCACAATTGGTCGAAGAAGTTGTCAATCCTTGGCAGTGGATACTTGTTCTTGACAGTGACCCTATTCAGCTGCTTGTAGTCGATGCACAGCTGAAGGGTACCATCCTTCTTCTTCACAAACAGTATAGGAGCTCCCCACGAGGACGTACTGGGCCTCACAAAGCCCTTCTCCAACAGGTCCTGTAGCTATGACTTGAGCTCTCGCAGCTCAAGCGGTGTCATCCGATACGGTGCAGTAGAAATGGGGCTGGACCCCGGTACCAGTGAGATCTTGAACTCGATCTCACACTCTGGAGGTAAACCTGGTAACTCCTCCAGGAAGACGTCGGGGTACTCGCAGACCACCGGGATACTCCGAAGGTCAGCCACGGGGCTAGGCTCTACCACCACACAGGCCAAGAAACCCTCACACCCCTAACTCAAAAGCCTCGCTGCCCGAAGCGCGGAGATGCATCTAAAACCTCCATCCACCGGCTGACTGTGAAACTCAAAGGGAGGCAACTCTGGTATGGAGAAGACGATCTTCCTCCTGAAACAATCCACCAGGGCATAATAGGTGGACATCCAGTCCATCCCCAGAATCACACCGAAATCCTCCATTTGGACCACAATCAGGTCAGTGGGGAGGCTGTGTCCCCCTACGCTAACCTCGCAGTTCGTGCAGACCTCCTCGGCTACAAACAACTGTCCACCTGGTCCTCTGATCAGGAACAAAACCTCTAACAATACACTGCCCTGCCTCAAATTGACGGCAAAACTCATAGAGACGAAAGAGTAGGTGGCACCGAAATCAAAAATACGTACACTAATATGCTAGAAACAGTAACCATACCTGCCACCACAGAACCTGAAGCCCTGGCGTCTCTATGTGTTAGGGCATTGATACGCCCCTCAACTCTCGGTGCAGACGAAGCAGCTACACTCTAGGTCAAGCGAGCAGCAGCTGGCCGGAACCCTCCTCGTGACTGTTGTCCTCCCCCACACGCCTGGTGACCACAGCCGCCAGGTTGGCCTCCATCACTCGATGTGGGGAGCATCTGCTGTGCTTCGGCCCTAGATGAGCAATCCCTCCTGATGTGGCCCCGCTGGCCACACAGGTAGCAGAGAAGCACGCCACCTCCTCCCTCAGTGGGTCCCTGCTGGTGGTTGGGCGGGGATCCGGTGTTGGCAGCTGGCCCCTGTCGGGGGCCCCCAAAGGCCACTAGTTGCCCTGCAAAATGAGATAACTCTCCTGCAGGCACCGTGTGCCTCCTCTCCCGATGGCCCTGAGTACTCTGGCTGGTAGGGCCTCTTTCATTCGCCGTCAGTGTCTTGCACGGCTGGGTTGGTCTCCTCGTAAGTCATGGCTGCCTCGACCATGCGTGAGAAGGTGGGCAGCTTCAGGGGTTTGACATACCCCCGAATAACAAGTCGGAGCCCCTCAGTAAACCTCCACAGGCACTCCTCCTCAATAGACATCGCTGTCGGGGCGAAACGTGATAGTTCTAGGAAACACGTGCGGTACGCGCTAACCGTCATTGTCCCCTAGCAGAGAGTGTGGAACTCCCACCTCCTCTTGTCCTACCAGGTCTGCGGGAAGTACTACTCGCAGAAGATAACCACGAACTGGTCCTACGTTGACTCTCTTCCCTCCTGGCCTCTGACTGCCCTCCACCACCTGTGTGCTGCGCTTTCTAGCTGGTACGTGGCAAAGGCCACGCGACACTCTGCAGGCAGGCGGAGGGTGTCGAACACCTTCTTTATCTGCTCCAGCCAGTCCTTTGCCTCAGATGGGCTCTCATCCCCCTTGAAGGAGGGGGGCTTCAGCTTCCGAAATTATCCGAAAAGCTCGTGGTGTAGCTGTAGTGGGGGAACGAGCACGCCTCTAGGCAAGGAAGGCTCGTGCTTGAAAGTGTCAGAGTCTGGTGGGGGTGGTGGAGGATCACCCCCTCCCCCTCCTGCTCATCTGGCACTGCGATGGTCTCTCTATCCCACAGAGGACTCTCCCTCCACATCCTTAGGGAGAGGTGCCCGAGGAGGCTGTTGGAGCCCCTCCCGCACGATGTCTCTGATCAGCTAGTTAAGATCCTAGGCCTGGATGCCAGAGATGAGAGGTGGGTCAACTGGTGCCTCAAGTTAGGCACGTGCGTCCCTCTGACCTCGGCCACGGCCACGACCACGGCTCGCCTCGAGAACTCCTCGACGAGTCATCTCTTATAAGGAGATACAAGAGAAAGAACAAGAGTTGTCAACGATACAAGATTACATAGAGAAAAAGACTTAGAAACGAATATCAAAGCGTTACATTGTGATGGCTATCCTAGTTATATGAGCGTAAGTGGTTATTCTTAAACCAATTAGTTCATTTCTCGGGACAACCTTGCTCTGATACCATCTTGTTATGACCCGATTTCTATATCCCTACGGGACCCGAGACCAGCTCGCCTCGACTAATCCGAAGACCTAGTCATCCAATGAGAAATAACCAAAAGCAGGAAATAAACCACATTCACACATGCAATATAACTAAGCAAAATGAAAAACGAGACGTAAGGGAACAACAGGGCTAAAAGTCTCAACAAAGTAATACATGCCATCACAACAACAACAGCGGAAAAAAAGACAGAAAGTAACAGGAACAGTAAAATAGATGTCTAGTACTCACTACAACAGCAGAAAACTAAAGAGCTGGAAAGAAACGACTACGGCTAGGCTCAACTAGGCCTAGCACCCTCTGCAGCCGGAAACTCAAGCTGCTCAACTCCTAGTCCTGGACAAGGTTACAAAAAGATAAAGTCAACGAATGCTGAGTAGAGTGGTGTTTACATTATTTATATGCAAGTAAAGTAAAACAAGTAACCAGGTTTTATTCTCATTTCTATTTATCTCATTTATGTATTTCTGGTTCATTTATTTCACAAAGGATCCAAGTATTTCTTGATCTTGCTTGTTCCTCATGGGAACGATCTTGATGGCAGTCTTTTCCGTGGAGTAGAAGGTACATGTGGTGCTCTCCTAACCGGGAGAGTCTCCCGCGGTAGTCCTACACCCAATCAACCACCCTGAGGTCATTGTCGCGACGTAGCAGTGACTACGGCACACGTGATAAGCTCACGGGTAGCTACCCCGCAGTAGCACACAATCAGTCATTTCCGCTAGCGAGTACACCTAAAATACAACACAGAACAGTACAGGGCCTTGCCCTCTCAGAACAGGGGTCTCGCCCCTCAGAACCAAACAGGGGTCTCGCCCCTCCACGGTCCGCATACCCTCGTTCGACTACCTCAATTTGCCCAGAGGGCTTAAAAGTCGGTGTAGGTTGGCTAGTCCTAACCCCGAGCCCCGTGGGGTGGCTAGCTCCCTCCCTACACTAGTAGCTCACCTCGGTACCACGTACACGAGAGCCAACAGGAGTCGGTGTAGAGTGACCAGTCCTACCCCGGGTCTCAACCCAAGGGGTGGCTGGCTCCCCCTCTACACTAAAAGGGACAGTCCATCTCCTTAGTGCCAAGTACACAAGGGCCAGCTCACTTCTTGTCTACAGGAGTTTTCCTCCTAATTCCCCGTAGGATTCATGCTGGTATTCCTATCATTTCGTATTCCAAACTTTCATATCTCTCTATTTACATTTCTGTTTCCATTCTTAAACAGGCAGCTCATGATTTTCTAACTGACAAGACATCATATTAAATAACTAGTACATTTGCTAGCATTTACAGTTTTACGGTCATCTCAAGTAGACAGTGTAGCTCAACCATGCTCATTCATTTCTGCCCTAAGATTCATTCTCATCCTAGGGTTCATTCGAGTAATTCTAAGCATGCAGTTCATTTATTTAATCAGAATAATACTGTAAACCACTCTACCAAGCATCACAGGAGGAATGGGGGTCTGCATCGTAGATCTCGTCGTCTCCACGGGCCCCGAACACGCCACCAGCTAGTAACCTGTACCAGTGACTAATTCGCATCAGACGGGTCAAAACAGTGGATACTCTACACTAGCACATAGAGAAACTCAAGTGGAAAACAATGGTACTTCATTTGCAGAAATCCGATTTCGTTTGGGCCCCAAATGGGCCAAAAACACCCATACTGTCAAAAATCAGTCCAAGATGTCTTAAAAGACGTCAAATCTCACCTTGTGTCTCCTGCGGGTTCCTCAGACATCTGAATCCCTCTACGACCATCTGAAGGAAGTTCCAGACGTTGGACTATGCCTCCGTATGATCTGCACCATGATCATACGGCTAAAATTTTAGCCCGACATTCCCAATAATATGCTTTCAGACGTCCAGCTTCAGCTCTAGACGTCCTGATGCCTCCCCAGACGTCTGGTCAACCCTCCATACGTCTGATACTGGAAAATTTCCAGTACTAGAACTTCCTCCACGATGCCACTCCTCTCGCAGTGTTGCCCGCAGCACGCCGTAGCAGCCTCAGCAGCTGCAGAGGACCGGGAGGTCGCCTCCCCGAGCCCGTCCTCCTCGCACACGTGCCCACCGCTGCTCGTGCAAGCTCCTCTGAGCTCCCGCACAAGCTCCGCTGAGCTCCTTTGGTCTCGACCTTCCCACGCTCTCGCTGCGCTCTCCTCCTCCTCCGCATCCTGCCTCTCTCTCTCTTCTTCCTCTCCACTCACCGCACGGAAGGCTGGGAGGAAGGTGACGACTGGTTGGAGGAAGGTGTGGAGGTGGTGGCTTGTGGGGAGGGCTTCAAATAGGAAGGGGGTTAGGGTTCAGGGGTGAGGGATGTGGAGGAGAGAGAGAAGCTCTACGCACCGCCTGCGTGCAGAGCGAAAAGAATGTACGATATTTTCCCTCTTTCAAATGTCTGGCCCTTCATCCAAACGTCTAACGCTTAGTCCAGACGTCTTAAACACTCCAAACAAGCATCGGGTCATTTTAGAATAACTTGTAATTGTTGTTTGAAATCTCATTGTCAGCAGCATGTATATGATCAATTTGCCTAAAATGTATTTGTGATAGAATCAAAGGCATAAATCATGTTTATATGTTCAAACACTTGTCATATGTTATGTTGGACATTTTTGAATGTTTAAACATCTTTTCCAGCCCTTCAAACCCATTTTAGTGCCTTAAGTTCACTTCCAACAACTCTTTCAAGGCCTTCTGTGGATGAACTTGTTCATAAATAAAAAATGATAAAATAAATCATAAAATAAATAAAATGAACTTGTCTTGAGTAAGATCAAGTAATTTTCTAGGTGTATGCAAAATTGTAAAGTAATCCGAACCCCCAACTTGGTAAAACATACTAGCCGAATGTTTGGTATACTTTGAAACTTAATAAAAGAACTAAATTTAAAAATCACAAAAAGAGTTCTTCTCTCTCTCATCTCAAACTTCCTCTCTCATCTCCTATCCCTTTCTCTCTCATCTCCTATCTCTATTATACATATAAAAATCATAAAAATCAGAAAATACCCAAAAATACCTAAAAATACTATGTATAGTGTATTTATACTTGTAAATATGGTTTAATACTAAGTTATATGTAGATATTGTAAAATATATGAATAATGTACATAATTAACTTATACTTGTATTCTATATATTAAATTAAGTATTTAGAATGATTTATTGTATATATAATCTTATCGTATAGTTATATATTAATTTATATTAACTTAAATGTATATAGTCCTAAGTATTTATAAAAACTTATGTATATGTCTATAACCATATGTAATACTGTACATATGTATTTAACTAACTATTATACACTATCCATACCTGTATATTTATTTAATTATGTATTTATTGTAGGTAATTAAGTTATTAAGTTAATTAAGTAGATTATTAACTTAAAATAAAATAAATTAGTAAATTAATTATTACCGAATTAATCTATACTGTACATATATATATTAATTTTAAATATTTTTAACCTTTTTATAATATATTTATGTAAGCACCTCTGTTTTAATGTACCAAAATTATGATTATTGCTAGACTAATATTTCAGGACTATCTCGGATTAAAGCATTAAAGCATCTTTCAAGACAAGTGCAGATAGTTGCTGATGTGTATCTTTTTTATCTTTATTTAAGTCTAGGACATTATTGTAAGGAACCTCAAATAAAACTCAAACATGTATTTTCGCGTATCTTTTCAAAACAAAGTTTTTAGGGTTATTGATCGACCAAATTAATTAATTGATCGACCAACCAACTTCATTAACCAATCAAATCAGCTTATTTTAAGAAGTTGATAAATATCCTTTTGATTGACCAACCAAGTAAATTGACCCATCAATTAGTAATTGACCAACCATCTTAATTGATTGACCAAATTGCATTTTGATCGACCAATTTAATTTCCTATTTAGGCAAAACTTTTAGTACAAATAGAAGTCATACACAGCCCATGTCAAAAATAATTTTCAAAAAGAAATACCTTTCAAAAAGTAAAGCTTCTCATGCTTATTCAAAAGGCTTCTGTGTCCCATTCTTCAGGTTCTTTAAAATCATGATGCCTTGAACCTCTGCGAAAAATTCAGTTTGATCTTTTATTGAAGTTCCATAGAAGTTATTTCTGTTATTCTATCTTGTTGCTTTGATTTACGGATCCCAAGATTGTCAAGAAGATCCGTGGTTGTTGTTTTTGCTTCTCTTCAAGATAAAAAGAGAAGTGGTTGTAAGAGGTTGTGCCACCCTTGTTCAAGTGGTACGATTAGTGGATTGACTAGCGTTGCCTAGTCAGGAAAATCCTAAACTGGGAGGCTTAGGTAGTGGTTTTCACCTGGGAAGGGTTTCCACTATAAATCTTTGTGTATAATGTGGGATTGTTTTGTATAATATATTTTTATTACAATAGATATCGCACTTGATCTTGTGTTTGTGGCCAAGTAAAATCCGCAGGTGATGAGTTGTGACTCATTATAGCTAAATCACCTAAGTTAAGCTAGAAACTAGGTTAAATACTATGGAATTAACACATGAAAAGGGTTAAGTGTGGGAAATAGAGAAAAAGACATAAAACATTAATTTTATGCTAAAAATGCATAATTAGGTCAATTATTGAGATATTCTATTGTGGTGATCCAATTGCAAATTGAGCACACTAATGAGTTCGAACTTCATATCAAAAGTAAAATTAACTTCTAAGATGTTCAATTAAGCTTCATTAAAAACTTGGTTGCATTGGACATCATTAAGTCCTTGCATTTAAAGATTCTCATTTAGGTCCTTAGGTCATAACATTTCAACCTAACAAATCTCTCCAGGGACCTATTTGTAGGATGCAAGGACCTATTTGCAAGCCCATAAGGACCGCTCTATAACTTTTCTTAACCACTTATGGGTTTTCTCGCACTTCTTCCACCATTTCATGTAGGGGCCTTATGCACAAAAACACCAATAGAGTCTTCAGCACCTATAGCTCGCGTGCTACTATTCACCACGAGGAATAGGGCTCATCGTGGCCGTCCATCCCTTGAACCGCACGATCTGTGGCTTTCCATGATTGGAACCTTTGCGCGACTTGGCACGTAGCCTCACCTCCTTGCCCAGATCTCATCCAACGACCCACTTTTGATTTAAACTTACGCACACTCCTCTCCTCTCATTACCACCGTCCACTCCTTAATCATCTAATCACACCACTACGGTGCTCTAATTCAAAGATCGTTCTACTTAAGGAGCTCCCTTGCCTCGCACGCAAAGGATCGACCTCCTCTCCTACTTCATTGAGGCCGATCTCTTCGTCCTCTCCAGTTTCTCCTCTCCACTCGACCCTGTTCAGGCACCATGAGCAAAGGAATTCCAACCTCTCCGACTCTCCTCGCCACTAAGGACCACATAGCACTTGAGGACAACCCTGAGTCCCACTAGTGGACTTTCAATCCACTGGAGATCCTCCCCTCTTCATCACTGCAGCCACCAGCTGTAGATCTTCTCCAAAGGTCCCATTCTTCCATTTAGATTAGGATTTATTGTTTTCAATTGTAGCTGTAGTGATAATTAGAGTAAGCTTGGAGTAGAATTAGTTGCAAACATGTTCTGATGTGGTTGCAGATTTAGTAGTTAGATAGGAGTAGACTAGAGTAGAATTTCCACTCCACCTCCTCTAATCAATTCAAATCAGAGGAGATGATTTCACCTTCCCCCACTGATCATTAATCCCCCCTCTTCATGTTTTCGCGTCACTTTCTGATGTTCCTCGATTTTATTTCATAATCCACCCACTTATTAGATTCAAATCCTCATCCCATTGCTTTCGAGTTTTGAGATAAGGATTTGCGCTCAAAAATCACTTAGGGGTCTCCCATTCATATCATTTTGTTCACAAAGACCCCTGATCTTGATTTAAAATGGAATTGATTTGCATGATCTGATTTTGATTTGGTTTTCAATGTGAAATCATGAGATTTTGATCAATTTGGGTTTTAAAAAGTGTTTGATCAAGCAAATCGATATGATTTTGAATAGATATGTCCATGGCAGTGAATCTAAGATGAATTCTGTTGGTAAATTTTTCCTTAGATGAGCCATGGTGAAATTAAGCTTGAATGGAGGTTTTCATGATTTTGAATGTGTGGGAGAGCCAAGGAGAATCAACCTTGTTGATTTGAAGCTCTACCATGTAGTATCATGTGGAATTGCTGCTTGGGATTCTGATTTCCAATCTAAGGAATTTTCAGTATTCCTTAGGGTTCTTATATAATTGGGATTCAAGTGGATTTATTAGATTGATTGTAACACCTCCTTCATGTTGTCTATAGCATTAGAAAGGTGTTAGATCTGTGTTTTTCTCTTTGATTTGAAATGAGAATGCTGATAAGGATTTTTTATGTAGAGTTTAATTTCTCAAAGTGATTTCAAAGTGATTTTCAAACCTTATCAGACTTTTAAGGTGTTTATTTTTGTGATTTTCGAATCCCAATTCAACACATTAAAGTGCTGCATAGTAGCTACATCACATGGGTTTTCCAACCCTAATCCAGCGCAAGTTAGGGATACTTGAAAATAAACATTTCATTTGAACGTTCTTGATCCCAGATCAAACTTGAAAGTTTGATCTTGGATATTTTGTGCACTGAATTGAGATCAAATATGCTGGAATGGATGATCTACTGTTGCAGCCTTTGGAATCTGTTTAAGATGTCTAAAGCAACCCAATAGCTGCTGATCAGACTAGTAGTAGCTAATGTTGCTATTGCTACTGTTGTCTTTGCTATACTGCTGCTTGATTCCAACAATTTCAGCTTCTGTTGATTCTTGAATTGCAGTTGCTATTGCAGTTGTCAGGTTTGGAGTGAAATAGTAGGGCAGTGGTCTGGATTTGAATTGTTTGTGGTTTGGATTTGAATTGTCTGAGATAGCTGACATGCTTTCAATGTTGTATACAATGTCAACAAGCTTTAATGTATTTGTAATGACTTTAAATCCAATTTATTTGCTTGTAATCTAATTTATAAACCATCTTTGTCAGTTAACTATGTGTATAACCGCCCATATTTATAAATTGAATAAAATCAAGTGGAAAATCATGTTTAATTGCTTGAACACCTCCTTTTTGTCTTGTTGGATGTTCTGAGGTGCTTAAATCACTTATTCAGCTCTTAGTTTAGAATTCTAGGCATTAGGTTTCACTTTAAAACCCTTTGAAGGCCTAGAAGTGTGCTAAACTTGTACATAAATAAAAATGATTTAAAAAATATAAGAAAAATGAAATAAACCTATCTTGGTGAAGATCATGTATATTTCTAAGTGTACTTTGAGTTTCAAGGTCATCTGAACCCTCAGTTTGATAGAACATACCAGCCAACGATTTAGTATACCTTTAAACTTGATAAAAGATCTTAAACCAAAAATGAAAAAAAGGCATTCCCTCTCTCATCTATTTCTTTCTTTCTCATCTCCTACCTCTATAAAATCCATAAAAACTATAAAATCAGAAAAACTCCAAAAATATACAAAAACATTATGTATACTAGATATATACATGTATATATAAGCTATATATTAAGCTATCTATGTAAATAATGTAAAATATGTATAAAATATGTATATATTATATAATATAAGTTAAGTACTTAGGATAACTTAATATGCATATAACTTATCTATATTTAACTATTAATTTAATTAACTTATATGTACTACATGCTATGTAAATTAATGAACTCATATAAATAAACATATTTATGAGTGATACTGTACATATGTATTTATCTATGTATAATGTGCACTAACATGCCTGTAACATAATTTAATTATATATATACAATAAATAATTAATTTATTAAGTTATCAAGTAAGTTACTAAATTAAATTAGAATAAATTAGTAAATTAAGTTATAATTGAACTAATTTATATTGTCCATTTGTACTATAGCATTTTAAGTAATTTAAATTAATTTAGGTATATTTATAATGTATTATACTATTTATACTTAATTTAAATGTAAAACACCCTGAAATCACTTATTTAAATGTAAATAAATTAAAATAAAATGTGTAAAATATAATAAAAATATGTATTAAATAATTTAATATGTATATTAACTCTGTACAGGGTCAATTAGACCATTAATTAACTAATATATACTGTAATTAAGAAATAAACTCAAAAATCAGTGTGTATAAATCACAATCTTTAGCAAATTTATTTATATAGGATACGTAATTAATTTTGTAAATAAATTATATAATTAAGTATACCTACGTAAATACTTTAAAACCCCATAATTTAATTTTAAATTATAATAATTTATGGCCCTCGAATCGAAGGCCAAAAGCATGAAGTCAGACTTGCGCATTGGAGTTGCAGCAATGAGGAGGCGCTAACATAGCGCCACATCGGGTGTTGAAGAGCCCCTGCAGCACCTTAAGTTGTTTTTTGTTCTTCCCCTCTTCAGTCGTCAAGCGCTCGGTGTTAAACAACAAACACCCTTTCCCCTGAGCATGAAATGAGTTATGGCATTGAGACTTGAGTGTAGTGCGGGCCGGGGTCCTGGCACTATGCATGGGCTTGAATGGATCCATTAACGAGCTTAAGTCCGTATTAAAGAGGCTTAATAATGAATTATGGGTGGATTTAGTAGAGGTTTGGTCCCACCCTTTGAAGGTGCTGTGTATCCCTTGAAAGGGCAGATTGGCAATTAAAAATCTTAATTTTTGTTAAAATAAACAGTAATCGTACCTTAATCACCTAAGGGGAAGAAAGAAAGAACCTAAAACTTAACTAAGTATGAGTGTGAGGAACAGAGAAAAGAAGAGAAGAGAAGAAGAATAGAAGAGAAAGAAGAAGAATGGTCGTATATATGTATTTGTATATATATATAATATGTATATACAAGTATAAAGTATATATAGTATACTGTAGATAAATAATATAACAATATATGATACGTAGTATATAGAGTGTTTTGAGCTCATTCATGTATATAAATAACTTGTGAGCTTTAATGACGGATAAGTATGTCACTGTAGAAAGAATAAATGTCACTATAGACTCTTATTTTGACCTTAGTTTATATATATACTTTTTCCTAAGGTTTAGCGACATTTATATATATTGCTGTACATACTACATAGTTACTATAATTGTTAATATATTAAGTTAAGCTAATATGCTACATATTATACCATATTATTGTATAGATATGTAAGTATTATTATTATAAGTTATTAATAGATAGAATATAGTATTTAATTATAGTGTTTGATGCTTGTTTGTAAATAGATGTTTGAAAGCATTTTTGTTCATTCTTTTGTACATAAATTGCTTCATTCTTTCTTTCCTTAATTCATTCATTCATATTTGTACACAAAATTAATTTTTTTGGAATTAAAGAATAATATTGGATTTAGAGAGTGATGTATATCAATAAATGCCTCCCAGTGAACGACCTGGAATAAACCAGTAAAAATTATGTAATTAAATAAAATTGATGCAACAATGGTTTATATTTGTGACATATACTATGATAACGACATATTTTTATACGAACCGTGGTCGATCGCTTCAACAAGTACTCTCAATTTATAATGTATAGTAGCATTTATAACTTAATTATGTACATATCTATTTAAAACATGCATTTAAATGTAAATAAATCAAGATAAAGACTCTAAAATAAATTAAAAATGTTTAATAAATACCTTAGTAAATAAATTAACTATTTATAAAGTCAATTGCATCATTAATTGATTAATTTGTACATTAATTAAGTATTTAACCACTTATTTAACTAGTATAAATCAGTAAATTTAAGTAATTTTTAAATGTAATTAAATAAATTATATTTTTAAATTAACTATATAATTATGTAGCCCTATATAAGGGCTTTCTACATATATAATTTATTTATAATTTAGATTTAATTATTATCCTTAAATCGAGGGCCAAAATCGACCAATCAGCACACAATTGTGCACAACGCAATGCTTAAATAGCTTTGGAACTTTGTCCAGCATCATGAACATGCGGCCACTTGAAGCCTTATAAAAAGATATGCGTGCTAAGCCAAGTAGGCTGAAATGAGTAAACTGAGCATACACCCATTACCCTCTCTCTCTCTAGCATACTGATATGAGCATTTGTGAATAGTGTAGGCCGGGGGCTGTGCCCTGTGCTGGGCCTACTGTGAGCCTACTATTAGGCTTGAAATGAAATTGAATTGAAATGCACCCTAATTGAACTAGGGTCGGTTTAGTAGTGGTCTGATCTCACCCTCTTGGGTGTTGTGAATCCCACGAAAGACCGGCTCACTCATTAAAAATCAAATTTTTGATTTAAGTGAACCGAAATGGAAGGCTAAGTTAACTAAGTGTTGGCAAAGAAAAGAGAGAGAACTCGAAAAAAAAAAAAAGTGTTGAGAGTGAGTGAGGGATATGTGAAGAGATGTGCGTGTGTGTGTACTTGTATAGTATCTATAATATAAATGTATAGTATATGTGTAATATATGTAAATATATATGCGTGTGTGTGTGTAAATAGAGTACTATTTGAGCCTTATGTTGTATGCATAGTCTTGTCGTTTAAGGCTTTCACTACAAGAAAAACCACTTCAACTGTATAAAACCACCTCAATTTGGTATCACGGAAGGTTGCGAAGTGAATAGTCTTTTGCGACGATTATTAATACTAATTGTCTCTAATAGTACTGACCTTATCTGTCGTGGTTAGGTTTCTTTTGAGACGACTTATAACAGTCTTTAAAACACTTTTGTGACGGTTATGTAATAACCATCTCCAATAAGTAATTTGCGATGGTTATGTAATTGTCTCAAAAAATAGGCTGCGGGAAGGGAGTGTTTTCCCTGGCTTTTTAGTGACAGTTTGACAACCGTCGCAAACGTTCATTAAGGATGGTTATAATAATAATCGTCGCCAAATATATATATATATATATATATATATATATATATATATATATATATATATATATATATATTTTATTGCTTAGATTTTACCAATGATAATTAAAGTTAACATTTAAATTAACCTACATAACATCGAATAACACATTTATAGCATTCTATAAAATAAATATAATAAAAATAATTTACATTAATACAAATTAACTTAGAGAATGTTTACAAAAGAGTAACAATACATAAATAAAACCTAAACATTACCTAAACAAAAATAAGAAATATAAAGAATAGATGTGAGCTAAACTCCTGCACTAAAACCATAACCAACACCTCCTGCGCCAAAATCATCATCTAGCCCACAACATGTAGGATAATGGAAGTTGTTGTGATCAGGTCCACCTCCACCTCGAAGTATGGCCATCATCTCCTCCCACTGCGTCTGTTGCTGCACCTGCTGTTGTGCCATCATCTTCGCCCACTCTGCCTGCTGCTGTGCCATCTGCTCCTTGAAATCCAGTCTTTGCTGGTGGATCTCCTCTCTAGAAGCTCGTAGCTCTTCGATCACGTTGTTTAGCTATGTCTGAGTTTGCTGTACCTGTGACCTCAGCTGCTCTACCTCAATAGAAGACGTGTCAAATGATCCCTTCCGTTCGTACCAAGTGGTGAGCATCTGACTCTGACCTCCATTGAGAACAAATCCACCATGGTACGAAGGCATGACTGTTCGAAAAGCCTCTTCAAGTGTCATAGCAGGCTGTTGAGTCGCAAAGTTCTCATTTGTAGGGGGAGGTAGGTGGACCACGTTGTACATTTCTCCCTAATTACATTTTTATCTAAATAATATGTTCAACTGAAATGAAAGTTAAATTTAAATAATTTAAAATAAAAAACTTACATGCTTGGCTCGGAAGGTCTCATGAATCCACGTGCGCTCACCATCCGTAACCTTGCTATGAGTGATATCATATATTTCATGTAACCGGTGTCTGGAGAAATTTTGACAGCATTGATGATGAAATCGATCAACCAGGGTTCGTATAAAAATCGTCGTTGTTGTAGTATATGTCACAAATATAAACTATTATCGCGTCAATTTTATTTAATTACATAATTTTTACTGGTTTATTCCAGGCCGTTCACCGGGAGGCAGTTATTGATATACATCACTCTCTGAGTCCAATATTATTCTTTAATTCCAAAAAGATCAATTTTATGTATAATCATAAATGAATGAATTAATGAATGAAAGAATTAAACTAATTTAGGTACAAAAGAATGTATTGAAATGCTTGCAAACACAGATATACAAACAAGCATCAAACACTATACATATATATTATATACTATCTATTTATAACTTATAATACTATACTTACATATATATACAATAATAAGTAATGATATATACTATACTAACTTAACTTAATATATTAACATATACAGTAACATATATAATATGTACAGCAACAGATATAAACGTCGCTAAACCCCAGCAAAACTATGTACAAAATCTAAAGTAAAAATTAGGGTCTAAGTGACACTTATTCTATCTACAGTAACGGATAATTCTGTCAGTAAAGCTATATTATTATTTATATACATATATAGCTCAAACATTACCTATACCACGTATACTTTTAATATACATATACTTTACAGTATACATATATATATACACACTATATATACCTATGTACATCTTCGTTCTTTTGCTTTCTTTTCCTACTCACGACTCTCTCATTCTCTCCAATTTTAAAACTTACCCACTCATTCTCTCTTCTTAATCCCCTTATTAGGCCTTACTTAATTCAAAATTTTGTTTATTAGTTGGCGGGCGGCCTTTTCGAGGAATACATAGCACCCTTTCAGGTGGGACCAGACCTCTACTAAGAGCCACCCTAATTCGTTAATTAGGCCTCTTAATCGTGTTTTATGCTCATGAATGGGCTCGTTCAAGCCCTCACAAAGTGCATGGCTCCCAACCACACACCATACACCGTTCTCACATTTCACAGCACTAACCAAAGCCATACTTAGAATATGCTCAGGGGATAAGGGGAGATGTTTCGGGCGCCTAGCGCCCGTGACGACTGAGGGGCTTAGGTAACAAAATCAATATAAGGCACTACGAAAGGTCGTTAGTTTACGATGTGGCGCTATCCAACGCATCTTCAAGCGCTGTTGCTTCCAACGTAGCTATCCTGATTCTGGATTTTTGGCCCTCGATTTGAGGGCCCAAATTAATTCCGTTTTTAAAATAAAATATATATTTGGAAAGCCCTTATATAGGGCTATATAATTATCTGATTTATTTACAAGAATAATTATATTTGCTATATAAATAAATTAGCTAAAGTTTGTAAATTATACATCCTGGTTTAAGGGTTTATTTCTTAATTAACGTATAAATTAGTTATTTAATGGCCTAATTGACCCTGTACAGATTTAATACATATAATAAAGTATTTAACACATATTTTTATTGTATTTTACAACATTTAATTGGATTTATTTACATTTAAATATCTTTTTTCAGGTTATTGTACATGTAAATTAAGTATAAATAGTATAATACAATATAAATATATTTAAATAAGTTTAAATTACTTAAAATATTCTAATACAAATGTACAGTATAACTTATCTCAGATATAACTTAATTTACTAATTTATTTTGATTTAACTTAATAACTTAGGTAATAACTTAATAAATTCAATATTTATTCTATATACATAATTAAATTATGATAAAAGGTTTCTAATATACATAATAAATATATAGATATATATATATATATAGTATAAATAGTAATTACATTTATATATAGAGTTTTATAAATTTATTTAAGTTATAGTGCTCGTAAGTTAATATAAATAATAAATAGTTATATACAGTTTATATACTTTTAAATATTACATTATACAACATATATATAAGTTATTTACAACTATTATACATCTATTTTACACTATATACATATATACTTACTACATAGCCTATATTTACATATATGTACATAATATACAAGGTATTTTTTGTTATTTTTGGAGTTTTCTACTTTTTATGATTTTTATATATTTTGTAGAGGTAGGGGATGAGAGAGAAAGAAAGAGATGAGATGAATAGATTAATTTTGGTGTTCTTACATGTAGAGGTCTTTTATTAAGATTTAAGGTAGATTGAACCGTCAGCTGGTATGTTCTACCAAGTCGGAGATTCAAAATGCCATGAAGCTTTGCAAATGTGTAGAGAAATAGTTAATCCTACTCACTACACCTTTTTTTTTTTGGATTTTTTTTAGTATTTTTATTTATTTACAAGTTGAGCACAATCGAGGCCTAAGAAGGGTTTTCAATGAGAACCTAAGGCACTAGAATCCTAATCTAAAGGAAGAATAGGCAGTGAATTGCCTCAATTGAGTCCTATGTATGTTCTACAAGATATGCAATCATAATCAGGCTTTTTAACTCCATTTCCATACATTTCCATAGTTGTACAGTTAAGCACAAATATAGTTGACAAAGAGAGTTTAAAACAAGATACAAGCAATCAAATGCAATTTAAAGTCAATATCAGTACATGGATGCTTGCCTATATTATGTACAACACTGGAAACATGTCAGCTAATTACAACAACTAAAATCCTAGCCTCTACTACCCATCAATTTTAGTCTAAACAACAACAGTAGCTGCTACAGCAACTGAATTAACAGCAGTTCAGTAAATCCATCAGTAGCAACACAGCAGCAACTGCTGCTGGCCTGTCCAGAAATCCAAGAAGGTGCTCCAGACGTCTTAACATGTTCAAAATGGCTGTTGCAGCACTTGAATTGAAATTCCAGAGCCACAACAAGTCTAATTATGTTACGACCCGATTCCTGGATCCCTACAGGATTCGAGACCAGCTCGCCTCGACTAATCCCAAGACCTAGTTGTCCAACAAGAAATAACCAAAAGTAGAAAAGCAAACCACATTCACGTATGCAATATAACTAAGCAGAAGAAATGTATAAAGCAGTAAAGGGAAAATAGATCTGTTGTTTCAGTACATACCACCACAACAACAATAACAACGGAAAGTGGAAAGTAAATAGTAGTAGCAGAACAGTAACTAAAAGTCCATTACTTACTACAACAGCAGAGAAAAGAAAAGGAAGTGCTAAAGAAAACTATGGCTCGACTCGACTGGGCCCAGCACCCTCCACAGCCGAAAACTCGGGCTGCTCAACTTCTGGTCCCAAACAGTGTTATGGAAAGACAAAGTCAACGAACGCTGAGTAGATTGGTATCAATATTTTCTAAGTACAGAACAGTAAAAATAGCATGTTTAATTCTCATTTCCATTTATCAATTTTATATGTTCCAGTGTTACCCATTTCTCAAAATATCCAGATATTTCTTGATCTTGCATGTTCCTTGTGGGAACGATCTTGATTGCAGTCTTTTCTTTAGAGTAGAAGGTACACGTGGTGCTCTCCTGGTCGGGAGAGTCCCCCGTGGTAGTCCTACACCCAGTCAACCACCCCGAGGTCACTGTCAAGACATAGCGGTGACTACGGCATGCGTGATAAGTGCACAGGTAGCTACCCCGCACTGACACGCGGTCAGTAGTTTCCGCTAGCGAGTACGCCCAAAGTATAGCATGGAACAGTATAGGGCCTTGCCCTCTCAGAACAGGGGTCTCGCCCCTCAGAACCAAACAGAGGTCTCTCCCCTCCACAGTCCACGTACCCTCATCTGACTACCCCGTTTTGCCCAGAGGGCGTAACAAGTCGGCGTAGGGTAGCTAGTTGAACCCCGGGCCCCGTGGGGTGGCTAGCTCCCTCCTTACACTAGTAGCTCGCCTCGGTACCATGTACGCGAGGGCCAATAGAAGTCGATGTAAAGTGGCCAATCCTAACCCCGGGTCTCAACCCAAGGGAGGCTAGCTCAGCTTTACACAAAAAAGGACAGTTGCTCTCCATTGTACTATGTACTCAAGGGCCAGCACACTTCCCGTTTGCCTTCCAGATTTCCATCTATCCACAAGAGTTCTACTCATAATTCCCCGTAGGGTTCATGCTTGTTTTCACCTCATTATCTAGATCCAGATCTCATGTTTCATAATTCATTTCTCATCCATATATAAATAGCTCATGTTTCCATAATTCAATTCTCAATACATGCAACTGGTGATTTCACAAGTAATGGTTCATTAAATACAGGCAGCTCATATTCTAGCAAGCAACTCACAATTATATTACAGGCAATTGCTAGCAGTTTATCTCAATCATGCATGCAAGTACACCATACAGTACAAATGGTTCATTCATTTCTCTACCCTAGGGTTCATGCCACATCATAGGGTTCCATTCGGCTATTTCCATAGGCACATTCTTATTCAATATTTTATTAACGGAATTAAACCACTCTACCAGGAAACTCGGGAGTAATGGGGGTTTGAACCGCAGACCCAGATGTCCTGTGACCCCCAAACGCGCAACAGGCTGAAACCCTATACCAGGGAATATATCACAAAAGGAAAGTTTAAAATAGTGTATAACAGACTCGAGTATGTAGAGGAACTCGAAAGGAAAGCACAGGTATTTCGTTTACGTAAAATGGACCCCGATCGGACCCTAAACAAGTCAAAAACATGCCTACTGTTCAAAATCAGACGTCTGGGAATGATCCCAGACGTTTCAAAAGGCGTTAGATCTTACATTATGTTCCTGCTGTATCCTTAGACGTCTAGACCTTCTCTGTGATCGTCTGAAGGCAGTTCCAGACGTCGGACAATGCCTCCGGTTATCTAAACGCACCTCCGAACATCTAGTGATGCAATTAGACGTCCAAAAATGTGTGGAAAAGAGTTCCGCGCGCCTTCCCAAGGGTCTTTACCTGCCTACAAAACCGCAAGTCCAAAATCAGGCCTGACCAACTTCTGCAGTGAGGCCTGCATGGCTATAACCGCGGAAAAGAACGTACCTTGCGATATAAGTGCTTTCATACATCTAGTCTTAGACCCGGACGTCCAGCTGCCGCCACGGTCATCTGGTCGACTCTACGAACGTCTGATACTGGAAAAATCTCAGTATCAGCAACTCCCCGCAGCTCACTCTGCTCGCTCGCCTCGCGCCGCAGTAGCTCCAGCCGCTGCAGAGGGTTGGGAGGCTGCCTCCCCAAGCCCTCTCCTCCTCCCGCACGTGCCCGTCGGTGGCCATGCGAGCTCCGCCGAGCTTCCACTGAAGCTCCACCAACCTTGGACCCCCTCCTCCTCCCACTCTCTCCTTCCTCCCTCTCGCTCTCCCTCGCTCACCCCCTCTCACCGCTCCCGCACAAGCACTGAAGGTGGTGGTGGCCGGTGTGTGGAGTGGAGAGGAGATAGGAGGGGGGTTTATATAAGAGGGTGAGGGGTTTAGGGTTCGAGGGGAGGTGAGGAAGAGAGAGAGAGAGAGAGAAAGGAGTGATTCTACGCGTCGCCCACGCGTAGAGCACAGTGCGCAGTACAAAAATTCCACTTTCAGATGTTCGGGAACAGGTCCAGACTCCAGATGTCTTAAAAAGCTAAAAAGTAATGGGTCCTTACAAATTAGGTTCAAAAACCCATCACAATATCAAATCTAGTCCTTGACCACATGCTTGAGTGCATAAGAATTCTTATATGATTTTCACCTTCCACTATAGACAATATAAAGGTGAATCATCATAATAGGGATTCAATTCACTTGAATTCCTTTCCAAAAAGCATCACAATCTTTTTCTAAAAGGATTTACCACTTGAAAATAAATGGAGATTGAAATCCAACAATATAAAGTTCTGATGGAATCATCCTACTCTACTATAGACAATAAACCAAAGACAATCCAATCAAATCATGAACTTCATTAGGAAATTATGTTAAAACTCTCCAGTGCTTGAAGTAGGGGTGAATCCCCTAAAATGTTACTACTATAGCAGTTGTTCAATGTACTGAAATGGGGGATTGGAATCAAAAATCTCAAATTCAAGCGATGAAAACCTTTTCAAAACATATTCACATAGTACAACCACCATTAAGCCCTCAAAAACTCATGGATTAAGTTTGAAAACTCATCTACTTGTTGAGAAAACCAATCAGAAATTCATATCAAAGATCCCCAAAAATATCTTGAAGTCCTAATGTGCATATCACCTTACATTATAGACAACGTAAGGTGAGGTTGCAAATTAAGATTTCAATGCGAGAAAACCACATCACAAGCATCTCAAATAAACTCTGAAAATTTTGAGATTCAATCTATCTTGAGGGAAGTTTGAAAATCACATAAAAATATGATTTATCCTCTCTCTTATGCCATAGACAACACAAAGAGAGAGTCTAAATCTCACGATGCAAACCACCGAAAATAAGCCCCAAATTATCAGATCTTCATTCAAAACCAATGGAGGGACTTGGTGGAAAAGTGGAGTGGGTGAAGTGTCCCTCAAATGGGTTGTGAGCGCTCAAATCAGATCTAAATGCCCAAGATCATCAGATCTGATTTAATGCTCTGATGAGTCGGTGGATTGCGAAATAAAACATGAGGAAATTAGAAAGCAAAATGGGAATATGAAGAGGGAGAAAACAGTGATTAGTGGTGGGGGGGTGAAATCATCTCCTCTGATATGAAATGATCAGAGGAGGTAGAGTGTGAATTCTACTCTAAACCTACTCCTAGGCTAACTACTACATCCACAATCAAATCAGAACAATTCTATGTCTAATATCTACTCTTAAACTACTCTACTTATCACTATAGCTAATCTAGAAAGTAGTAAATCCTACACTAAATGGAAGAATGAGACCTGTTGGGAAGATTTGCAGCTTGTGGCTGCAGCGACGAAGGATGGAGGATCTCCAGCGGCTTGAAAGTCCACTAGTGGGACTCAAGGTCGCCCTCAGGTGCCATGTGGTCCTTAGCAGCGAGGAGAGTCAGAGAAGATGAAGTTCCTTTGCTCATGGTGCCAGAACAGGGTCGGGTAGAGAGGAGAAACTAGAGAGGATGAAGGGATCGCCTCAAGAAAGTAGGAGAGGAGGTCGATGGTGTGCAAGCAATCAGTGGAGGTGCTTAAGTAGAGTGAAAGAGTGAATCAATTCACCTCGCAGTGGAATTAGGCTATTAGGGTGTTACGAACGCGCGGCTTCAGATGTCTTTTAAGACATCTGGGAGGTGGCCCAAACGTCGGTTCCAGACGTCTGGGATTCGATTTTTTCGACACGAACGGTTTCGTCTGCGCGCCTGAGCGCGCAGACTTGCGAGCGCATCTCTCTTTCTCTCTTTTTCCCTCTCTCCTGCTGCCGCAGGCTGCGCCCTCTGTCCGCTCTCTCTCCTCCCTGCGCGGCTTTAAAACGCCACACCCCCTCCCTTACTCTCATCACCTCCGCCCCCTTCCTCTTCTCCTTCCAGCCGGTGCGCGAGAGCGAGCGCGAGTGAGCGGCGGCGGCGACAGCCGCGGCGGGTGCGGGAGGAGGTGCTGCGCGAGGGAGGAGGCATCGGCCGTGAGGGCTCGAGCCTGCCGGGGCAGCAGGAGCCGGCCAGCGGGGGCGCAGCGAACACGGGGTAAAGTGGGAGGCCTGCTGCAGCTCGAGCAGCAGGCGGACAAGTTGCGGCGCGGCCGAGCGTCGTGAGAAGAGGGCGAGTCGTGCCCTGATTCTGGAATTTTCTCCAGAATCAGATGTCTGGGCTTTCAACCAGACGGCGGGGAGGACGTCTGGAGGACTGTCCAGACGTCTGAAAGGTGAGTTATTTCCATCTTTCTTCCTCTTCTTCGACTGACCGTACTAAGAGAGAGAGGAAATGGGTACGCGCAGGTTCGGATTCGCCATCCAGCGCGAATCAGACGTCTAGCTGCAGTGCCAGACGACGGGAGCGACTTCCAGACGTCCGGGGTAACCATCGGACGTCTGGGAACTAGGCCAGACGCCCCCACAGGCTTCTGGACGTCTGAGAGACCACACAGAGCAAAGGTAACCTCTGATCCACTTTTAAGACGTCTGGAAGAGGTTCCAGATGTCTGATTTTGCACTGTTTCGTCGTTTTCGACCTTTTTTAGGACCCGTTCGAAGTCCGTTTTCCACGTTTCGAGTTGCGTGCTTTTCGGAATTAAATCCTCTACCTATCTACAGTAGCTATATACTATTTTGAGAAACTCCTTGTGTTTGATCCTTGTGATAGGACCCCGTTCCGTTGCAATCTCGGGGGTTGCGGAGGCACGCGCGATCCCTGACCACGCCCCTAGTACTCCTGTTGTAACCGGTAGAGTGGCTTTTAAGTTTATTAGTATAATCTGTTAATTATGGAACCATAAATAGAACCTAGGACATTGCATGAATCCTAGGAATGAGAAACTAGAATGAATGGCAGATCCTAGGGTGTTGCATGAATCCTAGGGCTGGAAAACTAGATTGTATGATAGATCCTAGGGTATGGCATGAATCCTAGGATGGGAAGAACTAGTGGAATATATGAATACTGCAGTCTTGAAAAATGTGGAAAGGAAATAATAGCTACCTGTAAATTGGTTTAACAGCTGCCTGTTATGAATAAATGAGCTTGTCTGAGAATATGGGATGTATGAACGTGAAACTGGAAAGGTGAAACCTGAATGTGCTGAGTTAAAAGAACTGGAACCCTACGGGGAATTAGGAGTGGAACTCTTGGAAAGAGAAAGGAATGGAACTGAGAAAGAAAAGACATTGTAGTGTGTTGTCTCTTGGGTACGTAGTACCAAGGGAAGTACCTGTACCTGTTTAGTGCAGAGCGGAGCCAGCCGTCCCAGGGACCCGGGGTTAGGACTGGCCATTTTGTACCGACTTGCTGGCCCTCGTGTACGTAGTACCGAGGAGAGCTACTAGTGTAGGGAGGTACTAGCTACCCCACGGGACCCGAGGTTCTGCTAGCCTCCTACACCAACTTGTTAGGCCCACTGGGCAAACCAGGGTAGTCAGGCGAGGGTGCGCGGACTATGGAGGGGCAAGGCCCCTGTTTGGTTACTGTGGAGGGGTTGGACCCCTGTTACTGAGAGGGCTCTGCCCTGTACTGGTTCCGTGCAGTGCTTTGGGCGCACCCGTTAACGAAAATGACTGACCGCGTGCCAGTGCGGGTTAGCTACCTGTGCGTTTATCGCGCGTACCGTAGTCACCGTTACGTCTGTCCGTGACCCTGGGGTGGTTGACTGAGAGTAGGATCACCACGGGGGACTCTCCCGGCCAGGAGAGCACCACGTGCTACTTCTACTGTTCGGAAAAGACTGCAATCAAGATCGTTCCCACGAGGAACATTCGAGATCAAGTGAAGGATCTGAGAAATAGATAAATTGTGAGACAATAGAAAGACGTAATTAAAGAAAGTAACAGAACATAACAGCTACTGTATACTCTACTATTTCTTTTGTTTTAGTTGCCACTCTACTTAGCGTTTTGCTGACGTGTTACACTCGTTACCTTTCAGGACCAGGTGTTGAGCAGCCAGGGTCGGCGGCTGCAGAGGATGCTGGGCCGAGTAGGGTCCAGTAGAGTTACCACTGTTCTCTTGTACCTCTTTTGTTCCACTGTAGTGAGTAGTTCTTGTTACCGCTGTACTTTTCTTTACCTGCAGTTCATATTATGTTATGAATGTTGTTCTACTGTTGTGGTGGTATATACTGTAGTAGTTTCTTTCCTTACTGCTGTATTTTCTTACTGTTAGTTATATTCATGCTGAATGTGGTTTATTTTACTGCTCTTTTGGTTACTTCCTCGTTGGACGACCAGGTCTTGGGATTAGTCGAGTCGGTCCGGTTCTCGTGTCTCGTAGGGACTCGAGAATCAGGTCGTTACATAGGGCGTGGGCGGTTTTGATGCAAGGAGAGGAGCATGCGTGAGATTAAATCAAATTGCGGCCATTAGATGGGATATGGGGAAAGGGGTGAAGCTACGTGTCGATTCACATGAAGCTTCCAATGAAAACGAGCCATTAGATCATGGTAACAAATATTGAATGGCTGGGATTGTTGGAGTTCTTCGCGGTGAACAGTTGCGCGAGGATCTTCAGGTGGTGCCAGGACTTTTGGTGAAATTACGCTAGAAGCCCCTACGTGAAGGGGTAGAAAAAATGCAGAGAGGCCCATTAGTGGTAAGGAAAGCTATTAGAGTAGTCCTTAGAATGTTGCAAATAGGTCCCTGCGGGTATCAAATGGGTCCTTGGAGGTTTTCTGATGAATAAAATATGATGTATGAAGGACCTAGATGTGAATCCTTAATTGCAAGGCCCTAGTGATGTCCAAATGCACCCAAGTTTTTGTGGAAGCTTAATTGAACATTTAGGAAGTTAATTACACTTTTGATTTGAACTTTTAAATTCATTTGTGTGTTCAATTTGCACTTGGATCACAGTTTAACCTTCTTTAATAGAATATCTCATTTAATGACCTAAATATGCATTTTTAACACAAAATTGATGTTTTAGTTCTTTTTCTCTATTTCCCACACTTAACAGTCTTTATGTGTTAATTTGATAGTGTTTAACCTAATTTCTAGCTTAACTTAGGTGATTTAGCTATGATGAGTAGCAACAAATCAAGCATATCCTCACACTTCTCCAATATACCCCCCAAGACTAACCTTAACTACATTCCCAATAACTCTCATTTAAGGGTGCTTTAGGAACGTACATAAGATCAGTTGGTATACCAGAGAAGAGCGAAAAGAAACTACCGAAATTCCTTCAGACATCGGTTCCATGTAACAAGTAACCCTAAGTTGTGATCAAATTTTCAAGGACCCCCATTATTCAGAACTTCTCTGAACAAAGGATGACAACTCTTATGTCATGCTATAAAGATAAAACTTCGTACACATAAGTGAGGTATACACACACTTTGCATTATCTGTAAAACATGATCATAAGTGTCAACGAGCAAGTATTTTAACACGATTATCCCCTCCCAAAACCTGTAATGTAGGGGTTAGAATACCTACTGTTTGGCCTCAAGTGCGTTTAGATTTGTGTAAGTGTGTGTACTACTATGAGTTGATAATCAAATATTTAAGACAAGCAAAAAATATAAGCACAAGTAATTAATAACAAGCAACATGCAATTAATAAAATTAAAGAAAATTAACATTTCTAATAAGTGAATAATTATAATAAATTACATGTAAGTTTAACAAATTTTATTTCATAAGTAAATTTAATTTCCAACATTTATTTAACAGGTCAATTTAACAAAATTTCACATGTAATTTTATTTTATAGGTAATTTAATTTCACAAGTAAATTATTTTTACAAGTAATTTAAATTTTTAAAAAATAAATGATAAATAAAAAAAGGGGAGGGCACATAGTTGTGGAGGAAGGGTGTGGTTGAGGGAGGAGGAGGAGGAGGAGGGGAGGGGAGAGGGGATGTGGTGGCAGGGTTGGAGGAGGTGGGCTTAGGGGGCGAGAGGCGGCGGGGGCTCGGGGAGGGAGGGCCTTAGGAGTAGGGTGCGGCGGTGCAAGGAGGAGGGCACGGGCGGCAGCGGCGCAGGGAGGCAACGTAGGGAGGAGAAGGGTGCAGACGGCGACGGCACATGGAGGAGGAAGGTGCGGGCAAGGAGGCGGTGTGGGGAGGAGGGCACGGGCGGCGCGGGGAGGAGTGTGGGGCCACGATGCGGGGAGCGGCGGTGCGAGTGGCTCAAGGGTGCTGGGGTCAGCAGCACGATCGGCGAGAGGGCGCGGGGAGGAGGCTGAGGGGGGTAGAGTGGGATCGAGGGGTGGTGGTTTCTCATCGAAGCGTGGGAGAGTCGACGGCGTGGGGGGAAGCGACAGTGGCACGAGGGAGAGCTCTCTGGTCATGAGTGCTTGAACATTCGAGTGAGAAGGTTTTGAGGGGGAGGGGGAGGGGGAAGGGGGCACAAGTTGGGAGTTATATTCACCATTTGTGACAGTTGATCGAATCAACCGTCGCGAATGAGGAACTGACAGCTTTAATATTAGCGATGGTTAATCCAATCAACCGTCACGAATAAGTTTTGGAGACAATTAATCTAGAAATCGTCTCTAATGAACACGAACTGCCTTTTCAGTTCCCGCCCTATTGTAGATATTTTTCTCGCGGTGATACTTATTAGCGATGCGTAATCTAGAAACCGTCGCCAATGAACACGAATTGCCTTTTCAGTTCCCTCCCTACTGTAGATAATTTTTTCGCAGTGATACTTATTAGCAA
This sequence comes from Thalassia testudinum, assembly GCA_037157565.1. NCBI lineage: Eukaryota > Viridiplantae > Streptophyta > Magnoliopsida > Alismatales > Hydrocharitaceae > Thalassia > Thalassia testudinum. The sequence continues at coordinate 36,965,184 of JAZHRO010000012.1, read as the reverse complement.
CGATTAATCTAGAAATCGTCACCAATGAACAGGAATTGCCTTTTCAGTTCTTGCCCTCCTTTAGATATTATTCTCGCGGTGATGCTTATTAGCAACGGTTAGTCTAGAAACCTTTGCCAATGAATAAGAATTGCCTTTTCAATTGCCGCCCTCCTGTAGATATTTTGCGTAGTAATAGTTATTAGTGACGGTTAATTCTTTACCGTCGCTAAATTTCCTAAAAATTAACCCCCACGTGTAAGGCGGGGGTGCTTATTGGAGACGGTTAATTCTTGACCATCGAGAAGTGTCCTAGAACCCCCCAACGGAAAATATGTAGGGGAGGGTGGGAGTACGCTTTCACAAGGGTTAATCCTTAACCGTTGCTAAAGCTTTTCAGTTGGAGACTGTTTATTCGTAACTGTCACAAAATTTCTAACAAAAACATGACACTCCCTCTGAATTTTGATTAGCGACATTACAATATATAACTGTCGTTAATTATCCACTATTAGCGACGGTTTCATAACCGTCGCAAAATAATTGTTGCCAATAGTGATTTTTAGTGATAGTTGTATTCATCACTATAAATAGCATATATGTTAGTAAACATAGTCTTTTGCCTTATGTTTTCTAAATATTTTACTAAGGCTACAGCGACATATGTATATGTTCCTGTATATATAGTATATGTTACTAAAGATATTAGTGTATGTTAATATGACTTAGTCTAGCACATATTAGTAGTTATTTTTATACTTATACTAAGTATTAATTAGGATAGTTGTACATAACTAACGTAGAGTAATTATACATAGTTTTTCATGCCTGATTAGTTGTAAATATGTTTAAGGCATTGTAGTTAAAATTAATTGATTCTTTTGTACATAATTAACAAATTCATTCATTAATTGATTCATTGATTCATGTTATAAAAAATTGACATTTTTGGAACATAGAGAGTGATGTATATCAATAACTGTCTCCCAGTGAATGCCCTGAAATAAACTAGTTAAAATTATGTAAATAAATAAAATAACGTGACATCTGTTTGCATTATGACGACTATACTATAACAACGACATTTAAAACAGCATTTTTGTTGCAACACATTTGTCGACGATCACCAGGCTTTTCGAAAAGAGAGTGCATTAAACCATAAGGCCACGGGGCCTTATCTGGTCTAATACTCCAGAGGCAATCTTTGATCTCGTCCTTTGTGGGAATGGCTGTGAGGGCCTCACAATCCACCAACGAAAGGCGAGTAGACACCAACCAAGATAGTAGCTCTAGGGCCCCAGAGGGTTGCTGGCATGCAAATATAGATGAAAAATGGGAGATTGCCTCTTTAGAGATTTCAGGCAATCAGGCAAAACCTTAATGGTCTTACCACTCTTATCGATGAAAAAGTAGAGCTTATTGACAAAGTACTTGCCTATTGTTTTACTAAAGCAATCTCCCTTCAAAACGAATCCCCTTACTTCTGGCCTCAAGTCTGGCAGTCTCCTTGTTCTCAAACCTCCATAGCCAACTAGAAGTCAAAATGTGGGATGCTCTTGCCTCCATCCATGCTGACTCGACTCTAACAAAGGTTGCTCTACCCATTTATGTCGTGGGATATTTTACGTTTTTACGGAATACCTCATGTTTAGAAAGGAAAATAAGTGAACCTATATTTTACCTTAAACTTAGATTTCCACAAATCCATGTATGAGTGGGAAATGAGTTATCTTGTACCATAATCCCTTACAACTTTCCTTTTCACATCGCATTATTTCCACATTCACCCTCTTCTTTCCTCCTCCTTAAAAAAAAAGTAAAAATCCACTAATTAACATAACCACTAATTTAGAGAATATAGTTATCTTTTGACAATTTATCTCTTTTTTTATCACTGATTTTCAAGTAAACACAATAATTTTTCATCTCTAACTTATTATCACATTATCCTTTATTATAAAATTATCCTAAATTACTTATAAACAACAATACAAAATATCTCATGTTTATAAATTTTTATCCCATAAAACATATTCCGCAACGTAAACAAATCCTCTGTGCAGTCATAGGTTAACACCTTTGCTTAAAAATAATTTTTTTAAAATCAAAATCAAGTTAGCAAGCGATGTATTTTACGTTAAGTAAAAATATACGATATATTTTATATTAAGTGGAGACGTGAATTGTATAACACATTATAATGTATTTTTTTTATTTTATTTTTTAAAGTGAAAATAGAGTAATTTCTGCCAAATGTTAACAAAATCCATCAACGTCCGAGATGTGGGGACTAGGAGACAGACTATTATATACGTTGAAAAAATCGGAAAAGTACTCTGGAGATGACCTTCCCAATATTTGAAGATTATGGATCACATTAAAATCTCAAAAAGATCAGAGGTTTTTATGTAATGCTTCCAATCTCGTATACTTATATAAATTTGATAAATGGTCAAATCTACACGAAATCCGTGCTGGTCCACAGCCTCCAAAAACTAGGGACGTGGAAAAGTAAAAGTCGAGGGTGGTAGGCTTTCGAAAGGGTAGGAGAGGTGGGGCGGGGGGCGGGGGGGGCCCAAACAAAACCCGAGTGCTGGGGGAAGCAGAAAACCAGCGTGCGTCTGCAACTAGATGATGGTGGTGATGACGATGGTGGTATTGGTAGGGAGACACATACATATGCACCCACGTAACTTCCAGGAGCCACTGCGTAGTTTTCGCAACGTGCACCTGTGGTTTTCCCATCCAGTAAAAGGGAACAGTGTGTGCGCGTGCGGCGGTGGGAACCATATTGGGGGCGTCTCACCTGTCTCCAGCGAGGGATTGCGCATCCCCTCGCCTCCTTCCTTTTTTTCTCATTGCTTTTGACTCCCCACTTTCTTTCCATCCGTTCTAATAATTTAAAAATTAAATTGATCATTTAATCGGTGATTTATATTGGTTGAATCAAAGGTAATTTCAATATAGTATTAATATATAAAAAATTTAAAAAATTTTAAATTGTAATATCTTTATATTGATTTGTATTAATTCAACTTAATTATATCGATATTCAATAAAAAGTTATTAAAGATAAATAATAGGAAAAGTTATTTTATAGTTTTAATTATATTAAAATTGATATTTTTTTATCAAATACTAAACAACAATAAAATATATAATCTAAATTAAGAGTTTAACTTTAAAGAATACATGAATCTTTGATTCTTTATTTCAATTTCTAAAGTCACGTGAATCTTTCTTTTTTTTCTTTCTTAATTTTTTAGTTTTTAAGAGAATAGTCAATCGATGGTGAATTTAAACAAATTCAACCTAATTGATCGATTTACATTGATTTTGACTTTTATCATCTAAATCAATCGATCCGACCGATAAGGTGTGAATTTCTAGTTGAATGGATCAATTGATTTAACTCAACTTTTAAAACATTGATCCTACTTGTCACGTGTGTGAAGTAGAGAGGAGGTGTAAATTTTGTTTATCAAAAGATAACTTTTATCCATGGTTGAATAAAAGAGGATGAATGGTGAGGTATAATTAATTGATACAGTGATGTGATAGTAATTAATTTTTTTATATTATAATATGAATGTAATTAAATTAATGTGATATAATAAATTATTTTAATAAATTTATTATATTAAAGTAAATATATTTTAATATATATTAATATCGATAAGAAATAATTAAATAATTCTATGTTGGTAATCATGCATCCACTGCCATAACTTTTTGAATCTATATATGTATCTTCACTTTTTTTTTTGTATTTATATATATAGTCTTAAAAATGTGTGTTTACTTGTTTGGATGTTGTTATAAATTTTGAAAATTAAATAATAAAAAAAGTTTATATAAATACTCTTTTATTTTCTTTTGCTTTTACAAGACTACCCTCCCCTCTCACGCACCTCGGATCTTCTCCTTCCCCTACCTCCTCGCCTACCCACCTACACCTCAGCTCTCTCTCCTCTCCCCCACCTCCCCTCTCATCTCCTCTTACTCCTCCAACCCCTCCTCCTTCCTCCGACCACTCCTCCTCCCCCACCCCACCTCTTTAAACAATAGAAACAAAGAAAGAAAATCTTGAATAATAGTAGCTTGTAAAAAAAAGATCAATCTTATATAAGGGGAAGAAGTAGTGTTGTACCCTAATTGCTTCCTAACCTCAGCCACATCCAACTCATTGGAACAAGGCTTGCAGGAGACCACCATTGCCTTGCTCAGGGACCTCCCAAAGGAGATCAGATCAATGAAGTTCTTCATGGCGATAGACCATAGAGCGTCTTGCACCCCCACCACCCCATTGTACCTACAAACTCTTAATCCATGGAAGGGCTTCTGGAGGCCACCCACGTGGTACTTAACTCCACCCATCACCTAAGGAGGAGACCCCCCTTCTGTTGGACGTCCTCGTAGCACGACGCAATGAACCCCAAGCTCACCACGTATGAGGAGGTTGACGACAAGTCCGGTGGGGCCTCAATCCGTAGCGCGTCGAGCTCCCTCTGCAGCGGCACGATGGACTAGTTCTAGTAATAGCAACTCACGTGGGGGGCTCGAACATCGCAACCTCTGTAGCCTCCAACCCCTACTCCTCTGAGTTGCCTCCACCGATCGCTCCTCCCCTTCCATCGACAAGAACCCCCCATCCCCAATCACACTCTTGTCGACAAGCCACCTGTTACGAATGCAACTTCAAAATGTCCTTTAAGACGTCTGGGAGCTGGCCCAAACGTCTGACCAAACGTCTGGAACCCCTTCCAGACGTCTAGGATTTAATTTCCGCGGCACAGTGGATTTCGTCTGCGCGCCTGCACGCGCAGACCTGCGGATACCCTTTTTTTCCCTCTCCTCCTACGGGCGCATGCTGCGCCCCTCTCTCTCGCTCTCTCTCCCCGCGTGGCTTTAAAAGGGCCCTCGCCCTCTCCCTCACTCTCATCTCCTCCGCTCCCTTCTTCTTCTTCCAGCCAGTGCGAACGCGAGCGAGCGGCAGCAGCGGCAGCCGTGGCAAGTTGCTGGAGGAGGTGTCGCGTGAGGGAGGAGACACTCCGCCGTGAGGGCTCGAGCTTGCCGGGGCAGCTGGAGCCGGCCGGCGGGGGAGCCGCGGGCGTGGAGCGTCGCTGGAGGGTTGCTGCAGCTCGAGCAGCAGGCGGACGAGGCACGGCGCGGCCGTGCGTTGTGGGCGAAGGGCGAGTCGAGCTCTGATTCTGGAAATTTTTCCAGAATCAGACGTCTGGGATTCCAACCATACGACGGTGAAGACGTCTGGAGGACTGTCCAGACGTCTAGTAAGTAAGTTATTTTCGTCTTCTTCCTTTTTCTGTGACCGTCCGTACTGAGCACGAGGAGTGGGTACGTGCAGGTTCTGAGATTCGCATCCAACGCGAATCAGACGTCTGGCCACAGTGCCAGATGACGGGAAGGACTTCCAAACGTCCGGGGTGACCATCAGACATCTGGGAACTAGGCCAGATGCCCCCGTAGGCTTCTGGACGTCTGAGAGACTACACAGAGCGAAGGTATCCTCTGAACCACTTTTTAAGACGTCTGGAAGAGGTTCCAAACATCTGATTTTGGACTGTTTCGTCGTTTTCGACCCATTTAGGGCCTGTTCGGAGTCCGTTTTCCGCTTTTCGAGTTGTGTTCTTTTCGGGATAAAACCCTCTACCCGTCTACAGTAATTATATACTGTTCTGAGAAACTCTTTGTGTTTGATCCTTGTGTTAGGACCCCATTCCATTGTAGTCTCGAGGGTTGCGGAGGCGCGCGGGATTTCCGACCACACCCCCAGTACTTCCGTTGTAGCTGGTAGAGTGGCTTTAAAGTTATTAACATAATTTGTTGCAATTATGGAACGATTAATAGAACCTAGGGCATTGCATGAATCCTAGGAATGAGATACCAGACTGAATGATAGAACCTAGGGCATTGCATGAATCCTAGGAATGAGAAACTAGATTGAATGATAGATCTTAGGGTACGGCATGAATCCTAGGACTGGAAAACTAGTGATATGATTATAGATATTGCAATCTTGGGAAACGTGGAAAGGAAATAATAGCTGCCTGTAAATTGGTTTAACAGCTGTCTGTTATGAATAAATGAACATGACTGAGAATATGGGTTGTATGAACGTGAAACTGAAAGGGGCGAAACCAGAATGTGCTGAGTTAAAATAGCTGGAATCCTACGGGGAATTAGGAGTAGAACTCCTGGAAAGTGAATGGAATAGAATTGGCGAAGTGAGCTAGACCTTGAGTACGGAGTACTAAGGAGAGCGACTGTCCCTCTGTTTAGTGCAGAACGGAGCTAGCCGCCTTAGGGACCCGGGGTTAGGTCTGGCCACTTTGTACCGACTTGCTGGCCCTCGTGTACGCAGTACCGAGGAGAGCTACTAGTGTAGGGTGAGTACTAGCTACCCCACGGGCCCCGGGGTTCTGCTAGCTCACCTACACCGACTTGTTAGGCCCACTGGGCAAACTAGGGTAGTCAGGTGACGGTGCGCGGACTGTGGAGGGGCAAGGCCCCTGTTTGGTTACTGTGGAGGGGTTGGACCCCTGTTACTGAGAGGGCTTTGCCCTATACTGGTTCCTTGCTGTGCTTTGGGCACACCCGTTAACGGAAACGACTGACCGCGTGCCAGTGCGGGTTAGCTACCCGTGCGTTTACCACATGTGCCGTAGTCACCGTTACGTCTGTCAGTGACCTTGGGTGGTTGACTGAGAGTAGGATCACCACGGGGGACTCTCCCGGCCAGGAGAGCACCACGTGTTACTTCTACTGTTCGGAAAAGACTGCAATCAAGATCGTTCCCATGAGGAACATTCGAGATCAAGTGAAGGATCTGAGAAATAGATAAATTATGAAACAATAGAAAGACGTAAATAAAAGAAGAAAGAAAAATAAAACAGCTACTGTACACTTTACTGCTTCTTTAGTTTAGCTGCCACTCTACTCGGCGTTTCGTTGACGTGTTACACTCGTTACCTTTTAGGACTAGGTGTTGAGCAGCCAGGGTCAGCGGCTACAGTAGGGTCCAGTAGAGTTACCACTGTTCTTTTGTGCCCTCTTTGTTCCACTGTAGTGAGTAGTTTTTGTTACTCTTTGTACTTTTCTTTACTCGCAGTTCTTGTTATGTTATAAATGTTGTTCTACTGTTGTGGTGGTACATGCTGTAGTAGTTCTTTTTCTTACTGCTAGTTATATTTCATGTTGAATGTGGTTTATTTTACTACTCTTTTGGTTACTTCCTCGTTGGACGACTAGGTCTTGGGATTAGTCGAGTCGGTCCGATTCTCGTGTCTCGTAGGGACTCGGGAATCGGGTCGTTACACCACCCACCGAGGACAATGCCCCCACCATTGCCATGGAAAACCAACCCTCCACGTTCGATTTGGACCCCATGGAGGTCCAAAGCCCTAACGACCCCATCGAACCCCCTCCAAGGTGAACGGTTCCACTACCGAGCTCGAACCTATCCGCAACGAGGGCACAAGCAATGTAGTCGCCACCATCAACCCTAAACTCACACCTGCATTGGAGCTCGAGGAGGAGTCTAAGTCCTTCCGCAACTTCCTCACTTGCCATGTGCATCTTGCTCCTTCATTAAGATTAGGAAAGAGAGGTTTTAGAGGGACGACAAAGGGGAGAAGGATGAGTGGTGGTGAGAGGGGGTGCTGAAGAAAGGAGAAAGATGTTAAGGGATTTTATGTAAAAAATATTTAAATTTTAGTCTCTTATTTCAGAAAGGATATACATGATAATATATCTATATTTTTTAAGGTACATATATATATATAGGAAAAAAAAGAGTGTGTAGGTTACATGTACGTAACTTACGTGTAGGTGCAGTAATATCTTCCATCACGAGTATTATTTTGGATTAAAAATTTTGATATTGAGATCACTTTATATGAACATGTGATGTATCAAATTTGAAGCTAATCTAACATTCCTAGTATATACATCAAATATGATCGAATTTCGTGATACTTAGACCGTAAAAAATGAGTCTCCTTTGATGTATGTGATATGAATGTTGGATTAATTTCAAATTTAATATATAACATATTCACATAAAATGACCTTAATCTTTAAATTTTTAATCTAACATATTAATTATAATTGGAGATATAATCATATCTACACACAACTTAGGTGTAAGTCACCTATGTACTCTCCACCTTCGTGTATAAATTTATATATACATTAAAACTCTTTATTGTCGAGGTGTTGGTTGGTCCCCACGGCCACATGCGAGCACGCGCAGCTGCATGGGATGAACTCCTCGATCCTCCACACAACACGAACGCGTCGTCTTTTTGTAATTATTATACCAGCGGCAGCGCCTGCAGCTATTTGCTGCCTGCTGTGTCGCAGAGTGTTGCGGCTTTGTTTGTCCACATCTTCGAGGAGGAAGGGGTGCGGAAATGGGTTTGCAAACTGACAGGGATAGCCACCACCGCCTCACTTCGTGGATTGCACCCATGGAATTAATTATTGTCTGTTTCAAGGAATTTATTCTGGAGATTAATTTTTGTAAGTATTTAAATTGTAAAATTTTCGTACTTGAGAAATTATAGGTCAAGGCGTTTGAAGGAATAGTCGAGGATGTTCTTTCATTGAAGAGGAGATTATTTAAGTACGGAGAAAGGTGGATGGAATAATCCAGGGGTTGCTCTCTCTACCTCAGGTGGAATAATCTTTACTAATTTGTTGGAGATAGGATTTATAAATTTAAATAATTATTTAAATTCTTTTCATCTTTTATATCATAGTATTCACTTTCTTAAGTTTACGATATGAAATTATTTTTAGAGGTATTACAATTAAACTTACTCCTCCCTCTCTCTTGTATTTTTAAGTGTTTATATTTGTAAATTTATCATCTTTGATAGTGGTGAGGAATGTATTTATATATTATTTGATATTTTTTTAATTTTATTATAAAGTATGTTTTATTCTATTCTTATTACTTTTAGAGCATATATCTATTTTTTTCTTTGATTTTTTTTTATTTTTACTTATTTTATTCATTTTCTTTTGTAAAATACAAGTTACCTGTAAATTTAAAATTCTTTATTATTAAGTAGAAAAGTCATAGACGGCATGCGAAAGATAAACATAAGTTTTGACTAATCAATAACTCACTAAACTTAACTTAATTTTATGAGTTGGATTCAATAATATAATAAGATAAGCTAGGTTTGGTTATGTTGGAAAAATCTCAACCTACAAACCATATGATGAGTTTGGATTTAATCCAAACCTAATCCATGTATACCCCCAACTTTAATATGGACCACTTCTATGCATAATATCTTTGGTGTCAACACCCTTATGATGCCATAGCAATTCAAAACTTCAAATTAGGTCCTAGTGTGTTAATTTCTAAGAAAACTTGAATGATTTCCTCTCAACTATGATGTGGGAGCTGTGGGCCCATGCCTTTACCATGCATCAAGACTCTCTCAAGGCCTACCAAGAAGTCAACAACCTCACAAGGAGGATAGGAACAAATAAGGCAATGACAACTATAGTGCAAATAGGTCGTAAACTATTCTAATGAAGGCCACCCTACGATTGACATGGATGCTCGTCGATACACATCCCACGTAGCCAAGGCAAGCATGACTTAATTTTCATAATTCACCACTTAAGCCATCTTCACTTCCAATGTATTAATTTTAGGAAAATTAGACACCATCCCTCTTAGGACTTTATGTATCTAAATGGATCATACAATTAAAACATGATCAATCACCCCTAAAGTAAATTTAGATCCAAATGAAACAAGATATCCAATGTGTGGGGTCGAGCACAAGTAAGAAAGAGATAATAGGGAGTTATGGAAAACCATGTCTAATTTGAACCATGAATTGGACATGAATAAAATCTTGTCGGTGTCTTAGTGATATAAATTAAACACGCTCACCCTTTTCAAGGCTGCAGATACTAACTTGCTATGACAAATGACGGGCAAACGTTGTGATCGATCGACTAATAATGATTCTCGTTAAGACACAATTGGATGAAATACATGGGAAGCTGTCGGACATCTTTCAAAGGTTTATCAACTTCGTAGGGATCATCACCCTAAATGCTTGAGAAAAAATGTCCCCCTACCCGAAAGAAAAGTCACTCTCGCACGCCATCGTAAATAAGGAGCATGGCTATTTCTTGTTGGCTTTGGCTATGTTTGCCCAAGGATATGAGGTCACTTTTTGGTAAAGATTTAAAATTTAAGATTAGTGAAGTGTAGGAAATTTTAAAAAGGAATAAGTGGATGGATAAGATGAGCATTAGTAATATGATGTGATGGTTGAATTAATATATTATCATGTATTAATTTTTATTTTTATTTATATTAAAAGTGGATTAGTATAATATATGTGATAGGTGAATGTGATAAGTAAGAGTGAGCTAATTGAAGTAAATATGAAAAATAGATGTGATAAATGTAAAATAATTTTTTTTTACCATTTATTAACTTTTTTTTTACCATTTACATATATAATAAAGCTTCCTTTTAAACTTCTACCAAATAAAATCTAAAAGCTCATTAAGAGAATGAACGAAGGTTTAAAAGTAAGGTCAAAAAGGTAGCTTTCACTGATTCTACACAAATTATTACCATCTTTTACATCACATCAATTATAATATATAATAAAATATATCTACTCAAATATAATATATCCATTATAATATATTTATAATATTACATCAACTCATTCATCATCATATTATAATACTAAATATCATCCATAATTATCGACTCACACCCACGTTATAATATTAAAAAAATATTCATTAACTTCATATCATCATTAATCATTACAAATCAACTGAACAAACATCTTTCCCACCTTAACTTACTCCAACTCTACCCCAAATCTACGTGAATCCATACCAAACACACCCTTGTTTTTCATCCGAGCAATTCTCAAAGGATTGCACCTTGACGCAGCTACGAAAATATCTACTGGGAACAAACAAAATGCTGCTATCGATGCACTTCTCCTACGTAGAACAGCCTCCCACCTGTACGGTGAAATTTGTCGTGTCAACTTGAAACACGTGCTACCAAACACCATTTGTGGAATGAAGGAAATACGTTTAAAATTCCTTGCTCGAACACGTCACATAATTACTTGTACAAAATATCAATGTTCCAAATATCAGGGACTGCTCTTCTCCTTATAGTTAGTTTCCACGGATGGTCACCACCCACTCAAAAATAGGAGTTTTTAATTTTTCTCCGCGTCGGTTGAGAAGCTTTTCTCTCGTACAGTTCAAATTGCCGAAGTCCAAACTCATTCATCGCTTCACGGACGGACCACAGCATCATAAATACGTTCCGGGCTCACATGGCTCACGAGTGCCGCCCGTTGCAAAGCTCGTGTGTATACGTATGACACGTAACTTGGCCTGCCAAATCACAGTCACGTCATGGCGGATCCCTCTAGATGTGAGTTGTCCAGTAGAACAACTCCATCACACAAGTTCCTTTCCAGGATCATCTAAATCGAATCAAATTTAGGATGGAGAGGCGCTTAGAAAAAATGATGCCTCGTTCAAGCTTTTAAATCACCATGAAACAAAATGTACCACGCATTTCAGTACATGTTAGACGACATCCTCCAAGTCTATATATTGCATGCAACCTGTAAAGCCATATTTCAAACTAGATGGTCTCCAAAGCGGCAAAGCCATTTTATACAGCACCAAAAGGGAGGGCCGGATTGTAAAGAAATATGTCGCCCACGAAAAATGTAATCCCACATATTCTCATCGTTGCCGTCCTCGTTTTCCGACGCATTTCGATCGAAAGCACCACCCCACTCACCATACCACAAAAAAACGCAAAATTCTACATGGAAAACACGAGATCAGTTAATCCCAACCCCCAACGATGCTTCCACCTCAGCACATAAGTTCCCGAATCTACGGAGCAAAATACGTAGAAGCTCCCCTCGGCGCACAAACGAAAATATGGCAAGAAAGGACTATTTTTTTATGATTATTAACCGTAGTGCCAACGAAAGAGTCCACCATAAATTAGGGGGCAAGTGAACCCAAAAAAGTACATGAAAAAAAAAAAAAAAGGCTATGTGCACGAAACAAATACATTAGGCGGAAAAAAAAAAAAAAAACCAAACAAGAGAGCCATCTCAAAATTCTCTCTTCTCTCTCTCTCTCTCTCTCGCCTCATACACAGTGTCTCTCTCTCTCTCGCCTCATACACACACTCGCTCTCTCTCACCGGGCAGCAAGATCAAGAGCGAGATCCACCGTACACGTCTCCCCATCGGCACACCCGGCCGGGACCTCGCACCTCTTCACTGGCGGCGGGGGACTACCGCTCCCGGCCACCTTCCCGGCCGTCGCAAGCCCTAAGGTGAGCTCGAGGTGCACCTCCCCGTCCTCCACGCCCTCGCCGTGGCTGGTGACCATCGACCCTTCCTCCGCCGTCCCCTCGGACACCATGCTCTCGTTCTCCCCTTCCCCATCGTGGCTCCCCGTCGATTCGTGGCTCTGCGCCGCCAACGCCGCCCCATCCCCTTCCCTCTCTTTCGCAATTATCTCGGCGGTGGTCTCGGTTCCGACGTGGCGGGCAGACACCCCGGAGCGCTTGAAGCGGGTGCGGCCGGCCCTCGCCACCTTGTGAAGGTGGTCGTTTGGCGTCGGCGTGAAGTCGTCCTTGGGGACGTGGCGGATGTCGAAGGACTTGAGGGGGCTGCAAGCAGCGGTGGCGGCCTCCGTGGAGATCTGCACGATGGGGGCACCCTTGAGGACGTTGTCGACCGCCGCCTGGCAAAGGTGCCAGCTCCCCGACCACAGCAGCCCCACCGACCCGTATATCGGATTCACCACCCTCCCGCACGCCTCGTACAGCAAAGATCTAAATATAGCTGCATCCACAGCAATAATTCATTAAGATCAGATCCCGCTATGCATATATGTATAGAGGAAGAAGAAGAGGACTACTTTTTGATGCGAGGGATATAATAAATAAATAAATAATTTACCTGGACGGAGGTGATCGGGACCGGCGTTGATGAGGTTGAGGAGGCCGGCTCTGCCGTAGAACTTTGCAAGGAAGACGGTGGCATTGCCCTGAGCCTCCGGGTTCTTTATCCACTGCAGGCAAGGCCTTATGCTGCAGTCCTCACTGCAACCCTTCCTCAGAACCCGGCATCCATTGCAGCTCATCCTCATGGTTGCAGTAGCAGAAGAAGCAGAAGCAGAAGATATTTTTCAGCTTAAACGTACCAGAGAGAAAACGAGAAGAAAGGAAGGAATAGAATAGAATAGAATAGAAGGGTGCGGAGGTGACGAGAGTTAAGGGGGTGGGTTTCTCTAGTTTATATAACCACCCCCAACAAACACAAAGAGATGGGGGAGGGGGAATGGGAGGGAAGGGAAGGGAGGTGATGGGGGTGGTGATAGAGGCGCAGCGGTTTAGTGGAAAAATGGCGAGTGGATTTCTGCAACATGGCGACATGATAGTATTTTTAAAGTTTGGGAGGAGGGAAGAAGGGGAGGGGACGGTGGGGATGGGGATGGGGTGGGAGTGGACGGTGGAGATGGAGAGTTACCGGGTGGTGGGGGTCCGAGAAACCGCCGGCGCGTGGCCTTATCCTCGTATGCTGGAAAGCACTCGAAAGACTCCCGGTTTTCTGGAATTCGTACCGCGCTGCCCGCTCGGGACAGATTAGAAACCACCTCCGGCGGTGGGGGAGCGACGGTTTCTGGTTTTGCTCCGGGACTGTGGGCGAAGGCCGCTCACGCTGGTGGTTTGGGTTTGTTTTTTTTTGTTTTAAATTTATCTGTGAATAACTTGCATTCTATTCCCTCGACTTACTTCTAAATTTCAATGTGGTCCCCAAGGAACAGGCCAATATGATTTCTAATTTTTCTATCTCTACCAATCACTTTTCCCAGTTCAATCGAATGTAGCTATCATTTGCTAATATGTAAATTTGCATCGGTAGCAACTTTCGAATATTTATTTAAGTTAGCTTGGGATTAACGTAAATGATAATCTTCAAGGTGGTGCTCGTGGATTATGTGAAGGAACAGGGAAATAATGGATTAAGATGATGAAATATTACGTTTTAACATTTTAATTTTTAAGCATGATAGACATATTCTACATGGTCGATGGGTTAAGTTTGCATTAGATTAACATTTTTTTTAAAATTGTCAATAATGAAAGATAGGTTAAGTAATGAGTAAATATAGATTAACTCACTTAATTTACCTATCAACTACAACAAAAAAAATTACAATGATACAACTAAAACAATCAGAACAAACATCAACATATTCTAACGTTCGGCAATTATATTAGAAGGATATTTTTCGTTACACTGTAGCGTACGCAAGACCCACCTCCTTCTCTGTTAACCGGGGCGAATGGGGTACACGAAGGAGCGTCCTTGCAGCGGTGCCCATGTGGAGATATACGTCAAAATCCATGAGTGTTTTTATGAAAAATACTGTTTTTGGAATGCTTCTTCCCAGGAAAGTGAACAACGTAAAATCATTTGCAAGTTTACTTTCCTGTCGTTCTTTTTGTGTGTATGCCCTATGGGAATTGCAGAATTGACGCAATTGCATGTTGAAAATTAGTGCACTTCTATGTGTCCTCTTTGGGAGGGAGTTTTATTGTAAGAAATACGGCTCTCTACTGGTCTGGCTTTTGCATATTTCAAAATTGTTGCCATTGTTAATAATATAATATCCTGTAGAGCATTATTGCAAGAGAGAGAAAATAAAGACATCCTCCCAGTAATGAAACAAAAAAAGCCATCTTCCGGAGAAAAAGGATAGGCAACGAATACAAAGTCGTGTGCCACCGTAAAACATTTGCTTTAAAAAGTAATTCCCACTGGGATGCAAGTATAAAAGTATAAAAGGTGATATATTTTATAACATAAAAAGATACGACGCAGTTAAAAAAATAAATTGAAAAGTGAAGCCAACGTTACGTAATGTCATGAGTTGGGAGTTCACCGCCGCTCAAAATTATTAGTTTCAATCTCAAATAAAAATATAGTTATTTAGATCATTAAAATTATCTTTAAAATTATTTTATATTAATATAAAATATTTTACATCAGTATATTTTTATTTTAAAAAAATATCACCTTATATCCAATGACTCCATGAGTATCATTACTCTTTTAAAATGACATATGTTCATCGTGTAACTGAACTTTAGTTCTTTTTTAATTTAAAGGTAAACCAACGTGTGCTGTAATGTATTTTTTAATAAATATTTTTTAAATAATAAAATATATTAGTAATTTTAATTTTTAATCCGTGTATTTTAATTTTTAATTAGTATATTTTAATTGTTCACAAAAATACATCTTGAAAATCAAAGTATATCAGTTAAAAATAAATATATCGATTGAAAATAAAAATACATCAGTTGAAAATGAAAATATAATAATTGAAAATTAATTTTTACTTAAAAAGTAAAAATTAATTTTCACTTATAAATTTTAAATTTAAGATTTATGTTTATAAAAAATGATTCTCCATCGATGAAAATTAATTTTTTATCTTTTTATTGGGGAAGAATCTCTTAAATTAAATGAAAATAAAATTAAAATTCATTGATATATTTTTATTTTAAATTGATATATTTTTATTTTTAATTAATAAAAATTAAAATTAAATATCAAAAATATCGATATATATTTTTTTTAAATTTATTTACTTTAAATATCACCTTTACGGTGGAGACAACGTTTACCGTATATATATGTGAAACACATCGTCACATTATATGCCTTCTTACATTTTAACTATCCTTTATTAATTTCAAGTAAAAAGTAAGCACGGAAAATTTCTTCTAATTCTAAATGAATATTCAGCATATATTTCCGTATCCTCACTTTAACATTCCAATTTATAACACCGGTGTCAAATGCTTACTTGGAATTACTCGCATGATTCGTCTTTCTTTAGAAAATATGATTATTAATGTGTTTTAAGAAAGTGCAACGGTATGTTTGCTTACAGAAATGATTCTTTTAAATTTATTGGACTTGTTATAAAAAATTTTTGAAAGATATATTTTACAACCATCCCGATGTAATAGATGTGATTTTTATTATATACATTGATATTTAATACGTAAATTTATTAATTAGGTCCCACATTCCAATAGAATGCAAGTACCATCACATTGTGAGGTTTGCTGCCACTCAAACGGTCACCCTTATTTGCAGGCGAGGAAATCATCGACGAATTTTTATTTTTAATTGAAGGGTACGAGTGATTTTTTTTTTTTAAAATCAAAATGTGTCGATGATTATTTATTTTAATAGATGTAAATTAATTTTAAATTAAAATATATCGATGTAAAATATATTTACATTGATAAAATTTTATTTTACATCAATATAAAATAATTTAGAAGAAGTGCGATCGAGATCTTTAGAAAAGGAACATCAACTCAAACAAACAATCACATATAATATACGTAAGAGAATTGATGATTCAGTTCTACCGAAAGAAGGTGTATATCCGAGAGTAGGATGTATTCCTAAATTTTACTAATTATTTAATGGTACAAATTATCTATAATTCTCTTTTCTTTCTAATTAGGTAACCCCTAAAAGTTAGTTCACCTTTAATATTTATAGGGTGGACTTCCTCCTGTTGTAAGCTTCTTTTCTGTTCCCACAATCTAAGGATTTGGTTATTAATAGCATATAATGAAGCAATCGACAACCAACAGTTTAGAATATATGTCGGTGCCGTACTAATACGAAAATACACAGTTTGTTAATTAGGTAATTTAGTATCGTTGCAACACGTAAATCTACTTTCGCTTTTAAATTTATAACCTAGATAGTGGGGTATCTAGGGTTGTTCAAGGAGACAATTTAGTTGCAAAAAATCGGTCACTTGCTCGGAAATGGAAATCAACTTTCTTTTTTATCTTTTTCAATATATTATTTTTATGTTTTGTAAATTAAGGCAACATGCGAAGTTACTGGCGGGACAAATTACTACACTTACTATGCTAATCTAAGTGACAAAAATTATTCTCTTTCTAAGCTCAACCTAGGCGCGTGGAGGCTTAGGTTAATTAGAAAGGAGTGAAACTATATTAAAGATAAAATAAGGTAATGCAAAAAAGAGTGCAACAAGAAATCAAGGTAACTTCTTTTTTATACTAAGGGAAATTGTCTACTAGTAGATGAATGCTTCTAAAAAAAAAATTGAAATCAAAATAAAGACACATCATTTATATGATGATGGTGATGAAGAGGATGAAGCTCTTCTTGCTCCAAGCCTGGTAGCTCCCGGGCTTGAAAAGAAGATCTTCAGCTCCTTCCTTCTATAGCTCCGCCAAGATAATGTCCTCCAAAGCAAGCCCTAAGGGGGCGTGCCCTAGGCTTTTCTCCAAGGGTGAACGTCCAACCTAGGTCCTTCTCCTTTGCCTGGCTATCCTCCTTGAAATGGAAAGGTCCTCCTCCTTGGCATGGCCCAAGTTGAAGAGAGTGGGGAGAAGAAGGCACCAAAGGGGCTGGTGATGTGCCCCCTTAATCTTCTTCTCTACTCCTTCTTGGCCGTAGGTATAGGTGGATGTAGGTGGAAGTAAACACTAATGGAGGATGAAGAAAATGTGCGAAGATAGGTGGGTATATATAGTGTAGGAAGGGGGGCATAGGTGGCTCTTGGAATGGATGGCTAGGATAGGATATGGGGGGTAGTTGGGGATCCTATGGCTAAGGGTGATTGGTGCCAACCCAAGGGGTACCTAGGTGGTGGTTATGGGTGGTGGCACCCGTTGAAGTTGGCGCCAAAATGGCTTTTAGAAGGGGGTAGGTGGGTGGCTAGGATGGGTTGTAAGGTTAAGTGTATGGTGGATATGGGGGTGGATGTTGGCGCCAAAAAGCGGGGTAGTTAGGGATAGGTTTTGGCGCCAAAATTTGTGCCTTTTGGTGGTGATGATGGGGTGAAGAGGTGGCTAGGTGGTGGCGCCATCTTGGAGTAGGATAGATAGCTTAGGTGAGCTTAGGTAGGGCTTAAGTTTGTGGAGCTAGCTAGGGTTGAATTGAAGGTGGTGGATGGCCAAGGAGCTGGTTGCTAGCTAAGCTAAGCTAAGCTAAGCTAGCTTAGCTAGCTATGGAGTAGCTTAGCTAGCTATGGAGTAGAGGAGGAGGTATTGGAGCTAGGGTTTGAAGAGAGGAGCTGAGGAGGAGAAGCCTGGAGCTTGAACTGGAGCTAGCAGCTGCTGAAGAGGGTGGCATGGAGCTACTCTAGCTAGCTTAGCTTGCTAGTTCTTTGCTAGCTGCTAAGCCAAGCTAAAGTAAGCTGGCTTCTACCATAATGAGCTGAGGTGAGTTGGGTCTAGTGCTCCCGGGGAGGATCAAGCTAGTTGAGGCAGTTAAGGTAGCTTAGCTCAACTAAGTTGAGCTAAGCTAAGTCCATGGGAGCTGAACTTGAGCTTCCTGAGCTGGGATGAATTCATCTTCAGCTGGCTAGAGTTGAGTGGAGCTAGATGTAGCTGGACTTGAGCTGGGGTGAACTCCAGGCAACTCAGCTGAGCTAGTTAGAGCTCCCTGTGGACTAAAGGGAGCTGAGATGAGCTAGACTCAGCTAAGTTGAACTGGATCTGTGTAACGAACCGATTCCCGAGTCCCTAGGAGACACGAGAACCGGACCGACTCGACTAATCCCAAGACCTGGTCGTCCAACGAGGAAGTAACCAAAAGAGCAGTAAAATAAACCACATTCAGCATGAATATAACTAACAGTAAGAAAATACAGCAGTAAGGAAAGAAACCACAACAGTATATACCACAACAACAGTAGAACAACTTTCATAACATAATATGAAACTGCAGGTAAAGAAAAGTACAGCGGTAACAAGAACTACTCACTACAGTGGAACCAAAAAGAGGTACAAGAGAACTGTGGTAACTCTACTGGAACCTACTCGACCCAGCGTCCTCTGCAGCCGCTGACCCTGGCTTCTCAACACCTGGTCCTGAAAGGTAACGAGTGTAACATGTCAGCAAAATGCTGAGTAGAGTGGCAACTAAAACAAAAGAAACAGTAGAGTGTACAGTAGCTGTTATGTTCTGTTACTTTCTTTAATTACGTCTTTCTATTGTCTCACAATTTATCTATTTCTTAGATCCTTCACTTGATCTTGAATGTTCCTCGTGAGAACGATCTTGATTGCAGTCTTTTGTGAGTAGTAGAAGTAGCACGTGGTGCTCTCCTGGCTGGGAGAGTCCCCCGTGGTGATCCTATTCTCAGTCAACCACCCCAAGGTCATGGACAGGCGTAACGGTGACTACGGCACGCACGATAAACGCACAGGTAGCTAACCCGCACTGGCACGCGGTCAGTCGTTTCCGTTAATGGGTGCGCTCAAAGCACAGCACGGAACCAGTATAGGGCAGAGTCCTCTCAGTAACAGGGGTCCAACCCCTCCACAGTAACCAAACAGGGGCCTTGCCCCTCCACAGTCCGCGCACCCTCGCCTGACTACCCTGGTTTGCCCAGTGGGCCTAACAAGTTGGCGTAGGAGGCTAGCAGAACCCCGGGGCCCGTGGGGTAACTAGTACCTCCCTACACTAGTAGCTCTCCTCGGTACTACGTACACGAGGGCCAGCAAGTCGGTACAAAGTGGCCAGTCCTAACCCCGGGTCCCTGGGGCGGCTGGCTCCGCTCTGTACTAAACAGGTACAGGTACTTCCCTTGGTACTACGTACCCAAGAGACAGCACACTACCACGTCTTTTTTTCTCAGTTCCATTCATTTCTCTTTCCAGGAGTTCCACTTCTAATTCCCCGTAGGGTTCCAGTTCTTTTAACTCAGCACATTCAGGTTTCACCTTCCCAGTTTCACATTCATACATCCCATATTCCCAGACATGCTCATTTATTCATAACAGGCAGCTGTTAAACTAATTTACAGGTAGCTATTATTTTCTTTCCACATTTTCCAAGACTGCAGTTATTCATACATTCCACTAGTTCTTTCCATCCTAGGATTCATGCCATACCCTAGGATCTATCATACAATCTAGTTTTCCAGCCCTAGGATTCATGCAACACCCTAGGATCTACCATTCATCCTAGTTTCTCATTCCTAGGATTCATGCAATGTCCTAGGTTCTATTTATGGTTCCATAATTAACAGATTATACTAATAAACTTAAAAGCCACTCTACCGGTTACAACAAAAGTACTAGGGGTGTGGTCGGGATCCCGCGTGCCTCCGCAACCCCCAAGACTGCAACGGAATGGGGTCCTATCACAAGGATAAAACACAAGGAGTTTCTCAAAACAGTATACAACTACTGTAGACGGGTAGAGGATGTAATTCCGAAAAGCACGCAACTCGAAACGTGGAAAACGGACTCCGAACGGGCCCTAAACGGGTCGAAAACGACGAAATAGTGCAAAATCAGACGTCTGGAACCTCTTCCAGACATCTTAAAAAGTGGATCAGAGGTTACCTTTGCTCTGCATGGTCTCTCAGACGTCCAGAAGCCTGTGGGGGCATCTGGTCTAGTTCCCAGACGTCTGATGGTCACCCCGGACATCTAGAAGTCGTTCCCGTCGTCTGGCACTGCAGCCAGACGTCTGATTCGCGTTGGATGCGAATCTCAGAACCTGCGCGTACCCATTTCCTCTCTCTCTTAGTACGGTCAGTCGAAGAAGAGGAAGAAAGATGGAATAACTCACCTTTCAGACGTCTGTACAGTCCTCCAGACGTCCTCTTCGCCGTCTGGTTGTTAGCCCAGACGTTTGATTCTGGAGAAAATTCCAGAATCAGGGCGCGACTCGCCCTCCGCTCGCGACGCTCGCCCACGCTGCGACTCGTCTGCCTGCTGCTCGAGCCGCAGCAGGCCTCCCACGTCACCCTGCGTCCACTGCTTCCCCCGCCGGCCGGCCCTAGCAGCCCCGGTGAGCTCCCCTCATAGCCGAGCGCCTCTTCCCACGTGCAGCACCTCCTCCCACGCTCACCGCGGCTATCGCTGCCGCTGCTCACTTGCACTTGCTCTCGCGCACCGGCTGGAAGGAGAAGAGGAAGGGCGGAGGTGACGAGAGTGAGGGGGAGGGCATAGCCTTTTAAGGCCGTGCGAGGAGGAGAGAGAGAGCGGGACAGAGGGCACAAGAGGGAGAGGGAAAAAGAAAGAGAGAGATGCTCGTAGGTTTGCACGCTCAGGCACGCAGACGAAACACGCATGCTGAAAATAACCGAATCCCAGACGTCTGGGACACCTCCAAGACGTCTTAAAAATGTTTGAAGCCGTGTGTTCGTAACAATATAACAAACTCAAAGGAAGTTTCGTCCCGAAACTTGCGCTAACTAGGGTGCAAGAAAGACGTCAAAATAACCATAACAAACTCAAAGAGGACCGAAGCCGGTCCAAAAAGACGTACCCGCGAAGAGTTCCGGGTACCGCTCCCGCATTGCCGCCTCAGGCTCCCAGGTAGCCTCCTTGTACCGCTGGCTCCTCCACAAAACCTTTACCAGGGGTACTTGCTTTCGTCTCAAACTGCGGACGGCTCAGTCTAGAATCTGCACTGGCCGCTCGGGGTAGGTCAGGTCGTCGCCCACCTTGACGCTCTCGTGACTTAGTACGTGACTGGGATCGGCTACGTACTTCCTGAGGTTGGACACGTGGAACACGTCGTGCACATCAGAAAGCTGCGGGGGGAGGGCAAGCCTGTAAGCAACGGGTCCAACCCGCTCCAGGACCTCAAAGGGCCCCACAAACCTCGGTGCGAGCTTCCCTCTCACCCTAAACCGCTGCAGGCCCTTCATGGGCGAAACATGAAGAAAGACGTGATCCCCAACCTCGAACTGCACCTCTCTGCGTCTCCGATCCGCGTAGCTCTTCTGTCTGCTCCTGACAGTGCGGAGTCGCCTATGGACCTGCTCGACTACCTCCTGACTCTGCCGGATCAACCTGGGGCCAACCTCCCACTTGGTCCCCACCTCAACCCAACTCAAGGGTGCCGTACACCTCCGTCCGTACAGAGCCTCGTAGGGAGCCATGCCGATGCTCGAGTGGTAACTGTTGTTGTATGCAAACTCCGCCAGGGGCAGGTGTTCCTCCCAAGAGCCCCTCCAGTCCAACACACAGGTACGCAAAAGGTCCTCAAGTGTCTGTATCGTGCGCTCGGACTGCCCGTCCGTCTGGGGGTGGTAAGCTGTACTAAACCTCAACCACGTCCCCAGGGCCTGCTGAAACTCAGCCCAAAACTGGGACGTAAAGCGGGTATCCCGGTCGGATACGATCTCCCACGGAACTCCGTGTAGTCGTACCACATCGCGGATGTACCTCTCTACCAACTGTGCTGGTCCCAAAGTGACTCGGATCGGCAGGAATCATGCCGTCTTCGTCAGTCTATCCACAATTACCCAGACAACGTCGTGCCCTCGCTGGGTAACAGGTAAGCCCACCACCAAGTCCATGGTGATGCTCTCCCACTTCCACTCTGGCATTGGAAGCGGCTGTAGCGGCCCTGCAGGCCTCTGATGCTCGGCTTTCACCTGCTGGCACACTAAGCACTGCTGCACGAATTTACCCACATCCCGCTTCATCCCCCTCCACCAAAACTCGCGTCTCAAGTCGTGGTACATCTTCGTGTTTCCGGGATGTATGGTGAACCTGGAACCGTGTGCCTCAGTCAGGAGCTCTCTCAACATCTCCTCGTCTCTGGGAATGCACAACCATCCCCTCAGGCGCAGCACCTGGTCTGTGAAAGAGAAGTCCCCTGGGTCTCCTGACAGTACTCTGTCGTGCAAGGACTGCAAGTACGGATCGGCCATCTGTCTTGTGATGATGCGGTCTATCAGCTCTGGCCTAGTCTGTCGTGTCACCGTCACTGCCCCACAGTGCCCCCGTAACTCCAGGGGTCGCCAACTGCCCACCTCCTCCAAAAGGCTCCAACTCTGTAACTGTAAACTGGCCAAAGCCAAGCCATCTCCAGAGATCACATGACCTAAGAAGGTCACCTCCCTCAACCAGAACTCGCACTTGCTGTATTTGGCGTACAGCCTACGTCATCTCAGAGTGTCCAGAACCATCCGCAAGTGCTGTCCGTGCTGCGTCTGATCTCTAGAATAGATGAGTACATCATCTATGAAAACCACTACGAACTGGTCCAAGTACGGTCTAAACACCCGGTTCATCAGATCCATGAAGGCAGCGGGGGCATTGGTCAGCCCAAACGGCATGACCAAAAACTCGTAGTGTCCGTACCGAGTGTGGAAAGCTGTCTTGGAGATGTCGGTCTCCCTGATCCTCAACTGGTGGTATCCCGACCTCAAGTCGATCTTGGAGAACATCGTGGCACCCCGTAATTGGTCAAACAAGTCGTCAATCGTCGGCAGCGGATATCTGTTCTTGATGGTGACCCTATTCAGTTGTCGATAGTCCACACAAAGGCGTAGGGTACCATCCTTCTTCTTCACAAATAGTATCGGGGCTCCCCAGGGAGACGCACTGGGCCTCACGAAACCTTTCTCCAAAAGGTCTTGCAACTGAGACTTGAGCTCTCGTAGCTCAAGTGGTGCCATCCTGTATGGCGCGGTGGAGATGGGGCTGGTCCCTGGTACTAGTGAGATCTCAAACTCGATCTCACGCTCGGGCGGTAGTCCTGGTAACTCGTCTGGAAACACGTCAGGGTACTCTCTGACCACCGGGATACTCTGGAAGTCTGCCACAGGGCTGGGCTCTGCCACCACACAAGCTAGGAAGCCCTCACACCCCTGGCTCAAAAGTCTCGTCGCCCGAAGTGTCGAAATGCACCTGAAGCCTCCGTGCACTGGCTGTTCGTGAAACTCGAAAGAAGGCAACTCCGGCATGGAGAAGACAATCTTCCTCTCAAAACAGTCTACCAAGGCGTGGTAAGCGGACAGCCAGTCCATCCCCAGAATCACTCCAAAGTCCTCCATCTGTATCATAATCAGGTCAGCTGGCATGCTATGTCCCCCGACGCTGACCTCGCAATCCATGTACACCTCCTCAGCTACAAACAGATGACCACTCGGACCTCTGATTACGAATGGATTCTCTAACAGCGTATAATCCTGGCCCAAACTAACTGCGAAACTGGCTGCGACAAATGAGTGCGTAGCGCCGGAATCGAAAAGTGTGTAAATGAGTCTGCCGGAAACTAAAACCATACCTGCCACTACCAAGCCCGAAGCTCTGGCATCCCTGTGTGTCAGGGCGTTGATGCGTCCCTCAGCTCTAGGTGCGGACGAAGCAGCCACACTCTGCGTCGGACGGGCTGGTGCTAGCCGGTACCTGTAATTTCCCTACTTGAAGGGGTGAGATCAGTGTGACGTAAAAAATGCGTAAATGAAATATAAAGAAATCTCACAAAAAAAATCAATCGCACAAGTACACAAGTAATTTTAGGTGGAAACCCAAACCGGGTGAAAACCACCACCTTACCCTCTCGAGTTAGGATTTTCCGATCAACCAAGTTGATCAAAATCCACTAAATCGAATCACTTAAAACGAGGGTGATTCAACCTCAATACAACCACGCTACAAGTACGAGGGTAGCGTTCCTCAACCCCTTCTCTCCACGAGAAGGATTTTGTCCCACGAAGGAGACGGGAATTCGCAAAGCGAATACCCAACCAAATTACAAAGGTAAAATAAAACAACAAACCTATAGAGCCAACAAAGTAATTTAAACCTAAGCTTCTATAGGATTTAGGAAACTCCCCTTTGCAAGGAGTGCGTCGACGATGACGCGGGTGCGTGAGCCACGCAACGGCGCAATGTCGCTCTCGTAGACAACGGCGGGAGAGCGGGTGCGCGAAGGGAATGATGCTCTCAAGATGTAGAACTTGAGCTTAGAGAGCAAGAGCTTCTTGGACACAAGAGAGTGGAAGTATGTTGCTTAAGTGTGTCTTGTGTTTTTCTAGGTGTATATCTTGTGTGTTTTTGAGTTGTAAAGGCTCCCCTCTATTTATAGAGGCCTTAGGAAGGCTTTGGAAGGCTTGGAAAAGCTTCCATAGCCGTTGGGAACAAAGTCCAAGAGAATCAGGCCGAAATCAGGACAATGATTACATTTGACAGGGTTATCAGATGTCTAACTCTGGCATCAGACGTCTGGAAGGCCACTATAAGACGTCTGATTCAAAGGTCAGACGTCTGATTCTATGCGGGTTTCTCCCTGACTTGAATCAGATCTAAACAGGGTTTTTACGCAAGTCCATCAGACGACATACAGGACGTCTGGCACTATATCTGGACGTCTGGAAACCTACTTTTACTGTGGGAATTGATTTCCAAACGTTGCAACGGCTAGAAAATCTCTGAGAAGAGATTTTGGGTCAGTCGAGGCAAAACGGTCATTTATCAGACGTCTGGAAAGTCCTATGGACGTCTGATAAGGCTCTAACGGTCATATCCTTGAGTGTTTGCTAAGCCAGCCAACGGTCCACTAATTGGACGTCTGGCAAATCCATCAGACGTCTTCTAAGACGTCTGGTCTAAGGTCTGGACGTCTGATTTCATCAGACAGAACTAACTATGTCCAGCCTAACAGTTATCAGACGTCTGAAACAACAGTCAGACGTCTTAAAATGCTTTATCAGACGTCTGATTTGGGAATTAGACGTCTGGAAAGTCTGCTTGAACCCTATATTGGTTTTCTAAGTATTCTACAGAAAACCTAAGTATCCTAGGGTTGTGCCGGTGTTCCTAGGACTACTGTTAGGGTTCTTTGAGGCTCTTTAACATGAAATATCTAAGGAAAAAAAAAGAGCAACAAAAGAAACGAAAAATACAACAAGTACAAAAGAAGGAAATCTATCCTATTCTTCATTTCCTTCCATCTTCAATCTTTCGCTCCACGTGAACCTCCTCTGTTTTCCGTCAAGCTCCTCCAATCCGTCCTGGATGAGAGCTCGAACTCCGTCTAAACACGTCCACATTTGCAATTGACCTGAAATCTAGGACTCAAATTGCAAATGTTAAATAACACGTGTTTTGTTATCATCAAAACAAATGATCGTGGTGCTCTAGCACCAACAGTACCCTCCTCGTGACTGCTGTCCTCCTCCTCGCGCCTGGGAACCGCAGCCTCCTGCACGCCCTCCAGTGCTCTGCGCGGGGAGTATCTGCTGACCTCCTACCCTAGACGGGCAGTCCCTCCTGATGTGGCCCGGCTGGCCACACTGGTAACAGAGGGGAACCCGACTCCCGCCCTCAATGGGTCCCTGCTGTCGGCTGGGCGGGGGTCCGATGTTGGTGACTGGCCCCTGTCGAGGGCCCCCAAAGGTCACTGATGGCCCTACAAAACGTGACGGCTCTCCTGCAGACACCACGTGTCTCCTCTCTCATCGGCCCTGTGAAAAGTCCGGCTGAAAGGGCCTCTTCCGCCCGCCGTCAGTGTCTCGCGCGGACGAGTTGGTCTCCTCATAAGTCATAGCTGCCTCTACCACCCTCGAAAACGTAGGCAGCTTCAGGGGTTTGACATACCCCCTGATCGCAGGCTGGAGCCCCTCGGTGAACCTCCAAAGGCGCTCCTCCTCTGTGGCTACTGCTGTCGCTGCAAAGCGGGATAGCTCCAAGAAACGCGTGCGGTACGCGCTCACAGTCATCGTTCCTTGTCGGAGAGTATGGAACTCCCGCCTCCTTTGGTCCTTCCACGTCTGGGGAAAGTACTGCTCGCAGAAGAGGGCGACGAACCGATCCCAGGTCGGCTCGTCCCTCTCCTGTCCCCGGACCACCCTCCACCACCTGTGTGCCGCACTCTCCAGCTGGTACGTGGCAAAGGCCATGCGACACTCCACCGGGGGGTGAAGGGTGTCGAAGATCTTCTCCAGCTGCTCAAGCCAGTCTTCTGCCTCGGTCGGGTCCTCATCCCCCTTGAAGGAGGGGGGCTTCAGCTTTCAGAACTGTCCGAAAAGCTCGAAGTGGCGCTGCATTGGAGGTGCTGGTGCATGTCCAGGCGAAGGTGCCTCGTGCACAGAAGTGTCGGAGGAAGGTGGGGGCGGCAGCGGCCCATCCCCTCCCCCGTGTCCAGCGCCGTGTCCGTCGTGTGGTCCCACAGAGGACTCCCCCTCTGTCGCCCCAGGAAGAGGCGCTCGGGGCAGTGGGTGGAGCTCCTCTTGTACAATGTCCCGTATCAGCTGGGCGAGGTCCTGGGCCTGAATGCCCGGGAGTGGTGGCTGGTCCACCGAGACGTCGACAACGACACGCCCACCTCGCCGACCTCGTCCTCGGTCACGCCCGAGGCTAGTCTCGCCAGTCCCGCGACGAGGCATCTCCTACAAGGAGATGCAAAACAAACGAAATACGTCAGTACGGAACAGTTCCTAATGAAAACGTCTAAGAGTTCATGTCAAAAGATATGTTGTGGTGGCTACTCTAGTTATAGACATGTGAATTGGTTATTTTCCAGTCAGTTGATTAACTTCTCGGGACGACCTTGCTCTGATACCATCTTGTAACGACCCAATTCCCGAGTCCCTAGGAGACACGAGAACCGGACCTACTCGACTAATCCCAAGACCTGGTCGTCCAACGAGGAAGTAACCAAAAGAGCAGTAAAATAAACCACATTCAGCATGAATATAACTAACAGTAAGAAAATACAGCAGTAAGGAAAGAAACCACTACAGTATATACCACAACAACAGTAGAACAACTTTCATAACATAATATGAAACTGCAGGTAAAGAAAAGTACAGCGGTAACAAGAACTACTCACTACAGTGGAACCAAAAAGAGGTACAAGAGAACTATGGTAACTCTACTGGACCCTACTCGGCCCAGCGTCCTCTGCATCCGCTGACCCTGGCTGTTCAACACCTGGTCCTAAAAGGTAACGAGTGTAACACGTCAGCAAAACACTGAGTAGAGTGGCAACTAAAACAAAAGAAACAGTAGAGTGTACAATAGCTGTTATGTTCTGTTACTTTCTTTAATTACGTCTTTCTATTGTCTCACAATTTATCTATTTCTCAGATCCTTCACTTGATCTCGAATGTTCCTCATGGGAACGATCTTGATTGCAATCTTTTCCGAGCAGTAGAAGTAGCACGTGGTGCTCTCCTGGCCAGGAGAGTCCCCCGTGGTGATCCTACTCTCAGTCAACCACCCCAAGGTCATGGACAGGCGTAACGGTGACTACGGCACGCGCGATAAACGCACAGGTAGCTAACCCGCACTGGCACGCGGTCAGTCGTTTCCGTTAATGGGTGCGCTCAAAGCACAGCACGGAACCAGTACAGGGCAAAGCCCTCTCAGTAACAGGGGTCCAACCCCTCCACAGTAGCCAAACAGGGGCCTTGCCCCCCCACAGTCCGCGCACCCTCGCCTGACTACCCTGGTTTGCCCAGTGGGCCTAACAAGTCGGTGTAGGAGGCTAGTAGAACCCCGGGGCCCGTGGGGTAGCTAGTACCTCCCTACATTAGTAGCTCTCCTCGGTACTACGTACACGAGGGCCAGCAAGTCGGTACAAAGTGGCCAGTCCTAACCTCGGGTCCCTGGGGCGGCTGGCTCCGCTCTGCACTAAACAGGTACAGGTACTTCCCTTCTTACTACGTACCCAAGAGACAGCACACTACCACGTCTTTCTTTCTCAGTTCCATTCCTTTCTCTTTCCAGGAGTTCCACTCCTAATTCCCCGTAGGGTTCCAGTTCTTTTAACTTAGTACATTCAGGTTTCACCTTCCCAGTTTCACATTCATACTTCCCATATTCCTAGACATGCTCATTTATTCATAACAGGCAACTGTTAAACCAATTTACAGGTAGCTATTATTTCCTTTCCACATTTTCCAAGACTGCAGTTATTCATACATTCCACTAGTTCTTCCCATCCTAGGATTCATGCCATACCCTAGGATCTATCATACAATCTAGTTTTCCAGCCCTAGGATTCATGCAACACCCTAGGATCTACCATTCATCCTAGTTTCTCATTCCTAGGATTCATGCAATGTCCTAGGTTCTATTTATGGTTCCATAATTAACATATTATACTAATAAACTTAAAAGCCACTCTACCGGTTATAACAGGAGTACTAGGGGCGTGGTCGGGATCCCGCGTGCCTCCGCAACCCCCGAGACTGCAATGGAACGGGGTCCTATCACAAGGTTCAAACACAAGGAGTTTCTCAAAATAGTATACAACTACTGTAGACAGGTAGAGGATGTAATTCCGAAAAGCATGCAACTCGAAACGCGGAAAACGGACTCCGAACGGGCCCTAAACGGGGCGAAAACGATGAAACAGTGCAAAATCAGACGTCTGGAACCTCTTCCAGACGTCTTAAAAAGTGGATTAGAGGTTACCTTTGCTCTGCATGGTCTCTCAGACGTCCAGAAGCCTACGGGGGCGTCTGGCCTAGTTCCCAGACGTCCGATGGTCACCCCGGACGTCTGGAAGTCGTTCCCGTCGTCTGGCACTGCAGCCAGACGTCTGATTCGCGTTGGATGCGAATCTCAGAACCTACGCGTACCCATTTCCTCTCTCTCTTAGTACTGTCAGTCGAAGAAGAGGAAGAAAGATGGAATAACTCACCTTTTAGACGTCTGGACAGTCCTCCAGACATCCTCCCCGCCGTCTGGTTGTTAGCCCAGACGTCTGATTCTGGAGAAAATTCCAGAATCAGGGCTCGACTCGCCCTCCGCTCGCGACGCTCGCCCCCGCCGCGACATTCCCTAAGACATGCAATTTCTTTTTCTATAGTATTCATCTTAGTCTTTAAATCAGAAATTTCTAACTTAAGACTATCATTTTCCTCAATCAACTTATTATTTTCATTGATGAGGTTATGATTTTCTAATAACAGGTTATTATCCTTAGCACTAGTTTCTATGTCCTTAAGTTATTTTTCTAACCTATCATTTTCAGATTTGAGAAAACTAAGGTTCTTTTTAATACTTTTGTTTTCTATTTTAAGTGATTTACTAATCTCAAAAAGTTCATTAAATGCTTCTTGAAGATCGAGATTTACCTCGTTGTCGCTGTCGTCGCTTCCACTGTCGCTGTTGGTTCCTCTGGCCATGAAACCAAAGCAAGCGGTTTCTTCTTCTTCTTCTTCCTCCGAGCTTGTCTCCTCATGAGTGCCTTCCAACCTCCTCCATATCTCGTGGGAGGTGGTGCACTCTTGGATTTTTTCGAATTCCTTCGGACTCAACGCGCAATACAGGGCATTCATTGCCTTTGCGTTGAGTGAAAGCTCTCGAATCTGCAGCTGCGAGTAGCCTGCATCCGGTCGCTCCGGGATCTCGTATGAGGCTTCGCAACGTCCCCATAGAGCGAAGTCCGTGGCTTGAAGCCACATCCTCATCCTCAGCTTCCAGTAGCTGTAGTTGTTCCCCTCAAAGTAGGGCGGACGGGTTGTGGACTGCCCCTCCGAAATCCTACACGCGGAACTGCTTCCCTCCATCGATCTTCTTGCCGGGTTGTTACGCCGAAACAGCAAGACCTGCTCTGATACCAACTGTAATTTCGGGGCCTACCAGGAGGGGTGACGTAATAAAATGCGGAAATAAATTATAAAGCAATCTCAAAAAGACAATCACACAAAGTACACAAAGATTTTTAGGTGGAAACCCAAACCGGGTGAAAACCACCACCTAACCCTCTTTAGTTAGGATTTTCCGATCAACCTAGTTGATCAAATCCACTAACCGAATCACTTTAAAACGAGGGTGATTCAACCTTAGTACAACCACGCTACAAGTACGAGGGTAGCGTTCCTCAACCCCTTCTCTCCACGAGAAGGATTTTGTCCCACGAAGGAGACGGGAATTCGCAAAGTGAATACCCAACCAAATAACAAAGGTAAAATAAACAACAAACCTATAGAGCCAACAAAGTAATAAACCTAAGCTTCTATAGGATTTAGGAAACTCCCCTTTGCAAGGAGTGCGTCGACGATGACGCGGGTGCGTGAGCCACGCAACGGCGTAATGTCGCTCTCGTAGACAACGGCGGGAGAGCGGGTGCGCGAAGGGAATGATGCTCTCAAGATGATGGAGCTTGAGCTTAGAGAGCAAGTGCTTCTTGGACACAAGAGAGTGGAAATACTTGATCTTAGTGTATCTTGGTCTCTCTAGGTGTATATCTTGTGTGTTTTAGTGCTTTTCTTGTGTGTCTAAGTGTGTAAAGGCTCCCCTCTATTTATAGAGGCCTTAGGAAGGCTTTGGAAGGCTTAGGAAGGGTTGTATAGCAGTTGGGAACAAAGCCCAAGAGAATCAGGCCGAAATCAGGATAATGATTACATTTGACAGGGTCATCAGACGTCTAACTATGGCATCAGACGTCTGGAAGGCCACTTTAAGACGTCTGATTTCAAGGTCAGACGTCTGATTCTATGTGGGTTTCTCCCTGACTTGAATCAGATCTAAACAGGGTTTTTGTGCAAGTCCATCAGACGACATACAGGACGTCTGGCACTAAGTCTGGACGTCTGGAAACCTACTTTTACTGTGGGAATTGATTTCCAAACGTTGCAACGGCTAGAAAATCTCTGAGAAGAGATTTTGGGTCAGCCGAGGCAAAACGGTCATTTATCAGACGTCTGGAAAGTCCTATGGACGTCTGATAAGGCTCTAACGGTCATATCTGGAGTGTTTGCGAAGCCAACCAACGGTCCACTAATTGGACGTCTGGCAAAGTCATCAGACGTCTCCTAAGACGTTTGGTCTAAGGTCTGGACGTCTGATTTCATCAGACAGAACTAACTATGTCCAGCCTAACAGTTATCAGACGTCTGAAACAACAGTCAGACGTCTGGAAGTGCTGTTTGAACCCTATATTGGTTTTCTAAGTATTCTACAGAAAACCTAAGTATCCTAGGGTTGTGCCGGTGTTCCTAGGACTACTGTTAGGGTTCTTTGAGGCTCTTTAACATAAAATATCTAAGGAAATAAAGAGCAACAAAAGAAATGAAAAGATACAACAAGTACAAAAGAAGGAAATCTATCCTATTCTTCATTTCCTTCCATCTTCAATCTTTCGCTCCACGCGAACCTCCTCTGTTTTCCGTCAAGCTCCTCCAATCCGTCCTGGATGCGAGCTCGAACTCCGTCTAAACACGTCCACATTTGCAATTGACCTGAAATCTAGGACTCAAATTGCAAATGTTAAATAACACGTGTTTTGTTATCATCAAAACAAATGATCGTGGTGCTCTAGCACCAACACTTTGGGGGCCCTCGGCAGGGGCTAGTTGCTAGCACCGGACCCCTACCCAGCCGACAGTAGGGACCCACTGAGGGCGGGAGTCGGGTTCCCCTCTGCTACCAGTGTGGCCAGCTGGGTCACATCAGGAGGGACTGCCTGTCTAGGGTAGGAGGTCAGCAGATGCTTCCTGTGCCGAGCACTAGAGGGCGAGCAGGAGGCCACGGATTCCAGGCACGAGGAGGAGGATAGCAGTCACTGGGAGGGTATCGGCCAGCAGCTACCCATCCGACGCAGAGTGTGGCTGCTTCGTCTGCACCTAGGGCTGAGGGGTGTATCAACGCCCTGACACACAGGGATGCCAGAGCTTCAGGATCAGTGGTGGCAGGTATGGTTTCAGTTTCCGGCAGACTCGTTTACATGCTTTTCAATTCCGGCGCTACGCACTCGTTTGTCGCCGCCAGTTTCGCGGTTAGTTTGGGGCAGGATTGTATGCTGTTAGAGGATCCGTTCGTGATCAGAGGTCCAGTTGGTCAGTTGTTTGTAGCTGAGGTGGTATATGTGGGTTGCGAGGTCAGTGTTGGGGGACACAGCCTTCCCGTTGACCTGATTATGATACAGATGGAGGACTTTGGCGTAATTCTGGGGATGGACTGGCTGTCCGCTTACCATGCCTTGGCGGACTATTTTGAGAGAAAGATCGTCTTCTCTATACCGAAGTTTCCTTCTTTCTAGTTCCACGGTCAGGCAGTGGACGCAGGCTTTAGGTGCATTTCTGCACTTCGGGCGACGAGACTTTTGAGCCAGGGGTGTGAGGGTTTCCTAACTTGTGTGGTGGCAGAGCCCAGCCCTATGGTAGACTTCCAGAGTATCCCGGTGGTCAGAGAGTACCCTGATGTGTTCCCAGACGAGTTGCCCGGACTATCGCCCGAGCGTGAGATCGAGTTTGAGATCTCACTGGTACCAGGACCAGCCCCATCTCCACAGCACCATACAGGATGGCACCACTTGAGCTGCGAGAGCTCAAGTCTCAGTTGTAGGATCTTTTGGAGAGAGGCTTTGTAAGGCCCAGCGCATCTCCCTGGGGAGCCCCGGTACTGTTTGTAAAGAAGGATGGTACCCTACGCCTTTGTGTGGATTACCGACAGCTGAATAGGGTCACCATCAAGAACAGATATCCGTTGCCGAGGATTGATGACTTGTTTGACCAGCTGCGAGGTGCCACGGTATTCTCCAAGATCGATTTGAGGTCTGGATACCACTAGTTGAGGATCAAGGAGGCAGACGTCTCCAAGACTGCTTTCCGCACTCGGTACGGACACTACGAGTTTCTGGTCATGCCGTTTGGGCTGACCAATGCCCCACTGCCTTCATGGACTTGATGAACCGGGTGTTTAGACCGTACTTGGATCAGTTCGTGGTGGTATTCATAGATGATGTGCTCATCTATTCTCGAGATCAGACGCAGCACGAACAGCACTTGCGGATGATTTTGGACACACTGAGACAACGTAGGCTGTACGCCAAATACAGCAAGTGGGAGTTCTGGTTGAGGGAGGTGACCTTCTTAGGTCATGTGATCTCTGGGGATGGCTTGGCTGTGGACCCAGCCAAGGTCGAGGCAATGCTCAGGTGGGAGAGACCGCGTACGGTTACTGAGATTCGCAGTTTCTTGGGACTGGCAGGCTACTACAAGCGGTTTATCATGGGCTTTTCATAGATTGCACGTCCTATGACACAGTTGACCCCGAAGGACGTGCCCTTTACTTGGATAGACACCTGTGAGGCGTGTTTTCAGGAGCTGAAGGAGAAGCTGACTTCTGCTCCCGTGCTCACCATCCCAGACAGTAGTGGCGGGTTCGTTGTGTACACGGACGCCTCTTTGCAAGGGTTAGGGGGTGTGCTCATGTAGAGGGGTCATGTTGTCGCTTATGCTTCGCGGCAACTGAAGCCCCATGAGCATAGCTACCCTACCCACGACCTGGAGCTGGCAACTGTCGTCTTCGCGCTGAAGACCTGGAGTCACTACTTGTATGGTGAGACCTTCGAGATTTTCACAGATCACAAGAGCCTCAGATACCTGTTTGATCAGAAAAAAGTTCAACATGAGACAGAGACGTTGGTTGGAGCTCCTGAAGGACTATGACTGCAGCATTTCCTACTACCCGGGAAAGGCCAACGTGGTGGTTGACGCCTTGAGCCAGAAGGCGCCCGCACACTTGGCCAGTGTACAGGTGCAGAGTTGGAGCCTCTTGGAGGAGATGGACAGTTGGCGACCCTTAGAGTTACAGGGGCACTGTGGGGCAGTGACTGTGACGCGACAGACGAGGCCAGAGCTGATAGTCCGCATCATCACAGGGCAGATGGCCGACTCGTACTTGCAGTCCTTGCGTGATAGAGTACTGTTAGGAGATCCTGGGGACTTCTCTTTCATAGACCAGGTGCTGCGCATGAGGGGACGTTTCTATGTTCCCAGAGATGAGGAGCTGTTGAGAGAGCTCCTGACTGAGGCACACGGTTCCAGATTTACCATACATCCCGGAAACACGAAGATGTACCATGACTTGAGACGTGACTTTTGGTGGAGGGGAATGAAGCGGGATGTGGGTGAATTCGTGCAGCAGTGTTTAGTGTGCCAGCAGGTGAAAGTCGAGCATCAGAGGCCTGCAGGGCCGCTACAGCCACTTCTAGTGCCAGAGTGGAAGTGGGAGAGCATCACCATGGACTTGGCGGTGGGCTTACCTGTTACCCAGCGAGGGCATGACGCAGTCTGGGTAATCGTTGACAGATTGACGAAGACGGCGCGTTTCTTGCTGATCAGAGTCACCTTGGGACTAGCACAGTTGGCAGAGAGGTATATCTGCGACATGGTACGTCTACACGGAGTTCCGTGGGAGATCGTATCAGACCAGGATACCCGCTTTACGTCCCAGTTTTGGGCTGAGTTTCAGCAGGCCCTGGGGACGCGGTTGAGGTTCAGTACAGCATATCACCCCCAAACGGACGGACAGTTTGAGCGCACGATACAGGCACTTGAGGACCTTTTGTGTGCTTGTGTACTGGACTGGAGGGGCTCTTGGGAGGAGCACTTGCCCCTGGCAGAGTTTGCATATAATAACAGTTATCACTCGAGCATCGGCATGGCACCCTACGAGGCTCTGTATGGACGGAGGTGTACGGCACCCTTGAGTTGGGTTGAGGTGGGGACCAAGTGGGAGGTTGGCCCCAGGCTGATCCGGCAGAGTAAGGAGGTAGTCGAGCAGATTCACAGGCGACTCCGCACTGTCAGGAGCAGACAGAAGAGCTATGCAGATCGGAAACGCAGAGAAGTGCAGTTTGAGGTTGGGGACCACGTCTTCCTTCGCATTTCGCCTATGAAGGGCCTGCAGCGGTTTGGGGTGAGAGGGAAGCTCGCGCCGAGGTTCGTGGGATCCTTTGAGGTCCTAGAGCAGGTTGGACCAGTTGCTTACCAGCTTGCCCTTCCTCCCCAGCTTTCTAGTGTGCACGACGTGTTCCACGTGTCCAACCTCAGGAAGTACGTCGCCGATCCTAGTCATGTCCTGAGTCACGAGAGCATCGAGGTGGGCGACGACCTGACCTACCCCGAGCGGCCAGTGCAGATTCTCGACTGAGCCATCCGCAGCCTGAGACGGAAGCAAGTACCTCTGGTGAAGGTTTTGTGGAGGAGCCAGCGGTACGAGGAGGCTACCTGGGAGCCTGAGGCAGCGATGTAGGAACGGTACCTGGAGCTTTTTGCGGGTACATCTTTTCGGATCGGCTTCGATCCTCTTTGAGTTTGTTATGCATATATGGTTCTTTTCCGCACCCTAGTTAGTGCAAGTTTCGAGGATGAAACTTCCGTTGAGTTTTTTTTGTTGCTATAACTCTAGCATCAAACATCATTTAAGACATCTGGGAGTTGGTCCAGATGTCTGGTCAGACGTCTAGAAGCCTTCCCAAACATTTGGAAATTAATTTTTTCGGTGTATGGGTTTGCGTCTGTGCGCATGCGCGCGCAGACTGAATCGCCGCCCTCCTTCTTCTCTTTCCTTCCTCCCTGCAGGAGCAGACACCTTTTTCTCTCTCTATCCCCATGGTAGCCTTCAAATAGCCCCACTCTCCTCTCCCTCACCCTCACTCCACTGCCTTCTTCTTCTTCTTGATCTGTCAACGAGAGAGTGAGCGGGCGAAGGCGGCAGCAGTGGTTGCTGTGAGTGCGTGGGGAGGAGGGGCTGCTGCGAGAGGGAGAGAGAGCTTGATCGCGAGGGTGCGAGCTCGCTGGAGCAGTCAGGGCCAACTGGTGGGTGAGAAGCAGGAGCGTGGTGTTGGGGAGGAGCTACTGCAGCTCAGGCAGTAGGCGAGCGTGGCGCGGCACAGCCATGCGCTGCTGTCGGAGGGCGATGAGGTCCTGATTCTGGAAAAATTTTCAAGAATCAGACGTCTTGACATACGTCCAGACGACGCAGGATACGTCTGGAGGAAGGTCCATACGTTTGAAAGGTACGATATTTTTGATCCCTTCTATTTTCGCCTGTACTGCCATGCAGCCGTCCCGCCAAGGAGTTCTACCTCATCTTGTTTTGAGGACGATCGTGTGTGCATGCAGGTCTCGTTTGGGAAGGCGCAAGGGCACTTCCACACAGATCGGACGTCTGGGCACAGCACCAGATGACGGAGAGGGTCTCCAGACGTTCGGAGTGACAGTCGGACGTCTGGAAACTAAGTCCAGACGGTTCAGCGGGCTTCTGGATGTCTGAAGGACCGCGCAGGATCAAGGTATGACCTGAGCCATTATTTAAGACGTCTGGAAGATGTTCCAGACGTCTGATTTTGGGCAGACTTGTCGTTTTTGACCAGTTTAGGGTCCGTTCGGAGTCCGTTTTCCGTGTTTCAAGTTTCTTTCTTCTCAGATTTAGTTCCTCTACCTGTTTACAATAATTGATCCTTGTGTTAGGACCCCATTCCGTTACGGCTCTAGGGGTTGCAGAGGCGCGCGGGCTTGCCGATTATGCCCCCAGTACTCCCGATTTTGCCGGTAGAGTGGCCTTTTAATTACTTATAAAAAATTATGCACTTGTGAAATAATTAATAGATTCTAGGATTTTGCATGAATCCTAGGACTGAAAAACTAGATTGAATGATAGATCCTTTGGTATTGCATCAATCCTAGGACTGAAAAACTCGATTGAATGATAGATCTTAGGCTATGGCATGAATCCTAGGACTAGAAAACTAGCTTGAATATATATTGCAGTCTTGGAAAAGTAGAAAGGAAAATGATAACTTCCTGTAATTGGTTAACAGTTGCCTGTTTATGAATGGATAATTATTGTTGAGAACATGGGCTATATGAATATAAAGCTGAAATGATGAAACATAAATTGGCTGAGTTAAAGAAAATGAGCATGAACCCTATGGGGAATTAGGAGTAGAGCTCCTGAGAAGTGAATGGAATAGAATTGGGGAAGTGAGCTGGCCCTTGAGTACGGAGTACCAAGGAGAGCGACCGTCCCCCTGATTAGTGTAGAGCGGAGCTAGCCACCCCAGGGACCCGGGGTTAGGTATGGCCACTTTGTACCGACTTTTGGCCCTCGTGTACTGAAGACGTCGGTTTTGTATTTGTTATAACATTGTAGTAAAGCCGGTTGTTACCAACGTTTCATAAAAATTTTTTACTCGGAAAAATGAAAGAGTTCCCGAGGTCGAACTCAGGGAGCAAGTTGTATTCTAGAGATATACAAGTTCTATTACAAAAATAAAGAGAGAGAGAGAGAGAGATGAAAATTTGGCTTCTTCTTCTTCTCTTCTTTCTTCCTCTTTGGCTTTTGTTCTTCCTTGTTTTCTTTCTTTTTCTTCTTCTTCTTCTTCTGCTTTCTTCAGATCTTCCCCTCGTGCTCTTCTTCTTCTGTCTTCTGTTCTTCCTTGTTTTCTTTCTTTCTTTTTCTTCAGATCTTCTTCTTCTTTTCTTGCTTCTTGCTTCTCTTCATTTCTTCTTCTTCTTTGTCTTCACCTGTCTTCAGTTTCCAATCAGACGACTTAACCCACGGATGCTACAGTGCCGCTTCAGTTCTTCTTCCGCAGTCCTTCACCTGTGCCTGCACGCTCAAGAGTCCAGCATCAGAGGGCAAAAACCTACTCTACCCCCCTCCCCCGCGTTTCTCTTTCTCTCTGAAATCACTCTTCGGAAGCTCTCCCAGAGCGCTACCGGGTAATCGGGTTCGGGTTAGGCCCGGGTCCAGGCCCACCGGCGTGCGTGGTGGGCGAGGAGTGCAGGTCAGTCTAATCGGGTCGGGCCAGGTCCGCGGAGCGTGGTCACGGACGAGGCCGGGTCGGGTCGGGTCGAGTGAGAGGGACCTCACCCCGTGGTCAGGAGGCAGACAGCATAAGGCACTTTTTGCCTTTATGCGTCCGCGCGCCTCCGAGAGGTTCTGAGGTGGGACTAAATGTCCCACCCCAATTGAGCGCGCGTCGCGGATGGAGCAGTGGGCGATCGTGGCTTCCCGCGCGGCCTTCGCCCCGTCTGTGAACCAGGGACGTTTCGCGGAGAGTCCCTGCGCAACCTGGAAGTCAATCCTGGGCGAAGGTGTGCCTGCACCTGCAGGTGAAGCAGCTCTGCCTGTGCAGTAATGGCGACGGCGGGCGAGTCACCTGGTCACAGAAGAACGGCCTCTCGGCCAAATCAGACAGGCGGGGGACCTTCGCCGTGGCACGGCGAAGGTGGTCAGGGGGTCTGCAGGGGGCGAGATGGAGCTAACAGGTCGTCCTAGGTCAAACTGTGAGCGAGGAAGTGGGTGTGTTCGGTGGATCTGCAGAGGGTGTTTGGTGGGAAGTGGAGGGGCGGAAGAGGATCAGGGTGAGGAGGCGGAGGTTCTGTGGTGGTCGGCGAGCCGTGTGGGTCGCTGAGGTGATGGGAGCGGCTCGCCGGAGGGTGGTCGGAGACGGAGAGGATGAGGGTGAACAGGAGTGGTCGAGGGTTTAATTGACTAAATTGAAAGCGGGGAAAGAAAGAGGAGAAGAAGGGGAGTAGGTCTAACTTACTTGCAGGGACGAAGGGGGAGGAACAGGGCGACAGTCGTATCGACTGTCGCCGGAGAAGACGATGCTCAGGGAGAGGGGCGGCGGCGAGCAGAGGGCTGGAGAGGCGCCAGCTGGGTGCGGCGTGGCGCGGGAAGAACAGGGGAGGAAGTTTCTGCTGCTGGTATTGCGGCAGAGCGAAGAGGTGGAGGGGGAGGAAGCCGCCGGAGCTGGTGAGCGTCTGCCGGAGGAAGAAGAGAAGAAAGCTGGGGGTTTTCTCCGTCAGATCCAGGCTGCTCTGGTCGGTGGAGCAGCGGGGGGTATTTATAGGGATGAAACAGGGAGGGAGGCGGAGGGAGACGACGTGTCTCCCTCGCCGGAGAATGGTCGGAATACGAACCCATACCGTCCGTGCGTTCGCACGGCCGGTATGGTGGGCTACAATGACCAGGGGGGTGCTCCTGCGACGGCTGACGACGCAGGGCACCCCCGGTATACATGCCAGGTCCTCCACCTCACCCTGCGCGGCGCCATGCTCCGCGCAAGGTCGCCGGAGCATGGTGCTGGCAGGGTTTTGCAGGAGGGACCTGATTGCAAAGAACGAAGGAGAGTTAGGGGCCAAAATGCGAGGGTTCAAAAGTTGAGGGCCAAAGAGTAAATATATGAGGACCAAAGTGTAAAGTCGGTCAAGGAGGTTTCTTCTTAAGCTCAAGTTTTTATACATGACTAATTAGAACCTAAGGAATCTGATGGTAAATTTCATTTTCATATTAAACCTTGTTTGACTGGTCAATTTGCGTAAAGACCCAAATTAAGTTATTAATTGGGCATGGTTCTCAATGTAGGTCAAAATGGGTTCTAAAGGCCAAATTGAAGGTTCTAAACCCTAGAGATTATTTTTCTATGAATTTTAGAGGGTTTATTCTATTTTTACTTTGCCCCAAACCTTGTGAATTGAAGCGGGTTGTTTTAGGGTTACAGGTTATCATTTGGTTCCTTGGAAGTGCTGTAGCCCTTGCTAGATCATCTCATCCCACTTTTATTCTTATTAAGCTGTTTTGACCTGTGTTTGGGCCCTGAATTACCCTGTATGCAGATTGTACTGGTAAAATTGCACTTTTACCCCTTATGACTGGTTTTCTTCTCAAACTCAGAATTCTCTGAGTTAAGCCTTTCCTTGAGATATGTAGGAGCTTTTATCCTTTGTATTGGGTCAAAATGAGCTAGTTATGGCTCATGATGAGGTTCTCATCATACCCCCATGCCTAACTTTTGCTAGTCCCTTAGCAAAAACTTAAGGTTTCAACCCTTGTTCTAGACCATGAAGTTTTTAATGGTTTTAGATAAGTGCCTTTTTTATTTGAGCATAGATTAGGTTAGAATGCTGACCATAGGCCTAAAAGATACTCTAGTACCAATCAAGATCCAAATCTGTCTAGCCTTAGCCTCAGTCTTTTAGCAAAGGTTTTTAAGGCCCGCAAGAACTAACCTAAGGTTTATTGGACTTCGTGGTTAAAGCACCCGTGCTTGAAATGATTTTAGCCCTGGCCCAGTTCGCAGTGCGTTTTGTAAGAGAGAGATAGAAAGTTTTTTCTGTTTGGAGAGTTTTCTCTCTCTTTTTCTTTTTAGTTCTAGCCTAGGATTGGCTTTTCAACACGGTCTGTATCAGATTCCTTGCTCCCATCATCAATCCTCAAGGGTTCCTGGCGATCGATGCTTCGAGATAGCACCGCCCATGGCAACCCCCGGAACCCTGGCTATTGAGATTTCGAGATAATCCCATCCATGGTATTCCGTGGCCGAATCCAGACCCTGGCAATTGACACTTCGAGATAATGCCATCCATGGAATCTGAACCAGCAGAGTGCTTACATGCCCCCCGTAGGATATGTAAATATCCTAAGAGACAAGCACCGAGGAGATGATATTTTGTTACGCATCTTCGAGGGGATTTCCCGCCTCTCCGCGCTGGGAACTCGTCCAAATCAACTTGTGTTGATCGGCCATTCCTATTCTAGGTGTTCTTTTCAGATTTTTGCGACGCTTCTGCGTGATTCTGATTTTTACGCTTACTGAACCAGGCTGTGTGTGAGATTAGGGTGCTTAGGTTACTGAGTCCCGTAAACCAAAAATTAGTTAACGAGGCCGAATACTTCCTAAGCCTTAGACCTAATACTTCAGCTTTTCATTTTCCTCAACCTCTTGAGGAGTGTCCAGATCTTAATGAGTACTAAGAGTCTATTCAAGAATGCCTAAGGTTTGCATTCTTACTAATCTTATTGTGCACTTTTCAGTTATTTTCTTGAATGAGGTCTAGAACTTAGGTTAATTCCTTAGTTTCTTACTAATGACTATCACTCTTTTTTTTTTTCATAATTTTGTGCTCCTTTTTCATTTTGTTTCTTTTCTCCTTCACAAAATTTTCCTTCTCCTCTTCTCCTCTTATTCTTTTTCGAAGATTTTTTTTTTTTTTTTTTTTTTTTTTGGCATATGTGAATTTTTTGTTTGAAACCTTTTCTTACACGTTTTTGCACTTTCCTACCCCCCCATGCCTAAGATTTGCAATGTCCTCATTGTAACCTAGGGGGTCTTAGTTCATTCCTTAAGACAGAAATTTGGATGAGTGAATGGGTCGGGTTGAATTTTTGCAGACGATTTCAAATCCCAGATGCAAACATCTGAGTTGGGGTCGGCTGTCTACAAGGGTGAACTTCGAGTGCTGAAAGGTGTCAGAACAAGTTTCAGGTTTTCAAAGAGAATGACGGGCTGCCTCCCGTTAAGCGCTGAGTTTTACGCCATCGGCTGGGCGCAATAAGCTCAAGGGGAAAGGAGGATATAAGATGCCTCAGCCAAATCAGTAGAAGTTACATCAATGAACGGCTTGAGTCTTTGACCATTCACGATGAAAGGTTCAGAATCGTGGCTGAGTGGACTGATTTCGATTGCTCCATTTCCAAAAACCTGTCGGACCAAATATGGTCCGACCCACTTAGATCTCAGTTTTCCTGGGAAGAGTTTGAGTCGGGCATCAAAGAGTAGGACCTTTTGACCAGGATGAAAGATCTTTCTTGAGATGTGTTTGTCGTGGAAGGCTTTAACCCGCTCCTTGTAGATTTGCGAGTTCTCGTACGCGTCTATGCGCAATTCATCGATCTCGCTGATTTGGAGTTTTCTGTGGGTCCCAGCCTTAGAAAGATCCAGATTACAGTTCCGTACTGCCCAATAGGCTTTATGCTCCAGTTCGACGGGAAGGTGGCATGCCTTTCCGTACACCAATCTAAAGGGAGACATGCCCAATTGGGTCTTGTGGGCGGTCCTATAGGCCCACAATGCTTCCGGAAGTCGGGACGACCAGTCCTTCCTGTCAGGTCGAACAGTGACCTGTAGGATTTTCTTGATCTCCCGATTCGACAGCTCAGCTAGACCATTAGTTTGGGGGTGGTAAGGAGTAGAGATTCGGTGAGACACCCCGTATTTGGTCATCAGTGACCTAAACTGAGCATTTGTGAAATGGGTCCCCCCATCAGAGATTATTGCACGAGGAATCCCGAACCTTGAGAAAATGTGTTGATGAATGAATTTGAGAACGATTTTGTGATCACAGGTTCGGGTCGGTATGGCTTCGATCCATTTGGACACGTAGTCCACAGCCAACAGAATGTATTCGAAACCATCCGAAACAGGAAAGGGGCCCATAAAATCAATCCCCCAAACATCAAAGATTTCGCATACTAGAATCGGTTGCATAGGCATCATGTCGCGATGGCTCATGTTGCCCAAAGTCTGGCAACGACTGCATGCCTTGCAATGACTGTATGCGTCTTTGAACAGTGTGGGCCAGTAAAAGCCGCACTGGAGGACTTTTGATGCGGTTTTATGCCCGGCAAAATGGCCACCGCATGCCTGGTCATGGCAGAAAGAGAGGATATTGTTGACTTCCCCTTCCGGGACACATCTCCGGATGATCTGATCGGCACCTATGCGGAAGAGGTACGGGTCCTCCCAAATGTAATACTTGGCATCGGAGCGTAATTTGTCTTTCTTGGCCTTCGGCCAATCGGATGGGGTCTGATGAGATGCCAAGTAATTTACAATATTA
Organism: Thalassia testudinum; assembly: GCA_037157565.1. NCBI lineage: Eukaryota > Viridiplantae > Streptophyta > Magnoliopsida > Alismatales > Hydrocharitaceae > Thalassia > Thalassia testudinum. Next base: position 36,921,924 of record JAZHRO010000012.1, on the reverse strand, counting down.
GCAAACCATGGAAGGCTAGTTCCAATAGTCAGCAGGTGCTCATCGGGAAAATGCTCAGTGATGGGTCCGGAAGGGTCTATCATTTCAGAAGGAAGACGGGACAAGTGATCAGCTACCACGTTTTGTTTTCCCGCTTTATCGCGAATCTCGAGGTCAAATTCTTGCAACAGCAAGATCCATCGGATCAATCGAGGTTTCGCGTCCTTCTTTGCAAGGAGATGCCTCACAGCCGTGTGATCTGAGTATATGATGACATGGGAACCCAGAAGGTACGATCTGAACTTCTCTAGGGCAAATACTACAGCTAGCAGCTCTTTCTCAGTAACTGTATAGTTACGCTGAGCCTCATCGAGTGTTTTGCTGGCGTAGTAAATGACCACAGGTTTCTTGTCATTTTTCTGCCCCAAAACCGCTCCTACAGCGAAGTCGGATGCATCACACATGATCTCAAAGGGTTGAGACCAATCAGGGGACTGTAGGATCGGGGCTTGGGTGACTCGGTCACGCAGGATTTCAAATGCTTGAGTGCATTCCTTGGAGATTTTGAAGGGAACATCCTTGGAGAGAAGAGTGGTCAGGGGGCGTGCGATTTTTGAAAAATCAGGGATAAATCGTCGATAAAAACCAACATGCCCTAAAAAGGATCGGATGTCCCTGATCGAGCTAGGCATAGGAAGGTGAGAAATCAGATTAACCTTAGCTCGATCCACTTGGATACCTTTCTCCGAAATTGAGTGTCCCAGGACAATTCCCTCAGGCACCATGAAATGGCTCTTCTCCCAAGAAAGAACCAAATTCACGTCGATGCACCGCCTGAGTATCTGGACCAAGTGTTGGAGGCAATCGTCGAATGATGCTCCGAAAACTGAAAAGTCATCCATGAAGACTTCCAGATAATCACCTACCATATCTGAGAATATGGCAAGCATGCATCGCTGAAAAGTAGCGGGTGCATTGCAAAGACCGAAAGGCATCCTTCGGAAAGCGTATGTTCCGAAGGGGCAGGTGAATGTGGTCTTTTCTTGGTCCTCAGGATGGATTGCCACTTGGTTATAACCGGAGTACCCGTCAAGAAAGCAGAAGAACCTATTTCCCGCTAGTTTTTCGAGAATTTGATCAATGAAGGGTAGTGGGAAATGATCCTTCTTCGTGGAGGAATTGAGTCGACGGTAATCTATACAGACTCTCCACGAGTTGGCTAATCGGGTAGGAATGATTTCTCCGGTCTCAGTCGTTATAGTGGTGAGTCCTGCCTTCTTAGGCACGACCTGAATTGGGCTCACCCAACGACTATCGGAGATCGGGTAGATGATCCCGGCATCTAACCACTTGATGATCTCCTTTTTCACGACCTCCTGCAGATTGGGGTTTAAGCGTCTCTGCATTTCACGAGAAGGTCGTGTGCCCTCTTCTGAATAGATATGATGAGTACAATAAGAGGGACTTATTCCAGTCAAATCATCGAGGGTCCATCCGATGGCTCTGCGATGTTGCTGGAGGACAACAATCAGACGGGATTCCTGTTCAGGATTGAGGTTGGAATTGATGATCACAGGAAGGGTCTGATTAGAACCCAAAAAGATGTATTTCAAATGAGCAGGAAGGGGTTTCAGTTCGAGGATGGGGTTTTCAGCAGCAGCGGGTGGTTCAGTATAGATGTGAGGTTCAAGGGCGGGAGTTACTGGGTTGTTCACATCCGGATTGGACTCCTCTGTTTGCGGGTCAAGATCCTTCTGTGGTTGATGAGGCATACTCAAGTCATTCTGGAGGTGTGATTCATCAACCAAAGTCTTGATGTCACAAATTTGCTCGATGACGCCGCAATTAATTCCTTGCTGGGCCTTAAATATATCAATTTTCAGTGTTTGATCTCCAAACTTAAGCTCTATTTGGCCCTCCTCACAGCTGATGTTGGCTCTAGCAGTAGCCAAGAAAGGTCTCCCTAGAATGATTGGTGTATCCCTAGGGTTCTCAGGTGCATCCATGTCTAAGACTATAAAGTCCACTGGAAAATAGAAATCCCGCACTCTCACGATAACATCCTCGAGAATCCCTTTTGGTGACTTTATAGATCGATCTGCTAATTGTAATGTCACCTCGGTTGGTTTCAGCTCAGATTCTTCCAGATGGTCAAGTAAGGATGTGGGTATCAGATTTATAGATGCACCTAAGTCTAACAATGCTCTATCAAATTGGGTACCACCTATCTTACAGGAGATCAGGGGAGTTCCAGGATCTTTTGCCTTGGGTGGGAGTCTACTAAGGATTACAGAGCTGGCTTGCTCTGACAGAACAATTGGGCTCCCTCCCTTGGTTCGCGGCTTACGCTGGGGTGTACATATATTCTTTAGAAATCGTGCGTAAGCTGGTACGTGGCGGATTGCATCCATTAAGGGGATGTTTATGTGGACCTGCTCAAAGAGCTTGACCAGGTCCTCCTCAGGGGCCACGGGTTTGGTGGTCTTCTTTCCCTTGGTCAGGGCCTCGGGAAACGGGATCTTGGTTGGTTCCTCTAGGATAGGTCCAGGTTGTGGGTCTGGAGCAGCGGTACCTTGGCTAACTATCCTAGGGTCATGGTTATCAGGCTGGGCGTGGTTTGGATAATGCTGGTCCTGAGTTGTCTTACCACTACGTGTTGTTACAGAATTTAATCCGGCCTGATTTTGGTTTGGGTTTGGTAGGAGGGGTGGCTGCTGCTGAAATCCCGCACGCGAAGTTGAGGCTTCCATCTCGTCTGGAGATGGGGCAGTAGGGGCCTGATAAATCCATTGAGCGTGGCCTAAATTTGGATTCATAACGCGCTTCTGGGTTGGCACGTTATTTGGGTTAGGAAGGGGTTGGGAAGGGAGTGTGCCTGGCTGGCGAGAATTTGCCAACTGGGCCAGTTGAGTTTTAACTTCAGTAAGCTCGTCCTTGTGCTGTTTTTGAATGGCCGCATTCGATTTTTGAATGTCAGCCAGAGTCTGAAGGATTAAGGACATTTGATCTTGATTTGGCCCTGATGGATAAGTAGGGTTGGGCCGAGGCTGAGGCGGCTGGTAGTGATGAGAGGGCTGTGGGCGGGACTGAAAAGGTGGTCTTTGGGTTTGGGGATTTCCCGCCCACTGAAAATTGGGATGGTTTCGCCATCCAGGGTTGTAAGTGTTGGAGAATGGGTCGTTCTGGATGGCGTTGAGGTCCTCGCAGGTCTGAGGAACCTCCTGAGAATCAGGGAAAGGAGGAATGGAGTTCCCCCGGCTGGTGAAGAAAGGATCGGATGATCTTCCAGTCCAAGAATCAGATGGGGATGGATATGGATCCATCCCAGGGGAGGATCGGTGTAGGATGTTTTGCACAGTCTCCTGTGTGGAAGGAGGTTGTGCAAAGGAGTTACGCGCAGAGGTGGCTCGCTGCAAGTGCTGAGTCAGCTCATCCACCTTCTTTTCAATGATTGAGACCTTGTCCAATCGACTGGCCATTAATTCCAGGTCGACTGATGCGGACAGGCCCTGCGTCTCATGTGCTCCCTTAAGATTCGTCGCTGCGCGGGTATTCGTCCTGTCGAATAATCCCATGGAGTCATTGTTGATGGAGTTCTCGCACATGTTTTCGAGAATCTCCCATACGGTGTCTTCATGTTGACCCATGATGTTTCCTCCGCAGGTTGCATTGACGAAAAGGCGGATGTCCTCACGGAGTCCCTGGTAAAAAGATTGGACTTGTTCCCATTTAGGAACTCCGTGATGGGGGCACTTCCTCATGAGATCCTGAAAACGATCCCATGCCTCATGGAGAGGTTCTCCTGATTGTTGAGTGAAGTGTGTAATCTGATGGCGCAAGGCGTTGGTCCGACCAACGGGAAAGAACTTTTTCAAAAACTCGGATTGAAGTTCTTCCCAAGTGTTGATCGGCCGGGTCTGTGTTTGATACCAATGGGCGGCCTTGTCCATAAGAGAAAAGGAGAACATCTTCATGAGAAGAATATCCCGATTTTGCGCATCTGATCCAAAAGTGTGGGCCAGATGCTTTAGCTGTTTGATGTGCTGGAAGGGATCTTCAGAATTAAGCCCATGGAATTTAGGTATAGCGTGAATCATGTTGGGCTTTAGTTCGGAATCAGGTCCTCCAATCGGGATTCTAACTCGAGGCTCAATGGCCACCGCAGCAGGATTGTAGTGGTCCCGCATCATAGGACGCTGTGGTGGGTGCACGAAGTTTTGGAAGAGGTCATTGAGTCGCTGGAGCTGGTGTTCCAGATTATTTTCTTCCTCAACTGGCTGAGCCATGATGGGGGAAGAAGAAGAACTTGGTTCTGAATCAGAAGAGAGAATAATGTGAGGGTGTTGCTGCACAAATACGGGCGTCGAGGCTTGGCCTTGACGAGAGCGAATTTCTAATGGAGGTCTTAAGGGTGGTCTTAGAGACCTTCTTCCGTACATGCACAGTTGGGAGAGGTAAGTTTTAGAAGGTGCTGGACCCAATCAAGACACCCAAAAATGTGTTGGGTGACTATAGAGGTGCGGGGCAGATGGACCCCTTGATCAGAAAGATCGTCCACCTGAGAATTACCTGGGCAGCCAGAGAGGGAGAGTCCCGCGAAGACCCCTACACGGTAGAGCGTCCCCACGGGTTATAGGGTTTCCCCCACCCGACCTCTCTTGTCACTGCGGTTCCAGGTAGACCAGAATGGGGATCTTGACCTCTTAAGTCTACCAATTTTAAGATCAGGGTGCTTAAGGTTTCACTTGAACTTTAGTCTTTTTAAGTGCAAAGAGTGACCTAATTTAAGGTTGGTTAACCCAAAGGGGTCAACTTTACCTCTTGTTTTCTTTGAGAGCTTTTTGGGTCCTGTCTTTTAGGGTTCAAGTGTTTAGAGAGAGCCAATTGTTTAGGATTTTTCTTGTTAATTATTTTCAATCAATGGCTTGGGCACACCTCTTTTGGATTTCCTCAATTCTTGATTAAGGGGTGTGTCTCTACTGAAATCCTAATGTTTGACCTTATGTTGGCTCTACTTGGTCCATTTAACTCTTTGTTGGGCAATTAGGGCTCAAGCAAGAATGTGTTAGCCCTTAAATCCCCTTAATAGTGTGCAGGAGTGATGAGTTGAAAACATGCAACTTTTTATGGTTACTAAGTATGGAAGACAGGTTAGCCCTATATTTCTTGTTCTTTTCTTTTCTTCCTCTTTAGAGTGTAGGGGTTAATAGTGAGAGAAAAGATTTTACCTGTCTTCGGTGTGGTTGTGTGGTTGCTTGTCTTCTTGAGTTCCTGTAGCTGCACAAAAGAGAGGAGATTATCAGAACTTAGAAGAAACAGGAATGTTTACCTCTAGAATAGCCGTTGCTCCCCGGCAACGGCGCCAAAAAATGAAGACGTCGATTTTGTATTTGTTATAACATTGTAGTAAAGCCGGTTGTTACCAACGTTTCATAAAAATTTTTTACTCGGAAAAATGAAAGAGTTCCCGAGGTCGAACTCAGGGAGCAAGTTGTATTCTAGAGATATACAAGTTCTATTACAAAAATAAAGAGAGAGAGAGAGAGAGATGAAAATTTGGCTTCTTCTTCTTCTCTTCTTTCTTCCTCTTTGGCTTTTGTTCTTCCTTGTTTTCTTTCTTTTTCTTCTTCTTCTTCTTCTGCTTTCTTCAGATCTTCCCCTCGTGCTCTTCTTCTTCTGTCTTCTGTTCTTCCTTGTTTTCTTTCTTTCTTTTTCTTCAGATCTTCTTCTTCTTTTCTTGCTTCTTGCTTCTCTTCATTTCTTCTTCTTCTTTGTCTTCACCTATCTTCAGTTTCCAATCAGACGACTTAACCCACGGATGCTACAGTGCCGCTTCAGTTCTTCTTCCGCAGTCCTTCACCTGTGCCTGCACGCTCAAGAGTCCAGCATCAGAGGGCAAAAACCTACTCTACCCCCCTCCCCCGCGTTTCTCTTTCTCTCTGAAATCACTCTTCGGAAGCTCTCCCAGAGCGCTACCGGGTAATCGGGTTCGGGTCAGGCCCGGGTCCAGGCCCACCGGCGTGCGTGGTGGGCGAGGAGTGCAGGTCAGTCTAATCGGGTCGGGCCAGGTCCGCGGAGCGTGGTCACGGACGAGGCCGGGTCGGGTCGGGTCGAGTGAGAGGGACCTCACCCCGTGGTCAGGAGGCAGACAGCATAAGGCACTTTTTGCCTTTATGCGTCCGCGCGCCTCCGAGAGGTTCCGAGGTGGGACTAAATGTCCCACCCCAATTGAGCGCGCGTCGCGGATGGAGCAGTGGGCGATCGTGGCTTCCCGCGCGGCCTTCGCCCCGTCTGTGAACCAGGGACGTTTCGCGGAGAGTCCCTGCACAACCTGGAAGTCAATCCTGGGCGAAGGCGTGCCTGCACCTGCAGGTGAAGCAGCTCTGCCTGTGCAGTAATGGCGACGGCGGGCGAGTCACCTGGTCACAGAAGAACGGCCTCTCGGCCAAATCAGACAGGCGGGGGACCTTCGCCGTGGCACGGCGAAGGTGGTCAGGGGGTCTGCAGGGGGCGAGATGGAGCTAACAGGTCGTCCTAGGTCAAACTGTGAGCGAGGAAGTGGGTGTGTTCGGTGGATCTGCAGAGGGTGTTTGGTGGGAAGTGGAGGGGCGGAAGAGGATCAGGGTGAGGAGGCGGAGGTTCTGTGGTGGTCGGCGAGCCGTGTGGGTCGCTGAGGTGATGGGAGCGGCTCGCCGGAGGGTGGTCGGAGACGGAGAGGATGAGGGTGAACAGGAGTGGTCGAGGGTTTAATTGACTAAATTGAAAGCGGGGAAAGAAAGAGGAGAAGAAGGGGAGTAGGTCTAACTTACTTGCAGCGACGAAGGGGGAGGAACAGGGCGACAGTCGTATCGACTGTCGCCGGAGAAGACGATGCTCAGGGAGAGGGGCGGCGGCGAGCAGAGGGCTGGAGAGGCGCCAGCTGGGTGCGGCGTGGCGCGGGAAGAACAGGGGAGGAAGTTTCTGCTGCTGGTATTGCGGCAGAGCGAAGAGGTGGAGGGGGAGGAAGCCGCCGGAGCTGGTGAGCGTCTGCCGGAGGAAGAAGAGAAGAAAGCTGGGGGTTTTCTCCGTCAGATCCAGGCTGCTCTGGTCGGTGGAGCAGCGGGGGGTATTTATAGGGATGAAACAGGGAGGGAGGCGGAGGGAGACGACGTGTCTCCCTCGCCGGAGAATGGTCGGAATACGAACCCATACCGTCCGTGCGTTCGCACGGCCGGTATGGTGGGCTACAATGACCAGGGGGGTGCTCCTGCGACGGCTGACGACGCAGGGCACCCCCGGTATACATGCCAGGTCCTCCACCTCACCCTGCGCGGCGCCATGCTCCGCGCAAGGTCGCCGGAGCATGGTGCTGGCAGGGTTTTGCAGGAGGGACCTGATTGCAAAGAACGAAGGAGAGTTAGGGGCCAAAATGCGAGGGTTCAAAAGTTGAGGGCCAAAGAGTAAATATATGAGGACCAAAGTGTAAAGTCGGTCAAGGAGGTTTCTTCTTAGGCTCAAGTTTTTATACATGACTAATTAGAACCTAAGGAATCTGATGGTAAATTTCATTTTCATATTAAACCTTGTTTGACCGGTCAATTTGCGTAAAGACCCAAATTAAGTTATTAATTGGGCATGGTTCTCAATGTAGGTCAAAATGGGTTCTAAAGGCCAAATTGAAGGTTCTAAACCCTAGAGATTATTTTTCTATGAATTTTAGAGGGTTTATTCTATTTTTACTTTGCCCCGAACCTTGTGAATTGAAGCAGGTTGTTTTAGGGTTACAGGTTATCATTTGGTTCCTTGGAAGTGCTGTAGCCCTTGCTAGATCATCTCATCCCACTTTTATTCTTATTAAGCTGTTTTGACCTGTGTTTGGGCCCTGAATTACCCTGTATGCAGATTGTACTGGTAAAATTGCACTTTTACCCCTTATGACTGGTTTTCTTCTCAAACTCAGAATTCTCTGAGTTAAGCCTTTCCTTGAGATATGTAGGAGCTTTTATCCTTTGTATTGGGTCAAAATGAGCTAGTTATGGCTCATGATGAGGTTCTCATCATGTACACAGTATCGAGGAGAGCTACTAGTGTAGGGAGAGCACTAGCCACCCCACGGGCCCCGGGGTTTTGCTAGCCTCCTACACCGACTTGTTAGGCCCACTGGGAAAACCAGGGTAGTCAGGCGAGGGTGCGCGGACTGTGGAGGGGCAAGACCCTGTTTAGTTACTGTGGAGGGGCTGGACCCTTGTTATTGAGAGGGCTCTGCCCTATACTGGTTCCGTGCTGTGCTTTGGGCGCACCCATTAACGGAAACGACTGACTGCGTGCCAGTGTGGGGTAGCTACCTGTGCATTTATCATGTGTGCCGTAGTCACCGTTACGTCTGTCAGCAACCTTGGGGTGGTTGACTGAGGGTAGGACCACCACGGGGGACTCTCCTGGCCAGGGGAGCACAACGTGTTACTTCTACTTTTCGGAAAAGACTGCAATCAAGAAAGATCCCACGAGGAACATTCAAGATCAAGAGAAAGATCTGAGAAATAATTCAATAATGAGTGAATGGAAAAATAAAGAAAGAGATTAAAAATATAACAGCTACTGTTCACCTTACTATTTTTCTTAACTTTTGGTTGCCACTCTACTCAGCGTTTCGCTGACATGTCACCTTTGTCACCTTTTCATGACCAGGTGTTGAGCAGCCAAACTCGGCGGCTGCAGAGGGTGCTGGGCCTAGTAGAGCCCAGTAGTTTTACTTGTGTAGTACCCACTGTACTTTTCCTTCTGTTGTAGTGAGTATTTTCTGTTACCACTGTACTCTTTTATTATAAGCATCATGTTTATATACCTGTTTATTTCTTTACTGTTGTGGTGGTGTATACTGTATTATTTCTTTTCGTTACTGCTGTATTTTGTTACTGCTAGTTATATACATGGTGAATGTGGTTTATTTTACTGCTCTTTTGGTCACTTTCTCGTTGGACGACTGGGTCATGGGATCAGTTGAGTCGGTCCGATTCTCGTGTCTCGTAGGGATTTGGGAATCGGGTCATAACAAGGCCGGAGGCCCACCTCCGCTCGCTGGCCACCTCCGGCCACCTCTCGCCGTTCTGTCACCGTCATCGTGATCCCCACGCGTCGGTCAACCTTCCTCCATAGCAACTCTATCGCCGGTGCTCCATCTCCCACGCGAGGAGGAGAGAGAGTGAAAGCTCTATTTTCCCTTCAATTAGTTATTACATGTGTTGCCATTGCCAAAATTTGATTTTTGATTTATTATTATTTTATTATGGAAAAATTGCAAATGTACACTCATACTTTCTGATAATTGCACGTTATTGTTATTCACTTGTTTCAAGATTGGGTTTGGGATTAACATGTGTACCAATTTTCTCTAGTATATGTCAATTGAAAATTACATAAAATCATCACATATTTATTGAATATTTCAGTGAGGGAAAATTTCACATATACCCTTATATTTTTGAGTTATTGTGAATCTTCTTTCCATCGCATTTTATGTCGGATTTGACTAGGGATTTTGCACTTAACCAAAATAATACGAAATAATTGAGAGTTTATTGCATAATTGCCTCCCTATGGACACGACTCGCTCTTCTGTGAGTGGTTATTTTTATTGTTGATTAGTCGATTTTTCCACCACTTAAATACTACAACGCGTAGCAGAAAATCGACTTGTCAAATTGGCGTCGTTGCTGGGGAGGCAACAGACGTAATAGATTCACGCTATTATTATTTTTTTGAATATTCTGAGTTGCGCAAATATCTGATCATTTTTTTTATTATGCGAGGAATCTGATACGGCGAGCGGCGTAGCAAAGCGATGACATTGAACTTGAACGACGCGCACGGCGGAGACGATCTTTTCGGTGGACCTCGACGCCACCTGGAGGCCAGAAACAAGAACACGTGGGCCTTGATCCCACACACATAGGCTTACGGAGAAGCCTCTTTTTGATTTCGTCAGTAGATCTTAGTTAGATTTAGTTTAGGTAGACATTAGAATTTAATTTCTGTCTTTTGGACCCTTGTCGGGTATTTTTGGGAACGTGTTCCCAGTGCCACTTTATTTCTTATCGCTCTTGTATGCGGGAACGTGTTCCCATTTATTTAGATTATAGGATTATTTGAACTGTTTGAACTGAATTTTGGATAGTTAGTTAGATTAGGTCTGTTTGTTTATTATAAAAAAAAATATTCAAACTGCTTGCTAGAAGCTGCATATCTATAGGACGACCATCTAGGACTGAATAAGCAGCATCTAGTTTATTTTTACTGCATTGCATTCATTATTGCATGAAGAAAGATAGAGTAAGATACGTCTTCTCTTGAGCATCAATTACCTGTCATGCATATGCATTGAACCTAAATCTAAGACCACTAAAGTGTTTGAATCAAATTAATTCAGTGGACACTTTAAAAATTGGGATTGCTAAGAGGTTGGACCTTAAAATCTGTGACTGAAAATTGTGTGCAAAAGGATCCTGTTTGCGAAATTTCAAAAATCAAAACACGATCGTATGTTTGCACACTTGAGACACTGTGCACCTCACAATAAGGTCACTAGATAAATTTCTACCTCTCCTCTTTTGCACCACAAGGGAAGTTAGTCGGAAATTAATAAGCCTATCCACCAAGTTTCTTCGGTTCCTCGTGTGTGGGCTCGATTCGAGACTTCCATCCCTTGCGAGTAGGTTATAGGCACCAGCGAAGGTTGGCCTAGGAAGCGTAATTTTTGCAAAACTTGTTTGACTACCAACTGAACATTTAATTCTAAGACCTACAATCTACTAAAAACAAGATCCCACTGAATTTGCATTTGCTTTGACAGTAGAACTCTCTAGGAAGTTTCTGCTTATATTCTTCCCATCTTTTAATCAGAATCCCATGCCCTGAGCATATCCATCCTTTGATGGGTACATTGACAATTCATGGGATCATTCTTATTCTTATCCTGGGAGTACTGGCTTGATAACTCTCACTTTTGAGCAGAGCCTAGGAGCGGGATTTTCCAGCCCTGAAATCCCTACTTCCATGCAAACACCCAACCGTCCCACCTTTCATGATTTTCCGTATCAAGGTTGGACTGATATCCCTAGGCAACCAGAGCTTGACATTGACTATCCTCCCCAACCTAATAATAGTAGCCTCTCCTCATTTATGATAGAAATGCAAAAATCGAAAAAGGAAATAATGGAATCAATGGGAGAGATGTTGAGGAATAGTCAACAGTTAAATGAAGAAATAAGACAACTTAGCTACATGCTTCCCAATAATCCTGATCCCTACCCATACGATTATGATCATGAAAATAATTATGAGGAACCCAATGACAATTGGGATCCAGTTTTATGTAGCTATCACTTAGACTCTCCTAATGAGACACGGCCACTAGAGGACAACGATCATAGTGATTATCCACCCAAGCTTTATTGTGGTCAAAAGCAAGGGAAGATGGTACCTCTTGAGGACCTTGACCCCAAAGATAGTATTCTCCTTACCCCTACCAACCCGGGTCAAGGTTATATTGTTCCTATCACTTCCCATATTGATTATTTGGTGGAATCCCATTCTACCCTTAGTGAGCCTACTCCTGACCCTCCACTTAGGGAATCAACACCTACCATTCAACATCCTGAGGATTTAAATGCACCCAATAAATGTGACCCTAAGGGAATAGAGGATGATCAATTTTGGTCTCAGGGATATGAAGAGTCTATTTCAGAGGATGGGAATGCCCCAAAAGAGGAACCTGGACTGAAAATCTGGAGTGAATTACAAGGGAATTATTTATTATTTGAGGATTTACCTCCAGAGGATAGAAATAATATGATAAAATCCAGATTCTCCTTTCTTTTGAGAGTCATCCTCCATCAAAGCAGGAGTTGATATTAAAGGAAGACAAACAAAATAATGTGAGGTTTATGGGAGACTCTCGGGGACAAAACACGTCAATTGAGGATTTATACCCCGAGAAGAATGACGAATTCAATGATATAGGCTTGCTCCAAAATATTAAGACTGATCCTCCTTTAGGAATAATTAAGGATACTGATCCAACTCCTTTCTTCATTAAGGAATCACATATACACCCCAACAAAAATTTGAGTAAACCAAACGAATCTGGGGATGAGCTTAATGATAATGATTCAGATATTTTGACCCTGCCATCAAAGAGTTGTAATTTGGAGTCTACCCTTGGTTCAAATATGACTCCAATCATTAATGCTAGGCAGGGTAACGTGAAGTTGTCTACAACTGTTAGGTAGTATACACAATCTGAATCATTGTTGGAATTGGACCTGACACCGACTAAACCTTAATTGGACTTAACCATTACCTTCCAACACTACCAACACCCTTTATACTCCCTAACAGATCCTTGGCTCAGATCTCTGCTCATGTACATTCTTTCTAGAGAACATATTAGGCTAGTACATCCTAGGGTAGAATGACGAGTGTGGATTGATGCTTGTACTTTTACTCTCACCATTCAAGGGTTTGAACTAATAATGTGTATATCTTTTAAAACCCGTCCTGCTCTAGAGGATCCTTGTTATCCTCCACTTATTCTATTTCGAGAGGTCCCTTTTCATATTCCGTTTATTATTCCTAGACCTCCCAAGGTAGCCAACGAGGTTCTTTACTTTCATATCTTCTGGCGAGCATTTGGTATTATGTTGCATCATCAGCTTGCCAACATCTGTGGCTACCTATTTTTTAGACCTGCACTATTACGCATATTTTTAGGGCCTAACCTTCTCTATTTAGAACCAGACTTACAGGTTCCTTCTAAGTTTGGCTGTTGACAGAAAATGCAGTGCTTGTTGGGAGGCAACCCAGCGGTCTGAATAACATCGTCATCAGGTGATTTCTTTCCTTTCTCCCCCTGTTTTAATTTTACAATAGGACATTGTAGGATTTAGGCATGGGCGGTTGCATTCATGCATTTAGGTTAGCATATATAAAAAAAAATTAAAAAATTAAAAAAAAATCTCTTTTCTTAAGCTGAATGGGTTAGTCCCTAGCAAAATACCTTTGTCATGGGAGGTTTTTCTTCCTGAATTATTTCTTAAGTATAGAATCCAATACATTTATTTCACGTGCACGTAGACTTGGTAATGGATCATTGAGGAAAACCAATAAGCATTTGTAGTTTATTGAACCCTTGGACAGTTAATAGGGAGTCAGGCATACTATCTTCTAGTAGATCCACCTCATACTTGTGAGAAGAAAGTAGAGAGATTGCTGGTGCACTAAGTCTAGTATAAGGACTCTTAAGTTTTGGATAATTAGATGATGATACTTCAGAGTTAGGTGTAGTTTTCATTCTTTGTTCCTGTGTGCATACTTTATGTGAATTCCTGAGAGTCACCAAATAAGGCAGACACACAGAGATGGAGTCTTAATAAAGCTATGACTATGGTGGATGGTTACGGCCGTCCTTCATAGAGTTCTCGGCTGAAGGAGGGTAATAGTATCAAAGGTTAGAAATACGCCTGTCCTATCCATTCCTTCCCGGTGCCGAGAATAGGCACTTCCACCAAATAAGCCACACAATATCCTCTTGACCATCATCATCCCGAATAATGCCTCATAAATAAAAGTCTGTGTCGTATTATGTTGATTTATATTATAACAAAAAAAGAGAGAAAAGAAAAGAAGAAAAAGAAGAAACAGAAAAAGAAGAAATATTTATATTACAAAAAAAAAGGTCAAAGTTATAATGTAACATTATTTTTGAGGCAACAGAACACCTATCGCGTTCCACCAAATATGACCCATACCTACCTTTTAGTATTTCTGATCGCTCGAATACTGGTTGAGGACTCTAACTTAGTTGTAGAGTTATTAGGACTTTAATTGAAGGGTGGATGCCATGAGAGGCCACCAAACAATGAGTACAATTACTAAGTCTGGCGAGATTTATGATCTCAGAAAGAAAAGAAAGAAAGGAGTGAGCACCAAAGAACATCAAGAGAGTACAGTTGAGCCTTTCTTTGAGTTGACTTGTCTAATAGTCTAGGGATCTAGAGTCTGCAGTACTAGACTATATGTAACACCAGATGAGTGTGTGCCATCAAATATAAATCCATTCAACTCGATATCTCCTACCTAAGCCAAATGCCTGGGTCAAATTACAGATTATCCTCTGCTTTATCCCCGAGGGAAGTAGTTGCCTATCCTGGTAGTAATATTTACCAAGGGTGAAGTACGAACTTCCAATGTGAATTAGCTTTTTCACTTGGATCTGTTACTTAGGCTATTATCACGTCACATTTGTCTAGATCTCTAAAGTTTTGAAATAAGAAAAGAAGAAATCTTCCGATTACTTCTATTATTTTTCATTTTTTTGCTAGGGACTAGCAAATCTTAGGCATTGGGGTATTTGATGAGTTCATTTTAATGGACTATTATTATGCCTAAGTTAACTTTAATCTTACCTTTTAGATTTTTTAAAAACTAAATTAAGTTATAGAATGTTTGCATGCATCATTATTTAAGTTTACATTTATTTTATAGCATTCTATAACTTAATATGTAATAATTTTATGTTTTTATGTTGCAGGAGTAATAAGGGGAAAAGAACAAGGAGGGGAGGGTAAATTCCCCTCTTAAACAACCGGCCATCTTTTCCCCATCCTCTGGCCACCCTCAACAAGTGCAAACGGCCGCCGACTAAAATTAGGAGGGGATTTTGAAAATCCTGAGTAGCGCGGAAGAGAGGAGTTAAGAGGAGGAGGAGCACAGGAGAGGAGGATCTTTCTCCCCTTTGCAGAGATCTTCATCTTCTCTCCTGCGGGGAACTGCTCCATCTTCTCCACCGTGGAGAGGGCAAAACCTACGAACCACTGCGTGCACTGTGCACCAAGCACCCCATCCTGCCCTTCAGCCTGTTCCCGCGCCTGTAGTTGCTTCATCTTCCATCGCCCTTCCACTACAGGTGCACACAGCCCACCGCGCCCTCCCACCAGCCCGCAGGAGCTGCACAGCCTCACTGCCCTCACGTGTCCGCGCCAAATCACCTTCCAGCCTGCAGGCGCCCGCTCCTTCTCCACCTTGCATGCCCCTGCCAGGCCGCACCCATCTCTAGCGCCCCTACCAGACTGCGCCCGCAGGTGCTTCCTCCTTCCAGCGCAAGCGTTCCCCCTGCACCTGCTAGGTCGCACCCGCACAGCACCGCTCAAGCAGCTTGCAGGAACCCGCCTTGCCTCACTCGCACCCCTGTAGGCGCTAGCACCGCTCTCCGTAGGCAGGCACGCCCCCTCCCGCAAGCGCTCGCCCTCGCCACCATCACCCTGTAGGCGTGCACCCGAGCGCAGCCAGACGCACGACCGTCGCCTTCTACTCCAACCAGCCGGAGGCCCACCTCCACCTGCCAGCCACCTCTCGCCGTTCTATCACCGTCATCGTGATCCCTACGCGTCGGTCAACCTTCTCCCATAGCAGCTCTGTCCCCGGTGCTCCATCTCCCGCGCGAGGAAGAGAGAGAGTGAATGCTCTGTTTTCCTTTCAATTAGTTATTACATGTGTTGCCATTGCCAAAATTTGATTTTTGATTTATTATTATTTTATTATGGCAAAATTGCGAATGCACACTCATACTTTCTGATAATTGCACGTTATTGTTATTCACCTGTTTCAAGATTGGTTTTGGAATTAACATGTGCACCAATTTTCTCTAGTATATGTCAATTGAAAATTACATAAAATCATCATATATTTATTGAAGATTTCAGTGAGGAAAAATTTCACATATACCCTTATAGTTTTGAGTTACTATGAATCTTCTTTCCATCGCATTTTATGTCGGATTTGACTAGGGATTTCGCACTTAACCGAAAGAATACGAAATAATCGAGAGTTTATTGCATAATTGCCTCCCTGTGGACACGACTCGCTCTTCTGTGAGTGGTTATTTTTATTGTTGATTAGTCGATTTTTCCACCACTTAAATACTACAATGCGTAACGGAAAATCGACTTCTCATGTCCCACACCCGAGATGCTTCTCGCGAGATAAAGTCAATTTTTTGTCCCCCTTTCGGAAGCGGATCCCACGACGACGACATGCTACCCTGTTTTCGTTCTTCCTGCTTCGTCCTCCTTCGTCCTGCTTCGTCCTCCATCTAGGCATCGTCCCGTCCGACTCATCCTCCAAGCGACCGTCGAGGAGGATATCTCTCTCCCCATTCTTTTTACTACTTTCTAGAGTATATTTATTGCTTTCTAGTGCAATCATTTTCCCGCTTTCTAGTTGTAATATTTAATGAACAATCTTTTTGATGATAAATTCCATGTTCATTCTACACCTCTTTTTGGTTTTTGTTTGTAATATTCTCTCTCTCTCTCTTATATTTATTGTAAATAGTTAGATAGTTTCTAATTAATTATTCTGCTTCATGACAAATAAAACAAACGTGTATTTTTTAAATCAAGCGTCTGCCTCCCTATGTTTGACCCGGGATTTCTATTCCGGTATAAATTTTATTTGTTGAACACGAGTTCTTCGCTTTCATACTACGACAACAGGTTTTCAAAACCAAACACGTTAACGTAGCAACTTGTAGGTTTAACATTTTGGCGTCGTTGCCGGGGAGGCAATGCTATTTGATTTTTTTTTTCACGTTTTCCAAGTTACAAATCATTTTACCTCACTTCTCTCCTTTCTTATTGTGATTGCAGGTACTCTTTTGAGACGAGCAAAAGCAGTAGAACGGAGTAAAGTGGTGTGGAAGGTTCTGTAAGTTATCCCCCGCCTGCCACCCATTAGTTTTCATTTCACCACATAATAACACAAACATCAATCAACCTAGGTGTTCTTATAAACCCTAAGGTTAGTTTGTTTGTTTGACACCCACACCCGCCCCAACCTCCATATTTAAAAAGAAAATTAAAAACAAAATCTCACAGAGGTACACAACCTCATCTATTTTCAAACTCAACCGGTAAACCGATCTTTGGAGTCGGTACACACATCCAAACACATAATTGAGTAGAAATCAGATTAGGTAATCATTTGTGTGCCTAATTAAGTGGTGCAACAGGCCAATTGTTTGAGTTGATTGGGCCATACCACTTCAATTAAAATCAACTCATCAAGTAGCTGCCACTTAGGTTCAACTATTAGGGATTTACCAGCCACTCCACATTCTTTTTAAGCTTCAAAGGAAAACATCTTCACCTGTGCTTTCAAAACCTGGTGTGCCAACAAAACTTGTTTGAAAATACCTAAAGTTGAATCCTAAAGCTACTAAGCAAGATTTGAACCCTAAAATTCACTGCATCAAAAGTAATCTTGCTTGAAAATCACTGGTTGTACACGCACACACAAATCAATCAATCATTAAGGGCACAACCCAGATAAAGGGACCATCACTTTCCAAAGCACATTCAAACCTAGCCCTAAATAAAACAGAGTAGACATTAGCCTTAAGGATTTGACTCGCTCTTCAGAGCCCAGAACGAGATTATTTTCGATTAGTCTGTTTCTACTGTTCAATCTAATGTTTAGCTAGGGGAGCAGAATCAAACGATCGTGGCTGGGGGTACACTAGGAACCGGAGGCGCAAGTCGAGGGAAGAACCTTTTCCCCAGTCCCTCCTTCCAACTGGTTGGATTGAACAGACAGAATGTAACGACCCGATTCCCGAGTCCCTATGAGACACGAGAACCGGACCGACTCGACTAATCCCAAGACCTAGTCGTCTAACGAGGAAGTAACCAAAACAACAGTAAAATAAATCACATTCAACATGAAATATAACTAGCAGTAACAAAATACAACAGTAAGAAAAGAACTACTACAGCATGTACCACCACAACAGTAGAACAACTTTTATAACATAACAAGAACTACAAGTAAAGAAAAGTGTGGGAGTAACAAAAACTACTCACTACAGTGGAACAAAAAGGGCACAAAAGAACAGTGGTAACTCTACTAGACCCTACTCGGCCCAACGTCCTCTGCAGCCGCTGACCCTGGCTGCTCAACACCTGGTACTAAAAAGTAACGAGTGTAACACGTCAGCGAAACGCTGAGTAGAGTGGCAGCTAAACTAAAGAAGTAGTAAAGTGTACAGTAGCTGTTTTATTTTCTTTCTTCCTTTATTTACGTCTTTCTATTGTTTCACAATTTATCTATTTCTCAGATACTTCACTTGATCTTGAATGTTCCTCGTGGGAACGATCTTGATTGCAGTATTTTTCGAACAGTAGAAGTAACACGTGGTGCTCTCCTGGCCGGGAGAGTCTCCCGTGGTGATCCTACTCTCAGTCAACCACCCCAAGGTCACTGACAGACGTAACGGTGACTATAGCACGCACGGTAAACGCATGGGTAGCTAACCCGCACTGGCACGCAGTTAGTCGTTTCCTTTAACGGGTGCGCCCAAAGCACAGCACGGAACCAGTATAGGGCAGAGCCCTCTCAGTAACAGGGGTCCAACCCCTCCACATTAACCAAACAGGGGCCTTGCCCCTCCACAGTCCGCGCACCCTCGCCTGACTACCTTGGTTTTCCCAGTGGGCCTAACAAGTCGGTGTAGGTGAGCTAGCAGAACCCCGGGGCCAGTGGGGTAGCTAGTACTCGCCCTACACAAGAAGCTCTCCTAGGTACTGCGTACACGAGGGCCAGCAAGTCGGTACAAAGTGGCCAGACCTAACCCTGGGTCCCTGGGGCGGCTAGCTCCGCTCTGCATTAAACAGGGGGAGTCTCTCTCCTTGGTACTCCGTACTCAAGGGCCAGCTCACTTCCCCAATTCTATTCCATTCACTTTCCAGGAGTTCTACTCCTAATTCCCCGTAGGGTTCCAGCTCTTTTAACTCAGCACATTCCGGTTTCACCCCTTTCAGTTTCACGTTCATACAACCCATATTCTCAGTCATGTTCATTTATTCATAACAGGTAGCTGTTAAACCAATTTACAGGTAGCTATTATTTCCTTTCCACGTTTCCCAAGACTGCAATATCTATAATCATATCACTAGTTTTCTAGTCCTAGGATTCATGCCGTACCCTAGGATCTATCATTCAATCTAGTTTTCCAGCCCTAGGATTCATGCAATACCCTAAGATCTATCATTCAATCTGGTTTCTCATTCCTAGGATTCATGCAATGCCCTAGGTTCTATCATTCAATCTGGTATCTCATTCCTAGGATTCATGCAATGCCCTAGGTTCTACTAATCGTTCCATAATTGTAACAAATTATGTTAATAACTTTAAAGCCACTCTACCAGCTACAACAGAAGTACTGGGGGCGTGGTCAGAAATCCCGCGCGCCTCCGCAACCCCCGAGACTGCGATGGAACGGGGTACTAACACAAGGATCAAACACAAGGAGTTTCTTAGAACAGTATATAATTACTGTAGACGGGTAAAGGATTTTATTCCAAAAAGAACGCAACTCGAATTCATCGATGTTGAAATGGGGCGATGGCAGGAGGAGGGCGATCGACGCTGGGCGGAGGGCGGCTATGGGGCGGAGCCGTCTAGGGCTGGAGCAGAAGGTGAATGGAGGACGTGGAGATCGAGGGCTTGGAGGAGAAGGGAGCAGATTTGGCAGGAGAGGTTCTTTAGGTCGTCTGAAAATGCTCGAAGGCGTTCCTGGAGGAGAAAGAATGGAGAGGTTCTTTGCTTTAGATGCAGACGAAGGGGGCATGTGGCAGCGATTTGTAAAAACCCCCTGATTTGCTTGGAATGCAGGAGTGAAGGACACAAGCATGAGTCGTGCCCTAGGAGGATTTCTTGGCGGTCTCAGAGGGCAGTCTCGCATCCTGTCTGGAGGGCCAAGAATGAAGCTCGTCCGCCACCGCCGCCGACTCTGGGTAGCCACACAATTGAAGTTGAGATCCCATCTTCGGAGGAGATCTCGACTGCAGAGATCACACTGAGAGGTGCTCTAATTGGAGAGATCATGGCAGGTAGGCCATCAATGGCAATGTTTCAGAATCTGGTATGTTCCCTGGATCTTTTTTCTGCGAGCTGGAAGATAGCCATGTTATCCTAGTCTCGCTTCTTAGTGTATGGTTTGGGTATGCTAGATGTGGAACGATTGAGGTTTCGCTCAAGTAATTTTGAAGAAGTCAGTGTGATTTGGAGAATGGTCTCCCCATTTGATGGGGCTCTGTCTGAGCGCCCTCCACAAAGAGTGACCTCCAGGAGGATTCTCCTTGAGATCTTTGGTCTGCCATTGCACTTGCGGCTAAAGGGGGTTGTCTCTAAAATGTTAGCAGGTTTTGCTTCAATCTGTGATGGTTCTGAAGTTTTGATTGGAGAGGGGGATATTAGGTCTCTAAAAGTCGAGGTAGAAGTTACAAATGCTGGCTCAATTCCTGATTCGATCACAGTCAGATGTGGGGGCACTTCTTGGCTTGTTAGACTTGCTGCTCTTGGACAGGTGTCTGGGCAGGCTGAATGTGGTCAAGATAAGTCGTCTGAGAATAAAATGAAGTCTGGAACCAACAGTGAGGAGAGAAATCAGAGTGACAGATGTGGATGCACTCCTCTTGCTGATGCTCCTGAAACCAAAAAGAGGAAGGACTGTCACTGTGCCATGGCTGAGGAACATCAGATGGGAGATGATGTTTCTGTTGCTGATAGCAGTCAAGCCATGATTGTCAAAGAGGACTGCTGTTTGGAGGCTACTGAGACTCTAATGGCAGATTCTGAGATGAACTGCAGTATGGGAGTAGGCAGGACAGGGAAGGATTTGTTGATTAAAGAGCCAGTCCAGATGCAACTTGCTATTCCTGCTGATTTGCAGTATGGCAGTGGTTCAAATAAAAAAAGAGGTGTGGGTAGATCTCCATACATGTTGAGAAGGAGAAGGAAGGAGTCCTTGCCTCCTATTGAGGAGCAATGTATTGCTAATTCCATTATGGTTGAATATGTGGGCTGCAAGGCCAATGAGGATCTCTCTAATGAGAAATGAGAGTTTTGTCTTGGAATGTGCGTGGGCTATGCAACAAATAGAGAAGGGCTTCATTGTGTAGATATCTCTCTGAGTGGGAGATAGACTGTGCTCTTATACAAGAGACTCACTTGGAGAGGGAAAATGGTCAAGAATGGGAATGTTTTAAGCAACTGGGTCGTAATGATATTGCAGCTAAGGGTGCTACTGGTCGGTCTGGAGGACTGGCTTTTTGGTGGAGAAAATCTTCCATGTCAGTAACTGAAATTATTCGTGATAGGTTTTTAATTTCTTGTAAATGTCAATCTCCTCAAGGAGATATGGAATGGTTTATTTCTTGCATATATGGTCCTTGTGTGGCAGCAGATAGAGTTGGCTTGTGGGAGGAACTCTATGCAATGCATCAAAGAGTGCAAGGGACCCCATGGCTGTTAGGGGGTGATTTCAATTGCTATCTTTCTAGTGATGATAACCCGGATGGGAGAGTGGATAGTTCTACAGCTGGCTTTCAATTGGCTGTGCAGAACATGGGCTTGACTGAATACCCCATCAGTGGTGTGGAGTATACTTGGAGGAATGGCAGTGGGCAGCTTTCCAAATTGGACAGATTCTTTGGCAGTCCTAGTTTGTTAGAGAGATATCAACTATCAGCTGTGTTGAGCCTTGATAGGCCGTTCTCTGATCACACACCTTTGGTTTGGGATAGTGGAGTGAATGCAGACACGGGATCTTACTTCAAACTCAGGAGATCATGGCTTAGGGAAGATGGATTCATGCAAATGGTTTCTCAGTGGTGGCAAAGCAAGGCTGTTCAAGGCACTGCCACACAGCAGTTTGCTTCAAAACTGGCTGGTCTGCGTGAAATGTTGAAGGAATATGGGCAGGCTATGAATCTGATTAGAGACCAGAAGAGGAGGGAAGCCTTGACAGTCATCAAGGATTTGGACCTGAAAGAGTGTAGGCTGGCTTTGAACCAACAGGAGCAGCAGCTGAGGCAGTAGATGCAATCAGTTGTGGGGGATGAAGATTTGAAAACAGAAATGGATTGGCGTGAAAAATCCAGACAACTATGGCTTAAAGAGGGTGATGCGAATACAAAATTTTTCCATCTTGCGGCTAGTGCTAGAAGGAGATTCAACGTTATCTCTTCTATTAAAGTTGAAGAAAGAATTATTACCTCTATTAAGGAGATCAGATCTGAAGTAAGTAAATTTTTTAAAGAAATGTCAAAGGCTACTCCCAGAGGTTCTTGGAGGCTAGCAGCAATGGATTTCCCTTGTGTAAATAATGAACAAAGAGACATGCTTGTGTCCCCTATTTCTGAACAAGAAGTGCTAAAAGCTATTAAAGAATTAAATAATGAAGGTGCTCCTGGTCTGGATGGATTTCAGGTGTTTTTCTACAGAGAGCTATGGAATGTGGTTAAGGAGGATGTGTTAAAGGTTATTCATGAGTTTGAATTGGGCAACTCAGGATTTGAGAGGCTGAACAAATCTTATCTGTTTCTGCTGCCTAAGAAATCTTGTGCGGAAAGTTTTTCTGATTACAGACCCATTGCGCTATCTAATTCCATCTATCTTATTATTAGTAAGATTATTGCTAATAGATTGCGGGAGGTTTTAAAGGACTTGATAATGCCTGTTCAGTCAGCTTTTCTTCCTGGGAGATCTTTACAGGAGTCATTCATTGTTGCGCAGGAGATTGTTATGGGTTGGCATAGGAGAAAATCTAAGGCTTTCTTGTGGAAAGTTGATTTTTCCAAAGCCTATGATTCAATCTCCTGGTCATACTTGTGGGAGATTCTTAGAAGGAGAAAATTTCCACCTTTACAGATTCAATGGGTGAAGAGGTGCATTACGACAGCCTCTTTTTCCCCATTGATAAATGGTAAACCGTGTCGCTCTTGGATTCAACCCCAATGTGGAGTAAGGCAAGGCTGCCCTATTTCTCCTCTGATTTTTAACCTTGCGGTGGATACTTTGGCTAGATTTGCTTGTAAACTGGCAGCGGATGGTTTTATAAGGGGGTATTCACTATCTAATCATAGGGCTCTAGCTCCTGTACTTCAATATGCTGATGATACTATTTTTCTTGTGGAAGGGGGGAAGAGAGAAGCGCAGGCTCTGTTACATATGGTAAAAATTTTTGGAGAGGTTTCTGGTCTCAGATTGAATTGTAGTAAATCTTCCCTGGTCTGTTTTGGGATGAATAGCGGGTTACAGAATGAGATCTCCACCATTCATGGTACACCTGTGGTTCCACTGCCGATTAAATATCTGGGTCTGCCTCTGAAATGTTCTAAGATGAAGAAAGCAGATTGGTCTTTCCTCTTTGAAAAGGTAGCTACGAAATTGGAGGGCTGGAGCAGTAGATACTTATCAAAAGGGGGGAGGTATATATTACTGAATTCTGTTATCACTACAATTCCCATCTTCTTTTTCTCTGTCCTTAGAGCTCCGAATTCTATTTGGAAAAAGCCGGAGGTGATGCGGAAATGATTTTTTTGGAAAGGGGCCTCTCATCAAGGGGCCTTTTTTCAACCCTTAAAGTGGGAATTAGTTTGCAAACCTAAGCAGATGGGAGGTCTGGGTGTTAGATCCCTCAAAGAATTTAATGAAGCGCTACTATTGAAGTGGGTTGTTTGATTGCTACAGGGGGAAAAAAAATTTGGATAGAAATTATCTAGGACAGTTATGGGAGTACCAATGATGAGATAAATCGTCTTAACCCACGTAAACCGTCCCCCTTTTGGTCTTCTGTGGTGCGGGCCCTGAAAGATAATTGGAATTTTTTCAAATCAGTTTTAGGTGATGGAAAAAGCTTCAAGTTTTGGCTGGAAAATTGGGTACATGGAGGAACGTTTAAAGACAGGTTCCCCCTCGCTTATGCTATGGCTGCAAATAAAAATGCAGTGGTAGCCGATTATTGGGATGTGGATTCGGAGCAGTGGTTGTTAAATAATGGTGGGTGGAATAATCATGAAACAAGATCGCGTGTAGAGACTGAACGTCTCATGCAAGAGCTTGCGGCTTTCAAACCCATGCCTCAGGAATATGATACATACAAATGGGAAGGTAATTTTTCTACTGCGGCTACCTATGACAGGTTGATAATGTCATCCAGGATGGCGGAAGATGAAGAAATGGGGAAAAAGCTATGGAAGTTAAAAATACCACTAAAGTTACAAATTTTCTTATGGCTCTGCAAGAGGGATGGATTGATTACTGGAGATCTGAGGCATAGAAGGATGGGGACCCCCGCCCAGTTTTGTTTTTTATGTGGGCTGCATAATGATTCTAGCGTTCATATCTTTTCTTCATGTGCGATCACTGATTATGTATGGAGGAGAGTATGCAACGAGTCCTTACCCACTTGGGGGAATTTGTGGCGCTACCTTGTGGATGGGAATAAGCCTTATATACACATGGTGGCTGTGTTAAGGGCTGTATGAAGGGCTAGAAATGAGCGTGTTTTTCAGGAGACCCCAGTGTATATGGAAAATATTGTAAACTTTTGCTGGTGTCTCATACAGCATTGGGAGTCGAACTTGTAAATATTTTTTATTGTCAATAATAGCTCTCCTGGTTTGCTATCGGTGATTCGATAGCATTCCTTTCTTTCTCAAAAAAAAAAAAAAGAACGCAACTCGAAACGCGGAAAACAGACTCCGAACGGGCCCTAAACTGGTCGAAAACGACGAAACAGTCCAAAATGGGGTTCCAGACGTCTTAAAAAGTGGGTCAGATGGTACCTTTGTTCTGCGTAGTCTCTCAGACGTCCAGAAGCCTGCGGGGGCGTCTGGCCTAGTTCCCAGATGTCCAATGGTCACCGCAGACGTCTGGAAGTCCTTCCAGTCGTCTGGCACTTCGGCCAGACGTCTGATTCGCATTGGATGCGAATCTCAGAACCTGCATGTACCCACTCCTCGTGCTCAGTACGGACGGTCGCAGAAAAGGAAGAAGGACGAAAATAACTTACTTGCCAGACGTCTGGATAGTCCTCCAGACGTCTTAACCGTCGTCTGGTTGGAAGACCAGACGTCTGATTCTGGAAAAACTTCCAGAATCAGACCTCGACGCACTCTCCGCCCGCGACGCACGGCCATGCTGTGCCTCTTCCGCCTGCTGCTCGAGCTGCAGTAGCCCTCCCGCGTCACTTCGCGCCCACTACTCCCCCGGCGGTCGGCTCTCGCTACCCCGGCAAGCTCGAGCCCTCACAGCCGAGCGTCTCCTCCCTCGCGCAACGCCTCCTCCCGCACAGTCGCTGCGGCTGCTGCTGTCGCCGCTCGCTCACTCTCGCACTGGCTGGAAGAAGAAGAAGGGTGCGGAGGAGATGAGAGCGAGCGAGAGGGCGAGGGCCCTTTTAAAGCTGCGCGGGGAGAGAGAGAGAGCAGGGGGCAGCACTGCACCTGCGGAGGAGAGAGGGGAAAAAGGGGTGTCGCAGGTCTGCGCACGCAGGCGCGCAGACGAAAACCACCCTGCCGCAGAAAATTAAATCAAAGGCGTCTGGAAGGGGTTCCAGACGTCTAGTCAGACGTCTGGGCCAGCTCCCAGACGTCTTAAAAGATGTTTTGAAGCTGCGTTCGTAACAATATAACAAACTCAAAGGAAGTTTCGTCCCCGAAACTTACGCTAACTAGGGTGCGGGAAAAACGTCATATAAACACATAACAAACTCAAAGAGGACCCAAGCCGGTCCGAAAGTCGTACCCACGAAGAGCTCCGGGTACCGCTCCCGCATTGCCGCCTCAGGCTCCCAGGTAGCCTCCTCGTACAGCTGGCTCCTCCACAGAACCTTCACCAGGGGTACTTGCTTTCGTCTCAAACTGCGGACGGCTCGGTCAAGAATCTGCACTGGCCGCTTGGGGTAGGTCAGGTCGTCGCCCACCTCGACGCTCTCGTGACTCAGTACGTGACTGGGATCGGCTACGTACTTCCTGAGGTTGGACACGTGGAACACGTCGTGCACACTAGAAAGCTGGGGAGAGAGGGCAAGCCTGTAAGCAACGGGTCCAACCCACTCCAGGACCTCAAAGGGCCCCACAAACCTCGGCGCGAGCTTCCCTCTCACCCCAAACCGCTGCAGGCCCTTCATGGGTGAAACACGAAGAAAGACGTGGTCCCCAACCTCAAACTGCACCTCTCTGCGTCTCCGATTCGCGTAGCTCTTCTGTTTGCTCCTGACAGTGCGGAGGCGCCTGTGGATCTGCTCGACTACCTCCTGACTCTACCGGATCAACCTGGGGCCAACCTCCCACTTGGTCCCCACCTCAACCTAACTCAAGGGTGCAGTACACCTCCGTCCGTACATAGCCTCGTAGGGAGCCATGCCGATGCTCGAGTGATAGCTGTTGTTGTATGCAAACTCCACCAGGGGCAGGTGCTCCTCCCAAGAGCCCCTCCAGTCCAGTACACATGCACGCAAAAGGTCCTCAAGTGTCTGTATCGTGCACTCAGACTATCCATCCGTCTGGGGGTGATAAGCTGTACTAAACCTCAACCGCGTCCTCAGGGCCTGCTGAAATTCAGCCCAAAACTGGGACGTAAAGCGGGTATCCCGGTCGGATACGATCTCCCATGGAACTCCGTGTAGTCGTACCACGTCGCAGATATACCTCTCTGCCAACTGTGCTGGTCCCAAAGTGACTCGGATCGGCAAGAATCGTGCCGTCTTCATCAGTCTATCCACAATTACCCAGACTGCGTCGTGTCCTCGCTGGGTAACAGGTAAACCCACCACCAAGTCCATGGTGATGCTCTCCCACTTTCACTCTGGCACTGGAAGCGGCTGTAGCGGCCCTGCAGGCCTCTGATGCTCGGCTTTCACCTGCTGACACACTAAGCATTACTGCACGAATTCACCCACATCCCGCTTCATCCCCCTCCACCAAAACACGCGTCTCAAGTCGTGGTACATCTTCGTGTTTCCGGGATGTATGGTGAATCTGGAACCGTGTGCCTCAGTCAGGAGCTCTCTCAACAGCTCCTCGTCCCTGGGAACGCACAACTGTCCCCTCAGGCACAGCACCTGGTCTGTGAAAGAGAAGTCCCCTGAGTCTCCTGACAGTACTCTGTCGCGCAAGGATTGCAAGTACGGATCGGCCATCTGTCCTGTGATGATGCGGTCTATCAGCTCTGGCCTAGTCTGTCGTGTCACAGTCACTGCCCCACAGTGCTCCCGTAACTCCAGGGGTCGCCAACTGCCCACCTCCTCCAAGAGGCTCCAACTTTGTAACTGTAAGCTGGCCAAGTGTGCGGGTGCCTTCCGGCTCAAGGCGTCAGCCACCACATTGGCCTTGCCCGGGTGATAGGAAATGCTGTAGTCGTAGTCCTTCAGGAGCTCCAACCAACGTCTCTGCCTCATGTTGAGCTCCTTCTGATAAAAAATGTATCTGAGGCTCTTGTGATTTGTGAAAATCTCGAAGGTCTCACCGTACAAGTAGTGCCTCCAGGTCTTCATCGCGAAGACGACAGTTGACAACTCCAGGTCGTGGGTAGGGTAGGTATGCTCATGGGGCTTCAGTTGCCGCGAAGCGTAAGCGACAACGTGACCCCTCTGCAAGAGCACACCTCCTAACCCCTGCAAGGAGGCGTCCGTGTACACAACGAACCCGCCACTACTGTCAGGGATGGTGAGCACGGGAGCCGAGGTCAACCTCTCCTTCAACTCCTGAAAACACGCCTCACAGGTGTCTGTCCAAGTGAAGGGCACGTCCTTCCGGGTCAACTGTGTCATGGGACGTGCAATCTGCGAAAAACCTCTGATGAATCATCTGTAGTAGCTGCCAGTCCCAGGAAACTGTGAATCTCAGTGACTGAACGCAATCTCTCCCACCTGAGCACTGCCTCGACCTTGGCTGGGTCCACCGCCAAGCCGTCTCCAGAGATCACATGACCTGAGAAGGTCACCTCCCTCAACCATAACTCGCACTTGCTGTATTTGGCATACAGCCTACGCCGTCTCAGAGTGTCCAGAACCATCCGCAAGTGCTGTCCGTGCTGCGTCCGATCTTGAGAATAGATGAGTACATCATCAATGAATACCACCACGAATTGGTCGAAGTACAGTCTAAACACCTGGTTCATCAGGTCCATGAAAGCAGCGGGGGCATTGGTCAACCCAAACAGCATGACCAAAAACTTGTAGTATCCGTACCGGGTGCGGAAAGCTGTCTTGGAGACGTCGGTCTCCCTGATCCTCAACTGGTGGTATCCAGACCTCAAGTCGATCTTGGAGAACATCGTGGCACCCCGCAATTGGTCAAACAAGTCGTCGATCCTCGGCAGCGGATATCTATTCTTGATGGTGACACTATTTAGCTGTCGGTAGTCCACACAAAGGCGTAGGGTACCATCCTTCTTCTTCACAAACAGTACCGGGGCTCCCCAGGGAGACGCACTGGGCCTCACAAAACCCTTCTCCAAAAGGTCCTGCAACTGAGACTTGAGCTCTCGTAGCTCAAGCGGTGCCATCCTGTATGGCATGGTGGAGATGGGGCTGGTCCCTGGTACTAGTGAGATCTCAAACTCGATCTCACGCTCGGACGATAGTCCTGGTAACTCGTCTGGAAACACGTCAGGGTACTCTCTGGCCACCGGGATGCTCTGGAAGTCTGCCACAGGGCTGGGCTCTGCCACCACACAAACTAGGAAGCCCTTACACCCCTGGATCAAAAGTCTCGCCGCCCGAAGTAGCGAAATGCACCTGAAACCTCCGTCCACTGGCTGTCCATGAAACTCGAAAGAAGGCAACTCCGGCATGGAGAAGACAATCTTCCTCTCAAAACAGTCCACCAAAGCGTGGTAAGAGGACAGCCAATCCATCCACAGAATTACACCAAAGTCCTCCATCTGTATCATAATCAAGTCAGCTGGCAGGCTATGTCCCTCGATGCTTACCTCGCAATCCGTGTACACCTCCTCAGCTACAAACAGCTGACCACTCGGACCTCTGATTACGAACGGATTCTCTAACAGCGTATAGTCCTGGCCCAAACTAACTGCGAAACTGGTGGCGACAAACGAGTGCGTAGCGCCGGAATCGAAAAGTTTGTAAACGTGTCTGCCAGAAACTGAAACCATACCTGCCACCACTGAGCCCGAAGCTCTGGCATCCCTGTGTGTCAGGGCGTTGATATGCCCCTCAGCTCTAGGTGCGGACGAAGCAGCCACACTCTGCGTCGGACGGGCAGGTGCTGGCCGGTACCCTCCTCGTGACTGCTATCCTCCTCTCGCGCCTGAGAACTGCGGCCTCCTGCGCGCCCTCCAGTGCTCTGCACGGGAAGTATCTGCTGACCTCCTGCCCCAGACGGGTAGTCCCTCCTGATGTGGCCCGGCTGGCCACACTGGTAATAGAGGGGAAGCCGACTCCTTCCCTCAGTGGGTCCCTGTTGTCGGCTGGGCGGGGGTCCGGTGCGGGTGACTGCCCCCTGTTGAGGGCCCCCAAAGGCCACTGATGGCCCTGCAAAACGTGACGGCTCTCCTGCGGACGCCACGTGTCTCCTCTCTCGCCGGTCCTGTGAAAAGTCTGGTTGAAAGGGCCTCTTCCGCCTGCCGTCAGTGTCTCGCGCGGACGGGTTGGTCTCCTCGTAAGTCATGGCTGCCTCCACCACCCTCGAAAACGTAGGCAGCTTCAGGGGTTTGACATACCCCCGAATCGCAGGCCGGAGCCCCTCGGTGAACCTCCAAAGGCGCTCCTCCTCAGTGGCTACTGCTATCGCTGCAAAGCGGGACAGCTCCAGGAAATGCGTGCGGTACGTGCTCACGATCATCGTCCCTTGGCGGAGAGTGTGGAACTCCTGCCTCCTCTGGTCCTGCCATGTATGGGGAAAGTACTGCTCGCAGAAGAGGGCGACGAACCGATCCCAGGTTGACTCGTCTCTCTCCTGTCCCCAGACCGCCCTCCACCACCTGTGTGCCGCACTCTCCAGCTGGTACGTGGCAAAGGCCACGCGGCACTCCACCGGGGGGCGAAGGGTGTCGAAAATCTTCTCCAGCTGCTCGAGCCAGTCCTCTGCTTCGGTCGGGTCCTCATCCCCTTGAAGGAGGGGGGCTTCAGCTTCCGGAACTGCCCAAAGAGCTCGGAGTGGCGATGTAGTGGGGATGCTAGTGCACCTCCAGGCAAAGGTGCCTCGTGCATAGAAGTGTCGGAGGAAGGTGGGGGCGGCGGCAGCCCATCCCCTCCCCCGTGTCCAGCGCTGCATCCGTCGGGTGGCTCCACAGAGGACTCCCCCTCCGCAGCCCCAGGGGGAGGCGCTCAGGGCGGTGGGTGGAGCTCCGCTCGCATAATATCCCGTATCAGCTGGGCGAGGTCCTAGGCCTGGACGCTGGCGAAACGGTGGCAGCAACTAGCTTTTCTTAAGTTGTTGTAGTACAGATAGTTATTGCCATCATTTGCTAATATTTGTTACTCGGAAAATACAGTTCTCCCGAGGTCGAACTCAGGGAGCAAGTCGTATTCTAGAGATATACATGTTTTATTACAAAAATAGAGAGAGAGAGAGATGAAAGTTTGGCTTTTTCTTCTTCTCTTCTTTCTTTCTCTGTCTTTGGTTTTTGTTCTTCTTGTTCTTGTTCTTCTTCTTTTCTTGCTTCCTCTATTTCTTGGTTGGACGATCTTGTCGTTTTCTTCTTTTTATTCTCTTTGTTTCTTCTTTTCTTGCTTCAGATCTGCCTCCCGTGCTCTTCTTCTTCTGCTTTCTGTTTCTTCACTTGGCTGCTCCTTCTCTCTTCTTTTCTTCTTCTTCTTTGTCTTCTGATGTCTGCAGAGTCTTCACTTGGCTGCTCTGTGTTCCTCTCTTTCCTCTGCCTCGCCTTCCTTCTTCTTTGCCTTCACCTGTCTTCAGGACGTCGTCTGATTTGAAAATCAGACGACTTAAACCTCTTGTTGCTACAGTGTCTCCCTGATCTTCCTTCTTCTTCACCTGTGCCTGCATGCTCAAGAGTTCAGAGTCAGGGCAAAACCTACTCTACCCCTCTCCCCCGCGCGTCTCTTTCTCTCAAAGTTCGCTCTTAGGACAGCTCTCTTAGAGCAACCGGGTACGAGTCGCGCCCGGGTCCAGGCCCACCGGCGTGCGGTGGTGGGCGAGGAGTGCAGGTCGGTTTAATCAAGTCGGGCCAGGTCCGCGGAGCATGGTCACGGACGAGGCCGGGTCAGGTGAGAGGGACCTCACCCCGTGGTCAGGAGGCAGACAGCATAAGGCACTTTTTGCCTTTATGCGTCCGCGCGCCTCTGAGAAGTTCCGAGGTGGGACTAAATGTCCCACCCCAATTGAGCGCCCGTCGCGGAGGGAGCAGTGGGCGATCGTGGCTTCACGCGTGGCCTTCGCCCCAACTGCGAGCCTGGGACGTTTTCGCGGAGACGCCCCGCGCAACCTGGGAGTCGAACCTAGGCGAAGGCGTGCCTGCACCTGCAGGCAAAGGAGCTCTGCCTGCTCAGTAATGGCGACGGTGGGCGAGTCATCTGGTCACAGAAGAACGGCCTCTCGGCCTAATCAGACAGGCGGGGGACCTTCGCCGTGGCACGGCGAAGGTGGTCGGATGGTTTGCAGTGGGCGTGGTGGAGCCAACGGATCGCCCTAGGTCAAACTGCGGGCGGAGAAGTGGGTGTGTTTGGTGGATCTGCAGAGGGCGTTTGGTGGGAAGAGGAGGGGTGGAAGAGGATCAGGGTGACGAGGTGAAGGTTATGCACAGGTCGGCGAGCCGTGTGGGGTGCTGGAGCGATGGGAGCGGTTCGCAGGAGTTTGGCCGGAGGTGGAGAAGGTGAGGGTGATCGGTGGGAAACCGGGGTCGACAGTAAGGGTTTCAGTATGGAAAAGAAAGAGGGGAGGAAGAGGAGAAGTTCTACCTGCTAAGCTGGACGAGGAGGGGTTGGCACAGGCAACAGTCGTATCGACTGTCGCCGGAGAAGAAATTGCCCAGAGGAAGGGGCGGCGGCGAGGAAGGGACTGGAGAGGCGCCAGCTGGGTGCGGCGTGACGCGGAAGGATCGAGGGAAGGTAACCCTGCTGCTGGTAGTGCGGCAGGGCAACGAGGAGGAGGAGGAGATGGTTGCCGGAGCAAGGGGGCGTCTGTCGGAGTGGGAAGGGAGGAATTTAGGGGGGTGTCTCCGTCAGATCCGAGCTACCAAGAACGGCGGAGCGGCGGGGGTATTTATAGGGGCGGAATTAGAGAGGACGGCGGAGGGAGACGACGTGTCTCCCTCGTCGGAGGACGCCGGAGGAAGGAGACCCATACCGTCCGTGCGTTCGCACGGGCGGTATGGGCGGTCGCAGTACCCAGGGGGGTGTCCCTGCGGTGGCTGACGACGCAGGGTACCCCCCATTGACTTGCCAGGGCCCCTCCCTCACCCTGCGCGGCGCCATGCTCCACGCAAGGTCGCCGGAGCATGGTGCTGCGTAGGTTTTGCAGGAGGGACCTAAACGCAAAGAACGAAGGAGAGTTAGGGGCCAAAATGCGAGGGTTCAAAAGTTGAGGGCCAAAAAGTAATTATATGAGGATCAAAGTGTAAAGTTGGTCAAGAAGGTTTCTTCTTAGGTCCAAGTTTTTATGCATGACTAATTAGGATCTAAGGATTCTGATGGTGAATTTCATTTCTTGCTTAAACCTTGTTTGAATGGTCAATTTACGCAAAAACCCAGATTAAGTTGTTAATTGGGCATGGTTCTCAATGTAGGTCAAAATGGGTTCCTAAGGCCAAATTGAAAGTCCTAAACCCTAGAGATTATTTTTATATGAATTTTAGAGGATTTATTTGATTTTTACCTTCCCTCGAACCACGTGAATTGAAGTGGGTTTGTTTTTAGGGTTACAGGCTGTCATTTAATTCTTTGGGGTTGCTGTAGCCCTTATTGAGTCATCTCATCCCACTTTTCTTCTTATTAGGTTATTTTGACCTATGTTTGGACCCTGAGTTACCCTATTTTCCGATTGGATTGGTGAAATTGCATTTTTACCCCTCAGTTTATGTTTTCTTTGCAAACTCAGAATCTCTCTGAGCCAAGCCTTTCTAAGGTTATGTAGGAGCTTTTATTCTCTGTATTAGGTCAAAATGAGCTAGTTATGGCTCATGATGAGGTTCTCATCATACCCCCATGCCTAGCTTTTGCTAGTCCCTTAGCAAAAACTTAAGGTTTCAACCCTTGTTCTAGACCATAAAGTTCTTTAATAGCTTCAGATAAGTGCTTTTTCATTTAAACTTAGATTAGGTTAGAATGCTGACCATAGGCTTAAAAGGTACTCTAGTACCAATCAAGATCCAAATCTGCCTAGCCTCAGTCTCAGTCCTTAGCAAAGGTTTTTAAGACCCACAAGAACTAACCTAAGGTTTATTGGACTTTGTAGTTAAAGCACCCGTGTTTGAAATGATTTTAGCCCTGGTTCAGTTCGCAGTGCGTTTTGTAAGAGAGAGAGGTAGAAAATTTTTCTGTTTTTGGAGAGTTTTCTCTCTCTTTTTCTTTTTAATTCTAGCTTAGGATTGGCTTTTCAACACGATCTGTATCAGATTCCTTGTCCCCATCATCAATCCTCAAGGGTTCCTGGCGATCGATGCTTCGAGATAGCACCGCCCATGGCAACCCCCAGAACCCTGGCTATTGAGATTTCGAGATAATCCCATCCATAGTGTTCCGTGGCCGCGTTCAGACCCTGGCAGTTGACACTTCGTGATAATGCCATCCATGGAATCTGAACCAGCAAGGTGCTTACATGCCCCCAGTAGGATATGTG
Organism: Thalassia testudinum; assembly: GCA_037157565.1. Taxonomy (NCBI): domain Eukaryota; kingdom Viridiplantae; phylum Streptophyta; class Magnoliopsida; order Alismatales; family Hydrocharitaceae; genus Thalassia; species Thalassia testudinum. Next base: position 36,888,310 of record JAZHRO010000012.1, on the reverse strand, counting down.
AATATCCTAAGAGACAAGCACCGAGGAGATGATATTTTGTTACGCATCTTTGAGGGGTTTTCCCGCCTCTCTGCGCTGGGAACTCGTCCAAATCAACTTGTGTTGATCGGCCGCTCCTACTCTAGGTGTACTTTTCAGAATTTTTTCGACGCTTCTGCGTGTTTTTGATTTTTATGCTTGCTGAACCAGGCTGTGTGTGAGGTTAGGGTGCTTAGGTTACTGAGTCCCGTAAACCAGAAGTTAGTTAGCGAGGTCAAATACTTCCTAAGCCTTAGACCTAGTACGTAAGCTTTTCATTTTCCTCAACCTCTTGAGGATTGTCTAGATCTTAATGGGTACTAAGAGTCTATCAAGAATGCCTAAGGTTTACGTTCTTACTAATCTTACCAAGCACTTTTCATTTCTTTTCTTGAAAAAAAATGGTCTAGACTAAGGTTAATTCCTTAGCTTCTTACTAATGACTATTACTCTTTTCTTTCATCTTTTTGTGCTCCTTTTCATTTTGTTTCTTTTCCTTCTCAAAATTTGCTTTCTCCTCTTATTCTTTTTATTTTGAAAAATTTTTAATTTTTATGGTGTTTTTGGCATATGTGAATTTTTTGTTTAAAACCTTTTTTTTTCTACAAGTTTTGCACTTATACCCCCCCATGCCTAAAACTTGCAATGTCCTCATTGTGATTTAGGGGTTTTTATTTACTTAATTTATTCCTTAAGACAGATATTTTTGTGAGTGGATGGGTTGGGATGAATTCTGCGGACGATTTCTAATCTCAGATGCAAGCATCTGAGGTGGAGTCGGCTGTCTTAAAGGGTGAACCTTAAGTGCACAATGGTGTCAGAAAAAAAAGGTTTTAGATTTTTAAGAAATGACGGGCTGCCTCCCATTAAGCGCTGAGTTTTATGCCATCGGCCGGGCGCAGTAAGTTCAAGGGGAATGGAGGATGAGGGATGATTCAGCCGAATCAGTAGAAGTCACATCAATGTACGGTTTGAGTCTCTGACCGTTCACGATGAAGGGTTCAGAATCATGGCTGAGTGAACTGATTTCAATGGCTCCATTTCCAAAAACCTGTCGGACTAAATACGGTCCGACCTACTTGGACCTCAGTTTTCTCGGGAAAAGTTTGAGTCGGGCATCAAAGAGTAGGACCTTTTGACCAGGATGAAAGATCTTTCTCGAGATGTGTTTGTCGTGGAAGGCTTTAACCCGCTCCTTGTAGATTCGCGAGTTCTCGTACGTGTCTAGGCGTAATTCATCGATCTCAGTGATTTGGAGTTTTCTGTGGGTTCCAGCCTTGGAAAGATCTAGATTACAGTTCCGTACTGCCCAATAGGCTTTATGCTCCATTTCTACGGGAAGGTGGCATGCCTTTCCGTACACCAGTCTAAAGGGAGACATGCCCAATTGGGTCTTGTGGGCGGTCCTATAGGCCCACAATGCTTCCGGAAGTTGGGACGACCAGTCCTTCCTGTCAGGCCGAACAGTGACTTGCAGGATTTTCTTGATCTCCCGATTTGATAGCTCAGCTAGACCATTTGTCTGGGGGTGGTATGGAGTAGAGATTCGATGAGACACCCCAAATTTAACCATCAGTGATCTAAACTGAGCATTTGTAAAATGGGTCCCCCCATCAGAGATAATAGCACGGGGAATCCCGAACCTTGAGAAAATGTTTTGATGTATGAACTTAAGAACAATCTTGTGATTGCAGGTTCGGGTCGGTATGGCTTCGATCCATTTGGACACGTAGTCCACCGCAAGCAGAATGTACTCGAAACCATCCGAAACAGGAAAGGGGCCCATAAAATCAATCCCCCATACATCGAAGATTTCGCATACGAGAATCGACTGCAAAGGCATCATGTCACGATGGTTCATGTTGCCCAAAGTTTGGCAACGACTGCATGCCTTGCAGTGACTGTATGCGTCTTTGAAAAGTGTAGGCCAGTAGAAGCCACACTGGAGGACTTTGGATGCGGTTTTATGGCCTGAGAAATGGCCACCGCATGCCAGGTCATGGCAGAAAGATACGATATTGCTGATTTCCTCTTCCGGGACGCATCTTCGAATAATTTGATCAGCACCTATGTGGAAAAGGTACGGGTCTTCCCAAATGTAATACTTGGAATCAGAACGCAATTTGTCTTTCTTGGCCTTCGGCCAATCAGACGGTGTCTGATGAGATGCGAAGTAGTTTACTATATCAGCAAACCATGGAAGTCTAGTACCAACAGAAAGCAGGTGCTCATCAGGAAAATGTTCCGTGATGGGTCCGGAAGGGTTAATGATCTCAGAAGGAAGACGGGACAGATGGTCGGCTACCACATTCTGCCTTCCCGCCTTGTCGCGAATCTCAAGATCGAATTCTTGCAACAGCAAGATCCAACGGATTAGTCGGGGCTTCGCATCCTTCTTGGCAAGGAGATGCCTTACAGCCGTGTGATCCGAGTAGACGATGACATGGGAACCCAGAAGATACGATCGGAAATTTTCAAGGGCAAATACTACGGCTAGCAGCTCTTTCTCTGTAACCGTATAGTTACGCTGAGCCTCGTCAAGTGTCTTGCTAGCGTAGTAGATGACCATGGGTTTCCCGTCAGCCTTCTGCCCCAGGACCGCTCCTACAGCGAAGTCAGACGCATCGCACATGATCTCAAAGGGTTGAGACCAGTCAGGGGATTGTAGGATAGGTGCCTGGGTGACTCGGTCACACAGGTTTTCAAAGGCTAGCGTAAATTCCTTGGAGATTTCAAAAGGTACATCCTTAGAGAGAAGAGAAGTCAAGGGGCGCGCGATTTTCGAGAAATCTGGAATGAAACGGCAGTAAAAATCGATGTGCCCTAAAAAGGAACGGATGTCCCTGATCGAGCTAGGTACGGGAAGGCGAGAAATCAGATCAACCTTAGCTCGATCCACCTGGATGCCTTTTTCCGAAATTGAGTGTCCCAGGACAATTCCCTCAGGCACCATGAAATGGCTCTTTTCCCAGGAAAGAACCAAGTTCACCTCAATGCATCACCTGAGTATCTGGACCAAGTGTTGGAGGCAATCATCAAAAGATTCTCCAAAGACTGAAAAGTCATCCATGAAGACTTCCAGGAAATCACCTACCATATCTGAGAATATGGCAAGCATGCATCGCTGAAAAGTAGCGGGTGCATTGCAAAGATCGAAAGGCATCCTTCGGAAAGCATACGTTCCGAAGGGGCAGGTGAATGTGGTTTTTTCTTGGTCCTCAGGATGGATTGCCACCTGGTTATAACCGGAGTACCCGTCAAGAAAGCAGAAGAACCTATTTCCCGCTAGTTTCTCGAGAATTTGATCAATGAAGGGTAGTGGGAAATGATCCTTCTTCGTGGAGGAATTGAGTCGGCGGTAATCTATACAGACTCTCCACGCATTGGCTACTCGGGTAGGAATGATTTCTCCGGTTTCAGTCGTCATGGTGGTGAGTCCTGCCTTCTTAGGCACAACCTGAATTGGGCTCACCCAACGACTATTGGAGATCGGGTAGATGATCCCGGCATCTAACCACTTAATGATCTCCTTTTTCACGACCTCCTGCAGATTAGGGTTTAAACGTCTCTGCATTTCACGATAAGGTCACGCGCCCTCTTCTGAATAGATATGATGAGTACAATAAGAGGGGCTTATTCCAGTCAAATCATCGAGAGTCCACCCGATGGCTCTGCGATGTTGCTGGAGGACAGCAATCAGACGGGATTCCTGTTCGGGATTGAGGTTGGAATTGATAATCACAGGAAGGGTCTGATTGGAACCCAAAAAGATGTATTTCAAGTGAGTAGGAAGAGGCTTTAACTCGAGGATAGGGTTATCAGCAATAGCGGGTGGTTCAGTGTAGATGTAAGGTTCAAGGGTAGGAGTTACTGGGTTGTGTATGTCTGGATTCGACTCCTCTGTTTGCGGGTCAAGATCTTTCTGTGATTGGAATTGTGATTCATCAACCAAAGTCCTGACGTCACAAATCTGTTCGATGACACCGCAATTAATTCCTTGTTGGACCTTAAATATATCAATTTTTAAGGTTTGATCTCCAAATTCAAGCTCTATTTGGCCCTCCTCACAGCTGATGTTGGCTCTAGCAGTAGCCAAGAAAGGCCTCCCTAGAATGATTGGTGTATCCCTAGGGTTTTTAGGCACGTCCATATCTAAGACTATAAAGTCCACTGGGAAATAGAAATCCCGCACTCTTACGATAACATCCTCGAGAATCCCTTTTGGTGACTTTATAGATCGATCTGCTAATTGTAATGTCACCTCGGTTGGTTTTAGCTCAGATTCTTCTAAATGGTCAAGTAAGGATGTGGGTATCAGGTTTATGGATGCACCTAAGTCTAGCAAAGCTCTATCAAATTGGGTAGCACCTATCTTGCAGGAGATCAGGGGAGTACCAGGATCTTTTTCCTTGGGTGGGAGTTTACTGAGGATTACAGAGCTGGCTTGCTCTGACAGAACAATTGGGCTCCCACCCTTGGTTCGCGGCTTACGCTGGGGTGTACACACATTCTTTAAAAATCGTGCGTAAGCTGGTACGTGGCGGATTGCATCCATCAAGGGGATGTTTATGTGGACCTGCTCAAAGAGCTTGACCAGGTCCTCCTCAGGTGCCACGGGCTTGGTGGTCTTCTTTCCCTTGGTCAAGGCCTCGGGAAACGGGATCTTGGTTGGTTCTTCTAGGATAGGTCCAGGTTGTGGATCTGGGACAGGGGTGGGGACATCCTGGATTACTGTCCTAGGCTTGGGATCAATACCCGGCTTGGAGTGGTTCGGATGAGGTGGGTCTTGGGTTTCCTTACCACTACGGGTTGTTACAGAATTAAGTCCTGCCTGGTTTTGGTTGGGATTGGGTAAGATAGCTTGCTGCTGGTATCCTGCAAAAGAAGTGGAGGCCTCTATCCCGTCAGGTGAAGGAACAGAGGGGGCCTGATAAATCATATGGGCATGGCCCGGGTTTGGGTTCATAACACGCCGCTGGGTGGGAACGTTATTGGGATTAGGCAGAGGTTGGGAAGGAAGAGTACCTGGCTGGCGAGAGTTTGCCAATTGGGTCAATTGGTTTCGGACCTCTGTAAGTTCATCCTTGTGTTGTTTCTGGATAGCCGCATTCGTTCTTTGAATGTCAGCCAAGGTCTGAAGGATAAGGGACATTTGATCTTGATTTGGCCCAGATGGATAAGTAGGGTTGGGCCGAGGCTGAGGTGGCTGGTAAGGACGAGGAGGTTGTGGGCGGGGTTGGAAGGATGGTCTTTGGGTTTGGGAATTTCCCGCCCACTGAAAGTTGGGATGGTTACGCCATCCAGGATATAGGTGTTGGAGAATGGGTCGTTCTGGATGGCGTTGAGGTCCTCGTAGGTCTGAGGAACCTCCAGAGAGTTAGAGAAAGAGGGAATGGAATTTCCCTGGCAGGTGAAGAAGGAATCGGAGGGACCTCCGGGCAAAGATTCGGATGATGGGTCCATCCTAGGAGAAGATCGATGGAGAATGTTTTGCACAGTTTCCCTTATGGAAGGAGGCTGTGCGAAAGGGTTATGCGCAGAGGTGGCTTGCTGCAGATGCTGAGTCAGCTCATCCACCTTCTTTTCGATAATCGAGACCTTGTCCAATCGACTAGCCATTAACTCCAAGTCAACTGATGCGGACAGGCCCTGCGTCTCGTTTGCTCCCCTGAGATTCGCCGCTGCGCGGGTATTCGTCCTGTCGAATAATTTCATGGAGTCATTGTTGATGGAGTTCTTGCACATGTTTTCGAGAATCTCCCACACGGTGTCTTCATGTTGACCCATGATATTTCCTCCGCAGGTTGCATTGACGAAAAGACGGATGTCCTCACGGAGTCCCTGGTAAAAAGATTGGACTTGTTCCCATGTAGGAACTCCGTGATGGGGGCACTTTCTCATGAGATCCTGAAAACGATCCCATGCCTCATGGAGAGGTTCCCCTGTTTGTTGGGTGAAGTGTGTAATCTGATGGTGCAAGGCGTTGGTCCGTCCAACAGGGAAGAACTTTTTCAGGAACTCGGACTGGAGTTCTTCCCAATTGTTGATCGGCCGGGTCTGAGTTTGGTACCAATGGGCGGCCTTGTCCATAAGAGAAAAGGAGAACATCTTCATGAGAAGAATATCCTGATTTTGTGCGTCTGACCCAAAAGTTTGGGCCAGGTGCTTTAGCTGTTTGATGTGCTGGAAGGGATCTTCAGAATTAAGCCCATGGAATTTAGGTATAGCATGAATCATATTGGGCTTCAATTCAGAATCAGGTCCTCCAATCGGGATTCTGACTCGAGGCTCGATGGCCACCGCAGCAGGATTATAATGGTCCCGCATCATGGGACACTGCGGTGGGTGTACAAAGTTTTGGAAGAGGTCGTTGAGTCGCTGGAGCTGGTGCTCCAGATTGTTTTCTTCCTCAACTGGCTGAGCCATGATGGGGAAAGAAGAAGGACTTGGTTCTGAATCAGAAGAGAGAATAATGTGAGGAGGTTGCTACACAAACACGGGCGTCGAGGCTTGGCCTTGACGAGAGTGAATTTCTAAAGGAGGTCTTAAGGGTGGTCTTAAGGACCTCCTACCGTACATGCACTGTTGGAAGAGATGAGTTTAGAAGGTGCTGGACCCAATCAAGACACCCAAAAATGTGTTGGGTGGCTGTAGAGGTGCGGGGCAGATGGACCCCTTGATCAGAAAGATCGACCACCTGAGAATTACCTGGGCAGCCAGAGAGGGTGAGTCCCGCGAAGACCCCTACACGGTAGAGCGTCCCCACGGGTTACAGGGTTTCCCCCACCCGACCTCTCTTGTCACTGCGGTTCCAGGTAGACCAGAATGGGGATCTTGACCTCTTAAGTCTACCAATTTTAGTTCAAAAGCAAGGTGCTTAGGGTTCCACTTGAACTTTAATCTTTTTAGCTGCAAAGAGTGACCTAATTTGAAGGTTAGTTGACCCAAATGGTCAACTTTACCTGCTAGTTTTATTAGGTCTTTGTCTTTTTAGGTTTCAAGTGTTTAAAGAGCCAAACTTATTTTAGGGTTTCTTTGGATAGGTATTTTCAATCAATGGTTTAGGCACACTTCTTTTGGATTTTCTCCATTCTTGATTTAAGTAGTGTGTCTCTAAAACCCTAATATTGAATCTTATGTCGGCTCTATTTGGTCCAGTTAGTTCTTTGCTTGGGTAATTAGGGCTCAAGCAAGAATGTGTTAGCCCTTAAATACCCTTAATAGTGTGCAGGAATAATGGGTTGAAAACATGTAACTTTTTGTGGTTTACTAAGTATATAAGACAGGTTAGCCCTATATTGCTTGTTCTTTTCTTTTCTTCCTCTTTAGAGTTTATGGGTTAATGGCGAGAGGAAAAAAAAATTACCTGTCCTCGGATTGGTTGTCGTGCGGTTGCTTGTCTTCTTGATTTCCTGTAGCTGCACAAAAGAGAGGAGATTATTAGAACTAAAAAGAAACAGAAATGTTTACCTCTAGAATAGCCGTTGCTCCCCGGCAACGACGCCAACTGGCGAAACGGTGGCAGCAACGAGCTTTTCTTAAGTCGTTGTAGTACAGATAGTTATTGCCATCATTTGCTAATATTTGTTACTCGGAAAATACAGTTCTCCCAAGGTCGAACTCAGGGAGCAAGTCGTATTCTAGAGATATACATGTTTTATTACAAAAATAGAGAGAGAGAGAGATGAAAGTTTGGCTTTTTCTTCTTCTCTTCTTTCTTTCTCTGTCTTTGGTTTTTGTTCTTCTTGTTCTTGTTCTTCTTCTTTTCTTGCTTCCTCTATTTCTTGGTTGGACGATCTTGTCGTTTTCTTCTTTTTATTCTCTTTGTTTCTTCTTTTCTTGCTTCAGATCTGCCTCCCGTGCTCTTCTTCTTCTGCTTTCTGTTTCTTCACTTGGCTACTCCTTCTCTCTTCTTTTCTTCTTCTTCTTTGTCTTCTGATGTCTGCAGAGTCTTCACTTGGCTACTTTGTGTTCCTCTCTTTCCTCTGCCTTGCCTTCCTTCTTCTTTGCCTTCACCTATCTTCAGGATGTCGTCTGATTTGAAAATCAGACGACTTAAACCTCTTGTTGCTACAGTGTCTCCCTGATCTTCCTTCTTCTTCACCTGTGCCTGCACGCTCAAGAGTTCAGAGTCAGGGAAAAACCTACTCTACCCCTCTCCCCCGCGCGTCTCTTTTTCTCAAAGTTCGCTCTTAGGACAGCTCTCCCAGAGCAACCGGGTACGAGTCGCACCCGGGTCTAGGCCCACCGGCGTGCGGTGGTGGGCGAGGAGTGCAGGTCGGTTTAATCGGGTCGGGCCAGGTCTGCGGAGCGTGGTCACGGACGAGGCCGGGTCAGGAGGCAGACAGCATAAGGCACGTTTTGCCTTTATGCGTCCGCGTGCCTCTGAGAAGTTCCGAGGTGGGACTAAATGTCCCAGCCTAATTGAGCGCCCGTCGCGGAGGGAGCAGTGAGCGATCGTGGCTTCACGTGCGGCCTTCGCCCCAACTGCGAGCCTGGGATGTTTTCGCGGAGACGCCCCGCGCAACCTGGGAGTCGAACCTAGGCGAAGGCGTGCCTGCACCTGCAGGCAAAGGAGCTCTGCCTGCTCAGTAATGGCGACGGTGGGCGAGTCACCTGGTCACAGAAGAACAGCCTCTCGGCCTAATCAGACAGGAGGGGGACCTTCGCCGTGGCATGGCGAAGGTGGTCCGATGGTTTGCAGTGGGTGTGGTGGAGCCAAAGGATCGCCCTAGGTCAAACTGCGGGCGGAGAAGTGGGTGTGTTTGGTGGATCTGCAGAGGGCGTTTGGTGGGAAGAGGAGGGGTGGAAGAGGATCAGGGTGACGAGGTGAAGGTTATGTACTGGTCGGCGAGCCGTGTGGGGTGCTGGAGCGATGGGAGCGGTTCGTCGGAGTTTGGCCGGAGGTGGAGAAGGTGAGGGTGATCGGTGGGAAATCGGGGTCGACAGTAAGGGTTTCAGTATGGAAAAGAAAGAGGGGAGGAAGAGGTGAAGTTCTACCTGCTAAGCTGGACGAGGAGGGGTTGGCGCAGGCGACAGTCGTATCGACTGTCGCCGGAGAAGAAATTGCCCAGGGGAAGGGGCGGCGGCGAGGAAGGGACCGGAGAGGCGCCAGCTGGGTGCGGCGTGACGCGGAAGGATCGAGGGATGGTAACCCTGCTACTGGTAGTGCAGCAGGGCGACGTGGAGGAGGAGATGGCCGCCGGAGCAAGGGGGCGTCTGTCGGAGTGGGAAGGGAGGAATTTAGGGGGGTGTCTCCGTCAGATCCGAGCTACCAAGAACGGCGGAGCGACGGGGGTATTTATAGGGGCGGAATCAGAGAGGAGGGCGGAGGGAGACGACGTGTCTCCCTCGCCGGAGGACGCCGGAGGAAGGAGACCCATACCGTCCGTGCGTTCGCACGAGCGGTATGGGCGGTCGCAGTACCCAGGGGGGTGTCCCTGCGGTGGCTGACGACGCAGGGTACCCCCCATTGACTTGCCAGGGCCCCTCCCTCACCCTGCGCGGCGCCATGCTCCGCGCAAGGTCGCCGGAGCATGGTGCTGCGCAGGTTTTGCAGGAGGGACCTAAACGTAAAGAACTAAGGAGAGTTAGGGGCCAAAATGCGAGGGTTCAAAAGTTTAGGGCCAAAAAGTAATTATATGAGGACCAAAGTATAAAGTTGGTCAAGAAGGTTTCTTCTTAGGTCCAAGTTTTTATGCATGACTAATTAGGACCTAAGGATTCTGATGGTGAATTTCATTTTTAGCTTAAACCTTGTTTGACAGGTCAATTTACGCAAAAACCCAGATTAAGTTGTTAATTGGGCATAGTTCTCAATGTAGGTCAAAATGGGTTCCTAAGGCCAAATTGAAAGTCCTAAACCCTAGAGATTATTTTTATATGAATTTTAGAGGGTTTAGTTGATTTTTACCTTGCCTCAAACCACGTGAATTGAAGTGGGTTTGTTTTTAGGGTTACAGGCAGTCATTTAATTCTTTGGGGTTGCTGTAGCCCTTATTGAGTCATCTCATCCCACTTTTCTTCTTATTAGGTTATTTTGACCTATGTTTGGACCCTGAGTTACCCTATTTTCCGATTGGATTGGTGAAATTGCATTTTTACCCCTCAGTTTATGTTTTCTTTGCAAACTCAGAATCTCTCTGAGCCAAGCCTTTCTAAGGTTATGTAGGAGCTTTTATTCTCTGTATTAGGTCAAAATGAGCTAGTTATGGCTCATGATGAGGTTCTCATCAGACGCCCGGGAGTAGTGGCTGGTCCACTGAGGCGTCGGCAACGGCACACCCACCTCACCGACCTCGTCCTCGGCCGTGCCCGTGGCCCGCCTTACCGGTCCCGCGACGAGGCATCTCCTGCAAGGAGACGCGAAATAAAATGGAACACGTCAATATGGAACGATGCCTAACGGAAACGTCTAAGAGCTCATGTCAGAAGATACGTTGTGGTGGCTACTCTAGTTATAGACATGTGAATTGGTTATTTTCCAGTCAGTTGATTCACTTCTCGGGATGAACTTGCTCTAATACCATCTTGTAACGACCCGATTCCCGAGTCCCTATGAGACACGAGAACCTGACCGACTCGACTAATCCCATGACCTAGTCATCCAACGAGGAAGTAACCAAAACAACAGTAAAATAAACCACATTCAACATGAAATATAACTAGCAGTAAGAAAAGAACTACTACAGCATGTACCACCACAACAGTAGAACATCATTTATAACATAACAAGAACTACAAGTAAAGAAAAGTGCGGGAGTAACAAAAACTACTCACTACAGTGGAACAAAAAGGGCACAAAAGAATAGTGGTAACTCTACTAGACCCTACTCGGCCCAGCGTCCTCTGCAGCCCTGACCCTAGCTACTCAACACCTGGTCCTGAAAAGTAACGAGTGTAACACGTCAGCGAAACGCTGAGTAGAGTGGTAGCTAAACTAAAGAAGCAGTAAAGTGTACAGTAGCTGTTTTATTTTCTTTCTTCCTTTATTTACGTCTTTCTATTGTTTCACAATTTATCTATTTCTCAGATCCTTCACTTGATCTTGAATGTTCCTCGTGGGAACGATCTTGATTGCAGTCTTTTCCTAATAGTAGAAGTAACACGTGGTGCTCTCCTGGCCGGGAGAGTCCCCCGTGGTGATCCTACTCTCAGTCAACCACCCCAAGATCACTGACAGATGTAACGGTGACTACGGCACGCACGGTAAACGCACAGGTAGCTAACCCGCACTGGCATGCGGTCAGTCGTTTCCGTTAACGGGTGCGCCCAAAGCACAGCATGGAACCAGTATAGGGCAGAGCCCTCTCAGTAACAGGGGTCCAACCCCTCCACAGTAACCAAACAGGGGCCTTGCCCCTCCACAGTCCGCACACCCTCGCCTGACTACCCTGGTTTGCCCAGTGGGCCTAACAAGTCGGTGTAGGTGAGCTAGCAGAACCCCGGGGCCAGTGGGGTAGCTAGTACTCGCCCTACACTAGTAGCTCTCCTCGGTATTGCATACACGAGGGCTAGCAAGTTGGTACAAAGTGGCCAGACCTAACCCCGGGTCCCTGGGGCGGCTAGCTCTGCTCTGCACTAAATAGGGGGACAGTCGCTCTCCTTGGTACTTGATAAACGCCAGTTTATCATCATTCTTATGCATTAAAACAAACCTAGCTCTTAGAATTTTGCTCCGCAAACGGGTTTTTGGGCTGCATTTAGGCATAAAATAGGTTAGGCATGCATTGCATTTTTTATTGTCTTTTTAATATGTTTTTGTGAGTGTTAGGGATGTACAGATATATAGATCCCTAAAACCCTAGCACTCAAGAAGGAAAATGGTGAAGGAGAAGCCCAGACTAGCTGGAACTCAGCCTAATCCAGCTCACCTTAGCTTGATCTAGCTCACCTCAGCTTGATCCAGCTCACCGCAGCTAGAACCTAGCTTACTTGAACTAGGGTTAGCTCATCCCAACTCCATTCAGCTAATCTCAGCTGGATGGCAGCTTAAGAGAGTTCACCTTAGCTCACCCTAGCTCAAGTCAGCTCAGATCCAGCTCAACTTAGCTGAGTCTAGCTCATCTCATCTCCCACTAGTCCACAAGGAGCTCTAGCTAGCTCAGCTAAGTTGACAGGAGTTCACCCCAGCTCAGATCCAGCTACATCCAGCTCCACTCAGCTCCAGCCAGTTGAAGAAGAACTCATCCCAGCTCAGGAAGCTCAAGCCCAGCTCCCGGGGACTCAGCTTAGCTCAACTCAGTTGAGCTAAGCTACCTTAGCTGCCTCAACAAGCTTGATTCTCCCCGGAAGCTAAGCTACCTTAGCTGCCTCAACAAGCTTGATTCTCCCCGGAAGCACCAGACCCAGCTCACCTTAGCTCATTATGGTAGAAGCTAGCTTACCTTAGCTCGGCTTAGTAGCTAGCAAGCTAAGCCAGCTAGAATAGCTCCATGCCAGCCTCTTCAGTAGCAGCCAGCTCCAAATTTCAGCTCCAGACTTCTCCTCCTCAGCTCCTCCCTCCAAACTCTAGCTCCAACACCTTCTCCTCTACTCCTCCATTAGCTAAGCTAGCTTATCTTAGCTTAGCTTAGCTTAGCTTAGCTATGCTCCAACTTCCTTGGCTTGTACCACCCCAAAAACCCACCTAACAACTCCACCCAACTAGCTCCACCTAAGCTCCACATAAGCTAACCTACTTGGCACCAACCTAACCTACTTGGCACCAACCTAACCTACCCACCACCTCCAAAAGACACCTAAAAGTGGCGCCAAAAACTACCCTAACCACTTCCTTAATGGCGCCATTTTTCCCTCCAAAATCCTCCCTCATCTCCACCACACAATTTCCCTTGAATTCATCTCCACCATCCACCTAATCCACCTAACCCCCTTCTAGAAGACCCCATGTTGGCGCCAACATGGTGGTGTCTCTCCACCACCAAAATACACCAACACCACCATAACTACCCCCTTTAACACCCCTTGGGTTGGCGCCAACTCTCCTTATCCATAGGATCACCAACCACCTCCATTCTTCCATCCTAGCCCTCCATTTCAAGGGGCACCTTAACCCCCCATCCTACCCTATAAAAGACCACTACCCACCACCATTCAAGCCATCCTTGGCTAGCAATTTCACTCTCATATTCAACCAAGAAGCCCATGTCCAAGAGAGAAGAAGAAGAAGAAGATTAAGGGGATATTCTGTCCCCTTGGTGCCTTCCCCTCTTCCCTTCTCTCTTGGGTCACGCCAGCCAAAGGAGAAGCCAGGCAAGGAAGATCTTGGAGGAGATCTTGAAGGTGGTCACGCCACCTTGGAGGAGTTTTTGAGGGTGGTGCACGCCCACCCCTTTGGAGAGAGCATTAAAGGTGGTAGCTTCCACCTTGGAGGAGCTCTCAAGGAAGGAGGAGAAGGAAGCCCTCTTTTCAAGCCAAGGAGCAGCTAGGCTTGGAGCAAGAAGACAACCTTCTTCACCATTGTTACAAGAGGATTTGTGTTTCTTTTCTTGCTCTTAGATTGTTTAATTCTAGTAGAAGCATTCCTCTACTTGTCCTTGAAAAGAACACTCATTCTACTCAATCAAAATTGCCTTCTTTTAGATTTTTATTGCAGTTGTTTGTTTTGGTTCTAGCACTTGTTTCACCTCTTCTTCCTAATTACCCTAGGCCTCCACTTTCCTAGAGTGAGCTTAGGAAGAAGATATTTCTATCTTTTAGATTTTAGTTAATCATTTGTAGGTGTTAGTTCTTTTAGCTACAATCTGCAGTTTGCCCTCGTCTTTTCAAAATACAAAAAAAATTACATATTGAAAAATATCAAAAATAAAGTTGAGATCTATCTGTAAGCAAGAGGATTAATTTTGCAATTTTTGCCTCCTTGGACGACCCTAGATACTCCCCTATCTAGGATATAAATTTAAAAGCGAAAGCGGATTCGCGTGTTACAACGATGTTAAAAACCCGCTTTTACAAATCACGCGTATTTCGCAATCAGTACTCCGTGCTCAAGGGCCAGCTCACTTCCCCAATTCTATTCCATTCACTTTCCAGGAGTTCTACTCCTAATTCCCTGTAGGGTTCCAGCTCTTTTAACTCAGCACATTCCGGTTTCACCCCTTTCAGTTTCACGTTCATACAACCCATATTCTCAGTCATGTTCATTTATTCATAACAGGCAACTGTTAAACCAATTTACAGGCAGTTATTATTTCCTTTCCACGTTTCCCAAGACTGCAATATCTATAATCATATCACTAGTTTTCCAGTCCTAGGATTCATGCCGTACCCTAGGATCTATCATTCAATCTAGTTTTCCAGCCCTAGGATTCATGCAATATCTTAGGATTTATCATTCAATCTGGTTTCTCATTCCTAAGATTCATGCAATGCCCTAGGTTCTATCACTCAATCTGGTATCTCATTCCTAGGATTCATGCAATGCCCTAGGTTCTATTAATCGTTCCATAATTGTAACAAATTATGTTAATAACTTTAAAGCCACTCTACCAGCTACAACGGAAGTACTGGGGGCGTGGTCGGAAATCCTGCGCGCCTCCGCAACCCCCGAGACTGCGATGGAACGGGGTACTAACACAAGGATCAAACATAAGGAGTTTCTAAGAACAGTATATAATTACTGTAGATGGGTAAAGGATTTTATTCTGAAAAGAACGCAACTCGAAACATGGAAAACGGACTCCGAACGGGCCCTAAACGGGTCAAAAACGACGAAACAGTCCAAAATCAGACATCTGGAACCTCTTCCAGACGTCTTAAAAAGTGGGTCAGATGGTACCTTTGTCTTGCGTAGTCTCTCAGACGTCCAGAAGCCTGCGGGGGCATCTGGCCTAGTTCCCAGACGTCCGATGGTCACCCCGGACATCTGGAAGTCCTTCCAGTCGTCTGGCACTTCGGCCAGACGTCTGATTCGCATTGGATGCGAATCTCAGAACCTGCATGTACCCACTCCTCGTGCTCAGTATGGACGGTCGCAGAAAAGGAAGAAGGATGAAAATAACTTACTTGCCAGATGTCTGGATAGTCCTCCAGACGTCTTAACTGTCGTCTGGTTGGAAGACCAGACGTCTGATTCTGGAAAAACTTCCAGAATCTGACCTCGACGTGCTCTCCGCCCGCGACGCACAGCCGTGCAGCTCCTCGTTCGCCTGCTGCTCGAGCTGCAGCAGCCCTCCCGCATGACTTCGCGCCCGCTGCTCCCCCGCCTGTCGGCTCTCGCTGCCCCGGCAAGCTCGAGCCCTCACGGCCGAGCGTCTCCTCCCTCGCGCAACGCCTCCTCCCGCACACCCGCCGCGGCTGCCGCTGCCGCCACTCGCTCACTCTCGCACTGGCTGGAAGAATAAGAAGAAGGGAGCGGAGGAGATGAGAGCGAGCGAGAGGGCAAGGGCCCTTCTAAAGCCGCGCGGGGAGAGAGCGGAGAGTCGGGGGGCAGCGCTGCGCCTGCGGAGGAGAGAGGGGAAAATGGGGTGTCGTAGGTCTGGGCGCACAGGCACGCAGACGAAAACCACCCTGCCGCAGAAAATTAAATCCCAGACGTCTGGAAGGAGTTCCAGACGTCTGGTTAGACGTCTGGGCCAGCTCCCAGACGTCTTAAAAGACATTTTGAAGCTGCGTTCGTAACATAGAAGTAGATCAAATCGTTCCTTATCTCAAGATGGCTTTTGGGAGTCTGTAGGTTTTTATGCTAGCCCACTTAAGGACAGGTTTGATTGTTTGTATTACAGGACACCTTTCTTCCTCCCGTCTCTCATGAATCCTTCCACATATTACACACATTCCCGCTCTTTCCCTCCTGTTTTAAATTATCCTCAACATGACGATTAACCCAACTCGTACTGTAATCAATCATCAGTTAGTTGGGATAACTCGGATTGGGGATACAGTTCCGGACCTCCGTGTTTAGGGTCTAACCCTGAACACTATGATTGTGATTTCTATCCTTCTCAAAGCCACATCGATTATAGATCGTCAACCTTTCATGAACAACCTAATACGATCTACAATCAAGAAGGATACACTGATCCTTACCCATCCTTTGATTACACTGCCTTTAGGTCATCACCACCTTTTAAACAATCTGAAATGGCCTATTATCAGGAAGGGTATAACGAATCTCAATTCATTAATTCCCCTGCATTGACCCCAAACATGCTCAACCCTGAACCAACTCATTTGGTTCAGGGTAACCAGGTTCAAGATAAGGTTCTGGCTAACTTGAGGAATATCATACAATCTTTAGAAGTTCAGCCAATACCTTGCATCGAGAGATTGGAGCCCCTGATTGAAATGATTGATGATTTGAACAAGTATTTGTTGGATTGGCTCTAGGATGTTAAGGACAAGAACCCAGGTGAGTTTCTACTTGGGAAGTTAGTGAAATTGAAGATGAGATTTGTGGTTGCTTTAGCTCAATCGTGGGATGATTCCCAGGATGGACTCCCTTCAGGAGAGCTAATGTCAAAACCCGCTCAGGCAACTGTTAGGGGGGACACATGTTACGAGGCTGACCAGATTGAATTAGAGCAACCAATTAAGGATGATATGATTTCTTCACCTGAGATCCCGGAGCCAAGGTATGAGGAAACGTATGTCTCCATGGACTAGAAAGTGATGGATGATTTTGAGACATACATTAATACGGATTTCGATTTCTTTGATTTTGATGGTGAAGGTTCACGCTGCGAAGTCTCACGCGAGTTTATAGAATATGATTTTTGTGAGACGATTGGGCCTGAGGAATATGATAGATCATTTGATAGCCCAATAACTTAGGAAACTGATCTTATTAGGGCTCACATTACGGATCCAGAATCGCATTTTCTGGAGAATTCAATCCAAGGCCCTGATTGTCAGTTACACCCCATTGAGCTTATCGATGATTCTGCTTTTGAGATAACTAGACCCAAGTCAATTCTGATTCAGCCACATCTTTTAGACTTGAAAATTTCAAACGGGGTGATTAATATGCAAGAGGTCCCTGAATTTAACATTCTGATTAAGGAGGATAGGAGTTGGGAAGTTCTGATTTGGGAAGCTAACTTTGGAGGAAATAGAAGATTAAGTCTAAGGGTTCCAATTCATCTAAAACCATCAAACCAGGAGCCTTACGACATTTGTTCTGAGGATGTCGAACCCAAGCACACATTCAATGATTATCCTTTTGAGCTTGATTTCTCTGTAACCTGACTTTTTGGTCTTGGGTTGCATCCTCATAAATCGCAGGCTCGACCCTGCGTGCATACTGATTTTAGGTTTTAGGTAATTTTATCTAGAACCTGAGATATTCTCGATTATGGTGTATGGGTCTGCACCACAATCTGGTCCACATTTGTGGACATCTGCAAACAGGTCAGAAGTTTCTTATGTTTATTCAGATTCTGACCTGCACCAGTGAATTCTTTATTTCTCTTCTTTGTATAGTGTGCCTAGCTGAAGGCACTAAATTCAGCACGTATACAGTTCTTTTTAGTTTTTATCTCGAAGCGGACCTGACATTTACGCAATTCAAGTGCTTTCTATTCTATTCCACTCTATTTTATGTCTTTTTAATACAATGAGGACATTTCATTAGATAGGCATGGGGGGGTGGATATTCATCTCTGAATTTATTCATCATCTTCGTAGATTTGTTTTATTTTCTTTTATTAAAAAAAAATTATGGAATTAAGAAAGAGAACTTGGGTTTAAGAAAATTTTCAATCTTAGAAAATATTACATTATGATTTGAACATAAAGACCCTTCAGGTCTTTAGACTTAATCAGCCTGTGTATCCATTAAAATGTGGATTTGTTTTTCTATTCCTCGCCAACCTGAATTCTATTTTAATTGGAGTAAATAAGTTTGGGTGATAAGTACACGACTTATCAACCCGCCCTCTGATTTGAGGGAATTTTGAGTTTTAAGCATCTACACACTATCTTGTCACTGACTCGTTGTTCGACGATTCTAATGGAAATTGGGTAGCTAATGAACCTTCTAGGGTGATATGGCTGGCAAGTTATCGTGGGTAACAACCCATAAGTAGGTTGTCCAGAGCCCAGTCACTGGACCTTTCTCTTTTTACTGCCTTTAGGTAAATCTTAGACCAAGGAAGCCACCTACTTAAAAAAAAAAGAGTCAAAAAGAAAAAAAAAGGAGAAAAGAAAAAAAGAAATAAGCCACACTTTGCCACACGAGTATGGCTGGCAAGTTGTCGGTGGTAACAGCTCATCGACCGGTTGTCTAGAACCCAGCTCAATAAATTCACTGAAAAATCCCAAAACACCTAGGAAGAAGCGGAGAAGTAGAATAAATCGGGGAGATATACACTGGATTTACCCTTGTGTTGACCCCGTAAAAATCAAAGTAGGGAGAAAGCTACCGGTTGTAAAGATACACATTTAGGCAGAATTCTCTTTTTAAGGTCACCTAGAGGCGTAGAAATCCGAAGTCCATTTTTACTGTCGGTTAACGAGTCTATCACATTCACAATAATATGCTTAGAACTTAGGGTTCTCATCAAATCTTGGGTGAGTTGAATGGTCGTAGAAAGCCACTCTTAAACCCTAAAACTTGAAAATCCAAAAAAAAATTAGAAAAGAGGAAAAAGAGAAAAATAAAATTTTCTTTGAATAAGGCGAGGGCTTGAGGCGGTCTGTATTTTGGCAGATACTCGGGCACTGTTGTGTCTTTGAAAGTTTAGATCCTAAGTAAACATTTTCTTAATGATTGAAAATAACTCAAGCCCAAATAATCCAACCTGATTCTTTTATAAATAGCATATAGTTTTTGCTAGGGACTAGCAAAAGATAGGCATGGGGGTATGATGTAAACATATTTACACTACTTAAGATGTCTATTTGTGCATGTTCTTAAGCATAAGATTGCATTGCATACTATAAATATTGCATAACATGCATCATCTTGCATTTAGATTAGTTTGAATAAAATGGAGGTTAATTGTCTCCTTTTATGTTCAAGGATAGGGCAAACATTTTATCGGAGCCACAGATCGACGATCCAATTGTACAGATGTGATTAGGGCGATGATTGGAGTTCAACGACTCCAAGATCGCTCTAAGCAGACATCTGTAGCATTAGATGGAGACTAAGGAATCCTAGAAGATCAAGGGCCAAGATGGTGTGAATCCGCACTTCAAACAACAAATACGATCGCACGGATGCATTCGGATCGACGATCGAAGCGTAATGGCACAAAAATCGATTCAATCCGACAACCGTGGCACCATCTACATCATCTAGAAGATGGATGGCCAAGATGGTTCCACGTGGTGCCATCTCAGCCGCCCAATCGACCGCTGCACTTGCTGCACCCTCTCTTCTTCGTCTCTTCTCCGCCATTGGATGCGCATCCAACGGCTGTGGATGCGTGCGCCTGAATTTGCCTCCGCGACACAAGAGCCGCTGTAGCGCAGCGGGTGAACGTGCTCGCGAGAAGGCGAGGCGTGCGTTCGAGCCTGTGCGAGCGGCATTTGAGGCGCGGGTGAACGGGTTCCGCGACCGCTCGATCGCGATCGAGCTGCTGCAGGCGCGCAAACCGTTCCACGCTCTATCGCACGCTCTCGCGTGACGCGGGATCACACGCGGGTGGGCGTGTAGAGGAGGCGAGCGAAGGCGCAAGATAAGCCGTCCAATCTCACGATCGGACGGCTAAGATCGGCAGTACGTGAGCGAGCGTTACACGCAAGTAGGCGAGCGGCCGCGCGTGCTCCACCACACGTTGCCCACGATTGGGCTTTAGCGACGGTCTTATCCGTCACTAAAGACCCCTTATTTAATGTTTTTAGATTTAAAAGACCAATTTGCCCTAATTCCTTGCAACTATAAAAGGAGACCTCCTCCACCCGAAATTCTCATCCCTTCCTTCTCTTCTCTCCCTCTCCAAAGCTCAAGAGAAGCTTGTTCCACACCCGGGATGCTTCTCGCGAGATAAAGTCAATTTTTCATCCCCCTTTTAGAAGCGGATCCCGCGACGATGACGACGTGCTGCCCTGTTCCCGTTCTTCCTGCTTCGTCCTCCTTCGTCTTGCTCCGTCCTCCTTCGTCCAGGCATCGTCCCGTCCGACTTGTCCTCCAAGCAACCATCAAGGAGGATATCTCTCTCCCCATTCTTTTTACTGCTTTCTAGAGTAGATTTACTGCTTTCTAGTGTAATCATTTTCCCGCTTTCTAGTTGTAATGTTTAGTGAACAATCTTTTTGATGATAAATTCCATGTTCATTCTACACCTCTTTTTGGTTTTTGTTTATAATATTCTCTCTCTCTCTTATTCTCTCTCTTTCTTCTATTTATTGTAAATAGTTAGATTATTTCTAATTAATTATTCTGCTTTATGACAAATAAAACAAACGCGTATTTTTTAAATCAAACGTCCGCCTCCCTGTGTTCGACCCGGGATTTCTATTCCGGTATAAATTTTATTTGTTGAACACGAGTTCTTCGCTTTCATACTATGACAACATGTTTTCAAAACTAAACATGTTAGCGTAGCAACTCTTAGGTTCAACAGAAGGTTTTTGGGCATGGGAATTAGCTCAACAGTGAGGGAATTCCTTGATGAATTTCCCTTGCAAATCTCAGAGGGATTCGTCAAGGAATCAAGGAGAACTTGACAATTTTAGGTCGTTGGCATTTGTAAGAATAGGATTAATGTCAGTAGGGATCTATTTATGAAAATAATGACAAAGTTAGGGACCTTTTTGTAAGGATTTTGAAAGTAAAGGGCATATGTGTGTTAGAAAAGAATCGGATAAGACCAAATTGCAAACTAGGTCAAGACAATCTCAAATTGGGCCCAAATTTTGGTACAAACCTAATTTGGACCTAAGAAATACAATGGTGAAGTTGGATTTTGGTTTTGATCATGTTTAACTAGGTAATTTATGAAAAAACCTAAATTAGGGCAGATGTCAGTTTGAGACTCTATTTTGGGTCAATATTAGTTCTAATGGTCAAATTGAAGATATCAAACCCTAGAGAATATTTTTCTATGAATTTTAGAGGGTTTAGATGAATTTTATCCTGACCAAAATCTCAGTTAATTAAGAGGGTCTATTTTTTTTATGGTTTCAGAAGTCATTTAATTCTTAAAACAGGTGCAAACCCTGTTTTGTCTATTCGAACCCACTTGTTAGTCTTTTAGGATCATTTGACCCTTAATTACTCCCTGGGAAAACCCGTGGTTGTACTGCATTCATGATATGATAGTAAAATTACAGTTTTAACAATGGTTTCTTATCTTTCCCTCAAAGTGATTATGCAGTGACTTAGGGCTCTCTGGAGGTTATGTAGGAGCATTTAATGACTTAATCAGGTCATATTGAGATAGTTATGGCTCATGATAGTGTTCCCATCAAGCAGATTCTATCTTACGCCTACTTTTTAAAGGACTTGTGCACGAAAGGCGGCAATCAAGGAAACAGGTCCAATAAAAAGTTGTCCTGCCTGATTCTGTTAGCTTAATTATACAGCACGAGACACCCTCGAAACTTAAGGACCCAGGAAACCCAGACATCTTAGTGGTCGTTGGATACTTACATATAGATGAGGCACTGCTTGATCTGGGTTCATGGGTAAACATCCTTCGAAGCTACGTATATGAACAACTTGGAGGAGGTAATCTGAAGCCTTCCCCCGTAATCCTCCAAGTTGCAGACCGATCCTTGAAGACACCACGTAGCCTGTTGGAGGATGTCCTCGTGAGAGTGAAGATTTCTTCTTCCCCATTGACTTTGTGGTGTTGGACACTGATCCTACCAACAAACCAACCAAGCCCTCCATCATCTTGGGCCACCATTTTCTTGTGACTTCTAATGCTTCAATTAATTGTCACATTGGGGCATTAAAAATGGACTTTGAGAATAGGAAAATTCAGCTTAATGTGTTTGATGCTTCTAAACAAGCTGGATTTAAGGATTGTTCCCAAGTTGAGGTGGTAGATGACTTGATTGAGGAGTCAACTCCTGCAATTTTATGTGATGACCCCCTTCAGCATGTCATGCTAAATGAGCATTCCCATCTCTTGGAGGAATGTGAAGGGAATGTACTAGAACTTGAGGAATTGCTTGGAGTTTCTACTGAGTCTCTCTCCCCATCATAACTGCCTAAGGTAGATCTACTACCTGAGATGGGAACTTCTATTATGAAACCCTCAACCATACAAGCCCCCGACCTTGAACTAAAACCCCTCCTGGACTCTCTCAAGTATATATTCCTTGGGCCAAATGATATGCTCCTTATAATCATCTCATCTGCACTATCTGAGGTGCAAAAGGGAGCCTTGCTTGACTGCTTATCAAGGCACAAGGAAGCCATATCTTGGACAATCGTTGATATTAAGGGTATAGACTCTACACTCTTCATGCCTCACATTTATACTGATCATTCTATCAAACCATTTTGAGACATGCAAAGACGTCTTAACCCTAACATGAGGGAGGTGGTTAACAAGGAGATTCTGAAGTGGTTGAACTCTGGGATCATATATCCCATCACAGATAGCAAATGGGTTAGTCCAATCCATGTGGTGCCAAAGAAGGCAAGCTTTATAGTAGAAACCAATGACCAGAGAGAACAAGTGGTGACCAGACCCTCAATTGGCTGGAGGGTCTGCATAGACTACTGCAAACTGAACAGTGCTACCCAGAAGGATCACTTTCCCTTTCCCTTTATTGATTAGATCATCAATAAATTGGTAGGGAACAAGTATTTCTGGTTTTTTGACGGATATTCTGGGTATAATCAGGTTACAGTCTTCCTTATCGACCAGGATAAGACATCTTTTACTAGTCCTTACGGCACTTTTGCATTCAGGTGTATGCCATTTGGATCATGTAATGCATTGGCAACCTTCCAGCAGGGTATGATGTCCATTTTTCCGGACATGATTGACGAGTGTGTCGAGGTTTTTATGGATGACATCTCCATTTATGACTCGTCTTTCAACTAGTGTCTCTTGCACTTAAAGAATGTGCTGAAGAGATGTAAGGAGACTGGTTTATTCCTCAGCTGGGAGAAAAGCCACTTCATGGTTGTTAGTCACTCTAAATCGGATTTTAAAATCAATGCGTTCCAGTATAAATTGAATCAGCGTAGAAAACAAATAATATTTATACTCGAATAGAAGTCTGAGGTTGAACACAGAGAGTAAGTGGAAAAATAGTTCTTAAGATTGCAATTCAAGCAAATATATGAGCAATTTATGTTTGTCGCTTTGAATCGGTATTTAAAAAGTATTGCGTTGTAGTATAGCCAAAAAAGCGTTCAAAACAGATATAATTTTATTACTTGAAAAGATTTCCGAGGTCGAACACAGGGAGCAAATTGGTATTTAGAAATCAAGATCACAATTTAAACTTGAAAGAAATTGCAATAGTAGTAGTATCAGAGTGCAAAAATATGGGAGTAAAATGGTGATGTAGATCACTAAATACTCCTACAATATCACCAAATGATTCAATGTAATTATGCAATGGTGCCTAGAATTAGTCGTCTAATTCCTTAATCAGACAACTTAAATGTCTGAGTTCTTTTTCTCTTTCTCTTCTCTGTCTTTCTCTACCTTTGTGAGCCCACTTCTTCTCTCTTCTCTTCTTCTTTAGCTTCTTCTTCATCTTTCTTCTCTTCTTCTTCTTTGTCTTCTTCTTTCTCTGTCTTTGGACTTCTCTTCCTTTAGATCTGCCTTCTGCCTTTGCTTCTTCTTTTCTTCCTTCTTGACTTTACCTTTCTTCTGCCTTGGCCCTGAGCTGTGCTGGCCTTCTCTTCTTCTTCTTCCCTTCTTCCTTTAGCCTTTCTCTTTCTCTAAATTTGACTAAGTGTCAAAGGTAAACTCCTCAGAGCAAAACCCCCCTTCCTCTGCGTAGCTCTCTTCTCTCTTTCTCTCTTTTCTATTTTAGAGCCGCTCTCTTAGAGCCTTTAACCAGTAGGGTAATCGGACATAACGCAGGCCCAGGTCTAGGCTCACCGGTGTGTGTGGTGAGCGAGGAGTGAATAGGTCGGGTAGTCAGGTCGTGGCCAGGTCCGCAGGTTATATCACGGACAAGTTCGTGAGAGGAGGGAGGAGGACCTCACCCTCAGTGTTGGAGGCGAAGAGCCTCTAACACTTTTTCCCTTTATGCGCACGAGGTTGGATTTCCACTTCTGAGGTGGGACTAAATGTCCCACCTTCCTTTTGCATGCACAACAGCAGATGGAGCTTCCAATTGGCGAGGCTGCAGAGGCTCTTGACTCCAATCAAAGGCCTGGAACCGCACACGAGAGTCTTCCACGTGTCCTAGGAATGTCTTTCTTGGATTGGCAATACCTGGAGGTGCAGCAAGCTTGCTTCAAGCTCGCCCTTCAATGGTGGAGGGGCGGTGAACCTGAAATCACAAGATTGGCCTTGCGGCCACGTCAAAATGTTCAGAAAGGGTCACTGGAGCACGACGGAGATGCTGGGGTGGTTGGCGTGGCGTGGGGGTGCCTGTGTGAGCGTGCCTATAGCACACTGTGTGCAAAGGTGTGGGTGTGTTCGATGAGGGGCGTGAGCGAGTGGCGTAGTGAGTTGAGTGAGGGGAAGTGTTCAGTGGAGTGTAGGGAAGCTTATGGGCTTGTCGACGAGGGTTGGGATGACCTATGGAGGTGGAGCAGCCTCGCCAGAGTTGATGGTCGGAAATGGCAGGGATGGAGGTGATGGAGGTCAGCAGTGGTCGGTTTGGAAGAATAAAGGGTGGCAAAGAACGTAGAGGGGAGAGGAAGCTTATCTGGGAGGTGAAGAGACGATGGGGGTGAGCGGAGGCGTCGTGTCTGGTGTGGCCGATGATGGAGACGAAGAGTGGCTCCGATGAGTGGAGATCAGCAAGAACGAAGAGAGGGAGACATTTGCGAGTACGGCCTAGTGAGGACATCGTCCGCAAAAATTCAACCCGACCCATCCACTCATCCAAATTTCTGTCTTAAGGAATGAACTAAGACCCCCTAGGTTACAATGAGGACATTGCAAATCTTAGGCATGGGGGGGTATGAAAGTGCAAAACTTGTAAGAAAAGGTTTCAAACAAAAAAAATTCACATATGCCAAAAATACCATAAAAATTAAAAAAATTTTTCGAAAAAGAATAAGAGGAAAAGAGAAGAAAATTTTGCGAAGGAGAAAAGAAACAAAATGAAAAAGGAGCACAAAATTATGAAAAAAAGTGATAGTCATTAGTAAGGAACTAAGGAATTAACCTAAGTTCTAGACCTCATTCAAGAAAAGTGCACAATAAGATTAGTAAAGAATGCAAACCTTAGGCATTCTTGAATAGACTCTTAGTACCCATTAAGATCTGGACACTCCTCAAGAGGTTGAGGAAAATGAAAAGCTGAAGTATTAGGTCTAAGGCTTAGGGAGTATTCGGCCTCGTTAACTAATTTTTGGTTTACGGGACTCAGTAACCTAAGCACCCTAATCTCACACACAGCCTGGTTCAGTAAGCGTAAAAATCAGAATCACGCAGAAGCGTCGCAAAAATCTGAAAAGAACACCTAGAATAGGAGCGGCCGACCAACACAAGTTGATTTGGACGAGTTCCCAGCGCGGAGAGGCGGGAAATCCCCTCGAAGATGCGTAACAAAATATCATCTCCTCGGTGCTTGTCTCTTAGGATATTTACATATCCTACTGGGGGCATGTAAGCACTCTGCTGGTTCAGATTCCATGGATGGCATTATCTCGAAGTGTCAATTGCCAGGGTCTGGATTCGGCCACGGAATACCATGGATGGGATTATCTCGAAATCTCAATAGCCAGGGTTCCGGGGGTTGCCATGGGCGGTGCTATCTCGAAGCATCGATCGCCAGGAACCCTTGGGGATTGATGATGGGAGCAAGGAATCTGATACAGACCGTGTTGAAAAGCCAATCCTAGGCTAGAACTAAAAAGAAAAAGAGAGAGAAAACTCTCCAAACAGAAAAACTTTCTATCTCTCTCTTACAAAACGCACTGCGAACTGAGCCAGGGCTAAAATCATTTCAAGCACGGGTGCTTTAACCACGAAGTCCAATAAACCTTAGGTTAGTTCTTGTGGGCCTTAAAAACCTTTGCTAAAAGACTGAGGCTAAGGCTAGACAGATTTGGATCTTGATTGGTACTAGAGTACCTTTTAGGCCTATGGTCAGCATTCTAACCTAATCTATGCTCAAATAAAAAAGGCACTTATCTAAAACTATTAAAAATTTCATGGTCTAGAACAAGGGTTGAAACCTTAAGTTTTTGCTAAGGGACTAGCAAAAGCTAGGCATGGGGGTATGATGAGAACCTCATCATGAGCCATAACTAGCTCATTTTGACCTAATACAAAGGATAAAAGCTCCTACATATCTCAAGGAAAGGCTTAACTCAGAGAATTCTGAGTTTAAGAAGAAAACAAGTCATAAGGGGTAAAAATGTAATTTTACCAGTATAATCTGCATACAGGGTAATTCAGGGCCCAAACATAGGTCAAAGCAGCTTAATAAGAATAAAAGTGGGATGAAATGATCTAGCGAGGGCTACAGCAATTCCAAGAAACTAAATGGTAATCTGTAACCCTAAAACAACCCACTTCAATTCACAAGGTTCGAGGCAAAGTAAAAATAGAATAAACCCTCTAAAATTCATAGAAAAATAATCTCTAGGGTTTAGAACCTTCAATTTGGCCTTCAGAACCCATTTTGACCTACATTGAGAACCATGCCCAATTAATAACTTAATTTGGGTTTTTGCGTAAATTGACCGGTCAAACAAGGTTTAATATAGAAATGAAATTCACCATCAGATTCCTTAGGTCCTAATTAGTCATGTATAAAAACTTGAGCCTAAGAAGAAACCTCCTTGACCGACTTTACACTTTGGTCCTCATATATTTACTCTTTGGCCCTCAACTTTTGAACCCTCGCATTTTGGCCCCTAACTCTCCTTCGTTCTTTGCGATCAGGTCCCCCCTGCAAAACCTGCCAGCACCATGCTCCGGCGACCTTGCGCGGAGCATGGCGCCGCGCAGGGTGAGGTGGGGGACCTGGCAAGTAAACCCGGGGTGCCCTGCGTCGTCAGCCGTCGCAGGGACAACCCCCTGGTCGTTATAACCCACCATACCGGCCGTGCGAACGCACGGACGGTATGGGTTCTTGTTTCCGGCCATCCTCCGGCGAAGGAGACACGTCGTCTCCCTCCGCCTTCCTCCCTGTTTGATCCCTATAAATACCCCCCGTTGCTCCACCGACCGGGGCAGCTTGGATCTGACGGAGAAAATCCCCAACTTTCCTCTCTTCTCTCTCCGGCAGACGCTCACCAGCTCCGGCGGTTCCTCCCCCTTCTCCTCTTCGCTCTGCCGCAATACCAGCAGCAGAGACTTCCTCCCCTGCTCTTCCCGCGCCACGCCGCACCCAGCTGGCGCCTCTCCGGCACTCCACTCGCCGCCGCCCCTTTCCCTGAGCATCGTCTTCTCCGGCGACAGTCGATACGACTGTCGCCCTGTTCCTCCCCCTTCGTCCCTGCAAGTAAGTTAGAACTATTTCCCTTCTTCTCCTCTTTCTTTCCCCGGTTCCAATTTGTTTAATTACGCCCTTGACCGACCCTGACCATCGTCACCCCCTTCGACTCCGGCCACCCCCCGGCGAGATGTTCCCATCACTCCACAGCCTCACACACCTCGCCGACCCTCACCGCACCTCCGCCTCATCACACTGAGCACCCCCCACCCCTTCACTGCCACTCCACACCTCCGTAACGCTTCCCCCAACAAACCCATCCTCCGACCCACAGTCCGACCTAGGGCAGCCCTTGCACGCCGCCCCGCGCCTCGCCACCACCCACACGAGCTTCGCCGCACCCTGGCGAAGCTCTTGGCACTTTCTGATTAGGCCGAGAGGCCATTTTCTTGTGAACAGGTCACCCGACCTCCGCCGCCATTGCCGTGCAGGAGGAACTGCTTCCGCCTGCAGCTACAGGCGCGCCACGCTCAGCGCTACGCCCAGATTCAACTCCCAGGCCTTGCGAGGCGTTCCGACAAAACACCAGGCTCGCAGCTAAGGCAGAAGGCTTCGCGTGACGCCGCGATCTCCCGCTGATTTCCCCGCTGCGGGCGCGCAATTGAGGTGGGACATTTAGTCCCACCTCGGAAAAGCCTGAAGAGGCGCAGCGATATAAGATGCAAAAGTGCTGGAGGCTTACTGCCTCAGCACACGGGGTGAGGTCCCCTTCACCCGCCCGGTTACCCGGTCTCGTCCACGCTCACGCCCCGCGGACCTGACCCGACCCGACCCGACTTAAGACTGACCTGCACTCCTCGCCCACCACGCACGCCGGTGGGCCTGGACCCGGGCCTGACCCGAACCCGGTTACCCGGCAGCTCTGGGAGAGCTTTCCCAAGAGTGGTTTCAGAGAGAGAGAGAGACGCGGGGGGGGAGGGTAGAGTAGGTTTTGCCTCTGACGAAAAACTCTGAAGTGTGCAGGCACAGGCGAAGAAGAAGACCCGCGGAAGAAGAAGGAAGCTGACTGTAGCAACAGGTAGTTTAAGTCGTCTGATTTGGAAATCAGACGACGGCCTGAAGGGAAAAGAAGAAAGAAGGAGGGGTGACGTCCCTGGCTGAAAAAGAAAAGAAGAAGCTGACACTTAGCCGCAGGGAGGAGAAACAAGAAGAAACTCTAAAGAAGAGGCTGAGCAAGGCAGAAGAAGAGGAAAGGCTGCAGAGAAGAAGTACAGCAGAGCCAAGGAAGAAGAAACCTTCACAGAAGAGACTGCAGAAAAAGAAGAAGAGAGGCCAAGACAGAAACCAAGGAAGAAGAAGAAGGAGATCTGAAGAAAGAAAGAGGAGCATCACCTCTGCAGAACAAAGAAGAAGAAGGAGATCTGAAGAAAGAAAGAAAGAAGAACATCACGAGGAGAAAACAAAGAGAACAACAAATTCTTTCCCTCTCTCTTTCTTTATTTTGTAAAAGAAACATGTATATCTCTAGAATACAACTTGCTCCCTGAGTTCGACCTCGGGAACTCTTATTTTCCGAGTAAAAAATTTATATATTTGAAATGTTGGTAATAACTGGCTATACTACAACGTTATAACAATAAAACCCGGTTGAACCAACGACTTCAGTCCCTGGCAATCGATGCTTCAGGATAGCACCGCACATGGCAACCCCTAGAACCCTAGATTTCAAGATTTTGAGATAATCCTGCCCATGACGTCTGTAGCTAAATGTAGACCCTGGCAATCGACATTTTGGGATAATGCCGTCCATGGCATGTGAGCCAGCACAGGGTGCTTACATGCCCCCGGTAAGATATATAAATACCTTAGGAGACAAGCATCGAGGAGACGATATGTTATTGCGCATCTTTAAGGGGAATTTCCTACCTCTCCGTGCTGGGAACTCGTCCAAATCAACTTGTGTTGATCAGCTGCTCCTAATCTAGGCGACTTTTTCAGAATGATTTAAACGCATTTGTGTGATTTTGATACTTATGTGCACTGAACCAGACTGTGTGTGGAATGGGGTGCTTAGGCTATCGAGTCCCGCAAACTGGAGGTCAGCTAACGAGGCTGAATACTCTCTAAGCCTTAGACCTAATACTTAAGCTTCGCATTTTCCCAAACCTATTAAGGACTATCCAGATCTTAGCGGATACTTGAATTTTTAAGCCTAGGAGTATAGCCCAAGAGGCCTAAAATCAGCGTTCCTACTAATCACTTATGTGTTTCATTAGCACTTTTTTCCTTTCATTTTCTTTTTCTTGATATGGTCTAGAACTTAGTTAATTCCTTAATTTCTTACTAATGACTTTTTCTTTTTCTTTTCAACTTGTTTTCCTTTTTGACATTTTTAACTTCTCCCCTTTTTCTCCTCAAGATTTGTATGGCCTCAAAATTTTCTCTACTCTCATTTTTTTATTCTTTTTCAAGAATTTTTTCATTTTTTCGGTATTTTGGGAATATGTGATTTTTTTTTATGAAACCTTTTCTTGTGAGATGATTTTCATGGTGTTTTGCACTTTCATACCCCCTCATGCCTACGATTTGCAATGTCCCCACTGTAAATTAGGTGGGTTCGAGTTCAGCTTAGATCATTCATTAGAACAGGTTCTAAGTGGGCGAACGGGTCGAGATGATTGTTTGTGAACGATTTCAAGCTCGGGTACGGGTACCTGAGGTGGGGTCGACTGTTCTAATGGATGAACCCTAAAGTGCAATATGAATTCAACATAGGAATGTTAAGAAAGGTTTCAGGTTTTTCAAAAATGGTGGGTTGCCTCCTGTTAATCGTTGAGTTTTACGCCATTGGCTGGGCGTAATGAGCACAGTGAGAATGGAGGGTAAAGGATGTCTCAGCCAAATTTGTATCGTAAGGTCAATGAACGGTTTAAGTCTCTAACAATTCACGACGAAAGGTTCTAAATCATGGTTGAGTGGACTGATCTCGATGGCTCCATTTCCAAAGATTCGTCGGACGAGGTAAGGTCCGATCCATTTCGATCTAAGTTTTCCTTGGAATAGTTTGAGCTTGGCATCAAAGAGTAGGACTTTTTGATTAGGGTGAAAGATCTTTTTGGATATGTGCTTGTCGTGAAAGGCCTTAACCCTCTCTTTGTAAATTCGCGAGTTCTCATACGCGTCGTGGCATAATTCATCAATCTCGCTCATTTGAAGCTTTCTGTGGGTTTTTGCCTTAGAAAGATCTAGATTATAGTTTCGTACCACCTAATAGGCTTTGTGCTCCAATTCAACAGGGAGGTGACATGCCTTCCCGTACACTAATATGAAGGGAGACATACCTAATTGGGTTTTGTGGGCGGTCCTATAAGCCCACAAATCTTCTGAAAGTCAGGATGACCAGTCTTTCCTGTCAGGTCGAATAGTAACCTGGAGGATTTTCTTGATCTTTTGATTTGATAGCTTAGCTAGACCATTGGTTTGGGGGTGATAATGAGTAGAGATTCGTTGTGACACCCCGTATTTGGTCATCAGTGACCTAAACTTAGCATTAGTGAAATGGGTCCCTCCATTAGAGATTATAGCATGTGGAATCCTGAACCGAGAAAAGATGTTCTGCTGAATGAATTTGATAACCACTTTATGATCATTGGTTCGGGTCAGAGTGGCTTCGATCCATTTGGACACGTAGTCAACAGTGAGTAGAATGTACTCGAAGCCGTCCGAAACAGGAAAGGGTCATGCTGGAGTGATTGTATGCCCTATAGTGATTGTATGCATCTTTGAAAATCGTGGGCAAATAGAAGCCGCACTGGAGGGCTTTCACTGCGGTTTATGACCTAAGAAGTGTCCACCGCATCTTGGTCATGGTAGAAGGACAAGATGCCTTAAATTTCTGCTTCCGAGACACATCGTCGAATGATTTGATCAGCACCGATGCGGAAAAGATACGGTTCTTCCTAGAAGTAATACTTGGCATTGGAAAGCAATTTGTCCTTCTTGGCCTTCGGCCAATCGAACGGGATCTGATGTGATGCTAGGTAGTTTATTAGATCAGCAAACCATGGAAGTCCTGTACTAATAGTCAGGAGGTGCTCATCCGGAAAATGTTCCGTAATGGGTCTGCAAGGGTTAATAATATCAAAAGGAAGGAAAAATAAGTGATCAGCTACCACGTTCTATTTTCTTGCCTTATCGCGAATCTCGAGGTCAAATTCTTGCAACAGCAAGATCCAGCAAATTAGTCGAGGTTTCACGTCCTTCTTCGCAAGGAGTTGCCTCACAGCTATGTGATCAGAGAAATGATAACACGAGAACCCAGAAGATATTATCTTAACTTTTCCAGGGCAAATACTACAGCTAGTAGCTCTTTCTTAGTAACTGTGTAGTTATGCTGAGCCTCGTCAAGTGTCTTGCTAGCGTAGTAGATGACCAAGGGTTTCCAGTCAATTTTCTGCCCAAGTACCGCTCCTACAGAGAAGTCAGATGGATCGCACATGATCTCAAAGGGTTGAGACCAATCAGGGGACTGTAGGATCGGAGCTTGGGTAACTTGATCATGTAGGGTTTCAAATTCTTGAGTGCATTCCTTGGAGATTTCGAAAGGAACATCCTTAGATAGTAGAGTAGTCAGGGGCCACACGATCTTTGAGAAATCATGAATGAATCGATGGTAAAAATCGACGTGCCCCAGAAAAGATCGGATGTCCTTGATCGAGCTAGGCATAGGGAGTTTGGAAATCAGATCCACCTTGGCACAATCGACCTGGATGCCTTTTTCTGATATGAGATGTCCTAGGACAATTCCTTCAGGCACCATGAAATGGCTCTTTTCCCTGGAAGGAACCGGATTCACGTCAATGCACCTCCTGAGGATTTGGATCAAGTGCAGGAGGCAATCGTCAAATGATTCACCAAACACTGAAAAGTCAACCATGAAGACTTCCAGATAATCACCTACCATATCTGAGAATATGACAAGCATTCACCGCTGAAAAGTAGCGGGTGCATTGCAGAGATCGAGCGGCACCCTTCGGAATGTGTACGTCCCAAAGGAGTAGGTGAAAGTGGTCTTTTCTTGGTCCTTAGGATGGATTGCCACCTAGTTATAACTGGAGTACCCATCCAAAAAGTAGAAGAACCTATTTCCCGCTAGTTTCTCGAGGATCTGATCAATAAACAGTAGTGGGAAATGATCCTTCTTTATGGAGGTATAGATGCGGTATGTGCAGTAAGAGGGGCTGATGCCAGTCAAATCATCGAGAGTCCATTCAATGGCTCTTTGATGTTGCTGGAGAATAGTAATCAGATGAGATTCCTGATCAGGTGCGAGTCTGGAATTGATAATCACAGGAAACGTTTGATTGGAACCCAAAAAGACGTACTTTAGATGCACGGGAAGAGGCTTAAGTTCCAAAATAGGGTTATCAGCAGCAGTGGGCGATTCAAGGTGTGTGTCAAGAGCAAGGGAAGGAGTAATGGGTGTGTATAGGTTAAGTTTGTACTCCTTTGATTGCGGGTTTTGATCCTCTTGTGGTTGATCAGAAGCAGTAAGGTTTTCCTTAATATATGGATCGTCAACTACAACCTTCACATATTTTCTTTATAACTCTGTAATTAATCCCTTGTTGGGATTTAGAAATGTCAATCTTTAATGTCTGGTTCCTAAATTTCAGTTCAATTTGACCCTCCTCACAATTTATGTTGGCCCTAGCAGTGGCCAGAAAGGGTGTCCCTAATATGATTGGTGTGTTCCTCGGATTTTCTGGAGCATCCATATCTGAGACTACAAAGTCCATCGGGAAAAAGAAATCCCGAACCCTAACAATGACATCCTCAAGAACTCCTTTAGGTGACTTAATAGATCGATTTGCCATCTGCAATGTCACCTCTGTCGGTTTGAGCTCAGATTCCTCAAGATGGTCAAGTAGGGATGTAGGTATTAGGTTTATGGAGGTTCCTAGATCCAATAAAGCTCTATCAAATTGAATATCACCAATTGTACAGGAAATCAGGGGAGTACCTGGGTCTTTTGCCTTAGGTGGTAGTTTGCTTAAAATTACAAAGCTGGCTTGCTTTGACAATACGATTGGGCTCCCACTTTTGGTTCGCGGCTTACACTTAGGTGTACACACGTCTTTAAGAAATCGTGCGTAGGCTGGTACGTGGCTTGGGTTAGCACTACCAGGCTGAAAGTGGTTTGGGTAAGGTGGGTCATGTGTTGTTTTGCCACTATGAGTTGTAACTGAATTTAGTCTTGCCTGATTTTGGTTTGGTGTGGGTAAAATAGGTGGCTGTTGCTGAAATCCTGAGTATGATGTCGAAGCTTCCATCTCGTCGGGCGATGGAGAAGAAGGGGCCTAATAAATCATGTGGGCTTAGCCCCAATTTGGGTTCATAACGTGCCTCTGGTTTGGCACGTTATTCAGATTCAGCAGAGGTTGCAAAGTCAGTGTGCCAGGTTGGCGGGAATTTGCCATCTGGGCGAGTTGATTGCGAACCTCTGTGATCTCGTCTTTATGCTATTTTTACATCGCCACATTTATCTTTTGAATGTCAACCAGAGTTTGAAGGATGAGGGTCATTTGATCTGTCTGAGTTGGCCCAAATTGATAGGTAGGGTTGGGTCAAGGCTGAGGTGGCTGATATGGATGAGGAGCTTGTGGACGGGGTTGATATGGTGGTCTCTGATTTTGATTATTTCCCACCCATAGGAAATTGGGATGATTCCGCCATCCAGGGCTATAGGTATTAGAGAATGGGTCATTCTAGATGGCATTGAGGTCCTTGCAGGTCTGAGGAACCTTAGAAAAGTCAGAGTACAAGGGTTCAGAGTTCTCCCAACTAGAGTATGTAGGATTGGAGTTTCCTTCGGTCATAGAGTTAGACGGGGGTGGATATGGGTCCATCCCCTGAGAAGATCGGTGATAGATGTTATGCACTGATGAGAACACCATCATGTGCCCTAACTAGCTCATTTTGACCCAATGAAGAGAGTAAAAGCTCCTACATAATCAACTAGAGGTCATAATTCACTGAATAACCTTTCTGATAGAAAAATAAGAAACTAAGGGCAAAACTGAAATTCTACCAATGCAGTACAACAATGGGTTTTTTTAAGGGCTAAACAAAGGTCAAAGGGTCTTAATAAGATAATAAGTGGGTTGGATCAGACAGAAAAGGATTTGTGTGCACCTTGTGAATTAAATGACTTCTTGAAACCCTAAAACAGACCCACTTGATTAACCAAGGTTCTGGTTAGGATAAAATTCACCTAAACTCTCTAAAAATCATAGAAAAATATTCTCTAGGGTTTATAACTTTCAATTTGGCCATTGGAACCCATCTTGACCTAGAATGGGGTCTCAGATAAATATTTGCCCTAAATTGGGTTTTTGCATAAATTTCCTAGTCAAACATGATCAAACCCAAAATCCAACTTTACCATTGAACTCCTTAGGTCCAAATTAGATTTGTACCAAAATTTGGACCCAAGATGAATTTGCCTTGACCTAGTTTGCAAAAAGGTTCAGCCTGATTACATTTGTACCCCTATCTTTCAAAGATCTTTGCAAAAGGGTCCCTAGTTTCCTCATCATTTTCACAATTAGGTCCCTCCGCCATTATAGCAGAGGAATCCTTCTCCAACAAGCTTTGGAAGGTGGTTTCTTCCTGATTACTCAGAGAATCTCCTTTAAAATTGGAAGGGAGATTCTTTGAGAAAATCCCTCCAAAGTGAACCCAGTTTGATGCCCTAATTTCTTCCCAATCTCTCATGTGAATGCATGAGAGATTTGCGTCTCTTTTGAGTTTCCTTCTTCGACTTGCATACCTTGCTTGTAAGCTTGGCTTCCAAGCATAAATCCCCCTCCAGAGATCTATTTAAGAAGCGCCAGATCCAACTGCATTTCCCAAGCTTGAATTCGATCAGAAACCCCCTCAAATTCTTCTCTCCTCCTCCGGCCGATTCTCTCTTCAGGCTCTGGTGACCTTCCTTGCTCTCTCTCGTTGTCTGACCACAATACCAGTGGCAGGCTCTTCCTCCTTGCATTTGTCCACGTCGCGCAACACCTGCCGACACCCTTGTCTCCCCTTCATCCTCGCCGATTGTCTCTCTCTGAGCGCCTTCATCTTCGACGTCGACAGTACGCGCCTGATGCCATCTTCATCTCCCCTTCATCTCCTAACATCCCAGATAAGTTCCCTTCTCCTTCTACTTTCTTCTCCACTTTTTATTTCCCTAAACCAACCACTACTGCCCTCCATCACCCTCCTCTCCTTCATCTCCGGCCACCACCTTCGGCGAGGCCGCTCCACCTCCACAGGCCATCCCATCCCTCTCTGACAAGTCCATAAGCTTCCCCTCACTACACTGAACATTTCCCTCTACTTCACACACCACTCCACTCACTCACGCACCTCACCGAACACACCCACACCTTCACACACAGTGTGCCCAAGGCACGCTCGCACAGGCGATGTCATGACACGCCAACCACCATAGCACATTCGCCGTGTCTCGACGAAGCTTTCTGAGCAATTTGATATGGCTGCGAGGCCATCTTGGTGATTTCAGGTACAGGCGTCCTCCGCCATTGGTGACCAAGCTTGAAGCAGGCTTGAGGTCGCTCCAGGTTTCGCCAGCTCCATGCTCCTGTACCAAGCTACGCGGAACACTCTTGTGCACGACTCCAGGCCCTCAATTCCAGTCGAAGGCCATAGCAACTGCTGCAATTGGAGGACCACCTCTGCTGCGAGTGCACGCGAAGAAGGGTGCGCGGATAGTCCCTCCTCAGAAAGTTTTGAGGCTGCGCACCCGCATAAGTTGAATTCATGCCAATAGCTATTTGCCTCCAAACCACGGAGTGAGGTCCCTCTCACTCGACCGACCCGATCTCGTCTGCGCTCACGCCCAACGGACCTGGCTGACTCGACCTGACCTGTACTCCTCGCCCACCACCGCACGTCGGTGGGCCTGGTCCCGAGTACGTACCCCACCTAATTACTTGAATACGTGTGGCTCTTGGAGAGCGGAACCTAAGAGGGAAAGAGAGGAGAGTGCGCGCGGGTAGGGGGTAGGTTTTGCTACAGGCTGAAGAGGAGGAGAAGCGAAGCTGAAGAAGAAGAAGGAGAAGCTAAGAACAAGGAGAAGCTAAGGGCCATGACAGAGAAAGGCAGAGAAGGAAGAAGCTGAAAGAAGGTAGAAGGCAGAAGTTAGAGAAAGAAGAAGAAAAAGCCAACGAAGAAGAAGGAAGAAGAAGACAGAAGCCAAAGCCAAAGAGAAAGAAGAGAAGAAGGAAGAAATAAGAAGAGCCGCAGAAGAGAAGCAGAGAAAGAAGAAATCAGAAGGAGCACCGTAGCATCAGTTTAAGTCGTCTGATTTACAAATTAGATGTCCAATTTGAGTTTAATTTATATACATTGAGTTCTTTAGTGTTTTGTGCTCTACATTTACTCCCATATTTTTGCACTTTGATACTGATATTATTGCATATTCCTTTAAATTCTAAATTGTGATCTTGATTTCTAAACACAAATTTGATCCCTGTGTTCGATCTCAGACTTCAAATTCGAGTAATAAAATTATATCTGTTTTGAACACTTTTTCGGCTGTATTACAACACGATACTTTCAAATACCACTCAGCGCTCACAAACATGCACAGCTTCCCGCCCAGAGGGCGGCTGTGCGAATGGGTTTTGTGCAGAGGTGGCTTACTGCAGATGTCGAGTTAGCTCATCCACCTTCTTCTCAATGATAGAGCCCTCGTCCAAACTACTGGCCATCAATTCCAAGTTGACGGATGAGGATAGGCCCTGCGTCTCGTGTACTCTTGGATTCGTCGATGTGAGGGCATTCGTCTGGTTGAATAAGCCCATGGAGTCATTGTTGATGGAGTTCTCACACATATTCTCGAGAATCTCCCACACCGTGTCTTCATGTTGACTCATGATATTTCCTCCGCAAGTTGCATTAATGAATAAACAGATATCTTCATGGAGTATCTGGTAAAAAGACTGGGCTTGTTCCCATTTAGGAACTTTGTGATGTGGGCACTTCCGCATGAGATCCAGGAAACAATCCCATTCCTCGTGAGGTGGTTCTCCAGGCTGCTGTGTGAAGTGTGTGATCTGGTGTTGTAAAGCATTCGTCCAACTAACTGGGAAGAACTTTTTCAGAAATTTGGATTGTAGTTCAGCCCATGTGTTGATTGGATGTGTTTGAGTCTGATACCAGTGAGATGCTTTGTCCATGAGAGAGAAGGAGAACATCTTCATGAGAAGAATATCCTGATTTTGGACATTTGACCCGAAGGTCTGTGCCAGATACTTGAGTTGTTTGATGTGCTGGAAAGGATCCTCGTAATTGAGCCCATGAAATTTTAGAATAGCATGAATCATGTTGGGCTTGAGTTCAAAATCAGGACCTCTAGCCAAGATTTGGACTCGAGGTTCGATCGCCACCGCAATGGGATTGTAGTGATCTCGCATCATAGGACGCTGCCGTAGATTCACAAAGGCTTGGAATAAATCATTAAGGCGCTGAAGTTGGTTCTCAAGGTTATTCTCTTCTTTTGCGGGTTGTGCCACGATGATGGAAGAAGGAGAATTGGGTTCAAATGAATCAGAGGAGATGTCTATGTGATGGGGTTACTACACAAACACAGAAGTCGAGGCCTGGCCTCGACGGGAGTGAATAACTAAAGGAGGCCTCAAGGATGGTCTTAAGGACATCCTACCGAACATGCACCAATGGTTTGGATGAGAGTAGAATGTGATGGACCCAATCAAGACACCCAAAAACTTTGGATGACTATAGAGGTTCCGGGTGGATAATACCCCTTAGTCAGAAAGCCGTCCACCTGAGAAATACCTGGGCAGCCAAAGAGGGAGAGTCTCGCAAAGATCCCTACATGGTAGAGCGCCCCCACGAGTTACAGGGTTTCCCCCACCCGACCTCTCTTGTTACTGATGTTCCAGGTAGACCAGAATGGGGGCTTGACCTCTTAAGTCTACTAGGTTTATTAAAGAGTAAGGGTGCTTAAGATTTCACTTGAGCTTTAAATGTATTGAGTGCAAAAAGTGACCTAATTTCAAGGTTGGTTGACCCAATATGGTCGGTCAACTTCACCTATTTGTCCTTTGAGAAGTTTTAGGTCCCTTCTTTTAGGATTCAAGTGAGATTAAGAGCCTGAATTTTAGGGTTTGCTTGAATAAATTACTTCAACCAAGGCTTAGGCACACATCATTTTGGAGAGTTGATTCTTGCTTATGAAGGTGTGTCTCTAAAACCCTAAATTGAAATCCTTAATTGGCTCTAATTTTGGTCCAATTTAATTTGGCAAATGTGATATCTAGGGCTCAATCAAGAAAGTGGTAGCCCTAGTTACCTTAAATGGGTGCACAAATCAAATTTGTTGTTGAAATCAAATCAGGCAACTTGATGAATTAGCTAAGAATGAAAAGCAAGAAACCTTAATTGATTTTATCCTTTTTTCCTTTTCAGAATGAGGGGTTTAAGAGAGAAAGTAATCAGAAATTACCTCCCCTGGCGTGTTTGATGTGCAGTTGTCTTTTCTTTGAATCTTCTCCTTGAAATAGTCACAACAAAAAGAAATATATCAAGTTAGTACCAAATTATGAATTGTAATCAAGAATTCTAAATTGCTTGTTGCTCCCCAGCAACGACGCCTAAATGTTTGTCGTGCTGAATCGGTATTTAAAAAGTATTGAGTTGTAGTACAACAAAAAAAGCGTTCAAAACAGATATAATTTTATTACTCAAAAAGATTTCTGAGGTCGAACACAATGAACAAATTGGTATTTAGAAATCAAGATCACAATTTAAACTTGAAAGAAATTGCAATAGTAGCAGTATCAGAGTGCAAAAATAAGGGACTAAAATGCTGATGTAGATCACCAAATACTCCAACAATATCACCAAATGATTCAATGTAAATATGCAATGGAGCCTAGAATCTGTTGTCTGATTCCTTAATTAGATGACTTAAATGTCTGAGTTCTTTTTCTCTTTCTCTTCTCTGTCTTTCCCCGCCTTTGTGAGCCCACTTCTTCTCTCTTCTCTTCTTCTTTGGCTTCTTCTTCTTCTTCTTCTTCTTCTTCTTCTTTCTTCTTTTCTTCTTTCTTTGTCTTTGGCCTTCTCTTCCTTAAGATCTTACTTCTGCCTTTGCTTCTTCTTTTTCTTCCTTCTTGACTTTACCTTTCTTTTGCCTTAGCCCTGAGCTATGCTGGCTTTCTCTTCTTCCCTTCTTCCTTCAGCCTTGCTCTTTCTCTGAATTCGACTAAGTGTCGAAGGTAAACTCCTCAGAGAAAAACCCCCCTTCCCCAGCGTATCTCTCTTTCTCTCTTTTCTATTTCAGAGCTGCTTACCGAGAGCCTTTAACCAGTCAAGTAATCGGACCTAACGCAGACCCGGGTCCAGGCTCATCAGCGTGTGTGGTGAGCAAGGAGTGAATAGGTCGGGTAGTCGGGTCGTGGCCAGATTTGCAGGTTATATCGCGGACGAGTCCGTGAGGGGGGGAGGAGGACCTCACCCTCAATGTTGGAGGTGAAGAGCCATTAACACTTTTTCCCTTTATGTGCATGAGTTTGGCTTTCCACTTTTGAGGCGAGACTAAAGGTCCCACCTTCCTTTTGAGCGCACAGCAGCAGATGGAGCTTCCAATTGGCGAGGCTGCAGAGGCTATTGAATCCAATCAAAGGCCTGGAACTGCACACGAGAGTCTTCCGTGAGTCTTGGGAATGTCTTCCTGGGATTGGCAGCACCTGGAGCTACAGTAAGCTTGCTTCAAGCTCGCCCTTCAATGGCGGAGGGGTGGTGAACCTAAAATCGCAAGATTAGCCTTGGGGTGACGTCAAAATGTTCAGAAATAGTCGCTGGAGCACGGCGAAGATGCTGGGGTGGTTGGCGTGGCGTGCGTGCATAGGGCACACTATGTGCAATGGTGTGGGTGTGTTCGGTGAGTGGCATGAGCGAGTGGCACGGTGAGTGGAGTGAGGGGAAGTGTTTAGTGGAGTGCGGGGAAGCTTATGGGCTTGTCAGTGAGGGTTGGGATGGCCTGTGGAGGTGGAGCAGCCTCGCCGAAGTTGATGGTCGTAGATGGCAGGGAAGGAGGTGATGGTGGTCGGCAGTGGTCGACAGGGATGTGCAAACGTCTGATTAACCTAAAATGTCTATTAATGCATGTTCTTAGTATCACATTAGCATCATACGTTGTAAATAGTGAATAACATGCATAATCATGCAATTAGATCAAGTTGTATAAATTATATAGTAATTGTCTCCTTTTTATGGTCAGTGACAGGGCGACTTTTTATCGGGGCCTCGGATCAAAGATTCAACCGTACGGATCTGATTAGGGTGACGATTGGAGTTTAACAACTCCAAGATCGCCCTAATCGAACATCCGTAGCACCAGATAGAGATTGAGGAACCTTAAAGAGCAAGGGCCAAGATGGTGTTAATCCTCATCTTAGACGACAAATCCAATTGCACGGATGGGTTCGGATCGATGATCGCAGCCTAACTGCGTGAAAATCGATCCAATCTAACACCCGTGGCACCATCTACATCACTCATAAGATGGACGGCCTAGATGGCACCATGTGGCACCATCATAGCCGCCCAACACCGACCGCAGCTCTTCTTCACCCATTCGACAAATCTCAGCCGTTGGATGCCCATCCAACGGCCGAGATCCCACCATGCCATCACTCATCCAACGCCCTCCTCTTCTGAAAGCGCATGCAATGCTTGATCTCGACCATCGGAAGAAGATCCAATGGCCGAGATCGGTCGTGGACTAAACTCCCCACGCGACACGAACGCATACTCAGTGCAGCGGTCGAGCACACTGCGCGAGCACGTGACGCGCATTCAAGCCCGCATTCGTTGCGAGCGGGCACGCAATTAGAGCCGCGTGATGAAGGTCCATTGGCGGAGATAGAGCGATAGCGCCCATGCGAGATCAAACGCGTGGCACTTATGCGCGATCGCATGTGGGCGCACGGCGTGGGCGTAGGCAGTTTAAGCCATTCGATCTCTTGATCGGACGGATGAGAGCGCGCGAACGTGCGCGAGCATTGAAAGGCATGGAGGCGAGGGGGCGCGCGAGCATCGCACACGTTGGCCACGTTTGTTTTTCAAGTTGTAATGTCCAAAATGCCCCCACTCCTTGCAACTATAAAAGGGGACCCCTTCCATACGGATTTCTCATCCCTTCATTCTCCTCTCTCCCTCTCCAAAGCTCAAGAGAAGCTTGTCCCACACCCAGGATGCTCCTCAAGAGCTAAAACCAAGTTTTCACCTCCGTTCTGGAAGCGGATCCTGCAACGACGACGACGACGTGCTACCTCATTCCCATTCCTCCTACTTCGACCTCTTTCTTTCCGCTCCGTTCCTCATCTTCCAGGTGTTGTCTCGTCTGCCTCGTCCTCCAAACGATCGTCGAGGAGGATAACTTCTCTCTCCCATTCCTTTTACTGCTTTCTAGAGTAGACTTTTCCTGCTTTCTAGTTGTAATAATTTCTCGCTTTCTAATGTAATCATTTCTCGCCTTCTTAGTTGTAAAAACATTTTGCAATATCAAGTGAATGTTCTCTCTCTCTCTCTCTTCTTGTCTATATTGATTTCCTTGTGATTATTCCACCCTACAAACAAAAACACAAAAAAATATAATTGCGAATTTTGATCGACGTAGCCTCCCTAAGTTCGACCCGGGATTTATTTACAGATTTTTCGGTATAAATTTTATATGTTGAATGGATTTCTTTGCTACTCGAACTACACGACAGGTTTTCAAAACCAACTCCGATAGCGTAGCCTTTCGACGTTCAACATTTTGGCGCCGTTGCCTGGGAGGCAACGATTTTCCGATCTTTTTTTCGCATTTCACGCACCTTACTGTCTTCTAACTTGCTTTCTCTTGTGTCTATTATTTTGCAGATACCTTTATCAGGGAATCGTCAAGCGGTAGATTGGAGTAAAGTGCAGTTGAAGACGACTGTAAGTGCTCCCCATTCTTCCCCATCCATAGATTTCAATTCATCACATTAAATTCAAATTCCAATTAACCTAGGTGTTTGCATAAATCCTAGGATTAGTTTTGTTGTTTGGATTTACACTCACATTCATTTTACCCTCTTATATAAAAAAAAAAACAAAAAGATATTTTTGTAGGGTAATTCAACATACACACAACATACACCCACATTCAAGGCACTTAACCTAATTGATTTTCTTCTACTCAATCGGATTATGATCTGTGGAATCGGTACACACAAATCAACACATAAAAGAGTAGAAATCATTCTAGGTTAATCATTTTTGTGTGCCTAACTCAGTGGTGCAATTGTGGCCAATTGTTTGAGTTGTTTAGGCTGCACCACACAACATAAAATCAACTCACCAAGTAGCTTCCTCTTAGGGTTTTCAATCTAGGTTCATACCAATCACAAATAATATTGCTTGAAAACCCTAGTTGTGCACGCACTTACACATACTCAATTGATCATTAAGGGCACAGTCCATTTTAAGGGCCCACCACATTCCATAAGCACTACATTCCCAGGACTCAATAAAATTGAGTAGACGTTGGTCTTAAGGACTGATTCGCTCTTTGGGGCATAGTCTGAGATTATTTACGATTAATCTGCTTGTAATGATCAATCTGATGTCTAACTAGGGGAGTAGCGTCAAACGATTGTGGCTGGAGGGTACACTAGGAACTGGAGGCACAAGCTGAAGGAAGAACCTTCTCCCTAGTCCCTCCTTCTAACTGGTTGGATTGAGCAGACACAAGTAGAGTAAATCGTTCATAATCTTAAGGTGGGTTCTGAGAGTTTGTAGATCCTTAGGCTACCCCACTTAAGGGCAGGTTTGTTTTGTTGTGC
This sequence comes from Thalassia testudinum, assembly GCA_037157565.1. Taxonomy (NCBI): domain Eukaryota; kingdom Viridiplantae; phylum Streptophyta; class Magnoliopsida; order Alismatales; family Hydrocharitaceae; genus Thalassia; species Thalassia testudinum. Next base: position 36,844,955 of record JAZHRO010000012.1, on the reverse strand, counting down.
TATAGGGTTCTTATCCCTAGTCTTTCCGACTTTTTCCTAGTTTATGCTGGGAAGAAGGTCATTGAATCCCCGATTGGAAGGACTATTAGAGTATTCTAGGAGGCGTATATTCGATTTTGGCCAAATTGATCCCATGGTTGATCAACAGCCTCATCTGCCGTAGGATCCACAGGAGGTATTTTGAAGGCAGCTGGAACAAATGCAGAGAATGCAAGAATGGTTCCAGAGAATGCAGGGCACTCAGCCCTTGAAGGATTTTTATGATCCTTCCAATTACGGGGAATGTCCCGGCATCTAGATTCCTGCCGGAGACGTAGAAATCAAGCCCTAGGTGTTAAGCCTGATCAAACATTTTCATGGGCTTGGCTCTGAAGACCTGTTTCAGCACTTGGAGGACTTGACCACTGTGGTCCAGATCACCAAGGCTTGAAATGTGAATGAGGAGAAAATGATCATGAGGCTCTTCCCCCACTCTCTTAGGGATAAAGCCGCTCATTGGTACAGGATTATAGGAAGACCAATTGCAACTTGGAATGAGTTGAAATCGACCTTTTCGAAGAAATTCTTCCCTGTCAGATGTACCAATGCTTTGAGATAGGCAATCACTACCTTCACCCAGCGGTCGGAGGAGTAGTTTCGTGTTGCCTGGGAGCGATTTCAGGACCTATTGCGGAGGTGTCCACACCACGAGGTGTTGAAATAGCAACTCGTGCAGATTTTCTACCACGGGTTGACTGAGCAACTCATAACTCACGTGGACACTTCTTGCGTAGGCAATTTCCTCAACAAATACGCAAATAGTGCGCACGATTTGTTTGAGGAGATGAGTGAGAATTCGATTAATCATGACTCCATGGATACTTTTAACTGGTCCTAGCAGCCCAGATCGAATGTTAATGAAGTCTACGACTCTCATTCATTTGATATGGAATTGGTTTGTAATAAACTTGATAAGGTGGACTTGGTTGCTAAGAGAATGGAGGAGTGGATGGCTGGAAACTCAGTGAACAACTCTCGATCCACTCAATCCCAGAATTTGGGATTCCATTCATCATGAGCTCCTTCTGGACGGGAGTTCGTGAATCAACTTGATGCGGCTCAACCTGCGAGCCAGCATTATTCAGAACCCCACGGGTTCCAAACTAGGGCCTTTGATCCCAGTTTTTCTGATTCTTCCCTTTCTTTCTCTCCATCCTCACCCTATGAGGATGTTTGTGCTGTACAGGAGAATGTTAGATCCAACCCTTACTCTAACACTTATAATCCAGGTTGGAGAAACCACCCTAACTTCTCTTGGAAAAACTTGGGGCAGCAGACCCAATTCTAACCCAGCAACTATGCTTCGCAACGACCAATGGGTCAGGGTCATATTTATACTCAGTTGCCCTCGAATCAGGTCAATAAGCCAGCTTGGAATGCCTGTCAACCCATAGGGCAGGTTGATTTGAACCGATAGATGGTAGAGTTGTAAGGGTTTATGCTCTAGCTCATGCAGCAAATGAAAACCTTGCTGGACAACTTGCAAACCGGGCTCATATCTAATTCTCATCAATTCAGATCTCCACCATCTCATGCCATTCCCAACCCACGAAATATCCTGAATCCCGGCAATCAAGCCCATGGGTACGGGAATCAGAGGGTCCCACACGCACATGCTCAGGTGGTTGAGCAAGGTCCTTCTTCTTCTTCCATAAATCAACAGTTCTTGGCTAATGAAGCCCCTCCAATCTTTCCTAACCCTCCCCAAGACCCAAACTCGTATGCATCCACAAATTTTGTTACCTTGAGGAGTGGTAAACAAACTCAGGATCCACAACCACACTGTTCTGATTTACCGAATCCCAAAGAACCTGAGTAGAGAAAGGAGAATTCTGGAGAAGAAATCAAGGCTCAGGAACTCGATTCCGAAGATCCGACTCATGTTTCTTTTCCTGAGGCCTTGATCAGATCAAGGAAGAAGAAGTTTGTTGATAGTAATGAGGACTTCTGAATATTTTCAAGAATGTTGAGATTAATATCCCGCTTCTCGATGCTATCAAACATATACCAGCTTACGCGAGATTTTTAAACGATTTATGTATACAGAAGCGTAAGTCAAGAGAATCTGTTCCGAGGAAGGTGGTACTCTCTTAGCAGGCTAGTTCTGTTATCCTACACCACCTCCCTCAGAAAAAGAGAGATCCAGGTGCTCCTTTGATTTCTTGTGTCATCAGAGATTACACTTTTGATAGAGCACTACTGGATCTAGGTGCATCCGTCAACCTAATTCCGACTTCTCTTTACGAGAAGTTTAGATTAGGTGAACTTCGGCCAACTTCAGTAACACTGCAGTTAGCGGACTGTTTGGTCACAAATCCGTGAGGCGTAATTGAAGATGTTATTGTTAAGTTAAGGATTTTTATTTTCCTGTAAATTTCCTTATCCTTGACATGGATGTACCTGAAAATCTGAGGAACACGCCCATTATTCTGGGGCGTCCGTTCCTGGCTATCGCTAAGGCCAACATTAACTGTGAAAGCGGTAGCATGGAAATCGCCTTTGCTGATCAAAGAATGAAATTGGATATTTTAAAGTCAATTAATAAATTCGAGGATTGTGGATTTATTGAGGAACTTGAGGATGATAATGTGAATATTGAAACTTGTATGATGGTTTCTGCATTTGAAAGTTCCTCCTCTGATGATGAATTGGACCCGCAACCCTCTCTGGCAGACTCGCCATCTTCTGAAGAGGTTATTGATTTTGTTCACTCTCAACCTCTTCCTCTTGATGAGTCTTCATCAGCATCTTCCTTACCTTCAATCATCAACCCGCCCCAGCTTGAATTGAAACCATTGCCTGAGAATCTGAAATATCAATTTTTAGAACCACATCAGATGCTCCCTGTGATTATCAGTGCTAAATTAACAAAGGAGCAGGAGATTAAACTGATTAAGGTCCTGAAGGAACACAAGGAGGCAATTGGTTGGAGCATTCATGACCTTAGGGGGATCGAGCCATCTTATTGCAATCACAGAATATTTTTGGAAGATGGATCCCGCCCTTCTTGCCAGGTGCAGAGGAGATTAAATCCAAATATGTGAGAAGTGGTCAAGAAGGAGATTATTAAGTGGCTCGATGCAGAAATCATTTATCCGATCTCTGATAGTTCTTGGGTAAGTCCCGTGCAGATTATTCCCAAGAAAGTTGGGATTACCATTGTGACTAATGAGAAAGGAGAATTTGTCACAACTCATTCAGCTTCCTCTTGGAGGGTTTGTATCTATTACAGGAAGCTGAACACGGCCACGAAAAAGGATTATTTCCCTCTACCTTTCATTGATTAAATCTTAGAAAGATTAGCCGAGCAGAAGTACTTCTATTTTCTTAATGGTTACTCGGGATACAACCAAGTTCCTATCCATCCTGAGGATCAGGAAAAAACTATTTTCACCTATCCCTATGGAACCTTTGCTTTCCGTAGGATGCCATTCAGCTTATGCAATGCATCTGCAACTTTTCAAAGGTGTATGCTAGCCATATTCTCAGACATGGTGGGAGAGTTTATGGAAGTCTTCATGGGCAATTTCTCTATCTTTGGAGAATCGTTTGACTCTTGTCTAGCTAATCTTGAAATGATTCTTAAACGATGCATCAAAACAAGATTGGTTCTTAGCTGGGAAAAGAGTCATTTCATGACACAAGAAGGCATCATCCTGGGTCATGTAATCTCTGAATGGGGAATCGAAGTGGATAAAGCTAAGGTTGATGCTATCGCCAAACTTCCTCCTCCCACATCTGTTAAAGAAATTCGATCATTTCTTGGTCATGTGGGATTCTACAGGAGATTCATCAAGAACTTTTTGAAGGTTGCTCGTCCTTTGAGCAATCTTCTCGCCAAAGAAATGCTGTTTGATTTTGACGAATCATGCCGTAAGACATTTGATTTTCTTAAAATGGAAGTCACTTGTGGTCTGGTGTTGCAACCACCGGTTTGGACAACAACTTTTGAGATCATGACCGATGTTTCTGATTATGCGGTCGGGGCTGTTTTGGGTTAGAAAGTAGATAGGAAGCCCTATGTTATCTACTATGCTAGTAAAACTCTGGACGAGGCCCGGAGGAATTACACTGTTACTGAGAAGGAATTACTAGCCATAGTATTTGCTTTGGAGAAATTCAGGGTTTATCTCTTAGGGTCTTACGTCATTATATATACCGATCACTTGGCTTTGAGACATCTCTTGGTCAAAAAGGATGCCAAACCTCGGCTTATTTGTTGGATTCTTCTGCTTCAAGAATTTGATCTTGAAATCAAGGATAAATCCAAGATACAGAATGTTGTGGCGGATCATTTGTCGAGACTTCTGAGTGATTCTTCTCGTCCGGACATTACGATTGCTGATACTTTTCCGGATGAAACCATCCTTACAGTTTCAGGTGTCCAAACCTCCTAGTTTGCTGACATCGTTAATTATTTGGCTGTTGGTCAAATCCCCCAGGATTGGACCAAGCAACAATAGGATAAACTCAAATCTGAGGCCAAATATTACTTCTGGGAGGACCCTGAACTGTACCGCATCGGCTTTGATCAAATTGTTCATTGATGCGTTCCGGAGAACGAATTCAATAGTATACTCGAGTTTTGCCATGCATCTGCGTCTGGTGGACACTTCTCCAGGAAAAAGACGGCTGCAAAAATTTTGCAATCTGGATTCTATTAGCCGTCTTTATTCAAGGATGCCTAGGAATTCGCGAGGTTATGTTCCCAATGCCAGGCACTTGGGAGCATAACTAAGAGAGATATGATGCCCCTAAACCTGATTCTTCTTATCAAAATTTTCGATGTTTGGAGCATCGACTTCATGAAACCCTTCCTCCCTTCATTTGGACATCAGTACATTCTCATCGCTGTTGATTACGTGTCCAAATGGATTGAGGCGATTCCCAGCCGAACCAATGATCACACGAAGGTCATCGATTTTGTCAAGAAGAACATCTTCAGTAGGTTTGGGATTCCGAGCGCCATCATCAGCGATGGTGGCACTCATTTCACTAATGCCCAGTTCCATAATTTGCTGGCAAAATACGGGGTTAATCACCGAATCTCCACACCTTACCATCCCCAGATGAATGGACAGGTAGAGATCTCCAATAGGGAGATCAAGAATATTCTGCAGAAAACGGTTAGGCCTGATCGCAAAGACTGGACTCAAAAGCTTGAGGATGCTTTTTGGGCCCACCGTATGGCGTATAAAATGCCCATCGGCATGTCTCCGTTTCATCTGGTGTATGGAAAGGCGTGCCATTTACCCGTAGAAATTGAATATAGGGCATTCTGGGCAATCAAGTAGTGCAATCTAGATCTGAGTTTAGCCGAGAAGACCAGGAAACTCCAACTATCTGAGTTGGAGGAGCTTAGAAATGATGCGTATGAGAATGCCAAGATCTACAAGACTCGGATCAAAGCTCTACATGACCAATTGATTTCCCGAAAGAGCTTTAAGTCGAACCAGAAGGTCTGGCTATTTGATTCTCGACTTAAGCTCTTTCTCGGCAAACTTAGGTCAAAATGGAACGGCTTGTTCATTATCGACCGGATATTTCCAAATGGAGTTGTTCAGATCTCTGACCCGAAGATGGGTAATTCATTCAAAGTCAACGGTCAACGTCTGAAGCCTGTTATTGACCGTACTATTCTAGAACCCATCTCAGACACGGTTGCTCTAGCCATGTTACGACTTCTTTGGCTGGACTTTGCATAGCTGATGGCATTAAACTCAGCAGTTGTACAGTCTGACTCATAGCTGATCGGAGCTTCATATTCAGGTGATATCTTTCGTACTCTACCCTTCCTTTCATGTCTTTTATTCTCAATGTGGACATTGCATCAGCTAGGCATGGAGGTGTGGATTCATTTCTAAATCATTTTTTTAGCTCTGTGAAATTCTTGTAAATTCTATTTCTCTTCTTATATATACATAAAAAAAATCTCAAAAAAAAAAAAGAATTAGGAAGGAATACTTGGACATTAGGATTTTTCAATCTTAGGAAATATTACAATAGGATCTGAACACTAAGACCAGGTCTTTGGGCTTAATCAGCCCGGGAATCTACTAAAATGTGGATTTGTTTTTCGAGTCCTCGCCATCTTGAATTCTATTTTAATTTGATTAAATAAGTTTGGGTGATAAGTACACGACTTATCAACCCGCCCTATGATTTTAGGGAACTTTAAGTCTAAGCATCTACACACTATCTTGTCACTGACTCGTTGTTCGGCGGTTTTAATGGAAATTGGGTAGCTAATGAACCTTCTAGGGTGATATGGCTGGTAAGTTATTATGGGTAATAGCTCATAGGTAGGTTGTCTAGATCCCAATCACTGGATCACTCTCTTCTTGTTGCCTTTAGGTAAATCTTAGACCAGGGAAGCCACCTACTTAAAAAGAAAAAGAAAGTCAAAAAGAAAAGAAAATGAAAAATGAAAAAAGAAAGAAAAAAATAAAACAAAAGAAATGAGCCACACTTCGCCGCACGAGTATGGCCGGCAAGTTGTCGGTGATAACAGCTCATCGATCGGTTGTCCAGAACCCAGCTCAAGAAATGCACTAAAAATTCCCAAAACACCTAGGAAGAAGCGGAGAAGTAGAATAAGCCAGGGAGATATACACTGGACCCACCCTTGTGTTGACCCCATAAAAATAAAAGTAGGGAGAAAGCTACTGGTCGTAAAGATACACCTTTAGGTAGAACTCTCTTTTTAAGGTCACTTAGAGGCGTAAAAACCTGAAGTCCATTCTAATTGCCAATTAACGAGTCTATCACATTCACTATAAGATGCTTAAAACTTAGGGTTCTCATCAAATCTTGGGTGGGTTGAGCGGCTGTAGAAAGCCACTCTTTAACCGTAAACTCAAAAATCCAAAAAAATTAGAAAAGAAGAAAAAGAGAAAAAGAGATTTTTCTTGGAATTAGGCGAGGGCTTGAGGTGGTCTGCATTGTGGTAGATACCCGAGCGCTGTTGTGTCTTTGAAAGTTCAGATCTTAAGTAAAAATTTCTTAATGTTGAAAATGACTTATGCCCAAGTAATCCAACCTAATTATTTATAAATAGCATGTAGTTTTTGCTAGGGACTTGCAAAAGATAGGCATGGGAGTGTGATGTGCATACATCTGATTAACCTAAAATGTCTATTATTGCATGTTCTTAGTGTCACATTAGCATCATACATTTTAAATAGTGCATAACATGCATAATCATGCATTTAGATCAAGTTGTATAAATTGTATAGTAACTATCTCCTTTTTATGGTCAGGGACAGGGCAACTTTTTATCGAAGCCTCGGATCGAAGATACAACCATATGGATCTGATCAGGGCCACGATTGGAGTTCAACGACTCTAAGATTGCTCTAATCGAACATCTGTAGCACCAGATAGAGACCAAGAAACCTTAAAGAACAAGGGCCAAGATGGTGTTAATCTACACCTCAGACGGCAAATTCGACCGCATGGATGGGTTTGAATCGATGATCGCAGCCTAACGACACAAAAATCGGTCCAATCCGATACCCGTGGCACCATCTACATCACTCAGAAGATGGACGACCTAGATGGTGACACGTGGCGCCATCATAGCCACCCAACACCGACCGCAGCTCTTCTTCTTCACCTGCTCGACAAATCTCAGTCGTTGGATGCCCATCCAACGGTCGAGATCGCGCCACGCCATCGCTCATCCAACTCTCTCTTCTTCTAGAGGCGCATGCAACACTTGATCTCGACCGTCGGATGAAGGTCCAACGGCTGAGATCGGACATGTGCTAAACTCTTCGCGCGACACAAACGCACGCTCAGCGCAGTGGTCGAGCACGCTACGCAAGCAGGCGACACTCGTTCGAGCCTGCATTCGCTGCGAGCGGGCACGCGATTGGGGCCACACGATGAAGATCTAGCGGCAAAGATCGAGCGATAGTGCCCATGCGCGATCAGATGCGCAGCTCTTTCGCGCGTGTGCACGTGGGTGTGTGGCGCGAGCGTAGGCAGTTTAAGCCGTCCGATCTCTTGATCGGACAGCTGAGCGCGCACGAACATGCGTGAGCATTGAAGGGCGCGGATGCGAGGGGGTGCGCGAGCAGCGCACATGTCGGCCACATTCAGGCCTTTAGTGAAGGATAAATCCATCACTAAAGGTCCTGAATTAATGTTTTTCAAGTTGTAATGTCCAAAATGCCCCCACTCCTTGCAACTATAAAAAGATATCCCATCCATACGAATTTCTCGTCCCTTCCTTCTCCTCTCTCCCTCTCCAAAGCTTAAGAGAAGCTTGTCCCACACCCGAGATGCTCCTCAAGAGCTAAAAACAAGTTTCGCCCTCGTTCCAGAAGTGGATCCTGCGATGACGACGACGTGCTACCTCGTTCCCGTTCCTCCTACTTTGACCTTGTTCTTTCCACTCCTTCCTCGTCTTCCAGGTGTTGTCTCGTCTGGCTTGTCCTCTAAGCGATCGTCGAGGAGGATAACTTCTCTCTCCCATTCTTTTTACTACACTCTATAGTAGACTTTTCCTGCTTTCTAGTTGTAATAATTTCTCGCTTTCTGGCGTAATCATTTCTTATTTTCTTAGTTGTAAAAATATTTTGCAATATCAAGTGAATGTTCTCTTTATCTCTCTCTTTTCTTGTCTATATTGATTTCCTTGTGATTATTCCGCCTTATAAACAAAAACATAAAAAAATATAATTGTGAATTTTGATCGACGTAGCCTTCCTGAGTTCGACCTGGGATTTCTTTACAGATTTTTCAGTATAAATTTTATTTGCTGAATGGATTTCTTCGCTACTCGAACTACACGATAGGTTTTCAAAATCAACTCCGATAGCATAGTCTTCTGATGTTGAACAAAAAGTGCATAATGCACTTCTGTTGAATATCAGATTCTTCTTCTTTCTCCTTCTTCAGCTCTTCTTCTTCTTCTTCTTTCTCTTCTTTGTGGCTGCTCTTCTTCTTCTTTCTCTTCACGCACAAGGGGAAGGGTTCTTTCTTTAAACGGATAAGTGTCAGTCGTTGAACCTCAGAGTAAAACCCCTTGCCCCTGCGCGCTCTCTCTTTCTCTCTCTGAGATCCACTCTCCCAGAGCCTCGGGCAATCTGATTCGGATCTAAGCGTACTCAGGACCAGGGCTGTGGGCATGATATCGCAGCCGAAGAGTGAATAGGGCTTAGGCGGGTCGGGTCTGCGCCAAGCCTGCAGGGGACGAGTCACGGGCGAGGTGCAGGTGAAGGGGTGTGCGGGGACCTCACCCCCTGTGTTCAGTTGAGGCAATAAGCCTTTATGAAAAATCATTTTATGCCGCTGTGCTTGCTTGCCTACTTCTGAGGTGGGACTAAAGTCCCACGCTTCCTCTTCGTGCGAGCCATAGTGGATGATGCATCCAATTCCAGTCAAAGGTCCGATCAAAGGGCAAAATTGGTCCCTGGGTTGTGTTCCTGGAGGGATTCCGCTTCACCTAAAGTCTTCACCTGGGTGTATCTTGCTTGAACAAGGTTTGAAGCTTCGTGAGGGAGCTTTAACAATGGCACGGGGGTCTTGAGTACCTAAAATCAAACAAATGGCCTTATGGCCACATTAAACCAGCTTAGGAGAGTCATGAGGTGACGACGAATGTGCTGATGGTGGTTTCGTGGAGGATGGTAGCTTGTGGTGGCTGGATGGTGATGGAGAAGGTTGCGGGAAGGTGGGTTGTTCGGTGGATGATGTGGGTGAGTGGAGTGGCAAATAGGGGGAGGGGTTTTGTAGAGGGTGGTGTGGCAAAGGTCGTGAGGTGGTCGGTGAGGCAGATGGAGAGGTGTAGCGACGGAGGCGCCTTCTAGAGTGGTTGCCAGACGTGGGGAAGACGAGGGTGTCAGGGCGAATCGACGGTCAAAATAGAGTTGTGAATGTACGGGAATGATAAGTGAAAGATGAGACGTCGATAGGGCTAGATAGTGGACGAAGTAAAGTAGAGGCGGCGCCGATTATGGTGTGGTCGGCATCGGGGACTAAGGTGTTCCGATGAGGGCAGGATGGCGAGGATGAAGGAGATAGAGGCGCTCGCTGGTATGGCGTGATGCGGAGGAAGGTAGGTAAGGAGGATTTATCGCTGGTATTGCGGTTAGACGAAGGAAGGAGTCAGAGGAGCTCACCAGAGCTTGAGGAGCCTTTCGGCCGAAATAGGAGGGAGGAACTGAGGGTGTTCCAAGCCGAAATCAAGCTCGGGATCTTCGGTTTGATCTGGGGTGTCTTTTATAGGGCTCTGGAGGGTGTTTCAAGCTTGGGAAGCTTCCCAAGCTTCCCAAGCTAGGAAAGTTCACCAGAGATAGAAGTTGAAATATATCCAAATCTCTCATGCGTTCGTATGAGAGATTGGGAAGGTTTTAGTAGGATTTGGCTCAAAAGGAAGAGAATTCCTTGACGAACTTTCCTTTCAAATCTGAGAGGGATTCAATAAGGAATCAAAGAGAACATGTCGAAAGAAGCTTGCCAAAGTTGTAGGATTATGATTTCATGGTGATAGGGGCCTATTTGAAGAAAATGATGATAAAGATAGGGACCTTTCTATAAGAAATTCAAAAGCTAAGGGCCCATGTGGAATAAAGGAAAGCCGATTTGGACCAAAGTGCAAACTAGGTCGAAACAATCTCAGATTGGGCCCAAATTTTGGTACAAACCTAATTTGGACCTAAGGAATTTAATGGTGAAGTTGAATTTTGATTTTGACCTATTTTTATTGGGTAATTTGCACAATTACCCAAATTAGGATAAATGTCTGTCTGAGATTCTATTTTAGGTTAAGATGGGTTCCAATGGTCAAATTGAAGGTGCCAAACCCTAGAGAATATTTTTATATGATTTTTAGAGGGTTTAGGTGAATTTTATCTTGACCAGAACCTTAGTAGTTTAAGCAGATCTACTTTTAGGGTTTCAGATGTCCATTAATTCCTGTAACGCATGAAAACCCTTTTTTTTCTGTTCTAACCCACTTATTAGACTCTTAAGATCATTTGACCTTTGCTCAACCCCTGAGAGAATCCATGGTTATTATGTTTTTGTGATAGAATGGTAAATTTGTAGAAATAACCTTGTATTCTTATCTTCTTAAATCAATATTTTGTGCCCTTAAGACTTTCTGATGGATATGTAGGAGCTTTTATTGACTTAAGTAGATTAAACTGAGTTGGTTATGGCTCATGATGGTGTTCCCATCAATCGTACAGAAAGGCATGGTACTTGGGAATGTTGAAGTAGATAAGGCTAAGGTTGATTCTATTTCCAAACTCCCATTGCCCACGAATGTCAAACAGATTAGATCATTTCTGGACCTTGCAGGCTTTTATAGGCGTTTTATTAAAAATTTTAGCAAAATTTGTAGGCCACTTTGCGACCTGTTGCCAAGGGAATCTTCCTTCGATTTTGATTCAAAGTGTGTCGAGGCCTTGATCTCTGCACCTATTCTTTGAGCTCCAGATTGGGCACTCCCATTTGAGCTGATGTGTGATGCTTCAGATTACACAGTGGGAGCAATCCTTGGACAAAGGGTTGAGGGAAGACCACATGTGCGCCAAGGCTTCTTTCAAATCAAAAGACTTAGTTTCAACCATACAACCTTTAGAGTTGTTACACCTTGATTTATTTGGGCCAACATGATTCACTACAGGAAAACTATGCTTTTGTGACGGTTGATTGCAGCGATAAATTTTTTCATCATAAAAGGATTCATTTTTTGTGACAGTAACAACATATCCTCTATAAAACTATGTTGCAATATTTTCAGAGACCTAAAATTACCGTCACAAAGATAAAACAAAAAATGGGGTGGGCACTCTCCCGCCCATCGAAAAAAAATTCACCCATTTAGCATTTTCCCATCCCCCAGGTCCACTGAAATCCTCATTCCTCCCTTTGGTGATACCTCCAAGTCTAGAGATGCCTCCACCCGATGCCCCTCCCCTCCCGACACCTCCGCTCGACGCCCCTCCCCTCCTGACACCCCTCCCCTCCCGACGCCTTCGCTCCACTGATAAGCTGCAACACCCTTGCACGTGAGGGAGTCGAGGGAGAGGACGGTGAGGACAGGTGGAGCCAGCACACGATGAGTGAGGAGCAGCGGAGGAGGTGAGAGGGCTCCGACGAAAACAGGGTGATGCCACTGCTTGAGGCTTTGGCGCTCTTAGGGCTCTGGTGCTCTTGAGGAGACGCTGCCACCTCCTCCTTCCGCTGTCGCTGCTCCCCCTCGTCCTTCTCTGTATCTTATCGTTCTCAACATTATAACTACGGTGCTATTTTTAGCAACATTTTTTCAGCAACTTCATTTGTTTTTCCCTGTTTGATTTGGTGAGAAGGTTTTTGTGTTTTGGGTTTTGGTATCTGAGGTTTGGGGAACCAAAAAAATTGAGCCTTTTGACTCAATTCAGCTTCTGTTGGTTTGTGATCTCTTGTTCTTGGGATCTTGTTGCAATTTGTGTTGTGAAACTCTCAGATGTGAGGTTTAAGAAAAATTTATTCTTTCCACTTTATTTTTCCTAGCAGATCTTAGCTGTCAGTGGCTTCCACTCAGAGAGGCAATGCCTCTTTTTTTTTGTATGCTCATGATCCAGTACATTGGAAATGTCTCCTTAAAAAAAATGTATAATGTGTTCCAGAGACCATAACATCTGCAGATATTGCTCCGCCAATCAACATGCTATAGACATTTGATACAAAAGCAGTTCTAGAGTCAATATCCTCATGATGATTTTGAGAACTTGATTACCAACAAAGAAAACCACCATTAGTGTCAATAAGCGGCGATTCATACAGGTTACAAGGTTGGATATAGATGAACTAAAAGTGAAAGTTAAAATAAGGTAGATCATCACATCTTATAATGACTTTAAGGAGAGGATTGACCACAGGCTACCTACTAGTGAATGTGATAACAAGACACTTGGCACCCACCCTCAAGTTCGCTATCTGAATTTTTTTTCTTTAACCAAAAAATAAGGATTTTTCCTATAATAGCACATACACTAGGAAAATGACATGGCCAAATATTACCACCAACTAACTTACCTACCACCAAGGGGTAAACTAGACATTTACCACATTACTCCCCATTCTAACCCTCATTCCTAGGTAAACACCGCTTGTCACATCACAGGATAACCACTATTCCTATCCCCCCTTTAGTAAACACAAATACAGGTTATCCCCTCTTCTGAAGTAAATAGCTTTGGGGATTATCCCCTGTTGCAAATAACTTATCCCAGGTTAGCTATCCCCTACGGTAAACTAGCCCCCCTTATCCCTTGCTGTAGTTTTGGAAGCCTATAGTTTTGAACCTTCAGCAAGCTAGAAGCAAGGACAAGACTCTGAACATTGAATGCTTCAATTTCAATGGCAATGGTACTTATGTGCATTTCTATCGGATATCCTAGATATGTAAGTAGGGACTTAATTCCCCTAACATCCGTCATATAATATATTCTTACAGAGACAAGTATATTACCATTTGGAATGCTAGCTTCTTGCTTCTTTTACTAAAGTAGAGGAACAAATGATGACAAATTGAAAACAATGTTCGAAGGTTTGTTCCCCTTCTCTATTGCAACATTGGTTTTATGTTTATCCTTAACTTTTAGAGGTGTCTTAGGCTTACTTGACCTATTTGTTTATTATTATTATAGTTATAAGAATAACTGTGACCTATATTGTAGTTAGATCTAATTATCATAAGAATCTTTTAATCAAAATTCTTTGTTTGTTTGGTCATGACATTACTTTCGATTTGGATATTATTCATTGTTTTGCACATATGTTTTTAGTTTCAATCTTTGTAAGTTTTGATTTTGTTGTGGTTGCTCTTGTCTACATATTATATTATATTATATTATATTATATTATATTATATTTTTTCTTTCATTCATCTATGAAATTTGATGACCTTTTAAAATGATTTTTTTTAGGTTGTAGACATGGATAAGATGTGGATGGATAAACGGTTTGAAGATATAGAAGCATATGATATTGGAGTATGTCAATTTTTGGATTTGGCGTTTCATGAGGATTGATCAATGTATAGATTTGGATCTAAGAAAGATTTGTATGAACACAAGAAAGAGTAATCGAGAAGATGTCCATGAGTATCTTATATTAAATGGTTGGTGGCCAAGATATACAATTTGTAATTTCCATGGAGAGGAAGTTGGAGAGACATCACGACAAGGTCATCATCAGAATGTGCAGAATGAGGATGGTGGAAATGATGAGTTAATGGATATGTTGTATGACATAGGAGGGGTTCCTATGGATTCTGAAAATGATATACCAACTAATGTGGATGTTGATGATTTCTATAAAATGTTGTCAGGAACCTATTGCTCTAGGGTTAAAGATGTCTAAATTAAATATCACATTGAGATTATTCAAATTAAAAGTTATTCACCATTCTACATCAAAGATGATGTCAGATGTGCTTGACTTTATTAGTGAAATATTAGGTTATCCAAAAGGTTATCCTAAAAATTGGTATCATGCAAAGAAGAGCCTTCTGTCATTAGGCTTGAATTGTGAGAAGATAGATGCATGTCCTAATAATTGTATCTTATTTTGGAAGAATAATGAAAAACTTGAACATTGTCCTAATTGTGATGCCTCAAGATATCAGTTCCCACAGACAAACCTCAATCGAAGCAAGAAAAGAAAGCCAACAAAAGTTCTTCGCTATTTCCCTTTGATTCCAAGGCTCCAACGACTTTTTATGTCATCAAAGACTGCGGAATGGATGTCGTGGCATAGTGATAAAAGAATACCAGATCCTGAGGGAATTATGCGTCATCCTTCAGATGCGGAAGAGTGGATAAGATTTGATAACATGCATCCAGATTTTGCAAAGGAGGTTCGCAATGTTAGACTTGTTCTTTCTAGTGATGGATTCAACCCTTTTGCAAATATGAATAATAATTATACTATATGGCCAGTGCTTATTGTCACTTATAACTTACTCTCATGGATGTGCATGAAATCATCTTTCATGATGATGTCGTTATTCATACCAGGTCCTAAAGGTCTAAGCAATGCAATTGATGTGTACTTGCAACCGTTAGTCGATGAGCTAAAGTTATTATGGAATACAGGAGTAGAAACATATGATGCACATAGAAAAGAGATGTTTTCAATGAGAGCATCATTATTGTCGACCATTAATGATTTTCCAGCTTATGCAAATTTATTAGGCTGGAATACAAAGGGTAAATTTGCTTGTCCAGTGTGTATCGATGATACACATAGTCTACGACTAGATGAAAGTGGAAAACAATGTTATTTAGGACATCGTCGATTTCTTCCCCATGGCCATAGGTGGAGGGAGGGTCGGTTTAATAATAGATTTGATGGACAATTTGCCAGAGAATGTCTCAGCTTGTCGCACTTTGTTGGATCCTTCATGTGGCAGTAACAATAGAATTTGGTAGATATACCCTTGGGTCACCTTTTTAAGCAGCCAGGCATAGGTTGTTGGAGGAAGAAGAGTATATTTTTCCAAGAGCTTCCTTATTGGAAGGATTTGCAAATTCGTCATAATTTAGATTAATGCACATTGAAAAGAATGTGATGGAGAATATTCTTAGGATATTGAATTTATCTGGTAATTCAAAGGATACAATAAAAGTTAGATGGGATCTTCAACAATTAAACATAAGGAGTGAGTTACATCCAAACGATCTAGCTAATGACAAGTATGAATTACCTGATGCTTGTTACACATTATCCTTACAGAAACGTCTATCAATATTAGAATTTTTGAAAAAAGATTCAAGTTCCAGATGACTATTCCTCAAACCTCTCTAGATGTGTCAATACAATAGATAAAAAAGTATCTGGGATGAAGAGTCATGTTCATCATGTCTACATGCAAGTTTGACTACCATTAGCACTTTGCGGGATGTTATTGTCAAATGTGTTTGATTCATTAGTGGAACTAAGTAAATTTTTTAAGACTGTATGCTCAAAAGTTCTTAATCTACTTGTTTTACAGAAGTGTGAGGTAGAGATTGTTGAGACATTATGTAAGATGGAGAAAATTTTCCACTGACATTCTTTGATGTGATGGTACATCTAATAGTTCATTTAGCTGGTGAGGCAAAGATTGCTGATCTAGTACAATATAGATGGATGTATCTTGTGGAGCGGTATCTCAAGAAACTTAAAGATCATATCAAAAACATGGCACAACTTGAAGGATCCTTGCAGTGGCATATCTATTAGAAGAATGTGTAAACTTTTATGCAATGTACATTGACGGTCCAGACAGTCAATTTAACAGAGAGGAAAGGAACTATGATGGTGGTAAAATGGAACTTCAATTGAATGGTATTTTGTCAATCTTATCATCAAGTGGTAAAGCAATTAATGGAACAACCAGAAAGATAATGTCAGAAGAAGATATGAACTTAGCTCACTATTACATTTTAATGCAGGTTGAAGACTTGGATCCATTTTTTGATGAGTACAATGAATTGTTTCCATCTCGAGTACGCATGTCTTGTCGTGTAGCCAAGTTTCTTCAATGGTTTAAAATTCAGGTCCAAATACTTAAAGAAAATGAAGATAGTAGATGGACAACTCAATTAGATGTCTTAGCAGAGAAGCCTTTTACTTATGCGCATTATCATTCAGGATTATTGTAAATGGATTTAGATTCAGAACAAAATCCATGGATGTAACAAAGAGAACACAAATGTGTGGTGTTATAGTTTAGTCTAACCTTCACTCAGGTTTAGATGGCTACTATGGAGAAATCATTGAAATTGTTGAGATCAGTTTTACGCATGATATACGTGTTGTTCTTTTTAAGGGCGACTGGTTTGATGTTTTTAACAAAGATTGAGGATTCATCAAAGACAAACATGGCTACATTAGTCCAAAATAGAATCGTAGATTGGGAACAGAAGAACCATTTACCCTTGCAAGTCAAGTTGAGCAGGTGTTCTTTGTTTCTGATAATTCCCAAAATAGATGGATCGTTCCTATAAGAAAAATGCCGAGGGACTATTATGATGTCTTAGAAGGATCTACAACTTCTGACAATAATAATGAAGCCTACCAAGAAGTTCCAAATGAAAATGATCCTTTACATTAAAAAATTATTATAAAGGTATAATACATTTCTCTTGTTATGTTTATAATTTGGTTATAATGTATATTCTATTTAATTTATTTTTACATGATAATTTGGTTGGCTTTTATATGAAAATAATTTATTTCTTTGCACAATAGTTTATTTTTTAGAATAATTGATTTGTTTGGTTTTTGTTTGTGACTTGATATGTTCTTCTTTGTTAATTTTTAATGTAGATGGCTCCAAAACATTCGCCTCTTTGACATACAGGACATAGTTGTCGTCAAGCACATCCAAATCTTGGGACTTCTAATCATACTGCTGGTGCAATGGCTTTTCATCAAGAAGAAGACAACAAGGTGATGTACACCTTTTTTATCAATGATGTTTATTTATTACGCTTTTATATTTTACAACTTTTTGATGTACAAATATATTATTTATGGTTTCTTAGATGGTTTCTGAACCTCCACTTCCTCAACATTCAACAAATGCTCATCATCAAGCACATCTCACTGTTGAAACTTCCAATCATACCACTGGTGCAATGGCTTGTCAACAAGATGATGAGGTTATATTTGTTTGCTTAGCTTCATTTAGAAATGATTATTTCTCCAACTTTAATTGAGTTTCAGTCAATTAGTAGAAGTTTCAGTCAGTAACTTTCTACAAAAAATACATATTCAAGGCGTAAACTATAATTACAATTTCTCGTAATTGAATATTCTATTGCGTTGTCAAGAATAGTGCTGATATCTTCATCTTTTTAAGAACAGTGCTGAGATTGTCCATGGAAAAATTGAGTTCCTTGTTCTCTACTTGTTTGATTTAGGGGTGCCCTTCCACAAACTCAACAAGGCATGAAGCAGTTTATTAGTACCAGCTATTGTCTCTGTCCTTTCTTGAGTTATAACTACTGGAACAATTTTTGGTGGGGAGGGATTCAGTAGTTGGGTGGGGGTGGGGGGGAAGGATATTTCCATGTGGGCAGTCCCCTTGTGGACTGTTTTCCCATGTCTAAGGGAGCATCCACGCTCCATGCATGCTATTCTTGACAAAATTAAAGTGCATTCACATTTACATATACCAATCCTGCTACTAGGTAGTATAAGATGATAGTCTCCAACTTAGCAAAGACCATATAGATCTTGAAGCAACATCCAATTACTTGATTTTCCCAAAATACATGAATCAGATTCTTTATTTTTTTTTAAGAAGAAGAAGAAAACTCATGATTCAGATTCATATCTAAACACATATCAGAAACTACAGAAAACAAGTAGATAGATACAAAAAAAGGAGCAAAACCCATTAAATAAAATGGTAAAAAGAACTAAGCTGAAAGAAGAGGTATAAAAGGAGGAATGACTTAAAAAGGAAAGAGGAAAGTAATTTAAAAGAACCAGTAAGCAGAAGACATGTCCACAGAAAGAAAAAACAAAAAACAAAAGTAAAACCAAAATGACAAAAGATTGAAGAGATGTAATTGAGCATGGATTTTGTATAAACAAATCAAGTAGGAATCAAGAAGAATCTTTTGAAGTCCAACCTTGATTGTGGTTATCTTGGAGATTTAACCTAACTAATCCATTTACTCATTCTTTAAGAAAAACATGTAAGTTTATCCATGACAGAGATCCAGTATTCCCATCTCATTAAAGATGAAGATGATGGTTTGATAAAGATAACCTCCTCCTACTTTCAAAAGTTTTATAAATAGAATTTTATTGCTCAGATAACAACACAACTAGTTGTAGTTAGAAAATGTAGCCTAGGGGCAACAATCATATATGGAAAACACAATCAAAACCCATGAGGAATGACGACAACACTATCCTTGCATGCTAATTAACAAA
The DNA here is from genome assembly GCA_037157565.1 of Thalassia testudinum. Lineage (NCBI taxonomy): Eukaryota > Viridiplantae > Streptophyta > Magnoliopsida > Alismatales > Hydrocharitaceae > Thalassia > Thalassia testudinum. The sequence goes on along the minus strand of JAZHRO010000012.1, from coordinate 36,825,983 downwards.
TATTTCTTTTTTTTGGAAAAAGTTATGGGGCATTGTTAAAAGGCAATAACATCAGCTTACGCCTAACCTATAATTCCTTGCACACATCAATCTTCCATCATCTAGCGAACACCAAAGATTAATGAAACCTCAAGGCCTGTGGGGCATGCTCTCATCATATGATATCACAACCTTAAATACAATTTTAGGGAAGTAATCTCATTGTTGTCAGTAAAAGAGTTCATTCTAAAAATTGTCAAATGATTTCTTAGGTTCGAAAGAGAGAAAAAAGAAAAAAAACTACAATATTCATGTTATGATATTGTGGAAATTAGCAGCCCTAATTTCTGATTTCTTTTCCATATTTCAGTGCATAGACCCTTTCAAACCACACACAAAAAAAAAAGAAATTCAGTTCTCAGAGATTAGAGATGGTAAATTAATATGTCAGAAACAAACAACCGTAGCACCCAATTATCAATTGCAACAATTTAGCATTATTCCTAGCCAATGCATTTACTGTTTGCTACATATTCTTAAATAGGGACATATAAGTAGAATTAACAAGGATCATCATAAACTTAGCTACCATTTTACTGTAAGGGATACTATATGCACGGAAGTAATGTAATCTCTACTTAGCTACCTTTCTAAGGAATGCCATATCATGAATAAACCTCGGAGGGGTGCAGTTCATTCCAATGGCTAAAGCTTTGTCACATGCTTTAGCTATGGCACCACACTCATGTAGTGAGTCACCACTAACTGCATTAATTCCAGCTTTAGAGTTAAAAGAAAACCAAGCCAGTATGCTTATGTCACTTTCTTCTAGAAGTTCAGCATACACCTACCAAGAACCAAAATGATCAAGCAAGCACACATACCAAATGTGTAGCGGAAAAATAGACCAGATCTCTTGTACTCCATAATGACATAAGCATATGCATCAAAGAACACTATTTCTAGCATTCTATCTCTATAAGTGAATGTGTAGAATTTCCAACATATTACAGGAGTGATGGACCCTTTAAAGGTAAAAAAATATCTGGCTATGGTGTACCTTTTGTAGAGTCATTGCATCATGGGCACAACGAATTCAGCCAGAAAAATAAATGGCCCACAGGGGAAATACTCATCTCAACGAAAGGCATGAAACTGGGGAAGACACGACATTGTTGATGCTCTGTTTGTTGTCAACACTGTTGGTGTCTAAAACTTAGGTTTGATTTTGAACTTAACTAGTACTCCCATACTTGTATCAATATTCAAATTGCATTACCAATGCTGTGAATGACAACTTATCTCAAGAGTTGTTACATTTACATGCAAACTTTGTATGTAACAAACAACAAAGGAAAATTTCACAACACCATGTCCACAATAGGACCTAAAATGAAATTATAGCGATTCGCAATAAACATGAATGATGTAGGAGAATGTTCCATAAATTTTTGGCATTATATTATTCAGAAACCCTCTATCATTTTCTGTCTTATGATCTATCCATGTCTGTCTTGGGATTGTGCCTTGGAGTTCATGTTCAGTGGTACCTATGCACAATAATGGTTCAATATTTGTTTACGTTCCATTTTGTGGTTTCTTGAGGATGCTACTTCTACACGTTATTAACTGTCTGCTCAAACTTAGGAAGGACATTTCAAACTTAAGTTTATCTTGTTAACTTGCAAGGTGGTACATGTTTCCACATGCTCTCTACAACAATAGATTTTCTCGCACTGATTGTGTCCTATTTTACTCGTTGTATATATGTCATTGCTTCTGTATGATGTACATGTCTCATTTGTATCATGTATGGTTGGTCTCTCTCCTTTGTTATTTGCTTTCAGAAGCTTTCAGTAAGCTGATTCTGCTATTACCCATCTCTGTTTTCACCTGTTTTTCATGTCTCAAATGTTAATCCTTATATTTTTTAAATACACTTCAGTACCCCATATATCGGGTCCTAACATTAGGAGGTTGTTATAACTATGCAAGGAAAATGCTAATGTAAGATTCTCTTCAATGTTTTACTGTTAACTATGCTAGCCTTACCAACAAAATATACTATCACCTTTAACTTTGTTTCTGCTGCCTGCTATGTTATCTCTATTATTGGAAACCCATAATACATAATACATGCTCCGGGAAAGATAAGTACGGCCACTCCAATTTTCAATTACAACAACCTTAATATACCAGATACTTGTACATGACATGTTACGTTTTGGGTGGGAGAATGACCCTACATTACATTTCTAAATCAAAGGCCAACGATTCTGATCAATCCTTCATACTTCACAACAACAACAAATATGTAAGTCATTTCAATTTGACATTGCTTTGCTCATTTTCTCATTCAACGACTGACAATATCTTGCAAGACTGATTCTATGCTGTGAGCCTCCAATCTTCACTCTCAAATCACATCCTTCATCAAAACATCCTACACTTCTTACTTGAAGTCAATAAGATAAATTGTTCTCTTCTACAATGCGCCTTAAACAAGAGTTTCGTAGATTTCTATTTCATGTAACATGTTATCATGTTTACTATTAACAGCCTATTCATGCCTTCACGGGTGATATACATGGCATTGATTGGGTCTATTTTTCTTTTTGTTATAGGTTTATTGCTTTTCAGTTTCTTTTCAGAAAAAAAAGTCACCACTAGTTCATTAAGGCATTATAGGTTTATTGCTTAAGTTTCCCTTTCCTTTTGGCAACATCTAGGTTCATGATTTTTATACACCTATTTATAATTTTTTAGATGGTTTCTGAATGTCCGCTTTCTTGACATTTAGGGGATACTCGTCATTAAGCAAATCTTAGTGTTGGAGCTTCTTATCATACCATTGGTGCAATGGCCTTCCAACAAAACGATGATGAGCTGACATTTTATTTGTTAATTATTTTTAAATGTGATACCTTTTTATTATAGATTAATTTGTTGTATTATATTTTATTATAAATCTTCATGCAGTTGATCTCTGATCGCATAACTCATAGACGTTCAAGAGATAGTACTCATTACATAAGAGCATTTGAGCAGAATGAAGATGAAGAGGTAACATTATATAGAACTTAATTATTTTATTATCATTGTAGATTGTGTTTTAATAATAATTAATTAAGTTGATTTTTGTATATTGATTAATTTATTTCATATATTTTTTTAGATGGCCATTGGATAGGCTTCAAGATGAGGTAAGACTTTAATGATCAATTGGTTGCCTGTAATAGTTATTTATTTTCCAATGATAATAACAATTTCTTTTCATACGTTAATTTTTTTTAGATGACTTTTACACATTCTAAAAGAAAACGAGGAAAAGCACATTGCAATTTTGTTTATGATTTTGCACCTGGAGAGACAATCTTTGTTGACATTAAGGAAGGCATTAGTGTTGGATTATATACTCAAAAGTTTGAAAGTAAAGTGGAAAAATTAGCTCGTTCTATTATACCAATCACCTGCAAAGATTTTAGACTTGATGCGACGAAGGAGATGAAGATAGAACTTTTAAAGCGCCTGCAGGTATAATTTCTTATATTTAGTCATTATTTTAAAATAATTATTTTTATAAATATTTAGAAGTTATAGATAATTGATTTTGTGGGAAATTTTTCATTGGGAAAATAGTCCTTACGTAGAACGACAAATTATGAAACAAGTAGCCAAATTCCATCGCAATTATCGATACAGGTTGAAGGAAAAGGTAAGTTAAATTTGAAAAATAATTATAATTTTTACAGTTATATTTTTAATGTAATAATTGATTTTTGATGTTTTTTATAGTGTTTTAATAAAGATGTTCCTATCTCAGAGATGCTTGCTAAAATACCTGATGATGTACATTCCGATGATTGGCATAAACTCATAAATCATTGGACCAGTGACAAGTATAAGGTAATTATTTGGATTGATTTGAAGTATTAGTAATTGTAATTTTGTACTTTAAGTTTGCATCTTAAGTCTCAATTTTTTTTTTTGTTTTAAAGTCTCAAGTAGAGAAAAATAAGTTGAATAGTGCTAAGGGATAGCATGTTACCCATCATTTGGGTAGACAAAATTTACATCAGTTACATCACAAGCTTGTAAGTATTAATTAATTTTTTTTTACTTTTTTATTTTATCCTTATAATCTATTAAATTACTTGATATAGGCAAAATAGTGGAATAAAGCTTGAAGGAAAGATCTTTTTAAGTATTCCAAAAGTCAAGAAGGTCCAAATGGGTCAAGAGTTTGGTATGATGAGGAGTACAAAAAATAATATGTAAGTTTGTTCAATTAATTCTTTTATTAGTTATGTGCATAAATAACTTAAAATATAAAATAATTTTTTTGTACTTTTTTCCTTAACTAATTGATAATTAGGAACGTATGGAAGATCTTACAACGCGGTCAGAGGGACGTATTTCTACTTCAGTGTTGTCAGATGATGATGCTTATTTGCAGGTCACTGGGAAAGAACATCTTATCCTCGTACGTGGTATTGGTCCTGGTGTTAGCCCTTCTACTTATTATGGTAGAGGTGCTTATTCTTCCAATAGAGCTCTCGAGACTCGAATGGATAGGATGGAAAAGATGATGGAGAAAGTTTTGGATATGCTAACTAAGCAACAAGATGCTTCTTTGTCTCAACATCATCTTAGTAGTGTAGGAAGTGGAGCAAGAAGGGATATTGAAGATGATGGCTTTGAGAATGGAAATGATCTTGACTATGAAGATTACTTTCTTGATGAGTAGGAACATGTGTTGAATGAGTTAACTTTTGTAGGAATGATTTTTAATTTCATTTACGTATGTTTAGTCCTTTGTAATAGAGAACATGAATATTGGGTTAAAAATGAAGGAAATATATATTTTTTGGTATGTGTAAATGTTATTGTATTATTTGCTATTAATATTATAGGTAAAATAATATTGATGAAAGAAAGTAAATCATAAGAGATTATATTAAAGTAATTAAAAAATTTTAAATAGGTAAATAAAATTTTTTAAACATCACTTAAGGTCTTTCATGATGGTTTTTAACTGTTGCATAAGGTCTTTTGTGATGGTTTATAACCATCGCGTAACGTCTTTTGTGATGGTTTTTAAGCATCACATATGATCTTTCGTGATGATTTTTAAACATCACATACAGTCTTTCATGATAGTTTTTAACCGTCATGTAGAGTCTTTTGTGATGGTTGTTAAACGCCATGTATGGTCTTTCGTGAGGGTTTTCAACCGTCACGTAAAGTCTTTCGTGATGGTTGTTAAACATCATGTACAATCTTTCGTGATGGTTTTTAACTGTCATGTAAAGTCTTTCATGATGGTTGTTAAACATTACTTAAGGTCTTCTATGATGGTTTTTAACTCACTTATAATCTTTTGTGATGGTTGTTAAATGTCACGTAAGGGTTTTGTGATGGTTCTTAACCATCACAAATGATAGAACATTTGCGACGGTAATTCTTTTTGGGACGTCCCTTTTTGTGACGGTTCATGCTGCCGTCCCAAAAATCTTTTTGTGATGATAGTGGATGTTTTTGCGACAGTAATGGTATGTTGGAATTGACGGTAGTAGATGTTGAAGTAGATCTATGGCACTGTAGGCTATGTCACATTAATCACAAACATTTAAATAAGTTAGCCAAAAATGAGTTAGTAAGGGGCCTACCCAAACTAACTTATAAAAAGGATGCATTGTGCAAATCTTGTGAACTTAGAAAAATGCACAAGGCTTCTTTCAAATCAAAAGACTTAGTTTCAACCATATGACCTTTAGAGTTGTTACACCTTGATTTATTTGGGCCAACACGATTTGAAGGCCTAAATGGATCAAAATTTTGCCTAGTTATTGTTGATGACTTCTCAAGGTTCACTTGGGTTATCTTCCTGAAAAATAAGGATGACTCATTTGATTCCTTCCTAAGTCTTGCTCGAAAACTTCAAAAGGAAAAATCATCTTCAATTCTTAGACTTAGGACTGATCATGGGGGTGAATTTGAAAATGAAAAAATTTCAAGTTTTTGTGTCAATTCTGGCATAACCCATGAATTTTCATTTCCTTAGGCACCATCTCAAAATGGTGTTGTAGAGCGCAAGAATCGCACTCTACAAGAATGTGCTCAAACTTTGCTCTTGAAGTCTGGGCTTCAAAAAAATTTCTGGGCTGAAGTAGTTAATACGACATGTTATGTTCTTAATAGAACTCTTTTAAGGCCTATTATTAAGAAAACTCCATATGAGCTTTACTATGAGAAGTCTCCTAGGATTTCATATTTCAGGGTGTTCAGAAGTCGATGTTATTTATTAAACACCCGAGATCGACTTGATAAGTTTGATGCTGAAGGTGATAAAGGCATCTTTATTGGCTATTCAACTAGAAGCAAAGCCTATCGAGTCTCTAATAAAAGAATCTTTGTTATTGAAGAATCCCTGCATGTTTCATTTGATGAAACAAACTTAGGAGGACTTAAACCAAATCATTTAGATTCTGATGATGAAGATACCCCCTTCATCGATGTATCGAAAATGGAAGATTCTTGAAATATACATGATCTTCCAAAAGAATGGGTACACCACAAGGATCACCCTCAAAGTCAAATTATAGGTGATATTGAACAAGATGTAAAAGCCCGATCTCATTATAGAGTCGATTTTGTCCTTAATGCCTTTGTTTCTCAACTTGAACACAAGAAAGTTGATGAGGCATTAAAGGATGAATCATGGGTTGTAGCTATGTAGGAGGAGCTACTCTAATTTACAAGGAACAATGAATGGAACTTGGTACTTGCTCTTGGGGGTAATTCCATCATTGGAACCAACTAGGTGTTCCAAAATAAATTGGATGAATTTGGTTCAGTAATCAGGAATAAAGCTAGGCTTGTAGCTCAATGCTATAACTAATAGGAGGGTATTGACTTCGATGAGACATATGCTCCTGTTGCTCGCTTGGAGTCCATACGGATGCTACTTGCTTTTACAAGTGCAAAGGACTTCAAGTTATATCAAATGGATGTTAAGAGTGCTTTTCCTAATGGCTACATTAAGGAAGAAGTTTATGTTCATCAGTCTCCTGGGTTTGAGGACCCAGCACACCCAGAGCATGTATACATGCTCAATAAGGCATTTTATGGACTTAAACAAGCTCCCAGGGCCTGGTATGAGAGGCTCAGGTCCTTCCTTCTCTAGCATGGATATAGAATTGGGGTTGTTGATTCAACTCTTTTTGTAGAGGAAGAAGGAGATGACATCTTATTGGTTCAAGTATAAGTCAACGATATTATATTTGGATCAACCAAGGAGTCCCTATGTCAGCATTTTTGTGAGACTATGAAGATTGAGTTTGAAATGAGTATGATGGGTGAACTCAGATTCTTCTTAGGCCTCCAAATTCAACAATTAGACATAGGTATATACATTAGTCAAACTAAATATGTTCTTGAAATTCTCAAGAAGTTTGACTTTGAAAAAGTAAATGAAAAAGAGACTCTAATTGCTCTATCTGCTTCTCTTGGTGAAGATTTATCTGGCAAGTGGGTAGATGAAAAGGAATACCAGGGTATGATAGGTTCATTTTTATACCTTACGGCCTCTAGACCTGATATTCTCTTTGCTACATGTTTATGTGCAAGACTCCAATCCAAACCCAAGGAATCTCATTTTAATGCAGTAAAAAGAATATTTAGATACCTATATAGCACAAGAGACCTTGGTCTTTTTTATCCTAAAGCACAAGCATTAAACCTACTATCCTATAGTGATGCAGACTATGCAGGGAGTCGGACAAACCGAAAGAGCACTAGCGGCACATGTCATTTTATTGGAGAATCCTTGGTCTCATGGTTCTCTAAGAAACAGACTTGTGTTTCACTTTCTATGACTAAAGTAGAGGATATTGCTGCTTCACTTGTTTGCTCTCAGGTCATTTGGATGAGACAGACTTTGTCCAACTTTGGATTAGTTTTTGCGCAATCCAAAATTTTATGTGATAATACAAGTGCAATAAATTTATCCAAAAATCTGGTACATCATTCACGTACCAAACACATAGATGTTAGACATCATTTCCTTAGAGATAATGTGCTTTAAGGTTCCATACAATTAGAATTTGTAGACACTCAAAATCAACTGATAGATATTTTTACAAAACCTGTTACAGTAGAGAGATTCCGATTTTTAAGAAGAAAGTTTGGACTTTGTACAATAAAAGAAATTCAAAATTAACAAATTGATTTCTTAATAACTTGATTGCACTTACAAAATTCCCTGAGGGTCTAACTGCAATTTACCCACTGTTACTAAAAAAGGGGTAAACTGTAATACTTCCATATGATTGGAAATATCAGGGTATTGTTTGCAATATGGTTGCTTAACTTAGGTTGTTAACAACATTATTTTTCGACAACTAAGTTGTTGATTGAAATATTTTCTCAACCACTTAAGTGGTCATGTGACTAGCACATGACCCAAGTCTATCAAAAAGCATCCTCGCAATTACTTTTTAGTCTATTTTTTTCATGTATTGAACATTTCAACATGTTTTTGCTCGGTGATTATATCTTTTAATGATGCATGACTTCAATTATGATTGTTATGACTTTTAATATGCTTGTTTTCTTCTTATGATTATTTTTCTACAATATTGTTTCATGCCCAACCATTGTCTATGCATATTGATATATTCTTTTTGTTTGATTGATAAAAAGGGGGAGAAATGGTAAATACATTATATTTAAAATAATGAAGCTTAGTTTGAGGGGGAGGTTTCACTCTTAGCGGAGTTTTTCGTATTCCTTCTCTTAGGAGGTTTCTATTATTTTAAATATAGGTATTTCTATTGTTTTGTCAACACCAAAAAAGGGGAGATTGTTGGAACCTGGTTCTACTTCCTTTTTATGTTTTGGTGTTAATAAAATCGTTTTAAATATAATGAGTTTATGAAGTGTTATTTTCAGGAAATAACATGATCTAAGGATGGATGAAAGAAGTAATGATGGCATGAAGATTAAAGACTTTAGTTTTATTTAGTTTGTTGTATCTTAGAACTTTTGTATTCTCCTAACAAGAAAAAGATATCTTAGGAGTTAAAATCAAAGTAGAGATAATTAAGGATCAAAATCACATTCAATTATTCGTTTTAAAACTAAAGATCGACTCTTTGAAAATATGATCATATAGCTAAGATAGGATCTCCATAAAACTTGGTTTAAACTTGTAAAACAAGGTACTTGTAGCAAGTTCGGGTACTAATCATAAGTACCGATACATGCTAGGCACAAGTTTAGGCCTAAGTCCCAAACTGTAAACAACAAGTATCGATACTCATCATGAGTATCGATATTAAGTGTTCACAGTTGGTGGAGCCTGTGAGTCACAAGTACCGGTACTAGTGCTAAGTACTGGTACCAAGTGACTTTGTTGGTACTCAACAGATTGCACTGAGTACCAGTACCAATGATCAGTACCAGTACTCCTGTCATTGTTTGGCTAACTGTGAGCAGTCGGTACAAGTACCACAACTTTAGTACTGGTACCAACTAGCCGTTGTGCCTAATTAGAATGGCTATATTGAAATTTATGTTAATCCTGATCTTCCCAAATTGCCCCTAATGGCTAGTAATTGTAGGGGAGGTGTTTAGTGGCCTATATAAACACTCCTTGTGTGTATTTTGCAAAGAACATCAAGCCAAAAATACTCTCCTTGCCTACACCTCCATTTCCCAATTTTCTAGCTGTAAAGGAGCTTGATTTATTGCATTCTTCCAATGTCACTCTTTGCTTGCAACAAATCTTCAAAGGCGATTATGTACTTCATTGTTAAATCATTCGCTTTCATTTTAGTATTCTCGTTAGATTAATTCACACACTTTTTAAGCAATATACTTGTTGGAGACTTAGGAACTTTAGTTGTAAGCTTTTTATATCTTGTTTATACCTGTACTTTTGTTCATTTCTTTATCTTGTAATTGGGTTGAGGTAACCCGTTAATTACCTAAGGTTATTAGTAAATGGATTCCCTCTGGGTTGAGGAAATCGATTTAAAAATCTTAAGTTAGGAGACTTAGGTAGTGGAGTACTCAAGTGAGGGGAACCACTATATATCTTGTATGCTTTTTGTGGTTTGCTTATTCTTACACTTTTTATTAATATACCACACTATTCATCCCCCCTTTTAGTGTGTTTGTGCCCTACAGATCCTAAAGGTCTTCGTAGATGCGTGAGAAAAACACGTCATTGAGCTTGCAAGAATGTAGAGAGAGTGAATGGCAAGCTTTTTCTTTCTCTCTTGAAAATATGGTGGAAATTTGGAATTGAAAGCTCTAGAATTTTCCTTGTATTTTTAGCCTATTGCTCGTTGGGTTGTAACAAACCCGTTATTGTACTTGGGTTGAGGTAACCTGTTTATTGCCTCATTTAGTAAATTAATTCCCTCGGGGTTGAGGGAATCGGGTTAAAAACCTTAAGCTGGGAGGCTTAGGTAATGGAGTACCCAAGTGAGTGGGGAACCACTATACATCTTGTGCCAATTTCTGTGTTTGTAATTTGTGCAAATCTTTTTTGTTATTACTGATATTGTGTTTGAGTGTTTGTGTACGTAGCCATCTATTTATAGATCCTAACAAGCTTACCGTGGGTTCTGTTAGAACCGGGGTTGAGGACTCTAAATTAATGCACCTTAACTTATATTCAAACTTAATAGAGATCCTTGTGGGGTATGGCTGGCATGTCACACACAGTAACTCCTAGGTGTGGGATGTCTAGAGCCCAACCTTGCACCCTGAGTCTTCCTAGATTTTACTTAGGTGAAGCATTTAGAAAGGATGAAGGAGAGCCACTCACCAAAAAAAAAAAAAAAAATGAAATGGAGAGAGAAAAATGAGGAGGGAAATAACACCTCATACACATAGGTGTCATTAAAACTAAATGGTACCTCGTTATACATGGGTACTAGAATTATGAAAAAAAAAAGGAAATATACACTGGGTTCGCCTTTGTGTTGAACTCAAAATAAAAAAAGTGAGGAGAAAACTGCCAAGTCTAAGTATGGTTGAACCTAGGTAGGTTTAGGTAGATGAAAGGCAAATCCACTCCTGGGAACGTATGGGAAGAACAAATGTGGATGCCCATTAAACAAATTATACACTGAGCACTGACACTTTAACCTTTGGGATTTACAAATTATAGGATAAACTTAGAAGTTTAAGAAACCATTGCCCGAGACCAAAACTAAAGCAAATCAAGTCTGAATTTTGACTAGTACTTGGATACCTTAAGGTCTGAGGTTAGTATTCAACAAATCTCTAGAGGTGAGATATAATAAGGCATCTTGACAGTTAATTCTAACCTAGAACTTAGGAATTCTTCATAGATGTTTGAAAGAAGGTGGTTCTCGCTCATGCTTTGAAAACAAAGATCTCGTCGTAGTATAGTACGTGAAAATGCTCGTCAAAAATAATTTATAACATAACAAGACTTGAGTCCCGGTCATTCGTCTCTTGGAGGCATTTTGGAATTGCAAATTAGAAATCGATCTCGCACACTCTACTTATTCAAAATCGCATGTCGATTTATGCTAAGTTCGTATTGATGCACGACATGCTATTGCTAGAATATCAGAAATTGAAAACATGCAACTTTAATCACACCAAAAGATGTTAATCAGGCACATGGTGATTTTCAACATATATATATATATATATATATATATATATATATATATATATATATATATATATATATATATATAGATGATGATAATGGAATTGTAGAGCACCGGTAGCGGAATGCTTGTACAGGGAAATTTAAATCTAGTTAGCAGAAAACGACTGCATACAAGAATCTATGGGGGGATTATGCATGCATCATTGGGGGAGAATATGAAGCTACACTACTAAGCAGTAAATAAACCATTAAATCTATGAAGAACTATAATCTAGTATAGCAGAACTAAGGGCATTCAGAGGTGGGCTTCGATGGCCTTTGAATGGGTGAGAAGAGAAAGAGGATTAGCCAATGGTGCTTAGGCTGGCCCTTGGAGAGGTTGCAGAAGTTGATCCTGGTCTACGCTTGGCGTGGAGGTGGTGGCATCATGGTGGAGCTCGTGAAAGTAGAGGTGGAGGTGGTGATGGCTTATGGAAGGTGGAGCTATGCTAAAAGACCAAGATGGACCAAATGGCCACCCCTTAGGTCATTTTATAGACCTAAGGGAAGCTCTCTAGAGAGTTATGGAATTCTCTAGAGAGGCCTATGGTGGGAGCTCGTGGGAGAGGGATAGAGTGGATGGATGGGTGGTTTTTAGATCCACATTTGGTGGATCTAAAAATTGAATGCATCTTGGTTGCTATTTTTAGCAACCAAGGCAACAACACATGGTAGAGAGTTCTAGAGAACTCTAGGCTAGGTATTTTCATGTAGGTGGTGTGTGTGGGTTGAAACCTATCTGGGTAGGTTGATTAGGTTGGGTTCTAGTGGGTTTAGGTCAAGGTAGGTCTCAAATTAGGGTTGTAAACCCTAATTCATTAAGGTAAAATGCAATTAAACTTTATACAAGTTTAATTGGGTGTGTGAAAATCTAATTGAGAGTAAAACAACTCAATTAAGTTAGGTCTAGGTCAATTGGACTCTCACTAAGTCCAATTGGACAGTGTGTGCTGAGATCAGGCTCAATTGGACTCAATGAGTCCAATTGAATAGACTGAAGAGATTGACAATGATCTAAGTCAATTAGGTTTAGTGAAGACCTAATTAGGTCCTTAGGGAGGTCTAGAGGTGATGTACTAGGGTTAGGGCACCTTAATATAGGTTCCTAGGTGGTTAGAATTGGGTTTAGGGAGCTAGAGATCCAAGTTCAAGGCTTGAATCTCAAAACAGGGTCAGGAGGGTAGTTTTGGATGTCTAATGAAGTTATCAGACATCTTATAATGAAAAATCAGAAGTCCAGACTTATTGTCTGGACATCCAATTAGAGTGAGGAGGGATTCTAGGTTCTGTCTTGGGTATTCTGCAGAAATTGGGTGTCTGACCAAGTGTCTGGACGTCCAATAACACTACAGAAGTGGGTTTAAGGTGTGCGGGAATTGGCTAAGGGTTCTGGACATCCTATAACTTATCTAGACGTCTAGTTAGAGGATGGAATTAGAGTTTTAAGGTTTCCTAGGGTGCAATGACCTAATCTAAGGGTGGCTAAGGCTTGGGGAAGCTTCTAGGCTGTCTCAGGGCTAGAATGGACCTAAGTTCTTCACAATTTATTGCTTTATTCCTACTTAATAGAATAGCATACCTTAACTCCCTTACATTATTATCTACTACATCTAATCTAGGTCTTCTACTCCAGCTCTGCTGCAACACCAATTATTCTTTATTCTTCAGATCCAGCTTCAGATTTAGCTTCTGATCAGCTTATTACCTGCAATTGACATAATGCACCTAATCAGTACATTATAGCATTATTTCATGCATAGCTAAAAGAAAGCAGTAAGGTGCTAGCAATGCTTATGCATGCATGAATTACCCTAACTTATGCTAAGTCCTAACCTAATTTAGGTCAATTAAGACCTATGATTGCTACGCAATCATACCCTCATGCCTAAATCTTGCTAGTCCCTAGCAAATGCAAGACTAAATTATTCACAGAAGGGTCCCTAAGAGATTGATTATTTTATCAAGTGTATGCCTAGAGATTTTTCTCCTTTTTGTTTTCATCATATGCTCTAGAAATCCAGACAATCATGAAAGTGTAGCTATGTAGCTTTTGCAACGGATTCAGGTGAAAAACTAATTCACCTCTAAAGCCTGTACTTGATCCCTAGTAAAAATTCTAGCGGGATAGGCAGACTTCTTCCCTTGGGGTATTCAAGATATTCTATGAATTCCACTTGGCTTTAAGTTTAGATAGAGAATCTTAGAGGGAAAAGATTGTATATTTGGTGGCTCACTCTTGACTGGTGCTACATAGAGATTAGTACAATAGAATCTAGATTCCCAAATTATTAAGTAACTCAACTCAGCGAAAGATGAGAAAAACTATGCTCTTTTTTAGGTTCCTTCGTATTCATTCTCTCTTACTCTGTTTTTTTTTTTCTTAGAGTTCACAATCTCACCAGATTCTTATGTATAATCCGTATTTGGTGGTCTCACTTTGCATTAACACTTTAATTGAGTTCCTTAACCCTAACACTAAGTTGGAATTCCTCAGCTAGTATTCGAGCGGTCAGAAACACAGAAAGATAGGTTAAGGCTTTATTTGGTGGATTTCAAATTTATTTGGTGGTATTGCTTCAATGCAATTGAAATAAACACTAAATATTCACTCTTTTTTTTCTTTACGTTTTCTTCTTTCTCTAATTTTTCTCTTTTTCAATTTTTCTTTTTTTTTCATCTTTTTTCACTTTTTTGTTTTTTTTTCTATGTAATTTTTTTTTTCTTTCAACACAACACAACTAGCACACATCCATGAACTTTATTGAGGAGGCATTATTAAGGATTTGTGGTACTCAAGAGACAATGGGTGGCTTATTTGGTGGAAGTGCCTACTCAAGGCATCGGGAGAGATGGATAGGACAGTGTATTTCTGACCTCGACATCAATACCTTCCTTCAGCCGAGGATTCCGTAAAGAATGGTCGTAACCATCCACCTTAGCCCTAGTTTTATGAAAACTCGCTCTCCGCGTATTTGCCTTATTTTGTGGCTCTCAAAATTCACACAGAATGTATACGCAAGAATCGAGAGTGAAAACTATGCCTTATCTTTGAGTATCATCACCTAATTATCTAGGATTATGGATTCCTTGCACTAATATTAGAGCACCAGTACACTCTACTCTCATCTCACACTATTTGGTGGATTTTTGGAAGAAAATCTACCTGACTCCTAAAACACTGTCCAGGGGTTCAGGAGAAGAAGCATTGCTTCTTCTCGACAGACTAAAGACGTTTATCAGCCTTCACCATGAATCCATTGCAAATTCTACGTGTGTGTGAAAAATTATATTGGATTCCAGATTATAGGAATCAACTAGAGGATAAAACCCCTAATGCATTCTCTTAATAAGATAATCTTATTCATGGATGCATTATGTATATAAGCTATAAACAAGTAACCTCTTATATTCATACTTCATGGATTCTAGGTTCTATCTTGGGTATTCTACAGAAATTGGACGTCTGACCAAGTGTCTGAACATCCAATAACACTACAGAAGTGGGTTTAAGGTGTGTGGGAGTTGGCTAAGGGCTCTGGACGTCCTATAACTTATCAGGACATCCAGATAGAGGATGGAATTAGGGTTTTAAGGTTTCCTAGGGTGCGGTGACCTAATTTAAGGGTGGCTAAGGCTTGGGGAAGCTTCTAGGCTATCCTAGGACTAGGATGGACCTAAGTTCTTCACAATTTATTACTTTATTCCTACTTAATAGAATAACATACCTTAATTCCCTTACATTATTATTTACTACATCTAATCTAGGTCTTCCGCTCTAGCTCTACTGCAACACTAGTTATTCTTTATTCTTTAGATCCAACTTTAGATCTAGCTTCTGATTAACTTATTACCTGCAATTGACATAATTCACCTAATCAATATATTAAAGCATTATTTTATGCATAACTAAAACAAAGCAGTAAAGGTGCTAGTAATGCTTATGCATGCATGAATTACCCTAACTTATGCTAAGTCCTAGCCTAATTTAGGTTAATTAAGACCTATGATTGCTGTGTAATCAATGTTGCTAGGGACTGGCAAAAACTTGGCATGGGAGCATTTGATGAGCCCATATTTGTGGGCTATTTAGGTATTCCGATGCCTAGATATTAAGTTATCTTTAACATTTATTTAGCATTCATTAGGATGTAAATATATTAGTTTATGTTTTTTACTTAATTGCATAATCCATGCATTGCATTCATAATTAAATGCATTTAGAATTGAGTTAGAATGGCATGTATTGGAATAGTGAATTAATTAAGTGCATTACATGCATTATTTTGTTTTAACATAGAAATTAAGGGTTTGCACATAAATAACCCCTCATTTCTTTTTCAATTTTTTTATTTTTCTTTCTTCTCCAACGGATGCATGCAGGAGACACACATCAAGGAAGAAGCGACAGAAGTGTATCTCTATTCCCCACGTTCTTCATCGCTTCATCTCTTCTTAACCAACGCAAGTTGTTCCCTTCCAGCATAAAATGAAGCTTCTACCCCAGAGCTTGCCTTAGGCCTCCACCTCATTCCCTACTGTGCAGAGATCTCAGCTTCTCATCCACTCCACCACCATTGGCCTCAACTGTGGCAGTCTGCTCCACCACTGTGGGTGTGCGTTGTGATAGAACGCTCCGCCAAATTGGAGTAGTTGCATTACCGTGAGCACCTCAACATGCATATCCCTTCGCACTGCAACAACAGCGTGCACCACCCTCTCCACCTTCACCAGCAATCACCACCATCACCACCACTGCAGCCACATGCCAACAACCATTCACGAGAGGTTAAGTCATCCGGGAAGTTTCCTGGACGCCTGAAGCCTCTTCCCCATCTTCATCTTCATCTTCTTCCCCCATTTTCCTCTTCCTCTGTTTTCTCCTCCAACTCAATGAAACCCACCACCATCGCACCAATAGTCATCACATTCACCAATGCCCCTCCGCCTCTACCACCTCCCCTATGCACACGCGACCCTCCAACTCTACCCTCTCCCTCGTACGCTGTCACCATTGCTAGCAGGCGCCCATCGCACGCCACCTTCAGCAGATCGCGACATCTCCATCAGCTCCCCTCGGCACACTGTGCCTTCCCACGCTCCATGTGCGGCTAGCAGCAACTCCAACACTCAGCAGCAGCCGCGCCTTCTACTATGTGTACTGCACCTCCTCGCACGGCAAGCAGATCGCACGCACGCGCCTAACCATGCACATGCAGCAGCAGCCATTGCCAGACACCCACTCTGCCACCGCTCAACGCCACCGGCTCCGACCACTGTTTGCCATGCTACCACCACCGCCAAGTAGCCCTCAGCTCACTTGACCTCCAGTGAGCTTCATGCCTCCAGCCGTGGCCGCCTCCATGCGCGAGCTCGAGGGGAAGTTTTTCCCCTATTTTGGGTCTTATTAGTTTTTACATTCCTATGGCATTGCCAATGAGAGATTTTTCATATATTGGATATTCTATTATGGTAAATTTATGAGCAAATCCCTCTTGTTCTTCTTACTACCATTCCAACATATTAAGGCATTGATGATCTAATCTAAAAAGGATTTTGTCTTGATTTCTTGACGAAATTTATTGTGAACATTTGTTTTTGACCCGTAAGAGTTTTAATTGGCAACTGCCTCCCTGTGGACACGACCCACTCTCTTGAGTGATTTATTTTAATTATTTTATTAAGCGATTTTCCACCACTTTGAAAGTAAAGCGGCGCGCCATTTTATGTGCGAAACTTCTTCCAAAATGAAAACCATCTTTTCAACAACCAATAGTATGCCCAGACGTCCAGTAAAACATTTGACCACTTTACACTAAAACCTTATTTTGATTTGACCAAATTCCAAGGAAACCCATTAGACGTTCAATTTTTCACCTAGACGTCTTAAAATGATATCTCAGATGTCTGACCTAGAACCCTATTTCCATTCAACTAAATGAGGAACTCTGACCCCTTGCATCAGACGACCAAAACTTTTATCAGTTGTCCGACCCGTCGTCTGACCTACAAATCAGACGTTTGATTTTGCTGTCAGAATCATGATGCGCCTGATTTGATTGGGACTTCGGCTATGAGGCATCTACAAGACCTTCTTGAAGGTTCCTAAGGCCTTTATAAATAAATGAGGACCTCTACATTGCTTGGATGCACCCTTAAGATAATTCTTTCCACTAGAAAAGTCATTTTGTGAAAGATCAAAAGAAGAAAGAGTGCCTACTCTCAAAGCTTCCTAGAATACTTCTAAGAGGACCAAATTGCTATGAATGACGAATCACTGCCATTTTAGGGAAGACCTTTTTCTTATATAAGCTTAGGTTTACAATTATATTTTGGGCTCAGTAGGTATTTTGTATTTTCATTTTCTTCGTTGGGTATTTATGTGGTGAATTTCCATCTTCTTTGTGAGATAAAATACTTTTTGTAGAGAAGAAGGGTTGAGGTATACTATCCTCGTATAAGTAGTGTGGTTGTATTAAGGTTGTATCACCCTCGGTTTTAAGTGATACGTTAGTGGATTTGATCGACTTGATCAATCGGGAAATCCTAAGTCGGGAAGACTTAGGTGGTGGTTTTTACCCTTAAGGTTTCCACCTAAAAATTTGTTTTCTTGTGGTGAATGCTTGTTGTGTGATTGATTTTCATTTGCATCTATTTTTATCTCATACTATTCACCCCTTGTCTAATGCATCTACAGTTGGTATCAAAGAAGGTTCTCGTGATTTCAACGTTACAAACTAGCGAGGATTCAAACATGGAGGGGAGCATCTTTGCTACGAAATAATCTGAGAGCTAGTCAACCACCCATCCACCTTTCTTCGATGAGAGCAACTAGGCATTTTGGAAGCTCTGCATGAAGATGTGGCTTCAAGCCAACAACTACATGATTTGGGAGAGATTCAAGACTCCCTTCAACATCCTAATGAAACCTGAGGGAGGATACTCGTAACAACAAATCAAGGAGATATCACTTAATGCAAAAATAATGAATGAATTGTATTGTGTGTTAGGTCTGAAATAGTTCAACCAGATCTCACAACGAAGGAGGAGGGTCTCATAGAAGATAAAGCTCCCATCTCCTTGCTTAGGGACCAAACTGACAATTTGGCTCTTGATGAGGGGTTGGACAAGACTAGCCCCACCAGAGCCCTGCAAGCTATCGGAGATAGTGACCAGCCTTTTAGCTGCCATAGCTCCACCTACGAGGTTGCCTGAACTCCGCCAACTTCCAACGTCAACCTTCTTGATGACATGCAGTGAAGTCCTAGCCAGATAATGAAGCTGTTTTTACCGCTTTTTTAAAATTACTTTTTTTATGGGTCATTTGATGGGAATGACCCCTATAGATAGTGGTGCTGGGGTAATGATAAGTCCACTTTAGTGGATCATTATTTGGTCTAAGTACTCCATAATTAGTTATTCTTAGTTGTTAATTGATTAGGAGTTATATGATTATTCACGTTAGTCTATGATAACACTGCATATGGGAGTGATAACTCTGTTAAATAGGTCCCATCTTAAGAATAAAAGACACAACATAAGTAAAATGGGAGCATTGCATGCATCATATACCAAGATTGCTTATAAAACTGTATTAATGGCCATTTGTGTAAGCACTTGTCAAAGAAGGCCTCAGATGAGCAATCGAACCCATGAATGGATTCAGAACGACGAACGGAGTCCAACGGACTCAAGATCGACCAAATCCGACATCTGGAGCTCCTATAATGGGCCCAAGAAGTTCTGACCGTTGATCTGATGATCAACGGCCTTCGTTGCGCCACGTCGCCCCCCGCTCACTGCAAGCCACTTCATCCATCAGTTGAGATCAAATCTCGGTCGTCGATCTCCGATCGGACGGCTGAGAACCGCGTGCCCTCTCGCAGTCGCCACGACAAAGCAGCAGGCGTGGCGCAATGGTTAGAGCGCACGCCTGCACGCACGCGACGCGGGTTCGAGATTCGCGGTGCGAAGAATTGAAGACGAAGGAGCGCGCGGCGAAATTGGACCGCCCGATCAGCAGTGGGCGGCTGAGATCGCGCCACGTGGCGCGCCCTTAGACAGTGAGCGCCCATGCGCACCCGTACGCCAGGCGACAACGCTCGCGCACACACGCGCCCGAGGCACGATTTGAGCGCACCCAAGGGAAGATCTCAGCCATCCAATCGAAGATCGGACGGCTCTCATGCAACGGCCACGGATCAGGTGCGAAGAAGAACGACGCGGGCGTGTGACTGGCAGGCTGGAGGGCTTCACCGATTCTTTTGGAAGGGTTTTAGCGACGTCTCGGACGTGGCTAAAGCCCCTTCTTCTTTTAGAAAGCCCTTCTCCCTATTTAAACCCCCTCCAACCACTCATTCAAGGCATTCACTTCCCTTGCAACTATTTTACCCCTCTCAGCTAGCTTTAGGCCCTCTTGTAATCGCCGGAGACGACGAGCTGCCGACGGAGCCTCGTCCACCGCCGTGGTTGCCTCGCCGCTCTCCCCCCGCTCTCTCTCTCTTCCTCTCTTTTAAGCTTTCCTTTACTTATGTTTAAGCATGTATCTAACGTTGTAATATGTGAACTAAAGCTGTATGATTAATGAAGTTACTTCCATTCAGTTATTTACTTTAATTCTTGTTTAAGTTGCATGATTAAGCAAGAAACAACTCTAACCCTAATCTCTCCCTCTCTCTTTCTATCTCTCTCCCTCTCGCTTTTCAAACTACACCTTTCGCAAGCAAAACTCTGCACTTTCTGTGACAACAAGTGATAAGCAAAATCTGATTTTCACGCCTCCCTAAGACCGACACTTAGACTCACCTCCGTTTATTTACTTTAAAACAGGCGTTGCAAGTGCGACTATAACGACACTTCTTAACACACACGCATAAGCGCACGTCAGTTTTTGGCGCCGTTGCTGGGGAGGCAACGAATTTGTTTTGTCACCTCCATTCCACATCCATTCTCACATCGTCTAATGCCCTGTTTTCCTTTTACTTGATGGTTGCAGGAATTCGACGCTTGGACGGCGAAGCAACGCATCCCACGACGGTAACAAGGGAGTAGGCGCAACGAGGACCGATAGTGAGTAATTCTTCACTTATGATTGTTTGCTTGCGTGAAAAACAAAAAAAAAGTGTAAAAATTGAAAAAAATTTGGCATGGTGTATGATTGCTTGACCCACATCCTTAACACATCACCCCACAGAAAAATGTACACTCTAACATTCTGAATAAATTCTCGGAGTGTTCTTTTCTCTCTCTGTTTTTTTTTTTTTGAGTGGTGTTTGCGAAGCCACCGTGAGTTTACCTAGGCCGCACCACTCAACCCTAAAATCGACTTATGTAATAGAAGCTGCATGATCATTAGGATGAGTACATTAGGATTTTAGAGCCTCTACAGAATAAAAGGAAATCTACTTTCACCGAATTGTGTGTAGAACTTGACGTGCCCACTGAAACTTGTTTGAAACCATTAAGACACGTCAACCCTAAAAAGCACTAAAGTAAGGATGAAAAACTAAAAGACACCACATCTTAAAAATCCTTGCTTGAAAACCATGTTTTGATAGAAGCACACACCTTGAAAGTGGAAAATTAAGAGGCACCACCCCAATCAACGCCTCATCACATAACCCTAGCACAAGCACTATCCTAGCCCTTTAAAACTGAGTAGACATGCCCTAGGCAGGACTGAGTTAAGTCTCGAAAGGTGAGGTTTTGTTCGTTGGGCACTTGGCTTTCATTCCCTTGGTAGAATCTGGTGACTAGGCTGCGGGGTAGTGTCAAACGATCGCGGTTGTGGGGTCTACGGAACCGGAGGCGCAAGCCAAAGGAAGAACCTTCCCTGCAATCCCCTCATAATCAACCTGACCAGATTAGCCTTGGGAAGGGGAGTCCAGTGCTTACGGACTTAATCACCCTTTGTGAGATTTCTAGGTCTCCTAAGGAATACACCATAAGGACTAGGCTTGTGTGCTTGATTGAAACACATTTCTCGCATCTGTTGCCCTCCGCATCCCCTCCTGTTCTTCTCTAGTGTATGCACGGGAGACGCTCACTGCATCCTGAGTTGTGTGTTTTGGGGCAGGAATCTAGGCGACGTGATTCTGTTAGGAACATGGCGGAACCTAGGGTAGATGAGGCTGAGGATCAACCCCCACCAGACGCAATGGCCATCATCCAAGCCCAAATTAATGCAAACCACCGACTTTAGCAACAACAAATCCACACCATCATGCAAGCCATACAACGGTTACAGAACCCACAAGAACAACCACCACCACTTGATATACCACCATTTAAGGATTAGCCGAGGCCCCTCTGCGATTTCTATAATCCCTCCGCTATTAGAGTCGAGCCACACCTTAGGATCCCCGAAGGGGGAGATGATTTTGAGCTGAAACCGAATGTCTTAAGTCTGATCCAGAGCCACTTTCATGGAAGCTCAAATGAGGACCCCTTTCAGCACCTAGAGGATCTCGACCGCATAGCATGAACTGTGAAACATAGGAACATTAGCCTTGACATTGTTCTGATCAAGATGTTTCCCTTCTCATTAAGAGACAAGGCTTCCCATTGGCTTAGAACCCTAGGTGGACTCATCACCACCTGGGAAGAACTGAGGCATGCATTTTTAAAGAAATTCTTCCCCATAGGAAAGACCAATGCCCTCAGAAGGGCTATTACTACCTTTACACTCCAGGGTAGGGAACAGTTTCATGAGGCGTGGGAAAGATTTAATGAGCTCTTGAGGAAATGCCCACACCACGAAGTACCAAGGTGGCAATTGGCCCAGATTTTCTACCATGGTCTGGACAGCAACCTACGAAACTTCGTCGATGCCTCATGCGGGGGAAACTTCCTGAACAAGGACGAGGAGAGCGCATTTGAGCTTTTTGAGTCTATGAGCGTGAATTTGCTCAACAATGCCTCCATGACCCAGTTCAACAGGTCCAGTCAACCCCGTGGTGGGATTTATGATGTACAAGCAAATTCTGGAATGGTTGACATGGACATCATTGCCAAGAAACTGGATCGAGTGAAATTGGTGGACAAAAAGATTGATGAGCTATTGAACCAGACCAGGAACCCCTTACAGACTTTCTCCTTAGCAAAGGGAGCGCATAATGTTGACCTGGTCCAGCCCTTAGCCCAACTGAACCTGGAACAACCCCTGACCACGTTCCAGGGAGGAACCTATGCTCCCTCAACCTTTGATTACTCTCTTCCCTCTCCATTGACATTGGCTATCCTTGAAGATGTGCAAGCTGTCCAAGGTTATGCGAAACCTGACCCTTTCTCCAACACTTACAACACTGGCTGGCGTAACCACCCCAACTTTGGTTGGACAAACCAGAAACCACCCCAATTCCAAAACTAGCCCAGGCCAAACCTGCAACCACACTTGCCCCCTATCAGTAAGGACTACCAGTTAGACCCCAATATAATCAGAATAGGGTGGCCCCTCCCCCACAAAACTAAATGGACACCCTAATAAAGATGATGGCTGACATGAACCAGAAACATCAGGAGGAAATGGCCTTGGTAAAGGGACAGTTAAGCCAACTCTTGGACTGTAAACAACAAGGATCACTACCTTCCTAGCCATAACCGAACCCATGAAACATAATTAACAGAGGCCCCAATTCGTAAGGGTTCCAAGGCAACCCTGGGCAGGCTCACATGGTCCAGCCAGCCCCGCAAACACCCCCTGGGTTTGGTGCTTCTTCATCCTCGTCTTTTCAAGGATCAACCCATGGCCCCAATGCCTCTGCGAATGCGGTGACCTTGAGAAGCGGCACCAAAACCCAGGACCCCAAATGGCCGATTCTCCCCGAGACTTCACCCGCTGAAATACCCGACTCAGAAGAGGCACCAACCAAGGACCCAGAAATAGACCTGATCCACATTCAAACACCTTACCCTGAGGCCTTGGAAACAATCAAGAAAAAGAAGAATGTTGTGGAAACTGAGGAGCTTTTGGAGATCTTTAAGCAAGTACAGATTAACATTCTGCTCCTCGAAGTTGTCAAAGACATCCCGACTTACGCGAAGTTTTTAAAGGATGCCTGTACACCCAAACGTAAGCCAAGACCTCAAGCACCTTGGAAGGTTGTGCTCTCCGAACAAGCAAGTTTCGTAATATCAAGCAACCTTCAGCTCAAGCGAATTGACCCAAGAGTGCCCCTGATTTCCTGAAATATCGGGGACATGACATTTGATAGAGCACTCCTGGACTTAGGTGCTTCTATCAATCTGATTCCAACAACCCTGTACCACCAATTTGGTTTCGGAGAGCTGACACCAACACCTGTCACCATCCAGCTGGCTGATAGATCCATGAAAACCCCGAAGTGGTTGTCGAGGACGTGATTGTACGGGTCAAGGACTTCTATTTCCCGGTCGACCTTTTGGTACTCGACATGGAAGTTCCAGAAAATTACAAAATGCACCCATAATCTTAGGCAGACCTTTCTTAGCTACGGCTAAGGCAAACATTGATTGTGACACGGGATGTATGGAAATCGCCTTCGGGGACAGGAAAATGCAATTGGATATCTTCCGGGCGACAAAGTCTTTTGATTGCAATTGCGTTGAGGAACATGATCCTGTGGAAACTCTGATCGAGGAATGCCTCACCCTTAGTTCTGTATCAGACCACCAAACTCGTAATGACTGTTTTGACCCGTCACCATCACTACTCGTGGACCTCTGTAAGGCTGAGTACCATCACACAACACCATTTGAGGAGATCGATGCTAATCAACTCCCACCCTTTCCCTTTCCATCAACTGTTGTTCCACCCGCACCTAAACTTAAGCCATTGCCCGAGAATCTCAAGTATGTCTTCCTAGGACCAGACCAGACCTTCCCTGTGATTATTAATTCTCATCTAACCAAGGATCAGGAACTTAGGTTGACTGCGACCCTTTCAGAACATCGGGCCGTCATTGGTTGGACCATTTTTGACTTAAGAGGAATTAGCCCCACCTATTGCACCCATAAGATTTACCTGGAAGACGGGGCACGAACCTCCCGCCAAATGCAGAGATGTTTAAACCCAAACATGCAGGAGGTCGTTAAGAAAGAAATTATCAAGTGGCTTGACGTCGACATCATCTATCCTATCTCCGATAGCCCCTGGGTGAGCCCCAATCAAGTGGTTCCCAAGAAAGCTGGGCTCACTGTTATCACCAATGATCATGGCGAATCCATCCCCACCCACACCACCACTGCATGGCGGGTGTGTATTGATTATAGGAAGCTCAATGAAGCCACTAAGAAGGATCATTTCCCCTTGCCTCATTGACCAAATCCTTGAAAGAGTGGCAGGGCAGAAGTATTTTTGCTTCCTGGATGGATATTCAGGATATAACCAAGTCGCAATTGCTTCGGAGGATCAAGAAAAGACCACATTCACTTGCCCGTATGGCACGTTTGCATTCCGTCAAATGCCGTTCGGGTTATGCAACGCACCTGCGACCTTCCAGCGTTGCATGTTAGCCATTTTTTCAGAAATGGTGGGTGAATACTTAGAGGTCTTTATGGATGATTTCTCTGTATTCGGGAATTCATTCGACCATTGTCTGAGCAACTTGGAGAAAATCCTGAAACGATGTATCGAGGTTAATCTGGTGTTAAGTTGGGAAAAGAGCCATTTTATGGTTCAAGAAGGAATTATCCTCAGTCAAATCGTATTGCATAGGGGCATCGAGGTAAATCGGGCTAAGGTTGATTTAATTTCCAAGCTTCCTCCACCTAGCTCGGTCTGACAGATTTGCTCATTCCTAGGACATGTTGGCTTCTACCGAAGGTTCATTAAAGACTTTTCCAAGCTTTCCAAACTCTTGACCGACCTTCTAGCCAACGACGTCATATTCCACATGTCTTCTAATTGCATCCAGCTTATCACACCCTCCGGGACTTAGTCTCCACCGCACCTGTACTTCAACCCCCAGACTAGTCCCAGGACTTTGAGATTATGTGTGATGCATTAGATTTTGCCATAGGCGCTGTCCTGGGACAAAGGCAAGACAAGAAGCCCGTGGTGATCTACTACGTGAGCAAAACGTTGGACGAGGCCCAACAAAATTATACGGTCACAGGGAAAGAGCTGCTCGCTGTAGTCTTTGGACTTGAAAAGTTCCGATCATACTTGCTGGGATCCCACGTGACTATTTACACTGACCATTCAGCCATCCGGCACCAGTTGGCCAAGAAGGACGCAAAGCCCAGGCTCATCAGATGGATCCTGCTTTTGTAGGAATTTGACCTGGAAATCCGTGACAAGGCCGGATCGAAGAATGTGGTGGCTGACCACTTGTCTAGACTTCATCCAGACCACATTGGACCCTCCCTACCTCTATCTGATGGCTTCCTTGATGAACACATCCTGGTTGTGCAAGACAAGGGAATGCCATGGTATGTTGACTGCGTTAACTACCTAGTTGTAGGACAAACCCCGCACAGCTAGTCCAGACAGCAACGGGACATGTTCTTGGCTGAGGCCAAGCATTATATCTGGGATGATCCCATGCTGTTTCGCCTCTATGCTAACCAGATCATTAGGAGGTGTATCCCCGAGAACGAAGTTTAGAGTGTGCTTTCCTTCTGTCATGACCAGGTTTGTGGTGGCCACTTCTCTGGAAAGAAAACAGCTGCAAAGGTTCTACAGTTTGGATTTTACCGGCCGTCACTATTTAAGGATGTACACAACTTTGCCAAGACTTACGCTGCCAAACGCTGGGGACCATGACCAAGAAAGATATGATGCCCCTCCAGCCCATTTTGATTGTTGAAATCTTCGACGTTTGGGGTATTGATTTTATGGGCCCCTTTCCACCATCCAACGTCTTCGAGTACATCGTAGTCTCGGTAGATTATGTTTCCAAATGGTTTGAAGTTGTCGCCACCCACCGATGTGATCATAGGATTGCCATGGACTTCGTTAAGCAGAACATCTTTTCCCGGTTTGGGATACTCAAGGCCATGATCAGTGATGGTGGAAGCTATTTTATCCATTCTTAATTCCGTGCCCTACTTAGAAAATACGGGGTGAACCATCGCATTGCTGCCCCGTATCATCCACAAACAAATGGGCAGACCGAGGTCTCAAATAGACAAATCAAGAAAATTTTACAGAAGACTGTGAGACCTGACAGGAAAGACTGGCCCACACGACTTGATGATGCCCTGTGGGCATACAGGACCGCTTTCAAGACCCCGATAGGCATGTTGCCTTATCGCTTGGTCTTTGGCAAAGTCTACCATCTTCCTGTCGAATTGGAACACCGAGCTTACGGGGCTGTCAAGCAATGTAACATGGATTCCCAATTAGCCGGTGCGTAGAGGATGCTCCAATTATCT
Organism: Thalassia testudinum; assembly: GCA_037157565.1. NCBI lineage: Eukaryota > Viridiplantae > Streptophyta > Magnoliopsida > Alismatales > Hydrocharitaceae > Thalassia > Thalassia testudinum. Next base: position 36,798,955 of record JAZHRO010000012.1, on the reverse strand, counting down.
GAGCTCGAAGAAATTCGTCGGGATGCCTTTGACAATAGTCGACTGTATAAGGAGAAAATGAAAGTCGTCCACGACCGACTCATTCATCGAAAAACCTTTGAGCCTAACCAGCAAGTCTAGTTGTTTGACGCCCGCCTAAAACTCTTCCCGGGGAAACTCAGGTCCAAGTGGACATGACCACTTTGGGTGGTTAAGCCTTATCTAATGGGGCGGTTGAAATCGTTGATCCTAACACTGGGCACACTTTTACAGTTAATGGTTAAAGATTGAAACACTTCCTCGCCCAGGTTCCCCCAAAGGAGAGTGTCACCCTCGTTGAGGGATGACACAAAGCACTGCCCAGCTGGAGGCGTTAAACTCAGCGCTTCTTGGGAGGCAACCCAGAGGATTCAGACTGATCTGGTATTTTACGTCACTCAGGTACTATCTTTTTAAACCCTTATGCACCCACGTATTTGCCAATGAGGACATTGTCCAACATAAGCATGGGGGGTGGTAAATTGCATAATCCTGAGCTCATTTAATCAGTCTGAAAAAAAAAAAGAATTTAGGAAGAAAACTTAGGCATTAGAAACTTATCAATAGTGGAAAATAATACAAAAAGAACTTAAATACTGAGACTTTTTAGGCCATCAGGCTTAATTAGCCCTGGTGTCCGTTAAAATATGGATTTAGCTTCGAATCCTTGCAACCTTATGCTATTCTAATCCACCTACTAAATAAGGTGATAAGTCTACGACTTATCAACTCACCCTCTAACTCAGAAAAACTCTGAGTCTAAGCATCTGCACACATTTTTGCACAGACTCACTCCTCGGAGATTTTTACAGAAATTGGGTAGCTAATGAACTCTCTAGGGTGGTATGGCTGGCAAGTTGTTTTGGGTAACAGCCCATTGGGAGGTTGTCCGGAACCCAGCCACTGGACCATTTCTTCTTCATTGCCTCTAGGTACATTTGAGATCAGGGAAGCCACCTACGAAGAAAAAAAAGGAGAAGAAAAGAAAATAAACCACACTTCACCGTACGAGTATGGCTGGTAAGTAATCGTGGGTAATAGCCCGTTGGTCAGTTGTCCAGAGCCCAGCTTAATAATTACACAAAAAGAACGAAAACCCTTAAGGAAGAAGCGGGGAAGTAGTACAAGCCGGGGAGATATACGCTGGAAAAATCCTTGTGTTGACCCCAATTAAAACAAACGTCGGGAGAAAGCTACCAATCGAACAAATACACCTTCAGGCAAATATATTTCCTCTTCCGGTCACCTAGGGGCGTAGAAACCCGAAGTCTGTCTAAATTATCGTTAAGTGAGTCTATCATAATCTTCACACCAAGATGCTTAGCACTTAGGATTTTGACCGAGTTTTGGGTGGGTTGGATAGCCGTAAAAGGTTACCAACCCACGCTGAATTCTGAAAAAAAGATTCTAAATATATATATATATATACATATACATATGTATAGTTATATACATTAAAGTAAGGATTCGGGCAATTCGTATTTTGGCAAACACCCGGGCGCTGCTTAGTCTTTGTAGCTTAAGATCTTGGTATATTTCCTCCTATTGACAAGTGACGAAGTGTCTAAGCAATTACTTCTTAAATTCTGAAAGAAAATAAACGTTAGAATAAACCTTGTAGGGACTAGCAAGGAGTAGGCATGGGGGTATGATAACACTGCATATGGGGGTGATAACTCTGTTAAATAGGGCCCATCTTAAGAATAAAAGACACAACATAAGTAAAATGGGAGCATTGCATGCATCATATACCAAGATTGCTTATAAAACTGTATTAATGGCCATTTGTGTAAGGACTTGTCAAAGCAGGCCTCAGATGAGTAGTCGGACCGCACAGATGGATTTAGAATGACGAACAGAGTCCAACGGACTCAAGATCGGCCAGATCCGACATCCGGAGCTCCTATAATGGGCCCAAGAAGTTCTGACCATTGATCTGGTGATCAACGGCCCTCGTTGCGCCACGTCGCCCCCCTCTCACCGCACGCCACTTCATCCGTCAGCTGAGATCAAATCTCGACCGTCGATCTTTGATCGGACGACCGAAAACCGTGCGCCCGCTCGCAGTTGCCGCGACAAAGCAGTGGGCCTGGCGCAACGGTTAGCGCGCACGCCTGCATGCATGCGACGCGGGTTCGAGCCGTGTGGTGAGAAGAATTGAAGATGAAGTAGTGTGCGGCGAAATTGGGCCGCCCGATCAGCAGAGGGCGGCCAAGATTGCACCACGCGGCGTGCCCTTAAATAGCGAGCGCCCACGCGCGCGCGCGTGCCACGCGACGATGCTCGTGCACACGCGTGCCCGAGGCGCGATCTGAGTGCACCCAAGGGAAGGTCTCAGCCATCTGATCTTCGATCTGACGGCTCTCATGCAGTGGCCGCAGATCAGGCGCGAAGAAGAACGGCGCGGGCGTGTGATTGGCATGCTGGAGGGCTTCACCGACACTTTTGGAAGGGTTTTAGTGACGTCCCGGACGTCGCTGAAGCCCCTTCTTCTTTTAGAAAGCCCTTCTCCCTATTTAAACCCCCTCCAACCACTCATTCAAGGCATTCACTTCCCTTGCAACTACTCTACCCCTCTCTTAGCTAGATTTAGGCCCTCTTGTAATTTCTGGAGATGACGAGCCGTCGACGGAGCCTCCTCCACCGATGTGGCTGCCTCGTCGCTCTCCCCCCCTCTCTCTCTTCCTCTCTTTTAAGCTTTCCTTTACTTATGTTTAAGCATGTATCTAACGTTGTAATAGTTGAACTAAAGATGCATGATTAATGAAGTTACTTTCCGTTCAGTTATTTAATTTAATTCCTGTTTAAGTTGCATGATCAAGCAAGAAACAACTCTAACCCTAATCTGTCCCTCTCGCTTTTCAAACCGCACCTTTTGCAAGCAAAACTCCACGCTTTCTATGACAACAAGTGATGAGCAAAATTCGATTTTCATGCCTCCCTGAGGCCGACACTCGAATTCACCTCCGTTTATTTACTTTAAAACAGGCATTGCAAGTGCAACTATAACGACACTTCTTAACACACATGCACAAGCACACGTCAGTCTGCATATAATTTTATGCGTTAGTTTTACATTTAATAACATATGATATGGTAACATAATTTATTTGATGGATGCAGGCTAGGTGCAAGAGCTCGGATGTCCATTTTTTTAGTTCTATAAGATGTCTTGAGCTTAAATTAGATGTCTGGAAACCACCAGCATGAACTCACTGACACTACATTTTTTTAAGACATCTGGAGCTTGGACCAAATGTTTGATGAAGAATGGCCAAAGCTTATCCTACCGTTCCAACCATTCGCGATCCTTGCTGAGTGGTCGGAGAACCCTCCAGCCGAAGAAAGAAACAAACAAAGGAGATCTCGGGGGGAGAACTTTTAAAAAGAAGGATCTCTCCTTCCTCGCAACCATTGCCACCATGATCATATCACCTGTACCGTGAACCAGGCTTACATTGTGGAACTCCAGTGTGCATCGTGGGTTGAGCAAACTCCATTGTCTCCTTTCCCATCACACTCCACGCTCATGGTGACAGCATGAGCACCACCCACCCTCTCCTCTTCTCCATTTGCATTCTTCTTCCTCTTTCAACACCACTGCCTCCCCTATTTTTCCACTCCACGAGAACCCAAAGAGCCGCCGGTGATGCTCACCTCGTGCAGCCCCCCTACATGATCATCTTCATTGCCACATCACCAGTGGCCTCCCCATATCTCGCCACAGCTACATCTCCAACCGCCAACACCCCTCATAGCCACCCCCCCCAGTTGCCTATTCTTCTTCTTCCTCTTCTTCTTCTTCAACCCATCCTCTGCCATGCCAGAAGAACCCAATAACGAGCAGCACGATCCAGTGCCGTCCACATGCCTCCAACCTCCTCGACTCACGCTGGCTTCACCAAATGCTCGCAAACTCCCTCGTCGACCACCTGGGCCATGCTCGACCTCGCGTGGCCCATGCTAGCAGCCACAACAGCGAGCAACTACCTCACCACCGTCGACCGTTGGTGCTCCGGTCGACCACATTCGGCCACCACCGGCTGCACTTCGTATGCCATCACAAAGCCCTCGTCTCAATGCTTCTCTGCTGCAAGTGGTTCGCGCTGCCATCAAGTTCCCCGCACGTGAGGAAGAAAGAGGAGAAATCTTCTGTTTCATTTCATATTAAAATTTATGTCTTATGCCATTGTGAGGTTTACTATTCCTTTATTTATTGAATTAGTTTATTAAGAGGAATTTATATGAATGTCCCTCCATTCCATCCAAATTTCCTTGAGTTGAATTCCTCTCATGAATTATTTAGAGCACGTCATATTTATTACAGTGAACAAAGTATCTTTTATTGGAAATTAACATTTACGTTGTTCGCCATTACCAAGATCACTATTTAACAGAATATTATTTTTTGGTGATTTTGCATTTGAACATTTACATTCTTGATCAGTTGCTTAGAATGAGCATTTATGTGGGAAATGATTTGCATTAATGAATAGGCACACCCATTGAGATTCCTGAATAAAAGAAGCACCACTCACGAGTTTAATAGGCTAATTCTTCTGTTGACGAGGCCAGATCATGGTTTTAAAAGACGTTGCGTTGTAGTATAGATGAAATTGCCTCGAAAATAAATAAGAATTTATTACTCGAAAACCTAAGTATCCGAGGTCGAACACAGGGAGCAAATGGAATTTATTCACTAATCTCAATAATGTAATTGAACACTTAGAGTTACTCAAAACTTAATTCAGAGTATAAATTCAAGAGTTTAGGAATTGAAATATAGCAAAAAAGTAGAATTAGATGTCTGATTCTATAATCAGACGTCTTAAATGATAGCCTCATATTTTCTTCTCCTTCTTGAGTCTTCTCTTTTCTACTTTCTTTCTTCTTCTCTTTAGTTCTACTCTTTCTTATTTTCCTCTGTCTTCTGCCTTTCTTCTTTCACCTTTGGATTTTCTGCCTTTGCCTTTCTTCCTTCTCTTTCTTCTCTTGCACAGTGCCTTTCTCCTTCTTCTTCCTCTGCGGTCTTCTTCTTTCTTCTTCAGCCGCACCTCTGCTACAGTGCTGCTCCTTCATTTGGCATCTGCCTTTCTTTTTCTTCCTTTTTCTTCCTTGATTTCCTTTAGGCTTAGCTCTCCTCTGACTTTCTCTTCTTCTCATTGGCCTTCTGTCCCTGCTTGTTCCTTCCCTTCTTTGCTTTCACCTTGCCTTAGCTACGCCTTCCTCTTCCTTGCGCATGCACACAGAAGCAAAACCTATCCCCTACCCTACCCCATGTCTCTCTCTCTTTATTTCTCTCTTCGGTATGCTCTCCCAGAGCCAGGTAATCAGATCGGGTATCGCGCGCTGGGGTCTAGGCGCACCTGCGTGGGTGTGATGCACGAGGAGTGCTAGGTCTAGGTAATCGAGTCAGGTGCCAGGTCCGCGGGGGTAGGTCGCGGACGAGTCGTGAGCAACTGAGGGTGAGGAACCTCACCCCTATGTACTGGAGGCGATTAGCTGAAAGCACAAAATCAATTTATCCTACGCTCCATGCTTGTGCGTTCATGAGGTGGGACTAAATGTCCCACTCGCTTCTGCGCTCGCGCCTGCAGGAGACCTTCCTCAATTGCCACAGCCTCGGTTGCCTGCTAAGCCAATTGCCTAGTTGTGTGAGTTCGCGACACCAATCTGCTTCACCTGGGACTTTGATGCCTAGACCGCGTGGCCTGGAGCGAAGCTTGCAAGCTTCTTGCTTCAGCGTCAATGGCGGAAGGGGGTGCTAACCTGAAGTTCATCAATACAGCCTTGTAGCCCTATTAAAACACACGTGGTGCTTCGTCGTGCCTTGGCGAAGGTGAGGCGATGGGTTACAGGTTGCGGGGTGGCCTAGGCATGCGTGCCTAGGTCACCCTGTGGCCATGGTTATGGGTTTGGTCGGGGGATGTTTAGGGAGGTGATGGTGGTCGATGGATGAGCGGAAGGTGATTAGTGAATGATGGTGGAAGTGGTGGGGTGTCTGGCAAGGCATGTGGAGGTGCGGAGCGGCGGAAGCGCCTCACCGGTGGGCGACTGGAGATGGAGAAGATGGCGGTGGACAGTGGCTGCGAGGGGTCGAAAGTGGAAATAGAAAGAGGGGAATTGAAAGGGAATAGAGAGGAGTAATTCTAGCCTAACTAAGTGGACAAAGGGGGAGAGGTGGTAGCTGGATGAACCTGCTATCGCCAGAGAAGACGATGTCCAGGGGAGGGGTGACGGCGACGACGACGGGGCAAGAGGTATGAGCGCGGGTGTTGCACGACGCGAAGGAAGATGGTGAGGGCGGCTCTGCCACTAGTAATGTGGCAGAGCAATGAGAAAGAGGAGGGAGGCTCGTCAGAGTTTGCTGGACTCCTGACCGGAGGAGAAGAAGATGAAATTGGGGTGGATCTCTGGCTAAGTCGAGCTGAAGAGATGCGGCTGGAGGTGGTGGTCATTTTATAGGTGCTGGCAAGGGCTCTTGGGCTTGGAAGACAAGCTTCCAAGCGCAAGAGTCCTCGTCGGAGTAGGCAATCCATTGGATACCCAAATCTCTCGAGCTTTCACATGAGAGATTGGGAGTGATTCAGATCTTGTGATTGCGCTCAGATGAAAGGGAATTCCTCAAAGAATCTCCCTTCTAAATCTAGGAGGAGATCTCTGAGGAATCAGGGAGTACTCACCCTCCATTCCTCACCAGAGTAGGATTTCTCCCCATTAATAGCGGAATGACTTGTTTGTAAGAGTGGTGAGGAAGTTAGTGGGGTCTGCGCAAGAGTTTTCAAAAGTTAGTGGTTAGAATGTAATTGGGTGGACTATTTTGCAAAGTAGGTCAAGATGACCTCCCCTTAGATCCAAATTTTGGTAAAAACCTAATTTGGACCTAAGGAATTCAATGGTGAAGTTGGATTTTAGGTTTTACCACGTTTACTGGATATTTTACACAAAAACCCAAATTAGGCCAAATAATGATCTAGGACCCCAATCTCGGTTAAAATAGGTTCCAAAGGAAAAATTGAAGGTTATAAACCCTAGGGGATATTTTTTCATGAATTTTGGAGGGCTTATTTGATTTTTATCCTGACAGAACCTTGTTGAATTTAGCAGGTCTGTTTTAGGGTTACAGAATGTCATTTAATTCTTGGATTGCACAATAACCCATTTCTGATTGAACCAACCCACTCTTTATCTTATTCAGACCATTTGACCTATGTTTTGCCTCCGAGAAATCCTATTTATGTACTGCAATGGTAAAATTACAGTTTTAACTTTTGTTTCATGTTTTCTTCTCAGAACATTAATTCCTTGAATTAGGCCCTTTTCTAGGTTATGTAGGAGCTCTTATTCTCTTTCTTAGGTCAAAATGAGCTAGTTATGGTTCATGATGAGGCTCTCATCATCCTCCCTGTGGAGATGTCTTAATCACTGTGGTTAGAAATGTTAAAGCTTTCGATAGTCGATTTTCCACCACAAAGGATTTACAATGACACGTTATTTTATGCTTAAAATTTCAATGAAAGCGAAGATTGATCTATCATGTAACTTTGCCAATCATCAATGAAAATGAAGGAAATTTTCTATACATTAAAGTTTATTTGCAATACATCCTTAAGTTGATGACGTGCCATGTGCGAGGGACTGTCCTATCGCTAAGTGTTTGCAACTTATAATAATTAGCATCATTATCTTTACATATTTTTTAAAGTCCTTGATGGGAATACCATCATGAGCCCTAACTAGATCATTTTGACCCATAAAAGAGAACAAAAGCTCCTATATAACCAACTGGAGGTCCTAATTCACTGAATAACCATTTTGAGAGAAAAGTAAGAAATAAGGGGTAAAACTGCAATTTTATCATTGCAGTGCAACAACGGATTTTCTCATGAGCCAAACATAGATCAAATGGTCTTAACAGGATAATAAGTGAGTTGAATTAGATAGAAAAGGGTTCGTGTGAATGTTGGGAATTCAATGACTTCTTATAACCATAAAACAGACCCACTTTTTTAACAAGGTTCTGGTCAGGATAAAATTCACCTAAGCCCTCTAAAAATAATAGAAAATTATTCTCTAGGGTGTAGAACCTTCAATTTGGCCATTAAAACCTATTTTGACCTAAAATGGGATCTCAGATAAATGTTTGCTCTAAATTGAGTTTTTGCATAAATTGCCCAGTCAAACCCAAAATCCAACCTCACCATTGGGTTTCTTAGGTCAAAATTAAGTTTGTACCAAAATTTGGACCTAGGGGGAATTCATCTTGACCCACTTTGCAAATAGGTCCAGCCCAATTACATTTCCACCCCTAGATTTCAAAAACCCTCACAATTGACCCCTATCTTCTTCTTCATTCTTTGCAATTAGGTCCCTCCACCATTATAGCGGAGGGAATCCTACTCCGACGAGCTTGAAAGGGTGATTTCTCCCTGATCTCTCAGAGAATCCCCTTCAAAATTGAAAGGGAGATTCTCTGAGAAATCTCCTCCAATGTGAACCCAATTAGAAGCCCTATTTGGTACCCAATCTCTCATGCGAATGCATGAGAAATTTGGGTCTCTCTCGAGTTTCCTCTGCCGGTGAACTTGGCGTGCTTGGAAGCTTGGCTCCCAAGCACAAACCCGACCTCTAGGACCTATTTAAGAAACCCCAACTCATTTCGCATCTCCTAAGCTTGAATTCAGCTGGAGAAACCCCTCAATTTCATCTCTCGTCCTCCGGCTGAACTGCTCATCAAGCTTCGACGACTCCCCCACTCTCCCTTGTCCCCTATCCACAATATCGGTGGCAGGTTCCTCTTCCTCTCGATCGTCCACGTCGCACCTCACTCGTCGACGCTCCTGCCTCCCCTTCGTCCTCGCCGACCTCCCTTACTGAGCACTTTCATCTTCGACATTAGCAATATGAGTTGGCTGCCATCCCTGCCTCCCCCTTCGTTTCTTCACTCTCAGATAAGTCTCTCTCACCCTCTACTCTATTTTTCCCTCTTTATTTCCCTTGAATGACCATTGCCGCACTCCTCAACCATCATCCCCTTCACCTTTGGCCACCACTTCGGAGAGTTCGCTCCACCTCCACAGACCACCTCCCTCCTCGCCGATCGGTCCATAAGCTCCACCACGACTCACTGAACATAAGCCCCCACTCACCCACAAGCGCCCCCGAACACACCCACATACACGGTCGCAGTGTGCTTGAGGCACGCACCCATAGGCGACCCACACCACGCTGACCACCTCTGCACGTTCGTCGCACCTTGGTGAAGCTCCCTGAGCTTTTTAATGTGACCGCAAGGCCGTTTGTGTGATTTCAGGTCCAGGGGTTCACCGCCATTGATGCACGGCTTGAAGCTCCCTTGCAAGCTTCTCCAGGTCGTGCCCACTCTAGGATCCAATCCTAGGATGCGCGAGGTACTCTTGCAAACCTCTCTAGGTGGCCAATTGAAAGCAAGTGCCATCCTCGTAGCTGCAATCGAGCGACACCTCTCTGCTACGGGAAGATAGTCCTACCTCGAAAACATCTGGAGCACCAAAGCCACATAAAGGGAATTTCTGCATAGGGCTTATCGCCTCCAACTCACGAGGTGAGGTCTCCTCTCACCCGACCCGACGCCTCATCCGCGACCACCCCACGCAGACCTGGTGAACCGACCCAACCTCACACCTCGCCCACCACCGCACGTCGGTGGGCCTGGTCTCGGTCGCGTATCCGACTTGATTAGCCGAGAAGTGGCTTTGGGAGAGCGAACCTAAGAGAGAAAGGAAAGAAGAGAGCTCACGTGGGTAGGGGTAGGTTTTGCTCTGCTGAGTAAGGAGAAGACAAGGCCGAAGAGGAAGCTAAGGGCTGAAGCCAAGGAAGAAGGAGGAAGCCGATGTTAGAAGCTAAGGAAGGAGAAGAGCTGTAGTAGAGAGAGGAAGGAAAAGGCGAAGGCAGAAGAAGGAGCTGAAGAAAAGGTAGAGAAAGAAAGGAGTTGAAGAAAAGGCAGAGAAAGAAAGAGAAAGAAGGAACTGAAGGAAGAAGAAGCTGAAGGCAGTCGAGACAGAGAAGAAGGCAGAGGAAGAGAAAGGCTAAGGCAAGGAATCAGAAGAAGATAAAGAAGAGAAAGAAAGAAGAAGAGGATTGACAGCAGCTGCCAGAGACAGAGAAAAGAAGAGTAAAGCACTATAGCATTCACATTTTAAGGTGTTTGATTCACAAATCAGACGTCCAATTTTGTGTTTATTTACATACATTGGTTCCTTAGTGCCTTACATTTATTCTTATCTTTTTGCACTATAACATTGATTTTATTGCATATTATATTCTTTCAAATTCTCAAATTGTGATCTTGATTTCTAAGCCCTAATTTGCTCCCTGTGTTCGACCTCGAACTTTTAAATTCGAGTAATAAATTGTATTTGTTTTGAACGCTTTTTCGACTGTACTACAACGCGACCTTTCTAAAACTCGATCAAGCGCTCCTAACATTTTGACGCCATTGCCAGGGAGCAATAGGAAATTTAGAAATTCGGATTACAATTGCTGATTTGGTAGTAACTTGATATATCTATTTTGTTGTGATTGTTTCAGGGGAGAAGATTCAAAAGAAGACGGCCGCACAGCAAACACACCCGGGGTAGGTACTTTCTAATTAATATCTTTCTCTTAAGCCCTCATTTTGAAAAGAAAAAAAAAAGATAAAATCAATTAGAGCTACCTGCTTTTCATCTCTAGTTAATTCACCAAAGTTGCCTGATTTGATTCTAACAACAACATTGATTTGTGCACCCACTTAAGGTAACTAGGGCTGCCACCTTCTTGATTGAGCCCTAGATACCATATTTTGGCAAAGATTAGAGCCAAACTAAAGATTTCAATTTAGGGTTTTAGAGACACACCTTCATAAGCAAGAATCAACTCTCCAAAAAGAGGTGTGCCTATGCCTTGGTTGAAGAGATCTATTCAAGAAAACCCTAAAAATCCAGGTTCTAAATCTCACTTGAATCATAAAAGAAAGGACCTAAAACTTCTCAAAGGACAAATAGGTGAAGTTGATCCCCTTGTTGGGTCAACCAACCTTGAAATTAGGTCACTTTTGCACTTAATATATCTAAAGTTCAAGTGGAATCTTAAGCACCCTTGCTCGTAACTAAAACTGGTAGACTTAAGAGGTCAAAGTCCCCATTCTGGTTTACCTGGAACATTAGTGACAAGAGAGGTCGGGTGGGGGAAACCCTGTAACTCATGGGGACACTACCGTGTAGGGGTCTTTGCGGGACTCTCCCTCTTTGGTTGCCTAGGTATTTCTCAGGTGGACGGCTTTCTGACTAAGGGGTATCATTCGCCTCGAACCTCTATAGTCATCCAAATTTTTGAGTGTCTTGATTGGGTCCATCACATTCTACTCTCATCCAAACCATCTGTGCATGTTTATTAGGGGGTCCTTAAGACCATCCTTGAGGCCTCCTTTAGTGATTCACTCTCGCCGAGGCCATGCCTCGACGTGTTTGTGCAGCAACCCCACCACATAGGCATCACCTTTGATTCATATGAACTAAATTCTCCTTCTTCCATCATCATGACACAACCAGTAGAAGAAGAGAATAACCTTGAAAACCAACTCCAGCACCTTAATGATTTATTTCAAGCCTTTGTAAACCCGCCACAACGTTCTATGATGCGAGATCACTATACTCCCGCTGCGGTGGCTATCGAACCTCGAGTCCAAATCTCGGCTGGAGGTCCTGATTCTGAACTCAAGCCCAACATGATTCATGCTATTCCAAAGTTCCATGGGCTTAATTCCGAGGATCCTTTCCAGCACATCAAACAACTCAAACATTTGGCCCAGGCCTTTGGGTCAGATGTCCAAAATTGGGATATTCTTCTCATGAAGATGTTCTCCTCCCTCATGGACAAAGCAGTTCACTGGTATCAGACTCAAACCCATTCAATCAACACGTGGGTTGAACTACAATCCGAGTTTCTACAAAGGTTCTTCCCAGTTTGTCAGACGAATGCCTTATGACACTAGATCACACACTTCACCTAGCAATCTGGAGAACCTCTTCATGAAGCATGGGACTGTTTCCTGGATGTCATGCGAAAGTGCCCCCATCACGGAGTTCCTAACTGGGAACAAGTTCAGTCTTTTTACTAGGGACTCCGTGAAGATATTCGCTTATTTGTCAATGCAACCTGTGGAGGAAATATCATGGGTCAACATGAAGACACTGTGTGGGAGATTCTTGAGAATGTGTGAGAGAACTCTATCAATAATGATTCCATGGGCTTATTCGACTGGATGAATGCCTGCGCATCGACGAATCTAAGGGGAGCACATGAGACGCAGGGCCTGTCCGCATCCATCGACTTGGAAGTGATGGCCAGTCGGTTGGACAAGGTCTCTATCATTGAGAAGAAGGTGGAGAGCTGACTCGACATCTGCAGTGAGCCACCTCTGCGCAAAACCCGTTTGCACATCTACCTTTTGGGAGGGAAGTTGTGCATAACATCTATGACCGATCTTCTCAGGGGATGGACCCGTATCCACCCCTGTCTGACTCTAGGACTGGAGGAAACTCCGATCCGACCTACTTAGTTGGGGGAACTCTGAACCCTCGTACTTTGACTTTCCTAAGGTCCCTCAGGCCTATGACGACCTCAACGCCATCCATAATGACCCATTCTCTAATACCTATAATCCTGGATGGCGGAATCACCCCAATTTCCTATGGACGGGAAATAATCAGAATCAAAGACCACCATGTCAACCCCGTCCACGAGCTCCTTGTCCATATCGGCCGCCTCAGCCGCAACTCAATCCTACCTATCAATCTGGGCCAACTCAAACAGATCAAATGACTTTTATCCTTCAGACTTTGGCTGACATTCAGAAGATGAATGCGGCTATGCAAAAACAGCACAAGGACGAGATTATAGAAGTTCGTAATCAACTTGCCCAGATGGAGAATTCCCGCTAACCTGGCACACTCCCTTTGCAACCTCTGCTGAATCCGAATAACGTGCCGAACCAGAGACGTGTTATAAACCCAAATCCAGGCCAAGCCCACATGATTTATCAGGCCCCTTCTATTCCATCACCCGATGGGATGGAAGCTTCGACATCGTATGCAGGATTTCAGTAGTAGCCACCCATTTTACCAACTCCAAACCAAAACCAGGCATGACTAAATTCTGTTACAACCTGTAGTGGCTAAGCAACACAAGACCCACCTTATCCAAGCCACTTTCAACCTGGTAGTAGCCCAAGCCCAAGGATAGTTATCCAAGACACCCCTATCCCAGATCAAGAACTTGGACCTATTCTAGAGGAACCATCCAAGGTTCCATTTCCCGAGGCCTTGACTAAGGGAAAGAGGACTACTAAACCTGTGGCACTTGAGGAGGATCTGGTCAAGCTCTTTGAACAGGTCCATATAAACATCTCGTTGATGGATGCAATTTGCCACGTATTGACTTACGCACGATTTCTGAAAGACGTATGTATACCTAAACATAAGCCGCGAACCAAAAGTGGGAGTCCAATCATACTGTCAGAGAAAGCTAGCTCTGTAATTTTGAGCAAACTCCCACCTAAGGCAAAAGACCCAGGTACCCCCTGATTTCTTGTACCATTGGTGATACCCAATTTGATAGAGCTTTATTAGATTTAGGAGCCTCCATAAACCTAATACCTACATCCCTACTTGACCATCTTGAGGAATCTGCGCTTAAACCTACAGAGGTGACATTACAGTTGGCTGACCGATCTATTAAGTCACCTAAAGGAGTTCTTGAGGATGTCATTGATTGGGTGAGGGATTTCTTTTTCCCGGTGGACTTTGTAGTCTTAGACATGGATGCTCCAGAAAACCTGAGGGATATACCACTTATACTAGGGAGACCCTTTCCAGCCACTGCTAGGGAAAATATAAATTGTGAGGAGGGCCAAATTGAACTGAAATTCGGAAACCAAACATTAAAGATTGACATCTTTAAGACCCAACAAGGGATCAATTGCAGTGCTATAGAATAAATATGTGACATAAAGGCTGTGGTTGATGATCCGTATATTGAGGACAACCTGACTACTTCCAATCAATCACAAAAGGATCAAAACCCGCAATCAGAGGAGTCCGAAACTGACCTAGAAACACCCATAACTCCTTCCCTTACTCCTGACACACACCTCGAATCGCCTGCTGCTACCGACAACCCTATCCTGGAACTCAAGCCACTTCCCGACAATCTTAAGTACGTCTTTTTGGGTTCCAATCAGACGTATCCTGTGATTATCAACTCTAGACTCACACCCGATCAAGAATACTGTCTGATTATTATTCTCTAGCAACATCGTAGAGCTATTGGATGGACTCTCGATGATTTGACTGGTATCAGCCCTTCCTACTGCACACACCGTATCTACACCAAAGAGGGCACATGACCTTCCTGTGAAATGCAGAGACTTCTGAATCCTAATCTACAGGAGGTTGTGAAAAAGGAGATCATCAAGTGGTTAGATGCAGGGATCATCTACTCGATCTTTAACAGTTGATGGGTAAGTCCAATCCAGGTTGTGCCTAAAAGGGTAGGACTCACCGTGATCACGACTGAAACTAGAGAAATCATACCGACCCATGTAGCGAATTCGTGGAGAGTCTGCATTGATTACAAAAGACTCAATTCCTCCACGAAGGACCATTTCCCACTACCATTTATTGATCAGATCCTCGAGAAACTAGTGGGAAATAAGTTCTTTTGCTTTTTGGATGGGTACTCCAATTATAACCAAGTTGCAATCCAGCCTGAGAACCAAGAAAAGACCACTTTCACCTGCCCCTTTGGGACGTACGCGTTCCGAAGGATGCCTTTCGGTCTCTGCAATACACATGTGTTAGAAGGGCCTGAATCCGTGAACTCTGCCACAAAATCGACCAAGACTTGTGAAATGACCCTTCCTAAGGGTCGTTTGGCATTTTTGAAATTTTTTGGGGTTTTTGTGCAATTTTAACCCCCTAGGTTTTTATTGTGGGTGTGCGAGGGAAAAGGAGAACTTGCGAGGGTGCCCCCGCAATTTTCCTACACCATCCCTGTTAACAGGGCGAAATTGGTTTTAAAAAGATGTACGTTGCAGTATAAGTGAAATCGCCTTGAAAACAAATAAGGAATTTATTACTCGAAAACCTAAGTATTCGAGATCGAACACAGGGAGCAAATTGGTCATTAAAAAACTAAGATCACAATCTCAAATTACTCAAAAGATGAGGTTCAACAATAATATTAATGAAATTCAATGTATATGAATGCTAAAGAGAAGAATAAAGATGCAAAAAGAAATTGAATGTTCTCTCTTCTTTCTCTTCCTTCTCTGAGTTCTTCACTCTGTGGCTATTCTTTTTCAGTCTTCTTTCTTTTCTTTCTCTGCTTGGCTGCACCTTCTCCTTCTTTCTTTCTTTGACTTTCCTCTATTCCTAGCTATCTTCCTTTCCTCTGCGGCCTTGCCTTGCCTTGCCTTCCTTTCTTCTTCTTCTTCTTCTGTTCTTGATTCCTCATGCCTTGTTCTTCCTTGGCTTCTACCTTATCTTCTTCTTCCTTGGCTTTTTCCTTGTCTTCTTCTTCAACAGCTACAGTGCTTCTTCCTCCTTGGCCTTGTCTTCAGCCTTCAATCAGCTCTCTTCTTCCTTCCTTAGCCACTCTTAACTTTTGCCTTCAAGTCTCTCTTCTGCCTCCAAGTCCTTTCTTCAGCTTCTACCCTTAGCTTCTTTTGCAATTTCCCCTTCCTTCTCCTTCTTTCCCTGCACAGCATAGAGCAAAACCTACCGCTACCCTCCCCCACGTCACTCTCTCTCTATTTCTCTCTGCTTTCTCAGAGCCAGCCAGGTAATCGGGTCAGGTTTCGCGTGCCCAAGTCCAGGTGCACCGGCGTGGGTGGTGTATGAGGAGTGTAGGGTAAACGGGTCGACCAGGTCCGCGTAGGTGTGGTCGCGGACGAGGCAGGTGGAGTGGGCGAGGGACCTCACCCCGTGTTACTTGAGGCGATGAGATAAAAACACAAAAATAATTTAAAGCACTTACCACGCTCCTAAGTTTCCGAGGTGGGACTAAAGTCCCACCCGCTTCTTCGCGTGCTTGCAGGAGGAACGTCCATCCAATTGGGGAGCTGCAGGTGATGCGGGCCTTGATTGCTAGGTGCGAAAGGCTCATAGAGGGATTCCGCACACCTGGGATGTGCCTGCCTAGAGTGGGTCATCCTGGAGCGAGCGAGCAAGGTCCTTCATGCTTCGCATAGCGGTGGAGGCACAATCCTGAAATGCATGCACACTGCCTCGTGGCCCTGCCAAACAACTTGGGAAGCTTCACTATGTCATGGCGAAGGTGAGGCGGGGGTTGGTGTGGCGCAGAACGACCTAGGCATGCATGCCTAGGTCGGACGGTGACCTTGGAAGTGCGTGTGTCGGGTGAGTGTGTAGGGCATGTGTGGCGGTCAGTGGAGTGGATGGTGACCAGTGAGTTATGGCGAAGGTTCTGAGGTGGGTGGCGAGGCATGTGGAAGTGTGAAGCGACGATTTTGCCTCGCCAGTGGTCGGCTGGAGGTGAGGGAGTCGATGGTGATTGGTGGCTGTCGAGGGGTATTTTTTGAAATTAAGTGGGGGAAAATATAGAGTATAGAGAGAGGAACTTACTGAGACTACTTGGATGAAAAGGGGAAGGCGGATGACGAAAGGCGCGTAGGTGCTGTCATCGGGGAAGGCCCTGAGGTGAGGGTAACGATGACGAGGACGGGGTCGGAGAGGCGTGCACGGGTACGGCGCAACGTGGAGGAGCAAGACGGAGAGAACTTTGCCACTGGTATGGTAGTAAAGCGATGAGAAGAGGGAGGGATTGACGGAGCTTGCAGGCAGTTTGCCAGAGACGAGGGAGGAAGAAATTAAGGGGATATCTGCGGCCAAAATAAGCTTAGATGATGCGTCAAGGATCGGGAATGCTTTTATAGATGCTGGCCGATGTCCTTGTGCTTGGAAGGCAAGCCCCCAAGCGCAAAGATCTCACCGGAGATGGAAGATGCAAATGATACCCAATCTTCTCGAGCATTTGCACGAGATATTGGTTGCAAATTCGATCTTGGGATCATGTTCAGATGGTAGGGAATTCGTCAAAGAATTTTCCTTCCAAATCTGGGAGATCTCTAAGAATTTGGGGAGAAATCCTCCTCAAATCCTCATCAGAGTAGGATTCCTCCGCTGTAATGGCAGAGGGACCTGAATGCAAAGGGTGGCGAGGAAGATAGGGGGGTCTGTGCAAGGGTTTTCAAAAGTTAGGGGCTAAAATGTAATTAGGTGGACTATTTTACAAAGTAGGTCAAGGTGACCTTCCCTTAGGCCCAAATTTTGGTACAAACCTAATTTGGACCTAAGGAATCCAATGGTGAAGTTAGATTTTAGGTTTGACCACGTTTGACTAGATATTTTACACAAAAATGCAAATTAGGTTAAATATTGAGCTAGGACCCCTATCTAAGTCAAAATAGGTTCCAAAGGCCAAATTGAATGTTCTAAACCCTAGGGGATATTTTTACATGAATTTTAGAGGGTTTAGTTGATTTTTATCCTGACCAGAGCCTTGTGAAATTAAGTGAGTTTGTTTTAGGGTTACAGAATGTCATTTAATTCTTAAATCTCACAATAAACCTTTTCTGACTGAACGATCCCACTTTCCTTCTTATTAAGTCCAATTGACCTATGCTTAGACCCTGAGAAATTCCATTGATGTACTGCAATGGTGAAATTATAGGTTTACCCTTTATTTCATGTTTTCTTCCCAAAATAGTAATCCCTTGAATTAAGCCTTCCTTTAGGTTATGTAGGAGCTTTTGTTCACCTTCTTGGGTCAAAATGAGCTAGTTAGGGCATATGATGAGGTTCTTATCATACCCCCATGCCTAGCTTTTGCTAGTCCCTTAGTAAAATTTCAAGGTTTTAACATCTCTTCTAGACCATGAGTTTCTTTTACTAGTTATGATAAGTGCTTTTTCTCTTTCTTTTGTGATTAGGTTAGAATGCCGACAATAGGCCTAGAGGTACTCAAGTACCAACCAAAATCCGAACCTGACCAGCTTTATCCTCAGTCCTTCGCAAGGTTTTTAAGGCCCGCAGAAACTATCCTAGAGTTCGTTGGACTCTGCAATTAAAGCACCCGTGCTTGAGACATTTTTAGCCTTGGTTCAGTTTGCAATGCGTTTTTGTAAGAGAGAGGTAGAGGATTTATTTGTTTGGAGAGTTTTCTCTCTCTTTTCTTTTTATTTCTAGCTTCAGATTGGCTTCTCAACACGGTCTGTATCAGATTCCTCGTCCCCATCATCAATCCTCAAAGGTCCTTAGCAATCGATGCTTCGTGATAGCACCACCTATGGCAACCCCCAGAACCCTGGCTTTCCCACCCATGGCGTTCTGTGGTCGAATCCAGACACTGGCAATCGACATTTCATGATAATACCACCGATGGTATCTGAACCAGCAGAGTGATTACATGCCCCTGGTAGGATATGTAAATATCCTAAGAGACAAGCACCGAGGAGACGATATGTTGTTATGCATCTTCGAGGGGAATTTCTGGCCTCTCTGTGCTAGGAACTCGTCTAAATCAACTTGTGTTGATCGGCCGCTCCTAATCTAGACAACTTTTTTCAAAACATTAAAATGCTTTTGCGTGATTTTGATAGTTAAGCGCATTGAACCAGACTATGTGTGGATTGGGGTGCTTAGGTTGTCAAGTCCTGCAAACCGAAGGTTAGTTAACACGGTCGAATACTCCCTAAGCCTTAGATCTAATACTTAAGCTTTGCAATGTCCCTAACCTCTTGAGGATTATCCAGATTTTAGTGGATACTTGAATTTTTAAGCCTAAGAGTCTAGCCCAAAGAGCCTAAAGTCAACGTTCCTACTAATCAGTTTTTGTGTCTCCTTAGCACTTTTTCTCATTTTTCTCTTTTTCTTGATAAGGTCTAGAACTTCGGTTATTCCCTTAATCTCTTACTAATGACTATCGCTTTTTCAATTTTTCTATTTTGTGCTCCTTTTTTGGCATTTTGCTCTTTTCCTCCTCATGTTTTATATAGCCCAAAAAATTTTCTCTCCCCCCTCAGTTTTTTTGTTCTTTTTTCAAGATTTTTCAATTTTTTTTTTGTGTTTTTTGAGATATGTGATTTTTTGTTGAAACCTTTTCTTGATATGAGATTTCATAACATTTTGCACTTTCATATACCCCCATGCCTACAATTTGTAATGTCCCCATTGTAAATTAGGTGGGTTTGAATTCAGCTTAGTTCATTCCTTAAGACAGGTGTTGGGTGGGCGAACCGGTCGAGGCAACTGCTGCGAATGATTTCTAAACTCGGGTACGGGTACCTGAGGTGGAGTCGGCTATTCTAATGGATGAACCCTAAAGTGCAATATGAATTCAACATAGAAATGTCAGGAAAGGTTTCAGGTTTTTCAAAGAATGACGGGTTGCCTCCCGTTAAGTGCTGAGTTTTACGCCATCGGTTGGGCGCAATGAGCTTAAGGAGAATGGAGGATAAAGGATGTCTTAGCCAAATCTGTATTGGTCATGTCAATGAACGGTTTGAGTCTCTATCCATTCACGACGAGGGGTTTGGAATCGTGGCTGAGTGGACTGATCTCAACGGCTCCATTTCTAAAGATTTATCGGACTATATAGGGTCCGATCCACCTAGATCGTAGCTTTCCTGGGAATAATTTGAGTCGGGCATCAAAGAGTAGAACCTTTTGACCGGGATGAAAGATCTTTCGAGAAATGTGCTTGTTGTGAAATTCTTTAACCCACTCTTTGTAAATTCGCGAGTTCTCATACGCGTCGTGGCGTAATTCGTCGATCTCGTTCATTTGAAGCTTTCTATGGGTTCCAGCCTTAGAAAGATCTAAGTTGCAATTCCGTACTGCTTAATAGGCTTTATGCTCCAATTCGACGGGGAGGTGACATGCCTTCCCGTACACCAGTCTGAAGCGAGACATACCTAATTGGGTCTTGTGGGCAATCCTATAACCCCACAAAGCTTTCGAAAGCCGAGTTGGTGTGACGTAGGACCTAGGCATGCGTGCCTTGGTCGAATGTTGATTGTGGAAGTGCGTGTGTCGGGTGAGGGTGTAGCACGTGTGTGGCAGTCAGTGGAGGAGTGGATGGTGATCAGTGAGTGATGGTGAAGGTTCTGAGGTGGGTGGCGAGGCATGTGGAAGTGTGAAGCGACGATTTCACCTCGTCGGTGGTCGGCTGGAGGTGAGGGAGACGACAGTGATTGGTGGTTGTCGAGGGGTATTTTCTGAAATTAAGTGAGGGAAAATAGAGAGTAGAGAGAGAGGAACTTACTGAGAGTAGTTGGATGAAGGGGGGAAGGCGGAGGACGAGCGGCGTGTAGGTGCCATCATCGAAGAAGAAGGCCTTGAGGTGAGGGTAACAGAGACGAGGAAGGGGTCGGAGAGGCGTGCGCGGGTACGGCGCAATGCGGAGGAGCAAGACGGAGATGACTCTGCCACTAGTATGGTGGCAGAGCGACGAGAAGAGGGAGGAGGGATCGCTGGATCTTGCAGGCAGTTGGCCGAAGACGAGGGATGAAGAAATTAAGGGGATATCCGTGGCCAAAACAAGCTTGGAAGATGCGTCAAGGACCGAGGGTCCTTTTATAGCTGCTGGCCGAGGTTCTTATGCTTGGAAGGCAAGCCTCCAAGCGCAAAGATCCCGCCGAAGATGGAAGGTGCGAATGATACCCAATCTTCTCGAGCGTTCTTACGAGAGATTGGCTGCAAATCCGATCTTCGGATCACATTCAGATGGTAGGGAATTCCTCAGAGAATCTCCCTTCTAAATATGAGAGGAGATCTCTGAGGATTTGGGGAGAAATCCTCCTCAAATCCTTGCTGGAGTAGGATTCCTCCACTGTAATGGTTGAGGGACTTGAATGCAAAGAGTGGCGAGGAGGATAGGGGGGTCTGTGCAAGGGTTTCAAAAGTTAGGGGATAAAATGTAATTGAGTGGACTATTTTGCAAAGTTGGTCAATGTGACCTTCCCTTAGGCCCAAATTTTGGTACAAACCTAATTTGGACCTAAAGAATTCAATGATGAAGTTGGATTTTAGGTTTGATTACATTTGACTGGACATTTTACACAAAAGCCCAAATCAGTTCAAATATTGACCTAGGACCCATATCTAGGTTAAAATAGGTTCCACAGGCCAAATTGAAGGTTCTAAACCCTAGGGGATATTTTTTCATGAATTTTAGAGGGTTTCGTTAATTTTTATCTTGACCAGAACCTTGTGAAATTAAGTAGGTTTGTTTTAGGGTTACAGAATGTCATTTAATTCTTAAATCTCACAATAACCCTTTTCTGACTGAACCATCCTACTTTCCTTCTTATTAAGTCCAATTGACCTATGTTAGACCCTAAGAAATCCCATTGATGTGTTGTAATGGTGAAATTATAATTTTACCCTTTATTTCATGTTTTCTTCCCAGAATAGTAATCCCTTGAATTAAGCCTTCCTTTAGGTTATATAGGAGCTTTTGTTCACTTTCTCAAGTCAAAATGAGCTAGTTAGGGCTCATGATGAGGTTCTCATCAATCCCTACCCCACGCACACATACCCCTCCACCGTACTCCACCGTACCTCACCCCTCACAGCACCCCATCCCTCACCCATGACACCCTCCTCATTCCCTCCACCTCCACCTTACCTCTCCCCACACCTTCCATCTCCATATAAGCCCCCCTCCTCCTCCATTCGTTCCCACACCATCGCTGAGAGGGAGGAAGAGAAGGAGAGAGCGGAGAGTAGAGGATACCAGAGGCCTGAGAGTAGTGGGCTCGTGAGGGAAACGGGGAGGTGCTGCAGTTGCTGCAGCTTCTATGGGAGAAAAGGAAGATGCCTCGAGCAAGGTGAGTATCTGAGTTCATTTAAGACATCTGGGACTCTTCCCAAACGTTTGATTTTGGTCAGGGTTGGTGTTTTTGGGCCCGTTCAGGGCCCAAATGGAGATGGATTTCTACAAACGAAACGTCTGTTTCCATTCGAGTTTCTCCACGTAATGATATAGTGTCTATATGGTTTTGAGCTCGTTTGACCGGTCATTCCATGTTGTAGGTCTCTAGTTCGTAGAGTATACGGGACCTGCGGAGACGTCGGGAACTACCGTATGAGCCCTAATTCCACCTGGTTAACTTGGTAGAGTGGTTCTCTCTAATCCAAGAATGAATAATTAAATTGCATGCTTTAGAATTATTCGATTGAACCCTAGGTTGTGAGATGAACCCTAGGGCTGAAAGAGTGAATGCATGCTACTTTAGAAATATTCGATTGAACCCTAGGTTATGAGATGAACACTAGGGCTAAAAGAAATGAATATGCATTTAATGAATGATTAAATTACTGTGATGCTTTCTGAAAGTAGTAAACCATGAGTTGCCTGTACTACATTCAATGAACCATGACATGAAATACTTGCAGTGTACTGAATAATTGATTGTGAAATCTTGAGCTTCCTGTTATGCATTTAATGGATTAGATATGGAAATGAGAAACTCTATGTACGAACCCTATGGGGAATTTAGAAAGACACCAAAAATACTGTAGTATGGAAAACTTGATGGTTTTGGAACATGTTGCCTACGAGCAGCTGTTCGGACTTGGTTAAGGGAAGTGAGCTGGCCCTCATGTACGTGGTACCGAGGAGAGCAACTGTCCCTTTAGAGTAAAGGGGAGCTAATTGTCCCTTGGGTTGAGACCCGGGGTTAGGTTTCGCCACTCTACGACGACTCTTGTTTGGCCCTCACGTACATGGTACTAGGGTGAGCTACTTAGTGCAGGGGAGAGCTTGCTGCCCCATGGGCCTGGGGTTAAGTTTGGCCACCCTACACCGACTCTTGTTAGGCCCGCTGGGCAAACCAAGATAGTCGGACGAGGGTACACGGATTGTGGAGTGGCAAGACCCATGTTCTATTTTGAGGGGTGAGACCCCTGTTCTGAGAGGGCAAGGCCCTGTACTATTCAATGTTGTACATTTGGGCGTATCCGCTAGCAGAAATGACTGACCGCATGCCAGTGCGGTGTAGCTACCTATGCGCTTATCGCACGTGTCGTAGTTACTGCTACGTCATGACTGTGACCTCGGGGTAGTAGACTGGGTGTAGGACAACCACGGGGAACTCTCTGATGCATGTGTTTCGCATCTTTGAAATTGGGGTTAAGAGTAACCTATCGTTGTAGTCGCAAAACTCATTATCAAGTAAAATTTTTAACGAAACTCCAAGGGAGTCTTGAGTCAAACATAGGGAGGTGACGTTTACTGATGAACACACATAAATTCATGATAAATTGCTTATTTATGATAGTTCCTAGGCTTAGCATTGCATATCATGTTATAAATATTTTATAACATCCATTACATGGCATTTAGGATAGTTGTATGTTTTGTATATTAATTCCTTCATTTTATATGGCCAAGGGGGCAATGTGACATCCATACGGGTTTTGGATGGAAAATCCGACCATACGGATGGATCCGGAGCGACGATCGTAGTTCGACATCGTGGGAATCATCTCGATCTGAACACTGTGGCACCCTCTACAAGAAGAAGACGGATGGCCCAGATGGCACCATGTGGCGCCATCCAGACTACCCACCACTGGCCAGCAGCCACCACCCACTCCCTTCATCATCTGCGCCCTTGAATCCTAGCCATTGGATCAAGATCCAACGGTTGGGAAGCGTTTGCACCAAACTCCTCGCGACACAAAGGTCGACTTGGTATAATGGTGGGAGCAATGACTCTCAAGGGAGGGGTGCGGGTTCGAATCCTCGCAGCCCCCCCAATCCTCAAATCAGCAGCGCATGCAGGTGCACATGCGCACAGCGTAGCGCTAGTGCGTGGGTGCGTGTGTGCACAGCAAAGGCGGGGGAGCGCAGTGCCAGCTATGTATGGGCTGGACCTACAATGACGCATGAGTTGGACTTACAGCGATGCTTACAGCCGTCGTTAATTCATCGCATGCCAGCAAAGCTAGCTGTGGGCGCCAGCGGGCATGAGCTACCTACAATGACATTTGCAAGGATGGCCTGGATGCCACTAATGGTCTCATACCTATTTTTTGCCTCTTCTCTTCCACTATAAAAGGACCTACACCCCCTCCCTTCCAAGCCATCTCTACCTACTCGACTCCCACCTACTCCCAAGCTCTAGCAAGCCTACCAACGCTCCATTAGAGCTTGTTCTCAAGCTCCCAAGGCACCTATTTGTGTAGCAAACCTCTGCCCCACCAAATACTCCTCCAACTTCCCATCCCCCTTCATAGGTCGCCTTGGAGCCGTCCTCCCACATCCATTTCGGTAGCAGATCATCTCCGTCTTCTCACCTCCATTCTAGAGCCATGCTGAAGCTTTCCTCAACTCGACATCCTCTTGCATCTCACCTCCGTCATCCCACTCCTCACCTCCTTCATCCAAGCTTCTACCAAGCATCGTCGTCTCGCCGAACAGCCAATTCAAGAGATTTCCTCTTACCTCCCTCTCTTTTATGCTTTCATTGTAGATTGTAATAGACATTAAAGTGATATCTATACCATTTTCGTTCCATCTCTATCTTGTGATTTGTTTGCTTATTTTCTTCTTACAAAAAATACAAAAATAGCAAAACCCTAAAATACCAAAAGCAAACAAATCAAAGTGCGATTTTCAGTTAAAGTAAACGTCGTCTCCTTGTGTTCGACTCGAGACTCCCTTGGAGTTTCGGTATAAATTTTATCTGATCGACGTGTTTTGCAACTACGACGATGGGTTACTTGTAACCCCGATTTCTAACATGCGAAACATGCGTGACCATTTACCTAATTTGAAAATCACGCTTCATTTTGTTTATTTTTGGTGTTTTAGTTTTATTATTATTATTATTTTTCTTATTTTTATAAAGGAAGAAAATAATATGGATCACATTGGAGATAGAAGCAAATATGATATATGTTGCACAAATGTTTATTACAATAATCTAGAAAGCATAAAAAAAAGAGAGAGGTCAGAAAGAATCTTCCAAAGTGGTTGTTCGGTGAGACGATGACGCCTGGCGGAAACTCGAAAAAAGTTGGGAAGCTGGACGATGGAGGTGAGATGCAGGAGGACGTCGGGTAGAGGAAAGCTTCATCGTGGCTCTGGAATGGAGGTA
Organism: Thalassia testudinum; assembly: GCA_037157565.1. Taxonomy (NCBI): domain Eukaryota; kingdom Viridiplantae; phylum Streptophyta; class Magnoliopsida; order Alismatales; family Hydrocharitaceae; genus Thalassia; species Thalassia testudinum. The sequence goes on along the minus strand of JAZHRO010000012.1, from coordinate 36,773,730 downwards.
AGGAGGTGGAGATGATCTGCTACTGGAATGGAGGTGGGAGGATGGCTCCAAGACGACCTATGATTAGTGATGGGAAGATGGAAGAATATTTGGTGGGGCAGAGGTTCGTTACACTAATAGGCACCTTGGGAGCTTGAGAGTAAGCTCTAACAGAGTGTTGGTAGGCTTGATAGAGCTTAGGAGTAGGTGGGAGTAGAGTAGGTAGAGATGCTTTGGAAGGGAGTGGGTGTATGTCCTTATATAGTGGATGAGATGAGGCTAGAATAGGCATAAGACCAATAGCTACCTCTAGGACGTCGTTGTTGGTCCAGCTCAAGTGTCACTGTAGTCAGCTCATGCCCGCTCATGCATGCAGCTAGCATTGCGCCTACGAGCAATTAGTGACAGCTGTAAGCGTCACTAAATGTTCGCCAGGCTGTCGCTGAAGGTTGGCCAACTCTCCCTCTTGCTGTCGCTGAGGTTGGATGAGCCACGACCGTTGGATTTAGATGTGAACGGCTGAGATGGCGTGGAGATTGCGCCTCTTGATCGCGTGTGAGATGGCGTGTTCTCGAGGTGCATCGTTGACCGCGTGCTACATCTACGTCCATCGAGTGGTGCCACGTGGTGATGCCTCCGCCAATAGATGTCATCCAATGGGCGTAATTCAATTGCGCCCGCTCTTCTTGAGATTGCTTCCCCCCACTGCAGCTCGAACTCACGCTCGCAGTTTGCAAGCGCGTGTGTTCAATAATGCACCAAAGCCACGATTTGTCGAGTGGAGGGTTGGTGCTGTCGCGTGGTTAGGGTGCCCCTCAGCCATTGGATTGAGATCCAACGGCTGAGATCTCTCCATGCGGTGGGCTTGGGGACGTGTCGGCTCAGGTGGGGCGGTCGAGATGGCACCACATGGCGTCATCTGGGCCTTCCGTCTTCTTCATCTTGTGGAGGGTACTATAGAGCTTTGATCGGGGTGATTCTCGTGTTGACGAACTGTGATCGTCGCTTTGAATCCATTTGTACAGTCGGATTCTTCATTCGAAGCCCGAAAAGAAGTCGCATTGCCTCCTGACCATGTAAAATGATGGAATTATTGTACATAATATACAACTATCCTAAATGTAGTGCAATGGATGTTTGTGCAATATTTATATCATGATATGCAATGCTAGGCCTAGGAACTATCGTAAATAAGCATTTTACAATGAATTTATGCGTGTTTATCAAACCCCCATGCTTACTTTTTGCTAATCCCTAGAAAAATTAACCTAAATGCTATGTATAAAAGTAGAGTCAGGATTTGATTATTTAGGCAAAATTCAACGATTACTTTAGAAAATCTCAAGCCCAGGACCTAATTACAAAAACTCAACAGTGCCCGGGTGTCTACCAGAATGCAGACCGTCCAAGCCCTCACCTTATTTGACAAGAGAAGATGCACAATTTTTTTCTTATTTTTCTTTTTTTCTAATTTTTTTTGTACTTTTGGAGTTTGAGAGTTTCGGGATAGCTTTTTACGGCTACCCGACCCATCCAAGACTCGAAAATGATTCTAAGTGCTAAGCATCTTGTTAAAAGAGTGAAAGACTCACTAGGCTACCGTTAAAATGGACTTCGGGTTTCTACGACCCTAGGTGACCTTGCCTAGAGGTTTATCTTTTCGAATGATAGCTTTCTCCTTACTTTTATTTATGGGGTCAACACAGGGGTGAATCCAGTGTATATCTCCCCTATTTATTTTACTTCCCCTCTTCTTCTCTAAGTGTTTTGGGAATTATTGTACATTTTTGTGAGCTGGGCTCTGGACAACCGGCCAATGGGCTGTTACCTAGGCAACTTGCTAGCCATACTCGAGCAATGAAGTGTGATTTTTTTTTCTCCTTTTCTATATTTTTTTTAAGTAGGTGGCTTCCCTGATCTAAGATCTACCTAAAGGCAATACGACGAAAATGATCTTGTGGCTGGGTTTTGGACAACCGACCGATGAGCTATTACCACCAACAACTTGTCAGCCATACCACTCTAGATAGTTCATTAGCAACCCAATTTTCGAAGAAACTGCCGAAAAGTGAGTCAGTGCAAAAAGTGTGTAGATGCTTAGGCTTAAAGTTCCCTCAAATCAGATGATGAGTTGATAAGTCGTATACTTATCACCCCAATTTATTGACCAATTAAAATAGAATTACTTGGCAAGGACTCGAAACTAAGTCCACATTCGAGTGGACATCTGGGCTAATTAAGCTCGAAGACCTGAAGAGTCTAAGTATTCAGGTCTCAAAGTATCAATTCCTAATGTTTACAACTCCTAATGCCTAAGTTCTCGTTTCCTAATTCCAATTTTTTCTTTTCGAATTTTCAAAATATATTTTTTTTGGAAAAACTAGAAGAAATTCTATGGAGTTAACAAAATGATTTCAGGATAAAGTATCCACCCCCCCATGCCTAAATGATGCAATGTCCTCACTGTAAAAATAAAGACATGAAAATGGTAGAGTAAACAAAATATCAGCTGAATAATGTGAAAATTTGGTCAACCACGCAGAGAACGTGGAATATAGACACATGCTACATTTAATGCCTTCAGCTGGCAAACATACATACAAGGAAGAAATTGTGAATTCACAAGTGTAGGTCAGAATCAAAATAAAAATATTGATCCTCCAACCCGCTAATAGAAGATGTCCACAGATGTAGACCAAATTGTGATGCAGACCCATGCCCCAGGGTCGATTGATTCTCAGGTTCTGGATGAAAACCATCCAAAACTGAAGGTTGTTAAGCTTGCGGGGCCGGGCCTACAGTTTTGTAGTGTGCAACCTAAGACCAAAGTATTGGACAACGAGTAAAGATAGTTCAATAAGTTCATATGTCCTCATAACATTCAGCTCAGAAAAATAATTAGTTATTTTGAGCTTGGGTTGCACGTGAACGATATCTTAAGGGTCCTTGTAGAAAGTAGGTGGTTTCAGGCCAATAGGTACCCTCAGATCCAAAATCAAAGTTCCCTCAAAATTTGCTTCCCAGATTTTTAATTCCAACTTCCTATCCTCCAAAATCAATTTTTCTGGGACCTCCAAGTCGTTGTACACCCCATCTAAAGTACCCAAGTCTAATAATTGCTGTTGAATCAGGATTGACTTAGGCGTAATGATTTCTAAATCAAAATCAATCCCTTCAGTTTGTGGTTGAGGGATGGGACTACTGATTGAATCTTCTAGTAAATGAGGATTCAAATCCTTCAAGTTAGCCATACTAAATCAAAATCTTCAATGAATGGGCTATGAAATGGTTCGTCATGCTCCTCGAGCCCATTTGTCTCACTAATATCATCTTCCTTAAGCTCAAGTGAGACTTCACCAAGTGATTCCTCACCCTCAGAATCAAAGAATCCATGATCCTCAATTGTATATGTCTCAAAATCATATGTCATTTCATGGTTCGTGGAGACATATTTTTCGTCGTTCCTTGGCTCTGGGACCTCGAGTGAGAAACTCGAATCATCCTCAAAGGGTTGCTCTAGACCAACCTAGTTATCTCCAATCTCAGAATATGTATCCCCCCTGATAGGCCCCTCAGCAGGCTCAGACATTGGCTCTCCTAAAGGGGGTTCATCTTGAGAATCATCCCAAGATTTCACTAGGGCGCCATAAATTTCATCCTCAACCTCGACAATTTCCCAAGAAGAAACTCACCCAGGTCCTTATCCCTAACACTTTGGAGCAAATCCAATAGATAACTATTAAGTTCATCAATCATTTTGATCATAGGCTCCAATGCTTCAGTGCATGGTGTTGGCTGAGCTTCTAAAGATTGTATAGTGTTCCTCAAATTAGCCAACACCCTATCCTGGATCTGGTTCACCTGAACTGACTGGTTTGTTTCAGGTTTGGGTGGGTTTGGGTTAAATCTAGGGGAGTCAAGATGTCGTGGCTCTAGGGTCCCTCCCTAAAAGTAGGTCATTCTAGGTTGTTCAAAGGATGGTGGCGACCTATATTCAGTGGAATACTGGGGAGGGTAGGTGTTATAATCATTATATCCTTCCTGATTGTAGATCAGGTTGGTTTGGTCATCAAAGGATGGAGATCTATAATCATTATAGCTCTGGGAAGGATAGTAATCATAGTCTTGTTGTCCAGGGTAAGACCCTGGACACTGAGGTCCGGATTTATATCTCTAATCAATGTTATCCCAGCTAGTGGATGGGTAATTACAAGTCAAGTCGAGATAGTAATCATCTTGGGGAGAAGTGGTGGTAGGAGGATAGGATTGGAAATGTGTGTAAGATGTGGAAGGGAAAGAGTTTTGAATAAAATGTTCCTGGTCTGCTATCATCATCGATAGCATTCCTAACTTTTTCAAAAAAAAAAAGACGTGGAAGGGTACATGGTGAAGTAAGGAGGAAATCAGAAGAGAAAGGAGCCCTACAATACAATAATACAAGCCTATCCTTAGGTTGGGTAGCCTAAAGGTTTATAGACTCTTAGAATCCGTCCTAAGATTATGGATGATTTACTGTACTTATGTCTAGGCAATCCAACCAGTTAGGAGGGACTGGGGAGAAGGTTCTTCCTTTGGCTTACGCCTTCGGTTCCTAGTGTACCACCTAGCCGCGGTCGTTTGATGCTACTACCCTAGCTAGACATCAGATTGACTAGTATAAGTAGGTTAAACGAAAACAATCTCAATTTAGATTTCGACGAGCAGACCAGTCCTTAGGGCCAACGTCTACTCAATTTTAGTTAGGCTTGGGATATTGGTGCTTCTGGAATGTGATGGGCCCTTAATGGGTTGTGCCTTTAATGATTTTTTGAGATTGTGTGAATATGCACAACCAAGAAGTTTTCAAGCAAGCTTATTAATGATGAGGTGAGTTTTAGGATTTGAATCTTGCTTAGTAGCTTTTAGGATTCGAATGTTAGGTGTATTCAACAAAGTTTTCTGAGGCAAACCAAGTTTTGAAAGCACGTGTTCAAGTATTTTCCTTTATAAATTGAGAAAATATGGAATGCCTGGCTTGACCTAAATATTGAATCCTGTGGGGTAGCTACAAATGAGTTTCTTTAAATTAGGTGGTACAGCCCAAACAATTCAATCAATCGGCTCAAATGCACCACCAATTAAGGCATATAAAAAGGTGATTAACCTAATATGATTTCTACTCTTTTATGTGTTGAATTGGTGTACTGGGTCCACAGGTCGGAATCTTGATTGAGTAGATGAAAATCAAGTCAGGTTATGTGCCTTCGACGTGGGTGTATAAAGTGTGTAAATTGATTTGTCCCACAGAAAGTACCTTTTTTATTTTATTTTTATAAAATGTTGTGGTGAAATGGATGAAGGTGGCAAACAAGACACACAAAGTCTGTCCTAGGGTTTATGCAAATACTTAAGTAGATTAAGTCTTGGTTATGGGTGTGGCGAAATGAAACTAGTTGGGGAAAAGTGGGGGACACTTACAAAGTACTCTACCTGCACTTTACTTCGATCTACCACACTTGGATCTCCATGTTAGGGTACTTGCAAGACAATAGATTAGAGATAAGCAAGGTTAGTGCTATGTAAATGCAAACAAGCACAGAAAATAATAAAGTAAATTCCGTTGCCTCCCCAGTAACAACACCAAAATGATGCATGTGTTTAGCGTGTTTGAAATTGGGGTTAAGAGTAATCCATCGTTGTAGTCGTAAAACTTGTTATCAAATAAAATTTTTGCCGAAACTCCAAGGGAGTCTCGGGTTGAACACTAGGAGGCGACGTTTACTTAATTTGAAAATCACTCTTCGTTTTGTTTGTTTTTGGTGTTTTACTTTTTTTATTATTATTTTTATTTATTTTTATAAAGTAAGAAAATAATATGGATCACCATGGAGATAGAAGCAAATATGATATATATTGCATAAATGTTTATTGCAATAATCTAAAAAGCATAAAAAAGAGAGTGGTGAGAAAGAATCTCCTGAAGTGGCTATTTGGCAAGATGACGGTGCTTGGTGAAAGCTTGGAAGGAGTTGGGAAGCTAGACGACAAAGGTGAGATGCGGGAGGACGTCGGGTAGAGGAATGCTTCAGCGTGGCTCCGGAATGGAGGTGAGGAGGTGGAGATGATCTGCTACCGAAATGGAGGTGGGAGGATGGCTTCAAGGAGACCTATGAATGGTGATGGGAAGATGGAGGAATATTTGATGGAGCAGAGGTTTGTTACACTAATAAGCGCATTGGGAGCTTGAGAGTAAGCTCTAATGGAGCGTTGGTAGGCTTGCTAGAGCTTAAGAGTAGTTGGGAGTAGAGTAGGTAGAGATGCCTTGGAAGGGAGGGGTGTAGGACCTTATATAGTGGATAAGTGGAGGCTAGAATAGGCATAAGACCAATAGCGACCTCCAGGATGTCGCTGTAGGTCCAGCTCAAGTGTTGCTATAGCCAACTCATGCCTGCTCACGCACGCAACTGGCCTTGCGCCTACGAGCAATTAGTGACGGCTGTAAGCGTCACTAAATGTCTGCCAGGCTGTCATTGAAGGTTGGCCAACTCGCCCACTTGCTGTCGCTGAGGTTGGATGAGCCGCGACCGTTGGATTCAGAAGTGAACGGCTAAGATGGTGCGGAGACCGCACCTCTTGATCACACGTGAGATAGCACATTCTTGAGGTTTGTCGACAGTCGTGTACTGCATCCGTGCCCATCGAGTGGTGCCACGTGGTGATGCCTCCGCTACTAGATGTCATCCAATGGGCACATTAGATTCACGCGCTCTTCGCGAGATTGCCTCCCTCCATTGTGGCTTGAACTCCCGCTCGCAGTTTACGAGCACGTGTCTTCAATAATGCACCAAAGCTGAGGTTTATCGGGTGGAGAGTTGGTGATGTCGCGCGGTTAGGGCTTGGGGACGTATCAGCTCAGGTGGGGCGACCTGGATGGTGCCACATGGTGCCATCTAGGCCATTCGTCTTCTTCTTCTTGTGGAGGGTACTACAGAGCTCTGATTGGGGTGATTCTCGCATTAACGAACTGCGATCGTCACTCTGAATCCATCAGTATAGTTGGATTCTTCATCCGAAATCCGTAAAGATGTTACACTGCCTCCTGGCCATGTAAAATGACTGAATTAATGTACATAATATACAACTATCCTAAATGCAATGCAATGGATGTTTATGTAATATTTATATCATGATATGCAATGTGAGGCCTAGGAACTTTCATAAATACGCATTTTATGATGAATTTATGCGTGTTTATCACTCTCCTGCCAGGAGAGTGCCACGTGTACATCCTGCATCGCAGGAAAACTATGAGCAAGATCGTTCCCTTAGGGAATAAGAAGATTGAGCAATATCATGGAACCTGACTAGCGTACTCGACTCAGAAACACATAAACCAGAGAATTGGAAATAGATAAAAAATAAATAATCGACAATTGTATGTTTAACTGATTTCTGTTTAATTATGTTGCATGTAAATGACTTAACCACTACTCTATTCAGCATTAGTCGACCCCGGATTTTGTAACCATGTTCGGGTCAGGAATTCGAGCAACCAGAGCCATCTGCTGTTGAGGGCGCTGGGCCCGGTCGAGCCCAGCCATAGTTTCCTTTTGTTTCGCTGCAGAGAGTTTTTGTTGTAGTGAGTACCTGTAGCTTGTTGTTACACTCAGTTATATTTCTACCAGTTCCCTATTGTGATGGCTAGATTTGTAACTATACTTTTCTGCTGTATCCTGTAAAAATCTAGTGGTTTGCTATTCTCTTTCTTTTAATATCAGTTATATATTTTCTGCTTAGTTACAGTACTCATGTGGTTGTGGAATGAATATGTATTTTGTTGTTTCTCGTTGGATGATTCGATCTTGGTGTTTGTCGAGGCAAGCCGTTCTCGGGTCCTATAAGGAGCCAGGAACAGGTCATGACAACTTGGCCTTTAATGGATTTCCATGGCTGATATTTTACATAGAACTCCACCAACTCCATGGCCTATTTCATCTGTCAGGTTGACCCAGTTGGGCTGTAAAGCATCTAACGTAAGGGGCAATCCATGAGTACAACTATTGTGTGGGGCCTGGAAGTACAGACGGGGCTTTCTGGCGAAAGCTACCAAAGCTAGGCCAAGCTTCTCTATCATAGTTACTTTGCTTCCGCCCCTTGGTAAGTTTTACTCACACAATACATCGACTGTTGTATTCCATTTCATTCACATAATAATATGGCACTAATGAAAGTCTTTGAAGCTACTAGATAAAGGAACAGGGTTTCCCCACCATTGGGAGCTGTGAGAATAGGAGGCTTTTGAAGGGATTTCTTGGCCTCTTCGAGGGCCTGATGGCACTGGGGGGTCCAATATGTTAGTGTGTAGCCTTTCCCCTTCTGGATACATTCAAAAAAGGGGAGAACTTGTTCAAAAAATTGAGACAATAAGCAGCTTAAAGCCGTGATCTTGCTGACTAATGACTGGAATCCATTCAGATTAGTCAGGGGCTTTAGAGCCATGATTACTTCAATTTTGTCGGGATCAGGCTCTATCCCTCGGCTAGAGACCATGAAGCCCATGAGCATTCCCAAAGATACACAAAATGTGCACTTCTCAAGATTCAGGTGGAGCCAAGTGTCCCTTAAGACTTAGAACACCTAGGCTAAATTTCCAAAGTATTGGGAGAAATTTAGCCCTTTGACAAGCATATCATTAATACACACTTCAAATGGCTTTCCAATTTAATGAGCAGACACCAGATTTACAAGATGTTGATAAGTAGCTCCAAAGTTTTTTAAGCCAAAGGGGATGACTCTATACTGAAATAGATCCCTATCAATTAAAAATGATGTATAGGGCAGCTCAGCAAGAGCTAGACTTATCTGGTGATAACCACATAAGCATCATGGAAAGACATGTGAGATTGCCTACTGTAAGGATCGACGAGGGCATCAATCATCAGCATGGGGAACTCATCCTTTGGGCAAGCGTCGTTTACATTTGTGAAGTCTACGCACATCCACCATTTTTCATTTGACTTCTTGACCATCACAATATTGGACTAGATCGATTGCTCAATGAAATCCACCTCCAATAACTTGTCTACCTCCATGGTGGCCGCTTGCCGTTGCTAAGCCAACTTATGCCGTCGGGCTTGCTTGACTGCTCGAGAGCCCGGTTGTATATTGAGCCAGTACTCGATCAGAGATGGATCTACTCCAAGTAGGTTGTTGGGTGACCATGTGAAAATGTCTGCATTGGGCCTCAATAGGAGTAGCTCATGGACTTCGGACGCAGGCAGCTAAACTCTTTTCTAGACCAGTTTGTCAGTCGCATCAGGGTACAACTAAATAGCCATAGTTGAGGAACCAAGCTTCATTTCCTATGCAGGCGACTGAGCAAGGCATTCATCCTCTCGCAGGGCATGGACGAAACTTCTCTTCTTCCCCCATTTGTGAGGTTTGGGGGGCCTTCTCTCCATCAAGCGCTTAAGTTCAATGTGTAGCAATTCCCTGCCAGCAAACAGGTCTCCATGGACAATCCCGATTTAATGCGAGGAGTGGAAGAGCATGAATTGGAAATACGAGGGGATTGCTCGGAAAGCGTGGGTCATGGGGCAACCTATTATACCGTCCAAAGCTGCCGGCAACCCATCCACTATAAAAGTGGTCGTCCTATTGAGGTGTTTATCCCCATCACATATTGACATCAACAGGCTAATTTCTCCTCTTAACATTACTTTGTGGTTACCAAACCCTACTATCGGGAGGGCTAGAGAGAATAGATGTTCCTCGCTGAGACAAAACTGTGCGAGGGTCTTAAGGAATGGGACATCCTCGATGCTACCCTCATCTACAAGAGACAGAGTTGTTACCGCCAAACTAGGAGAAGTGTTATTAACAAGGGATTTGTATGATCCGCCGGATCTGGTAGGGAGAAGAACAACCTTGAGGCGGCCTGCCTGATGGAACTCTTCTCTCCCCATTGCAAAGCAGGGTATACCTCCCAAACGACCCCCATAGGTGCAAGGGCAGCTCCTAAGCCGGTAGTGACGTTGAAACCAAAGATCACATCTATTTGTTCTTTAGCTAAGTGCTGTGGAAACAGCGTCGACTTTGGTAACGAGACCTCGGCCTTGTGACATCTCAAATGCCCTGCCTGTATTGCTATCGTAACTTGGCGATGATGCTCTTTAGGCAAGAGCTCCACTGAAATCACCTGCTGGGCCAAGAGGGCCATGGTTTCCACTACCCCCTACTTCGAAAAGGATACCATGTGGACTCCTTGGAGTTGTTGGAGCTTCTCTCGATGATAATCTTTGGGACCCTCCACAGGTCGTTTGCATTTATCTTGGCCTCCATTTTGCTTAACGGAATGGGCCATGTTATCGTGCCCGATTTGGAACTTGATCTGGTCACGCAAATCATGGCAATCCTTCGTGGGGTTCCCCCGAGCTTGATGGTATTTACAATAAGGCCCATTCTTCGTCTTCTTCTTCAGAGGCTTTGTCAAGGGAAGCAAGTCTTTATCTGTAGCCAATACCTCCACCAACACGTTTGCCTGATTCACGACTAGGGGAGTGTACTCTTCATAGAGGTCCCGCTTGAGTTAGCGAGGACCATTGGGTCAGTTCTTATTGAGCCAGTCCCTTAGATCTGGAAAATTCCCTTTCTGCTTATTGAGGCGGTGACCATTTCTAACCGATATTAGTGCCACCTCGATTGAGAGCCTCCTCTCCTCAGGGGAGGTGAGGTCCTTGCCATGTCCATCTACTAGATGACTACAGGAGAGAAAGGAATCATCTTGTTACGCAAACTTTGTGGCACTATCCCATAGCTCCACCATGTCCTTTGGAGGAAAATCATCAATGTCATACTAGAACCTTTGAATCAGTAATTTTGACTTAAAGTATTGGATAGCTTCGACATCGGATGACCACTTGCATTTGAAATATTGAGTCTTGAATCAATCTAGATAGGTCCAAAAGGAGTCCTACTTCTTTTGCCGAATTTCCGACAGCCTCTCAGGATTATCTCTGATCCACTGTTGACCGACAAAATACTGACAAATTTATCAGCCAATTCTTGGAAGCAAGTGATTTAGCCTACTGGCAGTTCATTAAGCCACTCACGGGCCATTTCAGACAAATAAGATGGGAATACCCAGCTGAGAACTCCATCTAGGCATCCATGGACCAACATCATCTGTGTGAAACTCCCAGCAAAGCTATTATGGTTCCATGTCCCATCGCACTGAACCATGACAGGCTGCTTGAATTTTTTAGGGAGTGAGGCGGTTATCACCTCCTTAGTGAAAGGATATGGGGTCACGTACGCCTACGGCCTCATGCCCCTCATGGCCCGTGTGATCTAGCGGACAATCTCAGGGATTGAGCCCCCACCGTTGGTCACCTGAGGATGAGCCCCCGACTTCACATCCGATTCCTGCAAAGGTGGGAGGGGGGCCTTCAGTGGACCAAGAGGGACTTCACCCTTCTAGCTACTAAAGTCTCACTTCATCTTTTTATGTTGTTTGCGGAGGCGGACGTTCTCCTCTTCCACCACACGATGCCACTTTAGTTGGTCATTGGTGGGGTTGGAAGTTTGGGGTTCTTCTTGCCAGATTTCAGCCTAGTCTCTCATCAACTGGATCTCTGGCACCAGCTGTTGCTTGGCCCTTAGAGCCGCTAGCTTAGCCTCGTATTCATCTTCCTTTGCTTGCATATCGAGGAGAGCATCTTTCTGAGGGCTTTTTAGACAGTAAGGCTTTTGAGGAAGACTTGGTGGTTGCACCTCCTTACCGTTTCTTGTCTTAGGAGGGATGAAGTTGAGAAATGTAGTGCTACATGCTTCCCACAGATGGCACCAATTGATCGAGGCCCTTAGAATAGGAATGTTGACTCAAATAAACAATCATAGAGAATATATGCAAGAGGTTTAACAACTTGGTTCCACCGAAAGGGGGTGTACGTCTGGGGTGAGGATGGTACTCCCAAATTTCACTAATGGTTTAGTGGTACAAACTCTCTATAATTCTCTTCTCTTTAATTGCGTAACCCCTAAAAGCTAGTCCACCCCCAGTTTTTATAAGGTAGACTTCCTCCTATTGTGGGCTTCTTTTTTGTTCCTATAAGTAACATGTATTGTTTTAACTGATGTAAAGACATTTATTGAGGGTAAAATGCCTATTCATGCATGCTCCTAGGCTTAGATTTGCATTTCATGTTATAAATATTGCATAGCATGCATCATTATGCATTTAAAGTAGTTGTATATAATTTAGGTTAATTGCATCCTTTTTGTGGTCAGGAGAGAAGGGTATTTATTTCAGAGCCTTGGATTGACCATCCGACCGTACGGATCTGATTAAGATGACGATCAGAGTCCAATGCCTCTGAAATTGCCTCGATCGAAGCCTCGTAGCACCATATGCAGTCCGAGGAAGATCAACAACCAAGGGACTAGGTGACATAATTCAGAGCATCAAATGACAAATCCAACTGCACGGATGGTTTCGAGTCGATGATCGCAGCCCAACAACATGAAAATCGATGCAATTCGATCTCTGTATCAACCCCTACAATGAAAAGAAGATGGACGGCCCAGATTACGCCACGTGGCGCAGCCCAGGTAGCCCATGCGCACGCATGCACCATAGCACGCAAGCGGCAGCGCAAGTGCGCTCATGCGCACACGCGCGGAGGCACTCATGCGCACAGCACAGCACTAGCGTGTGAGCGCTCGCGTGTGCCAATGCAGGCGTGTGCTCGGTTGGCGCCATCCTACAGCGACGCATGAGCTGGACCTACATTGACTCTTACAACTGTCACTAATTCTTCGCCTGCCAGCAAAGCCAACTATGACCTTGAGTAGGCGTGAGCGAGCATGAGCTGCCTACAACGAGACTTCTAGCGACAGCCTAGAGGTCACTAATGGTCCCATGCCTATTTTTGCCTCTTCTCCACCATAAAAGGGCCTACACCCCCTCCCTTCTAAGCCATCTCTACCTACTCTACTCCCACCAACTCCCAAGCTCTAGTAAGCCTACCAACGCTCTGTTAAAGCTTGCTCTCAAACTCGTAAGGCACCTATTCGTATAGAGAACCTCTACCCTACCAAATACTCCAAATTCCCATCCCCATTCATAGGTCACCTTGAAGCCGTCCTCCCACATCCATTCCGGTAGCCGATCATCTCTTCCTTCTCACCTCCATTCCGAAGCTACGCTGAAGCTTTCCTCTACCCGACGTCCTCCTGCATCTCACCTCCGTTGTCCCGTTCCTCACCTCCTTTGTCCGAGCTTCCGCCAGGCGCCATCGTCTTGCCGAACAGCCGATTTGGGAGATTTCCTCTCACCTCCCTCTCTTTTTTTGCTTTCGTAGAATATTGTAATAGACAATCATGATATATAAAATATTTGTTCCATATCTCTTGTGATTTATTTTGCTTGTCTTCTTGTTACAAAAACACAAAAAAATAACAAAACCCTAAAATACAAAAAAAAAAACAAAACGAAGCACGGTTTTCACTTAAAGTAAACGTCGCCTCCCTGTGTTTGACCCGGGACTCCCTTGAAGTTTCGGTATAAATTTTATTTGATCACGAGTTTTGCAACTACGACGATGGGTTACTTGTAACCCTGATTTTAAACTTGCGAAACACGTGCGATTAGTAATCGACAGGCGACCATTTAGAATATAGGTCGGTGATAAATACGCATTTTTCATGATAAAATGTCTATTTGTGCGAGTTTCTAAGCTTAACATTGCATTCCACATTATAAATATTACATAGCATACTTCATTATGCATTTAGGATAGATTGTATAAATTATAGGTTAATTTGCTCCTTTTTGTGGCTAGGGAGAAGGAGAATTATTTCGGGGCCTCAGATTGATGATCTGATTGTATGGATCTGATCAAGACGATGATCGGAGTCCAATGCCTCTGAAATCACCTTGATTGAAGTCCCGTTGTACCTTATGCAATCCGAGGAAGATCAAAGGCCAAGGGGCAAGGTGGCACCAATTCGAACCTTAGATAACAAATTTGACTATGCAGATGGATCTAGATCAATGATTGTATCCCAACAGCTCATACATCAATCCAATCCGACGTACATGGTGCCACATACAAAGCAAAGATGGACGACCATGAAGGCGTTACGTGGCACCATCACAACCGCCCAACACCAGCCACAGCCCTTCCTTCTCCTCAAAGGAGAAGGCCTTGATGAGATCTCAACTGTTGGATCGAGATCCAACAGTGGAGAGTGTGTACACATGAATTCTACCGCACGACAATCTGCAGTCTCAGCTTAGTGGCTGAGAGTGTGACTTTAACACTAGTGACAAGCGTTCAAAGCCCTACAAGCAGAATAATCAGTTGTCGAGCATGCGCAGGTGAAATTCACCCATTGGATGTGATCAAACAGTGTTGAAGCTCCCACGTGGTGCATCCTTGTGCACTGGATGTGCATGGGGCACGCATACTCGTGATCATGTGCAATTGCACGTGCCATCTAACGTGCGTAGTGTCTGCGAGATCTTGAAAGTTCATCAACGATCGGATGGCGGGAGCGCGATGACAGGCGAGCGTGTGTGAGCACCAGTGGGAGCGTGGGCTGGCCTTCAGTGATTTTTGTGGCGAAGCTATAGAGACAATTGTAACCGTCGCTATTGACCTATAACCTTGTTTTGCCTCCTCTCCTCCATTATAAAAGGACCACCATCCCTCCCATTCTTCTCCAAGTCTTCCTTTCTCTCCATCACAACCTCCAAGGCTCTAGATAGAGCTTGTCCCAAGCACAGGATACTCTTCTATAGTAGAAATTAAATATTTTTTCCCACTTCTCACCCTTGTTCGTGGAGTATCCCATGGTCGTCCTCTCACCCCGACCCAAAAGTAGATCCTCACTATTACACCGTCTTGCCCTGTCCTCCTTCCTCCGATGCCATTCTCCTTCCTCCAACTCCTCGCCACCTTCATCCAAACACTGTCAGAGCGAGTCTCCCTCCAAGCCTCTGTCGAGGGGGATTCTTCTCAGCTCCTATTTTTTATTGCTTTCTAGTGTAGTTTTAATTAGTTGTAATAAGCATTGCTCCATTCTATGAAATATTCTCTCTCTCTCTCTCTCTCTCTCTTATTCTACTAGAGTAGATTAGATTAGATAACAATTTTCCCTTGATATCTTGCCTTATAAAATATCACAAAAGATAAAAATAACAAAAAAATAAATAAAATCGAAACACGTATTTCAAAACCAAATGTTTGCCTCCCCGTGTTCGACCTGGGGCTCACCTTTAGCTTCGATTATAAATTTTATCTGGTAGCGGATATTTACGCACTGCAATGACAGATTTTTCAACTCAAACTTTTTGCGTTCGAAATCTCACTCACCATTTTGGCGCCGTTGTCGGGGAGGCAACGCTCTTTGTTTTTTCTCACGTTTTTCACCTTACCTAACCTTTATCTCACCTTTTCTCCGATCTTGCTGTGATTGTAGGTACTCTTCTGAGGCGGGCCAGAGCGGGTAGATTACAGAAAAGTGCGGATAAAGGTTTTGTAAGTGTACCCCCAACCCCACTCATTAGATTTCTTTTCCATCACCTAATAACTCAAACTCAAATCAACCTAGGTCCTTTTATAAACCCTAGGATAGATCTAATTGCTTGATTGCCAGTTCACCTCATCTCACCCCTATATATAAAAAAAAATTGATCTGATTGTGGGATTTTCTTAAAAATTTACACACCCACATACACCTAAAGCATTCCACTTTTGTCTGATTCAATCACTTAACCGGGGATCCGACCTAAGGACCCGGTACCTTAATGCACAATACAAATAAGTGATTAGATATTAGAATAGGCTAAAATTGTTTGGGTGCCTTACTCAAGTGGTGCAACAGGCCAATTGCTTGAACTATTTAGTTCACACCACTCAATTTAAAACAGATTCATCAAGTAGCTTGCCACTTAGAGTTCAATTTTTAGGAACTAACCAGGCACTCCACATTCTTTTTGAGTTTTAAAGGAATATATCATCACCGGTGCTTACAAAACTTGGAATGTTCTACGGAATCTGATTGAATGAACCTAAAGATTAAACTCTAAAAGCTACTAAATAAGGTTAAACCCTAAAAGACACATCATCAAAATCTTGTTTGAAATCATTGGTTGTGCACGCACACACATATTAATTAATCTTTAAGGGCACAACCCATCTAAAGGGCCCATCACATTTCAAGAGCACGATCATCCCAGGTCATAATTAAAATTGAGTAGACATTTGCCCTAGGATTCATAGAGTCCCATTCAGGGTATTCTCTTGAATGCATTTAGAATTAATATCGTCTGCTTGCTTCAAAAGGTGCTAAGTTAGGGGGTCCGATTGTCAAACGACTTAAGTAAGAAGGGGTTTAGCATAATTAGTGACCCTCGAGACACACTCTCCCTACTTCGCCGACCCAACTTTACCACCTTCAGAAGTAAGGACAACATCAAATTTGTTGTGTGATCAAAGTTCATTTCTAAAGCATAGGTCTTTAAGCTACCCAATTTAAGGACAGGTTTAGTTTGATTGTACTGCATGGCACATTTCTCTCTTTTGTCTTTCCTCTTACTTCACCATGTTTTCATGCATACCACACTCGCATTTCCAATCCTACCCTCCTACCACCACTTATCCCTAACATCATTACTATCCCAACCCAACTTATGACTACCCATCCCCTAGTCAGGATAAGTTTGATTGGGGATATAATTCCGGACCTCAGTGTTTAGGGCCTAACCCTAGACAACAAGACTATGATTATTATCCTTCTCATGCCTATACTGATTATAGATCTCCACCCTTTAATGATCAACCTAACCTGATCTACAATCAAGAAGGATATGATGATTATAACTCTTACCCTCCCTAGGACTATATCGAATATAGGTCACCACCCCTCTTTGAACAACCTGAAACGACCTATTATCAGGGAGGGCCCAAGAACCTTAATTCCTTGACTCCCCTGAATTTAACCCAAACCCACCCAACCCTGAACCGAACCACTCAGTTCAGGTGAACCAAGTTCAAGATAGGGTGTTGGCTTACTTGAGGAACACTATACAATCTTTGGAAACTCAGCCAACACCATGCACTGAACCATTGGAGCCTATGATCAAAATGATTTATGAGCATAATAGTTCTTTATTGGATTGGCTCCAAGATGTTAAGGATAAGGGCTTGGGTGAGTTTTTGCTTGGGAAATTATTGAGATTGAGGATGAAATTTGTGGTTGCCCTAGTCCAATTATGGGATGATTCTCAAGATAAATCCCATTTAGGAGAGCTAATGTCAGAAACCGTTCAGGCGCTTATTGGAGGGACACATTTTATGAGACTGAGGATGACCAGGTTGGTCTAGAACAACCCACTAAGGATGAATTGATTTTCTCAACTGAGATCCCCGTGCCAAGGAGTGAAGAAAAATATGTCTTTATGGACCAAGAAATGATAGATGATTTTGAGACATATATAAATGAGGATGAGGAATTCTTTGACTCTAAGAGTGAAGAATCTTTAGGTGAAGTCTCACTTGAGCTTAAGGAAGATGATTTTAGTGAGACAAATGGGCCAAAGCAACTTGATCAATCATTTGATGGCCCTATAATTGAGGAATTTGATTCGGTTGAGGCTAACTTGGAGGATGTTAACGAGTGAAATCAATGTTTTAAAGTTGTTTCATTGTAGCAAGGTGAAATCGCTTGAAAACACTTAAATTTGTAAATCAAATTTCAAAAAGAGTATCCAAGGTCGTTCACTGAGAGCAATAATGGCAATTCAATTTCAAAGATCACAATTATAAGCACAAATATGAGAAGTTATAATCAAAATTCCATTAAAAAATGATATATATATATATATGAGAGTCAATATCAGAGTACAAAAAGGATGGGATAAAATGGTGATTTAAATCACCAATTAACCCCTGAAATTAAGCTCACAATAATCTCAAATAAATGAATAGTAAACTCACTCAGATATTCCACGTCACTTAAGTAACCAATATAGCCACAAGAGCTCAGAACCAGCAGATATCAGACGACAGAGATAAAGCCCCAGACGGCTTAAGTGAAGCCTGCTATAGTGCCTGTAAGAGGCTCAGGAGCCTCTTTACTTCTTCCTTCAAGCCTCGAGAGAGAGGCACAACATAACACCACAGAGGTAGAGGCCTCTCAGCAGCTAAGTGTAGAGAGATAGGGAGCAAGGCAAACCCCCCCATCTCTCTCTTTCTTCTTCTCTTCTCTCTCAGAAATCCAATCGTAGTCGGGTAAATGGCCGGGTAAATGGATACAGAACAGGGTGCAGGCTTGCCGACGTGATCACAAGAGAGTAGTGGGGCTCAGCAGGTGCGTGGATGTGCAGGCAACGTGGGAAGGAATTCCTCTTATGCTATGTAAAGAACTCATCAGGCCCTGATGTAGGACGAAAGTCCCTGCTGTCCTTCACACGAAGCGACTGCTAGAGGAGCTCTTGATTGCAGACGAAGGAAAGGGCAACTCCGCTAAATATCCACCTAGGTGTACTCCTGGAAGGCTTCTACGTGACCTGAGGGTGGATGCGAGGAAGAACACGCTAAAGCTAGGCACCCAAGGTCACGCGAAGAAGCTTTGTTAATGGCAGATGAGGGTCCAGTACTTGAAATAGGAAAGAAAGCTTCATGACCACGTTGGAATCATTCAGGAGGTTCACGCGTATGCGGCAAATGTGATGGTGGCGATGGCGTGCAGCGAATGTGGTCTTAGGGGGATGGCAAAGATGGAAGGTGAGTGCGGTGGTGGAGGTATTCAGGGAGGTGATGGGAGTAGCAATCCCGTCAATTTCTTGAGGGGTTTTGTTTACGTGGACTCGGCGAAGCTTTTGGGACTATTAGCGAGGTGTTTGGTGGCACGTGGCGGTGGGAATGTCTCACCGGAGGTATGTTGGAGAGGTGAAAGACAGAGTTAGAGCGGGCATGTCGAAGATCAAAAATGAAGTTTGGAGGTGTTGGGATGATTAGTGGATGAAGGAGTGTTGTCGAGGGTATCTAGCGGACGAGGAGGAGGTGGAGGAGGCGTCGGTCGTGATGAGTCGGTGTCGGAGAAGATGAATGCTCCGGGAGGGAGAACGGCGATGGGGAAGGGATCGGAGAGCTCCTTGCAGGTATGGAGAGGTACGGAATGCGGCGAGGAAGAAGAACCGGCTTCCTATTGTACGTGGAGGCCAGCGAAGAATTCAGATGAAGGTGGTTGCCGGAGCGAAGTTTGGAGCAAGCTGGAGGGGGAGAGAGAAGAGATTTCTAGCCTAAAAACTTGATAACGAGGTAAGGCAGACGAGGAGGGTCTTATATAGGCCATCAAGCGAGCTTCCAAGCTTGGAAACAAGCTTGAAAGCTTGGGAAATCAAGGATTAGAATTTGCAGTTTCAAGGAGTTTGCACGAGCTCCACGAGGAGATTTGGAGTTTAGAATTAGGTCTAATTGTTTAGGGATGACCTTAAGATCATCTGTTAAGACCCGTGACATCAAAACACTTTAAGACGTATGGGAATTTGTCTAGACGTTTGGTCAGATTTCTGGACACCTTCACAGACGTCTGGAAATTAATTTTTGCGTGCGTACGATTGTAAGTCTGCGCGCGTGCCGCGAGCAGACTGAAACCCCGCTACCCTCTTCTCTTTCTCTCCCTTCGTCGACCTGCAAAAGCCTTTCCCCCATGCCTACAAATGCCCCCTTCCCTCTCCCTCGTTCGCCACCCCATGCCCATCCATCCCCCGTCTTCCTTCAGCGAGGGTGAGAGCGAGTAGCAACTGCGATCGAGTGCAACGGCGGAGAGGAGAGGTGCAGTGAGAGGGAAGAGGAGAGAGTGCGTGAGCCGTGAGAGAAGAGAGCTCGCCGGAGCAGCTCGAGGTTGGCCGACATGCACACGGAGGAGCGTTGTGCTAGGGAGGTTTCCTCCGGTGCTGCTGCAGCTCGGGCAACGGACAGACGAGAGCGGCGCGGCCGCACGCAGCGAGAAGCTGAAGGACCTTCTGATTCTGGGATTTTTCCCAGAATCAGACGTCTCGACCTACATCTAGACGACACAGACGAGGTCTGGAGGGATCTCCAGACGACTGAGAGGTGCGCATTTTCCTCCTTTGCTTCCTTCTGCGGATACAGCCATGCAGGCCGTTCCGCCGAAGTTCTGCCTCATGCCATGTTGAGAGATGTCGCGTGCGTGTGCAGGATTCACTTCGGGAAGGTATGGGACATGCCCTCCCACGCGGTTTAGACGTCTGGGCGAGTCACCAGACGGTAGAGAGCATCTCCAGACGTCCGAAGAGGTGGTTGGACATCTGGAACTAGGTCCAGACGGTTCGGCAGGATCTCTGGACGTCTGAGGAGCAGCACAGAGTGAGGTATGGATCTGGACTCCTTTTAAGACATCTGGAAGATGTTCCAGACGTCTGATTTGAGTCAGAGTTGTCATTTTTGATCCGTTTAGTGTCCGTTCGGAGTTTGATTTTCGTGTTTAAGATTCCGTTCTTCTCATAATAAGTTCCTCTACTTGTTTGAAATACTTTTATCCTATTTAGAGTGGTTTCTTGTGGTTGATCCTTGTGTAGGACCTTGTTCTGTTGCGGACCTGGGGGTTGTGGGGGCATGTGGACCTGCCGATCGAGCCCCCATTACTCCTGATTTTGTGGGTAGAGTTGCTTCCCTTAGTTACTTATAAACATAAATGCATATCTAAAATAAATGATAGATCCTAGGGTATGGCATGAATCCTAGGACCTGAAAATCGGATTGAATGATAGATCCTAGGGTATGGCATGAATCCTAGGACCTGAAAACTAGATTGAATGATAGATCCTAGGGTATGGCGTGAATCCTAGGACTAAAAACACTGGAATAATTGTATTAAATGCCTGGAATGCAGTCTTGAAATGAGTAGATTGAATAATAACTGCCTGTAATTGGATAACAGTTGCCTGTGAAATGTAGAGTACTGTTGTTAGTAGCTGCTACATGTAATTTCTGTTGGTTGAAATTAAATACGAGCTGCCTGTATATAAATTGGAAATGAAAGATTGAATGTTGGAAACACCTGCTATATGCGAATAAACCTGAATGATGAAACCTAGTATGGCTTGGCCTGAGAAACATGAGCATGAACCCTACGGGGAATTAGGAGTAGAGCTCCTGGAAATAAATAGAGTGGAATTGGAAAAGTGAACGGGAAAGTGTGTTGTCTCTTGGGCACGTGGTACTAAGGGAAGAACATGTTGGCCAATCTTCCGTTTGAACACAATTCGAGGCCCTATTTGGTACCCAATCTCTCATGCGAATGCATGAGAGATTTGGGTCTCCTGTAACCTTCCATCTTCGGTGATCCTGCCATGCTTGGAAGCTTGGCTTCCAAGCACAAATCCTTCCTTCAAGGCCTATAAAAGCATGCCCAAATCCCTCCACATCCTCCACTCTTGAAATTGGCCAGAGATTCCCTCTAATTCGTCTCTTCCCCCTCTGGCCAGTGGCTTAGCAAGCTCCGGCAACATCCCCCTCTTTCCCTCGTCGCTCTGCCACAATACCAGTGGAAGGGTTCTCTTCTTCCTCTTCGTCCGCGTCACACCACACCCGCCGATGCCTCTACAACCCCTTCGTCATCGCCGTCCTCCCCCCACTGAGTGTTTCGTCTTCGGCGATGGCAATACGAGCCTGTCGCCATCTTTGCCTCCCCTTTCATCTCTCTATATGTAGCTAAGTCCTCTATCTTTTCTAATCATTTTCCTCTCTTTATTTCTTCAAAACACGCATCGACGCACGCAACCACCATCACCTTCATCTCCGACTAGACCTTCGGCAAGGCGTCCCCGTCGCTCCACAACTCCACCCGCCTCGCCAACCACCCCATAAGCACCGTAGCACCTCACTGATCATAAACCCTCACTCCACTCACCGTGCCACGCCCCCAAAACACCCCCCGAACACACCCACTCTCATGCACACAGGGTGCCCTAGTCACACACACTCCAGCCACCCCACGCCACGCCGACCCTCGCACTACATTTGTCGTGTCTTGGCAAAGCTATCTGAGCTCTCTGACAAGGTCGCGAGGCCATTTTCGTGGTTGACTGGTTTGGAGGCCCGCCGCCATTAATGCACGCAAACTGCTAGCTTGCAAGCTCGTTCCAGGTCTCCCCGCTCCAGGTGCACAGCCTCAGGATGCGCAGAATCCTCCTACGCACAGAACCTGCCAGACAATTGGCACTGAAGACTGAAGTAGCCACTGCAATCAAGGAAGCCTCCTGCTGTGGACGCATGCGAAGGAAGGTGGGACGTTTAGTCCCACCTCGGAAGATCTTGAGCGGGCTCAACGAAATAAGAGGAAAAAGGGAATAAGGCTCTTCACCTCCTGACCACGGGGTGAGGTCCCAGTCACCTCTCACTGCCTCGTCTGTGACCTGATCCCCGTGGACCTGGCTTGACCTGTATACCCGACTTGAACTCCTCGCCCACCACCGCATGTCGGTGGGCCCGATCCTGGGTGCGCACTTGACCCGATTACCCGAGAAGCGGCTTTGGGAGGGCAAGCCTAAGAGAGAAAGAGGAAGAGAGTTCGCGGGTGCTGGTAAGGGTAGGTTGTGCTCTCTCGCAGGGAAGGAGAAGAAGAAGAAGCCAAGGAAGAGGATGGAAGCCAGAGAAGCTAAGGGAGGAGAAGGCCAAGGCTGAAGAAGAAGAAGCTGAAGGCTGAAGGGCTGAAGAAAGAGAAAGAGAAGGAGAAGGAACTGAAGGCAGAAGAAAGAGGCTTCGCCAGAGAAAGAAGAAGAAGAAGCCAAAGCTAAAGGTAGAAGGAAACAAAGGACAAGAAGGCTAAGGCATGAAGAGATCAGAGAAGAAAGAAGAAGGAAGGAAGCAGCTAAAGACAAAGATCAGAGAAGAAGAGAAATAGAAGCACTGTAGCAACCCTAAGTTTAAGACGTCTAATTCACAAAATCAGACGTCCATTTTTTGTGCTTTCTTGATATTTTGTGGCTACATTTACATTTTTGCATTACAACTCCAGTTTTCATTGCATATTATATTTAATTTCTTAAAGGTTGTGCTCTTGATTTTTAAACCCTAATTTTCTCCCTGTGTTCGACATCGGACTTAAAACTTCGAGTAATAAAATTTATTTGTTTTCATGTGATTTCAACTATACTACGACACATCGATTTTAAAACATTGATCTCCCCCGACGAACATGCATGATTATGCATGTTATGCAATATTTATAATGTATGATGCTAATATGGTACTAAGAACATGCATTAATAGATATTTTAGGTTAATCAGATGTATGCACTTCACACCCCCATGCCTATCTTTTGCTAGTCCCTAGCAAAAACTACATGCTATTTATAAAAGAATTAGGTTGGATTACTCGGGCATAAATCATTTTCAACATTAAGAAATTTTTACTTAGGACCTAAACTTTCAAAGATACAACAGCGCCTGGGTATCTGCCAAAATGCAGATCACCTCAAGCCCTCTCCTTATTCATAGAAAGATCTCTTTTTCTCTTTTTCTTTTCCAATTTTTTTGGATTTTTGAGTTTGGGGTTATAGAGTGGCTTTCTACGGCCACTCAACCCACCCAAGATTTGATGAGAACCCTAAGTTCTAAGCATCTTTTTGTGAATGTGATGGATCGTTGATCAGCAATCAGAATGGACTTCGGGTTTCTATACCCCTAGGTCACCTTAGAAAGAAATCTGCCTGAAGGTGTATCTATATGACCGGTAGCTATCTCCCTACTTTTATTTTTTATGGGGCCAACACAAGGGTGAATCCAGTGTATATCTCCCCAGCATATTCTACTTCTCCGCTTCTTCCTAAGTGTTTAGAAATTTTTAGTGCATTTCTTGAGCTGGGATCTGGACAAACGGTCAATGAAATGTTACCACCGACAACTTGCTAGTCATACTCGTGCGGTGAAGTGTGGCTTATTTCTTTTTGTTTCTATTTCTTTCTTTTCTCCTTTTCTTTTTCTTTTTCTTTTCCTTTTGAACTTTCTTTTTCTTTTTAAGTAGGTGGCTTCCTTGGTCTAAGATTTATCTAAAGGCAACAAGAAGTGAGTGGTCCTGTGACTGGGCTTTGGACAACCTACCTATTGGCTGTTACCCACGATAACTTGCTAGCCATATCACCCTAGAAGGTTCATTAGCTACCCAATTTCTGTTAAAACCGTCGAACAACGAGTTAGTGACGAATAGTGTGTAGATGCTTAGACTTAAAGTTCCCTCAAATCAGAGGGCGGGTTGATAAGTCGTGTACTTATCACCTAAACTTATTTAATCAAATTAAAATAGAATTCAGGATGGCGAGGACTCAATCAACAAATCCACATTTTAGTAGATACCCGAGCTAATTAAGCCCAAAGACCTGAAGGGTCTATGTGTTTAGATCCTACTGTAATATTTCATAAGATTGAAAGTTCCTAATGTCTAAGTATTCCTTCCTAATTCAAATTTTCTTTTAAAGAGAAAAACAAGTAGAATTTACAAGAATTCTACAGAGCTGGCAAAATGATTCAGAAATGAATCTACCCCCCCATGCCTAGCTGATGCAATGTCCGCATTGAGAATAAAAGACATGAAAGGAAGGGTAGAATGCAAAAGATATCACCTGAATATGAAGCTCAGGTCGGCTCTAAGTCAGACTATACAACTGCTGAGTTTAATGCCATCAGCTAGGTGTAGTCCAGCCAAAGAAGTCACAACATAGCTAGAGTAACCATGTCTGAGACGAGTTCTGGAATAATACGGTCAATAACAGACTTCAGACGTTGACCATTGACTTTGAATGAATTACCCATCTTCGGGTCGGAGATCTGAACTGCCCCGTTTGGAAATATCTGATTGATACTGATCGGGCCATTCCATTTCAACCTAAGTTTGTCAGGAAAGAGATTAAGTCAAGAATCAAAGAGCAAGACTTTCTAGTTCGACTCAAAGCTCTTTCGGGAAATCAATTGGTCATGAAGAGCTTTGGTCTGAGCCTTGTAGATCTTGGCATTCTCATATGCGTCATTTCTAAGTTCCTCCAACTCAGATAGTTGGAGTTTCCTGGTCTTCTTGGCTAAACTCAGATCTAGATTGCACTACTTGATTGCCTAGAATGCCCTATGTTCAATTTCTATGGGTAAATGGCATGCCTTTCCATACACCAGATGAAATGGATACATGCCAATGGGCATTTTATACGCCGTACAGTAGGCCTAAAGAGCATCCTCAAGCTTTTGAGTCCAGTCTTTGTGATCAGGCCTAACCGTTTTCTGCAAAATATTCTTGATCACCCGATTGGAGATCTCGGCCTGTCCATTCGTCTGGGGATGGTAAGGTGTGGAGATTCTGTGATTAACCCCGTATTTTGCCAGTCTTTGTGATCAGGCCTAACCATTTTCTGCAAAATATTCTTGATCACCCGATTGGAGATCTCGGCCTGTCCATTCGTCTGGGGATGGTAAGGTGTGGAGATTCTGTGATTAACCCCGTATTTTTCCAGCAAATTATGGAACTGGGCATTAGTGAAATGAGTGCCACCATCGCTGATGATGGCCCTCGCAATCCCGAACTGACTGAAAATGTTCTTCTTGATGAAATCTATAACCACCTTGTGGTCATTAGTTCGGGTAGGAATAGCCTCGATCCACTTGGACATGTAATCAACAGCGATGAAAATGTACTGATGCCTAAATGAAGGGAGGAAGGGTCCCATGAAATCGATGCCCCAAACATCAAAAATTTCGACGGGAAGAATCGGGTTTAGAGGCATCATATCTCTCTTAGTTATGCTCCCAAGTGTCTGGCATTGGGAACATGACTTCAAGAAATCTTGAGCATCCTTGAATAAAGACGGCCAATGAAATCCAAATTGCAAAATTTTTGCAATCTTTTTCCCAGAGAAGTGTCCACCACATGCAAATGCATGGTAGAACTCAAGTATACTCTTGATCTCGTTCTTCGGAATGCATTGGCGAATAATCTGATCAGAGTTGATGCCGTACAGTTCAAGATCCTCCCAGAAGTAATATTTGGCCTCAAATTTGAGTCTATCCCATTGTTGCTTGGTCCAATCCTGGGGGATTTGACCAACAACCAAATAATTGACGATGTCAGCAAACCACGAGGTTTGGACACCTGAAACTGTAAGGATGGTCTCATCCGAAAAAGTATCAGCAATCGGAATGTCCAGACGAGAAGAATCACTCAGAAGTCTCGACAGATGGTTCGCCACCACATTCTGTACCCTGGATTTATCCTTGATTTCAAGATCAAATTCTTGAAGCAGAAGAATCCATCGAATAAGTCAGGGTTTAGCATCCTTTTTTGCCAAGAGATGTCTCAAGGCCGAGTGGTCGATATATATGATGATGTGAGACCCTAGGAGATAAGCCCTGAATTTCTCCAAAGCAAATACTACAGCTAGTATTTCCTTCTCAGTAACAGTGTAATTCCTCTGGGCCTCATCCAGAGTTTTACTAGCGTAGTAGATGACAGAGGGCTTCCTGTCAATCTTCTTACCCAAAACAGCCTCAACCACGTAATCAGAAGCGTCGATCATGATCTCAAATGGGGCTATCCAAACCGGTGGTTACAACACCAGAGCACAAGTGACTACTGTTTTAAGAAAATCAAATGCCTTACGACAAGATTCGTCGAAATCAAACGACGTTTCTTTGGTGAGAAGATTACTCAAAGGATGAGCAACCTTAAAAAAGTCCTTGATGAATCTCCTGTAGAATCCCACATGACCAAGAAATGATCGAATTTGTTTGACAAATGTGAAAGGAGGAAGTTTAGTAATAGCATCAACCTTAGCTTTGTCCACTTCGATTACCCGTTCAGAGATTACATGACCCAAGACGATGCCTTCTTGTTTCATGAAATGACTCTTCTCCCAACTAAGGACCAGCCTTGTTTTTATGCATCGTTTAAGGATCATTTCAAGATTAGCTAGACAAGAGTTAAACGATTCTCCAAAAATAGAGAAATCGTCTATGAAGACTTCCATAAACTCTCTCACCATGTCAGAGAATATGGCCAGCATACACCTTTGAAAAGTTGCAAGTGAATTGCATAAGCCGAATGGCATCCTACGGAAAGCAAAGGTTTCGTAGGAATAGGTGAAAGTCATTTTTTCCTGATCCTTGGGATGGATAGGGACTTGGTTGTATCCCGAGTAGCCATCAAGGAAACAAAAGTACTTCTGCCCAGCTAGTCGTTCAAAGATTTGATCAATAAAAGGCAAAGGCAATTAATCCTTTTTCGTGGCTGTATTCAGCTTCTTGTAATCAATACAAACTCTCTAAGAGGAAGTTGAATGAGTTGTGGCAAATTCTCCTTTCTCGTTAATCACAACGGTAATCCCGACTTTCTTGGGAACAATTTGCACGGGACTTACCCAAGGACTACTAAAGATCGGATAAATGATTCCTGCATCAAGCCACTTGACCACTTCTCGCATATTCAGGTTAATCTCCTCTGCATCTGGCGAGAAGGGTGGGATCCATCTTCCAAAAATATTCTGTGATTGCAATAAGATGGCTCGATCCCCCTAAGGTCATGAATGGTCCAACCAATTGCCTCCTTGTGTTCCTTTAGGACCTTAATTAGTTTAATCTCCTACTCCTTTGTTAATTTAGCACTGATAATCATAGGGAGCGTCGTATGTGGTCCTAAAAAAAAAACTAATATTTCAGATTCTCAGGCAATGGTTTCAGTTCAAGTTGGGACGGGTTGATGATTGAAGGTAAGGAAGATGCTGATGAAGACTCATCAAGAGGAAGAGGTTCAGAGTGAACAAAATCAATAACCTCTTCAGAAGATGGTGGGTCTGCCATAGAGGGTTGCGGGTCCAAATCATCATCAGAGGAGGAACTTTCAAATGCAGAAACCACCATACAAGTTTTAATATTCACATTATTATCCTCAAGTTCCTCAATAAATCCACAATCCTCGAATTTGTTAATCGCCTTAAAAATATCCAATTTCATTCCTTGATCCCCGAAGGTGATTTCCATGCTACCGCTCTCACAGTTAATGTTGGCCTTGGCGGTAGCCAGGAACGGATGCCCCAGAATGATGGGCATGTTCCTCAGACTTTCAGGTACATCTATCTCAAGGACAAGGAAATCTACAGGAAACTAGAAATCCTTAACCTTAACAATAACATCTTCGATAACGTCTCGCGGATTTGTAACTGAACATCCGCTAACTGCAACATTACTGAAGTCGGCCGAAGTTCACCTAATCCGAACTTCTCGTAAAGAGAAGTTGGAATTAGGTTAATGGATGCACCCAGATCCAGCAGTGCTCTATCAAAGGTGTAATCTCCGATGACACAAGAAATCAAAGGAGCACCTAGATCTCACTTTTTCTAAGGGAGGTGGTGCAGGATAATAGAACTAGCCTACTCGAAGGGTACCACCTTCCTCGGAACAGATTCTCTCGACTTAAGCTTCTGTGTACATAAATCCTTTAAAAATTTTGCGTAAGCCAGTATATGTTTGATAGTGTCGAGGAGCGGATATTATTCTCAACATTCTTGAAAATATTCAAAAGCTCCTCATTACTATCAATAGACTTTTTCTTCCTTGATCTAACCAAGGCCTCAGGAAAAGGAACATGAGTCGGATCTTCAGAATCAGGTTTCTGAGCCTTGATTTCTTCTCCAAAGTTCTCCTTTCTCTCCTCAGGCTCTTCAGGATTCAGTAAATTAGAACAGTGTTGTTGTGGATCCTGAATTTGTTTACCACTCCTCAAGGTAACAGAATTAGCAGAGGCATATGGGTTTGGGTCTTAGGGAGGGTTAGGAAAGATTGGAGGGGCTTCATTAGCCAAGAACCTTTGATTTAAGGAAGAAGAAGAAGAGGAAGGACCCTGCTCAACCACCTGAGCATGTGCGTGTTGGTCCCTCTAATTTTCGTACCCATGGGCTTGATTGCCCGGATTCTAGATATTACGTGGGTTGGGTATGGGTTGAGATGGTAGAGATCTGGGTTGACGAGAATTAGCAATGAACCCATTTTGCAAGTTGTCCAGAGAGGTTTTCATTTGCTGCATGAGTTGGAGTATAGATCCTTGCATCTCTACGATTTGTCGGTTCAAATCAACCTGCCCTACGGGTTGACGAGCATTCCAAGCTGGCTAATTGACCTAATTCGGGGGTTGCTGAGTGTAAACATGACCCTAACCCATTGGTCATTGCGGAGCATAGTTGCTAGGTCGGAATTGGGTCTGCTATCCCGGGTTTTTCTAGGAGAAGTTAGGGTGGTTCCTCCAACTCGGATTGTAGGCATTAGAGTAAGGGTTGGACCTAACATTCTCCAGAACAGCATAGACATCCTCATAGGGTGAGGATGGAGAGAAAGAAAGGGAGCATCAAAGAAACTAGGATCAAAGGCCCCAGTTTGGAACCCGTGGGGTTCCAAATAATGCTGGCTCATAGGTTGAGCCGCATCAAGTTAATTCACGAACTCCCATCCTGAAGGAGCTCGCGATGAATGGAGTCCCAAATTCTGGGATTGAGTGGATCAAGAGTTCATTGAGTTTCTAGCCATCCACTCCTCCATTCTCTTAGCAACCAAGTCCACCTTATCAAGTTTGTTACAAATTAATTCCATATCGAATGAATGAGAATCATGGACTTCATTAACATTCGATCTAGGCTGCTGGGTTTGGTTAAAAGTATCCATGGAGGCATGATCGATCGAATTCTCTCTCATCTCCTCAAATAATTCATGCACGCTATCTGTGTCTTTGTTGAGGAAATTACCACCGCAAGAAGCATCCATGTGATTTCTGAGTTGCTCAGTTAACCCATGGTAGAAGATCTGCATAAGTTGCCATTTCGATACCTCGTGGTGTGGACACCTCCGCAATAAGTCTTGGAATCGCTCCCAGGCAACATGAAACTGCTCCCCCAGCTGCTGGGTGAAGGTAGTAATTTCCTATCTCAAAGCATTGGTATGTCCGACAGGGAAGAATTTCTTCAGGAAGGCCGATTTCAACTCATTCCAAGTTGCAATTGATCTTTTTGTAGTCCTGTACCAATGAGCATCTTTATCCCTAAGAGAATGGGGGAAGAGCCTCATGATCATTTGCTCCTCATTCACATTTCGTGCCTTGGTGGTCTGGACCAAAGTGGTCAAGTCCTCTAAGTCCTGAAACGGGTCTTCGGAGCCAAGCCCATGGAGGTGTTTGATTAGGCTTAACACCTGGGGCTTGATTTCTACATCTCCGGTAGGAATCTGGATGTCGGGACGTTCCCCATAATTTGAAGGATTGTAAAAATCCTTCAAGGGCTGAGCGCCCTGCATTCTCTGGAACCATTCTTACTTTCTCTACATTTGCTCCAACTACCTTTGAAATACCTCCTGTGGATCCTGAGGCAAAGGAGGCTGTTGATCGGCCATGGGATCAATTTGGCCAAAATCCAATCTACGCCTCCTAGTATACTCTAGTGGTCCTTCCAATCGAGGATTCAATGACCTTCTTTCTAGCATAAACTAGTTAAAGTTTGGAAGGACTAGCGATAAGAACCCTACAGCACAACAAAACAAGTCTGTCCTTAAGTGGGGTAGCCTAAGGATCTGCAAATTCTTAGAACCCACCTTAAGATTATAGATGATTTACTCTACTTGCGTTTGCTCAATCCAACTAGTTAGGAGGGACTGGGGAGAAGGTTCTTCCTTCGGCTTACGCCTCCTGTTCCTAGTGTACCCCCTAACACAATCATTTGGCGCTACTCCCCTAGCTAGACATCAGATTGATTAGTACAAGCAGGTTAATCGTAAACAATCTCAGACTAGACCCCAAAGAGCGAATCAGTCCTTAAGGCCAACGTCTACTTGATTTTATTTAAGCTTGGGATTGTAGTGCTTATGGAATGTGATGGGCCCTTAAAATGGGTTGTACCCTTAATGATCAATTGAGTATGTGTGAGTGTGTGCACAACCAGGGTTTTCAAGGAAGATTATTTGTGATGAGTAGATTTTAGGGTTCAAATCTTTCTTAAGTTTCTTTTAGGATTTAGAATTAGGTTTAATTCAATCAAGTTTAAGGCAAACCAGGTTTTCAAGCACGGATGAAGATCACTTTCCTTTTGAACTTAAAAATAAAGTGGAGTGTCTGGTTTGAACCTAAATTGAAAACCCTAAGAGGAAGCTACTTTGTGAGTTGATTTTATGTTGAGTAGTGTGGCCCAAACAACTCAAACAATTGGCCACAATTGCACCACTAAGTTAGGCACACAAAATGATTAACCTAGACTGATTTCTACTCTTTTATATGTTGATTTGTGTGTACCAGTTCCACATATCAGAATCCGATTGAGTAGAAGAAAATAAATTAGGTTATGTGCCTTGAATGTGGGTGTATGTTGTGTGTATGTTTGATTTATTCCACAAAAGTATCTTTTTATTTTTTTATATGCGAGGGTGAAATAAATGTGGGTGGAAATCCAAGCAACCAAACTAATCCTAGGATTTATGCAAACACCTAGGTTAATTGGAGTTTGAATTAATGTGATGAAATGAAATCTATGGAGGGGGAAGAATGGGGAGCACTTACAGTCATCTTCAACTGCACTTTACTCCGATCTACCGCTTGACAATTCCCTGAGAGAGGTATCTGCAAAACAATAGACAAGAGATAAAGCAAGTTAGAAAATAATAAAGTGCGCGAAATGCAAAGAGAAGATCGAAAAATCGTTGCTCCCCGACAACGATGCTAAAATGTTGAAGGCAGAAAACTACGCGTTCGTAGTTGGATTAGAAAACCTGTCGTTGTAGTTCGAGTCGCAAAGAAATCCGTTCAACAGATAAAATTTATACTGAAAAATCCATAAAGAAGTTCAAGGTCGAACACAGGGAGGCTACGTTGATCTCAAAATCTGCAGTTATATTTTTTTTGTATTTTTGTTTAAAAGGTGAAATAATCACAATGGAAGAAATATAAACAATAGAAGAGAGAGAGAAAGAACAATCAGTTGAATAATGTTTTACAACTAAGAAAGTAGGAAATTGTTACAACTAAAAAGCAAGAAATTCTACTCTAGAAAGCGATAAAAGAAAGGAGAAAGAAGTTATCCTCCTCGACGAATGTTTGGAGGACGAGCCGGACGGAGGCGACACCTAGAAGATGGAGGACGAGGTGGGAAGGAGGATGAAGTCGGAAGAATGGGAACGAGGCAACACGTCGTCGTTGTCGCGGGATCCACTTCTGAAACGGGGGCGAAAACTTGGTTTTAGCTCTTGAGGAGCATCCTGGGTGTGTGACAAGCTTCTCTTAAGCTTTGGAGAGGGAGAGAGGAGAAGGAAGGGATGAGAAATTCGTAGGGTAGGAGTCTCCTTTTATAGTTGCAAGGAGTCGGGGCATTTTGGACATTTTAATTTCAAAAACATTAATACAGGACCTTTAGTGACGGATTTATCCGTCACTAAAGACCTGAACGTGGCCGACGAGCGTGCGCCGCACCCGTGCACATTCACGCACAATCAGCTATCCGATCTCAAGATCGGACGTCTTAAAATGCTCCTTGCCAGCGCCTTCATCCGCACCTTCACCGTGCGTCGACGTGCAATCGGGCGTGCTCGCATGCGGATTAACACCATCTTGGCCCTTGATCTCTAGGGTTCCTCGGTCTCTATCTGATGCTACGGATGTCTGATCAAGGTGATCTTGGAGTCGTTGAACTCCAATTGTCGCCTTAATCAAATTCATAAGGTTAGATCTTCGATCCGAGGCCCCGATTAACAAGTTGTATAGTAATTGTATAGAAAATTACTATACAATTTATACAACTTGACCTACATGTATGATTATGCATGTTGTGCAATATTTACAATGTATGATGCTAATATGGTACTAAGAACATGCATTAATAGACATTTTAGGTTAATTAAGTGCATGCACATCAATATCCTAAACCTAAACCCTAATAGCTATACTACTCTAGAAAAGAAGGAAACACAATAGCTCTAGGTCGAGGTCAACTCCGCCAGGAAGTCAAGTCGAAGCCATAGTATCTCCTCTATGAAGCAGAAACTCCACCAGGAAACAAATCTCCACCTGGAAGATGACACTCCTACTCTTCCTCCTTAATTGTTGCAAAAACAACAAATGATTAGTAAGAAAATTATATAAAAATAAATAAAAGAATATAATGAATCAAAGAATGTATATACAAGAAAGAATTTGAATAAGACAATGAATATTTACAAAGAAATCAAAAATATATACAAAAGAAAGAATAAAAGACATTTTGTCATATAGAGAGTTTCCTCCCCGGCAACGGTGCCAAAAAATGACATCCGTCTGGATTGTGACACTATACTACAACATGATTAATTAACCATAATTAACACGTTGTCCAGAAGGTTGATCAATGAGGAACCTATTGCTCATGGAATCAATTCCATGGCTAGGTGTCCTTTCTTCTGAAAATGTTTTGGATTAAGGTTATGAATAGAGCCATGTCAAAATTAATGTCTGAGGTGCTTTAGTTCAATGAGGAGTTGTTGAATAATTCGAAAAAATTTTTTGAGTCATAGTATGATGCGAAAACAAATTTGCACCCTTGGTCTAAATTGCGAGAAGATCGATGCATGTTCAAATGACTATATGTTATATAGAAAGGAACATGTCGGCTTGAGTAGTTGATGTGGTATGGAAAGGTATAAGGGAGATAAATGTGCAAATACAAACGATAAAAAAATAAGCCGATGAGGTTCTGCGATATTTTCTGTTGATTCTTAGGCTACAACGGCTTTTCATATCTAGTAGAATCGCAAAGTGGATGGCATAGCAATAGGACAACAAATCCCAAGATGAATGGATTCATCATCCAGTATATTCTAATGAAGTAGATTCTGATGAGTGGAATACATTTAACAGCACACATGTTTCCTTTACATAGAAGGCGCGTAATGTAAGATTGGGTCTTGGAAGCAATAGATTTAATCCCTTTAAGAACATGTATCTATCATATTCAATATGACTAGTAGTGATGGTTACTTACAACCTACCTCAGTTGTATATATGATCATCATTCATGATGCTGACCCTCCTGATCTCAGGTGAAATAGAATCATGAAATACAATAGATGTTTACATCCAACTATTGATAAATAAATTGAAATTACTGTGGTACAATGGTGTTCAAGCATACGATGTGAATAAGAAAGAATTCTTTCAGATGCATGCTGCATTGTTGTGGACCATCAATGACTTCTCAGCATGTGCAAATTTGTCTGGATGGAGTACTAAAAGAAAGTTTTCATGTCCAATATGCATGGATGATATTGCAACCATGCAATATCATCACTTGCAATTGCCTGAAATTAATTTTTTTACTTAGGGTACCGTAGATTTCTGCCTATTGAGCATAAATGGTGGACATCACAATTAAATGATAAATTTAATGGTAAACCTTGTCAGTATTCGTCTAAGAATCCAAAGAATAAGCTGAGCATAAATACAATCAGGTTGCAGGATATAAAATTATGGAGACATTACAATAGCTTGGTAACATCTGATTGGATCATCCGTTCAAGAATGACCTAACAATCTTGAGGAGTTCAAGTTTCAGATAGAAGAGCATATTCTTAATGGAGCTCTCATATTGGAAAGATCCATAGTCTGTCACAACCTCGATATGATGCACATTGATAAGAATGTTATGGGCAACCTCTTAAATGTGTTAAACTTAATAAACAATCTGAATGACACATTGAAAATACAAAATGACATGAAAAGGTTGAGTATTTGTCCTAAGCTGCATGTAACTAAAGATAACTTCCCATATGCTATATATAGCCTAAATCAGGATTAGAAACAAAATATTCCTTAAAAGAAAAACGAGTGTCGAACAAGTTTTCGTTACAAGTGTCACGGTGTGTAAATGAAACTCAAAAAAAGACTAGTAGGCTAAAAAGTCATAATTCTCATGTGTACTACAAGTCTTGTTCATACTAACAATATGTGAAGTGCTTCCTGATCGAGTTGTCCATTCTTTCACAGAGATAAGTCAATTTTTCAAAGTCATATGTTCAAAGATATTAAATGGTGAAATGTTAAACTACTAGGATCACACTTTGCAAAATTGAATAAAATTTCCCTCTGGCCTTCTTTGACATTATGGTACATGATGAGGTGTGGCTCATCAAAGCTAAAATGCCCAAGTTAAGCCAAAAACTAGGTAAATACTACTGAATTAACACATGAAATGGGTTAAGTGTGGGAAATAGTGAAAAAGACCTAAAACATCAATTTTGTGTTAAAAACACAAAATTAGGTCATTAAATGAGATATTCTATTCATTAATACAAAATGATGATTCAATTGCAAATTGAACAAACATTTGAGTTCAAAAGTTCAAATCAAAAGTAAAATTAACTTCCTAAATGTTCAATTATGCTTCAATAAAAACTTGGTTGCATTTGGACATCATTAAGACTTGTATTAGTAGTTTTAAATTTAGGTCCTTTATTCACATACATTCTATTCACATTAAAACTTCCAGGGACCATTTTGAAAGCTATAGGTGCCTCTTTGCAAATCTTAGGGACAGCTTTGCAGAAACCACACGAAAATCAATGTTTGATTGGGACTTTCATAGGTGCCTCTTTGCAAATCTTAGGTTTGAATTGGATGGTGCGAAATCAATGTTTTAAAACTGTTATGTTGCAGTATAGTCAAAATCACACAAAAACAAATACAATTTATAACTCGAAAGATCATTAAGAAAATTCGAGGTCGTTCACTGGGAGCGAGTATTACAATTAATCTCAAGATCACAATATAACCACAAAGAT
Source organism: Thalassia testudinum (assembly GCA_037157565.1). Classification (NCBI taxonomy): domain Eukaryota; kingdom Viridiplantae; phylum Streptophyta; class Magnoliopsida; order Alismatales; family Hydrocharitaceae; genus Thalassia; species Thalassia testudinum. Next base: position 36,737,926 of record JAZHRO010000012.1, on the reverse strand, counting down.
GAGCAATTTATAATGAGAAATCCAAACAATAATGATATATAAATGAAGGCAAATGTCAATAATGAAAAAAGAATAGGGTAAAATGGTGATTTGAATCACCAATTACCCTAATTACAATAATAGCAAATATTTGAATAGTATCAAGCAAGTTTAATCCACACAAGCTCAACTGCATAGTGCACTATCAAAGATATCAGACAATAAGGTTCGAAATCAAACTACTTAAGCCCTCAATTGCTATAGTACGAAAGCACCTATTCTCTTCTTCATTGGCTTCTTCTCCTTCTCTTCTTTTCCTTCTTTCTCAACCCTTTCCCTTCTTTTCACGCACAAGGGCTTCGTACAACTCTTCAATGACCAAGTGTTGAGGCTTCACTCTGCAAAGCAAAACCCCCCCACCCTCCTCCTCTATTTCTCCTCCTTCTCTCAAACTCAGGGCTAACTAGGTAATCTGGTAGGAACAGTAACTGGATCTGGGGACCAGGCTTGCAGGCGTGGGTCGCAAGCGAGGAGTGAAAGGGGTCGTTAGTAGGGGACCTCACCCCCCATGTGTCGAAGCGATAAAGGCTCCACACAAATTCAATTTATCTTCTGTTGAAGGCACGCTGCTCTACAATGTGCAACTAATCCCACCCTTGTTCTTCGCGTATGAGCAGCGACTAAAGGCTGGTCCAATTGAGGGTGAAGGAGTAGTCAACACTCCTATTTGAGAGCCTGGTTCTCTTCCTAGAGGTGTTCCGCACTGCCTGGAGCGAGGACCTAGCAGCGAAGTCGCGAGAACACGATATGAAGCTCTTCGAAGGTGCTTCGTTAGTGGCAGCTTCAACCTGTGACCTGAAAACACAAATAAGTTCTGTCAACTGCATTAAATAAGTTCAGCAACTCCGCCGTGGAACGGCAAGTGTGATGGTGTGCGTGGAGTGGCGAGAGGGTGAGAGGAAAGGTCTTACGACCTCAGGACAGTGGTGAGAAGGTGGTGTTGTTCGGTGAGGTGAACAAGAGATCAAAGCCCCAAATTTCTTTGGGGCGTTTGATCAGTGGAGCGAGGCGACACTCGCTGACTTGGTGGCAGGCAGAGAGATGGTCTGTAGCGGCTGGAATGTCTCGCTGGAGGTACGCCAGAGAGGTGGAAGATGGAGGTGTGGTGGTGTTGGTTGGGTGAGAGAGGAGATAAAAGATATGTTCGTTGTAGTACCCTCTAAATCGCTCAATCAACAAATACATTTTATAAACTCGAATATGTAGAAATGAAGTCTGAGGTTGAACACAGGGAGCAAGTAGGAATTCACATGCTAATCTTTAATCAAAATATAAATGAGCACAATCAATGAAACACTATAAAGATATTTCAATGAATGATAATATGTCACATTAAGTATTCAATGAAGATCAATGTATCTAGAGACAAAAAGATACCTAGAACAAAATAATGGTGATTTAGATCACCAATTATTAGCCTAAGCACATATAAATCAATTACTTAAATAATGTTAAATAAACAAACAGTACCCAGACATCTGATTTGAGAATCAGACGACTTATCTATCGCTTGCTATAGTGTTGTTCCTCTTTGATCTTATTCTCTTCTTTCTCTTAGGCAAGGCCAAGGCTTTTTTCCTTCTTCTCAAACCTTTAGCTCTCCTCTTCCCTTCTTTTTCCTTCCTAAAGCCTTCATCTCTTTTTTTCTTCTTCAGCCTCTTCTTTCTCACAACGGCTAAGTGTCAGGTTTTCTTCTCTGAAGCAAAACCCCCCATCCCCTACTCTCTCTTTCTTCCTCTTTCCTTCCTTTTCTTCTCTCTGATCCAGGTTTAACGGGTAATCAGGTATGTGGTAACCTGGGTCCAGGGCTGCAGGCATGGGTCGCAACCCTAGAGTGATAGAGGTTAGGCAGGTCAGGTCAGGCATGTGAGGTGTATGGGGACCTCACCCTCTGTGTCTAAGGCAACACGGTAATATGAGAAAATAAATTTATTTGCGGTGGACGCTTCTTTACTTTCCGATATGGGACTAAACATTCCCCTTCTCTTCACGCAAGAGCCCGCAGCAGCTACTGAAGGTGTCCATGCAAATTGGAGTCGCAGCTACACCTCTTTCTCCTAATTGAGGACCTGGGAGTATGTAGGTGTTGATTCCGCACCACCTGGAGGTGGCGCCTGGAGCAAGTGCCTCAAGAACACGCTTCGAGCTTTGCACGAAGCAGCTTCAGTAATGGCGGTAATGGGCGAACACCTGAAAACAAGAGCATGGCCTTTCGACCACATCAAACAAGCTCATAAGCATCGCAAGGGAGCTACGAGGGCATTAGTGGCGGTGGCTTGCGGCAAGGGTGGTCGGAGATGGCTAGTAAGGTAAGGGTGGTCAGAGATGGCTGGCAAAGGTGGAATAGGTCGAAGAAGGTGGTTGTGTCCGGGGGTGCTTTGGGTAGTCAATAGCCCTAGAAAGGTTAGGGCTTTTGTTCGTGGTGATGTGGCGGAGATGTGTGGCTTGTTGGCGAGGCATTTGGAGGTGTGAACTGACGGGAAAGCCTCGCCAGAGAAGTGGCTGAAGATGGGAGAGATGAAGGTGAGCATGTGCATCGAGGGGTATTTTTAGGTTTTTGGATAGGAAAATTAACCTAGAACTCTAAAAAGAACCTAACTACCTACTCTAAGGGGATGAAGGAGGTAGGATTGGCATTGGCGTTGGCAAGTCCGTGCCGTGGAAGATGAATGCTCAGGAGGGGGACAGTGGCGAAGATAGGGAGAGGATGGCCCTCGCTTTGACTGGCGAGGTGCGGAGGAAGTTGGGGAAGAGCGTGACACTCCCATTTTGGTCGTTGGGAGACCGTAGGACGACGGAGGGAGAAGCTCATCGGAGCAAAGGCAGAGTGAGCCAGAGAGAGGAAGTGAAGACTTGTTATGCCTTAAAACCTTGCTAAGGATGTGAGGAATGTCATGGGAGGTCTTTTATAGGGCTTAGGAGAGCTTGGAGAATAGGAAACAAGATCCATAGCTTGCTTGGGATTCAAGAAGCACCCCACTGATTTCATGGTTTCGCACACACGAATCAGAGGGAGTTAGGAGTCAAAATTAATCCCAATAGGTTTCCCTAGGTGTGAACATCAATCCCACCAAATTTGGTTGGATTTGATAGAAGTTTGAGTAGGATTTTGTTCGGTCAAAGTTCGTCTGAAGGTCCGCTGACCTCCAATGGTGGAAAGGACTACTTTGCAAAGAATATGAAGAATTTAAGGGGCATTTTGCAAAGATTTCAAAAGCTGAGGGGCTATTTAAAAGGACAAGGTTAGACTTGGACCAAAATGCAAGCTACGTCGAAATGATCTCAGATTGGGCTCAAATTTTGGTACAAACCTAATTTGACCCAAGGAATCTAATGGTGAAGTCAGATTTAGGTTTTGACCAAGTTTGATTGGGTAAATTACGTAGAAACCTAAATTAGGGCAACTGTCTATTTGAGACTCTATTTTAGGTTAAATTGGGTTCCAATGGTCAAAGCAAGCTTGCCAAACCTTAGAGAATATTTTTCTATGATTCATAGAAGGTTTAGGTAAATTTTATTCTGACCAAAACCTCAGTTAATTAAGCGGGTCTATTTTTAGGATTCAGATGTCCTTTAATTCTTGAAACACGTGAAAACCTGTTTCTGTCTGCATAAACCCACTTATTAGACATTTATAACCATTTGACCTTTATTTAACCCCTGGTAAATCCCATAATTGTTCTACAATCAAGATATTCTATTAAAACTGCAGGTTTACCCCTATTTTCATGTTTATCTCTCAAAATGGATATGCAATGAATTACGGCTCTTTGGCGATCATGTAGGAGCATTTATCTATTGATTATGACTAATTAAAGCTAGATATGGCTAATGATGACGTTATCATGATACCCCTATTCCTAACTTTTGCTAGTCCCTTAGTAAAATCTTATGAAATGAACTTGAATTCTAGACTATGCCTTGATGTTTCAAAGTCCTGATTCTTTCTTCTTTTTAGAAATTAGGTCATAATGCTAATAATAAGCCTAGAGGTACTCAAGTACCAACCAAGATCTAGACCTAACTAGCTTTAGTCTTAGTCTGTCGCGAAGGTTTCCAAGGCCCACAGGAACTATCTTAAGGTTCATTGGACCCTGCGGTTAAAGCACCCATGCTTGTAACATGGTTAGTCCATATTCAGTTTGCAATGCATTTTTATAAGAGAGGGGGATAGAAGAATTTTTTCATTTTTGGGGAGCTTTCTCTCTCTTTTTCTTTTCTTTATTTCTAGCTTCGGATTGGCTCAAAAACACAGTTTGTATCGAATTCCTTGCTCCCACCATCAAACCTTGCAGGGTCCCTGGCAATCGATGCTTCGAGATAGCACTGCCTATGGAAACCCCCAGAACCCTGGCTTTCGACACTTCGAGATAATGCCATCAATGGCATTCTGTAGCTAAATTCAGGCCCTAGCAATCGACATTTCGGGATAATCCTGCCCAAGGTACCTAAACCAGCACAAGGTGCTTACATGCCCTCGATAGGATATTTAGATATCCTATGAGACAAGCACCAAGGAGACGATATGTTATTGTGCATCTTCGAGGGGAACTTATTGCCTCTCCATGTCTGAAACTCGTCCAAATCAACTTGTGTTGATAAGCCATTCCTAATCTAGGTAGCTTTTTTAGAATAGAATTAAATGCTTTTGCATGATTTTGATTATTAAGCGCACTGAACCAGACTGTGTGTGGATTATGGTGCTTAGGTTACCGAGTCTCGCAAACTAGAGGTCAGTTAACAAGGTCGAATAATCCCTAAGCCTTAGACCTAATACATAATCATTTCTTAACGGATACGTGAATGTTTAAGCCCTAAGCACTCATACTAATCTCTTTGTCTTTCTGTTCTTTTATGACTTAATTTTTTTCTTTTTTCTTGGTCTAGAACTTAAGTAAATTCCATAATCATTTACTAATGACTATCACTTTTTTGTTTCAAATTATAGCTCCTTTTTATCATTTAAATCACCTTCTCTTTTCCTCCTCAAGAATGATATGCAATTATTTCTCAAAATTTCCTCCCCTTTCCATGTTTTTATTCTTTATCAAAATTTTTTATTTTTTTTATTTTTTTGAATGAGTGAATTTTTTGTGAGAACCCTTTAGAAACTTGAATTTTTATGTGTTTGCACTTTAACACCCCCCATGCCTAAGTTTTGTAATATCCTCATTGTAAACCGAAGGATATGAAATCAACTTGGGTTCAAGGATTAGAATAAGATCAAAAGGTAGGTGAACGGGTCGGGATGACGGTTGCAGATGATTTCAAGCTCTGGTACAAGTACCAAAGGTGGAGTCAGCTATTCTAACATTGAACTCAAAAGTGTAGTAGACATGAAGCTCAAAAGGATAATCAAAAGGATCTCAGGCTTTTGGAATGATGCGTTGCCTCCCGTTAAGTGCTAAATTCAATACCTTCAACTGAGCAGAAGGTAGTCATGGAGGAGTGGTCAAATTAGTAGAATTTTGTAAAACAAGCACCTTGATCAATAGCCTAGTTGGTCCAACCAGGTGCTTGTTCAGATCAACAGGCTGATGATGCAGCCCAAACCCAATCAGTCTGGTAGGTTGATGGATGTGAATCAAGAGATATGGAGCCCACTAGATGCTTTAGGATTCAAACAAATATGGCAGTGAAAATCCAAGGTTTGGCTAATTCGATTTAACTTGGTCAGAGTAGGGATCCTCAAATGAAAAAGACTCTGTGGAGGATGGAAGAACCCTACGAAAGTGATTAGAGAAAGATGGACGTGATTATCAATTTGATCGATATCTAAAACCCAATCGAAAAATGGAAAATCATATGTGACAGGATCATCGAGAGGAGAATCAGAGTAGAAGTTGATTCCGATTGTGGGTCGAGGTTGGGTTCAGATTCGAGAAGGTTCTATATGTTTTGTAGAAGAGGTGGTTTCTTTCAAATCAATGACCTCAGTGTTAGAATCAAAGGATGGGTTGTAGTCGCTAAGGTCATAAACAGGTTTAGAGTCCTTAAGAAAGAACAGTTCTCCGAAATCAGAGTAAGATTCAAAATCGTCGGAGACTTTGAGAGGATCATGTTCTGAACTCGATTCCAGATCAAAGGTTCCACCACAGAAAGGATCAAGATGTGTAGAAGCAACAACCTGACTTGGATCTAACCTAATTTCATATTTTGAGCTCAAAAAAGTGTCCCCAGTAGATATAGGCTCAGGTTCTTAACTCTTAGGATAGACCCAATCTAGTCCCAACTCTTCCAACCCCTCAGTTTCTGTATTATAGATCGAAGTGACTTTCAAAAAATTAATTTGTGTCTCAGAGGAGGTTAGAGGGGTGTATTCATCAAATACATGCCTAAATCATATTGTAAATTGGAATCTGTATTTCATCACATTGGGCCTCATGATTATCCCAAATAGGCTCAAATCCAGATTCTAGGTTAAGGGTAAGGATTGGATCACTAGAATCTAGGTTGGGCTCTAGGATGTCAGAATCATTCTCAAGAATCGCTGTTGAACACTCGAATTGCTACGTTAACGTGTTTGGTTTTGGAAAACCTGTCGTTGTAGCATTAAAGCGAAGAATTCGTGTTCAACAAATAAAATTTATACCGAAATGAAAATTCCGGGTCAAACATAGGGAGGCGGATGTTTGATTTAAAAACTACACGTTTCTTTTTATTTGTCATGAAGTAATTCAATTTAAAACTATCTAATTATTTACAATAAATAGAAGAGAGAGAGGGTAAAAGAGAGAGAATATTACACATAGAAATAAAAAATGAGATGTAGAATAAACAAACAATTTATCATTAAGGAGATTGTTCATTACAACTAGAAAGCATAACACAATTGCACTAGAAAGCGATAAATTTACTCTAGAAAGCATTAAAAGAATGGAGGGAGAAATGTCCTCCTCGACGAATGATTGGAGGACGAGCAGAACTATACTAGAAAGCAGTAAATCTATATTGGAAAGCAGTAGAAAGAATAGGGAGAAAGATATCCTCCTCGACGGTCGCTTGGAGGGCGAGCCAGACGGGACGACGCCTGAACGAAGGAGGACGAAGCAGGATGAAGGAGGACGAAGCAGAAGAACGGGAACGGAGCAGCAAGCCATCGTCGTCATGGGATCCACTTCCGAAGGGGGACGAAAATTTGGACTTTATCTCGTGAGAAGCATCCCAGGTGTAGGACAAGCTTCTCTTGAGCTTTGGAGAGGTAGAGAAGAGAACGAAGGGATGAGAATTTCGTGTGGAGGGGGTCTCCTTTTATAGTTGCAAGGAGTGAGGGCAAATTGGTCATTACATCTTTAAAACAATAAATAAGGGGTCCTTAGTAACGGATAAAACCTTCACTAAAGGCCCAACGTGGGCGTAGTGCCCGCCGCCCATGCGCGCCTGCTCAGCTGCTCTCTCTCTCAACACCTACCCACGTTCTTTCATCCACAGCCGTCCGATCTTGCGTCTTTGCCCGCTGCTGCGCGCCCGCCCAGCGCGTACGATGCCGCGTGAGGCGCGGGCATGCAATAGCGCGTCATCGCTTTTGAGTGCAGACGGCCATCCGATCAAGATCCAACGCATGCCCGTGCCCGCTCGCCCGCGCCCTTCGCCTCCTCGCTGCGGCTCGAATGCGCTTCCACTGCTCGCAATAGCGCCTTTGACCGCTGCGCTACGAGGCGCGGATGGTCGAGAGAACGCTTTTAGGCACGGCTGGGAGTGGGTACGGAAGCTTCACTGGATTCATGCGGCCGTTTGGGCGGCCGAGATGGCACCACGTGGCGCCATCTTGGCCGTCCATCTTCTGAATGTTGTAGATGATGCCACGGATGTCAGATTGACTCGATTTTTGCATCGTTGGGCTGCGATCGTCGATCTCAATTCATTCGTGTGGTTGGATTTGTCATTTGAAATGTGGATTTACACCATCCTGGCCCTTGATCTTCTAGGGTTCCCCGGTCACTATCTGATGCTACGGATGCCTGATTAGGGCGATCTTGGAGTTTTTAAACTCCAATCGTTGCCCTGATCACATCTATACGGTTGGATCTTCGATCCGAGGCCCTGATAAAATGTTTGCTCTGTCCAAGCACATAAAAGGAGACAATTAGCCTCCATTTTATTGAAACTACTCTAAATGCAAGATGATGCATGTTATGCAATATTTATATCATGAAATGCAATCCTATGCTTAAGAACATGCATAAATAGACATCTTATGTAGTGTAAATGTGTTTACATCATACCCCCATGCCTATCTTTTACTAGTCCCTAGCAAAAACTATATGCTATTTATAAAAGAATTAGGTTGGATTATTTGGGCATGAGTTTTTTTCAATCATTAAGAAATTATCTACTTAGGAACTGAACTTTCAAAGACACAACAATGCCCGAGTATCATCCAAAATGCAGACCGCCTCAAGTCCTCACCTTATTCAAAGAAAAATTTCTTTTTCTCTTTTTACTATTTTCTAATTTTTTTGGATTTTCAAATTTTAGGGTTTAAGAGTAGCTTTCTACGGCCATTCAACTCACCTAAGATTTGATGAGAACCCTAAGTTTTAAGTATCTTATTGTAATTGTGATAGACTCGTTGACCGACAATTAAAACGGACTTCGGATTTCTACGTCTCTAGGTGACCTCAAAAAGAATTCTGCCTAAAGGTGTATCTTTACAACTGGTAGCTTTCTCCCTACTTTTATTTTTTACAGGGTCAACACAAGGATGAATCCAGTGTATATCTCCCCGATTTATTCTACTTCTCCACTTCTTCCTAAGTGTTTTGGGAATTTTTAGTGCATTTACTGAGCTGGGTTCTGGACAACCGGTCGATGAGCTGTTACCACTGACAACTTGCCAGCCATACTCATGCGGTGAAGTGTGGCTTATTTCTTTTTGTTCTTTTTTCCTTTTCTTTTTGATTATTATTATTATTATTATTTTTAAGTAGGTGGCTTTCCTGGTCTAAAATTTACCTAAAGGCAGCAAAAAGAGAAAGATCTAGTGACTGGGCTCTGGACAACCTACCTATGGGCTGTTACCCACGATAACTTGCCAGCCGTATCACTCTAGAAGGTTCATTAGCTACCCAATTTTCATTAAAATCGCCGAACAACGAGTCAGTGCAAAGAAAGTGTGTAGATGCTTAAGACTCAAAATTCCCTCAAATCAAAGGGCACGTTGATAAGTCATGTACTTATCACCCAAACTTATTTACTCCAATTACGATAGAATTAAGATGGCGAGGACTCGAAAGACAAATCTACATTTTAGTGGATACACGGGCTGATTAAGTCTAAAGACCTGAAGGGTCATTATGTTCAAATCATATTGTAGTATTTCCTAAGATTGAAAATTTCCTTAAACCCAAGTTCTCTTTCCTAATTCTGAAAATTTTTTTTAATAAAAGAAAATAAAACAAATCTACGGAGCTGTCGAATGAATTCAGAGATGAATATCCACCCCCCATGCCTATCTAATGCAATGTCCTCATTGTATTAAAAAGACATAAAACAGAGTGGAATAACGTAGAAAGCACCTAAATTGCGTGAATGTCAAGTCCGCTCCGAGATGAAAACTAAAAAAAACTGTATATGTGCTGAGTTTAGTGCCTTTAACTAGGCACACTATACAAAGAAGAGAAATGAAGAATTCACAAGTGCAGGTCAGAATCAGAATAAATAGAAGAATCCTCTAACCTATCAACAGAGGTCCACAGATGTGGACCAGATTGTGGTGCAGACCCATCCCCCATAATCGAGAATATCTTAGGTTCTGGATAAAAATTACCCAAAACCTAAAATCAGAATGCAAGCGAGGTCGGGCCTACGATTTATGAGGATGCAACCCAAGACCAAAAAGTCAAGTTACAGAGAAATTAAGCTCAAAAGGATAATCATTGAATGTGTGCTTGAGTTTGACATCCTCGAAACAAATGTCGTAAGGGTTCTGATTTGATGGTTTCAGCTTAAAAGGAACCCTTCGACTCAATCTTCCATTTCCTCCAAAATTAACTTCCCAAATCAGAACTTCCCAGCTCCTATCCTCCTCATTCAGCATATCAAATTCTAGGACCTCTTGTATATTAATCACCCCATCTGAAATCTCCAAGTCTAAATGATGTGGCAGAATCAACATTGACTTGGGTCTATTTATCTCAGAAATAGAATCATCAATAAGCTCAACGGGGTGTATCTGACAATCAGGGCATTGAATTGAACCCTCCAGAAAATGTGATTCTAGATCCACAATGTGTGCCCTAATAAGATCAGTTTCCTCAATTATTGGGCTATCAAATGATCTATTAGATTCCTCAGGCCCAATCGTCTCACAGAAAGCGTGTTCAGAAAACTCGCGTGAGACTTCGCAACTTGAATCTTCACCATCAAAGAAATCAGGATCTATATCAATGTATGTCCCAAAATCTTTTGTCACTTTCTGTTCCAAGGAGACATACGTTTCCTCATAACCCGGCTCAGGGATCTTAGGTGAAGAAATTAGATCATCCTTAATTGGTTGCTTTAATTCAATCTGGTCAGCCTCATAATACATGTCCCCCCCAACAGGTGCGTAAGCGGGTTCTGTCATTGGCTTTCCTGAGGAGGGTTCATCCTGGGAATCATCCTAAGATTGAATCAGAGCAACCACGAATCTCATCCTCAATTTTGCTAATTTCCCGAGTAGAAACTCACCCGGGTTTTTATCCTTAACATCCTAAAGCCAATCCAACAAAGACTTATTCAAATCATTAATCATTTCAATCAGAGGCTCCAATCTCTCAATGCAAGGTATTGGCTGAACTTCTAAAGATAGTATGATATTCCTCAAGTTAGCCAGAACCTTATCTTAAACCTGATTAACCTGAACCAAATGAGTTGGTTCAGGATTGGGTGGGTTTGACATCAATGCAGAGGAATTAACGAATTAAGATTCGTTATACCCTTCCTGATAATAGGTCATTTCAGATTGTTCAAAAGATGGTGATGACCTAAAGGCAGTGTAATCAGAGGATGGGTAAAGGTCGGTGTATCCTTCTTGATTGTAGATCGTATTAGGTTATTCATGAAAGGATGACGATCTATAATCGATGTGACTCTGAGAAGGATAGAAATCACAATCAACGTGTTCAGGGTTAGACCCTAAACACGGAGGTCCGAAACTATATCCCCAATCTGAGTTATCCCAACTAACTAATGGTTGATTACAGTACGAGTCGGGATAATCGTCATGTTGAGGATAATTCACAACAGGAGGGAAAGAGTAGGAATGCATGAAATATGTGGAAGGATTCATGAGACATGGGAGGAAGAAAGGCACTCTGCAATAGAAACAATCAAACCTGTCCTTAATTGGGTTAACCTACAGACCTACAGACTCCCAAAACCCATCTTGAGATAAAAAAATGATTTGATCTACTTCCGTCTGTTCAATCCAACCAGATAAAAGGAGGGACTGGGGAGAAGGTTCTTCCTTCGGCTTGCGTCTCCGGTTCCTAGTGTACCCCCCAACCGCGATCGTTTGATTCTGCTCCCCTAGCTAGATATCAGATTGAACAGTAGAAACAGACTAATCGAAAATAATCTCGTTCTGGGTTCTGAAGAGCGAGTCCAATCCTTAAGGCCAACATCTACTCTGTTTTATTTAGGGCTAGGTTTGAATGTGCTTTGGAATGTGATGGGCCCTTTAAATGGGTTGTGCCCTTAATGATTGATTGATTTGTGTGTGCGTGCACAACCAATGGTTTTCAAGCAAGATTATTTTTGATGTGGTGAATTTTAAGGTTCAAATCTTGCTTAGTAGATTCTAGGATTCAACTTGAGGTGTTTTCAAACAAGTTTCATTGGCACACCAGGTTTTGAAAGCACGGGTGAAAATATTTTCATTTGAAGCTTAAAAAGAATGTGGAGTGTCTGGTAAATCCCTAAGAGTTGAACCTAATTGGCAGCTACTTGATGAGTTGATTTTATTTGAAGTGGTGCGGCCCAATTATCTCAAACAATTGGCCTGTTGCACTACTTAATTAGGCACACAAATGATTACCTAATCTGATTTCTACTATATTATGTGTTTGAATGTGTGTACCGGCTCCAAAGATTGGCTTACCGGTTGAGTTTGAAAATCAGATGAGGTTGTGTACCTCTATGAGATTTTTTTTATTTTTCTTTTTTTTTAATGTGGGGGTTGGGGTGAGTATGGGTATCAAACAACAAACAATCTAACCTTAGAGTTTATAAGAACACCTAGGTTGATTGATGTTTGAATTATTATGTTCTGGAATGAAATCTAATGGTTGGGAGGTGGGGGATAACTTACAGAACCTTCCACAGCACTTTACTCCGATCTACTGCTTTTGCTTGTCTCGAATGAGTACCTGCAATTACAATAAGAAAGGAGAAAAGTGAGGTAAATGATTTGTAAGTTACAAAACGCGAAGAGAAATCAAAGATCGTCGCCTCCCCGGCAACGGCGCCAAAATGTTGAACGCTCAAATTGCTACGCTGACGTGTTTAGTTTTGGAAAACCTGTCGTTGTAGCTTGAAAGTGAAGAATTCATGTTCAACAAATAAAATTTATACCGAAATGAAAATTCCGGGTCGAACATAGGGAGGCTGATGTTTGATTTAAAAACTACGCGTTTCTTTTTATTTGTCACGAAGTAATTCAATTTAAAACTATCTAATTATTTACAATAAATGGAAGAGAGAGAGAGGGTAAAAGAGAGAGAATATTACACATAGAAATAAAAAATGAGATGTAGAATAAACAAAGAATTTATCATTAAGGAGATTGTTCATTACAACCAGAAAGCATAACACAATTGCACTAGAAAGCGATAAATTTACTCTAGAAAGCATTAAAAGAATGGAGGGAGAAATGTCCTCCTCGACGAATGCTTGGAGGACGAGCAGAACTACACTAGAAAGCAGTAAATCTATATTAGAAAGCAGTAAAAAGAATAGGGAGAGAGATATCCTCCTCGACGGTCGCTTAGAGGACGACGCCTGGATGAAGGAGGATGAAGCAAAAGAACGGGAACGGAGCAGCACGCCGTCGTCGTCGCGGGATCCACTTCCGAAGGGGGATGAAAATTTGGACTTTATCTCGAGAGAAGCATCTCGGGTGTAGGACAAGCTTCTCTTGAGCTTTGGAGAGGTAGAGAAGAGAAGGAAGGGATGAGAATTTCATGTGGAGGGGGTCTCCTTTTATACTTGCAAAGAGTAAGGGCAAATTGGTCATTAGATCTTTAAAACAATAAATGAGGGGTCTTTAGTGACGGATAAAACTGTCACTAAAGCCCCAACGTGGGCGTAGTGCCCGCCACCCATGCGTGCCCGCTCAGCTACTCTCTCTCTCAATGCCCACCCATGTTCTTTTATCCACAACCGTCCGATCGCAAGATCGGACGGCTTAAGATGCGTCTTCGCCCGCTGCTGCGTGCCTGCCCAGCACGTACGGTGCCGCATGAGGCGCGGGTGTGCAATAGCGCGTCATCGCTAGTGAGCGCAGACAGCTGTCCGATCAAGATCCGACTCATGCCCGCACCCTTCGCCTCCTCGTTGCGGCTCGAACACGCGTCTGCTGCTCGCAATAGCGCCTTCGTCCGCTGCGCTATGAGGCACGGATGGTCGACGGATGCTTTTAGGCGTGGCTGTCCACAACCATTGGATCGAGATCCAACGGCGGAGAGGGAGCTGGTGCGGAAGCTTCACTGGATGCATGCGACCGTTTGGGCGGTCGAGATGGCGCGACGGCCAAGATGGCGCCACGTGGCGCCATCTTGGCCGTCCATCTTCTGAATGTTGTAGATGGTGGCACGGATGTCGGATTGACTCGATTTTTGCATCGTTGGGCTGCAATCGACGATCCGAATTTATCCGTGTGGTAGGATTTGTCATTTGAAGTGCGGATTTACACCATCCTGGCCCTTGATCTTCTAGGGTTCCGCGATCACTATCTGATGCTACGGATGCCTGATTAGGGCGATCTTGGAGTCGTTGAACTCCAATCGTCGCCCTGATCACATCCATATGGTTGGATCTTCAACCCGAGGCCCCGATAAAATGTTTGCCCTGTCCAAGCACATAAAAGGAGACAATTAACCTCCATTTTATTCAAACTACTTTAAATGCAAGATGATGCATGTTATGCAATATTTATATCATGAAATGCAATCCTATTCTTAAGAACATGCACAAATAGACATCTTAAGTAGTGTAAGTGTGTTTACATCAATCTCCTTAACAGGATAAGTCCTGGGGTTTACATTCTCGAGAATGTCTGTTTTAAGCTCATTATCACAGGTGTCTGGGAAATCTAAGCTTGGTGAACCAGCTTCCTGGTTTCCTAGGGCTAGTTCAGAATCGGGAACACCTGTAATTGGATCCTCCCCACCCTCATTAAGATCAGGAATAACAATTGCTATGAAATTTGCATCTGAATTAATTTAGGTTGGGGGTCCACAACAACTTTGAATGTCTAACCCAGGCTCTGGGGAACCTTTAGAGTCACTCCAAGATGTCTCATCAATGGCTTTTCATAATAGACTTAGAACATCTGCACGTTGCTCAATGAGATCTTGGTGTATCTGCCAGAGTGATGGATTTGCAACCAATGTAAACCCTCTGTTCTATGCAATTCGTAAACTTCATTGAATTCTGGTATGAGGGATTCTTGGGTTGAACCATTTCCTAGTTGAGTAAGTGATGTAGATACATCCATTTAGGTTGAATGCCTATTTATGCAAGTCCTAGGCTTAGATTTGCATTCCATATTATAAATATTGCATAGCATTCATCAATCTGCATTTAGAGTAGTTGTGTATATTTTATGTTAATTGCATCCTTTTTGTGGTCAAGAGAGGAGATTTATTTTGGAGCCTCGAATTGATGATCTGATCATATAGATTTGATCAAGACGACGATCGAAGTCCAACGCCTCTGAAATCGCCTTGATCAGAGTCCCGTAGCACCATATGCAGTTCGAGGAAGATCAACAGCCAAGAGACTAGGTGACATAATTCGAAGCTTCAAACAATATATCCAACCGCATGGATGGATTCGGATCGACGATCGTAGCCCAACGGCACGAAAATCGACTCAATCCGACTTCTATAGTAACCCCTACAACGAAAAGATGGACAGCCCAAATGCGCCATGTGGCGCAACCCAGGCCGCCCATGAGCACGCATGCACAATAGCAGTGCGGGCATGTATGGTGCTCGCGGAGGAAGAGGCAACAGCTCGCGCATGAAGGCACGCGACACGGGCACGCGGAGCGTACACCAGCGCAGCAGCAGCGTAGGCACGTAGGCTGTCTTGAGTGACGTTTGCGGCGGATCTTCAGTGACGTTTATGACCATCACTAAATGTCATGTATAGGAATTTGATTCTTTCCTCCATTATAAAGGGACCCCTACCCCTCCCATTTTTCTTCATCTCTTCCTTTCTTCCTCTCACCACCTCCAAGGCTCTAGAGAGAGCTTGTCCCAAGCCCGGGATGCTCCTCTAGAGTAGAAAACAAACATTTGTTCCCACCTCTCATCCCCCTTCGTGGAGCATCCCGTGGTCATCTTCTCACCTCCCTTCGGGAGGAAGATCCTCGCCACGACACCGTCCTGCCTCGCCCTCCGTCCTCCGGCTCCATCCTCGTTCGCCCCTCTCCTCACCACCTTCCTCCAGGCGATGTCAAAGCGAGTCATCCTTCGAGCATCCATCGAGGGGGATTCTTCTCATCTCCATCTATCTTTACTGCTTTTTAATATAGTTTTTCCCACTTTCATAGTTGTAGAAAACATTTGCTTCAAAAATATGTGATTGTTTCTCTCTCTCTCTTATATTTTGCAAGTAGATTAGTTAGATAAGAATTTATTGACCTAATCTCTTGCTTGCTAAAAAAACCAAAAAAATAACAAAAGATAAAAACAACAAAAAAGAAATAAAGCGAAATGCATATCTTTCAAAAACAAATGTTCGCCTCCTCGTGTTCGACCCAGGACTCACTTTTTGAGTTTCGATTATAAATTTTATCTGATCGACGGATTTTCTTGCGAATCGAACTACGACGATGGGTTTTCCAAATCCAAATCCCATCCGCATGCGAATACATCGTTATCATTTTGGCACTGTTTCCTTGGAGGCAACGCTCTTTGGTTTTTCTCGTGTTTTCCCGCATTACTTACTATTTTTCTAACCTATCTTTCTTCTTCGATCTATTATCTTGCAGGAACCCAATCAAGGAGCCGAAGGTGGTAGATTGGAGTAAAGTGCGGGTAGAGACATTTGTAAGTTTATCCCCTACCACCCCCACCTTAGTTTCCATTTCACCACACTAATAACTCAAACTCAAATCAACCTAGGTGCTTTACAAATCCTAGGATAGATCTGAATGTTTGATTGCCACTTCGCCTCACCTCACCCACCCGCATATGTTAAAAAAAAAAAATACTCTTCTCTTGTGGGATTTAACTGAAAGCTACACACTTAACACCCATAACTTCTCACCTTAAGGCGCACCACTTCACATTGATTCTACCATTTAACTGAAATTTGACCTATGGATCCAGTACACCCTAACTCAACAAACCAATAAGTGAGTAGAAAATTTGACTAGGTTAGGACTTTTTGTGTGCCTTAACTAATTGGTGCAACAGGCCAATTGATTGAACTGTTTGGGCTGCACCACTCAAATTAAAATTGATTCATCATGTAGCTTGCCACTTAGGGTTGATTTTTAGGATTGAACCAGGCACTTGACATTTTTTTTCTAATTTTTAAAGGAATATATCTACACCAGTGCTTTCAAAACTTGGAGTGTTCTACTAAACCTGATTGAACGAACCTAAAGATTAAACCCTAAAAGCTACTAAACAAGGTTAAACCCTAAAAGACACATCATTAAATAACCTTGTTTGCAAACCCTGGTTGTGTACGTACACACATTTGAATTGATCATTAAGACCACAACCCATCTTAAGGGCCCATCCATTCCAAGAGCATAATCATCTCAAGCCTAATCAAAATTGAGTAGACGTTGGCCTTAAGGATTGATTTGCTCTTCAGGGCTCAGATTGAGATTTTTTTCAATTAATATGCGTCTTCTAGTCCATCTGATGTCTAGTGATAGAACCTGTTCTCATGCATTTTGAAATCATCGAAAATCGTAGTATAGTCACGCTAAAACGTTCGTCAAAAATGATGATTTTTAAAGATAATGAGACTTAAGTCCTGGTTGTTCGTCTCTGGGAGGCATTAATGCAAATTTGAAATTAATCTCTTTCACTCTACTTGCTTAAAATCGCATGTCAGTTTTTGGTTATTACGTATTTATGCACGACATGCTTAGTTGCCAGAATATCAGAAATTAAAAGTAGGAAACTTTAATCACACAAAATATATTGCAATAAGCTCATGGTGATTCTCAACACATAGATATATATATATAAAAAGATCTTTCATTAATTCATAATGGTGTTTACAACATGGAACTCGTGGAAAGCTTATAGAGGAAAGCTTGAAAACATAAATCTAGCTAACAGGAAACGATTGCATACATGAATCTAAAGGGGGATTTTGCATGCATCATTGGGGGAGAATAAAGAGCTACACTACTAAGCAGTAATAAAATCATGTAATCTATGAAGAACTAAGCTACTAATCTAGCAGAAATAAGGGCATTCGGAGGTGGGCTCCGATGGCCTTTGAGTTGGCTGAGAGGAGGAGGGGTGGCCGATGGTGCTTAGGCCGACCCTTGGAGAGAGGTTGGAGAGGTAATCCAGCATCCTGGCATGGAGATGGTGGTGGCCATGATGAAGCTAGTCGTGGACATGGAGGTGGAGTGGATGTGCAATGAAACTAAGCCAAATGGAAGCCAAGAGTGAATGAAGCCAAGAAATGGATGGGTGCAAATGGCCACCCCTTAGATCTTTTTATAGACCTAAGGGAGACTCTCTAGAGAAGTGTGGAACTCTCTAGAGAGAGCTCCAAGAGTGGCAGGCCAAAGAGAGAGAGAGGTGGTTTTTAGATCCACCATTTGTGGATCTTCAATTTGAATGGCTCTTGGTTACTAATTTTGCCAACCAAGATTGGTGCCACCTTTGGAAGAACCTAGAATACTCTAGGTGGTGTGGGAGTGTGTGAATGGGTGTGTGTGTGTGTGTTGCCGTGCCATATGTGGCTAAGTGGTCTAGGTTAGGTCCTAAGGGGTTTGGGTTGGTGTAGGCCTGAAATTAGGGTTGCAAACCCTAATTGCTAAGGGGGAATTGAAATTAAACTTAACACAAGTTTAATTGAATGAGTGTAAACCTAATTGAGAGTGAAATAACTCAATTAGGTTGGGCTTAGGTTAATTGGACTTCCATTGAGTCCAATTGGACTTGTATGGGTTGAGATCTAAGCTCCATTGGACCCTATGAGTCCAATTGACTAGGCAATGGTAACTGACTATGATCTAAGTCAATTAGGTTTAGTGAGGACCTAATTAGGTCCTTAGGGAGGTCTAAAGGTGATGTACTAGGATTAGGGTAGCTTAATTTAGGTTCCTAGGGGGTTAGAATTGGGTTTAGGGGACTAGAGATCCAAGATCAAGGCTTGAATCTCAAAGCAGGAACTGGAGAGCAGTTCCAGACGGCCAATAATAGCATCAGACGACTTATACTCAAAAATCAGAAGTCCAGACTTGTTGTCTGGACGTCTAATCAGAGTCAGGAAGGATTCTAGGTTCTGTCTTGGCTATTTTGCAGAAATTGGACATCTGACCAAGTGTCTGGACGTCTAATAATATTGCAGAAGTGGGTTTAAGGTGTGCGGAAGTTGGCTAAGGGTTCTGGATGTCCCATAACTCATCTGGACGTTGAGATAGAGGTTGGAATTAGGGTTTTAAGGTATCCTAGGGTGTGGTGACCTAATCTAAGGGTGGCTAAGGCTTGAGGAAGCTTCTAGGCTATCATAGGGCTAGGATGGCCCTAAGTTCTTCATATTTTACTGCTTTATTCCTACTTAATAGAATAACATACCTTAACTCCCTTACATTATTATCTACTACATCTAATCTAGGTCTTCCGCTCTAGCTCTACTGCAACACCAATTATTCCTTATTCTTCAGATCCAGCTTCAGATCTTGCTTCTAATCAACTTATTACATGTAATTGACATAATGCACCTAATCAGCACATTATAGCATTATTTTATGCATAGCTAAAAGAAAGCAGTAAAGATGAAAATAATGCTTATGCATGCATGAATTACCCTAACTTATGCTAAGTCCTAACCTAATTTAGGTCAATTAAGACCTATGATTGCTGTGCAATCATACCCCCATACCTAAATCTTTCTAGTCCCTAGCAAATGCAAGACTAAATTATTTACAGCAAAAGTCCCTAAGGGATTGATTATTTTATCAAGTGTATGCCTAGAGATTTTTCTCCTTTTTGTTTTCATCCTATGTTCTAGAAATCCAGACAATCGTGAAAGCTTTTGCAACGGATTTAAGTGAAAAACTAATTCACCTCTAAAGCATGTACTTAACCCCTAGTAAAAATTCTAGTAGGATAGGCGGACTTCTTCCCTCAGGGTATTCAAGATATTCTGTGAATTCCACCCAGCTTTAATCTTAGGTAGAGAATCTTAGAGGGAAAAGATTATATATTTGGTGGCTCACTCTCGACTGGTGTTAGATAGAAATTAGTATTTCAAAATCTAGATTCCCGGACTATCAAGTAACTCAACTCAGAGAAAGATGAGAACAACTATGCTCTCTTCTGGTTCCTTTGTATTCATTCTCTCTTTCTCTTTCTCTTTTTCTTTTTCTTTTCTTGTCTTCTTTTTCTTAGAGCTCCCAATCTCACCAGATTCACATATATGACCTGTATTTGGTGGTCTCACTTGGCATTAACACTTTAATTGAGTTCCCATAACTCTAACACTAAGTTGGAATTCCTTAGCCAATATTCGGGCGGTCAAAACACAGAAAGATAAGTTAGGGCCTTATTTGGTGGATTTCAAATTTATTTCGTGGTATTGCCTCCATGCAACTAAAATAAACACTAAATATTCACTCTTTTTTTTCCTTTGCTTTTTCTTCCTTTTCATCATTCATTTTTTTTTCTTTTTTTTTTTTTCAAGATAACACAACTAACACAAATCCATGAACTTTATTGAGGCATTATTATGGATTGGTGGTACTTAAGAGACATTGGGTGGCTTATTTGGTGGAAGTGCCTACTCACGGCACTGGGAGAGATGGATAGGACGGTGTATTTCTGACCTTGACATCAATACCCTCCTTCATCTGAGGATTCCATAAAGAATGGTTGTAACCATCCACCTTAGCCCTAGTTTTATAAAAACTCGTTCTTCGCGTATTTGCTTTATTTGGTGGCTCTCAAAATTCATACAAAATGTATACACAGGAATTGAGAGTGAAAACTATGCCTAATCTCTGAGTATCATCACCTAATTATCTAGGATTCCAGATTCCTTGCACTAATCTTAGAGCACCAGTACACTCTACTCTCATCTCACACTATTGGGTGGATTTTTGGAAGAAAATCTACCTGACTCCCAAAATGCTGTCCAGGGGTTCAGGAGAATAAGCACTGCTTCTTCTCGACAGATTAAAGACATTTATCAGCCTTCACCGTGAATCCATTGCAAATTCTACACATGTGTGAAAAATTATACTGGATTCCAGATTACAAGAATCAACTAGCGGATAAAATCCTTAATGCATTCTCTTGATAAAAATCTTATTTATGAATGCAATATGTGTATATGCTATAAACAAGTAACCTCGTATAATTTGTACTTCGTAAAATTTTCGTATCAGGTTACGTTCAGCTTGACCCTAGATTTAGAACACAAGGTGAGCGAGTGAGTCGGAAGTGGCTGTTGCCGATGATTTTTAGCTCCAATGCGAGCATTAGAGGTGGAGTCGGTTGTTCTTTTATTCAGGGTCCTAAAGTACGTGTAACATGCAGCTCCGAGGTTTTCCTAAGGGTTGGCATAAAAATTTTCAGTTTTGTCGTATCTAACCCCCCATGCCTAAGTTCTTGCATGTCCTCATGCATGAATATAAAAGAAAATAAGTACAACTAGGAGTAAATGGGTAGAAATCACCTGGAATTGCTCCTGAAATTTTAACGTTCAGCATCGGCCAACCTGATAATATGCAATATGCAAAAGAAATATGCTTAAAAGAAAAACATGCTATGTATAAAAATGGTATGTATAAGTGATGGTAGAATGTGGGGTAGATGCTGAGTTTAACACCTCCAACTGGGCGAAAAACTCAATCACACGTCCTTAATAAGATGAATGATCTTGTAAGTTGGAGGAGGTTCTTGGGCCAAAAATGGCTTAAGGTGCTGGCCATTTACCGTAGATACGTGCCCAGATTTTCGGTCCCTGATCTAGACCGCCCCATTAGGATATGGGTGAATCACAACATATGGGCCAGTCCACTTGGACTTGAGCTTCCCTGTGAAAAGTTTTAATCGTGAATCGAACAACTAGACTTGCTGGTTGGGCGTGAATGCTTTCCTCCGAATGTGGCGGTCATGAAGACCTTGGTCTTGTCCTTGTATATCAATGCGTTCTCATAGGCCTCCCGCTGGATCTCTTCATTCGTTGAGCTGGAGTTTCCATTCTTAGCCTCCTGCATTGAGGTCAAGGTTACATTTTCACACCACCCAAAAGGCACAGTGTTTCAGCTCTACGGGAAGGTGACAAGCCTTGCCATATACCATACGATATGGTGACATTCTGAGTGGGGCCTTGTACGCAGTCTGATATGCCCAAAGTGCATCAACTAATTTATTGGACCAGTCCTTCCTATCTGGTCTAACCATCTTCTGGAGAATCAACTTGATCTGACGGTTAGAAAATTTAGCCTGTCCATTGGTCCGCGACTGATATTGGGTGACTATACAATGATGTACCCCATATTTCTTTAATAATGACCTGAAGTGGGCGTGGATGAAGTGGCTTCCCCCGTCGCTAATCAGAGCGCGGGGTATTCTGAATCTCGCGAAGATGTATTGCCGTATGAAAGAAATGACGGTCTTATGATCAGCCCGTCTCTTCGGGATGGCCTCAACCCACTTCAAGACATAGTCAACAACTAGTAATATATACTCGAAGCCATGTGAGTTCGGAAAAGGGCCCATAAAATCGATGCCCCAGACGTCGAACACTTCTACAACCATGATGGGCTAGAGTGGCATATGTCTCTCCTGGTCATAGAACTGACCAACTGGCATCGTTTGCAATGTTGGGCGTATTCGTGTGTCTCTAAAAATAGTTGTCCAGAAAAGTCCCGACTGCAAAATCTTTGCAACAGTTTTCCGTCCCGAGAAATGACCACCACAAGCATCATTATGGAAAAAAGACAACACACTGGGGATCTCAGAATCTGAGATGCATCTTCGAATAATCTGATCTGCTCCAATGCGGAAGAGCAGTGGGTCATCCCAGAGGTAGAATTTGGTTTCTGCAGTAAATTTGAGTTTCTGGTCCTTGGATAGGTTCGCAAGAATCTTGCCTGGGCTAAGATAGTTCGCGATGTCCGCGTACCAAGGGAACTCAACAGAGGAACTGCCAAAAGGGATTCATTCGAAAATTGGTCGTGGATAAGCAGGGAATAAGGAATGTGGGCTGGGTCCAGTCTGGATAGGTGATTCGCCACAACATTCTATTTTCTGGCTTTGTCGCAGATTTCAATATCAAATTCTTGCAATAGAAGGATCCATCTAATGAGCCAGGGTTTGGCATCCTTCTTTGCCAACAAATGCCGGAGGGTGGAGTGGTCAGTGAAGATGATGAGTTTAGACCCTAATAAATAAGATCTGAATTTCTCCAACCCGAATACTATTGCTAGCAGTTCTTTTTCGGTGATAGTATAATTGTGCTGAGCCTCATTCAGCGTCTTACTAGCATAGTATATGACAAAAAGTTATTTTTCCCGATGCTGGCCTAAAACAACACCGAAGACAAAATTAGAAGTGTCGCACATCATATCGAAATCAAGTGACCAGTCGGGTGGTTGGAGGATTGGGGGATCAGAGACAGCGCTTCGTAAAGTCTCGAAGGCACTGAGACATGAGGTGTCAAATTTAAACGGGGCATCGGCAATAAGGAGATTCGTCAAAGATCGTGCAATTTTCGAGAAATCACGTATAAATCTCCGATAGAAGTCGACGTGACCCAAGAATGATCTGATCTGCTTGACCGAACTAGGTGGCGATAAGTGGGAAATAATCTCAGATTTAGCTCGATCAACCTTGAGTCCATTTTTAGAGATCCTATTCTCTAGTACTATGCCATCCCTCACCATGAAATAGATTTTCTCCCAGGATAGTACTAGGTTTACCTCAATACACCGTTTCAGGATTTTGGTGAGGTTATCAAGACAAGATGCGAAATTATCTCCGAAAATGGAGAAGTCATCCATGAACACCTCCACATAGTCCCCAATCATGTGAGAAAAGATGGCCATTATACAACGCTAAAATGTTGTTGGTGCGTTGCAGAGGCCAAAGGGCATCTGCTTGAAAGTGAATGTTCCGAAGGGGCATGTGAATGTGGTCTTGTCTTGATCTTCTGGGCTAATCGCTACTTGATTATACCCAAAGTATCCATCCAGAAAGCAAAAGAAACTACGTCCGACTAACCACTCCAAGATCTGATCAATGAAAGGCAAAGGAAAGTGATCCTTCTGGTTAGCCATGTTCAGTTTCCTATAGTCGATGCAGACCTGCCAAGATGTCACAGTGCGAGTCGGGATGGATTCGCCTTTATCATTTTTCACTATGGTGAGTCTTGCTTTCTTGGGCACTATCTGGATCGGACTCACCCATTGGTTGTCAGAGATTGGGTATACAATACCTGCATCTAGCCATTTGATGATCTCCTTCTTAACAACCTTTAGCATATTCGGGTTTAGCCATCTTTGAGGTTGTCTCGAAGGTTTCACCCCCTCATCCGTGTAAATGTGTTGAGAGCAATATGAGGGGCGAATACCGCGAAGATCAGCAATGCTCCACCCTATAGCAGCCCTATGGTCTTGTTGCATAGAAATCAATTGATGCTCTTGTTCTTGGTTAAGTGGGCACTAATAATGACCAGGTATGTCTCACTTTCACCCAAGAACACATGCTTAAGTGAGTCACGTAAGGGCTTCAATACAATCACGAGTGGGTCAAAGTCAGAGATGGGAATAGGAGGAGCAAACTCGAAGGTGGGAATCTGATTATCCGTATGCATGTGAATTCTTGCTGATTCACTACCTATAAGATAATCGGTTGTGACTGCGTTAACGGGAAACTCGTTAGCTATGGTCATGTCTTCTTATAACAACAAGGGCGATCCAGTAGTGTACAGATCAGGATAGCTAGATTCAGGGGTGCTGTGGTCAGAAACACACCCTAAACAGTCGGATCCTCTGGGAGATATGTGCAGTGCAATGGTATCAGTCCTGTGTGGATCGAGGTCCAAGAACCCTAATAGTGCAGACAAATGAGACATTGGGTCGTCACAAAGGAGCCCAATGTTATCACAATATGCCGAATCTTCGTCTTCACCATCCTCCTCTATACGATCACAATCAAAATTCCTTGATGCCTTGAATATGTCAAGTTCAAGTCATTCATTACCTAGGGCTATCTCCATACACCTGGATGCACAATCAATGTTTTCTTGGGCTGTCGCTAGAAATGGGCGACCCAAAATGGTTTGTGCATCTCAGAGATTAGGAGGAACCTCCATATCGAGAATGAAAAAATCTGCGAGAAAGTAGAATCCGCGGGCTTTTACAATCACGTTCTCAACCACCACCTTGGTGTTTTTACTGATCTATCAGCCAGCTGAATCATTACTGAGGTAGGCTTTAACTCCCCAAATCGAAATCGATCAAATACGACAGTGGGAGTTAGGTTGATGGATGAACCCAGATCTAGAAGGGCCCGATCAAATGGAGAGTCCTGCAAGAAGCAGGATATGAGTGGGGTACCAAGGTCTTTCTTTTTCGGTGGTAAGTTGGCTTGAATCACGGTGCTAGCCTCTTTTGATAGGACATCCTGTCGTCCAATTCTAAGCTGTCGCTTCGGGTTACAATAGTCCTTGAAGAACCTAGCGACAGAGGGGATGTGATTAATTGCCTCAAGGAGGGGGACCTGAATATGCACTTCCTTGAACATTGACTTCAGGTCCTCAAAATTCCACGTGTTTTTTTTCCGTACTACATTTCACGTCAGAGCCTCAGGAAAAGGGATAGGAATCTCAGGTTCAAGTGGCCTCTTACCCTTATCTACCGTAGGTGGCTCTTGAGATGGAGTCGAACCTGCCTGTGGCGAAAGGTGAGAAAAATCAAGACCCACCTGCCTATGTGGTGGGTCGAATGTCTTCCTTCCACTCCTCAATGAGATAGCATTTGCTTCGACTTGCTGTCCATGAGGTGGTGGGGGAGCAGAAGGGGCAGAGTATGCAGGGTTCTGCATCAAAGGCGGCTGGCCTTGAGCGTAACCAGGTGGTGCAGGAGGCACCTGTAGTATGGCGTATGCCTATCCCTGTGGTGCCTGAAACCTAGGTGGGGCGCTTTAGTTCTACACATACCAAGGGTTTGGGACGGGTTGGGACGGCATGGCTCCCGGAGTCCTATGCTCCTGCAACAGCTAGTTTTGGGTGTTCTGTATAGTCTGTATCTGGTCAGCCATCGCCTTCATTATCTGCAAGCTATCTTGTGTAGATTTCCACATCGATTCTTGTAGCTCCTCTTTCAGTGCCTCCAGAGGGTCAGCCTGCTTTGGAGGGTGACTGGCAGATTGGTGCAGCGGCTGGTATATAGAACGGGGTTGCTGCTGATACGGGAATGGCTACTGCCTAGGGTATGTGTTTTGCGTATTCTCGTATTGCCTGGTCTAGTAGTGTGGATCTTGATGTGGTCTCTGTGAGTTACCAGACCAGCAGAAGTTCTAATGCTGGCACCAACCAGGGTTATACGTCTCTGAATATGGGTTATTACGCCCATATCCTTGAATAGCACTGACGTCCTCATACACCGAAGATGTCTGAGACATATATCCATCAAGGGGATACGTATTATAGTCTGCGGGTGGTGCGTAACTCTGGTCATATGGTGCCAAATCAGGATTGTTTACGGGATCATGATATGCAGGATCTCGTAAATAAGGAGAAGATGCATCCCGAGTGAGTAGATTAACTCGAGCAGGAGGGCTCGGGGTGCATAGAAGGGTCTTGGAGTAGCAAAGTTCAGGTTAGATTGACCATGACTAATTTGTTCAATCCTTTTCTCGATCAGGTTTATTCTATCCAGCTGCTTGACGATGATATCCATGTCAGCTCGAATAGACTCGGTGTGAGCCTCATGGACACCAACCCGCTGCTGACCAGGTCGCTGGAACTGGTTCATGGACGCAGCATTCATCAAGTTCTCCGCCAAAGATTCGAACAACTCAAATGCGTTGTTCTCGTCTTTTGTGAAGAAATTCCCGCCACTAGATGCATCGGCCAGATACTGATATGTGCCATCCAGCCCATGGTAAAAGATTTAAGCTAGGTGCCATCTAGGTATACCATGGTGCAGGCATTTCCGGAGAAGTTCGTTGATGAGAGCCTCATCATGAGCCCTAACTAGCTCATTTTGACTTGGGAAAGTAAACAAAAGCTCCTGCATAACTTAAAGGAAGACCTAAGTCAAGGGTTTACTATTCTGAGAAGGAAACATGAACTAAAGGGTAAAACTGTAATTTTCCCATTGCAGTGCATCAACAGGATTTATCAAGGATTAAACATAGGTTAATTGGACTTCATAAGATGAAAAGTGGGATGGTTCAGTCAGAAAAGGGTTATTGTGAGATTTAAGAATTAAATGACATTCTGTAACCTTAAAAAAAACTCGCTTAGTGCAGCAAGGTTCTGGTCTAGATAAAAATCAAATAAACCCTCTAAAATTCATGAAAAAATATCCCCTAGGGTTTAGAAACTTCAATTTGGCCTTTGGAATCTATTTTGACCTAGATTGGAGTCCTAGCTCAGTATTTAACCAAATTTTGGTTTTTATGCAAAATATCAAGTCAAACATGGTCAAACCTAAAATCCAACTTCACGATTGGATTCCTTAGGTCTAAATTAGGTTTTTACCAAAATTTGGCCTTAAGGGAAGGTCATCTTGACCTACTTTGCAAAATGATCCACCCAATTACATTCTGGCCCCTAACTTTTGAAAAAATCTTTGTGTAGAGCCCCCTATCTTCTTCGCCACCCTTGCATTCAGGTCCCTCCGCCATTACAATGGAGGAATCCTTCTCCGGTGAGGATTCAAGGCTGATATCTCCTTGAATCCTCAGAGATCTCCCAGATTTGGAAGGGAGATTCTCTGAGGATTTCTCCATTGTCTGAACACGATCTCCAGATCAAATTTATGCCCAATCTCTCGTGCGATCGCTCAAGAGATTTGGGTATCCTAACCACCTTCCTTCTCTGGTGAGGAGTTTGCATTGGAAGGCTTGCCCTCCAAGCACAAGAATCTCGGCTAGCGACTATAAAAGGACCCCCAGTCCTCTACGAATGCCCCAAGCTTGATTTGGCCAAAGAATTCCCCAGAATTCCTCTTTCCCCTCTCCGACCAAGTAGCCCACAAGCTCCGGCAACTCTCCCTCCTTCCTCTCGTCGCTCTGCCACCGTACCAGTGGTAGGGTTCGCTTTGCCAGGTTCCTCCGCGTTGCGCCGCACCAGCACACGCTGCTCTAACCTCCTCCTCATCGCCGTTATCTCCACCCCAAGGTCGTCTTCTCTGACAATGGCACATACGCGCCATTCGTCTCCTCTGCCTCCCCTTCACTCCAATCACCTCAGATAAGTTCCTCTTCTCCTATTCATCATTTTCCCTCCTTTTATTCCACAAACCACCCCTCGACTGCCACTATCCACCCTCATCTTCGGCTGACCTCAGGCGAGGTGCATCCACCACTCCACACATCCACACTCCTCGCCAACCACCTCACAAGCTCCGCCTCCGCCCACTGTCCATCTTCCCTTTCTCCATTGACTGCCACACACGCTCCACGCTTCCACCGAACAAACCCACACACACGGTCACAGTCTGACCTAGGCACGCACGCCTAAGCCGTTCTAAGCCACGCCAACCCCCGCCTCACCTTCGCCGTGATACGGCGAAGGTTTTCCTATTGTTTGGCAGGGCCACAAGACTATTCTTGTGTCATGCAGGGTGGAGCCCTCATCCAACATTAACAAGTAAACAAGCTTGCTTGCTTCCGAGCTCCAGGCCACGCGCTCCAGGTTTCAGGACCCCAGGCTACGCGGGTTGAGTATGTGAGCGAATCCAGCCTGAGAGCAGATGCTGTGAGGCCTTTAGCTGCTTCAATTGCGTGAAGATATCCTCCTGCAAGTGCCAACAGAAGCAGGTGGGACATTTAGTCCCACCTCGGAAAAGTAGGAGTGAGGTACGTAGTTTATATTGATTTTGTGTTTTGTGCTAGTTGCCTCAAGTAACATAGGGGTGAGGTCCCTCACCCTCACTCATGCCTTGTCTGCGACCTACCCCCGCGGACCTGGCACCCGATCCGTTTACCTAAGCCAAGCACTCCTCGCGCATCACACCCACGTCGGTGCGCCTGGTGATGTAAAGATGTTTACACTACTTAAGATGACTATTTATGCATGTTCTTAAGCATAGGATTGCATTGCATACTATAAATATTGCATAACATGCATCATCTTGCATTAGATTAGTTTGAATAAAATGAAGGTTAATTGTCTCCTTTTATGTTCATGGACAAGGCAAACTTTTTATCGGGGCCTTGGATCGAAGATCCAACCGTACAGATGTGATCAGGACGACGATTGGAGTTCAACGACTCCAAGATCGCCCTAATCAGACATCTATAGCATCAGATAGAGATCGGGGAACCCTAGAAGATCAAGGGCTGAGATGGTGTGAATCCGCACTTCAAATGACAAATCCGACCGCACGAATGGATTCGGATCGACGATCACAACCTAACGGCATGAAAAATGACTCAATCCGATAATTGTGTCACCATCTACATCATCCATAAGATGGACGGCCAAGATGGTGCCATGTGGTACCATTTCGGTCGCCCAACCGACCACCCTCAACTTCTGAAGATGCTAGCTCCCATGAATCTCCGTCGTTGGATCAAGATCCAACGGCTGAGGTTGCGCTCAACCGGCACGCCCATCCTCTGAGCCGTACCTGAAGAAGCCGCCTTGACCGTTGGATCTTGATCCAACGGTCCTGATCGCGTGTTCAGAAGAACAGCTACTCGCCCAGCCACGCGTGCAGCGTAGTGGATAAGGCGCTCGGTTGCCTTCAGGCATGGGTTCGAATCTGCATGAGGCGAGTAGGCGCGGGTGAGCAGGCGCGATTGACCGCTCAATCGCGATCAAGTGGTCGTGCGCATGCAATTGCACTCATGCCGTATCACACGCCGCGCCTCACGCGAGATCAGACGTGGGCGGGCGCGCAGAGGAGGCGAGCAGAGAGGAGACTTAAGCCGTCCGATCTCACAATCGGACGACTGAGATCAGCTGAACGTGGAGCGCGCGTTACGCGTGAGCAGGCGAGCGGTCTCACGGGTGGCTCCCCACTACACCCACGATGGTGCTTTAGTGACGGTTTTATCCGTCACTAAAGACCCCTTATTTAATGCTTTGAGCTTTAAATGACCAAATTGCCCTTACTCCTTGCAATTATAAAAGGAGACCCCCTCCACACGCAATTCTCATCCCTTCCTTCTCTTCTCTCCCTCTCCAAAGCTCAAAGAATCTTGCCCCACACCCGGGATGCTTCTCGCGAGATAAAGTCAAATGTTCGTCCCCCTTTCAGAAGCGAATCCCACGACGACGACGACGTGCTGCCCCATTCCTGTTCTTCCCACTTCGTTCTCCTTTGTCCTGCTCCGTTCCCTATCTTCCAGGCATCGTCCTGTTCGGCTCATCCTCCAAGCGACCATCGAGGAGAATATCTCTCTCCCCATTCTTTTTATTGCTTTCTAGAATAGATTTACTGCTTTCTAGTGTAATCATTTCCCCGCTTTCTAGTCGTAATATTTAGTGTAATGAATAATTCTTCTGATAATGAATTTTTTGTTCATTCTACATCACTTTTTGGTTTTTGTTTGTAATATTATCTCTCTCTCTTTCTCTTCTATTTAGTGTAAATAGATAGATAGTTTCTAGTCAATTAATTTACTTTGTGACAAATAAAACAAACCCGTATTTTTTAAATCAAATGTCCGCCTCCCTGAGTTCAACCCGGGATTTCCATTCTGGTATACATTTTATTTGTTGAACACGAGTTCTTCGCTTTCAAACTACAACGACAGGTTTTCAAAACCACACACATTAGCGTAGCAACTCGTAGCGTTCAACACCTGGACCCAGGCACGCACCCGACCCGATTACCCGATTCTGGGAGAGCGTACCGAAGAGAGAAATAGAGAGAGAGAGACGCAGGGAGGGTAGGGGATAAGTTTTGCTACGTGGTGCTGTGCAGGGAAGAAGAAGAGGAGCTGAGGAAGGAAGAGGCGTAGCAAAGAGAAGAAAAGGAAGAAGATAGCGACTGCAAGGAAGGAAAAAGGAGTAGAAGAAAGAAAGAAGCCAAGAGAGGCACTATAGTAGAGGAGCGGCCAAGCAGAAGAAGGTATCTGGTGAAGGAGAGAAGTAGGACTTAGCTGCAGAAAGACAAAGAAGAAGAAGAGAAGCAGGAGTGGCCTAGCAAAAGAAGAAAGAAAGAAGACAAGGAAAGACAAAGAAGACAAGAAGAAGAAGAAGCCAAAAGAAGCATAGCTGCAGAGCAAAAGAAGAGAGAGAGAGAGAAGGCACAGAAGGGCAACATTACAAATCAAAGCACTGTAGTCAGAATTTTTAAGACGTCTGATAAAATATCAGCGTCCAATTCTTTTTAAGCATTATTTATCTATAGCATTACTCTTCAATTTTGGTTGAATTAGTCATTGCTTTTTATTAAGAGTTGTGTTCTTAAGTTTTGAAATACCCAATTGCTCCCTGTGTTCAACCTCGGATACTTTGATTTTCGAGTTATAAATTCTTATTTGTTTTCATGGTGATTTCATCTATACTACAACGTGACAACTTTTAAAACACGATTTCACCTCGTCAACAGTCGTGAAATCGGTCCTAGGCATCATGCAACTTCTCCCCAGCTCCTTGGGAGAAAGTCATGATCGCATGCCTCATTGCGTTTGCTCGATCTATCGGGAAGAACTTTTGTAGGAATTCTCGTCGTAATTCCAGCCAGGTTCCATTTGGCTTCCCAATGGTCTTGAACCAATATGAAGCTTTATCCCTCAGAGAAAATGGGAAATGCCTCATCAGAACAATCCCAAGATCAACATTCCTGGGTCGAATTGTTTCTGTGGGTCGACTTAGGTTCTCTAAGTGCTGGAATGGATCTTCACTTGAGTTTCCATAAAAATGACTGCTGATCAAACTGAACACATTGGGCTTGAGCTCAAACACGTCTCCGCCTACGGGAATCCTAACAAAGGGTGCGACGATCGGTGCAGCTGGATCATAGAAGTCCCGAAGTTGTTCTCCTCGCGATGGGTGCTGCATTCTGTCAAGCATCATCAAGATACGGTCCACACTCTGCTGATGCCGCTCCTCAGGTTCAACAACCCGGGCCTCCAGATGAGACATCGGGTCCAGATTACCAACGTCCTGACCCGGTCTAAGGAGTAGAAGAAGTGGGGGGAGAAGATGGTCCTGACGAGGTGACTCGCCTCCTTGGGAGTGGCTCCCAAGGTCCAACCAGTTGAGGTCTAAGTGACCTCCTTACTTGCATACACCACCCAACCCTTGGGTTGGTGTAGCCAAGCCAGACAAGGCTAAGGCCCTATCAATCAGATGGTCCTTATGATCGGGTAACCAGATTTTTCGTTCTAAGTTTGAATTCCTGAAGAAAAATTTGTCGTACAACCGACTGAAAGTGATTCCTACCTCTCAAGCAAACCCAACCACTAGGTTTGGCAAGAGAGGTTGAAAGCACCCAGTAGTATGACAATGAATTCGGATTGATTTCGTGTTTTGAAATTGATTTTAGCCCATTTCTCTTCAGTTGGGGTGAGTGGCCCACAAGGTGACCAAGCTCACCGGCTAGACACTAGACTCGACTAAGTCTAGGTTAGCCTAAATGTAGTCTCTAGAATGGAACCCTAAAGGTGTAGCCTAAGGTTCATGCAATTCTATGATTTTTTTTTGTTTTGTTCTTCAATAGACCACAAAAAAAAAAAGTTCTCCGAACAAAATTGGAATCCAATTAAATTGAAATTTGGCGAGTAGATTCCTCTTTCAATTATCTTTTTAGAGAATATTTTTTTGTAATTTTTACTATTTCAACCGAATTTATAGATATTTTTAAATGTCAATGGGTCAGATCTAGAATTTTGACCCCTGGTCAGTTTCTCAAATTGAAATAGTATTAAATCATTTTCAAAAGTTTAGAAAAAATATCAAAATTAAAGCCAATGAGATCAGCTTTCAAACCCCACTATTTTTAGTTAAAACAGATTTGTGGATTGCTCGGAATTGCTTTTTGAATTTTAAAAAATCTCAAATCTGGGTAAGTCTGACCCCTTGTACTTCACAAATTTTTTAAAGTTTTATACTTAGAATTTTTTCAAAAGAATAGTGCAATTTGAAAGATGGTTTGAAAGTGAAAATCTAACCAAAATTTCAGAATTTTTCGCTCATTAACTTTTCAGAAATTGAATTTTTAAAACGGACTTTGAAGTCTGGCCGAAAATCAGAGAATAGTATAAAAGCTTTTAAAAGGTGTTTGAGTTTAAAATTCAAACTTCCCACCAAAAAAAAAATTTCAAAAAAAATTCGACAAAAATTTTTTTTTTTTCAAGAAGGATTATTTTTAAGGATTTTCAAAAACTTTTTTCTTTTTTTTTACTTTTTTCAAAACTAACCTAGGATTCAAAAAGAGACCTAATCTCACTACCTAGATTTTTTTTTCTTTGATATTTTTCTTTCTCCTTCAAGAAAATAAATAGGCTTTTTTTCTCTCTTTTTTTCAAATAAATCTAACCTAGGGTTCAGAAAGGAAAATCCTAATCTAAGATGAGATGGGCACCTAATTTTTTTAATCTACGCACGTTACATGCATAGATTCCCATTTTTCCTGCACATTAAAAATACAAGCAGAGGAAGATTTGTTAGTGATAGCTCAAAAGATCGAAATCAAAAAATGGCATTGCCTCCCTGGCAACGACGCTATTTAACAGAACCTGTTCTCACGCATTTTGAAGTAGTCGAAAATTGTAGTATAGTTGCGCTAAAATGTTCGTCAAAAATGATGATTTGTAAAGATAACGAGACTTGAGTCCCGGTCGTTCATCTCTGGGAGGCATTTATGCAAATTTGAAATCTATCTCTTTCGCTTTACTTGCTTAAAATTGCATGTCGGTTTATGGTTATTACGTATTTATGCATGACATGCTTAGTTGCCAGAATATCAGAAATTAAAAGCAAGTAACTTTAATCACACAAAATATATTGCAATAAGCTCATGGTGATTCTCAACACATAGATATATATATAAAAAGATCTTTCATTAATTCATCATGGTGTTTGCAACATGGAACTCGTGGAAAGCTTATAAAGGAAAGCTTGAAAACAAGGAACTCGTGGAACTCATGGAAAGCTTATAAAACAATGGTGCTTAGGCTGACCCTTGGAGAGGTGTTGGAGAGGTGATCCAGCATCTTGGCGTGGAGGTGGTGGTGGCCATGGTGGAGGTGGAGTGGATGTGGAATGAAACTAAGTCAAATGGAAGCCAAGAGTGAATGAAGCCAAGAAATGGATGGGTGAAAATGGCCACCCCTTAGGTCCTAAGGGAGACTCTCTAGAGAAGTGTGGAACTCTCTAGAGAGAGATCCAAGAGTGGCAGGCCAAAGAGAGAGAGAGGTGGTCTTTAGATCCACCATTTGTGGATCTTCAATTTGAATGGCTCTTGGTTACTAATTTTGCCAACCAAGAGTGGCGCCACCTTTGGAAGAACCTAGAATACTCTAGGTGGTGTGGGAGTGTGTGAATGGGTGTGTGTGTGTGTTGCCGTGCCATATGTGGCTAAGTGGTCTAGGTTAGGTCCTAAGGGGTTTGGGTTGGTGTAGGTCTGAAATTAGGGTCGCAAACCCTAATTGCTAAGGGGGAATTGAAATTAAACTTAACACAAGTTTAATTGTGTTGAACGATTACGAATCTACGCTAACGTGTTCAGTTTTAGAAAACCTGTCGTTGTAGTTCGAAAGCGAAGAATTCGTGTTCAACAAATAAAATTTATACCGAAATTAAAATTCCGGGTCGAACACAGGGAGGCGAATGTTTGATTTAAAAACTACGCGTTTCTTTTTATTTGTTACAGAATAATTCAATTTAGTACTATCTAATTATTTACAATAAATAGAAGAGAGAGAGAGAGTAAGAGAGAAAAAGAATATTACACAGAGAAATCAAAATGAGATGTAGAATAAACAAGAAATTTTTGTATTGAAGAGATTGTTCATTACAACTAGAAAGCATAAAACAATTACTCTAGAAAGCGATAAATTTACTCTAGAAAGCATTAAAAGAATGGAGAGAGAAATGTCCTCCTCGACGATTGCTTGGAGGACGAGTAGATTAATCTAGAAAGCAGTAAATCTATACTAGAAAGCGGTAAAAAGAATAGGGAGAGAGAAATCCTCCTCGACGGTTGCTTGGAGGACGAGCCGGACGGGACGACGCCTGGACGAAGGAGAACGAAGCGGGATGAAGGAGGACGAAGCAGAAGAACAGGAACGAAGCAGCACGCCGTCGTCGTCGCGGGATCCACTTCCGAAGGGGAACGAAAATTGGACTTTATCTCGCGAGAAGCATCCCGGGTGTGGGACAAGCTTCTCTTGAGCTTTGGAGGGGTAGAGAGGAGAAAGAAGGGATGAGAATTTCATATGGAGGGGGTCTCCTTTTATAGTTGCAAGGAGTGGGGGCAAAATGGACATTACATCTTCAAAATAATAAATAAGGGGTCTTTAGTGACGGATAAATCCGTCACTAAAGCCCCGACGTGGCCGTCGCCGCCGCGCCCACGCGCGCCCGCTTGGCTGCCCGCGTGCGTAACGCCTACGCACGTCCGCGAAGTCTCAGCCGTCCGATCGCGAGATCGGACGGCTTAAATTGCGTCCGTGCCCGCTGCGTAGCGCGCCCGCCCGCGTGCGATCGCGCATTACGCCCGGCGTCCAATCGCCGTCGTCCTGATTGAGCACGTGCAACCGTTGGATCTTCATCTGACGCTCGTCCGCGCCCGCTCGCCCGCGCCTTCGACCCCCTCACCGCGGCTCGAACCCGCGACCTCTGCTTCGCCCGCAGCTGCGTCGCCGCTGCGCTACACGGACGAAATGGTCGCGCAGACGCTTTTAAGCGTGAGCGACCGTAGCCGTTGGATCTCCATCTGACGGCGGAGAGCGATCGGGCGGGGGCCTTCACAAAATGCAAGCGGCCGTTTGGGTGGCTGAGATGGCGCCACGTGGCGCCATCTTGGCCGTCCATCTTCTGGAAGTTGTAGATGGTGCCACGGATGTCGGATTGACTTGATTTTTGTGTCGTTGGGCTGCGATCGTCGATCCGAATTCATCCGTGCGGTCGGATTTATCATCTGAAGTGCAGATTTACACCATCCTGGCCCTTGATCTTCTAGGGTTCCCGGGTCACTTATCTGATGCTACGGATGCCTGATTAGGGCGATCTTGGAGTCGTTGAACTCCAATAGTCGCCCTGATCACATCCATATGGTTGGATCTTTGATCCGAGGCCCTGATAAAATATTTGCCCTGTCCAAGCACATAAAAGGAGACAATTAACCTCCATTTTATTCAAACTATTCTAAATGCAAGATGATGCATGTAATGCAATATTTATATCATGAAATGCAATCCTATGCTTAAGAACATGCAAAAATAGACCTTTTAAGTAGTGTAATTGTGTTTACATCATACCCCCATGCCTATCTTTTGCTAATCCCTAGCAAAAACTATATGCTATTTATAAAAGAATTAGGTTGGATTATTTGGACCTGAGTCACTTTCAATCATTAAGAAATTGTCTACTTAGGAACTGAACTTTCAAAGACACAACAGTGCCCGGGTATCAGCCAAAATGCAGACCGCCTTAAGCCCTCGCCTTATTCAAAGAAAAATTTCTTTTTCTCTTTTTACTCTTTTCTAATTTTTTTTTTGGATTTTCAAATTTTAGGGTTCAAGAGTGGCTTTCTACGACCATTCAACTCACCCAAGATTTGATGAGAATCCTAAGTTTTAAGCATCTTATTGTGATTGTGATAGACTCGTTGACCGGCAATTAGAACGGACTTCGGATTTCTACGCCTCTAGGTGACCTCAAAAAGAATTCTGCCTAAAGGTGTATCTTTACAACCGGTAGCTTTCTCCCTACTTTTATTTTTTAACAGGGTCAACACAAGGGTGAATCCAGTGTATATCTCCCCGGTTTATTCTACTTCTCCGCTCCTTCCTAAGTGTTTTGGGAATTTTTAGTGCATTTTCTGAGCTGGGTTCTGGACAACTGGTCGATGAGCTGTTACCACCGACAACTTGCCAGCCATACTCGTGCGGCGAAGTGTGGCTTATTTCTTTTTGTTCTTTTCTCCTTTTTGATTTTTTTTTTCTTTTTTTTTTTTTAAGTAGGTGGCTTCCCTGGTCTAAGATTTACCTAAAGGCAGCAAAAAGAGAAAGGTCCAGTGACTGGGCTCTGGACAACCTACCTATGGGCTGTTACCCACGATAACTTGCCAGCCATATCACCCTAGAAGGTTCATTAGCTATCCAATTTCCGTAAAAATCGTCGAACAATGAGTCAGTGCAAAGAAAGTGTGTAGATGCTTAGGACTCGAAATTCCCTCAAATCAGAGGGCGGGTTGATAAGTCGTGTACTTATCACCCAAACTTATTTATTCCAATTATAATAGAATTAAGATGGCGAGGAATCAAAGACAAATCCACATTTTAGTGGATACACAGGCTAATTAAGTCCAAAGACCTGAGGGGTCTTTGTGTTCAGATCCTAATGTAGTATTTCCTAAGATTGAAAATTTTCTTAAACCCAAATTCTCTTTCCTAATTCTGAAATTTTTATTTATTTATTTATTTTTTTTTTTTTTATAAAAGAAAATAAACAAATCTACGGAGCTGACGAATGAATTCAGAGATGAATATCCACCCCCCCATGCCTATCTAATGCAATGTCCTCATTGTATTAAAATGACATAAAACAGAGTGGAAACTTGTAGAAAGCACCTGAATTGCGTGAATATCAGGTCTGCTCGAAGATGAAAACGAAAAAGAACTGTATAAGTGCTGAGTTTAGTGCCTTCAGCTAGGCACACTATACAAAGAAAAGAAATAAAGAATTCACAAGTACAGGTCAGAATTAAAATAAATAGAAGAATCCTCCGACCTATCAACAACGGTCCACAGATGTGGACCAGATTGTGGTGTAGACCCATCCCCCATAATCGAGAATATCTTAGGTTCTGGATAAAAATTACCCAAAACCTAAAATCAGAATGTAAGCAGGGTCGAGCCTGCGATTTATGAGGATGCAACCCAAGACCGAAAAGTCGGGTTACAGAGAATTGAAGCTCAAAAGGATAATCATTGAATGTGTGCTTGAGTTGAACATCCTCGAAACAAATGTCGTAAGGGTTCTGATTTGATGGTTTCAGCTTAAAAGAAACCCTTCGACTCAATCTTCCATTTCCTCCAAAATTAATTTCCCAAATCAACACTTCCCAGCTCTTATCCTCCTCATTCAGCATATCAAATTCCAGGACCTCTTGTATATTCATCACCCCGTCTGAAATCTCCAAGTCTAAATGATGTGGCAAAATCAAAATCGACTTAGGTCTAATTATCTCAGAATTAGAATCATCAGTAAGCTCAATAGGGTGTAATTGATAATCAGGGCATTGAATTGATTCCTCCAGAAAATACGATTCTGGATCCGTATCGTGTGCCCTAATAAGATCAGTTTCCTCAGTTATTGGGCTATCAAATGATCTATCAGATTCCTCAGGCCCAATCGTCTCACAAAAATCGTGATCTGAAAACTCGTGTGAGACTTCGCAACTTGAATCTTCACCATCAGGATCCGTATCAATGTATGTCCCAAAATCATTTGTCACTTTGCGTTCCAAGGAGACATACGTTTCCTCATAACCCGGCTCAGGGATTTCAGGTGAAGAATCAGATCATCCTTAATTGGTTGTTTTAATTCAATCTGGTCAGCTTCGTAACACGTGTCCCCCCCAACAGGTGCCTGAGTGGGTTCTGTCATTGGCTTTCCTGAAGAGAGTTCATCCTGGGAATTATTCCAAGATTGAATCAAAGCAACCACAAATCTCATCCTCAATTTCGCTAATTTTCCAAGTAGAAACTCACCCGGGTTCTTATCCTTAACATCTTGGAGCCAATCCAACAAAGACTTATTTAAATTATCAATCATTTCAATCAGGGGCTCCAATCTCTCAATGCAAGGTATTGGCTGAACTTCTAAAGATTGAATGATATTTCTCAAGTTAGCCAGAACCTTATCTTGAACCTGGTTAACCTGAACCAAATGAGTTGGTTCAGGATTGGGCGGGTTTGATATCAATGCAGAGGAATTAACGAATTGAGATTCGTTATACCCTTCCTGATAATAGATCATTTCAGATTGTTGAAAAGATGGTGATGACCTAAAGGCAGTGAAATCAGAGGATGAGTAAGGATCGGTGTATCCTTCCTGATTGTAGATCGTATTATGCTGTTCATGAAAGGAGGACGATCTATAATCGATGTAGCTCTGAGAAGGATAAAAATCAGAATCAAAGTATTCAGGGTTAGACCCTAAACACGGGGGTCCGAAATTGTATCCCCAATCCGAATTATCCCAACTAACTGATGGTCGATTACAATCCGAGTTGGGATAATCGTCATGCTGAGGATAATTTACAACAGGAGGGAAAGAGCGGGAATGCGTGGAAGGATTCATGATACACGGGAGGAAGAAAGGTGCCCTGCAATACAAACAATCAAACCTGTCCTTAAATATGTTAGCCTAAAGACCTACAGACTCTCAAAACCCGTCTTGAGATAAAGGAACGATTTGATCTACTTCCGTCTGTTCAATCCAACCAGTTAGAAGGAGGGACTGGGGAGAAGGTTCTTCCTTCAGCTTACGCCTCCGGTTCCTAGTGTACCCCCCAGCCGCGATCGTTTGACTCTGCTCCCCTAGCTAGACATCAGATTGAACAGTAGAAACAGACTAATCGAAAATAATCTCGTTCTGGGTTCTGAAGAGCGAGTCCAATCCTTAAGGCCAACGTCTACTTTGTTTTATTTAGGGCTAGGTTTGAATGTGCTTTGGAATGTGATGGGCCCTTTAAATGGGTTGTGCCCTTAATGATTGATTGATTCGTGTGTGAGTGCACAACCAGTGGTTTTCAAGCAAGATTGTTTTTGATGTGGTGAGTTTTAAGATTCAAATCTTGCTTAGTAGCTTTTAGGATTCAACTTTAGGTGTTTTCAATCAAGTCTCATTGGCACACCAAGTTTTGCAAGCACTGGTGAAGATGTTTTCCTTTAAAGTTTAAAAAGAATGTGGAGTGCCTGGTAAATCCCTAAGAGTTGAACCTAATTGGCAGCTACTTGATGAGTTGATTTTATTTGAAGTGGTGC
Organism: Thalassia testudinum; assembly: GCA_037157565.1. NCBI lineage: Eukaryota > Viridiplantae > Streptophyta > Magnoliopsida > Alismatales > Hydrocharitaceae > Thalassia > Thalassia testudinum. The sequence goes on along the minus strand of JAZHRO010000012.1, from coordinate 36,698,120 downwards.
GGCCCAATCAACTCAAACAATTGGCCTGTTGCACCACTTAATTAGGCACACAAATGATTACCTAATCTGATTTCTACTCAATTATGTGTTTGGATGTGTGTACCGGCTCCAAAGATTGGATTACCGGTTGAGTTTCAAAATCAGATGAGGTTGTGTACCTCTGTGAGATTTTTTTTTTTTTTTAATGTGGGGGTTGGAGTGAGTATGGATGTCAAACAACAAACAATCTGACCTTAGAGTTTATAAGAACACCTAGGTTGATTGATGTTTGAATTATTATGTTATGAAATAAAATCTAATGGGTGGGAGGTGGGGGATAACTTACAAAATCTTCCACGGCACTTTACTCCGATCTACCACTTTTGCCTGTCTCGAAAGAGTATCTGCAATTACAATAAGAAAGGAGAAAAGTGAGGTAAATGATTTATAAGTTACAAAACGCGAAGAGAAATCAAAGAGCGTTGCCTCCCCGGCAACAGCGCCAAAATGTTGAACGATTACGAATTTACGCTAACGTGTTCAATTTTGGAAAACCTGTCGTTGTAGTTCGAAAGCGAAGAATTCGTGTTCAACAAATAAAATTTATACCGAAATTAAAATTCCGGGTCGAACACAGGGAGGCGAACGTTTGATTTAAAAACTACGCGTTTCTTTTTATTTGTTACAGAATAATTTAATTTAGTACTATCTAATTATTTATAATAAATAGAAGAGAGAGAGAGAGTAAGAGAGAAAAAGAATATTACACAGAGAAATCAAAATGAGATGTAGAATAAACAAGAAACTTTTGTATTGAAGAGATTGTTCATTACAACTAGAAAGCATAAAACAATTACTCTAGAAAGCGATAAATTTACTCTAGAAAGCATTAAAAGAATGGAGAGAGAAATGTCCTCCTCGACGATTGCTTGGAGGACGAGTAGATTAATCTAGAAAGCAGTAAATCTATACTAGAAAGCGGTAAAAAGAATAGGGAGAGAGAAATCCTCCTCGACGGTCGCTTGGAGGACGAGCCGGACGGGACGACGCCTGGACGAAGGAGAACGAAGCGGGACGAAGGAGGACGAAGCAGAAGAACGGGAACGAAGCAGCATGCCGTCGTCGTCGCGGGATCCACTTCCGAAGGGGAACGAAAATTGGACTTTATCTCGCGAGAAGCATCCCGGGTGTGGGACAAGCTTCTCTTGAGCTTTGGAGGGGTAGAGAGGAGAAAGAAGGGATGAGAATTTCGTATGGAGGGGGTCTCCTTCTATAGTTGCAAGGAGTGGGGGCAAAATGGACATTACATCTTCAAAATAATAAATAAGGGGTCTTTAATGACGGATAAATCCGTCACTAAAGCCCCGACGTGGCCGTCGCCGCCGCGCCCACGCGCGCCCGCTCGGCTGCCCGCGTGCGTAGCGCCTACGCACGTCCGCGAAGTCTCAGCCGTCCGATCGCGAGATCGGACGGCTTAAATCGCGTCCGCGCCCGCTGCGTAGCGTGCCCGCCCGCGTTCGATCGCGCATTACGCCCGGCGTCCAATCGCGCGTCGTCCTGATTGAGCGCGCGCAACCGTTGGATCTTCATCTGACGCTCGTTCGCGCCCGCTCGCCCGCGCCTTCCACCCCCTCACCGCGGCTCGAACCCACGACCTCTGCTTCGCCCACAACTGCGTCGCCGCTGCGCTACGCGGACGAAATGGTCGCGCGGACGCTTTTAAGCGCGAGCGACCGTAGCCGTTGGATCTCCATCTGACGGTGGAGTGCGATCGGGCGGGGGCCTTCACAAAATGCAAGCGGCCGTTTGGGCGGCTGAGATGGCGCCACGTGGCACCATCTTGGCCGTCCATCTTCTGGAAGTTGTAGATGGTGCCACGGATGTCGGATTGACTTGATTTTTGTGTCATTGGGCTGCGATCGTCGATCCGAATTCATCCGTGCGGTCGGATTTATCATCTGAAGTGCAGATTTACACCATCCTGGCCCTTGATCTTCTAGGGTTCCCGGGTCACTTATCTGATGCTACGGATGCCTGATTAGGGCGATCTTGGAGTCGTTGAACTCGAATAGTCGCCCTGATCACATCCATATGGTTGGATCTTTGATCCGAGGCCCTGATAAAATATTTTCCCTGTCCAAGCACATAAAAGGAGACAATTAACCTCCATTTTATTCAAACTATTCTAAATGCAAGATGATGCATGTAATGCAATATTTATATCATGAAATGCAATCCTATGCTTAAGAACATGCAAAAATAGACCTTTTAAGTAGTTTAATTGTGTTTACATCAAATTGAATGAGTGTAAACCTAATTGAGAGTGAAATAACTTAATTAGGTTGGGCTTAGGTTAATTGGACTTCCATTGAGTCCAATTGGACTTGTATGGGTTGAGATCTAAGCTCCATTTGACCCTATGAGTCCAATTGACTAGGCAATGGTAACTGACTATGATCTAAGTCAATTATGTTTAGTGAAGACCTAATTAGGTCCTTAGGGAGGTCTAAAGGTGATGTACTAGGATTAGGGTAGCTTAATTTAGGTTCCTACGGGGTTAGAATTGGGTTTAGGGGACTAGAGATCCAAGATCAAGGCTTGAATCTCAAAGCAGGAACTGGAGAGTAGTTCCAGACGGCCAATAATAGCATCAGACGACTTATACTCAAAAATCAGAAGTCCAGACTTGTTGTCTGGACGTCTAATCAGAGTCAGGAAGGATTCTAGGTTCTGTCTTGTCTATTCTGCAGAAATTGGACGTCTGACCAAGTGTCTAGATGTCCAATAACACTGTAGAAGTGGGTTTAAGGTGTGCGGGAGTTGGCTAAGGGTTCTGGATGTCCCATAACTCATCTAGACGTCTAGATAGAGGTTGGAATTAGGGTTTTAAGGTTTCCTAGGGTGTGGTGACCTAATTTAAGGGTGGCTAAGGCTTAGGGAAGCTTCTAGGTTATCCTAGGGCAAGGTTGGTCCTAAGTTCTTCATATTTTATTGCTTTATTTCTACTTAATAGAATAGCATACCTTAACTCCCTTACATTATTATCTACTACATCTAATCTAAGTCTTCTACTCCAGCTCTGCTGCAACACCAATTATTTCTTATTCTTCAGATCCAGCTTCAAATCTAGCTTTTAATCAGCTTATTACCTGTAATTGACATAATACGCCTAATCAACACATTATAGCATTATTTTATGCATAGCTAAAAGAAAGCAGTAAAGATGCAAATAATGCTTATGCATACTTGAATTACCCTAACTTATGCTAAGTCCTAGCCTAATTTAGGTCAATTAAGACCTATAATTGCTACGCAATCATCTAGCTAGGGGAGTAGCGTCAAACGACCGCGGCTGGGGGTACACTAGCAAGCCAAAGGAAGAACCTTCTCCCTAGCCAGTCCCTCTAACTAGTTGGATTGACTGGATAGATGTAGACCAAATCATTTATAATCTCAAGACGGGTCCTGGGAGTCTGTAGGTCTTTAGGCTAACCCACTTAAGGACAGAGTCGATTGCTTGTATTGTAGGGCTCCTTTCTCTCTTTTGATTTCCCTCCTATTCTACCATGTATCCTTCCACATCCTACACTCATTTCCCATCCTACCACCACTTATACCCAAGATGATTACTATCCCGACTTAACTTATAATTACCCATCCACTAGCCAGGATAACTTTGATTGGGGATACGATACCAGACCTTAATGTCCAGGGCCTAACCCTGGACAACAAAACTATGACTGTTATCCTTCCCACACCTACAATGATTATAGATCTTCATCCTTTGATGACCAAACCAACCCGATCTACAATCATGAAGGATATGATGATTATAACACCTACCCTTCCCAGTATTCCATTGAATATAGGTCACCACCATTCTTTAAACAACCTAGAATGACCTACTATCAGGGAGGGACTCGAGAAACTCGATATCTTGACTCTCCTAGATTTAACCCAAACCCACCCAAACCTAAATCGAACCATTCGGTTTAAGTGAACCAGGTCCAAGACAAGGTGTTGGCTAACTTGAGGAACACCATCCAATTTTTAAAAGCTCAACCAATACCATGCACTGAAGCATTGGAGCCTATGATCAAAATGATTGATGAACTTAATAGTTCTCTATTGGATTTGCTCCAAAATATTAGGGATAGGGGCCTGGGTGAGTTTCTACTTGGGAAATTGTCGAGGTTGAGGATGAAATTTGTGGTTGCCCTAGTCTAATCTTGGGATGATTCTTAAGATAAACCCCCTTCAAGAGAGCCAATGTCTGAACCTGCTCAGGCGCCTGTCGGGGGGGTTTCATTTTCTGAGACTGGAGATGACCAGGTTGGTCTAGAGCAACCGATTGAGGATGAACCAATTGCTTCACTTGAGATCCCCGAGCTAGGGAATGACGAAAAATATGTCTCCGAGGACCATGAAATGACATATGATTTTGAGACATATATGAATGGGGATCAAGAATTTTTTAATTATGAGGGTGAGGAATCTCTAAGTGATGTCTCACTTGAAGTTAAGGAAAATGACTTTAGTGAGGCAAACGAGCTCAAAGAGTATGACGAACCATTTGATAGCCAATTATTGAAGATTTGGATTCGATTGGGGCAAACTTGGAGGATTCAAATCCTCATTTACTAGAAGATTCAATCAGTAGCCCCATTCCTCAACCACACTTTGAAGGGATTAATTTTGATTTGGAAATCATTGTACCCAAGTCAATCCTGATTTAGCCACAAATATTGGACTTGGGTACTTTAGATGGGGCGTGCAACGATTTGGAGGTCTTGGGAATATTGATTTTAGAGGATAGGGATTTGGCAATGAAAATTTGGAAGGCTAACTCAGAGGGAAACACAATTTTGGCTCTAAGGGTTCCTATTGACCTAAAATCACCTACTTTTTACCAGGACCCTTATGATATCTTTGAGATGCAACCCAAGCTCATAATCATTGATTACCTTTTTGAGTTGAAATCTAAAAGGACATCCGAACCTATTGAACCATCTCTACCCATTGTCCGACACTTTGGTCTTGGGTTGCATACTACAAAATCGTAGGTCTGGCCCTGCAAGCTCAACAATCTTCGATTTTGGGTGATTTTCACCCAGAACTTGAAAACCACTCGACCCTGGGGCATGGGTCTGCACCATCATCTGGTCCACATTTGTGGACACCTACTGGCAGTTCCTGTGATCAACATTTTTATTTTCATTCTGACCTACACTTGTGAATTCCTAATTTCTTCTTTCTATGTATATTATGCCTAGCTTAAGGCATTAGACTTAGCACGTGTGTATACTCTCTTCTCTCTGCGGAGCTAACCTGTTTGTCACGAAATTCAAGTGATATTCTGTTTACTCTGCCCTTTTCATGTCTTTATTTTTACAATGAGGACATTGCATCATTTAGGCATGGGGGGTGGATAATTAATTCTTGAAATCATTTTATTAACTCCGTAGAATTTCTTTTAGTTTCCCAAAAAAATAAAAAAGAATGAAAATTTATTAAGACAAAAAAAAAAGAATTAGGAGAAGAGAACTTAGGGATTAGGTGTTATTAACTTTAGGAAATGATACAAGAGGACCTAAACACTTAGACTCTTCAAGTCTTCAGGCTTAATTAGCCCGAGTGTCCACTTGAATGTGGACTTAGTCTCAAGTCCTCGCCAAGTAATTCTATTTTAAATTGGTCAATAAATTGGGGTAATAAGTATACGACTTATCAACCCGCCCTCTGATTTGAGGGGACTTTAAGCCTAACCATCTACACAATGTTTGTACTGATTCACTTTTCAGTGATTTCTTCAAAAATTAAGTATCTAGTGCACTGTCTAGAGTGGTATGGCTGGCAAATTGTCGGTGGTAACAGCTCATCGACCGGTTGTCCAGAGCCCAACCACATGACCATTCTCTTCCTGATGCCGTTAGGTAAATCTTAGATCAGGGAAGTCACCTACTTAGAAAAAGAAAACAGAGAGAAAAAAAGAAATACTTAGAATAAAAGGAAAAAAATAGAAAAAGGAGAAAATAAAAAAAATACAAAACCACACTTCACAGTATGAGTATAACTAGCAAGTTGCTGTGGGTAACAGCCCATTGGCCGGTTGTCCAAAGCCTAGCTCACAAAAATGCACAAATAATTTCCAAAACACTTAGGGAAGAAGAGGGGAAGTAGAATAAATCGGGGAGATATATGGTCGCTCACGTTTCGCGTGTTAGAAATCAGGGTTACAAGTAACCCGTCGTCGTAGTTACAAAACACGTCGATCAGATAAAACTTATACCGAAACTCCAAGGGAGTCCCAGGTCGAATACAGGGAGGCAACGTTTACTTTAGTTGAAAACCACTCTTCGATTTGTTTCTTTTTGGTATTTTAGGGTTTTGTTATTTTCTAGTGTTATTGAAATAAAAGACAAGCAATCATAAGATAGAGATGGAATCAAATGTGATGTATTGCATTAATGTCTATTACAATAATCTACGAAAGCATAAAAAGAGAGAGAGGTAAGAGGAAATCTCTCGAATCGGCTGTTCAGCGAGATGACGACGCCTAGCGGAAGCTCGGACGAAGGAGGTAAGGAGCGAGACGACAGAGGTGAGATACAAGACAATGTCGAGTTGAGGAAAGCTTCGGCGTGGCTCCGGAATGTAGGTGAGAAGACGGAGATGATCTGCTACCGGAATGGAGGTGGAAGGACGGCTCCAAGGCGACCTATAAATTGGGATGGGAAGATGGACGAATATTTGGTGTGGCAGAGGTTTGCTACACTAATAGGAGCCTTAGGAGATTGAGAACAGGCTCTAATGGAGCATTGCTAGGCTTGCTAGAGCTTGGGAGTAGGTAGGAGTAGAGTAGGTAGAGATGGCTTGGAAGGGAGGGAGTGCAGGTCCTTTTATAGTGGAGGAGAAGAGGCAAAAGTAGGTATAGGACCATTAGTGACATCCTTGCCGTCGCTGGAAGCATCGCTGTAGGCAGCTAATGCCCGCTCACACCCATAGCTAGCTTTACTGGCGCGTGCAGAATTAGCGACGATTGTAAGCATCGCTGTAGGTCTAGCTCATGCGTCATTATAGGCTAGTTCATGCACCGCTGTAATTGCCCTCCCTGCCTTTACAGCGCACGCGCATGCACCCACACGCTGACGCTGCGCTATGCGCCTGTGCGAGCATGCGTGCACTGGCGCTGCTGCACACGTGTGGTGGTGCATGCATGCGTTGGGCAACCTGGGCTGGGCCACATGGCGCAATCTGGGTCATCCATCTTCTTGTTGTAGGTGCTGCTACAAAGGTCGGATTGAGTCGATTTTTACGCCGTTAGGCTGCAATCGTCAACCCAAATCCATCCGCGTGGTCGGATTTGTCATTTGAAGCTTCGAATTATGTCTCCTAGTCCCTTGACCGTTGATCTTCCTTAGACTACATATGGTTCTACGGTTCTTCGATCGAGGCGATTTCAGAGGCGTTGGACTCCGATCGTCGTCTTGATCAGATCCGTGAGGTCGGATCGTCAATCCAAGGCTCCGAAATAAATATCCTTCTCTCCTAACCATAAAAGGGACGCAATTAACCTAAATTATATATAACTACTCTAAATGCAGAATGATAGATGCTATGCAATATTTATAACATAAAATGAAAATCTAAGCCTAGGAACATGCATGAATAGGCATTTTACCCTCAATAAATGTGTTTACATCATACCCCCATGCCTATCTTTTGCTAATCCCTAGCAAAATTAAACTATATGCTATGTATAAAAGTAGAATTAGGATTAGATCGCTTAGGCCTAAGTTGTTTATTAACACTAGAAAATTTCAACTAAGGTACTAAACTACGAAAACTCAACAGTACCCAGGTGTCTGCTAGAATGTAGACCGCCCAAATCCTCAGCTTATTTGAAAAGGGAAGATACATTTTTTTATTATTTTTCTTCTTTTATAATTTTTTATACTTTTGGAGTTTGAGAGTTTCGGGATAACCTTTTACGGCTACCCGACACGCCCAAGACTCGAAAGGATTCTAAGTGCTAAGCATCTTGTGAAAATAGTAAAAGACTCATAAAACGACCGTTAAGATGGACTTCAAGTTTCTACGACCCTAAATGACCTTGCTTAAAGGTTTATCTTTACGATCGATAGCTTTCTCCCTCCTTTTATTTATAGGGTTAACGTAAGAGCGAACCTAGTGTATATCTCCTCGATTTATTCTACTTCCCCGCTTCTCCCCTACATGTTTTGGGAATTATTATGCATTTTTATGAGCTAAGCTCTGGACAACTGGCCAATGGGCTATTACCCACAACAACTTGCCAGCCATACTCGTGCGGTGAAGTGTGGCTTTATTATTTTCTTTTTTTTTCTCCTTTTTCTATTTTTTTCTTTTCTTTATAAGTGTTTCTTTTTTTTTTCTAAGTAGGTGGCTTCCCTGATCTAAGATTTACCTAAAGGCAGTACAACGAAAATGGTCTTGTGGCTAGGCTTTGGAAAATCGACCGATAAGCTGTTACCACCAACAACTTGTCAGCCATACCACCCTAGATAGTTCATTAGCTACCCAATTTCCTAAGAAACCACCGAAAAGTGAGTCAGTGCAAAAAATGTGTGTAGATGCTTAAGCTTAAAGTCCCCACAAATCAGAGGACGGGTTAATAAGTCGTATACTTATCATCCCAATTTATTAACCAAATTAAAAATGAATTTGAATTGGCGAGGACTCGAGACTAAGTCCACATTCGAGTGGACACCCGAGCTAATTAAGCCTGAAAACCTGAAGAGTCTAACTGTTTAGGTCCTCTCATTTCATTTCCTAAAGTTAATAACTTCCAAATACCTAAGTTCTCTTTTCGTAATTTCTTTCTTTTATATCTTTTCCAAATTTTCAAAATTTTTTTTAATTTTGTAAGAAACTAAAAGAAATTCTATAGAGTTAACATAATGATTTTAGGCATTGATTATCCACCCCCCCATGCTTAAATGATGCAATGTCCTCATCGTAAAAATAAAGATATGAAAAGGGCGGAGTAAATAGAATATCATCTAGGTGTCGTGAAAATTCGATCAGCTCCGCAGAGAGTAGAGTGTATACACACATGCTAAGTTTAATGCCTTCAGCTAAGCATAACATACATATAAAGAAGAAATTGAGAATTCACAAGTGCGGGTCAGAATCAAAATCAAAAGGTTGATCCTGAAACCTGTCTACAGAAGATGTCCACAGATGTGGACTAGATTATGGTGCAAACCCATGCCCCAGGGTCGAGTGGTTCTAAGGTTCTGGATGAAAATTACCCAGAACCCAAGATTAGTGTGTTTGCGGGGCCGGGCCTGCAATTTTGTGGTGTGCAACCCAAGACCAAAGTGTCAGACAACAAGTAAAGATAGTTCAATAGGTGCGGTTGTCCACTTAACATCTAGCTCAGAAAAATAATCAGTTATTTCAAGCTTCGGTTGCACGTGAAAGATATCGTAAGGGTCCTAGTAGAAAGTAGGTGGTTTCAGGTCAACAGGAACCCTTAGATCCAAAATCAAAGTTCCCTCAGAATGAGCTTCCCAGATTTTTAATTCCAACTTCCTATCCTCCAAAATCAATGTTTGTGGGACCTCCAAATCGTTGTACACCCCATCTAAAGTATCCAAGTCCAACAATTGTGGTTGAATCAGGATTGACTTGGATTTGGTGATCTCAAAAATATCATCATTCAATTCTTTAGGGTGTGTTTGTGGAATGGGGCTACTGATTGAATCATCAGGATTTGAATCATCCAAGTTAGCCCCAACATGATCATAATCTTCAATGATCGGGCTATCAAATAGTTCATCATACTCCTCGAGCTCGATTATCTCACTAGAATTCTCTTCCTTGAGTTCAAATTGTTGGTGCTAGAGCACCACGATCATTTGTTTTGATGATAACAAAACACGTGTTATTTAACATTTGCAATTTGAGTCCTAGATTTCAGGTCAATTGCAAATGTAGACGTGTTTAGACGGAACTCGAGCTCGCATCCAGGACGGATTGGAGGAGCTTGATGGAAAACAGAGGAGGTTCGCGTGGAGCGACAGATTGAAGATAGAAGACAAGAAGAATAGGATAGATTCTTTCTTAATCCTTTCATGTATCTCTTGTCTTTATTTTCTTGCTCTTTTTATTTCCTTAGAATATTATGTTAAAGAGCCTCAAAGTACCCTAACAGTAGTCCTAGGAACACCTGCACAACCCTAGGATACTTAGGTTTTCTGTAGAATACTTAGAAAACCAATATAGGGCTCAAACAGCATTTCCAGACGTCTAATCCCAAAATCAGACGTCTGATGAAGTGTTTTAAGACGTCTGACTGTTGTTTCAGACGTCTGATAACCTTTTAGGCTGGACTTAGTTTTCTGTCTGATGAAATCAGACGTCCAGACCTTAGTCCAGACGTCTTAGAAGACGTCTGATGGACTTGCCAGACGTCCAATTAGTGAACCGTTGGCTAACTTAGCAGACACGGCAGAATATGACCGTTAGAGCCTTATCAGACGTCCATAGGTCTTCCCAGACGTCTGATAATTGACCGTTTTGCCTCGACTGACCCGAAAATCTCTTCTCAGAGATTTTCTAGCCGTTGCAAATCCATTCCATAGAAAAAGTTAGTTTCCAGACGTCCAGGAATAGTGCCAGACGTCCTGTATGTCGTCTGATGCACTTGCACAAAAACCCTGTTTAGATCTAATTCAAGTCAGGGAGAAACCCGCATAGAATCAGACGTCTGACCTTGGAATCAGACGTCTTAAAGTGGCCTTCCAGACGTCTGATGCCAGAATTAGACGTCTGATAACCCTGTAAAATGCAATCATTGTCCTGATTTCGGCCTGATTCTCTTGGGCTTTGCACCCAACGGCTATGGAAGCTTTTCCAAGCCTTCCAAAGCCTTCCTAAGGCCTCTATAAATAGAGGGGAGCCTTTGCAACACATATACACTAAGACACACACCTTGCAATACACTTTCAAACCTTTTGTGTCCAAAGAAAAGACTCTCTTGCTCTCCAAGCTCAAACTCCATTCTCTTGAGAGCATCAAGCGTTGCGCACCCGCTCTCCCAGCGTTGTTAACGAGAGCGACGTAGCGCCATCGCGTGGCACACGCACCGCATCATCGTCGACGCACTCCTTGCAAAGGGGAGTTTCCTATTTCCTATAGAAGCTAGGTTTAATTATTTTGTTGGCTCTATAGGACTATTGTTTCTTTTATCTTTGTCTTTTGGTTGGGTATTCGCCTTGCGAATTCCCGTCTCCTTCGTGGGACAAAATCCTTCTCGTGGAGAGAAGGGGTTGAGGAACGCTACCCTCGTACTTGTAGCGTGGTTGTACTGAGGTTGAATCACCCTCGTTCAAAGTGATTCGGTTTAGTGGTTTTTGATCAACTTGGTTGATCGAAAAATCCTAACTCGAGAGGGTTAGGTGGTGGTTTTCACCCGGTTTGGGTTTCCACCTAAAAATACCTGTGTACTTGTGTGATTGCTTAATTTCTTGTGAGATTGCTTTATATTTTTATTTCCGCAATTTATTACGTCACCCCTCCTGGTAGGGACGAAACTTTCATTTGGTATCAGAGCAGGTTTTCCGCCGACAGGAGTAACATCCGCGGAAAGATCACATGGAGGGAAGCTGTTCCACAAGCAGGATTTCCGAGGGGCAGTCCACAACCCGTCCGCCGTTCTTCGACGGGAGCAACTACCCCTACTGGAAGTTGCGGATGAAGACGTGGCTTCAAGCCACCGACTTCACAGTCTGGGCCAGGTGCGAGACCCCCTTCGACATCCCAGAGAAACCCGCCAGAGGATACTCGCAGCAGCAGATCCGGGAGCTCTCTCTCAACGCGAAAACAATGAACGCGTTGTATTGCGCGCTCAGCTCGGAAGAATTCAACAGAATCTCGCAGTGCGCCACTGCATACGAGATTTGGCACACACTCGAGGTAACTCATGAAGGTACCTCTAAGGTAAAAACCTCAAAAATTAATTTACTTTCTCAAGAATTTGAATCTTTTTCAATGAAATCTAACGAGTCTTTAAGTGAGATGAACACTAGGTTCACTCTCATTGTAAATAACTTGAAAGCTTTAGGAAAGACTTTCATCAAGGGGGAGCTTCAAGGGAAGCTTCTTCGTTCCCTTGGACCGGAGTGGGAACAGAAAGTCACCGCCATCGAGGAGGTGAACGAAATGGAGGAGCTCAACATGGAAGATCTCCTAGGCAATCTGATGGCCTACGAGACTAAGTTGAAGCAGAAGAAGAAGGATACACCGGAGCCTAAACCAAAGAAGACTCTCGCCTTCAGAGCCGCGTCGGATAGCGAGGTAAGTTCCGACGACGAAGACTTTAGAATTTTACTTAAAAATTTTTCCAAGTTTTGTAGGGAATTAAAGAAAAAGAAAAAGGAGAAGAAGGAAAGCCCGAGACGTTGCTACCACTGCAACGGGAAAGGGCATCTGCGACCAGAATGCCCTCTTCTCAAAAAGGAGAAAAAGAAGGCGTTCCAAGCCACTTGGGACGATTCAAGCTCGGAGGAAGAAGAAGAAGAAAAAGAAGAAACCGCTTGCTTTGGTTTCATGGCCAGAGGAAGCAATAGCGACAGCGAAAGCGGAAGCGACTCCGACGACGAGGTAAATTTTGATTTACAAGAAGCTTTTAATGAATTATTCGGGATTAGTAAATCACTTAAAATAGAAAACAAAAGCATGAAGAAGAACCTTAGTTTTCTTAGAAGTGAAAATGATAGGTTAGAAATAAAGCTTAGGGACCTAGAAAGTAGCTCTAGTCCTAATAACCTGCTTTTAGAAAATAAAAATTTAATCAATGAAAATACTAAATTGATTGAGGAAAATAATAATCTAAAGTTAGAAATTTCTGATTTAAAGACTAAGATGGATATTATAGAAAAAGAAATCGCATGTCTTAGGGAAAATTCTAACAGATTAATCAACAAAGTTGATAATTTTTATAGCCCTAAGGTTGAGAAAGGATCTCCATCAAGGAGACCCTCTAACAAATCCGGATCCAAGCCCACTTGGATACCGAAAAAAGAATTAGAATCTTGTTTTGTAGGATTCAGGGACAACTACAATACACAGGACTGGACCTACAAACTCAAGGCTGGTCAACTTAAGTTGGGAGAACCAATGAGTAGACCAAGGAGGAGAAGAAGAAGACCGACGAGACGGCGAACAAACGACGGACCCGCCGCACGTCGACCACCAGATTGGAGACCGGCGCCGATGCCCGGGCCTCCAAGCTACGGATGGGAGCCCCATCCGATGTGGCATCCACCACCGCCATTCGGGCCATTTTATTGGCCATGGTAGGTGAGGTAAAATTCTTAACCCTATCTTTTTATCATAAGCATTTAGATAGGGGGAGTTAAAAATGATGAGCAAATTGTCAATTTTTAAGGGGGAGATGCAAGTTAGCTAAATTTCCTTTAGTAAGGGGGAGAAAGAAAATAGCTATCTTGTTGTTACAAAAAGGGGGAGAATATCACCTTTGTTAAAATAAATTCATAGAAGAGCATATTTTAAGGGGGAGTAATAGGAAATTTAAAATCAATCAAACCTTTTTGATAATGTCAAAAAGGGGGAGGATTTTCTGCATTATTATTTACGATTTTGTCATCATCAAAAAGGGGGAGATTGTTGGTGCTAGAGCACCACGATCATTTGTTTTGATGATAACAAAACACGTGTTATTTAACATTTGCAATTTGAGTCCTAGATTTCAGGTCAATTGCAAATGTAGACGTGTTTAGACGGAACTCGAGCTCGCATCCAGGACGGATTGGAGGAGCTTGATGGAAAACAGAGGAGGTTCGCGTGGAGCGACAGATTGAAGATAGAAGACAAGAAGAATAGGATAGATTCTTTCTTAATCCTTTCATGTATCTCTTGTCTTTATTTTCTTGCTCTTTTTATTTCCTTAGAATATTATGTTAAAGAGCCTCAAAGTACCCTAACAGTAGTCCTAGGAACACCTGCACAACCCTAGGATACTTAGGTTTTCTGTAGAATACTTAGAAAACCAATATAGGGCTCAAACAGCATTTCCAGACGTCTAATCCCAAAATCAGACGTCTGATGAAGTGTTTTAAGACGTCTGACTGTTGTTTCAGACGTCTGATAACCTTTTAGGCTGGACTTAGTTTTCTGTCTGATGAAATCAGACGTCCAGACCTTAGTCCAGACGTCTTAGAAGACGTCTGATGGACTTGCCAGACGTCCAATTAGTGAACCGTTGGCTAACTTAGCAGACACGGCAGAATATGACCGTTAGAGCCTTATCAGACGTCCATAGGTCTTCCCAGACGTCTGATAATTGACCGTTTTGCCTCGACTGACCCGAAAATCTCTTCTCAGAGATTTTCTAGCCGTTGCAAATCCATTCCATAGAAAAAGTTAGTTTCCAGACGTCCAGGAATAGTGCCAGACGTCCTGTATGTCGTCTGATGCACTTGCACAAAAACCCTGTTTAGATCTAATTCAAGTCAGGGAGAAACCCGCATAGAATCAGACGTCTGACCTTGGAATCAGACGTCTTAAAGTGGCCTTCCAGACGTCTGATGCCAGAATTAGACGTCTGATAACCCTGTAAAATGCAATCATTGTCCTGATTTCGGCCTGATTCTCTTGGGCTTTGTACCCAACGGCTATGGAAGCTTTTCCAAGCCTTCCAAAGCCTTCCTAAGGCCTCTATAAATAGAGGGGAGCCTTTGCAACACATATACACTAAGACACACACCTTGCAATACACTTTCAAACCTTTTGTGTCCAAAGAAAAGACTCTCTTGCTCTCCAAGCTCAAACTCCATTCTCTTGAGAGCATCAAGCGTTGCGCACCCGCTCTCCCGGCGTTGTTAACGAGAGCGACGTAGCGCCATCGCGTGGCACACGCACCGCGTCATCGTCGACGCACTCCTTGCAAAGGGGAGTTTCCTATTTCCTATAGAAGCTAGGTTTAATTATTTTGTTGGCTCTATAGGACTATTGTTTCTTTTATCTTTGTCTTTTGGTTGGGTATTCGCCTTGCGAATTCCCGTCTCCTTCGTGGGACAAAATCCTTCTCGTGGAGAGAAGGGGTTGAGGAACGCTACCCTCGTACTTGTAGCGTGGTTGTACTGAGGTTGAATCACCCTCGTTCAAAGTGATTCGGTTTAGTGGTTTTTGATCAACTTGGTTGATCGAAAAATCCTAACTCGAGAGGGTTAGGTGGTGGTTTTCACCCGGTTTGGGTTTCCACCTAAAAATACCTGTGTACTTGTGTGATTGCTTAATTTCTTGTGAGATTGCTTTATATTTTTATTTCCGCAATTTATTACGTCACCCCTCCTGGTAGGGACGAAACTTTCACAAATATGACTTCACCAAAAGATTCTTCACCCTCACAATAAAAGAATTCATGATCCTCATTTATATATGTCTCAAAATCATATGTCATTTCATGGTTTGTGGAGACATATTTTTCGTCATTCCCTGGCTCTAAGATCTCAGGTGAGAAACTCGATTCATCCTCAAAGGGTTGCTCTAGCCCAACCTGGTCATCTCCAATCTCAAAATATGTATCCCCCCCGACAGGTGCTTGAGTGGGTTCAGACATTGGTTCTCCTGAAGGGAGTTCATCTTGAGAATCATCCCAAGATTTGACCAGGGAAACTACAAATTTCATCCTCAACCTCTACAATTTTCCAAGAAGAAACTCACCCAGGTCCCTATCCCTAACACTTTGGAATAAATCCAATAAAGAAATATTAAGTTCATTAATCATTTTGATCATAGGCTCTAGTGCTTTAGTGCATGGTGTTGGCTGAGCTTCTAACAATTGTATAATGTTCCTCAAGTTAGCCAACACCCTATCTTAGATCTAGTTCACCTAAACAGACTGGTTTGGTTCAGGGTTGGGTGGGTTTAGGTTCATTCTAGGGGAGTCAAGATATTGAGGTTCTCGGGTTCCTCCCTGATAGCAGGTCATCTCGGGTTGCTCAAAGAATGGTGGTGACCGATATTCAGCATAATTCTGAGGAGGGTAAGTGTTATAATCAGCATATCCTTCATGGTTGTAGATCTAGTTAGGTTGATCATCAAAAGATGGAGATCTATAATCATTGTAGCTCTGGGAAGGATAGTAATCATAGTCTTGTTGTCCAGGGTTAGGCCCTAGACACTGAGGTCTGGATTCGTATCCCCAATCAAAGTTACCCCAGCTAGTGGATGAGTAATTACAAGTTAAGTCGGGATAGTAATCATCTTGGGGATAAGTGGTGTAGGAGGATAGGATTGGAAATGCGTGTAAGAAGTGGAAGGATACATTGTGGAGTAGGAGGGAAAACAGAATAGAAAAAGGTGCCCTGCAGTACAATCAACCAAACCTGTCCTTATGTGGGTAGCATAAAGACCTACAGACTCCCAAGACCCGTCTTGAGATTATAAACGATTTAGTCTACCTTTATCCGGTCAATCCAACCAGTTAGGAGGGACTAGGAAGAAGGTTCTTCCTTTGGCTTGTGCCTCCAGTTCCTAGTGTACCCCCCAGTTGCGGTCTTTTGACGCTACTCCCCTAGCTAAACATTAGATGGGCTAGCAAAAGCAGATTAATCGAAAAGAAATCTCAGTCTAAGCCCCGAAGAGCGAATCAATCCTTAAGGCCAACGTCTACTCAGTTTTAGTTAGGCTTGGGATGATCGTGCTCTTGGAATGTGATGGGCCCTTTAGATGGGTTGTGCCCTTAATGATCAGTTGAAATGTGTGTGCATGCACAACTAGGGTTCTCAAACAAGGTTATTTGATGATGTGTCATTTAGGGTTTAACCTTGTTTGGTAGCTTTTAGGGTTTAATTCTTAGGTTGGTTCAATAAAGGTTTAGTAGAACACTCCAAGTTTTGAAAGCACGGGTGATGACATGTTCCTTTAAAAATCAAAAATAATGTGGAGTGCCTAGTTCAGACCTAAGAATCAACCCTAAGTGTCAAGCTACTTGATGGATCAGTTTTAGATTGAGTGGTGCAGCCCAAACAGCTCAATCAATTGGCCTGTTGCACCACTTAGTTAAGGCACACAAGAATGTTTAACCTATTCAGATTTCTACTCACTTATGTGTATTGAGTTGAAGTGTACCAGGTCCACAGGTCAGATCCCGGTTAAGTGGTCAAATCAAAGTGATTGTGCGCCTTACAATAAGAAATTATGGGTGTTAAGTGTGTAGCTTTCAGTTAAATCCCACAGGAGAAGATTTTTTTTTTTATTTTTTTATATATGCGGGTGGGTGAGGTGAGTGGAGTGACAATCAAACAACCAAAATCTACCCTAGGGTTTATGCAAAGCACCTAAGTTGATTTGGGTTTAAGTTATTAGGTTATGGAATGAAAACTAAGGTGGGGGTGGTGTTAGGGACACTTACAAAACACTCTACCCTCACTTTACTCTGGTCTATCGCACTTGGATCTCCATGCTAGGGTACCTGCAAGACAGTAGATCAAAGTCAAGTGGGGTTAGTGCTATGTAAATGCAAAGAAACGCAATAAACAATAAAGTAAATTCCGTTGCCTCCTCGGCAATGGCGCCAAAATGGTCGCTCGCATTTCCCATGTTAAAAATCGGGGTTACAAATAACCCGTCGTCGTAGTTGCAAAACACGTTAATCAAATAAAACTTATATCGAAACTCTAAGGGGGTTCCGGGTCGAACACAGGGAGGCGACGTTTACTTTAGTTGAAAATTGTGCTTCGATTTGTTTCTTTTTGGTATTTTAGGATTTTGTTATTTTTTTGTATTTTTGAAATAAAAGACAAGCAATTACAAGATAGAGATGGAATCAAATGTGATGTACTGCATTAATGTCTATTACAATAATCTACAAAAGCATAAAAAGAGAGGGAAGTGAGAGGAAATCTCCCGAATCGACTGTTCGGCGAGACGACGGTGCCTGGCGAAAGCTCGGACGAAGGAGGTGAGGAGCGGGACAATGGAGGTGAGATGCAGGAGGACGTTGGGTTGAGGAAAGCTTCAGCGTGGCTCCGGAATGGAGGTGAGAAGACGAAGATGATCTGCTATCAGAATGGGGATGGGAGGACAGCTGCAAGGTGACCTATGAAGGGGGATGGGAAGATGGACAAATATTTGGTTGGGCAGAGGTCTACTACACTAATAGGAGCCTTGGGAGCTTGAGAACAAGCTTTAATGGAGCGTTGGTAAACTTGCTAGAGCTTGGGAGTATGTGGGAGTAGAGTAGGTAGAGATGGCTTGGAAGGGAGAGGGTGTAGGTCCTTTTATAGAGGAGGAGAAGAGGCAAAAATAGGTATGGGACCATTAGTGACATCCAGATTGTTGCTGGAAGCGTCGCTGTAGGTAGCTCATGCCTGCTCATGCCCATAGCTGGCTTTGCTGGCGTGCGCAGAATTAGCGATGGCTGTAAGCGTCGCTGTAGGTATAGCCATGTGTCGTTGTAGGCTAGCTCATGCGCCGCTGTAGTTGCGCTCCCCCACCTTTACCACGCGCGAGCGCACCCACTCGCTGGCACTGCGCTGTGCGCATGAGCGCCTGTGTAAGCGCGCATGCACCTACGCTGCTGTGTGCGTGCAGTGGCACATGCGTGCGCTAGGCGGCCTGGGCTGTGCCATGTGGCGCAATCTAGGTTGTTCATCTTCTTCCTGTAGGGGCTACTACAGAGGTCAGATTAAGTCGATTTTCGCGTCGATTGGCTACGATCATTGACCCAAATCCATCCACGTGGTCGAATTTGTCATTTGAAGCTCCAAATTATGTCTCCTAGTCCCTTGGCCATTGATCTTCCTCGGATTGCATATGGTGCTACGAGACTCTGATCAAGGTGATTTCAGAGGCGTTGGATTCCGATCGTCGTCTTGATCAGATTCGTATAGTCAGATCGTTAATCTGAGGCTCTGAAATAAATATCCTTCTCTCCTAACCACAAAAAGGATGCAATTAACCTAAATTATATACAACTACTCTAAATGCAGAATGATGCATGCTATGCAATATTTATAACATGAAATGAAAATCTAAGCCTAGGAACATGTATGAATAGACATTTTACCCTCAATAAATGTGTTTACATCAATATACACTAGGTTCATCCTTGTGTTGACCCCATAATAAAATAACAAAAAAGGTAAGGAGAAAGCTACCGATCGGAAAGATAAACCTCTAGGCAAAAATCTTTAAGGTCACCTAGGGTCGTAGAAACCCAAAGTCCATTTTAACAGCCGCCTAGTGAGTCTATCACCCTTCCACAAAATGCTTAGCACTTAGAGTCCTTTTCGAGTCTTGGACGAGTCGGGTAGCCGTAAAAAGTTATCCCAAAACTCTCAAACTCCAAAAGTCTAAAAATATAGAAAAGAAGAAAAATAAAAAATGTATCTTCCTTTTTCAAATAAGGCGAGGACTTAGGCGATTTGCATTCTGGCAGACACCCGGGTATTGTTGAGCTTTTGTAGTTTAGGACCTTAGTTGAAATTTTCTATTTTTAATAAATGACTTAGGCCTAAGTGATCGAGTCCAAATTCTATTTTTATACATAGCATGTAGTTTAATTTTACTAGGGACTAGAAAAAGATAAGCATGGGGGTATGATGTAGACACATCCATTTAGGTTGAAATGCCTATTTATGCATTTTCCTAGGCTTAGATTTGCATTCCATATTATAAATATTGCATATCATGCATCATTCTGCATTTAGAGTAGTTGACTATATTTTAGGTTAATTGCATCCTTTTTGTGGTCAAGAGAGAAGGAGATTTATTTCAGAGCCTCGAATTGATGATTCGACCGTACAAATCTGATTAGGACGATGATCGGGATCCAACACCTCCGAAATCGCCTTGATTGGTGTCCCGTAGCACCATATGCAGTTCGAGGAAGATCAACGGCCAAGGGACTAGGTGATGTAATTCAAAGCTTCAAACAATAAATCTGACCGCACGGATAGATTCGAGTGGACGATCGCAGCTCAACGACACAAAAATCGACTCAATCCGACCTATGTAGTAGCCCCTACAACGAAAAGAAGATGGACGGCCCAGATCGCACCACGTGGGGCAACCCAGGCTCCCCATGTGCACGCATATTCCACCACACGCACACAGCAATGCAGGCACGCGCACGCGCGAAGAAACGCACGTGCAACATTAACGCGCGGGCGGAGGCATCTTCAGCAACATTTGCGGTGAATCTGCAGCGACGTTTATGACCGTCACTAAATGTCCTATATATGAATTTGATTCTTTCCTCCACTATAGAAGGACCCCTACCCCTCCCATTTTTCTTTATCTCTTCCTTTTTTCCTCTCACCACCTCCAAGGCTCTAGAGAGAGCTTGTCCCAAGCCCGGGATGCTCCTCTAGAGTAAAAAACATATATTTGTTCCCGCCTCTCATCCCCCTTCGTGGAGCATCCCGTGGCCATCTTCTCACCTCCCTTTGGGAAGAAGATCCTTGCCATGACGCCGTCCTGCCCCACCCTCCATCCTCCGGCTCCGTCCTCATTCATCCCACTCCTCACCACCTTCCTCCAGGCGACGTCAAAGCGAGTCGTCCTCCAAGCAACCGTCGAGGGGGATTCTTCTCATCTCTATTTATCTTTACTGCTTTCTAGTGTAGTTTTAACTGCTTTCATAGTTGTAGAAAACATTTGATTAAAAAATATATGTGATTGTCTCTCTCTCTTATATTTTGCAAGTAGATTAGCTAGATAAGAATTCATCGACATAATCTCTTGCTTGCTAAAAATACCAAAAAAATAACAAAAGATAAAAACGACAAAAAAGAAATAAAGTGAAACGCATATCTTTCAAAACCAAACGTTCACCTCCCCGTGTTCGACCCGAGACTCACTTTTCGAGTTTCGATGGTAAATTTTATCTGATCGATGGATTTCTCGTGAATCGAACTACGACGACGAGTTTTCCAAATCCGAATCCCATCCGCGTGCAAATCTGCCATTATCAATAAGCAATAGTTTAGTACAGTTCACAATAAATTCTATTGTTCCTATGACATTAACCTGAATCATGCTGGCTGGGTTATCTTCAAACTATCTAAGGGCAGCCTCAATTGCTTTGTCTTTTATGATCATTTTTGGATTCAGGTTTCCTAATTGGTCTTCCCCAAGTTGTTAGGTTGTAAAATTCAGGTAGTGGAATCAAGATGTAGAATCAAACTCAGGATTATACTGAAGTTTATTAGATCTGAAAAGAGATTCCCAAGAAGATCTAATTGTTGGTGCAAGGGCACCACGATTGTTTATTTTGATGATAACAAAACACTTGTTATTTAACATTTGCTTTGAGTCCAAGATTTTAGGATAATTGCAAATGGATACAAGTGTGAAGGACCTCAGAGCTCGAGTCCATGGAGGATTGGAGGAGCTCATTGGAGGAGAAGGAGCTTCGCTCGAAGCGAAACCTTGAAGAAGGAAGGAGATGAAAAATAGGATAGATATTCTTTTCATGTATTCGTTTGTAATTCTTTTTCTCTTTATTCTTTGTGTCTAGATATTTGGTAAAGAGCCTCAAAGGATCTAATCTATAGTCTTAAGAACACCTTCTAAACTCTAGGACACTTAGACAACACTTAAAGAACTTAAAAAAATAAGATAGGCTTTAGAAAGGCTGATCAGACATCCAATCTGAAAATCAAACATCTGATCTTGGACTTTAAGATGTCTGAATGTTGTATCAAACATCCAAACTTTTAGGGCTGGTCTTAGAAGCTTTTGTTTAATGATTTCAAATGACCGAGCCTTAGCCCAGACGTCTTAGCAAACGTCTGATAAATTGGCCAAACGTACAATTAGTGGAACATTAGCTTTTGAATATGATCATTGAGAAATGACCTTCAGTCTTCTATCAGACGTCCGTAGAGGACCTCAGATGTCTGATAAGTAGACGTTAGCCCTCAATTGAGCCAAAATCACTTATGTTAAGAGTTATAGCCATTAAGCACTTTTGGGAATCAGTTCTCGCAGAGTTATTAGTTTCCAGACGTCTAGATCATGTGCCGACAATCGACCTGTCGTCTGATTACTTTGACCTAGAACCCTGTTTAGGTGTGACACAAGTCAGGAAAGAAATCCGTCTAGAATTAGACATCTAATCTAGTTTCCAAACATCTTAAACAAAACTTCCAAACGTCTGATAGTTTTCCCAGACGTCTGATGACCCTGTCAGATCGTTAATGATTTTGATTACAGCCTGTTCTGCCTTAGGATAATTCTCAACGGCTATGGAAGCCTTCCAAGGCCTTCCAAAGCCTTCTTAGACCACCTATAAATAGAGGGGTAGCCCTCCCTTGTTAAGACACATTGTAACACTAGTTTCAAATTGTTTTGTGTCATTGAGAAGAAATCATCAAGACTAGAAGTGATCTTGCTCTCCAAGCTCCAATCAACAAGTCTGAGAGTGTCGTTACTCTGCTGAGATCATGCCTACGTTCTTCCATCTAAGGAAAGTCTCTTTTTCCTATAGAAGCTAAGTTTAGGATTTATCTTTGTGTCTCTATAGGGTTGCTTTGTAATTTTACTTTGTAAATTGGTTGGGTATTCGTGTTGTGAATTCTCGTCTCCTTCGTGAGATAAAAACCTTCTCGTGAAGAGAAGGGGTTTGAGGTACACTACCCTCGTATAAAGTAATGTGGTTGTAGGAGATTGTACTACCCTCATTTAAGTAGTACGTTAGTGGATTTAATTGACTCAGTCGATCGGAAAATCCTTACTCGAAAGGGTTAGGTGATGATTTTTACCCAGTTTGGGTTTCCACCTAAAATTACTTATGCATTGTGTGATTGTATTGTTTGTGAGATTGTTTATCTTATTTCCACTTAATTTTCGCATCACGCAAATCTTACCCCCTCCCATAGGAATCTACACTAATGAGGTCTCTTAAGTTAAAAAAACCTAATGACCTTCCTGTGTATGTGTTCTAGAGAAAAGATGAGGGATTGGATGTTAATTAGACCCAATCAAGGCACCCAAAGATTTTTGGATGACTTAGGCTGTTTCGAGGTGGATGATACCTCTAAATCAGAAATCCGCACACTCGAGAAATACCTGGGCAACCAAGAAGGGAGAACCCCACAAAGACCCCTACACAGTAGAGCATCCCCACGGGTTATAGGGTTTCCCCCACCTGACCTTCCTTGTCACTGTGGTTCCAAGTAGATCAGAATGTACGGACTTAAGACCTTAAGTCTACCAATTTTAGCTTAATTAGTGCCTTGAATTTCACTTAATTAGAAGTTGAATTGACTTGTGACCTAATTTGGAGGTTGATTGACCCACAAAGTTGACCAACTTCACCTGACTTACCCTAAAGATGGCAGAATAAAATCTAGGTCAAGACCTAGAAATCACCCTGATTGACTCTCAAGTTATTAGGTTCACAATTTTTAAGGTTCAAGTGATATTAGAGCCTAATTTCTAGGGTTCTTCTTGATTAGATCTTTTCAGATAAGGGCTTGGGTAACATACAAATGTGGGAGGGTTTATTCTCTTTATGCAGGCAAATGTGTTCTAACACTTCAAACCCTAATGTTAAAACCCTAATTTGCTCTATTCCAAGTCCAATTTGATCTCCAATTGTTCACCTAATAGGTACAGGAAATTTAGGTAGGGAATTCTAAACAGAATTGCCTCAAGCTTCAATTAGATGTGAATTTTTCGCCAATCAAGAAAACTTGCCTTTTAAATGATGATTTACTAAGAAATTAAGGCAGGTGAATCCTAATTTGATTGTTTCCTTTTTATCTTCCCAAGATTAGGAGGTTGATTTAAGGAAGAATAGAAAAGTTACCTGCCTTGGAGTGGTTGAATTGCGTGGAAGATCTCTACATGATATACCTCGCAAAATCACAAGAAACAAACATGACAAGTTAGTGCTTAGATATAATCAAATAAAACAAAGAATAGCGGTGAATTGTGTGTTTCTCCCCGACAACGATGCCAAATTGTTGATTGGTTGAGAGAGGAGATAAAAGATGTGTTCGTTGCAGTACCCTCTAAATTGCTCAATCAACAAATACATTTTATAAACTCGAATATCTAGAAATGAAGTCTGAGGTCGAACACAGGAAGCAAGTAGGAATTTACATGCTAATCTTTAATCAAAATATAAATGAATACAATAAATGAAACACTATAAAGATATTTCAATGAATGATAATCTATCACATTAAGTATTCAATGAAGATTAATGTATCTAGAAACAAAAAAATACCTAGAACAAAATAATGGTGATTTAGATCACCAATTATTAGCCTAAGCACATATATATCAATAACTCAAATAATGTTAAATAAATGAACAGTACCCAGACGTCTGATCTGAGAATCAAATGACTTATCTATCGCTTTCTACAGTGTTGTTCCTCTTTGATCTTCTTCTTCTCTTCGTCTTCTTTCTCTTAGGCATGGCAAAGGGTTTTTTCCTTCTTCTCAAACCTTTAGCTCTCCTCTTCTCTCCTTTTTCCTACCCAAAGCCTTTAGCTCTTCTTTTCTTCTTTAGCCTCTTCTTCTTTCTCACAGTGGCTAAGTGTCAGGCTTTCTTCTCTAAAGCAAAACCCCCCATCCCCCACTCTCTCTTTCTTTCTCTTTCCTTCCTTTTCTTCTCTCTGATCCAGGTTTAACGAGTAATCGGGTATGCGGTAACCCGAGTCCAAGGCTGCGGGGGTAGGTTGCAGCCCTGGAGTGATAGAGGTTAGGCTGGCCTGGTCAGGCATGTGAGGTGTATGGGGACCTCACCCCTCTATCTGAGGCAACACGGCAATATGAGAAAATTAATTTATTTGCTGCCGATGCTTCTTTACTTTCTGATATGGGACTAAACATTCCCCTTCTCTTCGCGCAAGAGCCCGCAACAGTTGCTGAAGGTGTCCTCACAAATTGGAGTCACAGATGTGCCTCTTTCTCCCAATGGAGGACCTGGGAGTATGTAGGTGTTGATTCCGCACCACCTGGAGGTGGCGTCTAGGGCAAGTGCCTCAAGAACACACTTCGAGCTTTGCTCGAAGCAGCTTTAGTAATGGTGGCAATGGGCGAACACCTGAAAATAAGAGCATGGCCTTTCGGCCACATTAAACAAGCTCATAAGAATCACAAGGGAGCGGCGAGGGTGGTTGAAGATGGCTGGCAAAGGTGGAATAGGTCGGAGAAGGTGGTTGTGTCTAAGGGGTGGTTTGGGTGGTCAATAGCCCTGGAAAGGTTAGGGCTTTAGTTCATGGTGATGTAGAGGAGGTGTGTGGCTTGTTGGCGAGGCGTTTGGAGGTGTGAAGTGACAGGAAAGCCTCGCTAGAGAGGTGGCCGAAGATGGGAGAGATGACAATGAGCGTGTGCGTCGAGGGGTATTTTTAGGTTTTTAGATAGGAAATTAACCTAAAACTAAAAAAAGAACCTAACTACCTACTCGAAGGGGATGAAGGAGGTAGGATTGGCACAGGCATTAGCAGACCAGCAATGTGGAAGATGAATGCTCTAGAGCGAGACGACAGCGAAGACAGGAAGAGGATGGCCCTCGCTTTGACTGGTGAGGCACAGAGGAAGTCAAGGAAGAATGTGGCACTCTCAATTTGGCTGTTGGGAGATCGAAGGATGACGGAGGAAGAAGCTCACCGGAGCGAAGGCGGAGCGAGCCGTAGAGAGGAAATGAAGACTTGTTGTGGCTCAAAACTTTGCTAAGGAGGTGAGGAATGTCATAGGAGATCTTTTATAGGCCTTAGGAGAGCTTAGAGAGCAAGAAACAAGCTCCATAGCTTGCTTGGGATTCAAGAAGAACCCCACTGATTTTATGGGTTCGCACACATGAATCAGAGGGTGTTAGGAGTATAAATTGATCCCAATAGGTTTTCTTAGGTGTGAACAATCCCACCAAATTTGGTGGGATTTGATTGAAGTTTGAGTAGGATTTTGTTTAGTCAAACTTTGTCTGGAGGTCGGTTGACCTCCAATGGCGGCAAGGACTACTTTGCAAAGAATATGAAAAAGTTAGAGGGCATTTTGCAAAGATTTCAAAAGCTGAGGGGCTATTTAAGAGGACAAGCGTCAGACTTAGACCAAAATACAAACTAGGTCAAAATGATCTCAGATTGAGCCTAAATTTTGGTACAAATTTAATTTGGACCCAAGGAATCTAATGGTAAAGTCGGATTTAAGTTTTGACCAAGTTTGTTAGGTAAATTGCGTAGAAACCTAAATTATGGCAACTGTCTATCTGAGACTCTATTTTAGGTCAAATTGGGTTCCAATGGTCAAAGCAAGCATATCAAACCTTAGAGAATATTTTTCTATGATTTTTACAAGATTTAAGTGAATTTTATCATGACCATAATCTCAGTTAATTAAGCGAGTATATTTTTAGGATTTCAGATGTTCTTTAATTCTCGAAACGCGTGACAACCCGTTTCTGTCTGCATGAACCCAGTTATTAGACATTTATACCATTTGACTTTTATTTAACCCCTGGGAAACCCCGTGATTATTCTGCAATTAAGATATTATGTTAAAAATGTAGGTTTACCCTTATTTTTATGTTTATCTCTCAGAATGAATATGCAATGAATTACAGCTCTTTGGCGATTATGTAGGAGCATTTATCTGTTAATTATGATAATTAAAGTTAGATATGGCTGATGATGATGTTATCATCAGGAGGGTGAGGAGTCAATTTGAAGCGGCGGTGATACGGTTGTGATGAGCAGAGGATAGGGAGTTGTCGAGGATAACTAGCGGATAAAGGGGAATAGAGGAGGCACCAGGTCTGGTATGGCTGACACCAGAGACAAAGGGGTTCTGGAGGTGGATAACGAAGATGACGGAGGGTTAGAGGGCACCTCACCGGTATTGCAAGGTGCGGAATAGAATGGGGAAGAAGATCCAGTCGCCTATTGTACATGGCGACTGGCGAAGAAGCCGAAGGAGTAGGGTTGCTGGAGCAAGGTGGAGCAAGTTGGAGTTTTGAGGAAGAAGGGTCTATTTTGGCTCAAATTCTCGCTAAGTAAGGTTGTTCATGGAGATCCTTTATAGGCCTTCAAGTGAGCTTCCAAGCTTGGAAACAAGCTTGAGATGCTCGGATTTTCAGGGGGAGAAAGCTTGAGGTCCAAGGATTCGTACGAGCCAAAAGTCAGGATTTGGAAGCTAGAAGTAGGTTTAGATGATCAAAGATTTCCTCACGATCTTCCCTTCCAATTTTGGAAGGAATTGGTTAAGTAATCAAGGAGGAATCCTTGATTGAAACCTCGGGTGTGTGGGTTCACACCTGCCATGGTGGCAAGGACCCGTCTGCGAAGAAGAAGACAAAGTTGGGGGGTAGTTCGCAAGGATTTTTGAAATTTGAGGGGCTTTTTGTAAGAAAAAGAGTCAAAATAGGATTAAAATGTAAACTAGGTGAAGATAATTTCAGATCGAGCCCAAATTTGGGTACAAAGCTAATTTGGATCCAAGGAATCTAATGGTGAAGTTGGATTTTAGTTTTGACCAACTTTGACTTGGTAATTTATGAAAAAATTTAAATTAGGGCAATTGTCTGTCTGAGACTCTGTTTTAGGTCAAAATGGGTTACAATGGTAAAATCAAAGGTATCAAACCTTAGGGAATATTTTTCTATGATTTTTAGAAGGTTTAGGTGAATTTTGTTCTGACCAGAACCTCAGTTAATTAAGTAGATCTGTTTTTAGGGTTTCATATGTCCATTAATTCTTGAAATACGTGAAAATCTATTTCGTTCTGTATGTACCCACTTATTAGACATTAATGACCATATGACCTTTAATAAACTCCTAAAATACCCCGTGGCTATTTTGTATCTATGGAATGCTGTTAATTTTGAAAAAGTAACCTTGTATTCTTTTCTTCGTTTCAAAATAGAATAATATGCCCTTAGGACCTTCTAATAGATATGTAGGAGCATTTATCAACCTTTTTAGATCAAATTGAGCTAGTTATTGCTCATGATGATGTTCCCATCAATAGGTCTCTAAACAATCACAATGTTAAATATCCAAAGAAAAAAAATATTACCTTTAGCTACAGTTGTCTATTAAACCATCGCCATTGTATATTTGGCAACGATTGACCGTTGTTAAATGACATTACTATTCTTATGAAGTTATATTTAGTGGCAGTTATCAAAAAAATCATTGTCAATTAAATTTGGCAATGGTTAATAAACTGTTGCCAATAGTGTAAATAACTTTTTTTCCATTTTTTTCAACCATCCCACGACGATTTCTTAAACAATTGTCAATGGTATTGGCAACGATTTTCACAAAAGCATCACTGAAAACCTATGACAATAGGTATAAACTGTCGCCGAAAGATTAACTTCTTCATGAGGGGTGGGAGACTAGTGGCAATAATTTTGTCTGAGAACTGTTGCTAAAGTATTATTGCAATGCAACTTTCCACGACACTCTTTGGCAATAGTTTTATGGCTTTAGGCAATGATTTTGAACTATCGCCGAAAAGTCTTTTTCTTATAGTGTGGCTCGACAAGGCTTAAAAATAAAATAACCTTATATTTTATGCCCAAGCTCAACTCATGTAAGTTTTAGGCTTGGGACTAGCCATGTGTTTTATGTCAAATTTCGAACACCCTAGGCTACACATATATGCTAGCCAACTATAGTAGTAAATAATTTCTTATTAAGTTTCCGTTTGTTTCAAGTTTTTATCATGTGTACATCTCTTAGTTGATTACCTACCTTAAATTGGTAACTAACTCACATTTAAACAATTAAGTATGTTTAGAGTTCATAGATAATACATCTTCAAGGTTGTGTTTAGATGTGTGTTAAAATAATAGGTCAGGCAACATAGTAAGATTAAGATGATTAGTGTAATAGATTAAATCTAATTTACAAGAGATGTTATCTCAAATGGCTACTTATAGCATACTAGCTCATCAATCATCTCTAATCTCTCCCTTACTATACTTTCTGACAAAATAAATACAAAAAAAAATCCAATATCAAATATAACACAAATAAATTACAACTCTATCTTCGTTCCAATCCCTATCAAATCAAATATTTACCTTATAATTCGACGCCCATAAAAAAACGCCCAACTAAACCTATTGCGATGCACCATATTGGGATGATTGTTCCGGGCGTTTGTAAGCTTCAAAAAATGGGTTCCTCGGCATTTTTGACGTTTCTAAACGTCTAGGAAACATATATTTGTTACAATGATATCACATCTTCCACTACTTGTTCCACTGCTAAATTCAACACCATTTGTAACTTAATACTTCATAAAATTTACCCTTAGATAAAAGCTAAATCAAATCCAAACATACCTCAAAGGAGAGAAACATCAGTGTTTTCTCCAGAGAGGTGGGAGTCTCCCTCTGCCACCACACTCAGACGACTTATACAATTCCTGTAAAACAAAAAGGGCATAATTCTATCGGACTAAGATGCCCTTATGATATTTTAGAAAATTAGGTACATAACCAGAAGTCTCCGAGAGGAGGAAGAGTGACGTAAGGGGTGCTGTAAGCTGTGAGGGAGATAGCATGACCTACATATCCAGACGACAAAGTTGGTGGAGTAAAAAACCTGCAAAAAAAAACAAAAAAAAAGTTGGTGGAGTAAAATAGAGCCGGATTAACATTCTTACCAAAAAAAAAAAAAATCAATCACGCGTGTCCGCCCCCGGTTTTTGCCAGGTGCAGGCCCCACGACTATTTGGCCCCAAGGTACATACGGACGAATATATTAAGGTTAAGTTTAACTGAGAGATTTAGAAAATAATGTTAAAGAAATGTGAAAATAACGTGAATTTATAATTATATTTATTTATAGTTGGAGTTAATATTAATTTATATTTATTGGATTAAGATTAAGTTATGATATTAATTTCTGGGACCTCTACTTGATAGTAATATTATATATATAAAATATAAAATGTATAAGATATGAGCGATGTATGATTTTAATGTGAATTTAATTAATATCAATTATAGTGGGTGACAGAGAAATCTGTATTAAAGTGATTAAAATTAAGTTAACAAATAATAAATTAAGTAATTCAGTAAATAAAGGATAATCTTCATTTTAAGGAGTAAATCTCGTAAGTAAATCAGACTTTAAGATTAAATTTTTAATTCACATTGTCGTCTCCATATCTTGCCTACTTATTTCCTCGATAACGCTTGATATTTGTTTGATATTTGTTGGTCATGTTTCGGCATCACTTTGGAGGATGTTTGTGTGGGCAACAGATCAAGCCTCTGCCTGCCTTTCCTGTCCATCTGCCAAGTTTGGACCTGTACATATAAAATAAGTAATGTAATTTGATCTGTTTTTTTCTTATTTGTAACACACTTATATTCATTGAATACCAATATAACTTAACTAACATCTGACTCACAGATAAAGCAAGCTCTCTTTCGATTCCTCCCTTGGATCAGTCGATAGGATTCAAGAGCTGGACTTGTTGCTAACATAGTAAAAATTGATCAAATTACGGATGCAACAAATGCATTGTCTCATGGGTTGATCCGTTCAACTTTACTCATATTATCCTTGGCTTGGACCAGGTATGTCGGCCCACGGATTAGCCTAGGGGTCTTTTTCACGGTTAGCCTGACCAATGACCCAACCTAGCCTGAAGGTTGAATAGGTCGTTCTGTATAATACAAGTAATTGTATATGGAACGAAAGGATAACTTAAATGGATATTTTATCTTTTATTAACAAATTTCACGATTTGCTGATTCAACTATAATACAATATCTTTCGTGCTATCACACAAAATATACTACAAAGTTAGCCCACAATGTTTCATTTCTTTTTATAAGCCCATCTACGCATCAAATCTAGTGCACAACATTCTTAAATGTCACTTATGGATGAACCTCTGATATAAAGTGTGACCGAGTATTTTTCTTTATTTGCTGATATTATTTCTTATCCAAGCTTAATTTGGAAGGCAAAAAATAAAAAAAATCTACTCGCATGCATTCATGCAAACACACATTCATTTCTATTCACACGTAAACATTAATGACATAATCATTATGCATTTTACATATATAAATCACGCTACATACCATCAAGAGAGATTTCCCACAAGTTTCCTTCCAAGTTCTTTTTCAAATTCCATTTCTTATCGGAAGAAGGCAAACATTTCAAACAGCATATGTGTTGTTCCAAACAACACATGTATTATTGATCCGATAATCAAGATTAAAACTTTGGAAAAGAACGTGAAAAAACCCTTGACTTTACCATTATTCTACCATCAAATGCTATAGCATTCATACATACTTGGTGTTTTGTTTCTACCATAGCATTATGCCGTATGACAATAGTGACGTGTACAACCGCATGTCACTACAACAACATAGGCCTTCACCCATGGTTAGAAACCAATAGCAAAGGCCATAAAACAAGGGCAACATGTTGTCGCAAGGACAGTATTGCTAATGACCTCTTGCCCACTGTTTTGCCCAAAACTGTGGGCCTTGCAACTTATGGCCAAGTGTCACCTATCACGTCGTTTGCCAACAATTAAAAATCACTGGCAAAGTCCATCTATGCCCACAGTTGGCACAGCAAAGTCCTTTTCTCCGTGAGCAATGACCTATGCCAACAATTATAAATTGCTGCTAAACATGTCACAATTTTAAAAAATCAACGACTACTTGACCAATGACAAGCAATGTCAACGGCTAAAAGCCATCAGTAAAGATATTTAAAAAGTACAAAAAATTATGGCACCTAAATTACATGGTAATCATCACATCTTAACACATTAAGGTTCACATTATTACAACCTTCTCGCATTAGAAATCCCAACACCCTACGTTCACTTTTTTGTTGACCTCATAGGCTAACAGTGATATTAGTTTCAAGGACATCAAAATTTTTAAATTGGAGGAAGATTGTAAGGTCATAAATGTCGATGTGTTAAAATATGCATAGAAAATTCCGTAATTCTAGTGACATTTCTTTTGTCCTATTCACTTTGAACTCCCTTACCCTCTTGGAAAAGAGGGAGCCAAGTTTATAGCCATCTTAAAAGAGAGAAAGAGAGTATGAAAGGAAGGTGAGGGGTTGGTAAAGGAAAAGGAAGGCAACGTATTATCAAAGATATCACCTTTGTAATAGTAAACATATTAAGTGAATTCTCACAAATCTTAGATGATTATTGATCATCAGAGACTCAAAAGAAATGATTCAGCATGTTTACTAATAGAAAGGAGATTCCTTAACCATTTAATACATTTCCTATCCCATCTCTAAAACCCTCATGTCGTCATCTCTCAATGACTTATCTAATTAATGCTTATATATAGAGTGGTACAAATGACAAGGAAAAGAGAAGTATTTCTTAAAGGAGATTTACTCCACCCAACCACACCATCAAAGTTAGCTCCCATCTTAGTTTGGGGTTAATTTCTAAAATGTGCTCTGAAATACTCATCTAAGCAATTAGTATGTTCCCCTTCCCATCTCTAATACCTTGATGTCATCTTCCTCAAACAACTTCTGCCATCAAGCTAGGGTTTCCTCCATCAGCCAGCTTGTCTGTCACGCCTTCCACAACTCTACCTTCGTCGCCATATAATTTGCCCGATGCTTCATCCAATACAATTGGAGGGAGCATAAGGTGAACCTAATGACTAGCAAGTTGGACTCGCAGAATGCATGACTGACAAGATCAATGATACAGGAAACCCTACCTAAAGATGATGATCAACAAGTCATGTAGTAAGGACAATGTGTATCAACTTGATCAACAAGACAATGAGCCCATTGATGGGGGATCTATCTAAAGATGGTGGTGAACATAAGTTTTGGTTGGAGGATTAGTCCCTCTTCAAACTACCTATTTGACTCGAAGATGTAGTTCGAATAGAGTGAATGCTCCATCAACCACTAGTTATGTCCATCTCCATCTCTAATACCTCAATGTCATGGTCCTTAAAGGACTTATGCTATATTTAGGTAGGGTTTCCTCCATTATGGAGTTCGTCCACCATGCATTCCATGAATCTAACTTCCTTGTCGTCGAATCAGCCCTACACTATGTCCAATACAACCATAGGGCGCGTAAGGTGAACTTGTTGATGAACAAATCAAACTGACAAGCTAATGGATATACGAAACTCTACATTATGAGATTGGTCGACAAGTTTTGTAGTAAGGATGACATGCACAATCTTGATGAATAGGAAGATGAGCTCAATGATGGGGAAACTTTCTAAAGATGGTAGTGAACATAAGTCTTAGTGGGAGGACTATCCACTCTCTTCAAACCACATCTTCAACTCAAAGATGTAATTCGAATGGAGTGAATACTCCACCAAGCACTAATTATGTTCAATACCATCTCTAATAACTCAATGCTCTCATTCGTAAATAACTTTCACCGTCTTTAGGTAGAGTTTCCTCCATCACAAAGCTCCTCCGCCATTCACTCCATAAATTCAACTTCAACGCCATTGAGTTGGCTTTATGTACCCCAAATAGAAATGGAGGGAGAATTAGGAGAACTCAATGATAAGCAAGTCAGACTCACTAGAGATATGACTAATGAGCTCAATGTTAAAGGAAACCCTATCTGAAGATGGTGGTTAGCAAGTCATGCAGTAAGAACAACATAAGCAACCTAATTAATAGATAGATGAGCTCGGTGAAGTCAAAAGCCCTACCTAAAGATGGTGGTCAACATAACTCTTGGTTGGATTATTTACCTAGTTTAGGCCATATTTTCAAGATAAACTTGAAGATATGGTCAGATGGAGTAAATACTCTACTTACCATTAATTATGTCTACCACCACCATGTCTAATTAGGGTTTCCTTCATCCTTTAACTTGCTTGTCATCCATTCTCCGACTCGATCTTCCTCGACATTGAATCCATCATCCATTCATTCTAATTATATTAAACGGAGCGATAGGTAGACTCAACAATGAGAAAACCTGAGTCGCGAAATGCACAGTGGATGAGTTGTCCCCAAGGATCATGGACAGGTCATGTAGTGACAGCATGCACTAACCTAACTATTAAATACCATTAAGCTAAAGTTGGTGGAAAGGTGCAGAAAGTCATATTAAGAAGTGTAGAACATTCATGACAGTGGAGATAAGCACTCTTGCTATGCTTGTCTAGCCAAGCACTACTACAAGGAAAACAAAATGCTATATAGTAAGAGATCTGGCGCTTCTAGCTTTTCTCGCACCAATGCTTGTCTAGTGTGACAACCTAGGTCTCACCAATTGGCTAAACTCAATATAACCCAAGTTGTTGGATACAAATTATCAACTAATCAAAGGATCGCAATCACCCAATATGTAATCATAAAGCATCAATAGACAAACAAGCGAATCATAAAGCATTAATTGAATGAAAGAATTAAATATTGACTACAATGACTAACATAGAACATAACAACAGGGACAAGAAGAGGCTCCAAGCGCAACCACCAATATCAGCCATCGGATTAAACCTGAGCCTGGAGTCTAAGGTCGACGTCAACAAAAGTTGAGTAGAGTAGTGCTAAAAAATAATAAAAAAAAAATAGAGCACAAGAGATGAGTACTATTTATATGTTAAACCATTTACCAAGTCTTTATTTACTAGCATTATGCACCAATTATTACATGTATTTACCCGTGACCATTACAATCTTGTCATTTCCAATCAATTCCTTGACACACAAGATGATCTCATTGAGCAAGAAGTACAACCAATATAAGACACCCTCTTGGTCAAGAGGATGACTCATATTCGCTCTGTAACTCAATCTATCACCCTGGGGTCATTGCGAGGAGAAATGGTGACTACGTCGTATAACTTAAACACATGCTTGCTAAATACGTTAATCTACGGAGAACCGTTCATCCACTTGCCAACTGAGTAAAGTACAAATCAACTTCAACTCTCAAACTATGCACCTAGCTATCCCAGTTGATTATTAAGCCTAACTATGAGTGGTAGAGAGGCCAGCAACTCCCTGACTAGCCCAACCAGCCTAAATCCAGACATGGTTGCAACCAACATCAGCAAGCAGCAGAATTGAACCAGTTATCCCACATGTATAAATCCCAGCAAGATCCGTCATTATCATTATTTACTATGCTGTTACCATATAAGTAGCTAAATTATTAGTGATCATGTCCTTGGTTTAATTTGTTTGTCTTAGGCCATGAACAACATGCATTAACACTAATCTTGTCAATTATAACTTATAAGTGATATCCACCTAATTAGGTGTTCTTTGATGCATTTATAAGTAATAATGAAATGCCTTCAAATCTAAATTGTAATGAGCCAATTACCAATTATGATTTAATGGGCAAAACAGGCCTAATTAGTTAACTACTTCGTGCTCATAGCATTAAATAATGTGAAATCTACTTTTATTAAGTGCGAATGGCCATAATAACTAACACCATTCGATTTGAGAAACATGAATTTAAGCACATGAACATTGCCAATTAATACTAAGAGTTTGGTTTATCACTAAATTATGAGTGTAGCATAATAGTGGCAATCATAATTGTTACGCACTTATATTCAAGTACCCATGTGAACACGATAGGCAACACCTCGTGAGGACTCCAAGACTCAGCAAAAGATGTCGAACATGTGTAGAACAAGAAAATACGCACAAAGTGATACCATCGCAAACCACTGAATAGGAGTAGGTATGACTACTCTATTAGCATTGTCAGGGGAACACAACAATTCCGATATACATGTAAGAGGCCTAAGGATGTAGATCAGGCATCCTCGTAGTCCATGCGCACTCTAAGTCGAGTTCTTAGGCTAAACACATCTCAAATCAAAGTCACATAAGAATAAGGAGACATTTTAGGATATTTCATGTAAGAACAACATCCAAATGTGATTTTTGAACTCACTAATGCACAATACTTGTTGAGAGGATTCCAACAAGTACTTATACTAAAAAAACTAACCTCATTGGATCCTCAAACCATCCAAATTGTGCAAGGAGGGCTTAAATCAAGTTGAAGCTATTTGAACCAATAGTTGGACCACTCCCATCACACCTGCACAAATGTCGATAAACTATTGGTTTGTCGCTTCCCCTCAGGATCATGCCTCACCTACGACCAGTCATTGAATGGGTGACAGGTGGCGTGCCCACTCGTGCCCTACGCAATGAGGTGGGAATCTCTTCCCCCCACCTATACTCCTTCATGCACCTACAGTGCCCCATTACTTGACATTAGACCCCTCCCAATGGCGCTGCCATTACATGTCAACGCTTGGGTGTTGCACTGTCGCCTTAGGTGTGGAAATTCCAAATGCACCCCCACCGACAATCTAATTCACGATTCCACCCTTCTTCTCCTCTTCTCTTCTTCTTCTTCTTCTTCTTCTTCGCTCTCTCTCTCTCTCTCTCTCTGGTTGTGTGTGACCCAAGGGCTCTTAATGATGCCTCAAACTCTATTTAGGGCCTTTTGTATGCCACTAATCCCAAGTTAGGATTAGGATTAACCCAAATTTGCCCAAAATACCCTTGAAACTTGGTTTATTTACACTTCTTACACGTTTAACTTGCTTTGAATATAACTTGAGTTGCATATCTCGGATTCCCGTGAAAAAGAAACCATTGGAAAGATTATAGTGAGACGAAGCTAATGTTATGAAATATGACACATTTTTACTAGGTTTGATTGAGGTTTGATCGAAAATACTAGTTTTTAATGTTTTACAAGGTACTCTAACCCAACCCAAACTTGATGGGTACCAATGGGTCTGACTTGACGCGAATGACTTCAAAATGACTCAAGAACCTAGATTTTGGAGCTTTGCATCTAGACAAGCATTGTTTTGAGAAAAACATGAAGCTTTAAAATGAGAGTGCTTCTCTTAACAACCAGAATATTCTCCACATTCCCCGTATGGCTTACTATGTCTCCCCATAGGCTTTAGCTTTGTGATATTTATACCCTACCTCCCAATTTCTACTACCTTGATGTCATCTCTCAATGAGTTGTCCGTTACCACCATCCTTAAGCTTGTCTAACATGCATTTCACACCTCCAATTTCATTGCCATCAAGTCATCCCTATGGTGACTCCATGATGATGAAATCATAGACATGAAACGCATGGTGGATGAGTGGTTACCAAGTATCATAAACAAGTTGTGTAGTGATGACAACATGCACCAACCTAACTATTAAATACCAATAAGCTAAAGTCGATGGAAAGGCATAAAAAGTCATAACGAGAATTATAGAACATTCATAGTAGTGAAGGTAAGCACTCTCGCTCTAGACCTTCTAGTTTTATTAGGAGATCTAGACACCATAGAGTAAGAGCCCCAAAGATTCTAATTTTCCCAATAATGGTGCCTTTCCAAACAAGCACTATTATAAGGAAAACAAGAAGCTAAAATGCAAGAGTGCCCCTTTTTGCAACCACGAATGGTTTATATGTTCCTATTATAACTTCCTATGGTAGCCCATCGACTCTAGTTTATTGATATTTTAAAATATCAGTAAGCCAAAGTCCATGGAAAGTTAGACGAAGTCATATTAGAAAGTGGAGTATGTTCATGGTTGTAAACATTAGCACTTTTGTAACGGATCTTCTTAATTCACCGCACACCAGTGGTTGTTTACAACCGCTCGTGCTACGAGAACGAGAAACTCCTAAGCTATAGCGCTTCTATTCCATCCACGAACATCCTCCGCATTCACAAAATGTCATCCTCTACCTTCCGTTAGAATTGAGATTAATGATATTTATACTCTAAAGGGACCTATTGATGGCAACTTCCTAGCGAAAGAGGGCCACTATACTTCGTTTGGGGAGCTAACTTATTCTAAGTATCATCCAGAGGAATTTGTTCATCATTTGATTAAGAAGAGACAATTAAGGGATAAGTATGGACAGATAGTTTAATATGACGTGGAGAGAGAAAGGAAATAAAGTCAGTGGAATAAGTTGGAGGGATAGGTAGGGACTTATTCTTTGATTTGACAATTTAAAAGAAGCAAATAAGAGTGTTCGGGAAAAGAGGGATATGGAGGAATAACTAGAGGAATAAAAAGAAGGTTATTCTAAATTTTAGTGGGATATTTTGATAAAAGAAAACTTGGAAAAGGAAGAGTTAACTCCTATTAGTGTTTACTTAGGAAAGAGGTTAATTCCTATAAAAAGGTCACGTGAGACCCCTTGTAAAAGGGTAATACGCCAAGTGTATAGATAGCAGCCCCTTAAAAGATGGATTTGCCTTAACTCATGCTATCCTCTTAATAGGAGTTGAAATAACCTCGGTGGTAACCAAGTCAACCCCCTTTTCATTGGTTAATTTATACCATAAATCATGCCTAACTAGGTGTCAAAATATAAATCATTTTAATATAAGTTTTTTTTTTTGTAAAAAGGAAACCACTTTAAACATCCTTTTAATAATTTAAAATATCAATGGTGGTGGTGAAACATTGATAACACCATACAACATTGACAACATGAAAGACATAAATAACATCGTCAACAACAAAAACATCGTCAATAGTATCACAAAAAAAAATCTACATGGTATTGGTGGGTATTCATACGAGAAGGATGAGGGGAGTTAGGTTTGTTGGTAGGAGGAGGTGGTTGGGTAAGGATGGGTCTTTTGAGAGATAGTGATGGGTGGGGAAGGGTGGGCCTATTGGTCATAGTGGTGTGGTGGTTGTCTAAGGTGGAGGAGATTGTCCTCCAAGCATAGTGAAGGTGGTTTGGAGTGTAGAGAGGACTTACTCGAAGGTGAAGGCGGTGGTGGTCAGAGGTGGAGCTGGTGACTGCAAGGTAGTAGAGGCGGTCGAAGTGTAGGGAGGAGGTGGTCAAAGGTGAATATAGTGGTGATCATGGTGGAGTCAGAGGTGGAGGTGATGGTTGATGGCATCACCATCATCCACTATATCTAATCTAATTTGACTATATACCAAGGTTAACTTCACCTAAGTAACACATTAAAAAGATATAACTCAATCAGGGCTGAAAAGAGATGAATCGATAAAAATAAGAGTTAATTCTGTAATTTTCATAAACAATTATAAATGCAAAGTGGTAACAGGTGAACTATGATTAATTAAAAGTCAATTGAGCTTAAATTTCCTAAAAGTAGGTTAATACTGAGTAATTTAAGATTTTCATTCAAATTGAGTGTTAATCCTTAATTAAAATGCATAATTTCAACCTCGCTTCAATTAAAATAGTTCTAATGGAAATAAATATAATATAAACCTTTTAAAAATAATTTAAAAGTATTTTATAAGGTTTAGCAAAGTCGATTTAACAATCAGAACTCGTTTTTGTAGGTTTCGGCCCTACGAAGAGGGGTGACGTAATAAATGCGGAAATAAAATATAAAGCAATCTCACAAAAATCAATCGCACAAGTACACAAAGATTTTTTAGGTGGAAACCCAAACCGGGTGAAAACCACCACCTAACCCTCTCGAGTTAGGATTTTCCGATCAATCTAGTTGATCAAATCCACTAACCGAATCACTTTAAAATGAGGGTGATTCAACCTCAGTACAACCACGCTACAAGTACGAGGGTAGCGTTCCTCAACCCCTTCTCTCCACGAGAAAGATTTTGTCCCACGAAGGAGACGGGAATTCGCAAAGCGAATACCCAACCAAAAGACAAAGATAAAATAAACAACAAGTCCTATAGAGCCAACAAAGAAATTAAGAACCTAGCTTCTATAGGAATAAGGAAACTCCCCTTTGCAAGGAGTGCGTCGAGTTGGTGACGCGGTGCGTGTGCCACGGGACGGCGCAACTTCGCTCTCGTAAACAACGGCGGGAGAGCAGGTGCGCGAAGCTTGATGCTCTCTAGAGAATGGAACTTAAGCTTGGAGAGCAAGATCTTTTCTGGACACAAAAGAGTGTGAAAGTGTGTAGCTAAGTGTATCCAAGTGTCTCTAAGTGTGTATTTGTGTTGCAAAGGTTCCCCTCTATTTATAGAGGCCTTAGGAAGGCTTTGGAAGGCTTAGGAAGGGTTCTATAGCCGTTGGGTGCAAAGCCCAAGAGAATCAGGTCGAAATCAGGACAATGATTACATTTGACAGGGTTATCAGACGTCCAATTCTTGCATCAGACGTCTGGAAGGCCACTTTAAGACGTCTGATTTCAAGGTCAGACGTCTGATTCTATGCAGGTTTCCTCCTGACTTGAATCAGATTTAAACAGGGTTTTTGCGCAAGTCCATCAGACGACATATAGGACGTCTGGCACTATGTCTGGACGTCTGGAAACCTACTTTTATTGTGGGAATGGATTTTCCAAACGTTGCAACGGCTAGAGAATCTCTGAGAAGAGATTTTGGGTCAGCCGAAGCAAAACGGTCATTTATCAGACATCTGGAAAGGCCTAAGGACGTCTGATAAGGCTCTAACGGTCATAACCTTGAGAGCCTGCTAAGCTAGCCAACGGTCCACTATCTGGACGTCTGGCAAGTCCATCAGACGTCTCCTAAGACGTCTGGTATAAGGTCTGGACGTCTGATTTCATCAGACAGAACTAACTATGTCCAGCCTAATAGATATCAGACGTCTGAAACAACAGTCAGACGTCTTAAAATACTTTATCAGACGTCTGATTTGGGAATTAGACGTCTGGAAAGTCTGTTTGAACCCTATATTGGTTTTCTATGTGTTCTACAGAAAACCTAAGTATCCTAGGGTTGTGTCGGTGTTCCTAGGACTACTGTTAGGGTACTTTGAGGCTCTTTAACATGAATTATCTAAGGAAATAAAGAGCAACAAAAGAAACGAAAAATACAACAAGTACAAAAGAAGGAAATCTATCCTATTCTTCATTTCCTTCCATCTTTAATATATCGCTCCTCGCGAATCTCTTCTGTTCTCCAGCAAGCTCCTCCAATCCATCCTGGATGCAAGCTCGAGTTCCGTCTAAACACGTCCACATTTGCAATTGACCTGAAATCTAGGACTCAAATTGCAAATGTTAAATAATACGTGTTTTGTTATCATCAAAACAAATGATTGTGGTGCTTTAGCACCAACAGTTTTGACCTAAAATAGAAACGTAGGTGGGTATGTGGTATATTTTTTGGTCAAAGTATAAATTGACCATACAAACGACATTATAATACAAAATTGAACTCACCATTAAATTTCTAAGACCTAAATTAGGATACCATAAAAATTTGGGTTCATTTGGACTTCATCTTGACCTAGTTTGCATTTTGACCCTCGAAAACCCAACTTCATGCGAAGACACCCCTTTCTTTCAAGTTTTCTTACAAATACCCCCTAACTTCATCATCTTCTTCACGCAATGGTCCCTTCTAGCAACAAGCCATGAACGACCTCCTTGTCGAGCTTCGAGCTTGATTTCTGACTAATCCAAACCCTCAGTTAGCCACAAGCTCTAAAGAGGAATTGGTCCTTGGTCAATCCCGCATCAAACGGAGGCGAGATCGTCGCGATTGACCATGTGTGGAGAGCGCAATCTGTGGTCAAATGACCCACGGTTTCACGAGCTTTGCGACATTCATTGCCACTCTTCTGCGTGCTTCTTCGCGCAACCCTCCCTCTATCTAAGTTCCTCATCTCCTAATGATAAATTTCGTGCTTATTTGGACGTGAAACACCTCATCCCTCTTCTTTCCTACGCACGCCATTAGAGCACCTCGGAGCTTCACTCAACCCCTTTGTCTGTTGCTCTTCCGCCTAAATTGGGAGAGGGTTTCTCTTCCCCACCCTCACACGAAGCTTCATGCAAAGTTTCAGAGCTTCTCATCCCCTCCTTCACTCCAATTCATTCTCGAATTCATCGCCAACAACCCACCACCACCGTTGGTATCCTCGCCTCCTTTCCTCCAATTTCTTTAAGGCTTTTCTTCACTACCTTCCTCTCTATCATCTACACACCTTGATTTGTTCATTCGATAACTCACCACCTCCACCCACCACCGCTGACAATGAGCTTCTTCGGAGCTCACCTCCCCACTCATGCACGCACACCCTCTCGCAATAACGAGAGGGCTTTGATTTGAGAAAGTCTCCCGAGTCTTTTGACACCAATTGGAGGTGTAAAGACCTCGTATTTTGATTATAGGGCCCCGCCGAGGAGGACACCGGTGCCGAGCTTCTCCATCTTCGGCATCCTCATTCATCGTCATCTTCACCGCGAATCGCCGATCAAACTCCCCCATCACCTCGGCAAGTAATAAGGCTCTTCCCCAAGCCCTTCACCATCCCCATCTACCGTGTGGATCCCATCTTCGGCAACCCTCGCCGGAGAAGAAGAGAACAGGTCTACTGGTAAGGACCTGAATGAAAGAAAAATAAATCCTCAGGGACCATTTCGTAAGGCCACAGGGACCTCTTTGCGACAATACAATGGCAACTTCAATAATCTTCCTAGATTTGGATCAAAAATTATTTCTAAGTAGTTTTTAATGCTATATTTTGCCAAACATTTTGTTGATGCTCATTTGTGCCTAAGTAGAGAAATAGTTGACGATTATTTATTTAATAATTTTTATTGGGCATTAGTCATAACATTTGTCGCATTTTATTTCATATA
Organism: Thalassia testudinum; assembly: GCA_037157565.1. NCBI lineage: Eukaryota > Viridiplantae > Streptophyta > Magnoliopsida > Alismatales > Hydrocharitaceae > Thalassia > Thalassia testudinum. The sequence continues at coordinate 36,655,568 of JAZHRO010000012.1, read as the reverse complement.
TTTAAATTACGTAGTAGAATGCGACTGTGAACTTGTTTAATTTTTAAAACTTGATTCTATATAATAAATTCACTTAAGTAATTTATGAATATTTCAAATAGTGATAGTTACACATTTTTTCTCTCTGCAAATGACCTTGGAATACTTTCATTTCGAGTTATATAAATTGTAAATGTTAATCTCGCTTTAATCAACTGTATTACGACATGTGTTTTTGAAAAATGATCGAAGTGAGTTAACATTTTTGCATCATTATTAGGGAGCAATGTGTAATTATCACTATTTTTGTGAATATTTTTCTTTTATTTTGAATTCTGACGCATCTGCCTTATTTTGGTTGTTATTTTTGCAAAATTGAACTAAACAATTGAGCATGGATATGGAGTTAAAAGAAGACAACCACTAGATGGGCAGGTCTCTTTCCTTTCTCCCTTAATCCCATCTTTCTTTGTATCGATAAAAAAAAGGGAAATTTTTTCTTAGGATTCAACCTTACCTTATTTTCTTAGCAATATCATTTGTGGCAAGAAAATTTCTATGAATTAATTGTGGTTAAGGAGATATATTTGTTTAAAGGACATCACCCAACATTTCCTATGCCCATAGGGAATTATATGAATCAACTGAACCCTTGGACTAACACGTTCTTGATTGAGCCCAAGGGTCAGTTAAATTGAATTAGATTGCATTTTAGAGCCAAATTAGGGTTGAATTTTAAGGCTTTTTAGTACACATTTGCAAAGACATAAAAGAAATAATTACCCACATTGTGTGCTACCTAAGCCCTAATTGAATTGATTTAAGAATTAAACCCTAAAATACAGGCTCTAAGATCACTTGAACCCTAAAAGTTGTGACTAAATAACCAGCTTGTAGAACTAAAATAGGGTGGTTTGGGTGAGTTAGCCCGGATTACATCCTAAACATTTGGCTAGGTTAGGTGAAGTTGGTTCACTTGGTGAACCAACCAACCTAGAAATTAGATCACAACATGAATCTAACTCTAAATCAAGTGATAATTCAGGGCACAAATAGGCTTAAAATTTGGTAAACTTAGGACCCAATTCACACGTATCCAGTCTACTTGGAACCATAGTGACAAGAAAGGTCGAGTGGGGGAAATCCTGTAACCCATGGGGATGCTCTACCATGTAGGAGTCTTCGAGAGACTCTCCCTTTCTGGCTGCCCAAATAATTCTCAGGCAGATGGATTTGTGATCTAGAGGCCATCTGCCTTGAACCAGCCTTAGCCATTCAAAAATTTTTGTGTGCCTTGATTGGGTCTGATTCATATCTGGTCCCTCATCTATTTCATTAGTGCATGTACGGGAGGAGGTCCTTAAGACTTCCTCTATTAGTTCATTCATGTCGGGGCTAGAACCCAGCTACCTTGTTTAGGTCCTCTTCTTAACCAGTTCTTATATCTTCTAACCCATCTACATCTGACCCGGGTTCTTCATCTTCCAATTCTGACTCGATGGAGAACTGTGGTCCAGAAGGAGAAGGGGGTGACATCCAGCACCTTCAGAACCACCTACAGACTGTCACAGATCTTATCAATGGACTAGTGAATCCCCGAGTACGCCCACAAATGTAGGATCGCTATAATCCCGCAGAAGTAGCTATAGAGCCCAGAGTGTGTATTCCGATTGGGGGACCTAAGACTAAGCTCAAGTCGAATATTATTAGCTTGATTCCCCATTTCCACAGGATGGGTTTTGAAGACCCATTTCCGTACATTCAGGAGTTGAAACATTTAGCTCAGACCCTTGGGCCAACTGTACAAAATCAAAACACTTTGCTCATGAAGATGTTCCCTTTCTCACTTAAAGAGAAAGCTGCCCACTGGTATCGGTCTTTGAATCGATCGATCAATACCTGGGATGAATTGTATGCCGAATTTTTGAGAAAATTCTTCCCAGTGAGGCGTACTGTAAAGACCCATTCTGTTCTAAGCCCTTTAAGACGTCCAGATTGTCGGTCAGACGTCTGAACCCCATCACAGACGTCTAGAAATTGAAAAATTTGTACATAGCTTCATGTCTGCACGCAGACTGCCTTTTTCCTTCTTCTCTCTCCCCACCTTCTCCCCCGCAGAACCCTAGAGAACCCTTATAAAACCCCTCTTCCCCTTCTTCTCTTCCCCACTTCACCCCAGCCACCTTTCTTCCTCCCTCTCCACGACAGCGAGAGGGGCGAGCGGGAGAGAGAGCACGAGAGCAAGCGACGAGGAGAGGCGGCGTGAGGAGGAGAGGAAGAGCTTGAGCTCACAAGCTCGTGGGACCTCGCCGGAGGACGCACGACCGAAGCAGCGTGTACGAGAGGAGGAGCGCATTGGGGGAGACGTCCCCGACACTTGCTGAAGCTGGAGCTGCAGGCGAGGAGGCGAGGTCGCGGCTGCGCGTGGCGTGGAGGAGCAAAAGTAGTTCTGGTTCTGGGATTTTCCCGGAATCAGACATCTGACGTGTCGTCTAGACGACAGGTTGGACGTCTAGTGACAACATCGGACGTCCAAAAGCAGTGTTCCACAAAGGTATGTTCCTTTTGTGGATACGGCCATGCAGGCCGCACCGCAACTACGATTTGGATGGCTAAAAGTGGTTGATTTGCCTGTCGCATGCAGAGACAGCTTCGGGAAGGCGCAGGGCACACCCTCCCACGTGTTTCGGATGTCTGGATAGCTTACCAGATGATCGGAAGCACTCCTAAATATCCGGAGGAGTGGTCGGACGTCTGGAGCTGGGTCCAGATGGTCAAGAAGAGGTTCTGGACGTCTGTGGTCGACGTAAAACCTAAGGTGAGACTCTAGTTACTTTTAAGACGTATGGACCTTGTGCCAGACGTCTGATTTAGGTCTGCAGCCCTATTTTTGACCCGTTTAGGGTCTGTTTGAGGTCCGCTTTACGCAAACAAAATATCAGTATTTTCCTTGTGAGTTCTTCTAAGTGTTAGAAAGCCTTATATACTGTTCTGAATGTTCCATTGTGGTATGTTCATTGGTATAGGACTTCAATCAGTTGCAAGTTCGGGGCTTGCTGAGGCACGTGAGCCTGCCGTTCAAGCCCCCAATACTCTCGGATTGTCTGGTAGAGTGGTTTCCCTTGTTTTAAATTATAAAACATGAATGCGTATGTGAAATTGGATAACTAGAAACCTAGGATGTGGCATGAATCCTAAGACGAGAAGTACTTGTACTGTTTGTATGCGTGTTGAGATTGCAGTCTTAAATAAATGAATAGAATTATAAACAACTGTCTGTTAATAAACAAAAGTTTCCTGTGAAACATGAAATGCCTATGCTAGTTAGACAGATACCTATGACATTTCTTATTGTATATGCAAATTGTGGAAATATGAGCTGCATGTGTAAAATCTGAGAATGGAAATATGAATGAGGAAACCTGGTATGGAATAACATGGGAAATACGAGCATGAACCCTATGGGGAATTAGGAGTAGAGCTCCTGTGGATAAATGGAATGAATCTGGAAATGTGAGTGGGAAGTGTGCTGGCCCTTGAGTACGTGGTACCAAGGAGAGCGACTGTCCCCTGTTTAGTGTAGAGCGGAGCTAGCCGCTCTTGGGTTGGGACCCAGGATTAGGATTGGCCACTCTACACCGACTTCTTTGGCTCTCGCGTACACTGTACCGGGGAGAGCTACTAGTGTAGGGAGAGAGCTAGCCACTCCACGGGACCCGGGGTTCAACTAGCCACCCTACACCGACTTGTTAGGCCCACTGGGCAAACCAGGGTAGTCAGACGAGGGTGCACGGACTGTGGAGGGGCGAGGCCCCTGTTTGGTTCTGAGGGGCTAGACCCTTGTTACTAAGAGGGCTAGGCCCTATACTGTTCCGTGTTGTACTTTGGGTGTACCCGTTAGCCGAATCGACTGACCACATGCTAGTGCGAGTTAGCTACCCGTGCGCTTATCGCGCATGCCGTAGTCACCACTACGTCTGTCCGTGACCTTGAGGTGGTTGACTGGGTGTAGGATCACCACAGGGGACTCTCCTGGCCAAGAGAGCACCATGTGTGGATATTCCACGATTAACCCCATATTTTGCCTGCAAATTACGTAACTGGGCATTAGTGAAATGAGTGCCACTATCGCTGATGATGGCCCTTAGAATCCTAAACCGGCTGAAGATCTTCTTCTTGACAAAATTGATGACCACCTTGTAGTCATTGGTTCGGGTAGGAATAGCCTCGATCCACTTGGACACGTAATCAACAGTGACAAGAATATACTGGAGTCCAAATGAAGGGAGGAATGGTCCCATGAAATCGATGCCCGAAACGTCGAAGATTTCGATGAGAAGAATCGGGTTTAGAAGTGTCATATCTCTCTTAGTTATGCTACCAAGTGCCTGGCATCGGGAACACAACCTTAAGAAATCCTGAGCATCCTTGAATAAAGATGGCCAAAAGAAGCCAAATTGTAAAATTTTTGCAACTGTCTTTTTCCCGGAGAAGTGTCCACTGATGAGAGCCTCATCATGAGCCATAACTAGCTCATTTTGACCTAATAAAGAGAATAAAAGCTCCTGCATAACCTAGAAGAGGGCTTAATTGAAGGAATAAGTGTTCTGAGAAGAAAATATGAAATAAAGGTTAAAACTGTAATTTTACCCTTACAGTACATAAATGGGATTTCTCAGAGACAAAGCATAGGTCAAATGGTCTAAATGAGATAAAAAGTGGGTTGAATCAGTCAGAAATGGGTTCATGTGCAATCCAGGAATTAAATGACATTTGGTAACCCTAAAACAGACCCGCTTAATTCAATAAGGATTCGGTCAGGATAAAAATCAAGTAAATCCTCTGAAATTCATGGAAAAATATCCTCTAGGGTTTAGAACATTCAAATTGGCCTTTGGAACCTAGTATGACCTAGAATAGGGTCCTAGCTCATCAATTAACCTAATTTGGGTTTTCACGCAAAATGTCCAGTCAAAAACGGTCAACCCTAAAATCCAACTTCATCATTGGATTCCTTAGGTCAAAATTAGGTTTTGGCCAAAATTTGGACCTAAGGGGAGTTCATCTTGACCTACTTTGCAATTTAGTACACCCAATCACATTTTGGTCCCTATCTTTTGAAAACCATCACATAAACCCCCATAGCTTTCTCGCCAATCTTACAATCAAGTCCTTCCTCCATTATTGGGGCCGAATCCTTCTCCGACGAGGTTGACATGGGGGATACGCTTAGATCCCTTAGAGATCTCCTCCCAGAATTGGAAGGGGGATTCTCTGAGGAATCCCCTTCCATCTAAGCCCGATCATGATCTCTGATTCCTGTCCAATATCTCGTGCGAATGCACGAGAGATTTGGATCCCAACCACCTTCCTTATCTGGAAAAGACGTCGGCGACAGAAGGCGTGCCCTCCACGCACCAGAAGCATGGCCAACACCTATAAATTAAACCCTAACTCCGGCCGAACCTCCTCAGCTTGACTTGGCCGGGATTCCACCTCAAATTCATCTCCTTCTCTGGCCAAGGTGTCCAGTGAGCCCCCCTCCTCTTCCTCTTCGCTCTGCCACAAAACCAGTAGCAGAGCCGTCCTCATCCTCCTCCGCGTCGCGCAACACCCGCGCGTGCTGCCTTAGCCCTATTGTCGCCGCCGTCTTCCTCCACTGGGCGCTTTCTTCTCCGGCGATAGCAGGTACTGCCGTCCGCCTCCTCGTCCCCTTCGTCCCTTTAGTTAGGTTAAAACTCTTCTTCTCTATCCCCTCTTTCATCTCCTTCATTTTATTTCATCAAAAACCCCTCAACCACCGCTGTTCACCTCCACCTTCCTCATCTCCGGCCACCCTCCGACGAGACGCTGCCATCGCTCTGCAGCCCCACATGCCTCTCCGACCATCACATAACCTCCGCCTCACCACACTGAGTATCCTCCACCCATCCACAGTCCCTCTACACCTACCCAACAGTCCCCCGAACACACCCATCCATCCGGCCACAGGGTGACCTAGGCATGCACGCCTAGGCCGCCCCACGGCCTGCCACCTAGTGTTTCACCTTCGCCGTAACACGGCGAAGGTCTCCCGGTGATCTGATTAAGCCGAGAGGCTCTTTTCGTGTCTGACAGATCTCAAGCTCCGACCGCCACTGACGGTAACTTGAAGAAGCTCCACACTTGCTCTAGGCCTCAGGACTGCAAGACTCCAGGTGCAGCTAACTCGTGGAAGCATTGCGAAGACATCTGATCCAGCGAGCAATGCCACAGAGCCTGCATTTGTGGGAATTAAAGGAAGGACTTCTGTAGGCGCGTGCGAGAAAAGGCAGCGACTATTAGTCCCACATCGTGAAGTCACAAACCGCTGGAGTGGTTTATAATGTTTTTGTGATATGGGTTCGTTGCCTCCGAATGCACTTGGGGTGAGGTCCCTCACCTATCTTCACAGCCTCGTCCGTGGCTTCATCACACGGATCTAGCGACCCGACCCAATACTTCCCTAAGCACTCCTCGTGCACCACCTTCACGTAGGTGCACCTGGACCCAAGAGCGAGATCCGACCCGTTTACCCGGCTCTGGGAGAGCGTCGTGAGAGTGGTTTACAAAGAGAGAGAGACGCGCGGGTGTGGGTAGATGGTTAGGTTTTTCTTTGCTGTGGTTGTGTAGGGAAAGAAGGAAGAAGTGAAGCCAACACTTAGCTGCTGCTAGCAAGGGAAATGAAGAAGAAGTAAGGAAGCCATTACAGAGGAAAAAGAGAAGGAAGAGGCGAAGGAAAAAGAGAAGAACAGAAGAAGAAGAGGAACTGAAGGCAAGATAGAAAAGAAGAAGAAACGCCAGGGGAAACAGAACTGAAGCAAAGGAAGCAGAGCCAAGGAAGAAGAAGACCCGTAGAGAGAAAGAACTACAGAAGAAAATAGGAAGAAAGAAGCAAGGCACTGCAGAGAAGAAGGAAGAAAATCAGAAGAAGAAGAATAAGAGAAGAGAAACCTATTTTTAAGATGTCTGATCAGACATCCAATTTCTTCTTTTCGCTACAATTAATTTTCAAACTCATGCATTTATATTTGAATTAAGTTTTGAGTAATTTAAGTGTTCAATTACATTCTTGAGATTAGTAATAAATTCCAAATTGCTCCCTGTGTTCGACCTCGGATATTTAGGTTTTCGAGTAACAAAACTTTTATTTGTTGACGACGCTTGATCACCTATACTACAACGTAATTAACTGTTAAAACACGATCGAATTTCGCGTCAACATTTTGGCGCCGTTGCCGGGGAGCAACGCACAATTTATCACTAGTCTCTACATTCTTTTTATCATATTGAACACTAACTTGCCCTACTTTGCTTTGTTGTGATCTTGCAGGTATTTCATAAGAAAATCCCACCTGCAAGTCAACCACTCCACGGCAGGTAATTTCTTTTCTTCCTTAAACTGTCCCCTAAGCTTTGAAAGACAAAAGCAAGAAATTAATTTAGGAATCAATTGCCTTCTTTCTATAGTAATCACCATTTTAAGGCAAATATTTCCTAATTTTGCGAAAATTTTTCAAATCTTCTTGAAGTTGGAGCGATTTTTTTTAGATTCTATCCCACAAATTCATGTGCCTAATAAAAATCACGCTTAATCTCGGCAGACAACACACTTCTTGCTTTTAAGTCCGAAGAGAATTCTTGTGAAAAAGAGGATTGGAAATAGGACCAAATTAGGGTTTCTACAGTAGGGTTTTGGAGTGCTAGTCACACATGCCTGTATAAAAGGAAATAAACCCTCCCACATCAGTGTGCTACCCAAGCCTGTGATTGAAGAGATCTTAACAAAACAAACCCTAAGAAAAAAAAGAAGCTCTAAAATCACTTGAATCTTAAAATCTTGGACCTAATAAACTGGGAGTCAAATCAGGGTGATCTCTAGGTGCCAAGCCTAGAATCATTCTTCCATCTATAGGACAGGTCAGGTAAAGTTGACCCCTTGGGTCAACCAACCTCTAAATTAGGTCACAACATCAACTATCTAAAGTTCAAGTGAGAACCCTAAAGCACCTTTGAAATAAAAGTAGTGAGCTTAAGAGGTCAAGGTCCCCATTCTGGTCTACTTGGAATCTCAGTGACAAGAAAGGTCAGGTGGGGGAAACCCTGTAACCTGTAGAGACGCTCTATCGTGTAGGGGACTTTGCGGGACTCTCCCTCTCTGGCTGGCCAGGTAATTCTCAGGTGGGCGATCTTCTAATTCAGGGGTACCATCCGCCCCGAACATCCATAGTCATCCAAACGTCTTTGGGTGTCTTGATTGGGTCAAAAACATCTCCAGTCCCTCATCTTTTCTCTTTAGAGTACACACACACATTTTCAGTGGGACTCGTTATTCAGATCTAATCGCTTCATAACTTGATTCTACATCTTGATTCAAACTCCGATTCTACATCATGATTCCACCACCTGATCCAAATATGCAGGCAAACCATTTAGGACTACCATTCAAGAAACCTGAATATCGGAGATCCATGAGAGATAGAATGATTGAGGATGCCATGAAATTCTATGAAAAAGAAGAAACCTCAACACCAGTAGGAAACATTCAGGTTGATGTCCCAACAACCACAACCTTTATCATAACTTGTGCCCAAGTACTATTGGCAGAAGCTACAAAAGGATCAACCCGTGACTTGCTCATCACTAGATACATTGAGATAGAAAAAATGCACAATCTTGAATACCTTCAATGTATGACAAATCCTCAACTTTGGAAGCAACACCAAGATAGTCTTAAAAAATGGGAGGTGATAATGAGATTAGTAAAACAAATTATTGACCAGAAGTACCCGTATATACCACAAATAGAGGATGAACTATCTTGGGACAACATTGATTACACCGCAAAATACGCCTGCAATAATGCCTTCTTGTGCTATTTCCTAGCATTACCTATGCATATTAGGATTCCATAGTTGCATTTTGTAAAAATACTTGCATTCATGCATTCAATTAAGAGAAGAAGAGAATGAAATAAAAGGCCTCACAAATTACGTTTTTCCTTAAGTGCACATTTACAAAATTCCCTTCTCTATTTTTATTTCCACTTGATTTCTATTTTTCCTACGGCTGCATGCAATTTTCTTCCTCACGCCATGCCAAGCCCATCCCTACAGCGCCCTCTCCCTGCCATGCCATTCCCTGCGGCTGCCATTCCATCCCATTCCCCACATGCAGCATGCAGTCATGCCTTCTCTTCTATATAAGGTCACGTCTTCTCTTCAGGGGCTGGTCACTGCAGCAGCGAAAAGAACCCACCAGCAGCTCCATCACCACCATCGTCCTTTCCTCCCTCTACCTCCATACGTCGACCCTCCTCCGAGGAGATACCCGGCGGGCAGGAGCTCACTATGGTGCACACCACCACAGTGAGACCACCACCGCCCAACTCTTCAAAGAGCCGGTGGGAGTGGTGGCTCTCTTTTTCGTTTTTCCATTCTCGCACCTTCCCGCCATTGGAGCCGCTTCAAGCTTAGCAGCTCAGCAGCAGCAGCAGCAGCTAAGCGGCGGCAGCAACAGCAGCAGCCCAGCAGCTTTCGCGAGCGTCTGCAGGGGCCACAGCCCCTCCGTGCGTGCCTGCAGGCCTTCCCCGCTTCCGCTTCTCCGCTCTGTCGCACGCCCTCCACACCCGCAATCGGCCGTTGCGCGCCCCTGCAACGGCCGGCCAAGCGCCTCCCCGCCCCCTGCCAGCCTCTACAAGCCTCCGCGCCCGCCTGCAGACACCTCGCCTCCTTCTCCGCATGCGCTGTCGCGAGCTCTCTACGCTCGCAGCCGGTCGACATAGACACCTCTCCTCCTCTGTGCGAATACGCGCCCGCGACCATCAGACGACGACCTTCACCTCCAGACAACCTAACTCCTTCACTCCAGGAGCAACGGCTGCGCTCTCTTCTCTCCTCTCTCTCTCTCTCTCACAACACTCACTCTCTCTTTACACCGACACACACACACTCCTACACCAACACTTACTCACACCCTCACACACATAAACACTATTATAAGCATATATATATATATATATATATATATATATATATATATATATATATACGTATACTTATATATAGTGATATATATATACATATATTGATATACATATATATATATATATATATATACATACATATATATACTTATATTTATACATATAGTAGTACCTATATACTTATGTATTAGTATACATACATACTTATATATATATATATATATATATATATATATATATATATATATATATATATAGATATATATATATATATATATCTAGATACATATACCTATATACCTATATGTATACATCCATCTAGTATTATATACATATATACATATATATATATATATATATATATACAACTATACATATATGTATCTATAACTATATATACATACATACATACATACATATATATATATATATATATATTTAGCTACATATATCTATATATACATATATTACTATATACTTATATATACATATATATATATACCTCTATATAGTTATATATACATACACATATATACATATCTATACATATACTTATATATATTTACATATATATATCTACATATATATATATACCTATATATTTATAACCATATATATATATACATCTAGATATATTTACATATATACATATATATATATATATATTTTCACATTATTTACCATACGGTGTATCGCGGGAATATCTGCACCAGTTGCTGATATTCCCTGATACACGCGTACAAAAAGCGTGGTTACATACATCATCCACCATCCATCCCACACTCCACGCAGCACCTAGTCCTGTTGGTTGCGTCTCTCTAGACGACGACCGACTCGACACCGTGCTACACTCCATCACCGCCTCCACCCCCACCCCTTTGTATATATAATATATACATATATATATACTATATTTACTTTATTTCTCTTTGCTTTCCTGATAGTAAAAAGAGAAAAAAAATATATATATAAAAGAGAAAAGATAATCTTTGACTTGCAGGTACCCCATCTTGCGAATAGCGAGATTCGTTTTGGAACTGATTTTGAGGGTGTGCCTCAAGGACAAAGATTACCAGAAAAAAATCTAAATAAGAAAAACACCAAAAACACAATAAACGAACGGAAGAGACTCGTTGTAGGAAAGGTGTAGAAACTCGACTTGTACCCCACTTCCCTGAGTTCGACCCTAGGCCTAAAAGTGACAAGATAAAATCAAATAGGCCAGGTTAAAAATTTTGTAAAGAGATGGTTAGGTCCGATTTAGGTTAACCACTATACACATTTTAATGATAAAATCACCATATTAACAACCTATCCGGTCCGACCATACAAACATCGAGGATCAATCTGATCTCGGGTTTGAGGCACAAAATGGTTGTGGATTCCCAACCCAGATAGAATACAATGTGCCTAATATTGAAGAAGGTTGGGAAGCTCTAAATGCAGGAAAACACACTGTTGAGCCTACTCTAGACAATGAACCATCAGGCTTAGAATCACAAAACTCCTGCAATAATGAAAGTAGAACTGAACCTCTCGAGGGTGTAAAGTCCATCCATTATTCTGATAAGGTGACCCTCGAAGGTTATTTGGACCTAGATTTTAGTGATTCAACCCACATCCTAAGCCCAGAATCTAGATCTGAAACCTATTTTGAAGATTTCAGGGCCCCATATGAGGAAGATCCATCTTTCAATAAAGAATGTGATTTTGGGCCTCTATTTGATGAATATCCCTCGCCAACATCCTCAGAGGAACTAATCGATTTTTCGGAAGTCATGCCAATCTACGATACAGAAACCAAGGAGTTGGATGAGTGGGGTTTCAAATGGGTCTGCCCTACTAGCTTAGAACCTGAGCCTCTACCAAATAAGGACACCTTTTTAAGCTCAGAATTAACATTTAGGCTAGACCCCAGTTAGGCTGCTAAATATGAATTACTCTATGGTGGAACTCATGATATTGAATCTCATTCAGATTTTGATTTTCGCAAACTCTCCGACGATTTTGAATCTGACCATAACATCGGAGAAAATCTACTTCCTGATTATAACAAGCCAATTCTCTTTGAAGCCACCTGCTCCACATATACAGAATCATTCAAAACACATTTTCTACCCCGACCCGCAACCGGACTCAATTTCTATTCCAATTCACCTCTCATTGAGCCATTTACAGATGATTCAACACCATATCTATTCCGGGTATGGGGCATTGATCAGACCGAAAAGTAGGAGCCAACATTCTTTGATCACCCCTGTAGGGATTCCACACCTTACATTGATTATTTTTTGAAACCCTACTCTGACTAGGCTGATTCGACTCAGCCTAAGCCCGAGTTTTCACTTCCATATCCATCTGAACTTCATTGCATATGGCGGGTTCTGCATCTATTTATCTACATCTATCAACCCACCAGACTCATTGGGTTTAGGCTGCATCATCAGCCTACTGATCTTAACAAGCACCTGGTTGGACCAACTAGGTTCTTAATCAAGGTGCTTGTTTTACAAAATTTTGCTGATTTGACCACTCCCTCGCCACCCCATTTTCCGCTCTGCTGAAGGCATTAAATTTAGCGCTTAACGAGAGGCAACCCGTCATCCCAAAAATAGAGACCCATCTGATTATCCATCTGTACTCCACGTCCATTGCACCTTGAGTTCAGCCTTAGACAGTTGATCCCACCTCTGGTACATGTACCAGAGCTTGAAATCGTCCGCATCAGTCAATTCCGACTCGTTCACCCACCCAATGTATCTTGTTCTAAGTCCCTAACCTCAACACTATTTCACACCCTCCGTTTACAATGAGAACATTGCAAAACTTAGGCATGGGGGGGTGATAAAGTGCATACATACAGAACCAAGAAAAAAATTAGAAGGATTCTCACACAAAAAAAATTCACGTATGTCAAAAGCACAAAAATTGAAAAATTATGAAAAAGAACAAAATAATGGGGGAGGGAGGAAATTTTGTGAGCCACATAATCATAAGGAGGAGAAAAAGAGCAAAAAAATGACAAAAATGAGCACAAAATGAAAAAGAAAAAGAAATAGTCATTAGTAAAAGATTAAGGAATTAACTGAAGTTCTAGACCAGATCAAGAAAAGAAATAAAAGAAAAGTGCTAAGGAGACATAATAAAAGATTAGCGGGAACGCTGATCTTAGGCCTCTTGGGCTAGGTTCTTTAGCTTAAAAATTCACGTATCCGCTAAAATCTGGATAATCCTCAAGAGGTTGGGGAAAATGCGAAGCTTAAGTATTAGGTCTAAGGCTTAGGAAGTATTCGGCCTCGTTAACTGACCTTCGATTTGCAGGATTCGGTAACCTAAGCACCCCAAATTCACACACAGTCTGGTTGAGTGCGCATAAATATCCAAATCACGCAAAAGCATTTAATGTTCTAAAAAAGTCACCTAGATTAGGAGCGGCCGATCCACACAAGTTGATTTGGACGAGTTCCCGGTGCAGAGAGGTGGGAAAGTCCCCTCGAAGATGCGTAACAACATATCATCTCCTCGATGCTTGTCTCTTAGGATATTTAAATATCCTACTAGGGGCATGTAAGCACTCTGCTGGTTCAGATATCATGAGCGGCATTATCACGAAATGTCGATCGTCAGGGTCTGAATTCGGCCACGGAACGCCATGGGTGGGATTATCTCAAAATCTCGAAAGCCAGGGTTCTGGGGGTTGCCATGGGCGGTGCTATCTCGAAGCATCGATAGCCAGGAACCCTTGAGAATTGATGATGGGGACTAGGAATCCGATACAGATCGTGTTGAGAAGCTAATCCGAAGCTAGGAATAAAAAGAAAAGAGAAAGAAAGCTCTCCAAACAAATAAATCTTCTGTCTCTCTCTTACAAAAATGCACTGCAAACTGAACCTAGGCTAAAAATGTCTCAAGCACGGGTGCTTTAACCGGGGAGTCAAATAAACCCAAGGTTAGTTTCTGTGGGCCTTAAAAACCTTTGCAGAGGACTGAGGCTAAAGCGGAATAGGTCCAGATTTTGGTTGGTACTTGAGTACCTCTAGGCCTATTGTCGGCATTCTGACCTAATCACAAAAGAAAAAGAGAAGCACTTATCATAATTGATGACAGAGGTTAAAACCTTGAAATTTTGCTAAGGGACTAGCAAAAGCTAGGCATGGGGTATGATGAGAGCCTCATCATGAGCCATAACTAGCTAATTTTGACCTAATAAAGAGAATAAAAGCTCCTGCATAACCTAGAAGAAGGCTTAATTGAAGGAATAAGTGTTCTGAGAAGAAAACATGAAATGAAGGTTAAAACTGTAATTTTACCATTGCAGTACATAAACAGGATTTCTTAGAGATAGAGCATAGGTCAAATGGTCTAAATGAGATAAAAAGTGGGTTGAATCAATCAGAAATGGGTTCATGTGCAATCTAGGAATTAAATGACATTTAGTAATCCTAAAACAGACCCACTTAATTCAACAAGGTTTCGATCAGGCTAAAAATCAAGTAAATCCTCTAAAATTCATGGAAAAATATCCTCTAGGGTTTATAACATTCAAATTGGCCTTTGGAACCTAGTTTGACCTAGAATAGGGTCCTAGCTCATCAATTAACCTAATTTGGGTTTTCACGCAAAATGTCCAATCAAACATGGTCAAACCTAAAATCCAACTTCACCATTGGATTCCTTAGGTCCAAATTAGGTTTGTGCCAAAATTTGGACCTAAGGGGAGGTCATCTTGACCTACTTTGCAATTTAGTACACCCAATCACATTTTGGTCCCTATCTTTTGAAAACCATCACATAAACCCCCCTAACTTTCTCGCCAATCTTACAATCAAGTCCTTCCACCATTATTGGGGTAGAATCCTTCTCCGGAGAGGTTGACTGTAACGACCCGATTCCCGAGTCCCTACGAGACACGAGAACCGGACAGACTCGACTAAACCCAAGACCTGGTCGTCCAACGAGGAAGTAACCAAAAGAGCAGTAAAATAAACCACATTCAACATGAATATAACTAACAGTAAGAAAATACAGCAGTAAGGAAAGAAACCACTACAGTATGTACCACCACAACAGTAGAACAACATTCATAACCTAATATGAACTGCAGGTAAAGAAAAGTACAGCGGAAACAAGAACTACTCACTACAGTGGAACCAAAAAGAGGTACAAGAGAAGAGTGGTAACTCTATTGGACCCTACTCGGCCCAGCGTCCTCTGCAGCCGCTGACCCTGGCTGCTCAATACCTGGTCCTGAAAGGTAACGAGTGTAACACGTCAGCAAAACGCTGAGTACTGAGTAGAGTGGCAGCTAAACTAAAGAAACAGTAAAGTGTACAGTAGCTGTTTTAATTTTCTTTCTTCCTTTATTTATGTCTTTCTATTGTTTCACAATTTATCTATTTCTCAGATCCTTCACTTGATCTCGAATGCTCCTCGTGGGAACGATCTTGATTGCAGTCTTTTCCGAACATTAGAAGAAGCACGTGGTGCTCTCCTGGCCGGGAGAGTCCCCCATGGTGATATTACTCTCAGTCAACCACCCCAAGGTCACTGACAGACGTAACGATGACTACGGCACGCGCGGTAAACGCACGGGTAGCTAACCCGCACTGGCACGCGGTCAGTCATTTCCGTTAACGGGTGCGCCCAAAGCACAGCACGGAACCAGTACAGGGCAGAGCCCTCTCAGTAATAGGGGTCCAACCCCTCCACAGTAACCAAACAGGGGCCTTGCCCTTCCACAGTCCGCGCACCCTCTCCTGACTACCCTAGTTTGCCCCAGTGGGCCTAACAAGTCGGTGTAGGAGGCTAGCAGAACCCCGAGGCCCGTGGGGTAGCTAGTACCTCCCTACACTAGTATCTCTCCTTGGTACAACGTACACGAGGGCCAGCAAGTCGGTACAAAGTGGCCAGTCCTAACCCCGGGTCCCTGGGGCGGCTAGCTCCGCTCTGCACTAAACAGGGGGACAGTCGCTCTCCTTGGTACTCCGTACTCAAGGGCCAGCTCACTTCCCCAATTCTATTCCATTCACTTTCCAGGAGTTCTACTCCTAATTTCCCGTAGGGTTCCAGCTCTTTAACTCAGCGCATTCCGGTTTCACCTTTCCAGTTTCATGTTCATACATCCCATATTCTTACTCATGTTCATTTATTCATAACAGGCAGCTGTTTAAACAAATTTACAGGCAGCTATTATTTCTTTTCCACATTTTCAAGACTACAGTGTTCACATATTCCACTAGTTTTCCCATCCTAGGATTCATGTCATACCCTAGGATCCATCATACAATCTAGTTTTCCAGTCCTAAGATTTATGCAACACCCTAGGATCTATCATTCAATCTCGTTTCTTGTTACTAGGATTCATGCAATGTCCTACGTTCTATTTATGGTTTCATAATTTAACAGATTATACTTAAAGCCACTCTACCGGTTACAACAGGCGAACTGGGGGCGTGGTCGGGAATCCCGCGTGCCTCCGCAACCCCCGAGACTGCAACGGAACGGGATCCTATCACAAGGATCAAACACAAGGAATTTCTCAAAATAGTATACAGCTACTGTAGACGGGTATAGGATGTAATTCCAAAAAGAATGCAACTCGAAACGTGGAAAACGGAACTCGAACGGGCCCTAAACGGGTCGAAAACGACGAAACAGTGCAAAATCAGACGTCTGGAACTTATTCCAGACGTCTTAAAAAGTGGATCAGGGGTTACCTTGCTCTGTGCGGTCTCTCAAACGTCCAGAAGCCTGCGGGGGCATCTGGACTAGTTCCCAGACGTCCGATGGTCACCCCGGACGTCAGGAAGTCTCTCCAGTCGTCTGGCACTGCAGCCAGACGTTTAATTCGCGTTGGATGCGAATCTCAGAACCTGCGCGTACCCATCTCTCTCTCTCAGTATGGTCAGTCGAAGAAAAGGAAGAAGATGAAAATAACTCACCTTTCAGACGTTGGGACAGTCTTCCAGACGTTGTGCCCGTCGTCTGGCTATCAGCCCAGACGTCTGATTCTGGAAAAGTTTCCAGAACCAGGGCGCAACTCACCCTCCGCTCGCGATGCCCGGCCGCACCGCGTCTCGTCCGCCTACTGCTCGAGCTGCAGCAGTCCTCCCACATCGCTCCGCGCCCGCTGCGCCCCCGCCGGCCGGCTCCTGCTGCCCCGGCAGGCTCGAGCCCTCACAGCCAACTCCTCCCCCGCGCAGCACCTCCTCTCGCACCCGTCGCGGCTGTCGCCGCCGCTCACTCGCACTCGCTTTCGCGCACCGACTGGAAGGAGAAGAGGAAGGGGGCGGAGGTGACAGGAGTGAGGAGGAGGGCATGGCCTTTTAAGGCCACGCGAGGAGGAGAGAGAGAGCGCGACAGAGGGCGCAGGAGGAAGAGGGAAAAAGAGAGAGAGGGAATTTTCGCAGGTCTGCGCGCTCAGGCGCGCAGACGAAACACACGTGCCGAATAACTGATTCCCAGACATCTGGAAGTGGTTCCAGACGTCTGGTTCGACGTCTGGGCCACCTCCTAGACGTCTTAAAAGACGTCTGAAGTGGCTCATTCATAACATTGACTGGGGGATACGCTCAGATCCCTTAGAGATCTCCTCCCAGAATTGGAAGGGGGATTCTCTGAGGAATCCCCTTCCATCTAAGCCCGATCATGATCTCTGATTCCTGTCCAATCTCTCGTGCGAACACACTAGAGATTTGGATCCCAACCACCTTCCTTCTCCAGCAAAGACATCGGTGACAGAAGGCGTCCCTTCCACGCACCAGAAGCACGGCCAATACCTATAAATTAAACCCTAACTCCAGCCGAACCTCCTCAGCTTGACCTGGCCGGGATTCCACCTCAAATTCATCTCCTTCTTCTTCGGCCAAGGTGTCCAGTGAGCTCCGGCGAGCCCCCATCCTCTTCCTCTTCGCTCTGCCACAAAACCAGTAGCAGAGCTGTCCTCCTCATCCTCCTCCGCGTCGCGCAACACCCGCACGCGCTGCCCTAGCCCCGTCGTCACCGCCGTCTTCCTCCACTAGGCGCTTTCTTCTCCGGCGACAGTAAGTACTGCCGTCCGCCTCCTCGTCCCCTTCGTCCCTTTAGTTAGGTTAAAACTCTTCTTCTCTATCCCTTCTTTCATCTCCTTCATTTTATTTCATCAAAAACCCCTCGACCACCGCTGTTCACCTCCACCTTCCTCATCTCCGGCCACCCTCCGATGAGACGCTCCCATTGCTCCGCAGCCCCACATGCCTCGTCGACCATCACATAACCTCCGCCTCACCTCACTGAGTATCCTCCACCTATCCACAGTCCCTCTACACCTACCCAACAGTCCCCCAAACACACCCATCCATCCGGCCACAGGGCGACCTAGGCAAGCACGCCTAGGCCACCCCGCGGCCTGCCACCTACCGGTGATCTGATTACGGCGAAGGTCTCCCGGTGATCTGATTAAGTCGAGAGGCTCTTTTCGTGTCTGACAGATCTCAAGCTCCGGCCGCCATTGACGGTAACTTGAAGAAGCTCCACACTTGCTCCAGGCCTCAGGGCTGAAGACTCCAGGTGCAGCTAACTCGTGGAAGCATTGCGAAGACATCTGATCCAGCGAGCAATGCCACAGAGCCTGCATTTGTGGGAATTAAAGGAAGGACTTCTGCGGGCACGCGCAAGAAAAGGCAGCGACTTTTAGTCCCACATCGTGAAGTCACAAACCGCTGGAGTGGTTTATAATGTTTTTGCGATATGGGTTCGTTGCCTTCGAACGCACTTGGGGTGAGATCCCTCACCTATCTTCACAGCCTCGTCCATGGCTTCATCACAAGGATTTGGCGACCCGACCCAATACTTCTGTGAGCACTCCTCGTGCACCACCTTCACGCAGGTGCACCTGGACCCGGGCGCAAGATCCGACCCGTTTACCCGGCTTTGGGAGAGCGTCATGAGAGTGGTTTACAGAGAGAGAGAGACGTGCGGGTGTGGGTAGAGGGTTAGGTTTTGCTTTGCTGTGGTTGTGTAGGGAAAGAAGGAAGAAGTGAAGCCAACACTAGCCGCTGCTAGCAAGGGAAATGAAGCAGAAGTAAGGAAGCCATTGTAGAGGAAAAAGAGAAGGAAGAGGCTTAGGAAAAAGAGAAGAATAGAAGAAGAAGAAGAGGAACTGAAGGCAAGACAGAAAATAAGAAGAAACGCCAAGGGAAACAGAACTGAAGCAAAGGAAGCAGAGCCAAGGAAGAAGAAGAAGACTCGTAGAGAGAAAGTAACTACAGAAGAAAATAGGAAGAAAGAAGCAAGGCACTGCAGAGAAGAAGGAAGAAAATCAGAAGAAGAAGAATAAGAGAAGAGAAACCTATTTTTAAGACGTCTGATCAGACGTCCAATTTCTTCTTTTCGCTACAATTAATTTTCAAACTCATGCATTTATATTTGAATTAAGTTTTGAGTAATTTAAGTGTTCAATTACATTCTTGAGATTAGTAATAAATTCCAAATTGCTCCTTATGTTCGACCTCGGATACTTAGGTTTTCAAGTAATAAAACTTTTATTTGCTGACGACGCTTGATCACCTATACTACGACGTAATTAACTGTTAAAACACGATCGAGTTTCACGTCAACATCCACCACACGCAGATGCATGGCAGAACTCGAGTATACTCCTGAATTCGTTCTTCGGAATGCATCGACGAATAATCTGATTAGAGCTGATTTGGTACAGTTTAGGGTCCTCCCAGAAGTAATATTTGGCCTTGGATTTGAGTCTATCCCGTTGTTGCTTGGTCCAATCCTGGGGGATTTGACCAACGGCCAAATAATTAACGATATCAGCAAACCATGGGGTTTGGACACCAGAAACTGTAAGGATAGTCTTGTCCGGAAAAGTATCCGTAATTGAAATGTTTGGACGAAAAGAATCACTCAGAAGTCTTAACAGATGATTCGCCACCACATTCTGTACCCCAGATTTATCCTTGATTTCAGGATCAAATTCTTGAAGCAGAAGAATCCATCGAATAAGTCGGGGTTTGGCATCCTTTTTGGCTAAGAGATGTCTCTAGGTCGAGTGGTCGGTATAAATTATGACATGAGGCCCTAAGAGATAAGCCTTGAATTTCTCCAAAGCAAATACTACAGCTAGTAATTCCTTCTCAATTGATGAGAACCTAATCATGAACCCTAACAAGCACAATCCAACCCAGATATGTGAGAAAAAGCTCCTACTTGACCCAAAGAAAGGCATAACTCAAAGAATTCTGAGTTTAAGAATAAAATAAATCATAAGGGGTAAAACTGCAATTTCACCAATGCAGTTTGCAAATAGGGTAATTAAGGGTCCAAACACAGGTCAAACAAGCCTAATAAGAAAGAAAGTGGGATGATCTGTAGCAACTTCTAGGAATTAAATGACATTCTGTAACCCTAAAACAAATCCACTTCAATTCACGAGGTTCAAGGTAGGATAAAAATCAACTAAACCCTTTAAAATTCATAGAGAAATATTCTCTAGGGTTTAGAATCTTCAATTTGGCCTTAGAAACCTATTTTGACCTAAAAAGAAAACCATGCCCAATTAATAACTTAATTTGGGTTTTTGTGTAAATTGGCTGATCAAACATGGTCCAACCTAGAATTAAAATTCACCATTAAAATCCTTAGGTTCAAATAGGTCTTGTATAAAAACTTGAGCCTAAGAAGAGACCTCCTTGACCGACTTTACAATTTGGTCCTCTTCATTTACTTTTTGACCCTTATCTTTTGAAACCCTCGCATTTAGGCCCCCAACTTTTCATCGTTCTTTGCAGAACAGTCCTCCCTACAAACTCTGCGCAGCGCCATACTCCGGCGACCTTGCGCGGAGCATGGCGCCGCGCAGAGCAGGGTTACCGTCCTGTAAAGTAGAAGCGGGGTTCCCTACGACGTCCTCCGTCACAGGGACCTACCCATGTCCTCTGCCGACCACCATACCTTCCGTGCGAATGCGCGGAAGGTATGGGTGTCATCTCCTGGCTTACTCCAGCGAGGCTGGCACGACGCCAGCTCGCCCCTCCCTCTGCGCCAACCCCTTTATAAGGAGCGGCACACCCTGCCGACTCCGATAAGCTTCCTTTGACGGAGAATCCCCCCCTCTTCATCTCTTCCTCCTCCGGTCAGAGAGCCCGAAGCTTCCGACGAACTACTCCTCTTCCTCCTGTTCTCTTTGCTGCCTTACCTGCAGTAGGGTTTGCCTTGCTTCATCGTCCGCGTCGGGCTGTACCCGTTGGCGCCCTCCGCCTGCTTCCTCGTCGCCGAAACCCTCCACCAGGGCATCTTTGTCTCCAGCTCCAGCAGATACGAGCCGGCTGCTCTGCCCTCCCCCTTCGTTGAATACTTAGGTAGATAGCTCCCTCTCTATTTCCCTTGCATTTCCCTCCTTTTAAACTGCCCTTTCGACCACCCGACCGCCACTGTCTAGACCATCCTCTCCACCTCCGATCACCCCCTCCAGCGAGACCATCTCACGACCACAGACACTCCCGCACCTCGCTGACCACCGCACAAGCTCCCTCACACTCCACTCTATCGATTCCCCATCTCCATTCACTGCCAAACGCCACTCGACCACCCCCCGAACAAACCCACCTCTCCGACCACAGTTTGACCTAGGTCAGCCTCTTCACGCACTCCCGCACCCCGCCGACCACCGCACAAGCTTCGCCTCACTCTGACGAAGCTTCCTACGTATTCTGACTGGGCCGAGAGGCCGTTTTTGTGATTTTAGGTGCGCGCCCCTCGCCGCCATTGCCGACTAGCTGCAGCAGCTTCACCTGCAGCTGCAGGCGCCCTCCAGCCCAGGTGCGCGTCCCAGATCGCGCGGGTTGTCTCTGCAAAGGCACCAGGTCTGCAGCTGGGGCGAAGACCTCGCGGGCTGCTGCAATTGGCCGCAGGTAGCTCGCCTGCGGGCGCCAATTTGGGAGGTGGGACTTTAGTCCCACCTCGAAAGTGCGTGGCCAAGCCCCCGCACTTAAATTGAAAACGTGCCTAAGGCTAATCGCCTTCGAACACAAGGTCAGGTCCCTCTCCTACATGCTGCGTGCCACGCACCCGCTCTCCCTCGCCTGCGCTCACGCCCCGCGGCTCTGGGCAAGATTCGATTACCCAAACCGCGCACTCCTCGCCCACCACCGCACGCCGGTGGGCCTGGTCCCAGGCGCGATACCCGCACTCGATTACCCGGCTCTAGAAGAGCAGTCCTAAGAGAGAAATCTGAGAAAGAGAGAGATGTGGGGAAGGGTAGGGGTAGGTTTTTCTCTAACCCTTGTGTGAGCGTGCAGGAATAGAAGAAGAAGAAGGCAGGAAGGAAAAGAAGAAGGGAAGCGGCCAAAGCCTTAGCCTCTTAGGGCAGCTGAAGAAGAAGTGAAGGAGAGAAACAGAAGAAGAAGAAGAAGAAGAAAGGAAGAAGAAAAGAACTGTAGCAAAGCCACAGATAAGTCGTCTGAACATAGTATCAGACATCAGAATCCCCACAGCAGCAAAAGCAAGGAAGGAAAAGAAAGAAAGAAAAAGAAGAGGAAGATCACCACTGCCGCAGAGAAGAAAAAGAGAAAAGAGAAGACAAGAACAGAAGAAGCAAGCAAGAAGAAAAGACTCTGCAGAAGAAAGAAGAAAGAAAGAAAGAAAAGAAGAGAGAAGAAGAAGAAGCCAAGAGAACTCTAGGCCTCTCCCTCTCTCCCTCTCTTATTTTTGTAACCTAATTGAGAACTTTTTACTTCTAGAATTCTAGTTGCTCCCTGAGTTCGACCTCAGGAAAACTTTGTATTCCAAATAAAAATTTATAGTAATCCGGTAGCTGTCTTGTTACATACTATAACGACTGTACTTAAACTATAATAAACGTAAACACGAACAATCTACCGGTTACTATTTCTGGCGCCGTTGTCGGGGAGCAACGGCTATTCTAGAAGCTATAAAGTCTCTATTTGTGAGTTTCTAATAATCTCTTTCTTTTGTGTGCAGGTATAGGAAAATCAAGAAGTAGCCACACAACAACCACTCCAAGGACAGGTAATTTCTATCCTCTCACTATTAACCCCTAAATTCTAAAGAGGAAGAAAAAGAAAAAAATAAACAATATAGGTATAACCTACCTTTCATACCTAGTAATAGCTGCATGTTTCCAAACCACTATTCCTACACACATTAGTAAGGGTATTTAAGGGCTAGCACCTTCTTGCCTGAGCCCTAGTTACCCAACAAGGAGTTAACTGGACCAAGTAGAGCCAACATAGGATTTAACATTAGGGTTTTAGAGACACACTCCTTAATCAGGAATTGAGAAAATCCAAAAAAGTGTGCCTAAGCTATTGATTGAAAATACCTATCCAGAAAAATCCTAAGCAATTGGCTCTCTAAAAACACTTGAACCCTAAAAGACAAGACCTAATAAGTTCTCAAAGGAATTAATAGGTGAAGTTGACCCCTTGGGTCAACCAACCTTCAACTTAGGTCACTCTTTGCACTTAAAAAGCTAAAAGTTCAAGTGAAAACCCAAGCACCTTGATCTTAAATTAAAAGTGGTAGACTTAAGAGGTCAAGATCCCCATTCTGGTCTACCTAGAATCTCAGTGACAAGAGAGGTCAGGTGGGGGAAACCCTGTAAACCGTGGGGACGCTCTACCGTGTAGGGGTCTTCGCGGGACTTACCCTCTCTGGCTGCCCAGGTAATTCTCAGGTGGACGATCTTTTGATTAAGGGGTCCATCTGCCCCGAACCTCTATAGTCACCCAACATTTTGGGTGTCTTGATTGGGTCCAGCACCTGCTAAACTCATCTCTTCCAACAGTGTATGTTTGGTAGGAGGTCCTTGAAACCTCCTTTAGAAATTCACTCTCCTCGAGGCCGAGCCTCAGTACCCTTGTTTGTGCAATCAACACTTCATATAGACCTCTCCTTCGACTCCGAACCCAACTCACCTTCTTCTTCCACAATGGCTCAGCTAGTTGAGGAAGAGAACAATCTAGAGCACCAGCTCCAGCAACTCAATGACCTCTTCCAGAACTTTGTGCACCCACCGCAGCGTCCTATGATGCGGGACCATTATAATCCTGCTGCGGTGGCTATTGAGCCTCGAGTTAGAATCTCGACTGGAGGACCTGATTCTGAATTAAAGCCCAATATGATTCACGCTATACCTAAATTTCATGGGCTTAATTCTGAAGACCCCTTCCAGCACATTAAACAGCTAAAGCATCTGGCCCAAACTTTTGGGTCAGATGCACAAAATCGGGACATTCTCCTCATGAAGATGTTCTCCTTCTCCCTTATGGACAAGGCCGCTCATTGGTACCAAACATAGACCCAGCCAATCAACAATTGGGAAGAACTTCAGTCTGAGTTCTTGAAGAAGTTCTTTCCCGTTGGTCGGACCAATGCCTTGCCCCATCAGATTACCCACTTCATTCAGCAAACGGGAGAACCTCTCCATGAGGCATGGGATCGCTTTCAAGATCTCATGAGAAAGTGCCCCCATCACAGAGTTCCTAAGTGGGAACAAGTCCAGTCTTTTTACCAGGGACTCCGTGAGGATATTAGGCTTTTCGTCAATGCAACTTGCGGAGGGAATATCATGGGTCAACATGAGGACACCGTGTGGGAGATTCTCGAAAACATATGCGAGAACTCTATCAATAATGACTCCATGGGACTATTCGACAGGATGAATACCCGTGCATCGACGAACCTTAGGAGAGCACATGAGACGCAGGGCCTGTCTGCATCAGTCGAACTGGAATTAATGGCCAGTCGATTGGACAAGGTCTCCATCATTCAGAAGAAGGTGGACGAGATGACTCAGCACTTGCAGCGAGCCACCTCTGCGCATAGCTCCTGTGCAAAGCCTCCTTCCACATGGGTGACTGTGCAAAACATTCTCCACCGACCTTCTCCCGGGATGGATCCATATCCACCCCCATTTGATTCTCAGATCGGAGGATCCTCCGATCCTTTCTATACTAGCCAGAGGAATTCCATTCCCCCGTTCTCTGATTCTTCGGAGGTTCCTCAGACTTGCGAGGACCTCAACGCCATCCAGAATGATCCATTCTCCAACACCTACAATCTTGGATGGCGCAACCATCCCAACTTCCAGTGGGCGGGAAATTCCCAAACCCAAAGACCACCCTTTCAGTCTCGTCCACAACCACCTCGTCCTTACCAGCCGCTCAGCCTTGGCCCAACCCTACTTATTCATTAGGGCCAAACCAAGACCAAATGTCCCTCATCCTTCAGACTCTGGCTGACATTCAAAGAATGAATGCGGGTATTCAGAAATAACACAAGGACGAACTTACAGAGGTTCGAAATCAACTGGCCCAGTTGGCAAATGCTCGCCAACCGGGCACACTTCCTTCTCAACCTCTTCCTAACCTGAATAACGTGCCGACCCAGCGGTGCGTTATGAACCCAAACCCGGGCCAAGCACACATGATTTATCAGGCCCCTCTGTTCCTTCACCTGACGAGATGGAGGCCTCCACTTCTTATGCGGGCTATCAGCAGCAACCCATCTTATCCAACCCTAACCAAAACCAGGCAGGACTAAATTCTGTAACGACCCGTAGTGGTAAGGAAACCCAAGATCCACCCTATCCAAACCACTCCAAGCCTGGTAGTGATCCCAACCCTAGTACAGAAATCCAGGATGTTCCTATCCCTGTCCCAGGTCAAAGACCTGGACCTATCCTAGAAGAACCAACCAATGTTCCTTTTCCCGAGGCCTTGACCAAGGGAAAGAAGACAACCAAGCCCGTGGCTCCTGAGGAGGACCTGGTCAATCTCTTTGAGCAGGTCTAAATAAACATCCCCTTGATGGATGCAATTCGCCATGTACCGGCTTACGCACTATTCTTAAAGAATGTGTGTACACCTCAGCGTAAGCCGCGAAACAAGAGTGGGAGTCCAATTGTACTGTCAGAGCAAGCCAGCTCTGTAATCCTAAGCAGGCTCCCACCCAAGGCAAAAGATCCTGGTACTCCCCTGATTTCCTGCAAGATAGGTGAAACCCAATTTGACAGAGCATTACTAGACTTGGGTGCTTCCATAAATCTGATACCCACATCCTTACTTAACCACCTAGAAGAATCTGAGCTAAAACCGACTGAGGTGACACAACAATTAGAAGATCGATCTATAAAGTCACCTAAAGGGATTCTCAAGGATGTTATTGTAAGAGTGCGGGATTTCTATTTCCCTGTAGACTTTATAGTATTAGACATGGACGCACCTAAGAACCCTAGGGATACACCAATTATTCTAGGGAGACCTTTCCTGGCTACTGCTAGAGCCAACATCAGCTGTGAGGAGGGCCAAATAGAGCTCAAATTTGGAAATCAGACCCTAAAGATTGATATATTTAAGGCCCAACAAGGAATCAATTGCGATGTCATTGAACAAATCTGTGATATTAGGGCTCTGGTTGATGAAATGCATTTTGAGAATGGCCTGATCATACCTCATCAACCACAGAAAGATCTTGAACCACAATTAGAGGAGTCAAATCCAGATTTAGACAAACCCATAACTCCTATCCTTGAACCTCACATTTACCCTGAACCACCCGCTGCTGCTGATAACCCCGTCCTTGAACTGAAACCCCTTCCCGATCATTTGAAATACATCTTCCTGGGTTTTAATCAGACCCTTCCTGTGATTATAAGTTCCAAGCTTTCTCCTGAACAGGAATCCCGTTTGATTGCTGCTCTCCAGCAACATCGCGGAGCCATTGGATGGACTCTCGATGATTTGACTGGAATAAGTCCCTCTTATTGCACACATCATATTTATTTAGAAGAGGGTGCACGACCTTCTCGTG
Organism: Thalassia testudinum; assembly: GCA_037157565.1. Taxonomy (NCBI): domain Eukaryota; kingdom Viridiplantae; phylum Streptophyta; class Magnoliopsida; order Alismatales; family Hydrocharitaceae; genus Thalassia; species Thalassia testudinum. Next base: position 36,628,762 of record JAZHRO010000012.1, on the reverse strand, counting down.
AGATGCAGAGACGTTTAAACCCCAATTTGCAGGAGGTCGTGAAAAAGGAGATCATCAGGTGGTTAGATGCAAGGATCATCTACCCGATCTCCGATAGTCATTGGGTGAGCCCCATTCAGGTTGTGCCTAAAAAGGTAAGACTCACCACCATTACGACTGAAACCGGAGAAGTCATACCTACCCGATTAGCCAACTCATGGAGAGTCTGCATAGATTACCGATGACTCAATTCCTCCACGAAGAAGGATCATTTCTCACTACCTTTCATTGATCAGATTCTCGAGAAATTAGCAGGAAATCGATGCTTTTGCTTCCTTGACGGGTACTCCGGTTATAACCAAGTTGCTATTCATCCTGAGGACCAAGAGAAGACCGCGTTCACCTGCCCCTTCGGAACGTATGCATTCCGAAGAATGCCGTTCGGTCTCTGCAATGTGACGAGTCGATTGTTCGCTTTAAAGTCGTTTGAAGTTTTATGTGGTGGAAAAATCGACTAATCAATATTTAAAAAGAAATAACCACTCGTAGAAGAGCGGGTTGTATCCACAGGGAGGAAATGACGTATTTAAATTCACACCAGTTAAAAACGTTTGTTCGTAGTTAGTTTGGACAAGAATCAAGCCAAAATTGCCTTCAAATTAAGGTTGAATCAAGAAATCATGCTGAAATAGCAATTCTGAATAACTAGAGGATATTTGTTGTAATGTAGAATCAATAAAATATCATTAAAAATTGACAATGGCAGAAAATGTAATTATTATTGGCCATGTTACTGTAGCAAAACAGGTGATTTTTTTCCTCTTGGACGTGCACGACGAGGAGTGGACGGCTGGACGTGGGAAGCTCAGAGGAAGTTCCTTGGACTGAGGGCTTCGAAGTGGTGGTGGCGGCATGTCGCGCGGCGGCCGGAGCTGACCGGATGAGCTTCGGCGGAGGTGGCTACAGCCGGTGCTGCAGCTACTGTTGGCGGGCGGTGTGCGTGGGATTGCTGGCGGGAGACGCTACAGGCGCGGGAGAAGGGCGGCTCTGCAGGCTCTACTACTGCATACTGGCTGGAGGCGTGGGCACACACGCGGCCTATTGGCGGTAACCACTGGTGAGGTTGCAGGCGTGGGTGCGCGGGTGCGGTGGATGTGCGCGGGCTGGAGTTGATGCGGGAGTGAGCGGGTGAGGTTGCAGGTGGAAGGTGAGCGGGTGAGGGCTGGGTGTTGCAGGAGTGGGAGCGGGTGTGGCTGCAGACTGAAGATGAGCGGGCGTGAGCGGTGAGGCGCTGCAGGCACGGGAGTCGCGGGTGCGCTGGAGGCTGTGCACAGCCTGGAGTGGATGCGGGAGTGAGCGGGTGAGGTTGCGATTTAGGTGCTGGAGGTGAAGTGGGTGGACGGTGGTTACTGCTGGAGTAGGGGGGTGGCTTTAGACGTCCGGGAAATTTCCCAGACGTCTAAACTGACTGAGAAGGTGATTGCAGCGACGGTGGTTGTTGATGACGACGGCGAGGTGCACACGGTAATGCGAACAACCTCCAAATGGCGGTGTGGTCTGTCACACCACACGCCCACGGTGGTGGAGGGTTGTCGCTGTGGTTGAGGCCGATGGTGTGGAATGGAAGAGAAAAGATCTCTCTGCACAGTGGTGGGTCGGTGGTGGAGGCCTCCCTCGCTCATCATCCTCCCTCCTCCTTTTGTAGCGGCCTGCACAAATTTGAATGGAGAGGCGGGAGGCGCTGCAAGCGGCAGTTGAGCCGTTGCTGAGGAGAAGAAGAATAAAGTATGTTATTAAAATATTATGGTTATTTATATACAAACCCTCAACTTTTATGTTAACTAAAACAATGTACCTAATTGGTTAACTAATTAGATGAATACCATTCTAAGCTAATTCTAAATGCACTTAAAATATGAATGCAATGCATGGATTATGTAATTAAATTAAAAATATGAATTAATCTATTTACATCCTAATTTATGCTAAATAAATGTTAGAATTAACCTAATGTCTAGACACTTAAATACTTAAATAGCCCACAACTATGGGCTAATCAAATACACCCATGCCTAGTTTTTGCTAGTCCCTAGCAAAATTAAGCAAAACCTAGCACTCCAAGTAGACTAGTCAACTCACTTAGTCTTCCTACAGAAGCATATTAAGTTCAGACTCTTGACCCAAGGTTCCTAAGTAGTTGCTAAGTTACAAACTAGGTCGGCTAAAGACGAGTTTCAGGCACAAGTTTCCCTGATTTCTGACTCTACCCTAAAGTTTATTGATCCCTGAGATTAAAGCATCCGTGCATGTGCATTGGTCTGAGTTATTTGAGTTAAAGGAAATTTATATATATATATATATATATATATTGTTTATTTGATTCTTCTAAGTCTAACCTCAAATCAGCTATCAACACGGTATGTGTCGGATTCATTGTCCCCATTACCATACCTTGAAGGGTGCCTGGCTTTCGATGCTTTGAGATAGCACCGCCCATAACGACCCCAAGAACTCCTGGCAATCGACACTTCGAGATAGTATCGCCCATGGATTTCTTAAGCGAATTTAGGCCTATGGCAATCGGCACTTCGAGATAGGGCCGCCCATGGTACCTGAACCGCACAATGCGCTTACATGCCCCCAGTAGGATGGATATCCTAAGAGACAAGTGCCGAGGAGGTAATATGTTATCATCGCATCCTCAAGGTGAGTATATACTCCACCTCTCCTGCGGCGAGAACTCTTCCAATCAGAATGTGTTTTCAAGCCTTTCCTAAGTCAAAACTAAGAGAACCAAATTTCTTTTCAAAAAGAAAGAAATTAAGTTAATTACCAGACCAAGTGTGTGAAATTTGGATGCTTGGGTTACAAGGACCCGTAAACCAAAAGGTAGAATAAAACTCCAGGTACTACCCCACCTTTTAACTCAAACCCTAGCTTCCCTTCCTCAACCTCTTGAGGAATGGTCCGCAACTTAACTCCTACTTAAGTTTTTAAGTTCACAAAGGACCATAAAGGTCTAAAGCTAGTAGCTCATTTAGCATCTAAAGTTTGACCCTAGGATTAACTTAGTCTATCCTAGAGTTCTGATTTGCTTAAGACTGCAAGATCTAGCCAGTTAAGCTCAAAACTTTTTTTTTTTTTTTGCAAATGTATGCAATGAATGCACTATGCTATGTATATCCCCAAGTACACCCCCCCATGCCTAAATTCTGCAATGTCCTCATTGCATAGAAGGATATTACCTGGGTCAGAGCTAGGTTGAATAGCCAAAGAACCTGCAAATCAGGTTCAAGAATTACATAAATAGGCCCTAAAAATGAGCAAAGCAATGTTGGCCTAGAAAAAAGGTAACCTAGGATGTTGGCGAGCTGATGATGAATCCCGATAGCAAATGCTCGCCCAACTAAAATGGGAATGAAATCTTCCCAGGTCACCAAAAGAGGTTCTAAAGGATAAACAGGTATAACAACCTCCAAAGGGGTAGGGGGAGGATAAGATGGATCCTCCAAAAAAAATGGGGAAGGAATGGTGCAAAGATAAACCCCCAGGGTAATGGACTGACTAAAGAAATCATCAATCCATACCCGATACTCCATTACAGGAAATATTGGTCTGTTAAGCCCCCTGGTCAGAACAAAAGTGAGCAATTATCTAAGGCAAGGATCATCTAGGGTGTCCAAGTTACGAGGTTGCGGGATGGCCATAAGATCTAGGTTGGGTTTAATCAGCTCGGTGTCCATCCCAAACACTCTTTCTAAATCCTCAATTTCATCCCTAGCATTCCTTGCACCATCACATGTATCTTCCTGCTCTTCATCAAGAGTCACAATTTCGCTTTCAGATATAATGGAATCAGAGGGTGACTTCGAAATGAATGAAGGCAGGTTGGAAGCAACAGATCTAGGGATTATCCTATCAATGTCATCCCCAGGTTTTTGTTCTTTACTTAAATCTTCTCCGGAGTCTATATGTGAATCCACATAAATCTTAAAAATTGCTTCCAAATTTTCCATCATTTCATCATGAGAAATATCATCAATGGGTGTGCTAAGGAAACCTAATTTGGTCAAATTTGTGACATCCTCAGGGGCTAACTCTTCAAATAAGACATAATCACCCTTAGTGTCACTCCAAATCGTGAATGTAGGTTCCTCATATAATTCTTCTTCCTCCTCATCACACAATTCACCATATACCTGAGGTCTAGAATCATTTAATATCTCAGCAGATCCCCTAGGGTGCTCTATCTGAGGTAAATGGTTTACACTGGTAACGTCAGACTCCTCAGATAGGTCAATTTCTTTAGGGTTAGGTTCTCTAAGGGTGGGCTTGAGTTCTATATCGTGATCAGAAGGGAGGGTAGGATTAACAACTTGACTTTGACCCACTTCATCAAATGTCACGAAAATACTATCATCTGGGTCGAGGTCTTCCAATGGTACCATCATTCCCTTCTTTTGAGTCCAATATAATTCAGGTGGATACTCAACCTTATCATCATCTTCCTCAGGTTACCACCTTTCTTCATCCAATGCATAGCTACTTTCATGTGTATCTTCCTCCCACCTAAGGTGTGGATCTATCAAGGAAGTGTCATCTAATGGGGAGGTTTCAACATCGATCCTCGAAAAGTAGCTATTCTCCCCAGAATTTCCCTCTAACTTAAAGTGTAGCTCTCCCATGGGAGATGCATCTATTGTAGAGGGGTGTACGTCATCCTCAATGGGGTAGATTGGGTGGCTAATTTCATCTCTTTCTTGTTGGCCTGCTCTCGAAGATTCTCCTAACAATTCAATCATTTCATTTTGCATTTTCTGTATTTCCATCTTCAAAGAGGAGAGGTCATTTCTATCATGAGAGAAGTCAGGCTCAGGCTTATAGTACCCAGGACTGTTTGTCCAACCATTATAATTTTTCAGGGAGGGTGGGTTGGGTATTTCTATGGTATGTGGGATATTGGGCAAAGCAAATCCCACTCCTAGGTTCTGCTCACTGATTTGGGGCTTAACCAGGCCAATACTCCTATAATACGAGTAAAATGGATCCCAATGATTGTCATTATGTCCATCAAGGGATGGACCATCTCGACGTCTGGGATCGAAGGATGCAGAGTGGGGGTGAGGGTGTGGGCAAGATGTGAAAGGATGAAAAAATCAATGTGGTCCATTCTAACTCACACCTCAATCAAAATTCCCCAAGCAAAACACAATTCAAAAAGGACCTTTTAGGTCTTTACCAATTTAGTCTTTTGATTTTAAGTCAGATTGCAGGTGATAATACAATTTGTTCAATCAATTTACGCATCTATTGTCAACCTACGGCTCACCTAAGAAGACCTAGTTGGAGCTTAAGTGTTCTTCCCTAAATCTCAAATGGTCAAGTAAATCCAAAGACGGAAGATCGAGGGATGCAAGTAGGCCTAAGCCATCCTTTGAAGCTGTGCTTTCACGGTGCTTCTCAACTACCCCCAAAAATCCGTGACAGGGTATCCCCCTCTTTGGACTTACAAAACCTTTGATCTCAAGTTCCGAACACTTCAGAATCCAACGATAGGAGGGCTCTTGTCCTAGTATTTCCAAACCTAAGGAGTGTCTAGAAGCGTGACGTGGTGCAAGCGAAATAAGTGTGCATACACCGTAAAAGATTTTGAACTTTGAATCGCATGCCAAGTTTGAAAATCAAATCCTTGGTTTTTAAAATGTCCCTCCTTTAATTAGTCCTTTTTCTAGAAAATATGTGACCACTTGTTTAATTTATTCAATACAGATTAGGTGGTCTTTGCATTAAGTTCAAATGCAATGCGTGATCAAGAATAGGATGCAAAGTAAGAAAATGCGTACCTTTCTTCCAGCAATCAACGATGCAAGAATGCACGTAATGCAAAGAAATAAATCTAGAGGCTGCTCATACACACCTAAATGGTTCGTCCTAGGGCAGGCAGCTCATTTTTTTATTTTTTTTATTTTTAAACTACTTATGCACAAGCAAATAAAAGTAATCAATAAACTAAAAGCCTAAATCTAAAGAAAAGGGAACAGGCTCCCAGAAATTACCCAACATGGGCCCAAAACAAAATCGGGGAACAAACCCCTCAAAATATACCCCAGAACAAGGGTTTCAAACAAAATGCAATGAAAAATTAAATCTAAAGTCTTAATTCTATTGTAATCAAACTAGCGACTAAATATACAATGATGTCTGTCACGTCCTCGTCCTTCTCCTCCTTTTCAAAATGGCTCATCCAATTCTCCTCTGGCGACGTCAAGGGTCGCCTCTCACAATGGTTGATTCTTACACAAATTTTCTCGCACAAAAAAGAAAATAATAAATGGTCAAATCACTGTGCAATTGACAAATAATCAAAATAAAATCAGGTGAAATTATTTCTTCTGTTGCCTCCCCAGCAACGGCGCCATTTGACGAGTCGATTGTTCGCTTTAAAGTCGTTTGCAGTTTTATGTGGTGGAAAAATCAACTAATCAGTATTTAAAAAGAAATAACCACTCGCAGAAGAGTTGGTCGTATCCACAGGGAGGCAATGACGTATTTAAATTTGCACCAGTTAAAAACATTTGTTCGTAGTTAGTTTTGACAAGAATCAAGCCAAAATTGCCTTCAGATTAAGGTTGAATCAAGAAATCATGCTGAAATAGCAATTCTGAATAACTAGAGGATATTTGTCGCAATTCAGAATCAATAAAATATCATTAAAAATTGACAATGGCAGAAAATGTAATTATTAATGGCCATGTTACTGTAGCAAAACAGGGGATTTTTTTCCCCTTGGCCGTGTGCGACGAGGAGTGGACGGCCGGACGCGGGAAGCTCGGAGGAAGTTCCTTGGACCGAGGGCTTCGAAGCGGTGGTGGCGGCGTGTCGCGCGGCAGCAGGAGCCGGCCGAACGAGCTCCGGCGGAGGTGGCTGCAGCCGATGCTGCAGTTGCTGTTGGCGGGCGGTGCGCGCAGGATTGCTGGCAGGAGGCGCTGCAAGCGCGGGAGAAGGGCGACCCTGCTGGCTCTGCTGCTGCATGCTGGCTGGAGGCGTGGGCGCGCACGTGGCCTATTGGCGGTAAGCACGGGTGAGGTTGCAGGCGTGGGTGCGCGGGTGCGGTGGATGTGCGCAGGCTGGAGTGGATGCGGGAGTGAGCGGGTGAGGTTGCAAGCGGAAGGTGAGCAGGCGAGGGCTGGTTGTTGCAGGAGTGGGAGCGAGTGCGGATGCAGACTGAAGATGAGCGGGCGTGAGCGGTGAGGCGCTGTAGGCGCGAGAGTCGCGGGTGCGCTGGAGGCTGTGAGCGGCCTGGAGTGGATGTGGGAGTGAGCAGGTGAGGTTGCGGTTCAGGTGCTGGAGGTGAAGTGGGTGGACGGTGGTTGTTCTGGAGTAGGGGGGTGGCTTCAGACGTCCGGGAAATTTCCCTTACGTCTTAACTAACTGAGAAGGTGATTGCAGCGACGGTGGTTGATGACGACGGCGAGGGAGGTGCACGGCGAGGTGCTCACGGTAATGCGAACGACCTCCGGATGGCGGTGTGGCCTGTCACACCACACGCCCACAGTGGTGGAGGGTCGTCGCCGCGGTTGAGGCCGGCGGTGTGGAGTGGAAGAGAAAAGATCTCTCTGCACAGTGGTGGGTCGGTGGTGGAGGCCTCCCTCGCTCAGCATCCTCTCTCCTCCTTTTGTAGCGGCCTGCACAAATTTGAATGGAGAGGCGCTGCATGCGGCAGCCGAGTCGTTGCTGAGAAGAAGAAGAATAAAGGATATTATTAAAATATTATGGTTATTTATATACAACCCTCAACTTTTATGTTAACTAAAACAATGTACCTAATTGGTTAACTAATTAGATGAATACCATTCTAAGCTAATTCTAAATGCACTTAAAATATGAATTCAATGCATGGATTATGTAATTAAATTAAAAATATGAATTAATCTATTTACATCCTAATTTATGCTAAATAAATGTTAGAATTAACCTAATGTCTAGGCACTTAAATACTTAAATAGCCCACAACTATGGGCTAATCACAATGCACCCATGACTTTTCAGCGGTGCATGCTTGCCATATTCTCTGATATGGTAGGTGATTATCTAGAAGTCTTCATGGATGACTTCTCAGTTTTCAGGGCATCATTTGATGATTGCCTCCAGCACTTGGTTCATATACTCAGGCGCTGCATCGATGTTAATTTGGTTCTTTCCTGGGAAAAGAGCCATTTTATGGTGCCTGAGGGGATCGTCCTAGGACATCTGATTTCTGAGAAGGGCATCCAAGTGGATCGAGCCAAGGTTGATCTAATTTCTCATCTTCCTATGCCTAGCTCAATCAGGGACATCCGTTCTTTTCTGGGGCTTGTCGATTTTTACCGTCGTTTCATCCCTGATTTTTTGAAAATCGCGCACCCCTTGACTACTCTTCTCTCTAAGGATGTGCCCTTCGAGATCTCCAAGGAGTGCACTCAAGCATTTGAAAACCTCCGTGACCGAGTCACACAGGCCCCGATCCTACAATCTCCTGATTGGTCTCAACCCTTTGAGATCATGTGCGATGAGTCTGATTTCGCTGTAGGAGCGGTTCTGGGGCAGAAAGTTGACGGGAAGCCCGTGGTCATCTACTATGCTAGCAAGACACTTGACGAGGCTCAGCGTAACTATACAGTTACGGAGAAAGAGCTGCCAGCCATAGTATTTGCCCTTGAAAAATTTTGATCTTATCTCCTGGGTTCCCACGTCATCATCTACTCGGATCACACGGCTGTAAGGCATCTCCTTGCCAAGAAGGATGCGAAGCCCCAACTAATCCGATGGATCTTGCTGTTGCAAGAATTTGACCTCAAGATTCGTGACAAGGCAGGAAGACAAAATGTGGTAGCTAACCATTTGTCTCGCCTTCCTTCTGAGATCATCTACCCTTCTGGACCCATCACGAAGCATTTCCCTGATGAGCACCTGCTGACTGTTGGTACTAGACTTCCATGGTTTACTAATGTAGTAAACTACTTGGCATCTTATCAGATCCCGTCTGATTGGCCAAAGGCCAAGAAAGACAAATTGCGCTCTGATGCCAAGTATTACATTTGGGAAGATCCGTACCTCTTCCGCATAGGTGCTGACCAAATCATCCGGAGATGTGTCCCGGAAGGTGAAGTCAATGATATTCTTTCCTTCTGCCATGACCAGGCATGCGGTGGCCATTTCTCTGGGCACAAAATCGCATCGAAAATCCTCCAGTGTGTCTTTTATTGGCCCACTCTGTTCAAGGACGCATACAATCACTGGAAGGCATGCAGTCGTTGCTAAACATTGGGCAACATGAGCCATCGCGACATGATGCCTTTGCAGCCGATTCTCGTATGCGAAATCTTTGATGTTTGGGGGATTGATTTTATGGGCCCCTTTCCTATTTCGGATGGTTTCAAATACATTCTGCTGGCTGTGGACTACGTGTCCAAATGGATCGAAGCCATACCGACCCGAACCTATGATCATAAAATTGTTCTCAACTTCATTCATCATAATATCTTCTCACGGTTCGGGATTCCTCGTGCTATCATCTCTGATGGGGGAACCCATTTCACAAATGCTCAGTTCATGTCACTGATGCCAAATACGGGGTGTCTCATCGAATCTCTACTCCTTATCACCCCCAGACTAATGGTTTAGCTGAGCTGTCAAATCGGGAGATCAAGAAAATCCTGCAGGTCACTGTTCGACCTGACAGGAAGGACTGGTCGACTCGACTTCCGGAAGCCTTGTAGGCCTACAGGACCGCCCACAAAACCCAATTAGGCATGTCTCCCTTTAGACTGGTGTACGGGAAGGCGTGTCACCTTCCCGTCGAACTGGAGCACAAAGCTTATTGGGTAGTACGGAGTTATAATCTAGATCTTTCTAAGGCTGGAACCCACAAAAAGCTTCAAATCAGTGAGATCGATGAACTACGTCTTGATGCGTACGAGAACTCGCGAATCTATAAGGAGCGGGTTAAAGCCTTCCATGACAAGCACATCTCTTGAAAGATCTTTCATCCTGGTCAGAAGGTCCTACTCTTCGATGCTCGACTCAAACTTTTCCCTAGGAAGCTGCGATCCAAGTGGGTCGGACCATACTTGGTCTGACAGATTTTTGGAAATGGAGCCATCGAAATCAGTTCGCTCAGCCATGATTCCGAGCCTTTCATCATGAACGGTCAGAGACTCAAATCGTTCATTGATGTAACTTCTACTAATTTGGCTGAATCATCTTCTACCCTCCATTCCCGATGAGCTTATCGCGCTCAGCCGATGGCGTAAAACTCAACGCTCAACGGGAGGCAACCCGTCATTCTCTTTGAAAACCTGAAACCTTTTCTGACACCTTTGAGCACTTAAGGTTCACCCTTTAGGACAGCCGACTCCACCTCAGGTGCTCGCATCTAAGATTAGAAATCGTCCGCAATAGCCACCCCGACCCATTCACTCATCAAAACATCTGTCCTAAGGAATGAACTAAGTTGAATAAAAACCTCTTAAGTCATAATGAGGACATTGGAAATCTTAGGCATGGGGGGTATGAAAGTGCAAAACTTGTAAGAAAAGGTTTTAAACAAAAAATTCACATATGCCAAAAAAAATTTAAATTAAAAAAAAAATTGAAAAAGAATAATAAAATGAGAGGAGGAAAGAAATTGTGGAGGAAGGGAAAAAGAAACAAAAATGGAAAGGAGCACAAAATGAAAGAAAAAGTGATAGTCATTAGTAAGAAACTAAGGAATTAACCTAAGTTCTAGACCTCATTCAAGAAAAGAAATGAAAAGTGCACAGTGAGATTAGTAAGAACACGAACCTTAGGCATTCCTGAATAGACTCTTAGTACCCATTAAGATCTAGACATTCCTCAAGAGGTTGAGGAAAATGAAAAACTTGAGTATTAGGTCCAAGGCTTAGGGAGTATTTGGCCTTGTTAACTAACTTTTGGTTTACGGGACTCAGTAACCTAAGCACCCTAACCTCACACACAGCCTGGTTCAGTAAGCGTAAAAATCAAAATCACGTAGAAGCGTCGTGAAAAAAAAATTCTGAAAATAACACTTAGAGTAGGAGCGGCCGATCAACACAAGTTGCTTTGGACGAGTTCCCAGTGCGGAAAGGTGGGAAATTCCCTTCAAAGATGCATAACAAAATATCATCTCCTCGGTGCTTGTCTCTTAGGATATTTACATATCCTACTGGGGGCATGTAAGCACTCTGCTGGTTCAGATTCCATGGATGGCATTATCACGAAGTGTCAATTGCCAGGGTCTAAATTTGGCCACGAAACATCATGGATGGGATTATCTTGAAATCTCAATAGCCAGGGTTCCGGGGGTTACCATGGGCGGTGCTATATCGAAGCATCGACTGCCAAGAACCCTTGAGGATTGATGATGGGGACAAGGAATCTGATACAAACCGTGTTGAAAAGCCAATCCTAAGCTAGAATTAAAAAGAAAAAGAGAGAAAAACCTCTCCAAACAGATAAATCTTCTATCTCTCTTTCTTACAAAATGCACTGCGAACTGAGCCAGGGCTAAAATTACCTCAAGCACGGGTGCTTTAACCACAAAGTGCAATAAACCTTAGGTTAGTTCTTGTAGGCCTTAAAAACCTTTGCTAAGGATTGAGGCTGAGGCTAGACAGATCTGGATCTTGGTTGGTACTAGAGTACCTTTTAGGCCTATGGTTAGCATTCTAACCTAATCTAGGTTTCAAATGAAAAGGCACTTATCTGAAATCATTAAGAACTTCATGGACTAGAACAAGGGTTGAAACCTTAAGTTTTGCTAAGGGACTAACAAAAGCTAGGCATGGGGGTATGATGAGAACCTCATCATGAACCCTAACTAGCACAATCCAACCCAGATATGTGAGAAAAAGCTCCTACTTGACCCAAAGAAAGGCTTAACTCAGAGAATTCTGAGTTTAAGAATAAAATAAATCATAAGGGGTAAAACTGTAATTTCACCAATGCAGTTTGCAAATAGTATAATTAAGGATCCAAACACAGGTCAAACAAGCCTAATAAGAAAGAAAGTGGGATGATCTGTTCTAAATAAGGGTTATAGCAACTTCTAGGAATTAAATGACATTCTGTAACCCTAAAACAAATCCACTTCAATTCATGAGGTTCGAGGTAGGATAAAAATCAAATAAACCCTTTAAATTTCATATAAAAATATTCTCTAGGGTTTAGAACCTTCAATTTGGCCTTAGAAACCTATTTTGACCTAAAAAGAGAACCATGCCAAATTAATAACTTAATTTGGGTTTTTACGCAAATTGGTCAGTCAAACATGGCCCAACATAGAATTAAAATTCACCATTAAAATCCTTAGGTTCAAATTGGTCTTTTATAAAAACTTGAGCCTAAGAAGAGACCTCCTTGACCGACTTTACAATTTGGTCCTCTTCATTTACCTTTTAACCCTTATCTTTTGAAACCCTTGCATTTAGACCCCCAACTTTTTATCATTCTTTGCAGAACGGTCCTCCCTGCAAACTCTGTGCAGCACCATACTCCGGAGACCTTACGTGGAGCATGGCACCGTGTAGAGTAGGGTTACCGTCCTGCAAAGCAAAGCGGGGTTCCCTACGACGTCCTCCGTCACAGGGACCCGCCCATGCCCTCTGCTGACCACCATACCTTCCGTGCAAACGCGCGGAAGGTATGGGTGTCATCTCCGGCCTTACTCCGGCGAGGCTAGCATGATGCCAGCTCGCCCCTCCCTCTACGCCAACCCCTTTATAAGGAGCGGCACACCCTGCCAACTCCGATAAGCTTCCTCTGACGGAGAATCCCCCCCTCTTCATCTCTTCCTCCTCCGGTTAGAGAGCCCGAAGCTTCCGGTGAACTCCTCCTCTTCCTCCTCATCGCTCTGCTGCCTTACCTGCAGCAGGGTTTTCCTTGCTTCATAGTCCATGCCGGGCTGTACCCGCTGGCGCCCTCCGCCTGCTTCCTCGTCGCCGAAACCCTCCTCCAGGACATCTTCGTCTCCAGCTCCAGCAGATACGAGCCGACTGCTCTGCCTTGCCCCTTCATCGACTACTTAGGTAAATAGCTCCCTCTCTATTTCCCTTGCATTTCCCCCCTTTTAAACTGCCCTTTCGACCACCCGACCGCCACTGTCCAGACCATCCTCTCCACCTCCGATCACCCCCTCAGACGAGACCATCTCATGACCACAGACACTCCCACACCTCGCTGACCACCGCACAAGCTCCGTCACACTCCACTCTATCGATTCCCCATCTCCATTCACTGCCAAACGCCACTCGAACACCCCCCGAACAAACCCACCTCTCCGGCCACAATCTAACCTAGGTCAGCCTCTTCACGCACTCCCGCACCCCGCCGACCACCGGACAAGCTTCGCCTCACTCCGATGAAGCTTCCTGCGTATTCTGATTGGACCGAGAGGCCGTTGTTGTGATTTTAGGTGCGCGCCCCTCACCGCCATTGCCGACGAGCTGCAGCAGCTTCACCTGCAGCTGCAGGTGCCCTCCAACCCAGGTGCATGTCCCAGGTCGCGCGTGTTGAAACGTTTTGCGAATCGCTACGCTTACTTGTTTGGTTTTGGAAAACCTGTCGTTGTAGTTCGAAAGCGAAGAATTCGTGTTCAACAAATAAAATTTATACCGAAAAGAATTCCGGGTCGAACACAGGGAGGTTACGTTGATCTATATTCGTAATTATATTTTTTTTAGGATTTTTTGATAAGCAAGGCGATATAATTACAATGGAGCTATCAGACTAAAATAAAGAAAGAGAGAGAGAAAGAGAACATGCATTCAATATTCCAATTGTTTATATAATCAAACTAAATAAAAGTTACACTAGAAAGCGAAAAATCAATTACACTATAAAGCAGGAAAATTCTACACTAGAAAAGCTGTAAATAAGAATGGGAGAGAGAAGTTATCCTCCTCGACGATTGCTTGGAGGACGAGCTGGACGGGACAACGCCTGGACGAAGGAGAACGAAGCAGGACGAAGGAGGACGAAGCAGAAGAACGGGAACGGAGCAGCACGCCGTCGTCGTCGCGGGATCCACTTCCGAAGGGGAACGAAAATTGGACTTTATCTTGCAAGAAGCATCCCGGGTGTGGGACAAGCTTCTCTTGAGCTTTGGAGGGGTAGAGAGGAGAAAGAAGGGATGAGAATTTCGTATGGAGGGGGTCTCCTTTTATAGTTGCAAGGAGTGGGGGCAAAATGGACATTACAACTTCAAAATAATAAAAGAGGGGACTTTAGTGACGGATAAATCCGTCACTAAAGCCCTTAACGTGGGCGTCGTGGGCGGCTCGCGCGCTCAATGGCTTGCGCACGTTCGTCGATTTTCAGCCGTCCGATCGCGAGATCGGACGGCCTAAAATGTGTCTCCGCCTACTGCGGGCGCGAACGTTGTGTCGTTAGGCTGCAATCGTCGATCCGAATTCATCAGTGCGGTCGAATTTATCATCTGAACTGCGGATTTACACCATCCTGGCCCTTGATCTTCTAGGGTTCCCAGGTCACTATCTGATGCTACGAATGCCTGATTAGGGCGATCTTGGAGTCGTTGAACTCCAATCGTCACCCTGATCACTTCCATACGATTGGATCTTTGATCCGAGGCCCCGATAAAATGTTTGCCCTGTCCAAGCATGTAAAAGGAGACAATTAACCTCCATTTTATTCAAACTACACTAAATGCAAGATGATGCATGTTATGCAATATTTATATCATGAAATGCAATCCTATGCTTAAGAACATGCATAAATAGACATTTTAAGTAGTGTAAATGTGTTTACATCATATCCCCATGCCTATCTTTTGCTAGTCCCTAGCAAAAACTATATGCTATCTATAAAAGAATTAGGTTGGATTATTTGGACTTGAGTTATTTTCAATCATTAAGAAATTGTCTACTTAGGAACTGAACTTTCAAAGACACAACAGTGCTCGGGTATCAGCCAAAATGCAGACCGCCTCAAGCCCTCGCCTTATTCAAAGAAAATTTTCTTTTTCTCTTTTTACTCTTTTCTAATTTTTTTGGATTTTCAAATTTTAGGGTTTAAGAGTGGCTTTCTATGGCCAGTCAACTCACCCAAGATTTGATGAGAACCCTAAGTTTTAAGCATCTTATTGTGATTGTGATAGACTCGTTGACCGACAATTAAAATGGACTTCGGATTTCTACGCCTCTAGGTGACCTCAAAAAGACTTCTGCCTAAAGGTGTATCTTTACAACCGGTAGCTTTCTCCCTACTTTTGCTTTTTACGGGGTCAACACAAGGGTGAATTCAGTGTATATCTCCCCAGTTTATTCTACTTCTCCACTTCTTCCTAAGTGTTTTGGGAATTTTTGGTGCATTTTCTGAGCTGGGTTCTGGACAACCGGTCGATGAGCTGTTACCACCGACAACTTGCCAGCCATACTCGTGCGGTGAAGTGTGGCTTATTTCTTTTTGTTCTTTTCTCCTTTTCTTTTTGATTTTTTTTTTTTTAAATAGGTGGCTTCCCTGGTCTAAGATTTACCTAAGGGCAGGAAAAAGAGAAAAGTCCAGTGACTGGGCTCTGGACAACCTACCTATGGGTTGTTACCCATGATAACTTGCCAGCCATATCACCCTAGAAGGTTCATTAGCTACCCAATTTCCGTTAGAATCGCCGAACAATGAGTCAGTGCAAAGAAAGTGTGTAGATGCTTAAGACTCAAAATTCCCTCAAATCAGAGGGCGGGTTGATAAGTCGTGTACTTATCACCCAAATTTATTTACTCCAATTACGAAAGAATTAAGATGGCGAGGACTCGAAAGACAAATCCACATTTTAGTGGATACACAGGCTGATTAAGTCCAAAGACCTGAAGGGTCTTTGTGTTCAAATCATAATGTAGTATTTCCTAAGATTGAAAATTTTCTTAAACCCAAATTCTCTTTCCTAATTCCGAATTTTTTTTTTATAAAAGAAAATAAAACAAATCTACGGAGCTGACGAATGAATTCAAAGATGAATATCCACCCCCCCATGCCTATCTAATGCAATGTCCTCATTGTATTAAAAAGACAAAAAATAGAGTGGAAAAGCATAGAAAGCACCTGAATTGCGTGAATGTCAGGTCTGCTCCGAGATGAAAACTAAGAAAAACTATATATGTGCTGAGTTTAGTGCCTTCAGCTAGGCACACTATACAAGGAAAAGAAATGAAGAATTCACAAGTGCAGGTCAGAATTTGAATGAACAGAAGAATCCTCTGACCTGTCAGTAGAGGTCCACAGATGTGGACCAGATTGTGGTGCAGACCCACACCCCATAATCGAGAATATCTTAGGTTCTGGATAAAAATTACCCAAAACCTAAAATCAGAATGTAAGTGGGGTCGGGCCTGCGATTTATGAGGATGCAACCCAAGACCAAAATGTCGGGTTACAGAGAATTGAAGCTCAAAAGGATAATCGTTGAATGTGTGCTTGGGTTGAACATCCTCGAAACAAATATCGTAAGGGTTCTGATTTGATGGTTTAAGCTTAAAAGGAACCCTTCGACTCAATCTTCTATTTCCTCAAAAATTAACTTCCCAAATCAGAACTTCCCAGCTCCTAGCCTCCTCATTCAGCATATCAAATTCCAGGAACTCTTGTATATTCATCACCCCGTCTGAAATCTCCAAGTCTAAATGATGTGGAAGAATCAAAATTGACTTGGGTCTAATTATCTCAGAATTAGAATCATCAATAAGCTCAACAGGGTGTAACTGATAATCAGGGCATTGAATTGATTCCTCCAGAAAATGCGATTCTGGATCCGTAATGTGCGCCCTAATAAGATCAGTGTCCTCAGTTATTGGGCCATCAAATGATCTATCAGATTCCTCAGGCCCAATCGTCTCACAGAAATCGTGTTCAGAAAACTCGCGTGAGACTTCGCAACTTGAATCTTCACCATCAAGATCCGTATCAATGTATGTCCCAAAATCATTTGTCACTCTCTGTTCCGAGACATATGTTTCCTCGTAACCCGGCTTAGGGATCTCAGTTGAAGAAATCAGACCATCCTTAATTAGTTGTTTTAATTCAATCTGGTTAGCCTCGTAACACGTGTCCCCCCCAACAGGTGCCTGAGCGGGTTCTGTCATTGGCTTTCCTGAAGGAGGTTCATCCTGGGAATTATTCCAAGATTGAATCAAAGCAACCACGAATCTCATCCTCAATTTCGCTAATTTCCCAAGTAGAAACTCACCCGGGTTCTTATCCTTAACATCTTGGAGCCAATCCAACAAAGACTTATTCAAATCATCAATCATTTCAATCAGGGGCTCCAATCTCTCAATGCAAGGTATTAGCTGAACTTCTAAAGATTGTATGATATTCCTCAAGTTAGCCAGAACCTTATCTTGAACCTGGTTAACCTGAACTAAATGAGTTGGTTCAGGGTTGGGCAGGTTTGGGCTTAATGCAGGGGAATTAACGAATTGAGATTCGTTATACCATTCCTGATAATAGGTCATTTCAGATTGTTGAAAATATGGTGATGACCTAAAGGCAGTGAAATCAAAGGATGGGTAAGGATCGGTGTATCCTTCTTGATTGTAGATCGTATTAGGTTGTGCATGAAAGGAAGACGATCTATAATCGATGTAGCTCTGAGAAGGATAGAAATCAGAATCAAAGTGTTCAGGGTTAAACCCTAAACACGGGGGTCCGGAATTGTATCCCCAATCCGAATTATCCCAACTAACTGATGGTTGATTACAATACGAGTTGGGATAATCGTCATGTTGAGGATAATTCACAACAGGAGGGAAAGAGCGGGAATGCGTGAAATATGTGGAAGGATTCATGAGACACGGGAGGACGAAAGGTGCCCTGCAATACAAACAATCAAACCTGTCCTTAAATGGGTTAGCCTAAAGACCTACAGACTCTCAAAACCCATCTTGAGATAAAGGAACGATTTGATCTACTTCTGTCTGTTCAATCCAACCAGTTAGAAGGAGGGACTGGGGAGAAGGTTCTTCCTTCGGCTTGCGCCTCCGGTTCCTAGTGTACCCCCCAGCCGCGATCGTTTGACTCTACTCCCCTAGCTAGACATCAGATTGAACAGTAGAAATAGACTAATCGAAAATAATCTCGTTCTGGGTTCTGAAGAGCGAGTCCAATCCTTAAGGCCAACGTCTACTCTATTTTATTTAGGGCTAGGTTTGAATGTGCTTTGGAATGTGATAGGCCCTTTAAATGGTTGTGCCCTTAATAATTGATTGATTTGTATGTGCGTGCACAACGAGTGGTTTTCAAGCAAGATTATTTTTTTGATGTGGTGAATTTTAAGGTTCAAATCTTACTTAGTAGCTTTTAGGATTCAACTTTAAGTGTTTTCAAACAGGTTTCGTTGGCACACCAGGTTTTGCAAGCACGGGTGAAAATATTTTCCTTTAAAGCTTAAAAAGAATGTGGAGTGCCTGGTAAATCCCTAAAAGTTGAACCTAATTGGCAGCTACTTGATGAGTTGATTTTAAATAAAGTGGTGCAGCCTAAACAACTCAAACAATTGGCCACAAATGCACCACTAAGTTAGGCACTCAAAAATGGTTAACCTAGAATAATTTCTACTCTGTTATGTGTTGCTTTGTGTGTACCGGTTCCACAAATCAGAACCCTATTGAGTAGAAAATAAATCGAGTTGATCAAGTGCCTTGAATGTGGGTGTGTGTTGTGTGTTTGTTGAAAATTACCCCACAAGATTATCTTTTTGTTATTTTTTTATGAATGAGGGTGGAATGAATGTGAGTGAAAATCCAAACAACCAAACTATTCCTAGGATTTATGCAAACACCTAGGTTAATTGGGATTTGGATTTAATGTGGCGAATGGAATCTATGGAGGGGGAAAGAATGGGGGAACACTTACAGTTGTCTTCAACTATACTTTACTCCAGTCTACCGCTTGTTGATTCCTTGATGGAGGTCTCTGCAAAACAATAGACACAAGAGAAAGCTAGTTAGAAAACAAATAAAGTGCAAGAAATGCGAAGGAAAGATCGGAAATCGTTGCCTCCCCGGCAACGGTGCCAAAATGTTGAAACGTTTTGTGAATCGCTACGCTTACGTGTTTGGTTTTGGAAAACCTGTCGTTGTAGTTCGAAAGCGAAGAATTCATGTTCAACAAATAAAATTTATACCGAAAAGAATATTGGGTCGAACACAGGGAGGCTACGTTGATCTATATTCGCAATTATATTTTTTTTAGGATTTTTTGATAAGCAAGGCGATATAATTACAATGGAGCTATCAGACTAAAAGAGAGAGAGAGAGAGAGAACATGCATTCAATATTCCAATTGTTTATATAATCAAACTAAATAAAAGTTACACTAGAAAGCGGAAAATCAATTACACTATAAAGCAGAAAAATTCTACACTAGAAAAGCTGTAAATAAGAATGGGAGAGAGAAGTTATCCTCCTTGACGATTGCTTGGAGGACGAGATAGACTGGACGACGCCTGGACGAAGGAGAACGAAGCAGGACGAAGGAGGACGAAGCAGAAGAACGGGAACGGAGCAGCACGCCGTCGACGTCGCGGGATCCACTTCCGAAGGGGAACGAAAATTAGACTTTATCTTGCAAGAAGCATCCCGGGTGTGGGACAAGCTTTTCTTGAGCTTTGGAGGGGTAGAGAGGAGAAAGAAGGGATGAGAATTTCGTATGGAGGGGGTCTCCTTTTATAGTTGCAAGGAGTGGGGGCAAAATGGACATTACAACTTCAAAATAATAAAAGAGGGGACTTTAGTGACGGATAAATCCGTCACTAAAGCCCTTAACGTGGGCGTCGTGGGCCGCTCGCGCGCACCTCCTCGCCTGCTCGCGCGTTCAACGGCTTGCGCACGTTCGTCGATTTTTAGCCGTCCGATCGCGAGATCGGACGGCCTAAAATGCGTCTCCGCCCGCTGCGTTGCGCGCCCGCCCACGTGCGATCTCACATCCGCGCCGCACGTTCAATTGCGCGTGGATGCTATCGGACCCGTGCGGCCGTTCGATCTCCATCTGACCTCCACCCGTGCCCAATCGCCCGCTCCAGCTCCTCACCACGGATCGATCCCACGCCTGTCACTCGCGAAAGCGCTCTCGACCACTACGCTATGGGGCGCGGATGGTCGAGCGGACGCTTTTAAGCGTGAGCGACCACAGCCGTTGGATTGAGAGCCAACGGTGGAGAGTGATCGGGCGCGGGGCCTTCACAAGATGCAAGCGGCCATTTGGGCGGCTGAGATGGCGCCACGTGGCGCTATCTTGGCCGTCCATCTTCTGGAAGTTGTAGATGGTGCCACGGATGTCGGATTGACTCGATTTTTGTGTCGTTGGGCTGCGATCGTCGATCCGAATTCATCCGTGCAGTCGGATTTATCATCTGAAGTGTGGATTTACACCATCCATGCCTTGATCTTCTAAGGTTCCCGGGTCACTATCTGATGCTACGGATGCCTGATTAGGGCGATCTTGGAGTCGTTGAACTCTAATCGTCGCCCTGATCACATCCATACGGTTGGATCTTTGATCCGAGGCCCCGATAAAATGTTTGCCCTATCCAAGCACGTAAAAGGAGACAATTAACCTCCATTTTATTGAAACTACTCTAAATGCAAGATGATGCATGTTATGCAATATTTATATCATGAAATGCAATCCTATGCTTAAGAACATGCATAAATAGACATTTTAAGTAGTGTAAATGTGTTTACATCAGCACGGGTTGTCTCTGGGAAGGCACCCAGGTCTGCAGCTAGGGCGAAGACCTCGCAGGCTGCTGCAATTGGCCGCAGGTAGCTCGCCTGCGGGCGCCAATTTGGGAGGTGGGACTTTAGTCCCACCTCGAAACTGCGTGGCCAAGCGCCCGCACTTAAATTGAAAAAGTGCCTAAGGCTAATCGCCTTCGAACACAGGGGTCAGGTCCCTCTCCCGCACGCTGCGCGCCACGCGCTCGCTCACCCTCGCTCACGCTCACGCCCCGCGGGTCTAGGCAGGATCCGATTACCCAAACCGTGCACTCCTTGCCACCACCGCACACTGGTGGGCTTGGTCCCGGGCACGATACCCGCACCTGATTACTCGACTCTGGGAGAGCAGTCCTAAGAGAGAAATCTGAGAAAGAGAGAGACGTGGGGAAGGGTAGGGGTAGGTTTTGCTCTAACCCTTGTGTGAGCGTGCAAGAATAGAAGAAGAAGAAGGCAGGAAGGAAAAGAAGGGAAGCGGCCGAAGCCTTAGCCTCTCAGGGCAGCTGAAGAAGAAGAAGTGAAGGAGAGAAATAGAAGAAGAAGAAGAAAGGAAGAAGAAAAGAACTGTAGCAAAGCCACAGATAAGTCGTCTGAACACAGTATCAGACGTCAGAATCCCCACAGCAGCAAAAGCAAGGAAGGAAAAGAAAGAAAGAAAAAGAAGAGGAAGATCACCACTGCCGCAGAGAAGAAAAAGAGAAAAGAGAAGACAAGAACAAAAGAAGCAAGCAAGAAAAGACTCTACAGAAGAAAGAAGAAAGAAAGAAAGAAAAGAAGAGAGAAGAAGAAGAAGCCAAGAGAACTCTAGCCCTCTCCCTCTCTCTCTCTTATTTTTGTAACCTAATTGAGAACTTTTTACTTCTAGAATTCTAGTTGCTCCTTGAGTTCGACCTCGGGAAAACTTTGTATTCCGAGTAAAAATTTGTAATAATCTGGTAACTGTCTTGTTACATACTATAACGACTGTACTTCAACTATAATAAACGTAAACACGAACAAGCTGCCGGTTACTATCAGTAACAGTGTAGTTCCTTTGGGCCTCGTCCAGAGTTTACTAGTGTAGTAGATGGCAGAAGGCTTCCTGTCAATCTTCTAACCCAAAACAACCCCAACCGTGCAATTAGAAGCGTCGGTCATGATCTCAAATGGGGCTGTCCAAACCAGTGGTTGCAACACCGGAACACAAGTGACTACCATTTTAAGAAAATCAAATGCCTTACGACATGGTTCTTTGAAATCAAATGGTGTATCTTTGGCAAGATGGTTGCTCAAAGGACGAGCAACCTTAGAAAAGTCCTTAATAAACCTCCTGTAGAATCCCACATGACCAAGAAATGATCGAATTTGTTTGACATATGTGGGAGGAGGAAGTTTAGAAATGGCATCAACCTTAGCTTTGTCAACTTCGATACCCCATTTAGAGATTACATGACCCAAGACGATGCCTTCTTGTGTCATGAAATGACTCTTTTCCCAGCTAAGGACCAATCTTGTTTTGATGCATCTTTTAAGAATCATTTCAAGATTAGCCAGGAATCAAACGATTCTCCAAAAATAGAGAAATCATCCATGAAGACTTCCATAAACTCTGCCACCATGTCAGAGAATATGGCTAGCATAGATCTTTGAAAAGTCACTGGTGCATTGCATAAGCCGAATGGCATCCTACGGAAAGCAAAGGTTCCGTAGGGACAGGTGAAAGTCTTTTTTTCCTAATCCTCGGGATGGATAGGGACTTGGTTGTATCCCGAGTAGCCATCAAGGAAACAGAAGTACTTCTGCCCGGTTAGCCTTTCAAGGATTTGATCGATAAAGGGCAAAAGGAAATGATCATTTTCGTGGTTGTGTTCAGCTTCCTGTAATCGATACAGACCCTCCAAGAGGAAGCTGAACGAGTTGTGATAGATTCTCCTTTCTTGTTAGTCACAACGGTAATCTCAACTTTCTTGAGAACAATTTGCACGGGACTTACCCAAGGACTATCAGAGGTCAGATAAATGATTCCTACATCGAGCCACTTGATAATTTCCTTTTTGACCACTTCTTGCATATTTGGGTTTAATCTCGTTTGCATTTGGCAAGAAGGGTGGGATCCATCTTCCAAAAATATTCTGTGATTGCAATAAGATGGTTCGATCCCCCTAAGGTCATGAATGGTCCAACCAATTGCCTCCTTATGTTCCTTTAGGACCTTAATCAGCTTAATCTCCTGCTCCTTTGTTAATTTAGCACTGATAATCACAGGGAGCATCTTATGTGATCCTAAAAACTGATATTTCAGATTCTCAAGCAATGGTTTCAGTTCAAGCTGGGGAGGGTTGATGATTGAAGGTAAGGAAGATGCTGATGAAGACTCATCAAGAGGAAGAGGTTAAGAGTGAACAAAATCAATAACCTCTTTAGAAGGTGGAAGGTTTGCCATAAAGGGTTGCAGGTCCAAATCATCATCAGAGGAGGAACATTCAAATGCAGAAACCGTCATACAAGTTTCAATATTCACATTATCATCCTCAAGTTCCTCAATAAATCTACAATCCTCAAATTTGTTAATCGCCTTAAAAAAATCCAATTTCATTCTTTGATCCCCAAAGGCGATTTCCATGCTACCGCTCTCACAGTTAATGTTGGCCTTGGCGATAGCTAGGAACGAACGCCCCAGAATGATGGGTGTGTTCCTTAAATTCTCAGGTACATCCATATCAAGGACAAGGAAATCTACAGGAAAATAGAAATCCTTAACCTTGCCAATATCTTCAATAACGCCTCACGGATTTATGACCGAATGGTCTGCTAACTGCAGCGTTACTGAAGTCGACCGAAGTTCACCTAATCCGAACTTCTCATAAAGAAAAGTCGAAATTAGTTTAATGGATGGACCCAGATCTAGCAATGCTCTATCAAAGGTGTAACTCTGATGACACAAGAAATCAAAGGAGCACCTCGATCTCTCTTTTTTTGAGGGAGGTGGTGCAGGATAATAGAACTAGCCTCCTCGGAGAGTACCACCTTCCTCGGAATAGATTCTCTTGACTTACGCTTCTGTGTACATAAATCCTTTAAAAATTTCACGTAAGCCGGTATATGTTTGATAGTGTCGAGGAGCGAGATATTGATCTCGACATTCTTGAAAATATTTAGAAGCTCCTCATTACTATCAATAGACTTCTTCCTTGATCTAATCAAGGCCTCAAGAAAAGGAACATGAGTCAGATCTTTGGAATAAGGTTCCTGAGCCTTGATTTCTTCCCTAGAGTTATCCTTTCTCTCCTCAGGCTCTTCAGGATTCAGTAAATCAGAACAGTGTGGTTGTGGATCCTGAGTTTGTTTACCACTCCTCAAGGTAACAGAATTAGCAGATGCATACGGGTTTAGGTCTTGAGGAGGGTTAGGAAAGATTGGATGGGCTTCATTAGCCAAAAACCTTTGATTTGAGGAAGAAGAAGAAGCGGAAGGACCCTACTCAACCACCTGAGCATGTGCGTGTGGGTCCCTATGATTCTCATACCCATGGGCTTGATTGACCGGATTGTAGATATTACTTGGGTTGGGTACAGGTTGAGATGGCAGAGATCCGGGTTGACAAGAATTAGCAATGAACCCATTTTGCAAGTTGTCCAACGAGGTTTTCATTTGCTGCATGAGTTGGAGCATAGATCCTTGCATTTCTACCATCTGTCGATTCAAATCAGCCTACCCTACGGGTTGACGGGCATTCCAAGATGGCTGATTGACCTAATTCGAGGGCAGCTAAGTGTAAACATGACCCTGACCCATTGGTCTTTGCAAAGCATAATTGCTGGGTCGGAATTGGGTCTGTTGCCCCGGGTTTTTCCAGGAGAAGTTAGGGTGGTTCTTCCAACCTATATTATAAGCATTGGAGTAAGGGTTGGACCTAACATTCTCATGTATAGCATAGACATCCTCATAGGGTGAGGATGGAGAGAAATAAAGGGAGGGATCAGAGAAACTGGGATCAAAGGCCCCTGTTTGGAACCCGTGGGGTTCCAAATAATGTTGGCTCGCAAGTTGAGCCGCATCAAGTTGATTCAAGAACTCCCGTCCAGAAGGAGCTCACGATGAATGGAGTCCCGAATTTTGGGATTGAGTGGATCAAGAATTATTCATTAAGTTTCCAGCCATCCACTCCTCCATTCTCTTAGTAACCAAGTCCACCTTATCAAGTTTATTACAAATCAATTCCATATCGAATGAATGAGAGTTGTGGACTTCATTATCATTTGATCTGGGCTGCTGGGATCGGTTAAAAGTATCCATGGAGGCATAATTGATCAAATTCTCGCTCATCTCCTCAAACAAATCATGCGCGCTATCTACGCCTTTGTTGAGGAAATTGCCTCCGCAAGAAGCGTCCACGTAATTTCTGAGTTGCTCAGTCAACTCGTGGTAGAAGATCTACACGAGCTGCCATTTCGGCACCTCGTGGTGTGGACACCTCCGCAATAAGTCCTGGAATCACTCCCAGGCAACATGAAACTGCTCCCCTGGCCACTGGGTAATGGTAGTAATCGCTCGTCTCAAAGCATTGGTACGTCCGACAAGGAAGAATTTCTTCAGGAAGGCCAATTTCAAATCATTCCAAGTAACAATTGGCCTTCCTATAGTCCAGTATCAATGAGTGGCTTTATCCCTAAGAGAGTGGGGGAAGAGCCTCATGATCATCTGCTCCTCATTCACGTTTCGTGCCTTAGTGGTCTAAACCAAAGTGGTTAAGTCCTCCAAGTGCTGAAACGGGTCTTCAGAGCCAAGCCCATAGAAATGTTTAATCAGGCTTAACACCTGGGGCTTGATTTCTACGTCTCTGATAGGAATCTGGACGTCGGGACATTCCTCGTAATTTGAAGGATCATAAAAATCCTTCAAGGGCTGAGCGTTCTGCATTCTTTTCATTTGTTCCAGCTGCCTTTGAAATACCTCCTATGAATCCTGAGGTAGAGGAGGTTGTTGATCGACCATGGGATCAATTTGGCCAAAATCCAATCTACGCCTCTTAGAATACTATAGTAATCCTTCCAATCGAGGATTCAATGACCTCCTTCCCAGCATAAACAAGGAAGAGGTCGGAAGGATCGGGGATAAGAACCTGTAGCACAATAAAACAAGCCTGTCATTAAGTGGGGTAGCCTAAGGATCTACAGACTCTCAGAATCCACCATAAGATTATAAATGATTTACTTTACTTGCGTCCAATTAATCCAACCAGTTAGAAGGAGGGACTGGGGAGAAGGTTCTTCCTTCAACTTGCGTCTCCGGTTCCTAATGTACCCCTCAGTTGCAGTCGTTTGATGCTACTCCCCTAGCTAGACATCAGATTGATTGGTATAAGCAGGTTAATCGTAAACAATCTCAAACTGGACCCCGAAGAGCGAATCGGTCCTTAAGGCCAACGTCTACTTGATTTTATTTAGGCCTGGGATTGTAATGCTTATGGAATATGGTGGGCCCTTAAAATGGGTTGTGCCTTTAATGATCAATTGAGTATGTGTGAGTGCATGCACAACTAGGGTTTTCAAGCAAGATTATTTGTGATGAGTAGATTTTAGGGTTCAAATCTTCCTTAAGTTGCTTTTAGGGTTTAGAATTGGTTTAATTCAATCAAGTTTGAGGCAAACCATGTTTTCAAGCACAGGTGAAGATCACTTTCCTTTTGAAATCAAAAATAAAGTGGAGTGCCTGGTATTGACCTAAATTGAAAACTCTAAGGGGAAGCTACTTGGTGAGTTGATTTTAGGTTGAGTGGTGCAGCCCAAACAACTCAAACAATTGGCCACAATTGCACCACTAAGTTAGGCACACAAAGTGATTGACTTAGATTGATTTCTACTCTTTTATATGTTGATTTTTGTGTACCAGTTCCACAGATCAAAATCTGGTTGAGTAGATAAGAATCATTTAGGTTTTGTGCCTTGAATGTAGGTGTATGCTATGTGTATGTTTGAATTACCCCACAAGAAATATCTTTTTGTTGACTTTTTTTTTTGTATGCGGGTAAGATGAATGTGAGTGGAAATCCAAGCAACCAAACTAACCCTAGGATTTATGCAAACACCTAGGTTAATTAGAGTTTGAATTAATGTAGTGAAATGAAATCTATGGAGGGGGTAAAATGGGGAGCACTTACAGTCGTCTTCAAATGCACTTTACTCCGATCTACCACTTGATGATTCCCTGATCGAGGTATCTGCAAAACAATAGACAAGAGATAAAACAAGTTAGAAAATAGTAAAGTGTGCGAAATGCAAAAAGAATATCAAAAAATCGTTGCCTCCCCAGCAACGGCACCAAAATGTTGGTCATGGAAAACTACGCGTTCGGAGTTGGATTCGAAAACCCGTTGTTGTTGTTCGAGTCACGAAGAAATCCGTTTAATAGATAAAATTTATACCGAAAATCCGTAAAGAAGTTTCGGGTCGAACACAGGGAGGCTACGTCGATCGCAAAATTCGCAATTATATTTTTTTTGTATTCTTTTTTTTTGTTTAAAAGGTGAAATAATCACAATGGAATCGCTATAGACAATAAGAGAGAGAGAGAGAACAATCACTTGGTATTTGAATAATGTTTTTACAACTAAGAAAGCGGGAAATAATTACACTAGAAAGCAGGAAATTGTTACAACTAGAAAGCGGGAAATTCTACTTTGGAAAGCAATAAAAGAAAGGAGAGAGATGTTATCCTCCTCGACGAATGCTTGGAGAACAAGCCAGATGGAGGTGATGCCTGGAAGATGGAGGACGAGGCGGGAAGAAGGAGGACGAAGTTGGAAGAACAAGAACGAGGCAGCATGTCGTCGTCACAGGATCCACTTCCAGAACGGGGGCGAAAACTTAGATTTAGCTCTTGAGGAGCATCCCGGGTGTGGGACAAGCTTCTCTTAAGATTTGGGGAGGAAGAGAGGAGAAGGAAGGGATGAGAAATTTGTAGGGTAGGGGTCTCCTTTTATAGTTGCAAGGATTGGGGGCATTTTGGACATTTTAACTCCAAAAACATTAAAGAGGGGCCTTTAACAACAAACATAAACGTCGCTAAAGGCCGGTTGTGGACGACGTGTGTGCGTTGCGCGCGTGCCTGCTCCTCTTCCATGCCTAAAATGTACGCCCACGTTTGGGCAATATCAACCGTCTGATCTGAAGATTGGATGGCTTAAAGTCGTCCTCACAGTGCCCATTCAAACAGCCGTACTGCGCGCCCGTGCGTGCGATGAGGCGTGTGATGCGCGTCATCGCGCACGTACGCGATCCAACACATGTCGTCATGCCACGTCTCCGCTTCATTTGCCGCACGATTGCCATCTGACGATCAGAATCGATGCACCCCACTCCCCGACTAGATTGAGGTGCTCGGCAAGGCTCGAATGCGAGACCCCTGCATTGCCCACAGGGGTGCGATCGTTGCGCTGAATCCTCAACTTTGTCGCGTTTAGGAATTAGGTGCGCACGATCGTGGCCGTTGGATCATAATCCAACGGCCTAGATCACCCGTGCCTTTGCCTTCAGAAGTGCAGCTGCAGGTCCATAGGGCCGATTGGGTGGCTGAGATGGCGCCACGCAGTGCCATCTTGACCGTCCATCTTCTGTGTGTTGTAGATGGTGCCACGGATATTTGATTTGACCAATTTTCGCACCTTTAGGCTATAATCATTAATCTGAACCCACCCATGCGGTCGAATTTGTCGTCTGAAGTGCGGATTGGCACCATCTTGGCCCTTGATCTTTAGGCTTCCTCAATCTCTATCTGGTGCTACGAATGTCCGATCAGGACGATCTTGGAGTCGTTAAACTCCAATCGTCGCCCTGATCAAATTCGTATGGTTGGATTTTCGATCTAAGGCTCTGATTAAAAATCACCCTATCCTTGACCATAAAAGGAGACAATTACTATACAATTTATACAACTTGACCTAAATGCATGATTATGCATGTTATGCAATATTTACAATGTATGATGCTAATATGACACTAAAAACATGCATTAGTAGACATTTTTGGCTATTTAGATGTATGCACATCAAACAGCTAGGGCGAACATTAATTGTGAGGAGGGCCAAATGGAAGTTAAATTCAGGGAGAAAATAATGAAGATTGACATTTTTAAGGCCCATAGAGGAATTAATTGTGGTGTGATTGAGGAATTGAATAGAATCGATTCACTTCTTGAGGACTCAATTTCTGATAATTTGGATTTGATTATTCCTAAGAAAGAACATCTAGAAGCCCAATCCCAGTTACACCTTGAGGAACCTAGTCCGCCTCTAGTTCCCCCTCGGGCTAGCCCTGACCTTCCCATTGCTGCTGAGAATCAGGTACTTGAGTTGAAACCGCTTCCTGACAACCTCAAGTACGTCTTTTTGGGTTCAAACAGCACGTTTCATGTGATTATCAATTCTTCTCAATCCACGAATCAGGAAATGCGTCTAATTTTTATCCTCCGGGAGCATCGCAAGGCCATTGGTTGGACCTTGGATGATCTCACTGGCATAAACCCTTCTTATTGTACACACTACATTGCTATAGAAGAAGGCTCACGACCTACGTGTGAAGGACATCGCCGACTCAACTCGAATCTTCAAGAGGTCGTAAAGAAAGAGATAATCAAATGGCTTGATGTGGATATTATTTATCCCATCTCTGACAACATTGGGTGAACCCAATTCATGTGGTGCCTAAGAAGGTCGGGCTCACTGAGATGACTCATCACCCTTTGGTAGTTTAAGACGTCTGGAATGTTCACCAGATGTCTGGGGAGATCACTGGACGTTTGAAAATACCTTTATTCTCTTCAGCGCGTACCGTACGCACGCTACGCCTTTCTCCCTCACCACGTACCTTATCCCTCCTTCCCCTACGACAGCCATCTCCCGCACTCCTCCCCACTCCATACCATTCCCTTGCCCATGCCCTTCCCCTCACCTCCTCTCCCTTTATAAGCCCCCTCCTCCTCTTTGTCTCACACCACCGCAGCTAAGCCAGAGAGGGAGAGAGCGAGTGGAGAGTGGAAAGCGGAGAGCAGATCATGGGTTTGAGCGGAGAAGCAGAGGGCGTCATGCTACTCTGCTGCAGCTTCTGCAGTGAGGAGAGCCCAGAACAGTTTTGCGGAAGTCATTTTCCGTGGAATCAGACGTCCGGAGTGACCTCCAAACGTCGGGGAGGATGTTTGAAGGTAATATGAGATGTCTGGTAGAGATTTGTTTTCCCGTATTTTCTCTACCAAATCCTGACAATGTACACACATGTGTCAGAGGTTGGGAGGCGTGTCAGAGCGAGGATCGAGGTAGTTTTAGATGTCCGGGAGCATCTCCAGACATCTGACGGAACCCTCGGACGTCGACACTACGTTCCAGACATTCGATAGAGGCACCCCAAGAGAGGTATGCCTGCTAGTTAGTTTAAAACGTCTAAGATCTCTCCCAGATGTCTGATTTCTATCAGACCTCATGTTTTTAGCCCCGTACAAGGCCCAAACGATGTCAATTTTCCATGCAAATTTCTTCATGTAATGGTACCTTGTCTGTATCATCTGAAACCATTTTGACCTGTCAATCCATGTTTTAGGTCTCCAGTTCGTCAAGTGTATGGGACCTGTGGAGTCGTCGAGAGCTACTATACGAGCCCCCATTCCACCTGGTTATCCTGGTAGAGTAGTTCTAACTATAAATCTCCAAGTTAATAAAATGTATGCAATTAGTTAAAACCTAGGATGTGAGATGAATCCTAGGAAGAAATAAACGTATGCTCTAGAATACATCTATTCAATTGAACCCTAGGTTGTGACATGAACACTAAGGCTAGAGAAAAATGCATGTGAATGATTGAGTAAATCATGAGCTATTTGTATTATCTGGAATGGACCATATTATGAACAAACCTATACTTTGATTGAGCTGCCTGTATATATCAAATCGGATATAAAGAAATTCATGTACAAACCCTACGGGGAATGTAGAATGAATACCGTAGCATAGAGAACCAGATGATTTTGGAATTGCCGCCCACAGGCGGCCGTTAAGGGCAGTGAGCTGACCTTTGTGTACGCAATACCAAAGAGAGAAACTATCCCTTGTAGTGTAGAGGGGAGCTTGCTACCCTTAGGTTGAGCCCCGAGGTGAGTTTGGCCACTCTACGTCGACTCCTGTTGGCCCTCGCGTACATGGTACCGAGGTGAGCTACTTAGTGTAGGAGGGGAGCTAGCTGCCACAGGGGGCCTATGGTTAGGCATGGCCACCCTACACTGACTCTTGTTAGCCCGTTAGGCAAACTGGGATAGTCGGACGAGGGAACGTGAACTGTGGAGGGGCAAGACCCCCGTTCTATTCTAAGAGGGCAAGACCCTGTGCTGTTCCGTACTGTACGTTTGGGCATACCCACTAGCGGAAACAACTAACCATGTGCTAGTGCGGGGTAGCTACCCGTGTGCTTATCATGTGTGTTGTAGTCTCCGCTACGTCACGACCATGACCTCGAGGTGGTAAACCAAGTGTAAGACTACCACAGAGGGACTCTCCCGGCTAGGAGAGTGCTACGTGTGCATCCTACATCACAGGAAAACTACAAGCAAGATCGTTCCTTTAGGAAACAAGAAGATTAAATAATGTAATGGATCCTGATTAGAGATCTCTATACAGCAAACCGTTATAAGATATTGGAATCGAAAAGTAATATGTTAAGCTACTTGTTAAATGCATTTTATATTTAGCCACCACTCTACTCAGCGTTAGCTAACTCCAGATATATAACCTTGTACAGGTCAAGGATTTGAGCAGCCCAAGTCACCAGCTGCTGAGGACGTTAGGCCTAGTCAAGCTCAGCTGTAGTTTCTGCTGCTAGTGAGTTTCTGTAGTTACACTTTCCAATACTTTTCCGTTGTATCCTCTATCATCTATGTACTAGTTTTTGGTTGTGATGGTTGTATTTCTGTTCTTGAAGGAATGTAATATTTTAGTATTACTATTCTGTTACTCCTTTTGTTGCCAATTTCTCTCTGCTTAGTTATATAACTTGTGTGGTTGCGGATTGATGCATGTTCTTTGGTTATTTCTCGTTGGACGACTGGGTCTTGGGATTAGTCGAGGCGAGCCGGTCTCAGGTCTTGTAGGGATCTGGGATGAGGTCGTGACACTCACTGATGTAAACACATTTACACTACTTAAAATGCCTATTTATGCATGTTCTTAAGCATAGGATTGCATTTCATGATATAAATATTGCATAACATGCATCATCTTGCATTTAGAATAGTTTGAATAAAATGGAGGTTAATTATCTCCTTTTATGTGCTTGGACAGGGCAAACATTTTATTGGGGCCTCGGATCGAAGATCCAACCATATGGATGTGATCAGGGTGACGATTGGAGTTCAATGACTCCAAGATCGCCCTAATCAGGCATCCGTAGCATCAGATAGTGACTGGGGAATCCTAGAGATCAAGGGCCAAGATGGTGTAAATCTATACTTCAAATGACAAATCCGACCGCACGGATGAATTCGGATTGATGATCGCAGCCCAACGACGCAAAAATCGAGTCAATCCGACATTCGTGGAACCATCTACAACATCTAGAAGATGGACGGCCAAGATGGCACCACGTGGTGCCATCTCGGCCGCCCAAACGGCCGCATACATTCTCTGAAGACCCCGCACCTACTCCCTCTCCGCCGTTGGATCTCGATCCAACGGCTGTGGATGGCCGCACCAAAAAGCGCCCGCTCGACCATCCGCTCCTCGTAGCGCAGCAGTTGAGCGCGCTTGCATGAGCTGCAGCCGCGGGTTCGAACCGCAGCGAAGGGGAGAAAGGCGCGGGCGAGCGAGTGATGGCGAGCGTTGGATCGTCATCGGACGGCCGTCTGTGCTCAATTGAGCTCACGCGCTACTGCACGTGCGACAAGGACGCGCGATCGTACGCGCTGGGCGGGCACGCAGCAGCGGTCGAAGATGCATCTTAAGCCGTCCGATCGCTGAGAATTAAAGAACGTGCGCGGGCGTTGAGAAAGGACGCAGCTGAGGAGGTGCGCGTAGGCGCAGGTGCTACGCCCACGTTGGGGGCTTTAGTGATGGATTTATCCGTCACTAAAGACCCCTCATTTATTATTTTAAAGATGTAATGACCATTTTGCCCCCACTCCTTACAACTATAGAAGGAGACCCCCTCCACACAAAATTCTCATCCATTCCTTCTCTTCTCTACCTCTTCAAAGCTCAAGAGAAGCTTGTCCCACACCCGGGATGCTTCTCGCGAGATAAAGTCCAAATTTTCGTCCCCCTTCAGAAGTGGATCCCGCGACGACGACGACGTGCTGCTCCGTTCCCGTTCTTTTGCTTCGTCCTCCTTCGTCCTGCTTCATTCAGGTGTCGTCCCGTCCGGCTCGTCCTCCAAGCGACCGTCGAGGAGGATTCCTCTCTCCCTATTCTTTTTACTGCTTTCTAGTATAGATTTACTGCTTTCTAGAGTAGTTCTGCTCATCCTCCAAGCGATCGTCGAGGAGAATATTTCTCTCTCCATTCTTTTAATGCTTTCTAGAGTAAATTTATCGCTTTCTAGTGCAATTATTTTATGCTTTCTAGTTGTAATGAACAATCTCCTTAATGATAAATTCTCTGTTTATTCTACATCTCATTTTGATTTCTGTGTGTAATATTCTCTCTCTCTCTTACCCTCTCTCTCTCTTCTATTTATTGTAAATAATTAGATAGTTTTAAATTGAATTACTTTGTGATAAATAAAAAGAAACGCGTAGTTTTTAAATCAAATGTCCGCCTCCCTATGTTCGACCAGGAATTTTCATTTCGGTATAAATTTTATTTATTGAACACGAGTTATTCGCTTTCAAACTACAATGACAGGTTTTACAAAACTAAACACGTTAGCGTAGCAATTCGAGCGTTCAACACTCACCGTTATCAAATCCAAGTCAAGAGAATCCATCCCTACTCATATTGCAAATTCTTGGGGAGTCTACATAGACTATAGGAAATTGAATACCTCCACGAAGAAGGACCATTTCCCGCTACCCTTTATTGATTAAATTCTTGAAAAATTAGTGAGAAATCAATACTTCTGTTTGTTGGATGGATCCTCTAGCTATAATTAAGTGGCCATTCATCCTGAAGATCGAGAGAAAACCACATTCACCTGCCACTACGGGACATTTGCATTTCGTAGGATGCCATTCGAACTCTGCAATGCACCCACCACCTTCCAGTGGTGCATGTTGGCAATATTCTCTGGTATGGTAGGTGAATTTTTAGAAGTCTTCATGGATGATTTTTCTGTATTTAGGACTTTCGATGAATGTTTAGGCTGCTTGACTAAGATCCTCCAATAATGCATCAACGTAAATCTAGTCCTGAGCTGGGAAAAGAGCCATTTTATGGTTCCCCAAGGCATCGTTCTTAGACACCTTGTGTCTAAACAAGGTATCTAAGTTAATCGAGCGAAAATCAACTTGATATCTAAACTTCCTCCTCGCTCCTCGAGCAAAAACACTAGATCCTTCTTGGGGCATGTCAGATTTTATCGACATTGCATCTCTGATTTTTCCAAAATTGCTAGGCCCCTAAATCACTTGTTATCGAAGGATATCCCTTTTGACATTTCTGATTAGTGTGTCGAAGCTTTCAGAATTCTTAAAGATCGAGTCACCAAGGCACCAATATTGCAACAACCAAACTGATCTCTACCCTTTGAGATCATGTGCAATGCTTCAAATTATGCTATGGGGGTAGTCCTTAGTCAGAAAATCAATGGGAAACCCGTAGTGATCTATTATGAGAGTAAAACGTTGGACGAAGCCCAATGTAATTGCATGATCACTTAGAAGGAACTTCTGGCTGTTGTCTTCTCCCTAGAGAAATTCCCGCATTATCGTATACTCGGACCTTACCACAATTCAACACTTACTCGCCAAGAGGGACGCGAAGCCTCGCCTAATTCGTTGGATCTTGCTTTTGCAAGAATTTGATTTAGAGATTCACGACAAAATGGGAAAATAGAACGTTGTAGCAGATCATCTGTCTCGCCTTCCCTCTTCTATCATTGATCCTTCGGTACCTGTCATCAAGCACTTCCCGGATGAGCATCTTATGAGCATGGATGTTGGGCTTCTTAGTATGCAAACATTGTGAACTACTTGGCATCAAACCAGATTCCGTCTAATTGGCCCAAAGCTAAAAAGGATAAATTGATTTTAAATGCCAAGTATTTCTTCTGGGAAAATCCATATCTCTTTTGCATCGAAGCCAATCAGATCATCTGATGATGTATTTCTAATGTCGAGGTCAATGATATAATTTCATTTTGTCATGACTAGGCTTGGGGTGGCCATTTTTCAGGGCATAAAACCACAAAAATCCTCCAAAGTGAAAGAGAAGAAAAGAAGGGAGAGGAAGAGGAGAGGATGAGAATGAAGCAGGCAAGCTAGTCACCAACACCATCAGAGGAAAGGAGAAGATGTCACGCCCCACTAACCTTCCGACAAGTCGAAGGCTAACGGGTGTGAAGGTCCCAATTCCTAGGGTGGTTAAGGTTGTATGTAGTCCTTTCATTTAGTTGATTAAGCCTATATCGCCAAACAAACCTGTAGACGTGGCCTTCACACATGGCGCATATTTGGAAGAGTACTAAGAAAATAACACTAGACAAGGTACATGGCAGAAAAGAAAAATAAACTAGGCAAACCACATTTGAATGCCACAATGCATCATATAAAATATTTACAGGAGCTATAAATGTCCATAGTCTATACATATAACAAAGCTATTTGTAGTACAAAGTAACAGCAAAAGTAAGGCCTGATGGTAACACCATCATTCTCTATATCTAACTCAATTTGACTAATTTCCAAGGCTTATTTCACATTATTGATATATAATGGGGTATAATTCAATCTTGGCCAAATTAAGAAGAATTAATGTAAAATTAGTTAATTCTGTTATTTTAACAAGTAAACATGAGTGCATATTAACTAAGAAATAAACCTACACTTAATTGAAGGTCAAATGAGCTAAAAATTCCCATAAGTGAATTTGCATGAGCCAACTTAGGGTTTTTATGAGAAATTAAGGCTAATTCACATTTAAAATCCAAATTTCAACCTCACTTTAATTCAAAGGGTTTTAATTGAAATAAAGGTAATCCAAACCTTCTAAAAATCATTGAAAAATATTCTCTAAAGTTTAGAATGATCAATTTTATAAAAAGAACCAAATTTGACCTAAAATAGAGATCAAGGATAATATTTATTACTTTTTGGGTTAAAATACAATTTAACCAGTCTAAAATCATCAAAATCCAAAATCAATATCACCATGAGATTCCTTGAATCCCAATTAGGTTACCCTTAAATTTTGAGCCCAATCTAATTCCATCTTGACTAAGTTTGCGAGTTGCTCCATTAGTTTTTAATTTTTGCAAAAAGCCCCCCTTAGTTTCTATTTCTTCTTTCAAAAGAGCACTGTGACCATCTTCCTCACACAAGCTTCTTCCTACACTCGGTCGATTCTTTATCCGTGTGCCTCCCTTTGACCGCGGAGATCTCACAACTCCGATCGGGAAAGCTTTCCAAACTTGAAGGGATGGATCAGCATGCAAATCTGCATGCGATCAAGCCCTCAAAACGTCTCCAGCTGTGGCCGCGGTGTTCCCCAAATAGAGCTCCTTCCTTCACGCACAACCATCATTGGAAACTCACAATTCTCACTTCAATTTCCACTTAAGCTTGTTTATATAGTGTCACCAAGCTCCACTGATGCCAAGCATTCGGATTTGGGACCACAAACAACCCCTTCCTCTTCTTCCTAACACACCACCTTTGAAGGTCCTTGGAGCTTCTTCGACCCACTTTGTTGCCACTCCTCGCTGCCAACCGAGAACGCAACTCTCTTCCCTATCTTGGCATCGAGCTTCCCATCACAAAAGCCAACATCTTCTTCACTCCAAACTCCCTCGTCGGAGTCTTCACCTTCTACGCGTCCAGCCGGCCAACACCGAACGTGCTTCAACCTCCTCAGCATCTTCTAAGTATCCTCTCTTCTTCCTCTCTCTCTGTAGGGCAAATTAGACCTTTTAGACTTAAGATTCAACCTTGAATTTGCCCACACCCAAGTCATCTCCTTCATGTCTGACGTAGCTTTGGTAACTTGCTCCCTCTCAATCTGTTCACCGTTCCCACTCGCCAACCACCCCAAGAGCTTCACCAAACTCCGATGTTCAAAAGCCCTCAACAACTTCAAGGTTTTAACGCCTCTAAACCCCCCACTAAACGTGAGCCCCGCTGCCTCCTTCCTCGAGTCCAGTAGCCCTCTAGCACACCCACACCAAATCACCTCCACCAAGGTCCAACGAAGCCTCTCGACCCTTTGGTTGAGGCCAAGACCCTCTCCTACGTCCGGCCGACCTCCACCGTCGACTCCATCTTCCGTGACCCCGGCAACCATCCACTAGCCATCTCCAAATGCTGAAGCTTCGCGAGAAGCTCTATAGCAGTGCGAGGAGTGACCAACGATATCCAAGAGGTGAATCCACGCGCTGAGGAGCTTCCTTGAGCTCCTTCCTCATCCTCCATGATGGAGGAGAAGAGCTTGAGCTCCTACAGCTAGTAGGGGCTTGATTAAGAAGAAAAGAATTCTGTAGGGACCAAATTGCAAGCCTACAGGAACCTAAATGTGATAAAATTACTTTTCTTAAGGATTGATTTGCAATTTTTGTTGATTTGGTTCAATCTTTTGTTCTAAATGAATTTTTATTGCAAAGTCTTGTTCAAACATTAGTGATATCGATTATTTAATGCTTAACTCTCATTAACATTTGATTAATTAACTTAAGTATTGAATAATTGAAATACAATTTTCTCAATTGAATTATTGAGTTGTGTGATTAATCTTTACATTTCTAAACTACATTTCATGCATAGAAAATTAAATTACTCATATCTAGTTCCCGAGTTAAATTTTTGCGAAATCTTGATAGTGATAAGTCACACATTTCTTTTACTCTTAGTGAACAACCTTGGATTTCACTTTGAGAATTACAAATTTTGAAAAGTTTATTTGCATGGTTGGACTATATTACACCACAGTTTTATCAAACTCTCGATTCGTGCTTGTTAAGACCTAACCACAAATTTACATATCGAAAAGGGCTTACAAGAAGCGAAAACGAAAGAGTAATAACTAGCTACAAAACTACTAACTACACCTCAAGTCTCTCTAGTATAGCTTGCACGATAGATTGCCTGGTGAAGAAGACAAAATGCAGTCACTAGCTCCATCAGTGCCTCCCACCACTCATTAGTGGGAGGTTCTATGGCTTTACTAAATGCAAGAGCTCCTCCATCCGAGACCTTACTCCTAAAAGTGCTCTATAGAAATGACAGCTCACTAGCTCCAAATAGACTCTCTTCGACCTTCTCATTATTAAAGTACTACCCTTCAACAACATGTCGTGAAAATAGGTCATAAAGCAGGGGTGAGCCAATCATCTTAGTAGGGGCAAAGCTACGTATACCGACAAGAGAAAACGAGTAGTGTACGAGTCTTTTCACATAGGCCAACTGACCAACTACCCCTTCCCAACAATTATCCCATGAATCATCATTATTGTTATTATCATCCTCTTACTTGTCTCAGTGGGTCAGATTTTCAGGAATCAACCCTATTTAAGAGAGGTGATGGAGACGTACCCTTGATGACGATTTTCCAATCTGATTTGCTAATTAAAGTTAATTAATTCTTCGTTATTCTTGTAGAATAATCACAATCCAAATGGATAGTCAATTATTTTTACTTATTTACAAAATTTTTACTGGTTTATTCCAGGTCGTTCTCTGGGAGACAGTCATTGATATGTATCACTCTTTATTTCCAAAAATGCTCTTTTATTCCAAAAGGAAATGTTAATTTTATTTACAAAATGTGTCAATGAATGAATCAAACAATCAATGAATTAGTCAATTATATACAAAAAGAATAAATTAGTATGCATTACAATGCCTTCAATAAATGTACAATTAACATGCATTAAAAATTAGCTAATATTACACTATGTTAATTATATACAATTAATATAAGTAATACCTAAGTATAGGTACAAAAATAGCTACTAGTCTATACTATACTAAGTTAAATTAATATACTAATACCTTTAATAACATATATTATATACACAGTAACATATATGTATGTCACTATAGTCCCAGTAATATATATATATATACATAGCGTAAGGCAAAAAGAAATACTAATACTAACATATATATATAGATATACGGTGATGGATATATTTGTCACTAAAGCCTAAGGTTGTTTATAGACATAATAGGCTTAAATAGTATCTTACTCTACTCATACATTTATATACATATACACTATTATACACGTATACACTATTTACTTTATTTATGTACATATATATATATATTATGCTATACTTATTATACATATTACATATATACATATGTACACACACAACTGCACGCAAGCACTGACACACACCACAGCAATTCAACACTTAGTCGCTGCATGCTCTCTCACTCTCTTCTCTCTTCAACACTTAGCCGGAGTTAGGATGCACTCTCTCTCACAACACACATGCACTGTTCACAAGCCCAAAAATGTGTTTTAATAGGCGGGTTAGCCCATGTTTGAGGGATACACATCGCCTCAGAGAGGCGAGACCAAACATCTACTAGTGGGTCGGCCCTAATTTGAATTAGGTATTTTTTTCATGCATTTTAGGCCCAATACAGGCCCGCCAAAGCTCACACACACGCCTACGCACGCCTGCAAGCGCACGTAGGCATGCGCCCCGAGAAATCATGATATGCTCATTTGTGCACCCAACGTTGACGACTGGTGAGGTCACAGCATAAAAGCATTAAATACTGCTTTGAGCGATTATGAAGCCACGATGCGGCACTAAACCACAAGGCCATTTGAGCACGCTCCAACGTTACGGTGAGTATGAAATTCAAAGATTTGGCCCTCGATTTGAGAGCCATAATTTAATCTAAATTAAAATTAAATTATATGGTTATAAAGCCCTTATATAGGGTTACATGATTATATAGTTTATTTACAAAAATAAGTTATTTAGCTATACAATAAAATTAGTTAAAGTTGGTTGTTTATACACATTAAATTAAGAGTTAATTTCTTAATTAAAGTATAAATTAGTTAATTAAACATGCAATTACTTGATACAGAGTTAATTCATATAATAAATTATTTATTACACATTTTTATTGTATTTTAGAAACTTTATTTTAATTTATTTGCATTTAAATACCTGTTTAAGTTAGTTTTACGCATAAATGATTTATAAATACTATAATACATTATAAATACAGTATAAATATGTTGAAAATACTTAATATAATATTATACAAGTGTACATTATAAATTACTTCACTATTAACTTAAATTACTAATTTATTTTATTTTAAGTTCATAAATTACTTAATTAACTTAATAACTTAATTACTTACTGTAAATACACAATTAAATTAAATTACAGGTACTATACAGTATATAATACATAGTTTAATATGTATATACAGTGTTAGCTATAATTATATACATATACATAGGTTTATATAATTACCTAAGTTAATATACATTTAGTTTATAAAAATTAATGGTTAATTAAACCATAGAGTTATATATAAAGTAAATCATTCTAAATATTTAATTAATATATAGAATACATATATAAGTTTTATATACTCATTATTTATATATTGTACACTATAAACATATAGCTTAGGTTTAAGTTATATTATACAAGTATATATATATAGTATACAATGTATTTTTGGGTATTTTTGATGATTTTCTTATTTTTATAGTTTTTATATATATAATGGAGGTAGGGGATGAGAGAGAAAGAGTGAGAAGAGAAACATGAAGTTCCTTTTGTGATTTTTCATCTTTGGTCTTTTATTAAATTTCAAGATATACTAAACCGTCAGTTGGTATGTTTTACCAACCTGGGGGTTCAGATTACCTTAAAACTTAGTAAACACTTAGAAAAATTGCTATCCTACTCAAGACATTTTTTTGTGCTTTTTTTAAATTTTTTATTTATTTACAAATCAACCCAAGTTAGGCCTTGAATGAATGTTTTAACATCTTTTCCTAATGCCTCAAAAGGGGTTCTAAGAGCTTGGATGGCTGAAAAAACACTCAAGCACCTTCACTACATACCAAGAAAGATGTAGAAACACTCAAACCTGATTTTCAGTTAATTTCATTCAAATTTACAGGTGTGACAGTTAGCTTCATGAAAATTACTGACAATGTATTTCAAAATGACTTACAAGCAATTCAAATTGCGTCTCAATTCATTTCAAGTAAATGAAGGATTGTTTACTAACTTCCTAACACTATACACAACAAATCAGCTCCATAAACCTTCAAATTCCAATTCAAAATCCCCTTAACTCTCCAACTGATCAGCCACTGCTGCCTGTACAGTAAGACTGCCATTCAAACTCAGCAGATGCTGATGTTGCATCTAGAATTTTAGACCAAAGAGGCTTGATATAAAACTCAAATTCAACAGCTATGCTGCTACAATTTCAGATCAAGTGCTGCAGCTACTGTCTCATTACAAATCAAATTTGCCCCAACTAAGCAGCTGCCATCAGACTTTAGCAGCTGTGGTTGTTGCACTGAAATCAGCCCAAATCAAACATTAAAACATCAGATCTAAGTCCAATTACATCTTGAACAAACTATATTTGTCTAAATATCCTTTGAAAATCATGTATGAAGATCTGAAAACATAAAAATCCATCCATATTT
Source organism: Thalassia testudinum (assembly GCA_037157565.1). Lineage (NCBI taxonomy): Eukaryota > Viridiplantae > Streptophyta > Magnoliopsida > Alismatales > Hydrocharitaceae > Thalassia > Thalassia testudinum. The sequence continues at coordinate 36,587,203 of JAZHRO010000012.1, read as the reverse complement.
TTCAAAATTCCAAAAGGCCCTAACATGATCTTTTCCTTACATCATAGATAATGTAGGGGAAATAGATCATGTTAAGTTACTGAAATCATTTCAGACAACTTCAGACCTTCATAAAAACTCTGAAAACACCATTTGAGCCTTTGAATTTAGATTAAAAGATTTTGCATTCAAAAGACATGTTGCCCTATTTTGGGCTTTGACTTTAGATTTGATTACTGATCAGATCAACTAATCTTCTTGAACACCATTGATTGGTGTTTAAAATCTTCTCAGAATCACTTGGGTCCTCATTTAGTCTCAAATTAGTACCACTGATTATCCTTGACAAAACTACCCCAAACAAGGCTTACATGCTCATCTACAAATCAAACCTGAATTAAAGCACATAAGAATCCTCATAATGCACCCAATTAAGCAAGTAAAAACTTGAATTGCTCGATTAAACTCGAATAAATCTTAATTGACTCCAAATCGTGAGATTGGGCATGAAATACAAATCTGAAAGAATCCAGCAAATCAAGTCAATTAAAGTAATATCAGGGGTCCTTATGAACAGGTGGGGTGAGTAAGATGACCTCTAGGTGATTGTGAGCACCATCTAGATCATGAAATCCGAGAATTTCATATCTAGATATACTTGGATGGATGGGGTGAAATGTGAATCAAATTGCGAGGAAAATCAATAGAATGTGGATAATGGGGCAATGGGGAAGAACAATGAATCGAAATGAAAGTGTGAAAAACTCCTCTCTTATCTTAATTGATCAGAGAGGGAGGATTGGCTCTAATTTAAATCTATTCTAATCTAAACTAATCCATCACATAATTTGACATCTAAACTTAACCTACTGATCTACAGTACTTTAATTCTCACTAAAATTACTCTAGAAAGCATTTAAAATCCTAATCTAGTCAGAGGAATGGGACCTGTAAATCCAAAGTTAGCAGCTAAGGAGGAAGAAGGGAGGAGGAAGTCTCCAGCGGAGTGAAAACTCACTAGTGGAGTTCTGGGTCGCCCTCAGGTGCTACGAAGTCCTTAGCAGCAAGGAGTGATCGTAGGAAGATGGTGTTCCACTGTGTAAGAGGTGAAATAGAGGCTATGTGGGAGAGGAACTAGAGAGGACGAAGGGATCACCTCAAGAAATGTAGGAGGGAGGTCGATAGTGCACGCGAGGAGCTCAGGTGGTGTTTAAGTAGCTGATGTAGTAGATCAGATCACCAAGAGGTGAGATTAGGCTCCTAGGGCTTTGACGGTGAGATGTGCTCGAGAGGATGGCAGGAAGGGTTTGAGATGAATCCTACCGTAGGATGGAATCTGGGCTGGGGGGTGATTCTACGCAAGAAGGTTCGATCTGATTTGCCCTTAGATCAAGAGCACACGGAAGCGACAGCCACGATTGCTTGAGTTCTTCGTGCTACAGTGGATCGCAACGGCGCAAGTATAAAGGAAAATTTATGTAAACACCCTTGTAGGTGAAACGGTATAAAAATTTCACACAGGCCCATAAGTAGTGGAATATCAGGCGGAGCGGTCCCTAGTTTCTATCAAGTAGGTCCCTGCAGCTATCAGAATAGTCCCTAGCAAGTTTTTATGCATGAAAATGTTAATAATGAAGGACCTATTTATAATGTCATGACTACAAGGTCCTAATGTTGTCCAAATGCAACCAAGTTTTTATTGAAGCACAATTAAACAGTTTATAATATGCTTTCATTTTAAATTTAATCTTTTAAACCCAAAATGTGTTCAATTTGCAAGTGGATCATCATTTTACATTTTTAAATATAATATCTCAATTTGTGACCTAATTGTACGTTTTTAACACTGATTTGCTGTTTTAGGTCATTTCTGTTATTTCTCACACTTAACTCATTTCTTGTGTTAATTATGTAGTGTTTAACCTAGTTTCTAGCCTAACTTAGGTATTTTAACTATGATGAGCTACACCTCATCAAATAGCTCACTTAAAGCCTTAAAACAATTTAGACTCCTATCTAAAATTCATCCCAAAACTACTCCAGACAATCCAAAACAGTCATTGTTGCTGCTGTTGTTGTTGTATGTGCAGCCCAACTAGATGAAAGCTCTAATCAAACCTTTAGTGTCTAATATGAGCTAATTCAAGACCATCCCTAGAAACAAACATCTCAAACTCAGATTGATACTTCCTAAAATTCCACCCAAACTAGTGCAGCAGCTGCTGCTGTATGCTAACTGATCAAACTTTGAAGTCTGATCTGTTGCTCACAAATTGCCATCATTAAATCTGGAAAATCAGACCTAAGGGCCATTCAAACACAAAACAATTTCATCCCAAATCTGAAATGAAAATCCATGGGGAAATCGGTTCAAATCATAAACATAGCAGCTGCTGCTACTGTAAATCCCATCAGATCAGAATTAACTAGATTAAATCCACATCTCATCCAAACCTATTGGCAACTAAAGATTGACTAAGATTAAAATCTAGATGTTGCCTACTTAGTCGATTAATGTAGCTTCGCTATGATGAATTGATCATCTAAGACACCTGCACACTATGGAATAATGTGCAGTGATCCTAAGTGATGCTTTGGATTAATCAGGTCATCACAGATGTCTCAATCTAGTGTGTTGGATTTCATAGACCTCTACTACCCAGCAAAAGCATAAAATAGAACAACATGAAAAATTGGGCACAAGCTACTTAAATCATAAAAATCCAATCCAAAAAGCTCACATCCATCACATGAACTCCAATTCAACAAATCCAAACTCGAATCACTCAACTAAATCCATTACAACCCAAATCAACTCTAAATCTTACAATTGGGCAAAAGATCCAAATACAAAGCAATCGAGCAAATAGATGTAATTCAATCCAGATCAATAGAGTTTGTGAACATATGAAATGGATGGGAAGACCCCTAGATGGTTGAGCGTGAATTCAGATCTAAAAGCTTGAGAGCTTTAGAAATCCCATTCGACTCTAATGAAGGGGTGAATTATGGATTAAAACTTCAAGGAAATCAATGAATGCGACTTATGAGATGTAGAGGGAGATTAATGAATCGATACGAAGGTGGAAAAATACCTCTCTGATCTAAATTGATCAGAGAGGGCAAAATCAGTACTAGTCTAATCTACCTCTAATCTAACTAAACTGGATTAAATCTACCAGCTTACTAGCAATTCTACTCCTAATTGATCTACACTACACTATAATTATCCTAGAAAGAAGGAAATTCTACTCTAATTAGAAGAAGTGGACTCTCCTGGATCCTTAGCCGACAACTAAAGAGGATGAAATCAGGGAGATCTCCAGCAAGTGAAGAGCTTACCAGTGAAGCTCCAGGGTCGTCCTCAGGCTTATGTCATCCTTAGCGACGTGGATGAATCGAGGAAGAAGAACTCTACCTCTGTCACCGATGAAGTGAGTGAATGAGCAAGAAGAACCTGGAGAGGAAGAAGGATGAGCTCGAGAAATGTAAGAGGGGGCCGATCGAGTCGCACGAGCTAAGGGGTGCTTCCTATTTAAGTCGAACTAGGTTAGGATCACTGCTAAGGTGAGATTAAGCTATTTGGTCTTCAACGATGGATGAGAGATTAAGAAGAGGCAAGAAGATTTAAACCAAAAACCCATCGTTGGATTAGATCTGAGAGAAGCAAGAGTGCTTCATGCAAAGGCACGAGATCAAAGGGTGAAGATCCGTCATTGATCTGAGTGATCCAATTAATTGACAATGCCTATGCACCGTGTTCTTCACGTAAACAATGCACTCACGAGCTCAGCAAGTGTTTTGTGAATTTTGCATAGGAGCCCTTATATCAAAGGGGTAGAGAAATTATGAGAAAGCCCATAAGTGATGAAAATGATTAAAGAGCAATCCCTGGCTGCATGCAAAAAGACCCCTGCGGCTTTGTAGAAAGGTCCTTGGGATTTTAGATGTAAATAAAATGTGAATGACTAAGGACCTCAGTGTAAGATCATTAATGCAAGGTCCTAATGATGTCTGAATGCAATGAGATTTTATTGGAACTTAATTAAACATATTGGAAATTAATTTTATCCTTAATTTGAACTTTTGAGCTTAGAAATGTGTTCAATTAACAATTGAATCATCAATTTACATTTGTGAATAGAATATCTCATTAATTTGACCTAATTATACGTTTTTAACACGAATTTGATGTTTTAGGTCATTTTCCTTAAATCTCACACTTAACCTATTTATTATATTAATTGGATACTGTTTAATCTAGTTTCTAGCTTAACTTGGTTATTTTATCTATGATGAGCCATACCTCATCAACCCTCATCTTGAATCACAACTTAGTAGTCCCTCTTTGATCAGAGGAATGACTAACAACGCTAGTGGTCCTCGAGTAAGGCATACCTGCCCTCGTGATTCGAGAACATTGCTGACATTAGTCAGAAGAGTCGAGCCTCTTGGGATCTTGTTACAACCCAAGCCTAGGGATGCAAGTTTTGGTAAATCCAACCAAAACCTGACTCAACCTGACCTGAAAAGAATGGGTAAAACCTAACCTAAACCTAACAGGGTTCAGGTGTCGGTTTTATCCAAAAAATTCGACTGTGTATGGGTATGGGTATGGGTCTATATTCGATTACCCAACCCGAGTACTCCAATAAAATCCCTATTTAGCTGAGATATATAAGTCCAACCCTAAGTTCCTGTCCCCCAGCTTTAATCTCCCTCATGATTCCTTCCATAATTTTGAATGTTGGGAGTGCTTTTGAAGATTCTATGGAACATTTATTTCTGGGAATGAGGATCTTTTATTTGAAATGTACTTATATTTTATCTTTCTTTGTATTTTTTAGTTTTGATATATTCCCCTTGAAGTTTCTTTTTATAATAATTTCAATGAAGATCATTAAAATTAGAGTAGTCTGAGCCCTTATGTTTCAGGCTTATGAAAAATAAACAAGTGATATAAATCGTGTCAGATTTTTTTTTCTTCTTTTACTCTAATTTAAGCTCGATTTGAGTGCAAAATCAATTTATAAATGAATACCCAATAAGTAAATAGATATCCGATTGATAGATGGGTATAGGTATGGATTTGAATTTTTATACCTGATGGATAAATTGGTAAGGTATGGATATGGATTTTATAAATGGGTATGGATATAAATTTAGCCAAACCCAACCCAAACTCAAACCATTTGCATCCCTACCCGAGCCCCCACCCTAGTAAGAAACTGAGTTTATTTACAATTCACCAAAGATCTAGTCATCCAACTTATAAACATAGAATAATATAAAATCATACACTGCACATCACATTGCAGATATATATATAAGCAATATAAGAAGAAATTGACTGAACTGAATAAATTACTAAAAACACTCACAGCCATCAAATGTGCGAATACATCATTGAAGAAAACTAAAATTAAATAGCACTAAAGAAACTAGGATAAATGCAATGATGTCGACCACAACCATACTACTATGCTCGGATCAGTACCATCAACTCCTACAGCTGCAAGATTTGGTTGTAATTCATCAAAACTTGAGTACAGAGTCCACAAGAAATGTCAGCAAACACTGAGTGGAGTAACAAAATAGCAAAAAGGAGAATAGAACTAAGCAAGTGCAAAAACCAAAAAAAACAGGTACTATTCTCAACTATTCAAATTTTTCTTTCATTAATCCCATTATCTGTGTCTTCCCATATTTTGATTGTTATTTGTCCAGATCAGTTTCCTTGAAAGGCTTAAGGAGATCTCGTTACAATATCATAAATAGTCGACTAGATACAGTATACCCCCTTGGCCGAGAGGATGACCTGCACCCACTCTATTAGCTAGTTAATCACCATAGGGTCCCAACCAAAGTGAAGTGGTGACTATAGTTTGTGCGATATGCATATAGGTAGCTGCTTGAACTGGCACAAGACCAATCATTTTCACTACAGGATACGAAAGCAACACCAGCCACTAGCTCACAACAATAACACACGTGTCTCCTGCACCTCGCTACCCAATTGACCAAACAGCCTAACAAAACAAGTCTTAGGGAGGTTAACTCACTCCCTAAGCGAGTCTATACCCCTAACAGCTGTAGCCAACCGTGTGATTGATATTGGACACAAGACTGACTTGTGACGTGTACCACCAACCCAATCTCATCCATTTTTCCATACATCAATATAACAAGGATATACACTTGATTCCCTTACTTTTATTCAACCATATCTTTCATAATTCATATTGTATTTATATAACATCTTATCACAAAGTTCTTTATACATGGACTAATTTTTCCAATTCATAAATCAATCAAGGTTCTCGATTCATCCTCAATTTCAGATTGATTTTATCTCGTACGTGAATTCACGATACTATTAAGGATAAAAATAGGTATTTTCAACCAATTATTTCATGATGACATTTAGTTGGTTTGGTTAGTTAACAATTAACAATTAAATTCCTCATTTACATGTCATAAGTATGGATTCAAGTTTAATAATGCAATAACAATTTATTTTTATACAATGTTTTCGCCCGTGGTTATCAACAATATCTCAATTAGAATTTTAACTATTAAAGTACTCGAACTCATCAAAAGAGGTATAATAAATGCACATAACACAAATAAATATTTTAGGAATACTTATACTACCATTCGCAAAGGAAGGTAGGGTAGAGTTATTCTACCTAGAGTCCTTGGAGGATTTCAGTGACTCCGAGAAAACAAATCGAAGACTCTTGTAACATCTCTCAAGCCTCCTTGATTCCCAAGATTTTAAGAAATTGAGTTCAAGTACACTATAATTCAATCATTAAGTTCTTAATAAGGATTTGATTAGTTGTAAAATATTTATTAAAAATTTAAACCCTCACAGAAGAGGAAGAAAAAGAGGATGAGAAAGGGTGAGAATGTGGTCAGTAGAGGGAGACATGGGTAGGATTAAGGTTCCTAGAGGGTAGAGATCGGGGGGAATTTCTCTTGGCCTGCTTCCAATGAAAATAATTTCCACAGAGGCCGAAGTGTGAGAACCATAGCCATTAGACTATGGGGGAACGAGCTTTTCTTGCTCGCCCTACTCTAACTCGTATGTCGGCAACTTTGAACACAAACATTGGCTTAAGGTTATTCACTGACGATTAAAAATAACCACTAGGATGCCGTTGTTTCCGAAATCCAAATTTCTAGTAGTGTAACTAAATCCACACATTAAAGGAGACTAAATCTAGGGAGGGGTTTCTCCCTCCATCGACACCATATGGAGATAGGTACGATGTGCTTGGAGCTTATATGCTCCTTACAAATAGTTATGTCTTGGGGACTAGACTTGTCCTATATGAATATTATTGAGAGCTTCATATAGGTAGCTCCAAAGGTTTGCAACCGGTGATGGGATGATTAGATGTATGAATTTTTTGTCTAATTGGATCCGTCTCCTGACTTTTGTCTATACAAAATCATGCATCCAATAGAATAGAATATTTCTCGTCATCGCGAGCTAATCTTTTTTTAATTTTTTTGCGAGGAGCGAGTTTTCATTAGCAGCCAAGAACTTGGCAAGGAAGGATAGGGCACAGGCTAATCTGCTGTATGGGACATAGGCTCAATGCTTCTCGATCGCAAAAGCTTTGAAACACCTCTGGTTGGTTAAAGTTATCCCTTGGGCCTTGCCTGCACAGCTCCTTTTCTTGAGAAGCAAGTAGCATTTTGTCTCTTCAAGCTCTTATTAGGTGCCAAGAAGATTCTTGTGGGCATTTTGTATTTTCTACCTCTTAGTTTGAGAATTTCAATTATTTTTTTATTTGTGAAAAAGTAAAAAAATATATATTATAACGTCCGATGATTTTAATCGATATATTTTAATTTTTTATTGATTAAAAATTAAAATAAATCAGTTAAAAATAAAAATACATCGATGTATTTTTATTTTTCACCGTTTGAAAATAGATTTTTACTTGAAAAGTGAAAAATATTTTTTGATCTATAAATTTTGGGTTTAAGATTTGGAATTAAAGATTGAGGATTTATGAAAATTGATTTTTTACTTGAAAAATGTATTTCAACCTTTGGATTTAGGCTTAGGATTTAACATTTAGAGAATCTAAATCTTAAATTTAAAAGTAAAAAATCAATTTGTATAGTTAAAAAATTGATCGAAAATCAAAATATATTAATAAATTTTTATTTTTAACTAATAAAAAATTAAAATACATCCATTAAAAATGAAAATATATCAGTATATTTTGTTAAGTGGCGGACATAAGTTACAAAATATATTAAACACACATTTCCTTACTTGCAACTATATTTTCTTTGACTATCTTCCTTTTACATAATGCTTTGATTTTCCTATGTTTAACTTGCTCCAAGCAAGTGTTTCCTACGTCCAACCTACCTTAAGTCTTTGACTTGGAAATTTAGAGCGATCGGTCCAATCGATTCGTCTACTCGATCCCTTCCTATTGAAGATTAATCCATCTTCAAGATAGTGTTGACTTCCTCTAGATATTTCTTGTTTGAGTTGTTATTCTACTTAGCTTATTATCGACCATGCTTGGTTTTTCCTTCAATTGGATAAGGAGAGAATGATGTGCTCTAACTAGTTTCAAACTGAATAGTTTGAGTAGTTTTGGTTGTTGGAATGCAAGCATCATTCGAAAGCATTGATATTGTTATAATATTGAAGGGAAAATTGCTATCTGGATCACAGGAATTTTCCAAGCCTTTGCCTGGTTACGAAAGTACATGTGGGGAGGCAAATTTAACTGCAACCCTCCGTTAGTTCCAGAACTTTCTAGAAAATGGAAGGGATTGGCCCTCCGCTTCAAGAACAGTGGGCGCGTGGTTTCCGCCACGTTGTTGAAGTCATACCATCACCCACAAGTTATAGTTTTATCCAAAGCCAAAGAAAAAAAAAGCAAACGAAAAGGTTAAATACAAATAGAAAATCGGTTTGAATTGGTACAGATAACGATGGCGACGCACCAGCGTACATAAAGATTTTAAGGAATTGTTTGGCTGACATGGGAATTTCCAAGTTGCTGTTTGGGTGGACAGGGAATAAATTTAAAGGTATATCCAATATTTAATTCAGGGTTCTAACTTATTTTATAGTTATCCTACAGTTTGATATGAACTAACATCTGTAAAATCTCAGGATTTGGGAGTATTTAGAATAAACATGTGCTTGGAGGAATAAATGGAGAGTATGCCTGAGGTTTGAGTAACTAAAGGTATTGTTAACATTCAAGAAGTTATGAGATTAAATGTTATATGCCTAGAATATTTACATTTTAAAAAAAATTAAAGTAATTTTTTAGTTAATTAGTGATTATAATGAAAATTTTCAGGATCGTTGTTAATTTACAAACATGAATGACTTTCTCGGTGCCTTCTTGGATAAGATTGAGAGGCAAGTTTTGGACCAGAGAGGAAAGTGAATTTTCTTTATGCAGTCGTTCTTAAATGAAATTATGCCCTACGTTCCTCATCTTTTCTTTCGTGAGAAACTACCCCACATTCCCCCATCAAACAGTCTTCATGTCCACCCTCCCCCCTCTTATTTGAGCAAGCCAAAAAGAGCTTGTCATTCATCCAAAAAAACAAATTGAGATACAAAAATATAAAGTAAGGGAAAGGAGAAGAGCGATCCTCCGGCCAACAAAACCCGCAGCTGGAAGCCAACAACAGTTAAAAGGTTCTACAAAGTCAACAAAAAAAAGAGGGCAGAGCCTCTGCAACCCAAAGTTTTGAGAAGGACGAGAAGGCCGCCAAATAAAGGGCCACGGCAGCAAAGAAATCGAAAAAGGTATCCAGAGGTCCAACAAACAGGCTCCACCAAGCACCTTAGCAGCCTCCAAAAAATAAAAAAACTTCTACGTCCAAGTCCAATAACCCAAAAATGAGCTTGCCTATGGGCCACACAATCAAGTGAAAGTTTAAAGGCTTATTTTACCTAAGAGATTAATTTCTTAAAAAGAAGATTAATCTTCATTTACATGATTATTTAATCCTTCATCTGATAATTTGAGTTTAGTTATTTTAACAAAGATTTGTCCAATATCAATTTCAACTGATGTTAGCTAAATCTATGTTAAGATCATAAACCACTTGTCTCTAATAACTTCCATATTTCATATTCTTAACATTACTATCAAATAAATACTACAAGGATTAACATCATAATTTAACATTAATTAAAATAAATATAAGTTAATGTTAACACCAGTTTACAAGTAAACATAATTACGAAGTGACACTAATTTCATATTTCTTTACCCAACTTTCGTAGCCTCTCAAATAAATTAATCCCAATGGTAAAATATTTGGAAACATGCCATCCAATTGAAAAGGAATAGGGATGTTTTCAATGTTAAAACTATTTGGCTTGGAGGAAGAGCGTCCAAATAACCTTTTTGAATCCAAGCATTGGAGCTTTTAGCAATCACGCAAAGATTTCTGCAAATTCTTTTAATGAGGAACATTGCCGATCATTATTTTGCCAAAGGAGTGAAAGTGTTTGATTAGTGATGAGTCACTCTATAATTAGATGAGAGATTTTCTTGTCTTGATTTTTACAAAGAACACATTGATTGAGTAGATGGAAACCTCCTTTTTCAACTTATCTAAATTAAGCAACTTTTCATGATGCACCATTCAAATGAATAAAGAAATTCCCGAGGAAAAATATTTGTTGAAATCAAAATAAGTACGAAATAAATAAATATAAATTTTTAATGTATAAATTAAAAATATTAAATTAAGTTAAATATAATTTTGTAAGATTTAAAATAAAATAAAAAATAAAGAACATGTAATAGTATAAATAAATAAAATAAAAAGGAATTAGATTTTACTTCAATTAAAATACCTATGAAGAATTTTCCTTAGAGAATGTATCGTCTCCCACAATATCGGTACATCGAAATCTAATGAATTCCTCCCAGGATATAGTGATCAACCTCAAAGATTCGACGCACTCTAATTTTGGACGTCCTCGAAAACCACCTCAGGAGAATAAAGCCAAAGCAATTTAGTTAGTCCACCAAATTCCCGATTGATCTACCAATTTAATTGATTTAATCAATAAAAAACCTCTCATGGATCAGTCTCAATCCTTGTGCAAGATTGACAAACTTAATTAAATATTTTTCTACCAATCTTACATCGAACACAAACACCAAGAAAGAGAGATAAGAACAAGAGAAGCGGGGAGAGAGTGAAAAGAGTTTTTCTGCTGTTGTTGTGTGTCAAATGAGAATTCCTTTGTGGTTCTTATATAGAGCCCACGACCTGACGTTTATAAAAAATTTCATTTTATGAAAATACAATAATTAATCGACCAATTTAGTTCAATTAATCGATCAAAATCAATTGATCGATCAAATTTGACTTTTTGGTCGACCAAACCAATTAATCGATTAAACTTAACTCATTGATCGATCAAAATAATTGATCAATCCAAATAATTGATTGACCAATCAAGGTTCAAATCATGAGATTAAAAATCTATAACAAAAGAATCCAAGTTTCAAGTTCCAAATTAATTCTCATCCGAGCCCAAACTCATGCCCGAGCCGCAGCTGGAGCTGGGTTGAGGTAGAGTGCGGCGCACGTGCATGGTTTGTAGCCCACCTCTTGACCTCTGCTACATAAGTCATGAGAGGTAGAAATATTTTACAGCCACCAAGAGATTTATCTGCTTTCAGTATGAGACTAAAAATCTCTATCAAATCTCATTAATTTCAACATGAAGTCACAAGTTACAATATATTAATTACATCCCAATTGATGTAATTAAACTCTAAAATCTAACAATATTTACACCAAATGCTCAAGTGAAGTTGTGTTCTAATTTCTCTATCAACTAGGGTTTGGTAATCTGATTTAACCAATCTCCTATTGTTTAAAATAGTAGCTAGCACAAAATATTCGTCTTCTTTAATTGAGTTTAGTATTGATACAAGAGGATCGAGTTCTTTGCCTATTAACTCTAGCTTTTAACAGCTTCCAACTAGTTATTTTTAGAATTTAATGTTAATAGAGTTTTGCTGACCGACCGTAGCTTTCTTGTTGTAAGGTAGCATAGAGAGAGTTGGACAAAGGCTTTCAAAGGTGGGTTGCCTAGAACATGGTCATGCCATAATAACGTAATTTTTTCATTTCCAATAATTGGTCATCTTAGTTGGCTAACAACATCACTGTTTTTGACGATGGGTTTCCAAAAGGATGAGGAATTTGAATTGTATTTTAGATCCAGTGGAAGTGGTAAACCATTAGAGTAACACCCCCAGATAATCCTCGAAAGAAGATCAGGCTTCTCGGTGATAATCCTAAGAAGGCTTTTAGTTAGAAGAGCCTTATTGAAGGAGGTAAGGTTCATTACTCCCCAACCATCATTTCTCTTGAGTCTGCAGATCGTGCCCTTCGAAGGAAAATCTCTTTTGATTCTATCAATGGCTCCTAATATCTTCCTTGGTAGTGGTAAGCAAGAAAGGACACAAGTTGCCAAGGGAGTTAGGGAGCTATTTAGGAGGGTAACCCCTGATGGTAGAGACAAATGCTTGCTTTCCACCCCTAAAGCCTTTTAGGAGAACTTTTCCGAAAGGAATTCCCATCCCTTGTCTTCAAGGTTTCCGAGACCTAAGTAAGTAATAGGGAAAGTTTCATGCTCCCAATTCACCAACAGAGGTTTGTACATTTTTCTCCTACCCTATCTGCAGAGAGCGAAAGGTGAGATGTGTTTGGGCTCCGATCGGCCGTACAAGGTCAATTAGAGCCCCCCCAAGCCTTCGACTGCCCCCTCCTTCCCCCCAACCTCTCCTCTTCGATGGGTGACCTCTCTCCTCAACATGCATAGACATGCATCGTTGTTCGTGCTCGCTTGTCCTCGACTCTTCGCGATGACGGTGGTGGAGATCCGAGGTCTTTTGGGAGTTGATGGCGATCATGCTGCGGTGCCATGGTGTGGAGTGCTAAGGTGGACCGACGTGCTACTTTGAGGCGCGAGGTTGCATTCGGCGAGCTCCAATGAGACAAACTATGGAGTTACAAGTGATGGCGAGACGTTTGGTCTGATGATGTGTGAAGTGGCATGGTGTGATGCGGCGTGGTGGCTACAGCATCCAAGAGGTGGTACGGCGTGGTGGTGTTTGTGCTGTTGTTGTGGGTAGTTTTGCTTGCTGGAGTGGTTTGGTTTTCTTTTTCTTTTTTTTAGTGTAGTTTCATTTTGTTTGGGACCACGTGTAACCCTAAGCTTATCACGGTCGAGATTCCTGACACGAGTTAGTGGCCGATTTATTCGATTTCTCGTTAGTGCAGTCTTCGAGATTTTATCTCGTTGGAGCTTTACCGTTCTACGAGCGTGGGGTCGCTCTCCTTCAAGAGGTCGACTGGTTCCCAATTCTCGAGATGCTTCTTTTTCTTTCTCCTTTATTTCGTATCTTACTTTTCTGAGTTTTTGTCTTCCACCGTTGTGGCAGGGCGTAACTTTCCCCTTTTGAGGGCATCAGGCTTCTCCTTCCCCTTCCCCTATGGGATGCGTCCATTTGTATCGGGTTCTTCCATTTTAATGAAATATTATTTCCCTCAAAAAAATTCAAAATACCTTGGATTTTAGAAGATTCAATTTCAAATAGGTTGATTGGGTAATAAAGTGCTCTTTCTTTGTTCTCTCCGAGCCCAAAAAGGGTACTAAACATGTTCGTAGGTAACTTAAAGTGAAGAATGCAATTTCTGTTGACTCTAAGAAACATAATAAGATTGCCAACAAATTAAATACTAGTGAGTTCTTTGTCCAAAGTCATATTTGTTACAACCCGAAATCGACTTCTCATGGAATTTGGGAACGACTCATCTTGACTAATTCCATGACCTAATCTTCCATCGAGAAATAAGCTAAGTGCAAAAATACAACATTCCACACATGCAATATAGCTAAGTATTAATTAAAAGACAGCAAACGTAACAGTAAACTTAAGTAAACATCATGCACAGGCGAAAAACGGAGTTTACTAACCAGCCATCACAACAGAAACAAAAAGACATATCGTAACATTACAGGTTCCAAATGTACTAAAAAGTACTCACTAAAGCAGTAAGACAGCACATCCAAAGTGGAAACGGAAAACTAAAATAGAGCCCCCTCAGAAACCAATGGTGCTGGCTGCTCACCTCCTTGACCTGAACGTAGTGGCAAACGTCAACAAAATGTTGAGTAGAGCGGCAAACTTAAGAGCATATAAGGCATTTAACTGTTAAAAGCAATAAATTATTTATGCAGTTTCAGTTATTCATATAGTTAATATCTGATTCTATTCATAATCACTAGTTGTTTAATATTTTGGCATTCTAGTAAAGGTCCATGTCATTACTTGATTCACATGTTCCCTATGGGAACGATCTTGTTGCAGTTTTCCCATGATCCAGAACGCACACGTGGCACTCTCCTGGCCAGGAGAGTATCCCGTGGTAGTCCTACACCCGATCTACCACCTCGAGGTCACGGTCACAACGTAGCGGCAACTATGGCACGCACGATAAATGCACGGGTAGCTATCCCGCACTAGCACGCGGTCAGTCCTTTCCACTAGCAAGTACTCTCTGACATACAACACAGAACAGAATAGGGGCCCCACCCCTCACCAGTCTGTGTACCCTCGCCCGACTATCCCGGTTTGCCCAGTGGGCCTAACAAGAGTTGATGTAGGGAGGTCATTCCTATCCCGGGTCCCAACCCAAGGGAAGGCTAGCTCTCTCCCTACACAAAAGTGGCAGTAACTCTCCTTGGTACCACGTACACAAGGGCCAGCTCACTTTCTGTACCCAAGTCCAACCAACAGTCATGCCTGTATAGGCGAGATTATTCCATTATACATCAAAATTTCCATGTCACAATAGTTTAGCTACTTTTCTAGTTCCCCATAGGGTTCGTGCATAATAATCGTCTCACACCATCAAGTGCATCTCTATTCATAATCAAATTTCAATCATGGAAATAAGCAGTTCGTGATGTAACAGTAAAAGCATTTAGCTACATCGTTTAAGTTTCTATTTTCTTACAATGTGGAAATGATCATCATACATATTTAAGTTGTGCCAATCAAGGTTCATGTATTGAACGTAAACATACATCATTCTCAATCCTTAGGGTTTACTTCATAACTTAGGTTTCAGATGGAAAACTCTGGTTTTGACATTCTCTTAATCGAACTAATAAAAAAGAGTAGAGGAAGACCACTCTACCAAGGGGTACGGGTTATATGGGGGCACGAGCGGCGTATCCCGCTGCCTCTGCAGGTCCCGTGCACACCACGGACTAGAGGCCTTGATTGCGAAAATCTGACTTCGTTTGGGCCCTGAACCAACCCAAACACTCCTCCCCATTCGCCTAAACCAGACTAGGTGGGCTGATCTGGCTGGACCGATCGCCTGTTAGCCGCAGTAGTGTACCCTGACCAAAATCAGACGTCTTAAATGCACGCAAAAATCCCACCTCACGCTCCTACTCCTCCCCCCATCGTCTGCTACCCCTTATGGCCATCTGAGGGCATTACTGGTCATCTGGCACTTCGCTCGGTCATCTAGGAGTGCAATCGGACGTCTGACACCACCTCTAGACGTTCGAAAGCACCTCGATTGCTAAACCAGCATGCCTTCCCAATGCCTCCCACCCCTATTGATAACACTGCATTTTACAATGTTAATGCTGCCAAAATGGGTCGATCTTAAGGATAAAATGTACAGAAGACATAGGAATGGGAGCATTACATGCATTGCACATCAAGATTACTTATAGTGCATTATTAATGGCCATGTATACAAGTGCATGTCAAAACAGGCCTCAAATGAGCGATCGGACCACATGGATAGATTCAGAGCGACGAACGACGTCCAACGGACTCAAAATCGGCCAAATCCGACATCCGGAGCTCCCACAAACGACCCAAGAAGTTCTGACCGTTGATCTGACGATCAACAGCCATGAGGTGGCCACGTGGCAGCATCAGGAGCGTCTGCCCACACGCACGACATCACCCCATCACACAAGATCTAACCACAGGCGTCCGATCTCCATTAAACGGCTGACAATTGGTGAAGAGGTGCGACCATCCGCGCCCACAGCGCAATGGTCACTCCCCCGCCTCACATGAAGGAGGCGCGGGTTCGAATCGCCCGCCGCAGCCATCTGCTGATTTCACCCACGTGCTCAAAATTCGACCACCCGATCGCCATCGAGCGGTCTCGATAGCGCTACGCGGCACGTCCTCAGGCATCGATCATCCACGCATGCTCCTACGCCAGTCGACGACGCCCATGCTCACACGCACTCGAGGCGCGATCCAAGCACTCCCTTCGCAAAGATCATTGGATGGCCTACAACGCGCACACATGGATCATGTGTGAAGAGGAGGAACAGTGCGCGGGAGCGACAGCCAGGCAGGATGCTTCACCGACGTTTTGGGAAGGGTTTTAGCGACGTCCTGGATGTCACTAAAACCCCTTCTTCATTTGGAAAGACCTTCTCCCTATTTAAACCTTTTCCAATCACCCATGGAAGGCATTCAATTCATCTTGCAAGTGTTGTAACACCCTCCTAGCCCCCTTTAGCTCCTCTTGTAGTCAAAGAAGTCGATGAGCCGCTAACGGAGCCTCTCTCCACCGCCGTGGCTGCCTCTCCATCTCCCCTCTCTCTCTTTCTTTCCCTTTAATCTAGCTTTACTTCCTTTTTATTCAAGTATTTAGCTACTATTGTATTTGTAAAACTTGAATTGCATGTTTAATATAGTGTTGATGTTACTTTGAGCAATGGCTATGATTTAAAAGACTCTAACCCTACTCTCTCTCTCTCTTTCTCTCTCTTACTCGTTTTTCTACCACGTCTTCTTGCAAGCAAAAACTTGTTATCTCCATGACATAAAGTGACAAAGAAAATCCAATTTTTATGCCTCCCTATGATCGACACTTGGAGTCACGTCCATTTCTTCTTTTAAAACCAACACTGCGAGCACGAACTATAACGACCCTTTTAAACAAACATGTCTTTCGCATGTTAGTTTTTGGCGTCATTGTTGGGGAGGCAACGGATTTATTTTGTTACTTCCATTTTACATCCATGCTCACATCATCTAACGCATTTTCTCCTACTTGATGATTGCAAAAATTTGGCGCTTGGACGGCAAAGCAGTGCAACTCGTGACGGTAACGAGGGAGTAAATGCAACAAGGACCAGTCGTGAGTAATTCTTCACCTGTGGTTGTTTGCTTGCCTAAAAATCTAAAAAAAAATTGTAAAATTAAAAAAAATAGCGTGGTGCATGATTGCCTGATCCACATTCTTAACACATCACCCAACAAAAAAAATACACTCTAACATTCTTAATGACCTAACCTTTTTGGAGTGTTCTTCTTTCTTTTTGAGTGGTGTTTGCGAAGCCACCATGAATTGACATGGGCCGCACCACTCAACCCTAAAATCAACTCATCTGATAGCAGTTGCATGAACACTAGGATGAGCACTTTAGAGTTTTAGAGTCTCTTCACATCAAAGGAAATCTACTCTCACCAATTGTGTGCAAAACTTGACGTGCCCAACTGAAACTTGTCTGAAAACATTAAGACACGTCAACCCTAAAAGACACAAAAGTCGAGACATTAAAAGACACCACATCTTAAAAAATCCTTACTTGAAAACCATGTTTTGATAAGAGCACATACACTGGAATTGGAAAACTAAGAGGCACCACCCCAATCAACGCTTCCTCACATAACCCTAGCACAAGCACTATCCTAGCCCTTTTAAAAGAGAGTAGACATGACTTAGGCAGGACTGGGTTAAGTCTCAAGAGGTGTGGTTTTGTTTGCTGGGCACTTGGCTTTCATTCCCTTAGTAGAATCTGGTGACTAGGCTACAGGGAAGTGTCAAACGACCGCAATTGTTGGGTCTATGGAATCAGCGGCGCAAGCCAAAGGAAGAACCTTCCCTACAATCCCCTCATAATCAACCTGGCCAGATTAGCTTTGGGAAGGGAAGTCCAGTGCTTACAAACTTGATCACCCCTTTGGAGATTTCTAGGTCCCCTAAGGAATACACCATAAGGACTAGGCTTGTTTGTTTGATTGTACACACACACTTCTCGCATTTGTTGCTCTCCACATCCCCTCCTATTCTTCTTTAGTGTATGCACGGGAGATGATCACTTCATCCCGAGTTGTTTGTTTTGGGATGGGAATCCAGGTGACCTGATTCTGCTAGAGACATGGCTGGACCTAGAGTAGATGAGGTGGAGGACCAACCCCCACCAGACACAATGGCCATCATCCAGGCCCAGATTAACGCAAACCACCGACTTCAACAGCAACAAATCCACACCATCATGCAAGCCATACACCAGTTGCAGAACCCACAAGGGCAACCACCACCACCACCTTTCCAAGGCCCATAAGGGCAACTGCCACTTGATCCACCACCATTCCAGGACCAACCTAGGCCCCTCCACGACTTCTACAATCCTTTCGCTATTCGAATCGAGCCACACCTTAGGATCCCCGAAGGGGGAGATGATTTTGAGCTGAAACCAAATGTCCTAAGTCTAATTCAGAGCCACTTCCATGGAAGCTCAAATGAGGACCCCTTCCAGCACCTAGAGAATCTTGACCGGATCGCTCGGACTGTGAAGCCTAGGAACATTAACCTTGACATTATTTTGATTAAGATGTTCCCCTTCTCGCTGAGAGACAAAGCATCTCACTGGCTTAGAACCCTAGGTAGACCCATCACCACCTAGGAAGAATTGAGGCAAGCATTCTTAAAGAAATTCTTCCCTACAGGAAAAACCAATGCCCTCAAAAGAGCCATTACTACCTTTACACTCTAGGGTGGGGAACAGTTCCATGAGGCATGGGAAAGATTTAATGAACTATTGAAGAAATGCCCACACCACGAAGTACCAAGGTGGCAATTGGCCCAGATCTTCTACCACGGTCTGTACAGCAACCTACGGAACTTCGTCGATGCCTCATGCGGGGGGAACTTCCTAAACAAAGATGAGGAGAGCACGTTTGAGCTCTTTGAGTCTATGAGCGAAAATTTGCTCTACAATGCCTCCATGACCCAGTTTAGCCGATCTAGTCAATCCTGTGGCGGGATTTATGAGGTACAAGCAAATTCTAGAATGGTTGACATGGATATCATTGCTAGGAAATTTGATTGAGTGGAATTGGTGGATAAAAAGATAGATAAGCTACTGAACCAGACCAGAAACCCATTACAGACCTTCTCCCTAGCAAAGGGAGCTCACAATGTTGACCTAGTCCAGCCCCTAAGCCAAATGAACCTGGAACAACCCCTGACCACATTCTAGGGAGGGACCTTTGCTCCCTCAACCCTTGATTACTCTCTTCCCTCCCCCTCGACATCTATTATCCTTGAAGATGTACAGGCTATCCAAGGCTATTCCAAACCTGACCCCTTCAACACTTACAACACCAGCTGGCGTAATCACCCAAACTTTGCTTGGACAAACCAGAATCCACCTCAATTCCAGAACTAGCCCAGGCCAGACCAACAGCCAAATTTGCCCCCTATCAGCAAGGACCACTAGTTAGACCCCCATATAATCAGAATAGGGCAGCCCCTCCCCCACAAAACCAAATGGACACCCTGATAAAGATGATGACTGAAATTAAGCAAAAACATCAGGAGGAAATGGCTTTAGTAAAGGGATAGTTAAGCCAGTTGTTGGACTGTAAACAATAAGGATCCCTGCCTTCCCAGCCACAACCGAACTCGTGAAACATGATTAACAGAGGCCCCAATTCGCAAGGGTTCCAAGGCAACCTCGGGTAGGCTCACATGGTCCAACCAGCCCCACAAACACCCCCTGGGTTTGATGCTTCTTCATCCTCGTCTTCTCAAGGATCAACCCATGGTCCCAATGCCTCTGCAAATGCGGTAACCTTGAGAAGCAACACCAAAACCCAGGATCCCAAATGACAGACTCTTCCCGAGACTTCAACTTCTGAAACACCTGACTCAGAAGAGGCACTGGAAAAACCCAAGGATCTAGAAATAGATCCTATCCACGTTCAGACACCATATCTCGAGGCCTCGGAGACAATCAAGAAGAAGAAAAGTGTTGTGGAAACTGAGGAGCTTTTGGAGATCTTTAAGCAAGTTCAGATTAATATTCCGCTCCTCGAAGTAGTCAAGTACATTCTGGCTTACGCCAAGTTCCTAAAGGATGCCTGTACACCCAAACGTAGGCCAAGTCCTCAAGCACCTAGGAAGGTTGTACTTTCAAAGCAAGCTAGTTTTGTGATATCAAGCAACCTTCCACTCAAGCGAACTGGCCCAGGAGCACCCCTGATATCCTGTAATATCTGGGACATGACATTTGATAGAGCACTCCTGGACCTAGGTGCTTCCATCAATCTGATTCCGACAATGCTGTACCACCAATTTGGATTCAGAGAGTTAACACCCACACCTGCTACCATCCAATTGGCTGATAGATCCATGAAACCCCAAACGGGGTTGTCGAGGACGTAATTGTGCGGGTCAAGGACTTTTATTTTCCGGTCGACTTTTTGGTGCTCGACATGGAAGTCTCTAAACATTTGCAGAACACACCCATCATCCTAAGCAGACCCTTCTTAACTACGGCTAAGGCAAACATCGATTGTGACACGGGATGCATGGAAATCGCCTTCGTAGACAAGAAAATGCAGTTGGATATCTTCCGGGCAGCCAAGTCTTTTGATTGTGACTATATCGAGGAACACGATCCCGTGGAACCTTTGGTCGAGGAATGCCTCACCCTTAGTTCTATCTCAGACTACCAATCCTGTAACAACTATTCTGACCCATCACCATCTATGCCCATGGACCTCTGTAAGGCTGATTACCATCAACCAACACCATTCGAGGAAATTGATGTTGATCAACTCCCACCTTTCCCCTTTCCATCAAACATTGTTCCACCCACACCTGAACTAAAGCCGCTACCCAAGAATCTCAAGTATGTCTTCCTGGGACCTGACCAGACCTTCCCCGTAATTATCAATGCCAACCTAACTAGGGATCAGGAACTTAGATTGACAGCAACCCTATCAGAACATAGGGCTGCCATTGGTTGTACTATTTCAGATCTAAGAGGAATTAGCCCCACCTATTGTACCCACAAGATCTACTTAGAACATGGGGCACGACCCTCCTGTCAGATGAAGAGACGGTTAAACCCAAATATGTGGGAGGTCGTTAAGAAGGAAATTATCAAGTGGCTTGACGTCGACATCATCTATCCCAACTTCAATAGCCCCTGGGTGAGCCCCACTCAAGTGGTTCCAAAGAAAGTCAGGCTCACTGTTGTCACCAATGAGCGTGGTGAATCCATCCCCACCCGCACCACCACCGCATGGGGGTTGTGTATTGATTACAAGAAACTCAATAAAGCAACCAAGAAAGATCATTTTCCCCTGCCATTCATCGACCAGATTCTTGAAAGATTGGTAGGGCAAAAGTATTTTTGCTTCCTGGATGGATATTCAGGATATAACCAAGTCGCAATTGCTCCTGAAGATCAAGAGAAGACCACATTCACTTGCCCGTACGACATGTTTGCATTCCGTCATATGTCGTTCGGGTTATGCAACGCGCCCGCTACCTTTCAGCATTGCATGCTAGCCATTTTTTTAGAAATGGTGGGTGAATACTTGGAGGTCTTTATGGATGATTTCTCTATATTTGGGAATTCATTTGACTACTATTTGAGCAACTTGGAGAAAATCCTGAAATGATGTATCGAGGTTAATTTGGTGTTAAGTTGGGAAAAGAGTCATTTCATGGTTCAAGAAGGAATTGTCCTCGGTCACATCGTATCACATAGGAGCATTGAGGTGGATCGGGCTAAAGTTGATTTGATTTCCAAACTTCCTCTGCCTAGCTCGATCCGGCAGATCCGTTCGTTCCTTGGACATGTTGGCTTCTACAGAAGGTTCATCAACGACTTCTCCAAGCTTTCCAAACCCTTGACCGACCTTATGGCCAATGACGCCCTATTCCACATGACCTCTGATTGCATCTAGGCTTACCACACCCGGCAGGACTTAGTCTCCACAACACTTGTACTTCAGCCCCCGGATTGGTCCCCGAACTTTGAGATCATGTGTGATGCATCAGATTTTGCCATAGGCGTCGTCCTGGAACAAAGACAAGACAAGAAACCTGTGGTGATCTGCTAC
This sequence comes from Thalassia testudinum, assembly GCA_037157565.1. NCBI lineage: Eukaryota > Viridiplantae > Streptophyta > Magnoliopsida > Alismatales > Hydrocharitaceae > Thalassia > Thalassia testudinum. The sequence goes on along the minus strand of JAZHRO010000012.1, from coordinate 36,564,986 downwards.
GCAAGCAAGACGTTGGACAAGGCCCAACGAAATTATATGGTCACAGAAAAAGAACTGCTCGCTGTAGTTTTTGGACTTGGAAAGTTTCGATCTTACCTTCTGGGATCCCACGTGACCATCTATATGGACCATTCAGCCATCCAACACCTATTGGCTAAAAAGGATGCGAAGCCCAGTCTCATCAGATGGATCCTGCTCTTGCAAGAATTTGACCTGGAAATTCGCGACAAAGTTGGATCAAAGAATGTGGTGGCTGACCACCTATCCAGACTCTACCCAGACCACATTGGGCCCTCCCTGCCTTTATCTGACACCTTTCCCGATGAGTACATTCTGGCTATGCAAGACAAGAAACTACCTTGGTATGTTGACTATGTCAACTACCTAGTTGTAGGACAGACCCCGCACAGCTAGTCCAAATAGCAACGAGACAAGTTCTTGGCCAAGGCCAAGCATTATTTCTGGGATGATCCCATGCTATTTCGCCTCTGTGCCGACCAGATCATCAGGAGGTGTATCCCTGAGGACGAAGTTCAGAGTGTGCTATCTTTTTGTCACGACTAGGCTTGTGGTGGCCACTTCTCAGGAAAGAAAATGGCTGCAAAGGTTCTGCAATCCGAATTTTACTGGCCTTCCTTATTTAAAGATGCACACCACTTCGCTAAGACTTGCTCTCACTGCCAGACTCTAGGGACCATGACCAGAAGAGATATGATGCCCCTCCAGCCCATTTTGATTATCGAGATCTTCGACATTTGGGGTATTGATTTTATGGGCCCTTTCCCACCATCCAATGACTTTGAGTACATCTTAGTCTCTGTAGACTATGTCTCCAAATGGATTGAAGCCGTCACCACCCGCCGATGCAATCATAAGGCTGTCATGGACTTTGTTAAGCAAAACATCTTTTCCCGGTTTGGAATACCAAAGGCCATGATCAGTGATAGTGGAAGTCATTTTATCCACACCTAATTCCGTACCCTACTCAGAAAATACGAGGTTAACCACCGCATTGCTACCCCGTATCATCCGCAAACAAATGGGCAGACTGAGGTCTCAAACAGGCAAATCAAGAATATTCTACAGAAGACTGTGAGACCTGACAGGAAGGATTGGTTCGCACGACTGGATGATGCCCTGTGGGCATATCGAACCACTTTCACGACCCCGATTGACATGTTGCCTTATCGCCTGGTCTTTGGCAAAGTTTGCCACCTTCCTGTTGAGTTGGAACACTGGGCTTACTGGGCCGTCAAGTAGTGTAACATGGATCCCCAGCTAGCCGATGCACAGAGGATGCTCCAACTCTCCGAGCTCGAGGAAATTCTTCGGGACGCTTTTGAGAATAGTCGGCTATACGAGAAGAAAATGAAAGCCGTCCACGACCGACTCATCCATAGAAAAACCTTCCAGCCTAATCAGCAAGTTTGGCTTTTTGATGCTCGTCTAAAACTCTTTCTAGGGAAGCTCAGGTCCAAGTGGATAGGACCATTTAGGGTAATCAAGCCCTACTCCAATGGGGCAGTTGAAATCGTTGATCCAAACACTAGGCACACTTTCACAGTCAATGGCCAGAGATTGAAACACTTCCTCACCCAAGTTCCCCCGAAGGAGGTTGTCACCCTCATTGAGGGATGACACGAAGCACTACCCAGCTGGAGGCGTTAAACTCAACACTTCTTGGGAGGCAACCCAGAAGATTCAGACTGATTTAGTACTTTATTTCACTTAGGTAATATCTTTTTGACCCTTGTGCATCCATGTATTTGTCAATGAGAACATTGTCCAGCTTAAGCATGGGAGGGTGGTAAATTACATGATTCTGAGTTCATTTAATTAATCTAAATAGAATAAAAAAAAATTGAATTTAGGAAGAAAAACTTAGGCATTAGAAATTTGTCAATAGTAGAAAATAATACGGAAAGAACCTGAACACTTAGACTTTTCAAGTCTTCAAGCTTAATCAGCCCTTGTGTCCGTTAAAATATGGATTTAGCTTCAGATCCTTACAACCTTAATATATTGTAATCCACCAACTAAATAAGGTGATAAGTATACGACTTATCAACTCACCCTCTAACTCAAAAGGACTTTTAATCTAAGCATCTGCACACATTTTCTTTGCACAGACTCACTCCTCGGAGATTCTGACAGAAATTGGGTAGCTAATGAACTTTCTAGGATGGTATGGCTGGCAAGTTGTCGTGGGTAACAGCCCATTGGCAGGTTGTCTAGAGCCCAGCCACGGGACTACCTTCTTTTTATTACCTCTAGGTAAATTTGAGATCAGGGAAGCCACCTACCAAATAAATAAATAAATAAAGAGAAGAAGAAGAAAAAAGAGAATAAAATAAACCACACTTCACCGCACGAGTATGGCTGGCAAGTGATCGTGGGTAACAGCCCATTAATTGGTTGTCCAGAACCCAGCTCATTAAATGCATAAAAAGAACCAAAACACTTAAGGAAGAAGTGGGGAAGCAGAGCAAGCCGAGGAGATATACACTGGAAAAATCCTTGTGTTGACCCCAAGTAAAATAAACGTAAAGAGAAAGCTACCGATCGAACAAATACACCTTCAAGCAAAATACTTCCTTTTTCGGTCACCTAGGGACGTAGAAACCCGAAGTCTGTCTAAACTACCGTTGAGTGAGTCTATCACGATCTTCACACCAGGATGCTTAGCAGGTAGAGTTTTTTCCATGTTTTGGGTGGGTTGGGTAGCCGTAAAAAGTTACCAGCACACTCTTAACTCCAAAAATCTAAAAATAAGAAAAAAATGAAAAATATATATACGTGCCTTAAAGCAAGGATTTAGGCGATTCATATTTTGGCAGACACCCGGGCGCTGCTTAGTCTCTGTAGATTAGGATCTTAGTATGTTTCCTCCTATTGACAAGTAACGAAATGTCCAAGTAATTACTTCTTAAATGCTGACTGAAAATAATGGCTAGAATAAACCTTGCTAGGGGCTAGCAAGGTATAAGCATGGGGGTATGATAACACTGTATTTTACAATGTTAATGCTGCCAAAAAGGGTCGATCTCAAGGGTAAAATGCACATAAGACACAGGAATGGGAGCATTGCATGCATCACACATCAATATTACTTATAGTGCATTATTAATGACCATGTATATAAGTGCATGTCAAAACAGGCCTCAAATGAGCAATCGGACCACACGAATGGATTCAGAGCGACGAACGGAGTCCAACAGACTCAAAATCGGCCAAATCTGACATCCGGAGCTCCCACAAATGACCCAAGAAGTTCTGACCGTTGATCTGAAGATCAACCGCCATGAGGTGGCCACGTGGCAGCATCAGGAGCACCTGCCTGCATGCACGACGTCACCCCATCACACAATATCTAACCACAGCCTTCCGATCTCCATCGAACGACTGAGGATTGGTGAAGAAGCGCGACCATCCACGCCCACAGCGCAACGGTCGCGCCCCCGCCTCACATGAAAGAGGCGCGGGTTCGAATCGCCCGCCGCAGCCATCCGCTGATTTCACCCGCGCGCTCAAAATTCGACCGCCCGATCGCCATTGAGCAGTCTTGATAGCACTACACGGCGCGTCCTCAGGCGTCGATCATCCACGCACGTGCGTATGCCGGTCGTTGACGCCCGCGCTCACGCATGCTCAAGGTGCGATCCAAGCACGCCCTTTGCAAAGATCTCAACGTCCAATCTTCAATCGGATGGCCTACAATGCACACACACGAATCGTGTGTGAAGAGGAGGAATAGCACGAGCGAGCGACTGCCGGGCAGGGTGCTTCACAGATGTTTTGGGAAGGATTTTTGTGACGTCCCAGACGTCGCTAAAACCCCTTCTTCATTTGGAAAGACCTTCTCCCTATTTAAACCCCTTCCAACCACCCATGGAAAGCATTCAATTCATCTTGCAAGTGTTGTAACACCCTCCTAGCCCCCTTTAGCCCGTCTTGTAGTCAACGGAGTCGACGAGCCGTCGACGGAGCCTCTCTCCATCACCGTGGGAGCCTCGCCGTCTCCCCTCTCTCTCTTTCTTTCCCTTTAATCTTGCTTTACTTCCTTTTTATTCAAGCATTTAGCTACTATTGTATTTGTAAAACTTGAATTGCATGTTTAATATAGTGTTAATGTTACTTTGAGCAATGGCCATGATTTAAAAGACTCTAACCCTACTCTCTCTCTCTCTTTCTCTCTCTCACTCGTTTTTCTACCACGTCTTCTTGCAAGCAAAAAATCGTTATCTCCTTGACATAAAGTGACAAAGAAAATTCGATTTTTACGCCTCCGTGTGATCGACACTTGGACTTACGTTCGTTTCTTCTTTTAAAACCGACACTGCGAGCACGAACTATAACAACCCTTTTAAACAAACACGTCTTCCGCACGTCACCTATGTAGACCTCAGTACTATGCGTGTTTCCAGACGTACGGAGCATTTCCTGGATGTCTGTGGAGCCCTCCAGCCGTCTGCAAAGCGTCGTAGACGTTTGATAATTGCGGAAATGCCCCTAATCTCCACGCGCAGGACCTCCTCGTAGTGCAACTCCTCCTTGGGCCTCACGCTGCAGCAACTACAGCACATCCTTTCCCTACCACTCTCTCCTTCTCCCGCTCACACTCCCCTAAATGTTTCTCTCCCTCCCCCTCAATCTCTCAACCTCCACCCTCTCCTGCCGCTCTCTCCTTCTCCCACTATTTGTAGGGAAACGGAGGGAAGGAGGGTGTGTCGCTCAAGACAAGAAGTGGAGGGTGGGGGTGTGATTTCCGAGGTGGATTTTGGGGTTTTAAAGGGGAGGGGGTAGGGTTTGGGGGGTGCATAGGGTGGTGTAGGGCCAAGAAAGTTTCACCTAACCCCGCAGGACAATTCCTGGGGGTGTTAGAATTGTGCTAAACCCCTCCAAAAGTCAAAAAAATACTCCTCACAGGGTCTTTTTGGTGTGTATAAAATTACAACAAGGCCCCTACGGTTCAAGAAAAACCAAATGACCCCTTAGGAAGGGTCATTTCAATATTGAAGGAGACTTGCTTTTGAAAGAGTTGGATGCATAGTTGAGCAAAGAATGATGAAAAGGAAAAAAAGAGAGGAGATATCCTTTGTTTGACTTCTCTAAGTGGATTGAAGAAACCACATCGATTTCAGTCACCTTCACCAAAAAGTCTTGAAGTTTGTAGTAGATCCATGACCCAAAGAATGAATTATCTTAGGAAGTTAAAGTTTTGTAGGACAAGGAGGAGCAAGTTCTGATCCAGAGTATCAAAAGCTTTGATGAAATCAATTTTTGTAACTACAACCTTAGTGTTGTTCTTTTATAAATTAGATAGCTAGCACCTCTTGAGTAATGGCAAAGGAGTCAGCTAGTGATCTCTTAGGAAAAAAAGTACACTAATTTAGTGGTAAGACTTCCATCAATTTTTTGAAAGCATGGAAGGTAGGACTTGAGATATCAGTCTCGAGGAAACATTGAAAGGACCAGTGTGATGACAACATTGTTAAAAAATTTAAAGTTAAGTGGGTGGAAGTTATTATCAAGGAATTTGTTGGCTCCAATGCCATCCTTGATTAAGTCCCAGCTTTTCTTATAGAACTCTAATGTGAAACCATCAAGTCCAAGTGCCTTAGTATTTTTCATCTTGAAAACATTTGTTTTGATTTCTCTTGTGATGGAGCATTATTTTGTAAGGAGATTTCAATCTCCATGATCAAATTCTCAATACAAGTTCTTTCTTTGGTAATGTTTAGAATATTCTCTTTTTTGTAGTTCTTAAGGCATGTCTTCAAGAGATTTAATCTCTTATCCCATCTATGATGAGGATTGTCTAAGTCAAAATGGTGTTCCAAGATTCTTCCACCACTTTGAGGAAGGAGGGTTTATAGAAATTTTCAAGATAAATTGGGATGGTTTCTTATTTACTTTCTCCAAGGTTAGAAGTAGAGTGTTATGATTAGAGTAAGTCGTAGGTACGCCCAAAAGAGTAAATCTAGGGAAGTTCTATACAATGCCTTCAATATGGAGGAACCTATCTACCCTAGCCCAATAGTGGCAATCTGTCCACATGTAAGCTATGTTCATCAATCTAACATTGTGGAGAGTACCATTATCAATGATGTTGTTGAATCTCAAAGAATAGGAATTTACTGTTGAATAATAAGATCTCTTTGAGGGGAATTGATTAAGTTGAAATCCCCATAAAAAATTAGAAATTGCTAAGGATTAATCCACATCTTGAGTTGGTTAAGGAAGAAGTTCTTAAGATCATTTGATGTAGGAACATAAATGTTCACAATTGTAATTAAGTTTAGTAGAGGTTAGTAGAAAGTTGCTATAATGGTGAAAGGATAATTTTAAATATTTACTAAGGTGAGTTGTTGAACATCATTGTAAGGGATCATTATAACTAGTTTGTAGCCCCCCCATTGTTGCGGGAGTGTAAAAGTCAATGATATAAAAGTCTAACATAATTCTCAATCGTTGCATCTTGGTTTTCGATCAATGGAAAACCAACACACTACACATTGAAAAATGCATTATCCAGTGTATCTTAATTTTCTATCAGTGGAGAAAAAAAACACCAATTGGAAACCAAAACACACCACGCGTTGCAAAATGCATTGCCCAATGCATTTTGATTTCCAATCACTGTCTTAGATTGTGTTTACAATGCATAGTTTTGTATATGTATTTTTTATACTCTCATAGAAACGTGCTCATTAACAATCTCTAATGGAAGAGCACAAGATGAGAAGGTCGATGGCAGAGACGAAATTCAAAACGGACGTATGCGCTAAACAGTGCGTGTTACGAATGGGTGCTCCAGACGTCTTTTAAGACGTTTGGGAGGTGGCCCAGACATCGTACCAGACGTCTGGAATCACTTACATACGTCTGACCAAACGTCTGGGATCATTTCCAGACGTCTAAAAATCGATTATTTTGGCACGCTACTGTTCGTCTGCGTGCCTGAGCGCGCAGACCTGCGTTTTCTCTCTCTCTCCCTCTTTTTCCCTCTCACCTGCGGCCGCAGACGCCTCTGCCGCGTTCTCTCTCTCCTCCTCGCGCGGCCTTAAAAGGGCCACGCCTCTCCCTCACTCCCATCACCTCCGCCTCCTTCCTCTTCTCCTTTAGCCAGTGCGCGAGAGTGAGCGCAAGGGTGCAGCGATAGCCGCGGCGAGCGTGGGAGGAGGTGCTGCGCGTGGGAGAGGCGCTCGGCCATGAGGGCAAGCTCGTCGAGGCTGCTAGGGCTGGCCGGCAGGGGGCGCAGCAGCCGTTAGGTGACGCGGGGGGGGACTGCTGCGGCTCGAGCAGCAGGCGCACGAGGCGAGACACGGCCAGGCGTCGCGAGCGGAGGGCGAGTCGTGCCCTGGTTCTGGAAAATTTTCCAGAATCAGACGTCTGTGCTTCCAGACAGACGACAGGAACGACGTCTGGAGACTGTCCAGACGTCTGAAAGGTGAGATTTTCCGTCTTCTTCCTTCCCTTCGATTAACCGTACTAAGAGAGAGAGGAAATGGGTACGCGCAGGGTTTGAGATTCGCATCCAACGCGAATCAGACGTCTGGCTGCGGTGCCAGACAACTGTAGCGACATCCAGACGTCCGGGGTAACCATCGGACGTCTGGGAACTAGGCCAGACGCCCCCGCAGGCTTCTGGACGTCTGAGAGACCACGCAGAGCAAGGTAAACCCTGTTTCACTTTTTAAGACGTCTGGAATAAGTTCCAGACGTCTGATTTTGCACTATTTCGTCGTTTTCGACCCGTTTAGGGCCCGTTCGGGTTTCGTTTTCCGCGTTTCGAGTTGCGTTCTTTTCGAAATTACATCCTCTACCCGTCTACAGTAGCTGTACAATGTTTTGAGACACTTCTTGTGTTTGATCCTTGTGATAGGACCTCGTTCCGTTGCAGTCTCGGGGGTCGCAGAGGCACGCGGGATTCCCGACCACGCCCCCATTACTCCCGTTGTACCTGGTAGAGTGGCTTTAAGTATAATCTGTTAAATTATGAAACCATAAATAGAACCTAGGACATTGCATGAATCCTAGGAATGAGAAATAGATTGAATGGTAGATTCCTAGGGTGTTGCATGAATCCTAGGGCTGGAAAACTAGATTGTATGATAGATCCTAGGATATGGCATGAATCCTAGGATGGGAAAACTAGTGGAATGTATGAATACTGCAGTCTTGGAAAATGTGGAAAGGAAATACTAACTGCCTGTTATGAATAAATAAACGTGATTGAGAATATGGATTGTAAGAACGTGAAACTGGAAAGTGAAACCTGGATGTTCTGAGTTAAAAGAGCTGCAACCCTACGGGGAATTAGGAGTAGAACTCCTGGAAAGTGAATGGAATAGAATTGGGGAAGTGAGCTGGCCCTTGAGTACGGAGTACCAAGGAGAGCAACTATCCCCCCTGTTTAGTGCAGAGCGGAGCCAGCCGCCCCAGGGACCTAGGGTTAGGACTGGCCACTCTGTACCGACTTGCTGACCCTCGTGTACGTAGTACCGAGGAGAGCTACTAGTGTAGGAAGGTACTAGCTACCCCACGGGCCCCGGGGTTCTGCTAGCCTCCCACACTGACTTGTTAGGCCCACTGGGACAAACCAGGGTAGTCAGGCGAGGGTGTGCGGACTGTGGAGGGGCAAGGCCCATGTTTGGTTACTGTGGAGGGGTTGGACCCCTGTTACTGAGAGGGCTCTGCCCTGTACTGGTTCCGTGTTGTGCTTTGGGCGCACCCGTTAATGGAAACAACTAACCGCGTGCTAGTGCGGGTTAGCTACCCGTGCGTTTACCGCGTGTGCCGTAGTCACCGTTATGTCTGCCAGTGACCTTGGGGTGGTTGACTGAGAGTAGGATCACCACGGGGGACTCTCCCGGCCAGGAGAGCACCACGTGCTACTTCTACTGTTCGGAAAAGACTGCAATCAAGATCGTTCCCACGAGGAACATTCGAGATCAAGTGAAGGATCTGAGAAATAGATAAATTGTGAAACAATAGAAAGACATAAATAAAGGAAGAAAGAAAATTTAAAACAGCTACTGTACACTTTACTGTTTCTTTAGTTTAGCTGCCACTCTACTCAGCGTTTTGCTGACGTGTTACACTCGTTACCTTTCAGGACCAGGTGTTGAGCAGCCAGGGTCAGCGGCTGCAGAGGACGCTGGGCCGAGTAGGGTCCAGTAGAGTTACCACTGTTCTCTTGTACCTCTTTTTTGTTCCGTTATAGTGAGTAGTTCTTGTTTCCGCTGTACTTTTCTTTACCTGCAGTTCATATTATGTCATGAATATTGTTCTACTGTTGTGGTGACATATATTGTAGTGGTTTCTTTCCTTACTGCTGTATTTCCTTACTCTTAGTTATATTCATGCTGAATGTGGTTTATTTTACTGCTCTTTTGGTTACTTCCTCGTTGGACGACTGGGTCTTGGGATTAGTCGAGTTGGTCCGGTTCTCGTGTCTCGTAGGGACTTGGGAATCGGGTCGTTACAAGATGGTATCAGAGTAAGGTCGTCCCGAGAAGTGAATCAACTGACTGAAAAATAACCAATTCACATGTCTATAACTAGAGTAGCCACCACAACATATCTTTTGACATGAGCTCCTAGACGTTTCCGTTCGGTATCGTTCTGTAGTGACGTGTTCTGTTTTGTTTCGCGTCTCCTTGTAGGATATGCCTCGTCGTGGAACTAGGAGGGTGGGCTGCGGGCGCGGCCGAGGTCGGGGCCCGAGGGACAGATGTGTCGGGCTTGGAGTACATACTACCCCTCCTCTTCTCCTGAGCATACCATCTCCGGACCTCGTCCGACTAATTCTAGAGGTGGTTCGTGAAGAATTTCAGCTTCCATCCACATCGCCACCCCCTCCTCCCCCTTCCGAGCGTACGACAGGGGAGTTGGTGGTGGAACGAGATTTCTGCCGTCACACTAGGCGTGTTAGGAGAACTCAAAGGAGACACGTGGCGTCTGCAGGAGAGCCGTCACGTTTTACAGGGCCATCAGTGGCCTTTGGGGGCCCTCGACAGGGGCCAGTCGCCAGCACCGGACCCCCGCCTAGCCGACAGCAGGGACCCACTGAGGGCGGGAGCCGAGTTCCCCTCTGTTACCAGTGTGGCCAGTCGGGCCACATCAGGAGGGACTGCCGTCTAGGGCAGGAGGTCAGCAAATACTTCCCGCACAGAGCACTGGAGGATGCGCAGGAGGCCGCGGTTACCAGGCGCGAGGAGGAGGACAGCAGTCGCGAGGAGGGTACCAGCCAGCACCTACCCGTCCGACGCAGAGTGTGGCTGCTTCGTCCGCACCTAGAGCTGAAGGGCGTATCAACGCCCTGACACACAGGGACACCAGAGCTTCGGGATCGGTGGTGGCAGGTATGGTTTCAGTTTCCAGCAGACTCGTTTACACGCTTTTCAATTCCGGCGCTACGCACTCGTTTGTCGCAGCCAGTTTCGCAGTTAGTTTGGACCGGGATTATACACTATTAGAGAATCAGTTCGTAATCAGAGGTCCGAGTGGTCAGCTGTTTGTAGCTGAGGAGGTGTACACGGATTGCGAGGTCAGCGTCGGGGGACATAGCCTGCCAGCTGGCCTGATTATGATACAGATGGAGGACTTTGGAGTGATTCTGGGGATGGATTGGCTGTCCGCTTACAACGCCTTGGTGGACTGTTTTGAGAGGAAGATCGTCTTCTCCATTCCGGAGTTGCCTTCTTTCGAGTTTCACGGACAGCCAGTGGACGGAGGTTTCAGGTGCATTTCGGCACTTCGGGCGGTGAGACTTTTGAGCCAAGGGTGTGAGGGCTTCCTAGCTTGTGTGGTGGCAGAGCCCAGCCCTGTGGCAGTCTTCCAGAGCATTCTGGTGGTCAGAGAGTACCCTGACGTGTTTCCAGACGAGTTACCAGGACTACCGCCCGAGCGTGAGATCGAGTTTGAGATCTCACTAGTACCAGGGACCAACCCCATCTCCACCTCGCCATACAGGATGGCACCGCTTGAGCTACGAGAGCTCAAGTCTCAGTTACAGGACCTTTTGGAGAAAGGTTTCGTGAGGCCCAGTGCGTCTCCCTGGGGAGCCCCGGTACTGTTTGTGAAGAAGAAGGATGGGACCTTACGCCTTTGTGTGGACTACCGACAGCTGAATAGGGTCACCATCAAGAACAGATATCCGCTGCCGAGGATCGACGACTTATTTGACCAGTTGCGGGGTGCCACGGTGTTTTCCAAGATCGACTTGAGGTCTGGATACCACCAGTTGAGGATCAGGGAGACCAACGTCTCCAAGACAGCTTTCCGCACCCGGTACGGACACTACGAGTTTTTGGTCATGCCGTTTGGGCTGACCAATGCCCCGCTGCTTTCATGGACCTGATGAACTGGGTGTTTAGACCGTACTTGGACCAGTTCGTGGTGGTTTCAATAGATGATGTACTCGTCTATTCTAGAGGTCAGACGCAGCACGGACAGCACTTGCGGATGGTTCTGGACACTCTGAGACGACGTAGGCTGTACGCCAAATACAGCAAGTGCGAGTTATGGTTGAGGGAGGTGACCTTCTTAGGTCATGTGATCTCTGGAGACGACTTGGCGATGGACCCAGCCAAGGTTGAGGCAGTACTCAGGTGGGAGAGACCGCGTTCAGTCACTGAGATTCGTAGTTTCCTGGGACTGGTAGGCTACTATAGACGATTCATCAGAGGTTTTTCACAGATTGCGTGTCCTATGACACAGTTGACCCGGAAGGACGTGCCCTTCGCTTGGACAGACACCTGTGAGGCATGTTTTCTGGAGCTGAAGGAGAGGTTGACCTTGGCTCCCGTGCTCACCATCCCTGACAGTAGTGGCGGGTTCGTTGTGTACACGGACGCCTCCTTGCAGGGGTTAGGAGGTGTGCTCATGCAGAGGGGTCACGTTGTCGCTTACGCTTCGTGGCAACTGAAGCCCCATGAGCATACCTACCCTACCCACGACCTAGAGTTGGCAGCTGTTGTCTTCGCGCTGAAGACCTAGAGGCACTACTTGTACGGTGAGACCTTCGAGATTTTCACAGATCACAAGAGCCTCAGATACCTTTTTGATCAGAAGGAGCTCAACATGAGACAGAGACGTTGGTTGGAGCTCCTGAAGGACTACGACTGCAGCATCTCCTACCACCTGGGAAAGGCCAATGTGGTGGCTGACGCCTTGAGCCGTAAGGTGCCCGCACACTTGGCCAGTCTACAGTTACAGAGTTGGAGCCTTTTGGAGGAGGTGGGCAGCTGGCGACCTCTAGAGTTGCGAGGGTACTGTGGGGCAGTGACGGTGACACGGCAGACTAGGCCAGAGCTGATAGATCGCATCATCACAGGACAGATGGCCGGTCCATACTTGCAGTCTTTGCGTGACAGAGTACTGTCGGGAGACCCAGGGGACTTCTCTTTCACAGACCAGGTGCTGCGCCTGAGGGGACAGTTGTGCGTTCCCAGAGACGAGGAGCTGTTGAGAGAGCTCCTGACTGAGGCACACGGTTCCAGATTCACCATACATCCAAGAAACACGAAGATGTACCACGACTTGAGATGCGAGTTTTGGTGGAGGGGGATGAAGCGGGATGTGGGTGAATTCGTACAGCAGTGCTTAGTGTGCCAGCAGGTGAAAGTCGAGCATCAGAGGCCTGCAGGGCCACTACAACCGCTTCCAGTGCCAGAGTGGAAGTGGGAGAGCATCACCATGGACTTGGTGGTGGGCTTACCTGTTACCCAGCGGGGACACGACGCAGTCTGGGTAATAGTGGATAGACTGACGAAGACGGCGCGATTCTTGCCGATCCGAGTTACTTTGGGACCAGCACAGTTGGCAGAGAGGTATATCCAGGATGTGGTACGACTACACGGAGTTCCGCGGGAGATCATATCCGACTAGGATACCCGCTTTACGTCCCAGTTTTAGGCTGAGTTTCAGCAGGCCTTGGGGACACGGTTGAGGTTTAGTACGGCTTACCACCCCCAGACGGACGGACAGTCTGAGCGCACGATACAGACACTTGAGGACCTTTTGCGTGCCTGTGTATTGGACTGGAGGGGTTCTTGGGAGGAGCACCTGCCCCTGGCAGAGTTTGCATACAACAACAGTTATCACTCGAGCATCGGCATGGCTCCCTACGAGGCTCTGTACGGACGGAAGTGTACGGCACCCTTGAGTTGGGTTGAGGTGGGGACCAAGTGGGAGGTTGGCCCCAGGTTGATCCGGCAGAGTCAGGAGGTAGTCAAGCAGATCCACAGGCAACTCCGCACTGTCAGGAGCAGACAGAAGAGCTATGCGGATCGGAGACGCAGAGAGGTGCAGTTTGAGGTTGGGGACCACGTCTTCCTTCGTGTTTCGCCCATGAAGGGCCTGCAGCGGTTTGGGGTGAGGGGGAAGCTCGCGGCAAGGTTTGTGGGGCCCTTTGAGGTCCTGGAGCGGGTTGGACCCGTTGCTTACAGGCTTGCCCTCCCCCCGCAGCTTTCTGGTGTGCACGGCATGTTCCACGTGTCCAACCTCAGGAAGTACGTAGCTGATCCCAGTCACGTACTGAGTCACGAGAGCATCGAGGTGGGCGACGACCTGACCTACCCCGAGCGGCCAGTGCAGATTCTAGACCGTGCTGTCCGCAGTTTGAGACGAAAGCAAGTACCCCTGGTAAAGGTTTTGTGGAGGAGCCAGCGGTACGAGGAGGCTACCTGGGAGCCTGAGGTGGCAATGCGGGAGCGGTACCCGGAACTCTTCGCAGGTACGTCTTTTCGGACCGGCTTCGATCCTCTTTGAGTTTGTTATGGTTTTTATGACGTTTTCCTGCAACCTAGTTAGCGCAGGTTTCGGGGACGAAACTTCCTTTGAGTTTGTTATATTGTTACGAACGGGTGCTCCAGACGTCTTTTAAGACGTCTGGGAGGTGGCCCAGACGTCGTACCAGACGTCTGACCAGACGTCTGGAAATCGGTTATTTTGGCACGCTACTATTCGTCTGCGTGCCTGAGCGCGCAGACCTGCGCTTTCTCTCTCTCTCCCTCTTTTTCCCTCTCTCCTGCGGCCGCAGACGCCTCTGCCGCATTCTCTCTCTCCTCCTCGCGCGGCCTTAAAAGGGCCACGCCTCTCCCTCACTCCCGTCACCTCCGCCTCCTTCCTCTTCTCCTTCAGCCAGTGCGCGAGAGCGAGCGCGAGGGTGCAGCGGCAGCGACAGCCGCGGTGAGCGTGGGAGGAGGTGCTGCGCGTGGGAGAGGCGCTCGACCGTGAGGGCGAGCTCGCCGGGGCTGCTAGGGCTGGCCGGCGGGGGGCGCAGCGGGTGCGAGGCAACGCGGGGGGGGGACTACTGTGGCTCGAGCAGCAGGCGCACGAGGCGCGACGCGGCCAGGAGTCGCGAGCGGAGGACGAGTCGCACCCTAGTTTTGGAAAATTTTCCAGAATCAGACGTCTGTGCTTCAAGACAGACAACGGGAACGACGTCTGGAAGACTGTCCAGACGTCTGAAAGGTGAGATTTTCCGTCTTCTTCCTTCCCTTCGATTGATCGTACTAAGAGAGAGAGGAAATGGGTACGCGCAAGGTTTGAGATTCGCATCCAACGCGAATTAGACGTCTGGCTGCAGTGCCAGACAACTGTAGCGACATCCAGACGTCCGGGGTAACCATCGGACGTCTGGGAACTAGGCCAGACGCCCCCGCAGGCTTCTGGACGTCTGAGAGACCACGCAGAGCAAGGTAAACCCTGTTTCACTTTTTAAGACGTCTGGAATAAGTTCCAGACGTCTGATTTTGCACTGTTTCGTCGTTTTCGACCCGTTTAGGGCCCGTTCGGGTTTCGTTTTCCACGTTTCGAGTTGCGTTCTTTTCGGAATTACATCCTCTACCCGTCTACAGTAGCTGTACAATGTTTTGAGACACTCCTTGTGTTTGATCCTTGTGATAGGACCCCGTTCCGTTGCAGTCTCGGGGGTCGCGGAGGCACGCGGGATTCCCGACCACGCCCCCATTACTCCCGTTGTACCTGGTAGAGTGGCTTTAAGTATAATCTGTTAAATTATGAAACCATAAATAGAACCTAGGACATTGCATGAATCCTAGGAATGAGAAATAGATTGAATGGTAGATTCCTAGGGTGTTGCATGAATCCTAGGGCTGGAAAACTAGATTGTATGATAGATCCTAGGATATGGCATTGTTCGTCGCGCTTTTGTGCGGTTTGTTAAAAGATAATATCGCGTTGTAATATAGCCGCTAAAGCGTTCAAAACAAATAAAGATTTTTATTACTCGAAAACCGGAGTATCCGAGGTCGAACACAGGGAGCAAATAGAATTTACTACTAGTCAAAATGTAATTGAACACTCTAATTTACTCAAAATATCAATTCAAATGTGAATATATGCAATTAAAAGTTATTAGGACAAAAATATGAAATTGAATGTCTGATCTTGCGATCAGACGTCTTAAAAGTATTTTCCCTTTTCTTCTTGATTATCCTTCTTCTTTCTGCCTTGCGAAGCCTTTCTTTCCTTCCTTCTTTTGATCTCCCGTGTCTTTTGCTTTTGCCTTGCTCTTTCTTTTCTTCTTCTCTACCTTGCTTCTTACTCTTCTCTTCTGTGGTCTTGCCTTGCTTCTCTCTTCTGCAGCGGCCAAGTCCTTCTCCTACGATCAGCCTGCCTGCACAGGAGCAAAACCTAACCCTTCTCCCTCTACCCGCACGTCTCTCACTCTCAAGCAATCCACTCTGAGCTGCTCTCCCAGAGCCACATGCATAATCGGGTTGGATCGTACCCGGGACCAGGCGCACCTGAAGGTGGTGTGATGCGCTAGGAGTGTGTAGGTCTAGGTCGGGTCGGATCCGCCAAGTCCGCATGGTCAGGCCGCGGACGAGGCGGGTGGGGTCAGTGAGGGACCTCACCCCTGTGCTTACTGAGGCGATAAGAATATATCACAAAAATAATTTATAGTGTACCTGAGGTTTGTAATCCCACGATGTGGGACTAAAGGTTTCGTCCTTCCCTCACGCGCGCCCGCAGACTCTCGTGTGCAATTGCCCACGCTGAAGGCCCTGCTGGTGCTCCTCGCGACACTTGCGAGAGCCT
Organism: Thalassia testudinum; assembly: GCA_037157565.1. NCBI lineage: Eukaryota > Viridiplantae > Streptophyta > Magnoliopsida > Alismatales > Hydrocharitaceae > Thalassia > Thalassia testudinum. Next base: position 36,548,912 of record JAZHRO010000012.1, on the reverse strand, counting down.
GCAGCACCTGCCGCCTAGGAAGCCTGACGCCTGCTACTGCTCCAAGCTTCCTGCTGCTTCGGCTGTTAATGGCGGCCGGGGCGTTCACCTGAGATTCCATAGAATGGCCTATTGGCCCAATCAGAATAGCTGGAAACCTTCATCGTAGCACGGCGAAGGCGGTGGGTGATGCTGCAGGTTGCCGTTCGACCTAGGCGTGCGTGCCTAGGTCAACCTGTGGCCGGAGATGGTGGGTTGGTCGGGGGGTGCTTGTAGAGGTCTGGAGTGGCAGTGATGGGGTGGAATGGGTTCCTGGTGGTGAGGCGAGGCTCACGAGGTGGTTGGCGAGCCGGGTGGGGGGCTGGAATGGTGAAAGTGGCTCGCCGGAGATCGGTCGGTGATGTGGAAGATGAGGGTGGTCAGCGTCGGTCGAGGGGTAATCAGATGAGATAACAGGGGGAAAAGAGAGAGGATAGGATGGAGAGGAGTTCTAACCTAATTGTAAGGACGAAAGGGGATGGAAGGCGGACAGCAGTACCTGCTGTCACCGGAGAAGATGACGCCCAGTGGGGGGAGAACGGCGGCGACGACGGGGCTGAGGCGGCATGCGCTGGTACTGCGCGACGCGGAGGGAGGTCAGGAAGCTAACTCTACCACTGGTTTTGTGGAAGAGCGAAGAGGGAGGGGAGGGGGGCTCGCCGGAGCTTGCTGGGGGTTTTTGGCCGGGCAGGAGGAGAGGAATTGAAGGGGGAAACTCGGCCAAATCAAGCTGAGCCTCTTCGGCCGGAGTTGTGGGTTCTTATATAGGCGCTGGACTGGGTGTGCAGGGCGTGAAGGGCACGTAATTGCCTGAGGTTGGTCGCCGGAGATGGAAAGGAGTTAGGATACCCAAATCTCTCGTGCGTTCGCACGAGAGATTGGGTTCACACTAGCGATTGTAATTGACTTTTTAAGGAAGGGAATTCCTCAGAGAATCCTCCTTCCATTTCTGGGAGGGAATCTCTGAGGGATTAGAGAGCAATCCCTCTCCGAACCTCGCCGGAGCTCGGTTCTGCCCTAGCAATGGCGGCAGGACCGGTTTGCAAAGGAGGCGAAGAACCTAGGGGGTTCTCTGCAACGGTATTCAAAAGATAGGGACCAATTTGTGATTTGGGTGTACTAAATTGCAAAGTAGGTCAAGATGACCTCTCCTTAGGTCCAAATTTTGGTACAAACCTAATTTTGACCTAAGGAATCCAATGGTGAAGTTGGATTTTAGGTTTGACCTCGTTTGACTGGACATTTTGCGTAAAAACCCAAATTAGGTTAATTGAAGAGCTAGGACCCTAATCTAGGTCAAACTAGGTTCCAAAGGCCAAATTAAGTGTTCTAAACCCTAGAGTATGTTTTTCCATGATTTCTAGAGGGTTTAATTGCTTTTTTTTCTGACCGAAACCTTGTTAATTTAAGCGGGTCTGTTTTAGGGTTACCAAGTGTCATTTAGTTCTTAGATTGCACATGAACCCATTTCTGATTGACTCAACCCACTTTTTATCTCATTTAGACCATTTGACCTATGTTTTGCCTCTGAGAAATCCCATTTTTGTACTGCAATGGTAAAATTGCAGTTTTAACCTTTATTTCATGTTTTCTTCTCAGAGCACTTGTTCCTTCAGTTAGGCCTTCTTCTAGGTTATGTAGGAGCTTTTATCTTCTTTATTGGGTCAAAATGAGCTAGTTATGGCTCATGATGAGGCTCTCATCAGGCATGAATCCTAGGATGGGAAAACTAGTGGAATGTATGAATACTGCAGTCTTGGAAAATGTGGAAAGGAAATACTAGCTGCCTGTGAATTGAATTAACAGCTGCCTGTTATGAATAAATAAACGTGATTGAGAATATGGATTGTAAGAACGTGAAACTGGAAAGTGAAACCTGGATGTTCTAAGTTAAAAGAGCTGGAACCCTACGGGGAATTAGGAGTAGAACTCCTGGAAAGTGAATGGAATAGAATTGGGGAAGTGAGCTAGCCCTTGAGTACGGAGTACCAAGGAGAGCGACTATCCCCCTTGTTTAGTGCAAAGCGGAGCCAGCCGCCCCAGGGACTCGGGGTTAGGACTGGCCACTCTGTACCGACTTGCTGGCCCTCGTGTACGTAGTACCGAGGAGAGCTACTAGTGTAGGGAGGTACTAGCTACCCCACGGGCCCCGGGGTTCTGCTAGCCTCCCACACCGACTTGTTAGGCCCACTGGGGCAAACCCGGGTAGTCAGGTGAGCGTGCACGGACTGTGGAGGGGCAAGGCCCCTGTTTGGTTACTGTGGAGGGGTTGGACCCCTGTTACTGAGAGGGCTCTGCCCTGTATTGGTTCCGTGCTGTGCTTTGGGCACACCCGTTAACGGAAACGACTGACTGCGTGCCAGTGAGGGTTAGCTACCCGTGCGTTTACCGCGCGTGCCGTAGTCACCGTTACGTCTATCAGTGACCTTGGGGTGGTTGACTGAGAGTAGGATCACCACGGGGGACTCTCCCGGCCAGGAGAGCACCACGTGCTATTTCTACTGTTTGGAAAAGACTGCAATCAAGATCGTTCCCACGAGGAACATTCGAGATCAAGTGAAGGATCTGAGAAATAGATAAATTGTGAAAGAATAGAAAGACGTAAATAAAGGAAGAAAGAAAATTTAAAACAACTACTGTACACTTTACTGTTTCTTTAGTTTAGCTGCCACTCTACTCAGCGTTTTGCTGACGTGTTACACTCGTTACCTTTCAGGACCAGGTGTTGAGCAGCCAAGGTTAGCGGCTGCAGAGGACGCTGGGCCGAGTAGGGTCCAGTAGAGTTACCACTGTTCTCTTGTACTTCTATTTTGTTCCGTTATAGTGAGTAGTTCTTATTTCCGCTATACTTTTCTTTACCTGCAGTTCATATTATGTTATGAATGTTGTTCTACTGTTGTGGTGGTATATACTGTAATGGTTTCTTTCCTTACTGCTGTATTTCCTTACTGTTAGTTATATTCATGCTTAATGTGGTTTATTTTACTGCTCTTTTGGTTACTTCCTTGTTGGATGACTGGGTCTTGGGATTAGTCGAGTCCGTCCGGTTCTTGTGTCTCGTAGGGACTTGGGAATCGGGTCGTTACAGTGCGCAAGGAAAATAAAATAAAAGAAAAAAAAATAGAGAAGAGCAATGCTAATGCACTTCGATCGAGTTTTAAAAATGTGCGTTGTAGTATAGGTGACCAAAGCGAATTAACATTTAAATTTTTAATACTCAAATTAACAGAAAAATTTGAGGTCGTCTCTGGGAGCAAGAAAATGCGTGAATATCGCTATTTTGGATTTCATAAAAATTAACCTTAAGAACTAGATCTAATAAAGCTATTCTTTTAATGCATAAAATCTAGTTCAAAACGATTTAAATAGAATCCAAAACCTGATACTATAATTGAGGAAATTCAATTAATGCTCACCAAAAGTTAATCTAAGAATAATGTGCTTAAGCATTCAAATAACTAATGTTGGGAAATATTATTTCAAAGGGGATTAAATAATCTAATAAATGAAACAAGGATTTTAATATAAAAAGGAGATCTTCAAATTAGTCCTTGCGTTGTAGTATTTCAATCCCTGTGGCATTGTTTTTAGATCCCTGTGAGAATTTTTTTTTCAAAAAGGACCTTCATGCATTTCAAAAGAGTCGATGTTCCTTCTCCGACACGGCTCACTGGCAAGTGGCTGAAATCACACCTCGATTTGATTCGAGCTCCGACGATGGGTGGAGCGTGGTTGTCGACCTGCTGGTGATGTGGTGGTGGTGGTGTTGGCTCGTTGGTTGGAAGCTCAAAAGAGGGCCGACGACAGTGAGAAGCGCAGCAAGTCCGGTGAGCCCTAGAAACCAAAATATGGGTCATACGACCCCAATTAAATACTCAAAATCTCCGTCGAAGCATGCCAGAGCAAAACCCTATGTCTATGGGCAATGACGGTGGCTAGTGGAAGCTCGTGAAGAAGCTCCCTCGGGCATTAATGGTGATGGGTGGTGGGAGGTGCAAACACAATGAACAGAGCTCTAGATCTCTAGAATCATAAATAGGGTTGAGAGGAAGAAATCCCTAAACTAATTGGATGAGGGGAGGAGGGAGATGACCTTGCGGACAAGTCAGTCGACAATGAAGGTGGAGAAGAAATCGGAGCGGAGGAGGGGACGGGAAGCTCCGAAGCTTCGCCTGAAGCTTCGTACAAGGATGGAGAGTGAAAGCCCTCTCTCAATTTCGTCAAGAAAATGGAAGGGGCTGAGTGAAGCTCTGAGGTCCTTCAATAGCAGCGTACGTAGGAGGAAGAAAGTGAGGGTTGCGCTTGCGATTTCCAGACGACGAAACTCGGAGGACATGCGTGACCCTTTATAGATGGGCTCTGGAGCTAGCGTTGACTGGTTGTTGTGAGAAAAACTTGCAAACAACTCACACCAACTACGCCAACTTTGACCGATGATTGCGGCCGGTCGTCACAACCAATGGCAATGGAACGACCACCAGTGGATGCAGGATTCGTTGAAGAACTCCTCCAAGTGTTACAGGGAAAGGTTGAGAGAGTCAGCAAGAATTCACATGCGAATCTCGCCAATTCTCACACCATTGCTGCTGAAGGTGGAGGTGCTAGTGAGGGCATTTTTGTGAAGAAGATGAAGAGTTAGGTGTTGGTGCTAGAGCACCACGATCATTTGTTTTGATGATAACAAAACACGTGTTATTTAACATTTGCAATTTGAGTCCTAGATTTCAGGTCAATTGCAAATGTGGACGTGTTTAGACGGAGTTCGAGCTCGCATCCAGGACGGATTGGAGGAGCTTGACGGAAAACAGAGGAGGTTCACGTGGAGCGAAAGATTGAAGATGGAAGGAAATGAAGAATAGGATAGATTTCCTTCTTTTGTACTTGTTGTATTTTTCGTTTCTTTTGTTGCTCTTTATTTCCTTAGATATTATGTTAAAGAGCCTCAAAGTACCCTAACAGTAGTTCTAGGAACACCGGCACAATCCTAGGATACTTAGGTTTTCTGTAGAATACTTAGAAAACCAATATAGGGCTCAAACAGCATTTTCAGACGTCTAATTCCCAAATCAGACGTCTGATAAAGTATTTTAAGACATCTGACTGTTGTTTCAAACGTCTGATAACTGTTAGGCTGGACATAGCTAGTTCTATCTGATGAAATCAGACGTCCAGACCTTAGTCCAGACATCTTAGAAGACGTCTGATGGACTTGCCAGACGTCCAGATAGTGGACCGTTGGCTAGCTTAGTAGACACTGCAGAATATGACCGTTAGAGCCTTATCAGACGTCCTTAGGCCTTTCCAGACGTCTGATAATTGACCGTTTTGCCTCGGCTGACCCAAAATCTCTTCTCAGAGATTTTCTAGCCGTTGCAACGTTTGGAAATCAATTCCCACAGTAAAAGTAGGTTTCCAGACGTCCAGACTTAGTGCTAGACGTCCTGTATGTCGTCTGATGGACTTGCACAAAAACCCTATTTAGATCTGATTCAAGTCAGGAGGAAACCCGCACAGAATCAGACGTCTGACCTTTAAATCAGACGTCTTAAAGTGGCCTTCCAAACGTCTGATGCCAGAGTTAGACCTCTGATCACCCTGTCAAATGTAATCATTGTCCTGATTTCGGCCTGATTCTCTTGGGCTTTGCACCCAACGGCTATGGAAGCATTTCCAAGCTTTCCAAAGCCTTCCTAAGGCCTCTATAAATAGAGGGGAGCCTTTACACACTTGGATACACTAAGAAAGACACAAGATACACACTTAGAGACACAAGATATACACCAAGAGACACCTTGTAATACACTCTCACACTCTTGTGTCCAAGAAGCTCTTGCTCTCTAAGCTCAAGTTCTACATCTTGAGAGCATCAAACCGTTGCGCACCCGCTCTCCCGCCGTTGTCTACGAGAGCGAAGTTGCGCCGTCGCGTGGCTCACGCACCCGCGTCATCCTCGACGCACTCCTTGCAAAGGGGAGTTTCCTATTTCCTATAGAAGCTTAGGTTTATTACTTTGTTGGCTCTATAGGTTTGTTGTTTATTTTATCTGTCTTTTGGTTGGGTATTCGCTTTGCGAATTCCCGTCTCCTTCGTGGGACAAAATCCTTCTCGTGGAGAGAAGGGGTTGAGAAACGCTACCCTCGTACTTGTAGCATGGTTGTACTGAGGTTGAATCACCCTCGTTTTAAAGTGATTCGGTTAGTAGATTTGATCAACTAGGTCGATCGGAAAACCCTAACTCGAGAGGGTTAGGTGGTGGTTTTCACCCGTTTTGGGTTTCCACCTAAAAACATTTGTGTACTTGTGCGATTGATTTTTTGTGAGATTGCTTTATATTTTATTTCCGCATTTATTACGTCACCCCTCCTTCGAAGGGAGAACTTTCATTAGGGGGGTCCTTGTAAGGAAATTAGAATTAAGGGCTAAATTGCAAACTTAGCCAACATGAAGTCCAAATAATCCTAAATTTTTATGGTAACCTAATTTAGACATAATAAATTTAATGGTGACTTCAATTTTGGGTTTTGATATCGTTTGCACGGTCAATTTACATTTAGAATCAAATTGTACCAAATACCCACCTACATTTCTATTTTAGGTCAAAACAGGTTCCGATTATCAAATTGATTGTTTTAAACCTTATAAAATATTTTTAATTGATTTTTAGAAGGTTTATATTACATTTATTTCCATCGTATCTATTTTAATTAAAGTGGAGCTGAAATTAAGATTTTTTATTAGAATTAAACATTAAATTTAAATGCAAATCCTAAATTACTCAATACCAACTCACTTTTAGGAAATTTAAGCTCAATTGACCTTTAATTAACCATAAGCTTTCCCTCCAGCTATTCTGTATTTATAATTATTCGTGAAAATTACAGAATTAACTCCCACTTTTATCAATTCCTCTCTCTTCAGCCCTGATTGAGTTATATCTTTTTAATGTGTTAATTAGGTGAATTTAACTTCAAAACTTAGCCAAATTAGGTTAGATATAATGGATGATGACGATGCCATCAAGGAGAGAGCGAGAGAGGTACTCCAACACAGCCGAAGAAAAAAAAAAGAAAATAAACGGTGAGAGGGGTCTCTCTATAGCAAAGCATGAGAAAAGAAAAAAAATAAATCTACAATATCATAAACAATACATCCCAAGCTATTTTCGACGTGCAGAATCATTACATATATAGATTGGCATGCCAATTTTGTATCTACAAGTAGTGTTTTGGAAATTGAGAGGAATATGACCTATCTTAGTTTCCTGAAGATAGATTACACCAATCTAGTGGTTTTGAATCAAGTTGAAATCTTCATTGAGTGTTTACTCCTCCAAGACCTCTAACATTCCAAGATAGTATTTTATTGAAAGCCATAAAAAGGAAAAAGAAGAGAAGCTCATAATCTAACTCACACTAAATTACTAGGCTTGTGCTTTGTTCACAAAATTATTTTTCAATTCTATGTTCTTAAAATGAAATCCCATATGATCAAGGACAAAAGTAGGAAGCTCAAATACTTCTTCTCAAGAAAAACTATTAGGCAATGCATTAGCATTTAAGTTATTAAAAAGTAAAGAGTTGTTAAATGATCCTTGATGGTAACACCATCATTAACCATAACTAACTTAAATTAGTGAAAATCAAGTAAAAAATGCTCCGGAATGATAGCCTGAGGACCGTAATTCCATTCAAATCCATTTTGAGAAGAAAATATTTAAAAGGGTTAATTCTGCAGTTTTAACATCACATCAAGAATGTAGAGTAACCACAAGATTTCTTAGGGGTTAATCTAAGATCAAATGAGCACTAAAGTCCAATAACTGGGTCCACACCGACAGAAACGAGGTTTCACGTGTTTCAAGAACTTAATCAGAACACAAAATCCTAATTTCAGACCTGCTTGAATTGAAGAGGTTCTGATCAGGATAAAATTCATATAAATCTCCTAAAATTTATAGAAAAATATTCCTAGAGGTTGGGTACCCTTGGTTTGACCATCTGAACCTATTTTAACCTGGAACAGAGTTGTAGACGGAATTTTACCCTAATTTAGGCTTCTATGCAAATTGCTCAGTCAAACATGGTAAAAACTAAAATCCAACTAAACCATCAGATTCCTTGGGTTCAAATTAGGTTGGTACCAAAATTTGGGCCCAATCAAAGTTTATCTTGACCTAGTTTGCATTCCTGTCCCTTAAATCTCTATTTCAATCAATTAGACCCCTAACTTTCAAATTTATTACGTTTACCCCAGTACCTTTTGTCATCTTCTTCACAATTAAGTCCTCACTGCCTTCGTCTAAATAGAACCCTTGAACCCAACATTAGCGATCTTCAATCAAAGATTCCTTCATCAACTTGCAATGAAATTCTTCCAAACTTGGAAGAATTGTTAACCAAGAGATCCTCCATCGAATAGGTATGATCTTGGCCTTCTTTATGAAGCATGGAACTCAGGTGAAGCTCCAGAAATCCAAGATGAAACCCAAGCCAAATCGCAATGAAATCGCGATAATTCTTCCTGTTTGAGGCATGGCCGAGCTCTATAAAAACTTCCCATGCTTCCACTATATTCCTTAGCTAGGAAAAGGGCCAAAAACCTCTCTCTCCTCTCCTTGGCAAAGCTCCAACCTCAGCTTTGGCAACTACCTTCCCCATCCTCCCACGGCCTCTCAACAGTCAAATTGAGAGTGCCTCCTTCCTTGTCTTCTTCCACACCTAGTGGGCCAAAGCCAGGTCTTCCTAACCTCATCATCGTCACTGTCTCTCCCTCCGAAGTCTTCATACCCTCTGGCTCCAGAAATCACACCGGCAGACCAATTTCTCATCCTCTTCGTCCCTTAGCTAGGTAATATTCTTCCTTTCCCTCTCCTAATCCTTTCTAACCCATCCCCTTCTTGTTTTAACCGACAACCACCTCCTTTCCTCACTGTCTTCCCCAAGTTCGATGAGAACTTCAGTGAGCTCGCGTCGGCAAACCATGCCACAAAACCTCGCTCCATATGGTCCATGAGCTCATCCACATTCAGTGGAGCAAAAGTCCTCAAGAAATTAAGGGCTTCGCTTACCCAAATCATCGACCAAAGAACCCACCAACTCACCGTTCACCTCTTCACACTCCAGCCACCACGCGCCACCATTTGCCCAATCGCCACCATTATTGAAATGACCCTTCCAAGGATCGTTGGGAATTTTTTTTCCGGAAAGTTAGGGACGTAAACGCGAAAGCTTGGACTCTTTGAGTTGAGTGTGTGGTTTCTTCGAGAAGAATAGAGTTTGTCAAGGGGAAACACCGTAATTTTTCCTTCTCTCTCCTCTCCCTCACCCACACACACACTTGACCATGTCGATCTTTCGCTTTTAAGTCGTTTGTAGTTTAATGTGGTGGAAAAATCGACTAATCAATTTTTAATAAGAAATAACCACTCACAGAGGAGCGGGTCGTTTCCACAGGGAGGCAATAACGTATTAAAATTCGCGCCACTTAAAAATGTTTGTTCGGAGTCAATTTGGACAAGAACCAAGCCAAGATTGCCTTTAGATTAAGGTTTAAGCAAGAAATAATGCTGAAATGGCAATTATGATAAACTACAGGATATTTTCCGCAATGCAGACTGAATAGAATATGAATAAAATCTGGCAATGGCAGAAAATGTAAATTTTAATCAATGCTTTACTGTAGCAAAACAGGGGAATTTTTCCCCATTGTCTTGCGCGACGAGGAGCCGATGGCTGGGCGCGGGAAGCTCGGCGGAGGTCCCTTGGATCAAGGGCTTCGAATCGGTGGTGACGGCGAGTCGCGCGGCGGCCGGAGGTGGCCGGACGAGCTCCGGCGGAGGTGCTGCAGGCGGTTGTGCGTGGGCGCGCGGAGGGTCTGCGGAAGGCGCTGGCGCGCGGAGGCGTGGCTGCGGTGGTCTGCAGGCGGGCGCTGGTGTGTGCGGTGGTAGCTGCAGAGGGGGCGCTTGCGCGGTGGAAGCTGCAGGCGGCTGTTGGAGGATGCTGCAGGCTGGTCTGCAGGCGTTGGAGGAGAGCGCGGGCTGATCTGCAGGCGTGCGCAGGTCAGCAGCCGGTGAGCGGTAGAGGGCGCAGGCGGCTTGGTGGCCGGTTGGAGAGTGCAGGCTGAGGAAGTGGAGGTGAGCGGGTAACTTCAGACGTCTGGGAAATTTCCCAGACGTCTTAAGTTACTGAGAGGGTGGCTGATCAGTAGCTTGCGTGGTGGTCTGCGACGACGGCGAGGAAGATGCACGCTGATGTGCTCACGGTAATGCGGGCGAGCTCCGGATGGCGGTGTGGCCTGTCACACCACACGCCCACGGTTGTGGAGACTCGCCGCCACGGTAGAGGCCGGCAGTGTGGATGGAAGAGAGAGGATCTCTCTGCACAGTGGTGAGTCGGTGGCGGAGGCCTCCTGCAGCCGGCAGCTTCCGTGCTCCTTTTATAGTGTCTTGAACAATTTTGAAATCAGCCGCCGACCAGATCCACCACATCCGCTCCCCCTTGAATGGCTTCATCACTGCAGCAGCCGGGCGTTGGAGCGGCAGCCAGCCGTTCTGAAAGAAGACGAATAAAGCAAATATTATTAAAATATTAGGGTTATTTATGTATAGACCCTCAACTTCTATGTTAATAAAAACAATATACCTAATTGGTTATCTAATTAGATGAATGCTATTCTAAGCTAATTCTAAATGCACTTAAGATATGAATGCAATGTATGGATTATGTAATTAGATTAAAACTATGAATTAATCTATTTACATCCTAATTTATACTAAATAAATGTTAGAATTAACCTAATGTGTAGGCACTTAAGTACTTAAATAACCCACAACTATGGGCTAATCAACACTCCCTCTCCAAACCGAAAACCCTAACCCCACTCCCACTTCTATTTAAACCCTCCACCCCACTCCATCTCCACACCACCACCTTCATCTCCTTCCCCCTGCCGGCAGCCATCTTCTTCCCCTCCCCCTTGCCACAGTAAGTGGCGAGGAAGGAGAGGGACGGGACTAGGAGGAGAAGGAGAGAGGGTGAGAGTGTGAGCGAGGGAGAGAGAGGGAGAGCGAGGTCATGGGAGAGAGGAGGAAGCTCGGGGAGCTTAAATATGATGCCAGAGGAGCACGAGTGGGGGAGCTCGTGCACGTGGAACACCTTGCTACGGGTGCAGCCGCGAGCACTGGAGTTGCGAGGGGAAGGAGCCGCAGCTGCAGGAGCTCGGAGGAGCTCTTGCTGGAGGACGTGAGCACACACACGAGGAGGAGGGGTTCGTGTAGAAGAGCCTCTCGACCCCCTGCAACTGCTGGAGATGCTGCTGCCATGCTGCGGGCGGAGGCAGTGAGGAAGATGAGTCGCACAAGGAGTTTCTAGATATTGGATTTTTCCAGTATCAGACATCTGTAGAATCTGCCAGACGTCTGGAGCGGCAGCGGACGTCCAGAGCTGAGGTTGGACGTCTGAAAACTTGCAGAGTGCCGAGGTAAGCGTTTTGAATGCGCATGCATGAGAGTACGTTACGTACGTAACGTTGCGCTGTCAAAGGTTTTAACCTGCAAGTGTGTACGTAGGAACAAGCCATTGTTAGGCATGCAAGCACGCTCTTCGAGGTGCTTTAAGACGTCTAGCACGCATTGGACGTCCAAACACATAGACAGATGTTTGGAAAGACCCAGGACGACTATGAAAGGGTTCCAAATGTCTGCCAGACACGCAGAAAAGCAAGGTAAGGTTTTGAAATCATTTAAGACATCTGGGTCTAGTCCCAGACGTCTGATTTTAGACAGTATATACCTTTTTGGCTCGTTTAGAGCCCAATTGAAGGTGGATTTCCGTAAATGAAGTACTGTTGTTTTCCGTTCGAGTTTCTCTACGTGTTAGTGTCGATTATATACTATTTTGAACCCTCTGTCTCTCTCTTACAAATAAATAAACCCTCTGTCTCTCTCTTACAAAACGCACTGCAAACTGAACCAAGGCTAAAAATGTCTCAAGCACGGGTTCTTTAACCACAGAGTCCAATAAACCTTAGGTAGTTCCTGCAAGCCTTAAAAACCTTTGCTAAGGACTGAGGCTAAAGCTAGACAGATCTGGATCTTGGTTGGTACTAGAGTACCTTTAGGCTCATAGTTGGCATTCTGACCTAATCAAAGAGTCAAGAGAAGAAAAAGCACTTATTAAAATTGATGAAAGGAATTCATGGTCTAGAACAAAGATTAAAACCTTAAAATTTTGATAAGGGACTAGCAAAAGCTAGGCATGGGGGTATGATGAGAATCTCATCATGAACCCTAACTAGCACATTTTGACCTAATAAAATGAACAAAAGCTCCTACATAACCTAAGGGAAGGCCTAATTCAGGGAATTGTTAATCTGAGAATAAAACATGATATAAGGGGTAAAACTGCAATTCTACCATTGCAGTGTATGAACGGGATTTCTAAGGGTCTATACATAGGTCAAGTGAACCTAATAAAGGAAAAAGTAGGATGGTTTGGTCAGAAAAGGGTTATGACAAAATCTGGGAATTAAATAACATTTTGTAACCCTAAAAACAAACCCACTTTAATTCATAAGGTTCCAGGAAAAATAAAAATCAAATAAACCCTCTAAAATTCATGGAAAAATATCCCCTAGAGTTTAGAACCTTCAATTTGGCCTTTTGAACCCGTTTTGACCTAGATTGAGGCCCATACCCAATTTTTCACCTAATTTGGGTTTTTATGCAAAATGACTAGTCAAACGTGGTCAAACCTAAAATCCAACTTCACCATTAGATTCCTTAGGTCAAAATTAGGTTGATACGAAAATTTCGACCTAAGGAAAGGTCTTCTTAACCCACTTTGCAATTTTATCCTCAAAATTACTTTCTGACCCTTAACTTTTTGAAACCCTTGCGTTTATCCCCTCAACTTTCTCATCTTCTTCTTCACTCCGGTCCTTCTGCCACCTGCAGCAGCAGGCCATACCTCCAGTGACTTTGTGCAGAGGATGGCGCTGCGCATGCATGGGGAGCCGGCCTCATATTTGAAAGGGGAGCTCCCTGCGGAGCCCTGTACCGCATTGGCCAGCCCCCATGCCCTGAAGACCGCCATACCTCTCGTGCAAACACGCGAGAGGTATGGGTCTGCGTCTGCCATACCTCCGGCGAGACTTTTCCCGCCGCTATCGCGCACCTCTCGACCGGCCTTCACCTATTTAAGGAGCAGCACACTCTACCGCATCCTTCAAGCTCCATTTGGCCTGAGATGCCCCACCAATTCCTCTCCTCCCAACTCTGGCCATTTGCCCAGAGCTTCCGACGACTCTCCCCCTCCTCTCTCGTCGCTCTGCCACAGTACCAATGGTAGAGCCACCTCCGCCGTCTTCCGCCGCGTCATGCCGTACCAGCGGGCACCCTCCAACCCCTCTTCCTCATTGCCGTCTCTTCCCCCTGGGCGCCTTCGTCTACAACAATGGAAATACCAGCCGCTCGCCACCTCTGCATTCCCCCCTTCACTCTGGACTAGTAGATAAGTTCCCCTTACTCCCCTCTTAATTTCCCCTCTGACAATTTGTTATTTCGACCCTTCGACACCACTGACCACCACCATCTTCTCCACCTCCGGTAGACCACCGGCGAAGGCGCACCCATCATTCCACTCACTCACACGCCCCGCCAACTACCACAGAAGCATCACCACCTTCCATTGATCATCCTTCACCTCTTTATCGTCCACCACACACTGCCCCCGAACAAACCCACCTGCACGCACACAGTGTGCCCTAGGCACACTCACACAGGCATCTTCACACCACGCTGACCTCTGAGCCACCTTCTCCATGCTTCGGCGAAGCCTCCTGAGCATTCTGATGTGGCCACGAGGCCGTTTGCATGATTTCATGTTTGGAGGATCTCCGCCATTGATGCCGAGCTTGGAGCATGCCCGCAAGCTTCGTCCAGGCCTCCCAGCTCTAGGCCAGCAGTCCCAGGTGGCGCGGAATACTTCCGCACACAGCTCCAGGTCTTCAATTGGTGTCAAAGGCCTTTGCTGAAGCAACAATTGCTCGCGCGTGCTACTTCTAGGTGCACGACAAGGAGGTGGGAACTTTAGTCCCACCTCGGGCATTTTCGAGCGCCCCACAGGGCATAAATTGTAAAAGTGACCGGGGCTTATCGCCTCAGTCACACGGGGTGAGGTCCCCTCGCCCACTCACTCCTCGTCCGTGCCCATGCTACGCGAACCTAGCCCCCAACCCGATTACCTAACCTTACACACCTCGCCCACCACCACACGCCGGTGGGCCTGGTCTTGGGCGCGTTAACCTGACCCGTATACCCGAGTAGGCTCTAGGAGAGCGAACCCAAGAGAGAAACAGAGAGAGAGAGATGCGAGGAGGGTAGGGGTAGGTTTTTGCCTAACCATGCCTGTGTAGGGAAGCTGAAGAAGAAGAAGAAGGAGGAAGAGGAAGCAGAAGAAGAGAAGAGGAAGCGACCAAGGACTTAGCCGCACCAAGGAGCAGGAGCTGAAGAAGAAGAGGAAAGGAAAGGAAGAAAAAGAAGAAGAAGCAAGAGCTGAAGAAGAAGAAGAGAAGAGGAAGAAGCACAATGCAGAAGAAGGCGCTGAAGAGGAAAGAAAGAGCCAGAGAAGAAAAGAGAAGGAGGGAGCTGCCGCAAAGAGGAGACCAAGCAGAAAGGGAAAAGAAGAGAAGAAGAAAAAGCCAAGGAGAAGAAGCAGCAGCAGATAAAGAGAAAGAAAGAAGAAGAAGAACACGTGCACTGTAGCAAGTTGTTACTTAAGGCGTCTGATCCCAGAATCAGACGTCTGAAGATAGAGAAAAGAGAGAGAAAGCAAGGAGAAGGAGAGAAGAAAAAAAAAGAGAAGATACATTCCACTCTCTGCAATTCTTTTTTGTAAAACATTTTAGTATTGTAAATTGTGATTTTTTTGCTTCTGAAATCAAGCTTGCTCCCTGAGTTCGACCTGGGAACATTTTAATTTCGAGTAATAAAATAAAAATCAAACTAGTCACCACCAGTTTTGGGCACCGTTGCCGGGGAGCAACAGGAATTTTAGAAGCTTCAAAATCACAATTTTTGACTTTATACTGACTTAATCTCCCTTTTGTTTTGCAGGAAAGGAAGGCAAGAAAAGCCAAGCAACTGCACAACAACCACACCAGAAGACAGGTAACCTTCAATCCTCTCTCTTAAGCCCCTCACATTCTAAAGAGGAAAAACCAAAAAGAAAATCAATTTAGGGCTACCTGTCTTCCATACTTAGTAATTCACAGAGTTGCCTATTTGTGAGTTTCGACACATCTTAACTGCATATCCACTTAAGGTAACTAGGGCTAAAACCTTCTTGCTTGAGCCCTAGTTACCCATTTTTGAGGCAACTAATTGGACCAACTAAAGCCAACCTAGGATTCCAAGCTAGGGTTTTAAAGACACATCTTCTAAACAAAGAATTGAAAATTCCAAAAGAAGGTGCACCTAAACCATTGTTTGAAAAGACCTATTTAAGAAAAACCCTAAGCAATTAGGCTCTTAATTTACTTGAACACTAAAAGAAAGGACCTAAAAAGCTCTCACAGGAACAAAGAGGTGAAGTTGATCTTTTGGATCAACCAACCTTTAAATTAGGTCACTTTTGCACACAAAAGATTTAAAGTTCAAGTGAAACCCTAAGCACCTTGATCTTAATCAAAAGTGGTAGACTTAAGAGGTCAAGGTCCCCATTCTGGTCTACCTGGAATCTCAGTGACAAGAGAGGTCGGGTGGGGGAACCCTGTAACTCGTGGGGGTGCTTTACCGTGTAGGGGTCTTCGCAGGACTCACCCTCTCTAGTTGCCCAGGTAATTCTCAGGTGGACGACCTTCTGATCAAGGGATATCATCCACCCCGAACCTCTATAGTTACCTAACATATTTTGGGTGTTTTGATTGGGTCCAACACGTTCTAACCTCATCTAGTCTATCGGTGCATGTTTGGTAGGAGGTCCTTGAAACCTCCTCTAGAAATCTACTCTCCCCGAGGCCAAGCCTTGGCACCTTTGTTTGTGCAACAACCCCTCGACATAGACCTTTCTTCCGATTCTGAACCTTGTTCTCCTTCCATTATGGCTCAGCCTGTTGAAGAAGAGAATAATCTTAAGCACCAACTCTAGCGTCTGAATGACCTCTTCCAGAATTTCATGAACCCACCACAGCGCCCCATGATGTGAGATCACTATAATCCCGCTACGGTGGCAATTGAGCCTCGAGTCAGAATCGCAACTGGAGGACCTGATTCTGAATTAAAGCCCAATATAATTCATGCCATACCTAAATTCTATGGGCTTAACTCTGAAGATCCCTTCCAGCATATCAAACAGCTTAAGCATCTGGTCCAGACCTTCGGGTCAGATGCGTAAAATCGGGATATCTTACTCATGAAGATGTTCTCCTTCTCTCTTATGAACAAGGCAGCTCATTGGTATCAGACACAGACCTGCCCGATCAACACCTGGGATGAACTTCAGTCCAAGTTTTTGAAAAGGCTCTTTCTCGTTGGTCAGACGAATGCCTTGCGCCATCAGATTACTCACTTTACCCAGTAGACAGGAGAACCTCTTCATGAGGCATGGGATCGATTCTTGGATCTCATGAGAAAATGCTCCCATCACGGAGTTCCTAAATGGGAACAAGTCCAGTCTTTTTACCAGGGACTCCATGAAGATATTAGATTGTTCGTCAATGCAAATTGCGGAGGGAATATTATAGGTCAACATGAAGACACCGTGTGGGAGATTCTTGAGAATATGTGCGAGAACTCCATCAACAATGACTCCATGGGTTTATTCGACCAGACGAATACCCACACATCGACGAACCTTAGGGGAGCACATGAGACGTAGGGCCTATCCGCATCCGTTGACTTGGAACTAATGGCCAGTCGGTTGGACAAGGTCTCTATTATTGAAAAGAAGGTGGACGAGCTGACTCAGCACTTGCAGCGAGCCACCTCTGCTCAAAACTCCTTCGCACAGCCAACTCCTACAAGGGAAACTGTGTAGAACATTTTCCACCGATCTTCTCCTAGGATGGATCCATATCCACCCCCATCTGACTCCAAGACCTGAGGGACCTCCGATCCTTTCTATTCTTGTCGGGGGAACTCTACTCCCCCATACTTCGATTTTCCTGAGGCTCCTCAGACTTGCGAGGACCTCAACGCCATCCAGAATGACCCATTTTCCAACACCTACAACCCTGGATGGCGAAACCATCCCAATTTCCAGTGGGCAGGAAGTTCTCAGACCCAAAGACCACCCTATCGACCCCGTCCACAAGTCCCTCATCCTTATCAGCTGCCTCAGCCTCGGCCCAACCCCACTTATCCATCCGGGCCCAACCAAGACCAAATGTCCCTCATCCTCTAAACTCTGGCTGACATTCAAAGATCGAATGCGGCTATCCAAAAACAGCACAAGGACGAGATCACAAAGGTCTGCAACCAACTCGCCCAGATGGCGAATTCCCGCCAGTCAGGCACTCTTCCTTCACAGCCTCTACCAAACCCTAATAACGTGCCGACCCAACGGCGCGTTATGAACCCAAACCCAGGCCAATTACACTTGATCTATCAGGCCCCTTTTGTTCCATCACTTGACGGGATGGAAGCATCAACCTCCTATGCGTGTTATCAACAGCAGCAACCCATCTTACCAACCTCTAACTAGAACCAGGCAGGATTAAATAATGTAACAACCCATAGTGGTAAAGCAACCCAAGACCCACCTTATCCAAACCACTCCAAACCTGGTAGTGACCCAAGCTCTAGGATAGTTATCTAGGATGTCCCTATCCCTGTCCCAAATCAAAAACCTGGACATATTCTAGAGGAACCAACAAAGGTTCCATTTCCCGAGGCCTTGACCAAGGGAAAGAGGACAACTAAACCTGTGACTCCTGAGGAGGACCTGATCAAGCTCTTTGAGCAGGTCCAAATAAACATCCCCTTGATGGATGCAATACGACATGTACCAGCTTACGCACGATTCTTGGAAAACATGTGCACACCCCAGCATAAGCCGTGAACCAAAAGTGGGAGTCCGATTGTACTATCAGAGCAAGCCAGCTCTATGATCCTGAGTAAACTCCCACTCAAGGCAAAAGACCCAGGCACTCCCCTAATTTCTTGTAAAATTGGTGAAACCCAATTTGATAGAGCTTTGTTAGACCTAGGTGCCTCCATAAACCTAATACCCACATCCCTGCTTAACCACCTTGAAGAATCCGAGCTGAAACCGATTGAGGTGACATTGCAGTTAGCTGATCGATCCATTAAGTCATCTAAAGGAGTCCTCGAGGATGTTATTGTTAGGGTGCAGGATTTCTACTTCCTAGTAGATTTTATAGTTCTAGACATGGACGCACCTGAGAATCCAAGGGATACACCAATTATACTAGGGAGACCTTTTCTGGCCACTGCAAGGGCCAATATAAGTTGTGAGGAGGGACAAATAGAGCTGAAATTTGGAAATCAACCCTTAAGATTGACATATTTAAGGCCCAACAAGGGATTAATTGTGGTATGGTAGAACAAATTTGTGATATCAGAGCCGTGGTTGATGAACCGCAAATTAAGGACAACATGATTATCCCCAATCAACCACAAGAAGATCTAAAATCGTAATTAGAGGAGTTAGAACTTGATCTAGACAAACCCATAACTCCTACCCTTGTTCCTCACACCCACTCAGACCCACCCGCTGCTGCTGATAACCCCGTTTTGGAACTCAAGCCCCTTCCCGATCATCTGAAATATGTCTTTTTGGGTTCCAATCAGACACTTCCTGTAATTATAAACTCCAAACTCACCCTAGATCAGGAATCCCATCTGATTGCTATTCTCCAGCAACATTGTAGGGCCATTGGTTGGACTCTCGATGATTTGACTAGAATAAGTCCCTCTTATTGCACACACCACATCTATTCCGAAGAGGGCGCACGACCTTCACATGAGATGCAGAGACGTCTAAACCCTAATCTGCAGGAGGTCATGAAAAATGAGATCATTAAATGATTAGATGCAGGGATCATCTACCCGATCTCCGACAGTTGCTGGGTGAGCCCAATCAAGGTGGTGCCTACGAAGGCAGGGCTCACCACCATCACAACTGTGACCGGAGAGGTCATACCTACCCGTATAGCCAACCTATTGAGAGTCTGCATAGATTACCGAAGACTCAATTCCTCCACGAAGAAGGATCATTTCCCACTACCGTTTATTGATCAGATTCTCAAAAAACTAGCAGGAAATAAATTCTTCTGCTTTCTTGACGGGTACTCCGGTTACAACCAAGTGGCGATCCATCCAGAAGACTAAGAGAAGACCACGTTCACCTGCCCCTTCGTGACATACGTGTTCCAAAGGATGCCTTTCGGTCTCTGCAATGCACCCGCGACTTTTCAGCAGTGCATGCTTGCCATATTCTCTGATATGGTAGGTGATTATCTGGAACTCTTCATGGATGACTTCTCAGTTTTTGGGGCATCATTTGACGATTTCCTCCAACACTTGGTTCATATACTTAGGCGATGCATTGACGTAAATCTGGTTCTTTCCTGGGAAAAGAAACACTTTATGGTGTCTGAGGGGATCATCCTGGGTCATTTGATTTCTGAGAGGGGCATCCAAGTGGATCGAGCCAAGGTTAACTTGATTTCCAAACTTCCTATGCCTAGCTCGATCAGGGACATTAGATCTTTTCTGGGGCACGTCGATTTTTACCATCGATTCATCCCTAATTTCTTGAAAATCGCATGCCCCCTGACCACTCTTCTCTCCAAGGATGTACCCTTTGAGATTTCCAAGGAATGCACTCAAGCTTTTGAGATCCTTCGTGACCGAGTTACCCAAGCCCCGATCCTATAGTCCCCTGATTGGTCTCAACCATTTGAGATCATGTGCGATGCATCTGACTTCGCTGTAGGAGCGGTTCTAGGGCAAAAGATTGACGGGAAACCTGTGGTCATCTACTACGTTAGCATGACACTTGGCGAGGCTCAGCGTAACTACACGGTTACGGAGAAAGAGATGCTAGCTGTAGTATTTGCCCTTGAAAAATTCAGGTCGTATCTCCTGGGTTCCCACGTTATTATCTACTCGGATCACACAACTGTGAGGCATCTCCTTGCGAAGAAGGATGCGAAACCTCGATTAATTTGATGGATCTTGCTATTGCAAGAATTTGACCTCGAGATTCACGACAAAGCGGGAAGACAAAACATGGTAGCTGACCACTTGTCCCGCCTTCCTTCTGAGATCATCGACCCTTCTTGACCCATCACGAAGCATTTTCCTGATGAGCACCTCTTAACTATTGGTATAGGGCTTCCATGGTTTGCTGATATAGTAAACTATTTGGCATCACATCAGATCCCATCTGATTGGCCGAAGGCCAAGAAAGATAAATTGCGCTCCGATGCCAAGTATTACATTTGGGAAGACCCATACTTATTCCGCGTAGGTGCTGACCAAATTATCCGACGATGTGTCCTGGAGGTTGAAATCAATGACATACTCTCTTTCTGCCATGACCAAGCATGCGGTGGCCATTTTTCTGGGCATAAAACCACATCGAAAATCCTCCAGTGTGGCTTTTACTGGCCCACTATCTTCAAGGACGCATATAGTCATTGTAAGGCATGCAGTCATTGCCAAACTTTGGGCAACATGAGCCATCACGACATGATGCCTTAACAGCCGATTCTCGTATGCGAGATTTTTGATATTTGGGGGATTGATTTTATGGGCTCCTTCCCTATCTCGGACAGCTTTGAATGCATTTTACTCGCTATTGACTATGTATCCAAATGGATCGAAGCCATTTCGACCTGAACCAGTGATCACAAGATCGTTATCAAATTCATTCACCAGAATATCTTCTCACAGTTCGGGATTCCACGAGCTATCATTTCTGATGGAGGGACCCATTTCACAAACTCTCAGTTCAGGTCACTGATGACCAAATATGGGGTATCACACCGAATCTCTACTCCTTACCACCTCCAGACTAATGGTCTAGCTGAGCTATCAAATCGGGAGATCAAGAAAATCCTTTAGGTTACTGTTCGACCTGACAGGAAGGATTGGTCATCCCGACTTCTGGAAGCTTTGTGGGCTTATAGAACCACCCATAAAACCCAACTAGGCATGTCTCATTTTAGACTGGTGTATGGGAAGGTGTGTCACCTTCCCGTAGAACTGGACAATAAAACCTATTGGGCAGTACGGGGCTGCAACCTAGATCTTTCTAAGGTTGAAACCCACAAAAAGCTTCAGATAAGCGAGATTGATGAATTACGCCTTGATGCATATGAAAACTCGCGAATCTACAAAGAGCAGGTTAAAGCCTTTCATGACAAGTACATATCTATAAACATCTTTCACCTTGGTCAGAAGGTGCTACTCTTCGATGCCAGACTTAAATTGTTCCCTGGGAAACTGCGATCCAAGTGGGTCGGACCATATCTAGTCTGGTAAATCTTTGGAAATGGAGCCGTCAAGATCAGTCCGCTCAGCCACGATTCCGAACCCTTCATCGTGAACGGTCAGAGACTCAAACCATTCATTGACGTGACCAATACAGATTTGGCTAAGTCATCCTTTACCCTCCATTCTCCCTGAGCTCATTGCGCCTAGCCGATGGCGTAAAACTCAGCGCTTAATGGGAGGCAACCCATCATTCTTTTGAAAACCCGAAACCTTTTCTGACATTTCTTTGCACTTTAGGTTCATCCTTTAGGACAGTCAACTTCACCTTAGGTACTCGTACCTGAGATTAGAAATCTTCCGCAACAGTCACCTTGACCCATCCACTCACCCAATATCTATCCTAATACATGAACCAAGCCAAATAAAAACCCACCTAATTTACAATGAAGACATTGCAAATCTTAGGCATAGGGGGTATGAAAGTGCAATGAAAACTCATAACAAGAAAAGGTTTCAACAAAAAAAATCACATATGTCAAAAACACCAAAAAATTTAAAAAAAAATTTGAAAAAAGAAAAAAAAATGGGAGGAGGGAAGAAATTTGTTGAGCTTTAATAAAGGAGGAAAAGAGCAAAATGCTAAAAAGGAGCACAAAATGAAAAAGAAAGAGATAGTCATTAGTAAGAAATTAAGGAATTAACCAAAGTTCTATACCACATTAAAGAAAAATAAAGTGAAAGTGCTAAAGAAACGCAAAAATATTAGTAAGAATGCTAACCTTAGGCCTTCTTGGCTAGACTCTTAATACCCGTTAAGATCTAAATATTCCTCAAGAGGTTGAGGAAAATAAAAAGCTTAAGTATTAGGTCTAAAGCTTAGGGAGTATTCGATCTTGTTAACTGACCTTCGATTTACAGGATTCGGTAACCTAAGCACGCCAATTCACACACAGTCTGGTTCAGTGAGCATAAATATCAAAATCATGCAGAAGCATTTCTAATGTTCTGAAAATGTTACCTAAATTAGGAGCAGCCGATCAACACAAGTTGATTTAGACGAGTTCCCAGCGCGGAGAGGTGGGAAATTCCCCTCGAAGATGCGTAACAACATAT
Source organism: Thalassia testudinum (assembly GCA_037157565.1). Classification (NCBI taxonomy): domain Eukaryota; kingdom Viridiplantae; phylum Streptophyta; class Magnoliopsida; order Alismatales; family Hydrocharitaceae; genus Thalassia; species Thalassia testudinum. The sequence continues at coordinate 36,526,321 of JAZHRO010000012.1, read as the reverse complement.
CATCTCCTCGGTGCTTGTCTCTTAGGATATTTACATATCCTACTGGGGGCATGTAAGTACTCTGCTGGTTTAGATACCATGGATGGCATCATCACGAAATGTTAATTGCCAGGGTCTGAATTCGGCCACGAAACGCCATGGGTGGGATTATCTCGAAATCTCAAAAACCAGGGTTCTGGGGGTTACCATGGGTGGTGCTATATCGAAGCTTCGATTTCCAGGAACCTTTGAGGATTGATGATGGGGATGAAGAATCCAATACAGACCGTGTTGAGAAGCCAATCCTAAGCTAGAATTAAAAAAGAAAAGAGAGAGAAAACTCTCCAAACAAATAAACCCTTTGTCTCTCTCTCTTACAAAACATACTGCAAACTGAACCAAGGCTAAAAATGTCTCAAATGTGGTCAAACCTAAAATCTAACTTTACCATTGGATTCCTTAGGTCCAAATTAGGTTGATACCAAAATTTGGACCTAAGGAAAGGTCGTCTTGACCCACTTTGTAATTTGGTCCTCAAAATTACTTTCTGACCCTTAACTTTTTGAAATCCTTGCGTTTACCCCCTCAAATTTCTCTTCTTCTTCACTCCGGTCCTTCTACCACCTATAGCAGCAGGTCATACCTCCGGTGACTTTGCGTGGAGGATGGCGCCACACATGCATGAGGAGCCGGCCCCAGATTTGAAAGGGGAGCTCCCTGCGGAGCCCCCTACCTCATGGGCTAGCCCCCATGCCCTGAAGACAGCCATACCTCTCGTGCGAACGTGTGAGAGGTATGGGTCTCCATCTGCCATACCTCCGGTGAGACTTTTCCCGCTGCTATCGCATGCCTCCCGACCGGCCTTCACCTATTTAAGGAGCGGCACACTCTGTCACATCCTTTAAGCACCATTTGGCCTGAGCTACCCCTCTAATTCCTCTCCTCCCAACTCCGGCCATTCTCCCAGAGCTTCCGGCGACTCTCCCCCTCCTCTCTCGTCGCTCTACCACAGTACCAGTGGCAGAGCCACCTCCGTTGTCTTCCGCCGCGTCACGCCATACCAGCGGGCACCCTCTAGCCGTCTCTTCCCCCGGGGTGCCTTCGTCTCCGACGACAGCAGTACCAGCCGCTCGCCACCACCGCATTCCCCCCTTCACTCTGGACTCATAGATAAGTTCCCCTTACTCCTCTCTTAATTTCCCCTCTAACAATTTGTTATTTCGACCCTTCGACACCACTGACCACCACCATCTTCTCCACCTCTGGCCGACCACCGGCGAAGGCGCGCCCATCATTCCACTCACTCACATGCCTCGCCAACTACCACAGAAGCATCACCACCTTCCACTGATCATCCTTCACCTTTTTATCGCCCACCACACGCACCACACACTGCCCTCGAACAAACCCACCTGCACGCACACAGTGTGCCCTAGGCACACTCACACAGGCATCTTCATGCCACGCTGACCCCTAAGCCACCTTCGCCGTGCTTCGGCGAAGCCTCCTGAGCATTCTGAAGTGGCCACGAGGCCATTTGCATGATTTCATGTTCGGAGGGTCGCCGCCATTGATGCCGAGCTTGGAGCAAGCCCGCAAGCTTCGTCCAGGCCTCCCAGCTCCAGGTCAGTAGTCCCAGGTGGCGCGGAATACTTCCGCGCACAGCTCCAGGTCTTCAATTGGTGTCAGAGGCCTTTGCTGAAGTGGCAATTGCTCGCGCTTGCTGCTGCCAGGCACATGCCAAGGAGGTGGGAACTTTAGTCCCACCTCGGGCATTTTCAAGTGCCCCACAGGGCATAAATTGTAAAAGTGACAGAGGCTTATCGCCTCAGTCACATGGGGTGAGGTCCCCTCGGCTACTCACTCCTCGTCCGTGCCCATGCTACGTGGACCTAGCCCCCACCCGATTACCTAACCTTACACACCTCGCCCACCACCACACACCGGTGGGCCTGGTCTCGGGCACGTTAACCTGACCTGTATACCCGAGCAGGCTCTGGGAGAGCGAACCCAAGAGAGAAACAGAGAGAGACGTGGGGAGGGTAGGGGTAGGTTTTTGCCTAACCATGCCTGTGCAGGGAAGCTAAAGAAGAAGAAGGAGGAAGAGGAAGCATAAGAAGAGAAGAGGAAGTGGCCAAGGACTTAGCCGCACCAAGGAGCAGGAGCTGAAGAAGAAGAGGAAAGGAAAGGAAGAAAAAGGAGCAGGAGTTGAAGAAGAAGAAGAGAAGAGGAAGAAGCACAATGCAGAAGAAGGAGCTAAAGAGAAAAGAAAAGCCAGAGAAGAAAAGAGGAGGGAGCTACCGCAAAGAGGGGACCAAGCGGAAAGGGAAAAGAAGAGAAGAAAAAGCCAAGGAGAAGAAGCAGCAGCAGTAGCTAAAGAGAAAGGAAGAAGAAGAAGAACACGTACACTATAGCAAGTTGCTACTTAAGGCGTCTGATCCCAGAATCAGACATCTGAAGATAGAGAAAAGAGAGAGAAAGCAAGGAGAAGGAGAGAAGAAAAAAAAAAGAGAAGACAATTCTACTCCCTACAATTCTTTTTTGTAAAACATTTCAGTATTGAAAATTATGATTTTTATGCTTTTGAAATCAAGCTTTCTCCTTGAGTTCGACCTCGGAACATTTTAATTTTGAGTAATAAAATGAAAATCAAACTGATCACCACCAATCTGGGATTGAGTCGTAACAACTATTAGCTCCGCCTCACCACGGCGGAGCTTCTTAGCTATTTAACTGGGGCTTCTAGCCCGTGTTCTTCTCATAGGTCTTCTAGCGGAGCACCATCGCCGCCTCGGTCTTCCTCAAGACCGACCGCCTCTCTCCAGCTACCATCCATGCTAATTCTATCACCAATCAACGTAGCTCAATTCCACGATACTCTCCAGGTCTTGGATCAAAGGAAGAAGCTCAGTAGCAATAGCGATTTCATCCTAAACCTTCAACTGCAACTTGCAAAAGAAGAGGCAAGCACCTTAGTGCAACATCGTCTGCGACAAAATCTTTTCAGTGCATATAAGGAAATTGTGCATAGGTTTTAATGCCTCAACACTCGGGGGTCAGGTCCCCACTCACCTCTTTCCACTCCTTGCTCACCCCCACACCTGCTGAGCCTGGACCCTCAGATCCGATTACCCGCTACAAACCCGATTATCCAATTGAATGCCTGGTTCTGAGAAAAGGGAAAGAAGAGAAATTCTGAGGGGGGTAGAGGCAGGTTTTTCACTATGCTCTTCGAGATGTGTGCCTAAACACATTAACACTTAGTGTCTCGAGAGGCGTTGTGCTACTTAAGCTGTTGTGCTAGTGCCTTGTGTTGGGATCATTTAAGTCGTTTGAAGCACCTTGACAACGTCTGATTGAAGCACTTGTTGAGGTACTGTAGGGTCATTTGATACATGTGCTGACATGGATAAGTGGTTGATACCATTGTAGCGATATTTGAGTTAAATTGAGTTGTGGGATATATGCTTAAACGTGGGATTAATTGGTGATTTAAATCACCACTTTTTAGTTCTCTCTTATTCTTTTTATCCCAGCATCATTCAATACATTCTTGAGAATATTATTCATTGCATATCTTTTCTAAAAATAATTATTGTACTAATTGATTTATATTATGATTAGTGTGTGAATTCTATATTTGCTCCCAGTGAATGACCTTGAACTCAATTTCCTATTTTCAAGAACTCTTATAAATTTAAGTGTTGTCGTGTTTTTGTTGATCGTACTACAACGAACATTTCATAAATCAATGCAAAATGCTATCAATAATGCTCAATGACGAAAACCAAATTCCTTAAGTTATTGTGAGAGCTACTGGCTTTATCTAAGTCTTAACTATGTACACACGTTTTTCCTATTTTGAACTCAACCTGAATTGGTATTGGGAACACCATCATGAGCCTTAACTAGCTCATTTTGAGCTAATGAAGAGAACAAAAGCTCCCACATAACCAACTGGAGGTCATAATTCCCTGAATAACTTTTCTGAGACAAAAGCAAGAAACAAGGGATAAAACTACAATTTTATCATTGTAGTACAATAACAGGTTTTCTCAAGGGCTAAACAAAGGTCAAAAGGTCTAAACAAGATAAAAAAGTGGGTTGGATTTGACAGAAAAGGGTTTGTGTGTACCCTGTGAATTAAATGACTTCTTGAAACCCTAAAATAAATCCACTTGATTAAACAAGGTTCTGGTCAGGATAAAATTCACCTAAACCCTCTAAAAATCATAGAAAAATATTATCTAGGGTTTAGAACCTTCAATTTGGCCATTGGAACCCATCTTGACCTAAAATGGGGTTTTTGCATAAATTTTCTTATCAAACGTGGTAAAACCTAAAATCCAACTTCACCATTAGATTCCTTAGGTCTAAATTAGGTTTGTACCAAAATTTGGACCTAAAGGGAACTCATCTTAGCCCACTTTGCAAATAGGTCCAACCTGATTTCCTTTGTGCCCCTATCTTTCAAAAGCCTTTGCAAAAGCCCCCGTAGCTTCTTCATTGTTCTCGCAAATAGGTCCCTCCATCATTATAGCGGAGGAATCCTACTCCAACGAGCTTTAGAAGGTGATTTCTCCTTGATTTCTCATAGAATCCCTTCCAAAATTGGAAGGGAGATTCTCTAAGAAAATCCCTCCAATGTGAACCCTATTTGATACCCTACTTGTTACCCAATCTCTCATGCGAACGCATGAGAGATTTGGATCTCTTTTGGAGTTTCCATCTCCGGCAACCTTACCTTACTTGGAAGTTTAGCTTCCAAGCACAAATCCCCCTCCAGAGGTCTATTTAAGGAGCCCCAAATCCAACCGACACCTCCAAGCTTGAAATCGACCAGGAAACCCCCTAAAATTCTTCTCTCCTCCTCCGGCTGATTCGCTCATCAAGCTCCGGCGACCTTCCCTGATCTCCCTCGTCGCCTGACCATAATACCAGTGGCAGGTTCTTCTTCCTTGCATTCGTCCACGTTGCACAGCACCTGCTGACGCCCTTGTCTCCCCTTCATCCTCGCCGACCATCCCTCTCTAAGCACCTTCATCTCCGGCGTCGGCAATACGCGCCCGACGCCATCCTCGCCTTCCTTTCGTCCACTATCACCCTAGATAAGTCCCTTTCACTCTCTACTTCCTTTCCCCCTCTTTATTTCCCTAAATCGACTACTGCCTCACTCCACCACCATCACCTCCTTCACCTCCGGCAATACCTCAAGCGAGGTGCTCCCGTCGCTCCGCACCTCCATCCACCTCGCCAACCACCCTACGATCTCCACCTCGACTCACTGATCATTTCCCCCCACTCTATTCACTCCATTAACCACCCAAGCATCCCACCGAACACACCCACACATACGCCCACAGTGAACCCTAGACATACCACCACAGGCGTCCCCACGACACGCCAACCACCACAGCACACTCGCCGTGCCTCGGTTAAGCTTCCTGAGCAAATTAACGTGGCCGCGAGGTCGTTATGGGGATTTCAGGTCCAGGCGTCCTCTGCCATTGGCGCAGAGCTTAAAGCAAGCTTGAAGCGAGCTTCAGGCCGTGCCAGCTCCAGGTCTCTGTCCCAAGTTGCTCGGAGCACCCTCGTACACGACTCCAGGCTATCAATTGGAGTCAAAGGCCGTCGTAGTTGCGACAATTGGAGGAACATCTCTGCCACAGGCACGCGCGGAGAAAGGTGGAAAGATAGTCCCACCTCGGAACTGGAAGAGCGGCCGTGCACGCATAAATTGAATTCTTGCTAGTAGCTTATCACCTTCAAATCACGAGATGAGGTCCCTCTCACCCGATTGAACCGGCCTCATCCGCGACCACGCCCTGCGGACCTGGTCTTGACCCGACTCGACTAGCACTCCTCACCCACCACCACACGTCGATGAGCCTAGTCCCGGGTACGTACCCGACCTAATTACCCGATAGCGTGTGGCTCTGGGAGAGTGAAACCTAAGAGAGAAAAGAGAGGAGAGTGCGTGCGAGTAGGGGGTAGGTTTTGCTCTGCAGGCTGAAGAGGAGAAGCGACGCTAAAGAAGAGGAAGGAGAAGACAAGGACGTAGAGAAGCTAAGGCAGAGAAAGAAAAGAGAAGGAAGAAGTTGAAGGAAGAAGAAGCTGAAGGCAAAAAGGCTGCAAGGCAAAGGAAGAGAGAAGGCAGCCAGCAGAGAAAGAAAGAAGAAGAGAAAAGCCAAAGGAGAAGAAGCAGGCAGAGAAAGCTAAGGGAAATGCTAAGGTAGGGAAGCTAAAGAAGAAGAAGAAGGAAGGAGAAGGTAGAGAAAGATAGAAAGAGAGAAGAAATAGCATAGACATCCAATTTTTTATTCATATTCATATACATTGAGTTCTTGAGTATTCTGTGACCTACATTGCCAATTACTCCTTTATTTTTACACTGTGATATTGATATTATTGCATATTCCTTTAATTACGATCTTGATTTCTAAAACATAAATTTGCTCCCTATATTCAACCTCAGCCTTTAAATTCGAATAATAAAATTATCTTTGTTTTGAATGCTCTTTTACCTATATTACAACACGATACTCTTAAAACACGATTCAGTGTGATGAACAATTGACATTAAATTTTACCAATGAGTTTGAAATATAGCCTCCAATGATCATAGTTTTTTAAAAACAAAAGAACTTCCAAGCAGACAAATTCTTTAACTTAATTCATTTATTCCTAGAAAATTACAACGTGAATCAAAATCCCGGATATGAACATATATTTTTTCACTTATTTGATAGAATAACATAATTGATGTAGCTTTAAGAATGATTATGATCTTTCATTAGCATCATCTAGTTCCGATCATTCATTTTCAAGGAAAATTTTTCGATCCTTTAACCTTTTTGTTGCTGATAAGAATATGAAAAATGTAAGGAGGGAGGTTTAAAGAAAATTATGAAGACTAAAGAAGTCCTAGCTTGAGAAAAGAACACGTCCCGGATTCAAAGAAAGACGGCATACAGCAAGAAGAAGCTAGGTCATTAACCGAAGTTAAGGAAATATCATGTATTTTGAGGAAGAACAAGCTAAGGAGGAGATAGACTTACATCAACCTTCCCGAATAGATTTTAAAATAATAATACATATGTAGAATCAACGAATATGGAAGATGAAGGAACAAATTGAAAGTGTTTCTATTATGATTGATTATTAAGACATTTATTTATCTAGATCAATCACTATTCAAAAATTACATGTCAAATTGGATTAAAGCAAGCATTAGGTGATTTTATATATTAATTATTATAATAGATGAATTATCCATCATGCATTAAGATTAATTCAATTTTTGCATTAATATAAAGAGATGTTAGGATTAGACATTACCTCTATGTGGAGAGAAATACCGTGCATGATGAAGTGAAAATCATCGATGCACACACACTTATGAAGCATGATCACGATCACATGGGCATTCCTTCTTCCCTTCCCACCAGGACAAATCCAGAGGCTCTTTTATCCTTTTATAGAGGTAAGGTAGAAGGAAATTCTAATCACATTCGATTATATCCTTTCCACCATCCATCAATGTGGATCTTTTATTTGATATTATTATATCCATTGACTAAATTAAACTCATTTATTTTTTACTTCAAGTCTGATAAACTTACTTGACAGGATTAATTCCAACACAAATACCTTCAATTGAAGCTATTATATTAGAGCTTCAATTCCAAAGACAAATGCAAATACATAATGTGGAATAGCCAAAGTTGCATAATATTTTTGATAAGAAGGAAGAACTAAAAAATGGAGCTCAAGGGCGACATTTCCAATTGCGGACTTCAAGATTTGTGAATGGACAACTTAAATAGCTTCACATATATATATATATATATATGAGGGCGAGGACGGTGCAGTTGTGCTGCACAAATGTTACGTACAGTTCCTTCGTCACAGCCGTTGGATATATTGAATGGTCTAGATTGTCGAAAGCTATTCCCATCCCTGCTCACCCCCTCCCTCCCACCTTCACCGAACACGCTCACCACCACCCTCCGTGCGTCGGTGACACTCCTCCGCCCCACTCGGCCTCACTCCCTTACCTCCACCTTGTCACGCCGTTCATCCTCCATCTCACACCAGTCCATCTTGTGCTCACGCCGGTGGCACCCTTCCCTCTTCCTTCCTCCTCCTCCCTCCCTCCCACCTCCTCACACCCGCCGCCCTTCCCCCTCCCCCCCTCATCCTCCTATCCGACGACCTCCCACTCCCTCCCTCTTCTCTCCACCTTTCCCCCCATTAGCCCCCTCACCCCACCTCTGGTCCTCTCCGCCCACTTCCCTACCTGCTGCAGCTTCCCACCTCCTCCTCCCTTTCAGCCCCTTCTCGGCTCCTTGTCCGCCTTCTCCACATCCTCTAGGATAGAAAACGCAACCTCTCTACAACCCAAGTCTGGAAAATGGTGGTGGTGGTGGAAGACGAGAGAGGAAGGGGTTGGCTCCTTTGCTTCTCTTTCTCTCTCTATCTGTTTTTTTTTTAACCTCTTTGGATCCCACCTGATGGGTCCTTTTTGTTTCTTTTAGCTGCTTCATTGACTACCATATCTAGTTGCTGACAGATATTGAAGGTTTGAAGTGGAAGGAGACTAGTGAATATAGTGATGTTTCAAAGAGAACCTTTCTTATTAGTAGTTCTAGATTTTTCACGTTTGATTTTCCAATTTTCAGTCTAAAGATTAAGATCGAGGCTATTGGGTAGCTGCACAGGTAGACTTGCCTGCAAGGATATAACATATGTGGGATTTGATGCGGCTCTTGTGCAAGAACACATTGTAAATGTAAAGACTCGTTCCCAGATATCTAAGCCCACATATGTGTGGATATCTAAGATGTCTAGAGTGTCAATCAAACGTCTATCCAGATATCTAAGCCATTGCCCAGACGTCTGGGATTTCTTGCATTTTAAGACGTCTGGAATGTCAATCAGACGTCTGTCCAGATATCTAAGCCATTTCCCAAACATCTGGAAATTAAAAATCTGTACGCATTCTGCGTTCTGCGTGTGGGTGGCGCGCAGAACTCTCCTTCTCTCTCTTTCCTTCTCCCTTTCCCTCTGCAGAACCCTAACCCCTCAGCTATAAAGAGCCACCCCGCTTCCTCTCCTCTCCACTCCACCACTACCACCACACCCCACTTTCACTACTGTGAGCAAGGGTGAGCGAGAGAGAGTGAGAAAGAGGAGAAGTGCGGGAGGAGGAGGAGGAAGCTGAGGTCGGGAGCTTCGTGGAAGCTCGTCGGTGCTCGCACAGCCACCGCGGCGCGTGCGGGAGGAGGGTGTTAGAGCATCGTCCTCGACCACCTGCAGTAGCTGGAGTTGCGGTGGAGTGAGGGGAGACGTGGAGGAGCGCGGCGAGGAGCATTGGGAGCACGGTCTGATACTGGAATTTTTCCAATATCAAACGTCTTGAGTGCTTTCCGGACGACCGGCTGAGCGTCTGGAAGTCTGGCGTCAACACCAAACATCTGAAAACACTTGTATCGCGAAGGTACGTTCTCTTCGCTGTTACGGCCATGCAGGCCGCACCGTAGAGGATTTGGTTTGGCTAAAATAGGGTGGCTACTCTGTTGTACGCAGGAGCAGCCTTGGGAAGGTACGCTGTAAAGACACGTTCTATTCTGAGCCTTTTAAGACTTCTGGACTATCAGTCAGATGTCTGGACCCCTTTCCAGACGTCTGGAAATTGAAAAATCTGTACGCAAGGTTGGTTCTGCGCGCTGGCTGCGCGCAAACGCTTTCCTTCTCTCTTTTCTCCATTTCTCCTCCCTCACCGAACCCTAACCCCACTCCCTATATCACCCCTCTCTCCCCTTCCTCTCTTGTCCACTCCACTACCACCACCTTCCTTCTTCCTCTCCACTGAAGCGAGAGGAACGAGCGAGAGAGAGGGCGCGAGAGCGAGGAGCGAGGAGGAGAGGCGGCATGAAGAGAGAAGGAGCTTGAGCTCGCGAGTTCGTGGGAGCTCGCCGGAGGACGCACGACCGAAGCGGCACGTGCGGGAGGAGGAGTGCGTCGGGGGAGATGTCCCCGACACCCTGCTACAGCCGAAGCTGCAAACGAGGAGGAGAAGCCATGGCTACGCACTGCGAGGGGAGCGGGAGGTCGCTCTGATTCTAGGTTTTTCCCAGAATCAGACGTCTAGCATGTCGTCCAGATGACGGATTGGACGTCTGAAAGCAGAGTTTCGTGAAGGTATGTTCCTCTTGCGGTTATGGCCATGCAGTCTGCACTGCAGAACCAATCTATATGGCTAAAAGTAGGCAATTCGGTCTGTCACGCGTAGGGATAGCTTTGGGAAGGCACGGGGCACGCCCTCCCACGCATTTCGGACGTCTGGACAGCTTACCAAACAATCAAAAGCACTCCCAGACGACTGGAGAAGAGTTTGGACGTCTGGAGCTGGGTCCAGATGGTCAAGTAGGGGTTCTAAACGTCTGAAGTCGACACAGGAAGTTGAGGTGAGACCCCTGTGACTTTTAAGACGTCTGGACCTTGTGCCAGACGTCTGATTTAGGTCTGCAATTCTGTTTTTGACCCGTTTAGGGTTCGTTTGAGGTTCATTTTACTCAAGCAAGATATCTGTGGTTTCCTTGTGAGTTCCCTTACATGTTAGAAGCCTTATATACTATTCTGAACATTCCATTGTGCTATGTTCCTTGGTATAGGACTTCGATCTGTTGCGTGTTCGGGGCTTGCAAAGGCACGTGAGTCTGCCGTTCGAGGCCCCAGTACTCCCGGATTGTCTGGTAGAGTGGTTTCCCCTGTTTTAATTATAAAACATGAATGCATATGTGAAATTGGATAACTAGAAACCTAGGATGTGGCATGAATCCTAGGATGACAAATGCTTGCACCGTTTGTATGCATGTTTGATATTGCAGTCATAAATGAATGAATAGAATTGTAAATAACTGCCTGTTAATAAATACGAGCTACCTGTGGAGTATGAAATGCATGTACTAGTTAAACAATTACCTGTGACATTACCTGTTGTATATGTTAAATTATGGAAATACGAGCTGCATGTGTATAATACGAGAATGGAAATGTGAATGATGAAACATGGTATGGAACAACATGGTGAATACGAGCATGAACCCTACGGGGAATTAGGAGTAGAGCTCCTGTGGATAAATGGAATGGATCTGGAAATGTGAGTAGGAAGTGTGCTGGCCCTTGAGTACGTGGTACCAAGGAGAGCGACTGTCCCCTGTTTAGTGTAGAGCGGAGCTAACCGCCCTTGGGTTGGGACCCGAGGTTTGGATTTGCCACTCTACACTGACTTCTGTTGGCCCTCGCGTACACTGTACCAGGGAGAGCAACTAGTGTAGGAAGAGAGCTGGCCACCCCACGGGGCCTGGGGTTCAGATAGCCACCTTACACCGACTTGTTAGGCCCACTGGGCAAACCGGGGTAGTCAGACGAGGGTGCGCGGACTGTGGAGGGGCGAGACCCCTGTTTGGTTCTGAGGGGCTAGACCCCTGTTACTGAGAGGGCTAGGCCCTATACTATTTCGTGCTGTACTTTGGGCGTACCCACTAGCAGAAATGACTAACCGCGTGCCAGTGCAAGGTAGCCACCCGTGCGCTTATCGCGCGTGCTGTAGTCAGTGCTACGTCTGTTCGTGACCTTAAGGTGGTTGACTGGGTGTAGGATCACCATGGGGGACTCTCCCTGCCAGGAGAGCACCACGTGTGCCTTCTACTCTTCGGAAAAGACTGCAATCAAGATTGTTCCCACGAGGAACATACGAGATCAAGAAAGAGATCTGAAAAGTAAACCAATGGGTGAAAAGGAATGACTTGTAAAATAAAATAATCGGAAAGATAAATTTACCTATTAGCTTTTACTGCTTTAGTTAGTTTGGTTACCACTCTACTCAGCGTTCGCTGACTCCGTTTTACTCGTACCCCTTTTCAGGTCCAGGAGTTGAGCAGCCCGAGTTACCGGATGCAGAGGACGTTGGGCCCAATCGAGCCCAGCAGTAGTTCCTACTATTGTTGTACTTCCTTTTGCTAGTGAGTTAAACTGTTGTTACCCTTTCTATTTCTGTACTTTGTTCTACTTTACTGTTATGGTGGTGATATGTATTGTTAGCAGCTTTTACATCATTTATGCTTGTACTCTTTTACTGTTAGTTACTTAGCATAGTGAATGTGGTTAACTTTCCTGCTTTTTGCTTATTTCTTATTGGACGACTGGGTCTTGGGATTAGTCGAGTCGAGCCGTTCTCAGGTCCTGTAGGGATTTGGGAACCGGGTCGTAACATGCGCAGAACGCCTTTCCACGCACTTTCAAACATCTGAACAACTCATCAGACGACCAGAGGCATTTCCAGATGACCAGAGGACTGGTCAGACGTCTGGAACTGCTTTCAGATGGTCGTGGGTGAGTCCTGGATGTCTGAGGTCCCTGCAGGAGTTTGAGGTGAGACTCTGTAACTTTTATGATGTCTGGATTTGTTTTCAGACATCTGATTTTGGTCTGCAGACACGTTTTTGACCCATTTGGGGTTCAATCGGAATCCGTTTTACGCAAAAGAAGTATCTGTGGTTTTCTTGTGAGTTTCTCTATGTATTAGAAACCTTTATACACTATTCTGAATCTTCCCTTATGATGTGTTCCTTGGTATAGGACTTCGATCTACTCTGTGTCTAGGGCTCACAGAGACGCCTGGGTCTATGGTTTGAGCCCCCAGTACTCTCGGATTGTCTAGTAGAGTGGTCCACCCCTGTTATTCTTATTAAATATAAATGTATCTATGAAAATTAGCCAACTGGAAACCTAGGATGTGGCATGAACCCTAGGACAAAGAAATGAATAAACCAGATTATCCTGCATGATTGAATTTGTATACGTGAATAAGTTAAACTGCTAGCCATTGTCAGTAATAAAGTATGAGCTGCCTGCTGATAACACTGCATCTTGGGGTGATAAATCTGTCAATTGGGGTTTATCCTAAGAACAAAATGCACAGATAACAAATCATAAATAGGAATGGGAGCATTGCATGCATCACACATCAAGATTGCTTATAGAACAGTATTAATGGCCATTTGTATAAGTACTTATTAAAACAGGCTTCAGATGAGCAATGAAACACGGATGGATTCAGAGAGACGAACGAAGTCCAACGGACTCGAAATCGACCAAATCCGACATCCGGAGCTCCTACAATGGGCCCAAGAAGTTCTGACCATTAATCTGATGATCAACAGCCCACGGCGTGCCACATGGTGCCTGCTCGCTGCATCCAGACAGCCGCTCGCTTCCCCTTCACCCGGAGGATGAATCTCAGCCGTCGATCTTCGATTGAACGACCGAGAACGCCCGTGTGCCCGACGCTCGCCGCAACAATCCGCTGCGACAGAGCAGCGGTCGGCGCTTCAAGCGCGCAATCAGGGGCATGGGTTCGAAACGCCCGCCGCTCCCCAATTATGCGCGATTTAAGGCGCGCGTAAATTCAACCTCTCGATCAGCAGCAAACGGCGCAGATGAAGCCGCGCGATGCAACGGATGCATGCGATAATGCGGCAGACGCGCACGCCTCAGCAGCGATCCGCGAGCGCGCTCTTCGCGGGATCTCAATCGTCCAATCTTCGATCGGATGGCTTACAACGCACGCGCGCGAATCGCCTCAGAAGAAGCACGCGGGCTCGCTGGCGACCGGTGGGTAGGGGGCTACACCGATGGATTTAATATGGGTTTAGCGACGTCCCGGACGTCGCTAAACCCCATACTTGAATTAGAAAACCCTTTTTCCTATATAAACTCCATCCAACCACCCATTCAAGGCATTCACTCCACTTGCAAGTGCTCTACCCCACTCCTAGCCATCATTAGCTCTCTTTGTAATCGCCGGAGATGACGAGCTGCCGACGAAGTCCCCCTCCACTGCCATGGCTACCTCGCTGTCTTCTCTCTCCTTTCCTTCTTTATCTTAAGCTTTACTTTACTTGTGTTTAAGCATTTAGCTAGTGTTGTAATTATAAACTAAAGTTGCATGTTAAATGAAGTTGCTTTCTATCTAGTTACTTGCCCTCTTTTATGTTAAAGTTGCATGTGTGAATGAAGAAATTCTAACCCTACTCGCTCTCTCTCTCTCTTTCTCTCTCTCTCACTCACTTTTCACCCACGACTTTTCTCAAGCAAAAACCCGTTATTTCCGTGACATTAAGTGACAAGAAAAGTCCGATTTTCACGCCTCCCTGTGATCGACACTCGGACTCACGTCCATTTCTTCATTTTAAAACCAACGTTGCGAGCGCAAGCTATAACGGCTCTTTTAAACATACGCACCCCACACCACGTCAGTTTTTGGCGCCGTTGTCGGGGAGGTAACGGATTTATTTTGTCACTTCCATTTTACATCCATGCTCACATCGTCTAACGCCTTGTCTCCTTCTACTTAATGGTTGCAGGAATTCGATGATTGGACAACGAAGCAGCGTAACTCGTGAAGGTAACGAGGGAGTAAGCGCAACAAGGACCGGTTGTGAGTATTTCTTCACCCATGATTGTTTGCTTGCTTAAAAATCTAAAAAAAAAATTGCAAAATTGAAAAAAAATTGGCATAGTGTATGATTGCCTGATCCACATCCTTAACACATCACCCAACAAAAAAAAAATACACTCTAACATTCTGAATAATCTAAGATTCTTGGAGTGTTCTTTTTTCTTTTTGAGTGGTGTTTGCGAAGCCACCTTGAATTGACTTAGGCCGCACCACTCAACCCTAAAATCAATTCATCTAATAGAAGTTGCATGATCACTAGGATGAGTACATTAGGGTTTTAGAGCCTCTACACAACAAAAGAAAATCTACTTTCATCGAATTGTGTGCAAAATTTGACTTGCCCATTGAAACTTATCTGAAAACATTAAGACACATCAATCCTAAAAAACACAAAAGGATGAAACATTAAAAGACACGACATTTTAAGAAAAAATCCTTGCTTGAAAATCATGTTTTGATAGGAGCACACACATTGAAAGTGGAAAACTAAGAGGCACTACCCTAATCAATGCCTCATCACATAACCCTAGCACATGCACTGTCCTAGCCCTTGTAAAACTGAGTAGACGTGCCCTAGGCAGGACTGGGTTAAGTCTTGAGAGGCGAGGTTTTGTTCGCTAGGCACTTAGCTTTCATTCCCTTAGTAGAATCTGGTGACTAGGCTGCGGGGCAGTGTCAAACGACCGCGGTTGTGGGGTCTATGGAATCGGCAGCGCAAGCCAAAGGAAGAACCTTCCTTGCAATCCACTCGTAATCAACCTGGCCAGATTAGCTTTGGGAAGGGGAGTCCAGTGCTTATGGACTTGATCACCCTTTTGGAGATTTCTAGGTCCCCTATGGATACACCATAAGGACTAGGCTTGTTTGCTTGGTTATACACATACTTCTCACATCTGTCGCTCTTCACATCCCCTCCTGTTCTTCTCTAGTGCATGCATGGGAGACGATCACTACATCCCGAGTTGTTTGTTTTGGGATGGGAATCCAGGCGACCTGATTCTGCTAGACTCATGGTTGAACCTAGGGTAGATGAGGTTGAGGACCAACCCCCACCAGACACAATGGCCATCATCCAAGCCCAGATTAACGCAAACCACCGACTTCAGAAGCAACTGATCCACACTATCATGCAAGCCATACACCGATTGCAGAACCCACAAGGGCAACCACCACCACCTTTCCAAGGCCCACAAGGGCAACCGCCACCTAATCTACCACCATTCCAGGACCAACTGAGGCCCCTCCGCAATTTCTAAAATCCCTCCGCTATTCGAGTCGAGCTGCACCTTAGGATCCCCAAAGGGGGAGATGATTTTGAGCTAAAACCAAATGTCTTGAGTCTGATTCAGAGCCACTTCCATGGAAGTTCAAATGAGGACCCCTTCTAGCACCTAGAGGATCTTAACCGGATAGCCCGAACTATGAAACCTAGGAACATTAGCCTTGACATTGTTTTAATTAAGATGTTCCCCTTCTCACTGAGAGACAAGGCATCTCATTAGCTTAGAACCCTAGGTAGACCCATCACCACCTGGGAAGAACTGAGGCATGCATTCTTAAAGAAATTCTTCCCCATAGGAAAGACCAATGCCCCCAGAAGAGTCATTACTACCTTTACACTCCAGGGTGGGGAACAGTTCCATGAGGCATGGGAAAGATTTAATGAACTCTTGAGGAAATGCCTACACCACGAAGTACCAAGGTGGCAATTGGCCCAAATCTTCTACTACGGTCTGGATAGCAACCTACGGAACTTCGTCGATGCCTCATGCAGGGGGAACTTCCTGAACAAAGATGAGGAGAGCGCATTTGAGCTCTTCGAGTCTATGAGCGAAAATTCACTCAAGAATGCCTCCATGACCCAGTTAAACCGATCCAATCAACCCCGTGGTGGGATTTATGAGGTACAAGCAAATTCTAGAATGGTTGACATGGATATCATTGCCAAGAAATTAGATCGAGTGGAATTGGTGGATAAAAAGATAGATGTGCTACTGAACCAGACCAGAAACCCGTTACAGACCTTCTCGCTAGCAAAAGGAGCTCACAATGTTGACCTGGTCCAGCCCTTAAGCCAATTGAACCTAGAACAACCCCTGACCACGTTCCAGGGAGGGACCTTTGCTCCCTCAACCCTTGATTACTCTCTTCCCTCCCCATCGACATCTGTTATCCTTGAAGATGTACAGGCTGTCCAAGGTTATGCTAATCCTGACCCTTTCTCCAACACTTACAACACTAGCTGGCGTAATCACCACAACTTTGGTTGGACAAACCAGAAACCACCTCAATTCTAGAACCAGCTCAGGCCAAACCAGCAGCCAAACTTGCCCCCCTATCAGGAAGGACCACCAGTTAGACCCCCATATAATCCGAATAAGGCAGCCCCTCCCCCGCAAAACCAAATGGATATCCTGATAAAGATGATGGCTAAAATGAACCAGAAACATCAGGAGGAAATGGCCTTAGTAAAGGGACAATTAAGCCAACTATTGGACTGTAAACAACAAGGATCCCTACCTTCCCAGCCACAACCGAACCCACGAAACATGATTAACAGAGGTCCCAATTCGCAAGGGTTCCAGGGCAATCCCGAGCAGGCTCACATGGTCCAGCCAGCCCCACAAACACCCCCTGGGTTTGGTGCTTCTTCATCCTCATCTTCTCAAGGATCAACCCATGGCCCCAATGCCTCTACGAATGCGATAACCTTGAGAAGTGGCACCAAAACCCAGGATCCCAAATGCCCGACTCTTCCCGAGACTTCACCAGCTGAAATACCCAACTCAGAAGAGGCACTAGAAAAACCCAAGGACCCAGAAATAGATCCTATCCATGTTTAGACACCCTACCCTGAGGCCTTGGAGACAATCAAGAAGAAGAAAAGTGTTGTGGAAACTGAGGAGCTTTTGGAGATCTTTAAGCAAGTTCAGATTAATATTCCACTCCTTGAAGCCGTTAAGCACATCTCGGCTTACACCAAGTTTTTAAAGGGTGCCTGTAGACCCAAACGTAAGCCAAGACCTCAAGCACCTAGGAAGGTTGTGCTTTCCGAGCAAGCAAGTTTCGTAATATCAAGTAACCTTCCGCTCAAGCGAACTGACCCAGGAGCACCCCTGATATCCTGCAATATCGGGGACATGACATTTGATAGAGCACTCCTGGACTTAGGTGCTTCCATCAATCTGATTCCAACAACCCTGTACCACCAATTTGGTTTCGGAGAGTTGACACCCACACCTGTCACCATCCAATTGGCTGATAGATCTGTGAAGACCCCGAAGGGGGTTGTTGAGGACGTGATTGTGTGGGTCAAGGACTTCTATTTTCCGGTCGACTTCTTGATGCTCAACATGAAAGTCCCTAAAAAACTACAGAACGCACCCATAATCTTAGGCAGACCTTTTTTAGCTACAGCTAAGGCGAACATCGATTGTGACACGGGATGTATGAAAATCGCCTTCAGAGACAAGAAAATGCAGTTGGATATCTTTCGGGCGACCAAGTCTTTTGATTGCGATTGTGTTGAGGAACATGATCCCGTGGAACCTTTGGTCGAGGAATGCCTCACCCTTAGTTCTGTCTCAGACCACCAATCCTGTAACAACTGTTCTGACCCGTCACCATCGCTGCCCATGGACCTCTGTAGGGATGATTACCATCAAACAACACCATTTGAGGAGATTGATGTTGATCAACTCCCACCTTTCCCTTTTCCTTCGACTGTTGTTCCACCCGCACCCAAACTAAAGCCACTACCTGAGAATCTCAAGTATGTCTTCCTTAGACCGGACCAGACCTTCCCTGTGATTATTAACTCTCATCTAACCAAAGATCAGGAACTCAAGTTGACCGCGACCCTTTTGGAACATCGGGCCGCCATTGGATGGACCATTTTAGACTTAAGAGGAATTAGCCCCGCCTATTGCACTCATAAGATTTACCTGGAAGATAGGGAACGACCCTCCCGCCAAATGCAGAGACAGTTAAACCCAAACATGCGGGAGGTCGTTAAGAAAGAAATTATCAAGTGGCTTGACGCTGACATCATCTATCCCATCTCTGACAGCCCCTGGGTGAGCCCCACTCAAGTGGTTCCAAAGAAAGCCGGGCTGACCATTGTTACCAATGAGCATGGCGAATTCATCCCCACCCGCACCACCGCCGCATGGCGGGTGTGTATTGATTATAGAAAACTCAATGAAGCAACCAAGAAAGATCATTTCTCCTTGCCATTCATTGACCAAATCCTTGAAAGATTGGCAAGGAAAAAGTATTTTTGCTTCCTGGATGGATATTCAGAATATAACCAAGTTGCAATTGCTCCTGAAGATCAAGAGAAGACCACAGTCACTTGCCCGTATGGCACATTTGCATTCCATCGTATGCCATTTGGGTTATGCAACGCACCTGCTACCTTTTAGCGTTGCATGGTAGCCATTTTTTCAGAAATGGTGGGTGAATACGTGGAGGTCTTTATGGATGATTTCTTTGTATTTGAGAATTCATTCGACCACTGTTTGAGAAACTTGGAGAAAATCCTGAAACGATGTGTCGAGGTTAATTTGGTGTTAAGTTGGGAAAAGAGCCATTTTATGGTTCAAGAAGGAATCATCCTCGGTCACATCGTATCGCATAGGGGTATTGAGGTGGATCAGGCTAGAGTTGATTTGATTTCCAAACTTCCTCCGCCTAGCTCGGTCTGGCAAATCCGTTCATTCCTGGGACATGTTGGCCTTCTACCGAAGGTTCATCAAAGACTTCTCCAAGCTTTCCAAACCCTTAACCGATCTTTTGGCCAACAACGCCATATTCCACATGACCTCTAATTGCATCCAGGCTTATCACACCCTCCGGGACTTAATTTCTACAGCACCTATACTTTAGCCCCCAGATTGGTCCCAGGACTTTGAGATTATGTGTGATGCATCAGATTTTTCCATAGGCGCTATCCTGGGACAAAGACAAGACAAGAAACCCATGGTGATCTACTACGCGAGCAAGATGTTGAACGAGGCACAACAAAATTATATGGTCATAGAGAAAGAATTGCTCGTTGTAGTTTTCAGACTTGAAAAATTCCGATCTTACCTACTGGGATCCCACGTGACCATTTATACTGACCATTCAACCATCCGGCACCTGTTGGCTAAAAAGGACGCGAAGCCCAGGCTCATCAGATGGATCCTGCTCTTGCAGGATTCGACTTGGAAATCCGCAACAAAGCCGGATCAAAGAATGTGGTGGCTGCCCACTTATCCAGACTTCACCCAGACCACATTGGACCCTCCCTGCCTTTATCCGACACCTTCCTCGATGAACACATTTTGGCTATGCAAGACAAGAAACTGCCTTGGTATGCTGACTAGGTTAACTACCTGGTTGTAGGACAGACACCGCACAGCTGGTCCAGACAGCAACGGGACAAGTTCTTGGCAGAGGCCAAGCACTATTTCTAGGATGATCCCATGCTGTCTCGCCTCTATGCCACTAGATCATCAGGAGGTGTATCCCCGAGAATGAAGTTCAAAGTGTGCTATCTTTTTGTCATGACCAAGCTTGTGGTGGCCACTTCTCATGAAAGAAAATGGCTACGAAGGTTCTGCAGTCCGGATTTTACTGGCCTTCCCTATTTAAGGATGCACACAACTTTGCCAAGACTTGCTCTCGCTACCAAACACTGGGGACCATGACCAGAAAAGACATGATGCCCCTCCAACCCATTTTGATTGTTGAGATCTTCGACGTTTGAGGTATTTATTTTATGGGCCCCTTCCCACCATCCAACGACTTTGAGTACATCCTAGTCTCGGTAGACTATGTCTCTAAATGGATTGAAGCCGTCACCACCCACCGATGCGATCATAAGATTGTCATGGACTTTGTTAAGCAAAACATCTTTTCCCGATTTGGAATACCAAAGGCCATGATCAGTGATGGTGGAAGTCACTTTATTCACTCCCAATTCCGTGCCCTACTTAGAAAATATGGGGTTAACCATCGCATCGCTATCCCGTATCATCCGCAAACAAATGGGTAGACTGAGGTCTCAAATAGACAAATCAAGAACATTCTATAGAAGACTGTGAGACCTGACAGGAAAGACTAGTTCACACGACTGGATGATGCCCTATGGGCATACAGGACCGCTTTCAAGACCCTGATAGGCATGTCACCTTATCTCCTGGTCTTTGGCAAAGCCTGCCACCTTCCTGTCAAATTGGAACACCGGGCTTACTGGGCTGTCAAGCAGTGTAACATGGATTCCCAGTTAGTCGGTGCGCAGAGGATGCTCCAACTCTCTGAGCTTGAAGAAATTCGTTCGGACGCCTTTGAGAACAGTCGACTGTATAAGGAGAAAATGAAAGCCGTCCACGACCGACTCATCCATAGAAAGACCTTTGAGCCTAACCAGCAAGTCTGGCTTTTCGATGCCCACCTAAAACTCTTTCCAGGGAAGCTCAGGTCCAAGTGGACAGGACCATTTAGGGTAGTCAAGCCCCACTCCAATGGGGCGGTTGAAATTGCCGATCCATACACTGGGCATACTTTCACAGTCAATGGCCAGAGATTGAAACACTTCCTAGCCCAGGTTCCCCCAAAGGAGAGTGTCACCCTCATTGAGGGATGACACGAAGCACCACCTAGCTTGAGGCATTAAACTTAGCGCTTCCTGGGAGACAACCCAGAAGATTCAGACTGATCAGGTATTTTACGTCACTCAGGTAATATCTTTTCGAACCCCTGTTGCATCCATGTATTTGTCAATAAGGACATTGTCCAACTTAAGCATGGGGGGGTGGTAAATTGCATGATTCTGAGCTCATTTAATCAGTCTGAATAGAATAAAATTTAAAAAGAAAATGAATTTAGGAAGAAAAACTTAGGCTTTAGAAATTTTTCAATAGTGGGAAATAATACAGAAAGAACTTGAACACTTAGACTTTTCAGGCTTTCAGGCTTAATCAACCCTGGTGTCCGTTAAAATACAGATTTAGCTTCAAATCCTTGCAACCTTAAGCTACTCTAATCCACTAACTAAATAAGGTGATAAGTATACGACTTATCAACTTACCCTCTAACTCAGAAGGACTTTTAGTCTAAGCATCTGCACACATTTTTGCACAGACTCACTCCTCGGAGATTCTGACAGAAATTGGGTAGCTAATGAACTTTCTAGGGTGGTATGGCTGGCAAGTTGTTGTGGGTAACAGCCCAAGGGCAGGTTGTCCAAACCCCAGCCATGGGACCACCTCCTCTTTATTGCCTCTAGGTAAATTTAAGATCAGGGAAGCCACCTACTAAAAAAAAAGGAGAAAAAAAGAGAACAAAATAAATCACACTTCACCGCACAAGTATGGCTGGCAAGTGATCGTGGGTAACAGCCCATTGGTCGGTTGTCCAGAGCCCAGCTCAATAAATGCACAAAAAGAACCAAAACACTTAAGGAAGAAGCAGGGAAGTAGAGCAAGCCGGGGAAATATACACTGGAAAAATCCTTGTGTTGACCCCAATTAAAATAAACATAGGGAGAAAGCTACTGATCGAACAAATACACACCTTCAGGCAAAACACTTCCTCTTCCGATCACCTAGAGGCCGAGAAACCCGAAGTTTGTCTAAATTATCGTTGAGTGAGTCTATCACAATCTTCACACCAAGATGCTTAGCACTTAAAGTTTTGTCCGAGTTTCGGGTGGGTTGGGTAGTCGTAAAAAGTTACCAACACACTCTTAACTCCAAAAAAATCTAAAAATACGAAATATATATATATACATACATTAAAGCAAGGATTCAGGCGATTCATATTTTGGCAGATACCCGGGCGCTGCTTAGTCTTTGTAGATTAAGATCTTAATATATTTCCTCCTATTGACAAGTAACGAAGTGTCTAAGTAGTTACTTCTTAAATTCTAACTAGAAATAAATGCTAGAATAAACCTTGCTAGGGACTAGCAAGGAGTAAGCATGGGGGTATGATAACACTGCATCTTAAGGTGATAAATCTGTCAATTGGGGTCTATCTTAAGAACAAAATGCGTAGATAACACATCATAAATAGGAATGGGACATTGCATGCATCACACATCAAGATTGCTTATAAAATGTCCATTTGTATAAGTACTTGTTAAAACAGGCCTCAGATGAGCAATCGGATTGCACAGATGGACTCAGAGCAACGAACGGAGTCCAACAGACTCGAAATCGGCCAAATCCGACATCCGAAGCTCCTGTAATGGGCCCAAGAAGTTCTGACCATTGATCTGATGATCAATAGCCCACGGTGCGCCACATGGCGCCTGCTCGCTGCATCCAGACTGCCGCCCGCTTCCACCTTCACCTGGAGGATGAATCTCAGCCATCGATCTTCGATCGAACGGCCGAGAACGCCCGCGCGCCCGAAGCTCTCCGCGGCAATCCGCTTCGACAGCGCAGCGGTCGGTGCTTCAACCGCGCAATCAGGGGCACAGGTTCGAAACGCCCACCGCTCCCCAATTTCGCGCAATTTGAGGCACGCACAGATGCAACCGCCCGATCAGCAGTGAACAGCACAGATGAAGCCGCGTGGTGCAACGGATGCACGCGGATGCCCACACGCGCGATAATGCGGCAGACGTGCGCGCCTCAGTAGCGATCCGCGAGCACGCTCTTCGCAGGATCTCAACCGTCCGATCTTCGATCGAATGGCTTACAACGCACGCGCGCGAATCGCCTCCGAAGAAGCACGCGCGCTCGCTGGCGACCGGTGGGTAGGAGGCTACACCGACGAATTTAGTATGAGTTTAACAACGTCTCGGATGTCGTTAAAGCCCATACTTGAATTAGAAAACCCTTTTGCCTATATAAACTCCATCCAACCACCCATTCAAGGCATTCACTCCACTTGCAAGTGCTCTACCCCACTCCTAGCCATCATTAGCTCTCTTTGTAATCGTCGGAGACGACGAGCCACCGACAGAGCCCCCCTCCACCGTCGTGGCTGCCTTGCCGTCTTCTCTCTCTCTTACCTTCTTTATCTTAAGCTTTACTTTACTTGTGTTTAAGCGTTTAGCTAGTGTTGTAATTATAAGCTAAAGTTGCATGTTAAATGAAGTTGCTTTCTATCTAGTTACTTGCCCTCTTTTATGTTAAAGTTGCATGTGTGAATGAAGAAATTCTAACCCTACTCTCTCTCTCTCTCTTGCTTTTCACCCATGACTTTTCGCAAGCAAAAACCCATTATTTCCATGACATTAAGTGACAAGAAAAATCTGATTTTCATGCCTCCATGAGATCGACACTCAGACTCACGTCCATTTCTTCATATTAAAATCGACATTGTGAGCGCAAACTATAACGACTCTTTTAAACATACACGCCCCACACCACGTCACCTGCTAGAATATGAGCTATCTGAGATAACTGAACAGTTACCTATGAAATCATTAGTTGCATGTATTAAATTGTGGAAATACGAGCTGCCTGTATATATACGAGAACTAAATTGTGAATGATGAAATCTGGATTGGAATAATGTGGTGAACATGAGCATGAACCCTACGGGGAGTTAGGAGTAGAGCTGCTATGGTTAGATAGAAAATCTGGAATGTGGATGGGAAGTGTGCTGGCCCTTGAGTACGTGGTACCAAGGAGAGCGACTATCTCCTTTTAGTTTAGAGCGGAGCTAGCCGCCCTTGGGTTGGGACCCGGGGTTAGAATTGACCACTCTACACCGACTTCTGTTGGCCCTCGTGTACAGGTACCGAAGCAAGCTACTAGTGTAGGGAGGGAGCTAGCCACCCCACGGGGCCCGGGGTTCAACTAGCCACCCTACACCGAGTTGTTAAGCCCTCTGGGCAAACCAAGGTAGTCAGACGAGGGTGCGCGAACTGTGGAGGGGCGAGACCCCTATTTGGTTCTAAGGAGCTAGACCCCTGTTTCCAAGAGGGCTAGGCTTTATACTATTCCATGCTGTACTTTGAGCATACCTGCTAGCGGAAACGACTGACTGCGTGTCAGTGCAGGGTAGCTACCCGTACGCTTATCGCACGTGCCGTAGTCATCGCTACGTCTAACAGTGACCTCGGGGTGGTTGACTGGGTCTAGAACTACCACGGGGGACTCTCCCTACCAGGAGAGCACCACGTGAACCTTCTACTCTTCGAAAAAGACTGCGATCAAGATCGTTCCCACTAGGAACATGCAAGATCAAGAAAAATCTGAAAGTTGACAAAGGGGTGAAAAGGAATTACCTGTAAATAAAATAACTTGAAAAGATAAATAAACCTTCTACTTTTACTGCTTTAGATAGTATGGTTACCACTCTACTTAGTGTTTGCTGACTCCGTCTTTTTCATAACACTGTTCAGGTCCAGGAGTTGAGTAGCCCGAGCTTCCAGCTGCGGAGGGTACTGGGCACAGTCGAGCCCAGCCATAGTTCTCAGCACTTTTTGTTGTACTCTCTTTACTGTTGTAGTGAGTTTTAGCCTTTTTGGTACTGTTCCTGTTACTGTTGCTTTCGTTTTCGTTGTTCTTGTTGTTGTGGTGATATGTATTAAAATAACAGCTTTTACTTTCCTTTACTGCTTGTACGTTTTTACTGCTTAGTTACATTGCATATGTGAATGTGGTTTATTTTCCTACTTTTTGGTTATTTCTTGTTGGATGACTGGTTCTTGGGATTAGTCGAGGCGAGCCAGTCTCGGGTTCTGTAGGGATTCGGGAACCGGATCGTAACAAGATGGTATCAGAGCAAGGTCATCCTGAGAAATGAGACAACTAGCTTGAGAATAACCATTCGTGTGCATGTAACTAGGGTCGCCACCACAACATATCGCTTTGACATCTGTTCTGAATCCTTTTTCGTAGAAATTCGATAGCGTTGACTCTTTTGTTCTATTTTCTGCATCTCCTTGCTGGAGATGCCTCATCGAGGAGTTCTCGAGGCAGGTCGCAGACACGACCGTGGACGAGGTCGAAGGGGCGGACGTGCTGGGACCGAGGTGCCAGTTGACCCACCTCTTCTCCCAGGCGTTCAGGCCCAGGACCTCGCCTAACTGATCAGAGACATAGTGCGAGAGGAGCTCCACCAGCCTCCATGAGCACCTCTCCCTGAGGACGTGGTGGGGGAGTCCTCGGTGGGACAGAGAGACCGCCGCAGCGTCGGACGAGCAAGAGGGGGAGGGGGTGGTCCTCCACCGCCTCTACCACACTCTAACACTTCCAAGTACAAGCCCTCCTTACTTGGAGGTGTGCCCGTTCCCCCACTGCAACTGCACCACGAGCTTTTCAGACAGTTTCGGAAGCTGAAGCCCCCCTCCAAGGGGGATGAGGACCCGTTTGAGGCAGAGGACTGGCTGGAGCAGATAGAGAAGGTGTTTAACACCCTTCGCCTGCCTGCAGAGTGCTGCGTGGCCTTTGCCACGTACCAACTAAAGAGTGTGGCACATAGGTGGTGGAGGGCAGTCAAAGGCCAGGAGAGGGGAGAGTCGACGTGGGACCAGTTCGTGACCCTCTTCTGTGAGCAGTACTTCCCACAGACTTGGCAGGACCAGAGGAGGCAGGAGTTTCACATTCTCTGCCAGGGGACGATGACTGTTAGCACGTATCGCACGCGCTTCCTGGAGCTGTCATGTTTTGCCTCGACTGCCGTAGCTACAGAGGAGGAGCGTCTGTGGAGGTTCACTGAAAGGCTCCAACCTATTATTCGAGGGTATGTCAAACCTCTGAAGCTGCCACCTTCTCGAAAGTGGTGGAGGCAACTATGACGTACGAGGAGACCAACCCAGCCGCGCAAGACACCGACAGCGAACGGAAGAGGCCCTACCAGCCAGAGTACTCTCAGGGCCGTCAAGAGAGGAGGCACGTGGCACCTGCAGGAGAGCCGTCTCGTTTTGCGGGGCCATCAGTGGCCTTTGGGGGCCCTAGACAGGGGCCAACTACCAGCACTGGACCCCCGCCCAGCCGTCAGCCGGGACCTACCAAGGGAGGGAATTGAGTTCCCCTCTGCTACCAGTGTGTCCAGCTGGGCCACATCAGGAGGGACTACCCATCTAGGGCAGGAGCATAGTTGATGATCCCTGCACCGAGCGCTAGAGGCCGAGCTGGTGGTCGTGGTCCCCAAGCGCGTGGGGGAGGGAAGCAATCATGAGGAGGGTACCGACCAGCGATTGCTCGCCTGACCCAAAGTGTAGCTACTTCATCTGCACCGAGGGCTAAGGGGTGTATCAACGCCCTGACACACAGAGACGCTAGGGCTTCCGGTTCCATGGTGGCAGGTATGGTTACCATTTCCGGTAGATTAGTATACATGCCTTTTGATTCCAGTGCCACACACTCTTTTGTTGCTGCCAGTTTTGCTGTCAGTTTGGGACAGGACAGTGTGTTGTTAGAGGATCCGTTTGTGATCAGAGGCTTAAGTGGTCAGTTATTTGTAGCTGAGGAGGTCTACACAGACTGTGAGGTCAATATAGGGGGACACAGCCTCCCCGCTGACCTGATTGTGATGCCAATGGAGGATTTTGGTGTGATTCTAGGGATGGACTGGATGTCCGCCTACCACACCTTGGTGAACTGTTTCTGGAGGAAGATCGTCTTCTCCATACCGGAGTTGCCTTCCTTTGAGTTTCACGGACAGCCGGTGGACGGAGGTTTTAGGTGCATATCTGTGCTTCGGGCAGCGAGGCTTTTGAGCCAGGGGTATGAGGGCTTTCTAGCCTGTGTAGTGGCAGGGCCTAGCCCTGTGGCTGACTTTCAGAGTATTCCGGTGGTTTGTGAGTACCCTGACGTGTTTGAAATTACACTAGAGGGGGGGTGAATAGTGAAATTATAGAATATTGTAATACAAAAAGATTCAATCACACAATGTACTCAATTATTTTTAGGTGAAAGCCCAAGATGGGTGAAAACCACCACCTAAGCCAATCTCTTGACTTAGGATTTTCGATTACAAGGTGATCAATCCACTAACCACACTACTTAAACGAGGGTAGTGTACCTCAATTATAAATCCCACCTCCGATCCCTAAACGGAGGTTTCTCCCTTCAAAATGAAGAAACGGGGACCCGACAGGCCAGATACCCAAAGTACAGAAATTAAAAAGTAAAATAACACCTATAGAGCACCCCAATAATTTAGTTGCTTTCTTATCTATTAAGCATGAAAAGAACTCCCTGATGATTTGCAGAACGGAGTGAGCTGGGAGTATGGATTTGCCCTTTGATCAGAGTATTAGCACAGCACAAGGGCAAAATGGAGCTTAAAGTAGTGAGCAAGAGATTTTTCTAATGGAATTGTATCTCAAGAGGTGTGTCTTGCCTAAGATGAGTTGTAGTCTATTTATAGGCAAGTTTGGAACCTTCAAGAACACTTGGGAGAGCTCTTCTAGCCGTTGGAGACAAATCCCAAGAGTTTAGGACAAAATCCACACAAAATCAGGGCAATGATGAGTCTGACAGCAACATCAGACGTCTAATTATAGGATCAGACATCTTACAGGACATCTGATTTTACCTCTGGTCGTCTAATATTGCAGGACATCCTCAACTGACTCTATTGGATCAAAAGAATGACGTCTGATATTATCTCATAAGACGTCTGATTATTTCATTGGACGTCTAATGAATGGTGGATTCGTTCCTGTTGTCATCAGATCCAAACAGGGTTCTAGGTTTAGAGGATCAGACGTCGTTATGGACGTCTGAGAACATTACCAGACGTCTGGAAACCTAAATACTCTTCGCTACTTCTTCTGCCAAAAGATTATGTGGCCGTAAAGAGATACGCACAGAAAATCATGGCCAACGGTTCAAAGGCAGACGTTTGGAAGTGTGTCAAGACGTCTGGAAATTGTTTTTGCCTAGATGAAGTCTAACGGTAAGTATGAGGACGTCTGGGTAAAGAATCAAACGTCTGTGCATGGTTATTGACGTCTGAAAGTGAAGTCATTCGACTGATGTTTATGAGGAGACAAACAAAGGCAGAAATCTTTGAAATTAGACGTCTGATACACTTATCAGACGTCTTAAAGTGGAAAATCAGACGTCTGACTATTGTCCTGGACATCTGATAAAAGTATAAGTGTTGGATTTTTGTTTCTAATTTATCCTAAGTGTAGAGAGCCTAAGTTAGCTATTTATAGGTTTTGTTTGGGGGCTCTTTACAATATTTCTAGACTCAAATAAAATGAAAATTACAACCTTTGAAAATTTACATGAAAAAGCCTAAGACCTAATATTTATGCTACTCGTCTTCACGCTTTTAATCTCCCGTCTTGGAAATCTTTTTGAAATCCTGCAAATATATTATTACAGAGAGAAAACAATATGCTACGCTTTATTTTTTATTTCATTTTCTTCATTTTGTAAAATCATCAAAATATTATATACGAGTGGTTGAACTAACAGTGTTTCCAGAGGAGATGCCAGGACTACTGCCCGAGCGTGAGATTAAGTTTGAGATCTCACTGGTACCAGGGACCAGCACCATTTCTACTGCACCTTACTGGATGGCACCACTTGAGCTGCGAGAGCTCAAGTCACAGCTACAAGACTTGTTGGAGAAGGGCTTTGTGAGGCCTAGTGCATCCCCGTGGGAAGCCCCTATGTTGTTTGTGAAGAATGATGGTACCCTGCGACTTTGTGTTGACTACAGATAGCTGAATAGGGTCACCATCATGAACAAGTATCCACTGCCAAGGATTGATGACCTTTTTGACCAGTTGCGAGATGCCACAATGTTCTCCAAGATAGATTTGAGGTCAGGCTACCACCAGTTGAGGATAAGGGAGACCGACGTCTCCAAGACAGCTTTCCATACCCAGTACGGATACTACGAGTTCTTGATCATGCCGTTCGGGCTGCCCAACGCCCCCGCTGCTTTTATGGAATTGATGAACCGGGTTTTCAGATTGTATTTGGATCAATTTGTTGTGGTATTCATCGACAGTGTGCTCGTTTACTCGCGGGATCAGGCACAGCACGAACAGCATCTACGGATGATTCTTGACACTTTGAGACGACGCAGGCTGTATGCCAAGTACAGCAAGTGCGAGTTTTGGTTGATGCAGGTGACTTTCTTGGGTCATTTGATCTCAGGGGATGGTTTGGCTGTGAATCTAGCCAAGGTTGAGGCTGTACTCAGGTAGGAGAGGCCACGTACAGTGACAGAGATACGCAACTTTTTGGGGCTGGTAGGTTACTATTAGTGGTTTATCAGGGGATTCTCGTAGATTGCACGCTCTATGACTCAATTGACTTGGAAGGACGTGCCCTTTGCTTGAACAGATGCATGTAAGGCATGTTTTCAGGAGTTGAAGGAGAGATTGACTTCAGCTCCTGTGCTCACCATCCCGGACAGCGGTGATGGCTTAGTGGTGTACACAGACGCTTCATTGCAGGCGTTAGGGGGTGTGCTCATGCAGCGAGGTCACATTGTCTCTTACTCTTCTCGACAACTAAAGCCCCATGAGCATAGCTACTCTACCCATGACTTAGAGCTAGCAGCTATTGTCTTCGTGCTGAAGACATGGAGGCACTACCTTTACGGTGAAACCTTTGAGATTTTCACAGATCATAAGAGCCTCAAGTACTTATTTGACCAGAAGGAGCTTAACATGAGACAGAGACGTTGGTTAGAGCTCCTGAGGTGAAGGGAAAGCTTTCACTGAGGTTTGTGGGGCCCTTTGAGGTCCTAGAGCGGGTAGGACCCGCTGCTTACCGGCTTGCCCCTCCTCCCCAGCTTTCTGGAGTGCACGACGTGTTCCACGTGTCCAACCTCAGGAAGTACGTTGCCGATCCCAGTCACGTTCTGAGCCACAAGAGTGTCGAGGTGGGTGACGACCTGACCTACCTCGAGAGACCAGTGCAGATACTAGACAGAGCCGTCCAGAGTCTGAGACGGAAGCAGGTATCCCTGGTGATGGTTTTGTGGAGAAGCCAGCGGTACGAGGAGGTTACCTGGGAGCATGAGGTGGCGATACGAGAGCGGTACCTGGAGCTTTTTGAGGGTACGTCTTTTCAGACCCACTTCGGTCCTCTTTAAGTTTGTTATGCGTTTTATGTTCCTTTTTCCGTACCCTAACTAGTTTAAGTTTCAGGGACGAAACTTCCTTTAAGTTTGTTGTGATGTAAAGATTCGTTCCATTTATAGCCTTTTAAGACGCCTAGAGTGTCAGTCAAACGTTTGTCCAGACTTCTAGACCCTTTCCCAGATGTCTGGAAATTAAAAATCTATACGCATTCTGCATTCTGTGCGCGGGCGATGCGCAGAACTCTCTTTCTCTCTCTTTCCTTCTCCCTTTCCCCCTGCAGAACCCTAACCCCTCGGCTATAAAGAGCCACCCCCCTTCCTCTCCTCTCCACTCCACCACTACCACCACACCCCACTTTCACTGCCGTGAGCAAGGGTGAGCGAGGGTGAGCGAGAGAGAGCGAGAAAGAGGAGAAGTATGGGAGGAGGAGGAAGAGGCTGAGGTTGGGAGCTTCGTGGAAGCTCATCGGAGCTCGCACGGTTACCGCGGCCCATGCGGGAGGAGGAGGGCATCGGAGCGTCGTCCTCGACCACCTGCAACAACTGGAGCTGCGGTAGAGCGAGGGGAGATGTAGAGGAGCACGGCGAGGAGTACTAGGAGCGCGGTCTGATAATGGAATTTTTCCAATATCAGACGTCTCGAGTGCTTTCCGGACGACCGATTGAGCGTCTGAACGTCTGGTGTCAACACCAGACGTCTAAAAATACCTGTATCGCGAAGGTACGTTCTCTTCGCGGTTACGGCCATGCAAGCTGCACCGTAGAGGATTTGGTTTGGCTAAAATAGGATGGCTGCTCTATCGTACGCAGGAGCAGCCTTAGGAAGGTGCGCGGAATGCCTTTCCACGCACTTTCGGATGTCTGAACAGCTCATCAGACAACCGGAGGCGTTTCCAGACGACCAGAGGACTGGTCAGACGTCTAGAACTGCTTTCAAATAGTCGCGGGGGAGTCCTAGACGTTTGAGGTCTCTGTAGGAGTTTGAGGTGAAACTCTATAACTTTTAAGACGTCTAGACTTGTTTCCAGACGTCTGATTTTGGTCTGCAGACACGTTTTTGACCCGTTTGGGGTCCGATCGGGATTCGTTTTACGCAAACAAAGTACCTGTGGTTTCCTTGTGAGTTTCTCTATGTATTAGAAACCTTTATACACTATTCTGAATCTTCCCTTGTGATGTGTTCCTTGGTATAGGACTTCGATCTGCTACATGTCTGGGGCTCGCAGAGACGTCTGGGTCTGCGATTCGAGCCCCCAGTACTTTCGGATTGTCTGGTAAAGTGATCCACCCTTGTTATTCTTATTAAATACGAATGTATCTATGAAAATTAATTAATTGGAAACCTAAGATGTGACATGAATCCTAAGACAGAGAAATGAATAAACCAGATTGTCCTACATGATTGAATTTGTATACGTGAATAAGTTAAACTGCTAGCCATTGTCTGTAATAAAATATGAGCTGCCTGCTAGAATATCAGCTATCTGAGATAACTGAACAGTTACCTGTGAAATCATTAGTTGCATGTATTAAATTAAGGAAATACGAGTTGCCTGTATATATACGAGAACTGAATTGTGAATGATGAAATCTAGATTGAAATAATGTGGTAAACATGAGCATGAACCCCACGGGGAGTTAGGAGTAGAGCTCCTGTGGTTAGATGAAAAATCTGGAATGTGGACGAGAAGTGTGCTGGCCCTTGAGTACCTGGTACCAAGGAGAGCGACTGTCCCCTTTTAGTGTAGAGCGGAGCTAGCCGCCCTTGGATTGGGACCCGGGGTTAGGATTGGCCACTCTACGCCGGCTTCTGTTAGCCCTCGTGTACACGGTACCGAGGCGAGCTACTAGTGTAGGGAGGGAGCTAGCCACCCCATGGGGCCCGGGGTTCAGCTAGCCACCCTACACCAACTTGTTAGGCCCTCTGGGAAAATCGGGGTAGTCAGACGAGGGTGCGCGGACTGTGGAGGGGCAAGACCCCTATTTGGCTCTGAGGGGCTAGACCCCTGTTTCTGAGAGGGCTAGGCCCTATACTGTTCCGTGCTTTTCTTTGAGCATACCCGCTAGCGGAAACGACTGACCGCATGTCATTACGGGGTAGCTACCGTGCGCTTATCGCGGGTGCCATAGTCACCGCTACGTCTGACAGTGACCTCGGGGTGGTTGACTGGATCTAGAACTACCACGGGGGACTCTCCCTGCCAGGAGAGCACCACGTGAATCTTCTACTCTTCGGAAAAGACTGCGATCAAGATCGTTCCTGTAATTCCCAACTTGGAGGGGTGAGATCAGCGAGACGTAAAAATAATGCGAAATTATAAATAGAACAATCTCACAATGTACACAATTATTTTTAGGTGGAAACCCAAACCGGGTGAAAACCACCACCTAACCCTCTCAAGTTAGGATTTTCTGATCAACCAAGTTGATCAAATCCACTAAACGAATCACTTAAACGAGGACGATTCAACCTCAATTACAACCACGCTACAAGTGCGAGGGTAGCGTTCCTCAACCCTTTCTCTTCACGAGAAGAATTTTGTCCCTCGATGGAGACAAGAATTCGCAACGCGAATGCCCAACCAAATAACAAAGTAAAATACAACAATAATCCTATAGAGCCAACAAAGTAATTCTTAAACTAAGCTTCTATAGGAGTTATGATGCTTCCCTTTGCTGGAAGTGCGTCGACGATGCGGATGCATGAACTACGCAACGGTGCTCTCGTGAACTATGGCGGGAGAGCGGGTGCACAAATGATCGATGCTCTCTAAATGTAGAACTTAAGCTTGGAGAGCTAGAGTTTCAACTACTTCTCTTGGACACAAAAGATGTGGAAAGTGGTTTGCTTAGTGTGTCTTGGTGCGTATTTGAGTGGCAAAGGTTCTCTATTTATAGAGGCCTTAGGAAGGCTTTGGAAGGCCTTGGAAGGCTTCCATAGCCGTTGGATACAACCTCCAAGAGAATCAGGCCAAAATCAGGATTAATCATTACACTGACAGGGTTATCAGACATCTAGTCCTGGCATCAGACGTCTGGAAAACTCGTTTAAGACGTCTGGGAACAAAGTCGGACGTCTGATTTTAGGTGGATTTCCTTCCTGACTTGAATCAGATTTAAACAAGGTTCTAGTGAATTGTCATCAGACGACATACAGGATGTCTGGAATGATGTCTGGACGTCTGGAAACCTACTTTTCTGCGGAAATGGATTCCCAAGGGAGTGCAACGGCTATAAAATCTCTGAGAAGAGATTTTGGGTCAGCCAAGGCAAAACGGTCATGTATCAGATGTCCGTAGAGTCTGAGGTCCTCTACGGACGTCTGATACGAGGCTAACGGTCATATTCTTC
This sequence comes from Thalassia testudinum, assembly GCA_037157565.1. NCBI lineage: Eukaryota > Viridiplantae > Streptophyta > Magnoliopsida > Alismatales > Hydrocharitaceae > Thalassia > Thalassia testudinum. The sequence continues at coordinate 36,492,456 of JAZHRO010000012.1, read as the reverse complement.
ATTGTTAGCTAAGGCAGCCAACGATCCACTAATTTGACGTCTGGAGAAAACATTAGATGTCTTCTAAGACGTCTGGACTAAGGTCTGGACGTCTGATTTCATCAAACATAACTAACTAAATCCAGCCTAAATATAATAAAACGTCTGTGTCAACAGTAAAATGTCTTAAAAGTATTTATCAGATGTCTAATTTTCATATTAGACGTCTGAAAAGGCTGTTTGAACTCTAGTTTGATTTTCTAAGTTCTCTACATAAAACCTAAGTATCCAAGGGTTGTGCAAGTGTTCTTAGGACTACTGTTAGGGTTCTTTGAGGCTCTTTAACATGAATCTAAGTAACAAAATAAAGAGCAACAAAAGAAACAAAAATACATAGTAGTACAAGGAAAGGAAATCTATCATATTGTTCATCTCCTTCCTTCTTCAGGCTATCGCTCCTCGCGAAGCTACTCTGTTCTCCGTCAAGCTCCTCCAATCCGTCCTGGATGCGAGCTCGAACTCCGTCTAACCACGTCTTTATTTGCAATTAACCTGAAATCTAAACTTCAAGTGCAAATGTTAAATGACACGTGTTTTGTTATCATCAAAATAAACGATCGTAGTGCTCTAGCACCAACAGTTCCCACTAGGAACATGCAAGATCAAGAAAAATCTGAAAGTTGACAAAGAGGGGTGAAAAGGAATTACCTGTAAAAAAAAATAACTTGAAAAGATAAATAAACCTGCTACTTTTACTGCTTTAGATAGTATGGTTACCACTCTACTCAGCGTTCGCTGACTCCATCTTTTTCATAACACTGTTCAGGTCAAGAGTTGAGTAGCCCGAGCTTCCGACTGCGAAGGGTGCTAGGTCCAGTCGAGCCCAGCCATAGTTCTCAGCACTTTTTGTTGTACTCTCTTTACTGTTGTAGTGAGTTTCAGCCTTTTTGGTACTGTTCCTGTTACTATTGCTTTCGTTTCCGTTGTTCTTGTTGTTGTGATAGTATGTACTGAAATAGTAGCTTTTACTTTCCTTTACTGCTTATACGTTTTTACTGCTTAATTACATTACATATGTGAATGTGGTTTATTTTCCTACTTTTTGGTTATTTCTTGTTAGATGACTAGGTCTTACAATCAGTCGAGGCGAGCCGGTCTCGGATCCTGTAGGGATTCGGGAACCGGGTCATAACAGTGAAGCACTTTGGGGTTCTTGGTAAGCAGTGGGGGGCTTGATTGCATGTTCTATGGAGACCACTAGAGAAGCCTCGCCTCCTTTTTTTTTAACTGTCTGTGGAAAGTGCTTAGAGGTATGTGAGGGAAAAATGTGGTTGGGCTGAGTGCTTTATCTGATTCTTTTGGAAATCATGTTGGGTGGAGGGATTTAGGCATGCGGTAATACCAATGGTGGTGTTCTAGTCTAATTGAATTTTTTTTTCAACATTACAAACTTTCAGTTCAATCATTTTCTGTTATTTTGCAGGTGCAACAATCACTATGGAAGTCCAAGACTGGATATGCATTTTGGGATAGAAAAAGTCAGACATGGAGATGAAGACGGAACCTATCTCATCTTGAATTCAAGAGATGGGACTATTTTGCTTTGAAGATGGGACGACTTTGACAACTTTTTTTATTTTGTATGGGGCGTCCATGTATGCCTGTTAATTTTGTAAAGGTCTTGAACGATGTCCATTTACTGTGAAAACAATTTTGTATACAAAAGATATGGTTTCAATGAGAAGATTAAAGGAAATGTTTCCAATGACTCTTCTATCTAGTCAAATGTGAAATATATGTGTGGAAACAAGTCTTGTCTTTCATTTCATCCAATGAATAATTTAAGCATCCAAGTTAAAGGGTTAAGAAATTTAACCATCCAAGTTTGTTTTGGGTGAGTGGAGCAAATCATGGATTGGCTTCCTCATGAACTCCCAAGTTTTATGTCTCCTAGTGTTCCCATGTTGTGAGTAAATCATGGGTGGAGGGGTACTTAACATTTATGATGAATGTTGTTTCAATGATTGCTCCAATAGCACAACACTTATGTGAAAATAACAATTGATGCTTTAGGTTTGATGTGATATGTCCTGTGACTACGGTTGAATCAATTCTGAATAAGTGCACTTTGGTGTTTTTGAACTTGAAGAGATTTGCACCGTCAATCATTTGTTTCTTGTTGGGTTCGCTTCTAATTTGACTTTGGAATGGTCTCATTATCCATTATTATGTTAAATTGAAGTGAACCTTCCAATTTTAGTTACGCTGCACCAACTTTTTGGGAAGAGTTGGAGATGATCACAGCAACACTCCAAACATTATAAACATCAAACACTAAAGTAACTGCAAAATTTGGAGAGCGTTAATTTGTATAACCTCTTTCATTTTAATCAAAGTCACCAAGTTACATCTTGTGTCATTCTCCCCTTGTTTCCTTGAGGAGAATCAAGGATGCCAAAACAATGGCAAGTGAAAAGAACCATTACATGAATCACAATAACATAAACACCACCCTTCTATCTTGACACCCCCCCCCCTCCCCGGTCATCAATTATGGTGTGTGCACTTCAATCTTCTATCAACAGCGGTACTTCAAACTACCTGAAACAGGAATAGCAATCTTGAAGCAGCAATAGCAATCAACATTCCATCAACAGTAGGTGCAGCAGCTGAACCATCTGTTATGAACAAATTCCTTTGATTTAATGAGTCCACTCGTGAAAAAAAAACATTAAGATATGCAAACCATTGAAGAAAAATCTGAGCCCACCTGTGAAAAAAATTATTGAAAACAATCTGAGGCGTAAGTTAGTTTTTCTCTGTTACTGCATTAGCAATAACTAGTGTTCGTGCACTTTTGTTTCATGCACTGCGTTGGGTGGACAGCAGTGTTAAAAGCAAACTTCAGACAAATACAGATATCCATTACACAGCAAACTTCAGGCAAAGAGCAGGTCGACAAATTCATTTCTGCAATAAGGGTCCAACTCTGTCATAGAGATTAAACAGACTCTGTGTCATACGGAAACCATCTTAACTTCCATAGGAGATGACTCTGTCAGTAAACTACTGCTTACACCTCTACTTCCGGTGTCATTCTGATTACTTGACTGACGAAGTTGCATCTGAACAGACTCTCCACTTTGTTGAGATTTCATATGTGAGTTCAGATTTCCCTCTGTAGATGCTGTAACATTTTTCTGTCACTACAGTTCCAAGCATTCTTGATTTAGTCACAACATATTCAAATGTAAACTCTCTCAGCTGGGCCTAGAAGGACAAGATTCCATGTGCTGATTAGAAGTTTATCTTGCACGTCCTCCTAGGATCCCTTGACTCCAAATGTAAACCTCTTTCTTTAGACAGGAATCACAGGGAGGCCAGTCCAGAAGGATGACGGATCAGATTAAACAATAGCAAATACTTCTGGAAAGGATGCAACCTTGCCAGTTTAGACGAGCATAAAAATCAGATAAGCAAGTCCTCTGTATGTTTGTGCAAAAAAATTAGCATTTCAAAATTAGTTGCTACAAGTGGCATAAAAAGGATGAAGAACTGAAATAGTTTTTTCAGGACTAGAGGTATGTGACAAGCAAGCTTACCTCCCCCTTGTTTAATTTTTTGGAGGAGGAACAAACCACACACATGCTGCATACTTGTCTTTTTCTTTTTTTGTGGGAGTAAATGACATGCTGCCTATTATTAAGAAATCATGTGGATATGATTTTTCTGTCATTATTTGATTTCAAGAAAAAGAAGCTCTCTGAAGATTTGAGATGAGGAAAAATGAACATACAAGGTTGCCATATACATCTGGCCAAACCAAGTGTAAAGTAGAGGAAATAGAAACGGATTAGTGAGATATTTTCAAAGTAATTGCTTTTTCTTGTCACCGATGAAACTTAAATCTGATATATTGAGAACAATACTTTCTCATAGGAGTAGCATAATATAGCTGCAATGGAGAAGCGCAGCAGCACCAACAAGGGGTTGGTAGAGTGGAATAGCCCTTGCCATTGAAAAATATCAGTACTGTACCGTTGCATCGAAAATCCAAGAGACTTGTGGAACATAGGCAATAGTTCCATGAATTTCTCCTCTTGTATTAGCATCTGCCTTAGGCAGTAGTTCACCAAGCATCGCAGATAACAAGACTTGAGGAGGGCTTTTTCAATATTCTCAACGTCTTAAAATGACAGACATAATATAGTATAAGATTAAAGGAGTAGAAAGGTATAGCATCAACCTTCATCTGAGGCTTCCATTGAAAATCAAGAAGAAACAAGAATGATAGAAAATTTTCCAAACAAACACAAACATAAGCATTTACATCACATTGACCTGCTCCCAATGAAAAGAGACCCAATGAGGGGGAGGGGTTGGGCAAGGTGGTGGTAGTGGCTCCTGTTGGTGGAGGAGGAGGAAGGGGAGGGGCTGCGCAGGGCGATGGTGCCTGTGTTGTTTGTGGCTGTTGATGGTGTGGCTGTTCGTGGACTAGGCGGAAGGGGAGGGGTTGGATAGGGTGGTGGTGCTTGTTGTTGGTGGGGTTGCCCGATCGTGGAGGAAGAGGACGCGAGGGGAAGGTCGAGCTGGAGACGGTGGAGGTGGCGATCGAGGAGGGCTGGATGAGTAGGGAAGGAAGAGGAAGAGGGAGGGGCGGGTAAAGGAAGATCCGAACCTTGGCCTCCCGGACAAGACCGTCGAGGAGGGTTCAAACGTTGCCCCGAGGATGAGGATGCCGTAGCGAGTCTAGAGTCGGCGAGGGAAGATTTGGATTTCGGGCAAGCGGAGAGCGGGAACAGCCTTCGGGAAAGTGAGATGAAGAAGCCTTGATCGAAGGGCTCAACATGAAAAAGTCAGATCCAACGGTCCTTAATAGCTGGGCCGCACATATCTATGTGCAGCTCAGCTGCAGAGTCTATATATATACACGTACACACAGATGAATGATCGATCGTATGAGAAGCTGAGACAAACACGTGTTGATCGTTGTTGGGCGCTTAAACAAATCCAAGGCCGAGATTAGAAGCTCCTTGGGACCACCATTCCCTTGCCTACGATGACCCTTCTTCGTTGCCCCCCATCACCCTCCCTGCTGACACCCTTTCTCGTTCCCATCGAGCCTTCCGTCGTCGTGCCTCCCTCAACCCCATCATGGAAGCAACCTTTCCCTTTTCCATCACCAACCCCCTCACGTCATTGTAAACCTCACTGGTTATAGTCGTTGTTGCCTACTTTTGTTCCCCCCTCTGGGAACTGAGATTCCAAAGAGAGAAGCCTCAAGCTCCTCAGTCATTTTTCTTCTTCACTTCGATATACCAGAGGCCCCCTATATTCATCGGCCACCACTCTGTCCATTTGTGTGATTGTCTCTATTATTGTTGCCCCCTCCATGGCATTCGTTGCCTTGTTTTGGAAGTTCTCACAAGGTTTGGAAATCTCCCCTTTCTTCGACATCTCTCACTTTTTAGGTTTGACTTTTACTATACATGTAAGCCCTCAACATGAAAAATGAAATGATTGAAAACTTATTGAAATAATAAGATCTGCAGGTGCTCCCCTCAATGTTTTCCCATTCATCATGTGTGTTTTCAGTGTAGGCTTAGAGGCTTATGATTGTGAGAATGTAGCATCGATTGAGGAGGACCGCTTTCTTCCTGCATATCATCTTCCAACTGACCTTATTTTCCAAGTTGAGATTATGGTTACCGGTTCACATTATCAACTGGTCTTCCGATTGGAACTATGTCAATTGTGATCCTTCACTTGATTTTTTTTTTTTTTTTTGGTGGATCCTTTCGAATTGTTGACCCTACTAAAAGTTATGAAAAGAATTCAAACTTCAAATTTCATTTGTAAAAAGTAAGATATTTGAATTGAATAATTTTTATATTTATATATGTATATAGTGTTTGGGCGGTGGATCCATTTCATTGAACAGGAAAAGCCCTGGCAATGGGAAGCTCAAAGCAATAAGGCTTGGTTTTGGAGGTAAGTCATTCGATTATTCAACATACTTATGACTTCTATGTGAAGAAGTATATGGTACTTAATTGCCCTTCTTTTCCCTCAAACAGAATACCCAACCCCACTGCAAGAGTTCATTTGGAAATGAAGATTTCATGAAGTATGTTTGGTGAAAGCTATGCAAGGGAATCTTTGCTTTGAGATCGTGTTCTTAAAGAATTTTTCCCACAAAGAACTTCCAAATACTGTTCCACGAAGATCATTTGAATACTTCATTTAAATGAAAGAAGACCGTATGTTTAAAGAAATCCAATGTTTGAGGGACAAATATTTTACCATCAAGATTTTATCGTCACTACCCCTCGAAGGGCACCATGATGTACGATTCGTTCAAGATTATACTGGGCCGATAAATTAGGCCTGAGGCTCCATTTTAAGATTTTTAATGTACTTTCCCTTTAAGGGAACCCTTGTAACAAGTTTCTCAATTAATAAAATTTTACGTTCCGATAAGGTTGAGGGGTAAAGGCTCTGATGTTCGCAAGTTCTGTCTATTTTCTTTTTGAGAAAGGATCTAATTTTGCACATTGTGTTGTATTTGTTTGTTTGAGGTCTCTTTCATTTTTTATACCTAATATTGGCCTCTATTTTTTAATGTTTCCTCTTACATGCGAGATGCCATGAAGTGCAGGAGCAATCATAAGTATTACAATATCCACTCATATGAGAATCGAATCTTTGATTCAAGACAAATATTTTACTTGATTTTATGCGAAATAAAGTATCATCTAAAGTGATGTTAAATCATACTCTAACATTTCACAAATTTTGATTTTACATTTGATGTAAATTTCGAACTTATAAAATTTACGTCTTCCTATAAAATTTGTCAACAAGAAGTCATCTATCACATAATTGCACTTATCTTTCCATAGTCATGGCTTCTTTTGTTGCTAAATGCAATCCAAGCAAGATGTTAAAATTATTCTTAAATGTATCTCTCTATAAGCCTATTACTCACAATCATGGCATCCACTTTTAAGGTCATCTTCTTAGGTATTCAGTTGCAAGTATGACCTAGAAGATGCTTGTTCCTGCATATTGCTATGAGAAAAAGGCTTAATTGCATATGATTTTCCTTTTTTCCATTTTTGACTCAAAATGTTATGGAGACTTAGCCTAGCACCCCACCAAATTTTGTAAATAGAACTAATAATTTGATGCAACACCTTTTGAAGACAAAGTTTCAACTTGAATAAAATACAAATGGAGCCCTTTAAGGTAATAACACAGAAGAAACAATGAAAAAATAGATCCTAATATTGTTATCCTAAGTACCTCCACATGAACACATTGATACTAAAGTGTATCCTATACAAAAACATAGATTTAGGATTGATAAATAAATCAACCCATGATCTGCAATATAGTACATCTAGTTTGCTTACTTTAAATTCATCAGCACCGGTGGCTAACCATGACTAGTAGTTATTCAATTTGAAAACAACTCTCGTTCCATGCATAGCTTCTTTCTGCAACAACTTCCATTTCAAGCATATTTCAAGCAACTTATTTTAACCTATAAATTGGACAAAACCAAGTCAATCAAATGTATACTTAATTAAAAAGAATTAAAAACTGCAAACCTACTTTCAAAGTCTATTCTACTATCTTCATCATAATTGAACCACCCGAATCACTTCTTGTAAAAGATGAAATTTGAATCATTGTAGCGTAACTCAAGTCTTCAACTTTTAAAATTTATAAACCGCAACCATAGAGTATACGGGTCATCCTAGGAGGTTCAATATCTCAAATCATCTTTGAAATGTCTTTTATTTCTTTTTGTATTTTTTGCTTTTGAGATTTTTTTGTCTTCTTGAGATAAGAGTATGAAGTAAAAATGCAGTCACGAATCAATGTCACGAAAGATAATACTACCTTCTCAAATCAATCTATGAAATTAAACACCATAGAAAGGTGTTGGTGAGTGAGCTCACAAGCACTACAGTGGGTGGCTTGTAATCAAGCACCAACCAAGCTCACACGTCCAAGGGAATCAAAACAAAATACAAGTGGGAAACATGCTTTTCATTGCCTTCCAAATTAAGTGCTTAGAACACAAGGAGGTGAGAGTAACAACAAGAAAGCTCATGAGATAAGGCAAGCTCACTACCAAACTAGAATGAGGCTCAACATAACATGCTACTAGAAAAATAAAATAAGATCAAAGGATGCTTATGAAAATGAAGATGGAGCTCGGGTGATGTAGATGATCATCCAATAATACACCTCCTCCTCCCATGGCCTCCTTCCTCCTTGGAGTGGGAGTAGGAGACCTCCTCCAAGCTTTGGATGTGCACCCCAAGATGTCCTCCAAGTAGTAGACGAGTAGGTGAAGGTGATGGATATATGGTGGTAGGTTAGGCACTTGAAAGGTGGTGGAATACTCCTTCTCAAGCTTAACTACTCAATGGATGGCCTAAGGCTTTTAATCCCCCCCCCAAGTGTCTTTGTATTCTAACCAATGCTAAAGGTGTCCCCCATAGTTGGATGAAAGACTCTTATATAGAAGTGACTTAGGATTTTTTTGGAGCCAAAAAGTGGAGGGTAAAATGGAGCCTTGGAAATGGAGTTTGTGGCTATTAAGTCTTGATTGGGGTTTCTAAGTATTGGAATGGAGGAAGGTATTATGGATGGAGGGTTCCTAGGTCTAGAAAATGAAATTGCAATAATGGGATATGGGGATATGTTTTTTTAGACCTAGTAAATAGGAGGATACTGTTAAGACCCGAGGCATCAAAACACTTTATGATGTCTGGGAGTTGATCTAGACGTCTGGTCAGACGTCTGGAAATTAATTTTTGCGTGCGTACGATTGCGAATCTACGCGCATGCCGCATACAGACTGAAACCCACCGCCCTCTTCTTTTTCTCTCACCTCGCTGACCTGTAGAAACCTTCTCCCAATGCCTACAAATACCCTCGTCTCCCTCACGCCACCCACATCAGCCCGTTTTCTCCTTCCTCCAGCGTGAGAGCGAGAGTGAGAGCGAGCCGCCACAGCTGCCGGGTGCAGTGGCGGAGAGGAGAGGTGCAGCGAGAGGGAAGGGGAGAGAGCGTGCATGCCGTGAGAGAGAGAGAGCTCATCGGAGCAGTTCGAGGCCGACCGACGTGCGCACGGAGGAGCGTTGTGCTGGGGAGGGTTCCCCCGGTGCTGCTGCAGCTCGGGAAGCGGGCGGACGAGCACGACGTAGCCGCGAGCAGAGGGAAGAAGACGAGGAGGTTCTGATTCTGGGAATTTTTCCCATAATCAGACGTCTGAACCTACATCCAGACGACGCAGGTGACGTCTGGAGGAAGCTCTAGACGACTGAGAGGTATGTATTTTCCTCCTTTGCTTGCTTTTGTGAATACGACCATACAGGCCGTTCCGCCAAAGCTCTGTCGCATGCAGGTTTCGCTTCGAGAAGGCGTGGGACACGCCCTCCCACGCAATTCAGACATCTGGGCGAGTCACCAGATGGCGGAGAGCGTCTCCAGACATATGGAGAGGTAGTCGGACGTCTGGAACAGGGTCCAAACGGTTCAGCAGGACCTCTGGACGTCTGAAGAGCAACGCAGAGTGAGGTATGACCTGGACCCCTTTTAAGACATCTGGAAGATGTTCCAAACGTCTGATTTGAGTCAGAGTTGTCATTTTTGACCTATTTAGGGTCCGTTCGAGATCCGATTTCCGCGTTTAAGATTCTGTTCTTCTCAGAATAAGTTCCTCTACTTGTTTGAAATACTTTTATCCTATTTTGAGTGGTTCCTTGTAATTGATCCTTGTGTTAGGACCTCATTCTGTTGTGGCTTTGGGGGTTGCTGAGGCACATGGACCTGCCGATCACGCCCCCATTACTCCCGATTTTGCGGGTAGAGTGGCTTCCCTTAGTTAATTACAAACATAAATGCGTATCTGAAACAAATGATAGATCCTAGGGTATGGCGTGAATCCTAGGACCTGAAAACTAGATTGAATGATAGATCCTAGGGTATGGCATGGATCTTAGGACCCGAAAACTAGATTGAATGATAGATTCTAGGGTGTGGCATGAATCCTAGGAACAGAAACACTGAAACGAATGTCTTGAATGCCTAAATTGCAGTCTTGGATAAGTAGATAGAATAATGATAATTGCCTGTAATTGGATAACAGCTACTTGTGAAATGTAGAGTACTGTTGCTAATAACTGCTACATGTAATTCCTGTTGTTTGGAAACTAAATTCGAGCTGCTTGTATATAAATTGGAAAAGAAAGATTAAATGTTGGAAACACGTGCTATATGTGAATAAAACTGAAATGATGAAACCTAGTATGGCTTGGCCTGAGAAATATGAGCATGAACCCTATGGGGAATTAGGAGTAGAGCTCCTGGAAAATAAATAAAATGGATCTGGGAAAATGAATGGGGAAGTGAGCTGGCCCTTGAGTACGGAGTACCAAGGAGAGCGACTGTCCCCCTGTTTAGTGCAGAGCGGAGCTAGCCGCCCTAGGGTTGGGACCCGAGGTTAGGACTGGCCACTTTGTATCGACTCTGTGGCCCTCGCGTACATAGTACTGGAGAGAGCTACTAGTGTAGGGAGGGAGCTAGCCACCCCACGGGGCCCGGGGTTCAGCTAACCGTCCTACACCGGCTTGTTAGGCCCACTGGGCAAACCAGGGTAGTCAAGCGAGGGTGCACAAACTGTGGAAGGGTAAGACCCCTGTTGGGTTACTATGGAGGGGCTAGACCCCTGCTACTGAGAGGACTCTACCCTATACTGGTTCCGTGCTGTGCTTTGGGCACACCCGTTAATGGAAACGACTGACCACGTGCCAGTGTGGGGTAGCTACCCGTGTGTTTATCACACGTGCCATAGTCACCGTTACATCTATCAGCGACCTTGGGGTTGTTGACTGAGGATAGGAACACCACAGGGGACTCTCCCGGTCAGGAGAGCACCACGTGCTACTTCTACTTTTCGAAAAAAACTGCAATCAAGATCGTTCCCATGAGGAACATTCGAGATCAAGAGAAAGACCTGAGAAATAAACCAAGAAAGAGTAAATAGATAAATAAAGCAAGAAATTAAAAACAACAGCTACTTTTCCACCTTTACTATCTTTCTTAGCTAGTTGGTTGCCACTCTACTCAGCGTTTCGCTGACGTGTCGTACTTACCACCTTTTTCAGGATCAGGTGTTAGCAGCCAGAGCCTACGGCTGCGGAAGGTGCTGGGCTTAGTAGAGCCCAGTAGTTATACCTGTGTTGTACCCATTCCTATAGTAGTGAGTATTTTGTTACACTTTTATACTCTTTTATTGTAAACTCCATATTTCTGTACCTATTTTTAATTCTCTACTGTTGTGGTGGTGTGTACTGTAGTAGTTCTTTCTTTACTGCTGTGCTTTTGTTACTGTTAGTTACTTGCATGGTGAATGTGGTTTATTTTACTGCTTTTTGGTTACTTTCTCGTTGAACGACTGGGTCTTGGGATCATTCGAGTCAATCCGATTCTCGTGTCCTGTAGGAATTCGGGAACTGGGTCGTAACAAGATGGTATCAGAGCAAGGTCATCCCAAGAAGTGAACCAACTGGCTGGAAAATAATCAATTCACGTGCTTGTAACTAGAGTAGCCACGACAACGTACCTTTTGACATCTGTTTTAAGGTTCCTTCGTTGAATATCGATTAGTATTGACGTCTTTTCTATTCTGTATTCGCGTCTCCTTGCAGGAGATGTCTCGACGAGGAGGTAGCGAGGCAGGCCGCAGACGCGGCTGAGGACGAGTTCAGAGGGGCGGGCGCGTTGAGCCCGACACCTCAGTGGACCAGCCACTACTCCCGGGCATTCAGGCCCAGGACCTCACCCAGCTAATACGGGATATTGTGCGAGAGGAGCTCCACCCGCCGCCACGAGCACCTCTCCCTGGGGCTGCGAAGGGGGAGTCCTCTATGGGACAGCAAGACGGACGCGGCACTGTACGCGGGGGAGGGGGTGGGCCTCCACCGCCCCCACCTTCCTTCGGCACTTCCGAGCACGAGGCCTCCTTATCAGGAGGCGTACCAGCTTCTCCACTTCAGCGCCACTATGAGCTTTTCGGGCAGTTCCGGAAGCTAAAGCCCCCCTCTTTCAAGGGGGATGAGGACCCGACCGAGGTGGAGGACTGGCTCGAGTAGATCGGGAAGGTGTTTGACACCCTTCACCCCCCTGTGGAGTGCCGCATGGCCTTTTCCACGTACCAGCTGGAGAGCATGGCACACAGGTGGTGGAGGTTGTTCAAAGGTCAGGAGAGGGACGAGCTGACTTGGGACCAGTTCGTCACCCTCTTCTGCGAGTAGTACTTTCCCCAAACGTGGTAGGACCAGAGGAGGCAGAAGTTCCACACTCTCCGCTAGGGGACGATGACCGTGAGCGCATACCGCACGCGTTTCCTAGAGGTGTCTCTTTTCACAGCGACAGCCGTGGCTACCGAGGAGGAGCACCTTTGGAGGTTCACCGAGGGGCTCCGATCTGCTATTTAGGGGTATGTAAAACCCCTGAAGCTACCTACATTCTCGAGGGTGGTGGAGGCAGCTATGACGTATGAAGAAACCAACCCGTCCGCACGTGACACTAACAGCGGGCGGAAGAGGCCCTACCAGCCAGAGTTCTCACAGGGCCGATGAGAGAGGAGGCACGTGGCTCCCGCAGGAGAGCCGTCACGCTTTGCGAGGCTGTCAGTGGCCTTTGGGGGCCCCCGACAGGGGCCAGCTGCCAGCACCGGACCCCCGCCCAATCGTTAGCAGGGACCCACTGAGGGTTGGAGTTGAGTCCCCCTTTGCTGCTAGTGTGGCCAGCCAGGCCACATCAGGAGGGACTGCCCGTCTAGGGCTAGAGGTCAGCAGATGCTTCCCGCACTGAGCACTGGAGGGCGAGCAGGAGGTTGCGGTTTCCAGGCGTGAGGAGGAGGACAGCAATCGCGAGGAGGGTACCGGCCAGCGGCTACCCGTCCGACGCAGGGTGTGGCTGCTTCGCCTGCACCTAGGGCTGAGGGGCGCATCAACGCCCTGACACACAAGGATGCCAGAGCTTCAGGATCAGTGGTGGCAGGTATGGTTTCAGTTTCCGGCAGACTTATTTACACGCTTTTCGATTCCGACGCTACGCACTCATTTGTCACTGCCAGTTTTGCTGTTAGTTTGGGGCAGGACTGTATGTTGTTAGAGTGTTCGTTCGTGATCAGAGGTCCGGGTGGTCAGCTGTTTATGGCTGAGGAGGTGTACACAGGTTGTGAGCTTAGTGTTGGGGGACACAGCCTTCCCGCTGACCTGATTATGATACAGATGGAGGACTTTGGCGTAATTCTGGGGATGGACTGGCTGTCCACTTAACACTCCTTGGTGGACTGCTTTGAGAGGAAGATCGTCTTCTCCATACTGGAGTTGCCTTCTTTTGAGTTCCACGAGCCACCAGTGGACGGAGGCTTCAAATGCATTTCTGCACTTCGGGCGGCGAGACTTTTGGGCCAGGGGTGTGTGGGCTTCCTAGCTTGTGTGGTGGTGGAGCCTAGCCCCGTGGCAGACTTCCAAAGTATCCCGGTGGTCAGAGAATACCCCGACGTGTTCCCAGATGAGTTGCCAGGACTATCGCCTGAGCGTGAGATCGAGTTTGAGATCTCACTAGTACTGGGGACCAACCCCATCTCTACAGCACCGTACAGGATGGCACCACTTGAGCTGCGAGAGCTCAAGTCTCAGTTGCAGGACCTTCTGGAGAAGGGCTTTGTGAGGCCCAGTGCGTCTCCGTGGGGAGCCCCGGTATTGTTCGTGAAGAAGGATGGTACCCTACGCCTTTGTGTGGACTACCGACAGCTGAATAGGGTTACCATCAAGAACAGGTATCCGCTACCGAGGATTGACGACTTGTTTGACCAGCTATGAGGTGCTACGGTATTCTCCAAGATAGACTGAGGTCTGGATACCACCAGTTGAGGATCAAGGAGGCAGACGTCTCCAAGATAGCCTTCCGCACCCGGTACGGACACTACGAATTTTTGGTCATGCCGTTTGGGCTGACCAATGCCCCCGCTGCCTTTATGGATTTGATGAACCGGGTGTTTAGACCGTACTTGGACCAGTTCGTGGTGGTATTCATTGAAGATGTGCTCATCTACTCTCGAGATCAGGCGTAGCACGAACAGCACTTGCGGATGATTTTGGACACACTGAGACGACGTAGGCTGTACGCCAAATACAGCAAGTGCGAGTTCTGGTTGAGGGAGGTGACCTTCTTGGGCCATGTGATCTCCGGGGATGGCTTGGCTGTGGACCCAGCCAAGGTTGAAGTAGTGCTCAGGTGGGAGAGACTGCGTACGGTTACTGAGATCCGCAGTTTCTTGGGACTGGCAAGCTACTACAGGCGGTTTATCAGGGGCTTCTCACAGATTACACGTCCTATGACACAGTTGACCTGGAAGGACGTGCCCTTTTCTTGGACAGACTCTTGTGAGGCGTGTTTTCAGGAGCTGAAGGAGAGGCTGACTTCGGCTCCCGTGCTCACCATCCCAGACAGTAGTGGCGGGTTCGTTGTGTACACGGACGCCTCTTTGCAGGGATTAGGGGGTATGCTCATGTAGAGGGGTCACGTTGTCTCTTACGCTTCGCGACAACTAAAGCCCCATGAGCATAGCTACCCTACCCATAACCTGGAGCTAGCAGCTGTCGTCTTCGCGCTGAAGACTTGGAGGCACTACTTGTACGGTGAGACCTTTGAGATTTTCACAGATCATAAGAGCCTCAGATACTTATTCAATCAGAAGGAGCTCAACATGAGACAGAGATGTTGGTTGGAGCTCCTGAAGGATTATGACTGTAGCATCTCCTACCACCCGGGGAAGGCCAACGTGGTGGCTAATGCCTTGAGCCGAAAGGCGCCCGCCCACTTGGCCAGTTTACAAGCACGGAGTTGAAGCCTCATGGAAGAGATGGGCAATTGGCGACCCCTAGAGTTACTGGGGCACTGTGGGGCAGTGACTGTGACACGACAGACAAGGCCAAAGCTGATAGACCACATCATCACAGGACAGATGGCCGACCCGTACTTGCAGTCATTGCGTGACAGAGTGCTGTCAGGAGACCCTAGGGACTTCTCTTTTACAGACCAGGTACTACGCATGAGGGGACGTTTGTGCGTTCCCAGGGACGAGGAGTTGTTGAGAGAGCTCCTGACTGAGGCACACGGTTCCAGGTTCACCATACATCCCGGAAATACAAAGATGTACCATGATTTGAGACGCAACTTTTGGTGGAGGGGAATGAAGCGGGATGTGGGTGAATTCGTACAGCAATGTTTGGTGTGCCAGCAGGTGAAGGCCGAGCATCAGAGGCTTGCAGAACCATTGCAGCCACTTCCAGTGCCCGAGTGGAAGTGGGAGAGAATCACCATGGACTAGGTGGTGGGCTTGCCCATTACCTAGCGAGGACACGATGCAGTCTGGGTGATCGTTGACAGATTGACGAAGACGGCACATTTCTTGCCGATCCGAGTCGCCTTGGGACCAGCACAGTTGGTAGAGAGCTATATTCGCGACGTGATACATCTACACGGAGTTCCACGAGAGATCGTATCCGACCGGGATACCCATTTTACATCCAAGTTTTGGGCTGAGTTTCAATAGGCCCTGGGGACGCAGCTGAGGTTCAGTACAGCATTCCACCTCCAGATGGACGGACAGTCTGAGCGCACGATACAGACACTTGAGGACCTTTTGCGTGCTTGTGTACTGGACTGGAGGGGCTCTTGGGAGGAGCACTTGCCCTGGCAGAGTTTGCATATAATAACAGTTATCACTCGAGCATCGGCATGGCACCCTACGAGGCTCTATACGGATGGAGGTGTACGGCACCCTTGAGTTGGGTTGAGGGGGGACTGAGTGGGAGGTTGGCCCCAGGCTGATCCGAAAGAGTCAGGAGGTGATCGAGCAGATTCACAGGTGACTTCGCACTGTCAGGAGCAGACAGAAGAGCTATGCAGATCGTAAACGCAGGGAGGTGCAGTTTGAGATTGGGGACCACGTCTTCCTTCGCGTTTCGCCCATGAAAGGCCTGCAGCGGTTTGGGGTGAGAGGGAAGCTCGCGCCAAGGTTCGTGGGACCCTTTGAGGTCCTGGAGCGGGTTGGACCCGTTGCTTACAGGCTTGCCCTTCCTCCCCAGCTTTCTGGTGTGCACGACGTGTTCCACGTGTCCAACCTTAGGAGGTACGTCGCCGATCCCAGTCACGTTCTGAGCCACGAGAGCGTTGAGGTGGGTGACGACCTGACCTACCCCGAGCAGCCAGTACAGATTCTCGACAGAGCCATCCGGAGTCTGAGACGGAAGCAAGTACCTCTGGTGAATGTCTTGTGGAGGAGCCAGTGGTATGTGGAGGTTACCTGGGAGCCTGAGGCGGTGATGCAGGAGCGGTACCTGGAACTCTTTGAGGGTACGTCTTTTCAGACCGGCTTCGGTCCTCTTTGAGTTTGTTATGCATATATTGTTCTTTTTCCGCACCCTAGTTAGCGCAAGTTTTGGGGATGATGTAAACACATTTACACTACTTAAAATGTCTGTTTACGCATGTTCTTAAGCATAGGATTGCATTTCATGATATAAATATTGCATTACATGCATCATCTTGCATTTAGAGTAATTTGAATAAAATGGAGGTTAATTGTCTCCTTTTATATGCTTGGACAGGGCAGACATTTTGTCGAGACCTCGGATCAAAGATCCAACTGTATGGATGTGATCAGGGCGACGATTGGAGTTCAACGACTCCAAGATCGCCCTAATCAGGCATCCGTAGCATCAGATAGTGACCGGGGAACCCTAGAAGATCAAGGACCAGGATGGTGAAAATCCACACTTCAGATGACAAATCTGACCGCACGGATGAATTCGGATCGACGATCGCAGCCCAATGGCATAAAAATCGAGTCAATCCGACATCCGTGGCACCATCTACAACTTCTAGAAGATGGACGGCCAAGATAGCGTCACGTGGTGCCATCTCAGCCGCCCAAACGGCCGCTTCATCTTGTGAAGGCCCCGCGCCCGATCGCTCTCCGCCGTTGGATCTTAATCCAACGGATGTGGGCGCTCGCATTTAAAAACGTGCACTCGACCATCCGCGCCCCATAGCGCAGTGGTCGAGCGCGCTATCGCGAGCGCGGGGCGCGGGTTCGAGCCATGGAGAGGGGCTGGAAGGCGCGGCGATTGGGCGCGGGTGGAGCGTCAGATGGAGATCAGACGGCCGCGCGCGCCCGATAGCATCGAGGAGCGATTAGACGCGCAATCGGACACGCAATCAGATGCGCGGGCGGGCGCGCAAAGAGCGGGCGCGGATGCATCTTAAGCCGTCCGATCTCGCGATCGGACGGCTGAAAAGCGGCAAACGTGCGTGGCCGTTGAGCGCGCGAGCAGGTGAGGAGGCGCGCGCGAGTCAGCCACTACGCCACGTTGGGGCTTTAGTGACGGATTTATCCGTCACTAAAGACCCCTTATTTATTGTTTTGAAGTTGTAATGTCCATTTTGCCCCCACTCCTTGCAACTATAAAAGGAGACCCCCTCCATACGAAATTCTCATCCCTTCTTTCTCCTCTCTACCCCTCCAAAGCTCAAAAGAAGCTTGTCCCACACCCAGGATGCTTCTTGCGAGATAAAGTCCAATTTTCGTTCCCCTTCGGAAGTGGATCCCGTGACGACGACGGCGTGCTGCTCCGTTCCCGTTCTTCTACTTCGTCCTCCTTCGTCCTGCTTCGTTCTCCTTCGTCCAGGCGTCGTCCCGTCCGGCTCGTCCTCCAAGCAATCGTCGAGGAGGATAACTTCTCTCTCCCATTCTTTTTTATAGCTTCTCTAGTGTAGAATTTTCATGCTTTATAGTGTAATTGATTTTCCGCTTTCTAGTGTAATTTTTATTTAGTTTGATAGCTCCAATGTAATTATATCGCCTTGCTTAACAAAAATCCTAGAAAAATATAATTGCGAATATAGATCAACGTAGCCTCCCTATGCTCGACCCGGAATTCTTTTCGGTATAAATTTTTATTTGTTGAACACGAATTCTTCGCTTTCGAACTACAACGATAGGTTTTCCAAAACCAAACACGTAAGCGTAGCGATTCGAAAAACCCGTTCAACATTTTGGCGCCGTTGCCGGAGAGGCAACGATTTCCGATCTTTTCTTCGCATTTCTTGCACTTTATTTGTTTTCTAACTAGCTTTCTCTTGTGTCTATTGTTTTGCAGAGACCTCCATCAAGGAATCAACAAGCGGTAGACTGGAGTAAAGTGCAGTTGAAGACAACTGTAAGTGCTCCCCCATTCTTTCCCCCTCCATAGATTTCATTCGCCACATTAAATCCAAATCCCAATTAACCTAGGTGTTTGCATAAATCCTAGGAATAGTTTGATTGTTTGGATTTTCACTCACATTCATTCCACCTTCATTCATTAAAATAATAATAATAATAAAAAGATAATCTTGTGGGGTAATTTTCAACAAACACACAATACACACCCACATTCAAGGCACTTGATCAACTTGATTTATTTTCTACTCAACCGGGTTCTGATCTGTGGAACCGGTACACACAAAGCAACATATAACAGAGTAGAAATCATTCTAGGTTAATCATCTTTGAGTGCCTAACTTAGTGGTGCATTTGTGGCCAATTGTTTGAGTTGTTTGGGCCGCACCACTTTCTTTTAAAACCAACTCATCAAGTAGCTCCTCCTTAGGGTTTTCAATCTAGGTATATTCCAGGCACTCCACTTTCTTTCTGATTTTAAAAGAAAAACAATATTCACCCGTGTTTTAAAACTTGGTTTGCCTAGAAACTTGATTGCAATTCACCTAATTTGAAACCCTAAAAGCTACTTAAGCAAGATTTGAACATTAAAATTCACGCATTATCAATAATCTTGCTTGAAAACCCTGGTTGTGCACGCACTTACACAAATTTCAATCAATCATTAAGGGCACAACCCACTGTAAGGGCCCATCACATTCCATAAGCACCACAATCCCAGGCCTTAATAAAATTGAGTAGACGTTGGCCTTAAGGTTTGATTCGCTCTTCAGGGCCTAGTCTGAGATTATTTTTGATTAACCTACTTGTACTGATTAATCTGATGTCTAGCTAGGGGAGCAGAGTCAAACAATCGCGGCTGGGGGATACACTAGGAACCGGAGGCGAAAGCCAAAGGAAGAACCTTCTCCCCAGTCCCTCCTTCTAACTGGTTAGATTAAACAGATGCAAGTAGAGTAAATCACTTACAGTCTTAAGGCTGGTTTTGGGAGTCAGTAGATCCTTAGGCTACCCTACTTAAGGACAACCTTGTTTTGTTGTGCTGCAGGGTCCCTATCCCCAGTCCTTCCGACCTTCTCCTAGTTTATGCTGGGAAGACGGTCATTGAATCCCTGATTGGAAGGACCGTTAGAACATTCTTGGAGGCACAAGTTAAATTTTGGTCAATTTGATCCCATGGCCGAACAACAGCCTCCTCTGCTTAAAAATCCACAGGAAGAATTTCGAAGGCAGTTGGAACAAATGCAGAGAATGCAGGAATGGTTCCAGAGAATGCAAGGCGCTCAGCCCTTGAAGGATTTTTAT
This sequence comes from Thalassia testudinum, assembly GCA_037157565.1. Classification (NCBI taxonomy): domain Eukaryota; kingdom Viridiplantae; phylum Streptophyta; class Magnoliopsida; order Alismatales; family Hydrocharitaceae; genus Thalassia; species Thalassia testudinum. The sequence goes on along the minus strand of JAZHRO010000012.1, from coordinate 36,472,850 downwards.
GATCCTTCAAATTACGGGGAACGTCCCGGCGTCTAGATTCCAGCCGGTGACGTAGAAATCAAGCCCCAGGTGTTAAGCCTGATTAAACATTATCATGGGCTTGGCTCCGAAGATCCGTTTCAGCACTTGGAAGATTTGACCACTTTGGTCCAGACCACCAAGGCTCGAAACGTTAACGAGGAGCAAATGATCATGAGGCTCTTCTCCCACTCTCTTAGGGATCGAGAGTGCCATTTCCAGAGCGCTTATCCACCTCTGGGCAAACTTCTGCTGGCTCATCTGGAGTCAAAGATAAGACGGATGAGATTATGGAAACTTTCAAGCAAGTGCAGATTAACCTGCCTTTGCTTGAAGCTATCAGGCAGATTCCGTCTTATGCCCGCTTCTTAAAGGACTTGTGCACAAAAAAGCGGCAATCTAGAAAATAGGTCCAATCTAAAGTTGTCCTTCCTGATTCTGTTAGCTCAATTGTTCAACATGGCACACCTCCGAAACTTAAGGACCCAGGAGCCCCATATATCTCTGTAGTTATTGGTGACTTACAAATTGATGAGGCTCTGCTTGATCTGGGTGCGGGGGTGAACATCCTTCCGAGCTACGTGTATGAACAACTTGGGGGAGGCAATCTGAAGCCTAGCCCTGTAATCCTTCAAGTTGCTGATCGATCACTTAAGACACCATGGGGAATTTTGGAAGATGTCCTCGTAAGAGTGGAGGATTTCTTTTTTCCCGTTGACTTCTTAGTTTTGGACACTGACCCTACCAACAAGCCAACCAAACCCTCCATCATTTTGGGTCGCCCCTTCCTTGCAACTTCCCATGCTTCAATTAATTGCAATACTGGGGCATTGAAAATGGGCTTTGGGAATAGGAAAATCCGGCATAATGTGTTTGATGCTTACAAACAAGCTGGACTTGAGGATTGTTCTCAAGTTGAGGTGATAGATGACCTGATTGAAGAGGCAACTCCTGCATTGTTATGTGATGACCCCCTTCAGCATGTCATGCTAAATGAGCATTCCCATCTCTTGGAGGAATGTGAAGGGGATATACTAGAACTAGAGGAATTGCTAGGAGTTTCTGCTGAGTCTCTTCCCCCATCATTTCCGCCGAAGGCAGATTTGCTACCTGAGATGGGGACATCTATTATGAAACCCTCAACCATACAAGCCCCCAACCTTGAGTTGAAACCCCTCCCTGACACTCTTAAATATGTTTTCCTAGGTGCCAATGATACGCTCCCAGTTATCATTTCGGCTGTGCTGTCTGAGGCACAGGAGGGAGCCTTGATTGAATGCCTGTCTAGGCACAAGGAAGCTATTGCTTGGAGCATTGCTGACATTAAGGGTATAGACTCTACACTCTGCATGCACCACATTTATACTGATGATTCCATCAAGCCTTTTAGGGACATGCAGAGACGTCTGAACCCTAATTTGAGGGAGGTTGTAAAAAAGGAAATCCTGAAGTGGTTGGATGCTGGGATCATATATCCCATTGCTGATAGTAAATGGGTCAGTCCCATTCATGTGGTGCCAAAGAAGGCAGGCTTTACTGTGGAACTCAATGACCAAGGTGAACAAGTTGTCACTAGACCCTCAACTGGATGGAGGGTCTGTATTGATTACCGCAAGTTGAACACCGCTACCCAGAAGGATCACTTTCCTTTGCCTTTTATTGATCAAATTCTCGAAAAATTGGCAGGGAATAAGTATTATTGCTTTCTCGATGGATATTCTGGGTACAATCAGGTGGCAGTCTTTCCTGATGACCAGGAAAAGATGACATTCACGAGTCCTTACGGTACTTTTGCATTCAGGCGTATGCCGTTTGGATTATGTAATGCCCCTGCAACTTTCCAGCGGTGTATGATGTCTATCTTTTCAGACATGATTGACGAGTGTGTCGAAGTATTTATGGATGACTTCTCTATTTATGGCTCGTCTTTCGACCAGTGTCTCCTGCACCTGGAGAATGTGTTGAAATGATGTAAGGAGACTGGTTTAGTCCTCAGCTGGGAGAAAAGTCACTTCATGGTACAGAAAGGAATTGTACTTGGGCATGTTGTATCCGAGCAAGGTTTGGAAGTAGATAAAGCCAAGGTTGATTCTATTTCCAAACTTCCATTGCCTACGAATGTCAAACAGATTAGATCCTTTCTGGGCCATGCTGGCTTTTACAGGCGCTTTATTAAAAATTTTAGTAAGATTTCCAGGCCACTTTGTGACTTATTGGCGAAGGAATCTTCCTTCAGTTTTGATTCAAAGTGTGCCGAGGCCTTTCAAACTCTAAAGGAGGCCTTGATCTCTGCGCCTGTTCTCCAAGCTCCTGATTGGACACTCCCCTTTGAGCTTATGTGTGATGCTTCGGATTATGCAGTGGGAGCAGTCCTTGGACAAAGGGTTGAGGGAAGACCTCATGTGCTGCATTATGCAAGCAAGACTTTAACTGAACCTCAGCAAAACTACACCGTCACTGAAAAAGAATTACTTACTGTAGTTTTTGCTCTGGAGAAGTTTAGGTCTTATTTACTTGGGTCTAAGGTGGTTATTTTTACTGATCATGCAGTAGTGAAACATCTCATTGCTAAGAAAGATTCTAAGCCACGTCTGATTAGGTGGATCTTACTCCTTCAAGAATTTGACTTGGAAATAAGTGAAAAGAAAGGAGTAGAAAATGTTGTGGCTAACCACCTGTCTCGCCTTCCTCTTAATGACTCTATTTCTAAAGACATTCGCGAGACATTTCCCGATGAAACTCTGATGGCGGTAACACCAACTTTACCTTGGTATGCAAACATTGTAAACTACTTGGTCACTGGACAAACTCTTGGCTCTTGGGATAAGCAGAAAAGAAAGAGATTCATTTCTCAAGCGAGATATTTTCATTGGGAAGAGACAGAATTATTTAGAATTGGACAAGACCAAGTATTGAGACGTTGTGTGCCTGAAGAGGAACAGCAAAGTGTGCTGACATTTTGCCATGAACTTCATTGTGGAGGACACTTTGGTGCTAAGAAAACTGCTTTTAAGGTTCTCCAGTCCGATTTTTGGTGGCCTTCCTTATTTACGGATTCTCATAATTTTGTTAAGGCCTGTATTAGATGTCAACAGACTGGAACGATTGGGAAGAAGAATGAAATGCCTCAACATCCTATTCAATCTGTTGAAATTTTTGATGTGTGGGGAATTGACTTTATGGGCCCCTTCCCGTCGTCCCATGGTTTTGAATATATCTTGGTGGCAGTTGATTATGTCTCTAAATGGATAGAGGCCATTCCTACGCGCACAAATGACCACTCTGTGGTTTTGAAATTTGTGAAGGCCAATATCATATCCCGTTTCGGCTGCCCCAAGACTATTATAAGTGATGGGGGACCTCATTTCCGAAACCACCACTTCAATCGGTTAATTAAGAGTTTAGGAGTGACTCACAAGGTTGCTACCCCTTACCACCCTCAGATAAGTGGCCAGGTTAAAGTATCAAATAGGGAGATAAAAAATATTTTGGAAAAGACCATTAGACCTGATAGGAAAGATTGGTCCCAAAAGCTCGATGATGCTTTGTGGGCTTATCGAACAGCCTATAAGACCCCTTTGGGTACTTCTCCCTTTCGGATCGTGTATGGAAAAGCGTGCCATTTACCTGTTGAGTTGGAACATAAAGCACTTTGGGCTATTCGAAGTGTTAACATGGATTTAGAGAAGGCAGGTAAGGCACGATTTCTAGAATTAAGTGAGCTTGAGGAGCTGAGGAATGATGCTTATGACACCTCTCAAGCTTATAAAGAAAGAACTAAGGTCTTGCATGACAAGTTTATTCTTCGAAAAACCTTTGAACCCAACCAACAAGTCTGGCTTTTCAATTCCAGACTTAAGCTTTTTCCTGGGAAATTAAAATCTCGTTGGGATGGGCCTTACATAATCACCAAAGTATTCCCCCATGGAGCTGTGGAGATCAAAAATCCTTCCTCTTCAGCAACTCCCTTTATCGTCAACGGTCAACGGTTAAAATCGTACATAACTTTAGATGGCCATCTAGTTGACGAAGTCACTCTTGAGGAGCCTTAGCTCCTACCATTCTCCGCCTCAGGTAATATCTTCCTTTAGCTATTTTTGATTTTCAATGAGGACATTGTTTGAACCAGGCATGGGGGAGAGGACCTGAGGCATTTTGTTTATAGCATGCATTTATAAATAAATAAAAAAGGTTTTGAGCTTAACTGGCTAGATCTTGCAGTCTTAAGCAAATCAGAACTCTAGGGTAGACTAAGTTAATTCTAGGGTCAAACTTTAGAAGCTAAATGAGCTACTAGCTTTAGACCTTTAGGGTCCTTCGTGGACTTAAAAACTTATGTAGGAGTTAAGTTGCGGACCATTCCTCAAGAGGTTGAGAAAGGGAAGCTAGGGTTTGAGTTAAAAGGTGGGGTAGTACCTGGAGTCTTATTCTACGTTTTGGTTTACGGGTCCTTGTAACCCAAGCATCCAAATTTCACACACTTGGTCTGGTAATCAACTTAATTTTCGTCTTTTTGAAAAGAGATTTGGTTCTCTTAGTTTTGACTTAAGAGAGGCTTGAAAACACATGTTAATTGGAAGAGTTCCCGCCGCAGGAGAGGTCGAGTATATACTCACCTTGAGGATGCGATGATAACATATTACCTCCTCGGCGCTTGTCTCTTAGGATATCCATCCTACTGGGGGCATGTAAGCGCATTGCGCGGTTCAGGTACCATGGGCGGCCCTATCTCAAAGTGCCGATTGCCATAGACCTGAATTCGCTTAAGAAATCCATGGGCGATACTATCTCGAAGTGTCGATTGCCAGGAGTTCTTGGGGTCGTTATGGGCGGTGCTATCTCGAAGCATCGAAAGCTAAGCACCCTTCGAGGTATGGTAATGGGGACAATGAATCCGACACAGACCGTGTTGATAGCTGATTTGAGGTTAGACTTAGAAGAATAAAAAAAAAAAATTCCTTTAACTCAAATAACTCGGACCAATGCACAAGCACGGATGCTTTAATCTCAGGGATCAATAAACTTTAGGGTAGAGTCAGAAATCAGGGAAACTTGTGCCTGCAACTCGTCTTTAGCCGACCTAGTCTGTAACTTAGCAACTACTTAAGAACCTTGGGTCTAGAGCCTGAACTTAATATGCTTCTGAAGGAAGACTAAGTGAGTTGACTAGTCTACTTAGAGTGTTAGGTTTCGCTTAATTTTGCTAGGGACTAGCAAAAACTAGGCATGGGGGTATTTGATTAGTCCATAGTTGTGGGCTATTTAAGTATTTAAGTGCCTACACATTACGTTAATTCTAACATTTATTTAGCATAATTAGGATGCAAATAGATTAATTCATAGTTTTAATTTAATTACATAATCCATACATTGTATTCATATCTTAAGTGCATTTAGAATTAGCTTAGAATAGCATTCATCTAATTAGATAACCAATTAGGTACATTGTTTTCATTAACATAGAAGTTGAGGGTCTGTACATAAATGACCCTAATATTTTAACATTATTTTCTTTATTCTTCTTCTTTCAGAACGGCTGGCTGTCGCTCCAACGCCCAGCTGCTGCAGTGAAGAAGCCATTCAAGGGGGAGCGGATGTGGTGGATCTGGTCGGGCGGCTGATTTCAAACTTGTGCAGGCCACTACAAAAGGAGGGAGGCAGCTGAGCTCGGGAGGCCTCCGCCACCGACCCACCACTGTGCAGAGAGAACCTCTCTCTTCCACTCCACACTGCCGGCCTCTACTGTGGCGACGAGCCTCCATCACCGTGGGCGTGTGGTGTGACAGGCCACACCACCATCCGGAGTTCGCCGCATCACCGTGAGCACCTTAGCGTGCATCCCCCTAGCCGTCATCACCGACCACCATCACTGAGCTACCGATCAGCTACCCTGTCAGTAACTTAAGACATCTGGGAAATTTCCCAGACGTCTGAAGTTACCCGCTCACTTCCACCGCACACGCCTGAAGTCGCACCTGCAGAACCTTCAGCGCACCCACGTCCGTCAACCTTCAGCTCAAACGCGCCTCAACTCTCCAACAGCCACGCCTCCGCCCGCGCCTGCAGACCACCGCAACCATCTTCCACGCGCCTGCAGACCAACGCTTCACCGCGCCTGCAGACTAGCGCCCACCGTCTCCAACCGCGCCTGCAGCACCCTCCGCCCGTGCTTGCAGAAGCGCCTGCAGCTTGCGCGCCCACGCCAACCGCGCCTGCAGACCACCGCCACGCCTCCGCCCGCGCCTGCAGAGCCATCTCTACGCACCTACAGACCACCGCAACCATGCCTCCAACCGCGCCTGCAGACCACCGCAGCCACGCTTTCCCCGCTCCTGCAGACCACCGCAGCCACGCCTCCAACCGCGCCTGCAGACCACCACAACCACGCTTTCCCCGCGCCTGCAGACCTCCGCAACGCCAGCCTCACACGCCAGTCGCAGACCCTCCTCCCATGCACAACCGCCTGCAGACCGCCATTAGCAGCACCTCCGCCGGAGCTCGTCCGGCCACCTCCGGCCGCCGCGCGACTCGCCGCCACCACCGATTCGAAGCTCTTGGTCCAAGGGACCTCCTCCGAGCTTCCTGCGCCCGGCCATCGGCTCCTCGTCGCGTAAGACAACGGGGAAAAATTCCCCTGTTTTGCTACAGTAAACCGTCAATTAAAATTTACATTTTCTGCCATTGCCACATTTTAATCATATTTTATTGACTCTGCATTGCGGAAAATATCCTATAGTTTCTCATAATTTCCATTTCAGCATTATTTCTTGCTTAAACCTTAATCTAAAGGCAATCTTGGCTTGGTTCTTGTCCAAATTGACTACGAACAAACATTTTTAAGTGGCGCGAATTTTAATACGTTATTGCCTCTCTGTGGATACGACCCGCTCCTCTGCGAGTGGTTATTTCTTGTTAAAAATTGATTAGTCGATTTTTCCACCACATTAAACTACAAACGACTTAAAAGCGAAAGATCAACAAGTCAATCGTATCCGACCGGGATACCCATTTTACATCTCAGTTTTGGGCTGAGTTTCAATAGGCCCTGGGGACGTGGTGAGGTTCAGTACAGCATTCCACCCCCAGATGGACGGACAGTCTGAGCACACGATACAGACACTTGAGGACCTTTTGCGTGCTTGTGTACTGGACTGGAGGGGCTCTTGGGAGGAGCACTTGCCCTGGCAGAGTTTGCATATAATAACAGTTATCACTCGAGCATCGGCATGGCACCCTACGAGGCTCTATACGGATGGAGGTGTACGGCACCCTTGAGTTGGGTTGAGGGGGGACCGAGTGGGAGGTTGGCCCCAGGCTGATCCGAAAGAGTCAGGAGGTGATCGAGCAGATTCACAGGTGACTTCGCACTGTCAGGAGCAGACAGAAGAGCTATGCAGATCGGAAATGCAGGGAGGTGCAGTTTGAGATTGGGGACCACGTCTTCCTTCGCGTTTCGCCCATGAAAGGCCTGCAGCGGTTTGGGGTGAGAGGGAAGCTTGCGCCAAGGTTCGTGGGACCCTTTGAGGTCCTGGAGCGGGTTGGACCCGTTGCTTACAGGCTTGCCCTTCCTCCCCAGCTTTCTGGTGTGCACGACGTGTTCCACCTGTCCAACCTTAGGAGGTACGTCGCCGATCCCAGTCACATTCTGAGCCACGAGAGCGTTGAGGTGGGTGACGACCTGACCTACCCCGAGCAGCCAGTACAGATTCTCGACAGAGCCGTCCGGAGTCTGAGACGGAAGCAAGTACCTCTGGTGAATGTCTTGTGGAGGAGCCAGTGGTACGTGGAGGTTACCTGGGAGCCTGAGGCGGTGATGCAGGAGCGGTACCTGGAACTCTTTGAGGGTACGTCTTTTCAGACCGGCTTCGGTCCTCTTTGAGTTTGTTATGCATATATTGTTCTTTTTCCGCACCCTAGTTAGCGCAAGTTTTGGGGATGATGTAAACACATTTACACTACTTAAAATGTCTGTTTACGCATGTTCTTAAGCATAGGATTGCATTTCATGATATAAATATTGCATTACATGCATCATCTTGCATTTAGAGTAGTTTGAATAAAATGGAGGTTAATTGTCTCCTTTTATTTGCTTGGACAGGGCAGACATTTTGTCGAGACCTCGGATCAAAGATCCAACTGTATGGATGTGATCAGGGCGACGATTCGAGTTCAACGACTCCAAGATCGCCCTAATCAGGCATCCGTAGCATCAGATAGTGACCGGGGAACCCTAGAAGATCAAGGACCAGGATGGTGAAAATCCGCACTTCAGATGACAAATCCGACCGCACGGATGAATTCGGATCGACGATCGCAGCCCAATGACATAAAAATCGAGTCAATCCGACATCCGTGGCACCATCTACAACTTCTAGAAGATGGACGGCCAAGATAGCGTCACGTGCTGCCATCTCAGCCGCCCAAACGGCCGCTTCATCTTGTGAAGGCCCCGCGCCCGATCGCTCTCCACCGTTGGATCTTAATCCAACGGCTGTGGGCGCTCGCATTTAAAAACGTGCACTCGACCATCCGCGCCCCATAGCGCAGTGGTCGAGCGCGCTATCGCGAGCACGGGGCGCGGGTTCGAGCCATGGAGAGGGGCTGGAAGGCGCGGCGATTGGGCGCGGGTGGAGCGTCAGATGGAGATCAGACGGCCGCGCGCGCCCGATAGCATCGACGAGCGATTAGATGCGCAATCGGACACGCAATCAGATGCGCGGGTGGGCGCGCAAAGAGCGGGCGCAGACGCATCTTAAGCCGTCCGATCTCGCGATCGGACGGCTGAAAAGCGGCAAACATGCGTTGCCGTTGAGCGCGCGAGCAGGTGAGGAGGCGCGCGCGAGTCGGCCACTACGCCCACGTTGGGGCTTTAGTGACGGATTTATCCGTCACTAAAGACCCCTTATTTATTGTTTTGAAGTTGTAATGTCCATTTTGCCCCCACTCCTTGCAACTATAAAAAGAGAACCCCTCCGTACGAAATTCTCATCCCTTCTTTCTCCTCTCTACCCCTCCAAAGCTCAAAAGAAGCTTGTCCCACACCCAGGATGCTTCTTGCGAGATAAAGTCCAATTTTCGTTCCCCTTCGGAAGTGGATCCCGCGACGACGACGGCATGCTGCTCCGTTCCCGTTCTTCTACTTCGTCCTCCTTCGTCCTGCTTCGTTCTCCTTCATCCAGGCGTCGTCCCGTCTGGCTCGTCCTCCAAGCAATCGTCGAGGAGGATAACTTCTCTCTCCCATTCTTATTTACAACTTCTCTAGTGTAGAATTTTCATGCTTTATAGTGTAATTGATTTTCCGCTTTCTAGTGTAATTTTTATTTAGTTTGATAGCTCCAATGTAATTATATCGCCTTGCTTAACAAAAATCCTAGAAAAATATAATTACGAATATAGATCAACGTAGCCTCCCTATGTTCGACCCGGAATTCTTTTCGGTATAAATTTTTATTTGTTGAACACGAATTCTTCGCTTTCGAACTACAACGATAGGTTTTCCAAAACCAAACACGTAAGCGTAGCGATTCGAAAAACCTGTTCAACATTTTGGCGCCGTTGCCGGAGAGGCAACGATTTCCGATCTTTTCTTCGCATTTCTTGCACTTTATTTGTTTTCTAACTAGCTTTCTCTTGTGTCTATTGTTTTGCAGAGACCTCCATCAAGGAATCAACAAGCGGTAGACTGGAGTAAAGTGCAGTTGAAGACAACTGTAAGTGCTCCCCCATTCTTTCCCCCTCCATAGATTTCATTCGCCACATTAAATCCAAATCCCAATTAACCTAGGTGTTTGCATAAATCCTAGGAATAGTTTGATTGTTTGGATTTTCACTCACATTCATTCCACCTTCATTCATTAAAATAATAATAATAATAAAAAGATAATCTTGTGGGGTAATTTTCAACAAACACACAATACACACCCACATTCAAGGCACTTGATCAACTTGATTTGTTTTCTACTCAACCGGGTTCTGATCTGTGGAACCGGTACACACAAAGCAACATATAACAGAGTAGAAATCATTCTAGGTTAATCATCTTTGAGTGCCTAACTTAGTGGTGCATTTGTGGCCAATTGTTTGAGTTGTTTGGGCCGCACCACTTTATTTTAAAACCAACTCATCAAGTAGCTCCTCCTTTGGGTTTTCAATCTAGGTATATTCCAGGCACTCCACTTTCTTTCTGATTTTAAAAGAAAAACAATATTCACCCGTGTTTTAAAACTTGGTTTGCCTAGAAACTTGATTGCAATTCACCTAATTTGAAACCCTAAAAGCTACTTAAGCAAGATTTGAACATTAAAATTCACGCATTATCAATAATCTTGCTTGAAAACCCTGGTTGTGCACGCACTTACACAAATTTCAATCAATCATTAAGGGCACAACCCACTGTAAGGGTCCATCACATTCCATAAGCTCCACAATCCCAGGCCTTAATAAAATTGAGTAGACGTTGGCCTTAAGGTTTGATTCGCTCTTCAGGGCCTAGTCTGAGATTATTTTTGATTAACCTACTTGTACTGATTAATCTGATGTCTAGCTAGGGGAGCAGAGTCAAACGATCGCGGCTGGGGGGTACACTAGGAACCGGAGGCGAAAGCCAAAGGAAGAACCTTCTCCCCAGTCCCTCCTTCTAACTGGTTAGATTAAACAGACGCAAGTAGAGTAAATCACTTACAGTCTTAAGGCTGGTTTTGGGAGTCAGTAGATCCTTAGGCTACCCCACTTAAGGACAGCCTTGTTTTGTTGTGCTGCAGGGTCCCTATCCCCAGTCCTTCCGACCTTCTCCTAGTTTATGATGGGAAGATGGTCATTGAATCCCCGATTGGAAGGACCGTTAGAACATTCTAGGAGGCGCAAGTTAGATTTTGGTCAATTTGATCCCATGGCCGAACAACAGCCTCCTCTGCTTGAAAATCCACAGGAAGAATTTCGAAGGCAGCTGGAACAAATGCAGAGAATGCAGGAATGGTTCCAGAGAATGCAAGGCGCTCAGCCCTTGAAGGATTTTTATGATCCTTCGAATTACGGGGAACGTCCCGGCGTCCAGATTCCAGCCGGTGACGTAGAAATCAAGCCCCAGGTGTTAAGCCTGATTAAACATTATCATGGGCTTGTCTCCGAAGATCTGTTTCAGCACTTGGAAGATTTGACCACTTTGGTCCAGACCACCAAGGCTCGAAACGTTAACGAGGAGCAAATGATCATGAGGCTCTTCTCCCACTCTCTTAGGGATAAAGCCGCGCATTGGTATAGGACAATAAGAAGACCAATTACAACTTGGAATGAGTTGAAATCGGCCTTTCTGAAGAAATTCTTCCCAGTCGGTCGTACCAATGCTTTAAGACGGGCAATTACTACTTTTACCCAGCACCGGGGGAGCAGTTTCATGTGGCCTGGGAGCAATTCCAGGACTTATTGCGGAGGTGTCCACACCACGAGGTGCCGAAATGGCAACTCGTGCAGATCTTCTATCATGGGTTGAATGAGCAACTCAGAAACCATGTGGATGCTTCTTGCGGAGGCAATTTCCTCAATAAGGATGCAGATAGTGCACATGATTTATTTGAGGAAATGAGTGAGAATTCAATTAATCATGCCTCCATTGATACTTTTAACCGGTCCCAGCAACCCAGATCAAATGTCAATGAAGTCCATGACTCTCATTTATTTGATATGGAATTGATTTGTAATAAACTTGATAAGGTGGACTTGGTTGCTAAAAGAATGGAAGAGTGGATGGCTGGCAATTCTATGAACAACTCTCAATCCACTCAATCCCAAAATTCAGGATTCCATTCCTCACGAGCTCCTTCTGGACGGGAGTTCGTGAATCAACTCGATGCGACTCAATCTATGAGTCAGCATTTCTCGAAACCCCATGGGTTCCCAACTGGGGCCTTTGATCCCAGTTTTTCTGATTCTTCCCTTTCTTTCTCTCCATCCTCACCCTATGAGGATGTCTGTGCTGTACAAGAGAATGTTAGATCCAACCCCTACTCAAATGCCTATAATCCAAGTTGGAGAAACCACCCTAACTTCTCTTGGAAAAATCCGGGGCAACAGACCCAATTCCGACCCAGCAACTATGCTCCGCAACGACCAATGGGTCAGGGTCAAGTATATACTCAGTTGCCTCCGAATCAGGTCAATCAGCTAGCTTGGAATGCCCGTCAACCTGCAGGGCAAGCTGATTTGAACCGTCAAATGGTAGAGATGCAAGGATCTATGCTCCAGCTTATGCAGCAAATGAAAAACTCATTGGACAACTTGCAATCCGGGCTCATTGCTAACTCTCGTCAACCCGGATCTCTACCATCCCAACCCGTACCCAACCTGCGAAACATTATTAATTCGGGCAATCAAGCCCAAGGGTACGGAAATCTGAGGGACCCGCACGCACATGCTCAGGTGGTTGAGCAGGGTTCCTTGTCTTCTTCTACTAATCAACAATTCATGGTCAACCAAGCCCCTCCAATCTTTCCTAACCCTCCCCAAGACCCAAATTCTTACGCTTCGGCAAATTCTGTCACTTTGAGGAGTGGTAAGAAGACTCAGGATCCACAACCACACTATTCTGATCTTTTGAATCTTGAAGAATCTGAGGAGAGAGAGGAGAATTCTAGAGGAGAAATCAAGGCTCAGGAACCTAATTCCAAAGATCTGACTCATGTTCCTTTTCCTGAAGCCTTAGCCAAAGCAAAGAAGAAGTCTGTTGATAGCAATGAGGAGCTTCTGAATTTATTTAAGAATGTTGAGATCAATATTCCGCTCCTTGATGCTATCAAGCACATACCAGCTTACGCAAAATTTTTAAAGGAATTATGTACACAAAAGCGTAAGTCGAGAGAATCTGTTCCGAGGAAGGTGGTACTCTCCGAGCAGGCTAGCTCTGTTATCCTGCACTACCTCCCTCAGAAAAAGAGAGATCCTGATGCTCCTTTGATTTCTTGCGTTATCGGAGGTTACACATTTGATAGAGCACTTTTGGATCTCGGTGCATCCATCAACCTAATTCCAACTTCTCTTTATGAGAAGTTTGGGTTAGGTGAACTTCGGCCAACTTCAGTAACGCTACAGTTAGCAGACCGTTCGGTCACAAACCCGCGAGGCGTTATTGAAGATGTTATAGTTAAGGTCAAGGATTTCTATTTTCCTATAGATTTCCTTGTCCTTGATATGGATGTACTAGATAATCTGAGGAACACGCCCATCATTCTGGGGCGTCCGTTCCTGGCTACCGCAAAGGCCAACATTAATTGTGAAAGCGGTAGCATGGAAATCGCCTTTGCGGACCAACGAATGAAATTGGATATTTTTAAGGCGATCAACAAATTTGAGGATTGTGGATTTATTGAGGAACTTGATGAGGATAATGTTAATATTGAAACTTGTTTGACAGTTTCTTCAATTGAAAGTTCCTCTTTGGTTGATGAATTTGACCCGCAACCCTTTGACCTGACATCTTCGGAAGATGTTACTGATTTTGTTCACTCTAAACCTCTTCCTCTTGTTGAATCTTCAGCATCTACCCTACCATCAATCATTACCCCACCCCAGCTTGAATTGAAACCATTTCCTGAGAATTTAAAATATCAATTCTTAGGACCGCAGAATACGCTCCCTGTGATTATTAGTGCTAAATTGACAACGGAGCAAGAGATTAAATTGATTAAGGTCCTAAAGGATCATAAGGAGGCAATTGGTTGGACCATTCATGACCTTAGGGGGATTGAGCCATCTTACTGTAATCATAGAATATTTTTGGAAGATGGATCCCACCCTTCTCGCCAGATGCAGAGGAGATTGAATCCAAATATGCGAGAAGTGGTCAAAAAGGAAATCATCAAGTGGCTCAATGTAGGAATTATTTATCCAATCTCTGACAGTCCCTGGGTAAGTCCCGTTCAGATTGTTCCAAAGAAAGCCGGGATTACTGTTGTGACTAATGAGAGAGGTGAATCTGTCACAACTCGTTCAGCTTCCTCTTGAAGAGTTTGTATTGATTACAGGAAGCTGAACACAGCCACTAAAAAGGATCATTTTCCCTTGCCCTTCATTGATCAAATCTTGGAAAAATTAGCTGGGCAGAAGTACTTCTGTTTTCTTGATGACTACTCGGGATATAACCAAGTTTCTATCCATCCTGAGGATCAAGAAAAAACTACTTTCACCTGTCCCTACGGAACCTTTGCTTTTCGTAGGATGCCTTTTCGGTTATGCAATGCACCTGCGACTTTTCAAAGGTGTATGCTAGCCATATTTTCTGACATGGTGGGAGAGTTTATGGAAGTCTTCATGGATGATTTCTCTGTTTTCGGAAAATCATTTGACTCTTGTTTGTCTAATTTGGAAATGATTCTTAAGCGATGTATCAAGACACGACTGGTCCTTAGCTGGGAAAAGAGTCATTTCATGACCCAAGAAGGCATCGTTTTGGGTCATGTAATCTCTGAACGGGGAATTGAAGTAGACAAAGCTAAGGTTGATGCTATCGCTAAACTTCCTCCTCCCACATCTGTTAAACAAATGAGATCATTTCTTGGCCATGTGTGATTTTATCGAAGATTCATCAAGGATTTCTCGAAGGTTGCTCATCCTTTGAGCAATCTTCTTGCCAAAGAAACGCCGTTTGTTTTTGACGAATCATGCCGAAAGGCATTTGATTTTCTGAAAACGGCAGCCACCTATGCTCCAATTTTGCAACCACCAATTTGGACAGCCCCTTTTGAGATCATGACCGACGCTTCTGATTACATGGTCGGGGCTGTCCTGGGTCAGAAAATTGACCGAAAGCCCTCTGTCATTTACTACGCTAGTAAAACTCTGGATGAAGCCCAGAGGAATTACACTGTTACTGAAAAGGAATTACTAGCTGTAGTATTTGCACTGGAAAAATTCAGGGCTTATCTCTTGGGGTCTCATGTTATTGTTTATACCGACCACTCGGCCTTGAGACATCTCTTGGCTAAAAAGGATGCTAAACCCCGGCTTATTCGTTGGATTCTTCTTCTTCAAGAATTTGATCTTGAAATCAAGGATAAAGCCGAGGTGCAAAATATGGTAGCGGATCATTTGTCGAGACTCCTAGGTGATTCTTCTTGTCCGGACATTTCGATTGCTGACACTTTTCCAGACGAAACCATTCTTACAGTTTTAGGTGTCCACACCCCATGGTTTGCTGATATTGTTAACTATTTGGCCGTTGGTCAAATTCCCCAAGATTGGACCAAGCAACAACGAGATAGACTCAAATCTGAGGCCAAATACTACTTTTGGGAGGACCCTGAACTGTATCGCATCGGCTCTGATCAGATTATTCACCGTTGCATACCGGAGAATGAATTCAACAGTATACTCGAGTTCTGCCATGCATCTGGGTGTGGTGGACATTTCTCCGGAAGAAAGACGACTGCAAAAATCTTGCAATCTAGCTTCTATTGGCCATCTTTATTCAAGGATGCTCAGGACTTCTCAAGGTCATGTTCTCGATGTCAGTCACTCGGGAACATAACTAAGAGAGACATGATGCCCCTAAACCATATTCTTCCTGTAGAAATTTTCGATGTTTAGGGCATCGATTTCATGGGATCCTTTATCCCTTCATTTGGACATCAGTACATTCTTGTTGCTGTTGATTATGTGTCCAAATGGATTGAGGCAATTCCCACCCAAACCAATGACCACAAGGTGGTCATCAATTTTGTCAAGAAAAATATCTTCAGTAGGTTCGGGATTCCGAGGGCAATCATCAGTGATGGTGGCACTCATTTTACTAATGCCCAATTCTGAAATTTATTGGCCAAATACGGGGTTAATCATCGAATTTACACACCTTACCATACCCAAACGAATGGACAAGCCGAGATCTCCAATCGAGAGATCAAGAACATTCTGCAAAAAACGGTTAGGCCTGATCGCAAGGATTGGACTCAAAAGCTTGAGGACGCTCTTTGGGCCTACCGTACGGCGTATAAAACGTCCATCAACATGTCTCCATTCCGTTTGGTGTATGGAAAGGCATGCCATCTACCCGTAGAGATTGAACACAGGGCATTCTGGGCAATCAAACAATGTAATTTAGATCTGAATCTAGCTGGAAAGACCAGGAAACTCCAACTATCTGAGTTGGAGGAGCTTAGAAATGATGCTTATGAGAATGCTAAGATCTACAAGGCTCGGACCAAAGCTCTACATGATCAATTGATTTCCCGCAAGAGTTTTGAGCCAAACCAGAAGGTCTGGTTATTTGATTCTAAACTTAAGTTCTTTCTTGGTAAACTTAGATCTAAATGGAATGGCCCATTCATAATTGATCAGATTTTTCCTAATGGTGCTGTTCAGATTTCTGACACAAAGACGGGTAACACCTTTAAAGTCAACGGTCAACGTTTAAAGCCTGTTGTTGACCATAATCTTCTAGAACCCATCTCAGACTCTGTTGCTCTAGCCATTTTGTGACTTCTTTGGCTGGACTTTGCCTAGCTGACGGCATTAAACTCAGAAATTGTACATATGACACAAGGCTGATACGAGCTTCATATCCAGGTGACATCTTTCATATTCTACCCTTTCTTTCATGTCTCTTTTTCAGTGAGGACATTGCATCAGCTAGGCATGGGGGGGTGGATTCATTCTTGAATTATTTGGTCAGCCTTGTGAAATCCATGTAAATTGTCTCTCTTCTTATTTTAAAAAAAAAAAAATTAGGAAGGATTAGTTGGACATTAGGACTTTTCAATCCTAAGAAATTTTACATTAGGATCTGAACACAACGACCCCTCAGGTCTTTGAACTTAATTAGCCTGTGTATCCACTAAAATGTAGATTTATTTTTGAGTCCTCGCCATCTTAATTCTTTCGTAATTGGAGTAAATAAGTTTGGATGATAAGTACACGACTTATCAACCCGCCCTCTGATTTGGGGGAATTTTAAGTCTTTAGCATCTACACACTTTCTTTGCACTGACTCGTTGTTCGACGATTCTAACGGAAATTGGGTAGCTAATGAACCTTCTAGGGTGATATGGCTGGCAAGTTATCATGGGTAACAGCCCATAGGTAGGTTGTCCAGAGCCCAGTCACTAGACCTTTCTTAGTTTGCTGCCTTTAGGTAAATCTTAGACCAGGGAAGCCACCTATTTAAAAAAAAAAAAGGGGAGAAAAGAACAAAAAGAAATAAGCCACACTTCATCGCACGAGTATGGCTGGCAAGTTGTCGGTGGTAACAGCTCATCGACCGGTTGTCCAGAACCCAGCTCAGAAAATGCACTAAAAATTCCTAAAACACTTAGGAAGAAACGGAGAAGTAGAATAAATCGGGGAGATATACACTGGATTCACCCTTATGTTGACCCCGTAAAAATAAATAAATAAATAAAAGTAGGGAGAAAGCTACCGATTGTAAAGATACACTTTTAGGTAGAATTTTGGTTAGGTCACCTAGAGGCGTAGAAATCCAAAGTCCGTTCTAACTGCCGGTCAACGAGTCTATCACAATCACAATAAGATTCTTAAAGCTTAGGGTTCTCATCAAATTTTGGGTGAGTTGAATGGCCGTAGAAAGCCACTCTTGAACCCGAATATTTGAAAATCAAAGAAAAAAATTATTAATTAAAAAAGAGAAAAAGAGAAAAAGAAAATTTTCTTTTAATAAGGCGAAGGCTTGAGGCGATCTGCATTTTGGCTGATACTCGGGCACTGTTGTGTCTTTGAAAGTTCAGTTCCTAAGTAGACAATTTCTTAATGATTGAAAAATAACTCAAGTCCAAATAATCTAACCTAATTCTTTTATAAATACCATATAGTTTATGCTAGGGACTAGAAAAAGATAGGCATGGGGTATGATGTAAACACATTTACACTACTTAAAATGTCTATTTATTCATGTTCTTAAGCATAGGATTGCATTTTATGATATAAATATTGCATTACATGCATCGTCTTGCATTTAGAGTAGTTTGAATAAAATGGAGGTTAACTGTCGCCTTTTATATGCTTGGACAGGGCAAACATTTTGTCAAGACCTCGGATCAAAGATCCAACCGCATGGATGTGATCAGGGCGATGATTGGAGTTCAACGACTCCAAGATCGCCCTAATCAGGCATCCGTAGCATCAGATAGTGACCGGGGAATCCTACAAGATCAAGGGCCAGGATGGTGAAAATCCGCACTTCAGATGACAAATCCGACCGCATGAATGAATTCGGATCGACGATCGCAGCCCAACCACACAAAAATCGAGTCAATCCGACATCAGTGGCACCATCTACAACTTCCAGAAGATGGACGGCCAAGATAGTGCCATGTGGCGCCATCTCAGCCGCCCAAACGGTCGCTTCATCTTGTGAAGGCCCCGCGCCCGATCGCTCTCCGCCGTTGGATCTTAATCCAACGGCTGTGGGTGCTCGTATTTAAAAACGTGCGCTCGACCATCCGCGCTCCATAGCGCAGCGGTCGAGCGCGCTAGCGCGAGTGCGGGGCGCGGGTTCGAGCCGTGGAGAGGGGCTGGAAGGCTCGGCGATTGGGCACGAGTGGAGAGTCAGATGGAGATCGGATGGCCGCGCGCGCCCGATAGCGTCGACGAGCGATTGGACGTACAATCGGACGCGCAATCAGACACGCGGGCAGGCTCGCAACGAGCGGGCGTGGATGCATCTTAAGCCGTCCGATCTCGCGATCAGACGGCTGAAAAGCGGTGAACGTGCATGGCCGTTGAGCGCGCGAGCAGGCGAGGAGGCGCGCGCGAGCCGGCCACTATGCCCACGTTGGGGCTTTAGTGACGGATTTATCCGTCACTAAAGACCCCTTATTTATTGTTTTGAAGTTGTAATGTCCATTTTGCCCCCACTCCTTGCAACTATAAAAGGAGACCCCCTCCATACAAAATTCTCATCCCTTCTTTCTCCTCTCTACCCCTCCAAAGCTCAAAAGAAGCTTGTCCCACACCCGGGATGCTTCTTATGAGATAAAGTCCAATTTTCGTTCCCCTTCGAAAGTGGATCCCGTGATGACGACGGCGTGCTGCTCCGTTCCCGTTCTTCTGCTTCGTCCTCCTTCGTCCTGCTTCGTTCTCCTTCATCCAGGCGTCATCCCGTCCTGCTCGTCCTCCAAGCAATCGTCAAGGAGGATAACTCCTCTCTCCCATTCTTATTTACAGCTTTTCTAGTGTAGAATTTTCCTGCTTTATAGTGTAATTGATTTTCCGCTTTCTAGTGTAATTTTTATTTAGTTTGATTATATAAACAATTGAAATATTGAATGCATGTTCTCTTTCTCTCTCTCTCTTTCAGTTTGATAGCTCCATTGTAATTATATCGCCTTGCTTAACAAAAATCGTAGAAAAATATAATTGTGAATATAGATCAACGTAGCCTCCCTGTGTTCGACCTGGAATTCTTTTTGGTATAAATTTTTATTTGTTGAACACGAATTCTTCGCTTTCGAACTACAACGACAGGTTTTCCAAAACCAAACACGTAAGCGTAGCGATTCGAAAAACCCGTTCAACAGGGGACGAAACTTCCTTTGAGCTTGTTATGCTGTTAAGACCCGAGGCATCAAAACACTTTAAGACGTCTGGGAGTTGGTCCAAATGTCTGGACGACTTCCCAAACGTCTGGAAATTAATTTTTGCATGCGTACGATCGCAAATCTACGCGCGTGCCACGCACAGACTGAAACCCGCCACCCTCGTCTTTTTCTCTCCCCTCGTCGACCTATAGAAACCTTCTCCCAACGCCTACAAATACCCTCCTCTCCCTCACGCCACCCACATCAACCCGTCTTCTCCTTCCTCCAGCGTGAGAGCGAGAGTGAGAGCAAGCCGCCGCTGCTGCCGGGTGCAGTGGCGGAGAGGAGAGGTGCAGCGAGAGGGAAGAGGAGAGAGCGCGCATGTCGTGAGAGAGAGAGAGCTCGCCGGAGCAGTTTGAGGCTGGCTGGTGTGCGCGCAGAGGAGCGTTGTGCTGGGGAGGGTTCCCCCGGTGCTGCTGCAGCTCGGGCAACGAGCGGATGAGCGCAGCGCGGTCGCGCGCAATGGGAAGAAGACGAGGAGGTTCTGATTCTGGGAATTCTTCCCAGAATCAGACGTCTGGACCTACATCCAGATGACGTGGGCGACGTCTGAAGGAAGCTCTAGACGACTGAGAGGTACGTATTTTCCTCCTTTGCTTGCTTTTGCGGATACCGCCATGCAGGCCGTTCCGCCGAAGCTCTGTCGCGTGCCTTGCTGAGGGATTTTTTGCATACGATGTAGGTTTCGCTTCGGGAAGGTGCGGGACACACCCTCCCACGCGATTCAGACATCTGGGCGAGTCACCAGATGGCGAAGAGCGTCTCCAGACGTCCAGAGAGGTGGTCGAACATCTGGAACTGGGTCCAGACAGTTCAACAGGACCTCTGGACCTCTGAGGAGCAGCGTAGAGTAAGGTATGACTTGGACCCCTTTTAAGACATTTGGAAGATGTTCCAGACGTCTGATTTGAGTCAGAGTTGTCATTTTTGACCCGTTTAGGGTCCATTCTAGGTCCAATTTCCGCGTTTAAGATTCCGTTCTTCTCAGAGTAAGTTTCTCTACTTGTTTGAAATACTTTTATCCTATTCTGAGTGGTTCCTTGTAATTGATCCTTGTGTTAGGACCTCATTCTGTTGTGGCTTTGGGGATTGCGGAGGCACGTGGACCTGCCGATCACGCCCCCATTACTCCCGGTTTTGCGGGTAGAGTGGCTTCCCTTAGTTAATTACAAACATAAATGCGTATCTGAAACAAATGATAGATCCTAGGGTATGGCGTGAATCCTAGGACCTGAAAACTAGATTGAATGATAGATCCTAGGGTATGGCATGGATCTTAGGACCCGAAAACTAGATTGAATGATAGATTCTAGGGTGTGGCATGAATCCTAGGAACAGAAACACTGAAACGAATGTCTTAAATGCCTAAATTGCAGTCTTGGATAAGTAGATAGAATAATGATAATTGCCTGTAATTGGATAACAGCTACTTGTGAAATGTAGAGTACTGTTGCTAATAACTGCTACATGTAATTCCTGTTGTTTGGAAACTAAATTCGAGCTGCTTGTATATAAATTGGAAAAGAAAGCTTAAATGTTGGAAACACGTGCTATATGTGAATAAAACTGAAATGATGAAACCTAGTATGGCTTGGCCTGAGAAATATGAGCATGAACCCTATGGGGAATTAGGAGTAGAGCTCCTGGAAAATAAATAAAATGGATCTGGGAAAATGAATGGGGAAGTGAGCTGGCCCTTGAGTACGGAGTACCAAGGAGAGCGACTGTCCCCCTGTTTAGTGCAGAGCGAAGCTAGCCGCCCTACAGTTGGGACCCGGGGCTAGGATTGGCCACTTTGTACCGACTCTGTGGCCCTCGCGTACACAGTACCGGGGAGAGCTACTAGTGTAAGGAGGGAACCAGCCACCCCACGGGGCCCAGGGTTCAGCTAGCCGTCCTACGACTTGTTAGGCCCACTGGGCAAACCAGGGTAGTTAAGCGAGGGTGCGCAGACTGTGGAGGGGCAAGACCCCTGTTTGGTTACTGTGGAGGGGCTAGACCACTGTTACTGAGAGGGCTCTGCCCTATACTAGTTCCGTGCTGTGGTTTGGGCGCACCCGTTAACGGAAACGACTGACCGCATGCCAGTGGGGGGAAGCTACCCGTGCGTTTATCGCACATGCCGTAGTCACCGTTACGTCTGTCAGCAACCTTGGGGTGGTTGACTGAGGGTAGGGCCACCACGGGGGACTCTCCCGGCCAGGAGAGCACCACGTGCTACTTCTACTTTTCGGAAAAGATTGCAATCAAGATCGTTCCCACGAGGAACATTCGAGATCAAGAGAAAGACCTGAGAAATAAACCAAGAAAGAGTAAATAGATAAATAAAGCAAGAAATTAAAAACAACAGCTACTTGTCCACCTTTATTGTCTTTCTTAGCTAGTTGGTTGCCACTCTACTCAGTGTTTCGCTGACGTGTCGTACTTACCACCTTTTTGAGGATCAGGTGTTAGCAGCCAGAGCCTACGGTTGCGGAAGGTGCTGGGCCTAGTAGAGTCCAGTAGTTGTACTTGTGTTGTACCCATTCCTATAGTAGTGAGTATTTTGTTACACTTTTATACTCTTTTATTGTAAACTCCATATTTCTGTACTTATTTTTAATTCTCTATTATTGTGGTGGTGTGTACTATAGTAGTTCTTTCTTTACTGCTGTACTTTTATTACTGTTAGTTACTTGCATGGTGAATGTGGTTTATTTTACTGCTTCTTGGTTACTTTCTCGTTGGACGACTGGGTCTTGGGATCAGTCGAGTCGGTCCGATTCTCGTGTCCTGTAGGGATTCGGGAACCGGGTCGTAACAGATACAATGGGTAGTGTGAATGCCTTAATGAAGAGGGTGTTGGAATTGTGATTTAGGTTTCAATTGTGGTGTTGGAATGGGGGAGTTGACATGCTAAAGACATCAATCATAATACAAGAGTTGTTGTTGGGTTTTTAACCCTGGCAACGGTGCCAAAAATTGATCGCGAACAATCTGTGTTACATAAAAACATGATTTTAATTATGTAGTTATTGTAGTATAATGTCACAATGCAAACTGATGTCATGTCATTTTATTTACTTACATAATTTTTACTGGTTTATTCCAGGTCGTTCACTGAGAAGTAATTATTAATATACATCACTCTCTATGTTCCAAAAATACTCTTTTATTCCAAAATGTCAATTATATATACAAAATGAATCAATGAATCAAAGAATGAATGAATGAGTTAATTATGTACAAAAGAATCAATTAATGCTCACTACAATGCCTTGAACATATTTACAACTAAACATGTATTAAAAACTAAGTAAAACTGCTCTATGTTAGTTATATACAACTATTCTAAATAATACGTAAGTATAAGTACAAAAATTTTGATTAATATGTACTATACTGAACATACTAACATATACTAATAACTTTAATAACAAATACTATATATACATTAACATATATAGGTGTCGCTATAACCTTATAAAACATATATACATAATATAAGGCAAAAAGTATATACCTATACTAACATATGGGTCATCTACAGTGACGGATATAATTGATACTAAAGGCTTAGAAAAACTCATACATATACACATAAGGCTTATTTGTTTCCTACTTATTGTTGGTGTAAGGGCATCACAATCATTAATTTTGATGATAACAAAACACTTGTAATTTAACATTTTATTTGAGTTTAAAGTTTCAGGAAAATGCAAATGGTTACAAGTATGAAGGAGGAGCTCAAGCTCACATCCACGACAGATTGGAGGAGCTGGATGGAGGAGAAAGAGCTTCACTTGGAGCGAAAGCTTAAAGAAGGAAGGAGATGAAGAATAGGATAAATACATTTATTCATGTATTTATTTGTTGTTTCTTTTGCTCTTTATTTTTGTCTAGATGATTGTTAAAGAGCATCAAAGTTACCTAATAGTAGTCCTAGGAACACTTACTCTAACCTAGGATACTTAGATTGTTCATAGAGAACTTAGAAAACCAAAATAGGCATCAGACAACCTGATAAGACGTCTGATCTTTGACTTTAAGACATCCGACTGTTTAATCAACCATCCAAAACACTTAGGCTGGACAACCACTCTCTGTCTGCCATTTTCAGACGTTTAGCCCTCCAGACAAATTAGAAGACGTATGATGACCTTGCCTGACGACCAACTAGAGGACTGTTGGCTTTATCAGACTTGATCATTGGGGATTATCCTTTAATCTGCTTACATTTACTTTCAGACGTCCTTAAAGAACACTAAACGTCAGATGAATAGACATTAGGCTATATCCATCCCCAAATCACTTTTGTCGGTGATTATAGCCATTTGAGCCTCGGGAAATCAATTCTTACAGTAAGACCTATTTCCAAACTTCCAGACTTTGTGCCAGACGATTGACCTGTCCTCTGACCAACAAAACCTATAACCCTTTTTAGGTCTGGACAAAAATAGGAAGGAAACTCATCTAGAATTAGACGTCTGACCTTAAGTCCAGATGTCTTAAAAGTAACCTTGAGACGTCTGTTCTGATCCAACACTGTCCAGTTGATCCACCCTTCTAGATCAGACATCCGACCATAAAATCAGATGAAGACCCAAACATCTGATAATAGATTCAGACGTCTGATAACCCTGTCAAAATCATTAATAGCCCTGATTCTGGCCTAATTTGCCTTGAATTTGTTTCCAACAGCTACCTAAGGCTTCCACAGCCTTCCTAAGGGTTCCTAAGCCACCTATAAATAGAGGAGGACCCTCCCTTTATTAGACAAACCTTGCAATACTATTTTCCACTTCTTTTGTGTCCAAGAGAAGAGAGATCAAAGAGAACTGTTTCTACTCTCAAAGCTTCCAATCCGAGAGCATCAACACTCTGCAGAGATCACGCCTGTGCACTTCCTACTAAGGGGAGATTCTTACCTATAGTAGCATAATATTAAATTTACTTTGTGGTTCTATAGGTTCTGTGTTATTTTCTTTATTGTTGGTTGGGTATTCGCTTTGCGAATTCCCATCTCCTTCGAGGGACAAAGAACTCCTCGTGAAGAGGAGGGGTTTGAGGTACGCTACCCTCGTTTAAAGTAGCGTGGTTGTAAGAGGTTGTACTACCCTCATTTAAGTAGTACGTTAGTGGATTTGATTGACTCCGTCGATAGAGAAATCCTAAATCGAGAGGTTTAGGTGGTGGTTTTTACCTGGGTTTGGGTTTCCACCTAAAAATATTTGTGTACCTGTGTGATTGAACTTTTGTGAGATTGATTTATTTATATTTCCACATTTGTATATATCACACAAACTCACCCTCTCCGTTAGAAACCTTCACTTATATGTACCAAGTATATACATATATTATACGTTTATACATACATATACTCTATGTATATATTACCATGCATATATACTCTACATATATATTATTATACAGATATACGTATATATATACATATACACACGACACAGCACACTCGTTTTACACTTACAACTCACAAAAACTTAGGCACCATTTATCACCTTACAACACCATCTTGCTCAACACTTAGATTTTTCAACACATAGTGTTGAAGCTACGGGTTACTACGCTATCAAATTTGGCTTTGAAAACCTATCGTTGTAGTTTGAATAGCGAAGAACTCTGGTTCAATAAATAAAATTTATACCAGGATAGAAATCTCGGGTCGAACATAGGGAGGCAAACGTTTAATTAAAAATATGCGTTTGTTTTATTTGTCACGAAATAGAATAGCTGGTTGAAAACTATTTAACAAATAATAAATAGAAGAGAGAGAGAATATTACAAATAAAAGCAAAAGGGATGTAGATTAAACATTGATTTCATTATCAGAAATTGTTCATTACACTACTCATTACGACTAAAAAGTGGAAAATGATTACACTAGAAAGCAGCAAAATCTACTCTAGAAAGCAGTAAAAAGAATGGAGAGAGAGATATCCTCCTCGACGATCGCTTGGAGGACGAGCCGGACGAGACGACGCCTGAAAGAAAGGGAACAAAGCGGGAAGAACTGGAACGTAGCAGCACGTCGTTGTCGTCGCGGGATCGGCTTCCGAAATGGGGGAGAAATTTTGACTTTATCTCTCAAGGAGCATCCCGAGTGTAGGACAAGCTTCTCTTAAGCTTTGGAGAGGGAGAGAAGAGAAGGAAGGGATGAGAATTTCGTATGGAGGGGTCTCTTTTTATAGGTGCAAGGAGTGAGGGCAATTTGGTCATTTTATGTTGAAAATCATTAATTCAGGACCTTTAGTGATGGATAAATTCGTCACTAAAGGCCTAAACGTGGCCGTAGTGGGCGACGCGCGTGCGCCCGCTCGTCTCCCCACGTTCAACGCTTGTCCACGATCTCTCAATCTCGGTCGTTCGATCGTGAGATCGAACGGCTGAGAACGCATCCCCGCCCGCCTCAACCGTGTGCCTTATTGCGTGCGATGGCGCGTTTCCATGCTACGTCAGATGGAGCGTGGATTTGATTGGGTGCACACGGCAGCTCGATCTCCATCATGCGGTCGATAGCGCCTGCTCATCCGCACCTAATCGAAGCGCCTTGTGGATTCGATCCCGCGTCTTGAGGCGACCGAGCACCTTATCCACTGCACTTCGCACATGGATGGGCGAGCGGTGTGTTTGCGTGGCACGCGATTTGGATCGTTGGATTGAGATCCAACGGTCAAGGCAGCATCCTCCTTTGGCTTCAGAAGATGAAGGCGCCGATCTGAGATCCACTCTCAGCCGTTGGATCTTGATCCAACGGCGGAGAGGCGTTGGTGCTAGAGGCTTCAGCGGTTGCGTGTGGCCTGTTGGGCGGCCGAGATGGCACCACGTGGTGCCATCTTGGCCATCCATCTTCTGGGTGATGTAGATTATGCCACGGGTATCAGATTGAGTCGATTTTCAAGTCAATAAGCTGCGATCGTCAATCCAAATCCATCTATGTGGTTGGATTTGCCGTCTGAAGTGCTGATTAACACCATCTTGGCCCTTAATCTTCTAGGGTTCCTCAATCTCTATCTAATGCTAGGATATCCAATTAGGGTGATCTTGGAGTCGTTGAACTCCAATCGTTGCTCTGATCAGATCCGTACGGTTAGATCTTCGATCCGAGGGCCCAATAAAAAGTTGCCCTATCCCTGACCATAAAAGGAGATAATTAACCTCCATTTTATTCAGACTAATTTAAATGCAAGATGATGCATGCTATGCAATATCTATAGTATGTAATGCAATTCTATGCTTAAGAACATTCATAAATAAACATTTTATGTAATATAAACATGTTTACATCACACTCCCATGCCTATCTTTTGCTAGTCCCTAACAAAAACTACATGCTATTTATAAAAGAATTAGGTTGGATTATTTGGGCATAAGTTATTTTCAATATTAAGAAAATGTTTACTTAGGATCTAAACTTTCAAAGACACAATAGTGCCGGGGTATCTGCCAAAATGCAGACCACCTCAAGCCCTCACCTTATTCAAAGAAAAATTTCTCTCTTTTTCTTCTTTTCTAATTTTTTTTATTTTTGAGTTTAAGGTTAAAGAGTGGCTTTCTACGGCCATTCAACTCACTCAAGATTTGATGAGAACCCTAAGTTCTAAGCATCTTATTGGGAATGTGATAGACTCATTGATCAGCAATTAGAGCGGACTTTGGGTTTCTACGCCTCTAGATGACCTTAAAAAGTGAGTTCTGCCTAAAGGTGTATCTTTATAACCGGTAGCTTTCTCCCTGCTTTTATTTTTATGGGGTTAACACAAGGGCGAATCCAGTGTATATCTCCCCGATTTATTCAACCTCTCCGCTTTCTTCCTAAGTGTTTTGGGAATTTTGAGTGCATTTCTTGAGCTGGGTTCTGGACAACTGGTCAATGAGCTGTTACCACCGACAACTTGCCAGCCATACTCATGCGACGAATTGTGGCTTTTGTTTTCTTTTTATTTTCTCCTTTTCTTTTTCTTTTTCTTTTTCACTCTTTTTTTTTTTTAAGTAGACGGCTTCTCTGGTCTAAGATTTACCTAAAGGCAGCAAAAAGAGAATGGTCCAGTGACTGGGCTCTGGGCAACCTACCTATGGGTTGTTACCCACGATAACTTGCTAGCCATATCACCCTAGAAGGTTCATTAGCTACCCAATTTCTGTTAAAATCACCGAACAACGAGTCAGTGCAAAGAGAGTGTGTAGATGCTTAAGACTCAAGGTTCCCTCAAATCAGAGGGTGGGTTGATAAGTCGTGTACTTATCACCCAAACTTATTTACTCAAATTACAATAGAATTAAAATGGTGAGGACTTGAAAAACAAATCCATATTTTAGTGGATACATGGGCCGATTAAGTCCAAAGACCTGAAGGGTCTTTGTGTTCAGATCCTAATGTAATATTTCCTAAGATTGAAAAGTCCTAATGTCCAAATATTCCTTCCTAATTCAATTTTTTTTTATTTATGTATATATAAGAAGAGAAATACAAGAATTTCACAAAGCTGTCAAAATGATTCAAAAATGAATCCACCACCCCATGCTTAGCTGATGTAATGTCCACATTGAGAAAAAGAGACATGAAAGAAAGGGTAGAGTATGAAAGATATCACCTGAATATGAAGCTTGGGTCAAGTT
This sequence comes from Thalassia testudinum, assembly GCA_037157565.1. Lineage (NCBI taxonomy): Eukaryota > Viridiplantae > Streptophyta > Magnoliopsida > Alismatales > Hydrocharitaceae > Thalassia > Thalassia testudinum. The sequence continues at coordinate 36,444,639 of JAZHRO010000012.1, read as the reverse complement.
TGTGTCATATGTACAACTGCTAAGTTTAATACCGTCAGCTAGGCGAAGTCCAACCAAAGAAGTCACAATATGGCTAGAGCAACCATGCCTGAGACGGGTTCTGGAAGAGTACGGTCAATAACAGGCCTCAGATGTTGACCGTTGACTTTAAATGTGTTACCTGTCTTTGGGTCAGAGATCTGAATGGCTCCATTTGGAAAAATCTAGTTGATAATGAACGGGTCATTCCATTTAGATCTAAGTTTGCCGGGAGAGAGCTTAAGTCAAGAATCGAATAACTAGACCTTTTGATTCGGCTCAAAGCTCTTGCGGGAAATCAATTTATCATGTAAAGCTTTGGTCCGAACCTTGTAGATCTTGGCATTCTCATATGCATCATTTTTAAGCTCTTCCAACTCAGATAGTTGGAGTTTCCTGGTCTTCCCAGCTAGATTCAGATCTAAATTACATTGCTTGATCGCCTAGAATGCCCTATGTTCAATCTCTACGGGTAGATGACATGCCTTTCCATACACCAAACGAAACGGAAACATGCCGATGGGCGTTTTATATGCCGTACAGTAGGCCCAAAAAGCGTCCTCAAGCTTTTGAGTCCAGTCCTTACGATCAAGCCTAACCATTTTCTGCAGAATATTCTTGATCTCCCGATTAGAGATCTCAGCCTGTCCATTCGTCTGGCAATGGTAAGGTGTGGAGATTCGGTGATTAACCCCATATTTGGCCAACAAATTACAGAATTGAGCATTAGTAAAATGAGTGCCACCATCACTGATGATGGACCTCGAAATCCCGAACCTGCTGAAGATATTTTTCTTGACAAAATCGATGACCACCTTGTGGTTATTGGTTCAGGTGGGAATTGCCTCAATCCATTTGGACACATAATCAACAGCGACAAGAATGTACTGATGTCCAAATGAAGGGAGAAAGGGTCCCATGAAATCGATGCCCCAAACATCAAAGATTTTGACAGGAAGAATTGGGTTTAGGGGCATCATATCTCTCTTAGTTATGCTCCCGAGTGCCTGACATCGAGAACATGACCTTGAGAAATCCTGGGCATCCTTGAATAAAGACAACCAATAGAAGCCAGATTGCAAAATCTTTGCAGCTGTCTTTTTCCCGGAGAAATGTCCACCACACGCAGATGCATGGCAAAACTCGAGTATACGGTTGAATTCATTCTCCAGAACACATCGGCGAATAATCCAATCAAAGCCGATGCGGTATAGTTCAGGGTCCTCCTAGAAGTAGTATTTGGCCTCAGATTTGAGTCTATCCCGTTGTTGTTTGGTCCAATCCTGGGGAATTTGACCAACGGCCAAATAATTAACAATGTCAGCAAACCATGGGGTTTGGACACTTGAAACTGCAAGGATAGTTCATCCCGAAAAGTATCAACAATCAGGACGTCCGAACAAGAAGAATCACTTAAAAGTCTCGACAAATGATCTGCCACCACATTTTGTACCTCGATTTTATCCTTGATTTCAAGATCAAATTCTTGAAGCAGAAGAATCCAATGAATAAGCCGAGGTTTGGCATCCTTTTTGGCCAAAAGATGTCTCAAGGCCGAGTGGTCGGTATAAATGATGACATGAGACCCTAAGAGATAAGCCCTGAATTTTTCCAATGTAAATACTATGGCTAGTAATTCCTTTTCAGTAACAGTGTAATTCCTCTAGGCTTCATCCAGAGTTTTACTAGCGTAGTAGATGACAGAGGGCTTCCTGTTAACTTTTTGACCCAAAACAGCCCGACTGTGTAATCAAAAGCGTCAGTCATGATCTCAAAAGGGGTTGTCCAAATCGGTGGTTGCAACACCAGAGCACAAGTAACTGCCATTTTCAAGAAATCAAATGCCTTACGACATGATTCGTCGAAAACAAATGGCATTTCTTTGGCGAGAAGACTGCTCAGAGGATGAGCAACCTTCGAGAAATCCTTGACAAATCTTCTGTAAAATCCCACATGACCAAGAAATGATTAAATTTGTTTAACAAATGTGGGAGGAGGAGGTTTAGCGATAGCATCAACCTTAGCTTTATCCACTTCAACTCCCCGTTCAGAGATTACATGACCCAAGACGATGCCTTCTTGTGTCATGAAATGACTCTTTTCCCAGCTAAGGACCAATCGTGTTTTGATGCATCGCTTAAGAATCATTTCTAGATTAGCCAAACAAGAGTCAAACAATTCTCCAAAAATAGAGAAATCATCCATAAAGACTTCCATAAACTCTCCCACCATGTTAGAGAATATGGCTAACATACACCTTTGAAAAGTCGCAGGTGCATTGCATAAACCGAAAAGCATCCTACGGAAAGCAAAGGTTCTATAGGGACAGGTGAAAGTAGTTTTTTCCTGATCCTCGGGATGGATAGGAACTTGGTTGTATCCTGAGTAGCCATCAAGAAAACAAAAGTAATTCTGCTCGGCTAGTCTTTCCAAGATTTGATCAATGAAAGGTAGAGGGAAATGGTCCCTTTTCGTGGCCGTGTTCAGCTTCCTATAATCGATACAAACCCCCCAAGAGGAAGCTGAACGAGTTGTGACAGATTCTCCTCTCTCGTTAGTCACAATGGTAATCCTGGCTTTCTTGGGAACAATCTGCACGGGACTTACCCAGGGACTATTAGATGTTGGATAAATAATTCCTGCATCGAGCCACTTAATGATTTCCATTTTGACCACTTCTCGCATATTTGGATTTAATCTCCTTTGCATCTGGCAAGAAGGGCGGGATCCATCTTCCAAGAATATTCTATGATTACAGTAAGATGGCTCGATCCCCCTAAGGTCATGAATGGTCCAACCAATTGCCTCCTTGTGTTCCTTCAGGACCTTGATCAATTTAATCTCCTGCTCCTTTGTTAATTTAGCACTGATAATCACAAGGAGCGTCTTCTTTGGTCCTAAAAATTGATATTTCAAATTCTCAGGCAATGGTTTCAGTTCAAGCTGGGGCTGGTTGATGATTGAAGGTAAGGAAGATGCTGAAGACTCATCAAGATGAAGAGGTTGAGAGTGAACAAAATCAATAACCTCTTCAGAAGATGGTAGGTCTGCCATAGAGAGTTGCGGGTCCAATTCATCATCAAAGGAGGAACTTTCAATTGAAGAAACCATCAAACAAGTTTCAATGTTCACATTATCCTCCTCAAGTCCCTCAATAAATCCACAATCCTCAAATTTATTAATCGCCTTAAAAATATCCAACTTCATTCTTTAATCCCCAAAGGCGATTTCCATGCTATCGCTTTCACAGCTAATGTTAGCCTTAGCGGTAGCCAAAAACGGATGCCCCAGAATGATGGGTGCGTTCCTCAGATTTTCCGGTACATCCATGTCAAGGACAAGGAAATCTACAGGAAAATAGAAATCATTTACCTTAACTATAACATCTTCAATAACGCCTCGTGGATTTTTGACCGAACAGTCCGCTAACTGTAGCGTTACTGAAGTCGGCCAAACTTCACCTAATCCAAACTTCTTGTAAAGAGAAGTCAAAATTAGGTTGATGGATGCACCCAGATCCAGAAGTGCTCTATCAAAAGTGTAATCTCCGATGACACAAGAAATCAATAGAGCACCTAGATCTCTCTTTTTCTGAGGGAGGTGGTGCAGGATAATAGAAATAGCCTGCTCGGAGAGTACCACCTTCCTCGGAACAGATTCTCTCGACTTACGCTTTTGTGTACATAAATCCTTTAAAAATCTCGCATAAGTTAGTATATGCTTGATAGTATCGAGGAGCGGGATATTGATCTTAACATTCTTAAAAATATTCAGAAGCTCCTCATTACTATCAATAGACTTCTTCTTCTTTGATTTGATCAAAGCTTCAGGAAAAGGAACATGAGTCAGATCTTTGGAATCAGGTTCCTGAGCCTTGATTTCTTCTCCAGAATTCTCCTCTCTCAGGTTCTTCAGGATTCAGTAAATCATAACATGTGGTTATAGATCCTGAGTTTGCTTACCACTCCTCAAGGTAACAGAATTTGCCGATGCATAAGAGTTTGGGTCTTGGGGAGGGTTAGGAAAGATTAGAGGGGCTTGATTAGCCAAGAATTGTTGATGTGCAGAAGAAGAGGAAGAAGAGGAAGGACCCTGCTCAACCACCTGAGCATGTTGAAACGTTGGGCTTGAGAGATAACCGGGTTTTATTGTTATAGCGTTGTAGTATAGCCAGTTATTACCAACATTTCAAATATATAAATTTTTTTACTCGGAAAATAAAAGAGTTCCCGAGGTCGAACTCAGGGAGCAAGTTGTATTCTAGGGGTACAAGTTTCTTTTACAAAAATAAAGAAAGAGAGAGAGAAAGAATTTGTTGTCTTTTCTTCTTTTCTCCTTGCTTCTCCTCGTCTCAGATCTTTTGTTATCTTCTTTTTTATCTGCAGTGATGATGTTCTTCTTCTTTCTTTCAGCTGTTCCTGCTCTTCCTTTTTCTTCTGCAGAGCGGGTCCTGTTCTTCTTCTTTTCCTTTCTTTCTTCTATTCCTTTCTTCAGATCTTCTTCTCGTGCTATTCTTCTTTCAGTTCCTCCCTTGTTCTTTTGTGTTCTCTTCTGCCTCGCCTTCTTCTGTTGTTCTTCAGATCTCCTTCTTTCTTCTTTTCTTTTTCCTGTCAGGACGTCGTCTCTCCTTCTTTCTTCTTTTCCCTTCAGGACGTCGTCTGATTTTCCAATCAGACGACTTAAACCGCTTGTTGCTACAGTGTCTCCCTCAGCTTCCTTCTTCTTCCGCGGTCCTTCTTCTTCACCTGTGCCTGCACACTTCAGAGTTTTACGTCAGAGGCAAAACCTACTCTACCCTCCCCCCCCCCGCGTCTCTCTCTCTCAGAAACCGCTCATGGGATAGCTCTCCCAGAGCTGCCGGGTAGTCGGGTGCGGGTCGCGCCCGGGTCCAGGCCCACCGGCGTGCGTGGTGGGCGAGGAGTGCAGGTCAGTCTAAGTCGGGTCGGGTCAGGTCCGCGGGGCGTGAGTGCGGACGAGACCGGGTAACCGGGCGGGTGAAGGGGACCTCACCCCGTGTGCTGAGGCAGTAAGGCTTATTCACAAAATCAATTTAAACGGTGAAAGAGTTGTGAGGCTTACCGATGTGGGACTAAACGGAGGCCTCTCCTCGCGTGCGCCTGCTGGAAGACCGCGGCTTTGCTTCTGCAGCTGCAGCTTCGATTTGCGTCGGTTGCTGGCTGGCTGCCTTCGCAGGAATCCCCGTAATCTGCAGCAACTGGAGACCTGGAGTCCTCAAGCCTGGAGCGCGGGAGAAGCTGCTTCAATGTGGCGTTAATGGCGGTCGAGCCTCAGAACCTGTCGGACACGAATATGGCCTCTCGGCCTGATCAAACTACTGGGGAACCTTCGCCGTGGCACGGCGAAGGTGTTGAGCTGTGCGGCAAGCCGCACGGTGGTGTCTGGCGGCAGCCCTAGGTCGGACTGCAACCGGAGAAATGGGTTTGTTTGGGGGAGCGTTACGGAGGTGTGGAGTGGCAGTGAAGGGGTGGGGGGTGCTCAGTGTGATGAGGCGGAGGTTCGGTGAGGGTCGGCGAGGCGTGTGAGGCTGTGGAGCGATGGGGGCATCTCGCCGGAGGGTGGCCGGAGACGAAGGGGGTGACGATGGTCAGGGTCGGTCGAGGGCTTAATTGAACAGATTGAAACCGGGGAAAGAAAGAGGAGAGGAAGGGAAGTAGTTCTAACTTACTTGCAGGGACGAAGGGGGAGCAGCAGGGCGGCAGTCGTATCGACTATCGCCGGAGAAGAAGATGCCCAGGGGAAGGGGCGGCGGCGAGGAGAGGGCTGGAGAGGCGCCAGCTGGGTACGGCGTGGCGCGGGAAGAGCAGGGGAGGAAGTCTCTGCTGCTGGTATTGCGGCAGAGCGAAGAGGAGGAGGGGGAGGAACCGCCGGAGCTGGTGGGCGTCTGCCGGAGTGAGAGGAGACGAAAGTTGGGGGTTTTCTCCATCAGATCCGAGCTGCCGAGGTCGGTGGAGCGACGGGGGTATTTATAGGGATCAAAACAGGGAGGAAGGCGGAGGGAGACGACGTGTCTCCCTCGCCGGAGGACGCCGGAGATGGAAACCCATACCGTCCGTGTGTTCGCACGGCCGGTATGGTGGGTTACAGCGACCAGGGGGGTGTCCCTGCGACGGCTGACGACGCAGGGCACCCCCGGTTTACTTGCCAGGCTCTCCCCCTCACCCTGCGCGGCGCCATGCTCCGCGCAAGGTCGCCGGAGCATGGTGCTGGCAGGTTTTGCAGGGGGGACCTGAACGCAAAGAACGAAGGAGAGTTAGGGCCCAAAATGCGAGGGTTCAAAAGTTGAGGGCCAAAAAGTAAATATATGAGGACCAAAGTGTAAAGTCGGTCAAGGAGGTTTCTTCTTAGGCTCAAGTTTTTATACATGATTAATTAGGACCTAAGGAATCTGATGGTGAATTTCATTTCTATATTAAACCTTGTTTGACCGGTCAATTTATGCGAAAACCCAAATTAAGTTATTAATTGGGCATGGTTCTCAATGTAGGTCAAAATGGGTTCTGAAGGCCAAATTGAAGGTTCTAAACCCTAGAGATTATTTTTCTATGAATTTTAGAGGGTTTATTCTATTTTTACTTTGCCTCGAACCTCGTGAATTGAAGTGGGTTGTTTTAGGGTTACAGATTATCATTTAGTTTCTTGGAATTGCTGTAGCCCTTGCTAGATCATTTCATCCCACTTTTATTCTTATTAAGTTGCTTTGACCTATGTTTGGGCCCTGAATTACCCTGTATGCAGATTATACTGGTAAAATTGCATTTTTACCCCTTATGACTTGTTTTCTCCTTAAACTCAGAATTCTCTGAGTTAAGCCTTTCCTTGAGTTATGTAGGAGCTTTTATCCTTTGTATTAGGTCAAACTGAGCTAGTTATGGCTCATGATGAGGTTCTCATCATACCCCCATGCCTAGCTTTTGCTAGTCCCTTAGTAAAAACTTAAGGTTTCAACCCTTGTTCTAGACCATGAAGTTTTTAATAGTTTTAGATAAGTGCCCTTTTTTATTTGAGCATAGATTAGGTTAGAATGCTAACCATAGGCCTAAAAGGTACTCTAGTATCAATCAAGATCCAAATCTGTCTAGCCTTAGCCTCAGTCTTTAGCAAAGGTTTTTAAGGTCCACAAGAACTAACCTAAGGTTTATTGGACTTTGTGGTTAAAGCACCCGTGCTTGAAATGATTTTAGCCCTGGCTCAGTTCGTAGTGCGTTTTGTAAGAGAGAGATAGAAAGTTTTTCTGTTTGGAGAGTTTTCTCTCTCTTTTTCTTTTTAGTTCTAGCCTAGGATTGGCTTTTCAACACGGTCTGTATCAGATTCCTTGCTCCCATCATCAATCCTCAAGGGTTCCTGGCGATCGATGCTTCGAGATAGCACCGCCCATGGCAACCCCCGGAACCCTGGCTATTGAGATTTCGAGATAATCCCATCCATGGTGTTCCGTGGCCGAATCCAGACCCTGGCAATTGACACTTCGGGATAATGCCATCCATGGAATCTGATCCAGCAGAGTGCTTACATGCCCCCAGTAGGATATGTAAATATCCTAAGAGACAAGCACCGAGGAGATGATATTTTGTTACGCATCTTCGAGGGGATTTCCCGCCTCTCCGCGCTGGGAACTCGTCCAAATCAACTTGTGTTGATCGGCCGCTCCTATTCTAGGTGTTCTTTTCAGAATTTTGCGACGCTTCTGCGTGATTCTGAATTTTACGCTTACTGAACCAGGCTGTGTGTGAGGTTAGGGTGCTTAGGTTACTGAGTCCCGTAAACCAAAAATTAGTTAACGAGGCCAAATACTCCCTAAGCCTTAGACCTAATACTTCAGCTTTTCATTTTCCTCAACCTCTTGAGGAGTGTCCAGATCTTAATGGGTACTAAGAGTCTATTCAAGAATGCCTAAGGTTTGCATTCTTACTAATTTCATTGTGCACTTTTCAGTTATTTTCTTGAATGAGGTCTAGAACTTAGGTTAATTCCTTAGTTCCTTACTAATGACTATCACCTTTTCTCATAATTTTGTGCTCCTTTTTCATTTTGTTTCTTTTCTCCTTCACAAAATTTCCTTCTCCTTTTATTCTTTTTCGAAAATTTTTTTTTAATTTTTATGGTGTTTTTGGCATATGTGAATTTTTTTGTTTGAAACCTTTTCTTACAAGTTTTGCACTTTCATACCCCCCCCATGCCTAAGATTTGCAATGTCCTCATTGTAACCTAGGGGGTTTTTTATTTAACTTAGTTCACTCCTTAAGACAGAAATTTGGATGAGTGAATGGGTCGGGGTGACTGTTGCGGACGATTTCTAATCTCAGATGCAAGCACCTGAGGTGGAGTCGGCTGTCTTAAAGTGTGAACTTCAAGTGCAAAAAGGTGTCAGAACAAGTTTCAGGTTTTCAAAGAGAATGACGGGCTGCCTCCCGTTAAGCGCTGAGTTTTACGCCATCGGCTGGGCGCAATAAGCTCAAGGGGAAAGGAGGATATAAGATGCTTTAGCCAAATCAGTAGAAGTTACATCAATGAACGGCTTGAGTCTCTGATCGTTCACGATGAAAGGTTCAGAATCGTGGCTGAGTGGACTGATTTTGATTGCTCCATTTCCAAAAACCTGTCGGACCAAATATGGTCCGACCCACTTGGATCTCAGTTTTCCTGGGAAGAGTTTAAGTCGGGCATCAAAGAGTAGGACCTTTTGACCAGGATGAAAGATCTTTCTCGAGATGTGTTTGTCGTGGAAGGCTTTAACCCGCTCCTTGTAGATTTACGAGTTCTCGTACGCGTCTAGGCGTAATTCATCGATCTCGCTGATTTGGAGTTTTCTGTGGGTCCCAGCCTTGGAAAGATCTAGATTACAGTTCCGTACTGCCCAATAGGCTTTATGCTCCAGTTCTACGGGAAGGTGGCATGCCTTTCCGTACACCAGTCTAAAGGGAGACATGCCCAATTGGGTCTTGTGGGCGGTCCTATAGGCCCACAATGCTTCCGGAAGTCGGGACGACCAGTCCTTCCTGTCAGGTCGAACAGTGACTTGCAGGATTTTCTTGATCTCCCGATTAGACAGCTCAGCTAGGCCATTAGTTTGGGGGTGTTAAGGAGTAGAGATTCGGTGAGGCACCCCGTATTTGGTCATCAGTGACCTAAACTGAGCATTTGTGAAATGGGTCCCCCCATCAGAGATTATTGCACGAGGAATCCCGAACCTTGAGAAAATGTGTTGATGAATGAATTTGAGAACGATTTTGTGATCACAGGTTCGGGTCGGTATGGCTTCGATCCATTTGGACACGTAGTCCACAGCCAACAGAATGTATTCGAAACCATCCGAAACAGGAAAGGGGCCCATAAAATCAATCCCCCAAACATCAAAGATTTCGCATACTAGGATCGGTTGCATAGGCATCATGTCGCGATGGCTCATGTTGCCCAAAGTCTGGCAACGACTGCATGCCTTGCAGTGATTGTGTGCGTCTTTGAACAGTGTGGGCCAGTAAAAGCCGCACTGGAGGACTTTTGATGCGGTTTTATGCCCGGCGAAATGGCCACCGCATGCCTGGTCATGGCAGAAAGAGAGGATTTTGTTGAATTCCTCTTCCGGGACACATCTCCGGATGATCTGATCGGCACCTATGCGGAAGAGGTACGGGTCTTCCCAAATGTAATACTTGGCATCGGAGCGTAATTTGTCTTTCTTGGCCTTCGGCCAATCGGACGGGATCTGATGAGATGCCAAGTAATTTACTATATTAGCAAACCATGGAAGGCTCGTACCAATAGTCAGCAGGTGCTCATCGGGAAAATGCTCAGTGATGGGTCCGGAAGGGTCAATTATTTCAGGAGGAAGACGGGACAAGTGATCAGCTACCACATTTTGCTTTCCCGCTTTGTCGCGAATCTCAAGGTCAAATTCTTGCAACAGCAAGATCCATCGGATTAATCGAGGTTTCACGTCCTTCTTTGCAAGGAGATGCCTCACAGCTGTGTGATCCGAGTATATGATGACACGGGAACCCAGAAGGTACAATCTGAACTTTTCTAGGGCAAATACTACAGCTAGCAGCTCTTTCTCAGTAACCGTATAGTTACGCTGAGCCTCATCGAGTGTTTTGCTGGCGTAGTAAATGGCCACAGGTTTCCTGTCAATTTTTTGCCCCAAAACCGCTCCTACAGTGAAGTCGGATGCATCGCACATGATCTCAAAGGGTTGAGACCAATCAGGGGGCTGTAGGATCGGGGCTTGGGTGACTCGGTCACGCAGGATTTCAAATGCTTGAGTGCATTCCTTGGAAATTTCAAAAGGAACATCCTTGGAGAGAAGAGTGGTCAGGGGGCGCGCGATTTTTGAAAAATCAGGGATAAATCGTCGATAAAAACCGACATGCCCTAAAAAAGAACGGATGTCCCTGATCGAGCTAGGCATAGGAAGGTGAGAAATCAGATTAACCTTAGCTCGATCCACTTGGATACCTTTCTCCGAAATTGAGTGTCCCAGGACAATTCCCTCAGGCACCATGAAATGGCTCTTTTCCCAGGAAAGAACCAAATTCACATCGATGCACCGCCTGAGTATCTGGACCAAGTGTTGGAGGCAATCGTCGAATGATGCTCCGAAAACTGAAAAGTCATCCATGAAGACTTCCAGATAATCACCTACCATATCTGAGAATATGGCAAGCATGCATCGCTGAAAAGTAGCGGGTGCATTGCAAAGACCGAAAGGCATCCTTCGGAAAGCGTATGTTCCGAAGGGGCAGGTGAACGTGGTCTTTTCTTGGTCCTCAGGACGGATTGCCACCTGGTTATAACCGGAGTACCCGTCAAGAAAGCAGAAGAACCTATTTCCCGCAAGTTTTTCGAGAATTTGATCAATGAAGGGTAGTGGGAAATGATCCTTCTTCGTGGAGGAATTTAGTCGGCGGTAATCTATACAGACTCTCCACGAGTTGGCTAATCGGGTAGGAATGATTTCTCCGGTCTCAGTCGTTATAGTGGTGAGTCCTGCCTTCTTGGGCACGACCTGAATTGGGCTCACCCAACGACTATCGGAGATCGGGTAGATGATCCCAGCATCTAACCACTTGATGATCTCCTTTTTCACGACCTCCTGCAGATTGGGGTTTAAGCGTCTCTGCATTTCATGAGAAGGTCGTGTGCCCTCTTCTGAATAGATATGATGAGTACAATAAGAGGGACTTATTCCAGTCAAAGCATCGAGAGTCCATCCGATGGCTCTGCGATGTTGCTGGAGGACAACAATCAGACGGGATTCCTGTTCAGGACTGAGGTTGGAATTGATAATCACAGGAAGGGTCTGATTAGGACCCAAAAAGACGTATTTCAAGTGAGCAGGAAGGGGTTTCAGTTCGAGGATGGGGTTTTCAGCAGCAGCGGGTGGTTCAGTATAGATGTGAGGTTCAAGGGTGGGAGTTACTGGGTTGTTCATATCTGGATTCGACTCCTCTGTTTGCGGGTCAAGATCCTTCTGTGGTTGATGAGGCATAATCGAGTCATTCTGGAGGTGTGATTCATCAACCAAAGTCTTGATGTCACAAATTTGTTCGATGACGCCGCAATTAATTCCTTGTTGGGCCTTAAATATATCAATTTTTAGTGTTTGATCTCCAAACTTAAGCTCTATTTGGCCCTCCTCACAGCTGATGTTGGCTCTAGCAGTAGCCAAGAAAGGTCTCCCTAGAATGATTGGTGTATCCCTAGGGTTCTCAGGTGCGTCCATATCTAAGACTATAAAGTCCACTGGAAAATAGAAATCCTGCACTCTTACGATAACATCCTCGAGAATCCCTTTTGGTGACTTTATAGATCGATCTGCTAATTGTAATGTCACCTCGGTTGGTTTTAGCTCAGATTCCTCTAGATGGTCAAGTAAGGATGTGGGTATCAGGTTTATGGATGCACCCAAGTCTAACAATGCTCTATCAAATTGGGTACCACCTATCTTACAGGAAATCAAGGGAGTCCCAGGATCTTTTGCCTTGGGTGGGAGTCTACTAAGGATTACAGAGCTGGCTTGCTCTGACAGAACAATTGGGCTCCCTCCCTTGGTTCGCGGCTTACGCTGGGGTGTACATATATTCTTTAGAAATCGTGCGTAAGCTGGTACGTGGCGGATTGCATCCATCAAGGGGATGTTTATGTGGACCTGCTCAAAGAGCTTGACTAGGTCCTCCTCAGGGGCCACGGGTTTGGTGGTCTTCTTTCCCTTGGTCAGGGCCTCAGGAAACGGGATCTTGGTTGGTTCTTCTAGGATAGGTCCAGGTTGTGGATCCAGAACAGCGGTATCTTGGATAACTATCCTAGGGTCATGGTTATCAGGCTTGGAGTGGTTTGGATAATGCGGGTCTTGAGTTATTTTACCACTACGTGTTGTTACAGAATTTAATCCGGCCTGATTTTGGTTTGGGTTTGGTAAGAGGGGTGGCTGCTGCTGAAATCCCGCATAAGAAGTTGAGGCTTCCATCTCGTCTGGAGATGGAGCAGTAGGGGCCTGATAAATCCATTGGGCGTGGCCTAAATTTGGATTCATAACGCGCTTCTGGGTTGGCACGTTATTTGGGTTAGGAAGAGGTTGGGAAGGGAGTGTGCCTGGCTGACGAGAATTTGCCAACTGGGCCAGTTGAGTTTTAACTTCTGTAAGCTCGTCCTTGTGCTGTTTTTGAATAGCCGCATTCGTTTTTTGAATGTCAGCCAGAGTCTGAAGGATTAGGGACATTTGATCCTGATTTGGCCCTGATGGATAAGTAGGGTTGGGCCGAGGCTGAGGCGGCTGGTAATGACGAGAGGGCTGTGGGCGGGACTGAAAAGGTGGTCTTTGGGTTTGGGAATTTCCTGCCCACTGAAAATTGGGATGGTTTCGCCATCCAGGATTGTAAGTGTTGGAGAATGGGTCGTTCTGGATGGCGTTGAGGTCCTCGTAGGTCTGAGGAACCTCCTGAGAATCAGGGAAAGGGGGAATGGAGTTCCCCCGGCTGGTGTAGAAAGGATCGGATGATCCTCCGATCCAAGAATCAGATGGGGATGGATATGGATCCATCCCAGGGGAAGATCGGTGGAGGATGTTTTGCACAGTCTCCTGTGTGGAAGGAGGTTGTGCAAAGGAGTTACGCGCGGAGGTGGCTCGCTGCAAGTGCTGAGTCAGCTCATCCACCTTCTTTTCAATGATTGAGACCTTGTCCAATCGACTGGCCATTAATTCCAGGTCGACTGATGCGGACAGGCCCTGCGTCTCATGTGCTCCCTTAAGATTCGTCGCTGCGCGGGTATTCGTCCTGTCGAATAATCCCATGGAGTCATTGTTGATGGAGTTCTCGCACATGTTTTCGAGAATCTCCCATACGGTGTCTTCATGTTGACCCATGATGTTTCCTCCGCAAGTTGCATTGACGAAAAGGCGGATGTCCTCACGGAGTCCCTGGTAAAAAGATTGGACTTGTTCCCATTTAGGAACGCCGTGATGGGGGCACTTTCTCATGAGATCCTGAAAACGATCCCATGCCTCATGGAGAGGTTCTCCTGATTGTTGAGTGAAGTGTGTAATCTGATGGCGCAAGGCGTTGGTCCGACCAACGGGAAAAAACTTTTTCAAAAACTCGGATTGAAGTTCTTCCCAAGTGTTGATCGGCCGGGTCTGAGTTTGATACCAATGGGCGGCCTTGTCCATAAGAGAAAAGGAGAACATCTTCATGAGAAGAATATCCCGATTTTGCACATCTGATCCAAAAGTGTGGGCCAGATGCTTTAGCTGTTTGATGTGCTGGAAGGGATCTTCAGAATTAAGCCCATGGAATTTAGGTATAGCATGAATCATGTTGGGCTTTAATTCGGAATCAGGTCCTCCAGTCGGGATTCTGACTCGAGGCTCAATGGCCACCACAGCAGGATTGTAGTGGTCCCGCATCATAGGACGCTGTGGTGGGTGCACGAAGTTTTGGAAGAGGTCATTGAGTCGCTGGAGCTGGTGTTCCAGATTATTTTCTTCCTCAACTGGCTGAGCCATGATGGGGGAAGAAGAAGAACTTGGTTCTGAATCAGAAGAGAGAATAATGTGAGGGTGTTGCTGCACAAACACGGGCGTCGAGGCTTGGCCTTGACGAGAGCGAATTTCTAAAGGAGGTCTTAAGGGTGGTCTTAGGGACCTCCTTCCGTACATGCACTGTTGGAAGAGGTAAGTTTAGAAGGTGCTGGACCCAATCAAGACACCCAAAAATGTGCTGGGTGACTATAGAGGTGCGGGGCAGATGGACCCCTTGATCAGAAAGATCGTCCACCTGAGAATTACCTGGGCAGCCAGAGAGGGAGAGTCCCGCGAAGACCCCTACACGGTAGAGCGTCCCCACGGGTTACAGGGTTTCCCCCACCCGACCTCTCTTGTCACTGCGGTTCCAGGTAGACCAGAATGGGGATCTTGACCTCTTAAGTCTACCAATTTAAAGATCAGGGTGCTTAAGGTTTCACTTGAACTTTAGTCTTTTAAGTGCAGAGGGTGACCTAATTTAAGGTTGGTTGACCCAAGGGGTCAACTTTACCTCTTGTTTTCTTTGAGAGCTTTTAGGTCTTGTCTTTTAGGGTTCAAGTGTTTAGAGAGCCAATTGTTTTAGGTTTTCTTTTGAATAGGTATTTTCAATCAATGGTTTAGGCACACTTCTTTTAGATTTTCTCCATTCTTGATTTAAGTAGTATGTCTCTAAAACCCTAATGTTGAATCTTATGTTGGCTCTACTTGGTCTAGTTAGTTCTTTGTTGGGTAATTAGGGCTCAAGCAAGAATGTGTTAGCCCTTAAATACCCTTAATAGTGTGCAGGACTAATGAGTTGAAAACATGCAACTTTTATGGTTACTAAGTATGGAAGACAGGTTAGCCCTATATTGCTTGTTCTTTTCTTTTCTTCCTCTTTAGAGTTTAGGGGTTATTAGCGAGAGGAAAAATTTACCTGTCCTCGGAGTGGTTGTCGTGCGGTTGCTTGTCTTCTTGATTTCCTGTAGTTTTTTTTTCTGCACAAAAGAGAGGAGATTATCAGAAATTAAAAAGAAACAGGAATGTTTACCTCTAGAATAGCCGTTGCTCCCCGGCAGCGGCGCCAAAAATGAAACATTGAGCTTGAGAGATAACCGGGTTTTATTGTTATAGCGTTGTAGTATAGCCAGTTATTACCAACATTTCAAATATATAAATTTTTTTACTCGGAAAATAAAAGAGTTCCCGAGGTCGAACTCAGGGAGCAAGTTGTATTCTAGGGGTACAAGTTTCTTTTACAAAAATAAAGAAAGAGAGAGAGAAAGAATTTGTTGTCTTTTCTTCTTTTCTCCTTGCTTCTCCTCATCTCAGATCTTCTGTTATCTTCTTCTTTTTTATCTGCAGTGATGATGTTCTTCTTCTTTCTTTCAGTTGTTCCTGCTCTTCCTTTTTCTTCTGCAGAGCGGGTCCTGTTCTTCTTTTCCTTTCTTTCTTCTTTTCCTTTCTTCAGATCTTATTCTCGTGCTATTCTTCTTTCAGTTCCTCCCTTGTTCTTTTGTGTTCTCTTCTGCCTCGCCTTCTTCTGTTGTTCTTCAGATCTCCTTCTTTCTTCTTTTCTTTTTCCTGTCAGGACGTCGTCTCTCCTTCTTTCTTCTTTTCCCTTCAGGACGTCGTCTGATTTTCCAATCAGACGACTTAAACCGCTTGTTGCTACAGTGTCTCCCTCAGCTTCCTTCTTCTTCCGCGGTCCTTCTTCTTCACCTGTGCCTGCACACTTCAGAGTTTTACGTCAGAGGCAAAACCTACTCTACCCTCCCCCCCTGCGTCTCTCTCTCTCAGAAACCTCTCATGGGATAGCTCTCCCAGAGCTGCCGGGTAGTCGGGTGCGGGTCGCGCCCGGGTCCAGGCCCACCGGCGTGCGTGGTGGGCGAGGAGTGCAGGTCAGTCTAAGTCGGGTCAGGTCAGGTCCGCGGGGCATGAGCGCGGACGAGACCGGGTAACCGGGCGGGTGAAGGGGACCTCACCCCGTGTGCTGAGGCAGTAAGGCTTATTCACAAAATCAATTTAAACGGTGAAAGAGTTGTGAGGCTTACCGATGTGGGACTAAACAGAGGCCTCTCCTCGCGTGCGCCTGCTGGAAGACCGCGGCTTTGCTTCTGCAGCTGCAGCTTCGATTTGCGTCGGTTGCTGGCTGGCTGCCTTCGCAGGAATCCCCGTAATCCGCAGCAGCTGGAGACCTGGAGTCCTCAAGCCTGGAGCGCGGGAGAAGCTGCTTCAATGTGGCGTTAATGGCGGTCGAGCCTCAGAACCTGTCGGACACGAATATGGCCTCTCGGCCTGATCAAACTACTGGGGAACCTTCGCCGTGGCACGACGAAGGTGTTGAGCTGTGCGGCAAGCCGCACGGTGGTGTCTGGCGGCAGCCCTAGGTCGGACTGCAACCGGAGAAATGGGTTTGTTTGGGGGAGCGTTACGAAGGTGTGGAGTGGCAGTGAAGGGGTGGGGGGTGCTCAGTGTGATGAGGCGGAGGTTCGGTGAGGGTCGGCGAGGCGTGTGAGGCTGTGGAGCGATGGGGGCATCTCGCCGGAGGGTGGCCGGAGACGAAGGGGGTGACGATGGTCAGGGTCGGTCGAGGGCTTAATTGAACAGATTGAAACCGGGGAAAGAAAGAGGAGAGGAAGGGAAGTAGTTCTAACTTACTTGCAGGGACGAAGGGGGAGCAGCAGGGCGACAGTCGTATCGACTGTCGCCGGAGAAGAAGATGCCCAGGGGAAGGGGCGGCGGCGAGGAGAGGGCTGGAGAGGCGCCAGCTGGGTACGGCGTGGCGCAGGAAGAGCAGGGGAGGAAGTCTCTGCTGCTGGTATTGCGGCAGAGCGAAGAGGAGGAGGGGGAGGAACCGCCGGAGCTGGTGGGCGTCTGCCGGAGTGAGAGGAGACGAAAGTTGGGGGTTTTCTCCGTCAGATCCGAGCTGCCGAGGTTGGTGGAGCGACGGGGGTATTTATAGGGATCAAAACAGGGAGGAAGGCGGAGGGAGACGACGTGTCTCCCTCGTCGGAGGACGCCGGAGATGGAAACCCATACCGTCCGTGCGTTCGCACGGCCGGTATGGTGGGTTACAGCGACCAGGGGGGTGTCCCTGCGACAGCTGACGACGCAGGGCACCCCCGGTTTACTTGCCAGGCTCTCCCCCTCACCCTGTGCGGCGCCATGCTCCGCGCAAGGTCGCCGGAGCATGGTGCTGGCAGGTTTTGCAGGGGGGACCTGAACGCAAAGAACGAAGGAGAGTTAGGGGCCAAAATGCGAGGGTTCAAAAGTTGAGGGCCAAAAAGTAAATATATGAGGACCAAAGTGTAAAGTCGGTCAAGGAGGTTTCTTCTTAGGCTCAAGTTTTTATACATGATTAATTAGGACCTAAGGAATCTGATG
Organism: Thalassia testudinum; assembly: GCA_037157565.1. NCBI lineage: Eukaryota > Viridiplantae > Streptophyta > Magnoliopsida > Alismatales > Hydrocharitaceae > Thalassia > Thalassia testudinum. The sequence goes on along the minus strand of JAZHRO010000012.1, from coordinate 36,427,217 downwards.
GTGAATTTCATTTCTATATTAAACCTTGTTTGACCGGTCAATTTATGCGAAAACCCAAATTAAGTTATTAATTGGGCATGGTTCTCAATGTAGGTCAAAATGGGTTCTGAAGGCCAAATTGAAGGTTCTAAACCCTAGAGATTATTTTTCTATGAATTTTAGAGGGTTTATTCTATTTTTACTTTGCCTCGAACCTCGTGAATTGAAGTGGGTTGTTTTAGGGTTACAGATTATCATTTAGTTTCTTGGAATTGCTGTAGCCCTTGCTAGATCATTTCATCCCACTTTTATTCTTATTAAGTTGCTTTGACCTATGTTTGGGCCCTGAATTACCCTGTATGCAGATTATACTGGTAAAATTGCATTTTTACCCCTTATGACTTGTTTTCTCCTTAAACTCAGAATTCTCTGAGTTAAGCCTTTCCTTGAGTTATGTAGGAGCTTTTATCCTTTGTATTAGGTCAAACTGAGCTAGTTATGGCTCATGATGAGGTTCTCATCACATGTGCGTGTGGGTTCCTCTAATTTTCGTACCCATGGGCTTGGTTGCCCGAATTCAGGATATTTCGAGGGTTGGGTACGGGTTGGGATGGTAGAGATCCAGGTTGACGAGAGTTAGCTATGAGCCCGATTTTCTAATTATCCAGCAAGGTTTTCATTTGCTGCATGAGCTCAAGCATGGATCCTTGCATCTCTACCATTTGTCGGTTCAAATCAGCCTGCCCTACGGGTTAACGAGCATTCCAAGCTAGCTGATTGACCTGATTTGGAGGCAACTGAGTATACACATGACCCTGACCCATTGGTCATTGCGGGGCATAGTTGCTGGGTCGAAATTGGGTCTATTGCCTCGGGTTTTTCCAGGAGAAGTTAGGGTGGTTTCTCCAACCCGGATTATAAGCATTAGAGTAGGGGTTGGATGTAACATTCTCCGGTATAGCACACACATCCTCATAGGGTGAGGATGGAGAAAAAGAAAGGGAAGGATCAGAAAAACTGGGATCAAAGGCCCCAGTTTGGAACCCGTGGGGTTCCAAGTAATGCTGACTCGCAGGTTGAGCCGCATCGAGTTGACTCACGAACTCCCATCCAGAAGGAGCTCGCGAAGAATGGAATCCCAAATTTGGGATTGAGTGGATCGAGAATTGTTCATAGAATTTCTAGCCATCTACTCTTCCATTCTCTTAACAACCAAGTCCACCTTATCAAGTTTGTTACAAATCAATTTCATATCAAATGAATGAATCATGGACTTCATTAACATTTGATTTGGGCTGCTGGGACTAGTTAAAAGTATCCATAGAGGCATGATTGATTGAATTCTCGCTCATTTCCTCAAACAAATAGTGTGCACTATCTACATCTTTGTTGAGGAAATTGCCTCCGCAAGAAGCATCCACGGGATTTCTGAGTTCTCAGTCAACCCGTGGTAGAAGATCTACACGAGCTGCCATTTCGACACCTCGTGGTGTGGACACCTCCGCAATAGATCTTGGAATCGCTTCCAGGCCACATGAAACTGCTCCCCCGGCCGCTGGGTAAAGGTAGTGATTGCCCGTCTCAAGGCATTGGTACGTCTGATAGGGAAGAATTTCTTCAGAAAGGCCGATTTCAACTCATTCCAAGTTGCAATTGGTCTTCCTATATTCAGCTTTATCCCTAAGAGAGTGGGGGAAGAGCCTCATGATCATTTGCTCCTCATTCACGTTTCATGCCTTGGTGGTCTGGACCAAAGTGGTCAAGTCCTCCAAGTGCTGAAACGGGTCTTCAGAGCCAAGCCCATGGTAATGTTTGATCAGGCTTAACACCTAGGGCTTGATTTCTACGTCTCCGACTGGAATCTGGATGCCAAGACGTTCCCCGTAATTTGAAGGATCATAAAAATCCTTCAAGGGCTGAGCGCCCTGCATTCTCTAGAACCATTCCTGCATTCTCTACATTTGTTCCAGCTGCTTTCGAAATTCCTCCTGTAGATCCTGAGGCAGAGGAGGCTGTTGATCAGCCATGGGATCAATTTGACCAAAATCTAATTTACGCCTCCTAGAATACTCAAGTGGTCCTTCCAATCTGGGATTCAATAACCATCTTCCCAGCATAAACTAGGAAAAGGTCAGAAGGACTGGGGATAAGAACTCTGCAGCACAACAAAACAAGCCTATCCTTAAGTGGGGTAGCCTAAGGATCTACAGACTTCCAAAACCTGCCTTAAGATTGTAAATGATTTACTCTACTTGTGTCTGCTCAATCCAACCAGTTAGAAGGAGGGACGGGGAGAAGGTTCTTCCTTCAGCTTGCGCCTCTGGTTCCTAGTGTATCCCCCATCCGCAGTCGTTTGACGCTACTCCCCTAGCTAGACATCAGATTAATTAGTACAAGTAGGTTAATAAAAAATAATCTCAGACTAGGCCCCGAAGAGTGAATCAGTCCTTAAGGCCTGGGATCGTAGTGCTTATGAAATGTGATGGGCCCTTAAAATGGGTTGTGCCCTTAATGATTGATTGAGTATTGTGTAAGTGCGTGCACAACCAGGGTTTTCAAGCAAGATTATTTGTGATGTGTAGATTTTAATGTTCAAATCTTGCTTAAGTAGCTTTTAGGGTTTAAAATTAAGTTGATTTCAATCAAGTTTAAGGCAAACCAAGTTTTCAAGCACGGGTGAAGATTGCTTTCCTTTAAAACCATAAATAAAGTGGAGTGCCTGGTATGAACCTAAATTGAAAACCCTAAGAAGAAGCTACTTGATGAGTTGATTTTAGATTGAGTGATGTGGCACAAACAACTCAAACAACTAGCCACAACTGCACCACTAGGTTAGGCACACAAAAATGGTTAACCTAAAATGATTTCTGCTCTTTTATGTGTTGATTTAGGTGTACCGGTTCCACAGATCAGAACCCGATTAAGTAGAAGCAAATCAAGTAGGTTAAGTGCCTTAAATGTGGGTGTATGTTGTGTGTCTGTTGAAAATTACCCCACAAAATTATCTTTTTGTTTTTTTTTTATAAACAAGGGTGGAATGAGTGTGAGTGAAAATCCAAACAACCAAACTAATCCTAGGATTTATGCAAACACCTAGGTTAATTGAAATTTGAATTTAACGTGACAAATGAAATCTATGGAGGGGGAAGAATGGGGAGCACTTACAGTCGTCTTCAACTACACTTTACTCCAGTCTACCGCTTGACGATCCCCTGACAGAATCGTTTTCGCGCATTTTGAAAGTTGTCGGAATCGTAGTATAGTAGCATAAAAATGTTCGTCAAAAATTAAGTTTGTAAAAATAACGAGACTTTGAGTCTCGGTCGTTTGTCTTTGGGAGGCGTTTGTTTTACTTTTGAAATCGATCCTTTTGTCGCTCTATTTTGTTTAAAAATGCACGCCAGTTTCCAATCTCCTAATTAAGATTTCACCACTTTTGTTATGAACTTGGATTACGTGCACATGCATCAAATAAATCACAAAGGTGAATGTGTGAGTTTCTGTGCGCACGATTCTAGTGAGGTGGCGAATATTTACAGAGAATGCGTCTATCATTAGATTTCTCTATATTCTTAGGAAACGACATGCTTGTTGCGAATAGATAAACAATTGAAAAACAGGCAACTTGAATCACACAAAAAGAATGACAATTATTAAACTCATGGTGATTTCAAACACATAGAGATATATATATATATATATGCATTTTCATTCATTCCTATTAGATAGTTGTTTGCAACAAGAACTTTAGAGGAAAGCTTGTACATAAATGCTCGAAATGGAAATCTAGCTACCAGAAAACAATTGCATACAAGAATCAATGGAGGGGATTTTGCATACATCATTGGGGAAGTAAGACTACGTTATTAAGCAGTAATGGAAAGCAATAAAATTATAAAGAGCATAAATTAAATTTATCATAATGGAAGGGCATTCAGGGGTGGTCCCCGATGGCCTTGGAATGGTCGAGAGGAGAATGAGGGGCGGCCAATGTAGCTTAGGCCGACCCTTGGAGAGAGGGAGGATTGATCCAGCATCTCGGCATGATGTCCTCCATGGTGGTGGTGAGCTTGTGGAGATGGGGTGGCCAACCTAGGTGAAGGTGGGCGTGCATGGAGCTAATGAGGTGAGTGGTGCCAATGGAAGCCAAGAGATGTGAACGCCAAGGAAGTGAATGGGGTCACTTGGCCGCCCAAGGGGTTTTTTTATAGACCCAAGGACTTCTCTCTAGAGAGGTGTGCAACTCTCTAGAGAGAGTCCAAGAGTGGCCAGCCACATGAGGATAGAGATGGTTTTTGAGATCCAAAAAATGTGGATCTCAATTTGAATGCCTCTTGGTTGCTAAATTTGGCAACCAAGAGGTGGTGCCACTTCAAGAGAGTTCTAGAGAACTCTAGAGAAGTGCGTGTGCATGAATGGGCGTGTGTGTATGGTCGTGCTTTAGGTGTCCAAGAGGTTTAGGTTAGGTCCTAAGGGGTTTGGGTAGGTGTAAACCTTGAATTACGGTTACAAATCCTAATTGCTAAGGGGAAAATGCAATTAAACTTAACCTAAGTTTAATTGAATGAGTGTGAACCTAATTGAGAGTGGGATAACTCAATTAAGTTGGGTTTAGGTCAATTGGACTCTCACTAAGTCCAATTGAACTTGTGTGGGTTGAGATCTAAGCTCAATTGGACTCAATGAGTCCAATTGACTTAGGTGAAGGTAATTGACTTTGATCTAAGTCAATTGGGTTTAGTGAGGACCTAATTAGATCCTTAGGTAGGTCTAGAGGTGATGTACTAGGGTTAGGACACCTTAATTTAGGTTTCTATGGGGTTGGAATTAGGTCTAGGGAGCTAGAGATCCAAGATCAAGACTTGAATCTCAAAACAGAGATTGGAGACCAGTATCAGATGTCCAATAATGTGATCAGACATCTTATACTCAAAAATTAGAAGTCCAGACTTCAGTTCTGGACATCCAATCTGAGTCAGGGGGAAATCAAGGTTCTATTTTGGGTATTCTGCAGAAATTGGACATCTGGAAAAGTGTCTGGACATCCAATAACACTACAGAAGTGGGTTTGAGGTGTGCGGGAGATGGCTAAGGGTCCTAGACGTCCTATAACTTATCTGGACGTCCAGATAAGGGTTTGAACTAGGGTTTTAGGGCTTCCTAGGGTGTTGTGACCTAATCTAAGGGTGGCTAAGGCTTGGGGAAGTCTCTAGGCTATCCTAGGACTAGGATGGACCTAAGCTCTTCACATTTTACTGCTTTATTCCTACTTAAGAGAATAACAAACCTTTAACTCCCTTACATTATTATTCCTGTATCTAAACTAAGCCTTCTGCTCCAGCTCTGCTGCAACTCCCGTTATTCCTGATCCTACTTCAGATCCAGCTCCAGATCCTACTCCAGATCAGCTTATTGCCTGCAATCGACATAATGCACTTAATTAGCACATTATAACATTATTTCATGCATAGCTAAAGAAAAGCAATAAAGATGCAGACAATGCTTATGCATGCATGAATTACCCTAACTTATGCTAAGTTCTAGCCTAATTTAGGTCAATTAAGACCTATGATTGCTACGCAATCATACCCCCATGTCTTAATCTTGCTAACCCCTAGCAAATGTAAGACTAAATTATTTACAGCAAGGGTCCCTAAGGGACTGATTATTTTATCAAGTGTATGCATAAAGATCTTTCTCCTTTTTGTTTTCATCCTATGCTCTAGAAATCCAGGCAGTCGTGAAAGTGCAGCTATGTAGCTTTTGCAACGGATTTGAGTGAAAAACTGATACACCTCTAAAGCCTGTACTTGACCTCTAGTAAAAATTCTAGCGGGATAGGCAGACTTCTTCCTAATGAGTCCATTTTAATGGACTAATATTAAGCCTAAGTATCTTTAATCGTACCGTTTAGGTGTGTTAATAATTGCAATTAAGTTGTAGAATATTTGTACGCATCATGATTTAAGTTTATAACATTCTATAACTTAATATGTAATGATTTTTTTTGTTTTTATGTGCAGGTAATAATATTCAGAAAGAACAAGGGTGGGGGGATAAATTTCCCAACATATTTCTGATAACAGCCGCAACCCCCCCACCCCCGCACATTGGGGTAATCTTCCGCCGCCCTTTCTCAACAAATATGGCCAGAAATAGTTAAGGGATTTGGGAAAATCCCTTAACTCACGTGCAAAGGAGAGAAGTTAAAAAGAGAGGCAGGGAAAGAGGAAGGCCATACAGGAAGAGAAGCGTGCACTGTGGTCCTTCCCCCTTGCGGGGAAAAACCTCACCAAGCGCCCGCACACCTGCACACCTCCTGCTCACAGCATCTCCCTCCAGCCACCGCAGGCGCACACCAGCGCGCCCTACTGCTCACTCCCTTCAGCGCCATCTGCAAGTGCACCGCATCACCAATAGCAGGAGGTCGCACGCCACCAAGCCTGCAGGCCGCCTCCTGCTCACAACGCCATCTCCAGCTGGCCTTACAGTCACCGCACCTGCCTTCACCGTACGAACAGAACCCACCGCCCTACTGCAGACGCCGCACCGCATCACCAACTGCACATAACCGCGCACCGCACAGCATCTCCCTCCAGCCGCAAGCGCTCGCCAGCGTGCCCCACCGCCCGCTGCAGACGCCGCACCGCATCACCTCCCTTCAGCGCCATCTGCAGGCGCACCGCATCATCATCCGCCCGCGTGCCTGCCACTCCAGTGTTCCCTACATCCGCGCCACCAGCACACCTGCGCCACCCTGCAGGCGCACCCGCATGCTAGCAGCTGCAGGTGTTGCGAGTAGAGCACCCGCCTCACCTGCACAGGCGCACACCAGCGTGTGCCACAGGCTCCCTGCAACAGCCGCTCCACCTTCGTGTTCAACAAGCGGCACTCCGGCCACCTCCGTCGGCCACTTCCGTCGCCACCACCGAAGAGCCCTTGTCCTCACCGTCCTCCTGAGCCTCGCGACAGCCCCGCGGTGCTCTCTCTCTCTCGCGAGGAGGAGAGAGGAAAAAAACTCTGTTTTCCCATCAATTACTATTTACATTCAATGCCATTGCCACATAATTTGATTTTATTTATTATTATTAAATTGTGGCAGAATTGCGCTTGAACACTCAGAGTTCCTTATAATTGCATGATATTGATATTCACTAGTTTGAAGATTGATTTTTGGGCTTAACTTAAGTACTAATTTTCTCTAGTACACATCACGTGAAAATTGCATAAATTCATAATAAATTTATTAAGGATTTCTGTGAGGAAAAACTGCACATATACCCTTATCTTTTTAAGTTATTGCAAATCTACTTTCCTTCACATTTTAAGTCAGATTTGAATAGGGATTTTGCACTATCCGAAATAATATTAAATAATTAAGTATTTATTGCATAATTACCTCCCTATGGACACGACCCGCTCTTCTGCGAGTGGTTATTTTCATTATTTTTTATTAGTCGATTTTTCCACCACTCGAAAAGTCGTTTATCAAAACTGGCGCCGTTGCCGGGGAGGCAACAGACACAATAGATTTACTTTATTGTTTTTAAATCTTTTGAGTTGCGAAATTATCTAATCATTTTGATTATTATGCGAGGAATTCGCCGAGGCGACAAGGCGCAACAGAGCGGTGACAACAACCACGAGTTAAGCCACACGAGGAAAAGACGAAGGAGACCAAGATCCTGTTTTGCAGAGGATTCTCTGTCGTCACAATTTAATTCTGTCTTTTCACCCTTGTAGTAATTGGGGCTGAATTTTTGGGGGTTTATCCCCGCATTCTTTAGCTACTAGGGCTTACAACATTTTTTGGTGCATGCATGATTATATTTTCTGCTTGCTTGCTTTTAAAAACCAATAAAGAAAATATCGAGCTGCCTATTTAGAAGTTGCATGCCCTTAGGTACGTGCATTTAGGGGTGATTGAGCAGCACATTAGATCTTATTATTACATTGCAAGCATATTAGTACGATGATTGCTGGAGATAGGTATATCTTTCTAACTTTTGCATCCAGCTCCTATTCACACATTCGCATTCAAATTTAAATTTAAGACCACCAAGTTGTTTGAATTTACTAATTCAGTGGTCACATAACTAAAAGAGGAACTAATAATCAGATTCAACCCTAAAAGCAATTCACATTTGATTTGATTCTAAGGGACTTGTCTGCGATTTCAAAAGAAATTACAAAGATTTGCGGTGTGTTGCACACTTTTGACACTAAGCACGCACATTAGGCACCGCACTAAGGCTCGATCCCTTAAGGCTATAGGCACCGATCTCTTTATCGATGCAGACCCTCCTATTGTACTTTGTGGTGGTGGTGATACTATCTTTTGATCAAGTGTTTTGATACTCCACGGAGGGGGACACCCCTTAAAGGAATAAAAGGGTAGTTAAGGGGCACCACATACGCATCGCCTCAAAGGAAGGGTTCGTCCTACTTGCATCCCTTTGTTTGTCCTTGGAGTAACTTCTCACTTGATCACCTGGGAGTATCATCCAAGCAAAGTATAGGTCCTAGGGCACTCGAAGGTTGAATTAAGGCACGTAATTACAGTGAAAAACTTGTTTGGCCATTTATATTAACTAATTCAACATCCACAATAAAGAAGGTTAAGATTTCAAGTCCACACCCCTCTTATACCACTTACGTGGGAACGGAGGGGTAAGTCTTGATCTTTTGACTTATCTTTGGAGTGGAGGTTTGACTTAATAAAAAAAATTCTGAATTGTGTTTTGTATGCTTGGTAGATGCTCTCTTGAGGGTAGTCTAGTGTTTGATCCTGAGCCTAAGAGAATTCTTAGGAGAGCTCACCTAGGAGAAGAAAGAGAAGAAATGGCTGAGCAAGGTGCAAATCAGCAAAGGACCCTAAGGGACTATTTTATTCCTACCAACCAACCTACACAAGCACTAAGACGACCGACAGGGGATAATCTGTATGAGATCAAGAGCAATACCATATCTTTATTGCCCTCTTTTTATAGTACTACTAGGGAGGACCCCTACCGGCATTTGGAGGAATTCACCGAGGTCTGTTCCACGGTGAAGCTCCAGGGCTTTACTAATGAAGCCCTGATGAGGACTCTATTTCCTTTCTCCCTAAAGGATAAGGCTAAGCACTGGTATCATACCCTCGATGCAAGGGTAAATGATTGGGCTACCCTTAAGGGAGAATTTTTAAAAAAGTATTTTCCTATGAGCAAAACCAATCATTACAGAAGAGAGATTATGGGTTTTACTCAACAGGAAGGGGAGCAATTTCATGAGACTTGGGAGCGCTTAATGACCTTCTTAGGTTATGCCCACACCATCAAGTGCCAAGATGGCAGCTGGTCGAAAGGTTCTATAACGGATTATCTGAAAGACAGGCAAACCATTGATGCAGCCTGTGCAGGAACCTTCATGACCAGAACTGAGGATGAAGCCTAGGCATTATTTGAAACTTTTAGCGACAACTCCATTCATCTGTCCTCTGCCTATCAAGAAAGAAAACCATCAATCTTGTAGAGGAAGATAGAGGCCCATGAAGCTGGGGCTTTTCAGGATCTGGCTTATCAGATTCAACTATTGAATAAAAACTTTGATAGGCTTTTAGCAAACCCCAGCATGAACCCGCAAGCAGCCTCTATTTTTTAGGCTTCAAGAGAATGCTCCATTTGCCAAAGCACAACGCACGCCACTGCGGAGTGCCATCAGGCAACCCAATTCCCTGAGTTGATTTAGGCCGACTTGAATAAGGCCCAAGGTTTTCGCCCCCCTCGCAATAACCCTTACTCCAACACTTATAATCCAAGGTGGCGAAACCATCCAAACTTCTCTTGGAAGCAAGCTGATGCTTCTAACTCAGGGAATACAAGACCCTTACCTCCCCAGCCCACATACCAATCTTCTTATGAAAACCCTCCTCCGAATAAGCCCTCTGAGATGGATGAACTGAAGGCCATGATGAAAGCAATGCAAGAGCATCAGAATATGGTTATCCAATCTCAGAATAAGATGATTACTGATATGCAATCCCAAATTGGTCATCTTACTGAGGCAGTTAGGCAACGTGATCCGAGGAAGCAGCCTACCTCTTCTGAGGAGAACCCTAAGGGAAAGGGGGTTGTATTCAGCGAGCACGCCCAAGCAGTGACCATGTTGAGGAGTGGAAAAAAGATTGACAAGCTTGATAACACTCCTACGGTTACATCTCAGAATTCCCCTTCCACACCTGACCCGACTTCCATCTCACCCAAGGAAGAGCCACACCACTCTCCCTCACAAAAAAATCACCCACAATGAGGATGTCATCCTTCCACCACCCCTTTCCCGCCATGACGACCCCTCTACCCAGAAGCCAAGGGTGCCCTATCCAGAGCACCTATCTACTCCTAGGGAATCTTCTGTTGTCTCGTCTGGATCCAAGGATAGGACGGAAGAGATTATGGATACTTTTAGGCAAGTCCAGATTAACTTGCCTCTATTGGAAGCGATTAAACAGATTCCGTCCTATGCCAAGTTTCTGAAGGACCTGTGCACCCAGAAGCGCTGATCTAGGAAACAGGTCCAAACTAAGGTCATCCTGCCTGACCATGTTAGCTCGGTTCTTCAGCATGGAACACCCCCCAAAATGAAAGACCTAGGGGCCCTGTATATTTCAGTGGTTATAGGTAACCAACACATTGACGAGGCTCTGCTCGATCTAGGTGCGGGGGTAAACATTCTACCGAGCTCTGTCTACGACCTTTTGGGAGGAGGAAAGCTGAAGCCTAGTCCAGTAATCCTTCAGGTTGCAGACAGATCACTTAAGACACCGCGGGGATTGTTGGAAGATGTCCTTGTGAGAGTGGAGGATTTCTTCTTCCCCGTTGACTTTCTGGTACTTGATACTGACCCATCTAATAAGCCCACAAAGCCATCCATTATTCTGGGATGCCCCTTTTTGGCCACAGCCAATGCCTCTATAAATTGTAGATCCGGGGCACTTAAAATGGTCTTTGGGAATAAGAAGATCCGGTTGAATGTTTTTGATACTTACAAGCAACCCGGATTTGAAAATTGTTCTCAGATTGAGGTCGTTGATGAAATAATTGAAGAGACTACTCCAACACTCTTATGTAGAGATCCCCTTCAGAAGGTCATATCTCAGGACCATGCCTCGATTATTAAAGAAATTGAAAGGAAAATGCCCGAACTAGAAGAGCTGCTAGGGGTACACACTGAGTCTCTGTCCCCACCCTGGACTGTGAAGGTAGATCCGCTGCCTGAGGCGGGGACATCTCAACTAAAACCCTCAATCCAAAAGGCTCCTGAATTAGAGTTGAAAACCCTCCCAAGCACATTGAAATATACTTTCCTTGGTCCTAATAACATGCTCCCCGTTATTATCTCGTCTGCATTATCTGAAATGTAGGAGGGAGCTCTACTTGAGTGTTTACAAAGGCACAAGGAAGCAATTGCGTGGACAATTGCTGATATTAAGGGTGTTGATCCCTCTCTTTGCATGCATCATATATACATGGACGAGTCCGTGAAGCCCTTCCGAGATATGCAGAGAAGGCTCAATCCTAATATGCGGGAGGTTGTTAAAAAGGAGATTCTGAAATGGCTGGATGTAGGGATTACTTATCCCATTTCAGATAGTAAATGGGTCAATCCTATTCATGTAGTTCCGAAAAAGGCAGGAATCACTGTGGAAGAGAATGACCAAGGAGAACTGGTGACCACTAGACCCTCAACTAGTTGGAGGGTCTACATTGATTACCACCGTTTAAACACGGCTACCAAGAAAGACCATTTCCCCTTACCGTTTATCGATCAAATTTTGGAACGATTGGCGGGGAACAAGCACTTTTGTTTTCTTGATGGGTACTCTGGGTACAATCAGATAGCCGTTTTTCCTTATGATCAGGAGCGTACCACCTTAACGAGTCCTTATGGCACTTTTGCGTTCCGCCGAATGCCATTCGGGTTATGTAACGCTCCTGCCACTTTCCAACGTTGTATGATGGCTATCTTTTTTGATATGATCGATGAGTTCGTTGAAATTTTCATGGATGACTTCTCCATTTATGGCTCGTCGTTTGACCTATACCTTTCGCACCTTGATAAAGTCTTAACCCGTTGCGAAGAGGCAAAACTGGTGCTTAGCTGGGAGAAAAGCCACTTTATGGTCCAGTAGGGCATTGTGTTAGGGCATATAGTTTCCGAGAGAGGATTAGAGGTGGACACCGCAAAAATCGATTCCATCTCTAAGCTTCCATTGCTCGCCAATGTTCGTCAGGTTAGATCTTTCCTTGGCCATGCTGGATTTTATAGGCTCTTCATTAGAGATTCAGTAAAATCTCTAAGCCACTCTGCGACCTGTTAGCGAAGGATGTCTCCTTCGATTTTGATGATAGATGTGGCGAGGCTTTCCAAGCTTTGAAGAAAGCCCTCATTACCGCGCCGATTCTCCAAGCACCAGATTGGACCCTCCTGTTTGAGCTTATGTGCGATGCTTCTGATTTTGCAGTGGGAGAGGTCTTAGGTCAAAGGGTTGATGGCAAACCTCATGTGCTGCATTATGCCAGCAAGACCCTTACGAATCCTCAGCAAAACTACACGATCACTGAAAAGGAATTACTTGTTGTAGTATTTGCTTTGGAAAAGTTTCGGTCTTATCTTTTGGGATCCAAGGTTGTGGTGTTCACTGATCATTCAGCCCTTAAGCATCTTCTGGCTAAAAAGAACACCAAACCTCTCCTAATTCGTTGGATTCTGCTACTCCAAGAATTTGACCTGGAAATTAAAGACAAGAAAGGAGTTGAGAATGTGGTAGCAGACCATTTATCTAAGATCCCTATTGAAGCATCAAACCCTGCTGGCGGTATTCAAGAGACTTTCCCTGATGAGTCTCTAATGGCCGTGGAAGCTAAAACTCCTTGGTTCGCTAACATAGTGAACTATCTAGTCACGGGCATCACCCCCAGTACTTGGGACAAGCAGAAGCGAGACAGGTTTATAGCCAATGCTAAATTTTATCACTGGGAGAAACCCGAGCTTTTTAGAATAGGCCCTGACCAGCTGTTTCGCCGTTGCGTCCCTGATGAGGAATAAAGAAGTGTTATGAGTTTCTGCCATGACCTCCACTGTAGGGGACATTTTAGTGGGAAGAAGACTGCTCATAAGGTTCTTCAGTCTGGTTTTTGGTGGCCCACATTATTCCGAGATGCACATACGTATATGGGCGCATGTCTACGTTGCCAGCAGATGGGAACCATTGGAAAAAGGGATGAGATGCCCCAACAACCTATCCTCCCTATTGAAATCTTTGATATTTGGGGCATGGACTTCATGGGTCCCTTTCCTGTGTCCTTTGGATATGAATACATCCTTGTGGCTGTTGACTATGTATCAAAATGGATAGAAGCCATCCCCACGCGAACCAATGACCAATCCGTGGTCTTAGGGTTTGTTAAGGCTAATATCATTTCTCGGTATGGGTGCCCAAGGACGATCATAAGTGATGTAGGACCTCACTTTAAGAATGTACACTTCACAAGACTACTCCAAAATTTGGGAGTCAACCACATGATAGCCACACCTTATCATCCCCAAACGAGTGGACAAGTTGAAGTGTCTAATAGGGAAATTAAGCGAATTTTAGAAAAAACTGTCAAGCCTGATCGGAAGGATTGGTCTAAAAAACTAAATGACGCTCTTTGGGCCTATAGAACTGCATATAAGACTCCTTTGGACATGTCTCCTTTTCGTCTTGTCTACAGAAAAGCATGCCACCTTCCCATTGAAATCCAACATAAAGCTTATTGGGCCATTAAAAACGTTAACTTAAATCTAGATAAAGCGGGAAAAGCACATATGTTAGAATTAAGTGAGCTTGAGGAGCTTTGTAATGAAGCTTATGAAACTTCTCAACCTTACAAGCAACGTACAAAAGTCTTCCATGACAAGCACATCATTAGAAAGACTTTTGAGCCCAACCAGTGGGTTTGGCTTTTCAATTCTAGACTTAAATTATTTCCTGGAAAGCTCAAGTCCCGTTGGGATGGGTCATACGTTGTTATCAATACCTTCCCTCATGGAGCTGTAGAGATCAGGAACCCTATTTCAGGTGCGAACTTTAAAGTAAATGGCCAGCGACTTAAACCGTATATTACTCTTTCAGATGGCCAGGTTTTGGATGCACTACGGCTTAAGGAGCCTTAACTCCTCCCACTCTCCTCCTCAGGTGATATTCTTCTATAACTATATTTTTCCAATGAGGACATTGTCAGTCTTAGGCATGGGGGGATATAACCTGAGAATGTTTTTAGTGTTTATAGCATTTATAAATATTTGCATACATATTTATATATATTAAAAAAAATTCTTTTCTTGAGCTGATTAGGTTAGTCCCTAGCAAAATACCTTTGTTATTGGAGGTTTTTCTTCCAAAATTATTTCTTAAGTTTAGAATCCAGTACATTTATTTCACGTGCACGTAGACTTGGTAATGGATCCTTGGGGAAAACCAATAAGCATTTGTAGTCTACTGAACTCTTGGACAGTTCATAGAGAGTCAGGCATACTATCTTCTAATAAATCCACCTCATATTTGTGAGAAGAAGTAGAGAGATTACTGGTGCGCTAAGTCTAGTGCAAGGACTCTTAAGTTCTGGATAATTAGATGATGATACTTCAGAGTTAGGTGTAGTTTTCACTCTCTGTTCCTGTGTGCGTATTTTGAGTGAATTCCTGAGAGTCACCAAATAAGGCAGATACACAGAGATTGAGTCTTAATAAAGCTATAACTATGGTGGATGGTTACGACCGTCCTTCATAGAGTCCTCAGCTGAAGGAGGGTAATAGTGTGAAAGGTTAGAAATACGCCTGTCCTATCCCTTCCTTCCTGGTGCCGAGAATAGGCACTTCCACCAAATAAGCCACACAACTTCCTCTTAACCATCATCATCCTTAATAATGCCTCGTAAATAAAAGTCCATATTGTGTTGTGATTGATTGAAAAAGAAACAAAAACAAGAAAAAAATAAATATAAAAATAAAAAAAAGGAAAAGAGAATAGAAGCAGAAAAAGAAGAAATAGAAAGAAGAAAAAGAAGAAATAGTTATATTACAAAAAAAAAAGTCCAAGTTTATGATGTAACACTGTTTTTGAGGCAGTAGAATACCTATCGCGTTCCACCAAATATGACCCATACCAACCTTCTAGTATTTTTGATCGCCTGAATACTGGTTGAGAACTCTAACTTAGTTATAGAGTTATTAGGACTTTAATTGAAGTGTGGATGCCATGTGAGGCCACCAAATAGTGAGTACAATTTCTAAGTCTGGCGAGATTCGTGATCTCAGAAAGAAAGAAAAGAAAGAGTGCCCAGGAACATCAAGAGAGCACAATTGCGTAGCCTCTCTCAAAGTTGACTTGTCTAATAGTCTAAAGAGCTAGAGTCTGCAGTACTAGACTATATGTAGCACCAATTGAGTGTGTGCCACCAAATACAAATCCATTCAACTTGATATCTCCTACCTAAGCCAAACGCCGAGGTCAAATTACAGATTATCGTTTGCTTTATCCCCGAGGGAAGTAGTTGCCTATCTCGACAGAAATTTTTGCCAAGGGTGATGTACGAACTCCCAATGCGAATTGGCTCTTTCACTTGGATCTGTTACCTAGGCTATCAACACTTCACATTTGTCTGGATTCCTAAAGTTTTGAAGTAAGAAAAGAAGAAATCTTCTAATTACTTCTATTATCTTTCATTTTTGCTAGGGACTAGCAGATCTTAGGCATGGGGGTATTTGATGAGTCTATTTTAATGGACTAATATTAAGCCTAAGTATCTTTAATTGTACCGTTTAGGTGTGTTAATAATTGCAATTAAGTTGTAGAATATTTGTACGCATCATGATTTAAGTTTATAACATTCTATAACTTAATATGTAATTATTTTTGTTGTTTTTATGTGCACGTAATAATATTCAAAAAGAACAAGGGTGGGGGGATAAATTTCCCAACATATTTCTGATAACAGCCGCAACCCCCCCACCCCCGCACATTGGGGTAATCTTCCACCGCCCTTTCTCAACAAATATGGCCAGAAATAGTTAAGGGATTTGGGAAAATCCCTTAACTCACGCGCAAAGGAGAGAAGTTAAAAAAGGAGGCAGGGAAAGAGGAAGGCCATCCAGGAAGAGAAGAAGCGTGCACTATGGTCCTTCTTCCCCCTTGCGGGGAAAAACCTCACCAAGCGCTCGCACACCTGCACGCCTCCTGCTCATAGCATCTCCCTCCAGCCACCGCAGGCGCACACCAGCGCACCCTACCGCTCACTCCCTTCAGCGCCATCTGCAGGCGCACCGCATCACCAACAGCAGGCGCCCGCACGCCACCAAGCCTGCAGGCCGCCTCCTACTCATAGCGCCATCTCCAGCTGGCCTTGCAGTCACCGCACCTGCCTTCACCGCCCGCACAGAACCCACCGCCCTGCTGCAGACGCCGCACTGCATCACCAACTGCACACAACCGCGCACCGCACAGCATCTCCCTCCAGCCGCAGGCGCTCGCCAACGCACCCCACCGCCCTGCTACAGACGCCGCACCGCATCAACTCCCTTCAGTGCCATCTGCAGGCGCACCGCATCATCATTAGCCCACGCACCTGCCACTCCAGCGTTCCCTGCATCCGCACCACCAGCACACCTGCGCCACCCTGCAGGCACGCCCGCACACTACCAACCGCAGGCGTTGCGCACAGAGCACTCGCCTTGATTACACGGGCGCGCACCAGCACGCGCCACAGGCTCCCTGCAGCAGCTGCTCCACCTTCGTGTTCAACAGGCGACACTCCGGCCACTTCCGGCCACCTTCGTCGCCGCCGCTACCACCACCGGAGAGCCCTCGTCCTCGCCGTCCTCCTGAGCCTCGCGACAACCCCGCGGTGCTCTCTCTCTCTCTCACGAGGAGGAAGAAAAAAGCTTTGTTTTCCCATCAATTACTATTTACATTCAGTGCCATTGCCACATAATTTGATTTTATTTATTATTATTATTATATTATGGCAGAATTACGCTTGAACACTCAGAGTTCCTTATAATTTCATGATATTGATATTCACTAGTTTGAAGATTGATTTTTGGGCTTAAGTACTAATTTTCTCTAGCACATATCACGTGAAAATTGCATAAATTCATAATAAATTTATTGAGGATTTCTGTGAGGGAAAACTACACATATACCCTTATCTTTTTAAGTTATTGCAAATCTACTTTCCTTCACATTTTAAGTCAGATTTGAATAGGGATTTCTCACTATCTGAAATAATATTAAATAATTAAGTATTTATTGCATAATTGCCTCCCTATGGACACGACCCGCTCTTCTGCGATTGGTTATTTTCATTATTTTTTATTAGTCGATTTTTCCACCACTTAAATACTATAACGCAAAGCGAAAAGTCGTCTATCACTTCCCTCGGGGTATTCAAAATATTTTATGAATTTCACCCCAGCTTTAGGCTTAGGTAGAGAATCTCTGAGGGAAAAGATTATATATTTGGTGGCTCACTCTCACTTGGTGCTACATAGAGACTAATACTGCAAAATCTAGATTCCTAGATTATTAAGTAACTCAACTCAAAGAAAGACGAGAAAAAACTATGCTCTCTTTTGATTCCTTTGTATTCATTTTCTCTTACTCTTTTTCTTTTTCTTTTCTTTTCTTAGATCTCATAATTTTATCAGATTCACATATATGATCTGCATTTGGTGGTCTCACTTGGCATTAACACTTTAATTGAGTTTCCATAACCCTAACACTAAGTCGGAATTCCTCAGCTAGTATTCAGGTGGCCAGAAACATAAAAAAGATAGGTTAAGGTCATATTTGGTGGATCTCAAATTTATTTGGTGGTATTGCCTCAATGCAACTGAACTAAATATTTACTCTTTTTTTCTTTGCTTTTTTCTTCTTTTTTAATTTTTCTTTCTTTTCATCATTTTTTTCTCTTTTCTTTTTTTTTTTTCTTTTTCAACATAACACAACTAGCACACATTCATGAACTTTACTGAGGAAGCATTATTAGGGATTGGTGGTACTCAAGAGATATTGGGTGGCTTATTTGGTGGAAGTGCCTACTCACGGCACCAGGAGAGATGGATAGGACAATGTATTTCTCACCTTGACATCAATACCCTTCTTCAGCCGAGGATTCCATAAAGAATAGTTGTAACCATCCACCTTAGCCCTAGTTTTATGAAAACTCGCTCTCCGCGGATTTGCCTTATTTGGTGGCTCTCAATATCTCACACAAAATGTATACGTAGGAACCGAGACTATGCCTAATCTCTGAGAAGACAGACACAAAATCTCCTTATCTAGGACTCCAGATTCCTTGTACTAATCTTAGAGCACTAGTACACTCTACTCTCATCTCACACTATTTGGGGGGCTTTTGGAAGAAAATCTGCCTGACTCCCAAAACACTGTCCAGGGGTTTAGGAGAAGTACTGCTTCTTCTCGACAGACTGAAGACGTTTATCACTATTATAACCAGGGCATCAAACGTCGTTTAAGACGTCTGGGAAGTGGTCCAGACGTCTGATCAGACGTCTATAAGCCTTCCCAGATGTCTGGAATTTAATTTTTTCGACGTACGGGTTCGCGTCTGCACGCATGCATGCACAGATTGCACCGTCGCCCTCCTTCTCTTTCCTCCCTCCCTGCAGACACAACCCTTTTTCTCTCTCTCTCCCCACGGCTGCCTTCAAATACACCCCTCTCTCTCCCTCACCCTCACTCCACCGCCTTCTTCTCCCTATCAGCGAGAGAGTGAGCGGGCGAGGGCGGCAGCAGCGACTGCTGCTAGTGTGTGGGGAGGAGGGGCCGCTGCGAGGGGAAGAGAGAGCTTGACCGCGAGGGTGCGAGCTCGCCGGAGCAGCCAGAGCCAACCGGAGGGTGCCCAACAAGCGTGTGGTGCTGGGGAGGAGCTGCTGCAGCTCGGGCAGCAGGCGAGCGCAGCGCGGCACGGCCGTGCGCTACGGGGGGAGGGCGAGGAGGTCCTGATTCTGGGAAAATTTCCCAAAATCAGACGTCTGGACATACGTCCAGATGACGCAGGAGAAGTCTGGAGGAAGGTCCAGACGACTGAAAGGTACGATATTTTGCCTTCTTTCGCGTGTACGGCCATGCAGCCGTTCCGCCGAAGGTTTCTGCATCACTTCATGTTGAGGATGGCTGCGTATATGTGCAAGACTCGTTCGGGAGGGCGTAAGGGCATGCCATCCCACACAGATCGGACGTCTGGGCACAACACCAAACGACGGAGAGGGTCTCCAGACATCCGAAGTGACAGTCGGACGTCTGGAAACTAAGTCCAGACGGTTCAGTAGGCATCTGGACGTCTGAAGGATCGCGCAGGTTCAAGGTATGACCTGAGCTATCATTTAAGACGTTTGGAAGATGTTCCAGACATCTGATTTTGGGCAGACTTGTCATTTTTTACTCGTTTAGGGTCCATTCGGAGTCCATTTTCAGCGTTTCAAGTTTCGTTCTTCTCAGATTTAGTTCCTCTACCTGTTTACAGTAATTGTATACTATTCTGAGTAGCTCCTTGTAATTGATCCTTGTGTTAGGACCCCATTTCGTTGCGGCTCTAGGAGTTGTGGAGGCGCGCGGGCTTGCCGATCACGCCCCCAATACTCCCAATTTTGCAAGTAGAGTGGCCCTTTCAATTATTTATCAAAAATTATGCACTTGTGAAATAATTAATAGAGTTTAGGGTATTGCATGAACCCTAGGATTGAAAAACTAGATTGAATGATAGATCCTAGGGTATTACATGAATCCTAGGACTGGAAAACTAGATTGAATGATAGATCCTAGGGTATGGCATGAATCCTAGGACTGGAAAACTAGTTGAATATATCAACACTGCAGTCTTGGAAAGGTAGAAAGGTAACGATAACTGCTTGTAAATTGGTTAACAGCTGCCTGTTTATAAATGAATAATTACGGTTGGGAACATGGGCTATATAAATATAAAGCTGGAATGATGAAACCTAAATTGGCTGAGTTGAAAGAGCACGAACCCTACAGGGAATTAGGAGTAGAACTCCTGGAAAGTGAATGGAATAGAATTGGCGAAGTGAGCTGGCCCTTGAGTATGGAGTACCAAGGAGAGCGACTATCCCCCTATTTAGTGCAAAGTGGAGATAGCTGTCTCAGGGACCCGGGGTTAGGTCTGGCCACTTTGTACCGACTTTTGGCCCTCGTGTACACAGTACCGAGGAGAGCTACTAGTGTAGGGAGAGCAGTAGCTACCCCACGAGCCCCGGGGTTCTGCTAGCCCTCCTACACCGACTTGTTAGGCCCACTGGTCAAACCAGGGTAGTCAGGGGAGGGTGCGCGGACTGTGGAGGGGCAATACCCCTGTTTGGTTACTGTGGAGGGGCTGGACCCCTATTACTGAGAGGGCTCAGCCCTATACTGGTTCCGTGCTGTGCTTTGGGCGCACCCATTAACGGAAACGACTGACCGCGTGCCAGTGCATGGTAGCTACCCATGCATTTATCGCACATGCCGTAGTCACCGTTACGTCTGTCAGCGACCTTGGGGTGGTTGACTGAGGGTAGGACCACCATGGGGGACTCTCCCGGCCAGGAGAGCACCACGTGTTACTTCTATTTTTTGGAAAAGACTGCAATCAAGATCGTTCCCACGAGGAACATTCAAGATTAAGAGAAGAATCTGAGGGATAATTCAATAACGAGTAAACGGAAATTATAAAGAAAGAAATTAAAAATATAATGCTACTGTCCACCTTACTATTTCTTAGCTTTTAATTGCCACTCTACTCAGCTTTTCGCTGATGTGTCACCTTTGTCACCTTTTCAGGACCAGGTGTTGAGCAGCTAGAGCCGACGGCTGCAGAGGGTGCTGGGCCTAGTAGAGCCCAATAGTTTTTACTTGTGTAGTATCCACTGTACTTTTCCTTCTGTTATAGTGAGTAGTTTCTGTTACCTCTGTACTCTTTTGTTGCAAGCATCATTGATGTAAACACATTTACACTATTTAAAATGTCTATTTATGCATGTTCTTAAGCATAGGATTGCATTTCATGATATAAATATTGCATTACATGCATCATCTTGCATTTAGAGTAGTTTGAATAAAATGGAGGTTAATTGTCTCCTTTTATGTGCTTGGACAGGGCAAATATTTTATCGGGGCCTCGGATTAAAGATCCAACCGTATGGATATGATCAGGGCGACGATTGGAGTTCAACGACTCCAAGATCGCCCTAATCAGGCATCCGTAGCATCAGATAGAGATCGGGGAACCCTAGAAGATCAAGGGCCAGGATGGTGTAAATCCACACTTCAGATGGAAAATCCGACCACACGGATGAATTCGGATCGACGATCGCAGCCGAACGACACAAAAATCGAGTCAATCCGACATCCGTGGCACCATCTACAACTTCCAGAAGATGGACGGCCAAGATAGCGCCACGTGGTGCCATCCCAGCCGCCCAATCGGCCGCAGGAGTCCTGTGAAGACCGCGCACCGTCTCCTCTCCGCCGTTGGATCTCGATCCAACGGCTGCGGTCGCTCGCGCTTAAAAACGTCCGCGCGACCATTTCGGCCGCGTAGCGCAGCGGCGACGCAGCTGCGGGCGAAGCGGAGGTCGCGGGTTCGAGCCGCGGTGAGGGGGTGGAAGGCGCGGGCGAGCGGGCGCGCACGAGCGTCACAAAAAGTGATAGCGAAATACGCGTGATTTGTAAAAGCAGTTTTTTAACGTCGTTGTAACACGCGAATCCGCTTTCGCTTTTAAAATTTATATCCTAGATAGGGGAGTATCTAGGGTCGTCCAAGGAGGCAAAAATTGCAATAATGATTCTCTTGCTTGGAATACAATCTCAACTTTCTTTTTAATATTTTTCAATATGTAATTTTTTTGTATTTTGAAAAGACGAGGGCAAACGGCAGATTGTAGCGAAAAGAACTAACACCTACAAATGATTAAAATTCTAAAAGATAGAAATATCTTCTTCCTAAGCTCACTCTAGGCAAGTGTAGGCCTAGGGTAATTAGGAAGAAGAGGTGAAATAAGTGCTAGAACCAAAACAAACAACTGCAATAAAAAGCTTAAAAGAAGGCAATTTTTGATTGAGTAGAATGAGTGTTCTTTTCAAGGACAAGTAGAGGAAAGCTTCTACTAGAGTTGAACAATTTAAAAGCAAGAAAAGAAACACAAATCCTCTTGTAACAATGGTGAAGAAGGTTGTCTTCTTGCTCCAAGCCTAGCTGCTCCTTGGCTTGAAAAGAGGGCCTCCTTCTTCTCCTTCCTTGAGAGCTCCTCCAAGGTGGAAGCTACCACCTTTAATGCTCTCTCCAAAGGGGTGGGCGTGCACCACCCTTAAAAACTCCTCCAAGGTGGCGTGACCACCTTCAAGATCTCCTCCAAGATCTTCCTTGCCTGGCTTCTCCTTTGGCTGGCGTGACCCAAGAGAGAAGGGAAGAGGGGAAGGCACCAAGGGGACAGAATATCCCCTTAATCTTCTTCTTCTTCTTCTCTCTTGGACGTGGGATTCTTAAGCATAGGATTGCATTTCATGATATAAATATTGCATTACATGCATCATCTTGCATTTAGAGTAGTTTGAATAAAATGGAGGTTAATTGTCTCCTTTTATGTGCTTGGACAGGGCAAATATTTTATCGGGGCCTCGGATCAAAGATCCAACCGTATGGATATGATCAGGGCGACGATTGGAGTTCAACGACTCCAAGATCGCCCTAATCAGGCATCCGTAGCATCAGATAGAGACCGGGGAACCCTAGAAGATCAAGGGCCAGGATGGTGTAAATCCACACTTCAGATGGAAAATCCGACCACACGGATGAATTCGGATCGACGATCGCAGCCGAACGACACAAAAATCGAGTCAATCCGACATCCGTGGCACCATCTACAACTTCCAGAAGATGGACGGCCAAGATAGCGCCACGTGGCGCCATCCCAGCCGCCCAATCGGCCGCAGGAGTCCTGTGAAGACCGCGCACCGTCTCCTCTCCGCCGTTGGATCTCGATCCAACGGCTGCGGTCGCTCGCGTTTAAAAACGTCCGCGCGACCATTTCGGCCGCGTAGCGCAGCGGCGACGCAGCTGCGGGCGAAGCGGAGGTCGCGGGTTCGAGCCGCGGTGAGGGGGTGGAAGGCGCGGGCGAGCGGGCGCGCACGAGCGTCAGATGAAGATCCAACGGCCGCGCGCGCCCGATAGCGCCGACGCGCAATTGGACGCTCTGTTGAGCGCGTGATCGCACGCGGGCGGGCGCGCTACGCAGCGGGCGCGGACGCGATCTAAGCCGTCCGATCTCGCGATCGGACGGCTGAGACGACACGGACGTGCGTATGCGTTACGTGCGCAGGCCAGCCGAACGGGCGCGCGTGGGCGCGGCGGCGACGGCGACGGCGGGGCTTTAGCGACGGTTTTATCCGTCACTAAAGACCCCTTATTTATTATTTTGAAGATGTAATGTCCATTTTGCCCCCACTCCTTGCAACTATAAAAGGAGACCCCCTCCATACGAAATTTTCATCCCTTCCTTCTCCTCTCTACCTCTCCAAAGCTCAAGAGAAGCTTGTCCCACACCCGGGATGCTTCTCGCGAGATAAAGTCCAAATTTTCGTCCCCCTTCGAAAGTGGATCCCGCGACGACGACGGCGTGCTGCTTCGTTCCCGTTCTTCTGCTTCATCCTCCTTCGTCCCGCTTCGTTCTCCTTCGTCCAGGCGTCGTCCCGTCCGGCTCGTCCTCCAAGCGACCGTCGAGGAGGATTCTCTCTCCCTATTCTTTTTACTGCTTTCTAGTATAGATTTACTGCTTTCTAGAGTAGTCTATTCGTCCTCCGAGCGATCGTCGAGGAGGACATTTCTCCCTCCATTCTTTTAATGCTTTCTAGAGTAATTGTTTTATGTTTTCTAGTTGTAAGGAACGAACTCTTTTATGATAAATTCCTTGTCTATTCTACATCTCATTTTGATTTCCATGTATAGTATTCTTTCTCTCTCTCTTACTCCCTCTCTCTCTTTTATTTGTTGTAGATACTTAGATAGTTTAAATTGAATTTCTTCGTGACAAAATAAAAAAACGAAACGTGAAGTTTTTAAATCAAACGTTCGCCTCCCTGTGTTCGACCCGGAATTCTTATTTCGGTATAAATTTTATTTGTTGAACACAAATCCTTCGCTTTCGAACTACAACGACGGGTTTTCCAAAACCAAACACGTTAGCGTAGATTCTCGTTCAACATTTTGGCGCCGTTGCCGGGGAGGCAACGATCTTTGATTTCTCTTCACATTTTGTAACTTACAAATCATTTACCTCACTTTTCTCCTTTCTTATTGTAATTGCAGGTACTCTTTTGAGGCAAGCAAAAGCGGTAGATTGGAGTAAAGTGCTGTGAAAGGTTTTGTAAGTTATCACCCATTCTTTCCCCCTCCATAGATTTCATTCGCCACATTGAATCCAAATTCCAATTAACCTAGGTGTTTGCATAAATCCTAGGAATAGTTTGGTTGTTTGGATTCTCACTCACATTCATTCCACCTTCATTTATATAAAAAAAAAGTAAAAAGATAATTTTGTGGGGTAATTTTCAACAAATACACAATGTACACCCACATTTAAAGGCACTTAACCAAATTGATTTGTTTCTACTCAACTGGGTTCTGATCTGTGGGACCAGTACACATAAAGCAACACATAAAAGAGTAGAAATCATTCTAAGTTAACCATCTTTGTGTGCCTAACTTAGTGGTGCATTTGAGGCCAATTGTTTGAGTTGATTGGGCCGCACCACTTCAAATAAAATCAACTCATCAAGTAGCTGCCAATTAGGTTCAACTCTTAGGGATCTACCAGGCACTCCACATTCTTTTTAAACTTTAAAGGAAAATATCTTCACCTGTGCTTGCAAAACCTGGTGTGCCAATGAAACTTGATTGAAAACACCTAAAGTTGAATCCTAAAAGCTACTAAGCAAGATTTGAACCTTAAAATTCATCACATCAAAAATAATCTTGCTTGAAAACCACTGGTTGTGCATGCACACACAAAGCAATCAATCATTAAGGGCACAACCCATTTAAAGGGCCCATCACATTCCAAAGCACATTCAAACCTAGCCCTAAATAAAACAGAGTAGACGTTGGCCTTAAGGATTGGACTCGCTCTTCAGAACTCAGAACGAGATTATTTTCGATTAGTCTGTTTCTACTGTTCAATCTGATGTCTAGATAGGGGAGTAGAGTCAAACGATCGCGGCTGGAGGGTACACTAGGAACCGGAGGCGCAAGCCGAAGGAAGAACCTTCTCCCCAGTCCCTCCTTCTAACTGGTTGGATTGAACAGACAGAAGTAGATCAAATCGTTCCTTTATCTCAAGACGGGTTTTGAGAGTCTGTAGGTCTGTAGGCTAACCCATTTAAGGACAGGTTTGATTGTTTGTATTGCAGGGCACCTTTCTTCCTCCCGTGTCTCATGAATCCTTCCACATATTTCATGCATTCCCGCTCTTTCCCTCCTGTTGTAAATTATCCTCAACATGACGATTATCCCAACTCGTATTGTAATCGACCATCAGTTAGTTGGGATAATTCGGATTGGGGATACAATTCCGGACCCCCGTGTTTAGGGTCTAACCCTGAACACTTTGATTCTCAATTCTATCCTTCTCAGAGTTGCATCGATTATAGATCGTCCTCCTTTCATGAACAACCTAATGCGATCTACAATCAAGAAGGATACACTGATCCTTACCCATCCTCTGATTTCACTGCCTTTAGGTCATCTCCATCTTTTGAACAATCTGAAATGACCTATTATCAGGATGGGTATAACGAATCTCAATTCGTTAATTCCTCTACATTGATGTCAAACCCGCCCAACCCTGAACCAACTCATTTGGTTCAGGTTAATCAGGTTCAAGATAAGGTTCTGGCTAACTTGAGGAATATCATTCAATCTTTAGAAGTTCAGCCAATACCTTGCATTGAGAGATTGGAGCCCCTGATTGAAATGATTGATGATTTAAACAAGTCTTTGTTGGATTGGCTCCAGGATGTTAAGGATAAGAACCCGGGTAAGTTTCTACTTGGGAAATTAGCGAAATTGAGGATGAGATTCGTGGTTGCTTTGATTCAATCTTGGAATAATTCCCAGGATGAACTCTCTTCAGGAAAGCCAATGACAGAACCCGCTCAGGCACCTGTTGGGGGGGACACGTGTTACGAAGTTGACCAGATTGAATTAAAACAACCAATTAAGGATGATTTGATTTCTTCACCTGAAATCCCTGAGCCGGGTTACGAGGAAACGTATGTCTCCTTGGAACGCAAAGTGACAAATGATTTTGGGACATACATTGATACGGATCCTGATGGTGAAGATTCAAGTTGCGAAGTCTCACACGAGTTTTCAGATCACGATTTTTGTGAGATGATTGGGCCTGAGGAATCTGATAGATCATTTGATAGCCCAATAACTGAGGAAACTGATCTTATTAGGGCACACGATACAGATCCAGAATCCCATTTTCTGGAGGAATCAATTCAACGCCCTGATTATCAGTTACACCCTGTTGAGCTTATTGATGATTTTAATTCTGAGATAATTAGACCCAAGTCAATTTTGATTCTGCCACATCATTTACACTTGGAGATTCCAGACGGGGTGATGAATATACAAGATGTCCTGGAATTTGATACACTTAATGAGAAGGATAGGAGCGGGGAAGTCCTAATTTGGGAAGTTAATTTTGGAGGAAATGGAAGATTGAGTCGAAGGGTTCCTTTTAAGCTGAAACCATCAAATCAGAACCCTTACGACATTTGTTTCGAGGATGTCAAACTCAAGCACACATTTAACGATTATCCTTTTGAGCTTCAATTCTCTGTAACCCGACATTTTGGCCTAGGGTTGCATCCTCACAAATCGCAGGCCCGACCCCACTTGCATTCTGATTTTAGGTTTTGGGTAATTTTTATCCAGAACCTAAGATATTCTCGATTATGGGGTGTGGGTCTGCACCACAATCTGGTCCACATCTGTGGACCTCTGCTGACAGGTCAGAGGATTCTTCTGTTTATTCTAATTCTGACCTGCACATGTGAATTCTTCATTTCTTTTCTTTGTATAGTGTGCCTAGCTGAAGGCACTAAACTCAGCACATATACAGTTCTTTTTTTTTTTATTTTCATCTCGGAGCGGACCCGATATCCACGCAATTCAGGTGCTTTCTACGCTTTTCCACTCTGTTTTATGTCTTTTTAATACAATGAGGACATTGCATTAGATAGGCATGGGGGGATGGATATTTATCTTTGAATTCATTCGTCAGCTCCGTAGATTTGTTTTATTTTATATATAAAAAAAAAAAATCAAAATTAGGAAAGAGAATTTGGGTTTAAGAAAATTTTCGATCTTAAGAAATACTATATTATGTTCTGAACACAAAGACCCTTCAGGTCTTTGGACTTAATCAGCCTATGTATCCACTAAAATGTGGATTTGTTTTTTCGAATTCTCGCCAACCTGAATTTTATTATAATTGGAATAAATAAGTTTGGGTGATAAGTACACGACTTGTCAACCCGCCCTCTGATTTAAGGGAATTTTGAGTTTTAAGCATCTACACACTTTCTTTGCACTGACTCGTTGTTTGACGATTTTAACGGAAATTGGGTAGCTAATGAACCTTCTAGGGTGATATGGCTGGCAAGTTATCGTGGGTAACAGCCCATAGGTAGGTTGTCCAGAGCCCAGTCGCTGGACCTTTCTCTTTTTGCTGCCTTTAGGTAAATCTTAGACCAGGGAAGCCACCTACTTAAAAAAAAAAAAAATCAAAAAGGAGAAAAGAACAAAAAGAAATAAGCCACACTTCGCCGCACGAGTATGGCTGGCAAGTTGTCGGTGGTAACAGCTCATCGACCGGTTGTCCAGAACCCAGCTCAGAAAATGCACTAAAAATTCCCAAAACACTTAGGAAGAAGCAGAGAAGTAGAATAAACCGGGGAGATATACACTGGATTCACCCTTGTGTTGACCCCGTTAAAAAAATATATAAAAGTAGGGAGAAAGCTACCGGTTGTAAAGATACACCTTTAGGCAGAATTCTTTTTGAGGTCACCTAGAGGCGTAGAAATCCGAAGTCCGTTTTAATTGCCGGTCAACGAGTCTATCACAATCACAATAAGATGCTTAAAACTTAGGGTTCTCATCAAATCTTGGGTGAGTTGAATGGCCGTAGAAAGCCACTCTTAAACCCTAAAATTTGAAAATTCAAAAAAAAAAAAAAAAAAAAAATTAGAAAAGAGTAAAAAGAGAAAAAGAAATGTTTCTTTGAATAAGGCGAGGCTTGAGGCGGTCTGCATTTTGGCTGATACCCGGGCACTGTTGTGTCTTTGAAAGTTCAGTTCTTAAGTAGACAATTTCTTAATGATTGAAAATAACTCAGGTCCAAATAATCTAACCTAATTCTTTTATAAATAGCATATAGTTTTTGCTAGGGACTAGCAAAAGATAGGCATGGGGGTATGATGTAAACACATTTACACTATTTAAAATGTCTATTTATGCATGTTCTTAAGCATAGGATTGCATTTCATGATATAAATATTGCATTACATGCATCATCTTGCATTTAGAGTAGTTTGAATAAAATGGAGGTTAATTGTCTCCTTTTATGTGTTTGGACAGGGCAAATATTTTATCGGGGCCTCGGATCAAAGATCCAACCGTATGGATATGATCAGGGCGACGATTGGAGTTCAACGACTCCAAGATCGCCCTAATCAGGCATCCGTAGCATTAGATAGAGACCGGGGAACCCTAGAAGATCAAGGGCCAGGATGGTGTAAATCCACACTTCAGATGGAAAATCCGACCACACGGATGAATTCGAATCGACGATCGCAGCCGAACGACACAAAAATCGAGTCAATCCGACATCCGTGGCACCATCTACAACTTCCAGAAGATGGACGGCCAAGATAGCGCCACGTGGCGCCATCCCAGCCGCCCAATCGGCCGCAGGAGTCCTGTGAAGACCGCGCACCGTCTCCTCTCCGCCGTTGGATCTCGATCCAACGGCTGCGGTCGCTCGCATTTAAAAACGTCCGCGCGACCATTTCGGCCGCGTAGCGCAGCGGCGACGCAGCTGCGGGCGAAGCGGAGGTCGCGGGTTCGAGCCGCGGTGAGGGGGTGGAAGGCGCGGGCGAGCGGGCGCGCACGAGCGTCAGATGAAGATCCAACGGCCGCGCGCGCCCGATAGCGCCGACGCGCAATTGGACGCTCTGTTGAGCGCGTGATCGCACGCGGGCGGGCGCGCTACGCAGCGGGCGCGGACGCGATCTAAGCCGTCCGATCTCACGATCGGACGGCTGAGACGACACGGACGTGCGTATGCGTTACGTACGCAGGCCAGCCGAGCGGGCGCGCGTGGGCGCGGCGGCGACGGCGACGGCGGGGCTTTAGCGACGGTTTTATCCGTCACTAAAGACCCCTTATTTATTATTTTGAAGATGTAATGTCCATTTTGCCCCCACTCCTTGCAACTATAAAAGGAGACCCCCTCCATACGAAATTTTCATCCCTTCCTTCTCCTCTCTACCTCTCCAAAGCTCAAGAGAAGCTTGTCCCACACCCGGGATGCTTCTCGCGAGATAAAGTCCAAATTTTCGTCCCCCTTCGAAAGTGGATCCCGCGACGACGACGGCGTGCTGCTTCGTTCCCGTTCTTCTGCTTCGTCCTCCTTCGTCCCGCTTCGTTCTCCTTCGTCCAGGCGTCGTCCCGTCCAGCTCGTCCTCCAAGCGACCGTTGAGGAGGATTCTCTCTCCCTATTCTTTTTACTGCTTTCTAGTATAGATTTACTGCTTTCTAGAGTAGTCTATTCGTCCTCCGAGCGATCGTCGAGGAGGACATTTCTCCCTCCATTCTTTTAATGCTTTCTAGAGTAATTGTTTTATGTTTTCTAGTTGTAGGGAACGAACTCTTTTATGATAAATTCCTTGTCTATTCTACATCTCATTTTGATTTCCATGTATAGTATTCTTTCTCTCTCTCTTACTCCCTCTCTCTCTTTTATTTGTTGTAGATACTTAGATAGTTTAAATTGAATTTCTTCGTGACAAAATAAAAA
Source organism: Thalassia testudinum (assembly GCA_037157565.1). Lineage (NCBI taxonomy): Eukaryota > Viridiplantae > Streptophyta > Magnoliopsida > Alismatales > Hydrocharitaceae > Thalassia > Thalassia testudinum. The sequence continues at coordinate 36,397,055 of JAZHRO010000012.1, read as the reverse complement.
AACGAAACGTGAAGTTTTTAAATCAAACGTTCGCCTCCCTGTGTTCGACCCGGAATTCTTATTTCGGTATAAATTTTATTTGTTGAACACGAATCCTTCGCTTTCGAACTACAACGACGGGTTTTCCAAAACCAAACACGTTAGCGTAGATTCTCGTTCAACAATCATGTTTATGTACATTTTTATTTCTTTACTGTTGTAGTGGTGTATACTATAGTAGTTCTTTCCTTTACTGCTGTATTTTATTACTACTAGTTATATGCATGGTGAATGTGATTTATTTTACTGCTCTTTTGGTTACTTTCTCGTTGGACGACTGGGTTTTAGGATCAGTCGAGTCGGTCCGATTCTCGTGTCTCGTAGGGATTTGGGAATTGGGTCGTAACAAGATGGTATCAGAGCGTGGTCGTCCCGACAAGTGAACCAACTGACTGAAAAATAACCAATTCACGTGTCTGTAACTAGAGTAGCCACCACAACGTTTCTTTTGACATAAGCTCTTAGACTTCGTTAGATATCATTTTATATTGACGTGTTTCCGTTCTATTTTCGCGTCTCCTTGCAGGAGTTGCCTGGACGCGGGGGAGGGGATGGGTCGCCACCGCCCCCACCTTCCTCCGACACTTCTGTACACGAGGCTTCCTTACCTGGAGGTGCACCAGCATCTCCACTGCAGCGCCACTTCAAGCTTTTCGGACAGTTCCGGAAGCTGAAGCCCCCCTCCTTCAAGGGGGATGAGGACCCGACCGAGGTAGAGGACTGGCTCGAGCAGATCGAGAAGGTTTTTGACACCCTTCGCCCCCCGGTGGAGTGCCGCGTGGCCTTTGCCACGTACCAGCTGGAGAGCGCGGCACACAGGTGGTGGAGGGCGATCAGGGGATAGGAGAGGGACGAGTCGACTTGGGACCGGTTCGTCACCCTCTTCTGCGAGCAATACTTTCCCCAGACGTGGCAAGACTAGAGGAGGCGGGAGTTCCACACTCTCCGCCAGGGGACGATGACCGTGAGCGCGTACCGCATGCATTTTTTGGAGTTGTCCCGCTTCGCAGCGACAGCAGTGGCCACTGAGGAGGAGCGCCTTTGGAGGTTCACTGAGGGGCTCCGACCTGCGATTCGGGGGTATGTCAAACCCCTAAAGCTACCTACATTGTCGAGGGTGGTGAAGGCAGCTATGACATACGAGGAGACCAACCCATCAGCGCGAGATACTGACAGTGGGCGGAAGAGGCCCTATCAACCAGACTTCTCATAGGGTCGGCGAGAGAGGAGACACGTGGCGCCCGCAGGAGAGCCGTCACGTTTTGCAGGGCCATCAGTGGCCTTGGGGGCCCTCGACAGGGACCAGCCGCTAGCACCGGACCCCCGCCTAGCCGACAGCAGGGACCCACTGAGGGCAGGAGTCGGGTTCCCCTCTGCTACCAGTGTGGCCAGCCGAGCCACATCAGGAGGGATTGCCCGTCTAGGGCAGGAGGTCAGCAGATGCTTCCCCCGCCGAGCACTGGAGGGCGAGCAGGAGGCCGCGGGTTCCAGGCACGAGGAGGAGGACAACAGTCACGGGGAGGGTACCGGCCAGCAGCTACCCGTCCGACACAGAGTGTGGCTGCTTCGTCCTCACCTAGAGCTGAGAGGCGTATCAACGCCCTGACACACAAGGATGCCAGAGCTTCGGGATCAGTGGTGGCAGGTATGGTTTCAATTTCCGACAGACTCATTTACACGCTTTTCGATTCCGACGCTACGCACTCGTTTGTCGCCACCAGTTCGCGGTTAGTTTGGGGCAGGATTGTGTGCTGTTAGAGGATCCGTTTGTAATCAGAGGTCCGAGTGGTCAGCTGTTTGTAGCTGAGGAGGTATACACCGATTGCGAGGTCAGTATTGGGGGACATAGCCTTCCCGCTGACCTGATTATGATACAGATGGAGGACTTTAGCGTAATTCTGGGGATGGACTGGCTGTCTGCTTACCACGCCTTGGTGGACTATTTTGAGAGAAAGATCATCTTCTCCATACCGGAGTTGCCTTCTTTCGAGTTCCATGGTCAGCCAGTGGACGGAGGCTTCAGGTGCATTTCTGCACTTCGGCCGGCGAGACTTTTGAGCCAGGGGTGTGAGGGCTTCCTAGCTTGTGTGGTGGCAGAGCCCAGCCCTGTGGCAGACTTCCAGAGTATCCCAGTGGTCAGGGAGTACCCCGACATGTTCCCAGATGAATTGCCAGGACTACCGCCCGAGCGTGAGATCGAGTTTGAGATCTCATTAGTACTAGGGACCAGCCCCATCTCCACAGCACCGTATAGGATGGCACCACTTGAGCTGCGAGAGCTCAAGTCTCAGTTGTAGGATCTTTTGGAGAAGGACTTTGTGAGGCCCAGCACGTCTCCCTAAGGAGCCCCAGTGCTATTTGTAAAGAAGAAGGATGGTACCCTACACCTTTGCGTGGACTACCGACAGCTGAATAGGGTCACCATCAAGAACAGATATTCGCTGTCGAGGATCGATGACTTGTTTGACCAGCTGCAAGGTGCCACGGTATTCTCCAAGATCGACTTGAGGTCTGGATACCACCAGTTGAGGATCAAGGAGGCAGGCGTCTCTAAGACAACTTTCCGCACCCGGTACGGACACTACGAGTTTCTGGTCATGCCGTTTGGGCTGACCAATGCCCCCGCTGCCTTCATGGACTTGATGAACCGGGTGTTTAGACCGTACTTGGACCAGTTTGTGGTGGTATTCATTGATGATGTGCTCATCTATTCTCGATATCAGACGCAGCACGGACAGCAGGATGGTTCTGGACACACTGAGACGACGTAGGTTGTACGCCAAATACAGCAAGTGCGAGTTCTGGTTAAGGGAGGTGACCTTCTTAGGTCATGTGATCTCTGGGGATGGCTTGGCTGTGGACCCAGCCAAGGTCGAGGCAGTGCTCAGGTGGGAGAGACCACGTGCAGTTACTGAGATTCGCAGTTTCTTAGGACTGGCAGGCTACTACAGGCGGTTTATCAGGGGCTTTTCACAGATTGCACGTCCTATGACACAGTTGACCCAGAAGGACGTGCCCTTCACTTGGACAGACGCCAGTGAGGCGTGTTTTCAGGAGCTGATGGAGAGGCTGACTTCGGCTCCCGTGCTCACCATCCCAGACAGTAGTGACGGGTTCGTTGTGTACACGGACGCCTCTTTGCAGGGATTAGGGGGTGTGCTCATGCAGAGGGGTCATGTTGTCGCTTACGCTTCCCGGTAACTAAAGCCCCATGAGCATAGCTACCCTACCCACGACCTAGAGCTGGCAGCTGTCATATTCGCGCTGAAGACCTGGAGGCACTACTTGTATGGTGAGACCTTCGAGATTTTCACAGATCACAAGAGCCTCAGATACTTGTTTGATCAGAAGGAGCTCAACATGAGACAGAGACGTTGGTTGGAGCTCCTGAAGGACTATGACTGCAGCATTTCCTATCACCCAGGAAAGGCCAATGTGGTGGCTGACGCCTTGAGCCGGAAGGCGCCCACACACTTAGCCAGTTTACAGGTGCAGAGTTGGAGCCTCTTGGAGGAGATGGGCAGTTGGCGACCCCTAGAGTTACGGGGGCACTGTGGGGCAGTGACTGTGACTTGACAGATGAGCCAAAGCTGATAGATCGCATCATCACAGGATAGTGGTCGACCCGTACTTGCAGTCCTTGCATGACAGAGTACTATCAGGAGACCCTGGAGACTTCTCTTTTACTGACCAGGTGCTGTGCATGAGGGGACATTTGTGCGTTCCCATTGACGAGGAGTTGTTGAGAGAGCTCCTGACTGAAGCACATGGTTCCAGATTCACCATACATCCCGGAAACATGAAGATGTACCATGACTTGGGACGCGAGTTTTGGTGGAGGGGGATAAAGCGGGATGTGGGTGAATTCGTGCAGCAGTGTTTAGTGTGCCAGCAGGTGAAAGCTGAGAATCAGAGGCCTGCAGGGCCACTACAGCCACTTCCAGTGCCAGAGTGGAAGTGGGAGAGCATCACCATGGACTTGGTGGTGGGCTTACCTGTTACCCAGCGAGGACACGATGCAGTCTGGGTAATCATTGACAGATTGACGAAGACAGCGCATTTCTTGCTGATCCGAGTCACCTTGGGACCAGCACAATTGGCAGAGAGGTATATCCGCGACATGGTACGTCTACACGGAGTCCCGTGGGAGATCGTATCCAATTGGGATACCCACTTTACGTCCCAGTTTTGGGCTGAGTTTCAGCAGGCCCTGGGGACGCAGTTGAGGTTTAGTACAGCTTACCACCCCCAGACGGACGGACAGTCTGAGCGCACGATACAGGTACTTGAGGACCTTTTGCGTGCTTGTGTACTAGACTGGAGGGGCTCTTGGGAGGAGCACTTGCCCCTGGCGGAGTTTGCATACAATAACAGTTATCACTCGAGCATCGGCATGGCACCCTACGAGGCTCTATACGGACGGAGGTGTATGGCACCCTTGAGTTGGGTTGAGGTGGGGACCAAGTGGGAGGTTGGCCCCAGGCTGATCCGGCAGAGTCAGGAGGTAGTCAAGCAGATTCACAGGCAACTCCGCACTGTCAGGAGCAGGCAGAAGAGCTATGTAGATCAAAAATGCAGAGAGGTGCAGTTTGAGGTTGGGGACCACATCTTCCTTCGCGTTTCGCCCATGAAGGGCCTGCAGTGGTTGGGGGTGAGAGGGAAGCTCGCGCCGAGGTTTGTGGGGCCCTTTGAGGTCCTGGAGAGGGTTGGACCTGTTGCTTACAGGCTTGCCCTTCCTCCCCAGCTTTCTGGTGTGCACGACGTGTTCCACGTGTCCAACCTCAGGAAGTACGTCGCCGATCTCAGTCACATCCTGAGTCACGAGAGCGTCGACCTGCCCCGAGCGGCCAGTGCAGATTCTCGACAAAGCCGTCCGCAGTCTGAGATAGAAGCAAGTACCCCTGGTGAAGGTTTTGTGGAGGAGCCAGCGATACGAGGAGGCTACCTGGGAGCCTGAGGCGACGATGCGGGAGCGATACCCGGAGCTTTTCGCGAGTATGTCTTTTCGGACCAGCTTCGGTCCTCTTTGAGTTTGTTATGCATATATCGTTCTTTCCCGCACCCTAGTTAGCGCAAGTTTCGGGGATGAAACTTCCTTTGAGTTTGTTATATTGTTATAACCAAGGCATCAAACATCGTTTAAGATGTCTGGGAAGTGGTCCAAACGTCTGGTCAGACATCTGTAAGCCTTCCCAGACGTTTGGAATTTAATTTTTTCGGCATACAGGTTCGCATCTGCGCGCATGCGCGCGCAGACTACACCACCGCCCTCCTTCTCTTTCCTCCCTCCCTGCAGACGTAACCCTTTTTCTCTCTCTCCCTGCGGCTGCCTTCAAATACACCCCTCTCTCTCCCTCACCCTCACTCCACCGCCTTCTTCTCCCTGTCAGCGAGAGAGTGAGCGGGCGAGGGCGGCAGCAGCAGCTGCTGCGAGTGTGTGGGGAGGAGGGGCCACTACGAGGGGAAGAGAAAGCTTCACCTCGAGGGTGCGAGCTCGCCGGAGCAGCCAGAGCCGACCGGCAGGTGCGCAGCAAGCGTGTGGTGCTGGGGAGGAGCTGCTGCAGCTCAGGCAGCAAGCGAGCGCGGCACGGCCGTGCGCTGCGGGCGAAGGGCGAGGAGGTCCTGATTCTGGGAAAATTTCCCAGAATCAGACGTCTGGACATACGTCCAGACAACGCAGGAGACGTCTGGAGGAAGGTCCAGACGTCTGAAAGGTACGATATTTTACCTTTCTTCTTCTTTTGCGTGTACGGCCATGCAGCCGTTCCGCCGAAGGTTTCTGCATCGCTTCGTGTTGAGGATGGCTGCGTATATGTGCAAGACTCGTTCGGGAAGGCACAAAGGCATGCCATCCCACACAGATCGGACGTCTGGGCACAGCACCAAACGACGAAGAGGGTCTCCAGACATCCGGAGTGACAGTCGGACATCTGGAAACTAAGTCCAGACGGTTCAGCGGGCTTCTGGACGTCTGAAGGACCGCGCAGGTTCAAGGTATGACCTGAGCTATCATTTAAGCCATTTGGAAGATGGTCCAGACGTCTGATTTTGGGCAGACTTGTCATTTTTGACCCGTTTAGGGTCCGTTCGGAGTCCATTTTCGGCATTTCAAGTTTCGTTCTTCTCAGATTTAGTTCCTCTACCTCTTTACAGTAATTGTATACTATTCTGAGTAGCTCCTTGTAATTGATCCTTGTGTTAGGACCCCATTCCGTTGCGGCTCTAGGGGTTGCAGAGGCGTGCGAGCTTGCCGATCACGCCCCCAGTACTCCCGATTTTGCGGGTAGAGTGACCCTTTCAATTATTTATCGAAAATTATGCACTTATGAAATAATTAATAGAGTTTAGGGTATTGCATGAACCCTAGGATTGAAAAACTAGATTGAATGATAGATCCTAGGGTATTGCATGAATCCTAGGACTGGAAAACTAGATTGAATGATAGATCCTAGGGTATGGCATGAATCCTAGGACTGGAAAACTAGTTGAATATATCAACACTGCAGTCTTGGAAAGGTAGAAAGGTAACGATAACTGCCTGTAAATTGGTTAACAGCTACCTGTTTATGAATGAATAATTACGGTTGGGAACATGGGCTATATAAATATAAAGCTGGAATGATGAAACCTAAATTGGCTGAGTTGAAAGAGCACGAACCCTACAGGGAATTAGGAGTAGAACTCCTGGAAAGTGAATGGAATAGAATTGGGGAAGTGAACTGGCCCTTGAGTATGGAGTACCAAGGAGAGCGACTATCCCCCTGTTTAGTGCAGAGCAGAGCTAGCCGCCCCAGGGACCCGGGGTTAGGTTTGGCCACTTTGTACCGACTTTTGGACCTCATGTACACAGTACAGAGGAGAGCTACTAATGTAGGGAGAAAACTAGCTACCCCACGGACCCCGAGGTTCTGCTAGCCCACCTACACCGACTTGTTAGGCCCACTGGGCAAACCAGGGTAGTCAGGCGAGGGTGCGCGGACTGTGGAGGAGCAAGACCCCTGTTTGGTTACTGTGGAGGGGCTGGACCCCTGTTACTGAGAGGGCTCTGCCCTATACTGGTTCTGTTAACGGAAATGACTGACCGCGTGCCAGTGTGGGGTAGCTACCCATGCGTTTGTCGCGCGTGCCGTAGTCACCATTACGTCTGTCAGTGACCTTGGGGTGGTTGACTGAGGGTAGGACCACCACGGGGGACTCTCCCAGCTAGGAGAGCACCACGTGTTACTTCTACTTTTCGGAAAAGACTGCAATCAAGATCGTTCCCACGAGGAACATTCAAGATCAAGAGAAGAATCTAAGGGATAATTCAATAACGAGTAAACGGAAAATATAAAGAAAGAAATTAAAAATATAATAGCTACTGTCCACCTTACTGTTTCTTAGCTTTTAGTTGCCACTTTACTCAGCGTTTTGCTGTCGTGTCACCTTTTCAGGACCATGTGTTGAGCAGCCAGAGCCGACGGCTGCAGAGGGTACTGGGCCTAGTAGAGCCCAATAATTTTTACTTGTGTAGTACCCACTGTACTTTTCCTTCTGTTGTAATGAGTAGTTTCTGTTACCTTTGTACTCTTTTGTTGGAAGCATCATGTTTATGTACATGTTTATTTCTTTACTGTTGTGGTGGTGTATACTGTAGTAGTTCTTTCCTTTACTGCTGTATTTTGTTATTACTAGTTATATGTATGGTGAATGTGGTTTATTTTACTGCTCTTTTGGTTACTTTCTCGTTGGACGACTGGATCTTGGGATCAGTCGAGTCGGTCCGATTCTCGTGTCTCGTAGGGATTCGTGAATCGGGTCGTAACAATCAGCCTTCACCATGTATCCATTGCAAATTCTACGTGTGTGTGAAAAGTTGTACTAGATTCCAGATTACAGGAATCAACTAGAGAATAAAATCCCTAATGCATTCTCTTAATAAAATAATCTTATTCATGAATGCATTATGTATATATGCTATAAACAAGCAACCTTGTATAATTTGTACTTCATGAAATTCCCGTATCGGGTTACATTCAGCTTGACCCTAAATTTAGAACAAAAAGTGAGCGGGTGAGTCGGAAATGGCTATTGTGGACGATTTCTAGCTCCAATGCGAGCATTGGAGGTGGAGTCGATTGTTCTATTATTTAAGGTTCTAAAGTACGTTTTACATGCAGCTCCGAGGTTTTCCTAAGTGTTGGCATGAAAATTTTTTCAGTTTTGTTGTATCTACCCCCCCATGCCTACGTTCTTGCATGTCCTCATGCATGAATATAAAGGAAAATAAATACTGCAGGGAGGATGAGTGGGTAGAAGTCACCTGGAATTGCTCCTGAAAATATACATTCAGCACCAGCCAACTCGTCAGTATGCACTATGCAAAAAGAAAATATGCTAAAAGAAAAGTATGCTATGTTTATAAAAAAATGGTTATATATAAATGATGGTGGAATGTGGGATATGCTATCTATATGTGTTGAGTTTAACGCCTCTAGCTAGGCAAAAATTCAATTAGGTGTATCAGTTCTAGAATAGGGGCCGGCCAAGATTAGGAGAAAGATGGGCTCATATGCTCCTAAGATCAGTGGTCCGGAGATGCGAACCAACTGGTTGTGCACCCCTACTCCAAAAAGTCTAACTATAAGAAAGTGTGGAGTAGTGATGGAGAATAGAGAATAATCAGAGGGGGGATCATGATGTTGATTCAGCTGAATTATCATGTCCCACAATTCAGCAGGAAGTTGTTGTGGGAGTAGGTCAAAATGTATCTCAGAACCAGAATCTGAGTCATTGGGATCCTCATAATGATAATTGACATCAAAGATTATGCCTTCTCCAGGCTCTAGGTCATATGGGGGTATTCGTGAAAGTAGAAAATCTGTGGCGAGGTCACTGAAATCCTCGTCAGAAATTACTTCATCCTCATCAGTATTCATGTTTACTTCATCGAAGGCCGACTCTTCAGGCTCGGGGTCAAGCCATTGACTAGGATGGTAGGTGCATCCCCAGCTTATTTTGCTCGGAGCTTCACCCTCATATACATTGGGCTCCTCAATAATTCCTGCCTCGGGTAGCATATTTATTTCTTCGTTCAAGTTATCCATAGCTACTTTTGGTCTTCGGATGTCAGGATCAGGGATAGAAAGTGTCATCTCAGAATCTCTAACATCCGAATTAGGGATGTAGGAGAAAGAAGAAGAGTACAGATCAGAAGATGTTGACTCTAGCACAGGTTCACCTATAGTGGGAAGTGGCCTAGATTGATCAGTAGTGTCGCATGTAATGTTTGCCTCAAGATCCATATCCTCAAATGGATCTACTTCCCTTATCTCAGTTGGGTTTTCTAACCCATGAGGTATCTTCCAGGATTTAGGATAATCCGATTGTGGCTCAGTCTTGGAGATATCAATCCTTTCCTCCTCAATTTCCTGGATGGAGTTCTCAGATGAACCCATTTGGCATACTTCCTACTCTTGTCTCATATCCAAGCTAGGTTCTTCCCCTGCATGATTTTCCAGCATCTACTCCCGAGAATCTTCTGTGTGCCCTTCCGGCGTAGTCGTTTCAGATTCTTCGAGGTCTTCTAGGCTATTTTCCACTTGATATCTCAAAAGTTGTAGTTCTTGAGTTTCTCAATTTTGTCCCATTAGCCTTGTTATCTCCGCTGTTTCCCGAAGGAGCTCCATCACAGCTTGTTGATGCAGGATCCAGCTTTGTCTTTGGTTCAACTCAATGATAGCCTGGATTTCGTGTAGATAGGATGCGGCCTTTTCCTTAGCGCTCACTATAACTCTCTGTATTCTGTAATGCAGCTGCATATGCACCGGTAGCTCTTCAGGGGTTCCAGGGGGTGAATCAGGTCTACCCATATTCCATGGGTGAGAAGCAGGAGTATGAAATCCATATCCTAGGTTATAAGATGCGGTCCTTTGAGGAACCAGCTGGTATGGATCATAATATCCAAGGTTAGGATATGGGTTAATCATTTCGGTAACCCGAGGAGAAGGATTAGGCGAAGCGAAAAGTCTTCGCCACCTTGGGTTCTGATCCCAAGGTTGAGCTGATTCAGTGACCCGGGCTCTCAGAAAAGCTCGTGGGTCCAGCTCTCCTGGATCTTGATTAGGTCCAGATCCAGGGTTAGCCACAGTGACTACGTAGATAGAAGTGACTCACCTCCTTGGGAGCGGCTCCCAAGGTCCACTTAGTTGAGGTCTAAGCGACCTCCTTCCTTGCATACACCACCCAACCCCTAGGTTGGTGTAGCGAAGCAGGACAAGGCTAAGGCCCTGTCAATCAAATGGTCCATATGGATCAGGTGACCATATTTTTCGGTAGAAGTTTGAATTCCTGAAGAGAAGTTCATCATTCAACCGACTAGAAGTGATTCCCGCCTCTCAAGTTAACCCAGCCAGTCGGGTTACGAGGGGACTAAGGGGAAGGTTCTTCCTTTGGCTTACACCTCCGGTTTCGTTAACCCCCAAGCAGCGGTCGTTTGACACTGCCCCGTAGACTTAGTCACCAGGTTTGGCAAGAGAGGTTAAAAACACCTAGTAGTACGACAACGAACTCGGGTTGATTTCATGTTTTAAAATTAATTTTAACCCATTTTCTTCAGTGGGGTTTGTGGTGAGTGACCCACAAGGTAACCAAGCTCACCGGCTAAGCACTAGACTTGATTAATTCTAGGTTAGCTCAAAGTGTGGTCTCTAAGTTGTAACCCTAAAGATTCAACCTAAGCTTCATGCACTTCTAGATTTTTTTTGTTTCAGCAGACCACAAAAGCAATGTTTGTTCTCTGATAGTAATTGAAATCCAATTAACTTGAAATTTTTCGAGTAGATTCCTTTTTCAATTAGCTTTCCAGAGAATATTTTTTTGGAATTTTTACTATTTCAACCGAATTTTTAGGAAATTTTGAATATCAGGGGGTCAGATTTGGAATTTTGACCCCTGGTCGATTTTTCATTTTGAAAGAGTATCAATTGACCTTAAAAAATTTAGGAAAAATATGAAAAATAAAGCTAATTAGATCAGATTTCAAACCCCACCATTTTAAGTCAAAACAGATTCGTAAATTGCTCGAAATCGCTTTTTGCAATTTGAAAAATTTTGAATCTAGGTCAGTCTAACCCCTATGTACTTCGTAAATTTTTCAAAATTATATACTTGAAATTTTTTCAAAAGAATGGTGGCGTTTGAAAGATGGTTTGAAAATGAAGGCTTAGCCTGAATTTCATAATTTTTCGCTTACTAATTTTTTGGCAATCTAATTTTTAAATCAGACTTGAAATCTAGCCGAAAATCAAAAGATGGTAGAAAAGCTTTTAAAGAGGTTTGAACTTGAAATCTAAACTTTCCACCAAAAAGAAAATATTTATTTTTTCAAAACTTTTGCACTTTTTTTTTCAAAAAGAAATTTCAAAGGATTTAATGAAAATATCTTTTTTTTCTTTTTCAAACTAACCTAGATTCGAAAGGAAACCTAATCTAGATTTTTTTTCAAAATTTTCTTTTTGATTTTTTTTCACTAAAATGAGTAAAATCTTTTTTTTTTTAAAGAATTTTTCAAAGGAAATTGCAGAAAGTAAATCTACTCCTAGGGCTCAGGAAAAAAAACCTAAGCTAAGGGGAGATGATGTTCACCTGACTTTTTCTTTGCCGCACTCAATGTGTCGCAGATCCCATTTCTTTTTCATTTTCCCTGCACATCAAAAACAAAGTAGAGAGAAATTTGTCAGTGATAGTTTCAAAGATCGAAATCATAGAAAATGACGTTGCCTCCTCAGCAACGGCGCCATTTGACAGAATCATTTTCGCATGCTTTGAAAGTCGACAGAATCGTAGTATAGTCGCGCAAAAATGTTCATCAAAAATTAAGTTCGTAAAAATAACGAGACTTTGAGTCCCGGTCGTTCGTGTCTGGGAGGCGTTTGTTTTAGTTTTAAAATCGATTCTTTTGCCACTCTACTTTATTTAAAAATGCATGTCGGTTTCCAATCTCCTAATTAAGATTTCACCACTTCTGTTATGAACTCGAATTACGTGCGCATGCGTCAAATAAATCGCAAAGGTGAATGTTATGACCCGACTCCCGAATCCCTATGAGACACGAGAATCGGACCGACTCGACTGATCCCAAGACCTAGTCGTCCAACGAGAAAGTAACCCAAAAGAGCAGTAAAATAAATCACATTCACCAGGCATATAACTAGCAGTAACAAAATACGGCAGTAAAGAAAAGAACTATTACAGTATACACCACCACAACAGTAAAGAATTAAACATGTACATAAACATGATGCTTACAATAAAAGAGTACAGAGGCAACAGAAACTACTCACTACAACGGAAAGAAAAGTACAGTGGGTACTACACAAGTAAAAACTAATGCGCTCTACTAGGCCCAGCACCCTCTGCAGCCGCCGGCTCTAGCTGCTCAACACCTAGTCCTGAAAAGGTGACAAAGGTGACACGTCAGTGAAACGCTGAGTAGAGTGGCAACTAAAAGCTAAGAAAACAGTAAGGTGGATAGTAGCTGTTATATTTTTAATTTCTTTCTTTATTTTTCCGTTTACTCGTTATTGAGTTATTCCTCAAATCTTTCTCTTGATCTTGAATGTTCCTCGTGGGAACGATCTTGATTGCAGTCTTTTCTGAAAAGTAGAAGTAACACGTGGTGCTCTCCTGGCCGGGAGAGTCCCCCGTGATGGTCCTACCCTCAGTCAACCACCCCAAGGTCGCTGACAGACGTAACGGTGACTACGGCACGCACGACAAACGCACGGGTAGCTACCTCACACTGGCACACGGTCAGTCATTTCCGTTGACGGGTGCGCCCAAAGCACAACACGGAACCAGTATAGGGCAGAGCCCTCTCAGTAACAGGGGTCCAGCCCCTCCACAGTAACCAAACAGGGGTCTTGCCCCTCCACAGTCCGTGCACCCTCGCCTGACAACCCTGGTTTGCCCAGTGGGCCTAACAAGTCGGTGTAGGAGGGCTAGCAGAACCCCAGGGCCCGTGGGGTAGCTAGTGCTCTCCCTACACTAGTAGCTCTCCTCGGTACTGTGTACACGAGGGCCAAAAGTCGGTACAAAGTGGCCAGACCTAACCCTGGGTCCCTGGGGCGGCTAGCTCCGCTCTGCACTAAATAGGGGGACAATCGCTCTCCTTAGTACTCCGTACTCAAGGGCCGGCTCACTTCCCCAATTCTATTCCATTCACTTTCCAGGAGTTCTACTCCTAATTCCCCGTAGGGTTCCTGCTCTTTTAACTCAGCCAATTTAGGTTTCATCATTTCAGCTTTATATTCATATAGCCCATGTTCTCAACCGTAATTATTCATTCATAAACAAGCAGTTGTTAACCAATTACAGGCAGTTATCGTTTCCTTTCTACTTTTCCAAGACTGTAATGTATATATATTCAATCTAGTTTTCCAGTCCTAAGATTCATGCCATACCCTAGGATCTACCATTCAATCTAGTTTTTCAGCCCTAGGATTCATGCAATACCCTAGGATCTATCATTCAATCTAGTTTTTCAGTCCTCGATTTCATGCAATACCCTAGACTCTATTAATTATTTCACAAGTGCATAATTTTTGATAAATAATTGAAAGTGCCACTCTACCTACAAAATTGGGAGTACTGGGGGCATGATCAGCAAGCCCGCGCGCCTCCGCAACCCCCAGAGTCACAACGGAATGGGGCCTTTGATCCTACGCGGTCCTTCAGATGTCCAAACTTCCGCTGAACTGTCTGGACTTAATTTCCAGACGTCCGACTGTCACTCCAGACATCTGGAGACCCTCTCTGTCGTCTGGTGCTGTGCCCAGATGTCCGATCTGCGTGGGAGGGCATGCCCTTGCACCTTCCCGAACGAGACCTTTCAGACGTCTGGACCTTCCTCCAGACGTCTCCTGCGTTGTCTAGACGTAGGTCCAGACATTTGATTCTGGGAAATTTTCCCAGAATCAGGACCTCCTCGCCCTTCGCCCTCAGCACACGGCGGTGCCGCGCCGTGCTCGCCTGCTGCTTGAGCTACAGTAGCTCCTCCCCAACACCACGCTTCCGCTGCACACTCGCCGATTGGCCCTGGCTGCTCCGGCGAGCTCGCACCCTCGCAGTCTAGCTCTCTCCCTCACGCAGCAGCCCCTCCTTCCTACGCATGCACAGCAACAGCTGCTGCTGCCCTCGCCCGCTCACTCTCTCGCTGACAAGAAGGAGAAAGAGGCGGTGGAGTGAGGATGAGGGAGAGGAGAGGGGGTATTTGAAGGCAGCCGCAGGGAGAGAGAGAGAGAAAGGGTTGCGTCTGCAGGGAGGAAGGAAAGAGAAGGAGAGCGACAGTTCAGTCTGCGTGCGCAGACGCGAACCCGTACGCCGAAAAAATTAAATTCCAGACATCTGGGAAGGCTTCCAGACGTCTGGACCACTCCCCAGACGTCTTAAACGACGTTTGATGCCAGGGTTATAACAGTGAATGTGTAAGCTTCTGTGCGCACGATTCTAGTGAGGTGGTAACTATTTACAGAGAATGCGTCTATCATTAAATTCTCTATATTCTTGGGAAACGACATGCTTGTTACGAATAGATAAACAATTGAAAAACAGGCAACTTGAATCACGTAAAAAGAAGGACAATTGTTAAACTTATGGTGATTTCAAACATATAGAGATATATATATATATAAATGCATTTTCATTCATTCCTATTGGAGAGTTGTTTGCAACAAGAACTTTAGAGGAAAGCTTGTACATAAATGCTTGAAATGGAAATCTAGCTACCAGAAAATGACTGCATACAAGAATCAACGGGGGGGGTTTTGCATGCATCATTGAGGGAGAAGTAAGACTACGCTATTAAGCAGTAATAGAAAGCAATAAAATTATAAAGAGCATAAACTAAATTTATCATAATGGAAGGGCATTCAGGGGTAGTCCCTGATGGCCTTGGAATGGTCAAGAGGAGAATGAGGGGCGGCAAATGTAGCTTAGGCCGACCCTTGGAGAGAGGGAGGATTGATCTAGCATCCCGGCATGATGTCCTCCATGGTGGTGGTGAGCTTGTGGAGATGGGGTGGCTAACCTAGGTGAAGGTGGGCGTGCATGGAGCTAATGAGGTGAGTGGTGCCAATGGAAGCCAAGAGATGTGAATTGCCAAGGAAGTGAATGGGGTCACTTGGCCGCCCATGGGGTCTTTTTATAGACCTAAGGGCTTCTCTCTAGAGAGGTGTGGAACTCTCTAAAGAGAGTCCAAGAGTGGCCAGCCACATGAGGATAGAGGTGGTTTTTGAGATCCAAAAAATGTGGATCTCAATTTGAATGCCTCTTGGTTGCTAAATTTGGCAACCAAGAGGTGGTGCCACTTCAAGAGAGTTCTAGAGAACTCTAGAGAAGTGTGTGTGCATGAATGGGTGTGTGTTTGTGTGTGTGTGTGTGTGGTCGTGCTCTAGGTGTCCAAGAGGTTTAGGTTAGGTGATAACACCACGCAAGGGGGTAGTAATTAGGTTGGATATGGCCCATCTTTAGAATAAAAGTAGAATAGGAGCATTGCATACATCAAGTACCAAGATTGCTTATAAACTGTATTAATGGCCATTTGTGTAAAGCATTTGTCAAAGCAGGCCTCAGATGAGCAATCAGACCGCACGGATGGATTCAGGACGACGAACGGAGTCTAACGGACTCAAGATCGGCCAAATCCGACATCCGGAGCTCCCACAATGGGCCCAAGAAATCCTGATCGTTGATCTGGAGATCAACGGCCTAGAACGCGCCACGTCGCCCCGCCCCCGCCGCTCGCACGCCCCCAAGCCAGCCAAGGACGCATCTCGGCCGTTGATCTTCAATCGAACGGCCGAGATCCGCGCGCTCGCCCGCGGTCGCCGCGACAAAGCGCGGGCGTGGCGCAACGGTTATAGCGCACGCCCGAGTCGCGGCGACGTGCGTTCGAATCGCGCGAAGCGGAAATCAATTGCGAGCGAAGGGCGCGGCAAAATTGAGCCGCGCGATCAAAAGCGAGCGGCTAGGATTGCGCCACGCGGCGCGACGACAGCGCCCCACCTCCCACGCGTGCACACACGCGGGGCGGAAACGCGCGCGCGCACGTGCGCCCGAAGCGCGATCCTAGCGCAGGCGCGGGAGGATCTCAGCCATCCGATCATCAATCGGACGGCTCTCGTTCGACATCCACGGATCGCGCCTGAAGAGAGAGAGGGGCGGGCGGCTGACCGGCGGCTGAAGGCCTTCACCGACGTATCTGGAAGCGGTTTTAGCGACGTTCTGGATGTCGCTAAAGCACATTCTTCTTTTAGGAAGCCCTTAACTCTATTTAAACCCCCTTCTACCACAATTCAAGGCATCCTCTCCCACTTGCAACTACTCCACTCCTCTCCTAGCTAGTCTTAGGCACTCTTGTAATCGCCGGAGACGACGAGCCGCCGACGGAGCCTCCTCCACCGCCGTGGCTGCCTCGTCGCTCTCCACTCTCTCTCTACCTCTCTCTCTCTCTTTTAAGCTTTCATTTACTTTTGTTGAAGCATATATTTAATATTGTAAACCATGAACTATGAATGCATGTTTAATGAAATTATTTTCCATTTAGTTGCCATTTTAATTTCTGTTTAAAGTGCATGATCAAAACCAAGAGCTTTCTAACCCTAAACTCTCTCTATCTCTCGCTTTTCAAAACCGTCTCTTTCGCAAGCAAAACTCTGCCTTTTTTTCGTGACAACAAGTGGTAAACAAAATCCGATTTCCACGCCTCCCTGAGATCGACACTCGGACTCACCTCCGTTTACTTCTTTTAAAACCGACGTATCAAGTGCAACTATAACGACACCTCTTAACACACATGCACGAAGGCACGTCATTAGGTCCTAAGGGGTTTGGGTAGGTGTAGACCTTGAATTAGGGTTACAAACCCTAATTGCTAAGGGGAAAATGCAATTAAACTTAACCTAAGTTTAATTGAATGAGTGTGAACCTAATTGAGAGTGGGATAACTCAATTAAGTTGGGTTTAGGTCAATTGGACTCTCACTAAGTCCAATTGAACTTGTGTGGGTTGAGATCTAAGCTCAATTGGACTCAATGAGTCCAATTGACTTAGGTGAAGGTAATTGACTTTGATCTAAGTCAATTGGGTTTGGTGAGGACCTAATTAGATCCTTAGGTAGGTCTAGAGGTGATGTACTAGGGTTAGGACACCTTAATTTAGGTTTCTATGGGGTTGGAATTAGGTCTAGGGAGCTAGAGATCCAAGATCAAGACTTGAATCTCAAAACAGGGATTGGAGACCAGTATTAGAAGTCCAATAATGTGATCAGACATCTTATACTCAAAAATTAGAAGTCCAGACTTCAGTTCTGGACATCCAATCTGAGTCAGGGGGAAATCAAGGTTCTGTTTTGGGTATTCTGCAGAAATTGGACATCTGGAAAAGTGTCTGGACATCCAATAACACTACATAAGTGGGTTTGAGGTGTGCGGGAGATGGCTAAGGGTCCTAGACGTCCTATAACTTATCTGGACGTCCAGATAAGGGTTTGAACTAGGGTTTTAGGGCTTCCTAGGGTGTTGTGACCTAATCTAAGGGTGGCTAAGGCTTGGGGAAGTCTCTAGGCTATCCTAGGACTAGGATGGACCTAAGCTCTTCACATTTTACTGCTTTATTCCTACTTAAGAGAATAACAAACCTTTAACTCCCTTACATTATTATTCCTGTATCTAAACTAAGCCTTCTGCTCCAGCTCTGCTGCAACTCCCGTTATTCCTGATCCTACTTCAGATCCAGCTCCAGATCCTACTCCAGATCAGCTTATTGCCTGCAATCGACATAATGCACTTAATTAGCACATTATAACATTATTTCATGCATAGCTAAAGAAAAGTAGTAAAGATGCAGACAATGCTTATACATGCATGAATTACCCTAACTTATGCTAAGTTCTAGCCTAATTTAGGTCAATTAAGACCTATGATTGCTGAGCAATCATCCCCTGATGGAGGTCTCTGCAAAATAATAGACACAAGAGAAAGCAGGTTAGAAGATAATAAAGTGCGTGAAATGCGAAAAGAAGATCGGAAATCATTGCCTCCTCGGCAACGGCGCCAAAATGTTGAGACGCTCGGGTTACTACGCTTCAAATTTGGCTTTGAAAACCTATCGTTGTAGTTTGAATAGCAAAGAACTCAGGTTCAACAAATAAAATTTATACCGAAATAGAAATCCCGGGTCAAACATAGGGAGGCAGATGTTTAATTAAAAATATGCGTCTATTTTATTTGTCACGAAGCAGAATAGCTGGTTGAAAACTATTTAACAAATAATAAATAGAAGAGAGAGAGAGAGAGAATATTACAAATAAAAGCAAAAGGGATGTAGAATAAACATGGATTTCATTATCAGAAATTGTTCATTACACTACTCATTACGACTAGAAAGAGGAAAATGATTACAATAGAAAGCAGCAAAATCTACTCTAGAAAGCAGTAAAAAGAATGGAGAGAGAGATATCCTCCTCGACGATCGCTTGGAGGATAAGCCAGACGGGATGACGCTTGAAAGAAGGGGAACAGAGCGGGAAGGAGGATGAAGCAGGAAGAACGGGAATGTAGCAGCACGTCGTTGTCGTCGTGGGATCCTCTTCCGAAATGGGGGCGAAAATTTGACTTTATCTCTCGAGGAGCATCCTGGGTGTGGGACAAGCTTCTCTTGAGCTTTGGAGAGGGAGAGAAGAGAAGGAAGGGATGAGAATGTCGTATGGAGGGGTCTCCTTTCATAGTTGCAAGGAGTGAGGGCAATTTGGTCATTTTATGTTTAAAATCATTAATTCATGACCTTTAGTGACGGATAAATTCGTCACTAAAGACCTAAACGTGGCCATAGTGGATGGCGCGCGTGTGCCCGCTCGTCTCCCCGCATTCAACTCTTGTCCACGATCTCTCAATCTCAATCATTCGATCGTGAGATCGAAAGGCTGAGAACGCATCCCCGCCCGCCTCAACCGCGTGCCTTATTGCGTGCGATGGCGCGTTTCCATGCTACGTCAGATGGAGCGTGGATTTGATTGGGTGCACACGGCCGCCCGATCTCCATCGTGCGGTCGATAGCGCCCACTCATCCGCGCCTAATTGAAGTGCCTCGCGGATTCGATCCCACGTCTTGAGGTGGTCGAGCACCTTATCCACTGCGCTTCGCACGTGGATGGGCGAGCGGTGCGTTTGTGTGGCGCGCGATTTGGATCGTTGGATTGAGATCCAACGATCAAGGCAGCATCCTCCTTTAGCTTCAAAAGATGAAGGCGCTGGTCTGAGATCCACTCTCAACCGTTGGATCTTGATCCAACGACAGAGAGGCATTGGCGCTAGAGGCTTCAGCGATTGCGTGCGGCCTGTTGGGCGGCCGAGATGGCACCACGTGGCACCATCTTGGTCGTCCATCTTCTGGGTGATGTAGATTATGCCACGGGTATCAGATTGAGTCGATTTTTGCGTTGTTAGGCTGCGATCGTCGATCCAAATCCATCCGTGTGGTTGGATTTGTTGTCTGAAGTATGGATTAACACCATCTTGTCCCTTGATCTTCTAGGGTTCCTCAGTCTCTATCTGATGCTACGGATATCCAATTAGGGCGATCTTAGAGTCGTTGAACTCCAATTGTCGCCTTGATCAAATCCGTACAGTTGGATCTTCGATACGAGGCTCCAATAAAAAGTCACCCTATCCCTGACCATAAAAGGAGATAATTAACCTCCATTTTATTCAGACTAATCTAAATGCAAGATGACGCACGCTATGCAATATCTATAGTATGTAATGCAATTCTATGCTTAAGAACATGCATAAATAGATATTTTATGTAATATAAACATGTTTACATCACATAGCAACTTTTTTCTCACTTACAGGCAACACTTACCAAAAATGGGGTTTTTTATGGGCGGACCAAGCTTTTCGTAGGATACACAGTGAAATGACCCTTCCCAAGGGTCGTTCAAAAATTTCCCAGAATTATGGGGGTGTTACTACAATTGTAAACCCCCTGGGTTTTTAATCTGTGGGCTCTGTGGGAATAGGAGGCTTCTGTGGGGTCATCTTTGCAAAAACCCCCATGCGCCATGCCTCCCACCATACCGATGCCCATCCCTCACCCATCCATAAAACCCCCCTCCTCCATTTCTCTCCACCACCGCAACCAAGTGAGGGAGGAGAGGAAGAATGGGGAGCGGGAGGAGCTCAAGAGGGAGGAGAGTGTGGGCGAGGGAGAGAGAAAGAGAATGGGCAAAGAGGGCGGCAGGAGGTCCGTAGTGCATTGGCAGAAGCTGCTGTTGCGGGGTGCAGTAGCACACAGAGGAAAGAAGCTCGCAAAGGGTTCTGCAGAGTCATTTTTCCGCAGAATCAGACGTCAGGTAATACCAGACGTCTAATGGCGCGTAGTTTTCAATTATTTTTCTCCTACCAAGTTCTGATCGTGCATGTGTATGCTAAAGGTTGGGAAGGCACACTGGTGCGAGGATTGAGGTGGTTTCAGATGTCCGATAGTGTTGCCAGACGTCTAAAGACCCCCTCAGACGTCTGCAAGGAGTTTCAGGCATCTGAAAAAGGCGCAGAGAGCAAGGTAAGCCACTATGTTTGTTTAAGATGTCTGGGACTCTTCCCAAACATCTGATTTTGGTCAAAGTTGTGTTTTTGGGCCTGTTCAGGGCCCAAACGGAGTCGGTTTTCCACAAACGAATTATCATTGGTTTTCGTTCGAAATTCTCTACGTTGTGGTATAGTGTCTACACTGTTTTGAGCTCCTTTTGACATGTGGGTCAATGTGATAGGTCATCCGTTCGTGGTGTGCACGGGACCTGCAAAGGCTACGAGATCCGTCGTTTATGCCCCCACAACTTTCAGTTATCTTGGTAGAGTGGTTTTCACCTTAATCCCGGAATTAATAATTAAATTGCATGCGTAGAATTATTTGAACCCTAGGTTGTGAGATGAGCCCTAGGATTAAAAAGAGACAAATGCATGCTACTTTAGAATATATTCGATTGAACCCTAGGTTGTGAAATGAACACTAGGGCTAGAAGAAATGCATATGTAGTAAATAAATGATTGAGGTACCGTGATGCTTCCTGAAAAGAAATAAATCATGAGCTGTCTATACTACCTGTAATGAACCATATCATGAATGGAAATACATACATGTACTGAGTAATTAATGGTGAAATTGAGTTGCCTGTTCTACATGTAATGAACCAGATATGGAAATAAGAAAGTCCATGTACGAACCCTACGGGAATTTAGAAAGAAACCAAGAATACTGTAATACGGAAAACCTGATGGTTTTAGAACATGTTGCCTATGGGCGACTGTTCGGACTTGGTTAAGGGAAGTGCGCTGGCCCTTGTATACCGAGGGGAGCAACCATCCCTTTAGTGTGGAAAGTGAGATAGCCCTTGTGTACGCGATACCGAGGAGAGCGACTGTCTTGCGTACGCGGTACCAAGGGAGCCACTGTCCCTTTAGTGTAGAGGGGAGCTAGTTGCTCCTTGGGTTGAGACCCGGGGTTAGAATTAGTCACTCTACACCGACTCCTGTTTGACCCACGCGTACGTGGTATCGAGGTGAGCTAGTTAGTGTAGGGAGGTAGCTAGCCGCCCCATGGGGCCCGGGGTTAGGACTAGCCACCTTACACCAACTCTTGTTAAGCCCAATGGGCAAATCGAGGTAGTCGGAAGAGGGTACGCGGACTGTGGAGGGGCAAGACCCCTGTTTTGTTCTGAGGGGCAAGACCCCTATTCTAAGAGGACAAGGTCCTGTGTTGTTCTGTGCTGTACTTTTGAGAGTACCCACTAGCGGAAACGACTGACCACGTGCTAGTGCGGGGTAGCTACCCGTGCGCTTATCATGCATGCCGTAGTCACCGCTACGTCACGACCGTGACCTCGAGGTGGTAGACTGGGTGTAGGACTACCATGGGGGATTCTCTCGACCAGGAGAGTGCCACGTGTACATCCTACATCGCAGGAAAACTACAAGTGAGATCTTAATTGAGATCGTTCCCTTAGGGAACAAGAAGATTTAGCAATGTTATGGATCTTGATCAGAGTACTCAACTCAGAAACGCATAAATGAGATAAACGAAAACGAATGATAATAAATAACTGGCAATGTATGATTAGCTAGTTGCTTGTTTAATTATATTTGGTTGCATGTAAATGACTTAACCACCACTCTACTCAGCATTAGCTGACCATGAATTTCTATAATCATGTTCAGGCAAGGGATTTGAGCAGCCAGCGCCACCGGCTGCTGAGGGCGATGGGCCCAGTCGAACCCAGTCATAGTCTTCTCTCCTATTTCGCTGCAGAGTTTTTTTTGTTGTGAGTACTTGTAGCATGTAGTGACAGTTCTGTTATATTTCTACCAGTTTCTATTGTGATGGCTATGTTTTTGTACTAGTGCTTTCCATTGGTGACTTGTAATATCTTGAGATATACCATTCTATTTCCTTTACTATCTACCATGTACTTTCTGCTTAGTTACATTACACGTGTGATTGTGGAATGATATGCATTTGGTTGTTTCTTGTTGGACGACTGGGTCTTGAGGTGAGTCGAGGCGAGCCATTCTCAAGTTCTGTAGGGAGCCGGGAACGGGTCGTAACACACAGCACCCGCTCGGGTGGGACTAGACCACTATGAAGCCCAGCTCTAGTTTTGATTATGTATAGTTTTATCCAATTTCAATTGACCCCAAACCAAGCCCATAGAAGGCCCTACACTATGCACACCGGGCTCCCAGCCCATACATTCAAATGCTCATTCCATATGCTTAGAGAGGGGATGGGGTAATGGTTTTAAGTACGCCTGGCGCTTGCAACTGAAGAGGACATAGACGGAAAACCTTATATTCAGCTATGCATGCCCACAAAGGAATGAGTTAGGACTTTGTTTACGATTGAATTGGGTGTGAATTACGTTCGTTGAGGTTGATTTGAGGCCTTGATTCGAGTGTGATGGGAACACCATCATGAGCCATAAACTAGCTCAATTTAAGCTGATTAAGTCATTAAATGCTCCTACATAACCTTCGGATGGTCATAATTCATTGCATTAGCATTCTGAGAGAAAGGCAAGAAACTAGGGTTAAAATTATAATTTTACCATCATAACTTGAATACAATACAACCATGGGTTTTCTCAGGGGTTAATTAAGGGTCAAATGGTCTTAAAAGGATAACAAGTGGGTTAGAACAGACAGAAAAGGGTTTGCACGTGTTTTGAGAATTAAATGACTTTTGAAACTCTAAAAACAGACTTGCTTAATTAAATAAAGTTCTGGTCAGGATAAAATTCACCTAAACCATCAGAACCCGTTTTGACCCAAAATAGAGTCTTAGACAGACATTTACCCGTATTTGAGTTTTTACATAAATTACCCAGTCAAACATGGTCATAAGCAAAATGTAACTTTACCATTGGATTCCTTAGGTCCAAATTAAGTTTTTACCAAAATTTGGACGCAAGCTGAAATTGTCTTGACCTAGTTTCCAACTTGGTCCTATCTGATTACATTTATGCCCTTAGCTTTCAAAATATTTACAAAAAGACTCCTAACTTTATCATCGTTTTCACAGATAGGTCCCTTCCGCCATTAATGCTATTCCTACAAGCACCGGCGACCTAAAATTGGCAAGAACTCCTTGATTCCTTGACGAATCCCTTTCAAATTTAAAAGGTAAGTTCGTCAAAAAATTCCCTTTTGAGCCAAATCCCACTCCCCAAAACCTTCCCAATCTCTCATGCAAACGCATGAGAGATTTGGGTATCAAAAAATCCCCAACTCCGACAAAGCTTAAGGCCTATAAAAAGGCCTCTAGATCAAACTGTTCTCTTCAAGCTCGATTTTGACTGGATCTACCCTAAATTCCTCTCTCCTAATCTAGCCGAAAGGCTCCTCGAGCTCTGGCGATCCCTTCCGGCCTCCCTTGTCATCCATCCGCAATACCAGCGGCGGATTCATTTTCCTCGTCTTCCTCCGCGTCACGCCATACCAGCGAGCGTCTTTCCCTCCATCTTCCTCTTCATTTCCCTCACCGGCCAAAACCTCCGCCTCAACTTCCCACACAAAAACCCTCTCCTATTGCATCCTCTCGCTCGCCCAAACTCATCCCCGAACAACCCACCTTTCCGTCGTCGTTCCCGACCTCGTCCGGCCACTACACCTACTCCCATGCTACAAAACCGCCTCTGCTACATTCCTCATCCACCAACAATCCTCTAGATCATTTTAACTGGGGCTTAGCACCCGTATTCTTGGATTTCAGGTATACCCCTTAGTTACCATTAACGAAGATCTTCAAGGAAGCTTCAAGCTCGCTCCAGGTCTTGATAGCCCAGGTGGAAGTCCCAGGTTGTGCGAATTCGCTTCAGGCACTGCCCCAGGTGGTCAATTGGATGCCTTGACCTTGTGAGTTGCGGCAATTGAAGGAAGGACCTTGTTGCTGCGCTGCGCGAAGAGCGGTGGGACTTTAGTCCCACCTCGGAAGCAAAGGAGAGGATGTGCTCGCATAAATTAAATTTGTGTCTGGGGTTATCGCCTTAGACACAAGGAGTGAGGTCCCTCACACCCCTCACGTGCCTCGTCCATGACATTTGCCCCGCGGACCTGGTGCCCCCGACCCGCCTAAGCCTTCACTCCTCTCTCACCACCCACTATCGGTGAGTCTGGACCCGGGTGCGCGCCTACCTGATAACCCGACTATCCTGATATTGGCCCTGGGAGGGCGGATCCCAGCGAGAGAAGGAAAGAGAGAGTGTGCAGGGGCAGGGGGTTTTGCTCTTCAGTGTTCTCCACACTTAGCCAAATTTGTAGAAGCCTTTCCCCCTGTACATCAGAAGGTCCAACAAAGAAGAAGAACAGAAGGTAGAAGAGAAGACAAGGCAGGAGAAGCAGAGTACAGAAGAAAGTAAGGAGAAGGAAGAAGGCCTCAGAAGAAAGAAGAAAGCACAGAAAGAAAGAAAGAAGAAGAAAAGAGGAGCCAGATAGAAAGAAGAAGAGAAGCAGAAAGGCAAAGAAGAAAAGAGTCTGAAGAAGAAGAAAGGAGAAGAGAAAGAGAGCAGTAGAGAGAAGAGACCCTTGAGTCTCTTGGAAGCCCTGTAGCAAACGGCTGTTTAGGCCATCTGATACAAGTCTAGATCATCTAATTGCATATAGTTGAGGCTTTATTTCCCTGATATTGTTGACGTAGTTATTATTACTGTGAGGAGTAATTGGTGATTCAAATCACCATTTTACTCCATTCTTTTTGCACATTTAAATTTGACATTATTATTATTGCAATCTTTTTTATTCAAATTGTGATCTTGAGTTTTAAATTGCCATATTGCTTCTTATGTTAGACCTCAGACTTTCATTCGAGTAATAAATTTATTTGTTTGAGCACTATTTTGGCTATGTTGAACGTGCGAATTGCTATGCTAACGTATTTGATTTTGAAAAACCTGTCGTCGTAGTATGAAAGCGAAGAACTCGTGTTCGACAAATAAAATTTATACCAAAATGAAAATCCTGGGTCCAACTCAAGGAGGCTACGTTGATTTATATTCGCAATTATATTTTTTTTAGAATTTTTCTTGAAAAGTAAGGTGATGTAATTACAATGAAGCCATAATAACAATCAGACTAAACGAGAGAGAGAGAGAGAGAAAACATGCATTCAATAATTCAAAATGTTTATACAATAAAACCATAGAAGAATTACACTAGAAAGTGAGAAATCAGCTACACTAGAAAGCAAGAAAATTCTACACTAGAAAGATATAAAGAAGAATGGAGAGAGAAGTTATCCTCCTCGACGATCGCTTGGAGGACGAGCCGGACGAGACACTGCCTGGACGAAGGAGGACGGAGCGGGAAGAACGGGAGGTCGAGGGAGGAGAAATGAGAACGGAGCAGCACGTCGTCGTCGCGGGATCTGCTTCCGAAATGAGAGCGAAAATTTGACTTTATCTCGCGAGGAGCATCCCAGGTGTGGGACAAGCCTCTCTTGAGCTTTGGAGAGGTGGAGAAGAGAAGGAAGGGATAAGAATTTCATGTGGAGGGGGTCTCCTTTTATAGTTGCAAGGAGTGAGGGCAATTTGGTCATTTTAATTTGAAAATCATTACATCAGGGGTCTTTAGTGACGGATAAAACCGTCGCTAAAGCCCCATCGTGGGCGTAGTGGGGCACCTCCCACGCACGGCCGCTCACCACCTCACGCGTAATGCATGCTACACATCCAGCTAATCTCAGCCCACTCCTCAGCGCGCCCGCCCGCGTGCGATCCCGCGTGAGGCACGGCGTGCAATAGCGCTTGGGCGTTATCGAGCGCCCGCAGCCGCTCGATCGTGATCGAGCGGTCACGGAGGCCGCTCGCCCGTGCCCTTTCGCCTGCGCATGCGGATTCGAACCTGCGCCAGTGCCTCGCGATAAGGCCTCCACCCGCTGCGCTACAGAGGCTCTTGTGTCGCGGAGACGAATTCAGGCGCGCGCATCCACAGCCGTTGGATGTGCATCCAACGGCGGAGAAGTGACGAAGAAGAGATGGTGTGGCAAGTGCAGCAGCTGAGATGGCGCCACGTGGTGCCATCTTGGTCGTCCATCTTCTAGATGATGTAGATGGTGCCACGGTTATCGGATTGAGTCGATTTTCGCGCCGTTAGGCTGCAATCGTCGATCCGAATCCATCCGTGCGGTCAGATTTGTCATTTGAAGTGCAGATTTGCACCATCTTGGCCCTTGCTCTTCTAGGTTTCCCCGATCTCTATCTGATGCTACAGATGCCTGATTAGGGCGATCTTGGAGTCGTTAAACTCCAATCATCGTCCTGATCACATCTATACAGTTGGATCTTCAATCCGAGGCCCCGATAAAAAATTTGCCCTGTCCATGAACATAAAAGGCAAAATTAACCTCCATTTTATTGAAACTAATCTAAATGCAAGATGATGCATGTTATGCAATATTTATAGTATGCAATGCAATCGTATGCTTAAGAACATGCATAAATAGACATCTTAAGTAGTGTAAACATGTTTACATCATGCCCCCATGCCTATCTTTTGCTAGTCCCTAGCAAAAACTATATGCTATTTATAAAAGAATCAGGTTGGATTATTTGGGCATGAGTTATTTTCAATCACTAAGAAAATGTCTACTTAGAATCTGAACTTTCAAAGACACAATAGTGCCCGAGCATCTGCCAAAATGCAGACCGCCTCAAGCCCTCGCTTTATTCAAAGAAAATTTTCATCTCTTTTTTCCTCTTTTCTAATTTTTTTGGATTTTCAAGTTTTAGGGTTTAAGAGTAGCTTTCTACGGCCATTCAACTCACCCTAGATTTGATGAGAACCCTAAGTTCTAAGCATCTTATTGTGAATGTGATAGACTCGTTGACCGGCAGTTAAAATGGACTTTGGATTTCTACGCCTCTAGGTGACCTAAAAAAGAGAATTTTGCCTAAAGGTGTATCTTTACAACTAGTAGCTTTTACCCTACTTTTATTTTTTTACGGGGTCAACACAAGGGTGAATCCAATGTATATCTCCCAGATTTATTCTACTTCTCCGCTTCTTCCTAAGTGTTTTGGGAATTTTCAGTGCATTTATTGAGCTGGGTTCTGGACAACCGGTCAATGAGCTGTTACAACCGACAACTTACCAGCCATACTTGTGCGGTGAAGTGTGGCTTATTTCTTTTTTTCTTTTCTCCTTTTTTTTTCTTTTTGATTTTCTTTTTCTCTTTTTAAGTAGATGGCTTCTCTGGTCTAAGATTTATCTAAAGGTAGCAAAAAGAGAAAGATCTAGTGACTGGGCTCTGGACAACATACCTATGGGTTGTTACCCACAATAACTTGCCAACCATATCACCCTAGAAGGTTCATTAGCTACCCAATTTTCGTTAAAATCACCAAACAACGAGTCAGTACAAAGAAAGTGTGTAGATGCTAAAAACTCAAAGTTCCCTCAAATCAGAGGGCAGGTTGATAAGTCGTGTACTTATCACCCAAACTTATTTACTCCAATTAAAATAGAATTTACGTTGGCGAGGACTCAAAAAAAAATAAATCCACATTTTAGTGGATACACAGGCTGATTAAGTCTGAAGACCTGAAGGGTCTGTGTTCAAATCATAATGTAGTATTTCCTAGGATTGAAAATTTTCTTAAACCCAAGTTCTCTTTCCTAATTCCATTTTTTTTTTTAATAAAAGAAAATAAAATAAATCTACGGAGCTGACGAATAAATTTAGAGATGAATATCCACCCCCTTGCATATCTAATGCAATGTCCTCATTGTATTAAAAAGACATAAAACAAAGTGGAGTAGAAAGCACCTGAATTGCGTGAATGTCAGGTCTGCTCCGAGATAGAAACTAAAAAGAACCATATACGTGCTGAATTTAGTGTCTTCAGCTAGGCACACTATACAAAGAAGAGAAATAAAGAATTCACAGGTGTAGGTCAAAATCAGAATAAACATAAGAAACCTCTAAACTGTTAGCAGATGTCTACAAATGTGGACCAGATTGTGGTGCAGACCCATACCCCATAATCGAGAATATCTCAGGTTCTGGATAAAAATTACCCAAAACCTAAAATCAGTATGCAAGCGGGGTCGGGCCTGCGATTTATGAGGATGCAATCCAAGACCAAAAAGTCGGGATACAGAGATCAAAAGGATAATCAATGAATGTGTGCTTGGGTTGAACATCCTCAGAACAAAGGTCGTAAGGGTCCTAGTTTGATGATTTCATATGAATTGGAACCCTTAGACTTAGTCTTCTACTTCCTCCGGAATTTGCTTCCCAAATCAAAATTTCCCAGCTCCCATCCTCCTCATTTAGAATGTCAAAATCCGAAACCTCCTGCATATTAATCACTCCATCTGAAATTTTCAAGTCTAAAAGATGTGGCTGAATCAGAATTGACTTAGGTCTAATTATCTCCAAAACATAATCATTGATAAGCTCAACGGGGTGTAACTGATAATCAAGGCATTGGATTGAATCCTCCAAAAAATGCGATTCTGGATTCGTAATGTGAGCCCTAATAAGATCAGTTTCCTCAGTTATTGGGCTATCAAATGATCTATCAGATTCCTCAGTCCCAATCGTCTCACAGAAATCATATTCTGTAAACTCGCGTGAGACTTCGCAACGTGAATCTTCACAATCAGAATCAAAGAAATCAAAATCCGTATTAATGTATGTCTCAAATTCATCTATCACTTTCTGGTCCATGGAGACATATGTTTCCTCGTACCCCGGCTCAGGGATCTCAGGTGAAGAAATCAGATCATCCTTAATTGGTTGCTCTAATTCAATCTGGTCAACCTCGTAACATGTGTCCCCCCCAACAAGTGCCTGAATGGGTTCTAAAATTGGCTCTCCTGAAGAGGGTTCATCCTGGGAATCATCCCATGATTGAATCAAAGCGACCACAAATCTCATCCTCAATTTCGCTAACTTCCCAAGTAGAAACTCACCCGGGTTCTTATCCTTAACATCCTAGAACCAATCCAACAAATACTTATTCAAATCATCAATCATCTCAATAAGGGGCTCCAATTTTTCAATGCAAGGTGTTGTTAGCTGAACTTCTAAAGTTCGTATGATATTCCTCAAGTTAGCCAGAACCTTATCTTGAACCTGGTTACCCTAAACCAAATGAGTTGGTTCAGGGTTGGGCGGGTTTGGGATCAGTTCAGAGGAGTTAACGAATTGAGATTCGTTATACCCTTCCTGATAATAGGTAATTTCAGATTGTTCAAAAGGTGGTGGTGACATAAAGGTAGTGTAATCAGAGGATGGGTAAGAATCAGTGTATCCTTCTTGATTGTAAATCGTATTAGGTTGTCCATGAAAGGATGACGATCTATAATCGACGTGGCTCTGAGAAGGATAGAAATCACAATCATAGTGTTCAGGGTTAGACCCTAAACACGGAGGTCCGAAACTGTATCCCCAATCCGAGTCATCCCAACTAACTGATGGTTGATTACAGTATGAGTCTGGATAATCGTCATGTTGAGGATAATTCAAAACAAGAGGGAAAGAGCGGGAATACATGTAATATGTGGAAGGATTCATGAGAGACGGGAGAAGAAAGGCACCCTGCAATACAAACAATCAAACATGTCCTTAAGTGGGCTAGCCTAAGGACCTATAGACTCCCAAAACCCGTCTTGAGAAAAAGGAACGATTGATCTACTTTTGTCTGTTCAATCCAACCAGTAAGGAGGGACTGGGGAGAAGATTTTTCCTTCGGCTTGCGCCTCCGGTTCTTAGTGTACCCCCCAGCCGCAATCGTTTGATTCTGCTCCCCTAGCTAAACATCAGATTGAACAGTAGAAACAGACTAATCAAAAATAATCTCGTTTCGGGCCATGAAGAGCGAGTCGAATCCTTAAGGCCAACGTCTACTCTGTTTTATTTAGGGCTAAGTTTGAATGTACTTTAGAATGTGATGGGCCCTTTATATAGGTTGTGCCCTTAATAATTGACCAATTTGTGTGTGCGTGCACAACCAGTGGTTTTCAAGTAAGATTATTTTTGATGTGGTGAATTTTAGGGTTCAAATCTTGCTTAGTAGCTTTTATAATTCAACTTTAGGTATTTTCAAACAAGTTTTGTTGGCACACCAGGTTTTGAAAGCACAGGTGAAGATCTTTTCCTTTGAAGCTTAAAAAGAATGTGGAGTGCCTAGTAAATCCCTAATAGTTGAACCTAAGTGGCAACTACTTGATGAGTTGATTTTAATTGAAGTGGTGCGGCCCAATCAACTCAAACAATTAGCCTATTCTACCACTTAATTAGGCACACAAGTGATTAGCTAATCTCATTTCTACTCAATTATGTGTTTGGATGTGTGTACCGACTCCAAAGATCGACTTACCAATTGAGTTTGAAAATCAGAAGAGGTTGTGTACCTCTGTGAGATTTTTTTTTATTATTTTTATTTTTAAATGTGGAGGTTGGGGCAGGTATAGGTGTCAAACAACAAACAATCTAACCTTAGAGTTTATAAGAACACCTAGGTTGATTGATGTTTGTGTTATTATGTGGTGAAATGAAATCTAATGGGTGGGAGATGGGGGATAACTCACAGAACCTTTAACAACACTTTTCTCCAATCTACCACTTTTGCTTGTCTCGAAAGAGTACCTGCAATTACAATAAAAAAGGAGAGAAGTGAGGTAAATGATTCGTAAGTTGTAAAAACACGAAGAAACATCAAAGAGCGTCGCCTCCCCAGCAACGGTGCCAAAATGTTGAACGTGCGAATTGCTACGCTAACGTATTTGATTTTGAAAAACCTGTCGTCGTAGTATGAAAGCGAAGAACTTGTGTTCAACAAATAAAATTTATACCAAAATGAAAATCCTGGGTCGAACTCAGGGAGGCTACGTCGATCTATATTCGTAATTATATTTTTTTAGAATTTTTCTTAAAAATTGAGGCGATGTAATTACAATGAAGCCATAATAAAAATCAGACTAAACGAGAGAGAGAGAAAAAAACATGCATTCAATAATTCAAAATGTTTATATAATAAAACCAAAGAAGAATTACACTAGAAAGCAGGAAATCAGCTACACTAGAAACCAAGAAAATTCTACACTAGAAAGCTGTAAAGAAGAATGGGAGAGAGAAGTTATCCTCCTTGACTATCTCTTGGAGGAGGAATCGGACGAGACGTCGCCTGGACGAAGGAGGATGAAGCAGGAAGAATGGGAGGTTGAGGCAAGAGGAATGAGAACGGAGCAGCATGTCGTCATCACGGAATCCGCTTCCGAAATGAGAGCAAAAATTTGACTTTATCTCGCGAGGAGCATCCCGGGTGTAGGACAAGCTTCTCTTGAGCTTTGGAGAGGTAAAGAAGAGCAGGAAGGGATAAGAATTTCATGTGTAGGGGGTCACCTTTTATAGTTGCAAGGAGCGAGAGCAATTTGATCATTTTAATTTGAAAATCATTAAATCAGGGGTCTTTAGTGATGGATAAAACCGTTGCTAAAGCCCCATCGTGGGCGTAGTGGGGCGCCGCCTGCGCGTGGCCGATCGCCTCCTCGCGCTTAATACGCGCTCCACGTCTAGCTGATCTCAGTCATCTGATCGTGAGATCAAACGGCTTAAGTCACGCCTCCTCCCGCTCCTCAGCGCGCCCGCCCGCGTGAGATCCCCCGTGAGGCGCGGCGTGCAATAGCGCGTGGGCACTATCGAGCGCCCGCAGCCGCTCAATCACAATCGAACGATCGCAGAGCCCGCTCACCCGCACCCTTTCGCCTGCACATGCGGATTCGAACCCGCGCCAGTGCCTCGCGATAAGGCCTCCACCCGCTACGCTACGAAGGCTCTTGTGTCGAGGAGACGAATTCAGGCGCGCGCATCCATAGCCGTTGGATGCACATCCAACGGCGGAGAAGCAACGAAGAAGAGATGGTGCGGCGAGTGCAGTGACCGGTTGGGCAGCTGAGATGGCACCACGTGGCGCCATCTTGGCCGTCCATCTTCTGGATGATGTAGATGGTGCCACGGTTTTCGGATTGAGTTGATTTTCGCGTCGTTAGGCTACGATCGTCGATCTGAATCCATCCGTGCGGTCAGATTTGTCATTTGAAGTGCAGATTCGCACTATCTTGGCCCTTGCTCTTCTAGGGTTCCCCGGTCTCTATCTGATGCTACAGATGTCTGATTAGGGTGATCTTGGAGTCGTTGAACTCCAATCGTCGCCCTGATCACATCTGTATAGTTGGATCTTCGATCCGAGGCCCCGATAAAAAATTTGCCCTGTCCATGAACATAAAAGGAGACAATTAACCTCCATTTTATTCAAACTAATCTAAATGCAAGATGATGCATGTTATGCAATATTTATAGTATACAATGCAATCCTATGCTTAAGAACATGTATAAATAGACATATTAAGTAGTGTAAACATGTTTACATCAGGCTATATTACAACGAAGTAATTTTAAAACACCGATTTATCACTCGAACATTTTGATCCGTTGCCGGGGTGCAACGCGCAATTTAGATCTCTTGATTGAAATAATCAGATTGGATTATAACTTGCTACATCTCTTTTGATTGTGATCTGTTTTAGGGACTCATTGAAAGGAGATCAGCCGCACATCAACCACTCTAGGGGTAGGTAAACTCCATGTACCTTCTTCTAAGCCCTTGAATCTGAAAAAGTTAAAAAAGGAAAAATCAATTAGGGCTACTTGCATTCTATTCTTAGACAAAGCATCAAGTTGCCCTATTTGGTACATTCTAGAGAACATCCAAACCCTGATTTGTGCACCTACTTAAGATCTTAAGGTATCTAGGGCTATCACATTCTTATTTGAGCCCGAGGTACCACATCTTGATAAATTAAATTGGACCAAATCAAAGCCAATTGAGGATTTCAGTTTAGGGTTTTAGAGACACACTTGCTTAATCAGGAATTGATCTTTCCAAACAATGTGTACCTAAATCTTGATTGAATTGATCTATTCAAGAAAAACCCTAAAATCAGGCTCTTAAATTCATTTGAACACTAAAAGAGGGACCTAAATTTCTCAAGAGGACAATACAGGTAAAGTTGACCCACCTTGTTTGGGTTGACCAATCTTCAAATTAGGTCACTTTTCACAAAAACATCTTAAAAGTTCAAGTGAGATCATAAGCACCATTGTTCTTAATTAATATTGGTAAACTTAAGAGGTCAAGTCCCCATTCTGGTCTACCTGGAACATCAGTGACAAGAGAGGTCGGATGGGGGAAACCCTGTAACTTATGGGGGCACTCTACTGTGTAGGGGTCTTTACAGGACTCTCCCTCTCTGGCTGCCCAGGTAATTCTCAGGTGGACGGCTTTCTGACAAAGGGGTATCATCTGCCCCGAACCTCTAGAGTCATCCAAAAATTTTTTGGGTGTCTTGATTGGGTCCATCACATTCTACCTCTCATCTACTCCATCGGTGAATGTTCGGGAGGAAGTCTATAAGACCATCCTTGAGGCCTCCATTAGCTACTTATTCCCATCGAGGCCAAGCCTCGGCCCCCTTGTTTGTGCAACAACCCAATCCAATCGATATCTCTTCTTATTCATCTAAACCTAATTCTCCTTCATCCATCATCATGGCACAACCAGCAAAAGAAAATAATCTTGAAAATCAACTTCAACGCCTCAATGATCTATTCCAAGCCTTTGTGAACCCACCACAGCATCCAATGATGCGAGATCACTATAATCCTGCTGCGGTGGCAATCGAACTTTGAGTACAAATCCCCGCTTGAGGTCTTGACACTGAACTCAAGCCCAACATGATTCATGCCATTCCCAAATTTCATGGGCATAATTCTGAAGATCCTTTCCATCATATCAAGCAACTCAAGCATCTGACCCAGACCTTCAGGTCAGAAGCTCAAAATCGAGATGTTCTACTCATGAAAATGTTCTCCTCTCTCATAGATAAGGGTGCTCACTAGTACCAAACCCAAACACGTCCAATCAACACCTGGGTGGAACTTCAATCCAAGTTTTTGAGAAAGTTCTTCCCTGTTGGTCAAACAAATGCTTTACGACACCAGATTGCATGTTTCACACAGCAAACAGGAGAATCGCTTCACGAAGCATGGGATCGTTTTCTAGATCTCATGCGAAAGTGCCCCCACCACGGAGTTCCTAAATGGGAACAAGTCCAGTCATTTTACCAGGGACTCCCTGAGGATATTCAATTATTCGTCAATGCGACCTACGGAGGAAACATCATTGGTCAACATGAAGATACCGTGTGGGAGATTCTCGAGAATATGTGCGAGAACTCCATCAATAATGAATCCATGGGCATGTTCGACCGGACGAATGCCCGTGCATTAACGAATCCAAAGGGAGCACATGAGACGCAGGGCCTGTCCTCTCCGTCGACTTGGAACTAATGGCCAATCATCTGTACAAGGTCACTCTTATTGAGAAGGTGATGAGCTAACTCGACACTTGCAGCGAGCCACCTCTGCACAAAACCCGTTCGCGCAACTGCCCTCTAGTAGGGAGGCTGTGCATAACATCTATCATCAATCTTCTCAAGGGATGGACCCCTATCCACCCTCATCTGATTCTTGTTTCAGAGGAAACTCTGGACCCACCTACTCTAGTTGGGGGAACTCTGAACCCTCATATTCTGACTTTTCCGAGGTTCCTCAGACCTGCGAGAACCTCAACACCATTCAGAATGATCCATTCTCAAACACCTACAACCCTGGATGGCGTAATCATCCTAATTTCACGTGGTCAGGAAATAATCAAAATCAGAGACCTCCATATCAGCCCCAGACACAAGCTCCTCGTCCATATCAACCACCTCAGCCTTGTCCTAACCCAACTTATCAATATGGGCCGACTCGTGCAGAACAAATGACTCTTATCCTTCAGACTCTAGCTGACATTCAGAAGACAAATATAGCTATGCAAAAACAACACGGAGACGAGATCATAGAGGTTCGCAATCAACTCACCCAGATGGTAAATCCCTGCCAACATGGTGCACTTCCATCACAACCTCTGCCTAATTCGAATAACGTGCCGAACCAGAGGTGTGTTATGAACCCAAATCAGGGCCAAGCTCACTTTGTTTATCAGGCCCCTTCTGCCCCATCACCGGATGAGATGGATGCTTCAACTTCATACTCAGGATTTCAGCAGCAAACACCTATTTTTCCCAACCCAAACCAAAACCAAGCCAGGTTGAATTCTGTCACTACTCGTAGTGGCAAAGCAACACAGGACCCACCTTAGACAAACCACTCCCAACCTGGTAATACAAGCCCTAACCCTAGATTGGTCATCCAGGACACACCCATCCTAGATCAAGAGCCTGAGCCAATTCTAGAGGAACCGTCTAAGGTTCCATTTCCCGAGGCCTTGACCAAGGGAAAAAGGACAGCCAAACCTATGGCACCTGAGGAGGACCTGGTTAAGCTCTTTGAGCAGGTCCATATAAACATCCCCTTGATGGATGCTTTACGCCATGTACCGACTTACGCACGATTTCTGAAAGACGTGTACACCTAAGCGTAAGCTGCAAACCAAAGGCGAAAACCCAATCGTACTGTCAGAGCAAGCCAGCTCTGTCATTTTGAGCAAACTCTTGCCTAAGGCAAAAGACCCAGGCACCCCTCTGATCTCCTGTGCAATCAGTGATATACAATTCGACCGAGCTTTAATGGACTTAGGAGTCTCCATAAATTTGATACCTATATCCCTACTAGACTACTTCGATGAATTTGAGCTTAAACCGACAGAAATGACATTACAGCTAGCCGACCGATCAATTAAGTCACCAAAAGGAATTCTTGAGGATGTCATAGTTAGGGTACATTATTTCTATTTTCTAGTGGATTTTATTGTCTTAGACATGAATGCTCCTGAGAATGTGAAGAATACACCGATCATACTAGGGAGACCCTTTCTAGCCACTGCTAAAGCCAATATCAATTGTGAGGAGGGCCAAATTGAATTAAAATTTTGGAGCAAGACACTAAAGATCGACATCTTCAAGGTCCAACAAGGAATTAATTATGGAGTTATAGAACATATTTGCGATATCGAGGCGGTGGTTGACGACTTATGTATCGAGGAAAACCCGACTATTTCTGATCAACCACAAGAGGATCAAAACCCACAATTAGAGGAGTCCGAACTCAACCTAGACAAACCCGATAGCTCCTCCCTTTGCTCCCGACACCCACCCTGAACCACCTACTACTGCTGACAACCCAGTTATGGAATTAAAGCCTCTTCCTGATCATCTAAAATATGTCTTTTTAGGTTCCAATCAGATGTTTCATGTGATTATCAACTCCCAACTCACACTTGATCAGGAAACACGCCTGATTTCTATTCTCCAACAACATCGGAGAGCCATTGGATGGACTCTCGATGATCTAATTGGTATCAGCCCTTCATACTACACACATCACATATACACGGAAGAGGACTCACGACCATCCCGTGAAATGCAGAGATGCCTAAATCCAAATCTGCAGGATGTCGTGAAAAAGGATATCATTAAGTAGTTAGATGCAGGGATCATCTACCCGATCTTCGACGATCGGTGGGTGAGTCCAATCCAAGTTGTGCCCAAGAAGGCAGGGCTCACCGTCATCACGACTAAAATCAGAGAAACCACGCCGACCCGTATAGCGAACTCGTGGAGAGTCTACATTGATTACATAAGACTCAATTCCTCTACAAAGAAGGATCATTTCCCACTACCGTTCATTATTCAGATTCTCGAGAAACTAGCGGGAAATCGATTCTTCTGCTTTTTAGATGGGTACTCCGATTATAATCAGGTCGCAATCCATCCCGAGGACCAAGAGAAGACCACCTTCACCTGCCCCTTCGGAACATATTCATTCCCAAGGATGTCTTTCGGTCTCTGCAATGCACCCGCTACTTTTCAGCGGTGCATGCTTGCCATATTCTCAGATATGGTAAGTGAATACCTTGAAGTCTTCATGGATGACTTCTTGGTATTTGGTGAATCATTTGATGATTGCCTCCTACACTTGGTCCAAATTCTCAGGCGATGCATCAACGTGAACTTGGTTCTTTCCTGTGAAAAGAGCCACTTCATGGTGCCTAAGGAAATTGTCCTGGGACATCTCATCTCTGAAAAAGGCATCCAGGTTGATCGAGCCAAGGTGAATTTGATTTCCAAACTCCCTATGCCTAGCTCAGTCAAAGACATCTGATCCTTCCTGGGGCACGTCTGCTTTTATCGTCGATTCATTCCTGATTTTTCGAAAATCACGTGCCCCCTAACTAATCTTCTATCTAAGGATGTCCCTTTTAAAATCTCCAAGGAGTGCACTCAGCCATTTGAAATCCTACGTGATCGAGCTACCTAAGCATCTATCCTGCAGTCTCCTGATTGGTCTCAACCCTTTGAGATCATGTGCGATGCATCTGATTATGCTGTAGGAGTGGTACTTGGGAAGAAAATAGACGGGAAACCCGTGGTCATCTACTACGCTAGCAAGACACTTGATGAGGCTCAGCGTAACTATACAGTTACTGAGAAAGAGCTGCTAGCCGTAGTACTTGCCTTGGAAAAATTCAGATCATATCTTTTGGGTTCTCGTGTTATCATATACTCAGATCACACTGCTGTGAGGCACCTCCTTGCAAAGAATGACACAAAACCTCAACTAATCCGCTAAATCTTGCTGTTGCAAGAATTTGACCTTGAGATTCGCTATAAAGCGAGAAAGAAGAACGTGGTAGCTGACCACTTATCCTGCCTTCCTTCTGACAGTATCAACCTCCTGACTATTAGTACGAAACTTCCTTGGTTTGCTGATTTAGTAAACTACTTGGCATCACATCAGATCTCGTCCGATTGGCCGAAGGCCAAGAAAGACAAATTGCTTTCTGATGCCAAGTACTACATGTGGGAAGATCCGTACCTCTTCCACATTGGTGCTGATCAGATCATTAGACGATACATCCTGGAAGTAGAAATTCAGGACATTTTGTCCTTCTGCCATAACCAGGCCTACGGTGGACACTTTTCCGGACATAAAACAGTAACAAAAGTCCTCCAATATGGCTTTTTTTGGCCTATGATTTTCAAAGATGCATACAATCACTGTAAGGCATGCACTCGTTGCCAGACCTTGGGCAACATGAGGCACCGCAATATGATACCTTTACAACCGATTCTCGTATGCGAAATCTTTGACATCTTGGGCATTTATTTCATGGGACCCTTCTCTGTTTCGGATGGCTTTGAATACATTCTTCTTGCTGTTGACTACGTGTCCAAATGGATCAAAGTCGTTCCGACCCGAACCAATGATCATAAGGTGGTAATCAAATTCATTCATCATAACATCTTTTCTCGGTTCAAGATTCCACATGCCATTATCTCTGATGAAGGGACCCATTTCACAAATGCTCAGTTCAGATCACTGATGACCAAATACAGGGTGTCGCACCGAATCTCTACTCCTTATCACCCCCAAACCAATGGTCTAGCTGAGCTATCGAATCGGGAGATCAAAAAAATCCTTCAGGTCACTGTCCGACCTAACAGGAAGGATTGGTAGTCCCGACTTTCGGAAGCCTTATGGGCCTATAGAACCGCCCACAAAACCCAATTGAGCATGTCTCCTTTTAGATTGGTGTACGGGAAGGCATGTCACCTCCACGTCAAGTTGGAGCACAAAGCCTATTGGGTTGTACGGAAGTGTAATCTAGATCTTTCTAAGGCAGGAACCCACAGAAAGCTTCAAATGAGCAAGATCGATGAATTACGCAATGATGCATATGAGAACTCGTGAATTTACGAAGAGCAGGTTAAGGCCTTTCACGACAAACACATATCTAGAAAGATCTTTCACCCTGGTCAGAAAGTCCTACTCTTTGATGCCAAACTCAAACTGTTCCCAGGAAAACTCAGATCAAAATGGATTGAACCATATCTTATCAGACGAATCTTTGGAAATGGAGCCGTAGAAATCAGCCAACCCATCCTTGATTCAAAACCGTTTGTCATGAACGGTCAGTGACTTAACCCGTTCATTGAACTCACTGATAAGAACATGGCGAGGTATCTTTTGATCTCCATTCTCCCTGAGCTCATTGCGCCTGGCTGATGGCGTTAAACTCAATGCTTAACAGGGTGCAACCCATCATCTTTTTGAAAAAACTAAAACCCTTCTTGACACATCTTATGCTGAACTCATATTGCACTTTAGGGTTCATCCATTAGAACAACCGACTCCACCTCTAGTACCCGTACCCGAGCTTGAAATCGTTTGCAACAGTCACTCCGACCCAGCCACCCACCCAAAACCTATTCTAATGAATGATCTAGGATGAACTCGAACCCACCTAATTTACAATGAGGACATTGCAAATCATAGGCATGGGGGGTATTAAAGTACAAAATGCTGTGAGAATCACTTCACAAGAAAGGGTTTCATAAAAAAAAAGCACATATTCCAAAAATCAAAAAAATTAAAAATTAAAAAAAAAAATAAAAGGAAAAGGGAGGAAATTTTGAATGATTTGATTGTATATCATTTTTTGAGGAGAAAAAGGGGAGGAGATAAAAATGTCAAAAAGGAGCACAATTTGAAAAGAAAAGAAAAAAAAGATAGTCATTAGTAAAAGATTAAGAAATTGACTTACTTCTATACCAAATCAAAAAGAAAAAAGATGAAAGATAAAAAGTGCTAAGGGACAAAAGAGATTAGTATGAATGCTGATCTTAGGCTTCTTGGGTTGTGATCCTAGGATTAAAAATTCAAATATCCATTAAGATCTAGATAGTCCTCAAGAGGTTGGGGAAAATGCGAAGCTTAAGCATTAGGTCTAAAGCTTAGGGATTATTCAGCCCCATTAACTGACCTCTGGTTTGCGGGACTTGGTAACCTAAGCACCCCAATCCACACACAGTCTGGTTCAGTGCGCTTAAATATCAAAATGACACAAAGGCATTAAATCTGTTCTAAAAAAGTTACCTAGGTTAGGAGTGGCTAAACAACACAAGTTGATTTGGACAAGTTCCCGGCGTGGAGAGGCGAGAAATCCTACTCGAAGATGCACAATAACATATCATCTCCTTGGTGCTTGTCTCTTAGGATATCTAAATATCCTACCAGGGGCATATAAGCACCTTGTGCTGGTTCAGATAACATGGGTGGCATTATCACGAAATGTCGATTGTCAGGGTCTGAATTTAGCTACAGAACGCCATGGGCAAGATTATCTTGAAATCTCGAAAGCCAGGGTTTTGGGGGTTGCCATGGGCTGTGCTATCTCGAAGCATCGATTATCAGGGACCCTACGAGGATTGATGGTGGGAACTAGGAATCCGATACAGACCGTGTTGTAAAGCTAATCCGAGGCTAGAAATAAAAAGAAAAGAGAGAGAACTCTCCAAAAATAAAGAAAAATTCTTCTCTCTTACAAAAATGCACTGCGAACTGAACCTAGGCTAAAAAATGTTACAAGCACAAGTGCTTTAACTGCGGAGTTCAGTGAACCTTAGGCTAGTTCCTATGGGCCTTAGAAACCTTTGTGGCAGATGATTACCCCATAGTTGTGGGCTATTTAAGTATTTAAGTGCTTAGACATTAGGTTAATTCTAACATTTATTTAGCATAAATTAGGATGTAAATAGATTAATTCATATTTTTAATTTAATTACATAATCCATGCATTGCATTCATATTTTAAATGCATTTAGAATTAGCTTAGAATGGCATTCATTTAATTAATTAACCAATTAGGTACATTGTTTTAGTTAACATAAAATTTGAGGGTTTGTATATAAATAACCATAATATTTTAATAATATCCTTTATTCTTCTTCTTCTCAGCAACGACTCAGCTGCCGCTGCAACGCCTCCTGCCGCACTAAAGCCACATTCATGGATCAGCGAAGAAGGTGGATCTGCTCCCGCCTCTCCATTCAAATTCGTGCAGGCAGCTACAAAAGGATGAGAGAGGCTGTCGAGCGGGGTAGGCCTCCACCCCCAACCTACACTGTGCAGAGTCCATCTCTTCCATTCCACACTGCCGGCCTCAACCGCGGCGACGACATGCCACACCGTGGGCGTGTGGCGTGACATGCCACACCGCCATCCGGAGGTCGTCCGCATTACCGTGAGCACCTCGCCGTGCACCTCCCTCGCCGTCATCATCAACAACCATCTCGCAGCTACTGCAATCACCCCTCAGCCAGTTAAGACGTCCAAGAAGTTTCCCGGATGTCTGAAGCTTCGACCTCCCACTCCTGCAACAACCACACTTGCCCGCTCACCTGAACCGCCAGCCCTCACCCGCTCACTCCACACCTGCCCGCACGCCCTCTAGCCGCGCACAAGGCGGTCACGGCCAGCAGTCCTCCTGCACGCCCTCCAGCAGCACACAAGGCGAGCACAGCCTGCAGCCGCACCCGCTCCTTCTGCGCCTCACCGCTCACGCCCGCATCACACCACCCGTGCCCACCGCCAACAGTGCGTGCACCCGCCTGCACCACCCGCGCCTTCCGCCAATAGTGCGCATCCCGCTTCCGCTCCAGCAACTGCAGCCTTCTCGTGCCCCACGTGCCCGCCAGCGTGTAGCACCGGCTGCAGCGCTCACCCTGCAGCAGCAGCAACAGCGTTCGCCAGTAGCACCACCTCCGCGTGCGCGCAGTCCCGCGCGTACCGCCCACCAACAGCAGCTGCAGCACCGTTTGCAGCCACCTTCGCCGGAGCTTCGTCCGGCTAGCTCCGACCACCGCGCGACACGCCGTCACCACCTCTTCGAAGCCCTCGGTCCAAAGAACTTCCTCTGAGCTTCCCGCATCCGGCCATCCACTCTTCTTCGCGTACGGCCAAGGGGAATAAATCCCCTATTTTGCTATAGTAACATTGCCATTAATAATTACATTTTCTGCCATTGTCAATTTTTAATGATATTTTATTGATTCTGCATTGCAACAAATATCCTCTAGTTATTAAGAATTGCTATTTCAGCATGATTTCTTGATTCAACCTTAATCTGAAGGAAATTTTGGCTTGATTCTTGTCTAAGCTAACTTCGAACAAACGTTTTTAACCGGTGCGAATTTAAATACGTCATTGCCTCCCTGTGGATACGACCCGCTCTTCTGCGAGTGGTTATTTCTTTTTAAATATTGATTAGTCGATTTTTCCACCACATAAAACCGCAAACAACTTTAAAGCGAACAATCGACTCGTCAGCAGACTAAGGCTAGAGCTGGTCAGGTCCGGATCTTGGTTGGTACTTGAGTATCTGTAGGCCTACCATCATCATTTTGACCTAATCCACAAAAGAAAGCACACATCAGAGTTTTGAGCATAAAAAGGCATATGGTCTAGAATTAAAGATAATTCCATGAAATTTTGCTAAAGGACTAGCAAAAGCTAGGCATGAGGGTATGATGGGAACACCATCATGAGCCATAAACTAGCTCAATTTAATCTGATTAAGTCATTAAATGCTCCTACATAACCTTCGGATGGTCATAATTCATTGCATTAGCATTCTAAGAGAAAGGCAAGAAACTATGGTTAAAATTGTAATTTTACCATCATAACTTGAATACAGTACAACCATGGGTTTTCTCAATGGTTAATTAAGGGTCAAATAGTCTTAAAAAGATAACAAGTGGGTTAGAACAGATAGAAAAGGGTTTGCACGTGTTTTGAGAATTAAATGATTTTTGAAACCCTAAAAACAGACCCGCTTAATTAACTGA
This sequence comes from Thalassia testudinum, assembly GCA_037157565.1. NCBI lineage: Eukaryota > Viridiplantae > Streptophyta > Magnoliopsida > Alismatales > Hydrocharitaceae > Thalassia > Thalassia testudinum. Next base: position 36,353,730 of record JAZHRO010000012.1, on the reverse strand, counting down.
AGTTATGGTCAGGATAAAATTCACCTAAACCATCTAAAATTCATATAAAAATATTCTCTAGGGTTTGGTACCTTGAAATTGACCATCAGAACCCGTTTTGGCCCAAAACAGAGTCTCAGACAGACATTTACCCTAATTTAGGTTTTTACATAAATTACCTAGTCAAACATGGTCAAAACCAAAATCCAACTTTACCATTGGATTCCTTAGGTCAAAATTAGGTTTTTACCAAAATTTGGACCCAAGCTGAAATTGTCTTGACCTAGTTTGCAACTTGGTCCTATCTGATTACATTTATGCCCTTAGCTTTCAAAATATTTACAAAAAGACTCCTAACTTTATCATCATTTTCACAGATAGGTCCCTGCCGCCATTAATGATATTCCTACAAGCACCGACGACCTAACATTGGCAAGAACTCCTTGATTCCTTGACGAATCCCTTTCAAATTTAAAAGGGAAGTGTGTCAAAAAATTCCCTTCCTTTTGAGCAAAATCCCACACCCCAAAACCTTCCCAATCTCTCATGCAAACGCATGAGAGATTTGGGTATCAAAAAATTCCCAACTTCGGCGAAGCTTTCCAAGCTTGGGAAGCTTGCTTCCCAAGCCCAAAACTTCCTCTAAAGTCCTATAAAAAGACCTCTAGATCAAACGATTCTCCTCAAGCTCGTTTTTGACTGGATCTACCCTAACTTCCTCTCTCCTAATCCAGCTAAAAGGCTCCTCAAGCTCTGGTGATCCCCTCAGACCTCCCTTGTCATCCGTCCGCAATACCAGTGGCGGATTCATTTTCTTCGTCCTCCTCCGCGTCACGCCATACCAACGAGCGTCTCTCCCTCCATCTTCCTCGTCGTTTCCCTCTCACCGGAGTCATCTTCGTCTCCGGCGTCAGCCATACCGCAACCGATGTCGCTCCTGCCTCTCTTCGTCTGCCAATCACCAAGATAAGTTCCTTAGCATCTCTACTTCACAACCACACCAACCGCACTTCATTTCGACCACCCTATCGCACTGACCACCCTATTCATCCTCTGCTCCGGCCACTCCTCCGGCGAGGTGTTTCCACCGCTACCCACCTCCATCCACCTCGTCGACAAGCCCAAAACCTCCACCTCACCTTCCCACACAAAAATGCTCTCCTATTTAATCCTCTCGCTCACCCAAACTCACCCCCGAACAACCCACCTTTCCGTTGTCGTTCCCGACCTCATCTGGCCACTACACCTACTCCCATGCTACAAAACCGCCACCACTGCATTCCTCATCCACCAACGTCCTCTAGAACATTTTAACTGGGGCTTAGCGCCCGTATTCTTGGATTTCAGCTATACCCCTTAGCTGCCATTAACGAAGAGTTTCAAGGAAGCTTCAAGCTCGCTCCAGGTCTTGATAGCCCCAGGTGGAAGTCCCAGGTTGTGCGGATTCGCTTCAGGAACTGCCCCAGGTGGTCAATTGGATGCCTTGACCACGTGAGCTGCGGCAATTGAAGGAAGGACATTGCTGCTGCGCTGCACGAAGAGCGATGGGACTTTAGTCCCACCTCGGAAGCAAAGGAGAGGTTATGCTCGTATAAATTGAATTTGTGTCTGGGACTTATTGCCTCAGACACAAGGGGTGAGGTCCCTCACACCCCTCACGTGCCTCGTCCATGACATTTACCTCGCGGATCTGGTGCACCCAACCTGCCTAAGCCTTCACTCCTCGCTCACCACCCACTGTCGGTGAGTCTGGACCTGGGTGCACGCCTACCCGATAACCCGACTATCCTGATATTTGATGAGTCCATTTTAATGGACTAATATTACGCCTAAGTAACTTTAATTATATCTTTTAGGTTTGTTAATAACTATATTGAGTTATAGAATGTTTGCATGCATCATGATTTAGGTTTACATCTATTCTATAACTTAATATGTGCTTTTTATGTGCAGGAAAAATACGTGGCAAAAGAATGAGGAGGAAAGGGTAAATTACCCTTTCAAATGACCGGCGGCTACTCTTTTCCCTTTCTATCAGCCACCCTCAACAGCCGCCGGCCTGAAGAATGTCTCCCCTGCCAAAATTAGAAAAGGGATTTGAAAATCCCTTGATTGGCGCACGCGAGGAGAGAGAGGAGTTAAAGAGAGGAGGTTGAGAGAAGAACTAGATCTATCTTCCCCCTGGCGGGGAAAAACTCCACCGCATGCACTGTGCCCATGCCCGCTCCTTCACCACCAGGCACCCATCTTCAGCACCAAGCACGCCAAACCCCTCCTGCAGGTGCAAGCACCGCTCGCGCCCTCAGCTCTCCCTGTTTCAGCCACTCCAACTCTCCAACTCCACTGCCAAAGCCTCCTCCCCACTCACCCAAAGGCATCGCCTCACCTTGCGCGTGCCTGCAGCAGCGCCGCACCAAGCCAGCACCATCTCAAGCACCAATCTCCCTTCCAGCACCTCCTCTTTCCCGCTCTTTCACCGCACCGCACGCCTACCGCAACACCCGCGCCTTTGCAAGCGCCTGCAGGTATCCGCTTGCGCTCCACTTCAGGCTGCGCCCACCTGCAGGTGCACACCCCTTCACTGCAGCATGCACCCACCCGCACCACCTTGCACACGCCCGTTGGTAGGCTCCCAACCGCGCGCTTCAGCCTCACCCTCCAGCACCGCTCCGCAAGCACACCCTCCTTCCTGCTGCAGGCGCTACACCGCGCCTCAACCCGCAGGCGCCCGCAGACATCACAGGCGCACCCTCCTTCCTGCTGCAGGCGTACGCCCATTCACCTCCCTCCAGCCGCGCCTAAAGGCGCTGCATGCCTTCGCCATCTGTAGCAAGCGTGGCAACGGCGGTAGCAGCCTCCTCCGGTCCTCATCTCCTCCGCCGGCCGGCTGCCTCTGGCCATCTCCGTCGACACCACCGCCTCCATCGGATAGCCATCATCCTCACCAACATCCCTTGCTCGTGACAGCCCCACCGGTGCTCTCTCTCTCTCGCGAGGAGGAGAGAGAGTAAATGCTCAGTTTCCTCCACCATTAAAAATTACGGAAAATTCCATTGTCAAAGTTACTGTTCATTTATTTTTTGAATTAATATATTGCTGCACAATTTGCATGGACACCCCTTGCTTAATTTGAAATTACATATAATTGATTTCTCCTTCTGAATGACATACAATATGAGATATTGATTATAGTGTCATTAGTTAGGAGATTAATATTAACATTGTTTGCTATTACCAAGGTCATTATTTAGAATATTATATTGTGATAATTTTGCATGTGCGCCCTCATCTTCTTGATTAATTATCTATATTGAGAATTTGTGCTGGAAATGAGAGCACTAGTTAGCATGCATCTCTATTAATATTCTCGATTCCTTTATGCATTATTACTCTCTTTTTTTTAGGCTAATTCCTCCCTGTGGAGACAACCTAACTCTTCGTGGTTAGTTTTGAAAATGTAAATGTTTTGAAAAGAGATTTTCTACCACGCGATTAAATACAATGGCACATCATTTTATGTTAAAGTTTTCAACGAAAACGAAGATCACTCTTTCAATATTGGCGCTGGGAGGGCGAATCCCTGCAAAAGAAGGAAAGAGAGAGTGTGTGGGGGCAGGGGGTTTTGCTCTTCAGTGTTCTCCACACTTAACCGAATTTGCAGAAGCCTTTCCCCCTGTACATCAGAACGGCCAATGAAGAAGAAGAATAGAAGGTAGAAGAGAAGATAAGGCAGGAGAAGTAGAGGACAGAAGAAAGAAAGGAGAAGGAAGAAGGCCTCAGAAGAAAGAAAAAAGCATAGAAAGAAAGAAAGAAGGAAGGAAGAAGAAGAAGAAAAGTGGAGCCAGATAGAAAGAAGAAGAAGAGAAGTAGAAAGGCAAAGAAGAAAAGAGTCTGAAGAAGAAGAAAGGAGAAGAGAAAGAGAGCAGCAGAGGGAAGAGACCCTTGAGTCTCTTGGAAGCCCTGTAGGAACTGGCTATTTAGGCCATCTGATACAAGCCTAGATCATCTGATTGCATATATTTGAGGCTTTATTTCCCTGATACTGTTGACTTAGTTGCTATTACTGTGAGGAGTAATTGGTGATTCAAATCACCATTTTACTCCATTCTTTTTGCACATTGATATTTAACATTATTATTACAATCTTTTTTATTCAAATTATGATCTTGAGTTTTAAATTGCTACATTGCTCACTGTGTTTGACCTCGAACTTTCATTTGAGTAATAAATTTATTTGTTTGAGCGCTATTTTGACTATATTACAACGAAATAATTTTAAAACACCGATTTATCGCTCAAACAGAGTGCCCAAATAAAGTCCAATTACCAATTAGATTATATATTTGGAAAGCCCTTATATAAGGCTACTTAAATATATAATTAATTTAAGATTATAACTTATTTAATTATATTTAAAAATTACTTAAAGTTACTGATTTATGCAAGTTAAATTAGAGGTTAATTACTTAATTAATGTACAAATTAATAAATTAAGGATGTAATTGACCTTATAAATAGTTAATTTAAATAATAAGATATTTATTAAACATTTTTAATTTATTTTAAAACATTTATTTTAATATATATATAATTATTTACACATTTTTATTGGATATATACATATTTAAGGTATAAATACTATAATACAGTGTAAATATATTACAAATAGGTTAAAAATAATTAAAATAATAGTATACAAGTATACAATATAAATTACCTTAGTAATAAGTTAATTACTAATTTATTTTATTTTAACTTAATAATCTACTTAGTTAACTTAATAACTTATTTACCTACTGTAAATAGATAAATAAATAAATGTACAAGTATAATGAGGTATATAATAAATACTTAAATACATACGTATAGTTATAGATACAATTATACACATATACATAGTGATATGTATATACTTAGGTATATGTGCATATAATATAAATAAATACATAGATAATTATATAATTACGGTATATATAGTTTAACACATCGTAAATACTTATTTAAATATATATAATAAATATATAAGTTATTTATGTATATTTAAGTATATAAGTTACTATTTACATTTTAGCTTAGTATCGAATTATATTTACAAGTATAAGTGGTATATAAATGGTGTTTTTATGCAATTTTTGGCTTTTTCAAATTTTTATGGTGTTTTTATGTTTTATAGCAGTAGGAAAAGAGAGAGAGAAGGTGATGTGAGAGAGAAAGATTCTTTTTGATATTTTTGAATTTAGTTTCTTTTATTGAGTTTTAGAGTAAACTGAACCGTCTATTAGTATGTTCTAGCAATTAGAGGGTTTAGATTACTCTGAAACTTTACACATACTTTGAAATATAGTTAACCCTACTCAAGACACCATTTTTTTTTTGTGGATTTTTTTATGATTTTTTATTTATTTACAAACAAACACAAAGAAAGCCTTAAAGAGTGTTTTGAAATGAAACCTAAGGCCTCAAGATGAACTCTAATAGCTAGAAATGGTAAGTTAGCATTCAAAACATCCAACACCACACATGCAAGGTGTTTGAACATTTAAACAACATTTTGACCATGAATTTCATCAAATTTTCATTTTGGACAATTGGTCTATTAACATGTAGCTGACAGTGAATATAAAACAATGATTACAAGCATTCACATTAAAGTTAAAGTCAAACATGGGTACATGAATGCTTGGAAATGAAGTTCTAACATTGCAACACTTTTTCAGCTCACTAAAATATTCAAATCAACTCAAACTCAGCCCCAACAGAGGTTGTTGTTGCTGAACTGCAACAAATCTGCTGCAGTACTACCCTACCAACTGAATCAGACCTTGTTCAAGTCTGATTGATCAAGTTCAATGTGCCATTCAACCTTGACACCATTTCATTCCAACATCAGGGTCCATATCCAATTTAGATCACACAAAAGTCATGAACTGAAAACTTGTTCAAATCAAAAGAAAACAGAGCAGCTACTCCTCCTGTGACAAATCCCATCAAATCTAAATCAAACACTAAAATTCTCATTAAAATCTATCTCAAACACGCCATAGAAGTTCTAGAAATCAATTAGAACCAATTTACAAGTCGATAAACCCTAGTTTGATCATTCCTCTTTGTCATAGACAACACATGAGGGATGAATCAAACTAACTTTAATTCTTATAAAACAGACTCCAATTCTTCATTTATAAAACATCCAGAACCTTCATTTAGGCCTTGAAAACATCATCTAAACCTTGAAGTTCAGAGGGAACCTATTACATCAAAATTCCATGTAGCCCTATTTAGGCCTTTGTTTTAGGACTTGACTAGGTGACCTGATCACCAGGAGCTCCAAAACACTAGAAATCAGTGTTTAGGACCTCGGGCAATCCTGTAGAAGCCAATGGGTCATGGTTTAGGCCTCATCTCAGTGAATCTGAGATTCCTAGGCCTAAACTACCTCAGAAGCAAAGCCAACTCTGAAAATTGGGTGTAAGCTTGATAAATACTGGAAATCAAAGCATTGAAGCTCAAACCCATTGCAATCAATCCAATTACTCAAAAATAAACTCGATTCACTTAAATAAAACTCATTAAAACCAAATTAAATCTTGATCTTCCGATCAAGTGTGAGAAACAAATCCACATGAATCAAGTGAATCAATTGTAATTAAATCCACGGTGAGAGCATTGATGGATGTATGAGCTGAATGAGATGCTCTCAAGTTGATTTTGAGAGCTTCAACAAATCTAAAAGCTTGTAAGCTTCAGATCTGCTAAATGCTCGGGTGAACAGGTGATTGACGATAACATTACACAACAAGTGAGTGAACGTGAATCATGAGGTGAAGAGTGAAATTAGTGAATCAAAATGGAGGTGGAAAACACCTCTCTAATCTGAATTGATCAAAGAGGGAGAGATCTATCTAAGCTACTCTACTCTTAACTAAGCTAAACAAAGAGTGAATTCACTAACTAATTCTACTCCTAACTATAATCTATAAAATAGTAAAACCAAATCTAATAGGAAGAATGGGACATGTGGGTCAACAGTCGGCAGTTGAAGAGGAAGAACGGAGGGAGGATCTCCAACGAGTGAAGAGCCTGCTAGTGAAGCTCCTGGGATGTCCTCAGGCTTACGTCATCCCTAGCGACATGAATGATCAAGAGGGAAGAAGCTCCACTATTGTCACCAGTAGAACTGAGTGAAGAAGAAAAGAGGAGCTAAAGAGGAAGAATGGAGAGCCCAAGGAAGTAGGAGGGGGGACACATTAGGGGCATACGAGCTTAGGTGTGCTTCCTATATAGGTAAAGGGTTGATCAGATCACCGACAAAGTGAGATTAGGTGCACCTAGGTTGAACGGTGGATGAGAGAGTAAGGCGCGGAGGGGAAGATTCAAACCAAATGTGCTCCGTTGGATTAGATCTAAGGCGAGGGGTGATGCTATGTGCGAGAGCATGTGAAGTTTGGATCAAGATCCACCGTAGGATCAAGGGTCTATGAAATCAAGGGTAGTTGGAGTTCCTGTTCTTCGCGGAGGAACAATACCCGTGAGTGAAGAGAGATATGTAGGTGTATTGGTGCTTTTGCACCCAGGCCCAAGTGAGTGAAACGATGTGGAGTTTGCAAGGGAGCCCATGAGTGAGGAAAATGGTAACCAGAAGGTCCCTGGAGGCTTACAAAGAGGCCTTTGCAGGTTGCAAGAAGGTCCTTAGAAGTTATATGTGCAAATAAAATGTTAATGCATAAGGACCTATATGTAATCTAATGAATGCAAGGTCATAATGATGTCCAAATGCCATGAAATTTTGATTAAAGCTTAATTGAACATATTAGAACATGATTTGACTTTTGATGTATACTTTTGAGCTCACTAATGTGTTCAATTGGCAATTGGATCATCAATTTGTGTTTATACATAGAATATCTCATTTAGTAACCTCATTATGTATTTTTAACATCAATTTGCTGTTTTATGTCATTTTTGTTAATTCTCACACCTAACCCATTTATTGCGTTAATTCGATAGTGTTTAACCTAGTTTCTAGCTTAACTTGGGCATTTTAGCTATGATGAGTCATACCTCATCACGAGCCCCCATTGGGTGACGTAGAGAGTAAATGGGATGGTCATTGAAATTGTGGAGAGCTCTTCAAGAGGCCTGAGAGGGCGTGTATGCATCAATTTTCCATGGGGCTTCTTCAAAGTATGTGGAGGCATGGATGAGCTTGTAACAAAGGTTATGCTTGAGCACATTAATTGAAGTGGGGAGCTCATTGAATGTTGGTGCTTGATATTTGTTATTTTAGTTGAACTGCTTCCTAGGGTTTGCAAGTCTCATGAGTTCAAATCTTCAGCTCAAATTTTACAATTCCTTCTTTTTCTTGTCTTTTCTCCTCGACCTTCAATCATGTGATTGTCAAATATTATCAATCAATGCAAGAGCACAGAATTATACAAATTATGATGGAAGTCTATCTAAAATGAAATTTATGCTAATGCATGTAATATTCCCATGAAATTAGACTAAGATGAATGGAGATTTAGCAAATTATAAACATAAGTTATACAAAATGAGATTAAATCAATAATCAAATGAATATATACAATAAACCTCAAAGCTCCTTTCAAATTCTATTATACTATCTTCATGATAATCAAAAAAAAAAAAACTACAAAACTTATTTCAAATTCTATTCTACTACCTTCATGATAATCAATCATAATTAGGATATCCCATATAAGACCTATCCATCTTATGTAAAGAAAACCACCCCCAAATGCTTACATTTCCCTTCCATAAACCCATTGAAAGCACATCTAAAATCCCCTCTTGTCACTAAGGAAAGTCACCTCTATTGCTTCTATTTCTTTCCTGAACATCATTGCAAAACCACTTTTAACATCCATAGAAAACCTTGCAAAAATTGAAGAGAAAAATATTAGATGCGAACCAAACCAAAAGGAATAACCAGGGAGGAAAAGCTACACTAGCGAGGAAGAGCTCACCAAACGAAGATGTAGGCATTATAAGATAGCCCCTTTCTTGCAAGTGCGTCACTTTGTGACTCATTGATGAGGTGTGGCTCATCCTAACTAAAATGTCCAAGTTAGGCTAGAAACAAGGTTAAAACACTATTAATTAACAAAAGAAATGGGTTAAGTGTGGGATTTATGAAAAAAGACCTAAAACACTCAATTTGTGCTAAAAATGCATAATGAGGTCAATTTTGAGATATTCTATACCTATAATACACATGGATGATTTGAATGCCAATTGAACACAAAGTTGAACTTGAAATTACAAATAAATTGTGGGATTAACCTCTAATGTATTCAATTATTAAACCACAAAAACTTCATTGCATTTTAACCTCATTAGGATCTCGCATTTAGTAGTTTACATATAGGTCCTCAAGCATTTACATTTTATTTACTTAAAAGAGGCTAAGGACCTATTTGCATTCATCCAAGGACCTTTTGGTTAGGAAAACCATCACTTATGGGTTCTTGTGCTAAATTCCTATCATTTTGCACCTAAGGGCTTCATTGCAAAATTCCCTTTACACCTGTTACACTCTCCTCAAGCACTGTTCACTTAGGATCAGCTCAAGAAGCAGCTGTCGTCTGATCTCTTCCCCATCCAATCAACGATGGATCTCCACCGAACCGGGTGACGTTGGTGTACCCACGATCATATCTCGACCTAGATCTGATCTAACAGCCCTGATTCATTCTAAAATCTTCTTGCGCTCTCAACTCTCTCCCCTGCCGTTGATCCCTAACGTCCTCCACCTTCGATTTCCAATCACCAGAGTTCTCTCTACCTATATATACACCTCCTACTAGAGCCTACGATCCTTTACCCAGCTCCCCCCTACACTTCTCAAGCTCGGTCCCTCTCTTCCCATTCCAACTCTTCCTTCTTCATCGTCCAAAGCCTATGACAGAGGCATGATCCTTCCTCACTTCAAACCATGTTGCTAGGGGTCTCACAACACCTGAGGGCATCCATGGAGTCTCACTAGAGGATTCTTCATCGCTGGAATCTTCCTCATCCCCATTCGTCGCTACAATCACCAATTGCGGATTACCTTAGGTCCCTTTCTTCCTCTTAGTGTAGGATTTATAACTTTCCTAATGTAGGTCAGTTCAATTAGATAGCTTAGATGTGTAGTTTAGATTAGAATTAGCTCATAATTGTGCTTAGCGTAGCTTAGATTAGTGGTTCTTGTTTTCAGTCCCTCGATTTGCTCTCTCTGATCAATTCAGATCAGAGGACTTATCCATCATTTTTTGGTGTTGTTACCAAGGAGGTAACTCTCTATACGCCAAAATTTATCTTTTATTCTTTCTTTTGAATATATTTTTGATTTCTTTGTATATTTTCATTCTTTTATTCATATTCTTTCTTGTATATACATTCTTTGATTCATTTTGTATACAATTTTCTTACTAATTATTTGTTATTTTTGCAACACTTGAGGAGGAGTAGGAGGAGGAATGTCTTCTTCCAGGTGGAGATCTGCTTCATGGTGGAGTCTGCTTCCTGGAGGAGTCACTGCAGCTTCAACTAGACTTCCTGGCAGAGTCATCCTCGACTTGGAGCTGTTGTTTTCCTACTTTTTAGAGTAGTATAGATATTAGGGTTTAGGTTTAGGTATATATACATAGGATTTGTTGTTAGGCATAAGTTGTGAAAGCTTGTTCTTACACACCGGTTATAATAACTTGAACGTGGACTTGTGATTTTTCTCTCTACTCTCTTCTCATTGATTCAGTTTTTCCTGATTCGCTTTTCTTTCAATTTGATTTTGCTTGTTGCATTAGAAAAGCCCAAAAAAATAGAAAAATAAAAAAAAAACAAAAATATCTCATTCTCTTATATAGCAACAGCATATCCATAGGCATTCCATCTTAGGTTTGCACATTTCCTGCTAGATTTCTTTATTTATCAAATTGCATTACTTATAGAGTGCCAAAGCCGCTATGATTTCTATCCTTTCTTAGCTCCTACCATCAATTGCATTTGACTAAGTAAACAAGACCATTACTTGTTTACAAAAGACTAAAAAGTGAGACCATCTACCTGAAATTCACTCCTAAGAATTCAAATCTAAATCAAAAAGGAGATTGAATAATTTGCTTGATACCTTGTGTGTTGTTTTCATCGCTACACTTTGCTGATTGATTATTGTGTACACATTACACAATCACATGAGGTACACAAAAACATGGATTCTATCTCATCTCTCTGTACACCCACAAGGGTCTGGATTTGCACGTCGGTCTTATCCAAATTCTAAGCACATTATAGAGGTCTGCAATTCGTAGGTTTTGTCACGCCCTGATAATCCTTCTCGTCGAGTCAGGAATGGATTATCAAGGGTGCAGGCAAAAAAATCGTCCCAACAGCAAGGCAGTTAGGGTTAATCACGTAGTTCATAAAAACAAGTACAATTTGGAGCGGCAAATCCCTTTGAGAAAAAGGGAGTTTAATTCTACCGAAAATTCGATAGAGTTTCCCCTGTTTACGAGACATTTTCCAAATTCCTATACCTGTAACAAGAACCTGTGCATGCATACCAGAAAATATACAGTGGGCACACCCCACACTTCCACAACAAGGCAAAAATAGCAATGAGAAAAATAAGTGGGTACACCACACCACGGTGAACGATAAAACATGAAAACCAATGAAAACGAAAATTGAGGCATTCACGTCATAATCATTTTCACCAAGAAACCTGCTATAATCTATATTTCAAGTGCCCAACATCATCTCAAAATCCATGCTATATCAGGTATATCATTCACCATTATCAAAATATACAAATTACCATGGTCCATACATCCATACATATATACACATATATACATGTACAAGTGTCGTTCCCTTCTACATCACAAAGTGTTATCTCATCTAAGAGAAAGAGAGAGGCTACAAAAGAAGAACCCACAATTGCAATCACAAAAAGGAGGTGGCTAGCATAATAAGGGCCTAAAGTAAAGAAACTAGGGGACCAACCATTCAAGAGTCCTCCCAAGATTTCTTGGGTCGAAAGCCCACAAAATAGATCGCCTGCTCTAGTAGGCAGGTAGCCTCCACAAACTCTGTAGCAATAACCTGAAGGGACTCAGTAGGTGGGTCCTCCCACCTTCCCAGGTATCATGCTTCCACTATTGCCCTCTCCAAGCATGTGAGTGTCATCACGAATAGCTGATCTGCTGCCGCTAGGCACCGGCACTGCTCGTGGGTGAGGTAAAATCCGCTGGCCCACGGCATCGGGACCTTAAATGGGTCACAACAAAAGGGATGAGCTAAACAGCTCAATAGGAACCAAACTACATGTCAAGGCCAGCAAGAGAGGTGAAATAAGGGCTTTATATGTTACCAACCACTTTCTAATCTAAATTCACTTTAGATTATTAAGATGAGTTATTTTGGTTCTAATCATTCGTTCCCTCACTCGCCACATGAGTCAGATTTAGTAAATCATCCCTCTCTACTTAGAGGAGATTTGGATGTATTCTTCTGTTAGATCCTCACCTGGCGGCCTCTCCTTGATTAGAGGAGAGGCTAACAGCATGAGCGATCTTCGTGAAAGGCATACCCATTCTCGATGTATCGAGAACATTGCTGACCTCAGTCAAAAGAGTCGAGCCTCTTAGGAGCTACCCAAGCCATTGCCTCGCATTAGCGAAGAGAAAGCTATTTGCCTTTAGTGAGGTGATGGGAATACCATTATGAGCCATAACTGGCATAATTTAATCATTATCAAGGAATAAATGCTCCGACATAACTGTCAGAGAGCCATAGTTCATTACATAATCATTCTGAGAGAAAGACAAGAAAATAGGGTTAAAACTGTAATTTTACCATCATATCTTGAATACAGAACCACGGATTTTCCTAGGGGATAATTAAGGGTCAAATGGTCTTAAATATCCAACAAGTAGGTTAATACAGACAGAAAAGGGTTTTTGCGTGTTTTAAGAATTAAATGACTTCTGAAACCCTAGAAACAGACCCGCTTAATTAACTAAGGTTCTGGTCAGGATAAAATTCATCTAAACCCTCTAAAATTCATATAAAAATATTCTCTAGGGTTTGGTACCTTCAATTTGACCATCATAACCCATCTTGACCCAAAATAGAGTCTTAGACTGACATTTGCCCTAATTTAGGTAATTATGCAAATTACCTAGTCAAACTAGGTCAAAACCAAAATTCAACTTCACCAATAGATTCATTAGATCCAAATTAGGTTTGTGCAAAAATTTGGGCCTAATCTAATATTGTTTCAACCTAGTTTGCAATTTGGTCCTATCTGATCACACATACGCCCTTAACTTTCAAAATCCTTACAAAAAGGACCCTATCTTTATCATCATTTTCTTAAAATAGGTCCCTACCGCCATGAATCCTATTCCTACAAACTCTGGCGACCTAAATTTGACAAGTTCTCCTTGATTCCTTGACGAATCCCTCTCAGATTTGAAAGGGAAGTTCGTCAAGGAATTCGCTTCCTTATGAGCCAATTCCCAAGCTCTCAAACCTTCCCAATCTCTCATGCACACGCATGAGAGATTAGGGTATCTTGGGATTTCTTTCTTCGGTGAGCTTTCCAAGCTTGGGAAGCAAGCTTCCCAAGCCCAAAACCCCATCCAAAGGCCTATAAAAGGACCCCCAGATCAAACCGAAGAGTCCACGCTCGTTCTCGGCTTGGAATACCCCTCCTTCCTCCCTCCTCTCCAGCCAAGAAGCTCCACGACATCCGGCAACCTCCTCCGACTCCATTCCTCATCCGTTCACAATACCGGCGACGGATCTACCTTTCTCTTCTTCCTCCGCATGTCGCAATACCTACAGTCACTCCAATCTACATCTTTGTTGTCGTCTCCCACTCACCGAAGCCTTCATTTTCTCCAGAGCCGGCGTACCCCCAGTAAGGAAAATCCTCCCCTTTCATCTGATTATCTTAGGTTAGATTAGTTCCTCTCTACTTTTAAGTTAGAATTCCCTCTTCTTATCCCTGTTTTGACCCTCGACGCTGCCAAACACCGTCACATTCCTCCGCTCCGACCAGACCTCCGACAAGGTTCCCCACTCATTCCACTACTCTAAACGCCTCGCCGACCACCTCACGACCTTTGCCACATCACCCTCTTTAAAACCCCCATCCTATTTCATCCTATTACACCCCCAGTCGCTACACCGAACAACCCACCTCTAGACCTTCACTTCCGTCACCATCCGGCCACCACAGTCACCTTCACGCCACGCCGCACACACCACCACATCCGTCGTGCTACGGCGAAGCCTACTGAACCTTCTGACGAGGTCGCTAGGCCATGTTCTTCATTTCAGGTCTTCGCTCCCTCAACTGCCATTATAGCAGCTTCGAGCAAAGCTTGAAGCCTTCTCCAGCCGCGCAAGCTCCAGGTCATATGCCCAGGTTATGCGAAGAGGTTCCAGGCAGAGCTCCAGGTTTTCAATTGGCACCAACACCTGTTGTTGCTGCTTCACTTCCTCAAAGGGAACCCACTGCAGCTGCATGCAGAAGAAGGCGATGGGATAGTCCCACCTCGAAAGCTGACAAGCGCCCGCACCCACATAAATTGTTTGTCGCATAGCCTTATCGCCTCAGCAAGCATAGGTGGTGAGGTCCCCTCACGCGCCTCGCCCGCGACACCTTACACGCGAGTCTGGCCGACCCGATAAGCCGCCTAACCTATGCACTCCTCACTCATCACTCACGCCGATGAGCCTTGTCCCGAGTGCGCTCTACCCAAATACCCGAAAACCCAAGGCCCTGAGAGGGCGGATCCCAGAGAGAGAAGGAGAGGAAAGTGTGCGGGGGCAGGGGAGTTTTGCTCTCAAGACCAACGACCGACACTTAGCCATTTAAGAAACCTCCCCCTTGTGCGTGAAGAGAAAGCAGGAGAGCAAGCTAGAAGAGAAGAAGAAGAGAGAAGGCATAGCCACCGAAGAAGGAAAGAAGAAGAAGGAGCTGAAGAGGAAGGGTGCCTTCTTGGCACTGTAGCAAAGAGCAGGATAAGCCGTTAGACCGGCTAAGCAGATGTCTGAGCTTCATTTGAAGTGCACTGTGCACTTATCATACGTGGAATTGAATTACTTAGTACTGTTGAAATATTTGAGATAATTGTTAGGGGTAATTAGTGATTCAAATCACCATTTTACCCCAATTTTTTTGCATTATCTGACATTCACTTTCATTCATATTTGCTTGGAATTTTATTGATTATATATTTGTGTTGAATTGCAATCTTGAGAAGCATTTTTGCTAATTGCTCCCTGTGTTCAACCTCGGACTTCATTTCTAATATTCGAGCTATAAATTTTACTTATTTTTCGCACTGATTTGAACTATATTGCAACGCATTGATTCTAAAACTCATTTTAGAGTGAACAACATTTTGGCGTCGTTGCCGGGAAGCAACATGCAATTTGATCTCTTGGTTGCAATATCTGATCTGGTACTAACTTGCTCTACCTCTTTGGATTGTGATCTATTTCAAGGGACTCATTGAAAGATCAGCCGCACATCAGCCACTCCAAGAGCAGGTAAACTCCATCCACCCTCTTCTAAGCCCCTAATTCTGATAAGCTAAAAAAGAAAAAAGATCAATTAGGGCTACTTGCATTTTGTTCTTAGACAAATCATCAAGTTGCTTGATTTGATACATTCTAGAGAAACATCCAAACCCTGATTTGTGCACCTACTTAGGATCTTAAAATATCTAGGGCTATCACCTTCTTGCTTGAGCCCTAGGGACCACATTTGGATGAATTAAATTGGACCAATCAGAGCCATTTAAGGGATTCCAGCGTAGGGTTTTAGAGACACTTGCTTAATCAAGAATTGATCTTCCCAAACAGTGTATGCCTAAGCCTTGGTTGAATTGATCTATTCAACCAAACCCTAAAAATTGACTCTTAATTTCATTTGAACACTAAAAGAGGGATAAAAACTTACTCTTAATTTCATTCAACAGGTGAAGTAGACCCCACCTTGTTGGGTTAACCAATCTTCAAATTAGGTCACTTTACACAAAAACATCTTAAAGTTCAAGTGAAATCATGAGCACCTTGCTCTTAATCTAAAACTGGTAGACTTAAGAGGTCAAGTCCTCATTATGGTCTACCTGGATCCTCAGTGACAAGAGAGGTCAGGTAAGGGAAACCCTGTAACTCGACCTTAAATTTGATCCCCATTATGATCTCAAATTTTTGTAGGGGTGCACAATCAGCTAGTTCACATCTCCGGACCACTAATTCTGGGAGCATACGAGCACATCTTGCTCTTAATCTTGACCGACTCTTATGCAAGAATTGATACATCTGAGTTTTCGCCCAGCTGGAGGCGTTAAACTCAGCATCTACCCCACATTCTACAATCATCTATACATACCATTTTTATACATAGCATTTTTTTCTTTTAGCATATTTCCTTTCCGCATATTGCAGACTATCAGGTTGGCCGGTGCTGAACGCTAAACCTCAAGAGCAATTCCAGGTGATTTCTACCCATTTACTCCCTGCTGTATTTAACTTCTTTTATATTCATGCATGAGGACATGCAAGAACTTAGGCATGGGGGGGTAGATACGATAAAATTGAAAATTTTTATGCCAACATTTAGGAAAACCTTGGAGCTGCATGTCAAACGTACTTTAGGATCCTAAATAAAAGAACAACCGACTCCACCTCTAATGCTCGCATTGGAGCTAAAAATCGTCCGCAACAACCACTTCTGACTCACCCGCTCACCTTTTGTTCTAAATTTAGGGTCAAGTTGAATGTAACCGAAAGGGAAATTTTATGAAGTACGAATATAAGAGGTTACTTGTTTGTAGCATATACATAGTGCATCCATGAATAAGATTATCTTATTAAGAGAATGCATTAGGGATTTTATCCTCTAGTTGATTCCTGTAATTTGGAATCCAGTACAACTTTTCACACACGCGTAGAATTTGTAATGGATTCACGGTGAAGGCAAATAAGCGTCTTTAGTCTATCAAGAAGAAGCAGTGCCTCTTTTCCTAAACCCTTGGATAGTGTTTTGAGAGTTAGGTAGATTTTCTTCAAAAAATCCACCAAATAGTGTGAGATGAGAATAGAGAGTACTGGTGCTCTACGATTAGTGTAATGAATCTGGAATCCTAGATAATTAGATCATAATACTCAGAGATTAGGCATAGTTTTCGCTCTCAGTTCCTGTGTATGCATTTTTGTGCGAAATTTTGAGAGCCACCAAATAAGGCAATTACGCGGAGAGCGAGTTTTCATAAAACTAGGGCTAAGGTGGATGGTTACGACCATTCTTTACGGAATCCTTGGCTGAAGGAGGGTATTGATGTCAAGGTCAGAAATACACCGTCCTATCCGTCTTTCCCGGTGCCGTGAGTTGGCACTTCCACCAAATAAGCCACCCAATGTCTCTTGAGTACCACCAATCTCTAAGAATGCCTCTTCAATAAAATTCATGAATGTGTTGCTAGATTATGTTGAGATAGAAAAATTATATATGAAAAAAAAAAGAATGAAAAAATAAGAAAATGAGAAAAAGAAAAAAAATAAAAAAAAAGAGAAAATGAGAAAAAGAAAAAAAAGAAAAAAAAAAGAGAAAATGAGAAAAAGGAAAAAAAAAAGGAAATGAAAAAAAAAAGAGAAGAAAAGAGTAGAAAAAGAGTTTGTGAATATTTAGTGTTTATTTTATTTGCATTGAGGCAATACCACCAAATAAATTTGAGATCCACCAAATATAGCCTTAACCTATGTTTTTGTGTTTCTGACTGCTCAAATACTGGCTGAGGAATTTCAACTTAGTGTTAAGGTTATGAGAACTCAATTAAAGTGTTAATGCTAAGTGAGACCACCAAATATGGATCATACGTGAGAATCTGGTGAGATTGTGAACTCTAAAAAAAAAACAGAGAGAGAGAGAAAGAGAGAATCAATACAAAGGAACAAAAAGAGAGCATAGTTTTTCTAGTCTTTCTCTGAATTGAGTTACTTAATAATTTGCGAATCTAGATTCTGAAGTACTAATTTCAATGTAGCACCAAGTGAAAGTGAGCCACCAAATATATAATCTTTTCCTTTTAACATTCTCTACCTAAGCTTAAAGCCGGGTGGAATTCATAGAATATCTTGAATACCTCGAGAGAAGAAGTCCACCTATCCCGCTAGAATTTCACTGGGGGTCAAGTACAGGTTTTAGAGGTGAATCAAGTCTTTCACTCGAATCCGTTGCAAAAGCTACATGGCTATACTTTCACGATTGTCTGGATTTCTAGAGCATAAGATGAAAACAAAAAGGAGAAAAATCTCTAGGCATACACTTGATAAAATAATCAGTCCCTTAAGGAACCTTCTGTGAATAATTTAGTCTCACATTTGCTAGGGATTAGCAAGATTTAGGCATGGGGGTATGATTACACAGCAATCATAGGTTTTAATTGACCTAAATTAGGCTAGGACTTAGCATAAGTTAGGGTAATTCATGCATGCATAAGCATTACTAGTGCCTTTACTGCTTTCTTTTAGCTATGCATAAAATAATGCTATAATGTACTGATTAGGTGCATTATGTCAATTGCAGGTAATAAGCTGATCAGAAGCTAGATCTAAAGCTGGATCTGAAGAATAAAGAATAACTGGTGTTGCAACAAAGCTGGAGCGGAAGACCTAGATTAGATGTAGTAGATAATAATGTAAGGGAGTTAAGGTATGCTATACTATTAAGTAGGAATAAAGCAATAAATTGTGAAGAACTTAGGTCCATCCTAGCCCTAGGACAGCCTAGAAGCTTCCCCAAGCCTTACCCACCCTTAGATTAAGTCACGCACCCTAGGAAACCTTAAAACCCTAATTCCAGCCTCTATCTGGATGTCCAGATGAGTTATAGGACGTCCAGAACCCTTAGCCAACTCCCGCACACCTTAAACCCACTTCTGCAGTGTTATTGGATGTCCAAACACTTGGTCAGACGTCCAATTTCTGCAGACAGAACCTTAATTCTTCCCTGACTCTAATTGGACGTCCAGACAATAAGTCTGGATTTCTGATTTTTCACTATAAGACGTCTGACACTATTATTAGATGTCCGGAACTACTCTCTAGTTCCTATTTTGAGATTCAAGCCTTGATCTGGGATCTCTAGCTCCCTAAACCCAATTCTAACCCTCTAAGAACCTAAATTAAGGTGCCCTAACCCTAGTACATCACCTCTAGACCTCCATAAGGACCTAATTAGGTCCTCACTAAACCTAATTGACTTGGATCTTAGTCAATTCCATCAGCCTATTCAATTGGACTCATCAAGTCCAATTGAGCCCTGATCTCAGCACACACTGTCCAATTGGACTCAGTGAGAGTCTAATTGACCTAGACCTGACTTAATTGAGTTACTTTACTCTCAATTAAGTTTCCACACACCCAATTAAACTTGTATTAAGTTTAATTGCACTTTACCTAAGTGAATTAGGGTTTGCAACCCTAATTTGAAACCTACCTTGACCTAAACCCACTAGAACCTAACGTAATCAACCTAGCCACCTAAGTTTTAACCCACGCACACCATCCACACGAAAATACCTAGCCTAGAGTTCTCTAGAACTCTCTACCATGTGTTGTTGCCTTGGTTGCTAAAATTAGCAACCAAAAGCCATTCAATTTTTAGATCCACATTTGGTGGATCTAAAAATCACCATCCATCCTCTCTCTCACTCTCCCATGAGCTCCCATCATAGGCCTCTCTAGAGAATTCCATAACTATCTAGAGAGCTTCCCTTAGGTCTATAAAAAGACCTAAGGGGTGGCACTTTGGATCCGTTTACTCTTGGCTCCATTTTAGCTTAGCTTCATTCCACCTCCACTCCACCTTCACGAGTAGCTTCACCATGGCCACCACCATCTCCACGCCAAGATGTTGGATCACCTCCTCAACCTCTCTCCAAGGGCCAGCCTAAGCACCATTGGCCGCCCCTCCTCTCAACGAAGTCAAAGGCTATCGAAGCCCACCTCTGAATGCCCTTAGTTCTGATATATTAGATTATAGTTCTTCATAGTTTTACTACTTTATTTACTACTTAGTAGTGTAGCTCCATATTCTCCCCCAATGATGCATGCATAATCCCCCCCATAGATTCATGTATGAAGTCGTTTTCATCTAGCGAGATTTAAATTTCCCTGTACAAGCATCCTGCTACCTGTGCTGTAACTACCATCATACCTCAATGAAAACATTTATATATATTTATATGGTGAAAATCACCATGTGCCTGATCATCATCTTTTTGTGTGATTAAAGTTGCATACTTTCAATTTCTGATATTCTGGCAACAGCATGTCGTGTATCAATACGTATTTAGTATAAATTGACATGCGATTTTGAACGACTAGAGCGAGCGAGATCAAATTTGAATTTGCATTTCCAAAATGCCTCCCAGAGACGAACAACCAAGACTCAAGTCTCGTTATCTTAGAAATTATTTTTGTTGATCGTATTTCGCAACTGTACTACGACTCATTTCTGATCAAATACGCGCTCTACGATCGCAACAATAGGGTGGATAAGAACATGGATAGTGTTATCCATGTTTAGGTTTTGAGGCTAAGGTGTCCTAATGGAGGTTGTTTTGGGCTTAGGAAGGTTATCCTACTGTTTCTAAGGGTAAGGATAAGGCTATCCTCCTCGCTCTTCTTATTTGGATCAGTCTTCTTCTTCCTTTATTGCTTTATTCCACTATCTCCTACATCCTGGATCACTTTATTATCTGCAAATAGCAATAAAAACCATTAACTAGCAGGATATCTTGACCGAGTCGATCTTTCGCTTTTAAGTCGTTTGTAGTTTAATGTGGTGGAAAAATCGACTAATCAATTTTTAATAAGAAATAACCACTCGCAGAGGAGCGGGTCGTTTCCACAGGGAGGCAATAACGTATTAAAATTCACGCCACTTAAAAATGTTTGTTCGGAGTCAATTTGGACAAGAACCAAGCCAAGATTGCCTTTAGATTAAGGTTTAAGCAAGAAATAATGCTGAAATGGCAATTATGATAAACTACAGGATATTTTCCGCAATGCAGAGTGAATAGAATATGAATAAAATCTGGCAATGGCAGAAAATGTAAATTTTAATCAACGCTTTACTGTAGCAAAACAGGGGAATTTTTCCCCGTTGTCTTGCGCGATGAGGAGCCGATGGCTGGGCACGGGAAGCTCGGCGGAGGTTCCTTGGATCAAGGGCTTCGAATCGGTGGTGACGGCGAGTCGCGCGGCGGCCGGAGGTGGCCGGACGAGCTCCGGCGGAGGTGCTGCAGGCGGTTGTGCGTGGGCGCGCGGAGGGTCTGCGGAGGGCGCTGGCGCGCGGAGGCGTGGCTGCAGTGGTCTGCAGGCGGGCGCTGGCGTGTGCGGTGGAAGCTGCAGAGGTCGGTTGCTGGCGGTTTGCAGATGGCTGTGCGTGGGCGCGCGGAGGGTCTGCGGAGGGCACTGGCGCGTGGAGGGCGCTTGCGCGGTGGAAGCTGCAGGCGGCTGTTGGAGGATGCTGCAGGCTGGTCTGCAGGCGTTGGAGGAGAGCGCGGGCTGATCTGCAGGCGTGCGCAGGTCAGCAGCCGGTGAGCGGTGGAGGGCGCAGGCGGTTTGGTGGCCGGTTGGAGAGTGCAGGCTGAGGAAGTGGAGGTGAGCGGGTAACTTCAGACGTCTGGGAAATTTCCCAGACCTCTTAAGTTACTGAGAGGGTGGCTGATCAGTAGCTAGGTGGTGGTGGTCTGCGACGACGGCGAGGAAGATGCACGCTAGGGTGCTCACGGTGATGCGACGAGCTCCGGATGGCGGTGTGGCCTGTCACACCACACGCCCACGGTGGTGGAGACTCGCCGCCACGGTAGAGGCCGGCAGTGTGGAGTGGAAGAGAGAGGATCTCTCTGCACAGTGGTGGGTCGGTGGCGGAGGCCTCCTGCAGCCGGCAG
Organism: Thalassia testudinum; assembly: GCA_037157565.1. Lineage (NCBI taxonomy): Eukaryota > Viridiplantae > Streptophyta > Magnoliopsida > Alismatales > Hydrocharitaceae > Thalassia > Thalassia testudinum. Next base: position 36,331,768 of record JAZHRO010000012.1, on the reverse strand, counting down.
CTTCCGTGCTCCTTTTATAGTGTCTTGAACAATTTTGAAATCAGCCGCCGACCAGATCCACCACATCCGCTCCCCCTTGAATGGCTTCATCACTGCAGCAGCCGGGCGTTGGAGCAGCAGCCAGCCGTTCTGAAAGAAGACGAATAAAGAAAATATTATTAAAATATTAGGGTTATTTATGTATAGACCCTCAACTTCTATGTTAATAAAAACAATATACCTAATTGGTTATCTAATTAGATGAATGCTATTCTAAGCTAATTCTAAATGCACTTAAGATATGAATGCAATGTATGGATTATGTAATTAGATTAAAACTATGAATTAATCTATTTACATCCTCATTTATACTAAATAAATGTTAGAATTAACCTAATGTGTAGGCACTTAAATACTTAAATAGCCCACAACTATGGGCTAATCAAATACCCCCATGCCTAGTTTTTGCTAGTCCCTAGCAAAATTAAGCGAAACCTAGCACTCTAAGTAGACTAGTCAACTCACTTAGTCTTCCTTCAGAAGCATATTAAGTTCAGGTTCTAAACCCAAGGTCCCTAAGTAGTTGCTAAGTTACAGACTAGGTCGGCTAAAGACGAGTTGTAAGCACAAGTTTCCCTGATTTCTGACTCTACCCTAAAGTTTATTGATCCCTGAGATTAAAGCATCCGTGCTTTTGCATTGGTCCGAGTTATTTGAGTTAAAGGAATTTTTTTTTTTTTTTTAATAAATATACTTTTTTTTTTTTGTTTGATTCTTCTAAGTCTAACCTCAGATCAGCTATCAACACGGTCTGTGTCGGATTCATTGTCCCCATTACCATACCTCGAAGGGTGCCTGGCTTTCGATGCTTCGAGATAGCACCGCCCATAACGACCCCAAGAACTCCTGGCAATCGACACTTCGAGATAGTATCGCCCATGGATTTCTTAAGCGAATTCAGGCCTATGGCAATCGGCACTTCGAGATAGGGCCGCCCATGGTACCTGAACCGCGCAATGCGCTTACATGCCCCCAGTAGGATGGATATCCTAAGAGACAAGCGCCGAGGAGGTAATATGTTACCATCGCATCCTCAAGGTGAGTATATACTCGACCTCTCCTGCGGCGGGAACTCTTCCAATCAAAATATGTTTTCAAGCCTTTCTTAAGTCAAAACTAAGAGAACCAAATCTCTTTTCAGAAATTAAGTTAATTACCAGACCAAGTGTGAACAATTTGGATGCTTGGGTTACAAGGACCTATAAACCAAAAGGTAGAATAAGACTCCAGGTACTACCCCACCTTTTAACTCAAACCCTAGCTTCCCTTCCTCAACCTCTTGAAGAATGGTCCGCAACTTAACTCCTACTTAAGTTTTTAAGTCCACAAAGGACCCTAAAGGTCTAAAGCTAGTAGCTTATTTAGCTTCTAAAGTTTGACCCTAGAATTAACTTAGTCTACCCTAGAGTTCTGATTTGCTTAAGACGGCAAGATCTAGCCAGTTAAGCTCAAAACTTCTCTTTTTATATATATATATATTTTTTTTTTTTCTTTCTTTTTTTTTCTTTTTTTTTTTTTTAAATGCATGCTATAAACAAAATGCCTCAGGTCCTCTCCCCCATGCCTGATTCAAACAATGTCCTCATTGAAAATCAAAAATAGCTAAAGGAAGATATTACCTGAGGCGGAGAATAGTAGGAGCTAAGGCTCCTCAAGAGTGACTTCGTCAACTAGATGGCCATCTAAAGTTATGTACGGTTTTAACCGTTGACCGTTGACGATAAAGGGAGTTGCTGAAGAGGAAGGATTTTTGATCTCCACAGCTCCATGGGGGAATACTTTGGTGATTATGTAAGGCCCATCCCAACGAGATTTTAATTTCCCAGGAAAAAGCTTAAGTCTGGAATTGAAAAGCCAGACTTGTTGGTTGGGTTCAAAGGTCTTTCGAAGAATAAACTTGTCATGCAAGACCTTAGTTCTTTCTTTATAAGCTTGAGAGGTGTCATAAGCATCATTCCTCAGCTCCTCAAGCTCACTTAATTCTAGAAATCGTGCCTTACCTGCCTTCTCTAAATCCATGTTAACACTTCGAATAGCCCAAAGTGCTTTATGTTCCAACTCAACAGGTAAATGGCACGCTTTTCCATACACAATCCGAAAGGGAGAAGTACCCAAAGGGGTCTTATAAGCCGTTCGATAAGCCCACAAAGCATCATCGAGCTTTTGGGACCAATCTTTCCTATCAGGTCTAACGGTCTTTTCCAAAATATTTTTTATCTCCCTATTTGATACTTCAACCTGACCACTTGTCTGAGGGTGGTAAGGGGTAGCAACCTTGTGAGTCACTCCCAAACTCTTAATTAACCGATTGAAGTGGTGGTTTCGGAAATGAGGTCCCCCATCACTTATAATAGTCTTGGGGCAGCCGAAACGGGATATGATATTGGCCTTCACAAATTTCAAAACCACAGAGTGGTCATTTGTGCGCGTCGGAATGGCCTCTATCCATTTAGAGACATAATCAACTGCCACCAAGATATATTCAAAACCATGGGACGACGGGAAGGGGCCCATAAAGTCAATTCCCCACACATCAAAAATTTCAACAGATTGAATATGATGTTGAGGCATTTCATTCTTCTTCCCAATCGTTCCAGTCCGTTGACATCTAATACAGGCCTTAACAAAATTATGAGAATCCTTAAATAAGGAAGGCCACCAAAAACCAGACTGGAGAACCTTAAAAGCAGTTTTCTTAGCACCAAAGTGTCCTCCACAATGAAGTGCATGGCAAAATGTCAGCACACTTTGTTGTTCCTCTTCAGGCACACAACGTCTCAAAACTTGGTCTTGTCCAATTCCAAATAATTCTGGCTCTTCCCAATGAAAATATCTTGCTTGAGAAATGAATCTCTTTCTTTTCTGCTTATCCCAAGAGCCAGGAGTTTGTCCAGTGACCAAGTAATTTACAATGTCTGCATACCAAGGTAAAGTTGGTGTTACCGCCATCAGAGTTTCATCGGGGAATGTCTCGCGAATGTCTTCAGAAATAGAGTCGTTAAGAGGAAGACGAGACAGGTGGTCAGCCACAACATTTTCTACTCCTTTCTTTTCACGTATTTCCAAGTCAAATTCTTGAAGGAGTAAGATCCACCTAATTAGACGTGGCTTAGAATCTTTCTTAGCAATGAGATGTTTCACTGCTGCATGATCAGTAAAAATAACCACCTTAGACCCAAGTAAATAAGACCTAAACTTCTCCAGAGCAAAAACTACAGCAAGTAATTCTTTTTCAGTGACGGTGTAGTTTTGCTGAGGTTCAGTTAAAGTCTTGCTTGCATAATGCAGCACATGAGGTCTTCCCTCAACCCTTTGTCCAAGGACTGCTCCCACTGCATAATCCGAAGCATCACACATAAGCTCAAAGGGGAGTGCCCAATCAGGAGCTTGGAGAACAGGCGCAGAGATCAAGGCCTCCTTTAGAGTTTGAAAGGCCTCGGCACACTTTGAATCAAAACTGAAGGAAGATTCCTTCGCCAATAAGTCACAAAGTGGCCTAGAAATCTTACTAAAATTTTTAATAAAGCGCCTGTAAAAGCCAGCATGGCCCAGAAAGGATCTAATCTGTTTGACATTCGTAGGCAATGGAAGTTTGGAAATAGAATCAATCTTGGCTTTATCTACTTCCAAACCTTACTCAGATACAACATGCCCAAGTACAATTCCTTTCTGTACCATGAAGTGACTTTTCTCCCAGCTGAGGACTAAACCAGTCTCCTTACATCGTTTCAACACATTCTCCAGGTGCAGGAGACACTGGTCGAAAGACGAGCCATAAATAGAGAAGTCATCCATAAATACTTCGACACACTCGTCAATCATGTCCGAAAAGATAGACATCATACACCGCTGGAAAGTTGCAGGGGCATTACATAATCCAAACGGCATACGCCTGAATGCAAAAGTACCGTAAGGACTCGTGAATGTCGTCTTTTCCTGGTCATCAGGAAAGACTGCCACCTGATTGTACCCAGAATATCCATCGAGAAAGCAATAATACTTATTCCCTGCCAATTTTTCGAGAATTTGATCAATAAAAGGCAAAGGAAAGTGATCCTTCTGGGTAGCGGTGTTCAGCTTGCGGTAATCAATACAGACCCTCCATCCAGTTGAGGGTCTAGTGACAACTTGTTCACCTTGGTCGTTGAGTTCCACAGTAAAGCCTGCCTTCTTTGGCACCACATGAATGGGACTGACCCATTTACTATCAGCAATGGGATATATGATCCCAGCGTCCAACCACTTCAGGATTTCCTTTTTTACAACCTCCCTCATATTAGGGTTCAGACGTCTCTGCATGTCCCTAAAAGGCTTGATGGAATCATCAGTATAAATGTGGTGCATGCAGAGTGTAGAGTCTATACCCTTAATGTCAGCAATGCTCCAAGCAATAGCTTCCTTATGCCTAGACAGGCATTCAATCAAGGCTCCCTCCTGTGCCTCAGACAGCACAGCCGAAATGATAACTGGGAGCGTATCATTGGCACCTAGGAAAACATACTTGAGAGTGTCAGGGAGGGGTTTCAACTCAAGGTTGGGGGCTTGTATGGTTGAGGGTTTCATAATAGATGTCCCCATCTCAGGTAGCAAATCTGCCTTCGGCGGAAATGATGGGGGAAGAGACTCAGCAGAAACTCCTAGCAATTCCTCTAGTTCTAGTATATCCTCTTCACATTCTTCCAAGAGATGGGAATGCTCATTTAGCATGACATGCTGAAGGGGGTCATCACATAACATTGCAGGAGTTGCCTCTTCAATCAGGTCATCTATCACCTCAACTTGAGAACAATCCTCAAGTCCAGCTTGTTTGTAAGCATCAAACACATTAAGCCGGATTTTCCTATTCCCAAAGCCCATTTTCAATGCCCCAGTATTGCAATTAATTGAAGCATGGGAAGTTGCAAGGAAGGGGCGGCCCAAAATGATGGAGGGTTTGGTTGGCTTGTTGGTAGGGTCAGTGTCCAAAACTAAGAAGTCAACGGGAAAAAAGAAATCCTCCACTCTTACGAGGACATCTTCCAAAATTCCCCGTGGTGTCTTAAGTGATCGATCAGCAACTTGAAGGACTACAGGGCTAGGCTTCAGATTGCCTCCCCCAAGTTGTTCATATACATAGCTCGGAAGGATGTTCACCCCCGCACCCAGATCAAGCAGAGCCTCATCAATTTGTAAGTCACCAATAACTACAGAGATATATGGGGCCCCTGGGTCCTTAAGTTTCGGAGGTGTGCCATGTTGAACAATTGAGCTAACAGAATCAGGCAGGACAACTTTAGACTGGACCTGTTTTCTAGATTGCCGCTTTTTCGTGCACAAGTCCTTTAAGAAGCGGGCATAAGACGGAATCTGCCTGATAGCTTCAAGCAAAGGCAGGTTAATCTGCACTTGCTTGAAAGTTTCCATAATCTCATCCGTCTTATCTTTGGCTCCAGATGAGCCAGCAGAAGTCTGCCCAGAGGTGGATAAGCGCTCTGGAAATGGCACTCTCGATCTATGGGTGGAAGGGTTGTCATGTCGAGTAAGGGGTGGAACGGGGGCAACTTCTTCCGGTGAGGTGATTTCAAGCGGAGGAGATTTGGGCAAATCTTCTTCGGTGGGGGTGAAAGTCGGGGTGGATGTTTTTTTAGGGGGTGAGACTATAGGAGCATCGGGTTTGGAAATTTCTTTCCCACTCCTCAGAATAGTCACCGCCTGAGCATGCTCCCTAAAGACAATCCCTTTTCCTTTAGGATTTTCCTCAGCAGCACTTGGAAACTTCCCAGTCTCCCTCTGTCTAACGGCCTCAACAAGGTGTCCAATTTGTGATTTCATCTCATGTATAGCCTTGTCATGAGATTGGATGATGGCACTTTGACTTTCTTGCATAGTTTTCAATATCGCCTTCAATTCATCCATCTCAGAGGTTTTAGGTTGGGCAAAGGTCTGAGGTTGGTTCATTTGATGGTTTTGAAAGGATTGCGGTTTGTAATTCCCTGAATTTGAGACATTTCCTTGTCTCCATGAAAAGTTTGGGTGGTTCCTCCATCCCTCATTATAAGTGTTGGAGAAAGGATCATTACGAGGTCTTGGACGGAACCCTTGAGCGGCATTCAAATCTGCTTGTACAAGCTCAGGGAATTGGGAGGCTAAGTGGCAATCCACAGTGGCGTGTGTATTGCCTTGACAAATTACACATTCGGAAGCTTGGGATGTGGAGGTGTTAGGTGTGAATGAACTCGGGTTCGACATAAGCCTTTCCATGTTTTGATTCAGTAATTGAATTTGATAAGCTAAATTCTGGGTTTCCCTTGCTTCATTCGCCTCCAACTTTCTTTGCATGAGAGTGGGCTTTCTATCCATGTAGGCAGAATTCAAGTGAATAGAATTCTCACTCAAAGTATCAAATAAGTTCCAAGCTTCATCCTCAGTCTTAGATAGAAAGGTTCCTGCACAGGCACCATCCACAGTTTGCCTATGAGAATCATTAAGTCAAGTGTAGAACCTTTCAACCAGTTGCCATTTAGGCACCTGGTGATGTGGGCAAAGTCTCAGCAAATCGTTAAAGCGCTCCCACGCATCATGGAAAGCTTCCCCATCCTTTTGAGCAAAACTCATGATTTCCCTCCTAAAGTGATTTGTTTTGCTCATGGGGAAGTACTTCTTCAAAAACTCCTTTTTCAGGGCATCCCAAGTATTTAAATTATCAAGGGTGTGATACCAATACTTGGCTTTGTCCTTTAGGGAGAAGGGAAAAAGGGTCCGCATTTGAGCGTCATCAGTAACGCCCTGCAGCTTCACCGTGGAACAGACCTCGGTGAATTCCTCAATATGCCTGTAAGGATCTTCCCTAGTAGTACCATAAAAGGAGGGTAGCAAGGATATGGTACTACTTTTGATCTCATATGGATTATCCCCTCCAGGTCTACGTAGTGCTGGGCCAGCTTGGTTGGTTGGGATGAAATATTCCTTAAGGCTCCTTTGACCGGCCATTTCTACCCTTGGGAGGTCTTTTCTTAGGATTCTTTCTGGTTCAGGATCAAATACAAGTTGTCTCCTAAGAGAACGCCTACCAAGCATGCACTACAAACACAATTCAAACGGACTTGTTTGGTCTTTACAGATTTAGGCTTTTGAATTTAATTCAAATTGTAGGTGACAAAACAAGTTACCCAATCAATTACGCGCCTATTGTCAACCTACGGCTCGCCTAAAAAGACCTAGTTGGAACTTAGGTAATCTTCCCTAAATCTCAAATGGTCAAGTAAATCCAAAGACGGAAGATCGAGGGATGCAAGTAGGCCTAAGCCTTCCTTTGAAGCTGTGCTTTCGCGGTGCTCCTCAACTACCCCCAAAAATCCGTGACAGGGTATCCCCCTCTTTGGATTTACAAAACCTTTGATCTCAAGTTTCGAACACTTCAGAATCCAACGAAAGGAGGGCTCTTGTCCTAGTATTTCCAAACCTAAGGAGTGTCTAGAAGCGTGTCGTGGTGCAAGTGAAATAAGTGTGCATACACCGTAAAAGATTTTAAACTTTGAATCGCACGCCAAGTTTGAAAATGAAATCCTTGGTTTTTAAAATGTCCTTCCTTTAATTAGTCCTTTTTCTAAAGAAAATATGTGACCACTTGTTAGATTTATTCAGTACAGATTAGGTGGTCTTTGCATTAAATCCCAAATGCAATGCGTGATCAAAAATAGGATGCAAAGTAAGAGAATGCGCACCTTGCCTCCAGCGATCTTCGATGCAAAAATGCACGCAATGCAGAAAAGCAAATCTAGAGGCTGCTCATACAGACCTAAATGGTTCGTCCTAGGGCAGGAAACTTCTAGCAGGCAGCTCGTTTTTTTTTTTTTCTATTTTTTTTTTTTTAGAACTACTTATGCACAAGCAAATAAAAGAAAAAAATAAACCTAAATCTAAAGAAAAGGGAACAGGCTCCCAAAAATTACCCAACATGGGTCCAAAATAAAATCAGGGAACAAACCCTCAAAATATGCCCCAGAACAAGGGTTTCAAACTAACTGTAATGAAAAATTAAGTCTTCAGTCTTAATTCTATTCTAATTAAATTAGCGATTAAATACAGTGGTGTCCGTCGCGTCCTCGTCCTTCTCCTCCTTTCAAAATTGCTTGTCCACTTCTCGTCTGGCGACGTCAAGGGTCGCCTCTCACAGTGGCTGATTCTTGCACAAAATTTCTCGCACAGAAAAGAAAATAATAGATGGTCAAATCTCTGTGCAATTGACAAATAATCAAAATAAAATTAGGCGAAATTATTGCGTCGGTTGCCTCCCCGGCAACGGCGCCATTTGACCGAGTCGATCTTTCGCTTTTAAGTCGTTTGTAGTTTAATGTGGTGGAAAAATCGACTAATCAATTTTTAATAAGAAATAACCACTCGCAGAGGAGCGGGTCGTTTCCACAGGGAGGCAATAACGTATTAAAATTCGCGCCACTTAAAAATGTTTGTTCGGAGTCAATTTGGACAAGAACCAAGCCAAGATTGCCTTTAGATTAAGGTTTAAGCAAGAAATAATGCTGAAATGGCAATTATGATAAACTACAGGATATTTTCCGCAATGCAGAGTGAATAGAATATGAATAAAATCTGGCAATGGCAGAAAATGTAAATTTTAATCAACGCTTTACTGTAGCAAAACAGGGGAATTTTTCCCCGTTGTCTTGCGCGACGAGGAGCCGATGGCTGGGCGCGGGAAGCTCGGCGGAGGTTCCTTGGATCAAGGGCTTCGAATCGGTGGTGACGGCGAGTCGCGCGGCGGCCGGAGGTGGCCGGACGAGCTCCGGCGGAGGTGCTGCAGGCGGTTGTGCGTGGGCGCGCGGAGGGTCTGCGGAGGGCGCTGGCGCGCGGAGGCGTGGCTGCGGTGGTCTGCAGGCGGGCGCTGGCGTGTGCGGTGGAAGCTGCAGAGGTCGGTTGCTGGCGGTTTGCAGATGGCTGTGCGTGGGCGCGCGGAGGGTCTGCGGAGGGCGCTGGCGCGCGGAGGGCGCTTGCGCGGTGGAAGCTGCAGGCGGCTGTTGGAGGATGCTGCAGGCTGGTCTGCAGGCGTTGGAGGAGAGCGCGGGCTGATCTGCAGGCGTGCGCAGGTCAGCAGCCGGTGAGTGGTGGAGGGCGCAGGCGGTTTGGTGGCCGGTTGGAGAGTGCAGGCTGAGGAAGTGGAGGTGAGCGGGTAACTTCAGACGTCTGGGAAATTTCCCAGACGTCTTAAGTTACTGAGAGGGTGGCTGATCAGTAGCTAGGTGGTGGTGGTCTGCGACGACGGCGAGGAAGATGCACGCTAGGGTGCTCACGGTGATGCGACGAGCTCCGGATGGCGGTGTGGCCTGTCACACCACACGCCCACGGTGGTGGAGACTCGCCGCCACGGTAGAGGCCAGCAGTGTGGAGTGGAAGAGAGAGGATCTCTCTGCACAGTGGTGGGTCGGTGGCGGAGGCCTCCTGCAGCCGGCAGCTTCCGTGCTCCTTTTATAGTGTCTTGAACAATTTTGAAATCAGCCGCCGACCAGATCCACCACATCCGCTCCCCCTTGAATGGCTTCATCACTGCAGCAGCCGGGCGTTGGAGCAGCAGCCAGCCGTTCTGAAAGAAGACGAATAAAGAAAATATTATTAAAATATTAGGGTTATTTATGTATAGACCCTCAACTTCTATGTTAATAAAAACAATATACCTAATTGGTTATCTAATTAGATGAATGCTATTCTAAGCTAATTCTAAATGCACTTAAGATATGAATGCAATGTATGGATTATGTAATTAGATTAAAACTATGAATTAATCTATTTACATCCTCATTTATACTAAATAAATGTTAGAATTAACCTAATGTGTAGGCACTTAAATACTTAAATAGCCCACAACTATGGGCTAATCATATCTCATCAGATTCTAAATAGACTGATGCAATGCATGATATGCAAGATATGAGTGTAATATCCATAATTTAAGCTAGGTTCAGACATTATTTAGGTTGATTAGGACCCATGATTGCTGTACAATCATGGTGCTATCTCGAAGCATCGATTGCCAGGGACCCTACGAGGATTGATTGTGGGAGCTAGGAATCCGATACAGATCGTATTGTAAAGCCAATCCGAAGCTCGAAATAAAGAAATAAAAGAGAGAAAAGTCTCTAAAAATAAAAAAATCTTCTGTCTCTCTCTTACAAAAATGCATTGCAAGCTGAACCTGGGCTAAACATGTTACAAGCACGGGTGCTTTAATCGCGAAGTTAAACGAACCTTAGGTTAGTTCCTGTGGGCCTTAGAAACCTTCGCGGAAAACTAAGGCTAGAGTTGGTCAGGTCTGGATATTGGTTGGTTCTTGAGTACCTCTAGGCCTACTATTGGCATTTTGACCTAATCAAGAAAAAAAAGCATACAGCAGAAATCTGAGCATAAAGAGGCATATGGTCTAGAATTTGAGTTAATTCCATGAGATTTTGCTAAGAGACTAGCAAAAGCTAGGCATGGGGGTATGATGGGAACACCATCATGAGCCATAACTAGCTTAATTTAGTCATTATCAAGGAATAAATGCTCCTACATAACTTCCAGAAAGCCATAGTTCATTGCATAAACATTCTAAGAGAAAGATAAGAAAATAGGGTTAAAATTGTAATTTTACCATCATATCTTGAATACAGAACAACCACGGATTTTCCCAGGGGATAATTAAGGGTCAAATGGTCTTAAATATCCAACAAGTAGGTTAATACAGACAGAAAAGGGTTTTCGCGTGTTTTGAGAATTAAATGACTTTTGAAACCCTAAAAACAGACCCGCTTAATTAACTGAGGTTCTGGTTAGGATAAAATTCACATAAACCCTCCAAAATTTATAGAACAATATTCTCTAAGGTTTGGTACCTTCAATTTGACCATCAGAACCCGTCTTGACCCAAAACAGAGTCTCAAACTGATATTTACCCTAATTTGGGTAATTGTGAAAATTACCCAATCAAACTAGGTCAAAACCAAAATCCAACTTCACCATTGGATTCATTAGGTCCAAATTAGGTTTGTTCCAAAATTTAGGTCTAATCTATGATTGTTTCAACCTATTTTACAATTTGGTCCTATCTGATCACACATATGCCCTTAACTTTTAAAATCCTTACAAAAAGCCCCTAATTTATCATCATTTTCTTCAAATAAGCCCCTACCCCATGAATCCTACTCCTACAAACTTCGGCGACCTAAATTTGGCAAGTTCTCCTTGATTCTTTGACGAATCCCTCTCAGATTTGAAAGGGAAGTTCGTCAAGGAATTCGCTTCCTTATGAGCCAATTCCCAAGCTCTCAAACCTTCCCAATCTCTCATGCGAACGCATGAGAGATTAGGGTATCTTGGGATTTCTTTCTTCGGTGAGCTTTCCAAGCTTGGGAAGCTTGCTTCCCAAGCCCAAAACGCCATCCAGAGGCCTATAAAAGGACCCCCAGAGCAAATCGAAGAGTCCACGCTCGTTGTCGACCTGGAATACCCCTCCTTCCTCCCTCCTCTCCATCTAAGAAGCTCCACAACATCCGGCGACCTCCTCCGACTCCATTCCTCATCCGTTCGCAATACTGGCGACGGATCTACCTTTCTCTTCTTCCTCCACGTGTCACAATACCTGTAGCCACTCCAATCTACATCTTCGTCGCCGTCTCCCACTCACCGGAGCCTTCGTCTTCTCCAGAGCCGGCGTACCCCCAGTAAGGAAAATCCTCCCCTTTCATTTGATTATCTTAGGTTTGATTAGTTCCTCTCTACTTTTAGGTTAGAATTCCCTCTTCTTATCCCTGTTTCGACCCTTGACGCCACCAAACACAGTCACCTTCCTCCGTTCCAACCAAACCTCCGGCGAGGTTCCCCGCTCATTCCACTACTCTAAACGCCTCGCCGACCACCTCACGACCTTCGCCACATCACTCCCCATCCTATTTCATCCTATTACACCCCCAACCGCTACACCGAACAACCCACCTCCAGACCTTCACTTCCGTCACCTTCACGCCACGCCACACACACCACCACATCCGCCGTGCTACAGCGACGCATGCTGAACCTTCTGACGAGGCTACTAGGCCATGTTCTTCATTTCAGGTCTTCGCTCCCTCGATCGCCATTACAGCAGCTTTAAGCGAAGCTTGAAGCCTTCTCCAGCTGCGCAAGCTCCAGGTGACACACCTAGGTTGTGCGGAGAGGTTCCAGGAAGAGCTCCAGGTTTTCAATTGGCACCAACACCTGCTGTTGCTACTCCAATTCTGCAAAGGCAACCCACTGCAGCTGCATGCAAAAGAAGGCGATGGGATAGTCCCACCTCGAAATCTAACTAGCGCCCGCAGCCACATAAATTGTTTGTCGCATAACCTTATCGCCTCAGCAAGTATACGTGGTGAGGTCCCCTCACGCACCTCTCCCGCGACACCTTAACGCGGGTCTAGCCGACCCGATAACCCACCTAACCTAAGCACTCCTCACTCACCACCCACACCGGTGAGCTTGGTCCCGAGTGCATTCTACCTGAATACCTGAAAACCCAAGGCCCTGAGAGGACGGATCCCAGAGAGAGAAGGAGAGGAAAGCGCGCGAGGGTAGGGGGTTTTTCTCTCAAGACCAACGGCTGACACTTAGCCGGTTAAGAAACCTCCCCCTTGTGCGTGAAGAGAAAACAGGAGAGGAAGCTAGAAGAGAAGAAGAAAAGAGAAGGCACAGCTGCAGAAGAAGGAAAGAAGGAGCTGAAGAGGAAGGGTGCCTTCTTGGCACTGTAGCTGAGAGTAGGATAAGCCGTCTAACCGGCTAAGCAGAGTCTGGGCTTCATTTGAAGTGCACTGTGCACTTATCATATGTGGAATTGAATTGCTTAGTACTGTTGAAATATTTGAGATAATTGTTAAGGGTAATTGGTGATTCAAATCACCATTTTACTCCATTCTTTTTGCATTATCTGACATTCACTTTCATTCATATTTGCTTAGAATTTTATTGATTATATATTTGTGTTGAATTGCAATCTTGAGAAGCATTTTTGCCAATTGCTCCCTGTGTTCGATCTCAGACTTCATTTCTGATATTCGAGCTATAAATTTTACTTAATTTTTGCACTGATTAGAACTATACTGCAACGCATTGATTCTAAAACCTATTTCAGAGCGAACAACATGAGGCCTAGTTGTAAATTATTTAGATCGTATCGCAAAGTCAATCAAAATTGTCGGGTCACACCATCTCTCCCGCTAGGTGCGAAGCCTCCGGGTGTGCCCTCTCAGTCCGCCGTCGGATGAGATTTCAACCAGACCCATCACAGTACACCGGCAACCTCTACACATGCGGGTGCCCATGAGCCTCTTGCTTGAGTACCCTCTCATCAACTTGAATTTAGGTACGTTCAAGTACCTTCAGCTGATGATGACCCATGGCTCATCACCACACCTAGAAACTCTCCAAGTCCCAAGGTAGATCATTAGGTAGTTCCTAGCTACTGCATTATCTCAGGACTCCATCCCAAGTAGTGAACCCGAGGTTCACCAAGTCCGAAGGCACAATCTTACGAGCCCACTGATGTAGACACATCTATTTAGGTTAAAATGCCTATTCATTCATGTTCCTAGGCTTAGATTTGCATTTCATATTATAAATATTACATAGCATGCATCATTCTACATTTAGAGTAGTTGTGTATATTTTAGGTTAATTGCATCCTTTTTATGGCCAGGAGAGAAGGAGATTTATTTCAGGGCCTCGGATTGACGAGCCAACCGTATGGATCTGATCAGGACGATGATCAGAGTCCAATGCCTCCGAGATCGTCCTAATCAGAATCTCGTATCACCTTATGCAGTCCGAGAAAAATCAATGGCCAGGGGGCAATGCGACATCCTTATGGACTTTGAATGAAAAATTGGACCATACGGATGGATCCAGAGTGACGATCACAATCCGACAATTTGAAAATCATCTCAATCCAAGCATCGTTTCACCCTCTACAACAGAAAGAAGATGGACGGCCCAAATGGCGCCATGTGGCACCATCTAGGCAACCTAACTCCAGCTAGCAGCATTGCACCATCTAGGCAGCCCAACTCTGGTTAGCAGCACCCACCCACACCATTCATCATCCACGCCCTCCATTCCCAGCCGTTGGATCTTGTTCCAACGGTTGAGAAGCCATCCACGCCGCTCTTTAGAGCTCCTCCTCGCGACACAAAGATGAGTGTGGCCTGTTGGTGGAGGCATGAACTCTCAAGGAAGGGGCTCAGGTTTGAATCCCCGTGCCCCCCCCCCAATTTGTCATTTGGATGCACTGCAGTGCACCAGCCGCTCGCACAAGCGTGCAGAGCATAGCCAATGCAGCGTGAGCAGCGCGCAGCAACGCATGCCAGCTCACACACGTACGATAAGGAGCGCAAGGCATGGGCACGTGATGCGTGTGCCAGTGGGGAAGAAGGTAGGCGCGGATCTTCAACGGCAGTTGGGCGGGTCTTTAGTGACGATTGCAACTGTCACTAATGCCCTATGCATGAATTCCTTCTGTTCCTTCCACTATAAAAGGACCTACCCCCCTCCATTCTTCATCATCTCTTCCTTTCTTCTCACCACCTCCAAGGCTCTCGAGAGAGCTTGTCCCAAGCCCGAGATGCTCCTCTAGAGTAGAATCAAATATTTTCCCGCCTCTCATCCCCATTCGTTGAGCATCCCACGGCCATCCTCTCACCTCCTTCGGGAAGAAGATCCTCACCGCGACGACGTCCTGCCCTGTCCTCCTTCCTCTGTCATTGATCTCCCTCGTCCCGCTCCTCACCACCTTCTTCGGGATGCCATCAGAGCGAGCCATCCTCCAAGCAACCGTAGGGGGGGATTCTTCTCACCTATCTCTATCTTTTTGCCTTTGTAGTGTAGTTTTCCCACTTTCATAGTTGTAGAAGCATTTGTTCATAAATATATGATTGTTCCTCTCTCTCTCTCTGCATTATTTTTGCAAGTAGATAAAGTTTTCATCAACCTGATCTCTTGCTTAATAAAAATACAAAAAAAATTATAAAAGATAAAAATGAAAAAAACAAATAAAAATGAAATGCGGATTTTTCAAACCAAACATTCGCCTCTCCGTGTCTAACCCAGGGCTCACCTTGAGTTTCAGTTATAAATATTATCTGATAGTGGATTTCTATGCACTATGACGATGGGTTTTCCAACTCAAAGCTTTCCACGTACGAAATCGCGTCGATCACCTGCCTAGCAAACCTACTAGATTTTTATTTCATTTGGTTCCGTGTCTGGAACAACATCCTAAAGATATAGTGGATTGCCTAGGGTCTGACTGTAGACCTTAGGATCCAAGCAATTCCTCATTTAGACTCTATAAGAGCCAACAATTTCATGTGTTTCATATTCACTTTGCACTTAGTCCATTTATTCAGGCTTCATTCATACCCTTCTAGGATTAATTTATCACCTTCTTTATGTGGTGATCTCCTAGGTATTTTGCATATTTAAACTCTTCTTTGTTTTAGCATCTCATAGCAAGGCTTGCATGCTTCAACCTTCGTCCTTAAGCTAAAATAGAATCATGGTCACTCAGGCCAGTACCGATACTGATCTTTAGTACTGGTACTAGGCCAATGTAGTCCCTCCTTTGAATGCATCATGTGGTCATAAGAACTATCCAGTACTGGCACTAAACATCAGTATTGATACTGGGCAATTCCAGGCTCTAGTTCAGCATGATTTCAACCTTGTATCTCACCATGAAACAGTTAACTTGATACCTTTATGTTGGATTCAAAATCCTGACAATGCTAGGTACAACACAACCATTTAATACTAAGCAAAACCTAGCAAGAAAGACGATAAAATTTTTCTAATTTTCCTAGCATTTCTCCAACCCTCCTAGATACATAAACCCTAGGCATGCATATACCCTAGCACATCTAGCCATCATTGGCTTGAAATTCAAGGAGGCATTCTAAGGAAAGGAGTTACCATCCCTACCTGATCTCGAGTAGTACATGCCTAAGCCCTTGGAGGTGGTGCTGCTGTAGCTTCCTCTCCTCCTTCCTTGACTCTTCATCTCTGCCATGCCAAGAACGATCAGCGACAACAACAACAACCGTGGAGTTAGGGGCAACGTTTGAGGTGGTGATGGGAGGAGATCGACATTCGAGGTGGCCAAGGAGGAGGAGTTGATGACCCTCCCTTCGTTCTGCCTCTCCTCCCCTACGCCAGCTGCACCAGCAGCAGAAGCACTGATAGCAACTAGAGCAGCTGCCGCAAAGGAGGGTGATGGTGGCTCCTCCCTCGTTCTCCCTACGTCGGCAACAGGGGCAGCAGCAACCACAGCTGGGTCAACAACAGCAGTAGCCTCATTCGTGGGGAATGGGGAGAGGAGAAGGACATGGGAAGAAGAGGAGGAAGAGTCGAAGGTGATTGGGGTTTCCTCTCCCTCACCACACGCTTCTAAAACATTGAAAGGTGGCTTCCCATGGAAGCCAACCGAATGTGTGGCTGAGAAAAAAAAAGAAATAAGAAATAAGAAAAAAAAAGAAAAAGAAAATTACCTAATGAGTCCCTCAACTCCTTACTTGAGGATCAAGTACCCCCAAAAAAAAATTTCTTACAAGCCCCTAAAACATAATTAACCATAACCTAAATGGTTTTGAATTAGCCTGAATTTTTCAAATCGCTACAGGTTTCTTCTAGGAAGTGTACAATTGTATTGAAAAATGTGTTTGAGCAAATTGTTTGTCGTAGCAGACCCTTGGGAAAAAATCTGTGGATTTGTCTCGCTTGATTGTATTGATTGGTCTTGACATTGTGAGATTAAGATTGATTGGGATTTCTGATTTTTGATTTAATTGATTGAGATTACCATTGTGAGTTTGTACTGCTTCGAAAAATCCTTTTCAAAAATCGAACTCATGGATAGTAGGAGATCCCAACACCCACCATTGGTACCTCCCTTGGGCGCTGATGCGCAAGCCACTAATTCCTCTATGCCTTCCACTTTCAATCCTTTACCTCCCGAGCCTCAAACACCTATCCACCACTCCGTTCATCCTGAGGATGATCATGATTCTGCACAATTCAAGGATTTTGAGGATCATCCTCCTCACTTTGCACATCACCCACCTCCTCCACCTCCACAACACTTTCCACCTCCTCCATACCTTAACCTCCCTAACCAACCTCAACTAGAGAGAGGTCCACCCAACCTGCAACACCTATTCCAGACACAACTTCAAATGAACACCCTTACACAACAGGTGCAACAGCTTACTGAAGCTATTAATCTTCTGGCTAACCCCTAACCCCAGGCTCGTAGACCACAACTATGGGATTACTATAATCCCACGGTTGCACCCCTTATGCCTGCGGTCCAATTTCTCGATGGGGGTCGTGCTACTGAATTGAAGCCAAACATCATCGCCCTTGTACCTCACTTCCACGATCTTGCTTCTGAGGACCCTTTTCAACATTTAGAGGAGTTGAAAAATCTTGCTCAGACCCTAGGTCCACAGGGCCATGATCAGCATACTCTTTTAATGAAGATGTTCTTTTCATTGAAAGATAAGGCTGCCTTTTGGTACCGCACACTTTCACGAACTACACCGATAGAAAACTAGCCTTCTTTGGAACATGAGTTCCTAAAGAAGTATTTCCCTATAGGCCGCACCAATGCCTTGAGGCATGCCATCACCATGTTTACCTAAAACTCAGGAGAACAAATGCACGAGGTTTAGGAGAGATTCCACAAGCTTCTAAGAAAATGTCCCCACCATTGTTTCCCATGTTAGAATAGGTCCAGATCTTCTATCATGGGAACCATGATGACACATGGAATTTCGTAGATGTTGCTTGTGGAGGCAATTTCCCATGTCAGGAAGAGGATTCTACCTTTGAGCTCTTCTTAGGTATGGCTAAGAATTCCATTAATAATGCTTCAATGAGTGTTTTTAACAGAAGATCCTCACTTTCCCATTCACACACAGGGGTACATGAAGTCCAATCTAGCATACGTGACATGGAGATAGTGGCCAAACAACTGGATAAAGTGGGCTTGATAGAGAAGAAGGTAGATGAGGTGTGGAAATTCCTCTCTAAACCTTCTTCTTCTCAGTCACCAGCACATCACACTTCTTCTCAGTTTCCTACAGGGAGGGAAACTACGAATAACCTTTCTGTGACACCACCACCACATTCTGATTATTCACTACACTATCCTTCACCACCAGCCAAAGGAACCTTAGTTCCTCCATATTCTGATTTCCTAACACTTCCCGGTGCTTTGGAGGAGCTCCACATCATTCACAACAACCCCTATTCACAAACCTACAACCCTGGATAGCGTAATCATCCAAATTTCTCGTGGTCAAGAAATTCACAAAGACCTAACTTTCAACAACCTTCTGCACCACCACTTTAGAACCTAACCCGAGCACCACCTCCACCACAACCACCACAACAAGAATATCCACCTCATAAGTACCAGCAACCCCAACCAAGACCCACCCAGTACTCTCAATCTGGGCCTACACGAGATGAGTAGTTGGGGACGATCATGAAAGCACTTGCTAACATGCAACGACAGAATATAACAATGCGGCAAAAACAAGACGTGACATTAGCTGAGATGAGAGCCTAGCTAGCACATTTGATCGATTCCCGTCAAACACATTCACGTTCATCTCAGACACAACCCAACCCTAAGAACATACCATTCCAGAGGTATGTATGATGTGCGCGGAATGCTTTGGTTTAATTATGTCATTGTAGCATGCATTCGCGACGTCGATTTTAATTTAAGATTTGGATTTGGTGAGTCCAAGTGTCAATCTCAGGGAGGAATGAAATCAGATTAGTTTTAGTCTCTTTGGGTGTCACAAAATGGTAGCGTGGCTTGCTTGCGAAAACGAGAGCGAAAGAGAGAGAGAGGGAGAGTAGAGTTAGAGCTTGTGTTTAAAATATGACAATCACTTCAAGGAGATGTAAACTACAATATAAGAAGTAACATTAACATATAGCATGCAATTAGAGTTTGTTTACGAATACAACAATAGATGAAAGCTTAAAATAGTGCAACATAAAACTAAAGTAAGAGAGAGTGCGAGGAGGAGGCGAGGCGGCCACAGCGGTGGAGGGAGACTCCGTCGGCCACTCGATAACTCCGGGGTGAATATGGAGTGTTTGGTAGAGCTAGGAGAGGGTTAGTGTTGCATGGAGAGTGTGTGTGAATTCAACGCTTTTGAATAGGGAGGTTGAGGGGGTTTATATAGTAGAAGAGGACTTCCAAAAGAGGAATGGGCCTTTAGCGACGTCCGGTACGTCGCTATACCCTTTTTAGAAGCGTCGCTAAAGTCCCACGCCCTCCATCCATGCACCTGTGCTTCTTCTTCTCAAGCAGCACCTACGCATCCTCAGCCGTCAGATCTATGGCGTGAATCGCCGTTGGATCTGAGGCACGGATCGCCATCGGACCGCTAAGGATGCACCACATCGCCCCCTGCCGCACCCATGGATGTTGTTTCCCCCCGCGATCCGTGTGCTCGCAATAGAGGCCGTCTGATTGCACATCAAAGGCTAAGCTTGTGCGCGACGGGGTGTGCTGGATCTCACCTCGTGTGCAATGAGCACGTATGATCGCGCATGTTGGGCAGGCCTTCATCTGGAGGCGCTGCGTGGATTCCATCTGCACCGTTTGCACCCGCATCGACGGCTGTAATCGACCGCACTCTTAGTCGAGCGCGATTTGGCAGCGCGTGGAGCCTTGAACACTCGCCACTTGCTTGCGAGTGCGAGGCGCTACCCGCTGTGCTGCCTTCGCGATTAGTCGTGAAGGCAAAGTCAGCTGCCGGTGCGGTCGGCCATTGGATGGAAATCAACGGTAAGGATTTCATGCTGGAGGAGCCATAGGTGTGTTGGCACGCGATGGAGGCTAGTGCGGGTGCCACGTGGCCAATTATGGGCCATTGATCATCAGATCAACGGCCAGAACTTCTTGGGCTTGTTGGGGAAGCTCCGGATGTCGGATTTAAGCGATTTCGAGTCCGTTGGACTCCATTTGTCAATCTGAATTAATTCGTGTGGTCCAATTGTTCATCTGAGGCCTGTTTCAACATGCACTTGTACATATGGCCATTAAACATTAATTTATAAGCAATCTTAATTGGCAATGCATGCAGTGCTCCCATACCCATCATGGTATGTTATTAGTGCACATATACCCCTAAAACTAACTCTAGTTGATGGAATTATCATCATTGGATGTGGAGTTATCATACCCCTATGCTCATCCCTTGCTAGTCCCTAGCAAGGTTTATCCTAGCCATTATTTTCAGTCAGAATTAGGAATTGATTACTTGGATATATGTTGCTTGTCAACGGAAGGAAATATATACTAAAAGCATAAGCCACAGAGACTAAACAGCGCTCGAGTGTTTGCCAAAATACAAATCACCCAAGTCCTCGCTTTAAAGCATATATACAAATATTTTTTTTCTTTTTCATCTTTTCTAATTTTTTTGGATTTTTGGAGTTGAGAGTGTGTAGGTAACTTTTTACGGCTACCCAACCCACCCATAACTTGAAAAATACTCTAAGTTTTAAGCATCTTGGTGTGAAGATTGTGATATACTACTTAACGGTAATTAAAACAGACTTCAGATTTCTATGCCCCTAAGTGACCAGAAAAGAAAATGCTTACCTAAAGGTGTATCTGTTTGATCAGTACCTTTCTCCCTACTTTTATTTTGTGTAGGGTCAACACAAGGGTGCTTCCAGTGTATATCTCTCCGAATTGCTCTACTTCCCCGCTTCTTCCTTAAGTGTTTTTGGCTTTTTCATGCATTTAGTGAGCTGGGTTCTGGACAATCGGCCAATGGGTTGTTACCCACGACCACTTGCCAACCATATTCATGCGGTGAAGTGTGGCTTTTTTTTTAAATTTCTCCCTTTTTCTTTTCTTTTTCTTTTGTTGTTTTAGTAGATGGCTTCCCTGATCTAAGATTTACCTAGAGGCAATAATAAAAGAGAATGATCCTGTGGCTGGGCTCTAGACAACCGGCCAATGGGTTGTTACCCAACAACTTGCCAGCTATACCACCTTGGAAGGTTCATTAGCTACCCAATTTCTATTAGAATCATCGAGTGAGTTAGTGCAAAAATGTGTGCAGATGCTTAGACTAAAAGTCCCTCCAAGTCAGAGGCTGGGTTCATAAGTCGTATACTTATCACCCTTCTTTATTGATCAGATTAATGTAAATTAAGGTTGTGAGGATTCGAGGCTAAATCCACATTTTAGTGGACACCTGGGCTGATTAAGCTCAAAGGCCTGAAAAGTCTAAGTGTTCAGGTTCTTCTCGTATTATTTCCTACTGTTGACAAGCTCCTAATGCCTAAGTTTTTCTTCCTAATTTTCTTCTTTTATATATATATATATATAATTCAGGCTGATAATATAAACTCACAAAATGCGAATTACCACCCCCCATGCTTAAGTTGGACAATGTCCTCATTGGAAAATAAATGTATGCAAGGGGTACAGAAAGAAATCACCTTAGTGCTGCCGTGTGTCTAATCAGTCTGAATCTTCTGGGTTGCCTCCTAGGAAGCGCTAAGTTTATTGCCTTCAGCTGGGTGAAGCTCCGTGTCAACCCTCAATGAGGGTGACTACTTCCTTTGGGGCAGTTTGGGAAAGAAAATGTTTTAATCTCTGGCTGTTTACTGTGAAGGTTTGCCCAATGTGAGAATCTGCAATTTCAACTGCCCCATTGGGATAATGTTTGACCACCTGATATGGTCCTGTCCACTTTGATCTCAGCTTCCTGGGGAAAAGTTTAAGTCTTGCATCAAAAAGCCAGACTTGCTGATTGGGCTCGAAGGTTTTCCTATGAATGTGTCTATCGTGGATGGCTTTCATCTTCTCTTTGTAAAGTCGACTGTTCTCATAAGCATCCTAACGGATTTCCTCAAGCTCAGAGAGTTGGAGTGTCCTTTGTGCTCCGGCCAACTGGGAATTCGTATTGCATTGCTTAACAACCCAGTATGCTCGGTGTTCCAACTCGACCGAAAGGTGGCAAGCCTTGCCAAAGACTAATCGATAAGGTGACATGCCTATTAGGGTCTTAAAAGTGGTCCTGTATGCCCAAAGGGCATCATCCAATTGTGTGGACCAATCCTTCCAGTCAAGTCTCACAATCTTTTACAGAATATTCTTGATTTGCCTATTAGAGACCTCAGTTTGCCCATTTGTTTGCGGGTGATACGGGGTGGCAATGTGGTGAGTAACCTCGTATTTTCTAAGTAAGGCACAAAATTGCGTATGAATAAAGTGACTTCCACCATCACTGATCATGGCTTTCGGTATCCCAAATCGAGAGACGATGTTTTGCTTAATAAAGTCCATGACAGCCTTATGGTCACATCTTCAGGTGGCTACAGCTTCAATCCATTTCGAGACATAGTCCACTGAGACTAATATGTACTCGAAGACGTTGGATGGTGGGAAGGGACCCATAAAATCGATGCCCCAAACATCGAAAATTTTGACAATTAAAATGGGTTGTAGTGGCATCATATCCTTTCTGGTCATAGTCCCTAATGTCTGGCACTGAGAGCAAGTCTTCGCAAAGCTGTGTGCATCCTTAAATAAGGATGGCCAGTAGAATCCGGACTGCAAAACTTTTGCAGCCGTCTGCATCCTAGAGAAGTGGCCACCACAGGCTTGGTCATGACAGAAGGATAGCACACTTTGGACTTCCTCTTTCGGAATACACCTCCTAATGATCTGGTCAACACAGAGTCTAAACAACATAGGATCATCCTAGAAATAGTGCTTGACCTCAGCAAAGAACTTATCCTGTTGCTGTCTAGACCAGCCGTGCGAAGTCTGACCTACCGCCAGATAGTTGACTAAGTCTACATAACAAGGTAGTCTCCTTCCTTACACGACTAGAAGTTGTTCATCAGGGAAGGTGTTGGTTAAGGGTAATGAGGGTCCAATGTAATTTGGGTGAAGTCTAAACAATTGGTCGGCTGCAACATTCTTGGGTCCGGCTTTGTCACGTATTTCCAAGTCAAATTCCTGCAAGAGAAAGATCCATCTGATGAGCTTGGGTTTAGCATCCTTTTTGACCAACAAATGCTGGATAGCCGAGTGGTCGATGTCAACCGTCACGTGGGATCCTAAAAGGTATGATCTGAACTTTTCTAACCCAACGACTACGGCGAGCAGTTCTTTTTCTGTGACAGTGTAATTCCGTTGAGCCTCATCCAATGTTTTGATCATGTAGTAGATCACCACGGGTTTCTTCTTTCTTCTTTGTCCTAGGACTGCGCCGACAGCAAAATCTGATGCATCACACTTTATCTCAAAGTCCTAGGACCAGTCTAGGGGTTGTAAAACAGGTGCAATGGAGATTGTTTCCCTAAGGGTGTTGTAGGCCTTGATGCAATCAGGTGTCATGTGAAAAAGGGCGTCGCTAGCTAGAAGGTTAGTCAAGGGCTTAGAAAGTTTGGGAAAATCCTTAATGAATCTTCTATAGAAGCCAACATGTCCTAGGAAAGATCGGATTTGCTTGACCGAGCTAGGGGTGGAAGTTTGGAAATTAAATCAACCTTAGCTCGATCAACTTCGATGGCCCTATGCGAGATGATGTAACCGAGGACAATCCCTTCCTGAACCATGAAATGGCTCTTTTCCCAACTTAAAACCAGGTTGACCTCGATACATCACTTCAGGATCTTTTCCAAGTTGCTAAGACAATGGTTGAATGAGTTCCCGAACACGGAGAAATCATCCATAAAGACCTCCAGGTATTCACCCACAATCTTTGAAAAGATGGCTAGCATGCAATGCTAAAAGGTAGCGGGTGCGTTGCATAACCCAAATGGCATACGACGGAATGCAAATGTGTCATATGGGCAAGTGAATGTAGTCTTCTCTTGATCCTCCGGTGCAATAGCAACTTGGTTGTATCCTAAATATCCATCCAGGAAGCAAAAATATTTCTGCCCTGCCAATCGCTCGAGAATCTAGTCAATGAATGGTAGAGGGAAATGATCTTTCTTGGTGGCCTCATTAAGCTTCCTATAGTCGATGCACACCCACCATGCAGTAGTGGTGCGGGTGGGGATGGATTCGCCCTAATCATTGGTGACCACGGTGAGTAGGGCTCACCCAGGGGCTATCAAAAATTGGGTAAATGATGTCTGCGTCAAGCCACTTGATTATTTCTTTTTTAACAACCTCTCGCATATTCGGGTTCAGTCGCCTCTGCATCTAGCGAGAAGGTCGAGCCCCATCTTCCAAATAGACCTTGTGAGTGCAATAGGTAAGGCTAATTCCCCTTAAGTCAGAAATTGTCCACCCAATGGCTGCCCAATGTACAGAGAGGGTTGCAATCAACCTAAGTTCTTGATCCCTAGTTAAATGGGTATTGATAATCACAGGGAAGGTTTGGTCAGGTCCTAGGAAGACATACTTGAGATTATCGGGCAAAGGCTTTAGTTCGGGTGTAGGTGGGACAACATTTGACCGATAAGGGAAAGGCAAGAGTTGATCAACATCAATCTTCTCAAATGGAGGTTGCTGAAGGTAATTAGCTCTACAAAGGTCAACCTCCATAGGCTGGGGTGGGTCAAGGTAGTCATCAACTGGTTGAGTCATATGGTCTACTAAAGAGCTAAGAGTAGGGCATTCTTCCACCAGAGGTTCCAAGGGATCGTGCTCCTCAACCCAGCCACAATCAAAAGACTTAGCCACCCTGAAGATATCCAATTGCATCTTCTTGTCTCCAAAGGTGATTTCCATGCATCCCGTGTCACAATCAATGTTCACCTTAGCCGTAGCTAAGAAGGGTCTGCCCAGAATGATAGGTGTGTTTTGTAGCTGTTTGGGGACTTCCATGTCGAGGACCAAAAAGTCTATCAGGAAGTAGAAGTCCTTAACCCGAACAATTACGTCCTCAACTACCCCCTTTGAGGTTTTGATGGATCTATCAGCCAATTGGATAGTCACAGGTGTGGGTTTCAATTCCCCAAATCCAAACTGGTAATAAAGGGTAGTTGGGATTAAGTTGATTGAAGCACTTAAGGCCAAGAGCGCTTTATCAAATGTCATGTCCCCGATATTACAAGATATCAGGGGTGCTCCTGGGTCAGTTCGTTTGGGAGGTAGGCTGCTCAATATCACTAAACTAGCTTATTCTGAGAGAACTACCTTCCTAGGTGCTTTGGTTCTCGGCTTACGCTTCGGCGTACAGACATCCTTCAAGAACTTAGCATAAGCTGAGATATGCTTGATAGCTTCGAGGAGAGGAATATTAATCTGAACTTGTTTAAAAATCTCTAACAACTCCTCATTCTCAACCACATTTTTCTTTTTCTTTCTCCAAGGCCTCAGGGTATGGTGTTTGGGTTTGAATTGGTTCAATCTCCTGGTCCTTGGGTTCCTCCTACTCAAACTCAGAATCAGGTATCTCAGGAAGTGAGGTCAGGAGAGGGGTCGACCATTTGGGGTCCTGGGTTTTAGTGTCACTTCTCAAGGTAACCACGTTGGCTGAGGTGTTGGGACCATGGGTAGATCCTTGAGAAGAAGAAGAGGAAGCACCAAACCTAGGGGGTGTCTGTGGGGCTTGCCGAATTATGTGGGCATGCCCAAGATTGGCTTGGAACCCTTGAGGATTGAGGCCTCTATTGATCACATTTCTCAGGTTCGGTTGTGGCTAAGAAGGAAGGGACCCCTGTTGTTTACAATCCAATAGCTGGCTCAATTGACCCTTCACTAATGCCATTTCCTCCTGATGTTTCTAATTCATATCAGCCATCATTTTTATCTGCGTGTTGTTGAACACACGGGTTGCTATGCTAACGTGTTTGATTTTGAAAAACCTATCGTTGTAGTTTGAAAGCGAAGAACTCGTGTTCAACAAATAAAATTTATACCGGAATGGAAATCCCAGGTCGAACACAGGGAGGTGGACGTTTTTATTTAAAAACATGCGTTTGTCTTATTTGTCACGAAGTAAATTAATTGATTAGAACTATCTAACTATTTACAATAAATAGAAGAGAGAGAGAATATTACAAACAAAAACCAAAATGAGATGTAGAATGAACATGGAATTCATCAATAAAAAGATTATTTCACTAAATATTATGACTAGAAAGCAGAAAACGATTACACTAGAAAGTAGTAAATCTACTCTAGAAAGCAATAAATCTACTCTATAAAGCATTAAAAGAATGGAGAGAGAAATATCCTCCTCGACGGTCGCCTGGAGGATGAGCCAGACGGGACGACACCTGGACGACGGGGAACGGAGCAGAACAAAGGAGGATGAAGCAGGAAGAACGGGAACGGGGCAGTACGTCGTCGTCGTGGGATCCGCTTCCGAAAGGGGGACGAAAAATTGACTTTATCTTGCGAGAAGCATCCTAGGTGTGGGACAAGCTTCTCTTGAGCTTTGGAGAGGGAGAGAAGAGAAGGAAGGGATGAGAATTTCGTGTGGAGGGGGTCTCCTTTTATAGTTGCAAGGAGTGGGGGCAATTTGGTCATTACAACTTTAAAAACATTAAATCATGGGTCTTTAGTGACGGATAAAATCGTCGCTAAAGTCCCATCGTGGGTGTAGTGGGTGCTGCCCGTGTGCGGCTGCTCACCTCCTTGCATGTAATGCATGCACACGTCCAGCTAATCTCACGATCGGATGGCTTAAGTCGCGCTATCGCCTACCTCCATTGCGCGCCCGCCCGCGTGCGATTCCGATACGGCATGAGCGCAATTACGCGTGCGCGACCGTTCGATCGCGATCGAGCGGTCAATTACGCCCGCTCGCCCGCACCGCTCGCTCGCTCCTGCGGATTCGAACCCGCGCCAGCACCTCGCGATAAGGCCTTCACCCACTGCGCTACGTCGTCGAGATGGTCGCGTAGATGTTTTGAGCGGCGCATGCTCATGGCCCTTGGATCAAGATCCAACGGCCCAGATCGCGTGTTAGATTTTCTTTGGAGAAACAGCGACGGTCCTGAGGGCCAGTTGGATGGCTAAGATGGCGCCATGAGGATCAGAATAGGGCGGCACCTCCCTCGCAAAACCAAATGAACACGTGATGTAAACATGTTTACACTAATTAAGATGTCTATTTGTGCATGTTCTTAAGCATAGAATTGCATTGCATACAATAAATATTGCATAACATGCATCATCTTGCATTTAGATTAGTTTGAATAAAATGGAGGTTAATTGTCTCCTTTTATGTTCATGGACAGGGCAAACTTTTTATCAGGGCCATGGATCGAGGATCCAACCGTACAGATGTGATCAGGGCGACGATTGGAGTTCAACGAGTCCAAGATCGCCCTAATCAGACATCTGTAGCATCAGATAGAGATCGGGGAACCCTAGAAGATCAATGACCAAGATGGTGTGAATCCGCACTTCAAATGAAAAATCCGATTGCACGGATGGATTCGGATCGACGATCGCAGCCTAACAGCATGAAAATCGACTCAATCTGACAACCGTGGCACCATCTACATCATCCAGAAGATGGACGACCAAGATGGCGTCACGTGGCACCATCTCGACCGCCCAAACCGGCCCAGCTGATCTTGAAGACCACCGCGTGTTAGATTTGGACTGCACGATCCCGATCCAACGGCCATGGACAACTGCTCCTCAACTCATCTGCGCGACCATCTCTCCTCCATAGCGTAGTGGGCGAAAGCGTTTACGTGAGCGAGCAGTGCGCGTTCGAATCGCAGCGAGCGGCTGCTGGGGCGCGAGAGAGCGGGCTCCGCGACCGCTCGATCGCGATCGAGCGACTGCAGGCGCTCAATCCATTTCACACCGTATTGCACGCCCACGCGTGACGCGGGTTCGCATGCGGGCAAGCGCGCAGAGGAGGCGGACGGAGGCGCGAGATAAGCCGTCCAATCTCACGATCGAATGGTTGAGATCGGCAAAACGTGAGCGCACGTTACGCGCGAGTAGGCGAGCGGCCACGTAGGCAGTACCCCACTATGCCAATGATGGGGCTTTAGCAACGATTTTATCCATCACTAAAGACCCCTGATTTAATGTTTTTCAAATTAAAATGACCAAATTACCCTCACTCCTTGCAACTATAAAAGGAGACCCCCTCCACACGAAA
Organism: Thalassia testudinum; assembly: GCA_037157565.1. Classification (NCBI taxonomy): domain Eukaryota; kingdom Viridiplantae; phylum Streptophyta; class Magnoliopsida; order Alismatales; family Hydrocharitaceae; genus Thalassia; species Thalassia testudinum. Next base: position 36,303,599 of record JAZHRO010000012.1, on the reverse strand, counting down.
TTCTCATCCCTTCCTTCTCTTCTCTCCCTCTCCAAAGCTCAAGAGAAGCTTGTCCCACACCCAGGATGCTTCTCGCGAGATAAAGTCAATTTTTCGTCCCCCTTTCGGAAGCGAATCCCGCAACGACGGCGACGTGCTGCCCCGTTCCCATTCTTCCCGCTTCGTTCTCCTTCATCTTGCTCCATTCCCCGTCTTCCAGGCATCGTTCCATCCGGCTCGTCCTCCAAGCGACCATCGAAGAGGATATCTCTCTCCCCATTCTTTTTACTGCTTTCTAGAATAGATTTATTGCTTTTTAGAGTAGATTTACTACTTTCTAGTGTAATCATTTTCCCACTTTCTAGTCGTAATGTTTAGTGTAATGAACAATCCTTTTGATAATGAATTCCTTGTTCATTCTACATCTCCTTTTGGTTTTTATTTGTAATATTCTCTCTCTCTCTCTTTCTCTTCTATTTAGTGTAAATAGATAGATAGTTTCTAGTCAATTAATTTACTTCATGACAAATAAAACAAACGGGTATTTTTTAAATCAAACGTCCGCCTCCCTGAGTTCGACCCGGGATTTCCATTCCGGTATAAATTTTATTTGTTGAACACGAGTTCTTCGCTTTCATACTATGACGACAGGTTTTTCAAAACCAAACACGTTAGCATAGCAACTCGTAGCGTTTAACATTTTGGCGTTGTTGCCGAGGAGGCGACGCTATTTGATTTTTTTTTTTCACGTTTTCCAACTTACGAATCATTTACCTCACTTCTCTCCTTTCTTATTGTGATTGCAGGTACTCTTTTGAGACGAGCAAAAGCGGTAGATTGGAGTAAAGTGCTGTGGAAGGTTCTGTAAGTTATCCCCCACCGCCCACCCATTAGTTTTCATTTCACCACATAATAACACAAACATCAATAAACCTAGGTGTTCTTATAACTCTAGGCTTAGATTGTTTGTTGTTTGACACCTACACCCACTCCAACCTCCACATTTAAGAAGAAAAATAAAAAAAAAATGTCATAGCGGTACACAACCTCATCTAATTTTCAAACTCAATCGGTAAACCAACCTTTGGTGCCGGTACACACATCCAAACACATAATTGAGTAGAAATCAGATTAGGAAATCACTTGTGTGCCTAATTAAGTGGTGCAACAGGCCAATTGTTTGAGTTGATTGGGCCGCACCACTTCAATTAAAATCAACTCATCAACTAGCTGCCACATAGGTTCAACTCTTAGGGATTTACCAGACACTCCATATTCTTTTTAAGCTTCAAAGGAAAACATCTTCGTGCTTTCAAAACTTGGTGTGCCAACAAAACTTGTTTGAAAACACCTAAAGTTGAATCCTAAAAGCTACCAAGCAAGATTTGAACCCTAAAATTTACAGCATCAAAAATAATCTTGCTTGAAAATCACTGGTTGTGCACGCACACACAAATCAATCAATCACTAAGGGAACAACCCAGATAAAGGACCCATCACATTCCAAAGTACATTTAAACCTAGTCCTAAATAAAACAGAGTAGACATTGGCCTTAAGGATTCGACTCGCTCTTCAGAGCCTAGAACGAGATTATTTTCGATTAGTCTGTTTCTACTGTTCAATCTGATGTCTAGCTAGGGGAGCAGAATCAAACGATCGCGGCTGGGGGTTACACTAGGAACCGGAGGCGCAAGCCGAAGGAAGAACCTTCTCACCAGTCCCTCCTTCTAACTGGTTGGATTGAACAGACACAAGTAGATCAAATCATTTCTCTATCTCAAGATGGGTTGTGGGAGTCTGTAGGTCTTTAGGCTAGCCCACTTAAGGACAGGTTTGATTGCTTGTATTGCAGGGCACCTTTCTTCCTCCCATTTATCATGAATCCTTCGACATATTATACGTATTCCCGCTCTTTCCCTCCTGTTTTGAATTATCCTCAACATGACGATTATCCCGACTCGTACTATAATCAACCATCAGTTAGTTGGGATAATTCGGATTGGGGATACAGTTCTGGACCTCCGTGTTTAGGGTCTAACCCTGAACACCATGATTTCTATCCTTCTCAGAGCCACATCGATTATAGATCGTCACCCTTTCATGGACAACCTAATATGCTCTACAATCAAGAAGGATACACTGATCCTTACCCATCCTCTGATTACATTGCCTTTAGGTCATCACCACCTTTTGAACAATCTGAAATGACCAATTGTCAGGAAGGGTATAACGAATCTCAATTCGTTAACTCCTCCGCATTGATCCCAAACCCGCCCAACCCTGAACCAACTCATTTGGTTCAGGGTAACCAGGTTCAAGATAAGGTTTTGGCTAACTTGAGGAATGTCATACAATCTTTAGAAGTTCAGCCAATACCTTCCATTGAAAGATTGGAGCCTCTAATTGAAATGATTGATGATTTGAACAAGTATTTGTTGGATTGGCTCCAGAATGTTAAGGATGAGAACCCGGGTCAGTTTCTACTTGGGAAGTTAGCGAAATTGAGGATGAGATTTGTGGTTGCTTTAGTTCAATCATGGGATGATCCCCTAGATGAACCTCCTTCAGGCGAGCCAATGTCAGAACCCGCTTAGGCACCTGTTGGGGGGACACGCGTTACGAGGCTGACCGGATTGAATTAGAGCAACCAATTAAGGATTATTTGATTTCTTCACCTGAGATCCCTGAGCTAGGGTACGAGGAAACGTTTGTCTCCATGGACTAGAAAGTAATGAATGATTTTGAGACATACATTAATACGGATTTCAATTTCTTTTTTATTCTGTTTTTGAGATAATTAGACCCAAGTCAATTTTGATTCAGCCACATCTTTTAGACTTGGAAATTTCAGATGGGGTGATTAATATGCAAGAGGTCCCAAAATTTAACATTCTGAATGAGGAGGATAGAAGCTGGGAAGTTCTGATTTGGGAAGCTAACTCCGGAGGAAGTAGAAGACTGCGTCTAAGGGTTCCATTTCATCTGAAACCATCAAACCAAAACCCTTATGACATTTGTTCTGAGGATGTTCAACCCAAGCAGACATTCATTGATTATCCTTTTGATATCTCTGTATACCGACTTTTTGGTCTTGGATTGCATCCTCATAAATCGCAAGCCCGACCCTGCTTGCATACTAATTTTAGGTTTTGGGTAATTTTTATCCAGAACCTGAGATATTCTCGATTACGGGGTATGGGTCTGCACCACAATCTGGTCCACATTTGTGGACATCTGCTAACAGGTCAGAGGTTTCTTATGTTTATTCTGATTCTGACCTGCACTTGTAAATTCTTTATTTCTCTTCTTTGTATAGTGTGCCTAGCTGAAGGCACTAAATTCAGCACGTATACAATTCTTTTTAGTTTTTATCTCGGAGCGGACCTGATATTCACGTAATTCAGGTGCTTTCTACTCTATTCCACTATGTTTTATGTCTTTTTAATACAATGAGGACATTGCATTAGATAGGCATGGGGGGGTGGATATTCATCTCTGAATTTATTCGTCAGCTCCGTAGATTTGTTTTATTTTCTTTTATTAAAAAAAAATTATGGAATTAGGAAAGAGAACTTGGGTTTAAGAAAATTTTCAATCTTAAGAAATATTACATTAGGATCTGAACACAAAGACCCTTCAGGTCTTTGAACTTAATCGACCTATGTATCCACTAAAATGTGGATTTATTTTTCGAGTCCTCGCCAACCTTTATTCTATTGTAATTTGAGTAAATAATGGGTGATAAGTACACGACTTATCAACCCGCCCTCTGATTTGAGGGAACTTTGAGCTTTAAGCATCTACACACTTTCTTTGCACTGACTCATTATTCGATAATTTTAACGGAAATTGGGTAGCTAATGAACCTTCTAGGGTGATATGGCTGGCAAGTTATCGTGGGTAACAGCCCATAGGTAGGTTGTCCAGAGCCTAGTCACTGGATCTTTCTCTTTTTGCTGCCTTTAGGTAAATCTTAGACCAGGGAAGCCACCTACTTAAAAAAAAAGAGAGAGAAAAGAAAGTCAAAAAAAAAAAGGAGAAAATAAAAAAAGAAATAAACCACACTTCGTCACACGAGTATGGCTGGTAAGTTGTCGGTGGTAACAGCTCATCGACCGATTATCCAGAATATAGCTCAATAAATGCACTGAAAATTCCCAAAACATTTAGGAAGAAGCGGAGAAGCAGAATAAATCAGGGAGATATACACTGGATTCACCCTTGTCTTGACCCTGTAAAAAATAAAAGTAGGGAGAAAGCTACCGGTTGTAAAGATACACCTTTAGGCAGAATTCTCTTTTTAAGGTCACCTAGAGGCGTAGAAATTCGAAGTCCGTTTTAACTTCCAGTCAACGAGTATATCACATTCACAATAAGATACTTAGAACTTAGGGTTCTCATCAAATCTTGGGTGAGTTGAATGGCCGTAGAAAGCCACTCTTAAACCCTAAAACTTGAAAATCCAAAAAAAAAATAGAGAAGAGGAAAAAGAGAAAAATAAATTTTTCTTTGAATAAGGTGAGGGCTTGAGGTAGTCTGCATTTTGGCTGATACTCGGGCACTGTTGCGTCTTTGAAAGTTCAGATCCTAAGTAAACATTTTCTTAATGATTGAAAATAACTCAAGCCCAAATAATCCAACCTGATTCTTTTATAAATAGCATATAGCTTTTGCTAGGGACTAGCAAAAGATAGGCATGGGGATATGATGTAAACATGTTTACACTACTTAAAATGTCTATTTATGCATGTTCTTAAGCATAGAATTGCATTGCATACTATAAATATTGCATAACATGCATCACCTTGCATTTAGATTAGTTTGAATAAAATGGAGGTTAATTGTCTCCTTTTATGTTCATGGACAAGGCAAACTTTTTATCAGAGCCTCAGATCGAGGATCCAACCTACAAATGTGATCAGGGTGACGATTGGAGTTCAACGAGTCCAAGATCGCCCTAATCAGGCATCTGTAACATCAGATAGAGATCGGGGAACCCTAGAAGATCAAGGGCCAAGATGGTGTGAATTCGTACTTCAAACGACAAATCCGACCACACGGATGGATTTGGATCGACGATCGTAGCCTAACGGTGTGAAAATCGACTCAATCCGGCAATCGTGGCACCATCTACATCATCTAGAAGATGTATGGCCAAGATGGTGCCACATGGCACCATCTCGACCGCCCAAACTGGCCCAGCTGATCTTGAAGACCATCGCGCGTTAGATCTAGACCGCACGATCGTGATCCAACGGCCATGGACAACCGCTCCTCAACTCATCCGCGCGACCATCTCTCCTCCACAGTGCAGTAGGCGAAAGCGTTTACGCGAGCGAGCGGCGCGCGTTCGAATCACGGCGAGCTACTTCTGGGGAGCAGGAGAGTGGGCTCCGCGACCGCTCAATCGCGATCGAGCGGCTGCAGGTGCTTAATCCATTTCACGCCGTATCACACGCTCACGCTTAACGCGAGATTGCGCGCGGGCGAGCGCGTAGAGGAGGCGGGCGGAGGCGCAAGATAAGCCGTCCGATCTCACGATCGGACGACTGAGATCGACAGAACGTAAGCATGCGTTACGCGCGAGGAGGCGAGCGGTCGCACAAGCGGTGCCCCACTATGCCCACGATGGGGCTTTAGCGACGATTTTATCCGTCACTAAAGACCCCTGATTTAATTTTTTCAAATTAAAATGACCAAATTACCCTCACTCCTTGCAACTATAAAAGGAGACCCCCTCCACACGAAATTCTCATCCCTTCCTTCTCTTCTCTCCCTCTCGAAAGCTCAAGAGAAGCTTGTCCCACACCCAGGATGCTTCTCGCGAGATAAAGTCAATTTTTCATCCCCCTTTCAGAAGCGGATCCCGCAACGACAGTGACGTGCTGCCCCATTCCCGTTCTTCCCGCTTCGTTCTCCTTCGTCTTGCTCCATTCCCTGTCTTCCAGGCATCGTCCCATCTGGCTCGTCCTCCAAGAGACCGTTGAGGAGGATATCTCTCTCCCCATTCTTTTTACTGCTTTCTAGAATAGATTTACTGCTTTTTAGAGTAGATTTACTGCTTTCTAGTGTAATCATTTTCCCTCTTTCTAGTCATAATGTTTAGTGTAATGAACAATCCTTCTGATAATGAATTCCTTGTTCATTCTACATCTCCTTTTAGTTTTTGTTTGTAATATTCTCTCTCTCTTCTATTTAGTGTAAATAGATAGATAGTTTCTAGTCAATTAATTTACTTCGTGACAAATAAAACAAATGCGTATTTTTTAAATCAAACGTCCGCCTCCCTGAGTTCGACCCGAGATTTCCATTCCGATATAAATTTTATTTGTTGAACACGAGTTCTTCGCTTGCATACTACAACGACAGGTTTTTCAAAACCAAACACGTTAGCGTAGCAACTCGTAGCGTTCAACACCTGGAACATAGTCAGGGGTTGTTCCAGGTGCATTTGGTTCATTGACTGCACCAAATCTACATTGTAAGCTCCCTTTGCTAGGGAGAGGGCTTGCAGTGGGTTTCAGGTTTGGTTCAACAGCTCATCAATCTTTTTATCCACCAACTCAACTCGATCCAACTTTTTGGCTATAATGTCCATGTCAACCATTCCAAAATTTGCTTGCACCTCATAGATCCCACCATGGGGTTGACTAGACCGATTAAACTGGGTCATGGAGGCATTGTTGAGCGAATTCTTACTCATGGACTCAAAGAGTTCAAATGCGCTCTCATCATCTTTGTTCAAAAAGTTGCCTCCACATAAGGCATCAACAAAGTTAGGTTGCTGTCCAGACCATGGTAGAAGATCTGGGCCAATTGCCACCTTGGAACCTCATCGTGTGGGCATTTCCTCAACAATTCATTAAATCTTTCCCACGCCTCATGGAATTGTTCCCCACCTTGTATTGTGAATGTGGTAATGGATCTTTTGAGGGCATTGGTTTTACCTATGGGGAAAATTTTCTTCAAGAATGCATGCCTCAGTTCCTCCGAGGTGGAGATGGGTCTCCCTAAGGTTCTAAGCCAGTGAGATGCTTTGTCTTTTAGGGAGAAAGGGAACATCTTAATTAAAATAATATCCAAGCTGATGTTCCTTGGCTTCACAATCTGGGCGATCTAGTCTAGGTTCTCTAGGTGTTGGAAGGGGTCCTCATTTGAGCTCCCATGAAAGTGGCTTTGAATTAAGCTAAGGACATTAGGTCTTAACTCAAAATCATCTCCCCCTTTGGGGACCCTAAGATGTGGCTTGATCTGGATAACAGACTGATGGGAACACCATCATGAGCCATAACTAGCTCAATTTGATCTAATTATGTCATTAAATGCTCCTACATAACCACCAGAGGATTACAATTCATTGCATTATCATTCCAAGAGAAAGATAAGAAATCAGGGTTAAAACTGTAATTTTATCATCATATCATGAATGCAGTACAACCACAGATTTTCTCAGGGGATAATTAAGGGTCAAATTGTGCTAAAAAGCAAACAAGTGGGTTAGAATAGACAGAAAAGGGTTTTCGCATGTTTTGAGAATTAAATGACTTTTGAAAACCTAAAAATAGACCTGCTTAATTAATTGAGGTTTTGGTCAGGATAAAATTCACTTAAACCCTCTAAAATTCATATAAAAATATTCTCTAGGGTTTGGAACCTTCAATTTGACCATCAGAACCTGTCTTGACCCAAAACAGTCTCAAATAGACATTTTGTCCTAATTTAGGTTTCTACATAAATTACCTAGTCAAACTTAGTCAAAACCTAAATTCAACTTCACCATTGGATTCCTTAGGTCCAAATTAGGTTTGTACCAAAATTTAGACTTAATCTGAGATTGTCTTGACCTAGTTTGCAACTTGGTCCTGTCTGATTACATTTATGCCCTTAACTTTTAAAATATTTACAAAAAGGCCCCTAACTTTGTCATCATTTTCACAAATAGGTCCCTACCACCATTAATCCTATTCCTACAAACTCTGGCAACCTAAAATTAGCAAAATCTCCTTGATTCCTTGACGAATCCCTTTCAAATTTAAAAGGGAAGTTCGTTAAGGAATTCTCTTCCTTTTGAGCCAAATCTCACACCCTAAAGCCTTCCCAATCTCTGATGCAAACACATGAGAGATTCGGGTATCAAAAAAATCCCATCTCTAGCAAAGCTTTCAAAGCTTGGGAAGCTTTCTTCCCAAGCTCAAAACTCCCTTTAAAGGCCTATAAAAAGACCTCCAGATCAAACCGTTCTTCCCATTCTCAAATTTGGCCTTGATCACCTTAAATTCCTCTCCTCTTCCTTGGCCAAATCTCTCCTCGACATCCACTGACCTTCCCTGCCTTCGTTCTTCCTCTGCTCGCAATACCGGCAGCAGAGCTATGTCCCCCATCTTCTTCCGTGTTGAGCCGTACCAGCCGACGCCCCCTTCGTCGTCTTCCTCGCTATTTCCTATCCATCGGAGCAGCCTCCTTCTCTGGCACCGGCCATACCACAACCGATGCCATCTCCTTCCCCGTTGTCCGCTACCACTCTCAACCGACTCCTCCACTTCTCCTTATCACGCCTGCACATCCAAAACATTGCTTCAACCTCGCCAACGCCCTCCACGACTCCATCTTCCATCTCTTCGGTAGACCTCAGGCGAGCCCTAGCAGCCGCCACACACCGCCAAACGAGCTGCTACCACCTCCCACACCTTCGTCGTTTCCACGCGAGTAAAACCCCTCAAGAAATTGAGGGGATTACTTGTCCAAATTCACCCTCAAACACCACCACCTTCACACGCACAGTTCACCTCTGTCTGACCTCGTCACCCACGCCACGCCAACCCCCTCAGTAAGTTCTCCATGCTCCGGCGATCGTTCCTGAACATTTTGACGCGGTCGAAAGGTCTTTTTGGTGATTTGAGGTACCGACCCCCATAGCCATTAACATGCAAGCTTCGAGCTTGCTTGAAGCTCTCTCCAGCAACTGCAGCCCCAGGAATTTGTCCCAAGCAACACGGAATCAACCCAGGAACGCTTGCGACTAGGCAATTAGGGCATTGACCATCCCTGTTATGCAAATTGGATGACGACTTCATATCCAGCTGTTGTGTGAAGAACAGGGGACAGATAGTCCCACCTCGGAAGATTTGGAGCAATTGAAGCTACATAAGAGGAAAAAGTGATAGAGGCTTATTTCCTCGAATCACTTGGGGGTTGAGGTCCCCCGCACCCTAACTCGACCTCGTCTCCGACACTAACTTTGCAGATTTGGTCTGGTCTGATTACCCGCCTAAGCCTATACACTCCTCGGCTACGACCCACGCCTGTAGCCCTAGACCCGAGTGCGCTCTAAGTCCGAATACCCATTAACCCGGTACTGTTGGAGGCTCTGGGAGAGTGCAACCCAAGGAGAGAAAGAGAGGAGAGTCTTTGCAGGGTAGAGGGGAGGTTTTTCCCTTTGGGAAGTTGGCTAACACTTAGCCAAAAATCTAAAGACCCTTTCCCCTCTGTGTGAAGAAGAAGAGTAAGAAGAGCAGAGAAAGAAAGAGAAGGAAGAGAGAGTAGCAAAAGGAGAGGAAGAGAAGAAGAGTCGCAGCAAAAAAAGAGTGGAGAAAGTGGAAGAAGAAAGCAGAGAAAGAGGAAGAAGCAAGAAGAAGAAGAAAAGAAGAAGAAATCAAAGAAAAGCACTGTTCATCAAATGTTTAATACGTCTGATTGAATAATCAGACGGCTAACTTGAAGTTTATTTCATTCATAACTATGGAGTTTCATTTGATATTATTGTAGGGAGTAATTAATGATTCAAATCACCATTTTACTCCATTCTTTTTGCAGTCTGACACATTGATCTTATTGCCGTATTATTCTAAATCAATTTCTGATTACAATTTATTATCTCTATTGTTTTAAATTGTAATTTTTAGAATTGATTCCTACTTTCTCCCAGCGAACGACCTTGGACTTTTTCGAGTATAAATTTTATCTATTTTTCGCGAGATTTCAACTATACTGCAACGCAATGATTTAAAACCTGATTTCGAGCAAACAACACGGACGGATCGTAAAAATCATGGAGAGACCTTGGTTGGCTCTCGGGAGGTTATGGTGGGTTAGGTGGGGGTTGTCCTTGTGGGTTTTGCAATCAATCTATGGCTTGCATGATAGTTTAGATCTGTTGTTGTTGAAGTTGGTGGTTAGCAAAAATTTGGGCCTAAATGATGGCCACAGCATTGGGTTGAGGTTGGTCCTCAACCTCATCAATTCTTGGGTTAGCCATCTACCTTGAAAAATCAAGTCTCCTCTTGATTTCCCTTTCTAAAACAAATAGCTCAGGATGAAGTGATCGTCTCCCGTGCATACACTAGAGAAGAACAGGGAGGGATGCGGAGGGAGACAGGTGCGAGAAGTGTGTGCACAAACAAACAAGCAAGTCTAGTCCTTATAGTGTATACCTTAGGTGACCTAGAAGCCTCAAAGGGAATGATCAAATCTGCAAGTACTTAACCTCCCTTCCTGATGTTAATTTGGCCAGGTTGATTACGAGGGGATTGAGGGGAAGGTTCTTCCTTTGGCTTGCGCCACCGGTTCCGTAGGCCCCACAACCACGGTCGTTTGACACTTCCCCGCTGCCTAAACACCAGATTTTACAAAGGGAATGAAGACTAAGTGCCTAGCAAACCTAATCACACCTCAAAGACTCAAACTAGTCCTGCCTAGGGCAAATCTACTCCATTTTAATGAGGGCTAGGTTAGTGCTTGTGCTCAAGAAATGTGATGAGGCATTGTTTGGGGTTGTGCCCCTTAGTTAACCGATTTGACCAGGTGTGTGCATGATGAGAGCCTCATCATGAGCCCTAACTAGCTCATTTTGACTTAAGAAAGAGAATAAGAGCTCCTACATAACCTAGAGAAGGGCTTAATTCAAGGAATAAGTGTTTTGAGAAGAAAATATGAAATAAAGGTTAAAACTGTAATTTTACCATTGCAGTACATAAATGGGATTTCTCAGAGGCAAAACATAGGTCAAATGGTCTGAATAAGATAAAAAGTGGGTTGGTTCAGTCAGAAATGGGTTCATGTGCAATCCAGGAATTAAATGACACCTTGTAACCCTAAAATAGACCCACTTAATTCAACAAGGTTCTGGTCAGGATAAAAATCAAGTAAACCCTCTAAAATTCATGGAAAAATATCCCCTAGGGGTTAGAACCTTCAAATTGGCCTTTGGAACCTATTTTGACCTAGATTGGGGTCCTAGCTCATTAATTGACCTAATTTGGGTTTTTATGCCCATTGTCCAGTCAAACGTGGTCAAACCTAAAATCCAACTTCACCATTGGATTCCTTAGGTCCAAATTAGGTTTGTACCAAAATTTGGACCTAAGGTGAGGTCATCTTGACCTACTTTGCAAAATAGTACACCCAATTGCATTTTAGCCCCTATCTTTAGAAAACCATTGCACAGACCCCCCTAACTTCCTCGCCACTCTTACAAATAGGTCTCTCTGCTATTAATGGGGAGAAATCCTACTACAGCGAGGAATGGAGGGGGAATACTCCCTGATTCCTCAGAGATCTCCTCCCAGATTTGGAAGGGAGATTCTCTGAGGAATTCCCTTCCATCTAAGCTTGATCCTAATCTCTGATTTGCACCCAATCTCTCATGCGAACGCACGAGAGATTTGGGTCTCTAACTGATTCCATCTCTGACGAGGATTCGCGCGCTTGGAAGCTTGTCTTCCAACCACAAGAACCCCTGCCAACATCTATAAAATGATCCTCAACCATGGCCTCACCTCTTTAGCTCGACTTGGCCAGAGATTCACCCCACTTTCATCTTCTTCTCCTCCGGCCAAGTAGTCCAGCGAGCTCCGACGATCCTCCCTCCTCTTTCTCGTCGCTCTGCCACAATACCAGTGGCAGAGCCACCCTCACCATCTTCCTCCTCATCGCACAACACCCGCACGAGCATCTCTAGCCCCGTCGTCACCGATGTCTCCCTCCACTGGACACCATCTTCTCCGGCGACAGCAGGTACTACCAGTCGCCATCTCTCCCCCTTCGTCCACTTAGTTAGGTTAGAATCACTCATCTCTATCCCCTCTTCAATTCCCCTCAATCTATTTCACAAATTACCCCTCCACAACCACTGTCCACCGCCATCTTCCCCATCTCCGTCCGACCTCCAGCGAGATGCACCCGTCACTCCACACCTCCACACGTCTTGCCACCAACCTCTTCACTTACACCACAGTCCACTGAACATCATCCACCCACTCACAGACCGCCAACACCTCCATAAACACCCCCCGACCTAACCCATAAACCTAGCCACAGGGTGACCTAGGCACGCACGCCTAGGTTGCCCCGCAGCCTGCCACCTACCGTCCCACCTTCGCCTTCGCACGGCGAAGCTTCCCATGTATTTTAATGGGGCCACCAGGCCATATTCATGTATGGCAGATCTGAGCGCCAGCCGCCATTAGCGACGACTCAAGGAAGTCGCGAGCTTCATCCCAGGCTACGCGCTCTAGGTGTCAGGGTCCCAGAGGAAGCAGACGCGTGCGCGAACTCAGACAGCAGGGCAATTGGTTTGGCAAGGCCTCCAACTGCAGCAATTGGAAGAAGTCATCCGCCTGTAGGTGCGCACAAAAGCGGGTGGGACATTAATCCCACCTCGTGAACGCAGGAGTGAGGCGCGTGCGATATATTGAATTTGTGTTTTACTCTATTTGCCTTGAGACACACATGGGGTGAGGTCCCTCACCTATCATGCCTCGTCCGTGACATCTCCCCCGCGAACCCTGGCACCTGACCCGACTAGCCTACCGATCACTCCTCGCGCACCACACCCACGCCGATGCGCCTGGACTCGGGCACGCGAACCGACCCGATTACCCAGCTCTGGGAGAGCGTACCGAAGAGTGATATACAGAGAGAGAGACGCGGGGGTGGGTAGAGGGGTAGGTTTTGCTCTTCAGTGTTATGTGTGCAGGGAAAAAGGAAAGAAGCCAAAGAGAAGAGGAAGTCAGAGGAGAGTTAAGGCTGAAGGAAGCTAAGGTAGAAGCCAAGGAAGAAGAAGAAGAAAGGTTGAAGCCAAGGGAAGCAGAGCTAAGGAAGGCTAAAGGAGGAAGAAGCAAGAAAGAAGAAGACCCGCAGAGGAAGAAGGTGAAGCTGACACTTAGCCGCAGACAGCCAGAAGAGAAAAAGGGAACACAAGGCTGAAGCCAAGGGAAGCAGAGCACTAAGGAAGGAAGCAGAAGGAAGAAAGGCAATGTGCAGAGGAAGAAGAGAAGGAAGAAAGCAAATAAGAGAAGAAAGAAGAAGAAGAAGAAGAAGAAGAGAAAGCTACAAGGAGAAGAATAAAAGGGCCATCATAGATCAGACGTCCAACTCTTATTTTTGCTATAAATTTAATTCATAAACTCTTGCATTTATATTGGATTATGTTTTGAGTAACTCTAAGTGTTCAATTACATCATTGAGATTAGTGAATAAATTTCGTTTACTCCCTGTGTTTGACCTTGAATACTTAGGTTTTAAAGTAATAAATTTTTATTTGTTGTCAATGCTTGGTCACCTATACTACGACGCAACTGACTGTTAAAACATGATCAAGAGTTGCCAACAGTGCACATAACAAAACATGGTTCTCAAGCAAGGATTTTAGAATGTGGTGTCTTTTAATGATTTATCCTTGCTTTAATGCTTTTTAGGGTTGAAGTTCCTTAATATTTTCAAATAAGGTTCAAGTGGGCACACAAAGTTTTGCACACAATGGGTGAAAGTCGATTTCCTTTAGAATGATGTGGCCCTAGAGAAACAACCCTAATGTATTCACCCTAGTGTTCATGCAGTTCTACCAGGTGAGTTGATTTTAATTATGATGAGTGGTGCGGCCCAAGTCAAATCATGGTGGCTTCACAAACATCACTCAAAAGAAAGAAGAACACTCCAAAAAGATTATCTCTTCAAGAACGTTAGAGTGTATTTTTTTAATTCGGTCATGAGTTTGGAATGTGGGTCAAGTAGCCATTCACCACACCAATTTTGAATTTATATTTTTTTTATTTTTTTTTAAGCAAGCAAAAAGTCAATAGGTGGAGTAATACTCACAAAAAGTCTTCGCAGCACTTTACTCCGTATCTATCTTCTCGGATCGCGCCCCTTCATCCCCCCAAGCGTCGAGTTTCTGCAATCAACAAGTAGAGAGAGGAAAGCGAGTCAAAAAATGTGAGCAGTAATGCGAGATAAAAGAGACAAAAGAAATCCGTTGCCTCCTCGGCAACGGTGCCAACAGCTGACACGTGCGAAATGCGTTGGTTTAATTATGTCATTGTATCATGCGTTCGCGACATCGATTTTAATTTAAGATTTGGATTTAGTGAGTCCAAGTGTTGATCTCAGGGAGGCATGAAATCAAATTAGTTTTAGTCGCTTTGGGTGTCACAAAACGATAGCATGGTTTGCTTGCAAAAACGAGAGCGAAAGAGAGAGAGAGAGAGTAGGGTTAGAGCTTGTGTTTAAAACATTACAATCACTTTAAGGAGATGTAAACTACGATATAAGAAGCAACATTAACATATAGCAAGCAATTAGAGTTTGTTTACAAATATAACAATAGATGAAAGCTTAAAATAGTGCAACATAAAACTAGAGTAAGAGAGAGTGCGAGGAGGAGGCGAGGCGGCCACGGTGATGGAGGGGGACTCCGTCGGCAGCTCGACAACTCCGAGGCGGATATGGAGTGTTTGGTGGAGCTAGGAGAGGATTAGTGTTTCATGGAGAGTGTGTGTGAATTCAACGCTTTTGAATAGGGAGGTTGAGGGGGTTTATATAGTAGAAGAGGGCTTCCAAAAGAGGTACGGGCCTTTAGCGATGTCCGGTACGTCGCTATATCCTTTCCAGAAGTGTCGCTGAAGTCCCACGCCCACCATCCATTCGCCTATTCTTCTTCTTCTCAAGTCGCGCCTACGCATCCTCAGTCGTCAGATCTGAGGCGCGGATCGCCATCGGATCACTGAGGATGCCCCACGTCACCCCCCCCCCGCCGCGCCTGCGGATGCTGTTTCCCCCTGCAATTTGTGTGCTCGCAACAGAGGTCGTCTGATCACGCATCAACGATTGGGATTGCGCGTGAACGGGTGCGCTGGATCATGACTCCCGTGTGGTGAGCGCGCGTGATCGCATGCATCGGGCAGGCCTTCATCTGGAGGCGCTGCGTGGATTCCATCTGCACCGTTCACGCTTGCATCGACGGCTGTAATCGACCATGCTCTCGGTCGAGCGTGATTTGGCAGTGCGCAGAGCCTCGAACTCTCGTCGCTTGCATGCGAGTACGAGGCGCTACCCGCTGTGCTGCCTTCACGATTAGTCACTGAGGCGAAGTCAGGTGAGAGTGCGGTCGGCCGTTGGATGGAAATCCAACAGTCAGGATTTCACGCTGGAGGAGCTACAGGTGTGTTGGCACGCGATGGAGGCTGGTGCAGGTGCCACGTGGCCGATTGTGGGTCGTTGATCATCAAATCAACGACCAGAACTTCTTGGGCTTGTTGGAGAAGCTCTGGATGTCGGATTTAAGCGATTTCGAGTCTGTTGGACTCCATTCGTCGATCTAAATCCATCTGTGCGGTCTGATTGTTTATCTGAGGCCTGTTTCAACATGCACTTGTACATATGGCCATTAAACATTGATTTATGCAATCTTAATTGGCAATGCATGCAGTGCTCCCATGCCCATCATGGTAAGTTATTAGTGCACATATACCCCTAAAACTAATTCTAATTGATGGAATTATCATCATTGGATGTAGAGTTATCAATGTACATCCTAGACCTCCTATGTAAGGTCAAGCATATCTCATTTCACAAACCTTGCATGAACCTGACTTGTATTCTAATCCTAATTCTTCCTATTCTGATCCACAACCACCTATTTTGCCTAATCTGGATACACAGTCTACATCTAGGGCTGAAGTTAATGCCACCACCACTAGGAGTGGTAGAAGCACTGTAGATCCTCCATTTCCTACTTTCACTTCTCTAGTTGGACCTTCTAACCCTCCATTTGATTTACCTGCATTTGATTCTAACTCTTCTTGACCTAGGATTGATCCTCCTATTAGCACTTCTGTACCTTTTCTGGAGGCTTTGAAGAAGAAGAGTAAAGGAAAGAAGAAACAGAAGTGTACCCATATAAACACCCCCTTGTTGGATGTGATCTGCCACATCCCACTTTACGCTAAGTTCTTAAAAAACCTTTGTACACCAAGTGTAAAGGTAGAGTTCAGAAAGGGAGTAGTCCTATTATCCTCTCGGAACAAGTGAGTTCCATTATCTCCAACAACCTCCCTTTGAAAAAGAAAGACCCAGGCACCCCTCTACTTTCCTGTATGATAAGAAACACCACTTTCAATAGGGCTTTGCTTAACTTAGGTGCTTCCATCAATCTTATCCCAACCTCTCTCCCAACTCATTTCGAGGTTGGCAATCTAAAGCCAACCGATGTGTCTTTGCAATTAGCTGACCAATCAGTTAAGACGCCTCAGGGAGTGCTGGAAGATATTATAGTGCGGGTCAAGGACTTCTATTTCCCTGTGGATTTTATTGTCCTTGAAATGGAAGTACCTGAGGATATTCAGAATACACCCATCATACTAGGAAGACCTTTCTTGGCGACAACCAAGGCAAACATAGATTGTGAGGAGGGCATGTTAGAACTTAAATTTGGAGATCAAAAGATGAAGATAGATATTTTTAAGGCACAGAAGGGATCATCTTGTAGTCTGATTGAGGAGATATGCTCTTTGGATTCATTGGACAAGTTGGTCGAAGATACCCTGATCGATTCACTTACATTAGAGCCTCAATTGGCTTCTATACCTCTAATTTGACACTTCCTGAGACACCTGCTAGAGAGACTTTGGACTTACCTCCAATTCCTTTAGTATCTTTGGGATCTTCTGATACCTCCTCTCCTGCTCCTTCCTCTGATCCTACTCCTGTTGAGTTGAAACCTCTTCCTAATTCACTTAAGTATGTCTTCTTAGGACAAGATCATACTTATCCTGTGACTATCAATTCTCATCTAAACTTTGATCAGGAATCACGACTCATTTCTATCCTGAGAGCACATAGAAAGGCCATAGGATGGAGTTTAGCATATCTGACTGGCATACTACACACATAGGGTTTTCACTGAAGATGGATCTAAACCTACTAGGCATCCACAACATAGACTAAATCCTACACTTCAAGAGGTGTTTAAGAATGAGATGATTAAGTGGTTAAACAATAGAATTATATTTCCCATATCTGACAGTTAGTAGGTGAGACTTGTTCAAAAACTGCCTAAGAAGGTTGGACTTACCATCATAACCATTGAGTCTGGAGAAGTCATTCCAATACGGATTGCAAGCTCATGGCAAGTATGTATTAATTATCGCAAGCTCAATCAAGCCACGAAGAAAGATCATTTTCCAATGCCCTTCATTGATTAGATACTAGAAAGATTGGTAGGGAATAGATTTTTCTGCTTTTTAGATAACTACTCAAGCTATAATCAGGTGTCAATTCACCCTGATGACTAGGAGAAAAAGACCTTCACCTGCCGCTACGAAACTTTTGCTTTCCGTAGGACGCCCTTTGGATTGTACAACACACCCGCTACTTTTCAACGGTGTATGTTTGCCATCTTTTCCAATTTGGTAGGTGATTACCTAGAAGTCTTCATGGATGATTTCTCGGTCTTTGGGAGCACATTTGACACATGCCTAGACCACTTGACCAAGGTCTTGCAAAGATGCATTAGTATGAATCTGGTACTTTCTTAGAAGACGTCACATGTCATGGTACCAAAAGGACTTATCTTAGGTCACCTAGTTTCTAAGAGAGGAATTGAGGTTGATCATGCGTAGTTAAAATTGATATTTGACGTGTCATTACCTTCCTCGGTTAAACAGATTAGATCCTTTCTCGGGTATGTTCATTTCTATCGTTGCTTTATAGCGGACTTCTCTAAGATAGCTCAACCTGTTACCAATCTCTTCTCTAAGGATGTAGACTTCCAAATCTCTGATGATTGTGTACGTGCATATATGACACTTCATGATCTGGTTACCAAGGCACTAATACTGCAACCCTGGATTAGTCTCACCCTTTTGAGATCATGTGCGATGCCTCTGATTATGCAGTAGGGGATGTCCTTGGGCAAAAATTGGATGGGAAACCCATAGTCATTTACTATGCTAGCAAGACCTTCGATGAAGCGTAAAGAAATTACACAGTCACTGGAAAGGAATTGCCAGCAGTAGTATTTACACTAGAAAAATTCAGACCTTATCTTTAGGTTCCCACATTATAGTCTACATTGACCATATGTAGTTCAACATCTTCTCGCTAAGAAGGATGCGAAGTCTCGTCTGATTAGATGGATCGTGCTTCTGTAGGAATTTGATTTAGAGATTCGTGACAAGGCTGGGAAGTAGAATTCGGTAGCTAACCACTTATCCCACCTTCCTTCTAAAGCGACTTCTCCTTCACTTCCTATAGTTGACCACTTCCCTGTCGAGTAATTGTTGGTCATTCATTATGATCTTCCTTGGTATTCTGACATTATTAACTACCTGGCTTCTAGAGTAGTCCCCTTTGATTGGACTCGACATCAAAAAGACACACTTAGATCTGAAGCCAACCACTATTACTGGGAAGAACCTTGGTTATTCAAGCACTATAAAGACCAGATTCTTAGGAAGTGTGTCCCTGACAAGGAGATAGATAGCATTCTATTGTTCTGCCATGACTAGGCATGTGGCGGTCACTAAAAGACCACTGCCAGGATTTTACAGAGCGATTTTTATTAGCCCACAATCTTTGAGGATGCGCAGGATTATAGTAGGGCATGTTCACACTGTCAATCTCTTGGTAGTATTCGCCGCCGAGACATGACGCCCTTGAACCTAATTTTAGCATGCAAGATCTTTGACATATTGGGCATAAACTTTGTGGGACCTTTTCTAAATTCTCATGCTTTAAGTACATCTTATTAGTTGTAAATTATGTGTCAAAATGAATTGAAGTCATCCCCACAAGAACAAATGATCATAGAGTTGTGACACAATTTGTTCAAGTTTATATCTTCTCTTCTTTTGGGGTACCTAGAGCCATCATTAGTGATAAAGGGTCTCATTTTAGGAACACGCATTTTCAGTCCCTACTTCAAAAGTATGGGATGACACATAGGATTACAATACCTTATCACCCACAGACTAATGACTAGTTGAAGTGTCCAATCAAGAGATCTAAAAGATTTTGCAAACTACTATTAGACCTGATAGGAAAGATTGGTCTTCCTGCCTTTCTAATGCTTTGTGGGCATATAGGACAGCTCACAAAATCCCATTAGGCATGTCTCCTTTTAAACTAGTGTATGAGAAACCCTGTCATCTTCCTATAGAGCTTGAGCACAAAGCCTATTGGGCCATCAGAAAGTGTAATTTGGACCTAGAGAAGGTCAATGATCATAGAAGATTGCAAATTTTCAAGCTAGTTGAGTTAAGGAATGAATCTTATGAAAGCTTGATGATCTATAATGATAAACTCAAGGCCTTCCACGATCGCCACATCCATAGGAAAACATTTCACCCTGGTCAGAAAGCCCTTCTATTTGACTCTAGACTTAAACTTTTCCCAAGGAAGCTTAGATCTAAATGGACTGGACCTTTTATCATAGAGAAAGTATTTGATAATGGAGCTATTGAGATCATAGAGATTGACAAATCTTAAACTTTTACTGTGAATGGACAGTGACTAAAACCTTTTATTGAGCCTCAAGATCTCAGACTTGTCAATTCTACATGTTCGCTCCTACATTTTGAAATCAACTCTGATTCTGGGTTTGCGCCTAGATGAAGGCATAAAACTTAGCACCCATGTTGTGTATAGCTATTTTATCTTTCTTTATTCTCCTTTCTTCTTTAGGTGTCTATCCTTGCATCCTTAGCTTGCATGCATAATCATACTTTGTCCTGCATTTCACTACTTAGCTTGACTTTCCACTCTGATTTTTATCAGACTTGAAAACGTCCGCACTGACATTTTATCTCCTCATTCTGACTTCCTTTTGCCACCCTAGCGTAAGTTAGTGAAAAGTAGAGCATGCATTTGTATCCACCCTAATTATTCAATGAGGACATTGCATTATTTAAGTATGAGAGGGTGTAAATGGTGAAATCATTTACTGGAATGCAATTATAGACACAACTTTTAGTGTATATAGAGAGTATTATTGAAAAATTCAAAAAAAAATGAAAATTTTGAAAAAAAAATATTACAAAACAAAAACACAAAAAAAATGTGAAAAACAAAATTTTCAAAAATATAATATGGGACCTTATCTATATTCACCGATTGAGGAGAAGCTCCAAATTATTTTGAAAGGGATAAACAAGAAATAAAAATCTTATAAGAGTTTAATTATGATCTTAAAGTTGAACAAAAACTAGAATAAGTATTTATGGACATTCAACCTTTGTTGGTTAGACTCTCCTAGCCACATAAGCTTGATTCGCTCAGGCTTAGGCTTAATACACTTAAGCTTTGATAAGATAGACTAAGATCTCTCTTAACCTAAGACACCTTCTTGTACCTAAGTCACCAATACATGATTCGTTGGTTTGCTTCTGTTTAAGAGTCTAAGTAACCTTGGTTTACACTACACAGATTCAGGAAAGTCCATATGAACTTAAGTCTCAACCCTAGTGCTCATTAGGAAATGTGGAGTCCTTACCTATGCGTGCAGATAGACTCTTTGTCTCAGTCTTTAGTCTTGTATCTAGGAGAAGTTCTTTCCACCGAACTACTCACCCACCAAATAAGTGTGTTTCACTAAATAAAGTCGAAGGAGACATACTGACATTTGTTTTCAGAAAAAGAAGAAAAATCAAGAAAAAATTAGAAAAATGAGAAAAAGCAAAAAAAATAGAAAAAGTCAAAAAGAAAAGAAAAAAGACATTTTTTTGAATAAGTCAGTATATTCTCCGATTCCAATCGTATATACCTGCATTTCTACCAAAAAGGTTGTTTCAGGGTGCATACATATACCTGAGTTTCCACTAAATATTCTTTGAGCCACAAACGTAATAAGTGTTGGGTTTGAATCTTCAGTTATTTTGAGAGTCAATCCGGAAACATGAGCTGAAGCTGAGATCAACCTGGACTTAAAAAGAAGTGAAACCTTGGATTTGAGTCTTAGTGTTGATTTGCTGAGTCCTGATTATACACTGAGCACAACCATAACCTCTTAGTTTTTGAGCTTGGCAAAACCTTCCAAGTCCTAAAAATTGCACTTATGGTTTAAATATCAAGATCCTCGTTAGTCGAGAGATGGTCTATGCTATATAAGTCTTGCGTTTTGGTAGTCTTCATAAGCAACTAGTTCTTATAAGGTCCAATCATAAACACAGTCGATTCGATTTAGAAAATTCAGCTTAAAAATCATCTCTAAACATTTAACATTTCAAAATGAGTTAAATAGAAATCTCTTCACACTTATCTAGCTGATGTTGATTACTTTGCATTTAAGGAGTTGTTTGCTAAAGGACTAGCAAAATCTAAGCATGGAGGTATAATGAGGTGTGACTCATCATAGCTAAAATGCCCTAGTTAGGCTAGAAACAAGGTTAAAACACTATCAATTAACACAAGAAATGGGTTAAGAGTGGGATTATGGAAAAAGATCTAAAACACTCAATTTGTGCTAAAAATGCATAATGAGGTCAATTTTGAGATATCCTATACCTATAATACACATGGATGATTTGAATGCCAATTGAACACAAATTTGACCTTGAAATTACAAATCAATTGTGGGATTAACTTCTAATGTGTTCAATTATTATACCACAAAAATTTCATCACATTTTGATCTCATTAGGACCTTGCATTTAGTGGTTTACATCTAAATCCTCAAGCGTTTACATTTTATTTACTTAAAAAAGGCCAAGGACCTATTTGCATTAATCTAGGGACCTTTTGGTTAGGAAAACCATCACTTATGGGTTCTTGTGCTAAATTCCTACAATTTCACACCTAAAGGCTTCATTGCAAAATTCCCTTTACACCTACTACATGCTCCTCAGGCATTATTCACTCGTAATGAACTTAAGAAGCAGTTGCCATCTGATCTCTTCCCCGTCCAATTGATGGTGGGTCTCCACCAAATCAGTTGACACCGGTGTAGCCATGGTCGTATCTCGACCTAGATCTGATTTAACGGCCCTCATTCATTCTAAAATCTTCCGATGCTCTCAACTCTCTCAGCTGTCGTTGATCCCTAACATTCTACACCTTTGATTTCTAGACACCAAAGCTCCCTCTACCTATATATACACCTCCCACTCAAGCCTACGATCCTTTACCCAGCTCCCCGCTACACTTCTCAAGCTCGTCACACTCTTCCCATTCTAGCCCTTCATCGTCTAAAGCCTATGACAAAGCCATGATCCTTCCTCCCTTCAAACCATGCCGCTAGGGGTTTCACAACACTTAAGGGCATCCACGGAGTCCCACTAGAGGATTCTTCATCGCTGGAATCTTCCACATCCCCATTTGTTGTCGCAATCACCAATTGCAGATTACCTCATGTCCCTTTCTTCCTCTTAGTTTAGGATTTATAGCTTTCCTAGTGTAGGTTAGTTCAATTAGATAGCTTAGATGTGTAGTTTATATTAGAATTATCTCGTAATTGTGCTTAGTGTAGCTTAGATTAAGGGTTATTGTTCTTGGTTCCTTGATTTGCTCTCTATGATCAATTCAGATCAGAGAGATTTATTCATCCATTCACCTAGATTCACAACTCTTCCACATCATCTCATGATCGCTTTCTTCTTATTTCTTTGCCAGTTTAATCACAATTCACTCTCTCTCACCTAAGCATCAATTAGATCTAAAGCTCAGTGGTTCTCAGATCTAATTGAGCACTAATTCCCCCTGGGGATTCTCCTACTCATGTCATTCATTCACAAGAACCCTCCTCCTTATCCGAATTGAGCATGATTCACTTGATTTATTCAAATTTGGTTTTCACACCTGATCGAGAGATTTGAGATTCAAATTGGTGTTAATTGAATTCAATCGATTGAATTGAGTTGATTGAATATTAAGAGAGTTGATTGCGAAGAGTTGGAGCTGTTTTAATTGGATTTTTATCAATTGATGCAGTCGCGCCCAAATTTCTCCATTGATACCATTGTCTGGATAGTGAAGGTCGATGAATTCAATCTACTGAACAGAGAGCCTTGCAATGATCTAAATGTTTTCAAAGGATCTCAATAGACCCTTGAGCACCAATCAATGGCATGCAAGGATCTAAAGTGATCAAATCACTTGAACAATCTCATATTAAAAGCCACATGGGGCGACAACTTAATTCATTTTAATTCATTTTAATCTACTAAGTGGAGGTTGATTGAGGTTTGGATGATCATAATGAAGATCTGTGATTGATTTTAAGATGGTTTGAATGTCTGATTTGATTATTCTCCTAGATGTTGTCCATAGCAGAAGGGAAGGATCGAACTAGGTTTTTAGTGATTCTATATTCATTGATTAGATTTTCGCAGGATTCCAATTCGTCCAATGGATGTTTGTGACAACTTAGATTGATCTTTAAATGATTTAAGACTTATTTAAGAGTCTCAATTCTAGATTTTAAGTCTATAGATCGATCTAAAGTTCAAATAGTTTTAATGGATGATTGATGCATTGCGAGGGGTTCCAAAGTTATTTCTTAATGCTTACACGATAAATTGAAATGAATTCAAGATTGTTTGAGAGTTTTGAATTGAATATGAGATTTCTCTTTAGTTAATTCAGTGGTTTATGACTGAAATGAATTTTTGAAAAAACTTTGATTGCCAAGTGAAATTCTGATTAAACTGAGAAGGATAATGAGTTCTAGAAGGGAAGTTTTATGGACTTATGTTCTAAATGATCAAGCATGTGTTGTACTAAGTAGATTAGATCTTAGTTGGGTTAGAATCTATCTTAGACAATAGCAGTAGTGCACTAAGTGATTGGTCTGAATGAAGATCTTTAACGAACATCCAAATTGTTTCTAGCACCATTCTGAGGATGAACTGAATTGTATCAAGTAGTTTGATGAATAGGAAGCATTCATGTATATTTGATTTATTTTGAATAGAAATGTGTAGCATATGTAGTTCTTATGTCAGCAGTAGATACTTAGAGGTCTGGGGTAAAGCTTTGAATGGTAACTTGAAGCATATCTTATTGTAAATGGAAGTTGTATGAATTTCTGAAGGAGTGTGATGTAGAAAAAGCATTCATATATTGTTAATGATTTGTAATTTGAATTATAGAGCCTGCAAATCAGTTTACTATCCCTTTGTTAGTAAACATGCATACTAATTCTGTCTATAGAGAAGTTTGAACTGAAATTTAATGCTAAATCAAAGTTTTAGGCTTAATTCTAAAGTTGATGGATGTTTGGATGTTTATACTGCCTCATTCTTTAATTCCAGCAGCTGAGAATTGATTGGGAGCTTTTTGCTTGCAAAAATAATGTATCATAAAAATATGTCGTCACAGCATGTAAATCGTGGTGGAAAATCCCGAACAAAAATATTTCAATAAACTAACCACAAAGAGTTAAGTCATATCCACAAGGAGGAACAGATGCAATAAATCCATGAATATTTTTCCCTTGCATTTGTCTAATTGAGTGCGAGATCCGTGCTCAAATTCGATGTGAAATGCGACGAAAAGAAGAAGACACAATAATTTCAGAATGCGAGGTTATATGTGTAATTTTCCTTCCCTGAAATAAATCACAATGGCATGTAATGTAATTAAATTCCAATATATTGGTCTTTCTCCTTTAAGTGTGATGACTTTTCATGCATTTATTTGTAGATCTAAGCCAACATATGAGGATGTGAATGCATGTAAGAAATACTTTGAACTTTGAGGGCATGCATGCAATTTCAGATGAATAGAATAAGAAAAATCATAAATCCCATAAGTGGCAATGGCATCACATGTAAAAACAAATAGGGCCTCTACTGTAGAGAAATAGGGGAACTCGTTCCCCTCGTGCGCATGCGGAGAGGGAGGCACAGTTGGAGGCGCAAAGCTCAAAGGGGGTCGACGGTGGTGAGGGGATCTCGATGGCGATGGTGGCGTCGACGATAGTGATCGGAGGTTGTCAGACGACGAGGAAGAGCCCGCAGAAGTGGGTCACTCCACGCGTGCACGCGGGTCGCAGTGGCCGCGTCTGAGGGAGTGGTCGAGCTCGATAGGGCACAATGAGCTCAACGGAGGCGACGGCGTGGAGAAATGGCGGTCCGTGGTGGTGGATGCACATGGACATGGATGGCCGGAGTTGGGTTCTTCTTAGAGAAGAAGAATAGTGTTGAAGAAGAAGACGACGACGTCGAGGCTGTGCACAAGGGGCAGGATGCCGATGAGGGTGGCACACACGGTGGTGGTGTGCAGAGATGTGGCCGCGCATGGGTACGCACAGGAGCACATGAGGGAATGCACTACTGTGCACATGTGTGGCTAGTGGCAAGGTCGGGTGTGGTTGTGGGAAGCCGTGGTGGTGGTCGCTGCTGTTGTTGGGGTAAGTTTGAGGCGTTGTGGAGGCTCTGGCCGAGAGGTCATCGCGATCAAGGAGATGATGGCAGCGGATAGAAGCACGGTCAAGGGCTCTGTGGGAAGAAGAATGAACGTAGGAGGAGAGCTGTGCATGGTTCTGGATGGAGCACGATTGGACATCTGATGGAGGGGGTTGGACGACTTAAGTCCTTCCCTCCTTCATCAGATGTTGAAGAGGCTCACGATGGCGGATAGGTTGAGTGTAGACAAGGGAGGCAGCACGGTTGCGGTGGCTCGTCGTTGTCGAGGCGGAGCACGGTCGTGAAGTTGGAGACGTAGTTGCAGACACAGTTGCGGGTGTTGGTGCTGTCACCACCGACCACGATGATGGATTTAGTGTAGGCAAGACTCGATGGAGGTCATCGGAGGCGAGACGTGGTGGTGATCGAGGCATTGACGGTGGAGGGGTTGAGAGGTCTCCCCTCGTGGAGGAAGATGATCGAGAGGGGGCACCTCTCGTGAGAGACAGAGATAGCTTCCTTGTCCCTGTCGTCCCCTGTTATATAAGGACAAAAGGAGAGAATGAGAGAGAGAGTCAGAGAAGGAAAGAGAAAATAACAATCATAATTTATGTTGCCATTTGAGGGAGAGAGATAAGGAACCATTGATATTTTATGTGACCAAAAGAGGCAGGTTTTAGGGCAAATAAGGAAGGGATTAAGGGATGCAAAAGAATGATTCTCTTGCCAAATTTTGCCAAAATAAAATTCCCACAATATGACACCTCAAATTTAGATTTGATGTGAAGTCTTTGCCTTTAAAGTGAATAATTAATTCTTTCACATAAATATTAAGGTAATTAATGCATGAAATGATACATTCAAGGCTCACATCATTTTGTCATTATCATACATATTTTAGATAAAATAAACATCCAAATACTAATATACTTAAGCACTAAATGCGTCCACTAATGTGGACCTATCAAGAATGTATTTTAAGGCTTTAGAATTCATGTCTAACTCTTTAAAAAGCCTTTTCTAGTCCAAATTGTAAATATAAGAAACATTCAAAAATAACTGTAAATAAATAAAAGAAAGGTGTTTTGAGTGAGATTAGGTTTAATTTTAAGTGTGTGTTGAGTTAGATTTAGGTTTTGAGCTTCCGAGCTAAGAGAACATATCTGCAGAAGTTTAGATCTTCTCAGGTTTGAAATAAAAGAAAAAAAAGTAAAAGCACCAAAAAGTTTTCTTTTAAGGTCATTCTTCTCTTCTTTTCATCTTTCCCTCCTCTTCCCTTACCTCTATAAAACACAAAAAGAAAATAAATTTGAAAAACTCCTAAAATCAAACAAGAAAACCTATGTAAATAGTATTTATACTTGTATATAAGCCTAAATTAATTGTATATGGTATCTTATATGTATGTAAAGTATGTAAATAACTTATATATCTATTTCATTTATTTAGATAGGTATTTATGTTAAGTTACATAGTATATATTATAATAATATATTTATATATTTATTTAATTATACTATATGTACATAGTCCATATGTATTTGTAAATAGCTAGGTATGTACTTAGAATCATATTTGCAACTGTAGATTAACTTAAAGTAATTATAATGTACAGTAATATACCCCTATATATATTTATTTACCTATATATTGTACATATTTATATTTATAAGTTAATTAGGTATATTACTAAGTTAATGTAATTTAAATTAGTAAATTAATAAACTAATGAAGTAAATTATGTTGTATGCTTGTATATTGTAGTTTAAAGTACTTTCAATATATTTATAACTTATTTATACTATAGAATAGTATTTATATTGTATATATATGTATATATAAGCATAACTATGTATTTAAATGCGTATAAATAGAAGTAATTCAATAAAAATAAATTAAAAACCTATATTAATTAGGTGATAAAGTAAATTAACTAATTTATAAGTTAACTGTACCATTAATTTATTAATTTATACTTAAATTAAGGAATTAAGTCTAAAATCAACATGTACTTATTTCTAACTTTAATGAATTTTTAAATATAATTATATATCTAATTAATGTAAATAAATTATACCAATAAGTAGTCCTATGTATTGTCTACATGTAAATATAATTTAATTGTAAATTAATTATTTATTTAATGTCTAAATTAGCCTTCAAATCTGTCCAAAATCACGGTCGCGCATTGAAATTGAGCGCACTTATTAGCGCCACATCATAAGTCATCGACCACCTGCAGCAGTACTTAAGGAAACACACTGGAAGGTAGCGTGTCTGGTATGGGATCAAATCCCACTTAGCATATCTGACCATTTGACCCTTGCGAGAGAGAGAGGGGGGGTTAAGGCACGTGGGCCTATGGGCGAGCATGTATGGGCTTGTATTGGCCCAAAACTATACACAAAAATACACTAAATAAAAACTAGGGCCCAACTTAATAGTAGTTGATCCAGCCGCAAGAGAGGTTGTTGATTCTGCGAAAAGTAGGCCTGCAAATCCAACATTTTTTGGTTAAGTGTAAGTTAAGTTAAGTTAGGTTTAAAATTAACTAAGTGTCGAGGGATTAACAAGTTAGTGTAATTGTGTGATAGTAGAAAACACGTGTTTTGTAAATGTGGGTTTTTATGTCGTTGCAACACATAAATTCGCAATCAATATTTACAATTTATATTCCTAGATAGGGTGAATATCTAGGGTCGTCCAAGGAGGCTAAATTGTTAGTCAACAAGATGATTCTCTCTCTCTCCTCTCAAATCAACACTTGCATTTTTGTGATTTTAGTTTTTGTTTTTATGGTTTTCTAAATATTGGGTACGATTGAGAAGATGAAAATTTTCTTCTAAGCTCCCCCTAGGCAAGTGCACCTAGGATAATTAGAAGAAGGTGTGGTGCACTAAGCTACTAAGAACATGAATAACACACAAACTAGTAAACATGAAAATTAGAAGGCAAAATAAATGCTTTGTATTACTAGCAAGTAGAGTACATGTAGAGGAATGCTTCTTGTGAAATAAGTAAACTACTATCTAATTCAAAAGAAGCTAATAGAGATGAAGAAAAAGGTATGCTCCAAATGAAGCTTGGAATGGTCTTCGCTGCAAGCTCGGTAGCTCCCGAGCTTGAAGTAGATGCTTCCTTGCTCCAAGATGATGTTCCTCCTAGTTTTCCTCCAAGGTGGGTGTGATGTAAACACATTTACACTACTTAAGATGTCTATTTATGCATGTTCTTAAGCATAGGAGTGCATTTCATGATATAAATATTGCATAACATGCATCATCGTGCATTTAGAGTAGTTTAAATAAAATGGAGGTTAATTGTCTCCTTTTATGTGCTTGGACAAGGCAAACATTTTATCGGGGCCTCGGATCAAAGATCCAACCATATGGATGTGATCAGGGCGACAATTGGAGTTCAACGACTCCAAGATCACCCTAATCAGTCATCTGTAGCATCAGATAGTGATCGGGGAACCCTAGAAGATCAAGGGCCAGGATGGTGTAAATCTACACTTCAAATGACAAATCCGACTGCACGGATGAATACAGATCGACGATCGCAACCAAACGACGCAAAAATCAAGTCAATCCGACATCTGTGGCACCATCTACAACATCCAAAAGATGGATGGCCAAGATGGCGCCACGTGGCGCCATCTCAGCCGCCCAAACGGTCGCATACATTCTCTGAACCGCACCCGTTCCCTCTCTGCCATTGGATCTCGATCCAATGGCTGTGGGCGGCCGAGCCTAAAAGCGCCCGCTCGACCATCCGTGCCTCGTAGTGCAGTGGTCGAGCGCACTTGCGCGAGCTACAGCCACGGGATCGAGCCGCAGCGAAGGGGAGGAAGGCGCGGGCGAGCGAGCGATGGCGGGCTTTGGATCGTCATCGGACGGCCGTCTGTGCTCAATAGAGATCACGCGCTATTGCACGCATGGCATGGACGCACGATGGTACGCGCTGGGCGGGCGTGCGGCAGCGGGCGAACATGCATCTTAAGCCGTCCGATCTCGCGATCGGACGGCTGGGATTTAAAGAACGTGCGCGGGCGTTGAGAAAGGGCGCAGCTGAGGAGGCGCGCGTGGGTGCGGGTGCTACACCCACGTTGGGGGCTTTAGTGACGGTTTTATTCGTCACTAAAGACCCCTCATTTATTATTTTAAAGATGTAATGACCATTTTGCCCCCACTCCTTGCAACTATAAAAGGAGACCCCCTCCATACGAAATTCTGATCCCTTCCTTCTCTTCTCTACCTCTCTAAAGCTCAAGAGAAGCTTGTCCCACACCCAGGATGCTCCTCGCGAGATAAAGTCCAAATTTTCGTCCCCCTTCGAAAGTGGATCCCGCGACGACGACGGTGTGCTGCTCCGTTCCCGTTCTTCTGCTTCGTCCTCCTTCATCTAGGCATCGTCCCATCCAGCTCGTCCTCCAAGTGACCGTCGAGGAGGATTTCTCTCTCCCTATTCTTTTTACTGCTTTCTAGTATAGATTTACTGCTTTCTAGAATAGTTCTGCTCGTCCTCCAAGCGATTGTCGAGGAGGACATCTCTCCCTCCATTCTTTTAATGCTTTCTAGAGTAAATTATCGCTTTCTAGTGCAATTATTTTATACTTTCTAGTTGTAATGAACAATCTCCTTAATGATAAATTCTCTGTTTATTCTACATCTCATTTTGATTTCTATATGTAATATTCTCTCTCTCTTACCCTCTCTCTCTCTTTTATTTATTGTAAATAATTAGATAGTTTTAAATTGAATTACTTCATGACAAATAAAAAGAAACGCGTAATTTTTAAATCAAACATCCGCCTCCCTGTGTTCGACCCGGAATTTTCATTTCGGTATAAATTTTATTTGTTAAACATGAATTCTTCACTTTCAAGCTACAACGACAGGTTTTCCAAAACCAAACACATTAGCGTAGCAATTCGATATGTTCAACATTTTGGCGTCGTTGCCGGGGAGGCGACGCTCTTTGGTTTCTCGTCGCATTTTCTAACTTACAAATCATTTACCTCACTTTTCTCCTTTCTTATTGTAATTGCAGGTACTCTTTCGAGACAGGCAAAAGTGGTAGATTGGAGTAAAGTGCTGTGGAAGGTTCTGTAAGTTATCCCCCACCTCCCACCCATTAGATTTCATTCCACAACATAACAATTCAAACATAAATCAACCTAGGTGTTTTTATAAACTCTAAGGTTAGATTGTTTGTTGTTTGACACCCATACTCACCCCAACCCCCACATTAGAAAAAGAAAAATTAAAAAAAAATCTCATAGAGGTACACAACCTCATCTGATTTTCAAACTCAACCGGTAAACCGATCTTAGGAGCCGGTACACACATTCAAACACATAATTGAGTAGAAATCAGATTAGGTAATCATTTGTGTGCCTAATTAAGTGGTGCAACAGGCCAATTATTTGAGTTAATTGGGTTGCACCACTTCAAATAAAATCAACTCATCAAGTAGCTGCCAATTAGGTTCAACTCTTAGGGATTTACCAGGCACTCCACATTCTTTTTAAGCTTTAAAGGAAAACATCTTCACCCGTGTCAAAACCTGGTGGGCTAATGAAACTTATTTGAAAATACCTAAAGTTGAATCCTTAAAGCTACTAAGCAAGATTTGAACATTAAAATTCACCGCATCAAAAATAATCTTGCTTGAAAACCACTAGTTGTGCACTCACACACAAATTAATCAATCATTAAGGGCACAACCCATTTAAAGGGCCCATCACATTCTAAAGCACATTCAAACCTAGCCTTAAATAAAACAGAGTAGACATTGGCCTTAAGGATTGGACTCTCTCTTCAGAACCCAGAGCGATATTATTTTCGATTAGTCTGTTTCTACTGTTCAATTTAATGTCTAGCTAGGGGAGCAGAATCAAACAATCTCGGCTGTGGGGTACACTAGGAACCTGAGGCGCAAGCTGAAGGAAGAACCTTCTCCCCAGTCCCTCCTTTTAACTGGTTGAATTGAATAGACGAAAGTAGATCAAATCATTTCTTTATCTCAAGATGGGTTTTGGGAGTCTGTAGGTCTGTAGGCTAACCCAATTAAGGACAGGTTTGATTGTTTGTATTGCAGGGCACCTTTCTTCCTCCCATTTCTCATGAATCCTTCCACATATTACATGCATTCCCGTTCTTTCCCTCCTGTTTTGAATTATCCTCAACATGACGATTATCCCGACTCGTACTGTAATCAACCATCAGTTAGTTGGGATAATTCGGATTGGGGATACAACTCTAGACCTCCATGTTTAGGGTATAATCCTGAACACTTTGATTCTGATTTCTATCCTTCTCAGAGCTACATCGATTATAGATCGTCTTCCTTTCATGAACAACCTAATACGATCTACAATCAAGAAGGATACACCGATCCTTACCCATCCTCTGATTTCACTGCCTTTCGATCATCACCATCTTTTGAACAATCTGAAATGACCTATTATCAGGAAGGGTATAACGAATCTCAATTCGTTAATTCCTCTGCATTGATGTCAAACCCACCCAATCCTGAACCAACTCATTTGGTTCAGGTTAATCAGGTTCAAGATAAGGTTCTGGCTAACTTGAGGAATATCATTCAATCTTTAGAAGTTTAGCCAACACCTTGCATTGAGAGATTGGAGCCCCTGATTGAAATGATTGATGATTTAAACAAGTCTTTGTTGGATTGGCTCCAGGATGTTAAGGATAAGAACCTGGTGAGTTTCTACTTGGGAAATTAGCGAAATTGAGGATGAGATTCGTAGTTGCTTTGATTCAATCTTGGGATGATTCCCAGGACGAACCTTCTCCAGGAAAGCCAATGACAGAATCTGCTCAGGCACCTGTTGGGGGGGACACGTGTTATAAAGCTGACCAGATTGAATTAAAGCAACCAAATAAGGAAGATCTGATTTCTTCACCTGAGATCCCTGAGCTGGGTTATGAGGAAACGTATATCTCCTTAGAATAGAAAGTGACAAATGATTTTGGGACATACATTGATATGGATCATGATTTCTTTGATGGTGAAGATTCAAGTTGCGAAGTCTCACACGAGTTTTCAGAACATGATTTTTGTGTGACGATTGGGCCTGAGGAATCTAATAGATCATTTGATAGCCCAATAATTGAGGAAACTGATCTTAGGGCACACATTACGGATCCAGAATTACATTTTCTGGAGGATTCAATTCAATGCCCTGATTGTCAGTTACACCCCGTTGAGCTTATTGATGATTCTAATTCTGAGATAATTAGACCCAAGACAATTTTGATTCTGCCACATCATTTAGACTTAGAGTTTTCAGATGGAGTGATTAATATACAAGAGGTCCTGGAATTTAACATTCTGAATGAGGAGGATAGGAGCTGGGAAGTTCTGATTTGGGAAGTTAACTCTGGAGGAAATGGAAGATTGAGTCGAAGGGTTCCTTTTAAGCTGAAACTATCAAATTAGAACCCTTACGACATTTGTTTCGAGGATGTCAAACTCAAGCACACATTCAACGATTATCCTTTTGAGCTTCAATTCTCTGTAACCTGACTTTTTGGTCTTGGGTTGCATCCTCATAAATCGCAGGCCCGACCCCGCTTGCATTCTGATTTTAGGTTTTGGGTAATTTTTATCCAGAGCATAAGATATTCTCGATTATGGGGGATGGGTCTGCACCACAATCTGGTCCACATCTATTGACCTCTGTTAATAGGTCAGAGGATTTTTCTGTTTATTCTGATTCTGACCTACACTTGTGAATTCTTCATTTCTTTTCTTTGTATAGTGTGCCTAGCTGAAGGCACTAAACTCAGCACATATACAGTTCTTTTTAGTTTTCATCTCGGAGCGGACCTGACATTCACACAATTCAGGTGCTTTCTACGCTTTTCCACTCTGTTTTATGTCTTTTTAATACAATGGCATTGCATTAGATAGGCATGGGGGGTGGATATTTATCTCTGAATTCATTCATCAGCTCCGTAGATTTGTTTTATTTTCCTTTATAAAAAAAAAATTGGAATTAAGAAAGAGAATTTGGATTTAAGAAAATTTTCAATCTTAGGAAATACTACATTATGATTTGAACACAAAGACCCTTCAGGTCTTTGAACTTAATCAGCCGGTGTATCCACTAAAATGTGGATTTGTTTTTCGAGTTCTCGCCAACCTGAATTTTATTTTAATTGGAGTAAATAAGTTTGGGTGATAAGTATACGACTTATCAACCCGCCCTCTGATTTGAGGGAATTTTGAGTTTCTAACATCTACACACTTTCTTTGCACTAACTCGTTATTCGACGATTCTAACGGAAATTAGGTAGCTAATGAACCTTCTAGGGTGATATGGCTGGCAAGTTATCGTGGGTAACAGCCCATAGGTAGGTTGTCCAGAGCCCAGTCACTAGACCTTTCTCTTTTTGCTGCCCTTAGGTAAATCTTAGACCAAGGAAGCCACCTACTTTAAAAAAAAAAAATCAAAAAGAAAAGGAGAAAAGAAAAAAAAAAGAAATAAGCCACACTTCGCGACACGAGTATGGCTGGCAAGTTGTCGGTGGTAACAGCTCATCGACTGGTTGTCCAGAACCCAGCTCAGTAAATGCAATAAAAATTCCCAAAACACATAGGAAGAAGCGGAGAAGTAGAATAAACTGGGTAGATATACACTGGATTCACCCTTGTGTTGACCCCATAAAAAATAAAAGTAGGGAGAAAGCTACTGGTTGTAAAGATACACCTTTAGGCAGATTTTTTTTTTTTTTTGAGGTCACCTAGAGGCGTAGAAACCTGAAGTCCGTTTTAACTGCCGGTCAACGAGTCTATCACAATCACAATAAGATGTTTAAAACGTAGGGTTCTCCTCAAATCTTGGGTGAGTTGAATAGCCGTAGAAAGCCACTCTTAAACCCTAAAATTTGAAAATCCAAACAAATTAGAAAAAAAAAAGAAAAAGAGAAAAAGAAATTTTTCTTTCAATAAGGCGAGGGCTTGAGGCTATTTGCATTTTGGCTGATACTCGGGCGCTGTTGTGTCTTTTAAAGTTTAGTTCCTAAGTAGACAATTTCCTAATGATTGAAAATAACTCAAGTCTAAATAATCCAACCTAATTCTTTTATAAATAGCATATAGCTTTTGCTAGGGACTAGCAAAAGATAGGCATGGGGGTATGATGTAAACACATTTACACTACTTAAGATGTCCATTTATGCATGTTCTTAAGCATAGGATTGCATTTCATGATATAAATATTGCATAACATACATCATCTTGCATTTAGAGTAGTTTGAATAAAATGGAGGTTAATTGTCTCCTTTTATGTGCTTGGATAGGGCAAACATATCAGGGCCTCGGATCAAAGATCCAACCGTATGGATGTGATCAGGGCGACGATTGGAGTTCAATGACTCCAAGATCGCCCTAATCAGGCATTTGTAGCATCAGATAGTGACCGGGGAACCCTAGAAGATCAAGGGCCAGGATGGTGTAGATCCGCACTTCAAATGACAAATCCGACCGCACGGATGAATTCGGATCGACGATCGCAACCCAACGACGCAAAAATCAAGTCAATCCGACATCCACGGCACCATCTACAACATCCAGAAGATGGACGGCCAAGATGGCGCCATGTGGTGCCATCTTGGTCGCCCAAACAGCCGCATACATTCTCTGAAGACCCCGCACCCGTTCCCTCTCTGCCGTTGGATCTCGATCCAACGGCTGTGGGCGACCGAGCCTAAAAGCGCCCGCTCGACCATCCGTGCCTCGTAGCGCAGCGGTCGAGCACGCTTGCGCGAGCTGCAGCCGTGGGATCGAGCCACAGCGAAGGGAGGAAGGTGCAGGCGAGCGAGCGATGGCAGGCGTTGGATCGTCATCGGACGGCCGTCTGCGCTCAATAGAGATCACGCGCTATTGCACGCGCGGCATGGACGCGCAATCGTACGTGTTGGGCGAGCGCGTGGCAGCAGGCGAAGATGCTTCTAAGCCGTCCGATCTTTAAAGAACGTGCGCTGGCATTGAGAAAGGGCGCAGCTGAGGAGGCGCACGTGGGCTCGAGTGCTACGCCCACGTTGGGGGCTTTAGTGACAGTTTTATCCGTCACTAAAGACCCCTCATTTATTATTTTAAAGATGTAATGACCATTTTGCCCCCAATCCTTGCAACTATAAAAGGAGACCCCCTCCATACGAAATTCTGATCCCTTCCTTCTCTTCTCTACCTCTCCAAAGCTCAAGAGAAGCTTGTCCCACACTCGGGATGCTCCTCGCGAGATAAAGTCCAAATTTTCGTCCCCCTTCGGAAGTGGATCCCGCGACGACGACGGCGTGCTGCTCCATTCCCGTTCTTCTGCTTCGTCCTCCTTCGTCCAGGCATCGTCCCATCCGGCTCGTCCTCCAAGCGACCGTCGAGGAGGATTTCTCTCTCCCTACTCTTTTTACTACTTTCTAGTATAGATTTACTGCTTTCTAGAATAGTTCTGCTCATCCTCTAAGCGATTGTCGAGGAGGACATTTCTCCCTCCATTCTTTTAATGATTTCTAGAGTAAATTTATCGCTTTCTAGTGCAATTGTTTTATGCTTTCTAGTTGTAATGAACAATCTCCTTAATGATAAATTCTCTGTTTATTCTACATCTCATTTTGATTTCCATATGTAATATTCTCTCTCTCTCTTACCCTCTCTCTCTCTTCTATTTATTGTAAATAATTAGATAGTTTTAAATTGAATTACTTCGTGACAAATAAAAAGAAATGCGTAGTTTTTAAATCAAACGTCTGCCTCCTTGTGTTCGACCCGAAATTTTCATTTCGGTATAAATTTTATTTGTTGAACACGAATTCTTCGCTTTCAAGCTACAACGACAAGTTTTCCAAAATCAAACACGTTAGCGTAGCAATTTGATACGTTCAACAGGGTGTCAACCACCTTGCGCCTCCTCTTGCCTGGCCATCCCCTCTATGTGGAGGACTCCTCCTCCTTAGCGTGGCACAAATGAAAGGAAGAGAGAGGAAGAAGGCACCAAGGGGGCAGGTGGGTTGCCCCCTTGATCTTCTTTCTCTTCTCCTTGGCCGTAAGTAGAGGTTGATGAGAAACTCATCATGGCTCCTAACTATCAATAATTAACTAGTTTCCCTAGTTAATTAGCTAAGAATACATTAATTACAGGATTAATTATGCTATAGGGGTTAAATTACCAAGGACCTGTAAAATAAGTTAAAAATACTAAATTAAATATTAATTAATCTGAATAATAATTTAATTAATAATATGGACTCAATTAATAACCATTTAGCTAGTTGTTTAATAGTTAAACTAAATTAATTTAAAGACCTAAGTATGTAAGTAACTTAATTAAACTTATCATTTAAATTAATATACCTAAAAAGGGAAAAAAATGTAATTTCAAGGCATAAATATAATATTTACCTAATTTATAATCATATAGAAAAAGTTGAAAAATTTAGGTCCTTCACTTTTTATTACAAATATACCCCTGTGAGCACAGCACCATCTTCGTCATCTTCATCCTCTCCACGAACGGTCGAGGTTGGCCGATCTCCATACCCTCCGATCACCATCAATCCCCCATGTCAAAACACCACTACCATTGCCATGGAGCCTTCGCTCACCTACAACTTCCCATCCGACGGATCGGATCATCCTCTAATCCTACTTTCCCTAAGCGATTAACCTTACAAGCATCGAAGATGACGCCGGAGGTTACATCGAACCTAGACGATATCCTGTCCAGATACAGACCCCTTAACCTTCGCCACCACCTATAAATACCCCTTGCCACCTCTGATCTTGGGGAGCGATCCCTTTCCTACTTCCCCCACCGCAATCGTTCAATAGGCTATTCATCACTCCCCTCCGACGACTCCTTTCTCTTCCCTTAGGTCTTCTCTGAGGACCTACACCTTCCTCCAATCTCCGCCGTCCTCCACTGCATATCTGGACGAGGCCACAACCCCAGCACTTCTCCCTACACATTTCATTGCCAACGGAGCTCTTCCTGATCCCTCTAATTTCTTCCTCCGTCATGAACCTTCGAAGGAGATTCTGGATCCCCTTTGTCCAGGTAACGATAGAAATAGGATCTTAGAGTAGTGTAGATTAGATTAATGTAGTTAGATAACTAGCTTAGTGTAGTTGTAATGTTGTGTTTCATTCCATCTTCTCCGACTACGGCGAGCTCCTTGAGCTTGTCGAAGCTTTGTTTGGTCTTTTAAACACATCAGTCACCTTCTTAATCCTGTCATAATCACTTCTATCACATGAATTACATGATTTTATCATCTAATACGCCTAAACCATTCCACACCCACCAGAGTACCTCTACTATCTATGGCAGAGGTCTCTGGCCTAATCCACATCCAATAGGGGTCCTCCATCTCCTGTTCATAACTTAAGGGCCCCAATCTCACTCCTAATTTAACCTATAATCACCTACACACAAAACACCCAATTTACATTAACCTCTGAGCTTGCTGTCAATGGCGAGCTCAGAGGAGTTTCTCCACCTAATTCCACTTACAAAGAGCATCGCCTTACCTTAGTAAGTAGTTCCCCTCACTTAATTAGGAGGGAGATAAGTTCTTGAGTTCATGTGAACTCAAGATTTATTTTCACTAAGATTCTTGTTAATTCATGGATCTTATCATCAATTCCATTAATTGAGATGTTTCTGAAGTTCCTTGTGACCTTAGGAATCGTTCAAGACTCTCATTGGAGTGTTTCATGGAGACTTGGTCTCCAACGATCTATTTCAGTGTTCACCAGAGCTTTGGCGAGCTCCGGCGAACTAAGTTTGAGCTCCAGCCTTTGAAACTCTCTGAGAAGCTCCAGATTGTTTCTCTGTGATCTCAGGATCATGAAACACTAATTGGATTTATGTGCAAGTGTCTATCTTTCTTGGTCAATCGTCGTCTTCCCCCACTTAGGCGGAGTTGGAGAGATGTGTCTAATAGAGTTCAGACCTTAGGAATTGATCCTGAAGCATGAGCTAATCTCGAGGAATCTAGAAGTACATTTAATTAGGTTTGAGAACCTCTAATTTGGTCTAGCGAACACAACACTATTTGTGCTCAGGCAGCGAAGCCTGAACAAATTGTTGAAGCCTTCAAAACTCGATTTTGAAGTTCTTAATCGATTCTTGAGGTTGATGGAAGTTCATTTAGACACTTAA
Source organism: Thalassia testudinum (assembly GCA_037157565.1). Lineage (NCBI taxonomy): Eukaryota > Viridiplantae > Streptophyta > Magnoliopsida > Alismatales > Hydrocharitaceae > Thalassia > Thalassia testudinum. Next base: position 36,264,814 of record JAZHRO010000012.1, on the reverse strand, counting down.
TTTGATTAGAGAAGGTGTATGTTGGAAAGTCAACATTTAAGCTTCAAAAGTCAACTTTAGTTTAATTCTGGTGATTAAGAGACCAATCTCAGGCTCGATGGGTTATTTGAATTCTTGTGAGTTAGTTGAATCATTTAGGACTTAATTGAATGAGTTTTACTGATGTTTTAACATGATTTAAAACTTTGACTAGTTTGGGTTCCAACTGGAACCCAATACTGTGCAGTGACTTAATATTGAGATTTGAAGCTAATCTCTACTTAGATCAGCTCTTTTCGATGCACTGAATTGATCTAAGTCACTTCTCAAGGCTTTTAGCTGTCAGCTAAGCTATTCCATCTTTGAATCAGAGCTCTGTGTACTAAAGATAGAAGCTCTGAAGCTTAAGCTTTCTAAAGCTCTTCTCTACTCCTTTCCTCATCTATTCAATGCAGAATGTAACTCTAAAGCATTCTAAGACCCTCAATTGAGGACATTTTAACTTTCGCTGGTCATTAGACCTGAAAGTTCCCTCTGAATCTCATTCCAAGACATGGCAAAAGTGCCAAGTTCATCCTCTGAGTCTGTGGATGAATCATGGTTCAATCACCAAATTGGTGATAAAATCATGTAGCCAAATCTTAGATCTTTCCATCGAGCACTTATTTTCTCAAATTGACCCTATGAGCTGACCGGAATCATGATCTGAAGTCGACGCTAGCAGAAGTGATGCATGAAGGAGAGAATAGCTGAACTTAGTCCCACCTCAGAAAGGAGTTAGCACCCACGCAGGTATAAAACTAAAACGTGACGTAGCCTTGCTGGTCATCAGCGTAGGGCGCACTTATATGAGCATATCCTTTTGAGCGCGTGCATGTGCACGTGCATGTACATGTGTGGGCGTGTATGCACACACCTGTGTGTGCATGGGCTCGAGTGGGCATAAGCGTGTGGGCCTAGTACTATGCAATGAAAAAGGATTAAAATCCACCATTAAATGAACTAGGCTTGGGCCTAGTAGGGTCTAGTCCCACCCATACTGAGTGCTGCATATCCCTGAAAAGCCCAAGCCGCCTACTAAAACAATTTTTGTTAAGTGTGAGAATGGGTTAAGGGTTGAAATTTGCCTAAGTGTGGAAATGAAAGCACATTATTAAAGAGGCAAGAAAAGAAATAAGAGAAAAGAAGCTAAGGAAGAGAAGAAATTAGATGAAAAGAGAGAGAATTTAAACATTCATTTTGTTTCGAGTCTTTTAAGACGTCTAGACTATCAGTCAAATGTCTAGCCAGACATCTGGACCTCTTCCTAGACATCTGGAAATTGAAAATTCTATACGCGAAGTTGGTTCTACATGCAGCCAGGCCGCAGACCTTTTCCTTCTCTCTCTTCTTCGCTTTTTCCCCGTCGAACCCAAATTCTCCTTGCCTATATAAGAGCCCTCACCCCTTCCTCCCCTATCCACTCCATCACCGCCACCTTCCTTCCTCTCCACTGCTGTGAGAGGGACGAGCGAGAGAGAGGGAGCAAGAGCGAGGAGCGAGGAGGAGAGGCGGCGTGAAGAGAGGAGGAGGTTGAGCTCGCGAGCTTCGTGGGAGCTCGCCGAAGAGTGCACGGCTACCGCGGCACATGCGGGAGGAGGAATGCATCAGGGGAAGCTATCCCCGACTTCCTGTTGCAGCCGGAGCTGCAGACGAGAGGGAGGAGCTGCGGCGGAGCGCGATGAGAGGAGGGGGAGCTCGCTCTGATACTAGGATTTTTCCAGTATCAGACGTCTAGAGTGCCCTCCAGACGACGGGCTGGACGTCTGGTAACGACACCAGACATCTGAAAGCAAGGTTTCACGCAGGTACGTCCTTCTTGCGGTTACAACCATGTAGGCCGCATCGCAGCCGATATGTTTGGCCAAAAGGGGATTTGCTGCTCTGTCGCACGTAGGAGCAGCTTTGGGAAGGCATGTGGCACGCCCTCCCATGCATTTCGGACGTCTGGACAGCTTGCTAAATGACCGAAGGCACTCCCAGATGATTGGAGGAGAGGCCGGACGTCTAGAGCTGAGTCTAGACGGTCAAATAGGGATCCTGGACGTCTGAGGTCGACGTAGGAACTTGAGGTGAGACCCTGGTGACTTTTAAGACATCTGGACCATGTGCCAGATGATGTAAACATGTTCACATTGCATAAGATGTCTATTTATGCATGTTCTTAAGCATAGAATTACAATGCATACTATAAATATTACATAACATGCATCATCTTGCATTTAAATTATTTTGAATAAAATGGAGGCTAATTGTCTCCTTTTATGTTCATGGACAGGGCAAACTTTTTATCGGGGCCTCAGATCAAAGATCCAACAGTACAGATGTGATCAGGGCGACGATTGAAGTTCAACGACTCCAAGATTGCCCTAATCAAACATCTGTAGCATCAGATAGAGACCGTGGAACCCTAGAAGATCAAGGGCCAAGATGGTGTGAATCCACACTTCAAACGACAAATCCAACTACACGAATGGCCTCGGATCGACGATCGCAGCCTAACGGCGCGAAAATCTACTCAATCCGACAACCGTAGCACCATCTACATCATCCCAAAGATGGACAGCCAAGATGGCGCCACGTGGTGCCATCTCAGCCGCCCAATCGGCCGCTACACCCGCCACACCCTCTCTTCTTCGACGATTCTCCACCGTTGGATGCGCATCCAACGGTTGTGGATGCGCGCGCCCAAAATCGTAAGCACGACACAAACGCGCTGATAGTGCGTTGGTCGAACGCACTCGCGAGAAGGCAGCGCACGCATTCGATTCCTCGCGAGCAACTGCTGAGGCGTGGGCAAGCAGGCACGTGTGATTGCGCAATGAGGACCGAGCGGTTGTGAGCGCTCAATAGTGCCCACACGCTATCACACCCCCGTGCGTGATGCGCCATCAGACGCAGGCGTTGCACGTAGAGGAGGCGCTGCGAGGCGCGAGATAAGCTATCCGATCTCACGATCGGACAGCTAGGATCAGCTGAACATTGAGCGTGCGTTACGCGTGAGGAGGCGAGCAGCCGTGCGGGCTGCACCCCACTACGCCCACGATGGGGCTTTAGCGACGATTTTATCCGTCGCTAAAGACCCCTGATTTAATGTTTTTCAAATTAAAATGACCAAATTGCCCTCACTCCTTGCAACTATAAAGGAGACCCTCTCCACACGAAATTCTCATCCCTTCCTTCTCTCCTCTACCTCTCCAAAGTTCAAGAGAAGCTTGTCCCACACCCGGGATGCTCCTTGAGAGATAAAGTCAAATTTTCGCTCTCATTTCGGAAGCAGATCCCGCGACGACAACGACGTGCTACTCCGTTCTCGTTCCTCCTGCCTCGACCTCCTTCTTCTCGCTCCGTCCTCCTTTGTCCAGGTGGTGTCTTGTCCAGCTTGTCCTCCAAGTGATCGTTGAGGAGGATAACTTCTCTTTCCCATTCTTCTTTACAGCTTTCTAGAGTAGAATTTTCCTGCTTTCTAGTGTAGCTAATTTCCCGCTTTCTAGTGTAATTCTTCTTTAGTTTTATTGTATAAACATTTTGCATTATTGAATGCATGTTTTCTATCTCTCTCGTTTATTCTGATTGTTATTATGGCTTCATTGTAATTACATCGCTTCACTTTTCAAGAAAAATTCTAAAAAAAATATAATTGCGAATATAGATCGACGTAGCCTCCCTGAGTTCGACTCGGGATTTCTATTCCGGTATAAATTTTATTTGTTGAACACGAGTTCTTCGCTTTCATACTATGACGACAGGTTTTCAAAACCAAACACGTTAGCATAGCAACTCGTAGCTTCAACACCAGATGTCTGATTTGGTTCTGCAATTTTATTTTTGACCTGTTTAGGGTCTGCTTGGTGTCCGATTTACCAAACAAAATATCGATGGTTTTCTTGTGAGTTCCTCTATATGTTAGAAATATTTTTATACTGTTCTGAACATTCCGTTGTGTTTTGTTCCTTGATATAGGACCTCGCTCTATTACGTGTCTGGGGCTTGCAGAGGCACGTGAGTTTGCCGTTCGAGCCCCCAGTACTCCCGGATTGTCTAGTAGAGTGGTTACCCCCTATTTTATTTAGAAGACATGAATGCAATTATGATAATTAGATAACTAGAAACTTAGGATGTGGCATGAATCCTAGGACGAGAAACTGTTGCCCTGCTTGTATGCATGTTTGATATTGCAGTCATAAATGAATGAGTAGAATTGTAAACAATTGCCTGTTAATAAATATGAGCTGCCTGTTGAAACATGGAATGCTTGTGCTAGTTAAATAATTACCTGTAATATCACTTGTTGCATCCGTTAAATTGTGGAAATATGAGCTGCATGTGTACAACACGAGAATGGAATTTTGAATGATGAAACTTGGTATGGAATTATATGATGAATATGAGCATGAACCCTACGGGGAATTAGGAGAAGAGTTCCTGTGGATGAATGGAAAGACCTGGAAATGTGAGTGGGAAGTGTGCTGGCCCTTAAGTACGTGGTACCAAGGAGAGCGACTATCCCCTATTTAGTGTAGAGCAGAGCTAGCCGCCCTTGGGTTGGGACCCGAGGTTAGGATTGACCACTCTACACCGACTTCCGTTGGCCCTCGCGTACACTGTACCGGGGAGAGCTACTAGTGTAGGGAGGGAGCTAACTACCCTACGGGGCTAAAGGTTCAACTAGCCACCCTACACCGACTTGTTAGGCCCGCTGGGCAAACTAGGGTAGTCAGACGAGGGTGCATGGACTGTCGAGGGGCAAGACCCCTATTACTGAGAGGGCTAGTCCCTATACTGTTCCGTGATGTACTTTGAGTGTACCCGCTAGTGGAAACGACTGATCGCGTGCCAGTGCGAGATAGCTACCTGTGAGCTTATCACGCGTGCCGTAGTCACTGCTACGTCTATCCGTGACCTCGGGGTGGTTGATTGGGTGTAGGATCACCACGAGGGACTCTCCCAACCAGGAGAGCACCACATGTGCCTTCTACTCTTCGGAAAAGACTGCAATCAAGATCGTTCCCACGAGGAACATGCGAGATCAAGAAAGAAATCTAAAAGTAAACCAATGGGTGAAAGGGAATTACTTGTAAATTAAAATAATTGAAAAAGATAACTTTACCTATTAGCTTTTACTGCTTTCGTTAGTTTGGTTACCACTCTACTCAGTGTTCGCTGACTCCGTTTTCCTCATAACCCTTTGCAGGTCCAAGAGTTGAGCAGCACGAGTCATCAGCTACAGAAGGTGCTAGGCCCAGTCGAGCCCAGTAGTAGTCTCTTACTGTTATAGTAGTTCTTTTTGTTAGTGAGTTCAGACTTTGTTTACCGTTCTGTTCTATACCTTTGTTTCTATTTTCCAGTTGTTGTGGTGGTATGTACTGTTTAGCAGCTTTTACTTCCTTTACTGCTTGTACTTTTTACTGTTATTTACCTCGCATAGTGAATGTGATTTATTTTCCTGCTTTGTGGTTGTTTCTTATTGGACGACTAGGTCTTGGGATTAGTCCAGTCGAACCGGTCTCGAGTCCTGTAGGGATTTGGGAATCGGGTTGTAACAAGATGGTATCAGAGCAAGGTGGTCTCGAGAAATGAACCAACTAGCTTGAGAATAATCAATTCACGTGCATGTAACTAGAGTAACCACCACAATGTACTGCTTGACATTTGTTCTGAGTTCCTTTAGCTGAAGTCCATTGGAGTTGACTTCTTTTGTTCTTTCTTCCTCGTCTCCTTGCAGGAGATGCCTCGTCGTGGAGTTCGTGAGGAAGGCCGCGAACGCAACCATGGACGAGGTCGAAGGGGCGGACGTGCCGGGCCTGAGGTGCCAGTTGACCCGCCACTTCTCCCGGGCATTCAAACCCAGGACCTCGCTCAACTGATCCGAGACAGTACGAGAGGAGCTCCACCTGCCTCCACGGGCGCCTCTCCCTAGGGACGTAGAGGGGGAGTCCTCTGCGGGACTGAGAAACCGACGCAACGCTAGACGAGTAGGAGGGGGAGGGGGTGGTCCTCCACCACCCCCATCGCACTCTGACACTTCTGAGCACGAGCCCTCCCTGCCTAGAGGTGTGCCTGTTCCCCCACTGCGGCTACACTACGAGCTTTTCAGGCAGTTCCGGAAGCTAAAGCCCCCCTCCTCCAAGGGGGATGAGGACCCGTATGAGGCAGAGGACTGGCTGGAGCAGATTGAGAAGGTGTTTGACACCCTTCGCCCCCTACAGAATGCCGCGTGGCCTTTGCCACGTACCAGCTGGAGAGTGCGGCACAGAGGTGATGGAGGGCAGTCAGAGGTCAGGAAAGGGGAGGGCCGACGTGGGACCAGTTCGTGGCCCTCTTCTACGAGTAGTACTTCCCATAAACTTGGCAGGACCAGAGGAGGTTGGAGTTCCACACTCTCCACCAGGGGAGGATGACCATTAGCACGTACCACACACGCTTCCTAGAGCTGTCACGTTTTGCTGCGATAGCCGTAGCTACGAAGGAGGAGCGCCTGTGGAGATTCACTGAGGGGCTCCGGCCTGCTATTCGGGGGTATGTCAAGCCCCTGAAGCTGCCCACCTTCTCGAGAGTGGTGGAGGAAGCTATAACGTACGAGGAGACCAACCCGACAGCGCGAGACACCGATAGCAGACGGAAGAGGCCCTACCAGCCAGAGTACTCACAGGGCCGACGAGAGAGGAGGCACGTGGCACCCGCGAGAGAGCCGTCTCATTTTGCAAGGCCGTCAGTGGCCTTTAGGGGCCCTCTACAGGGGCCAGTTGTCATCACTGGACCCCCGCCCAGCCGTCAGCAGACTCTTACTGAGGGAGGGAGTCGAGTTCCTCTCTGCTATCAGTGTAGCCAGCTGGGCCACATCAGGAGGGACTGCCCGTCTAGGGCTGGAGCGTAGCAGATGCTCCCCGCATCGAGCGCTGGAAGCCAAGCAGGTGGTCGTGGTTCTTAGGCACGTGGGGAGGACAACAGTCACGGGGAGGATACCGACCAGCGACTACTCGCCCGACTCAAAGTGTGGCTGCTTCTCCTACACCGAGAGCTGAGGGGTGTATCAACACCCTGACACACAGAGATGCAAGGGCATCCGGTTCAGTGGTGGTAGGTATGGTTATAGTTTCCGACAAATTAGTTTACGTGCTTTTTGATTCCGGCGCCACGCACTCTTTTGTCACTATGAATTTTGCTGTCAGTTTGGGGCAGGTCTGCGTGTTGTTAGAGGATCTGTTTGTGATCAGAGGCCCAGGTGGTCAGCTGTTTGTAGCTGAGGAGGTCTACATAGACTGCAAGGTCAGTATTGGGGGACACAGCTTCCCCGCTGACCTGATTGTGATACCGATGGAGGACTTTAGCATGATTTTGGGGATGGATTGGATGTCTATGTACCATGCCTTGGTGGACTATTTCGAGAGGAAGATCATCTTCTCCATACCAGAGATGCCTTCCTTTGAGCTTCTCGGACAGTCGGTGGACGGAGGTTTCAGGTGCGTATCTGCACTTCGGGCGGCGAGACTTTTGAGCAAGGGGTGTGAGGGCTTCCTAGCCTGTGTGGTGGTAGAGCCCAGCCCCGTGACAGACTTTCAGAGCATTCCGGTGGTTAGTGAGTACCCCAACGTGTTTCCAGAAGAGCTGCCAGGACTGGTGCTTGAGCGTGAGATCGAGTTTGAGATCTCACTAGTAGTAGGGACCAACCCCATTTCTACTGCACCATACCGGATGGCACCACTTGATCAAGTCACAGTTACAGGACTTGTTGGAGAATGGCTTTGTGAAGCCCAGTGCATCCCCGTGGGGAGCTTCTGTGTTATTTGTGAAGAAGAAGGATGGTACCATGCACCTTTGTGTTGACTACAGACAGCTGAATAGGGTCACCATCAAGAACAAGTATCCGCTATCGAGGATTGATGATCTGTTTGACCAGTTGCGAGGTGCCACAGAATTCTCCAAGATAGATCTGAGATCAGGATACCACCAGTTGAGGATCAGGGAGACCGACGTCTCCAAGATAGCTTTCCACACCCGGTACAGACACTACGAGTTTTTGGTCATCCTATTTAGGCTGACCAACGCCCCTGCTGCCTTCATGGATTTGATGAACCGGGTTTTCAGACCGTATTTGGACCAATTTATGGTGGTATTTATTGATGACGTGCTCGTTTATTCGCGGGATCAGGCACAGCACGGACAACACTTGCGGATGATTCTAGACACTTTGAGATGACACTGGTTGTATGCCAAATACAGCAAGTGCGAGTTTTGGTTGAGACAGGTGACTTTCTTAGGCCATGTGATTTCAGGGGATGGCTTGGCTGTGGATCCAGCCAAGGTTGAGGCCGTACTCAGGTGGGAGAGGCCATGTACAGTGATAGAGATACGCAGCTTCTTGGGACTGACAAGTCACTACTGACAGTTTATAAGGGGATTCTTGCAAATTGCACATCCTATGACTCAGTTGACCCGGAAGGACGTGCCCTTTGCTTGGACAGATGCTTGTGAGGCGTGTTTTTAGGAGTTGAAGGAGAGGCTGACTTCGGCTCCTGTGCTCGCCATCCCAGATAGCAGTGGCGGTTTTGTGGTCTACACGGATGCTTCGTTGCAAGGGTTAGGGGGTGTGCTCATGCAGCGGAGTCACGTTGTCGCTTACGCTTCGCAGCAACTGAAGCCCCATGAGCATAGCTACCCTACCCATGACTTAGAGCTGGCAGTTGTTGTCTTCGCGCTGAAGACATGAAGGCACTACCTTTACGGTGAGACCTATGAGATTTTCACGGGTCATAAGAGCTTCAGGTACTTGTTTGTTCAGAAGGAGCTTAACATGAGACAGAGACGTTGGTTAAAGCTCCTGAAGGACTATGACTGCAACATCTCCTACCATCCGGGGAAGGCCAACGTGGTGGTTGACGCCTTGAGCCAGAAGGCGCCTGCCCACTTAGCCAGCTTACAGGCACAGAGTTGGAGACTCATGGAGGAGTTGGGCAGTTGTCGACCTCGAGAGTCACAAAGGTATTGTGGGGCAACGACGGTGACACGACAGACAAGAGTAGAGCTGATAGACCACATCATCACAGGACAGATTCGTACCTGCAGTCATTGCGAGACAAAATGCTGCGTATGAGGGGACGTTTGTGCATTCCCAGGGATGAAGAGTTGTTAAGAGAGCTCTAGACTGAGGCGCACGGGTCCAGGTTACCCATACATCCCAGAAACACAAAGATGTATCATGATCTGAGACGTGACTTTTGGTGGAGAAGGATGAAGCGGGATGTAGGCGAGTTCGTGCAGCAGTGTTTGGTGTGCTAGCAAGTGAAGGTCGAGCATCAGAGACCTGCAGGGCCATTGCAGCCACTTCCCATGCTAGAGTGGAAGTGGGAGAGCACCACCATGGAGTTGGTGGTGGGTCTACCCGTTACCCAGTGAGGACACGACGCAGTCTGGGTGATAGTGGACAGATTGACGAAGACGGCATGCTTCTTGCCGATCCGAGTCACTTTGGGACCAGCACAATTGGAAAAGAGGTATATTCATGATGTGGTACATCTACACGGAGTTCCGCGTGAGATTGTATCCGACCGGGATACCCATTTTACTTCCCAGTTTTGGGTCGAGTTTCAACAGGCGTTGGGGGCACAGTTGAGATTCAATACGGCGTACCACCCCCAGATGAATGAACAGTCTGAGTGCACTATACAGACACTTGAGGACCTTTTGCGTGCCTGTGTACTAGACTGGAGGGGCTCTTGGGAGGAGCACTTGCCCCTGGCAGAGTTTGCATATAATAACAGCTGTCACTCGAGCATCGGCATGGCACCTTACGAGGCTCTGTACGGATGGAGGTGTACTGCGCCCTTGAGTTAGGTTGAGGTGGGGACTATGTGGGAGGTTGGCCCCAGGCTAATCCGGTAGAGTCAGGAGGTGATAGAGCAGATTTACGGATGACTTCGTACTGTCAGGAGCAGGCAGAAGAGCTATGCTGACTGGAAGTGCAGAGAGGTGCAGTTCGAGGTTGTGGATCATGTCTTTCTTCGCGTTTCGCCCATGAAGGGCCTACAGCGTTTTGGGGTAAAAGGGAAGCTTGCGTAGAGGTTTGTGGGGCCCTTTGAGGTCCTGGAGCAAGTAGAACCTGTTGCTTATCAGCTTGCCCTTCCTCCCAAGCTTTCTAGCGTGCACAACGTGTTCCACGTGTCCAACCTCAGGAAGTACGTTGGCAATCCTAATCATGTTCTGAGCCATGAGAGTGTCGAGGTGGGTGACGACTTAACCTACCTTGCGAGACCAGTGCAGATACTAGACAAAGCCATCCGGAGTTTGAGACGAAAGCAGGTACCCCTGATGAGGGTCTTGTGGAGGAGCCAACGGTACGAGGAGGCTACCTGGGAGCCTGAGGCGTCGATGCGAGAGCGGTACCTGGAGCTTTTCGAGGGTACGTCTTCTCGAACCAACTTCGGTCCTCTTTAAGTTTGTTATGTGTTTATATTTCTCTTTCCGCACCCTAGCTAGCTCAAGTTTCAGGGACGAAACTTCCTTTAAGTTTGTTATGATGTAAAGATCCGTTCTGTTTTACGCCTTTTAAGACGTCTAGACTGTCAGTTAGACGTCTGGCCAAACGTCTGGACCTCTTCCCAGGCATCTAGAAATTGAAAATTCTGTACATGAAGTTGGTTCTGCGTGCAGACCTTTTCCTTCTCTCCCTTCTTCGCTTTTTCCCCGTCAAACACTAACTCTCCTTGCCTATATAAGAGCCCTCACCCCTTCCTCCCCTCTCCACTCCATCACCACCACCTTCCTTCCTCTCCACTGCCGTGAGAGGGACGAGAGAGAGAAAGGGAGAGAGAGCGAGGAGCGAGGAGGAGAGGCGGCGTGAAGAGAGGAGGAGGAGGTTGAGCTCGCAAGCTTCGTGGGAGCTCGCCAGAGAGTGCACGGCCGCCACGACGCGTGCAGGAGGAGGAGTGCGTCGGGGGAAGCTGTCCCCGACTTCCTGCTGCAGCCGAAGCACGGCGAGAGGAGCAAGAGCTCGCTCTAATACTGGGATTTTTCCAGTATCAGACGTCTAGGGTGCCCTCCAGATGATGGGATGGATGTCTGGTGACGACACTAGACGTCTGAAAGCAAGGTTTCATGCAGGTACATCCTTCTTGCGGTTACGGCCATGCAGGCTGCACCGCAGAGCCAATTTGTTTGGCTAAAAGGGGATTTGCTGCTCTGTCGCGCACAGGAGCAGCTTTGGGAAGGTGCGCGGTGCGCCCTCCCACGCGTTTCAGACATCTGGACAGCTTGCCAGACGACCGAAGGCGCTCCCATATGACTGGAGGAGAGGTCAGACGTCTGGAGCTGAGTCTAAACGGTCAAATAGGGGTCCTGGACGTCTGAAGTCGATGCAGGAACTTGAGGTGAGACCCTGGTGACTTTTAGGACGTCTGGACCTTGTGCTAGACATCTGATTTGGTTCTGCAGTTCTATTTTTGACCCATTTAGGATCCGCTTGGTATCCGTTTTATGCAAACGAAATATCGAAGGTTTTCTTGTGAGTTCCTCTATATGTTAGAAATCTTTTTATACTATTCTGAACATTCCGTTGTGTTATGTTTCTTGATATAGGACCTCACTCTATTGCATGTCTGGGGCTTGCAGAGGCCCGTGAGTTTGCCGTTCAAGCCCCCAGTACTCCCGGATTGTCTGGTAGAGTGGTTACCCCCGATTTTATTTATAAAACATGAATGCAATTATGATAATTAAATAACTAGAAACCTAGGATGTGGCATGAATCCTAGGATGAGAAATTGTTGCCCTACTTGTATGCGTGTTTGAGATTGCAGCCATAAATGAATGAGTAGAATTGTAAACAATTGCCTGTTAATAAACACGAGCTGCGTATTGAAACATGGAATGCTTGTGCTAGTTAAACAATTACCTGTAATATCACTTGTTGCATCCATTAAATTGTGGAAATATGAGCTGCATGTGTACAACACGAGAATGGAATTATGAATGATGAAACCTGGTATGGAATTATATGATGAATATGAGCATGAACCCTATGAGGAATTAGGAGAAGAGTTCTTATGGATGAATGGAAAGACCTGGAAATGTGAGTGGGAAGTGTGCTGGCCCTTGAGTACGTGGTACCAAGGAGAGTGACTGTCCCCTATTTAGTGTAGAGCGGAGCTAGCCGCCCTTGGGTTGGGACCTAGGGTTAGGATTGGCCACTCTACACCGACTTCTGTTGGCCCTCACGTACACTGCACCGAGGAGAGCTACTAGTGTAGGGAGGGAGCTAGCCACCCCACGGGGCCCGGAGTTCAGCTAGCCACCCTACACCGACTTGTTAGGCCCGTTGGGCAAACCGAGGTAGTCAGACGAGGGTGCATGGACTATGGAGGGGCGAGACCCCTGTTATTGAGAGGGCTAGGCCCTATACTATTATGTGTTGTACTTTGGGCGTACCCGCTAACGGAAACGACTGACCGCGTGCTAGTGCGGGGTAGCTACCCGCGCGCTTATCGCGCGTACAGTAGTCACCGCTACGTCTGTCCGTGACCATGGGGTGGTTGACTGGGTGTAGGAGTCACCACGGGGGACTCTCCCAGCTAGGAGAGAACCACGTGTGCCTTCTACTCTTCGGAAAAGATTGCAATCAAAATCGTTCCCAAGAGGAACATGCGAGATCAAGAAAGAAATCTAAAAGTAAACCAATGGGTAAAAGGGAATTACTTGTAAATTAAAATAATTGAAAAAGATAACTTTACCTGTTAGCTTTTACTGCTTTAGTTAGTTTGGTTACCACTCTACTCAGCGTTCGCTGACTCTGTTTTACTCATAACCCTTTACAGGTCCAGGAGTTGAGTAGCCCGAGTCACCAGCTGCAGAGAGTGCTGGGCCCAATCAAGCCCAATAGTAGTCTCTTGCTGTTATAGTACTTCTTTTTATTAGTGAGTTTAGACTTTGTTTACCGTTCTATTACTGTACCTTTGTTTCTATTTTTCAGTTGTTGTGGTGGTATGTACTATTTAACAGCTTTTACTTCCTTTATTACTTGTACTTTTTACTGTTAGTTACCTCGCATAGTGAATGAGGTTTATTTTCCTGCTTTGTGGTTGTTTCTTGTTGGATGACTGGGTCTTGGGATTAGTCGAATCGAGCTGGTCTCGGGTCCTGTAGGGATTCGGTAACCGGGTCGTAACAGAGAATAACAAAAGAAATAAAGAAGAGAGAGAAAGACAGACGTTTGATATATTCATTAGAAGTCTAACTTCTATTTTTAAGTCATCTGACCTTATAAAGAGATGGCATGCTTGAGCTTTATTTTGTTAAAAGGCATTTGTATTCACTTGTAAAGATCCTTTTATGCCTATTTTGTAAATACTTTGTAATAATTGAGGCTTCCTTTTGTTATTTCTTGTAAAAAATCTTTCATGTACATTACTTCCCTATAATGGAATAATTACATGCTTTAATTGTTCAATTTTATGTGCAATTATTCATGACCTTAATATAATCTATAATTAATAAAGTAATTAGTTCACTTAATAATAAAAATGTGAATTAAAATTAAAATCATGCCTCCAAGTGAACGACCTGAACTTAACTAATTAAAAAGTAATAAAATCTAAAATGTTAGGTTACCTTGACCCTATACTACAATCAACAACAATGATTTAATAATTCAAGTTAACCTAAGTCCATTCTTTGCATGATTAATTAAGACTAATAACCTTAATTAGTTGTGTTAAGAATTGAACGATCATAGGTGGTGCAGTTAGAATAAAAACTAAGGAAGAAGATGATCCTAATGTGGTAGTTAGGTGGGGTATATAGAGTAAGGGGGAAGGTTGGTTGGCGTGGGGATCAGGTGTAGAGTTAGGATGGGTTTTGAGGCTGGTTATTTGGATCCTAAGGCTAAGGAAGGTTGGCGCCAAGTGAAGGGTTGGGAGGAGGGAAGTTAAGGTGGTGGTTGGTGTCTTTTGATGGTGGAGGGACACCATTAGTTGGTGCCAAAATGGTCTTCTATAAGGGGTCCAAGGTGGTGCCAAAAATCAAGGGTGGAGATGTGTCACTTCGTAGATCGCGTAAAAGATGAATGCGTTGTAGTATAGCGTGAAATACGTCTCAAGCAAATAACCAACGGAACTGGTGAGTCCCGGTCGATCACAAGGAAGCATAAAGCACTTCTGATTTCATGCATTTATTTCAAATATAAAGGCTAAGTAAAAGGAACAATCAATCACAATATTTATATCACAAGAAGAGATTGAACATAAACTGGATACATGTATTTGAATAAAACATAAAATAAACTACTGTTGTAACAGAACAGGGCACCACGGGTGGTTCTTGGTAGCCTTTTGGAGAGGTTGGGAGGAGCAACAATGATCATCGAGGTGGCCCAACAGATGCTTCAGACGGAGATGCGAAGCCAGATGTAAAGAAGGCAGGAAGAAGAAGAATAAAGAAAGGTTGAAGGAGGAAGAAGAGAATGAAGGAATGCCTTCCAAGGGGGCCCTTTTGGGCTCTTTTCAAAGCTTTGGCGAGGGGTAAAAAGGACATTTGGCCCCCATAATCTCGAGCAAAATCCTTCCAAATCCTTCTTTTTTCCTTGGTTTGCTCTAATGCTGCCACGTGGCGCTCCGTGGAGCATCGATCCTCCATCGCACGGCCACAGCTCGCCCACGCGCGCCCTTCGCATTTTCGCCTTCGCCACTTGCCTCTTCTGAGCGCTTCAACCTTAGTCGTCCAATCTTACAATCGGACCGCTTATGCACACTTCCCTCGCCTTCCAAATCTCACAAAATGCATGCGATCACGCCACGTGGCCGCGCCTCTACCCTCCGATCGTGCAATTGCGCCTGCATACACCCTCACAGCCGATGCCGCTTCAATTTTGCACAGTGCATGGCTCAAACCCACATCCCGCGCTTACGCATGCACACGTGAGCCAACGCGCTGCGTAAGCCTTTTGTTATATATGCTTGTTAGTTTCCATTTATCCTTATCCAATCTGAGCGGGCGACGTGTCACGCTCGTGACCGTTGGATGAAGATCCAACGGTCCACAGCATGCGGTGTGTCCTTCCTGGATGAGGCTGTGGTGAGGGAGTGACTGTGATGGCGCCACGTGGCACCATCATGGTCGTTCATGTTCTTTTACTTGTATCTGGTGATGTAGGCCTCCGATTAAATTGCTTTCTGCATTGTTGCGCTGCAAACATCGATCCGGATCCATCCATGTGGTTGGATTTGTCATCTGAGGTCTAGATCTTCTTTAATTTGCCCCTTGGCACTTGATCTTCTGCGGATTCCCTAGGGTGCGACGGGAGTCTAATTGATGTGATCTTGGAAGCGTTGGACTCCCGTTGAAGTTCTGAACAGATCCATGCAGTTGGATCGGTCATCCGCAGCCCCGAATTACCTGCAATAAGTGATACCTCTCAAATAGCATAGTTTTATGCATAAAACACATATATCAACTACGATGCAGAATACGATGCATATGCATGTAGAATGTTCATGTTAAGCTAAGTTCTGGCTTAATTCAAGTGAAGGCCTATGATTGCTGTGCAATCAAGATGCATGTGTGCTGAGATGTAGGGCTAGGATGGGGGGTGGTTTTGTGAAATGACCCTTACCCAGGGTCGTTTGGCATTTTCAGATTTCATAAGGGGTTTTTGTGCAATTATAAGCCTGTTAGGTTTTCTTTTGGGGTTTTGAGGGGGGAGGAAATATTACAGGCGCATCCTCGTAATTTTTCCCCACCACCACTCCCACCATACGTACACCCTCTCCTCCCCCTCACCCTGCACACCGCACCTCTCCCCTCTCCTATGACAACCTCACCTCCCTCACCCTCCTCTATGCCGTCACCCGTATCCCCCCAACTCCATATATACCCCCCTCCTCCTCCATTCATCCCCACACCAGCAGCTAAGCGAGGGGAGAAGGAGAGGGAGAGTGGAAAGCAGAGGATTTGGAGGTCGAGAGTGAAGGACTCGTGAGGGAAAGAGTCAATGCTATAGCTGTTGTTGTTTCTGCGGTGAGAAAAGATTCAAAAACGATTCTATGGAATCATTTTTTCGTAGAATCAAACGTCCGGAGTGGCCTCCAGAAGTCGGATCGGACGTCCAAAGGTAACCTCAAATGTCTGGTAGAGCAATTTCCTTCGATAATTTTCTTGCCAAAGTTCTAACCGTGCACACACGTATGTCAGAGGTCTAGAAGCGCGTTAGTGCAAAGACTGAGGCAGTTTCAGACGTCCGGATGTGTCTCCAAATGTCTGAAGATACCCTCAGACGTTTACACTGAGTTCCAAACGTCCAAGAAAGGTGCCCCGAGCAAGGTATATCTCCAAGTTCATTTAATACGTCTGGGACTTCTCCCAGACGTCTGATTTTGGTCAGGATTGGAGTTTTTGGGCCCATTCAAGGCCCAAATGGTGTCGGTTTTCCGCAAACGAAACATCATTTATTTTCGTTTGAGTTTCTCTACGTAATGATACATTGTCCTTGCCGTTCTGAGCTCATTTTGACATATGGGTCAATGTGATATGTCATTCGTTTGTGGTGTGCACGAAACCTGTGGGAGTTGCAAGCTCCATCAACTATGCCTCCACATCTCCTGGTTATCCTGGTAGAGTGGTTCTCACCTAAATCTCAGGATTAATAAATTGCATGCGTATAATTAAATTGAACCTAGGATGTGAGATGAACCCTAGAAAGAAATAAATGCACACTTCCATACAATATAATTGATCGAACCCTAGGCTGTGACATGAACACTAGGGTTGGAAGACATGCATGCGTAATTAATAAATGATTGGATCACCGTGATGAAATGATGAGCTGCCTGAAATGAAATACGTCATGAATGAAAATACATACTTGTACTAAGTAATTGATGATGGAATTTGAGTTGCCTGTCTTACGTACAACAAACCAGATATGAAAATAAGGTCCATGTACAAACCCTACGGGGAAGTTAGAAAGGAACCAAGAATACGATAGTACGGGAAACCTGCAGGCTTTGGAACATGTTGCCTACGAGCGGCTGTTCGGATTTGGTTAAGGGAAGTGAGCTGGCCCTCGTGTACGTAGTACCGAGGAGAGCAACTATCCCTTTTGAGTAGAGGGGAGCTTGCCGCCCTTTGGGTTGAGACCCAGGGTGGGTTTGGCCACTCTACATCGACTCCTATTTGGCCCTCGCATACGTGGTACTGAGGTGAGCTACTTAGTGTAGGGGAGAGCTAGCCGCCCCATGGGGCCCAGGGTTAGGCATGGCCACCCTACACCGACTCTTGTTAGCCCGTTGGGCAGTCGGACAAGGGTACACAGACTGTGAGGGGCGAGGCCCCTATTTCTGAGAGGGCAAGGCTCTGTGTTGTTCCGTGCTATTCGTTTAGGGTGTACCCTTTAGCGGAAATGACTGACCGCGTGCTAGTACGTGGTAGCTACTCGTGTGCTTATCACGCATGCCAAAGTCTCCGCTACGTCGCGACCGTGACCTCGAGGTAGTAGACTAAGTGTAGGACTACCACGGGAGACTCTTCGAGCCAAAAGAGTACCACATGTACATCCTACATTGCGAGAAAACTGCAAGCAAGATTGTTCCCTTAGGGAATAAGAAGATTGAGAAATATTATGTAACCTGATTAGAATAATCGGATTAGAAAGACGATAATTGGGATTAGATGATAATAAACTGTTAAATGCATGTTAATTGCTTGTTTAAATTATATGTTTTAACCACCACTCTACTCAGTGTTACCTGACCACAGAATTTTATAACCTTGTTCAGGTTAGGGATTCCAGCAGCCAGAGCCACTGGCTGTTGAGGACGCTAGGCCCAGTCGAGCCCAGCAGTAGTTTTCTTCTGTCCTTCTTACAGAGAGTTTTGTGGTAGTGAGTACCTATTGTTCTTAGTTATATTTTAGACATATCTGTACCAGTTTATGTTGTGATGGCTATGTTTGTAATCGTAACTTTCCGCTGTATGATGTGAGATACTAGTGGATTGCTGTTTTCTTTTCTTTATTTTCAGTCAAATACTTTCTTCTTAGTTACATTACTTGTGTGGTTTGGAATGATTATGGCATTTGGTTCTTTCTCGTTGGACAACTGGGTCTTGGGATTCGTCGAGGCAAGCCGTTCTCAGGTCCTGTAGGAAGTCGGAAGCGGGTCGGGACAAGATGGTATAAGAGCAAGGTCGTCTCGAAAAATGAACCGAATGGTCTGGAAATAACCACACTTGTACTTGTAGCTAGGATAGCGATCACAACATATGGTCTTGATTATCACTTTCAAGTCTTACTTTCCCTTTGAAATCAAAGTGTCATTAACAATTCCGTCTTTTTCTTCGATCTCCATGTAGGAGATGCCTCGCTAGGGAGCTCTTGAGGAGGGCCGCGGATGTGTTCGTGGCCGTGGTTGTCGCAGAGGACGAGAGATGGCCGAGGACAGGGTAACTCCACCTCTCCTTCTGGGCGTTCAGGCCCCGGACATCACCTAGCTAATCTGGGATCTCATACGGGAGGAGCTCCAGCAGCCTCCTCCTCAACCACCTCTTCCAGGGGATGCAAAGGGGGAGTCCTCCGTGGGACAAGCAAGCCGCCACGGCACTGGATGAGCTAGAGGGGGAGGGAGTGATCCTCCACCACCCCCACCTCCTTCAGGCACTTCGGAGCACGAGTCCTTGCCTGGAGGCGCACCTGTTCCCCCGTCGCGGCTCCACCACGAGCTTTTCGGCTAGTTTCGGAAGCTGAAGCTGATGAGAGCCCGTCTGAGGCAGAGGACTGGTTGGAGCAGATGGAGAAGATCTTCGACACACTCCATCCTCCTGCAGAGTGTCACGTGGCCTTCGCCACGTACCAGCTGGAGAGTGCAGCTCACCAGTGGTGGAGGGCGGTCAGAGAACAGGAGGAGGGAGAACCGGCGTGGGACCAGTTTGTGGTGCTTTTCTACGAGCAGTACTTCCCACAAACCTGGCAAGATCAGAGGAGGAAGGAGTTCCATACTATCCACCAGGGGGCGATGACGGTTAGCGTGTATCGTAGGTGTTTCCTGGAGCTATCACGCTTCACCCCGATAGCTACATCTACCGAGGAGAAGTGCTTGTGGAGGTTCACTGAGGTCCTCTACTCTACCATTCGGGGGTATGTGAAGCCCCTGAAGCTGCCTACCTTCTCTTGCATGGTCGAAGCGACCATGACTTATGAGGAGGCCAACCCGTCCGTGCGAGACGTCAACGGGGGAGGACGAAAGAGGCCCTACCATCAGGAGCACTCACAGGGTTGCCGAGAGAGGAGGCACCCGGTACCTGCGGAGGAGTTGTCCCGTGATGTAGGCTCACTCGGGACCTTTGGGGGGCCCAGACAAGGACCAACCGACTGCAGTAGACCCCTGCCTAGCTACCAGCAGGGATAGCAGACAAAGGGAGGAGGAGGTCGCGTCCTCTCTGCTACTAGTGTGGCCAGTCGGGCCACATACGGAGGGATTGTCCATCCAAGACCATAGCGCAGCAGACGCTCCCAGCACCAAGCATTGGAGGACGATCTGGCGGCCACGGTTACCAAGCCCAAGGAGGAGGACAACAGTCACAAGGAGGGTACCTACCAGATGCTTCTCGCTCGGCCCAAAGCATGGTTGCTTCTTCCGCACCAAGGGCTAAGGGTTGTGTTAACACCCTGACTCACGGAGATGCTAGAGATTCAGGCTCCGTAGTGGCAGGTATAGTTATAGTTTCAAGTAGACTCATTTACGTACTTTTCAATTGTAGTGCCATGCATTCGTTTGTCTCTATGAGTTTCGCCATCAGATTGGGATCAGATAGTGTGTTACTAGAGGAGTCGTTCCTGATTAGAGGCCTAGGTGTACAAGTATTTGTTGCCGAGGAGGTTTTTCCTGATTGTGAGGTCACTATAGGGGGACACAGTCTTCCAATTGACCTAATTGTGATTCCGATGGAGGATTTCGGTGTGATCCTCGGGATGAACTAGCTGGCCACTTATCATACCCTAGTAGACTGCTTTAGGAGAAGGATCGTCTTCTCCATACCAGAGTCGCCTCCTTTAGAGTTCCACGGCCAGCCAATAGATGGAGGATTCAGGTGCACCTCTACACTTCGGGTAGCGAAGCTACTGAGCCAGGGGTGTAAGGGCTTCCTAGCTTTTTTCATAGCAGAGCCTAGCCCTAAGGCCGACTTGTAGAGTATCCCAATAGTCCGTGAGTACCCTGAAATTTTCCCAGAGGAGCTGGCAGGACTGCCACCTGAGCATGAGATTGAGTTTGAGATCTCACTGGTACCGGGGATCGGCCCTATCTCTACTGCACCATACCAGATGGCCCCGCTTGAGCTGCAAGAGCTCAAGTCTCAGTTACAAGACTTGTTAGAGAAGGGCATTGTAAGGCCCAATGCATCCTCGTGAGGAGCCCCAGTCTTGTTTACGAAGGACGGTACCCTTTGGTTGTGCATAGACTACAGACAACTAAACCGGGTCATTGTCAAAAATAAGTACCCGCTGCCTTGCATCGATGATCTCTTCGATCAGCTGCGAGATGCCATAGTATTTTTCAAGATAGATCTGAGATCAGGCTATCATCAGTTGAGGATCAGGGTGACCGATGTCTCCAAGATAGCTTTCCGTACGTGGTATGGTCACTACGAGTTCCTGGTCATGCTATTTAGGCTGACCAACGCCCCCGCTGCCTTCATGGACCTGATGAACCGCATCTTCTGACCGTGCCTAGATCAGTTCATGGTGGTATTTATTGACGATGTACTCGTCTACTCTCGGGATCAGACACAGCATGGACAGCATCTTCGCATGGTCCTAGACACTTTGAGACAGCATAGGTTGTACGCCAAATATAGCAAGTGCGAGTTATGGTTGAGACAGGTCACCTTCTTGGGCCATCAAATCTCGGGAGACGAGTTGGCTGTGCATCCAGCCAAGGTTGAGGCCGTACTCAGATAGGAGAGGCCACGTACACTGATGGAGATACGCAGTTTTCTGGGGCTGGCAGGATACTACAAACGATTTATCCGAGGTTTCTCGCAGACTGCACGTCTTATGACCCAGTTGACTCGGAAGGACGTGCCCTTCACCTGGACAGATGAGTGTGAGTCATGCTTTCAGGAGCTGAAGGAGAGGCTGACCTCAGCTCCAATACTCACCATCCCAGACAGCGGTGGCGGATTCGTGGTCTACACCGATGCCTCGTTACAGGGATTGGGGGGTGTGCTCATGCAGCGGGGCCACGTTGTTGCTTACACTTCGCGGCAACTAAAGCCCCATGAGCATAACTACCCCACCCATGACTTGGTGTTGGCAGCAGTTGCCTTTGCACTGAAGACATGGAGGCACTACCAGTAAGGAGAAACTTTCGAGATCTTCATTGATCATAAGAGCCTCAGATATCTATTTGACCAGAAGGAGCTTAACATGAAACAGAGATGTTGGTTGGAGCTCCTGAAGGACTACGACTGCAGCATCTCCTATCATCCATGGAAAGCCAATGTAGTGGCTGACGCCTTGAGCCAGAAGGTGCCCACCCACTTGACTAATCTACAAACACAGAGTTGGAGACTCATGGAGGAGTTGGGCAGTTGGCAACCCTAGGAGTCACGGGGATACTGTGGGGCAGTAACAGTGGCGAGGCAGGCCGAGCACCAGAGGCCTACAAGGCCGTTGCAGCCACTTCCCATGCCAGAGTGGAAGTGGGAGAGTGTCAATTTGAACCTAGTAGTGGGATTACCTGTGACATAGCAAGGACATGATGCAGTCTGGGTGATAGTGGACAGATTGACGAAGATGGCACAATTTCTGCCAATCCGATTCACTTTTGGACCAGCACAGTTGGCAAAGCGCTACATTCGAGACGTAGTAAGCCTTCACAGAGTCCCTCACGATATTATTTCAGACAAAGACACTCGTTTCACTTCCCAGATCTGGGTAGCATTTCAGCGAGCTTTGGGGACTCGTCTGAGGTTCAGTACTGCCTATCACCCCAAACGGATGGGCAATCGGAGTGCACCATTCAGACCCTTGAGGATCTCCTACGTACTTGCATGCTGGACTAGAGAGGCTTCTAGGAGGAGCATTTGCCCCTGGCAGAGTTTGCATACAACAATAGTTATCACTCGAGCATCGGCATGGCACCGCAGGAGGCTCTATTCGGGAGGAGGTGTACTACTCCCTTGAGTTGGGTTGAGGTGGGGACCAAGTGGGAGGTTGGTCCCAGGATGATGCACCAGAGTCAGGAGGTGATCGAGCAGATCCATCGCCGACTCTGTACCATCAGGAGCAGGCAGAAGAGCTACACTAATCTGAAACGTAAAGAGGTACAGTTCGAGGTTGGGGATCACAACATCCTCCGTGTTTTGCCCATGAAGGGCTTGCAGTGGTTTGGGGTAAGAGGGAAGCTTACGCCGAGATTCGTGGGGCCTTTTGAGGTCCTGGAGCAGGTAGGACCCGTTGCTTATCGGTTTGACCTTCCTCCCCAGCTTTCTAGAGTACACGACGTGTTCCACGTGTCCAACCTCAGGAAATATATCGCTGATCCTAGCCATGTTCTGAGCCACGAGAACATTGAGGTGGGAGACGACTTGACCTATCCCGAGAGGCCTGTACAGATACTAGACAGAACCGTCCAGAGACTGAGGTGAAAGGAGGTACCCCTGGTGAAAGTCCTGTGGAGAAGCCAACGGTACGAGGAGGCCACTTGGGAGCCTGAGGCAACGATGCGAGCACAGTACCCGAAGCTTTTTGAGGGTACGTCGCTTGTGACCTAATTTGATCCTCTTTAAGTTTGTTATGCACTCTTATTTTATTTCCGTACCCTTATCAACTCAAGTTTCGGGGACAAAACTTTCTTTAAGTTTGTTATATTAAAATGACCCTTACCTAGGGTTGTTTGGCATTTTCGGATTTCGTAAGGGGTTTTTGTGCAATTCTAAGCCCCTTAGGTTTTCTTTTGGGGTTTTGAGGGGGAAGGAAAAATTGCAGGGGCATCCCCAAAATTTTTCCCCACCACCACTCCCACCATACGTACACCCTCTCCTCCCCCTCACCCCGCACACCGCACCTCTCCCCTCCTATGGCAACCTCACCTCCCTCACCCTCCTCTATGCCGTCACCCGTATCCCCCCAGCTCCATATATACCCCCCTCCTCCATTCATCCCCACACCAGCAGCCGAGAGAGGGAAGAAGGAGAGGGAGAGTGGAAAGCAGAGGATTTGAGGCCGAGAGTGGAGGAGTCGTGAGGGAAAGAGGTGGTGCTACAGCTGCTGCCGTTTCTGCGGTGAGAAAAGATTCATAAACGGTTCTTCGGAATCATTTTTCAGCAGAATCAGACGTCCGGAGTGACCTCCAAACGTCGGATAGAACATCCGAAGGTAACCTCAGACGTCTGGTAGAGAAGTTTTCCTTCGATTAATTTCCTACCAAAGTCATACCGTGCACACGTGTATGTCAGAGGTCGAGAAGCATGCTAGTGCCAAGACCGAGGAAGTTTCAGACGTCCGGATGTGTCTCCAGACGTCTGAAGATACCCTTAGGCGTCTGCACTGAGTTCTAGACGTCCGAGAAAGGCCCTTCGATCAAGGTATGTCTCCGAGTTCATTTAATACGTCTAGGACTTTTCCCAGACGTCTGATTTTGGTTAGGATTGGTGTTTTTGAGCCCGTTCAAGGCCCAAACGGTGTCAGTTTTCGGAAAATGAAATGTCATTGGTTTCCGTTCGAGTTTGTCTATGTAATGATACATTGTCCTTGCCGTTCTGAGCTCATTTTGACATATGGGTCAATGAGATATGTCATTCTTTTGTGGTGTGCACGGAACCCGCAAGGGTTGCAAGCTCCGTCGACTGTGCCCCCACATCTCCCGGTTATCCTGGTAGAGTGGTTCTCACCTAAATCTCAGAATTAATAAATTGCATGCGTAGAATTAAATTGAACCTAGGATGTGAGATGAACCTTAGGAAGAAATAAATGCACGTTGCCATACAATGTAGTCGATCGAACCCTAGGTTGTGACATTAACACTAGGGGTGGAAGAAATGCATGCGTAATTAATAAATGATTGGATCACCGTGATGAAATCATGAGCTTCCTGAAATGAAATACGTCATGAATGGAAATACATACTTATACTAAGTAATTGATGATGGAATTTGAGTTGCTTGTCTTACGTACAACGAACCAGATATGAAGATAAGAAGGTCCATGTACAAACCCTATGGGGAAGTTAGGAATCAGGAATACGGTAGTATGGGAAACCTGTGGGTTTTGGAACATGTTGCCTATGGCCGACTGTTCAGACTTGGTTAAGGGAAGTGAGCTGGACCTCGTGTACTTAGTATCGAGGAGAGCAACTACCCCTTTTGAGTAGAGGGGATCTTGTCGCCCTTTCGGTTGTGACCCAGGGTGAGTTTGGTCACTCTACGTTGACTCCCATTTGGCCCTCGCATATGTGGTACCGAGGTGAGCTACTTAGTGTAGGGGGAGCTAGCTGCCCCATGGGGCATGGGGTTAGGCATGGCTACCCTACATCGACTCTTGTTAGCCCGTTGGGCAAACCGGGATAGTCAGACGAGGGTACGTAAACTGTGAGGGGCGAGACCTTTGCTTCTGAGGGGTGAGACCCCTATTCTGAGAGGGCAAGGCCTTGTGCTATTCCATGTTGTTCGTTTGGGGCGTACCCGTTAGCGAAAATGACTAACCGCGTGCCAGTACGAGGTAGTCACCTGTGCACTTATCACGCGTGCCGTAGTCACTGCTACGTCGCGATCGTGACCTCGGGGTAGTAGACCGAGTATAGGACTACCACGGGGGACTCTTCTGGTCAGAAGAGTGCCACATGTACATCCTGCATTGCGGGAAAATTGCAAGCAAGATTGTTCCCTTAGGGAACAAGAAGATTGAGAAATATTATGTAACCTAATTAGAATAATCGGATCAAAAAGAGGATAATTGGGATCGGATGATAATAAACTGTTAAATGCATGTTAGCTACTTGTTTAAATATATGTTTTAACCACCACTCTACCTAGCATTAGCTGACAACAAAATTTTATAACCTTGTTCAAGTCAGGGATTCGAGCAGCTAAAGCCACCATTTGCTAAGGGCGCTGGGCCCAGTCGAACCCATCCGTACAGTCGGATTTGTCATCTGAAGTAGGGATTTACACCACTTGGCCCCTTGACCTTTGATCTTTCTCAGACTGCATCTGATGCTACGGAAGTCCGATCGGGGCGATCTTAGAGTCGTTGAACTCTGATTATCGCCCCGATCAAATCCGTACGATTGAATCTTCAATCCGAGCCCTAATGAAATATCACCCTGCTCCCTGACCACAAAAAGAGAAAATTAACCTAAACTTTATAAAATCTTAACTAAATGCAAGATGATGCATGTTATGTAATATTTATAATATATGATGCAACTATAAGCCTAAGAACATGCATAAATAGACAATCTATGTGATATAAATATGTTTACATCACATATATATAGGTTTGTCAGTATACTTAGGTAATGTAAATTTGTTTGATGTATACTATTAGCATATATACACTTTTTGTGACTATACTGTATATAGTTTTAAGGAATTAGTAAATTATTAATGTAATTAGTTGTTACATTTAGATGTTAGTATACATAATTAACATAGATTAGTTTAGAGTAGTTTTTGATACCTTTATATTTGTTTATATCTTTGAGGCATTGTCATTAACATTAACTCATTCATTCTTATACATAATTGACTCAGATTAATTCATTCTTTGGTTCTTTCATTCATTATTCTTTCAGTTGTAAATAAACTTCACATTTTTCGAATAAGAGATGATTTTTGGATAATAGAGAGTGATGTATATCAATAACTACCTCCCATTGAATGACTTGGAATAAAATCAGTAAAAATTGTATATAAATAAATGACATCCATCTGTATTACGATACTATACTACAATGCGATTAATTAACTCTAATTAACTAGTGATTCAGATGGACCATCACTCATGCAACACATCATCACCAACTTGACGAAGGAGTTCGATTTGTATGTAGAAGGCAAGGTTGGGAAAGAAAAAAGAGAGTGGTAAATTGGGAATGTGGGAAGGGGGGAGAGAGTGGCATGTGTGCAACTATAGATGGAGGCACAACATAGGATAGGTTTAAGCGAGGAACAACGGAAGGGGGAAGGGTGTCGACAAGGAAGGGTCATCATAGGTAAGTGAGCACCTTGCATGGATCTTATTTAGTCACAAACACAAAATCAAGCATGATATTTGTCAGGAAATAAATCAAATTAGTTATTTAATTGCATGTTTACTATATTTAGGTCTTAGTTATATTTAGTAAATATTTTACTGTGTTTCCATGTATGCCCTTGCCTCTCTATATAAAGAGGGCTAGGGCCTTTCTTTTACCAATAAAAGAAATTATCTTCCCCCAAATTTATCTACATGGTATTAGAGCTACCGATCTTGGTGGTCTAGGTTTTAAAAGAAAAAAACCTAGAGGGGGGATGCCCTTCGATGCCTCCTAACCGAAGCGATCGCAGTTCGTTTAAAAAAATGTCGTTGTTGTAGTGTATGTCACAAATACAAACCGTTATCACGTCAATTTTATTTAATTACATAATTTTTAATAGTTCATTCCTAGTCATTTACTGGGAAGTAATTTTTAATATACATCACTCTTTAAGTTCAATATCATTCTTTAATTCCAAAAAGATCAATTTTATGTACAATCATGAATGAATGAATTAATGAATGTAAGAATTAAACTAATTTATGTACAAAAGAATGTATTGAAATGTTTGGAAACACATATATATAAACAAGCATCAAACACTATAAATATATACTATATACTATCTATTTATAACTTATAATACTAGTACTTTCATATATATACAATACTAAGTAATAATATATACTATACTAACTTAACTTAATATACTTACATATATAGTAACATATATAGTATATACAGCGACATATATAAACGTCGCTAAAACTTAGGAAAAACTACGTGCATCACCTTAGGTAAAAACTAGGGTCAATAGTGATACTTATTCTATCTACAGTGATAGATAATTCTGTCAGTAAAGCTATACTGTTATTTATATACATATATAGCTCTAACATATGTTATACTATATATACTTTAATATACATATACTTATTATTTACAGTATACTTATATATATATATATACACTATACGGATGTACAAGGCATACGGTCATACATCTTCTTCTTCGTTCTTCTGTACTTAGCCATTTCTTCTTTGTTTTCTCTTCTTAACCCCACATTAACCCTCACTTAGTACAAAAATTAGATTTTAAGTTGGCAGGCAACCTTTTCGAGAGATACACAGCACCCTCTCGGGTGGGACCTCTACTAAGGCCACCCTAATTTGTTTAATTAGCCATTTAATTCCGGTTTAAGCTCAATACTGGACCCACATAGGCCCACGCACAATGTCAGGCCCCCAACCCGCACCGCACATCGACATTACATGCCAAATCAATGCTCAGAATATGCTTGTAAGGGGTAAAGGGTTTCTTTTAGCGCCCAACGCTTGTCAACTGGTGAGCATACCTAGCAAAAACAATTTATAGCGCTCAAAGCACTTGTACGTTCACGATGTGGCGCTATATGCGTCGCTTCTCAACACTGGAATTCCAGCGCGACTGTTCTGAGTTCATGGTTTTTGCCCTCGATTTGAGGGTCATAATTTATTATAAATTAAAAATGAATTATATGATATTAAAGTATTTACATAGGACTACATAATTGTATAATTAATTTACAAAATTAATTATGTTTATTACATAAATAAATTAGGTAAAGTTTATAGTTTATTCATACTATTTATCAGGCTTTATTTCTTAATTACATATAAATTAGTTAATGGATGGGCTAATTGACCCTATACAGTATTAATATACATATCAAAGTATTTAATAAAGATTTTTATTATATTTTACAACATTTATTTTGATTTTATTTACATTTAAATAGCTTATTTCAGGTTGTCTTACATATAAATTAGGTTTAAATATTATAATGAATTATAAATATAATTAAATTAGCTTAATTTACTTAAAATACATTAATACAAATGTACAGTATAAGTTAGTTTAGGTTTAACTTAAATTACTAATTTATTTTAATTTAATCTAATAACTTAGCTAGTAACTTAATAAATTAATTATTTATTCTATATACATAATTAAATTATGATACAAGGTTTCTAATATACATAATACATATATAAATATGTATACACAGTATAAATAGTAAATACAAATATATACAGGGTTTTATAATTTTACTTAAGTTACAGTATTTATAAGTTAGTATAAATAATAAATAGTTATATTATTAAGTTATGTACAATTTAAATAATCTTAAATATGTAATTTACAATATATAATATATATATAAGTTAGTTATACCTATTATACACCTATTTTACAATATATATACATATAGCTTACTATATAGCTTATATTTACTAATATATACCTAGCATACATAGTGTCTTTTTTAGGTATTTTTGTGAATTTTCATATTTTTATAGGTTTTGTGTGTTTTATAGAGGTAGGAGATGAGAGAGAAAGAAAGAGATAAGAAGAATAGATTATTTTCGTCATTTTTTTAGTTTAAGGGTTTTTATTAAGTTAAGAGGTATATTGAACCGTCGACTGGTATGTTTGATGAGAACCTCATCATGAGCCATAACTAGCTCATTTTGACCCAATACAAAGGATAAAAGCTCCTACATAACTCAAGGAAAGGCTTAACTCAGAGAATTCTGAGTTTAAGGAGAAAACAAGTCATGAGGGGTAAACATACAATTTTACCAGTATAATCTGCATACAGGGTAATTCAGGGCCCAAACATAGGTCAAAGCAACTTAATAAGAATAAAAGTGGGATGAAATGATCTAGCAAGGGCTACAGCAATTCCAAGGAACTAAATGATAATCTGTAACCCTAAAACAACCCACTTCAATTCACGAGGTTCGAGGCAAAGTAAAAATAGAATAAACCCTCTAAAATTCATAGAAAAATAATCTCTAGGGTTTAGAACCTTCAATGTGGCCTTCAGAACCCATTTTGACCTACATTGAGAACCATGCCCAATTAATAACTTAATTTGGGTTTTCGCATAAATTGACCGGTCAAACAAGGTTTAATATAAAAACGAAATTCACCATCAGATTCCTTAGGTCCTAATCAGTCATGTATAAAAACTTGAGCCTAAGAAGAGACCTCCTTGACCAACTTTACACTTTGGTCCTCATATATTTACTTTTTGGCCCTCAACTTTTGAACCCTCGCATTTTGGCCCCTAACTCTCCTTCGTTCTTTGCGATCAGGTCCTCCCTGCAAAACCTGCCAGCACCATCCTCCGGCGACCTTGCGCGGAGCATGGCGCCGCGCAGGGTGAGGGGGAGAACCTGGCAAGTAAACCGGGGGTGCCCTGCGTCGTCAGCCGTCGCAGGGACACCCCCCTGGTCGTTGTAACCCACCATACCGGCCGTGCGAACGCACGGACGGTATGGTCTCCATCTCCGGCGTCCTCCGGCGAGGGAGACACGTCGTCTCCCTCCGCCTTCCTCCCTGTTTTGATCCCTATAAATACCCCCCGTTGCTCCACCGACCGGGGCAGCTTGGATCTGACGGAGAAAACCCCCAACTTTCCTCTCTTCTCTCTCTCCGGCAGACGCTCACCAGCTCCGGCGGTTCCTCCCCCTCCTCTTCTTCGCTCTGCCGCAATACCAGCAGCAGAGACTTCCTCCCCTGCTCTTCCCGCGCCACGCCGCACCCAGCTGGCGCCTCTCCGGCTCTCTGCTCGCCGCCGCCCCTTTCCCTGAGCATCTTCTTCTCCGGCGACAGTCGATACGACTGTCGCCTTGCTGCCCCCCCCTTCGTCCCTGCAAGTAAGCTAGAACTACTTCCCTTCTTCTCCTCTTTCTTTCCCCGCTTTCAATTTGTTCAATTAAGCCCTCGACCGACCCTGACCATCGTCACCCCCTTCGTCTCCGGCCACCCTCCGGCGAGATGCTCCCATCTCTCCACAGCCTCACACACCTCGCCGACCCTCACCGAACCTCCGCCTCATCACACTGAGCACCCCCCACCCCTCCACTGCCACTCCACACCTCCGTAACGCTCCCCCGAACAAACCCATTCCTCCGGTTGCAGTCCAACCTAGGGCTGCCGCCAGACACCACCTTGCGGCTTGCCACGCAGCTCCACACCTTCGCCGTGCCACGGCGAAGGTTCCCCAGTGGTTTGATCAGGCCGAGAGGCCATATTCGTGTCCGACAGGTTTTGAGGTTCGACCGCCATTAACGCACATTGAAGCAGCTTCTCCCGCGCTCCAGGCTTGAGGACTCCAGGTCTCCAGCTGCTGCGGATTACGGGGAGTCTTGCGAAGGCAGCCAGCCAGCAACCGATGCAAATCGAAGCCGCAGCTGCAGAAGCCAGGCCGCGGTCTCCCAGCAGGTGCACGCGAGGAGAGGCCTCCGTTTAGTCCCACATCGGTAAGCCTCACAACCTCTTCACCGTTTAAATTGATTTTGTGCATTAACCTAACTGCCTCAGCACACGGGGTGAGGTCCCCTTCACCCGCCCGGTTACCCGG
The DNA here is from genome assembly GCA_037157565.1 of Thalassia testudinum. Taxonomy (NCBI): domain Eukaryota; kingdom Viridiplantae; phylum Streptophyta; class Magnoliopsida; order Alismatales; family Hydrocharitaceae; genus Thalassia; species Thalassia testudinum. The sequence continues at coordinate 36,234,170 of JAZHRO010000012.1, read as the reverse complement.
TCTCGTCCGCGCTCACGCCTCGCGGACCTGACCCGACCCGACTTAAGACTGACCTGCACTCCTCGCCCACCACGCACGCCGGTGGGCCTGGACCTGGACCTGACCCGTACCCGACTACCCGGCAGCTCTGGGAGAGCTTTCCCAAGAGTCGTTTCAGAGAGAGAGAGACGCGGGGAGGAGGGTAGGGTAGGTTTTGTCATCTGACGTAAAGCTCTGAAGTGTGCAGGCACAAAGAAGAAGAAGGACCGCGGAATAAGAAGGAAGCGGAGGGAGACACTGTAGCAACAGGCAGTTTAAGTCGTCTGATTTGGAAATCAGACGACGTCCTGAAGAAGAAAAAAAAAAAAAAGGAAGGAAGGAGGGGGCGACGTCCTGACTGGAAAAAGAAAATCTGAAGAACATCAGAAGAAGGCGAGGCAGAGGAGAACACAAAAGAACAAGGGAAGAACTGAAAGAAGAAAAACAAAGAAGAAAGAAGAAGATCTGAAGAAAGACAGAAGAAAAAGGAAGAGCAGGAACAGCTGGAAGAAGAAGAAGAGCATCACCACTGCAGAAGAAGAACATCACCTCTGCAGACAAAAAAGAAGAAGATCTGAGACGAGGAGAAACAAAGAAGACAACAAATTCTTTCTCTCTCTTTCTTTATTTTTGTAAAAGAAACATGTATATCTCTAGAATACAACTTGCTCCCTGAGTTCGACCTCGGGAACTCTTTTCCGAGTAAAAAAAAAAAAAAATTTTATATTTGAAATGATGGCAACAACTGGCTATACTACGACGCTGTAACAATAAAACCCGGTTGTCGAACGCCCATCAATGTTCTACTAAGCAAAGGTTCAAATGACCTCAAACATTTGCACATGTGTAGAGAATTGGTCGATCCTACTCACTGCACCTTTTTTTATATTTTTAAATTATTTTTATTTATCTACAAGTTTAGCTTATTTTAGGCCTTTAAGAGTGTTTTCAAAGGGAACCTAAGGCCTAAAGTTGTGTTTGAGGGTTGAATAGCAATGGAAGCACTCATATGTGTTCTAAACATGTTCTACAAGATATGAAATCATAATATCATGCATTCCATTTCATTTTACATTTATCTTAAATGTTGGATAGTTAGAAACACAATTTAGCTGACAAAGAAGGAATTAAACATGAATCAAGCCATTTCAAATTTACATAATAGTACATGGAAGCCTGTATACCTAAATTACAACATTTACAATGTGTCAGCTATTTTAAATAGCTAAAATCTTAGCTCACTGTCCACTACATCAGACCAAAGAAGCTCATGCAGCTGTTGAATTTCAGCCAATCCAACTCCCACAGCTGCTGAAATAGCAACTATAGGGTTTGCTGCTGCTGTTGTGTCACTCACTTCAGCTCATCCAAAAGGAGTTTAGACATCCTAAGTAATTCCAGATGCCATAGAAAAATTCTAGACGTCTGAAAATTCATTTTCAAAGCCTGTTGTTGCGGCCATTTCCTTTAATTTTAGCTATCTATTGTGGATTTCATTACCAAGATAATCCAAGATTAGACTTAAGAAAGTCTAATCTGGGATCATTTAATGCCCAAATCAGAAAGTAATTTTTGTCTAAGAATCTCCTTGAAATCAAATAGAAATATCTGAAACTTTTGCTTATGAAAATAGAATATTAAGCCCCTTTGAAAACCATTTCAAATCTTCTTCCAAAGAACCCTTTTAAAATCTCAACCAATCCTCCAATTTCAGATCATGAAAGAGGATGCATGGAGGGTGAAATGTCGCCCAATTTGGGCTTTTAATGTGATTTGATATCTGAATGATCATCTGATCTGCCTAAACATCATTGTTTGATGTTCAAGATGATCTCGTGATTAATCCAGAATCAATTGGATCCTCGAGCAAACTCTCCAACATAAGGCTTGATTAAGACATATGCTCATCTAGAAATTAAAAATCAAATCTAAAGCTCAATCATTGAAATCCTTGCATAATACCTCATCAAGCTCCTTAAACCTCAAAAAGCTTTATTCAAATCAATGAATGCTCAAAATAAATTCCAAATCAATGAATTGGACATTAAAAACCCGTTTAAACAAGATCGAGCAATTCGAGTTGATAAAACACAATTGGGGAATCTTTGTGGATTGGAGTGAATGGGAGACCCCCCAAGATGGGTTATGACGCTAAATTTCAGATCTGAGATCCAAAGCTCTCAGATCTGAAATTAGATCTGATGAAGGGGTGACTAACGAAATTAAAATCGGGGGAAAACAGAATGCGGAATGGAAATATGAAGGGGAAGAAATATGATCAATGGGAAGAGAGTGAATTCGTCTCCTTTGATATGAAATGATCAGAGGAGGTGTAGTGTGAATTCTACCCTAAATCTACTCCTAAACTACACTACAGTCACGCACAGATCAGAACTAATCTGCATTTAATTTCTACTGCTAAACTACTCTAATTAACACTATAGCTAATCTAGAAAGCAGTAAACCTAATCTAAATGGAGGAATGGGACCTTTGGATCGCCACCTGGTGGATGGAGAGAAAGAACAGAGGGAGGAAGTGTTCCAGCGGAGTGAAAACTTGATAGTGGAGTTTTGGCTCGCCGATGCAATCGACTACGGTTCATATAAAAATCGTTGTTGTTGTAGTATATGTCACAAATACAAACTGTTATCACGTCAATTTTATTTAATTACATATTTTTTACTAGTTTATTCCAAGTCGTTCACTGGGAGGCAGTTATTGATATACATCACTCTCTGAGTCCAATATCATTCCTTAATTCCAAAAATATCAATTTTATGTACAATCATAAATGAATGAATTAATGAATGAAAGAATTAAACTAATTTATGTACAAAAGAATGTATTGAAATGCTTGCAAACACAAATATCCAAACAATCATCAAACACTATACATATATACTATATACTATCTATTTATAACTTATAATACTAATACTTACATATATATACAATAATAAGTAATGATATATACTATACTAACTTAACTTAATATATTAACATATATAGTAACATATATAATATGTACAGGGACAGATATAAACGTCACTAAACCCGAGCAAAACTATGTACAGAATCTAAGATAAAAACTAGGGTCTATAGTGACACTTATTTTATCTACAGTGACGGATAATTATGTTAGTAAATCTATACTATTATTTATATACATATATAGCTCAAACATATGTTATACTACATATACTTATTATTTACAGTATACATATACATATATATATACTATATACACATATACATATACACACTTTTCTTCTTTTCTTCTGTTTCCTTTTCCTACACACGGCTCTCTCATTCTCTCCAATTTTAACACTTAGCCGTTCATTCTCTCTTCTTAATCCCCTTATTAGACCTTAATTCAAAAATTAGGTTTATTAGTTGGTGGGCAGCCTTTTCGAAAAATACACGGCACCTTCTCGGGTGGGACCAGACCTCTACTAAGAGCTGCCTTAATTCGTTAATTAGGCCTCTTAATCATGTTTTATGCTCATTAATGGGCTCGTTCAAGCCCTCGCACAGTGCATGGCTCCTAGCCACACATCGCACACCGTTCTCACATCACAGACCAAAGCCAATTCCAGGGTATGCTCAGGGGATAAGGGGATGTGTTTCAGACGCACAGCACCCATGACGATTGAAGGGCATAGAGAACAAAAACAATTTAAGCGCCTCAGAGTGCTTTGCCACACATGATGTGGCACTAAGTTTACACCTCACAGGCGCTGCATTTTCAACGCAGCTGTCCTAATTTCGTGATTTTGGCCCTCGATTTGAGGGCCATAATTTATTATAAATTAAAAATAAATTATGTGATATTAAAGTAGTTACATAGTACTACATAATTGTAGAATTCATTTACGAAATTAATTACGTTTATTATATAAATAAATTAGGTAAAGTTCATAGTTTATTCATACTGTTAATTGAGTTTATTTCTTAATTACAAGTTAAATTAGTTAATTAATGGCTTAATTGACCCTGTACAGAGTTAATACAAATGATAAAGTATTTAATACATATTTTTATTGTATTTTACAACATTTAATTGGATTTATTTACATTTAAATATCTATTTTCAAGTTATTATACATGTAAATTAGGTATAAAAAGTATAATACGATATAAATATATTTAAATTAGTTTAAATTACTTAAAATATTATAATACAAATGTACAGTATAATTTATTTCAGATATAACTTAATTTACTAATTTATTTTGATTTAACTTAATAACTTAAGTAATAACTTAATAAATTCAATATTTATTCTATTATACATAATTAAATTATGTTACAGGGTTTATAATTTACATAATACATATATACATATATATATACAGTACTATTAGTAAATATAATTATTTACAAGGTCTTATTAATTTAGTTAGATTATAGTACATATAAGTTAATATAATTAGTAAATAATTATACAGATAAGTTCTATACAGTTTAAGTTATCTTAAATATTTAATGCACATTATATAATACATACATAAGTTACTTATATCTATTATGTACCTAGTTTATAATATATACATATATAACTTAGTATATAGCTTATATCTACATGTATATACATAGTATACATAGTGTTTTTAGGTTTTTTTTTTTTGTTTTTCTTATTTTTATGGTTTTTATGGGTTTTATAGAGGTAGGGGATGAGAGAGAAAGAAGGAGATGAGAAGAGTAGATTGTGTTTTTGTGATTTTTGGTTTAGGGATTTTTATTAAGTTTTAAGGTAGACTAGGCTGGTACATTCTACCAAGTCGAGGGTTTAGAATACTATGAAACTTTGCAAATGTATAAAGAAATAGTTAATCCTTACTCACTACACCTTTATTTTATTTTATTGGATTTTTTATAGTATTTTTATTTATTTACAAGTTGAGCACAATCTAGGCCTAAGAAGGGTTTTCAATGAGAACCTAAGGCTCTAGATGGCTTTCTAGTGACTGGATAGGCAGTGAACTGCCTCAGTTATATTCAATAGGTTGTATAACAAGGATTCAAACAGATAATCATGAATTTCAACTCAAAATGTCATTAATTTTCAAGTTTGGACAGTTGGGCATAATAGTTAGCTGGCAAAAGGATTGAAAACCAATTTACAAGCTATTCAAATTGAATCTAAAGATCATCTAAGATACATGAAAGCTTTTACATGATATACACAACACATAAAACATGCCAGCTAATTTAAATAACTCCAAATCTAGCTACTGTCCATCTAAATCAAACCATTCAGCATGAGTGACAGCTACAGTAGCAATTACATCTATAGCAGCTAAATCTGCTGCAGCTGCTGCCTAATCAGTTGCTCATTGAGCTGCCAAGATCATTCAGTGGCTCCAACAGTTGAAGGCCTGAGCTTAGACGTCTTATCTTAATCAGATCTATACTGCAGCAATGTTAGTCGCTCTGAAACAGGTTTCAAAATCGTCCCGTTATAGTATAGATCAAATTAGCGCAAAAAATAAATAATATTTATTACTCGAATTTGAAGTCTGAGGTCGAACACAAGGAGCAAATAGGAGTTCATACACTAATCTCAATAATGTAAATGAGCACAAGAATTTAAACCACAAAATGATATTCAATAAATACTAATCTGTCACTTTAGATATTCAATGAATTCTCATGTATTTTGAACCAATAAAAGGTAGAGAAGCTAAAATGATGGTGATTTAAATCACTAATTATTCTCTAAGCATATATATTAAGTATTCAATATCTCAACAATATCAAGCCTCAAATCAGTTATCGGGTCTGATGACCAGACGACTTAACCATTAGATGCTACAGTGCTTCCCTAGCACTGTTTCTTCCCTTTCTCTTCTTTAGCTTTTCTTCTTCATCTTCCTCTTCTTTTCTTTCCTTCCCCACTTTCTCTTCACACACGAGCCTTCTTCCTTCTACTCCTCTACTTTCCCTTCTGTCTTCTTTCCTTCCTTGGCTTTCTTCCTTTCTTCCTCTTCTACCTTCTTAAGATGTTCTCTTCTGTTCAGACCCAAGACATCAAACTCTTTTTAAGACGTCTGGGAGTTGGTCCAGATGTCTGGTCAGACGTCTAGACTCCTTCCCAGACGTCTAGAAATAAATTTTTGCGGCATACGATTTACGAGTCTGCACGCGTGCACACACAGACTGAGCCCGCCGACCTGCAGGAGTTTTCTTTTCTTTCTCTCCCCCGATGCCTTCAAATACCCCTCTCCCCCCTTCCCTCTCCCTCACCCACCACTCCACTGTCTCCTCCTTCTTTCAGCTTTAGCGAGAGAGTGAGAAAGCAAGGGTGTTACGAACGCGCACTTCAAACGTCTTTTAAGACGTCTGGGAGGTGGCCCAGACGTCTGGGAATCGTTTATTTTTGGCACGCGTGTTTCGTCTGCGCGCCTGAGCACGCAGACCTGCGTACGCTCTCTCTCCCTCTCTTTTTCCCTCTCTCCTGCGGTCGCAGACCCACCCTGTCTGCTCTCTCTCTCTCCTCCTCGCGCGGCCTTAAAAGGCCACTCCCTCTCCCTCACTCCCGTCACCTCCACCCCCTTCCTCTTCTCCTTCCAGCCAGTGCGCTAGAGCGAGCGTGAGTGAGCGGCGGCAGCAACAGCCGCAGTGAGCGTGGGAGGAGGTGCTGCCCGTGGAAGAGGCGCTTGGCCGTGAGGGCGAGCTCGCCGGGGCTGCTAGGGCCGGCCGACAGGGGGCGTAGCGGGCGCGGAGCGACGCGGGGGGGACTGCTACAGTTTGAGCAGCAGGCGGACGAGACGCGACGCGACTGGGCGTCGCGAGCGGAGGGCGAGTCGCGCCCTGGTTCTGGAAACTTTTCCAGAATCAGACGTCTGGGCTTCTAGCCAGACGACTGGAACGACGTCTAGAAGACTGTACAGACGTCTGAAAGGTGAATTATTTCCGTCCTCTTCGTTTTCTTCGACTGATCGTACTGAGAGAGAGAGATGGGTACGCGCAGGTTCGGTGATTCGCCATCCAACGCGAATCAGACGTCTGGCTGTAGCACCAGACGACGGGAGCGACATCCAGACGTCCGGGGTGACCATCGGACGTCTGGGAACTAGGCCAGACGCCCCCGCAGGCCTCTGGATGTCTGAGAGCCCATGGAAAGCAAGGTAATCCCTGATCCACCTTTTTAAGACGTCTGGAAGAAGTTCCAGACGTTTGATTTTGCACTTTTTCGTCGTTTTCGACCCGTTTAGGGCACGTTCGGGTCCCGTTTTCCACGTTTCGAGTTGAGTTCTTTTTGGAATTAAATCCTCTACCCGTCTACCGTAGCTATGTACTGTTTTGAGAAACTCCTTGTGTTTGATCCTTGTGATAGGACCCCGTTCCATTGCAGTCTCGGGGGTTGCGGAGGCACGCGGGATTCCCGACCACGCCCCCAGTTCGCCTGTTGTAACCGGTAGAGTGGCTTTTAAGTATAATCTGTTAAATTATGGAACCATAAATAGAACCTAGGACATTGCATGAATCCTAGGAATGAGAAATAGATTGAATGATAGATTCTAGGTGTTGCATGAATCCTAGGGCTGGAAAACTAGATTGTATGATAGATCCTAGGATACGGCATGAATCCTAGGACGGGAAAACTAGTGGAATATATTAATACTGCAGTCTTGGAAAATGGAAAGAAACAAATAGCTGCATGTAATTGAATTAACAGCTGCCTGTTATGAATAAATAAACGTGATTGAGAACATGGATTGTAAGAACGTGAAACAGGAAGGTGAAACCTAGATGTTCTGAGTTAAAAGGCCTGGAACCCTACGGGGAATTAGGAGTGGAACTCCTGGAAAGAGAAAGGAATGGAACTGAGAAAGAAAGACGTAGTTGTGTGCTGTCTCTTGGGTACGTAGTACCAAGGGAAGTACCTATATCTGTTTAGTGCAGAGTGGGGCCAGCCACCCCAGGGACCCGGGGTTAGGACTGGCCGCTTTGTACCGACTTGTTGGCCCTCGTGTATGTAGTATCGAGGAGAGCTACTAGTGTAGGGAGGGCACTAGCTACCCCACGGGCCCCAGGGTTCTGCTAGCCTCCTACACCGACTTGTTAGGCCCACTGGGGCAAACCAGGGTAGTCAGGCGAGGGTGCGCGGACTGTGGAGAGGCAAGGCCCCTGTTTGGTTACTATGGAGGGGTTGGACCCCTGTTACTGAGAGGGTTCTGCCCTGTACTGGTTCCGTGTTGTGCTTTGGGCGCACCCGTTAACGGAAACGACTGACCTCGTGTCAGTGCGGGTTAGCTACCTGTGCGTTTTTCGCGCATGCTGTAGCCACCGTTACGTCTGTCCGTGACCTTGGGGTGGTTGACTGAGAGTAGGATCACCACGGGGGACTCTCCCGGCCAGGAGAGCACCACGTGCTACTTCTACTTTTTGGAAAAGACTGCAATCAAGATCGTTCCCACGAGGAACATTCGAGATCAAGTAAAGGATCTGAGGAATAATTGAAATCGTGAGACAAGTGAAAGACGTAAATAAAGAAAGTAACAGAACAAAACAGCTACTATACACTCTACTGTTTTCTTTAGTTTTAGTTGCCACTCTACTCAGCGTTTTGCTGACGTGTTACACTCGTTACCTTTCAGGACCAGGTGTTGAGCAGCCAGGGTCAGCGGTTGCAGAGGACGCTGGGCCGAGTAGGGTCCAGTAGAGTTACCACTGTTCTCTTGTACCTCTTTTTGTTCCACTGTAGTGAGTAGTTCTTGTTTTCGCTGTACTTTTCTTTACCTGCAGTTCATATTATGTTATGAATGTTGTTCTACTGTTGTGGTGGTATATACTGTAGTGGTTTCTTTCCTCACTACTGTATTTTCTTACTGTTAATTATATTCATGCTGAATGTGGTTTATTTTACTGCTTTTTTGGTTACTTCCTTGTTGGACGACTAGGTCTTGGGATTAGTCGAGTTAGTCCGGTTCTCGTGTCTTGTAGGGACTCGGGAATCGGGTCGTTATAGAGGGTGGCAGCTGCTGCCGGGTGCATGTGGGGAGGAGGAGGTGTAGCGAGAGGGAGAAGAGACAAAGCGTGTGAGTAAGAGAGAGCGAGCTCGCCGGAGCAGCCCTGGGCCGGTCGACGGGCGCACGGCGGGAGCGTAGTGCTGAGGAGGTTACCCCGGTGCTACTGCAGCTCAGGCAGCAGGCTAGCGCGGCGCAACGCGGCCTTGCGTAGCAGGCAGAGGGCGAGGAGGTCCTGATTCTGGGAGACTTTCCCAGAATCAGATGTCTGGACCAACGTCCATACGACGGGGGCAACATCTGGAGAGAGATCCAGACATCTGAAAGGTATGATATTTCTCATCTTCCTCCTTTTTGCAGATACGGCCATGTAGGCCGTTCCGCCGAAAGCACTGAGACGTGTCGTGTTGAGAGTGTTTGCGTAAGCGTACAGGGTTCATTTCGGGAAGGCGCAAGGACACGCCCTCCTACATAGATCAGACGTCTGGGCACAGCACCAGATAGCGAAGGGAGTCTCCAGACGTCCGGAGTGATAGTCGGACGTCTGAAACTAGGTCCAGACGAGTCAGCGGGATCCTGGACGTCTGAAGAACAGCTCAAAGTGAGGTATGACCTGGACCACCTTTTTAAGACGTCTGGAAGATGTTCCAGACGTCTGATTTGAGTCAGAGTTGTCGTTTTTGACCCGTTTAGGGTCCATTTGAGGTCCGATTTCCGCGTTTAAGATTCCGTTCTTCTCATAATTAGTTCCTCTACTTGTTTAAAATACTTTTATCCTATTCTAAGTGATTCCTTGTGATTGATCCTTGTGTTAGGACCTCATTCTGTTACGACTCTGGGGGTTGCGGAGGCACGCGGACCTGCCGATCACGCCCCCATTACTCCCGATTTTGCAGGTAGAATGGCTCCCCCTGGTTATTTACCAACATTAATGCATCTTTGAGATAAATGATAGATCCTAGGATATGGCATGAATCCGAGGATTGGAAAACTATATTGAATGATAGATCCTAGGGTATGGCATGAATCCTAGGACTGGAAAACTAGATTGAATGATAGATCCTAGGGTGTGGCATGAATCCTAGGAACAGAAACACTGAAATGAATGTCGTGAATACATGAATTGCAATCTTGGAAAAGTAGATAGAATAATGATAATTACCTGTAATTGGATAACAGCTGCCTGTGAAACATAGAGTGTTGTTGCTAGTAATTGCTACATGTGATTCCAGTTGTTGAAAACTAAAATTGAGCTGCTTGTATATAAATTGATATTAAATGTTGGAAACACGGGCTATATGAGAATAAAACTGAAATGATGAAACCTAAAATGGCTTGGCTAGAGAAATATGAGCATGAACCCTATGGGGAATTAGGAGTAGAGCTCCTGAAAGGTAAATAGAATGGAATTGGGAAAGTGAGCTGGCCCTTGAGTACGGAGTACCAAGGAAAGCGACTGTCCCCCCTATTTAGTGCAGAGTGGAGCTAGCCGCCCCAGGGACCCGGGGTTAGGTCTAGCCACTTTGTACCGACATTTGGCCCTCGTGTACACAGTACCGATGAGAGCTACTAGTGTAGGAGGAGAGCTAGCCACCCCACGGGCCTCGGGGTTTAGCTAGCCATCCTGCACCGACTTGTTAGGCCCACTGGGCAAACCAGGGTAGTCAGGCGAGGGTGCGCAGACTGTGGAGGGGCAAGACCCCTGTTTGGTTACTGTGGAGGGGCTGGACCCCTGTTACTGAGAGGGCTCTACCCTATACTGGTTCCGTGCTGTGCTTTGGGCGCACCCGTTAACGGAAACGACTGACCGCGTGCCAATGCGGGGTAGCTACCCGTACGTTTATCGCACGTGCCGTAGTCACCGTTACGTCTGTCAGTGACCTTGGGGAGGTTGACTGAGGGTAGGACCACCACGGGGAACTCTCTTGGCCAGGAGAGCACCACGTGCTACTTCTACTTTTCGGAAAAGACTGTAATCAAGATCGTTCCCAGGAGGAACATTCGAGATTAAGAGAAAGATCTGAGAAATAATTCAAGAAAGAGTAAATAGAGAAATGAAGCAAGAAATTAAAAATAACAGCTACTCGTCCACCTTTACTGTTTTCTTAGCTAGCTGGTTGCCACTCTACTCAGTGTTTCGCTGACGTGTCACTTTTGTCACCATTTCAGGACCAAGTGTTGAGCAGCCAGAGCCTGTGACTGTGGAGGGTGCTGGGCCTAGTAGAGCCCAGTAGTTGTACTTTTGTTGTACCATTTTTTTGTAGTAGTGAGTATTTCTGTTTCACTTGTACTCTTTTATTGAAAGCTTCATATTTCTGTACTGGTTTTAATTCTCTACTGTTGTGGTGGTATGTACTGTAGTAATTTTTTTTTCTTTACTGCTATACTTTTGTTACTGTTAGTTACATGCATGATGAATGTGGCCTATTTTACTGCTTTTTGGTTACTTTCTCGTTGGACGACTGGGTCTTGGGATCAGTCGAGTCGGTCCGATTCTCGTGTCCTGTAGGGATTCGAGAACCGGGTTGTAACATCTTCTTCCTCTTCCTTCTTACGCACAAGGGAGGCACTCAAATTTTGGCTAAGTGTCGCACAAGGCAAAACCCTCCTCTGCCCCGCACACTCTCTCTCTTTCTCTCCTCTTAGGTTCCGCCCTCCTAAGGCCACATTCAGGGTAGTCAGGTAGGCGCGCACCCGAGACCAGGGCTACCTGCAGTGGGTAGCAGCCGAGGTGTGGACAGGCTTAGGCGGGCAGTCGGGTGCACCAGGCCCATGGGTGAGGTGTCGCGGACGAGGCACGTGAGGGCACGGGGACCTCAGCCCTTGTGTGTTACTTGAGGTGGTAAGCTCATGTGACAAAAACACTTTATGCGGCTGCGTTTGCTCCTCAGTCCACGATGTGGGACTAAATCCCACACTTCCTCTTCATGTACAGCTACAGGGTTCCTTCCTTCAATTGTTGTAGCTTACAAGGTCCAGGCATCCAATTGACCACCTTGGGCAGTGCTTGAGACGATTCCGCACAGCCTAGGACTTCCACGTGGGGCTATCGAGACCTAGAGCAAGCTTGAAGCTTCCTCGAAGCTCTTCGGTAATGGCGGTTGCAATTCCTGTACCTGAAAATATAAACATGGCCTCGCAGCCACATTAGAAGTGCTCAAGAGCTTCGCCAAACGTCATGGAATGTAACTATGGTGGTGGCATGTTGTGAGGATGTGTATAGCTGGTTGGCGAAGGTGGAATAGGTCAGAGATGATGGGTTAGTTCAGCGAAAGGTTCGGGTGGACAGGAAGGTGAATAGAGATAGGGGTTTTGTGCGCAAAAGGACGGCGGTGCTTTTGGGAATGGTGGCGAGGTGTGTGGATGTGTGTAGCGATGGGGGCGCCTCGCCGGAGGGATTGCTGGAGACGGGGATGATGAGGGTGAACGACGTAGTCGAGGGGTTGTTTTTGGTGTTTTGGGTAGGAAACTAACCTAAAAGAGCTAAGGATCTAATCTAACTCTAATCTAACAGACGAAGGGGGGAGAACGCCACCAGCTTTGATCGGCCAGTGTCGGGGAAGATGAATCCTCTGTGAGAGGGACGGCGACGAGGAGAGGGGAAAATGGCGCCTGCTGTGACTAGCGAGATGCGAAGGAGAGAGATCAAGAAGGTCCGCCGGAGCTTAGGTTGGAGGTGGTCGGTGATGGAGAAAAGAAGAGATTTTTTGCCTTGAACCTAGCTCCCCCCAGCACGGCCATGCCCTGGGGGTCCTTTTATAGGGCTCAGGAGGGGGTTTTGAGCTTGGAGGCCAAGCTTCCAAGCTAGGAAATGTCACCGGAGATGGAAGTTTTAAGGTACCCTAATCTCTCATGCGTTCGCATGAGAGATTGGGAAAGTTTTAGGGCACATGGACGGATTCAATGGGAAGAAGACTCCTCAAGGAATCTCCCTTCCAATTTTGGAAGGGATTAATTGAGCAGAGAAGGAGTTCTCTTCAATCAAAGGTCGCCGGAGTTGTAGGAATATGATTCATGGTGGTAGGGGCCTTTCTGTGAAGAAGATAAAGAAGTTGGGGGTCTATTTGTAATGAAATTCGAAAGTTAAGGGTCTGAATGAGATAGAAAGAGTATGATTGGACCAAAATACAAACTTGGTCAAGATGATCTCAGATTGGGCCCAAATTTTGGTACAAACCTAATTTGGACCCAAGGAATCCAATGGTGAAATTAGGTTTAGGTTTTGACTAAGTTTGACTAGGTAATTTATTCAAAAACTCAAACTAGGGCAAATGTCAATCTAAGACTATTTTACATCAAGACGGGTTCTGATGGTCAAATTAAAGGTACCAAACCCAAAAGAATATTTTTCTATGACTTTTATAGGGTTTAAGTGAATTTATCCTAACCAAAACCTCAATTAATTATGCGGGTCTATTTTTAGGGTTTCAGAAGTTATTTAATTCTCAAAACACATGCAAACCCTTTTCCGTCTGTTCTAACCCACTTGTTAGCCTTTTAGGACCATTTGACCCTTAATTAACCCCTGAGAAAACCTGTGGTTATTCTGCATTCAAGATATGATGGTAAAATTATAGTTTTAATCCTATTTTCTTATTTTTCTCTCAGAATGATTATGCAATGAATTACAGTCCTCTGGCGATTATGTAGGGGCATTTAATGACTTAATCAGATCGAATTGAGCTAGTTATGGCTCATGATGGTATTCCCATCAAGCAGGTCTAGACCACCACTCAACAAACTAATTTCCTGATTAAGTCATTTGTATCTCAAATCAGACTTGAGAAAATCTGATCAGAGATACAAAATGTCTAAATTAGAGGATTACTTTGCTGAATTGGTTAAAATGTAGCTGCATCATGCAGCAATTTAATATGGTGGACTTGGGATTCAAAACACAACAAAAACCTCTTTAAAATTCTGACAAGGTCTAAAAAATCACATTGAAATCACTTTGGAATGTTGAACTCTACATCAAAAAATCCTTGTCAACATACACATTTCAAATCAGAAGAGAAATCACTGATCTAACACTTTCCTAATGCTATAGACAGCATGTAGGAAGTGTTGGACTCAGTCCATTAAACTACTAACCTAAATACCAAATGTTTAAAACCTTAAGGGATATTAAGAATCCCTTAGGTAAAAGTTAGATTCTCAAAAAAAACAGTAGAAAATTTTGGGTAGAGCCTCCAATCAACAAAGTTGATTTTCCTGGGCTCTACCATGCATTCAAAATCATAAAACTCACACTCATGACAAATCTGATCATGGCTCATCTGAGGAAAATTCATCATTAGCCTCATCTCAGATTCATGGCCATGTACAAATCCGCTCAAAAATATGCCAATTCACTTGATCAAAACCCATTCAAAACCCAATTTGATCAAAATCTCACGATCCTGCTTTGAAAAACCACACTAAAATCAGATCAAGCAAACCAATTCCATTTAAATTAAGATCAGGGGTCTTTGTGGAAAATCTGAGATGGATGAGAGACCCCTAGATGGTTTTTAAGCGCAAATCCTCATCTCAAATCTTGAGAGCAATGAGATGAGGGTTTGACTCTAATGAATGGGTGGATTGCGGATTAAAAACTGAGGAATGCGAAGTGAAAACATGAAGGGGGGAGTCAATGATCAGTGAATGGGTGAAGTCATCTCCTCTGATCTGAAGTGATCAGAGGAGGTGAAATGCATGGATTCTACTCTAATCTACTCTTAATTTACTCTAACAGTCATGCAACAGTAGATCGGAACTAATCTACATCTAAATTCTACTGTTAAACTACTTTAATTAACACTACAGCTAATTTAAAAAGCAGTAAAGCCTAATCTAAATGGAAGAATGGGACCTGTTGGGAAGATCTGCAGCTGGTGGCTACAACGACGAAGGGAGGATCTCCAGCAAATTGAAAGTCCACTAGTGGGACTCAAGGTAGTCCTCAGGTGCTATGTGGTCCTTAGCGGCAAGGAGAGTCAGAGAAGATGAAGTTCCTTTGCTCATGGCGTTAGAACAAAGTTGGGTGGAGAGGAGAAACTGGAGAGGACGAAGGGATCGCCTCAAGAAAGTAGGAGAGGAGGTCGATCCCCCACGCGAGCAGCTATGAAGGTGTTTAAGTAGAGTGAGATAGTGAATCAGGTCACCTCGCGATGGAATTAGGCTATTAGGGCATAGGCGGTCTTGATGCGAGTAGAGGAGCGCGCGCGAGATTAAATCAAATTACGGCCGTTAGATGGGATCTGGGGAAAGGGGTGAAGCTACGTGCCGACTCGCGCAAAGCTTCCAATCAAATCATGCCATTAGATCGTGGGAACAAAGATTGGACGGCTGGGATTTCTCAAGTTCTTGCGGTGCTACAGTGTTTCTCGTGGCTACAGGTGGTTTGTGTTGTTTTGGTGTTTTTCCAGGTAAAGTCCCTCAGTGAAGGGGTAGAGAAATTGTGCGGTAGCCCATTAGTGGTAAGGAAAGCTATCAGAGCAATCCTTAGAATATTGCAAATAGGTCCTTATGGGTAGCAAATGGGTCCTTGGAGGTTTTTTGATGAACAAAATATGATGTATGAAGGACCTAGACGTGAATCCTTAATTGCAAGGCCCTAGTGATGTCCAAATGCACCCAAGTTTTTATTGAAGCTTAATTGAACATTTTAGAAGTTAATTTTACTTTTGATTTGGAATTTTGAGCTCATTTATGTGTTCAATTTGCACTTGGATCACCATTTAACATTCTTTAATAGAATATCTCATTTAATGACCTAATTATGTGTTTTTAGCACAAAATTGATGTTTAAGGTCTTTTTCTCTATTTCCCACACTTAACCCTTTTTATGTGTTAATTTGTTAGTGTTTATCCTTGTTTGTAGCTTAACTTAGGCAATTTAGCTATGATGAGTAGCAACTCATCAGTCGCCCTTAGGTGCTATAAAGTCCTTAGCGGTAAGGAGAGTCGGAGAAGAAGTGGAGTTTCACTGCCGGTGGCCGTGAAAATAGGGAAAGGTGGGGAGAGTAGCTGGACGGGAAGAACGATCGGCTCGAGAGGTGTAGAAGGGAGCGATCTCCCACACATGCAACTACGGAGCTCCTTAAGTAGAGTGACAGTGAATCAGAGCACCGAGGTGGTGCGATTAATCTCCAAGGGTGTGGGCGGTGGGGATTTGAGGAGAGAGCACGCACAAGCTCAAATCAAAAAGCTGTCGTTGGATGGGATCTGGGTGAGGTGGTGCTCGCATGCATCAATTCGCGCGAAGCTTCCAATCAAGGTGAGCCACAGATCGAGTTAGGTGTAGGATATCAACGGTGATGATCTTTAGAGTTCATGCGTGCTATAGTGTTTGCAAGCTACAGGTGTGTTGGTGCTTTTGCAGGAAAAGCCCCTCAGCAAAGGGGTAGAGAAATTGTACAGTAGCCCATAAGTGGTTAAGAAACGTTTCAGAGCAGTCCTTAAAGGCTTACAAATAGGTCCCTGCAGTCTTCAAGTAGGTCCTTGGCTAATTTTCTATGAATGAAATGTGATGTACTAAGGACCTAAATGTAAATCTTTAAATGCAAGGCCCTAATGATGTCCAAATGCACCCAAGTTTTTATAGAAGTTTAATTGAACATTTGGGAAGTTAATTATACTTTTGATTTGAACTTTTAAACTCATTTGTGTGTTCAATTTGCACTTGGATCACTATTTAACCTTATTTAAAAGAATATATCATTTAATGACCTAATTATGCATTTTTAACACAAAATTGATGTTTTAGGTCTTTTTCTCTATTTTCCACACTTAACCCTTTTTATATGTTAATTTGATAGTGTTTAACCTAGTTTCTAGCTTAACTTAGGCAATTTATCTATGATGAGTTGCAACTCATCACCTCCGACCTCCAGCAAGCCACTAGAGAGGCTCTTTCCTCTCCCAATCTCTCCTATCTTCTTTCTCCTTCTCTTCCGCTACTGCTACTATTGTCCCTCTCATCGCTGGAAGGAAACTGCTCACCGACACCGCTAGCCGATCTCTAGCAAGGAACCAACGTGGAAAGGGTCACTGGTGCCCCAGCCACCATGCCAACAACCTCCAGTGACCATTGGTCGCTAAAGTTTTCGCCAGCGAGCCAAACAAGGTCCAACGCCACCCTTGAGGAAGAAGCTCCGGATCGGAGTTTTGGGTCAACAAATCATGTCTGTTTGAAGATCTGGAAGCACCACTGTGTTCCTTGGAGCTCAAGCTACCAAAACAAGGCGATATGGATCTCCTCTGGCTCACCAGACTGTTGCCGCGCTCCTCCTCTTCATTGTAGCACCACTGCCCACAGAGGGGGGAGGGGGAAGAAGGACGAGAAGAAGAGGGAGTCGATGGTGGCTCCTCTCCTCTCTTCTCTAATCGCATCAGCAACAACAATGACATCAATGACAATAGTAGCAAGCGCTATTGCTATCGTTCTCTCTCTTATTTCAATCAAAGGAAAAAAGGGGGGATTTTATGGTATTTTGCGTTCATGTCTTGTGAAGTTATGTCTTTTGTTTTTGGGTCCTTCTATGTATGTTGAATGGAAGATATAAGAGTTGAAGATGGGAGCAACCTCAAGATGTCAAGTGTACGAACAGTACTTTCATGCACCTTAAGAGAAACCAAGGATTGATTGGTTCTGTGAGGGCATACAAGAAGAGACACTCAGAGTTGAAGACACGAAGTAGGGACTACCACGTTGACAAGAGTTGATCTCCATCACCTTAAGGATCCAAGTCTTCACTGTCTCTCATGTCTCAACTTGTGAGGGAGTGTTAGGAAATAAATCAAATTAGTTATTTGATTAGGTGTTTACTATATTTGGGTCCTAGTTATATTTAGTAAATATTTTATTATGTTTCCATGCGTTCCCTTGCCTCTCTCTATATAAAGAGGGCTAAGGTCGCTCTTTTACCAATAACAAAAAATTATCTTCCCCCAAATTTCTCTACAATATCGATTGTAATAAAAAAGATATGGCTCAAATAAAAGTAACTCCACAATATACACAAAGATTTATAGTACAAAATCTCCTTAGGAAAAAATCACTACCTAAGCTTCCCAACTTAAGATTTTCTTTGATCAATCCACAACGATCAAATCCACTAAGAAGACAATTAATGGGTTGTCTCAACCCTTACAAAACCACCAAGGTAAAATGCAGGTCACTTTAGCCCAACACAATAATGAGATGATTAACAATTCATCTCACTCTAAAAAACAAAAGAAAATACAAATAGAAAAATTACAACATGCCTGTGGAATATCAAAATATTAATATAAAAATCAAACCAAGGTTAAGAATGTTTCTATGGAGGTTGAACGCATTTGTGCATCATGAACATGGAGTATGAAATTGTAGTAAGCATGAGGAGAGGTTTCTCTTGAATTTGTAAAGTTTAAATCTATTTAAGTGTAAGATAGAATGACTTTCTTGTTTTTCTTCTTATTACCTTTGAGTTTATTTATAGAGATTCCCTAAAGTGATCCATTTTGGGATAGTTAGCAATCCAGCAAGTTAATGACGAGATTATATTTGATTGCAAACAGATTTGATCAATTAAAATTATTTTTGATTGATTAATGTACATTTTTGGTCAATCAAAAATGTGTTTCGTTCCATCAAAAAATGTTGCTTTTACGTTCTTTGAAGATCTTTATGTTGGTGCAAGGACACTTTGATTATTGATTTTGATGGTAACAAAACATTTGGTATGTAACAATTACAATTTGAGTTGTTAGATTTTAGGTCATTGAAATTAGTTAAAGGATTTCAAAGAGCTCAAGCTCAAGATCCATAGAGATGGAGGAGCAAAAGCATCATGGAGCATGAAGATTGGAGCTTTAGACTCAAAGCTTGGAGCTAAGGACTTGAAGCTTGAAGAGAGCATAATATGACTTAGAAATGTTGTTGTAATCTTTGTATTTATTTTGTTGCTCTTTTTATTTCCTAGAAGACTTGTAAAGAGCCCTAAAATAGAGTTAATTAGCTTAGATATCAGTTGGGTAACCTCGAAAACGAAACCCATGCCTTAAAAGCCTAAAAACAACTCTACACGGTTGTAGGGTGCCGACAAGTTTAGCTTTTGGTCGACTGGCTCTTCAGTAGCCAGTCAAATGGCTGACCCACCCGTCGGCTAGCTCGCATATAGCCAATCGATCGACCATCATCCAATAAAGTGGATGTTGGCTCAGCAATGACTAGAAAACCTTGTGACTTGGACCTATTAAAAGCCCTATTAATTAGGCTTATTTCCCAGGAGATCCCTTGTAGTCAGATGACCGCCAACCGACCTACCCTTTAGTGAGGCGTCAGTTGATAATATAATAGGCATTGACCGGTTGCCAAATATCCCCAGGTCCAGAAACTCAAAACTTAGAATCCTTTAGTGGTCAACTGACCATCAGTTGACCGGTTAGTATAGTCCAAGTTGACCAACAACCGTTTAACCAGTAAAACCTTAAGTCAGCCTTTTTCATCTCATTGAGGTGTCGACTTATTCTACCCTTTGGTCAACCAACTATGTTCAAGCAAGTTGTCCAGGCGCCAACTGATTACTACTATCTGATAGATCTACCTTTTGTTCTGATTTCTAAACATTGCCTGTCACTTAATTAAGTTGTTTAACAACTAGTTTAAGTCCTTAGGCCTATTTGGAGTATTCCAAGCACCCTTATAAATAGCCAATGACACTCCTAAGACTACATACACACATAGAAGAGAGAAATACAAGTGTGCATCAATAGCTAAGTGCTACAATTTCCCATTACACTTACAAAGTGAGAATGAGATTGAGAATCTGCCAAGTTGCTCTCCAAGTTCTGCACTCCACATCCGAGAGCACCGAAACACTGTACTTCCATACCAATCCGCTTTCGAATTAGGAGAGTAATATACACCTATAGGAGCTTACTTTCTTTATTTTATTTTAGGATTTATAGGTTTGTTTGTAGTTGTAATTTTGTTGAGTATTCGTGTTGCAAATTTCCATCTCTTTGTGAGACAAAATATTTTTTGTGAAGAACAGTGGGTTTGAGGTGCACTATCCTCATTCAAAGTAATGTGGTTGCATTGATGTTGAGGTTGTATCACCCTCGTTTTAAGTGATATGGTTAGTGGATTTGATCTATTAGGTAGATAAGGAAATCCTAAGTCGAGAAGCTTAGGTGGTTTTTACCTGGATTGAGTTTCTACCAAAAAATATTCTTGTCTTGTGTGGTGATTGCATTTATGCGATTGTTTTATTATTTATATCCTGCACTATTGACCCCCTTCTAGTGCATATCCACACTTCATTTTGGTCGATCGATTTTAGTTTTGGTCGATCAATCAGAATTTTGATTGATCAATATATTATTTTGGTCAATAAATTTGTGTGAAAAGTGAGAGTTGCTTAGGCACACACAAATTGGCCAACTAAGAGAGTATTTGGTCGATCATTAATTTACTTTGTTATCCAACAAGTTAAAAATAATGTTTCCAAAGTGTATTAAGATTGATTTTAGTATTAAGAGGTTCCTTATACATTTCTTCAAGTCTCTTTTCTTCATTTCATCATTCCAATCTTCTCATAAAGCTTTATTCTTGCTTTTGCTAATACGAACGTCCAAGTTCCTGAAACATTAGCTATATAATCCGCATATATATTGATTTGTTATCATCAAAACCAAGGGTATCAACAATATACTGTGTAAGGTTGGGTTTTAAACTACTAGAAGGCTAATTACTTGACAGTTCTAACAAGAAAGGGGTCCATTGTGCTGCCATGTCCTTTCCTTGGCAATGTCTTGTTCTCATTGTTTAATTTCAATAGAAGCACTTTTCTCGAGGTTTTGCAAGGTTTTCACATTAGACGATTTCTTAGGTTTGGGGCGGGGGGGGGGGTAAGGGATTTGATATCATTTTTTGGTGCCACCAGAAACTTTTGTATTTAAATGCTGCAAATCATATTATAAGAGGTGAAGCTAATGTTGTGCTCTGCAGGGGATCTAATATAGCAATTATACCCATTGGACTTGGAGGCTTTGTAGCTTGTACAACACTTTCACATAGGAATGTTAATTCTCTATATTTCCTGGTAGTGTCAAATGCTTCTTGAGATTACTAAGTGGAGATCACAATTTCTTTCGGTGGTAGCCGTTACGTGTAAAATTTCCCTCTAAATTAAAGCTTTCACTTATCAAGATAAGACAATTATGTGGAAAATTGGAAATATTATGTTTTTGTGCTCTCAGTTTAATCTTTTGTAAACTTGTTACATTGACATACAAAATTTAAGAAGTTTTCTTTTAAATATCATGTACTTATGACACATTTACTAAGTTCATTAAGGAAGAAAAAGCAATGTCATATAATGACCATAACAATAGTGCACTAGTTGAATATCCTACAATTGTCGTACCTATTTCTCATTATTATCAAGGGGTTGTCCTTATATAAAGTATTTATCAAAGAGAAATATGATTAATTTAGAGTATCAATGAAAAGAATCTCTTCATAAGTTGTTATATGATAATAACACAAGTCATTATGAGGCGACATGTATGAATCGATTTGCTTTCTCTAAACTTTGTGATTTGCTAAGGACCATGGATAGATTATCAAATCTCCAAAATATAAAAGGTGATGAGCAAGTTGCCATGTTTTTATATATTAAAGCTAATCATGTAAAAAATAGAGTTACCAAATTTCATTTGATACGGTGATGAGAGACAGCTAGTAGATATTTCCACTATGTCTTGAAAGTTGTCCTACAACTACAAGAAGATTTATGTAAGAATCCACAACCAATTCTTACAAATTCAACCGATAATTGATGGAAATAACTTAAGATACATATAAACTTGCGTAACTTTACAAGGTTATCTTACTAGTTTAATTTGAGTAACCTAAGTTTATGTGTTGGGACTGTATTAGTGACCTTAGTGAAATATACATTAAAGTGACTGTACCGGAAATAGAAAAATTGACGTGTAGGTCAAGGAAATAAAAAATTACAATTAATGTTTTGGGACAATGTTCACCATATATCTACACATTATCTAGTTGGGAAGGATTTGCAATTGATAGTCATGTTTTGCGAGACACACTTACTAGAAGTAATGGAGTGATTGTTTCTCGAGGTAAATATGCCTCACTAAGTATTTGTAAATTAGCTAGTGTTACGAACGCGGCTTCAAGACGTTTTTTAAGACGTCTGGGAAGTGGCCCAGACGTCTGGAACCCCTTCCAGACGTCTGGGATTTAATTTTCTGCGGAGTACGGGGTTACGTTTGCGTGCATGCGCGCGCAGACCTGCAACCGCCACCCGCTTTCCTCTTTTTCCCTCTCTCCTCCTGCAGGGCGCAGTGCTCTCTCTCTCTCCCCGCACGGCCTTAAAAGGCCCTCGCCCTCTCCCTCGCCCTCATCTCCTCCGCTTCCTTCTTCTTCTCCTTCCAGCCGGTGCGAGAGCGAGCAAGCGGCGGCAGCAACGGCCGCGGCAAGTGGGCGGGAGGAGGTGTTGCACGAGGGAGGAGACGCTCGACCGTGAGGGCCCGAGCTTGCCGGGGCAGCTAGAGCCGGCCGGCGAGGGAGCAGCGAGCGTGGAGTGTCGCGGGAGGGCTGCTGCGGCTCGAGCAGCGGGCGAACGGGGCACGGCACGGCCGTGCGTCGTAGGCGGAGAGCGAGTCGAGCTCTGATTCTGGAAGTTTTTCCAGAATCAGACGTCTGGGATTCCAACCAGACGACGGTGAAGACGTCTGGAGGACGGTCCAGAAATCTGGCAAGTAAGTTATTTCGTCCTTCTTCCTTTTTCGCACGTACGGCCATGCAACCGTCCGCCGCGCCTTCGTCTGCAACCCATCGTACTGAGAGTGAGGAGTGGGTGCGTGCAGGTTCTACTCGGGAGGGCGCGAGACTCGCCATCCAACGCGAATCGGACGTCTGGCCATAGTGCTAGACGACGGAGAGGACTTCCAGACGACGGAGAGGACTTCCAGACGTCCGGGTTGACCATCAGACGTCTGGGAATTAAGCCAGACACCCCCGCAGGCTTTTGGATGTCTGAGGGACTACACAGAGCGAAGGTATCCTCTGAACCACCTTTTAAGACGTCTGGAAGAGGTTCTAGACGTCTGATTTTGGACTGTTTCGTCGTTTTCGACCCGTTTAGGGCCCGTTCGGAGTCTGTTTTCCGCATTTCAAGTTGCGTTCTTTCCAGAATAAAATCCTCTATCCGTTTACAGTAATTATATACTATTCTGAGAAACTCCTTGTGTTTAATCCTTGTATTAGGACCCCGTTCCATTGTAGTCTCCGGGGTTGCGGAGGCACGCGGGATTTCCGACCACGCCCCCAGTACTCCCGTTGTAGCTGGTAGAGTGACTTTTAAAATTATTAGCATAAATTGTTACAATTATGGAACAATTAATAGAACCTAGGGCATTGCATGAATCCTACGAATGAGAAACCAGATTGAATTATAGATCCTAGGGTATTGCATGAATCCTAGGGCTGGAAAACTAGATTGTATGATAGATCCTAGGGTACGGCATGAATCCTAGGACTGGAGAACTAGTGGAATATATAAATATTGAAGTCTCTGAAAAGTGGAAAGGAAATAATAGCTGCCTGTAAATTGGTTTAACCGTTGCCTGTTATGAATAAATAAACATGATGGAAAACATGAGTCGTATGAACGTAAAACTGGAACGGTAAAACCTAAATGAGCTGAGTTAAAGGAGCTGGAACCCTACGGGGAATTAGGAGTAGAACTCCTGGAAAGAGAATGAATGGAACTGAGGAAATGAAACGTGGAAGTGTGTTGTCTCTTGGGTACATGGTACCAAAGAGAGCACACATTACCTCTTAGTGTAGAGGGGAGCTTGCCGCCCTCAGGTTGAGACCGGGGTGGGTTTGGCCACTGTACACCGACTTTTGGCCCTCGTGTACACAGTACCGAGGAGAGCTACTAGTGTAGGGAGAGCACTAGCTACCCCACGGGCCCCGGGGTTCTGCTAGCCTCCTAGACCGACTTGTTAGGCCCACTGGGCAAACCACGGTAGTCAGGCGATGGTGCGCGGACTGTGGAGGGGTTGGACCCCTATTACTGAGAGGGCTCTGCCCTATACTGGTTTCGTGCTGTGCTTTGGGCACACCCGTTAACGGAAATGACTGACCGCGTGCCAGTGCGGGGTAGCTATTCGTGTGCTTATCGCGCGTGCCGTAGTCACCGTTACGTCTGTTAGCGACCTTGGGGTGGTTGACTGAGAGTAGGATCACCACGGGGGACTCTCCCGGCCAGGAGAGCACCACGTGTTACTTCTACTTTTCGGAAAAGACTGCAATCAAGATCGTTCCCACGAGGAACATTCGAGATCAAGTGAAGGATCTAAGAAATAGATCAATTGTGAAATAATAGAAAGACGTAAATAAAGAAAGAAAGAAAATAAAACAGCTACTGTACACTTTACTGCTTCTTTAGTTTAGTTGCCACTTTACTCAGCGTTTCGCTGACGTGTTACACTCGTTACATTTCAGGACCAGGTGTTGAGCAGCCAGGGTCAGCGGCTGCAGAGGACGCTGGGCCGAGTAGGGTCTAGTAGAGTTACCGCAATTCTTTTGTACCCCTTTTTGTTCCACTGTAGTGAGTAGTTCTTGTTACTCTCTGTACTTTTCTTTACTTGTAGTTCATGTTATGTTATAAATGTTGTTCTACTGTTGTGGTGGTACATGCTGTAGTAGTTCCTTTTCTTACTGCTGTATTTTTGTTACTGCTAGTTATATTCATGCTGAATGTGGTTTATTTTACTGCTCTTTTGGTTACTTCCTCGTTGGACGACTAGGTCTTGAGATTAGTCAAGTCGGTCCGGTTCTCGTGTCTCGTAAGGACTCGGGAATCGGGTCGTTACAAGATGGTATTAGAGCAAGGTCGTCCCGAGAAGTGAATCAACTGACTAGAAAATAACCAATTCACATGTCTATAACTAGAGTAGCCACCACAACATATCTTTTGACATGAGCTCTTAGACGTTTTTGTTAAGTATCGTTCCATATTGACGTGGCGAGACGGGCCGCGGGCGCGGCCGAGGACGAGGTCGGCGAGGTGAGCGTGTCGTTGTCGACGCCTCCGTGGACCAGCCACTGCTCCCGGGCGTCCAGGCCCAGGACCTCGCCCAGCTGATACGGGACATTGTGCGAGAGGAGCTTCACCCACCGCCCCGAGCGCCTCACCCTGGGGCTACGGAGGGGGAGTCCCCTGTGGGACCACACAATTGACGCGGCGTTGGACACGGGGGAGGGGATGGGCTGCCACCGCCCCCACCTTCCTCCGACACTTCTGTGCATGAGGCACCTTTGCCTGGAGGTGCACCAGCATCTCCACTGCAGCGCCACTTCGAGCTCTTCGGGTAGTTCCGGAAGCTGAAGCCCCCCTCCTTCAAGGGGGATGAGGACCCGACCGAGGCATAGGACTGGCTCGAGCAGCTGGAGAAGATTTTCGACACCCTTCGCCCACCGACGGAGTGTCGCGTGGCCTTTGCTATGTACCAGCTGGAGAGTGCGACACACAGGTGGTGGAGGGCGGTCCAGGGACAGGAGAGGGACAAGCCGACCTGGGACCAGTTCGTCACCCTCTTCTGCGAGCAATACTTTCCTCAGACGTGGTTGGACCAGAGGAGGCGGGAGTTCCACACTCTCCGCCAAGGGACGATGACTGTGAGCGCTTACCGCACGCGTTTCCTGGAGCTGTCCCGCTTTGCAGCGACAGTGGTAGCCACTGAGGAGGAGCGCCTTTGGAGGTTCACCAAGGGGCACCGGCCTGCGATTCGGGGGTATGTCAAACCCTTGAAGCTACCTACATTTTCGAGGGTGGTGGAGGCAACTATGACCTACGAGGAGACCAACCCGTCCGCGCGAGACACTGACGGCGGGCGGAAGAGGCCCTTTCAGCCAGATTTTTCACAGGGCCGGCGAGAGAGGAAGCACGTGGCATCTGCGGGAGAGCCGTCACGTTTTGCAGGGCCATCAGTGGCCTTTGGGGGCCCTCGACAGGGGCCAGTCGCCAGCACCGGACCCTCGCCCAGCCGACAGCAGGGACCCACTGAGGGCGGGAGTCGGGTTCCCCTCTGTTACCAGTGTGGCCAGCCGGGCCACATCAGGAGGGACTGCCCGTCTAGGGCAGGAGGTCAGCAGATACTTCCCGCGCAGAGCACTGGAGGGCGCGCAGGAGGCCGCGGTTCCCAGGCGCGAGGAGGAGGACAGTAGTCACGAGGAGGGTACTGGCTAGCACCTGCCCGTCCGACGCAGAGTGTGGCTGCTTCGTCCGCACCTAAAGCTGAGGGGCGTATCAACGCCCTGACACACAAGGATGCCAGAGCTTCGGGATCGGTGGTGGCAGATATGGTTTCAGTTTCCGGCAGACTCATTTACACACTTTTCGATTCCGGCGCTACGCATTCGTTTGTCGCAGCCAGTTTCGCAGTTAGTTTGGGCCAGGATTATACGCCGTTAGAGAATCCGTTCGTAATCAGAGGTTCGAGTGGTCAGCTGTTTGTAGCTGAGGAGGTGTACACGAATTGCGAGGTCAGCGTCGGGGAACATAGCCTGCCAGCTGACCTGATTATGATACAGATGGAGGACTTTGGCGTAATTCTGGGGATGGACTGGTTGTCCGCTTACCACGCCTTGGTGGACTGTTTTGAGAGGAAGATTGTCTTCTCCATGCCGGAGTTGCCTTCTTTCGAGTTTCACGGACAGCCAGTGGATGGAGGCTTCAGGTGCATTTCGACACTTCGGGCGGCGAGACTTTTGAGCCAGGGGTGTGAGGGCTTCCTAGCTTGTGTGGTGGCAAAGCCCAGCCCTGTGGCAGACTTCCAGAGCATCCCGGTGGTCAGAGAGTACCCTGACGTGTTTCCAGACGAGTTACCAGGACTACCACCCGAGCGTGAGATCTAGTTTGAGATCTCACTAGTACCAGGGACCAGCCCCATCTCCACCGCGCCATACAGGATGGCACCGCTTGAGCTACGAGAGCTCAAGTCTCAGTTGCAGGACCTTTTGGAGAAGGGCTTCGTGAGGCCCAGTGCGTCTCCCTGGGGAGCCCCGGTACTGTTTGTGAAGAAGAAGGATGGTACCCTACGCCTTTGTGTGGACTACCAACAGCTGAATAGGGTCACCATCAAGAACAGATATCCGCTACCGAGGATCGATGACTTGTTTGACCAGTTGCGGGGTGCCACGGTGTTCTCCAAGATCGACTTGAGGTCTGGATACCACCAGTTGAGGATCAGGGAGGCAGACGTCTCCAAGACAGCTTTCCGCACCCTGTACGGACACTACGAGTTTTTGGTCATGCCGTTTGGGCTGACCAATGCCCCCGCTGCTTTCATGGACCTGATGAACCGGGTGTTTAGACCATACTTGGACCAGTTCATGGTGGTATTCATTGATGACGTACTCATCTATTCTCGAGATCGAACGCAGCACGGACAGCACTTGCGGATGGTTCTGGACACACTGAGACGACGTAGGCTGTACGCCAAATACAACAAGTGCGAGTTCTGGTTGAGGGAGGTGACCTTCTTAGGTCATGTGATCTCTGGAGACGGCTTGGCGGTGGACCCAACCAAGGTCGAGGCAGTGCTCAGGTGGGAGAGACCACGTTCAGTCACTGAGATTGGCAGTTTCCTGGGACTGGCAAGCTACTACAGACGATTCATCAGAGGTTTTTCACAGATTGCGCGTCCCATGACACAGTTGACCCGGAAGGACGTGCCCTTCACTTGGATAGACGCCTGTGAGGCGTGTTTTCAGGAGCTGAAGGAGAGCTTGACCTCGGCTCCTATGCTCACCATCCCTGACAGTAGTGGCGGGTTCGTTGTGTACACGGACGCCTCCTTGCAGGGGTTAGGAGGTGTGCTCATGCAGAGGGGTCACATTGTCGCTTACGCTTCGCGGCAACTGAAGCCCCATGAGCATACCTACCCTACCCACGACCTGGAGTTGGCAGCTGTCGTCTTCACGCTGAAGACCTGGAGGCACTACTTGTACGGTGAGACCTTCGAGATTTTCACAGATCACAAGAGCCTCAGATACCTTTTTGATCAGAAGGAGCTCAACATGAGACAGAGACGTTGGTTGGAGCTCCTGAAAGACTACGACTGCAGCATTTCCTACCACCCGGGAAAGGCCAACGTGGCGGCTGACGCCTCGAGCCGGAAGGTGCCCGCACACTTGACTAATTTACAGCTACAGAGTTGGAGCCTTTTGGAGGAGGTGGGCAGTTGGCGACCCCTAGAGTTACGGGGGCACTGTGGGGCAATGACTGTGACACGACAGACTAGGCCAGAGCTGATAGACCGCATCATCACAGGACAGATGGACGATCCGTACTTGCAGTCTCTGCGCGATAGAGTACTGTCAGGAGACCGAGGGGACTTCTCTTTCACAGACCAGGTGCTGCGCCTAAGGGGACGGTTGTGCGTTCCCAGAGACGAGGAGCTGTTGAGAGAGCTCCTGACTGAGGCACACGGTTCCAGATTCACCATACATCCTGGAAACACGAAGATGTACCACGACTTGAGACGCAAGTTTTGGTGGAGGGGGATGAAGCGGGATGTGGGTGAATTCGTGCAGCAGTGCTTAGTGTGTCAGCAGGTGAAAGCCGGGCATCAGAGGCCTGCAGGACCGCTACAGCTGCTTCCAGTGCCAGAGTGGAAGTGGGAGAGCATCACCATGGACTTGGTGGTGGGCTTACTTGTTACCCAGCGAGGACACGACGCAGTCTGGGTAATTGTGGATAGACTGATGAAGACAGCACGATTCTTGCCGATCCGAGGCACTTTGGGACCAGCACAATTGGCAGAGAGGTATATCCGCGATGTGGTACGACTACACGGACTTCCACGGGAGATCGTATCTGACCGGGATACCCGCTTTACGTCCCAGTTTTGGGCTGAGTTTCAGCAAGCGCTGGGGACGTGGTTAAGGTTTAGTACAGCTTACCACCCCCAGACGGACGGACAGTCTGAGCGCACGATACAGACACTTGAGGACCTTTTGCGTGCCTGTGTACTGGACTGGAGGGGCTCTTGGGAGGAGCACCTGCCCCTGGCCGAGTTTGCATACAACAACAGCTATCACTCGAGCATCGGCATGGCTCCCTACGAGGCTTTGTACGGACGGAGGTGTACGGCACCCTTGAGTTGGGTTGAGGTGGGGACAAAGTGGGAGGTTGGCCCCAGGTTGATTCGGCAGAGTCAGGAGGTAGTCGAGCAGATCCACAAGCGACTCCGCACTGTCAGGAGCAGACAGAAGAGCTACGCGATCAGAGACGCAGAGAGGTGCAGTTCGAGGTCGGGGACCACGTCTTTCTTCGTGTTTCGCCCATGAAGGGCCTGCAGCGGTTTGGGGTGAGAGGGAAGCTCGCAGCGAGGTTCGTGGGGCCCTTTGAGATCCTGGAGCAGGTTGGACCCGTTGCTTACAGACTTGCCCTCCCTCCTCAGCTTTCTGGTGTGCACGACGTGTTCCACGTGTCCAACCTCAGGAAGTACGTAGCCGATCCCAGTCATGTACTGAGTCACGAGAGTGTCGAGGTGGGCGACGACCTGACCTACCCCGAGCGGCCAGTGCAGATTCTTGACCGAGCCGTCCGCAGTTTGAGACGAAAGCAAGTACCCTTGGTGAAGGTTTTGTGGAGGAGCCAGCGGTACGAGGAGGCTACCTGGGAGCCCGAGGCGGCAATGCGGGAGCGGTACCCAGAGCTCTTCGCGGGTACGTTCCTTCGGACCGGCTTTGGTCCTCTTTGAGTTTGTTATGTTTTCATATGATGTTTTTCCCGCACCCTAGTTAGTGCAAGTTTCGGGGACGAAACTTCCTTTGAGTTTGTTATATTGTTACGAACGCGGCTTCAAGACGTTTTTTAAGATGTCTGGGAGGTGGCACAGACGTCTGGGATTTAATTTTCTGCAGAGTACGGGGTTGCGTCTGCACGCATGCACGCGCAGACCTGCAACCGCCACCCGCTTTCCTCTTTTTCCCTCTCTCCTCCTGTAAGGCGCAGTGCTCTCTCTCTCTCCCCGTGCGGCCTTAAAAGGCCCTCACCCTCTCCCTCGCCCTCATCTCCTCCGCTTCCTTCTTCTCCTTCCAGCCGGTGCGAGAGCGAGCGAGCGGCGGCAGCAGCGACCGCGGCAAGTGGGCAGGAGGAGGTGTTGCACGAGGGAGGAGACGCTCAACCGTGAGGGCTCGAGCTTGCCGGGGCAACTAGAGCCGGCCGGCGGGGGAGCAGTGGGCATGGAGTGTCCCGGAAGGGCTGTTGCGGCTTGAGCAGCGGGCGGACGGGGCACGGTGCGGCCGTGCATCGCGGGCGGAGAGCGAGTCGAGCTCTGATTCTGGAAGTTTTTCCAGAATCAAACGTCTGGGATTCCAACCAGACGACGGTGAAGACGTCTGGAGGACGGTCCAGACGTCTGGCAAGTAAG
Source organism: Thalassia testudinum (assembly GCA_037157565.1). Lineage (NCBI taxonomy): Eukaryota > Viridiplantae > Streptophyta > Magnoliopsida > Alismatales > Hydrocharitaceae > Thalassia > Thalassia testudinum. Next base: position 36,203,726 of record JAZHRO010000012.1, on the reverse strand, counting down.
TTATTTCGTCCTTCTTCCTTTTTCGCGCGTACGGCCATGCAGCCGTCCGCCGCACCTTCGTCTGCAACTTGTCTACTGAGAGTGAGGAGTGGGTGCGTGCAGGTTTTGCTCGGGAGGGCGTGAGACTCGCCATCCAACGCGAATCGGACGTCTGGCCAAAGTGCCAGACGACGGAGAGGACTTCCAGATGTCCGGGTTGACCATCGGACGTCTGGGAATTAAGCCAGACGCCCCTGCAGGCTTCTGGACATCTGAGGGACTACACAGAGCGAAGGTATCCTCTGAACCACCTTTTAAGTCGTCTGGAAGAGGTTCCAGACATCTGATTTTGGACTGTTTCGTCGTTTTCGACCCGTTTAGGGCCCGTTCGGAGTCTGTTTTCTGCGTTTCGAGTTGCGTTCTTTCCGGAATAAAATCCTCTACCCGTTTACAGTAATTATATACTGTTCTGAGAAACTCCTTGTGCTTGATCCTTGTATTAGGACCCCGTTCCATTGCAGTCTCGGGGGTTGTGGAGGCGCGTGGGATTTCCGACCACGCCCCCAGTACTCCTGTTGTAGCTGGTAGAGTGGCTTTTAAAATTATTAGCATTAATTGTTACAATTATGGAACAATTAATAGAACCTAGGGCATTGCATGAATCCTAGGAATGAGAAACCAGATTGAATTATAGATCCTAGGGTATTGCATGAATCCTAGGGCTAGAAAACTAGATTGTATGATAGATCCTAAGGTACGGCATGAATCCCAGGACTGGAGAACTAGTTGAATATATAAATATTGCAGTCTCTGAAAAGCGGAAAGGAAATAATAGCTGCCTGTAAATTGGTTTAACCGCTGCCTGTTATGAATAAATAAACATGATGGAAAACATGGGTCGTATGAACGTAAAACTGGAACGGTAAAACCTAAATGAGCTGAGTTAAAGGAGCTGGAACCCTACGGGGAATTAGGAGTAGAACTCTCGGAAAGAGAATGAATGGAACTGAGGAAATGAAACGTGGAAGTGTGTTGTCTCTTGGGTACGTAGTACCAAAGAGAGCACACATTACCTCTTAGTGTAGAGGGGAGCTTGCCACCCTCAGGTTGAGACCGGGGTGGGTTTGGCCACTGTACACCGACTTTTGGCCCTCGTGTACATAGTATCGAGGAGAGCTACTAGTGTAGGGAGAGCACTAGCTACCCCACGGGCCCCGGGGTTCTGCTAGCCTCCTAGACCGACTTGTTAGGCCCACTGGGCAAACCACGGTAGTCAGGCGAGGGTGCACGGACTGTGGAGGGGTTGGACCCCTGTTACTGAGAGGGCTCTGCCCTATACTGGTTCCGTGCTGTGCTTTGGGCACACCCGTTAACGGAAACAACTGACCGCGTGCCAGTGTGGGGTAGCTACCGTGTGCTTATCGCACGTGTCATAGTCACCGTTACGTCTGTCAGCGACCTTGGGGTGGTTGACTGAGAGTAGGATCACCGCGGGGGACTCTCCCGGCCAGGAGAGCACCACGTGTTACTTCTACTTTTCGGAAAAGACTGCAATCAAGATCGTTCCCCCGAGGAACATTCGAGATCAAGTGAAGGATCTGAGAAATAGATAAATTGTGAAACAATAGAAAGACGTAAATAAAGAAAGAAAGAAAATAAAATAGCTACTGTACACTTTACTGCTTGTTTAGTTTAGTTGCCACTCTACTCAGCGTTTCGCTGACGTGTTACACTCGTTACTTTTCAGGACCAGGTGTTGAGCAGCCAGGGTCAGCGGCTCCAGAGGACGCTGGGCCGAGTAGGGTCCAGTAGAGTTACCGCAGTTCTTTTGTGCCCCTGTTTGTTCCACTGTAGTGAGTAGTTCTTGTTACTCTCCGTACTTTTCTTTACTTGTAGTTCATGTTATGTTATAAATGCTGTTCTACTGTTGTGGTGGTACATGCTGTAATAGTTCATTTTCTTACTGCTGTATTTTTGTTACTGCTAGTTATATTAATGCTGAATGTGGTTTATTTTACTGCTCTTTTGGTTACTTCCTCGTTGGACGACTAGGTCTTGAGATTAGTCGAGCCGGTCCGGTTCTCGTGTCTCGTAGGGACTCGGGAATCGGGTCGTTACAACTAGTTATATATCTGAAACCTAAATTATTAGTTTTTACTTATAGGGCAATATTATTTGGTTGATTGCGGATACACTAATGGCAAAGGTTTCTTAACTCCATATAAAGTATAACATTATCATTTAACTTTGTGAAAAATAAATTATCAACCAAGTAACCCTAAAGAAGTTTTTAATTTGAAGCATGTGAAAGCAAGGAATGTGATTGAACGTTATTTTGGATCACTGAAGTAGTACTGTGCGATATTGAGGAGTCCATTTTATCCAATAAAAGCTCAAAACATAATTATTTTAGCTTGCTTCTTCTTCATAATTATATAAGACGTCAGATGGTCAAAGATTTAGTAGAAGATAAAGTACCAAAAGTTTTAAATATACTTATAAACAGATACAACTCAAATGATGAATATGATGAAGATGGATAAGATTTGATAACCATCGTAGAACCATTTAATGCATGGAATATATGGAGAGATAATTTAGCTACTGCAATGTTTAATTCATGAATATCACTATGCACTTTTTTCTATTTTCTTTATCTTAATATTCATGAAAATCTTGTTTGAGAAATTATAATTTTCTTGTAGTTAAATTAATAAACTTACTTTAGAATATATTTTTATTATTTAGTGAAATTATTTCTTTCATTTGTAGATATTTTTCAATATTTTGTAAAAACTTGTAAATTATTTTTAAAAGATATGAGCTAAGCAACAAAAACCAAAATTAGCCTCGAAAAGAATAAGTGAAAATAGTCATATCAGAAATATCAAAAGCTTACAAAAGCACTTCTTCATTAATTAGTCCATGTTGGGAATTAGGAAGACCATATATTAAATCACGAATCAAGACTTTCAAGAATTGCTTCTACATTGTGTGGGATAGGTAAGCGGAAGTACAAGTAGTTTTGGATACGATCCAAATCTAAAGTATGTGGTTGTTGAAAATGATATATCGAAAAATTATTTGCAAGTAATTTTGTTATTACCTTATATGTATGTTATAATTTAATTAATTTAAATTTCCTTCTAACTTTTAATCATTATTTGATTACATAGCAACAAAGATGCAACTTAGTTTAGAAAATAAGAAATTTCTCATATTATAATGATTTTTGTATTATTTTCGACAAAGACTATGCCATAAAGAAACAGTCCCCAAGTTGTTATTAACATTATTGAAGTAGGAGGTTGAAACTACAAATGTAAATGATATTAATATAGTACGGTTAGATGATATTGATCTTGGATTATCTCTTCTTGAGAAATTAAGATGAACCTAAAGATAGTTATGCTTGAGTCCTTAAAAGAAATAGGTTTCTCATTGATAACTTGGGAAAATCCATCATGAATGTTGTGACTATGATTACTTTAGAAATAAAAAACTAACCAACTAATTTAGTAGTACTCTTGGCATTAATGCTTTTGAAAACAAACTAAAGTTGAATGAAGAGTTATCCAAAATAATTTCATTTGATTAAATTCAATGCCATTAAATTGATTTTAAGATTATCAGTGATGCTGATGTGTTAGTGTTAGGATTTTTTCTTTACTCTCATAGATTATGAGAAAGAAAGCTTTGCTGGAAAGTTTCTAGATTAAAATATTTAAAAACATTCTTTTCAATTCTTTTGATGAATAATGTAGTTGTAATTCTCATAATTAAAATATTAAATTTTATAGAGTTTATTTAAATGTTTTTCTTCTTTATTAACTTACTTTTCTTTTTTAATAGGCATGTTAAATATCAATTAGTGTAATTTACATAAAATTCATTGACAATATTGAAAATATTAGTTTAAATTTAAAATATTTCATGTAAATTACTATATAAGTATGTTAAATTATTGGATTAAGTTGTAAATAACTTATATCTTTTGTTAAAATAAAAAATTATCTCAAATTTTTAAAAGTATTTGATCAAATATGCAAAAAAAATTGATTTCATTCTTGTCAATGTCTAACTTTACCAACCCATTGAATGAAATTAGAACTATCTTTAATGATTCCATTCCCACCATTCATTTGAATTTCTTGTTTATTTCATTATTTCATTGCTATAAAACAAACTTACCATAGGAGGAGAATAAGTTTCTTAATATTTACTTTTTGAATCCCTTCCAATCTCTTCCCTTTTCCTTCCAACAATTTGCGATGAAACATCATTTCTTGTTTCATTTTCTTCCATCCCTTTCCTTCCTCTTTTAATCCTTATACCGAAACATTTATACGTTTGGTAACGAAATAAGTATTGTACCAAGATAAAGTATTGTGAGGATAAGCATAGAGGGACATTTATTTTGGTGATGAGATAAAATGATTGATGTATTGATATGGTGTTAATGGCCATTTATTTAATAATAAGATATGAGAGTGAGTATATTGATATGATATAATAAATATATTTTAATAGGTATATTATGTTAAAGTGAGTATATTCTAACATATATTGATATTGATGTTATGTAATAGGATGCGATGATGTTGATGTTGATTAAAATGATTTATTTCCCCCTCCCCCCTACCTAATCTCTCCTATATTGCCACAATCCCTCCTAGGTGGGATATCCCCTCCCTAACTCCATTGCAGATATGGCATCAAGGAAAGGGGATATAAAAAGAGAAAGGAAAGAGAAGAGAATAGGTGAGTAGAAGGGATCACATAATTGTTGTTTGGATAGAACTTGGAAAGGAAAGTTGATATTATATATTTGGATACATAAGTAAAGGAAAAATTTATTAGTATAATGTAAGACCAGAAAAGGATGAAAAGATAAAAAAGAAAAGAGAACGAGACATCCCATCTTCTTCCCCTCCCCCCCCCCCCCCAACTACCTCCCTCCTTACTGATGCCCTCCTCCGAGTTGTGCATGCATCGTCGACACTTTGCTCCCCTATGCGTGTTTAGCAGTGGCCGTACACACCTCGTCAAACACACGCTGAAGCACGCTATTGTCATCAGAACTTTGAGGGCGCATAGGAGGAAATGCTAAGGGTGAGCAGGAAGTACGCGAGAGGAGCACACAACAAGCATCTCATCCAACGTTGAGGTAGGGCATCCCTTTCCCTATAGCATTTTTTTTATATTAATTTTCCATGATGTACTTACTACCAATATTTAGGCTAGAAAGGCTACGAACCCAAGTTGGGTAAAATGAGTTTGGGGGAACTCATAAAATGGAAGTTCAGATTTGAAAATGAATTTTATTAGGGCACCTACGGTGAGGCTCACTGCAATGCATGCAATGTGGGTTTGCATCTTGCATGTGAAAATATGCGACTGAGATGGAGACAATGCACAGGTGAAACCCTTGCGATTTTGTAAATGTGAGTAAGTTCTTTTGCACACTAAATGAATTTTGAACCATAATGATTTTGAGTTTGATGATTTCTTGTGATTCCATGAGTTTTTTGGTTTGGCAAGCCTTGAAGTTATTTTGTTAGTACTTAAATACTTTGATACATATGTTTAAAGATATGCTATAAACATAAATGTGATGTGATAAAGGGATGTCTGTGCATTTTTTTTTCTATATTGCCATGCACATACACACTTTTCTTGGGTTTTGGAAAAACATTTTCTCAAGTTTGATGGTCGTAATGTAGGGTCGACGCATTCTAGATTTCATGCACGTGGGGTTATAATATAGTGTTGTTGTAACCCCATATTTTATCACTCATAGAAATTACGGAAGGTTAGACCAATGGCAATTGTTTTCCTTGGCCTCAATGTGTGAACATGGGTAATTAGCTTGATTTGACATTATAAAAATAGATCTCATATATCATGAGATTGCAAATATACGCACATGAGGGTGAGGACGTAGGGTTGTTACATTGCCCTTTACAAGCCTTGTGGCATTTGAAGTAGACATGAATTCCCTTGGTACACAGTCTCAATTTCGTCTACCAAAGGAGTAGCTAAATAAGGGAGTTGTCCTGAGTGTGTGGAAAGTGAGTAATGACTCTGCCTAAACCCCTGCAACTTGGAGGGACGTGCCACTTGCCTTGATGGGTTAGACCTGCCAAGTTTGCCCGACCTAGGAGAGGGGTTGCCAACAAAACCAATCATAATCAAGGGTAAACACTAGGTACACTTAGGGATCTAACAATAAGGAATTGAAGGCGATCAAGTGTTGACTTCGAAGAAGAAAAGGTCATGGATCCCGATGGGGTTCGCAATTGGGTACGATTGAGGAGAGATTGGCGTAAACTCCAAAGCTTATTTTCAAGATGCTTGAAAAGGATTACTCGATGTTGCGAATGCAGAGGATGGCTTATGAGCAGATTACATATGTAATCAATTCTCTAAGGACTAAGAACTACCTGTAACAAAATTTTGAGATTGAGGAGGCTTATGTGTGTGTCGAGTGTCTTGATGTAGGTCAAAGTTAAGAGTCGTCAACCCGACAATACTTCGTTGCGAGGAATGGTAGGTGATTCCTAAGGGGATTTGGGGTGGAGTCTCTCCGAGCCGCAAAAAGAGATTTCTCTCACCACAAACCACTTGGGTTTACAACAAGAGTACCTTAATGACAAGGTGATAATTCTTGTCATTTTTGATAGTAAGAAACTACTACTTGGTGCTAACAGCTATTACTTAATAGATTAGGAGGCGACCTAAAGTTGGACCTTGAGATAGGGGTTGAGGGCGGTGAATACTGTAACCATTAGATTAAGCTAGGAAAAATAAAGAATAGAGAATCCATTTAGACAAGATGATGAATTAATAGAAATAAGAAGGAAGGGGCAAGAGGACAAAGTAAGGAGCGAGGGAAAAGAATATGGAAACTACGCTTAATTGGGAATGCATGCTTGTCATACCTAATTACACCCTACTAAGGCTTGTGACTTACACTATGTTGTCACCTCATTTTTTCAGGACAAGATGCCATATTGTCCTACACACTTTGTGGCCTGTCCCTATTTACTGGTGCTGTGCCAACAGGTGCAACAAGTGCTCCTTCGCACCTCCCAGAGACCCCCTATTGCAAATATTATACTTGGGGAGTTCCTTCCAGTTTAGGTTCATCTTGTGAGCCTTCTCACTTGCTTTGGAGCCATTCTCCAAGACTAGACGAATCTACTGATGGCCCTGATAGATATTGGAGCACTGGAGTGGTAGGGGAAAAGGGAAAAACAGAAAGCAAACATGTTTTAATTTTGGGGCTATTCCTTTCCTTTTTTTGGAAATCAAGGTGAAATGATGCTGTAAGGTAGACAAAATAATATAATATAAATAGTTGTACATATCTTAGTCATACTCTTTTTTGCCCTTTAATTTTTGTATGAACTTTATAAATTGATGTAAATATTTTTGAAAGGCATATCTATACATACATCAGTAATGACGGAGTGTGTTCATAGAAGTTATATGTTTTATGTTTCTTTTGTGGTTGTAATGTGAACATGAGGTGTACTCACTTGATTTTAAGTTATATTTTGGTACAAGTTTTCTTTGCAAATACAAGAATTTAGGAAAAATAAGATAAAATATGGAAAATTATGCTAAATTTTTAGTAGAATTTAGTCATTTTAGTTAGTAAATTTCTTTTAATTTTAAAATCACAAAATTTTATAAACAACGTTCTAAATATCTTAGGAAGTAATAAACAGTGGTCATGTGACCGAAATAATAATCTCAAGAGATTTTTATTGTAGGATATGACATATAATTTAATTTTTTAAATTCTTTCTTAAATTTTTTTTTTAAATTCTTCAAAAAGTTATATATAATATTTATTATAAAAAAAACATAAGTGAGATTTAAAATAAAATAATACAACATTTTTTAATTCCATCGCGTCAATCTTAAAATTTAACTTTTTAATTTTTTCATTCCCTCTCCTTTCCTTCCGCTTCTCGATCAGAGCTTCCAAACTTAACGGAACGAAACCCAACCGGGTATCATCTCGTAATCGGATCCTGTACCCAACCCGAATAGCAACACACACCCTCATATCCCTCCCGTGGAAGGTGTGGTGGCGCTGCACCTCGAGAGGCCGTGGAGGCGGCGGCGTGTAAGCAAAGGGGTAGAGAGAGAGACAACCCTGGGCGTTGCGAAGCTAGAGCCAAAAGCACCACACCGCATCCACAGCCAAGGAAGCGAGGTAGAGATAAAAAGGTCCTCGCTTTCTTCCTCCGCATCAACCCCACCATCACTAGGGTTTAACCTCTCACTCCCTTCTCGTTGCTGTTTCATCCTTTTTTGGGTCGTTAGGGTTTTGGTCTTTCGGTTTTACTTCCCATCTGTTCTGCTTTTGCTCGCGTGCACAAATATGGTGCCTTTCGGCTCTCCTTCTACTTCTCTTGTGCTTTTGTGGTTTCTTACGTGCGTGATTGTACAAATGTGTATTTGTTTTAAGGGAACGGGACGAGGCGATGAAGTTCCTCTGCGAGTTTCGTCCTTTAAAATACGAAGGGAAGTGATGTTTGCACCATTTTGGTGATCTAATTCAGTTTGCTTTGATGTTTGGATATGCACGTAAAAGGTTCGCTTGAGCCAAAGTGGATCAGAGGGGGGAGTACACTTGAGTTGAGGGTTTCTTTTTGTGGCCCCAACAATAAGCGGGTCGCTAAACCGAGTGACTAATCCTAGTTCTTTTTGTTATTTGGCCGTGAGTATCATAAGCTCAAGACTCCAAACGGAACAATCTTGTAGTTATCTTTAATTTTTGTTATCCCTAGTGAGAAGAGCTCCCAGAGTTTTGGGCCATCGGGAAATCTTTCTTATATCATGCGTGCCCTATTTTACCTAAAATAAGAAAGGTGACAATGGAAGTGGGGTTGAGGATTCCAATGAGAATGATGGGTACCTCATTTTGCAGAATGCAAACAAATCTAATTTTGTGATGCCACTGACTCAATGAAAGCAACTGCTGAGAGTGTTATCTTGACATGTTGAGATAACTAGACTCAGATGTCTAACTTATCCTATTTTTTAGGAAAAACTTTCATGTCTAAAACAATTAAAGTAAAAGATCACTAAAGAATTAAAGACCTCATTTGATGTGGGAGATGTTCCCCTACTAATGTGGGGTAATTCTTTAGTTCAGTGGTGTGCAATTGTATTCTTTGATGAGTGCAAGTATGAGAATGTCTACCATTGTGAGTGCATAGGAAGTGTCAACTATCTATGAGATGTCAGTGACTCGCCTTTCAATTGTTTGATGCTAAGGCAAGTGTGGGTGGGTGGAGCATAGGTGCGGGTTTCCGGAAGCACTCTTTACGTGTGTAGATGACAGTGTCACAAGTGTGGACATGGGGTGGTTTACAGTCTAGTGCTCTGAGGCATAGGCAGTCTCACGGGAAGTGTTGCTTTGGTGGCACTGACTCCTTGCTTGGAGTGTTTAGGCCCTGCACCTGTGTGCAAGGAGGATTACAATGGAGGCTTTCCCTTGTTGAAATGAATCACATGTAGCTATTTGTTTGAGAAATGGGAATCTTTTGTCTAGGCAACTCCTTGTATAGACTTAGATGAGGGTTATAATGAAGAAGATATCGGGGAACAAGTGGAGGTTCCCTATTTGTTCATATTTGCTTCAGTCTCTAATGACTTTGGAGAATGATATAATGCATTCTATGCTAACCAAATAGTGTTATTCCATGGACTGAAATGATCACCAGCCAAATCATGAGGGTGAAATTATTTATGTGTGTAGGAGTTGAATTGGGTCCCTAGATTGATGTTTCCTTTTGTTTGAAACTATCTCTATCCCCATATATTGCCCCATCATAACTGCAGGGGGTTTCATGATTTCAGGGAAGAAGGGTAGGAGTATTACAAGGGGCCATCATAGTTTGTATGGGGTATGGTGTGTTAGTAATCTTTTTCCCCTCTTTTTGGTAATTGTATGTCTAATGTCTTTTGGGGACCTGTGAAAACATGGCATTCCAGATTCATTGGTTGAGTGGATGAAAAGGTGCTTTGTGACTAGTTTTTCTTAATGCTGGTCAAAAGCAGGATGCTACATAGGCAGGATTCAACCACAAAGAGGAGTGAAGCAGGGGCATCTTCTTGTTCCTATGTTACTTGTGGATTCTTTAGTGAGGTCTTTCTTTTGATGCCTGCTCGTTGAGTCTCATTTCAGGCATTGCTATTTTTTTTTGTAAGCATATTGTTTTTTCTCTGGTGTACTTGTTCGGTGATAGTTCAGGATATTGATAGGTCCATCAAAGTTCCCTTTTTCCCTTGTACCTTTTCAGAAATGAATGTGGAAGAATGTGGGCAGATGCTTGGTTGGTAGGTAGGATCTTTCTGATTTGCTGCATTGTTTGTTTGTCTCTTTTTTTTACATGTATCTGCTAAGTGGAACCAAATGATTGAGAGGCTGGTGAGTAGGTTGGAGGCCCAGTGCAGGGTTTGCTTCAAGGGGCGGTTGATGCCTTTGATTTCTGTTCTTTCATCAGCTTGATTTTCTGTGTTGATTATCCAGTATTCTGGTAAAGATGGACTGTGCTGATGGTTTATGATGGGCCATTTCATCTGTGAGGTGGAAGGCATTCCTTTGGTGGCATGAATGAATGATGTTTGCCACTCCAAAGGTGAGGGTGGTTACATGGTGAAGCACCTTTCTTCTATGAATGGTGCTCTTCTCATGAAGTGGAGTTGGTATATTATAGTCTCTTTATCTTTGGTAGAATGTAACAGTTATAGATATCCAAACATTGTTCCCTTATCAGAAATTATCATTTTTTTTTTCTTTGGGTTGGTTTGCTGGGGGTGTGGGTGGGGCGAAGGAGCAATTGGCAACTTGTATATTATTTCACAGTTTTACCTATTATTTTTGGTTTGGCTCAGAGTGAGGTCATTGTGCTGAGGGATTTTGATCTGCTGAAAGTGAAAGAATTTGCCTGGGGCCTTAGTTAGGCATTACATTTGTGGTACTGGATGCCTTCCTGATGGTGAGGAAGCTGCTAGTGATATCTGGGAATGGAGTGCAGGGGTTTTCTCAACGAGAAAGGTCTACAAGTTGATTCTGCATGTTCAGGCAAAGCTAAGTAGGCTTCTTATTCAGGATTGCAGACTTATTTGGCAGACTTCTCAACTGAAGATGCATTTTCTCATGTGCTTGTTGCATGGGAGAAGGCTGCTGTCAATGGCATCTGACTTATCTGTTGGTGGGCACATATTCTACCTACACATTCTGCAGAATGAGATGGAGCACAAAAACCATATTTTCTTCCAATGATCTTTTGGAAGGGTGCTTAGGTCGGCCTTTGTGATATTGATGGCATTCTCATTTATGAGATCGTGCACAACCTATCACTCTCATTTGGATGAGTTTACTTCAGGGAAATTTATTATCTTTAGAGGGCAATGTGGATAGTGTCTTTATGTGTTCCAAGGCATTTGTTGAAGGGAGTTGATTGAATTACTTCGTGGCATCACAGAAGCGTGAAATTGGACGTTTCAAATTTTTAAAATAACGATTGATTCGATGCTCAAAATTAATCATGATTGAATTAAAATAGCTTAAACTGGAATCACATGGGAGAATCTAATTTTCTTTTGTTTTGACATCCCATGAGGTAGAGTTATACCTTGTGGGTGGCATAGAACAACACTCTAATGTGTAGTACCTCCTATTATAAATCCTGGTATGGAGAAGATCCTTCTTCTTGGTAGGTTCATGAGAGCCATCGCGTTGAGAACATGTATTTTTCGAACTTTGTGACTGCCTTCGCGAGTTTCGAGAGTGACCATTGCCCTCTATCCACATAGTCCTTTGGCAAGATGAACATCTTTAATTTTGCTAGAAGACTTCCAATGACAATTGAGGACGTCTAGAACAAGAGTTCTTAGATGTCTAGATGGTCAGAAGACTTCTAGGAGGGTTCCTCGGTTGGAATCTTGGTTAGTGACTTGGACTTCTGATTTGCCCAGCCAAAAGAGAGAAGGGCGACACCTCTCTTTCTGTAGTTGACGATGAAGCCTTGATGGTGGATGGTGGATTAATTGAATAGTTAGTGTTTCTCTTTCCTCATGGGAGATATATGTTGGGATTTGAACTAATCCTAATATGATAGGAATCCTTGGATCTCCATCGAAGGGTTGGAATCTAATCCTATTTGTATTTTGCAACATTGGCCCCATAATAAATTATGGAGATTTTGGATTTAGTATTCAAACTATATTTAATTGTCATCTAACCCTCTTGGATCAAGTCCAATCAAATTAGGCTTAATTAAATATTAAATTAAATATTATTTAACTTCTTAAATAACAATTGATTTCATACAAGAAGGAACTCATCCAAATCACTATTGATTTCATCACACCAATAGCGAAGCGTTTAGGATTTTTGAAATTATGGCGTTATGTCTCATTGGGTATTCTGAATAATTGTGAATCCTTCACACGTAGAGGACAAATATTGTTTTTGAGGTCTAATCTCATTAGACAACTACTATTCCTCCTTGGCTAATATTATTTTTGATATATCTTTTATCATTAGGACTAAAACAAATCCAGCTCTTTTCCCAAAGAACTGTATTCTTCTCTTTTATGCTTGAGTTTGACTAAGGCTTTTTGATCATGTGCGGAATTTGTTTTTCCCTATATATTCATAGTGAGCTCTCACCTTCAACCTGCTGCATACAGTTATGAAGCAGATTTGTGTGATCCCTTTGAGAGATCATATATCTCTTATACCTTTTCAGATGCAGTAGCTTTTCATATGAACATCAAGGTCTGTGCATCTACCAATTGTCTGCCAAATGCATGCATTTGTGAATAGAGTTCGTGAACATATACATATTTGTCTTAGGTCAAAGGATACATCATCTCCATGACAATATTGGAAATGGACTTCAAGTATCTCCTATTTCATTAGGTTAACTCTTTGACCTGACCTGCGTGACAGTTTTAAATTCTCATTTAAGCACATTAATCAGGTGGTGGTTATTAGAGAAGGTTGCTATCTCAATTCAGATCGGAAACAAATGATCCAATAAGATATGATGGTTTCTTGATATGCTATTGGATCTTCTAAACCGTTTAGATCTCCTAATCAATACATATCGAGTGTATTTGATTTAGCCAAGTATGTTACCCTATTCGTACTAAGGGATCCAATTCATGTATTGAAAATAATTTAATTTTTTTATTCAAATGAAATGTAATCACATTACATTACTTGGATGACTTGCTCAAGGCATACCAAATCTAACACTTGTATGCATGCACATGCTCTTGTGTACAACCATTGGTTTATGCGTGTCCTTAATTGACCTGCACAAGAACTCAAGGATTGAGAAGAGCATGACCTCGACCACCTTTAGAGTTTCCTTCTTGCGTTTGGTCTCCATCAAGGAGGGGGGGCTTGAGTTTGGCTTTGTCGGGAGGAAGGGATGTGAGGGGGTTTGGGTGGGGTAAGGGTTGGAGAAGCTTGGGGGTTGGTGGTGAAGAAGAGGAGGTTGTTGGAGGCTAGGGGAGGGGGGGGGGGGGGGGGGAGAGCTTGTCGTGGTTAGTGAGGGAGAGGTGGAGGGTAGAGCAAAGGTGAGGGCGGAATGAGAGATTTGAGGTGGTTGGGGCAGGTAGAGGTGGAGACATTGACCTTGAAGTTCTCCTTCATTCCCATGGAGTGTCGCTTGAGCTTCACCATCGTTGTGTGCATGTAATGGATTTGGGAGGTGCCAAGTATGGTGGAGCTTGACAGTAAAAGAGGAGAGGTCGTGGGCAAGCTCGAGGAGGTGGAGGTGGTGGTGGCAATGGAGGAGGAAGAGGAGGTGAGAAAAGGGGTGGAAGGGGATGAGTTAGAAAACTTAGGAGGTAAAGATAGCTTTTCTTATTTTTAAGTCCTCTATTAAGCTTGGGGCATACGCGATATGTCTGTAATGGAGCTTTAGCGGTATATACATATATATAGGATACCTAGGAAAACCTCTCCTAAAGTTTTTAAGGGTATGTATGTAATTATCACAAAATTTTGTGTTGTGGGTCAGCATTCAAAACATGTACTTAGTACACAGACGTTACCAATAACAACACAATAAGCTAGGATCAAGTGTAGTGTTTGATCTTATCAGTTTAATAATTAGCAATAACTTTCAATTTCATGTACTTTTCAAAAAAAAAAACTTTCATTTGTATGTACACATTACTGACATAAAGGTATTTGTTTGTGGTGTGGCATTTGGTGTGGAAGTATGCCCTCCATGATTCTTTTAGCCTGATTTTGGATGTTTAGCTTTATTATTGTCTTTATTAAGTTTCTTAAGAAATGGGATGGACTACTTAATCCCCATGCTGGGCAAGAGTAATAGAAAAAGTGATGGAAGGACTTTATTATTGTTGGCAAGTAGATAAGGAATCTAGTTTCAGTCTGAAAATGCAGAAATTTTACCTTAAAAGCTTAAACTAAAGCAAATTAGTAAATTTTGAGGTGAAAGAATGACAAGGCACTGGTTAGTGACTATTTTGAGCAAATTGGAAACTAGCATTCTCTCTTGCCTCCGAAAAATGCAGACTAGCATTCTCTCTAGTTACTTGAAATGATCAGGTTATAGAAGAGATATTCTGCTTTGTTGTGAGACTTTTTAACTAGTTAGACCTCTTGGAAGTGCTGATGCATTTCTTATGAGACAATATCAATGTGAATGCTGCTCTTGGATTGTGAGAAACCTGCATTGCATCTTGTCTAATGTCTATGTTGTTTTTTTCCCCGCTTTTGATATATAAAATTTTTTCCTGGCACCTGACCCCACTAAGTGTGGGGAAAGGCTTTGTTGATGTTATATTTCTGCTGGCAGCCCAGTGCAATTTACTGTCATCTTAATATTGATCATTGCAGATAAGGTTATTTGCTTTGCTATGTTGATGTCAATGTTGCATTGGAGGTTTAGGTGCATTCTGGCTCTCAATGGTGGGTATAGAGTCAGAAGCTTCATTTTGCTCTTATAATTATGGCAAGGTTGCCCCCTTATAGGGCTGCATTTTTCCCGATAAGAGAGGGCACATGTTATTGCTTTTATCTGGTTAATTTGGCTGCAGCATAATGGTGTGCTCTTTGAGGAGGCTTGGGCTTATGGGGAGAAAATTGGTCAAAGTGCTATTTGTCTACCCTCCTTGTGGGCTGGGTGTCTATGGTTGCTTGATTTTGAAGCATATGTGCTCTAATTCCTTACCTTAATAACATTGATGACTGATGACGTTGAACAGCCATCCTTTGGTTTGCTCCCCGCAAAAAAGATTTCGATGTAGCCATGTTTATTAATAGATGTTGATGTAGATGTATCTAGAGCTTCTTTCTGTTATAAGGGAGTGGGGTTAACAACGTGAAAACTTTGCAAGGTTATATATATTCCGATTGAACTCTCAATATTGTGGCGTAAGGCTTTTCAAAGAAAATATTGTGGCATAAGTTCAACATGGTTGTATGGAAATTGGGACTTAAGAGAACTACTTTGTAAAGTTGCATCATTAACATTTTTAGTTGTATGCCATGAGAAGACTGGCAGGATCTTTTGCTGCAGAGTTACCATGTCCTTGTTGATGTTGATTTTAAAGGGGATAGCTGCTTGTGAAGGGCATCTTATATACAGTCAGTTAACAAGAAATTCAATTAGTTACAGTTCCCTTGGCATTTAGTTACCATGTGCTGAATTGGTTCTGGAATTGTCGTCGTCGTGGTCATCATCATCATCTCTTTTTTTTTTTTGAAAGGCATTATCATCATTATTTGAATGGGAAAAAAGGAAGGCTATATGAGGATTGTAGCCTCTGTGCTTCAATGCAATCAGAACGTGGCTGCAAACTTACAAAGGCATTACATTAGGGGTGTTAGATGGGTCACGTCTTGTCCGATCGACTTGATTAGCTTAGAGCTGTTTATAAATGGCTCGGGTCTAGGTGGACTTGTGACTTGACCTGCTAAAACTCTATGGGACTTGACCCGACTTGACTTGACCCATATATTTAAATGGGTCCTCGTTAGTGGGTACTTAAGTGGGTCCAAATGAGTTCATATATGTAGGAATAGGGAAGGGTGGTGGGATGGGTTGGCAATGGGGATTGCAGAGAAGGAACTGTTAAACTGGGAAGATGTGTTGTTCTTAGCTTAGGTTATCATTGGAAGTTGTGGTGGGGTAGGGTAAGGGTGGGCTGGTGGGATGGACTGTGAGGGCATGTTTTTTTTCTTTAACACTTAAAAATAGTTAAACAGGTACACCAGGTCCACACAACCTCACGTAGACCCGACTTGTTTACTAACACAACTTGACCTGCCTATTTTTTAATCGGTTTGGGACTTGGTTTGGGGGCACTAATTTGGTCGGTTGAATGGGTCTCGGTCATAGTTGACAGCCCTACGTTACATGAGAACTTTTTTCCATTCACCACAATCCTTGGCACAAATAATTATATTACCATTATCATTTTTTTTTGAAATATGGTTCAGTTTTAATTCCTTAAATTGGAAGCATGGACCTCTAGGTTTTTTAGATTAGTCCATTTATCTTTATTGATCCTTTAACACACACTTGTATGTGATTAATTTGTAAATTGAGAGGCCCAAAAGGGAACTTTACAATGTTGTGGAACTTAAAGATAATAAAAAAATCTCTAAGTGTGTTACCTTCTTGATGTTGGAAGTTATTGTCTACTAATTTTGCGAGGCTTAAGGTTTATGAAAGTTAGTGTGTGGTATTTGATAGATCAGGTTAATGCATGGGGAGTATGTGGTATATGGATGAGTATCTGGATGAGTATGCACTTACATATATATATATATATATATATATATATATATAATTTAAGAAATATAAAATAATCAGTCAACTTGCTAAAATTTTTGTTATGTCCCAAACATATGAAAAATTAAGGTATTTGTTGAGGGATTTGGGTATCAAGAGTTTGGTAGTTTGATTTTATAAATTATTGGGTGGGGTTTATCAAGTTGGGTTGTAGTTACATAAGTCTTTATTTGGAAGCCATCAGTTGAGTACAAGGTTCTAAGTGTCAATTTCGATGCAGTTTTGATAAATTTCTAAGTGCACATTTTAAAGGTATGCTGAGGGCATGTCGTGGAAATACCCATATTTTGATGATAGATTTCGATGTCTCGAAAATAGTTTATTTCGGAGGTACGTCGAGGACATGTCGAAGGCATGCCGACCCCCCATGCCGACAAACATGGTGTCTCTTCATCTTTTTCCCTTTCTGCTCCTGACCTCATCTCCTTCCCCATTGTAACCTACCCCCTTACTACACCAAAAGAACCTCCACCTTGAACCTTCTCCCTTCTCCTATGTATGACCAAATAGAGACCTACCATCTCTTCTTCCTCTTCCTTATGAGGCACGAACCACAATGCTACCACGATCGGAGTAACCGATCACACCACTCTGGCCACCGCAACAATAGACAACAATTACACCTACGCGCAGGAGCAGAGCAGCAACCAACAGGGAGTAGCATGCCTCGAAACAATCATGTTGATCGACATATCATTGAAATAGTCAACATGGCCGAAATTGTCAACATACCACTGACACTAATGTATTTCAATACCTCTTCTATTGATATGGTCCTTTACCTAAAACCCTTTATTTTGCTAGCATGCTAACGGCATCTTGATTACTACTATTAGAATGATTAGGATTGTGTTGAATTCATGTAATTGTATTAGAAATTCTTGATAAATACTTAAACGTTAATCTTATCAAAAAAATACTTAAACACTAAATACTATGATCTAACTATTTAACTCTATAAAATATGTAGATCAAATAATCATAGAACTATTTAATCTGCTCTAAGGATTTGCAAATGTAATCGTTAAAGTTCATAATAGGATCTAAATCTAATGATTATAGTTTAAATCTAACTTGAGGGATGAGAAACAAATACTATTTAACTTTGAAGAAGCTAAATTATCTTAAAGTTCTAACAAATAAACAAAGAAAACACTTGAAGAGTTTTTATCACTCCAACAAGCATGCGACAATGGTAATGGGTAGAAATGGACTATTGAGTTGCCTATGTCAACCTTAAAATATGATAATAGTCTAAGAATCATACCTAGTACCGTTTATTTTGCCGATATCAACATATTATTTTGATATTTGGCAAAATATTGATGACATTCTTGCATTTTGACATTACATGTATGCCGATATTGTCTCACATCAGAAAAAGGTCATTTCGCCGGCATGCCGTGGACACGTTGTGGGCATTCAGGACATTGGTTGAGTGTACGCTTGTGTGGCCCGAGTAGTTTGTCTAGGTCGACTATTGAACTGGCTTAGACTATTTGGATTGGAAGAGAGATCACCTACTTATATGCAGTTGCATATGCAGCCTAGGTGGCCGATTACTTGAACCTTGGCAAGGTTATGATATAAGAAACATTAGGTAATTCTAGTCTCTGATTGAGTTAGTTAATCCTGCATTTTAATTTGAAATGGGTAGATATATGCACTTTTAAATGTGATAGGCTGCACTAATCATCCATGGATATTCTTTTGAATAAAAACTAAATGTACATGGTATGTCAAATCATGACCTTGTGATGTTGAGTGGAGTGATAGAGTGCTCATTGGCATTGCCATCATTAGTTATGAGAAGAATGCTGAACTCCTTCAAAGGAGGAAGAGTGAAGATAAATTAGAATCCACTGTATAGACGAGGGAAGAGAATGAGATACGATAAAACTAGATCTATATATATTTTTAATTAACCAAGTCCATCTCTTACATAATGATGTGAGGTTTTAAGATGCTTGCCCCACTTAAAAAAACATCATGAAACCAAAAGAAACTCTGAAAAGTTGCAACTTTTGAAGCTTTAGAGCTTACAAAGTACATTAAAAGTCAATTATAAAATTAAATAAATAAAGCGAAATGGTTACACTTTTCCTTTTTCAACCCATTGATGGTTTTGTCTTCTTGCAATGGATGGCATAAGCACCAATTTATGCAACAATGAACTGTTGCATTACCAGAATTTTTTTTATTATCATATTAGATGCAATGCCCTACTAATGCAAGAAGCAAGTGCTTTTGAAACCCCTTGATGCAAACTAAGTTGCAGATATTTCTTAGTGCTAGATCAAATGAATGGAATGCAACTAATAAAAACCCCACAACAATGACAAAAAAAAATAATGTTCACAACAAAGAAATCAATGCGAGCTACATATGATTCATTCTTGTGTTTAACCAACAAATTCCACTTTTCAAAAAAAATCCACAAGAAAGGAGATCAATTACATTGAAAAAAAATGAAGTTGAGTAAATCATGCTTAGGACAAGTAAGAGGGGTAGAGAGATGGATGAGGGAGAGAGGGAGCGTGGGGTGATGAAGGGGTCTGGGGGTGATGGTTGGGATTGGGTCTCGGTGAGGAGGCGCGTGGCGGGGAAGAGTCCTCGCATTTATGAGGTCCTTTGTAAAAAGTGTCGCTCTTGTGGGCATCTTGCCAGAGACTGCGGTGATCCCATCATTTGCCTCCATTATCGAGGCGTGGGCATTGTCGCATCATGTGTCCTTCGAGGCTTCAGGAGTCGATGCGGTCTCCACAATTGGAGGTGAGTTCTCCATGGTCCCCAATGGTGGCTTCCCTTGATTCCACGTTGGTGGATGCTCTGGTTGGGGAGGTTGCACGTGGCATGGCTTCAATTGAGGAGGTGCTGATGGTGGTCTTGTAGTTACGACTTTCATCTGAGGAGTGGAGAGTTGCTATGTTCCTTCCCTCTTAATTCTTGCTTTTTGGCTGTGGACTTGTTGATCTTGATCGCCTCCTCTTTTAGGAATGCTTGACTGGGTTTGTCGTTGTTTGATGGAGACTGACCCCACATGATGAGGCCATTGACGAGAAGCCTCTTATGAAGGAGGTCGCGTGGGCCAGCATTTTTGTGTTCTTTTGAGATTATGCACGGTGGAGGTGATTGAGATCATCTGTGTGCCTTTTGCAAGGTTAAAGGAGTGTAGCGGTCTTGGTGTGCATGAGGGTGACACCTCTTTGGTCGAGGTTGGGGTGGAGCTTCTTGTTGGGTGTTAGGTGTTGGAGAAGGTGGTGTTGCGACATGAGGGCTCTTTGTGGGTTGTCTCCTTGTGGTCGGGGCAGCGGCGAGAAGCCTACCCATGTGCAAATTGTTGTTGGTGGTAGGGAATGGGATCGTTAGCGAGGGTGGGGTTGCTTCACATTTGAAAGGTTATGAGTCTCATTGCTGATCTCGATGATCATGCGGTAGGGGTGCTGCATGATGTGACATTGAAGGTGCCTCATTTTCCATCTTTGGCAGTGAGAATGGGGAAGGCCTGAGCCTTTTGAATTATGTCCCATAGGTGAAGTCTAGATTTCAAAACAGGTCCGAACTGGTCAGTTTGGTTCCTGCCTGTTGTTAATAATTCCTTTGTGTTCCCCACCCCACGGTTGGTCCCTTTTGCACTTTATTTTTAATGTAGGCAACCTCTCTTGACGTGCTTGCATTCCCTGTGGCCTTCGAATCCATCTTTGGTTGTGATGTGGAAGCTGCATTGTGTGGGGGCTTCTCATTAGTCTATCCCAACTGTGTGGAGCTTGACGCTCTTAGAGGTAGCGATTGTGGTGTCAGGAGCACTCAAGCTTTGGGGGTTGGGGATAGTGGTGGACGTCACAGTGATGGCTTTGATAGAGACAATCGTGATCTGGTGATGATTGTTGTGGGCGATGCCATGTTGACATAAGGATCACTTGCTCGTGGCAATAGGGATTTTGCTATTGGTCTAGCTTTGATTAAACTTGCTGTTGTGCCTGTTGTGGTGCGTCGATGGGGCCTTCTACGAAAGAGGGTGACTGATGGCCATGGTATCTTGAGTAGTAGCTTGTTAACTAGGGGTTTCAGAACTACTAAACCAATAAACTCACAACAGAGTTTGATTGACAACTTTGTCTGCAAGAGGAAGGCCTTTAAAAAGAAGAAAAGTGAGGTGATAGTTCATAGATGTGATTATCATGACATTGAGGTGGTGAGTGGCCAAGGTGATTAACACGAAGAGAATTGCACTTCACTGGATCAAGGGGTGATGGTTAGGGTGATTTTTTGGAATGTCAGGGGCCTTCGAGATCGGTTGTGAAGGTCGGACTTGAGGAGGTACCTATATGAGTGGACGATTGACTTTGGTCTCATTTAAGAAGCACATCTTGAGGTAGATTCGATTAAGAAGGAGCCTTGCGGTGGGCGCTTTATTGATGCTTTAGCGGTAGATGCTATGGGAAGGTTTGGTGGATTCCTATTGTTATGGAATAATGATTTGTTTCAGTTGAATGCAACACCATGGGTTCCTTCACTCATTGGTTTAATGGCTCAACCTTGCTTCGCTCCTCGGTGTATGGTCTTTGTGATGATGCTACCTACTAGATTGACTTTGTGGGACGACTTGCGCCAGGTTACTATTTTTGCCAAGGGTAGATCGTTGCTGGTGGGGGGCAATTTTTATGTTACCCTCTCTCCAGATGATAAACCTGATGTTAGAACAAACAGATCTACAAATGATTTTGCGGAGTTGCTTGAGGAGCTTGGGCTATATGATTTTCTACATTTGGAATTGTCTGCACGTGGAGGAATGATAGGGGGCTGCATTCAGGATTGACGGGTTTTTGTGCTTTGTGGAGTTGGCGCAGTGCTTCTAGATGGTTGATGTAATGATTAGATAGAGATTGTTCTCAGTTCATACGTCGTTGGGTTGGGACAAAAATGAGGGTGGCCATTTCTTTTCTTATTTCAAATTTAAGAAGTCTTGGCTAATGGAGTTGGGTTTTCGTGACTTTATGAGATCAAAGTGTAATGTGGCGCCCTCGTCGTCGTTGTCGGCTACTCCACTCTTTCAGCAAGGATACATGCCATTAGATCTGCATTGATTCAGTATAAGGAGGTTAACTAAAGGAGGGAGCGTGAGAGGGCAAATGCCTTGGAGGGGATTTCTGTGCTTGACAGGAAGGTGGACATTGGGCTGTTACAGGTTGAGGAGTGTGATGAAAGGAAGCATTTGTAGTGGGTTGTTCAGCAGGAGGATCACAAGTGGGAGATGGATTGGAGGTAGAGTTATGCCAGCTATGGTTGGAGGGGGACTCCAACACGTTTCTTTCATTGTTTGACAAGCATAAGGAGGAGGTCCAACTTGATAAGTTCTCTTTGGGTTGGTGTCGAGGGCCTGGTCAATAGGGACTAGATTGGTGATGTTGTGTAGACCTACTTTTGTGATTTCACTAGGAGGGCCACTGGTCTGTGGTGGCTGGCTTCATCTAATATGGCGACCTTAGATGAGAAGATGCCGAGTGGGCTTGTTAGGGAGGTGACAAAGGACATGGTCTTGATTGTCGTTAGGGCTTTGAAGGCCCTCTAGGAATCCTTCCTTTTAGCTGAGGAGATGGTGGCTGCGTAGGGGAGGTCTTGTGTGTTGGCATTTTTGTGGAAGGTTGATTTCTCAAAGGCATGTGATTCTATTGCCAGGTCTTATTTATGGGAGATCCTGAGGAGTGAACTTCTGGTGGTTTAGGTGCAATAGATGAAGAGGTGCATTACCACCATGTGCTTAGTGTTTGTGAATGGCAGCGATTTAAATGCCGGCGGCATGTCGTTGGCAAGGCCATTTTAGGAAGGGGAGCTTGCCGACATGGGTAAGTTATCGAAATGTAGGGATGCTGTCGGCATACCGTGAATATCGTTGGCATGCCGACGATATCGGCGACATGCCTGTAGATTTCGACGCAAAGATTTGAAATGGCAAGTTGGAGGGAACTGGCGGGAGGGATTCGAATGCGAGGGAGGGAACCCAGGAAGGATTTGAATGTGGCAGGAAGGCTGTGTTGGGGACACAATGAAAGGGAGGGAAGGGTTTGAACGTGGCGGTACATACACGCACACATAGACACATACATAGACACACACACAACGCACACACACACATACTGTGTTTATGTGATTTTTTGTCGGCATGTTGTTGCCCTTGGCATGCCCATCGGCATAGCAATTGAAAAATGGGCATTTTCATGGCATGCCCACGAAATGCACACTTAGAATTTTGTTGGCACTGTGTCGAAATTAGCATTTCGAACCTTGGTGAATGGTAGACCATGCGGTTCTTGGACGTAGCCTAGCATGGGGTTAGGCAGTGGTGCTCTTTGGCGCCATTGTTATTTAATGTGGTAGTGGATACTTTGGCTATTATGGCATTTAAAGTGTGTTGGGGGCTTATTCTATGGTTTTAGGTTAAGGTAGGGAGGTGCTCTACTTATGCCTATCTCGCAGTATGCAGGTGACACCACCTTTTTTGTTGAAGGGGGAGTAGGGAGGTTGAGTGCTTAGCCTCTTTGGCGGTATCTTTGGTTTGTGTATCAACCACAAAAAGTCCACTTGCATTCCTTTCAACTTGGGTGTTGATGAGGTGTTTGTTGTGTCACAGTTTTTGGCCACTTTTGTCACTCATCTATTGATCTCCTATTTAGGTCTTCCCCCTGAAGGGTGGGCAGCTTTCTTTTGGTGACTAGTCCCTGTTAGTGGAGAGGATGAGTAAGAGGTTGGTTTCTTGGAGTGGGAAGTTGCTTTTCAGAGGGAGAAGGTTGGTGCTCCTCAAGATTGTTATGTTTGCCATGCTTGTCTTTACTTAGTGTTCTGACCTTTGAAGATCATTAGAGGTTGGAACTTATGCGGAAGCATTTCTTCTGGAAAGGCTTGAATCATGAAGGAAGATTTGTGCAGCCTTTGCTGTGGTGTGAAGGCCTAAGAAGGCTAGGGGCCTTGATGTGCAACTCCTATGGCATGGTCATGTCCATTGAGGAGAGGGCATTCGTGCGACAAGGATATTTGGCCTTTTGGAGATCTTTGTTGTCAGTTATGCGATGATTT
Organism: Thalassia testudinum; assembly: GCA_037157565.1. Classification (NCBI taxonomy): domain Eukaryota; kingdom Viridiplantae; phylum Streptophyta; class Magnoliopsida; order Alismatales; family Hydrocharitaceae; genus Thalassia; species Thalassia testudinum. The sequence continues at coordinate 36,179,802 of JAZHRO010000012.1, read as the reverse complement.
GCTACCTCTTTCCTCTTGGTGTTGGGCAATAGGGACTTTTCAGGCTTTGGGAGGATGATTGGTCGGAGAAAGGAAGGCTAGTAGACCTACTGCCCTACTTGTACAACCTGGTGAGTGACAAGCATATCTCTGTCAGCAGGGTGTGTGATTAGTCCTCGTTGTCATGTGCCCCTCTCTTGGGGGTGGGCTTGTCAGAGGCAAGGCTTTGAGATTTCGAAGCTCTTCCGGAGTTGGTGTCCAAGTTCTAACCGATGGCTTTGAAGCCTGATCGCTTGGTTTGGGGGATGGCTGTCTCTCTGTCGCTAGAGTGCATATAGGGTGCTACGAGGCTTTGTTGATTTGAGTGACAAGTTTATGATTGATTACGGTCTTATTTGGAAGCTAAAGATACCCTTGAAGGTTAGGATTTTCCTATCTCTTATTACTTTTCGGTTGAGGTTTGGCTAGTTGTTTAGATTGGAGGTATTGATCTCTTCATATTAGATGGGTTTTTGAGAAGTTTCAGAGATGGCATCTAGGCAGGCACAACGGAGTGGTTTAGGGCGGTAGCAATGATTTGAGCTCTTTGGTTGTAGTGCAACTGTGTTTTTTTAAGGGGGAAAGGGCTTGGGTGGAGAGTGTTGTGAGGGAGGCAAATTGTCTTTCTAACTCTTGGTTGCTTGCTATGTAAGTCTGTTCCTTTTTACATAATGAATTGCTTTAGATGACTATTGAACTTCTATAGTTGTCCTTTTTTCTTCTAAAAAATCCACAAATTCCACAAATGGCCAATTGAAAATAACCAAAAGGTCAAGCAACTAGTCATGCACCCTTTTATGTATTTTATTACAAAGGGATCAAATAATTCCAAGAGGAATTTGTAAAATGGTAAAAATGAGTGGGAGAGCTGAGGTGATAAACTCATGCCAAGAGGGTACCCAGATGGGAGTGGAATGATTGCCTTGATCCTATGGGTTGTGCTGAATGAGGGAGGTTGGTTGACTTAGAATGGGTTGTTGAGTTCATCAATGGGTGCTACAGTTGGTAGGAGGGATTGTGGTGTGGTAGAGGTGGTGATGCCATTGTTAAAGGGGTTGGCGACAATGGAGGTGTCGCTAAAGGAGGGGTAGGTGGCAATGGGGATGAAGCGATGGGGTCAGGGTAAAGCAGCGACATGGAGAAGGGGCTCGCATAGGGAGTTAGGTAGAGGAGATTAATCCAAGTAGGGAGATGGAGAGGGTAAGGGATGGGTGCGGATGGAGATGTGTGGTTGGAGGAGGTAGTTGGTGATGGTGGGTGGTTGGAGGTATCGATGATAGGGTTGGGAGTCGATGAAGGTGGTGGTCATGGGTGAAGGTGTTGGGACAATGAGAGGGTTGGAGGGAGAGGGAGAAAGAGTGAGCGAGAAAAGTGATGGTTCTTTTCAAAAAGGGGATTACTTAAGATGCTATGTCATACAATAAATGTTGGCCCTCTTTCGTACAACTATAAACCTAAATAAAATTAAGTAAAGAAAATAACATAACATCCCTTGGAGTGCTATCCTTTGGAAACAAAATGTTCTTTTGAGAAGCGATACAAGACTGTTTTCAAGGATGACCTTCCAAATGAAAACATTGGAAAATTTGCCTTGGAACACTAATTAATTTGTAAAGTAGGCATCGGGTTGCCTTGCCTTGCTGAAATAATGTCTAGATAAGCCATGGACTGTATGTGAAGGCCATTTGGTAAGCGTGTCATACTCTTGGAAAGATAGGTGAAGACATCGAAGAGATTGTTAAGGTTCCTATTTCCACTCTAGAAAGAAATATTGAAATTCTTCTTGGAACTTTTATCCACCAATTAAAGTTCATCGTTCCATCCCTTAATTGCTGTAGAAGAATAGAACAACTTATTCCTTTTTGCAACCGTAATTTTGCTTATAGAGTGAGAGGCTAGTGGGAACATTATCTAGAGTTCCACTAAAGATAAAATATGAAGTTGTTAGTGATGTTTATGGCTCTTTGATGTTTTCTATTTCTTCATGGATATGTATGCAAATTTCACTTTTGTATTCCATCATATATATATATATATATATAAGAGGCTAAGGTTTGCTTTTGAAATAAGAAACTTCATTTTCTCCTACATGGTATTAGAGCAATAGTTTTAGGTTGGTGTTTGATAACTTCTTGATTTCCATACCCCTTTTTTCTCCTCCTACATCAATCCTAGTTGCCATGGTCGTCCTTCCCTCTCCTGCAGTGACATTGAGGAACACAAAATGGGGCATTGCACGCAGCTCGTGTAGGGTTGTAGCACTCAATGTGCAGTGCATCACTTACAGAGCAACAAAATGTGCAACATGCAGTGCACACAATGCCATGCCCCACGTGTGCTTGTAAGTGTGCCACTACATGTGTTGGACCTTAATGCGTTCATGTGCAGGTAGGTGCATGTGAACTTTTCTTCATCGGGTTTGTCTTGTGCTAATTTCTCTACACCTTGGAGATGGCTTGATTCTCTCTGTGATATGTTCTTGCTCCGCTTGCCTCGTAGACGTCTTTGCATGATTTGATCTCTTTCTACTATGGCAACCAGTATTTACTCTCTTCTTCTAGTTGGGATTATTTTCCAATTTTTGCTTGGGATTGTCTCTCACTATTGCTAGGGATTATTGTCCCTGGCTAGTTTCGTCTTAGTATACTGCCTCCTTGAGAGATTTCTGTTCAGATGGATTTGCTATAGAGATTTGTTAACCATATGTATCGAGAGTCCCTATGTGCTTGTTGCTCTCACTGATGTCGATGGGGTCTATGTGAATTTGACATCGACCACTATTAGTAAGTGGGTGATTGATGCAGGTGCTTCTACTCACCTTACCAGTGATCCTAGTTCCTTGTGCAAGACTCAACTAGCTAGAGCAGTTACATATGTGAAGTTGGCTAATGGCTCCTACTCCTCAGTTCCAATGCTTCTATTCACCTTAACGTTGATCCTAGTTCCTACACGAGTGATCTTGGTGTTCAAGTGAAGAGCCCTAATTCCTATGTATTGCAACAATAAATTAGCCACCTACATTGCCTCCACTCTTGTCTTCCATTAAAGGACGAAACACATTGAGTGAGGTGGACTGGCAGTTCCTTCAGAATGTTGTGTTGGAAGGGAAAATAGTTACTCGTCCTATGTTCGCTAAGATTTGGCTTACAGATATCCCAATGAAGGCATTGACTAAGAAGAGGCACGTGCTCCTATGTGACTTGGGCTTGATAGACATCTATGGTCCAACTTGAGGGGGAGTGTTAGCATAGTGATATTTATTGCTCTTTGATATTTTCTATTTCTTTGTGGATATGCATGCAATATTCAATTTTTGTATTCCCTCATTTATATATAAGAGATTTTCTCCTACAGAAACAATATACAAAAAAGAAAGAATTAATGTTAACAGTCTCTTTAAAGTTAGAGCATAGAGATCCATTGTGTCCAGCTTGCTCCTAGAAAGATATGTTTCTTGGTGAGTTCCTTGGTGAATTTCTTTGTCGGAAGAGGTAGAAGGTGTGGTACTCTTTCCATCACTTGCTGCATTTTGGACAAAATTGTAGTCGAGCTTAATATGTTTTGTCCATTCATGTATGCAATACAAGTTGCTGATGTTAATTGTAGAACAGCCAAATGGGCAAATTACTAAACTCAAGATCTGTGAAGAAACGATGCAATCCATGCCAACTCATACGTTGTGTGTGCCGTAACTATGTATTCTATGATAATACTAGAAGCTTTGAAATGAGAGAATACTAGCATGGTAAACACAAGTTGCTTCTTGCAATGCCAAATAACGAAATTTCTTCCAAGAGAGGTGGCATAACTAATGGTAGAGCGTCTGCCTTCTAGAGAGCTAGCATAATCAACACTTAATTAAGCACACAATTTTAGATGCCCATTCCGCTAGAAGAAGAAACCCTTTCAAGGTGACCCTTTTAGATATACGAGGACTAGACATACACCATGGCAGTGATTGTATTAAGGTTTATGCATGAATTGGCTAGCATGGTTATCAAGCCTCTTAACCATTAGATGAAGGATCCTTTCAGAAAACAATGTATTTCTTCTCTTAGCATTTTTACTTTGGCTTCCCATTGAATAAAGGAAGGCTCTGAACCAAGTAGACTTCCTCCTCAAGTGGCAGAAGTCTGTGGATTTAAATAACTGTGAGTTGAAATTTTCACCCTATTGACTTTTCTTACTCAATTCCCTCCCATGCTTCTTCTGTGGAGGGATAGGCTTGTATTAAGAAAGAAGGTTCAGTTGCTTAACCACCTTGCCTCCTTGCTTGTCATAATGCACAACTCAGAATGAGACTGAGCATGTTTCCTGCCCTTACTTTCTGAGGCTTAGCATGTGCGTGTCTCAAGCAAGTACATGAATAGACTAGACTTCCAATGGGAGCTCAAGAGAAAGGAAAGCCGTACTTGTCAATTCCAGCAGACTGCATACACTCCTTGTCTTCTTCTCCGAATATTTATCTATTACCACTTATAACATTGCCTTCCTACTACTATTCCTTTGGTATTGCTCATTTGACCTCTGACTGCTATTTATGTTTGGCATATCCTTATCAAGAAAGCTACTCGTAGATGTTATTATTCGATTGTTTAACTTATTGAAAAGAACAGAGAATGCTTTTTCTAAAGAAAGAAAAGAAAAGCTAACCACTCATCGTTGTCCCCTAGCACATTTGAGAAAGATTATTATAGTTATGCTGACGAACTCAATTTTTAGGTTGGCAATATTTCACATATCACAATGGATGGGGGTTATGCCAAGCCGGGTTTTCCCAGGAAAAGGAAGCCAGAATCTTTTGGAGACTATTCCTTTCGACAACTTGATATTGCAGAAAAAAACAAAAGGCGTAATATTGACAATGAGAACACAACCATTGACACCCTCTACCGCATGCTTTGCCCAGTACAAAAGATTGGTAGTGTTCTTGGTAAAGGTGGAAGCATAGTTAGTGCCATTAGAGATGAGACTCATGCAAAAATAAGAGTTGCTGATAGAATACCTGGTGCAGATGAGAGAGTGATCATTGTTTATGATCACCCAATATCTGAATTGGCAGGACAGAAACTCAATCAGGATTCACATATTAATGCTGAGAAAGAGGGCAGGCACTTCAAGCCTCATTGCCCTGCACAGGGTGCCCTTTTAAAGGTTTTTGATAGGATTGCTGAGGATGAACGCTCAAACGGAGGTAATGGTCATAATAACAGTGAGGCAGATGATGTTACAATTCGCCTTCTTGTCCCACACAATCAAGTTGGCTGCCTCATTGGAAAAGCTGGGGATGTTATTCAGAAATTAAGAAGTGGAACTAGGGCTAATATTCGTATCTTGGGAGAGGATCACCTCCCTGCTTGTGCTATGCCATCTGATGAGCTTGTGCAGGTAAAGAATTTGTTGTTGCATTTCAACTGATTTATCGTTTTTAATCAGTTATTACATTCGTTTCACTTGCTGTAGGAGTGTTATCACTTGCCCTTTTTGGCTAGGCTAAAAGGTTTGCAGTGATTTCTGCCAAATGTGTGGCTGGATGTGGATGTGATATTTTTGTTTGACTTTGTTTTTCAAGTTCATCTCTACCACTACCTTCTTTGTGGTCCTACAGATTGTGGAATTAAGCCCATTTGTTATTGCGGAAGCATCTTTTGTTCTTTACCATTTTTCTAATAACATTGTAGGAAAAATATGGAAGAAAACAATTTATGGTTCAAATAATTAATGACGGTTGATAGAAATGATGGTTTATAGAAGTAAATTTACATCTGTAATTCACTATAATTGGAGAATAATTAGGGATGGAAATGTTGGATATATATGAGCTGGATATGAATGTGTAAATGGATCTCATGCAGATATATAGATTGAAGAACCATGCCCTTGAAGTTTGGATGCAATCATGATTTGAACATAGATTTTTGATGAGTGAATGTGGATTATCCTGTGGATTTTAAACTACCAATTTATTTATAAGTTAAAAAAAACCATCTTTTAAACATTAAAGAGCACATAGAAACATTAAAATAAGATGCAGTAGAATAGTAAAATGTACCATACCTGAATAAAATAGGAGTGACTTTTGAAGTATGGAGTCACAATGGTGCTCAGAGTGGGGAAAGAGGAGCTGATGGCAGCGTCATAATGGACGCGAGGCAGAGTGCAGGGTCACTGCAGTGTATGTCATAGTGTATGATTGTGTTGGAGGGAAGGCAGCAGGTTGTGGCAGGCTGGCAGTTCTTGAGAGTGGCAAGTGTTTGGGAGAAGGAGTGGAGGTCCTGGTGGATTTCAGTGGCTAGGATCCTAATCAGCAGAGGTTTTTGGAACTATCAATTGGAAAATTACACACCTTACCTTACAGTTTAGGTTAGTCACACTGAAACACAGACGTGAAAACATATGTATTATGTACATATCTCTGCAAATATGTATAGCCCATATTCATATCTGCTAACATATTAAGATTAGTATCCATATTCTCAAAGTAATCCAAGATCTGCATTCTACTTGTATTTATAAGTGCTTTTAAATTAAATACCTATATTCATATCCATATTTGCCAGGTCTCTTTTCCTTGTTGTGCTTGATAGATGCTCTCTCATCTTTCCTGGATGATTTTCTGGTGCATCATCTAGTGACCATGTAGCTTTCAGTTTTTATTGGAGAAATTCCAAATTAAATATCCCTCTTTTTTTTAGTACCTTGATTTTGCTATATTTTATAAACCGTGCACATTGATTTTGATAATTTCATCCTGTAAACTGGCACATGGGATGGGTGGGGGTTGCAGTGAAAAGTAATGCTCGTTATGTGTCATATTGACTGTTCAGACTTGCAAAGGAGAGAACATTGAAAATTAGTAGTTTAAATTCTGAAATTAGTAGTTTAAATTCTGAGTAGTAGTTTATTTTTGAAAAAACATAAATGGTGATTATATCATATTTTTAAGCATGTTAGGTGATTGTTTATTTTTAAGGGCAGGCGGCCTTTAAAAAAGTAGTTATTGATGTCCTCTAAGCAAGCCATTTTCAGCTTGACATTTCTAATTGCTGAAGGATATTTACAGATATCTGGAAAATCTGATGTTGTTAAGAAAGCACTCTATGAAATTTCTACTCGGTTGCATCAGCATCCAAGGAAAGAAATTCCTGCAATAGATGATATTATTGCTGCAAGTACTCAAGGGGTATATCCTCCTGGTGCTTCTATCGATCCAATGCTGCCACACAGAGCCCCAATGTGGCCTCATGAAGAATCTGGTCCCCACCATATGGCACCCCATGCTTCCTTTTTTGGACGTTATGGAAATGAACCATTGAGGGGGGCTGATGATCATGGTATGACAGAAGAGTTCTCTCTGAAGGTTGTTTGCCCCTCAGGGAAAATTGGGGGAGTGATTGGGAAAGGTGGTGCCAATGTCAGACAAGTGGAGCAACAAACTGGTGCCAGAATTCATGTTGAAGACAATACGCCTGATTCATCTATACGGATTATCCTTATTTCTTCAAGAGAGGTGCTGGATAATGTTTATACCTTAAAATGTTGGCAGTTCTATCCTAAGAGGACCTATGTGCCTCAATTTTTCTTGCATATTTTTAAATTGCCATTGCTCAGTCTTATGATTTTATATTATTCCAATCCCTAGGCTCTATTCGATCAGATTTCTCCTACCATCGATGCAATCCTTCAGCTTCAAGAAAGAGTAAGCGAGATATCGGATAAGGGTGATATTATAACAAGGCTTCTTGTTTCCTCAAGTAAGGCTGGTTGTCTTTTGGGACAAGGGGGTCAAGTTATCAATGAGATGAGGAAGCAAACAAGGGCTGACATACGTGTCTGTGCCAAAGGTGATAAACCTTCATATGCATCTTCAAGCGAAGAGCTTGTGCAGGTGACATTATTACTGGTCAAATTGTCATTTGTTGTTTTGTATGCTGCATTTTTGAGAATTAAATTTGCTTCTTTGTATATAGATAACTGGAAATCAGAGATCTGCTAGGGATGCTCTCTCTGAGGTTGTGTCTAGGCTTAGAGAAAGGATTCTTCGCGATGCAAATGCTGCAGTACACTACCCACCACCTGGTCTCTCACGTGGATTTTCTCCTTATGACACTGTATCGAGGACTCCCAGTTCTGCTGCTTATGGAGATCTGAGCATGAAGGTATTCTTGGCAATTAATGGTGACAACTGTGATTTGTAGGCTATTCTTGTTCCTTTTCCATTCTAGCAACTTGTTTCATTAGCTTTTACCAATGTTTTAAGTTTTGATTTCAATGCTGTTTTCAATTATGATGAAAAAAGAGGCATGCCGGTGGCATGCCAGGGAAATCAAAGAAAAAGGCACAAAATGGTTCAAAGTACTATCTGACCTCAAATTTCATAAATTATGATTGTACTATTTGGTAAATAAACAATACTTATCAAAAAAATATTTAGTAAATAATACTTATATACTCTACTGGGAGTGGTTTCATGATTTTCCTGCGGTTGTGTGTATAGTATGGATTAATAGAGCAGTCTCTAAATGTCGGCCTAACTGTCAAAAGTTAAGTTAGCAACTAATAGCTAGTACCTTAGCAGCATGCTGGTATTGATCGCTAAGCTAATAGATGGTAATTAAGTAGAAGTATTATTAATAAGTAGTAAATAAGTATTATTAATAAGTAGTAAATACGTTGTAGTCACTAATAGTCTAGTATAAGTCGTCACTCTGGTAATCTAGTAAAGACTATGTACTTAATACAAACAAGTAAACAACTTCGTAGTCACCTGTGGTCTGAGATGAAGTGCTATGTAGCAGTTATTGCTAGTAAGTAGTAAGTACTTCTATCAAGTAGTAAACTACTAGTAGACTAATACAAATTTAATGCTTGTGATATTTCTTAATAAAAACAAATATCTTTGTCAGATCTTACTAAGGGTTTAAGCTAAGCTTAATATGAGCTTAGATTAGCTAATCAGAGTCAGGTCTAGCTACCTTGGTAAATGGCTAAACTTAATGTAATCTAGATCATTAGATCCAGGGCGTATCTAACAGATATGAGCTTGGAGACGATTATTTAGAGAGAAGCAGATAATCTAAACATGAAAAGGAACATTGCGGAATTGCTTGATCTTGGAGTTGGGGAGGGCATTCAGAGTTTGGGGGAGCTGAAACTCTTATAAAGGGAAGGAGAGGAGAGCACACCTAGATGATCAGAGAGGAGTGTCAAGCATCTAGATCGAGCAACTGTGCTGCTTCCTTGTGCCCCTGTTTCTTATCTGTGCCCCTAGAATTTGTGCAAAGATAACAAAAACCAGCCTTGCATTTCCTTGAAATTTTATCTAATGATTCTTTGAATTTCTTGGACACCTTGGAAGAATGATGTAATAGATTTATTGTTATGCGGAATAAATGTAGGGATTTCTACATAAATATTAACAAGAACTTTGGAAATTACATTCATGTCATAAGAAAATGGATACTTACATAAATGCCATAGAAATTATGCCTTCTTAACATGAATGCCATTGGGTGTCAATCGCTGTGTCTCTTGAGATGCAATCTAGACCATTAATTCACGGTTTAAGAGGCATTTCATCCAACTAAGGTAAGCTAATCTAACATTAATTAAGTTTTTAATGGCATCCTAACATAAATCACAACTATGTAAACAAAGATGAGAATTTTATAGCATTTATGTGAATTTGAATTTTTTATGGCATATATGTAATTTCCAAAGTTCTTGATGTCACTTATGTTTAAACCCCTAAATGTTAATATGAATTATATTCCACCGGTTCAGCTTCCTTTATTTCTCTTTTTCAATTTTCTATTTCAAAAGTTATTATCTAGCCATTTGTCAGGGCATTATGTAGAACAAGCCTATTGAAATATGTTTTAAAGCAATAGTTATGTCGAAGCCTATTGAACTATGTTTTTAAGCAATAGTTATGTCAAAGTGGATGTTATGGTTTATTGATAGTGTCTTGAAAATATGTCACTTAGAAGTAATGCTGGATTATGTAGAGTAACTTTTTACCTTTTGGGGTCTCACTGCCTGAGCTCCAAGCAGCTACAAAGCCTATGATGCAAAGTTTCTGGCTAGTGTGATTATGTTGATCTGTCCCTGAGGTAGCACCAGTTCATAAGTCACTCGGTTGTAGCAACTCACCAACTGTAGACATTTGATACTTGTTACTTTAGCAGACTAATCCACCAGTAGATCTCTCATCTCCTGCTTGATCTCGATCTTTTATTCTCCTTGGAATAGCCTATCCATGAGCTCTTTATCTTTAGTGGCATTTTGTGTTTAAAGGGAATAATGTGGGGTGCTCACATGACCTAGGGCTTTGCATGCTGCTGTAACTTAATTTGTTGATTTGATATTCTAAGCTTCTCCTTCATATTTGTACCTTGGTTGTAGTCTCTGGTCAAATTCAGATCATGGCATCTTTCAGCTTGTCACATTTTTTGGATGGCATGATTTTTTTTTTTTTTTTAATTTTGGATGATATTTGGGCGGCATGTTTAGGAGGGAATACAAGAATCTCTTCTTTGTTCTAGTGGTCAAGATGGATGATACCAACTGTTTCCTCTAGCTGTAGATGTTGTCTGTCAATAGTGGAGTGGCATGATAATGAACATATTCTCACCGGTGAAAGCAAGTGGAGGAGATTGTTACATGGAAGAAGGGCAAGGCTGTGGTCTTAACATGGATTATAAACTGTGCCATTTGTACTATTCCAACCAGGATCATATAATGTAAGATGGCAAATGAGATTTAGGATAATTTTCATGATACCTATCCACAAGACAACAATGCTAGCGATATCGTACAAGTTTACAATGAGACGGCATACTTTAGGTAGGATGCCATGTTCCTCTCTCATTATCATTCCCTCCTGAAGTCTGCTCTTAAGAGGTTGAATACTGACACACCAGTCTACTTTGTGCTACTTAGAAGGTTTATTGCTCAAAACATGGTGGGTCAGCTCCTTGCTGGCCTGGAACCTGGCTGAAAGGTTGTTGGATCCAAGGTGCTCATGTTACCAGATACCTACTTTTGAGGAAACATGCAATTAGATGCACAAATCAGCATTATGTTTTTTAGTGCCTAATCTTAGTAGATAACCATACTGGTCTCTAATGGGAGAGGTCATGGTTCCTCCATCCATTGACTTTGGCAATAAGGCTGTAATTGCCTTTGTGTATTTACTATGGGAAGCAAGGTCTTGGGCAGGACAATAGTTGGATTAGACCAAATATGGGAAACCAGCCAGTGTTACCCATGCTATTGTTGCACTTGAGGTTGTTGTTTCTACAAGAAATGCATCAATGTGGAGTATAATAAGCACATTCAGAAATTGAGCCAACATGACATCCTGGTTGCCTCTTCTTCAGCTACTTCCAGTTTGTCCACTGATAATTTGGGTATTGCCGATCTACCTATGCTTTTGACGTCAGTCAAATTTACCTGACTTGTTCTGGCTAGTGGAACAGTTTTGGTTGTTAGATATGTGGCCTTCAACATATGATTCGCAGATTTTGCTTTGTCCATGCTATCATTAGTAAAATTACAAAGGACTTGAATTGTTGAACCTTATTTTTCTGTTTCATAAATGTTGACATGGAGGCAATTGGTTGTGGTTATCGTAGGGGTGTACCAGCCTCTGTAGGTCTGTGTATGTTGCACTTGCCATCCTTTCATTGGGAGATCTACTTGTTAGTGGAATCTTAGATTTGGTTACCTTCTGTTCTTTAAGCTGTCTTGAGCGATTCTAGATTCATCCACTGCTACCTTTGGGGAAACATCATCACAGATCTTACAAACCTAGTGAGCTGTAGTTCAAACTCTATATTTCTGTTGTTGCATTTAGATATTTAGAGTCCTAGTGGCGATGTCTGGGGCTATAAATGATCCCCTAGTTGTCATGATTCTCATGAATGTTTATTTTATAGTCCAAATCTGATGTTCTGGGTATAATTAAGAAGTGTTTAGTTGAAGTGCGGAGTCAGTTTGGTGAGTGTAAAAGTTATTCAATTTGCTAATGCTTTTGTCTGGCACTCACTTTCTATGTAATTGTTCAGTTTTATGGAATTATTCTTCTGAGAAGTTGTGCTTACACCTTGCAGCAAAATGGGGTGGTTAAGTTGAAACAGTGCCATATCATTGATGTGGCCAGGGCACTATGATTCATTAAAGTGTACCTTTCATTTATTAGACTGATGCTATTTTGACTGCATTTTATCTGATTGGTAGGATAGCTTCCTTGTCTGTCAAACAGCAAATTCCCTTCAAATCCTATTTCCAGAGTGTGACCTATTTGCTGTTTCTCTCAAACTATATTTGGATATGTAGTCTTTGTCCACTCGAATGGTCCCAACAGGGACGAATTGCCACCTTGGGCAGTTAAATGCTCTTTTCTTGAAAAGAGTTAGATGCATTTTTAGTGGCTTTTTGTGGAGTTAGGGTATGGGTGAGATGACCCTTTGCATGGAGATTGCCAGTGTTGAAATCCATCCTGTGTTTGTCCATTCCTAAGGAACCAATCTCCGTGAAACCTCTTGACATTAGTATCTTAAAATGCATTTCTTCCATTGGACGATCGTTTCTAGTCAGATAGTTTTACCACTGGATTCTGTTATGCATCAATAACTTACGTCACCATTTACCTCCATCATAAGGGACAGTCCTCTGGCATCCACACCTTTGTCAACTCATGATGCAAGTGCTATCCCTTTTGGTACCGGTGGTGGTAATAATACTATAGTTTTATGTACTCTAGGTGTACTGACTACTATAGGGAGCTTTACTGTCTTGAGCAGGCTTGGGATGATCACAATGGTGATTGTGACAATGACTGATATGATGACTATCGATAAGTTGAGTGCTCTGAGATAGAATCAGCTATATATTCAGTGACTGAAGCCCAGGGACTTTGCATCTGTCCGGACATGGTTTGCTTGCTTGAAAATCAGCTATATGTTGTAATTGCTAAATTTCTGGATACAGCATGTGTGATTCTTCACTTCATTCTGTGAAATGAAGAGGATGTCTCTCAACTTTTCTTTTTAGCAAACCCGACTCCTACATTCAGACAGTTCATCTGTGTTTTATCTCTAATACCCATTCATGTATCATTATATCACATAGTTAGTCCATTCTTGATTAACAATAACTTTTCAAAAAATTCTTGATTAACAATAGCCTAAAGTCATGTGGGATGAGATATTTACTCTTGCATCATGTGTGACATGGAAATGAGCTGAACCATCTTTTGGTGTAACCATTATCACCTTGAGTAGTTTCAAATGCACTTTTATTGGCTTCTTGTGAACTTAGAAAGGATATAGATGATATGATCATGTCCACGGAGGTTACAATGTCTGCATTTCCCCCTTTTTTTTTTGGGAGAGGGGATCCAGGGGAATAGATTACTATGTTATTGTTGTCTACACCTTTTCAAATCCATCTTGTATTTCTCTACACGTGGGTCAGTGATCTCCTTGAAAGCACTCGATGTAGATGTCTGTTAAGTGTAAACCCATTCCTTTTCCTTTGGATGATGGTATTTGGTTAGATAGATTTACGTGTGGATCCTAGGATGCATCACTAGCTTACATCGTAGTTTGCTTTCATTGTTAAGTGGCACCTGTCTCCAGCATCCACACCTTTGTCAACTCATGGTGCATGTAATGTTTCTTTAGCACTGATTGTTGGGAGAATGCTACAGATTTAGTTGCTCCAGGTTTACTAACTACATAGGTGGTTTTATAGTAGTTTGCAGACACACTTGAGCAGGTTTGGGTAGTTTTTAAACACTTCTGCAGGCTTGGGATGATGACAGTGGTGATCATGATAATGGCTCAAATGATAATCTCGATATGTTGATTGCTTTGAGAAAGGATTGACGAACATATACTACATACAATATTTCTTGGCATGTCTTTATGGAAAAGCTGATTCCTATATTCAGATGGCTCATCAGTGCCTTATGATCCATTTGTGTATCACATTACCAAGCCACCCCAGTTCCAAAATGGTGAAGTTATGTAGGGTGAAATGTTTACTTTTACATCATGTGATGCATGGAAATTGGCTGAACAAACTTTTGTGCTACTGTTATTGGATGAAATAACGTGTTTACTGTCAAGTGCCATTGTGATGTCCTTGTTGGGCAACATCAGGACTGCCTTATAGCCAAGGTCTGATGCACATGATGTTGATTCTTTTGATCCTAGAGCCTTTATGTTGAGTGTCCAGATTCTTCTTGGGATTGAAGTGGCTCATATCAAGAGCAATGCAGTATTATATCTGAGGAAGTTTGTCATAAACCTGCTATAGGAGACATGCATGTTGCATACAGAAACAGCTTCCATTCCAATGGATCCCATTGTACATCATGTTGGTAGCTTGGAACTTGTGGATGCTGGATGTTACACGTACTTGATAGAAAAGTCTATTATTATTACCTGTCATGATATCTCTTGCCATTGGCAAAGTCATTTGATTCATTAAGAGGCTAACTACAGTTCATTGAAATGTGATGCTTATGATTCTCAGATACTTGGAACCTGTGATTTAAATGCTGATGGCATGCCGTCGGCAAGGCTATTTCTGGAAGGGGGTCATGCCGACATGAAGATATTGTCGATTTACAGGTGTGCCGTCGGCATGCCGATCAGCGTTGCGAGTGGTTTGAAATGCAGGTACTGGAGATTCGGAGGGGCTGAAATATGAAATAGGGGGTTTAGTCAAGGGCTGAAATTTGAAAATTGGGGGACTGTCACACACACAAACAGAGCAGTTTGAATGTAGGAGTGGGAGATTCGAAACTGGGAATGTGGGGGGGGTTGAAATGACACACACACACGATGATTAACTCAACTAGAGACACTCAAGCCTTCCAAGTAGACACACACATTTCATTTTGAGTATTTATGTAATTTTCTATTTCATTTTGAGTATTTATGCAATTTTTTATTTCATTTTGAGTATTTATGTGATTTTTTATTTCATTTTAAGTATTTATGTGATTTTCTGTCGACATGTTATCAGCATGCCCTCAGCATTCCCACGGTGTGCACTCGGCATGCCCATTGGCATGGCCATCGAAAAATGGGTATTTCCACGCCATGCCTTCGACATGCCCACGAAATGTACACAATTTCGTCGGCACGGCGTCGAAATCGGCATTTCGAACCTTGCTTGGAACGAGCTCCTGGCATGGCAGGGGATTCCTATTTTTGAAATATGAGTCCCTTGATATTGTTGTATCCACTCATTTAGATCATGGTGGATGCTTCCAAGGATAGGAAATCAACTATAGGGTTTTGGACCTTTGAAGCTAGAAACCTTGACCTTGGAAAAATAGGAATCGAATAGTGGTCTCCTGATTCCTGAGCATGTGCAGAGTTCAAGTTCTATGCCGTGACTCAGGCTACAATAGAGGTGATTGGAATGTGGTTCTTTTGAGCATTTTTACTTATCCTTAAAATCTCCTTGGAGGTGAAATGCGATAATTTGGCTTGAGTAGCTGTGATAGTTGTTAATAGTCTTGTTCTCGATAAGGTGATGAAGCATGTAGAAGGAGGTTAGCCAAGCATGTGGAAGTTGATTGATACTGCACTTGCAACTGAGGTTTTAAAAAATTTGAGGTGGCACTAAGGTGGTTTGCCTTCATCAAGGTGAGGTGCAAGTCTCAAGGTGGTCAAGGCTTAAGTCTCAGGCTTTGGATAGAAAATAAGAAAAAATGACGTAACTATATATTTGTTAAGTATTGATAATGAAAAATAATGTAAAGAACACACTTTTATACCATTTTTGCTCAATTGTAACATTAAAAGAGCAAAACTAGATGAGAGGTGGCATTTACATAAAATGATAAAGTTAGAAATTAGGTTTGTCAAAATTTTAAAATGAATTAGAAGTTCATAGCATGAGAACTACCCCAAGTAAACCAAGTTTCTATACTATTGGGTACTTAAAACATACATTAAAATGAAAGTACAACATAAAAAATACTCAAAAGAATTGAAACACATTCTAGTTTCCTCTTTGAACATCATCAAAGTCGAGCTCATCGTTGTTATCGCTAGGGTTGGTAGCATTATCTCAAAAAGTCATCCATGTACTTCATCCTAGCCTCACCCTCTACATCTTCCTCAGTATCTCCTTTTGGAAAAGAGTAAGATGCCTTATTCATCAAAAGAAATCCTAACCCTTTTTATATAGAGAGATGTGCTAGGTTAAATACAAGGAAGACCTAGCGGAAAAATAAAAATAACATAAGCCTCACTGACTATAGTAACTCTAACGCTCCATCTCAAGTTGGAGCATGTATATCACACATGCCCAGCTTGGTACATAAGAATTCATGGTGCTTTTGTGGAAGTGCCTTAGTAAAGATATCTGCAATTTGTTGCTCTGAAGTAGTAGTGAGGGTGCAAATCTTCCCTTTAGCAATATGGTTGGTGTGCTCGTGGAAGATAGGATTAGAAGTGATGAAAGTAGTTGAGTGATTGTCATAAAACATAGGCACAAGAAGTGAAGCCTGGATCCCTATATCATCTAGGAAATGTACAAGCCACATGACCTTACGTGCAGTATGACCCATTGTGGGGTATTCATCCTTTGCACTAGACTTGGCAACTATTGTTTGTTACTTCTCCAAGTAACAAGATTGCCACGAAGAAAGGTACCATAGCCTGTAGTCAATCTTCTATCCTCCATTGACCTTGTATAGTCTGCATCAGAGTACTAATGTAGATCCCCATGCCTATTGTTCTTTGCGTAGTCCCTTTCTTGAATTCCCCTTAAGATACCCAGGGATAAGATAGGCAACTTGCTAATGACTATAATGAGGGTTTTCCATGAATTGACTCACTCTATTAATAACAAAGCTGATATCTAGCCTGGTAACAGTCACATATAGAAGCTTACTCACAATAATTTTGTACCTCTTCTTGTCTTCACTTAGTGGTTCATCTTCTTCACCTCCTTGGTTTCACTGGAATGGAAGACGACTTTGCTTTGAGCTGACTCATCTCCTCCAGAAGCTTCAGAATGTACTTTCTTTGTGAGAGAACCATCCTACATGAGTTTCTAGTAAGCTCAAGGCCCATAAAATATCTCAAGGTGCCGTACTCCTTGGTAACAAAAGTGGTCTGTAGGAAGTCCTTAGTCTTCCGTATGCCTACGACATCATCACCTGTAAGAATCATGTTATCGACATACTACCAAAAGTGCTACACCTGACTTCTTGCACCACACAAAAATAGAATGGTTAGAGGTAGATTTGAGAAAATCATTCTTTTGAATTTTTGAGCTAAGTCGCTTAAATCACGCTTTTAGGTTTTGCTTCATGCCATAAATAGCCTTTCGTAGATGACACACTCTCCCCCCTTAACCACATATCTTGGTGGTTGAATCATATAGACTTCCTCTTGAAGATAGTTGTAAAGAAAGCATTCTTTGCATCGAGCTAGTATAATAGCCATGCCTTATTAATTGTCACATAAAGGATAACTCGAACTGAGTTGAGGCATGCTACTAGAGAGAAGGTATTGAAGTAGTCAATGCTATAGGTCTGAGTGTAGCCCTTCGCAACCAGCTTGGCCTTTAAATGCTCAACAGTCCCATCCGATTTATACTTCACAATATAAACCCATTTGTTGTCAACCACCTTCGTACCTTCATGAAGATTAGTCAACTCCTAGGTGCCTCGGGTAGTAAAAGCTATTGAAATCGCGTTCCATATCTTGTTTTGGTGTTAACAAAATTATTTTAGATTAATGTTTGCAATTAAGCATTATTTCAGGTTTTGGTGGATATTGTAAGAAAACAAAGCAAACAGAGAAAGATGACGAGGCAATGATGATGATGATGGAAGACCATTTTGAAGACAAATCTAAGATATTGAGTTGTCAAATAGAATAGGTTTTTGTTTTATTCTTATAATGTGTGCCTCTCAACTGATAAACAAAAATTAGATCGTAAAAATCATTTAGAGATAAATTTGGATAAACATTATGAACATTCGGTTTATTTCAAAGTACATCTTGTTTAAAAGATCGCTTTTTAATGTTTAAGGTATTTGCAAAAGAAGACCAATAATCAAATTGAATTTATGTTTAAAAGGTACTTGTTTTAACCCATAAGCACCGGTATTAAAGTTTAGTACCAGTACATGTGAGTTACATGTTTGGGTATTTTCAAAGAATTAAATATGTAACCAGTATCGGTACTCATAATCAGTACTGGTACTGCAAGCATTGAGTATCGATACCCCATAGGTACTATTTGGGACGACTTAGTTTAAAATACAAAACAGTAAGTCAGAACTACCAGCTGTCCGTTGGGTCAAATTTGAATAGTTAAAAAATTGAATTTGATAACGTTTGGATTTAATTTCTAACGACTAGTATTTGAATTTCTAAGGTTCTAATTGTATAAATAGGCCCTTGGACCCTTAAGTTGTGTACAAGAAACACAAGAGAAAATCCTAAAGCTAGATTTCTATATTTTCACCATATTTCTCAAGGAAGAAGTTTGTCACCTTTATGCTTTCTTCACTCTTACAAGCTCCAAGGCACGTGCAAAAAGTTGATTTCTCGCAATTACAAATTGCTTTACGTCTTACTTTCTAGGCTCTTAAAACGGTAATTTTATTTCAATTATTGTTGGGAGACTTAAGTTTATTTATGCTGGAAGATTTTATCTTTCTTACATCAGTGCTTAAATTGTATTGAGCTCACTACTCGTTGTTTGGGTTGTAATAACCTGTTTGTTGTAATTAGGTTGAGGTAACTCATTAATTACCTCGGCTAGTAAATTGGTTCCTCCTCGGGTTAAAAATCCTAAGTTGAGAGGCTTAAGTAGTGGAGTACTCAAGTGAGTGGGAAATCACTATATATCTTGTATTTATTCTTGTGGCTTGATTTCTGTGCCAATATTATTTTGTTCCACGTTGCTTACATCTCACTTCTAATGTGGTTGTGCGTGTACTTTTTAGATCCGACAACAGATGCCATCTCATTCATGGCGCCCCTCCAACTTGGGTTGTTTGCAACTTCATGATAGTTTCTAGGAACTACCATAGTAGATAATGCTTTAAAGAATTTATTTAATGCAAGATTTAGATGATTGACAATAGTGTAACGAGATATATGATGTATGATGTGAGGTATAACTTCTTACTACCTTTCTAAAAGTGATGGGTAACTCCTCTGACTGTTGGGTAGGAACATCCGTATCAGATGTTGACGGGGATGATAGATTAGATGGTCTCTCCTTAGGAATCTCAACCTGCATAGATGGTAGAGGAACAAATATGGGGTCCTTATGGCATCGCTCATAGGTATGGGTAAACTAACCGAAAGAAGAGCCTTCATTAGAGTAGAAAAACATCTTAAAAAAGGAGACATTGGTAAACATAATACCTGTTTCCCATCGGATCAAAACAATGATAAACTTTCAGAGGATAGAATATCCTAAAAACACACATTTGACAGATCTATGGGAGAGCTTATTAGTAATCCCAAAGAAGTGAACAAAACACATGCATTCAAATATCGTAGTGGTGAGGCAAAAAAACTTGCATCAGGCTGAAGGAGGAAAGGTGTATCTCCATTAAGAATAGGAGAAGTAATCTTGTCAATTAGATGTGGCAGTGAGATTGACGTCCCCCTAAAAATGCTTAGGGATATTTATGACAATCATTAAGGTACAAGCAACATCAAGAATATAGCATAGTTTTTACTCAACAACACCATTCTATTATGTGGGCA
This sequence comes from Thalassia testudinum, assembly GCA_037157565.1. Taxonomy (NCBI): domain Eukaryota; kingdom Viridiplantae; phylum Streptophyta; class Magnoliopsida; order Alismatales; family Hydrocharitaceae; genus Thalassia; species Thalassia testudinum. Next base: position 36,160,015 of record JAZHRO010000012.1, on the reverse strand, counting down.
CAAGATGTTTGGTGGATGGTACCATTGTTGGCCAAAAACTCTTGACCATTCCTTTTCATAAATTCAAGTGCATTATCATTGTGTAAAATTTTGATGCCTTTGGAATAGAAATTCTGAATTTCATTAAAATTTTTTGGAATAAGATAACTAATCTTTGATCGATTCTTTAACAAAAAAAGTCTAAGAGAGATGACTATGATCATCAATAATGATGGTAAAATATCAGATAACATATTGGTGACTTATTTGACACGTGCCTCAAATATCACGGTGGACCAATCGAAAAGGATAAGACATCCGGTGATGTTTGCCAAGTTGGTAGGCTTCACAGTCAAGTGTGGTAGGAATAGAAGACTCTGGAAACATTTGATGAAGCCTAGAAATTGATGGGTGACCCAGATGACGATGGCAAAGCTTAGGATTGGAGAGATAGATGCATCACTCGTAAAAAGCTGGTTATCAACGTTGTAGAGATCATCTCTCTCAATCCTCCCACTAATCATTTTCCCTGTTTGGATGTTCCGAAAAAAGATAGTGCTTATGAAAATTCACCCTCCAGAAAAGTTCCTTACATGGTCTACGAACAGATAACAAGCTCAAAGGGAACTTAGGGGCACAATAAACATCTGACAGTTGTGAAGAGTCAGCTAGTGATTTAAATTTCAATTGCATGTTGTTGGCATGCTATGAAATATCTATTTTCGGGGTTAGACCATATCTACATTATATACCGTTGAATTGTTGGGACTTCGACGAAATGCTACTAAAATTTCGTTGAAATGCTGGTAAATGACAAAACACACTTGGCATTTCGACTTGTTGATGCCACTTCCTACTCTCAGTTCTCGCATTCTTCTCTACTGCTATTGTTGTTGCTCCTGTTGTTCGTTCTTATCCGAATCGAATCTCCACTGCTGTGGGTACTATTTCCATTCTTTCCTCATCCGTTGCTGCTGTTACCTTCCGTCTTGTTGCTCCTTTCCTCTAGCTCTCTTAACGTTTGAATCCACACCTACCCATAAGTGTGGAGTAGATCTACATACTATAGTTTAGATTGATTATTATTACGAACATATAGGTCTAATCACAATTTGGAATTGAGGAAATATTTTTTTATTCTTAAAAATAAAATCTTAAGTTTTGGTTAGCATTAGAGAATAAAGAACTTACATCTATCTACTAGAAAATAAAATTTGAAAATTACAAACACTAAGGATTTGTTTACCACATGAATTAATCAACATTTACTTCGAGGATAACATTCAACCTAGAAACTTATGGTCCTATGTTTGAAGGTGACAATCTATATTTTTTATACTTAAATATGATAAAACTAGATCTAAATGTAATTTTTAGAAGGGTGGAATAAATAAAAATGACCTAGTTATGTTAATCTAGATCTATTTAAATTGATTAATATGTCATCATAGCCTAAGATAAATTAATTCAAGAACAATTGGTTAGATATTTAAATTTTAACTTTTAAATTTTTACTTTGGTTTACTGCAAACTAAATATTTGAATATTTTATCTTTTCACGACTTAATTCAATGCAGACAATAACTATTTAATATTTGATTCTTAAACTTGAATATGATATAGTGGACTACATGTTGCATGTGATATTAGGATATAACATTATAAACATGTTTAGCATTCTGATTTCCTTGAAATTTTAATCTTTTTGACTACTTTTGCCATTTTTATTGGCATGTCCTTGACGTGCCTCTAAAGTGGATTATTTTTGAGACATTGAAATTGTCAAAACTTTACGTCAAAATACAGGTGTTTCCACGGCATGCCTTTAATGTGCCCACAAAATGTGCATTTAGAAACTTATATAAACGTTGAAATCAACATTTAAAATGTTGGGAGTCTGTGAAGTGAAGATGCCCAACTACAGTAATAAGGGAATAAGTTCCGTTTGTCAAATAGATCGAGGTAGCTGTAGATGACTGTCGCATAGATGTAAGTGCATTCTTCTTACTAGTGAGATAGTTTGAAGCACCTGAATCTGCCACCCAAGAAGAAGTGGATGTAGCAGTAGCTAGATTGGCAGACGAACCTACAGTAGCAAGGGATGCATTAATATCCTGAGTAGAGGTCTGGCTGCTTGTTGGAGAAGCTGCATAAGACGTGTGTAGTCATTAGTGGGTAGAGACAACAGTGCAAGAGAGGTAGACTTCCATTGAATCACAACAGAGTTGGCTCGACCAAGTCAACCAAACTTGGCCCAACATTTGTTAGAAGTATGGTTCGTTTGCTGGCAGTAACACATGGCAAATATGTACGGCCACACCCTTAACCACAACCACGATCATGATTGGCTTCAGAACCACTGCGTCGACTAGAGATTGTAAAGGCATAGGCCTTCATAGGAGGTGCACCAGATAGTGCAACAACTGGTGTAGACATCCTTGCGTTAGGAGAAGTCTTCTGTAGTCTCCCATACACCGTCTCTAGATTAGGGATAACCTTGAGTGCTAGAATCTGATCACAGGTAGAGAGGTACCTAGAACTTAGATCGTCTAGAAAGCGATATGCTTGCCATGTTTGTCGCTGTCCTATTTGTGTATCATAGCATGACAGTTGGAATACGTTATGCTCCTCAAATAGAGCCTCCATTTTAGTATAGTAGTCAATCAAAGATTGGTCACCCTAGGATGTAGACCAAATCCTACGGTAGATGTCAATAAGTCGGGCAACAAAATTATAGTTCAACAAAATATAAAATTACATATCTTATTACCTTTACCCTTGTCCTTTTTCTATTGACTTTTTCTTCTGCTTCCTCCTACTTGTATTCGTCCTACTCCAATTAATTGCTCAAGATCGATGTGATCTTCTTTAAAAGTATAGTTGCATCAAGCTCTTCATAAACATCCATCGCTGTTTCACAAGGTTGTAGCTTAGCAATCCACTCTTCATTTGAGTCCACTTCTTTGAACATAGAGGATCTTCCATTGTTGGCTTTTTCACCTCCTTGTGTTTCAATTTTAAATTAAACATGAATAAACGAGGTCATTGAGTTTATATTAATTCGATTTGTTTCTCCTTTTAGTATGAACTTAGTCAATGAAAAGTTGAATATTAAATTCTATATAAAATAATGATTATATATTACTTAAAATTTAAAATACAAATATGATTCTTTTGCCTAATTAAAAGCACTTTGATTTCGCTCAAATGCGGACACACTACTGGTCAAACTTAAAATCTTCATGGCAACTTCAACTTAGGTGTTTCATCACCAAATGCTCTCCACCAATTCGTTGCGATGGGAAATATGTTTTTAATATAGAGAAAAAAATTACACCAAAGTTATTAATTTAAATGATAGAAAGGACAACATGACTTTACTAGGACTTCTCTTCTTCTGAGTCTTGATGGCATTGGATCATCCGAATACTCTTCCATTAACAAATGCATTTGTTTGGAGATATATCTTCAATATCTTGTCTTTGTTAGGAACCAGTCTCCGGAAGCATGAATACAGCCCCATCTTTACTATTGAATTAACTAAAAATGTTGGTTCGTATTGGCATTGGGGATTCGGAAAACAGGCGGCAACATGTGTGTGTAGTTTCTTGTCCCATCTTCATTTATTGATGTCTTATATTGTCTTGTACTTCTTTTCATCATTGCCTAAATTTTTAGCAATAGCTTCCTTGACTCTATTCGTAGCCGTATAGATAAATCCCATTGGTGGATATTGTTTAGAGTCCACTCTTAAAACCATCACCAATGGTTTGATTGTCCTTATTACATAGCTTACACCAAGTCAAAATGTTCTGCCTTACGGGATAATATTTTGCATAACTTGCCTTGGAACCTTCAATGCATAGTTGATAAACTTAAACCTTTTTTGAGGTGAAAAAAGATTCAAGAGCATCTTTTGCATCAAGCAATCTCTTTAGGTGTTGTAGCAAATCAAGTGATTATAGGTCTCACCAAGTCTCCTTCTACATGCTTTCTTACATTGGCCATCACCTAAGCATGTGTATATATGTAGTTGATAATTTGTTTGGCCTTATTGAAAACAATCATGTAGAGGTAATTTTATGATATCCTCCAACATGAGGTTGATGCAATGAGTAGTTTTGGAGTCCAGTACAAATGTTTTCTCTTTTCCTTCAAATTCTCTCTAGGTTTCTTATAAGTTGATGCATTGTTGGTTATAACTTAGATAACATTGCTTTCTCCTACTTTAACAACCTCATCATCAATTTGAAGGGATAATTAGCTTTCTCGATCGTGTTAGAGGTCTCAACAAGAACCACGTATTTTTTGGGTTATCGACCAAAAAATTGATCGAGGAATGCCCTTTTGTATCCGTTCAACCATTAGACAATCTACTACATCCAATCTCTACCTAAGAGGCATTTGCTAGTTCAACCATGGTATCTATTGTTTTCTTTCAAAATCCAAGTTCGTAACTCGTGTATCGTAGGACCTTTGAATCCCCTTCCATAGTCAGTTACATCCTGAAGCATTTGCTAGGAAGATGGATTGGTGGCCAAATTAAATGGTAATCCATTCTCAATAAAGAATCTCTCAACGGAAAGACACGTTTTGATTCTTTGTTCTTTCTTCCAAGTCAAATTCAAAGTAACATGCCTTGCAGGACCTTAGGGAGTAGTGTGAGGTTCATGACTTCTAGGTCTAACTTTTTGTCCAACTCCAACAAATAAGTCCATAGGACCTCTCACCACCTGTGCACCACTTGATCTTGTGATGCTTTTTTACCATGGCCAGATGGACCTTGCATTGTATGTGCGCACCTAGGTGATAAATTTCTTCCATTTTTTCATGTGCACATCCCCTATCCACTTCTTTGTTGAGAATGCCTTAATTTCAGTTTCAACTTTAGGTGGTACCTTGGCACATGGACCAACAATTTTGTGTATCTTGGCTAGGTGTTCTTTCAACCTTGCAATATCACTGGCTATACTCCTCACAAAAATTGCACTTCACATACTTATACCCCTACTCTTTTTGAGTTCCTGTAGTTCAAAGTCTGTGTAGTATTTTCATCCGGCATTGGATCCTTTTCCTTCTCTCTTTGCCCTTGCTGTCATGTCTAAAAATATTAGAATGGGATTACAAAAATATAATTTGAGAGACAATAAGAATTATAAAATTTATTCCTATCATCTATACAAAAAATCCAAATCGCCTAAGTCTTAACTCTCACAAGTCACAATTTACAAGAATCACAACATGTTACATGAGTAACAAGTCATACGATTACAAGTTTTAAATTGCAAATTGGACAAATGAGATATGGTAGTATGATTGACAATTTGAAAAAACACACACTAATTTCACACTTAATGACAACCACTGTAAATGGTAACCACACACATGTATTTTGCCACATTCAAACAGTAGGCATAATTAAATGTCCATTGCCAAATTGCCACACACATAACTTACACATACAAACTAACCTAACGTGATTTAAATAAATATAAGGTGCATATATAATAACATAAGTTACACAACATGATTTAACCACCTAAGAATAACCACATCACACATCATACCACCTAATAAATAAACATAACATGCTAGCTTTAACCTAATCACCCACAACATGCACACAGGATTGATTTCTAAACAGTAAATTAAATTGTTATAAATTAAAATTTTAAATAGTACATTTCACAACATAGAATAAGGCCATAAATGCAAACTACCATGGTTGACTGATTTGAAAAACAAAGTTGATTTAAAGACTAAAAGACGAGCAAACATATAGACATAAAATACTAATACACAGAAAAAATGTCCCAATCATCAGTAAGCAGTGAACTAAAGTAAAGCAAACCCATCTCTTACCAACAGCAGCATGGATGGCCGATGAAGGGGATAAAAACTGGCAAGAGGCGGCACAGGCGACCTGATCAATGCCTGGGGGTGGAGCAGAAGCCACCGGGGATGCAAGTGGAGCAAAAACCGGAGGTTGGAGCTGTGTGATGTAGGGGTTTTAGGGTTCAGGTGGTGGTTTGGGTCTCAGGAGGGGGATAGGTGGGATCCTAAGGGCCTTTTTCTTGCCTAAAAGATGTCACGTGCTCATCACATGACATCTAAAATTGGGTTTGACCACAGGCGGTGCCTCACTCATGCCTCACCGCCTCGGTGCCTCAGCATCGCCTTGCATAACCAATGTGCACGCCTCACTGTTGGACCATGTGGCTACCGCATTGAGTCTTTTTCCTCTCGCCTCGCCTCGAGGTGTGATTTTTAAAACAATGCTCACATCATGATATTGAAGGCCTTCATTTGCAAATTGCATGTGTTGTCAAAGGATGAAGCAATTGGCATGCTTACAAAGCCTTATTTTCTCTGTTTAGTAGTTTTCCTTATTTTTTAGAGAAGCATGCATACTCACTATAATCTGAACCTGGCTGATTTAGCTCGGGATATATAATCTCCTACTTAACACACATGTTTTGGCTGGGGTTGCATAAAGTTGTTACTAGGTTTAGAGTAGTGCATGGGTTGGGGTAGAAATTAGGACTAGTTGTATTTCTATTTTACACTTTCTAGGTTGGAAAAATTGATGGATTTCTGCGTAAGGATGAATGTAGAGATAAATCACAAGGGGCTGCTTTAGATTTGAGGTGAAGCAGAAAGAATGTGTCTGTCTGATACAAGAAAGCCCATTATTACTAATAGCGGGGTAAATATCTGCGTAATAGCTGGGCTATTTTTTTGCCAAGATAGCTAGAAACTAGTCCAATTATTTACCCTTTTTGTGAATATTGCTTGTCATATGAGTACCTTTCTTTTTTTTGAATGGTAAAAGGGTGGCTGCTCAGCCTACAGCAGCCCCCGGCTTTGTAAATAAAATGGCATTGATTACATCCTCATAAAACAACATTTCCCCAATACAATGCCAAGTATGAAGCACGGTGGGAAACATTCTCCACACACGGCTGTAAACCTTGAATAGAATACCATTCATCTTGAGCCAAATTGACCATAAAAGTGCTAGCACCTTAACCGCCTCGGTTTTATATCTGAAGAAAATCTGGCCCTGATGAATTGTACACTGAAAAAAGATTGCCATCTCATGTTGTGGTCAATCCAGCATATGTGGCATTGCTCCCATTCATTAAGTAGTCACTCTGCACACGTGGGGAATATGCTGTATTTTGCAACATTAGGTAACTGTTACCCAACACCAATTCCCACAGCCGCACCCTTAAAATTCAATGCTTTGTCTCATGTTGAGCACAAGTACTTAATGCCTACCAGGTGTTGGGACATTGCATAGTTAGGCATGAAAGTAAACATCACGACTGCAGTTAAGTTCTCAGTATTTTCTTCTCTCCCCCTTCTAACTGGAAAGGATTACTCAAGAATGGCAGTCGACTGCAATTTATTAGTTAGTAAATGAATCCTTAGTTAAGAATCCCCCCTTGCCTGATACTAGTGCACTTGCTAATTTATCTACGCCCTTAATTTAAGGCTTTAAAAGGATCTTATTTCCGTCAAGCCATAGAGCCCACGACGAAGCCGTATGATGGTCCTCTATACTTTGGATTGGCAGTTGATTGTTTAGGTGAATGAACTATTCCGAATTGATGGCAAATTGTCTTCTAAGTTTCAGCCATCGTGTGGGAGATTTGTTACATTTGTATCAGAAATGAAGATGTGTCAATATCCGGAAAGGTGCATCCTTTTCAAAGAAGAAAGGCATTTCAATATCCTTCATAAGAAAGAAAATCTGTCAATATTGAGGTGGACCCAAGGTAATACAATGAAAGATTTGATGTTTAGTGAGGCTGTCAGGATAGAGTCATGATGGCTTTGACAGAAGTTAAAATCAAGGAGGAGAGGAACATTTCTTTATCCTAGGGGTGGAAAAAGAGGAATGGCCGTTATATATCTTTTCTAAAGTGGTGGTTTGGGAATCTAGAGATGGAATGATGCTCTAGGGAAGGCATAGAAATAGATATCTCGATATGTCAATGATGTATCAGCGATATATTGATGATATATCCATATCCTCAACATGACTCATATCGATATTACATGAATATCTTTTTTCTTGACGATATATCACCTATAGTGAAAGAGATGTTGTGACATATGGCGAGATTTCGCCAATATGTCGATATCGCTAACAATATGTGTCAACATTGTCAGAATGTCTTCTTTCATGGATGTTGGGTGATATATCGCTTATGTTGTGTGTCGGCAATATATCGTCGAAATTGAAGCACATGTGCAATTTTTCCCAAATATTGCAGATATCTGGCAACATTAGGCAGTACCTCTATAGTTGCTCTCCAATCTTGACTTTTTTTGCTTTCTTCCTTTCCTTTCCTCTGTTCTCTATTGTTGCTTGCTGCGAGCATTCACCGGTCGTTTGCCTCGATTATTAGGTGATTTGAAGTCCTTGTTCACCTCTGAACAAAGTAATCACCTTAGTCTTGCCATTTCTTTGCATCATTAAGCCTAAATCACCTTGATTTAACCTCGATTACTATTCATATCAAGGTTAAATCTTGTGCTACACTTGATTATTGTAGAAATTGATGTGGTCTATACATTGTTTAGATGATATCCCTAATTAATCTCCAATTTGATGATGATTTGTGACCTAAATCACTATGATTTAGCCTTGACTATTGTTCATACTAAGGTTAAATCTTATGTTACACTCGATTATTGCACAAATTGATGTGGTTTACACATTACCTAAGCAATATCCCTAATTAATCTCCAATTTGGTAATGCTTTGTGGCTTAAATAATCATGATTTAACATCAAGATGAATCTTTTTAGAGTTAATCTAGAAGCAGGAGTAGTTCCTTAGACAATCACAGTCGATATCCACATTTTGGAATACTTTTGTACTGCAATGATGAAGATTACCAACAATACATCAATGAATACAATTCTTGATACAGCTTCATGACATAGGAGTCCTGTATGTTAGAGTATTACAAATAGAGGAAGAAAATCGTAGGAGAGGTATCGAGCCAAGTTGAAACTTAACATGGTATTAATTTGGTGGCATTGGTTGGTGCTTGGTGTGTTCCACTGGTATTATATTCCATTTCTTTTGGTGCATATACTATGAATATCTTTAGTTATTATCATGTTATGTGCATTTTTTTTTCTTTCAATGTTGTGACATGACTTTGTCGATATGCCAGTAGAGCGTTTCTATTATGTTTTCATTTAAAATTTATGATTTTGATCTTCTGGGCATTTTTTCGTATATGTAGTAATTAAAATGTTAATTTTCATCAATTTTGTGATATTTTGGGCCATTTTAGGCATTTTTGAGCAATTTCTCACAATTTACCGATATCAGCAATATATCCTTGACGTATCTCTTTTTTGATTTGTCGATATGACATCGATATCGACATTTAAAACCTAGGATGAAAGTGTAATAGTTGGATGATGAGTCCTACAAATTGTAGGGTAAAAAAATGCAATGCATCAACAAACTTGCGTTTTCTTATTTAGAGAGAACGTGAGTATGAAACGAGGAATATCAAATGAGTATGGAAAGCCCTTGCAGTTGGCCACAACTCAACCTTGGAAGAGGCTTGGTTCTTGCTTAATCATTTTTATTGCATGGTTTTTCTTTGATTGTTTGTTTTTACCCTTGCTTTTACGAGGTGTTTATCTTAGTTAACTGTAAGTTATTTTGTTTGTGTACCTGTGTTTCAATACCTGAGATGGTGTTTTCTTGAGGTTAACAGTTACAAATCCATCTTGCCATCATTGCCTTTTTGCATGCATCTAGTTACATTGTCTGGTTGTATCTTTGGATGATTTGATGTCTTTATTATGCTTCTCTGAAGGGCTTTGGATCGACATATGAAGATGAAAACTACAGGGCACCACCTCCTGCTTCTGGGTATTGTATCCTAACTCAAGATCATTTTTAGAACTAAGGATATTAATTGCTAATTGCTGTTTTAATAAAAATAGCAAATTACTGTTTATTGACTTATTTTTTTGTTATTAGATACTCAAACATCTATAGTCCAGTGGGGGCTAGGTATACAAGCAGTCGAGTTTCTTCTGTATATGGTGCTGGTGTGGATGGCATTTCTGATATTCGCCAGGTAACTGATTCTTACGGTTGTGAATATGTAATTTATGTTTGAATGGCTATTCTTGGTGCTAGAAAAAATTCATTTTTCATTTTGCACATTATGTTGTAAATCCGAGTGGAGATTTTCGTTGCTGAGACACAGCAAGCATGTTTTATTAAATATCATCTTTTAAACCTTTATCAAATTGTGTTCTAGATGTATACATTTATATGTAGAGGATTACATTTATTGCCCCAAAATCAAAGTTCATAATTTTATTTGCATTGTGATTTTGATCATGTGATTGAATTTTTGTCTGAAACATTCGAATTCTGTGTGGCAAGCAGAAGTTATGTTCACGTCTCATTTTGGTTGAGATTTTCTTGGTATTTCGTTAATTTATATGGCATTTTAATCCTCCAAAAAAGAAAAAGCATTTACATGGCATGTTTACAGTTGCCAGACCTACCTTGGCTGAAATTTGGTTGTAGAACTGTTAATCTTAATTTTTAAGTAGACTGAAACAATGAGGAGAACATTCATAAAGGTGGGGCAGGATCTCAAAGATCAATCTTTCATCCAAGAAAAGCAAAATCATAGCTGGCAGAAGCGAATTGTGAATTCCTTTACTAAGATGCACCTTTTGCAACTGGAAACCACGGTGTACATACTTTTCTGTGAAATTTTTTTTTTTTTTTTTTTTTTTTTGTGAAAGGTAATAGGGTGAGTATCCTTTTGGTAGCCACCCAGCAGCATTAATTTAAAAATAAATAAAAGTCAAGCAACCCCGGGGAGTATACATGGGAATAGAAGAAATCCTCCAAAATCTAATACCTGAAACATCCCAAACCTAGAAAACATTAATGAAAGAATCGCCACCGACCTGACACAGAGGTAATCACAAACCAACAGGAAAATACCCTTCATTTCATGGAAGTGGAGAAGCCCTGCATTATGGTGGAAGCCCATTGCCAATGTAAAAGCCATCTTATTCTCCTTGAATTCTGCATCACTACTCTTTAACTTCCCTAGTGGAGAGCTTAGAAGATCCCACCGAAAGATCCCACTGAAGCCCAAGACTTGTGTTTCTAGGAATTTAATTAAGTGTTTAAGTGCCGATTTCGACATAATTTTGATAAATTTTCAAGTGTTCAATTCAGAGGCACACTGGGGAAATACTTGTGATTTGAAATTGGACTTTTGTCTTATAGATTACACATTGCATTTTTGTCTTAACGACTTGCATTGATTTTTTCTTTTTAGTTTTTTTAATAGATAAACAGAAGTAAAAGAATGATCACTCAAGGATAATTATCATTCAAAATCATTATCTCATGTCAAGGAAGATTGCATAATGTGTGAAGATAAAATTCCCTTCGTCACTAACTACCAGGCACTTGAAGCAAAATACATGGGCAATGATGTACTCTGCATAGGGCTGTTGATCTGAAAGATCAAACCAGTGTTGTCGAGGCACTTGCCTAGGTGCCAGGATTAGGCGAGGCAAGGCCCTAGTGCCTTGCCAGGTCTGGCCGCACTTGATTTGCCTGAGGTGATGTGTAGGTAAGTGGTTGGTTCAAGGAGTTAGGCATCCGGAACGGGCACCTGAACTAGGGGTGAGCATCGGGTCGGGTTGCCCTGGCCCAGCCCTAGGCTCGGCCCACTAGATCCAACTTAGGCTCGGGCCCATAACTCTAAGGGTCAGGCTTGGGCCAAGGTTTTTGCCCATTAATTAAATGGGCTAGGGTCAGGGCCTAGGTTGGCCCAAACCTAGCACGGCCCAAGGCTCGACCCATTTAAGGTCCATATATAAATATATACATATATGTATTATATATATACATAAATAACCTATATGTGTAATGTATTCAAACTTTAAAACAGTAAATATTAGGGATAATTTAGTAAATAACATAGTATTCTCTAGTGTCTTTGTTACTATTTCGAATACTACCTACTTCGTTAGATTATTAAAATCGAAGTATACTAAATTTGAAAGTTTATAGTTTTAATTACTTTATTATTGTAATAATCAGTACTTTCGTATTTCCTATCAATTAGAATTAAGTTATACAAATTTTCTTAATCATTTTTAGGATTCTTATTTACTAAATTGCACACATAATCCTTCTTTTTGAATAATGAATGGGCTTGGCCCGTCTAAGCCTTGGCTCATTTTCTTGGGGTCAGGCTTGGGCTTGGGCTTGGGTTGAGATTTTACAAATTAAATGGGCTTGGGCCTAGTCCATTGGCCTTCTTAATTTAATGGGTTTAGGTCAGGCTTAGGTTTTGCTCTGAAGGGTTAGGCCCATTGCTCAGCCCTAGCTTGAACCAAGTTTCTAGGTTTTTATTTTTTTACCTAATTATTAGTTATTCTCTCTTAGTTAAACACACATTTGCGTATGTATATTCACATATGCATAGATATATACCTGTACATGTGCTTAAACATATATGTACACGTAATAGATATAAGTGCTGTCAAGGTGCTTGCCTAGGCGCCAGGTTGAGGCAAGGCGAGGCCCTAGCACCTCGATAAGGCTCGCCTCTTGTGATTTGCTTGAGGCATTGCCTAGGCGAGCACCTGGGCTAAGGCACTAGGCGTCCCAAGGGAATGCTTGAATCAAGTTTGCTAGTTTTTCATTTTTTTAAACATTTTTAAGGGTTTTAATTTCTTTTTACCAAGTTAGTAAGTACTCTTTTTTAGTTAAACACACGTTTGCATATGGATGAGCACACACACACACATATATATATGTGCTTAAATAGATATATACATATAGTAGATACATATATACATATAGATACACATATTTTGTATGTTTGTATATGTATGTACATGTCAACTTATATATACAAATATATATGTACATATACACACGTGCATGTATACCATATAAATATAAATGCATGTAAATATAATGTGTACATTTACATATATGTATAGGTAAATGTACGAAGTTGTATACAAACACCGATCATATGTATTAATGTGCATATGTATGTGTATTACACCTGTTTGTTTAATCACTTATTCATTATGTATATTATATATATGCAATTATAACATATGTTTTAGGTGAGTGCTTAGCATCTCGGGCGTTTTGAACTCCTCTCGCCTTTTAGCACTTCTCACCTTTGACATATGTACATATAAATATACACATATTCCGAATGTTTATATATATATATATAATGTGTACTTGCAAATATGATTATATGTAAATGCAAGAACCTGTATACACACACTGAATGTATGGATGTACATTTATTTATCATGTATATTATATGTATGTATTCATAACATACGACATTTTGGTTACTGTGTGTGCATGAATCCTTTAGTGTCTCATTTTTCACGGGCAAGCACCTGGCACCTTGGGTGTTTTAGACCTCCCTTGCCTTTTAGTGCCATTCGCCTTTGATAGCATTGGACCTAACCAAGGTTTTAAAAAATGCGAGGTAGTCTAAGACGGTTTGCTTTTATTGAGGCGGTCGAGGCATAAGCCTCAAGTTTTTGATGGAAAATAAGAAAAAATAATATAAATATATACTTGTTAAGTACTAATAATGAAAAAAAAGTAAAAAATACACATTCATGTCATTTTTACTCTATAAATTGAAAGACTTAAAATGACATTCCAATAAGAAAATAAACAACCAAACAAAATAGAAAACTAGAAGTTTAGTTTATCTAAACATTCGAAGACTCAAAATGAAAGTACATCCACATTAAAAAATCTTAAAAGAACTAAAAGATATTCTATTCCCCTCCCCCTTCAACACCATCAAAGTCACTCAAAGTCAAGCTCATCAATGTTATTATCGCTAGGGTTGGTCACATCATCCCAGGAGTTATCCATGCACTTCATCCTAGCCCCAGTTTTTATATCTTCAGTATCTCCATCATTCTCTTGAAATTCTTCCTCCTCAACATCAATAATTGCTTTGCCTAAAAAATAAATAATTTTAAATAATATTGGTTAAAACTTAAAATCTTAGTTTATAAATTTAAAATTTTTCAAAATATAAAATGACTTATCTTGTTACCTTTGTCTTTACCCTTATTTTTCTTTTGTCTTTCTTTTGTTACCTCTCACCTGTATTCGTAATCCTCCTATTGCATCTACTAACTGCTCAAGGTCAATGGGATCTTCTTGTAGAGCTACAGTTGCATCTAGTTCTTGATAAGTATCAAACTTATTTTCACAAAGTTGTAGTTCAGCAATCCACTCATCATCAGAGTTCACTTCCTCTAAGCATAGAGGATCCTTCATTGTCTTCATCTTCTTGTGTTTCAATTTTAGGTTGAACATGCAATAAATTAAGTCATTGAGTTTATCTTGTTTCAATCTATTCCTTTTTTTAGTATGAGCCTAGTTAATAAAAAGATGCTTATTAAATTCTTTATAAATATTACTTAAAATCAAAGTTGTCAAGACGTTAAATAGCTACAAGGCGACAAGCTCCTTAATCACCCGAGGCTAGAGGCAACAAAAAGGTGATTGCCCGATTGAATTGAGGTAACAAATCTTTTTATTTCTTAAAATATTGAATGTCTAATAAACTTATATGGTAGCATTGACTTTTATAAGAAACATATGATAATACTATTTAAGTGAATGAAAAAACAATGGTCTTATTATATTTAAGTAATAATAATATATATTTATATTATCATACAATGTGTAAACATATATATTACATTTATAATTATAGGCCAAAACAAACAACCAAAATATATATCATATGTATCTATCAAAACAAGATAGTGACATGTATTTATTTTGAAGAAAAGAAGGGTTAACAATGGATGTTAACCCTCCACTGCATTAATAAAATGAGCTGATTACACCAAAAATTACAAAGACTATTATAATAATAAAGCACTCGTCTATTGAGACTCCAACTCCATTGAGTTTGAGCCAAATGCACTATAATAAAGTGAAGGCCTTCCTCAAGGTAGAGGCATCTACCAATGGCCCGCAACTGCTAGCCCAAAAAGTTGTCTCCAAGTTGTACTCATGACAGTAACATTTATAATATTCTATATATACAATACAATACAAACTTAATACCATAACTTATACATATATTGTTATATATCATTAGATAGTGGTAGACTAACAAATATATACATACATACATCGTTAAACTACAATGTATCATAATTATATCATTATAGACATACAATAATGTATATGTATAATTTATACATATATGTTTTAATAGACAAACAATAGTTTAAGTTAGGAAAAGAAGACAAAATTGAGCATATAAAAGCTGTCAATAGCATATATATATGTACTATGTATATACAACAATATATAATATAAACATATTTATAAAATATGTAACTTAAGATCAAATAAGAATCTTATGGTCTTATCTAAAATGAATTAGGAGTAAGGTGACAAGGCGTAAGGTGACCCAGGCGATAAAGAAGGCGACTAGGCGATAGCCTGAGCAAAGCCCCTAGCCTGGAATAGCTACAAGGCGACCTTTGGCTTTTTCACCTAGCCTGGTAGCCTGATAGTTTGAGGCGATAGCCTTGATAACATAGCTTAAAATACAAATGAGATCCCTTTACCTGATTAAAAGAACTCTAATTTCGCTCACATGCAGACGCACTACAAGTCAAACTTAAAATCCGCATCACGAACTTATTCGACACAGGTGTTTCATCACCAAATGTTCTCCACCAATCCACTGTAATGGAAAATGTTTTTACTATAGGAAAAAATTTGCACTACACTTATTATTTTAAATGATAGAAAGGAGTTAATGATCATACTAGGATTCCTCTGCTTTCGAGTGTCTATGGCATTATATCATCCAAATAGCCCTCTTTTATTGACAAATGCATTTATTTGGAGATCTACCTTCAATCTCTCCCCCTGTTAGGAACTAACTTCTAAAAGCATGAATACAACTCCGTCTTAACTTCTGAATCAAGACGTTTGTTTCCTAGCCTTGCGAGCTAGGAAGGAGACCAAACTCATAACCTTAAGGATGGTTATGAGCTTGGGAGGAGCCTGGCGAGCATTCCATGGAGGGTTCTCTCCAAAGGGGCGGTTTGGAGGGGATTCAAAAACTAGGCAACAACATGCAAGTGAGTGTGTAGTTGTATGTCCCATCTTGAGTCAACGATGTCCCTTATTATCTTGGATTTATTTTCAGCATTACCTAAATTTTTGGCAATCTCTTTGTTGGCTCTATCCATAGCCTCGTAGATAAATCCCATGGGTGGATATTATTTTGAGTCTACCATTCTTAAAACTATAACCAATGGTTTGATTGTCCTTACTACATAGGTTACACTAGGTCAAAATGTTTCTACTTTTTAGCATAATATTTTGCATAGCTTGTCCTGGAACCTTCAATGCATAGTTGCTGGACTTCCACCTTTTTGAGGTGAAAAAAGATTCAAGAGTATCTTTGGCACATAGCAATCTTTGTAAGGTAAAGAAAGCACTAGCAAATCGTGTGATGCCAGGTCTCACCAAATCTCCTCCCGCATGCTTCTTTACCATGGCCACCACCCAAGCATGTGCATATATGTAGTTGATGATTTATTTGGCCTTCTTGAAGATTGAGTCATGAAGAGGCAACTTCATGATATCCTTCAACATAAGGTCAATGCAATATGCAGCACATGAAGTCCAGTACAAATGTGGTTTCTTTTCCATCAATTTTTCCCTAGCTTTTTTATACCCAGATACGTTATTTGTTGTCACTTGGATAATATTGCTTCTCCCACCTCTTTAACAACTTCATCCATCAATCTGAAGAGGTAATCGACATTCTTAATCTCTTCTGAAGCATCAATAGATCTCAAAAATCATGTACCTTGAGGGTTGTTGACCAAAAAATTAAGGTATGACCTTTTGTATCTGCTTAACCATCAGACAATATGCTGCATCCTATCTTAGCTCAAGATGCCTTTGCTTGCTCAACCACTATGTCTATTGCCTTTATTTCTTCCTTCAAAATCCAGGTCTATAATTGATGCATCGTAGGACCTCTAAATCCCCTTCCAAAGTTACATCATGCAACATCTGCCAATAAGATGAATTGGTGGCCAAATTGAAAGGAAATCTATTTTCAATGAAGATTCTTCCAATACTAAGACATGTTTTCTCTGGAAGTTCTTTCTTCCAAGAGGAATTGAAAGTAACCTACTTTGGATGAGCATGTGGAGTGTTATCAGGTTCATCACTTCCAAACCTAGGTTTCTGTCCAACCTCAACAAATAAATCCATTGGACTTACCACCACTTTTGCACCACTTGATCCTGTGGGTGCATTTTCTCCATGACCATATGGCTCTTTGTACTCTATATCCACTTATGCGACGAATTTCTTCCATTTCTTCCAGCACTCTTCTCCTATTAACATTCTTCTTGACCAAGTATTCCTTGATCTCAATTTCAACTTCAAGTGGGGCCTTGGCACATGGTCCCATGTTTTTGTATGTCTTGGTTAAGTGCTCCTTTAATCGTGCAATTTCACCTGTGATATTTTTTCCCACAAAAATTACACTTAACATATTTATATCTTTTTCCCTTTTGAGGATCTGCGACTAGATCCATCTCTTCATCCTTTTTTTGCCTTTGGTGTCATGTCTGAAATTATAGAAAATCAATAAAAAATTATGACCATAGGTGGATATTAAAACTAAGGAGAGAACCATAGAAACTAAGATATCCTTAATATGCATTTGGAATTGATGACTTGTCATTTTTCTTAAGAGATGGAACGCAAAATATGGGCAACCTAAGTGTTAGATGATTATGGTCATATTCCGAGACTTCTACATTCTACATATGCTTGGCAGCTAACAATACTTTGTTCTAAATCTCCTTCCAACAACTAGATATTGAAATGGTCTCCATAGAAAATCCAGTGCTTGACAAATTCATTAGTTCATCCCTTTCAGAAAAATAATGTTAGTCATTCCTTTTCCTGTCCGGGTTTTGAAGTTGATTTGAGAGCTCTGTATGCCTTTACTTATTGAAAAATTGCATGTGAAAAGTTGTACGAACAATTAGGCAATAGGCACATAGGAAAGATAGCCATCTATCCGTGTGTTGAATCAGGAGCAAAAATACAGGGCAAAAAAGTAATCCTCACTACACAATCCCTCGCAAACATAATCCCATTTTTCCAATCCCACGCAAACTAATAGTAAACCCCCACCATATCAGCAAATACAAAAGTTGTGATGCATAACCTTCAGACCTTCTCTATTGTTGTAGACTGTAGGCAATGAGGTCCAACTTCTAATAGGGCTTGGCGTCGGCGATGAGCAGGTGTGCTAGCGATGAGCTCCAACAGTCGCTGACGATGGTCTCCAAAATCGACAACAGGGACTGGCGGCGATGGAGTTTCAGGTTTAGGGTTTAGTGGGGCTAGAGGGGGGTATCTAGATTGGGGTTTGCCATTCTATTAGGTCAATAGAATGGCCATGTGACTTGCACATGACCATATTGGAGGGCTTACTACCGAGGTGGTGCCTTGGTTTAGCCTTAGCGCTTCATCAACGCCTTGACAAATTAAGGCGCTGGCCTTGCTGCCAAGACCTAAGGCTATTGCCTCAAGGTGAAATGCTAGCGCCTTGCCTCGAGGCGTGCACCTTGCCTCAAGGCGGAGGCCTCATGCACCTCGAGGTGTGATTTTTAAAACTATGGACCTAACCATTATGCTGTCTGTCCTTAAATCTTTAACATTTGGACCTTTACGTTTGATCATCCATTGGTGACTCTTGCAAAAAGCTAGATTTGATGAAGGCATACATGCACTCCACAATCCACACCCACTAAAGGTTTGAAATACTAATTTCGACATTGTTTTGATAAATTTTCAAGTGTGCATTTTGGAGGCATACCGAGGGCATGTTGTGGAAATGCCCATATTTCGACTTCAGATTTTGATGATTTTAATGTCTAGAAATAGTTCATTTTGGAGGTATGTCGAGGGCATGGCAATGTATAAAGATAAAAGTGGAAGTAGTCAAAATGATTAGAATTTCAAGGAAATTACAAACTAGAACATATTTATGTAAGAATAATAATGTTATATCCTAATATTATAACATATATTCTACTATACCACGTTCAAGTTCAAGTATCAAATATCAAATAATTGTTGTACAAATTGAATTAAGCCATGCAAAGATAAAATATTCAAATATATAATTTGCAGTAAAAATCTAAAAATTTGAAAGCTGAAATCTCACTATTTAACCAATTAATTTTAAATTAATTTATTTGGTAATTTGAAGTTTTCATTATGATAGATTAATCAATTTGAATAGATCTAGATTAACATAAGTATGCTTGTGTTGATCATTTTTATTTATGCCACATCTTATGAGTCATGTTTAGATCTAGTTGTATCATATTTATAAATGAAAAGTATATGTTGACACCTTTAAACATGAGATTATAGGTTTTTAGGTTGGATGTTATTCTTGAAATAAATGATTAATTCGTAAAGTAAACAGGACTTTAGTGTTTGCAATTTTTAGGTTTTATTCTTTTATGAATGGATGTAAGTTCTTTATTATCTAATGTTAACCTAGACTTAGGATTTTATTTTAGGAATTAAACAATTATTTCCTTAATTCTAAATTGTGATTAGATCTATATGTTCATAATAATAGTAGATCTAGAGTCTAGTATGTAGTTCTACTCTATAATTATGAATAGATGTGAAATCAAATCTTAAGAGAGTCGGAGGAGAGGGGCAGTGAGACTAGAGGGAACACTAGTAGTAGAGATTTAGTTCGGATAAGAACAAAGTAGCAGTAACAATGTTAGCAATGGTACCAATAGTAGAGAAGAATGGGAGCATTGAGAGTAAGAAGCAATAGTAGCTGGTTGAAATGTTGAGTATATTTCGTCACTTGCTGAAATTTTGTTGAAGCTCCTATATTTCAACATTATATTAATGCTGATATGTCCTAACCACAAAAATAGCTATTTCGATAACATGCTGATAGCATGCTGTCAAAATTTAAATCACTTATAAAAATAGTAATGGGTAGAAATTAGTTATTGAGACATCTATTGACCTTAAAATATGGTAACGATTTAAGAATAATACTTAATGTCACCCAATTATCTGAACTTACCGATATATTATTTATATTTGACAAAATATTACTGGTACTCCTACATTTCGACATTACATGTGTACTGCTGTCACCTTATGTGAAAAAAAAGTCATTTCATGGACATTCATTGCATTCAGAACAATGCACCTACTTTCTTCAATACCTTTTTCATAGACAAACAAGTGAAAAAATAGATGTGAAGAATTCTCGAGAAAAATACCACAAAATCCACTAGCAGTGTTTGAGCCCTAAGTTTTTTGTTGTAATCTTTCTTATCAACTATGAAAAACCTTGATCTTTGGTTAGTTTCTGCCTTCCAAATCATCCTGTAATCATGGACAAGTTCATCATGGATTGTGCCCCATAGAGTGAATGAGCTTGCATATCTCCTTTTGACAGAAAATGTTTTTTTTTGTCATCCGTCTTACATCACCTGCATCAGAGCATAAGTGGTAAGTCCTCAAGCAAGGAAAGGAACTCAAGGCCTTTGATCTGAGAAATTGCCAAGTAAAATGGGTAGTGATTTGGGTCCGTGACACCCAAATGCAATGAGTTATTCAGGTCAAGTTCTTTTTCAATTAAGTTCAGGTTTAGGGTCAGGTTGCTAGAAATGTTTTCTGAGCCCTGGACCAGTAGGAAATGTGAGAACTAAGTGATATGAGGGCTAGGTATTACATTATAAAAAAAAATTGTGGGGAGAGCATATTTAGAGCTTGTATGAGTTACCTCTAAACTCTGACATTTTGGTGATTTTGACTAATAGGTTGACCAGTGCTGTTAAGGCACTCGCCTAGGCGTGCTTAGGTGCCAACTTGAGGTGGGGTGAGGCCTTGGCACCTCACACCAAGCCTTGCCTCGCCTGACTTGGCCTGAGCGATGCCTAGGTGAGCACCTTACTGTGAGGTGCTAGGCATTGAGGCGAGTGTCCATCCCTTACTTTCTCTGTCTCCCTTTCTTGCGCTCTCTTTTGGGCTGACTATATGCAGTGATTTTGTTGCAACTTTCCTGTGCGCTCTATTTTGTTATATATATGTTTTTGAAATATACATTTCTTGTTATATTGAATAACAGGATGATTATTTTTTCCTGGTTTATTTTTTACAGTTAATAATTTATTTTGTGATGCTAGCAATGATTAGCTTTTCATAGTGATAATAGTTGTATTTTGTTAACAATTGTTATTCAACAAAACATTGGGTTATTGTCCTGTCACTGTTTTATTTATTTGTTTTATTAATAGTTTATATATTTATGCTTTAACGGCTCATTTTTCTCGGGTAAGTGCCTACGTTAGCACTTGGTGCCTCGGATGTTTTGGATCCCTCTTGTCTTTTAGCACATTTCGCCATTAACATCCTTGAGGATGACTACCAAACCTGATGAGGATGTTAGGAGTACTGGTGTGGGAGGTTGTAACCCAAACTTTGAGAAGTACAATATGATTTATAAGGGTTGAAAGAAATTACTCGAACTTCGACTTAACCATTTGAGTGGTTGATTTGGGACCATTGGACCTCTATCAAACATGTTTACAAGCCTAGTTTTTCTTGATCAGATGTGGGCTTAGGCATGGGTGACTTGTTACAGAATTGTTTCTTTTATAGTTGCTTTTGCGTTCTAACCTTTATTGCAAAAATCAATGTCAAGTGTCAATTGGAGAGCATCATTGAGCCTTTTCAAAAAATTCTCTGCTGGATGAAAACTAGTATATTGTTAGATATCCAGACTTACTCTTGGTATACCATTGAACATGATTATGGTGAACACATTGATCTAACCCACAATTCTAAATCTTCTTTCTAAAGGAACAAGCAAACTCCTAATGCTCCAGTCCTTGCATGGAATAGATCCGATCCAATGGAATTTGGATATGATGGTGTTTTAGATTTGGCGTAATATGTTCTTCACCACTAGACTGGCTGCTTAAGTGGTTGGATAAGCTTATAATAGGCAATGTTCATATTGTTATCATATCGTGTAAATCTTCAGATATTCCTGCCCTATTTTTCAAACTTGGAAATTCAGGAATGCATTTGCGTGCCGACATTTTGGTCTTTGCATTTCAGCTTCATGGTAGTTAATTATTGGTTGAACCTAAAAGAAGGCATACCTCCACATCGGATTGATTGTTTGATGGTTAACAATCATTTTTTTTTACCGTCAAATAGGAGATAGATAATAAGAAAAATACCACCAAGTGAGAAGCATTAACTTGCATTTTCTAGGTGAAGCAAGAAGCAGAACAAAGAGGTATATTGGCACCTGTGGGATAAGCAAAGGTGGTGCCTTGGTGACCATCTCAGAGGGAGGGGAGATGGGCTATTCCTGAGGAACCTAATATGCTAGTCTATTAGCCAATCAGTACCTATGGAACAATACAAGGAAACAGATGTATGGATTACAAATCAGATCATGAGATTTAGGTTTATGGATTACATTCCACTTCATACAAATTCTAGAGTCAAGAACCTTTTGATACTCACTTGACATATTTAGTTATTCTCTAACTTCTACTTTCATCACTTTCAGGACTATGGAGCAAGAGGAAGACCGTATGAGCCTCCATCTAGATCTGTGGAATACGGTTCTGACTTATATGGGCCTCCAGAGGGAGCTTCCTGGAGCCGCTATGACCAAAGAAGAGAGGATGCATGGAATTCGTATTTATCTCGCCCATATCTCTCGTATGAGACAGACTAAATATGCCGTCTCTTGTACTTTTATGTCACTGTGCTGTTATTGACAATTATTTCAGATTATGCTGGTTGAGGTGGTAGTTTTTGTTAGGCGGATTAGATCATTTTTATGCTTCGTAGATGTTGGTACTCATGGTTTCTTTTGTGGTGTAAACGCATACAGGTAACTTTGTTTTTCAAGTGGTTTGTAGGCTTAGCGTGACCAGTGTGCAAAATTTGTGTGGTGCTTTTATGTCGGCTTGACACCAACCTAAAGGAATCTGCGTGGAAGTGGGAATTTTCCATGTTCGAGCTAAATTCACATGCCATGATTGAATATAGGGTCCTTTTGTTTTAAATTTCAATCTTGTCAGTCTTCTTTTCAATATTATTTTAAATATCATCAAAATGTGATGTCATTTTGATAATTGTTACTTCATTAGTTAACGTAATAACTTTATTTTTATATAAATATCGTTAAAATCTTTAAAAATTTTTTTATTATCATTTACTTTTCAATATTATTTTAAATATAATTGAAAAAGTAACTTTATTTTTGTAATCTTTAATAACATTATTAATTTTAACGATGTTAAAAATTATTGAATTATCATTAGAAGTTAAAAATTATTGAATTATCTAGAATCTTCTCACTTCGGCAGACATTACAGATTCATTTGTGAAATTTAAAAGGGCATAGTTCTTGGATAGGAACCTGGGAAATCGGAACAATTTGCAAACGAAAAAAAAAAAACTATAAATTATCTTTGCACGTATGCAATAATTTGCAAGCTTACTCTAAATCGATGTGTTTTATTCTTTCTGCGGGAAGCTTGAATGTCATATAAGGGTTGGAGTTTATCTATCATGTTTTTCCCCTTTTTATTGCATCTCTACTAACGTAGGAATATTTTGGTAAAGGGAAGCTATAGGACCATATAAATTATATAGACATCTGCTCTTTCAATTAAAAGAGCTAGACATCGGGATTAATGGAACAAAATGTGGATAAGCCTCGTTTGGCTTATGGGTTACATGAACTTTGAAAGATTTGGTTTCGCTGATTTAAGTTATTTGGGGAACGAGATGAGCCGGATATTATCTTAAATGATCAGAGATTGGATTCCAGGCAAAAGTTACTCTTTATCCTATTAATCAAAAGATTCAAGTATAAAAATATATGTTATAGCGTATTTTACAACTTGTAGTCAAGAAATCGATTGAGAATGAGAATAAATTAAAATATATCGGTTGAAAATAAAATATATTAATTAAAAATTAAAATATATTACTTAAAAATAAAAATTAATCAGTTAAAAATTAAACAGGTCAAAATATATTTATTGAAAATATTTTATAATTAATTGAAAATTAGAATATATCGATTAAAAATTAAAATATATTTGTTAAAAATATAAATATATCAATGTATTTTAACTTTTTATCAATAGAAAATAATTTTTTATTTAAAATGTAATTTTTTATTTTTTCATTTATTAAAAATAATTTTTCATTTAAAAATTAAATTTTATCGATAAAAATTTAAACTATATCATTTAAAATAACTACTCTCTCACATGTGCATTCAAAAACGTGCTACAAAATATATTTGTTTATATATTTTTTATTTTTTCCTTTTTATCGAGCTAGGTCTAGAGTTTTCAAGGATATGGTTTTCTTTGCTTTGATATTGCCCTCTATCTTATAAGAATCTATACTGATTCTGACACTTAGGATGGGATGCATTTTTAAACCACCCGAGTCCTAAAATGTCCATAGTCAGGTATCGCTTCGGTTGATTCTTGATTCAAACATGAGGGTAATTACTAAAATTTTCTTCAGGCTTACTCGAACGGTGAAGAAAGCGATTAATTCCACAGCTAAGAAATATGAAGGCAGTAATAGTAGGGTATCATTGTCAAACATAATGCTCCCGTCATTATTGATGGTTGTAACGATGCATGCATATGCCTTCTTACATCCAAAAGTGTGCCATGTGATTTTCCCATACTTTAAGCTAGTTGTGGCCTTTCTTGCCAAATGAAATGTTGTTCTTGGCTAGTTGCGGAGATAGCTGCCTTTATTTTTGTAAATGTTCGATCGAGCTCTAGATGATGGTTACCATTGTTGCATGTAGTTGACGCAGCAACATTGGCAAGCCATCGATGCTAACTTTCAGCTATCGATTATATGCTATTGAAGCGATTACATGTCACGCATCTTCATTAGCGATGGTATTAGTGTCACCAAAACATACACACACACACAAAAGAGAGAGAGAGAGAGACATTAACTATTCTTGTTGCTTCCCTATTTTGATGTCAGCATTTTCCGTACATGCAACATTCAAAGCATCCAAAACAATTGGATACATCTAATTTATATCTGCAGCACTCACGTCATTCACGGACAACCGCATTGAGTAGTTCCTAAGTCAAGTTCACAAACATCCGCAGATGCTGTCCTGACATAGGTTTAGAGACATCCACGTTCGAATATGTTGTAAGAATTCTTCTTCGAAAAGTTCCACATCCACACAAATAACACCTCAATAGCCCTTGTTTTCTTTTTTTAATAAGGATTTTCATTAAAGAGGAATGCAGATTTCCCAAGGACATCAAATCCTAAGGAAAGAGTGAGAAAGAAAATCGATCCCATTCAAGAAGGAAGGAAAACCAATGCCCCGAGGAGAAGGGGAACTAGTGATATAGGAGACAAAATAGAAAATAAAAGAGAGAGAAAAAAAAGAAATCATCTTCATAATTAAAATGTAGCGACTCAACTTGATTGTCACACGTTGTAAGATGACGACGATGTCGCTAAAGATGATGTTCCAGTGATTTGTGTCAATGAGATTTAGGAAATTTAGAAGTCGAAAAAGATTCGATAGCATCACAGTTGTATGTAACCTCGACCTTTAATGTGACCCTGATGCGAAGGAGACGCGAAGGTGGAAGGTGGAGTCAAAGTAACTCACCCCAACCCATCAAATCCCCTCCCCATCACTGTGCCTCTCCATCCTCACGGAAGTAGAGATAAAGAGGGAGGAGGGACCTTGGCGCCAAGAGCCAAAGAAGAGGTTGGAAGTCCCACGTTGAAACTTCAAATGTCGAGGTTGGAGGGGAGGAGAGGCAAGGAGGGTGGATGCCGAAGGAATCAAAGTAAACGGACGAGTCGCGGCATGGAAAGGTGGAGCAATGAAAAGTGGGAGGATGGAGGTGGAGGCAAGGTGAGGGCGATCGGCAATCAAGGCCGATTGAGACCCCAACAGGACTGATCGGAGGGGAAGCTTCGGGTGCAATCTTCAAGTGCAAGAAGCTTCGGGGGGCTCTTTCTTCTTGTTGCTCAATAGCCCTCGTTGCTTGTGGGATCAACGTCATAAGAAGTTGATGCTAATATTGCTTCTGGAGTTTCTTCGTTTACTTTGACCTTAGTACAGCTTCGAGATTGCCTCCTCGACTGCATGGCTCTTTGATTTGGGGTGATCACCGATCAATGTGGCACAAACAATTAGAACGTTCATCTCTAGTGTGACGCCTCATGTCTACCTCGAGTATGCCAAGGCTAATATGCTTAATTAATACGTTAATTCATGGTTGAAAATACTTGAGTATGCAATACTCTCTTCTTAGAATATTTATAACCCATTCAGGGTTATGTTTTAATACCACATATGATGCTCTATGACTGCATAGTTAGCTCATTGAACAGGCCAATCTAATAAATTCACATGCGACCAACTTGGCCTAAAATACTTAAGACTATATTAACTAATATAGTATGTCCTTCACCAATATAAGGCACCAACTAAGATCTGTAGAGTTAACAATGTGACATTAACTTGAAGAAGTGTTATTTCACTTAGGTTCACAATGTTATTGCATTCGCCTCCGATCTCCATCGGCCAATAATAGTGGTAGCTCCATTTCTTAGAGAACCATTTCTTGCTAGGGGGATTTATACTCTAAAACATTTTGCGAAACTTAGCCCATTTACCATAATAAACTACAAAATCGATGGACCTACTACCAATTTGATGATAATGCTTATCCTAGGTGAGGGGAGTAAATAATATGTAAATCTATTCCTCTAGATTAGTTGGGATTAAGGTTGGAGACCTATTATTTCTACCAAGGTGGTATAAATTTACTCACCAATGAGTTCACCTACTATCAACTTGCTTTGAAATGCTTAATTTCATATGTTGTATGTCTTCACCTTTATATAACATTCTCTCCTCGATAGTCAATATTGTATTATCTTCTAGGAACATCCTTAATCTATATGAATTGACGTGGTTAAGATACTGTACACGTCGGTTCTTTTTTTTTTTTCATCTATTGTTTGCTTCTTGTTTTTTTGTTTTCGTATGCTAGGATGTTGTTTTCTCTGTTCTTTTTTTCCTCAGTTGCTACATTATCATTATGTCTCTCTCATCTTTTTTTTTTTTTTTTTTTTCTTTCTTTCTTCTCTTACACATTATTTAGCATGTGCATTTATTTTTAATTTCATTTTAATTTTTATTCTTTCGTTAGAGATCAATATTGAGTATATTTCTACGAGAATATAAAATAATAAATATACAAAATCAGATAGTGTAAATATAATCTAAGATATCAATTGAAAATCAAAATATATTGAAAAATATATTTTGTAATACTCTATGTGTTTTGATTTCTGATTGGTATTTTTTTTTTCATCGATAAAAAATCAAAATACATCGAATAATATATTTTTCAATATATGATGTGTTGATTTTTCATTGATCGAAAATCAAAATACATAAATTTAAAATTATATTATATTTTTATATACTTTTACACTACAATGAATAAATTTATAATTCCACGTCAACATACCAGCTAAAAATTAGTTACATCTAGTAGCCTTAACAGAAGCAATACAAGGTGAGTGTACTTTAAGAAGTCCTTGTTGTCCGTTCTTTTCATTCCAACCTTTCTTTGCCTACCTTCCTTTGCTTTAAATCCTCACAGCAATTCTGCCTGTCGACTTACAAATAAGGACTTCCTTAAAATCCTTGCTATTTTTGAAATATATGTATCATAGTAAAATCCAACCTAGATCCAAAGGGATGATAAAATAGTGATCACTGGAGTCAATGCTCGTATTTGGGTAGTGGGCTGTGACACCAACCTTGCTTTTGAAGTTCTTTCCTGTGTTTTTTTTAATTTCTTAGCGTTTACATTTACATTAAAAATAATAGAAAAAATAAATAAATGTATTTTGAATTATATTTTATAATGTACGAATAAGAGATGATTTTAATCAGTGTATTATAATTTTTTATTGATGAAAATTATTTTTTATTGATGAAAAATCATTTTAAAGTGTAAATCAATTCTCAAAAGTGAAAATCACGTTTCAAGTAAAAATTATTTTTTATCAAAGAAAAATCACAACATACCAATGTATTTTTATTTTTAATCGATTGATTCATAAACGTACATTGTAAAATACATTAACATACATTTTCGTACTCACATCCTAAAAAGATGAATCATTTTCTTTAGCAATATATGCATAAACGAGGACACTTGGATGTTCGTATTTTGCAAAAGTTTCCACTCGTGCTTGTCTTGATCAACTCTTACCTGCATGGAATACAATATCTAACGATGGGATATAGTAGAGGAGTATTTGGTTAGGATGTAATAATAAGCTATGAGATAAAATGATTGATATTTATTTAACATCAAGATATATGTGTGATTAGATTAATGTAGTATAATAAATATATTTTAATAGATAGATCATGTTAGAGTGTGTACATTTTTATGTATATTGACATTGATATGATGTGATGAGTTGATTTGATTGAGATGCTAACCAAAAAAGCATATTCTCCCCACCCCCCCTACATCGTCCCTCCTCACCTAATTCCTCCTCCACGGAGTGTTTCATAACTCCAAGGAGTGATACCCTCTCCCCAATTCTGCATGCAAAAGGAGCCTAAGGGCATGTTTGATTCAATAAATGAGATTTTGAGGAATTATACATGGAATTGATATTTTATGGAATAAGTAAAAGAATAAATTTCTTTTGATATTTAGGTCCAACTTTAACCTTGAGGAGGAATAAAGGATTCGTGTTCCGCATCTAGAGAAAGAAGAGAGTGAAATCCAATTAATCCATGAATCTCTCAAAATTACTTTATACTGACGTTAAGTAGATATCATCTAATGTAACTTTTTTTAAAGTTTTTTCAATTAAATACGGAAGATCCTATTTTGTTCCTTTAGGGGTTATTTGGTTGGCGAAATAGATGGAGAATTATAGTTAAATTTTGCATTTGACAACTTTTATTTCGATGTCGATCGATTCGGAAATTGAGAGGTGGATTTTGAAATAAACAAATTCTGTCAAAGAGGTAGAATTTATTTATTCCGTTGATTTATTCTACCTCTTTCATATTCCTCTCTTAACTTTACCATATAAAATTTATTTATTTCTCTTATCAAATATCTTAGATGGAATAAATACTTTTAATTTTTTATTATAACAATAAATATTTTGACAAAATAAAAATCTCTAATTCCTTTTTTTTTCTCTCTCTCTCTTTTTTTTACATTTTTTTTATTCTCTTAATTATTCCTCCAATCAAATATAACAGCACACATGCCCTGAGTGCGAAAGATACCTCGATCCATCAAGTGCAAAAACCAAAACACGAGAATCGTAGCAAAGGTACTTTTCCCGATTTGTTCAATTTTATTAACGGGAATAGCATCTTAGTAGACTGCTTATGCACGTAAGCAGCGAGAATCGCACTTGATGCGCATCTTAGGTATAACTTCTGCCACGGACCAAAGAATCACTGATTTCTTCCAACAAAAAAGTCCCAAGATATGATAATCAGAACAGTACAATGATATGATACGACAGTTCGAGGATAATATAATACATCCTCGTTTAACCCAAGCATACTCAACCTCCTTCCAGGGACCTTTATGCTACGAAAAAAAGCAAACATGCGCATACAAATACTTGCTCTACATAGATTACGCATGTATATTACAACCATACGTATGTATGTATACCTTTTTCTTAATTTCTGTGCTCAGAAATGAAAAGCTCACTCTGTATCTCCAAAGGCTTTACCTGGGTGAAAAATTTAGTGTTTCAAGGGAGTGAATTTCCCTCGAAGAATTTAATGTAGATTCTTTTGTAAGTTTTCTCTTTGCTGGGTCATCTCTGTTACCAAAATGGCCGCTTGGCAGATGATACAGACGATTGAAATTAGCGATCCTAAGCCATCCTTGGTAGAAAAATCAAATACCATTACATCCTTAGCAACAGCAAAGAACAAATTACGTTCAATGAGATTCATCAAGTGTAACGACCCGATTCCCAAGTCCCTACAAGACACGAGAACCGGACCGACTCGACTAATCCCAAGACCCAGTCGTCCAACGAGGAAGTAACCAAAAGAGCAGTAAAATAAACCACATTCAGTATGAATATAACTAACAGTAAGGAAATACAGCAGTAAGGAAAGAAACCACTACAGTATATACCACCACAATAGTAGAACAACATTCATAACATAATATGAACTGCAGGTAAAGAAAAGTACAGAGGAAACAAGAACTACTCACTATAACGGAACAAAAAGAGGTACAAGAGAACAGTGGTAACTCTACTGGACCCTACTCGGCCCAGCGTCCTCTGCAGCCGCTAACCCTGGCTGCTCAACACCTGGTCCTGAAAGGTAACGAGTGTAACACGTTAGCAAAACGCTGAGTAGAGTGGCAGCTAAACTAAAGAAACAGTAAGGTGTACAGTAGCTGTTTTAAATTTTCTTTCTTCCTTTATTTACGTCTTTCTATTGTTTCACAATTTATCTATTTCTCAGATCCTTCATTTGATCTCGAATGTTCCTCGTGGGAACGATCTTGATTGCAGTCTTTTCCCAACAGTAGAAGTAGCACGTGGTGCTCTCCTGGTCGGGAGAGTCCCCCGTGGTGATCCTACTCTCAGTCAACCACCCCAAGGTCACTGACAGACGTAACGGTGACTACGGCACGTGCGGTAAACGCACGGGTAGCTAACCCGCACTGGCATGCGGTCAGTCGTTTCCGTTAACGGGTGCGCCCAAAGCACAGCACGGAACCAGTACAGGGCAGAGCCCTCTCAGTAAAAGGGGTCCAACCCCTCCACAGTAACCAAACAAGGGCTTTGCCCCTCCACAGTCCGCGCACCCTCGCCTGACTACCCTGGTTTGCCCCAGTGGGCTTAACAAGTCGGTGTGGGAGGCTAGCAGAACCCTGGGGCTCGTGGGGTAGCTAGTACCTCCCTACACTAGTAGCTCTCCTCGGTACTACGTACACGAGGGCTAGCAAGTCGGTACAGAGTGGCCAGTCCTAACCTCGGGTCCCTGGGGCGGCTGGCTCCGCTCTGTACTAAACAGGGGGACAGTCGCTCTCCTTGGTGCTCCGTACTTAAGGGCCAGCTCACTTCCCCAATTCTATTCCATTCACTTTCCAGGAGTTCTACTCCTAATTCCTCGTAGGGTTCCAGCTCTTTTAACTCAGAACATCCAGGCTTCACTTTCCAGTTTCACATTCTTACAATCCATATTCTCAATCACGTTTATTTATTTATAACAGGCAGCTGTTAATTCAATTCACAGGCAGCTAGTATTTCCTTTCCACATTTTCCAAGACTGCAGTATTCATACATTCCACTAGTTTTCCCATCCTAGGATTCATGCCATATCCTAGGATCTATCATACAATCTAGTTTTCCAGCCCTAGGATTCATGCAACACCCTAGGAATCTACCATTCAATCTATTTCTCATTCCTAGGATTCATGCAATGTCCTAGGTTCTATTTATGGTTTCATAATTTAACAGATTATACTTAAAGCCACTCTACCAGGTACAACGGGAGTAATGGGGGCATGGTCGGGAATCCCGCGTGCCTCCGCGACTGCAACGGAACGGGGTCCTATCACAAGGATCAAACACAAGGAGTGTCTCAAAATAGTGTACAGCTACTGTGGACGGGTAGAGGATGTAATTCCGAAAAGAATGCAACTTGAAACGCGGAAAACGGAACCCGAACAGGCACTAAACGGGTCGAAAATGACAAAACAGTGCAAAATCAGACGTCTGGAACTTATTCCAGACGTCTTAAAAAGTGAAACAGGGTTTACCTTGCTCTGCGTGGTCTCTCAGACGTCCAGAAGCCTGCGGGGGCGTCTGGCCTAGTTCCCAGACGTTCGATGGTTACCCCGGACGTCTGGATGTCGCTACAGTCGTCTGGCACTGCAGCCAGACGTCTGATTCGCGTTGGATGCGAATCTCAAACCCTGCGCGTACCCATTTCCTCTCTCTCTTAGTACGGTCAATCGAAGGGAAGGAAGAAGACGGAAAAACTCACCTTTCATACGTCTGGACAGTCTTCCAGACGTCGTGCTCGTCGTTTGTCTAGAAGCACAGACGTCTGATTCTGGAAAATTTTCCAGAACCAGGGCGCGACTCACCCTCCGCTCGCGACGCCCGACCGCGTCACGCCTCGTGTGCCTGCTGCTCGAGCCGCAGCAGTCCCCCCCGCGTCGCCTCGCTCCCGCTGCGCCCCCCGCCGGTCGGCCCTAGCAGCCCCGACGAGCTCGCCCTCACGGCCGAGCGCCTGTCCCACGCGTAGCACCTCCTCCCACGCTCACCGCGGCTGTCGCTGCCGCTGCACCCTCGCGCTCGCTCTCTCGCACTGGCTGAAGGAGAAGAGGAAGGAGGCGGAGGTGACGGGAGTGAGGGAGAGGCGTGGCCCTTTTAAGGCCGTGCGAGGAGGAGAGAGAGAACGCGGCAGAGGCGTCTGCGGCCGCAGGGGAAAGGGAAAAAGAGGGAGAGAGAGAGAAAACGTAGGTCTGCGCGCTCAGGCGCGCAGACGAACAGTAGCGTGCCAAAATAACCGATTTCCAGACATCTGGAAATGATCCCAGACGTCTGATCCGACATCTGTAAGTGATTCCAGACGTCTGGTACGACGTCTGGGCCACCTCCCAGACGTCTGGAGCGCCCGTTCGTAACATCAAGGAATCACAAAAATGGTGGGACCTCCATGTATTTTCATATTTTTTTTCTTTCTAGATTTGCCACATCGATGCGCCATGCAGGTTAGAAACTTCTTACTAATCCTTCACAAGCTTATCCCATGCCTTTGAACAGTCCATCCCCAATAGATAGAGGAATGCGTATCCCTTTTCTTGACCAAGTATTTGTTAAGCAAGTGCTGTGCATTTTACCATTCACAATGGCATAGAAGGATAGTCATCATCCTCCACCAATGCCCAACCGTAGCATGTTCTCCTATGAGCAATCTCACTTTAGAAGATCACTAGGTGCACATTGCCCATTTTGAGTTGATTCTTAGATCATAACATTACCGAGAAGTCATGCTTGGTCTTCTTCTTCTCATATTCTCCTACACTTTTGTAGAGCTTAGGTTTCCTTCTCTATTGATTAGGTAATTAGGTCTATCCCTTTTTTGCATGAAACAACTTATAGATGCTTAATCTAATAGCAATTATCCTTCTGTAACATATGCTATTAGATTTATGGATACTAGTCATGAAGTCTCATAATGAATCGTTATAGCTAGGATACCCAAATTGAGTTATCCAGTAGGAGTCTCTATATTGTCCTACATTTAGTTGCAAACTCGAGATCCTCCAAACATCTAGTCCTAGGCCTAAGGGTGGAGTTAGGAAGTAAGATTAGAGGGGGAAAAGTCCTAGAGAATTATATTTACCATGTGAACCTAATTGTTGGAGAGGCAAAACATGAGAAAATTAGCTAAAGTTAAAGGTTCTGGCACACAAATCTTAAGAAAATTAAAATTTAAGGAGGGTTGGCTACCCTTGTTTGCCCCTTCTTGCCTCCACTATCGCGTAGGCTCCCTTGCTTAAATGGAATATAAATATCTTCCTAATGAATTGAACAAGTTCCTCCATCCAAAATAAAATTTGCAGCAAACTTCATTATTCTTTAAAGGACCTAGTAAGAAAAATTGGAACTCTCTATCCAGGAGCTCCTCAACTACCCACTTAACCTACTGGTGTTGGTGCATAAACACCACAATCATTGATTTGAATGATAATAAAACGGTTATGTTTAACATTGTCTCTGGAGACTAATATTTCAGGCTTAGCTAAATGAATGCTCAAAGAAGAAGATCCTAGATTGAAGCTTGATGGATTGCATCCAAGCTCTCAAGCTTTATGCTCAAGGGAGATCTTGAAGCAAGGATCTCAAGGAAAGCAATTAAGGAGCAAAGAAGAGAGAAAATGAAGCCTTAAAGAAAAGAGATTAGATTTAGTTTTCTTGTGTTGTAAATGTTGCATCTTTATTTTCTATTTCCTTAGATTATTGTGAAAGAGCCCTAAAAACAAAAAAATATTAAGTCTCTAGCTATTGGAGTGCATAGGAAACCTAAACCCTCACTCAAAACATATTATAACTCTACTTATAGTAGTAACAGGTTGACTAATCAGCCATCCAATCCTGTAGTAATCGGTCAACCAATTGACCAATAGCCATTTAATCCTTTAGTATTGATCGACCATGCTTCATTCAATTAGGTGAATGTTGAGTACCTAGCATTTAAAAACCTTGGGTATTGTTAAGCATTAATTACCCTAATTAACTTGGTTAATTATCCTCGAAGGCCTCACTAACTAGACATCTAATCATCATCCAATCCTATATTAGGGTATCGATTGATATTGAGAATTCGATGACCAATGGCCTGAAATACTACAGTCTAGAAAAACCAAACCCAAATGCCCTTAGTAGCCAGTTGACTAGTGGTCAACCAACTACTACTGTATTAGACAAGCAGTCGGGCATCATCCAACAAGTGAATACCATGCTTGACCCTCTGTCACTGTTGTAGGGTGTTGACCAACAATAATTATTAGTAGACCAGCTCAGTTGTAGTAAGCCGATTGGTGGTTGACTGTGTAGTTGTAGTAAGTCGATCGGTGGTCGACCAACTTGTATCTGTTGAGTTTGCTCTCTTTTCAAGATTTCTGACCTAAATTCTAATAGTCATAAATCACTTCAATAGATATATCTTATCGTAACATCTATCTAGAGTGTTTCTAAGTCCTCTATAAATACCCAAGTATACTCCTATACTCAGACACAATATAGACAAAGAGAGAAATAATTGGAAAGAAGAGAGAGTCAATTCTTCCTACCATTAGAGAGAAAATCCAAAGAGAGATTGTCTAACTGCTCTCCAAGCTCTGCACTCCATCTCAGAGAGCTTTGTTACTCCATGCTTCCATTTCCATCCACTTCCAACTCAAGGAAGTTTCTTATCCTATAGAAGCTAATATATTTAATATTTAATTGGGTTCTATAGGTTCTTGTATTTTCCCTTTATATTTTGTTTGGGTTTCTGGCTTGCGACTTTCTGTCTTTGTTAGAGACAAAATACTTTTTAATTGAGATCGAAGAAGAGTTTGAGGTACACTACTCTCTGGTAAAAGTAGTGTTGTTATAATTAAGGTTGTTCCACTCTCATGTTAAGTGGTGCATTAGTAGTTTTGATTGATTTGATCAATCGGGAAAATTCTAAGTTGGGGAGGACTTAGGTGGTTGTTTTGAGATTTCCACTTAAAAATAGATTGTGTCCTTTGTGGTAAATGCTCTATTTGATTGATTGATATTTTCATTTGTCCATCACATTTTTATTGCACTATTCACTCATTCTCTAGTGCAATCTACAATTAGGGTTAAGACCAACCGCTTAACTCGAAACGTCTCCCTCCTAGCAATTGAGGGTTGGGACCAACCGCACTATGAGTAGCGAGTTTTCCCCTTTGTGCATGCTGGGGGAAGGATCCTTGAGGCATAGCTTAAACATCAAAGTAGAATTAATACTCGCCAAGACCCCCCTCCCTCTGTAAGAGGAGCGATAGAGAAGAAGGGTAGCCCAAGTTGTTAGAACAAACTAGTCCACCTAAGCAGTTTGCTTGAATTCTTGGTTGCCTGAGGTAGCTTACATGCCTAAATTCCAACCTACTTGAATTTGCTAGCAATCCACCTAATTCAACTTGCCAGAGCTAGCCAGTCCACTGAAAAGATGAAGAGATGTAAAATAAGGATCCTCGAGGCAATATCCGAATATCCAGGCATATAGACCACCACAACCCCTTCCCTCCTATTTGAGGAGTGAGAGAGGGGGGCCGAGGGACAAAAGAGCACCTGCTTTCGTTAGAGGAGTGAGAGACGGGGCAATAGAGCACCTATCTGGTTGGCAGCAGTTAAGAGAAAGGAGGGATACCCAAAAACAAAAAAAGAAGTCACTGTATTTTACTCTCTCAGCTTGTGCAACAGACTTCGAGAGTGAGAGCAACTGATGGGGGAGGAAAAGTTTGGCCTAACCTTGCGAAGGAGCCCTAGCCATACAAGCCAAGTGCAAGTGGCCGACATGATTATCAAACTAACGCTAGGCAGCTCCCTGCCAAAAGCTACCGTCTTGGTGGTAGTCCCTAAGTGGTCCCTCTCGGATCTTCTAGGCTAGAGTTAGAGCCTCCAAGTGGTGTCCTCACTCAAGTCGCTCGACTTGCTTAGCTGACCCACCCTCTTGGCCCACCAAGAGCCTAAGCGGCAGGACCAATGGGAGTGATGGTTGAAGAACTACAACAGTGGCGCAAAACTCCTCCAGACCATATACCTTTTCTACTTTTTGTATTTTTTGTTGTAGCTTGGACCCTAAACATGTATGGCCAACCTTGTGTCACTTCTGTGAAGGTTGCGCCTTCGGTTATGGAGTAGGCTTGTAAAAGTGCCAATGATAGGTAGTAGGTGGTCCCCCCAATCTTTTCTCATGTTGCATGTAACCCCTCGAGGAGGCTACTCGAGAGGGCTCCCTCGAGGGGTGTGTACCTCATTCCATATAGAAGGAAGGCTTGTATTGGAAAGGAGCTTACTGAACCTATGAAGATCTTTACATGCAATGGCTATATAAGTGCATAGGCTAACACGAGTAGAAGCTCAAACCATTTCCACTGATCATCGTAGGGATCAAACGAGGGGAAATTTTAAGGGAAGGGTAAAGGTCCCTACCTTGGATTAGAGCTCGAGGTCCCCTTTTTCTGCAGGATGATCAACTTCTAATAGCTTTCTCTTCCTCTTCTTTCTCAAGCCAAGCTTCCCTTAGTCACAACAGCAGCTCCTCCTCCCTTCTCTTCTCAGATTAGAGGAAGGCTAGTGGTGAAGGAGGAGAGGAGAGGAAAAAGAAGAGAGTTGTGGGGGAGCTTCTGAGAGAGAGAGAGAGAGAGAGAGAGAGAGAGAGAGAGAGAGAGAGAGAGAGAGAGGTGGGGCCTATATAAGAAGTAAGACAATGCTTAAGCTATAGTAGGAAATTTGCAGAGAAGCCCTTCCATTCAAAAGGCTTATTTACAGAAGGGTCCATCAACTATAATTTCTCACGATCAGCCCCCCTCATGCCACAATTATTAAAGCTTTCTTTATGGGAGTTAATCCATTAAGCCAAGATTTAAGAAATTGAATTCTAAGTACCCCACGATCCAATTATTTAAGTCTTAATAAGGGTTTGATTAGGTAAAAAATAGTAATAAAAATTCAAACCCTCACACGAGGAGGTACTGAGGAATGAAGAAATTTATCAGTTCCAACAATCTAAACATCTTTGGGTGTCTTAGAGCGATAGGAATACAAAATTTACCATTTCTATGGTGTGAATAGAAGGAAGAAGAATGAGGTCAAATGGATAGTTGGATAATGGGCAAACCTTCCACACATAGAAAGATATAGAGCAATGCTTTGTCAGATGCTTCAATAATATTTTTTCATCTAAACAAATTTCCTCTCCTCTGCCTCGATTCTTCACAAAAGATTGCAGAATGAATGATGAAGAGCTTAGATGGAC
This sequence comes from Thalassia testudinum, assembly GCA_037157565.1. NCBI lineage: Eukaryota > Viridiplantae > Streptophyta > Magnoliopsida > Alismatales > Hydrocharitaceae > Thalassia > Thalassia testudinum. The sequence continues at coordinate 36,122,231 of JAZHRO010000012.1, read as the reverse complement.
AGCTTCAATGCCAAAAGAAGAAGAGCTCAAAAATATTTTTTTCAAAATGTCCCCATGCAAGAGTCTTGGTCCAGATGGCCTTCTTGCCATTTTTTATCAAAGATGTTGGAATGAGTTGAAGATAGACATTGTGACCTTTGTGCAAAATTGCTTTGAGTCCTCCATGTTGCTCAACTATATAAATAAAACCTATATAGCTCTCACTTACAAGAAAACGAACTCCCCGCTACAAGCCGATTAGCTTAACAAACACTTCATATAAGATGGTGGCGAAATTAGTAGTGAGGAGTCTCAAATCAATGCTGAATCGTATCATCTCCCTAAGTCAATCCGGATTCCTTAGTGGAAGGCAAATTTTGGATAATGTGGTGGCTGCAAGGTAGATTGTGCATACTATAAAATCCTCAAAGAAAAAAAAGGGGAGTTATGGCATTTAAGCTTGACATGGAAAATGCATTTGATCGGTTGGTATGGGACTTTGTCTTGCATTGTCTTTACCAAATTAATGTCCCCTTATCTTTGATTTCCTTTGCTATCTTGTTGTATTTCTACTCTTACATTTCAGGTTTTAGTCAATGGAGCACCTATGAGCACCATTCATCCTAAAGGGGTGTATGGAAAGGCTGCCCTCTATTTCCATACCTCTTTCTCCTATCCACCCAACTTCTCTGATTTTATCTTAACAATGCCTTGTAGCAGTCTTTAACTGCAGGTATTGAGATCTCTTGCTGGTCTCCTCTTGTTATTCATCTTATGTACGTTGTACCCGGATGTTACCTTCTTTTTTTGGGGAGGCCACAATTTTTGAGTCCCAAGTGTTACAAAATATTTTGATGGAGTATGAGAGATACATTGGTCAGAAGGTGAACCTCCAAAAATCTCCTGTTTATTTTAGTCCAGCTACTACCATAGAGAAGAAGAATGCCATCATCAATTTGTTGGGAGTTCAAACCATGAAAAGTGATGAAGTATATTTGGTGTCCAGGATTCTTGAAGATAAAAGGAATGCTCTTCCCAAGAAAATTGTAATTTCCAAATGCCCTCAAGCTGGGAGAATTGTGTGCTAATCAAGTCTTCACTCACTGCCACTCCCACATATTTAATGGCCACACATCTCTCCCCTAAATCCCTTGGCCATACCATTGATGCTATTGCAAGGGATTTTTGGTGGGGATTTGAAGAAGGTAGTTGGCACATGTACATGAAGGCATGGAACCAAATTGCCTTTGCCTATAGATTTTGGAAATTTGGGGACTAAGAGCACATATTTAAACAACCTTCCTTTCTTGATGAAAACGGGTTGGAGATTTTGCCAAAACTCTGATTTGTTATGGGTAAAAATTTTGAAGGCAAAGTATTGGGACGGTGAATCCTTCTGGGATTCCATGGAAGGAGGCAATTCATCTCCTATATGGGATGGATTACAGGAAATTAGGCCATGGATATATAGGGGCTCTCGTTGGCTGCTAGGGGATGGTCAATTTGTCAATATGTAGAGATGGATACCAGTCTCGAATGTCAACAAGTCTACCTCCTTGCTTTGATGCTGTGGACCTTTTAGATGAGGAAGGAAGATGGAAAGATGAGCGGCTAGGAGATTGCTTTGAAGAACAAACAATTGCCATGATAAAAAAATTAGAAGATCTCCTTTCGGAAATGATGAATTAATATGGGCAGATCATACCAAGGGTACCTTCAGTGTCAACTCTGCCTGCCGGTCAATCCTCATTCACATGTAAAGTTGTAAAGCCTGTTATTGAAGAAGACATGATATATTTGGAGAAAGTTTGTGGGGTGGGGGAATTAGCACCAAAAACAAAACTTTTTAAATGGGAAGTGTATCACCAATTGCATTCCAGTGGCTACTGAAGCTGCACACAGGATGGAGATTGAAGTTCATAAATGCGTCTTTTGTGATGCTGAAGCAGAGTCATTTCAGCATCTATTCTTTGAATGCCATTTCTCGCATCATGCAGGATCCTTATCAAGGTGAGTATTCGTTGAAAGAAACACATTCTCATCTCCCAAGGCGTGAATAGACGGAAAAAAAAGGCAGAGATTGTTCTATATAATGCATTCAATTTGGCTTTGTAGATGTGAAACAGAATATGGAATGGAACTTTGGAACCGTCCAAAAGCTATACATCTATTTTATTGTTAGGTGGAGGAGACTTCGAGAAGCAATCCAACTCTATCTGGTGAAAGCCTCCTGATCACAAATGCTCAATCTCCACAGCAGAGCTCACAACCAATCGAGGAGCCTTCTTCCCAGCAAGATGACAATGATGGTCTCATACTGTTGGTGGATGTAGCTATTCAAGCAAATATCTCGTATGGAGCAGCAATTACCATCAATTCAGCAGGAAATATCATCGATCAAAGCCTTTGCGAGGAAACACAGACACTTCATTTGTTGAAGCAGCAGAGACAATGGCAATTTATTATGCTCTTCTATTAGCCCTCGATTATCCTGACCAACCTCTGCAAATTAAGAGTGACTCTCTTAATTCGACTAGGTCCATCCATGGGGAACGACAACCAATTTGGCAAGCAAGCTAAACAGATCACTTCGGAGTGCAGAGCTATTTCTATTGGGGTGTGAGGACGATGTACATGGGGAGGCGATAGGTATATAATATATATGCCCCTCCCATTGTCTTCTCTCCTTCCTTAAAAGGGACGCGGGATTTTAGGCCTCGCACATATTTAAACATGTACTTGTGATTGGCCGAGCCTTCCGTGGCCACGCACTTGGGGGTCCACCATAATTGACTCGAGTAACGATCTATCTCTCCACTTAGATATCAATATATTTATTACAACTAACATCTGCACACTTTTGTTTTAATTGATGGTCAGCCGTAAATAGAAAGGAAAATGTGTTGTTATATATATCTTCATTCACCATATCTAAAATGTCGATTTGTACCAATATCTTAACCAACTCCACCCCAAGCCCATATCAGACCTTTATTAGCTGCTCCTCATGCCCACGTACCGTTACCACCTTTCCACGTACGATAAAAAGTTTCCTCCTCGTGGAGGGGCCTTGTTGGAGACTTAATGCCGACATATGACCAATATCATCAAGCAACACCACCCTCATCATCATCATCATCATCATCATCATCATCATTATCATCCTCCTCCTCCTCCTCCTCCTCCTCCTCAAACTCTTCTTTTCTCCCTTGATCATGTCTATGTTCAACTCAAGCTCTCTCCTCCTCTTCCAGAGATCATGCAGCAGGTGGGAGTGGGAGTACTGGGAGCCCCTCATCACCTTCTTCCACACCCTCCAATACGACAGCACTCAATGGCCACCCATTCTCATACTCCATGGCTTCTTCATGTCGACCGCCTCCGCGCTCCCTTCCCTCCTCATCCCTCTCCTCCTCTCCTTCACCATCCTCCTCCTCCCCAAGCTCCTCTGGTCTCTCCACCACAGGAACAACACACCCCTCAACTGCAGGTAAAGCACATGAACATATATATCCTCTTCCTAATTATATGTTATATTAATGCGTTAACCAATACTTGTTCTTCTACAATGTGAGAAAATTTATCAAGTACATATCATACCAATAATACAAACAAACAAACAAACAAACAATATTTGTATGTATATATATTCTGCTTAGTTATAAGCCAACTGTACGTTTAAATTATTTGCTTCTTTCTTCAGGTATGTGGACGTTGACGATCAGATGCATGAAGAGCCACCAGGGTCAGCAGAGGTATACTATTACATCAGCAGCGATGAGTGGAGCGGGAAGGGAGACTTGGTGGCGGACATTGTTGCTGGTGGAGAGGATCTCTTGTTCTTGTCGGGGAAATTGGACAAGGAAGGAGATTCTCTACTTCTAGAACAAGCAAGGAGTGCCGGTGGTGGTTGCTGTGGGGATGATCCTGTTGAGAGTAGCGCCTGTGCTTCTCCTGTAGACAAAGAAGATGATCTTATCATTGATATCAAAATCGAAGACATACCACTCACCTCGTCGGAGTTTCATACTCCACTCACATCATCAATCACAGACAAGGACGGCAACGATCTCAACGATCAATATCAGGGTGATCACAGACACTTTGAGGTTGATCATCATGACCATGTTGTTGATGTTCCTACCAACGGTACATATGTATAGTCATATAGTTTTTTTTTTTCTTTGAATGAGTATTAATTAACAAATACCAATGGGGATTGCTACTTCCAGAAGAGAAGGCCTTGGAAGGTGACCACATTGGTGCCCTTCTGGTGGAGGAGGAGCCAGGGAAGCTGAAAGAACAGGAAGGGGGATTTCTGCTTCCAGAAGAGAAGGCCTTGGAAGGTGATCACGCTGGTGTCATTGTGGTGGAGGGGAAGGCAGGGAAGCTGCAAGAACAGGAGGAACACCTGACTGACACGTGTACAAATGGGTCGACCTCGAAGAGCTCGTGCGAGTGGAGGGGAAATTTCAGAGATTCTGAGACAGATGGGTTCTTCTCCTCATCCTCGAGGAGGAGCTCCTCCCAATGGGAGTCATACACTGTGTATCGCAAGTATGATGAGGAGATGATGTTCTTTGACAGGATTAGCTCCCAGAAGCTTAAAGAGACAGGTAGGTGGTGCTAACTCTATTTTTCCACTTCTTTTAAGGCAACTATTTGATGTCTCCAAAGAGACGTGTGTCTCCATTGCGTTAACCCATGAAAGGCTGCAACAATAATACCAAGGAAAAATAAGATTTACAATCACACAATCTCAAAAGAGATTTGGCATTTTTTTTTTTCCCTCTCTCTGTTTTTGCTTTGTTCTTGACCCAGAAGCACGATAAATAAGGGGAGACAAGGCTGCCGTACAGTAAAGCCTCCGGGAAGTCAGGGAAGCTTGGGATATTTTTTGGTATTGATTAGATTAGCATGGATAGCTTTAATGTTGTGTAGATATAACTCACATGGAAATTGTGACACGGTATATAATGTGCAGGTTAGGATGGCATGTAAGGACTATGAGTGAGTAAATCCTTGTTGGTCACTACATAGAGAGAAAAAGTTGGAAGGAAGAGTGGCAAAAGTTTTAGGAAGATGACTTGAGTTGAATGAGATCCTAGTTGGCTAGCCATCTTGCTAGGCAAACCAGTGAACATTGGTAAGGAGATGTTGAAACCTTTGGGTGTTTGTAGATACAATTAGGTTTTATGGTTGGACAAATTTAAGAAGCATTAAATTGCAGAAAATGTTGGATTTGATGGTAGGATTAGTAATTTTGATATGATAGATGAGTTAATGACATTTAACAGAGTTCATATTTGCCAACGGGTTTTGTTTTGTTCTTATTTGTTGGAAAGTGGAATAAATAATGGTGGGATGTGATAAGTGATTTGATGTCTTGTAAGCAAAATGACACTTCCTATAAACTTTCCCATCTGCTTACCATTGTTTATCTCAAACTACCTAAGCCCCTTTAGCCCATGTATTGAACCCCTTCCAGATGTAGCCTTAGGCCTTAACTTCGTGGATCCTCTTAAAGATATCCTAATTATGATGGCTTCCTTAACTACGACTGGATGGTGAAGTTCACAAAATTGGGTGCATGTTTTGTCGGATAGTTTACGTAATGTTGATCGGTCATGCTAAGACAATCTTGTTGGACTTAGGGTGGCAAGCTAGGACGTGCTCACCAAGAGTGTTGGATAGTTTCTATCTGTGTAAATAATGGTTTTCTTTTGTTTGTTAGTTCATTGTTGTCCATCCTCTCTAGATTGCTCAGCGGCCACAATTTGTTTCTAGATGTACATCGCTAGGTAATGACAATAAAACCAAACATAACAAAATGGCTATGCTAACTCTTTTTGTAGTCAAATTGAAAGAAATTGTGCTTGATATCATTTTTTAATTTTAAATGTGCAATAATTCAACTATAATATTTAATCTAATTAAGCAAAATTAGCGTTGAAAAGTTGTTGGGTTGGGACTTAGGTGAATTCAACAAAGTTAGTACAAATGACGGCTTGTTGAACCAACAAAATAGTAACATACCAAGATCACGAATCTACATTACATCATTTAAACAAACAAGGACATGTGAAACCGCTACTGCAGGTGAAGAAACTTGTTCATCATGTACTTGCAAATTACTCTCATTCCATATAGCCCATATCATGGCCAACCATCACTCTAGTAGACTCTAAGGGGGTTGGTGCAGGGTTAGCAAACTCCACTTATTAGAAATCTATCTCGAGACTCCATTGCTCCATTGCAGTTTGTTCCAGGTGAGTTGTATCATTTCTAAAGAGAATGGATAGTAGAAGAAAAGGTGATCTTGATCATTTTGTGAGGAGCTACAAAGGGTGCAACCCATCTCCCCCAAGATACCCCAAAGATGCAAGCGATTGCATGTGAGCAATCTATTCTTGATGGCAAGCCAAGCACGTTATGACCATTTTGGAACCATGCCAGTGCCAAATATGCTTCCACGTAGAGAGAGCAGTGTTTTTGGATCCGATTATCTCCCAAATGTTTTTGCTGATCTTCTTAGTGCTACAACGCGAAGTTCCTAATTCCCATGCCATTGACCAGAGCATCTCCCTATGATGGAGCAATTCTTTCCAAGTCCTTCTATGAGTATTGGAGTGGAGACCAAATAGGGGGGTAGCATATATTCATCTAGCTCTCCCAAGCCCTGACTAAATAGGGTAATGGGTGATTTGTTGTATGGTAAAATTAGTGGTGGGTGTTCAACGAGATAATATTTTTTTATATGAGAGTTTGTCAAAGGATGTAGTAGAGAAAGTTCATAAGAAACTTCAAAGACCATCGGATATCCTATGAGGTTACTGTTACCCATCCACTCTAGTGGGGCTAGGTAGGATTAATTTGGTAGCCACAAGCGATTTTGATTGTAGCATTGAACTTGGTTTTATCTCTAGCAGTGTATTGTATGTAATAATAGATGCTGATTGGACTCGATTAGGTGCTGACTGGACTCGATTAAATTACGCTAATAGCAGGTGGGTAAGTTTCTTTAGCCTTGACTTCTATGATCCTCGCACATATACATAAATAAGTAAACATGAAATCTAATTATAAATATTTCAAAGAAACCACTGCACCTCCTCCTTTTCCTTTGCTAATGGTCCAGCTTTCAAATTGCATTTTGAATCAACATGACTTAAATGGTGGATGCCAATCGCACATGTTGAATTAAGGAGCTCTACCACATAACATGTCCGGTTGAAAATTTAAATTTAAATCTTTGATAAGTTTTTGGTTACTAAAATGGGTAACTTGCATGATGCTCCCTAAGATTAAACTTAAGAATTAACATGGTTCCTTAATGATGAGAAGTATCATTAAGTTCCTGAACTTGTATAAGTGATTCAAATGCTGCCGGCATGTTGCTGACAAGGCTATTTTTGAAAAACCTCCTTACCAATATGCATATGGCATCGAAATGCAGGGATGTTGGCGGCATGCCGATGGTATGGTCGGCATGCCTCCAGATGCCGACGTGTCTGGTGAGGTGTGTGCTGGCTGAGTAAGGCCCGAGGTGCCTATTGATGGAGAAGGTCTGGGTAAGGGTTTATAGGTTTAGATGGGCAAGGGTAGTTGGTCGAACAAACACACACACGCACGGATGCACGCACCCACGCATACACATACAGATTTTCTTGAAATTGATATCAGTTCTGAGTACTTTTGTGATTTTTTGTTGGGATGCCCTCATCATTTCCACGGTATGCCTTCGGCATGCCTATTAGCATGGTTATAAAAAAACAGGCATTTCCACGGTGTGCTCTCGAAATGCTCACGAAATGCACACTTAGAATTTCATAGGTATGGTATCGAAATTGATATTTTGAACCTTGACTTGTATAATGCTATCAATCCCATTCCTCCATTAAGGAGAATTACATTTACTTTACATATTTGAGGTTAGTCTGTGCTTTCAGATTCTAATTCCATCTCCCCAGTCCCTAGCTTCTCAACAAGCTATACCAGCATCATGCATACCATGTCTATCCAACTAATTCAGAGGAAATGCAAATTACTTTTACATACTTGTCCATCTACATTTTGACAGACACTCATATAGATATATATTCAATTTGAGTTATATATATGTTTAATCCAATGATGTATGTCAGAATCACTGAGGTCAATCAAGGTGCAACCAAGATCGTTTTCTGAGAGGATAGTTCAGAAGTTGAGCACAAAGAACAAATTAAGGAGGGGTTGCAACCCATATGAAGAGCTGGAAGCTGCATATGTTGCTCAGGTTTGCTTGGCCTGGGAGGCTGTCAGCTGGAATTACAACAGCTTCCGCCAGGCAACCTCTGAAAGGCGCAAAGAGTACCGCGGCTGCTCAGCACGGGTAGCGCAGCAGTTCCAGCAGTTTTTGGTTCTGTTGCAGAGGTTTATAGAAAATGAGCCCTATGAGTATGGGAGGAGGCCTGAGGTGTATGTGCGCTTGAGGATTTCTTCTCCAAAGTTGCTCCAAGTTCCTGAGTTTCGTGGTATATATATATATATATATATATATTAATGTTCCTTTTGCTTTTAGTCTGTCCCCTTTGGGAAACAATTAAGGGAAAAATTCATCTAATTATATTAGCTTGCACCTAATATTTAATTGGAGCAAACTCATCTACTTCTTGAATTAATAAATCAATTAAAGAAGTTCACCCCAGCAATTGATGTTAGAAGACTTTTCTCTACCAATTTAACTGGCCTTCTCTTAATTTGAAGTCTCCCCTTAAGATCATCTACGTATTTCTTTCATTGTCCTCGCAGCGATCTTTTTCTTGCTTTCTTAGTTGAAGGACTTTACTATTTATAAATTTCACAACATCGACGCGTTATTTTTAAAGGGCACAATCTTACTTCTGATGCTCAATTTGTCTATTCCATTTATTTTTGTGCTCTATACACAAATGGCATCATATATATACCGACGAAGTTATATAACTGCCATCATAGCCATACTACCATAAAGTTGATTATCTTTACAAAAAAAAGCCACCCAAAGTAAATTCCACCAAATGATCTGCCTTTACTTTTTACTAATTAAAGATGTTAACAAGTTGTTGTTTCAATCGGCCTCTAGTTTGTATCATAAATTTTAAAAAGATGCAACTGCGTTACTCTAATCCATCTTCTTTTTCTGTTTTCTTTTTCTGTTTTGTCTGAAATGTGATCCACTCCATCTACACTCAAAACTCTGCCAACTGCCCTCGTTGTTGCTCTCTTTAACTCGGCATTATGATACTGAAGCATCTTGATAAACTTGTCCAACATCATCAAGGAAGACCCTTCGTCAACTTTTTACCTCTCATAGCCTCTTTTACCTTTTAGGCTAGTTACTTGAATACGAGTCTAACCCGATTAACTTAATGGCCTTGTTGTAAAAGGAAGCATGTTGATAGTGTTATTATATAAATATGAAGTTCATCGTTGCATTTATCTAATATCAAATGTTTTTTGATGGCATTTATGTAAAAACGTTATTATGTATGCACTGTCAAAAACCAAAAGAAAATATAAACCCAAAGGTGTCACTATATAGTTCCACATTCTCTCTATGGAGTAGAAACCCATTTAACTAGCAGGGCAAGAGAACCCAGTTTTGTCAATCTGGACATGAATGCCAAGATACGAAGAAGCCTGCATCTCATTTGTTTGGATTGTTCCTTTAACCTTGATAGATTAACTTATGGTCCATTTTGTTGGAAGGTGATGATCCAAAGGAAGAATTCTCTTCAAGGATTCCATCCCCTGAATTTCTCCAAATAATGGAAGATATCATCAGAACATTCATGATATTTCTGAAAGCTGACAAGGAGGGTCACTGGCAGGCCTTGAAAGCACGAATTCTCAAGAGAAAATCAAGCCAAGTTGACCGAAATATGCTCAGTTTCATCAGAAAAGCTAACCGCAAAGTGAGTTTCCCTGTCTATCTCTTGCGAATTATTATTATTCTTCAGGGTATCGTTTAGTACCAATTGGGAGGTTATATTTGCTAATCAATCAAATTCATAGGAATATATGTGGAAACGGTATCTTTGCTCGATCGAAAATGCAATTCTCAATATCAATAATGGGTTATATATATGCAAACTCATCTATATTGTGCATATCGTTCGGTCCATCTCCAGAGGAAGGCAAAGCTCAAGGAGCTCCAAGGGGGTGGGAATTGCATGAGGAAGGTGAAACTGAAGTCAGAGGAGGAGATGGAGATACTGATGTGCCTTGTGGACATGAAGGTTGTTTCAAGGGTTCTAAGGATGCCGGAGATCAGTGAGCAGCAGCTGCAATGGTGTGAGGAGAAGATGAGGAAAGTAAGGTTTTGGAATGGGAGAGTGAAGAGAGATTCCACACCACTTTTCTTTCCTGAACAATGAGCCCACTAACGGTAATCTCCTTTGCCAGCAAGTTGCTGCTTGGTGACTAGACAAAGTGCATGGGAATATATATATATGAATATCCAGCCACCGATTCCCCAAATTTGTATATATATGTATACTGTAAAGATCTAGATATCTATATGCACCTCAAAGGGCCACAAGTGTTCCTTTCTTCATGTTATGCATGTAGTTGGATGCATGTGGGTGATTTAGGTTTCTTTTTGGGTTGAATAAGACATGCCCATGTTGTGGGGGCATCTCATGCACATAATATATATATATATATATATATATATATATATTTTTTTTTTTTTCTTCTTTGGACAATGAATAAAGCAAAGATTGGGCTTGGAGAAAGGGATCGAGACAACGGGACAGATGCAGCTTTAACTTTACTTCCTCTTTTAATCTTTAGCAGAGTCGATCTGTTTTGAGTGATGTGGGATGAAAGCGTACGTAAGGCCAAATGATCGAGAACGCTCTTGTGTGTGTGTGTGTGTGTGTGCTTGTCATAAGATTGAGATCAGAGGGAGGGAAAAGGTTTGGTAGTGCAGGAAAAAGATGTCACGGACGCCGAGTCATGAATGCATTTGACTGCACTATAAAGTTAGTGAATATCCACTGTTCGGACAAAATAGTGCCAGGGAGGATTAGTCTTTAGCATATCCCATTGGCTTAAATATCAATTGTTTGATGATATATCACGTCGAAATAAAGTTGAATCTCAATACAGTGAGTCCGCTTCCAGCAGCTGGATATGGGAGACGATGTTTGACACACACACACACATATATATATTAGCTCTTTGGTTTTACCTCAATATCTGTATAAAGAAAAATGAGCTAGAGGACTAGGCAAGACCTCCTCAATCTAAAGAAAGTGTGGAACAGTTTACGACCTATATATAGTCTTATGAAATTTGTGAAAAGAAGGGAAAAAAAGAGGATTAGAGTTATCAAACTATACAAAGGAAGGACATCCTGCGAAATACAATATCAAAAGTATACGGTCGTACTAACATAAAAAGAATTATCAGTAGCAATTCTATTGACAAATAAGATAAGTCTTCAACTTTAAGTGTGCCATCCTCCCATGAATTAGGTTGGAGCATTGGGTCGGGTTTGCTTAAACTTAACTTGTAACTCGGCTCAAAAAATGAAGACCCAACCTGGATTTGAATTTTTTGTCAGTCGGGTCTGGGCTTCCATTTTGAAGCCTATTCAAGTTTAGACTAGGTCAAGCCACAATTTACTAGAACCTGAACTAGGTCTAATGGCCTGAAAAACATTTATCTTGGAGCTATCTTTAGATTGTTCACAAGTATAGATTTATTGGTTGTTCATGGTTTATAGAACAGTTAACTTTGGATTTTATGAAGTATAGGAAGATAAGTAATAAAAGAAAGGGTGCGGGTATCGAAATGCAAAAGTTGACGCGTTTTGCAATGTGCTGATGTGGTGCACCGATGCAAAATCACCATCAATTATTTTGCACCAGTGCAAAATCATCCAAAATCACATTGCACTAGTGCAAAATCACTTCATTAGCATTTTGCATCGGTATAAAATCACTATGAATCACTTTGCATTGGTTATTATAAATCACTTTGCACTGGTGTAAATTAATCCACGATCATTTTGTACCCGTGTAAAATCACCCAGAATCATTTTGTATCGGTGCAAATTACTCCATGGTAATTTTACACAGATGCAAAATCACCCAGAATCACTTTGCACCGGTGTAAACTGGTGTGCCATGTTAGTATGTTGCAAAACGCGTTGCTGATGAGGTATGACTCATCATAGTTAAAATACCCAAGTTAAGCTAGAAACAAAGTTAAACACTACATAACTAACACATGAAAATGGTTAAGTATGGAAAATAATAGAAATAGCATAAAATAGAAATTTGTGTTAAAAATGTAAATTTAGGTAACAAATTGAGATATTCTATTTAAAGTGTAATATAGTGATCCAAATTGCAAATTGAACTCATATTTGAGTTCAAAAGATTAAATTGAAAGTGAAATCAACTTCCTAAATGTTCAATTATACTTTAATAAAAACTTGGTTGATTTGGACATCAATAGAACATCACAATCATTAGATTACATTTAGGTCCTTAGGTCATTCACATTTTTCTACGTTTGAAACCTTCAGGGACTTGATTGAGAACGTTTAGGGACCTACTTGCAATACTAGGGGACCACTCTGCATCAAATTTTCACCACTTATGGGTATGCATGCAATTGTCATACCCTTTCACCTTAAGGGCCTTGTTACGACTCGATTCCCAAGGACATGAGATCGGATCGACTTGACTGATCCCAAGACCTAGTCGTTCAATGAGGAAGTAACCAAAAAGCAGTAAAATAAATCACATTTACCATGCAAGTAACTAACTGTAACAAAAGTACAGTAGTAAGGAAATAAACTACAACAGTATATACCACCACAACAGTAGGAAAATAAATAAGTATAGGAATATAAAGTTCACAATAGAGGAGTATATAAGTGTAATAAACTACTCACTACAACAGAAAGCTACAACTACTGGGCTCTACTGGGCCCAGCAACCTCTGCAGCCGTAGGTTCTGGCTGATCAACACCTGGACCTGAAAAAGGTTATGAGTACAAAACGTCAGCGAACGCTAAGTAGAGTGGCAACCAACTAACTAAAATAGTAAAGGTGGACAGATAGCTGTTATTTTTCAATTTCTTTCTTTCTTTAACTAATTATTCTTTCTATCATCACTTGGTTTATTTATCAGGTTTCTTTCTTGATCTCGAATGTTCCTCGTGGGAACGATCTTGATTGCAGTCTTTTCCGAAGAGTAGAAGTAGCACGTGGTGCTCTCCTGGCCGGGAGTCTCCCGTGGTGGTCCTACACTCAGTCAACCACCCCAAGGTCGCTGACAGACGTAATGGTGACTACGGTACGCGCGATAAACGCATGGGTAGCTACCTCGCACTGGCATGCGGTCAGTCATTTCCGTTAGCGGGTGCGCCCAAAGCACAGCACGGAACCAGTATAGGGCATAGCCCTCTCAGTAACAAGGGTCTAGCCCCTAAGAACCAAACAAGGGTCTCGCCCCTCCACAGTCCGCGCACCCTCGCCTGACTGCCCTGGTTTGCCCAGTGGGCCTAACAAGTCGGTGTAAGGTGGCTAGTTGAACCCCGGGCCCCGTGGGGTGGCTAGCTCTCTCCCTACACCAGTAATTCTCCCCGGTACTTGTACTCGAGGGCCAAAAAGTCGACACAAAGTGGCCAATCCTAACCCCGAGTCCCAACCTTAGGGCGGCTAGCTCCGTTCTGCACTAAACAGGGGGACAGTCGCTCTCCTTGGTACTCCGTACTCAAGGGCCAGCTCACTTCCCCATTCACATTTCCAGTTCCATTCCATTTATTTTCAGGAGCTCTACTCCTAATTCCCCATAGGGTTCATGCTCATGTTTCTCAGGCCAAGCCATACCAGGTTTCATCATTTCTATTTTCATTTCTCAGGTTCTACACATGTAACATGTAACTTTATTGTTCACATTCCAGGTTTATTCGCAGGTGCTCGTGTTTCCAACATTCACCCTTCCATTTCCAGTTCATATACATGCAGCTCATATCATGGCATTTAACGTAAACAACAGGAATTTACATGCAATAATTTGCTAACACAAGTACTTTACATTTCACAGGTATCTGTTATTCATTTACAGGCAATTGTTATCATTCTATCTACACATCCAAGATTGCAATCCATACATTCAATACAAATATTCCAGTGTTTCTAGTCCTAGGATTCATGCCATACCCTAGGATCTAACATTCATTCCACATATGTATTCAGGTTTGTAATTAAACTAGGGGAAGCCACTCTACCTGTAAACCCAGGAGTAGTGGGGGCTTGATCGGTAGGTCCATGTGCCTCAGCAAACCCCAAATCCGCAACGGAACGAGGTCCTATCACAAGGATCATTCACAAGAGACTACACAGAACAGGATAAAAAGTATTCCAACAAGTAGAGGAATTTATACGGGAAACAACGGTATCCTAATTACGAAAATCGGACCTCAAACGGACCCTAAACGGGTTAAAAATAGTAATTCTGATTCACATCAGACGCCTGGAACACCTTCCAGACGTCTTAAAAGAGTCCAGAACCATACCTCAACTCCTGCGCCACTCCTCAGACATCCAGGAACTCTGCTGGACTATCTGGACCAGTTTCAAACGTTCGACCACCTCTTCGGACGTCTGGAAACGCTTCCCGTCATCTGGTGCCTCGCCCAGATGTCTGAATTGCGTGGGAGGACGTGTCCTATGCCTTCCCGAAGTGAATCCTGCACGCGTCAATGAAAATCTTCTCAATATGGCATGAAACAGTGCCTTGGTGGAATGACCTGCATGGCCGTATCCGTAAAGAATGTGTTCGTTGCGAAACTTACCTCTCAGTCATCTAGAACCTCCTCCAGATGTTTTCTACGTCGTCTGGACGTCGATCCAGACGTCTGATTCTGGGAAAAACCCAGAATCAGAACCTGCCTTCGCCTTCTAGCGCCGTCCGTGGCCGCGTCGCGCCCGCTCGCTTGCTGCTCCGGCTATCGTAGTGTCGAGGAGGACCTCCCTGACACACCTCTCCGCCTCGCGCATGCGCCAACTAGCCGCGAGCTCTCTGGCGAGCTCCCACATGAGCTCACACGCTTGCTCTCCTCTTTTCCCCTCGCTGCTCCTCTCCTCCCAGGCCACTCACGCTCGTCGCTTGCTGCTCGCTGCTCTCGCGACTCTCACTGGAGGAAGGAGAAGGGTGGCTGGAAGTGGGGTGAACGAAGGAGAGGAGGGGGGTTTAAATAAGGTGTTGGGTTAGGGTTTTCGTTGGCGAGAGGAGAGAAAAGGAGAAGAAAACGAGGTCACGTACTGTCTGCACATAGCACGCGCGCAGACGCGAGGGCGTATAAGAAAATTTCAATTTTCAGACATCTGGGAATGGGTCCAGACATCTTGCAAGACGTCTTACCCTCAATCAAGACGTCTGACCTAAAGTACAGACGTCTTAAAAAGGCTTAATGACTTGGGTTTTAACAACATAACAAACTCAAAGGAAGTTTCGTCCTTGAAACTTGAGCTAGCTAGGGTGCGGAAAAAGAACAACAAACTCATAACAAATTCAAAGAGGACTGAAGTCGGTCCGAAAAGATGTATGCTCAAAGAGCTCCGGGTACCACTCTCGCATCGCCGCCTCAGGCTCTCAGGTAGCCTCCTTGTACCTCTGGCTCCTCTACAAGACCTTCATCAGGGGTACCTGCTTTCGTTTCAAACTCTGGACGGCTCTGTCTAGTATCTGCACTGGCCACTCGAGGTAGGTCAGGTCGTCACCCACCTCGACACTCTCGTGGCTCAGAGCGTGACTGGGATTGGCGACGTACTTCCTGAGGTTGGACACGTGGAACACGTCGTGCACACCAGAAAGCTGGGGAGGAAGGGCAAGCCTGTAAGCAACGAGTCCAACCCGCTCTAGGACCTCAAAGGGCCCCACAAACCTCGACGCTAGCTTCCCTTTCACCCCAAAACACTGCAGGCCCTTCATGGGTGAAACGCGGAGGAAGACGTGATCCCCAACCTCAAACTACACCTCTCTGCGCTTCCGATCGGCATAGCTCTTCTGTCTGCTCCTGACAGTGCGGAGTCGCCTGTGAATCTGCTCAATCACCTCCTGACTTTGCCGGATCAGCCTGGGGCCAACCTCCTACTTGGTCCCCACCTCAACCCAACTCAAGGGTGCAGTACACCTTCGTCCGTATAGAACCTCGTAGGGTACCATGCCGATGCTCGAGTGATAGATGTTATTATATGCAAACTTCGCCAGGGGCAAGTGCTCCTCCCAAGAGCCCCTCCAGTCCAGTACACAGGCACGTAAAAGGTCCTCAAGCGTCTGTATCATGCGCTTTGACTGTCCATCCGTCTGGGGATGGTATGCTGTACTGAACCTCAACCGTGTTCCCAAGGCCTGCTGAAACTCAGCCCAAAATTGGGACGTAAAGCGGGTATCCAGATTGGATACAATCTCCCGCGGAACTCCGTGCAGACGTACCACGTTGCGGATATACCTCTCTGCCAACTGTGCTGGTCCCAAAGTGACTTGGATCGGCAAGAAACGTGCCGTCTTCGTCAATCTATCTACAATCACCCAGTGGGTGATTGCGTCGTGTCCTCACTGGGTAACAGGCAAGCCCACCACCAAGTCCATGGTGATGCTCTCCCACTTCCACTCTGGCACTGGAAGTGGCTGTAACGGCCCTGCAGGCCTCTGATGCTCGACCTTCACCTGCTGGCACACTAAACACTGCTGCACAAATTCACCTACATCTCGCTTCATTCCCCTCCACCAAAAGTCACGTCTCAGATCATGACACATCTTTGTGTTCCCGGGATGTATGGTGAACCTGAAACCGTGTGCCTCAGTCAGGAGCTCTCTCAACAGCTCCTCGTCCTAGGGAACGCATAAATGTCCCCTCATGCGTAGCACCTCGTTAGTAAAGGAGAAGTCTCCAGGGCCCCTGACAGTACTCTGTCACGCAACGACTGCAGGTATGGGTTGGCCATCTGTCCTGTGATGATGCGGTCTATCAGCTCTAGCCTCATCTGTCGTGTCACAGTCACTACTCCACAGTGCCCCAGTAACTCTAGGGGTCGTCAACTACCCATCTCCTCCATGAGTCTCCAACTCTGTGCCTGTAAACTGGCTAAGTGGGTGGGCTCCTTCAGGCTCAAGGTGTCAGCCACCACGTTGGCCTTCCCCTGATGGTAGGAAATGCTACAGTCATAGTTCTTCAGGAGCTCTAACCAACGTCTCTGTCTCATGTTGAGCTCCTTCTGATCAAACAAGTATCTGAGGCTCTTATGATCTGTGAAAATCTCAAAAGTCTCACTGTACAGGTAGTGCCTCCAAGTTTTCAATGCGAAGATGACAGCTGCCAGCTCTAGGTCGTGGGTAGGGTAGCTATGTTCATGGGGCTTCAGTTGCCGCGAAGCGTAAGCGACAACGTGACCCCGCTGCATGAGCACACCCCCTAACCCTTGCAAAGAGGCGTCTATGTACACAACGAACCCGCCACTGCTATCTAGGATGGTAAGCACGGGAGCTGAAGTCTGCCTCTCCTTCAGCTCCTGAAAACACACCTCACAAGCGTCTATCCAAGAAAAGGGCATGTCCTTCCGGGTCAGCTGTGTCATAGGATGTGCAATCTGCGAGAAATTCCTGATAAACCGCCTGTAGTAGCCTGCCAGTCCCAAGAAACTGCGGATCTCTATCACTGTACGCGGTCTCTCCCACCTGAATACTGCCTCAACCTTGGCTGGGTCCACAACCAAGCCATCCTCGGAAATCACATGACCTAAGAAGGTCACCTCCCTCAACCAAAACTCGCATTTGCTGTGTTTGGCGTATAGTCTACGTCATCTTAGTGTGTCCAAAACCATCCGCAAGTGCTGTCCGTGCTCCGCCTGATCCCGAGAGTAGATGAGCACATCATCAATAAATACCACCACGAATTGATCCAGGTATGGTCTGAACACCCGGTTCATCAAATCCATGAAGGTAGCGGGGGTGTTGGTCAGCCCAAACGGCATGACCAAAAACTCATAGTGTCCGTATCGGGTGCGAAAAGCTGTCTTGGAGACATCGGTCTCCTTGATTCTCAACTGGTGGTAGCTTGACCTCAAGTCTATCTTGGAGAATACCGTGGCACCTCGCAACTGGTCAAACAAGTCGTCAATCCTTGGCAGCGGATACCTGTTCTTGATGGTAACCCTATTCAGCTATCTGTAATCCACACAAAGGCGTAGGGTACCATCCTTCTTCTTCACAAACAATACCGGGACTCCCCACGGAGATCGACTGGGCCTCACAAAGCCCTTCTCCAAAAGGTCCTGCAACTAGGACTTGAGCTCTCGCAGCTCAAGTGGTGCCATCCTGTAAGGTGCTGTAGAAATGGGGCTGGTCCTCGGTACCAGTGAGATCTTAAACTCGATTTCACGCTCGGGCGGTAGTCCTGGCAACTCCTCTGGGAACACGTCGAGGTACTCTTTTACCACCAGGATACTCTAAAAATCTGTCATGGGGCTGGGCTCTGCCACTACACAAGCCAGAAAGCCCTCACACCCTTGGCCCAAAAGTCTCACTGCCCGAAGTGCAGAAATGCACTTGAAGCCTCCGTCCACTGGCTGTCCTTGAAACATAAAAGAAGGCATCTCAGGTATGGAGAAGACGATCTTCCTCTCAAAATAGTCCACCAAAGCGTGGTAAGTGGACAGTCAGTCCATCCCTAGAATCACGCCATAGTCCTCCATCGGTATCACAATCAGATCAGCGGGGAGGTTGTGTCCCTCAACACTGACCTCACAACCTGTGTAAACCTCCTCAGCTACAAACAGCTGACCACCCGGACCTCTGATCACAAACAGATCCTCTAACAACACACAGTCCTTCCCCAAACTGACAACAAAACTAGTAGCGACAAATGAGTGAGTGGCACCGGAATCAAAAAGCGTGTAAACTAGTCTGCCGAAAACTGTAACCATACCTGCCACCACTGAACCTGAAGCTCTGGCGTCTCTGTGTGTCAGGGCGTTGATACGCCCCTCAGCCCTAGGTGTGGACGAAGCAGCCACACTCTGCGTTGAACGGGTAGCCGCTGGCTAGTACCCTCCTCGCGACTGCTGTCCTCCCCCACATGCCTGGGAACCGAGGCCTCCTGCTCGTCCTTTAGTGCTCGACGTGGGGAGCATCTGCTGACCTCCAGCCCTAGACGGGCAGTCTCGCCTGATGTGGCCCAGCTGGCCACACTGGTAGCAAAGGGGAACTCGACTCCCGCCCTCAGTAGGTCGCTGCTGACGGCTGAGCGAGGGTCCGGTGCTGGCTGCTAGCCCCTATCGGGGGCCTCCAAAGGCACTGACGGCCCCGCAAAGCATGACGGTTCTCCTGCGGGCGCCACGTGCCTCCTCTCTCATCGACCCTGTGAGTAGTCTGCCTGGTAGGGCCTCTTCCGTCCGCTGTCAGTGTCACGTGCGACCGGGTTGGTCTCCTCATATGTCATGGCTGCCTCCACCACTCTAGAAAATGTAGGCAGCTTCAGGGGTTTGACATACCCCCGAATAGGAGGCCGGAGCCTTTTGGTGAACCTCCACAGGTGCTCCTCCCTGGTAGTTATAGCTGTCGCGGCGAAACGAGACAGCTCCAGAAAACTCGTGCGATACGCGCTCACGGTCATCGTCCCCTAGCGGAGAGTGTGGAACTCTCGCCTCCTCTGATCCTGCCATGTCTGGGGAAAGTACTGCTCGTAGAAGAGGGTGACAAACTGGTCCCAAGTCGGCTCGGCCCTCTCCTGACCTCTGATTTCCCTCCACCACCTGTGTGCCGCGCTCTCTAGTTGGTACGTGGCAAAGGTCATGCGGCACTCTGCAGGGGGGCGAAGGGTGTCAAACACCTTCTCGATCTGCTTGAGCCAGTCCTCCGCCTCGGTTGGGTCCTCATCCCCCTTGAAGGAGGGGGGTTTCAGCTTTCGGAACTGTCTGAAAAGCTCGTAATGGCGTTGAAGTGAGGAAACTGGTATGCCTCTAGGCAAGGAGGGCTTGTGCTCGGAAGTGTCAGAGGATGGTGGGGGCGGTGGAGGGCCACCCCCTCCCCCACGTCCAGCGTTGTGTCTGTCTCGCGGTCCCACAGAGGACTCCCCCTCCACAGCCCCAGGGAGAGGCACCCGTGGAGGCGGGTGGAACTTCTCTCGTACGATCTCCTGTATCAACTGGGCGAGGTCCTGGGCCTGAACGCTCGGAAGTAGTGGCTGATCCACTGAGACATCGGGCTCAACGCGTCAGCCCCTCTGACCTCGTCCTAGGCCGCATTCGCGGCCCGCCTCAATGACTCCACGTCGAGGCATCTCCTGCAAGGAGACGTGAACACAGAACAGAAAGACGTCAATTCCATAGACATTCAACAAAGGAAACTCAGAATAGATGTCAAAAGGTACGTTGTGGTGGTTACTCTAGTCACAAGCACGTGAATTGGTTATTTTCCAGCTAGTTGGTTCACTTCTCCGGACGACCTTGCTCTGATACCATCTGGTTACGACCCGGTTCTCGAATCCCTATAGGACACGAGACCGAACCGACTCGACTGATCCCAAGACCCAGTCGTCCAACGAGGAAGTAACTAAAAAGCAGTAAAATAAACCACATTAACCATGCAAGCAACTAACAGTAACAAAAGTGCAGCAGTAAAGAAATAAACTACTACAGTACACACCACCACAACAGTAGGAAAGTAATCGAGTACAGGAATATAAAGTTCACAATAAAGGAGTACAGAAGTGTAATAAACTACTCACTACAACAGGAAATGGAGTACAACAGAAAGCTACAACTACTGGGCTCTACTGGGCCCAGCACCTTCTGTAGCCGTAGGCTCTGGTTGCTCAACACCTGGACCTGAAAAGGTTATGAGTACAAAATGTCAGCGAACGCTGAGTAGAGTAGCAACCAACTAACTAAAATAGTAAAGGTGGACAGGTAGCTATTGTTTTTCAATTTCTTTCTTTCTTTAACTAATTATTCTTTCTATCATCACTTGGTTTATTTATTAGGTCTCTTTCTTGATCTGGAATGTTCCTCGTGGGAACAATCTTGATTGCAGTCTTTTCCGAAGAGTAGAAGTAGCACGTGGTGCTCTCTTGGCCGGGAGAGTCCCCCGTGGTGGTCCTACAGTTAGTCAACCACCCCAAGGTTGCTGACAGACGTAACGGTGACTACGGCACGCGTGATAAACGCATGGTTAGCTACCCCGCACTGGCACGCGGTCAGTCATTTCCGTTAGCGGGTGCGCCTAAAGCACAACACAGAACCAGTATAGGGCATAGCCCTCTCAGTACAGGGGTCTAGCCCCTAAGAACCAAACAGGGGTCTCGCCCCTCCACAATCGGCGCACCCTCGCCTGACTACCCTGGTTTGCCTAATGGTTCTAACAAGTCGGTGTAAGGCGGCTAGCTGAACCCTGAGCCCCGTGGGGTGGCTAGCTCTCTCCTTACACTAGTAGCTCTCCCTGGTACTGTGTACGCGAGGGCCAAAAAGTCGGTACAAAGTGGCCAATCCTAACCCCGTGTCCCAACCCTAGGGCAGCTAGCTCCGCTCTGCACTAAACAGGGGGATAGTGGCTCTCCTTGGTACTCCGTACTCAAGGGCCAGCTTACTTCCCCATTCACATTTCCAGTTCCATTCCATTTATTTTTAGGAGCTTTACTCCTAATTCCCCGTAGGGTTCATGCCCATGTTTCTCAGGCCAAGCCATACCAGGTTTCATCATTTCTATTTCCATTTCTCAAGTTCTACACATGTAACATGTAACTTTATTGTTCACACTCCAGGTTTATTCGTAGGTAGCTCGTGTTTCCAACATTCACCCTTCCATTTCCAGTTCATATACATGCAGCTCATATCATGGCATTTAACGTAAACAATAGGAATTTACATGCAACAGTTTGCTAACACAAGTACTTTACATTTCACAGGCTGCTGTTATTCATTTACAGGCAATTGTTATCATTCTATCTACACATCCAAGATTGCAATCCATACATTCAATACAAATATTCAAGTGTTTCTAGTCCTAGGATTCATGCCATACCCTAGGATCTAACATTCATTCCACATATGCATTCAGGTTTGTAATTAAACTAGGGGAAGCCACTCTAACAGTAAATCCAGGAGTAGTGGGGGCTTGATTCGCAGGTCCACGTGCCTCAGCAAACCCTAAACCCGCAACGGAACGAGGTCCTATCACAAGGATCATTCACAAGAGACTACTCAGAACATGATAAAAAGCATTCCAACAAGTAGAGGAATTTATACGGGAAACAACAGTATGCTAATTGTGTAAATTGAACCTCAAATGGACCCTAAACGGGTCAAAAACAGTAATTTTGATTCACATTAGACGTCAGGAACACCTTCCAGACGTCTTAAAAGAGTCAAGAATGATACCTCAACTCCTACGCCACTCCTCAGACGTCAAGGAACTCTGCTGGACCGTCTGGACCTAGCTCCAGACGTCCGACCACCTCTGCAGATGTATGGAAATGCTTCCCGTCATCTGGTGCGTTGCCCAGACGTCTGAATTGTGTGAGAGGGCGTGTCCCGCGCCTTCCCAAAGCGAATCCTGCATGCGTCAATTAAAATCTCCTCAGTATGGCACGAAACAGTGCCTCGGAGGAATGGCCTGCATGGCTGTGTCCGCAAGGAAGGTGTTCGTCGTGAAACTTTCCTCTCAGTTGTCTGGAACCTCCTCCAGACGTTGTCTACGTCGTTTGGACATTGATCCAGACGTCTGATTCTGGGAAAAACCCAGAATCGGAACCTGCCTTTTCCTTTTCGCGCCGAGCGTGGCTGCGCCGCGCCCACTCACCTGTTGCTCCGGTTGCCACATTGTCAGGGAGGACCTCCCCGAAGCTCCTCTCCACCTCGCGCACGCGTCGACCGACCGTGTGCTCTCAAGCGAGCTCCCACACGAGCTTGCACGCTTGCTCTCCAATCTTCCCCTCGCTGTTCCTCCTCTCTTCCCATGCTGCTCATGCTCGCTGCTCGCCGCTCGTTGCTCGTTGCTCGTTGCTCTCGCGGCTCTCGTTGGAGGAAGGAGAAGGATGGCTGGAAGTGGGGTGAACGAAGGAGAGGAGGGGGGTTTAAATAAGGTGCTGGGTTAGGGTTTTCGTCGGTGAGAGGAGAGAGAAGGAGAAGAAAATGAGGTCATGTACTGTCTACGCGCAGCACGCGTGCAGACGTAAGTTCGTACACGAAAATTTTGATTTTCAGACGTCTGGGAATGGGTCCTGTTCTCAACGATTTTGTGCGGATTTAAAGCATATTACGTTGTAGTATAACCGACAAAATGTTTAAACAAATATAAAGAATTTTATTACTCGAACAACTAGAGTGTCCGAGGTCGAACACGGGGAGCAATCTCAATACTTTGTAAAACCAAAGAATACAACTGTTAAATGCAAATATAATTGATTCAAAGAGAGAATTTTAAAAAGGATTTGTGAAAAAAAAGTAGAATTGGACGTCTGATTTCTGTATCAGACGTCTTAAATGTGATCTCTCTTTCTCTCTTCTTCTCCTTTCTGCTTCTGTATCTTCCTTCTCCTGCCTTGCCTTTCTTCTTTCTTCTTCTTTTTCTTCTGATCTCTTTGCAGTCTTCACTTGTTCTCTTCTTTGTTCTTCTCTCTCTTCTGCCTTGTCTTCCTTCTTCTTCTTCTTCTTCTCGGCGAAGACTTCTCCTTTCACTGCTACACAGCCTCTTCTTTCTTCTCTTCCTGTTCTTCAGCTGCTAAGTGTTCGCTGCCTCGGTCGCATCTTCCTTCCTGCACACACCAGACAGTAGCAAAAACCTACCCCCGTCCCTCTACCCAAGCGTCTCTCTTTTTCTCAAGCAGTTCACTCAAGCACACTCTCCCAGAGCCACACGGGTAGTCGGGTCGGATTCACACCCGGGACCAGGCGCACCGACAAGTGGTGATGCGCGAGGAGTGCATAGGTTTAGGTCGGGTCGGATCCGCCAGATCCGAGACGTCAAGCCGCGGATGAGGCGTGTGGGGTAGTGAGGGACATCACCCCTGTGCTTACGGAGGTAGTAAGAAGAAAACACAAAAATAATTTATATGATACCTGAGTTTTGCAATCCCACGATGTGGGACTATCTGGTCGGTCTTGCCTTCATGCGCACCCGCAGAGCTTTCGTCACTCGATTTCCCAAGCTGATGGCTCCTCTGTGCGACTGGCTGGCCTCGTTCGCTTCGCGACCTTCGCGAGAGTCTGCTGCACCTGCAGCCTGGGAAGCCTGATGCCCGAAGCTGCTCCAAGCTCCCTGCTGCTTCGGCTGTTAATGGCGGCCGGAGTGTACACCTGACATCCAACAGAACGGCCTATTGGCCCAATCAGAATAGCTGGAAACCTTCGCCGTAGCACGGCGAAGGCGGTGGGCGATGCTGCAGGTTGCAGGTCGGCCTAGGCGTGCGTGTCTAGGTCAACCTGTGGCCGGAGATGGTGGGTTGGTCGAGGGGTGCTTGTGGAGGTCTGGAGTGGAAGTGATGGGGTGGAATGGGTTCCTGGTGGTGAGGTGAAGCTCACGAGGGGGTTGGCGAGCCGTGTGGAGGGGCGGAGTGGTGTGGGCAGCTCGCCGGAGGGCGGTCGGAGGCGAGAACGATGGAGGTGGTTAGGTACTGTCGAGGGGTAATCAAGTAAAATAGTAGGGGGAAAAGAGAGAGGAGAGGATGGAGAATGTATCTGGGGTTGTCTGGAAGGAAGGGAGGCGGTGGAGAGGACGGCTCGTAACTGCCGTCGTCGGGGAAGAAAGACCTTGAGGGAGGAAGCGGCGACGAAGATGAGGTCAGGTGCACGCGTGCAGGGTACAGCGCGACGCGGGAGGAAGAGGCGGAGAGGACTCTGCTGCTGGTATGGCAGTAGAGTGACGAGGAGGGGAGGAGGTCGCCGGATCTTGCGGGTCGTTTGGCCGGAGATGGGAGAGAGGGAATTTGGAGGGGATCTCGTCAAAATCAAGCTTGGGTCCTGCGGCAGGGTCTGGGGGGTGTTTTATAGGTGCTGGCCGCTCCTATCAGCGCGTGGAGAGCGCGCATTAGGTCTGCCGGCTCGCCGGAGTTGGAATGAAGGTGGATACCCAAATCTCTCGTGCGTTCGCACGAGAGATTGGGTTCACACCAGCAATTTTAATTGGCTTTAGAAGGAAGGGAATTCCTCAGAGAATCCCTCTTCCATTTCTGGGAGGGAATCTTTGAGGGATTAGAGAGCAATCCCTCTCTGAGCCTCGCTGGAGCTCGGTTCTGCCCTAACAATGGCGGCAGGACCGGATTGCAAAGGGGCGAAGAACTTGGGGAGCTCTTTGCAAGGATATTCAAAAGATAGGGACCTATTTGTGATTTAGGTGTACTAAATTGCAAAGTAGGTCAAGATGACCTCCCCTTAGGTCCAAATTTTGGTATAAATCTAATTTGGACCTAAGGAATCCAATGGTGAAGTTGGATTTCAGGTTTGACCTCGTTTGACTGGACATTTTGCGTAAAAACCCGAATTTGGTTAATTGAGGAGCTAGGACCCTAATCTAGGTCAGACTAGGTTCCAAAGGCCAAATTAAGTGTACTAAACCCTAGAGGATGTTTTTCCATGATTTTTAGAGGGTTTACTCGATTTTTATCCTGGCCGGAACCTTGTTAATTTAAGCGGATCTGTTTTATTGTTACCAAGTGTCATTTAATTCTTAGATTGCACATAAATCCATTTCTGATTGACTCAACCCTCTTTTTATCTTATTTGGACCATTAGACCTATGTTTTGCTTCTGAGAAATCCCGTTTATGTACTGCAATGGTAACATTGCAGTTTTAACCTTTATTTCATGTTTTCTTCTCAGAGCACTTGTTCCTTCAGTTAAGCCTTCTTCTAGGTTATGTAGGAGCTTTTATCTTCTTTATTGGGTCAAAATGAGCTAGTTATGGCTCATGATGAGGCTCTCATCATACCCCCATGCCTAGCTTTTGCTAGTCCCTTAGCAAAATTTTAAGGTTTTAGCTTCCGTTCTAGACCCTGAATGTCAGTCAATAATGATAAGTGCTTCTTCTTTTGTGATTAGGTAGGAATGCCGACAATAGGCCTGGAGGTATTCAAGTACCAACCAAAATCCGGACCTGTTCTGCTTTAGCCTCAGTCCTCCGCAAAGGTTTCTACGGCCCACAGAAACTATCCTAGGGTTTGTTGGACTCTGTGGTTAAAGCACCCGTGCTTGAGACATTTTTAGCCTAAGTTCAGTTTGCAGTGCATTTTTTTTGTAAGAGAGAGATAGAAGATTTATTTGTTTGGAGAGCTTTTCTCTCTCTTTTCTTTTTATTTCTAGCTTCGGATTAGCTTCTCAACATGGTCTGTATCGGATTCCTCGTCCCCATCATCAATCCTCAAGGGTCCCTGGCTTTCGAGATTTCGAGATAATCCCGCCCATGGCAACCCCCAGAACCCTGGCTTTTGAGATTTCGAGATAATCCCGCCCATGGCGTTCCGTGGCCGAATCCAGACCCTGGCAATCGACATTTCGTGATAATGCCGCCCATGATATCTGAACCAACAGAGTGCTTACATGCCCCCAGTAGGATATTTAAATATCCTAAGAGACAAGCACCGAGGAGACGATATGTTGTTACGCATCTTCGAGGGGAATTTCCTGCCTCTTCGCGCTGGGAAGTCGTCCAAATCAATTTGTGTTGATTGATCGCTCCTAATCTAGGTGACTTTTTCAGAACATTAAACGCTTTTCACGTGATTTGGATGTTTATGCACACTGAACCAGACTGTGTGTGAATTTGGGTGCTTAGGTTACCGAATCCCGCAAACCGGAGGTCAGTTAACGAGGCCGAATACTTCCTAAGCCTTAGACCTAATACTTAAGTTTCGCATTTTCCTCAACCTCTTGAGGATTATCCAGATTTTAACAGATACGCGAATTTTTAAGCTAACAAATCTAGCCCAAGAGGCCTAAGACCAGCATTCTCGCTAATCTCTTGTTATGTCTCCATAGCACTTTTCTTTTCCTTTTTTCTTTTTTTTTTGGTCTAGAACTTCAGTTAACCCCTTAACCTTTTACTAGTGACTATTTCTTTTCATTTTCATTTTGTGCCCCTTTTTGTCATTTTTCTTTCTTTTCCTCCTCTCATTTGTATGACCCTGAATTGTTCCTCCCCTCTATCAAGTCTCTTTTTTTTTTTGTGAAACCCTTTCTTGATATGAATTTTCTGACATTTTGCACTTTCATATCCCCCCCATGCCTAAGATTTGCAATGTCCCCATTGTAAATTAGGGGGGTTCGAATTTAGCTTAGTTCATGTATTAGGACAGGTGTGTGGTGAGTGAATGGGTCGAAGTGACTTGTTGCGAACGATTTCTAATCTCGGGTAGGTATACCTGAGGTGAAGTCGGCTGTTCTAATGGATGAACCCTAAAGTGCAATATGAGTTCCGCATAGAGATGTCAGAAACGGTTTCAGGTTTTTCAAAGAATGACTAGTTGCCTCCTGTTAAGCGCTGAGTTTTACGCCATCGGCTGGGCGCAATGAGCTCAAGAGGAATGGAGGGTAAAGGATGACTCAGCCAAATCTATATCGGTCATGTCAATGAACGGCTTGAGTCTCTGACCGTTCATGACAAAGGGTTCAGAATCGTGGCTGAGTGGGCTGATTTTAATGGCTCCATTTTCGAAGATTTGTCGGACTTAGTAGGGTCCGACCCATTTGGATCTTAGCTTTCCTGGGAATAATTTGAGTCGGGCATCAAAGAGTAAAACTTTTTGACCAGGATGAAAGACCTTTCTAGAAATGTGTTTGTCGTGAAAAGCTTTAACCCGTTCTTTGTAAATTCGCGAGTTCTCATACGCGTCGTGGAGTAATTCATCGATCTCGCTCATTTGAAGTCTTCTGTGGGTTCCAGCCTTAGAAAGGTCGAGATTACAGGTCCGTACTGCCCAATAGGCTTTATGCTCCAATTCGATGGGGAGGTGACATGCCTTCCCGTACACTAGTCTGAAGGGAGACATTCCTAATTGGGTCTTGTGGGCGATCCTATGGGCCCACAATGCTTCCGAAAGTCGAGAAGACCAATCTTTTCTATCAGGTCGAATAGTAACCTGAAGGATCTTCTTGATCTCTCGGTTAGATAGCTCAGCTAGACCATTAGTTTGGGGGTGGTAAGGAGTAGAGATTCGGTGTGACACCCCGTATTTGGTCATCAGTGACCTGAACTGAGCGTTTGTAAAATGGGTCCCTCCGTCGGAAATTATAGCACGCGGAATCCCGAACCTCGAGAAAATGTTTTGATGAAGGAATTTTATAACGACTTTATGATTGTTGGTTCGGGTCGGAATGGCTTCTATCCACTTGGAAACATAGTCAACTGCGAGTAAGATGTATTCGAAGCCATCCGAGATCGGAAAGGGTCCCATGAAATCAATCCCCCAAATATAAAAAATTTCGCATACCAAGATCGGCTGTAGAGGCATCATGTCTCTATGGCTCATGTTGCCCAGAGTCTGGCAACGGGAACATGCCTTACAGTGATCGTATGCATCCTTGAAAATTGTGGGCCAGTAAAAGCCACACTAGAGGACTTTCGATGCAGTTTTATGTCCAGAAAAATGTCTACTGCATGCCTGGTGATGGCAGAATGAGAGTGTCTTTGATTTCCACTTCCGTGATGCATCGTCAGATTATCTGATCAGCACCAATGCGGAACAGATACGGGTCTTCCCATAGGTAATACTTGGCATCGGAGCGCAATTTGTCCTTTTTGGCCTTCGGCCAATCGGGCGGAATATGATGTGATGACAGGTAATTAACTATATCGGCGAACCATGGAAGACTTGTACTGATAGTCAGGAGGTGCTCGTCAGGGAAATGTTCTGTAATAGGTCTGGAAGGATCAATAATTTCAGAAGGAAGGCGGGACAAGTGATTAGCTACCACATTGTGCTTTCCCGCCTTGTCGCGAATCTCGAGGTCAAATTCTTGCAACAGCAAGATCCATCGGATTAATCGAGGTTTTGCATCCTTCTTTGCAAGGAGATGCCTCACAGCTGTGTGATCCGAGTATATGATAACACGGGAACCCAGAAGGTATGATCTGAATTTTTCCAGGGCAAATACTACGGCCAGCAGCTCTTTCTCAGTAACCGTATAGTTACGCTGAGCCTCATCTAGTGTTTTGCTGGCGTAGTAAATGACCACAGGTTTCCCGTCAATTTTCTGCCTCAAACTCGCTCCTACAGCGAAGTCAGATGCATCGCACATGATCTCAAAGGGTTGAGACCAATCAGGGGACTGTAGGATTGGGGCTTGGGTGACTCGGTCACGTAGGATCTCAAATGCTTGCGTGCATTCCTTGGAAATCTCGAAAGGCACATCCTTGGAGAGAAGATTGGTCAGGGGGAGAGCGATTTTTGAGAAATCAGGGATGAATCGACGGTAGAAACCGATGTGCCCCAAAAAAGATCGGATGTCCTTAATCGAGCTAGGCATAGGGAGCTTGGAAATCAGGTTAACCTTAGCTCGATCCACTTGGATGCCTTTCTTCGAGATTAAATGTCCCAGGACAATTCCCTCAGGCACCATTAAATGGCTCTTTTCCCAGGAAAGAACCAAATTCATCTCGATGCACCGCCTGAGTATATGGACCAAGTGTTGGAGGCAATCGTCAAATGATTGTCCAAAAACTGAAAAGTCATCCATGAAGACTTCCAGATAATCACCTACCATATCTGAGAATATGGCAAGCATGCACCGCTGAAAAGTTGCCGGTGCATTGCAGAGACCGAATGGCATCCTTTGAAACGCGTACGTCCCGAAGGGGTAGGTGAATGTGGTCTTTTCTTGGTCCTCTGGATGGATTGCCACCTGATTGTAACCGGAGTACCCATCCAGAAAGCAGAAGAATCTATTTCCCGCTAGTTTCTCGAGGATCTGATCAATAAACGGTAGTGGGAAATGATCCTTCTTCGTGGAGGAATTTAGTCTTCTGTAATCAATGCAGACTCTCCACGAATTAGCTATTCGGGTAGGAATGACTTCTCTGGTTTCAGTCGTGATGATGGTAAGTCCTGCCTTCTTGGGCACCACTTGTATTGGACTCACCCAACGACTGTCGGAGATCGGGTAGATGATCCCTGCATCTAACCACTTTATGATCTCCTTTTTCACGACCTCCTGTAGGTTAGGGTTTAGGCGTCTTTGCATTTCTCTTGAAGGTCGTGAGCCTTCTTCTGTGTAGATTCGATGTGTGCAGTATGAAGGACTTATACCAGTCAAATCATCTAGAATCCATCCAATGGTTCTACGATGTTGCTGGAGAACAGAAATCAAACGGAGTTCCTGATCAGGTGTGAGTCGAGAATTGATAATCACAGGAAACGTCTGATTTGAATCCAAAAAGACGTATTTCAGATGTTCGGGAAGGGGCTTGAGTTCCATGACAGGATTGTCAGCAGCAGCGGGTGGTTCGGGGTTTGTATCGGGAGCAATGGTAGGAGTCATAGGTGTGTCTAGATCATGTTCGCACTCCTCTGTTAGCGATTTTTGATTCTCTAGTGGTTGATCAGGAATAATCAGGTTGTCCTCTATATGCAGTTCATCAACCACGGCTTCGACATCACAAATTTCCTCTATAACCCCGCAATTAATCCCTTGTTGGGCCTTGAAAATGTCAATCTTCAGATTTTGATTCCCAAATTTTAATTCTATCTGACCCTCTTCGCAGTTTATATTGGCCTTAGCAGTGGCCAAAAAGGGTCTCCCTAATATGATTGGTGTGTCCCTTGGGTTCTTAGGTGCATCCATGTCCAGTACTATGAAGTCCACTGGGAAATAAAAATCTCGTACCCTAACACTGACATCCTCGAGTATTCCTTTGGGTGACTTGATGGATCGATCGGCTAACTGCAATGTCACCTCAGTGGGTTTAAGTTCAGATTCTTCAAGGTGGTCAAGGAGGGATGTAGGTATTAAATTTATGGAGGCACCTAGGTCTAGTAGGGCTCTATCAAGTTGGGTTTCACCAATTTTACAAGAAATCAAGGGAGTTCCTAGGTCTTTAGCCTTGGGTGGGAGTTTGCTCAAGATGACAGAGCTGGCTTGCTCTGACAGTACGATCGGATTCCCATCCTTGGTTCGCGGCTTACGTTTAGGTGTACATATGTCTTTCAAGAATCTTGCGTAAGCCGGTATGTGGTGAATTGCATCCATCAACGGGATGTTTATCTGGACCTGTTCAAAGAGCTTGACCAGATCCTCCTCAGGAGCCACAGGTTTGGTTGTCCTTTTTCCTTTGGTCAAGGCCTCAGGAAATGGGATCCTAGCTGGTTCCTCTAGGATAGGTCCAGGTTCTTGATCTGGGACAGTAGTATCTTGGATGACTACCCTAGGGTCTTGGCGATTATCAGGCTTGGAGTGGTTCGGATAATGTGGGTCTTGTGTTGTTTTACCACTACGTGTTGTTACAAAGTTTAATCCGGCCTGATTTTGGTTTGGGTTAGGTAGGAGGGGTGGCTGCTGCTGAAATCCTGCATAAGATGTTGAAGCCTCCATCCCGTCTGGTGATGGAGTAGCAGGGGCCTGATAAATCAAATGTGCGTGGCCTGGATTTGGATTCATAGCGCGCCTCTGGGTCGGCACGTTATTTGGGTTGGGCAGAGGTTGCGAAGGATGGGTGCCAGGTTGGCAGAAATTTGCCATCTGGGCCTGTTGGTTGCGAACCTCTGTGATCTCGTCCTTGTGCTATTTTTGCATTGCCGCATTCGTCTTTTGAATGTCAACCAGTGTTTGAAGGATAAGAGTCAGTTGATCCTGATTTTGCCCGGATTGGTAGGTGGGATTGGGCCGAGGCTGAGGCGGCTGATATGGACGAGGAGCTTGTGGACGGGGTTGATATAGTGGTCTTTGAGAATTTCC
The DNA here is from genome assembly GCA_037157565.1 of Thalassia testudinum. NCBI lineage: Eukaryota > Viridiplantae > Streptophyta > Magnoliopsida > Alismatales > Hydrocharitaceae > Thalassia > Thalassia testudinum. The sequence continues at coordinate 36,090,327 of JAZHRO010000012.1, read as the reverse complement.
CGCCCACTGAAAGTTAGGATGATTTCGCCATCCAGGGTTGTAGGTATTGGAGTATGGGTCATTCTGGATGGCGTTGAGGTCCTCGCAGTTCTGAGGAACCTTAGGAAAGTCAGAATACGTGGGTTCAGAGTTCCCCCAACTCGAGTAGAAGGGATCGGAGGTCACTCCGGTCCGAGAGGCAGACGGGGGTGGATATGGGTCCATCCCCTTGGCAGGTTGGTGGTATATGTTTTGCACTGTTTCCCTTGCCAGAGGAGGTCGTGCAAAAGAGTTTTGCGCAGAGGTGGCTTGCTGCAAATGTCGAGTTAGCTTGTCCACCTTAATTTCTATAATAGAGACCTTGTCCAACCGACTGGTCATCAGTTCCAAGTCGACAGAAGTGGACAGGTGCTGCATCTCATGTGTCCCTCTTAGATTCGTCGATGCGCGGGCATTTGTCCTGTCGAATAAGCCCAAGGAGTCATTATTTATGGAGTTCTCACACATGTTTTCGAGAATCTCCCACACCGTGTCCTCGTGTTGGCCCATGATGTTTCCTCCGCATGTTGCATTGACGAATAGACGAATATCCTCACGGAGTCCCTGGTAAAAAGACTGGACTTGTTCCCAGAGACTAGGAATCAATCCCAAGCTTCGTGAAGAGGTTCTCCCGGTTGTTGAGTGAAATGAGTGATCTGGTGGTGCAAGGCATTCGTCCGGCCAACAGGGAAGAATTTTTTCAAAAATTCGGACTGTAATTCCTCCCATGTGTTGATCGGGCGGGTCTGAGTCTGATACCAGTGTGCAGCCTTGTCCAAGAGGGAGAACGAAAACATTTTCATGAGTAGGATATCCCGGTTTTGTACATCTGACCCGAAGGTCTGGGCCAGATGCTTGAGTTGTTTAATGTGTTGGAATGGATCCTCAGAGTTAAGCCCATGGAACTTCGGTATGGCATGAATCATATTGGGCTTCAGTTTAGAGTCAGGTCCTCCCATAGGGATTCGTACTCGGGGTTCGATTGCCACCCGAAGCGGGATTATAGTGATCTCGCATCATAGGTCGCTGTGGTGGGTTTACAAAGTTCTGAAAGAGATCGTTCAAGCGTTGAAGTTGGTGTTCAAGGTTATTCTCCTCTTCAATGGGTTGTGCCATGATGGGAGAAGAAGGAGAATCAGGGTCTAAATCAGATGAAAGATTTATGTGGTGGGGTTGCTGCACAAACAAGGGCGTCGAGACTTGGCCTCGACGAGAATGAATTTCTAGAGAAGGTCTTAAAGGTAGTCTTAAGGACCTCCTACCAAACATGCACCGAAAGATGTGATGAGATTAGAAGGTGCTAGACCCAATCAAGACACCCAAGAATTGTTGGGTGACTATAGAGGTTCGGGGCAGATGGACCCCTGGATCAGAAGATCGCCCACCTGAGAAATACCTGGGCAGCCAGAGAAGGAGAGTCCCGCAAAGACCCCTACACGGTAGAGCGTCCCCACGGGTTACAGGGTTTCCCCCACCCGACCTCTCTTGTCACTGCGGTTTCAGTTAGACCAGAATGGAGACCTTGACCTCTTAAGTCTACCTTTTTTTATTTTAAGATCAAGGTGCTTAATGTTCCACTTGAACTTTTAAGTATTTTGAGTGCAAAAGTGACATAATATTAAGGTTGGTTGACCCAAGGGATCAACTTCACCTCTTGTTCCTTTGAGAGCTTTTAGGTCCTTCCTTTTATGGTTCAAATGGATTATCAGCCTGATTTGCTTAGGGTTCCTCTTGTATAAATCGTTTCAAACACGGTTTAGGCACACCTCTTTTTGGAAAGTTTGTTTCTTTGTTTTAGAGAAGATGTGTCTCTAAAAATCCTAGCTTTGCAATCCCTAACTTGGCACTAGTGGGTCCAATTTAGTTGCCTTAGAAATTAGCACCTAGGGCTCAATCAAGAAAGTTTTAGCCCTAGTTGCCTTAGTTGGATGAACAGACAAAAATATGTTGAAATAAAAATCAGGCAACTTGATGAGTTACTAAATATGAAATAGGTAGCCCTAAGTTGATTTTTCTCTTTTTTTTCCTTTTTAGATTGCGAGAGGGTTAAGAGAGAGGGCTTATGGAGATTACCTGTTCCTTGGAGAGTCTGTTGTGCAGTTATTGCTCTTTCCTTTTTGTTTTGCTTTCCCTGCTTGAACATAAGAAAAGAGAGAAGTTAAGTCAGATATTAGATAGAAAAGTTGTAATCAAAAGCTTTAAAAGTGCCCATTGCTCCCCGGCAACGGCGCCAAAATGTTCTCAACGATTTTGTGCGGATTTAAAGCGTATTACGTTGTAGTATAACCGACAAAACGTTTAAACAAATATAAAGAATTTTATTACTCGAACAACTAGAGTATCCGAGGTCGAACATGGGGAGAAATCTCAGTACTTTGTAAAACCAAAGAATACAACTGTTAAATGCAAATATAATTGATTCAAAGAGAGAATTTTAAAAAGGATTTGTGAAAAAAAAGTAGAATTGGACGTCTGATTTCTGTATCAGACGTCTTAAATGTGATCTCTCTTTCTCTCTTCTTCTCCTTTCTGCTTCTGTATCTTCCTTCTCCTGCCTTGCCTTTCTTCTTTCTTCTTCTTTTTCTTCTGATCTCTTTGCAGTCTTCACTTGGCCTCTTCTTTGTTCTTCTCTCTCTTCTGCCTTGTCTTCCTTCTTCTTCTTCTTCTTCTCGGCGAAGACTTCTCCTTTCACTGCTACACAGCCTCTTCTTTCTTCTCTTCCTGTTCTTCAGCTGCTAAGTGTTCGCTGCCTCGGTCGCATCTTCCTTCCTGCACACACCAGACAGTAGCAAAAACCTACCCCCGGCCCTCTACCCAAGCGTCTCTCTTTTTCTCAAGCAGTTCACTCAAGCACGCTCTCCCAGAGCCACACGGGTAGTCGGGTCGGATTCGCACACGGGACCAGGCGCACTGGCAAGTGGTGATGCGCAAGGAGTGCGTAGGTTTAGGTCGGGTCGAATCTGCCAAATCTACGACGTCAAGCAGCAGACGAGGCGTGTGGGGGTAGTGAGGGACCTCACCCCTGTGCTTACGGAGGCAGTAAGAAGAAAACACAAAAACAATTTATATGATACCTGAGTTTTGCAATCCCACGATGTGGGACTATCTGGTCGGTCTTGCCTTCACGCACGCCTGCAGAGCTTTCGTCACTCGATTGCCCAAGCTGATGGCTCCTCTGTGCGACTGGCTGGCCTCGTTCGCTTTGCGACCTTCGTGAGAGTCTGCTGCACCTGCAGCCTGGGAAGCCTGATGCCCGAAGCTGCTCCAAGCTCCCTGCTGCTTCGGCTGTTAATGGCAGCTGGAGCGTACACGTGACATCCAATAGAATGGCCTATTGGCCCAATCAGAATAGCTGGAAACCTTCGCCGTAGCACGGCGAAGGCGGTGGGCGATGCTGCAGGTTGCAGGTCGACCTAGGCGTGCGTGCCTAGGTCAACTTGTGGCCGGAGATGGTGGGTTGGTCGGGGGGTGCTTGTGGAGGTCTGGAGTGGCAGTGATGGGGTGGAATGGGTTCCTGGTGGTGAGGCGAAGCTCACGAGGGGGTTGGCGAGCCGTGTGGAGGGGTGGAGTCGTGTGGGCAGCTCGTCGGAGGGCGGTCGGAGGCGAGAACGATGGAGGTGGTTAGGTACTGTCGAGGGGTAATCAAGTAAAATAGTAGGGGGAAAAGAGAGAGGAGAGGATGGAGAATGTATCTGGGGTTGTCTGGAAGGAAGGGAGGCGGTGGAGAGGACGGCTCGTAACTGCCGTCGTCGGGGAAGAAAGACCCTGAGGGAGGAAGCGGCGACGAAGATGAGGTCAGGAGCACGCGCGTGGGGTACAGTACGACGCGGGAGGAAGAGGCGGAGAGGACTCTGCTGCTGGTATGGCAGCAGAGAGACGAGAAGGAGGGGAGGAGGTCGTCGGAGCTTGCGGGTCGTTTGGCCAGAGATGGGAGAGAGGGAATTTGGAGGGGATCTCCGTCAAAATCAAGCTTGGGTCCTGCGGCAGGGTCTGGGGGGTGTTTTATAGGTGTTGGCCGCTCCTATCAACGCGTGGAGAGCGCGTAATTAGGTCTGCCGGCTCGCCGGAGTTGGAAGGAAGGTGGATACCCAAATCTCTCGTGCGTTCGCACGAGAGATTGGGTTCACACCAGCGATTGTAATTGGCTTTAGAAGGAAGGGAATTCCTCAGAGAATCCCCCTTCCATTTCTGGGAGGGAATCTTTGAGGTATTAGAGAGCAATCCCTCTCTGAACCTCGCCGGAGCTCGGTTCTGCCCTAACAATGGCAGCAGGACCGGATTGCAAAGGGGGCGAAGAACTTGGGGGGCTCTTTGCAAGGATATTCAAAAGATAGGGACCTATTTGTGATTTGGGTGTACTAAATTGCAAAGTAGGTCAAGATGACCTCCCCTTAGGTCCAAATTTTGGTATAAACCTAATTTGGACCTAAGGAATCCAATGGCGAAGTTGGATTTCAGGTTTGACCTCGTTTGACTGGATATTTTACGTAAAAACCTAAATTTGGTTAATTGAGGAGCTAGGACCCTAATCTAGGTCAGACTAGGTTCCAAAGGCCAAATTAAGTGTTCTAAACCCTAGAGGATGTTTTTCCATGATTTTTAGAGGGTTTACTCAATTTTTATCCTGACCGGAACCTTGTTAATTTAAGCAGGTCTGTTTTAGGGTTACCAAGTGTCATTTAATTCTTAGATTGCACATAAACCCATTTCTAATTGACTCAACCCTCTTTTTATCTTATTTGGACCATTTGACCTATGTTTTGCTTCTGAGAAATCCCGTTTACGTACTGCAATGGTAAAATTACAGTTTTAACCTTTATTTCATATTTTCTTCTCAGAGCACTTGTTCCTTCAGTTAAGCCTTCTTCTAGGTTATGTAGGAGCTTTTATCTTCTTTATTGGGTCAAAATGAGCTAGTTATGGCTCATGGTGAGGCTCTCATCAGGTCCAGACGTCTTGCAAGACATCTGACCCTCAGTCCAAACGTCTGACCTAAAGTATAGACGTCTTAAAAAGGCTTAATGACTCGGGTCTTAACAAGCCTCCTCACAAAATTCCCAAACACACTTGTGGGTGAGGACTATTGTTCACCCGTAGAACACGGCCAATCGTGGCCGTCGTTCTCCTAGGTCCTTTGATCTACGGCTGATCCTTCATTGAAGCTTTGCATGCCTTGGCGGGTAGAGTCACCACCCATTCTTGATCCCATCTAGCGGTGCATTTTTTGATTGAACTTTCTCGCCCTCCTTGTAGCTCATCACCATCGTCAAAGCCCTAAATGCCTAAATCCACCTTGTGGTGCCTTGATCCACTCAAATTCCTACTTAAGGACCTTCCCAGGCTCGCGCGACGCCTAATCGGTGTTGGTGCTAGAGCACCACGATCGTTTGTTTTGATGATAACAAAACACATGTCATTTATCATTTGCACTTGGATTCTTAGATTTCAGGTCAATTGCAAATGGAGACCTGATTAGACGGAGTTCGAGCTCGCATTTAGGATGGATTGGAGGAGCTTGATGGAGAACAGAGGAGATTCGCGAGGAGCGATAGATTGAAGATGGAAGGACAAGAAGAATAGGATAAAATTCTGTTTATTTCTTTCATGTACTTTTGTCCTTATTTCTTTGCTCTTTTTGTTCCTTAGAACTTCTTGTTAAAAAGTCTCAAAGTACCATAACAGTAGTCCTTGGAACTCCTGCACAACCCTAGGATACTTAGGTTTTCTGTAGAGAACTTAGAAAACCAATATAAGGTTCAAACAGCCTTTTCAGACGTCTAATCTCAAAATCAGACGTCTGACTGTTGATTTAGACGTCCGATAACATTTAGGCTGCACTTACTTAGTTCTGTATGATGAAATTAGACGTCCAGACCTTAGTCCAGACGTCTTATAAGACGTTTGATGTTTTTGATAGACGTCCAATTAGTGGACCGTTGGCTCGCTTAACAAACACTGAGGAATATGACCGTTAGAGCCTTATCAGACGTCCGTAAGTGTTTCCAGATGTCTGATAAATGACCGTTTTGCCTCGACTGACCCAAAATCTCTTTTCAGAGATCTTATAGCCGTTGCAATCTCTTGGAAATCCTTTCCCACAGAAAAAGTAGGTTTCCAGATGTCCAGACATAGTGTCAGACGTCCTGTATGTCATCTGATGGACTTGCACTAGAACCCTGTTTAGATCTGATTCAAGTCAGGAAGAAACCCGCCTAAAATCAGACGTCTGACTTTGTTCCCAGACGTCTTAAGCTGGTTTTCCAGACGTCCGATGCTAGGATCAGACGTTTGATAACCCTGTCAGTCTAATGATTGTTCCTGATTTCGGTCTGATTCTTTTAGGCTTTGCACCCAACAGCTATGGAAGCTTTCCAAAGCCTTCCTAAGGCCTCTATAAATAGAGGGGAGCCTTTGCCACTCAACACACACCTAAACACAGCAAGAACAAGTATTTCCACTCTTTTGTGTCCAATAGAAGCCCTTGCTCTCCAAGCTCAAGTTCTTCATCTAGAGAGCATCAATCATTTGCGCACCCGCTCTCCCGCCGTAGTTCACGAGAGAGACGTTGCACCATTGCGTGGGTCATGCACTCGCGTCATCGATTCGACAAACTTCCATCAAAGGGGAGTTTCCTAATTCCTATAGAAGGTAGGTTTAAATCTTTGTTGGCTCTATAGGATTGTTGTTATTTGCCTTTGTTACTTTGGTTGGGTATTCGCTTTGCGAATTCCCATCTCCTTCGTGAGACAAAATCCTTCTTGTGAAGAGAAGGGGTTTGAGGTATGCTACCCTCGTATAAAGTAGCGTGGTTGTAATTGAGGTTGAATCACCCTCGTTTAAGTGATTCGTTTAGTGGATTTGATCAACTTGGTTGATCGGAAAATCCTAACTCGAGAAGGTTAGGTGGTGGTTTTCACCCAGTTTGGGCTTCCACCTAAAAATCATTGTATACTTTGTGTGATTGTCTATTTTGTGAGGTTGTTATATTTTAATTCTGCATTTTTACGTCATGCTGATCTCACCCCATCCAAGTAGGAATCTACAACCGGTTCCCTCCCTTTGTGTGGTTCCATTTGTCTACTCCCTCAACTTTCCACTCCCTTTCATCACCCACGGTGACAGAGTGGGTTTCTCTCCCTTCGTTGATTGCCTTCAGCTGCCGACTTCAGGCTCTTGGACACCTCCCTCGTCAGCTGAAGGGTCTTCTCCCCTTTCTTCGTCATTAGCTGCCAGTTGGTGACCTTGGACATCACCTTCTTCCCTTAGCTAGATTTAATGCTTTGATAGCTAGTTTGATTACTTTCTAGATTAGTTTTAGTGTTAGTTAGAGTAATTTAGATCAGTGGATGTAGTTTAGATGTCAAATTCTGTGATGGATTAGTTTAGATTAGGGTATATCTAGTCTAGATTCGATCTGACCTCTCTGATCAATTTAGATCAGAAAGGAGTTTTTCGTATTTTCACATCGATTCATACAACTCTCCCTACACCTCATGATCCATATTTCTGTTATTTTCTCAAAATTTGATTCGCATTTTATACTATCCATTCGAGCATATCTAGATCTGAAATTCTTGGATTTCATGATCTAGATAGCACTCAATCACTTGGGGGTCGGCTCAGTCACTTCGTCAGTTCAAAAGGATCCCCGATCTTGTTTTAATTGACTTTATTCGCTCGATTCTTTCAGATTTGTATTTCACTCCCAATCTCGTGATTCGGATCAGTCAATTAGGATTTATTCGAGTTTAATTGAGCGATTCAAGGTTTTAATTGCTAAATTAGGTGTAATGCAATGAATCTAAAGTGTTGGATTTGGTTTTCAATTTGTAGATGAACTTATACCCAATTGGAGCTTTGTTTTGGGTAATTTTGTTATGGATAATTAGTGGTACTACTTTGAGACTAAATGGGGACCCAACGAATTTGAGATGATCACTTGATCACCTTGAACACCATTGGTGTTCAAGACGATTAGGTGATCAGATCAATAATTAATCCAAAGTAAAAGCCCAGATTAGGGCAACATTGATTTTTTTATCCAAGAGTTTTCTCAGTCTGAAAGTTGATGTTTAACTGAGATGTTTGAAGTTTCTACTTTGGATTTTGAGTCTAATGGGAAGTGGATTCACTGTTAATCCAATCCATCTCTCTTTTATTGTCTATGATAAAGAGAATGGATTGGATTAAGGTGTTTTGAATTTCATAACTCAGAGATGGATTTTCAGACTTTGATGCAAAAGGGTTCACACTTATTTTGAGTGGTTTTAATTGAATCTAAGGATGAAAATATTTTTTTGATTGCATCTAAAGATTTCAGATTGGATCTAATAGTGGATTTGATTTTAATCATGGCTTAAGTACCAAGCACCAGCAGCAACTGCTGCTAGTCACTGCCACTGAAATAGCAGCAACAGTTGGGTTTTACCAGCAGCAGCAGTTGCTGAAGCCTAATGGCAGCTGCAGTTAAGATGTCTAACCTTGTGAGACATCATCTGATTTTGTAGTAGCAGTAATTTAGCTGTTAAATAGCAACTGCTGTATGATTGAACCAAGGATTCTAAGTAGGGAATTTAGGCCTATTTGAGAACTAAAGGAGCTGGCATTATTTTGTATTGTTAGAACTTCCTAGAACAAGCATTCTTGTACTAAAATTGGAATGAAATTTAGTTAAAATTGTTTTTCATTTCATTTTAAATTTCAATGTCAGCTATATTCAATGTGTAAACTGTCCAAATGGTGATTTAATGAAAATCTTAGTGAAAATTATGTTCAACTGACCCAAACGTGTTTTATATGAAGTGATGGATGTGATTCAGTGTTTAAACCTCAATTCCAACCATTAGACTTCATTTCTAGGCCTTAAGTTTCATATTTAAACACCCTTTAAAGCCTAGACTTGAGTTAATTTGTAAATAAATAAAATACCTAAAAATTCACAATAAAATAAAATAAACTTGTCTTGAGTAACATTAGATATTTGTTTAAGTGTGTGCCAAGTTTCAAGGTAATCTGAACCTCTGGCTTGGTAGAACATATCAGCCGACGGTTTAGTATACTTTGGAATTCAATAAATGACCTAAGTTCAAAAACACCAAAAAGAAACTTTTTCTCTCTCATCTCACCCTTTCTCTCTCATCCCCTGCCTCTCTTATGTATATAAAAACTACAAAAATTAGAAAAAGCCTACAAATACTTAAAAATATCTTGTATACTGTGTATATACTTGTAAATATAACTTAAACTAAGCTATATGTATATATTGTATAATGGGTAAATAATGTGTATAATTAACTTATATATGTATTCTATATATTAAATAAAATATTTAGAATGATTTATTATGTAGATAACTTTATTGTATTATTATATATTAATTTACATAAACTAAATGTATATTAATCTAAGTAATTAGACAAACCTATTTATATGTACATAATTATATCTAGTACTCTACATACGTATTTAACTATATAATATATACTGCATAATACCTGTAAACTGATTTAATTATATATTTATAGTAAATAATTATGTTATTACGTTAATTAAGTAATTTATTAACTTAAAATAAAATAAATTAGTAATTTAAGTTAATAATGAAGTAATTTATAATGTACACTTATATAGTAGTATGTTAAGTATTTTCAACTTATTTATATTGTATTTATACTATATTATATTATTTATAAATTATTTATGTGTAAAACTAACTTAAATGTGTATTAAATATATATAAATTGAAATAAAGTCTCAAAAATACAATAAAAATGTGTAATAAATAATTTATTATATAAATTAACTCTATATTAAGTCAATTGTATAATTAATTAACTAATTTATAAGTTAATTAAGAAATTAACACATAATTTAATGTGTATAAACCATTAACTTTGACTAATTTTATTATATAGCTAATTAATTTATTTCTCTAAATTAATTGTACCACTATGTAGCCTTACATAAGGGCTTTGTAATGAGGTAATTTAATTTTAAATTAGACTAAACTATGGCCCTCAAATAGAGGGCCAAAACCTTTAAAATCAAACGCATTGTAGCGCTAATAAGTGTTGAAACTTGCTACGCGAAATGTCCCACCTTGGTGGTGGCAAACCGTGCAAAGCGGTATTTTATGCTTTCGTCCCATAGCCCCACCGGTCGTCAGGAGTTGAGCGCCAAATACTCGTTCCCCCTTCTCATGAGCATATGGTTCCTCTAATTGCGTGCACCTAGGGTGTGTGCGCATATGTGCGCAGGTGTGCGGGCGTGTGAGTGCGTGTGGACCCAATATGGGCCTGGAAAATGAACAAAATATACCTAAAATTAACTAGGGCTGGCCCACTAGTAGAAGTTTGGTCCCATCCTTATTGGTGCTGTGTATCTCTTGAATGTGGGCTGGCGCGCCCATTAAAACACATTTTTGGGAAGGTAAACAGTAGTTGAACTGGGTTTGTGTGAGAGATTTCTAAGTGTAGGAGAGTAAAGAGAGGAGTGAAGAGAAGAGAAGAGAGAGTGAGCTGCTTGAGCGGCTAAGTGTTGGGCACTGAGTGTGGTTTGTGTGTGCGTATTTGTGTACATATGTATATGTATGCTAATACTTATGATATAAGCACAATGGTGTATGTATATAAATAGTGTAAGTATATATATATGTATATAAATAAGGCATATGTATATAAGTAACATATCTATATGTATACGTATAAGAGTAAGCAGCTTGTTTGAGCTTGTTATTTGTATATAAACTACCTAAGGGTTTTAGTGACAGAAACATGTTACTGTATATATGTATATACATTAGTATAAGTAGTTCTTTTTGCCTTAAGTTATGTATATAGTTTACTGAGGCTATACCAACATATAGATATATCATTGTAAATATAATATATGTTACTGATGATATTAGTATGTAAATATAACTTAGCATAGTATATTTATAGCTATTTTTGTATCTACACTTAGGTATTACTTATAACAGTTGTGTATAATTAACTTAGTATAGTATTAGTTAGTTTTTGATGCCTATTAATTGTACATTTCTTTTAGGAATTGTAATGCATATTAATTGATTTTTTTGTATATAATTGACCAATTAATTAATTGTTTGATGCATTCATTCGTTTTGTAAATAAAATTAACATTTTTGGAATAAAAGAATATTTTTGGACTTAGAGAGTGATGTATATCAATAACTGTCTCCCAGTGAATGACTTGGAAACTAACCAGTACAAATTGTAATTAAATAAATTGACGCGGCATCAGTTTGCATTTGTGACAAATATACAACAACGACACATAAAACACTATTTCTATTGCCACTTGGTAGTCACATGATACATTTTCGTACATTTTTGCTAAAGAAAATTAAATCGTAAAATTATAAATGATTGTGACAAAAAAAGTCTATATTAGTTCTTAAAGTTAATCCTTATTAAAAAAATATTCAAAGTACATTTAGGACAACCTTATATGATTTTTATACAAAAAGAAACCTAAATTTATTTTTTTGTAAAAAAACACCCAAATCACTTATATATATATAAAATAAAAAGATAGTTTTTAGGCCTAACTTGATGATGAGGTGTGGCTCATTATAGCTAAAATACCTAAGTTAAGCTGGAAACTAAGTTAAATACTATACAATTAACACAAGAAATGAGTTAAGTGTGGAAATTAATAGAAATGACCTAAAACATCAAATTTGTGTTAAAAATGAAAAATTAGGTCATAAAATTAGATATTCTATTCATTAATGAAAATTGATGATCCAGTTGCAAATTTAATACACATTTGGGTTCAAAACTTTAAAGTAAAAGTGAAATCAACTTCTAAAATGTTCAATTAAGCCTTGATAAAAACTTGGTAACATTTGGACATCATTAGGGCCTTAATAGTTTTACATCTAGATCCTGAGGTCATAACACATTTCATTCATTTAAAGCCTCCAAGGACCATTTTGTAAGCCGCAGGGGCCTCATTGCAATATCTGAGGATAGCGCTGCAACATTTCTTTCCACTTATGGGCTTTGGTGCAACTCTTCTACCGCTTCACTTGTTTGGGCCTCCGTGTAAAAACACCATCATACCTGAGACGCGAGTCTAATGTAGCAGTGCATCAACATGGCTAATCACGACAATTGATTGTGTGAGACCTCAATCCCAGGGCTAAACTCGAATCGAAGCTTCACGCGAGCTCGCACGTGAAATCACCTCCTATGCAAGATTGAATCTGACGGTTGTGATTTGGTTAGAGTTTCCCTCGTGCTCCTCCCAACCACATCCCACCACCCAAAACCTACCCATTTAATCTCACCCGGTGGTATCTTGATCATATTTTTGGCACTGTTGTCGAAGAGGCAACTCTCTATTTGCCAAAAATTTTCTTTTGTTCTTTTTATTTGTAGATATATTTTTTTCTTTTCTTTGTATATAGCTATTCTTTCATTCATATTCTTTGTTTTATATAGATTCTTTTATTCATTATATACTTTGATTTATTTTGTATATAATTGTCTTATTAATCATTTGTTGTTTTTGCAGCACTTGTCGAGTAGTAGTGTCTTCTTCTGGGTGGAGTCTTCTTCCTGGTGGATCCGCTGCACTTCAAACCCAACTTCCTGGAGGAGTTTTTCCCGTAGGAGTTGCATTTCCTGCTTTTCTAGATTAGTATAGTGATAGTTTAGATCTAGGAATATACTTAGGGTATTTTTGTTAGGCATAAGTTGTGAGAGTCTATTCTCACACATCTTTTGTAATAACTTGGACTCTCTCTTTATATCTCTCTACTCATCTCTCATCGATGCAGTTTTTCCATACACGAATTTTCCATATCGATTTCTTTTTGATTTGTTTTTGTTTGTTTCATTTAGAAAATCCAAAAAAAATTTATAAAAATAATAGATACCAAAAAATCTCATCTCTTATCTAGCAGCAACATATTCTAGGCATCCATACTTAGGATCACATTTCCTACTAGATTTTAATACAAGTCAAATTGCATATTGTAGAATTGCTGGAGTCTGGTACGTATTTCTATCCTTTCTAAGCTCCTGCCATCCCTGCATTTGACTTAAAATTAAAAAGTGAGACGAGCTGCATAAAAATCATCTCTTAAATACTTGAATCAAATTCAAAAGGAGACATTAAAACTGTTTGAAACCTTGACTGAGTTTTCACCGACATTCTGTTGATTGCTATCATATACACACTACATGATCACTTAAGATCACAAATACACAGGTTTCTATCTCATCTCCTTGAGCAACCATAGGGTCAGAATTTGCATGCCAGTCTTATTCAGATTCCGAGTGGATTTTAGAGGTCTGCACTTCGCTAGGTCTTCTATAAGATGCGTACAATTGTACTGAAATAATTTGTTTGTGTACTACTATCTTTGCGTAGCAGACCCTAGGAAAAATTCTGATTTCTCTCTGAGCTTGATTTGATTGGTCTTTTGATTGATTGGGATTTCTTGTTTGATTGAGATTGATTGAGCGTGTTTTCTTTCCTTTGAGTTGTGACTGACTTCAAAAAATCATTTTCAAAAATTGACTCAATGGAAGGTAGGAGATCCCAAAATCTAGAGTTAGTACTTCCTTTGGGTACTGATGCCCAAGCTTCCACTTCAATGACTTCCACATCCAATCCTATACCTCCTAGGTCTCAAACTCCCATTCAGAACTCTATTCATCCTGAGGATGACAATGATTCTGCACAATTTGAGGATTTTGAAGAACTTCCTCCACATCTCTTTACACATCATCCTCCACCACCACCATCAAACCATAGATTCCAACCTCCTCCATACTGTAATTTTCTTAACCAACCACCACCGGAGAGAGGTCCTATGCCTAGTCTACAACACTTGTTTGAGACATAATTACAAATGAATACCCTTACCCAATAGGTGTAATTGCTTGCACAAGCTGTTAATTTTCTAGCAAACCTTAAACCTTAACCTAGAGCTGCCCAGGCACCACCTCAACCTCGTAGACCTCAACTATGGGATTACTATAATCCCACGTTGTTCCTCTTATGCCTGTGGTACGCTATCCCGCTAGGGGTCGTGCTGCTGAACTGAAGTCAAACCTTATCACACTGATTCCTCACTTCGATGGTCTTGCTTCTGAGGACCCTTTTCAGTATTTAGAGGAGTTGAAAAATCTTGCTCAAACTTTGGGTTTGCAAGGTCATGATCAGCACAGACTACTGATGAAAATGTTCTCCTTCTCACTTAAGGATAAAGCAGTCTTCTGGTTTAGAACTCTAGCATGGACTACACCAATAGAAACTTGGGCTTCTTTGGAACATGAGTTTCTAAAGAAGTACTCTCTTGTAGGCTGCACAAACACCTTGAGGCATGCCATCATCACATTCACTCAAAATTCAGGAGAACAGATGCACGAGGCTTGGGAGAGATTCCACGATCTACTTAGAAAATGTCCCCACTATGGTGTCCCACGTTGGCAACAGGTCTAGATCTTCTATCATGGGCTCCATGATGATACAAGGAATTTTGTAGATGTGCTTGTGGAGGTAATTTTTTGTGTCGGGACGAGGACTCAACTTTTGAGCTCTTTGAAGGCATGACAAAAAATTCTATTAACAATGCTTCGATGAGTATTTTAAATAGAAAGTCCTCTCATTCCCACTCACACACGGGGGTACATGAAGCCCAATCCAGCACAAGAGATTTAGAGATTGTGGCTAGTCAGTTGGATAAGGTGGGCTTAATAGAGAAGAAAGTAGATGAAGTATGGAAATTCCTATCTAAACCTTCATCATCTTATTCTCATTCACCTGCACCTCACACTTCTTCACAGTTTCCCACAGGGAGGGAAACTATGAACAATCTTTCTGTAACACAACTTGCACTATCGGATTATTCATTTCCATATCCTTCACTGGTTGGAGGAACCTTTATTCCTCTTTACACTGACTTCCTTACTGAAGCGATCGACTATGGTTCATATAAAAATATGTCGTTATCATAGTATCTGTCACAAATACAAACCGTTGTTGCATCAATTTTATTTAATTACGTAATTTTTATTGGTTTATTCCAAGTCATTTACTGTGAGTCAGTTATTGATATACATCACTCTCTAAGTCTAATATTATTCTTTAATTCCAAAAAGATTGATTCTACGTATAATTATGAATGAATGAATTAATGAATGAATGAATAATTAATTTTATATACAAGAATGAATTATAAATGCTTGAAACAACTATTTATAATCAAGCATCAAACACTATAAATAAATACTATATTCTATCTATTTATAACTTATAGCAATAATTATTACCTATCTATACAATAATATGTTATAAAATATATCATACTAACTTAACTTAATATATTAACACCTATAGTAACATATATAATATGTATAGAGACTTATATAAGCATTGCTATACCTTAGGAAATATTATAAACATGAACTAAGGTCAAAATAAGGGTATAAAGTGACATTTATTATATCTACAGTGACTTATTTATCTGTCAGTAAAGCTCATATGTTATTTATATGCATATATGAGCTCAAATACTCTATATACTACGTATACATATTATTATATTATTATTTATTTGCTTACAGATATATACTGATGATACGCCATCATCAGCCATATCTAGCTTTATTTAGTCATATTCCATCATTAAATGCTCCCACATAACAGCCAGAGGATCATAATTCATTGCATCATCCTTTCTAAGAGAATAACAAGAAACCAAGGCTAAAACTATAATTTTACCATCATATCATGAATGTAAAATAATTGTGGGATTTCTTAGGGTTTAATTAAAGGTCAAATGGTCTTAAATGTCTATCAAGTAGGTCCATGCAGACAGAAAGGGGTTTTCACATGTTTCGAGAATTAAATGACATCTGAAACCCAAAAAATAGACCTGCTTAATCCAATGAGGTTCTGGTCAAGATAAAATCCACTTAAACTCTCTAAAAATCATAAAAAAATATTCTCTAGGGTTTGGCACCTTCAATTTGACCCTCAGAACCCATCTTGACCCAAAACTGAGTTTCACACAGATAGTTGCCCTAATTTAGGTTTTTCCATAAATTACCCAGTCAAACTTGGTCAACACCTAAATCTAACTTCATCATTGGATTTCTTGGGTTCAAATTAGGTTTGTACCAAAATTTGGACCCAATTTGAGATCATCTTGACCTAGTTTGCAATTTGATCTAGTTTGAGTCTTTTTTCTCACACACATGCCCCTAACTTTTGAATTCTTTACAAACAGGCCCCAACCTTTGTCATCACTCTTTGCAAATAGGTCCCTCCACCATTATCACAAAGGAATCCTTCTCCGACGACCTTTGATTGAACAAAACTCCTTCTCTGATCAATGAATCCCTTCCAAAATTGAAAGGGAGATTCCTTGAGAAGTTCTCGCTCCAGTGGATCAAGTTTCAATATCCATAACCTTCCCAATATCTCATGCGAACGCATGAGAGATTTGGGTATCATTTGAGTTTCCAACTCTGGCGAGCATTCCAAGCTCGCAAAGCTTGATTCCCAAGCTAAACCAACTCCATGGGGCCTATATAAGGATCCCCTTGGCTTTCCCATCCTCCCTATGCTCGAATTCGGCCAAAAAACCCTTAATTCCTCCCTCCTCTCTGGCTGAATAGCTCCTCCACGTCCAGCGATCTTCTCCAACCTCCCTCGCTGTTCGTCCGCAATACCAGCGGCAGATTCATCTTCCTTATCTTCCTCCACATCATGTTGTACCTGTCGACGCCTTACCCTCCGTCGTCTTCGTCGTCCTACCCTCACCGAAGCACCTTCTTCCACGGCGTTGGCTTGCCAACGCCGGTGCGAATTCCTCCCTTTCGTCCGTTAGTTTAGGGCTAGATTAGTCTCATCAGTTTCCTAGGTTAACTCCCATATCCAGAAACCCAAAAAGCCCTCCTCGACACCGTGAATCATCCTCATCTTCTCCATTTCCGACCGAACCTCCAGCGAGGCATCCCCGCTGCTACACCCCTCCATCCGCCTCGCCACCACGACCTACACCTCCGCCTCAACTTCACAAATAAAAGCCCTCTCTTTATTTCATCGTTCATGCTCTCACGATTTCCCTCGAACACACCCATCATCGGCTTCCATTCCCGTCACTGTCCGGCCACTACACCTACTCCCACACCACAAAACCACCACCACTGCATTCCTCGTCCACCGATGACCCTCTTGAGCTTTTTAACCAGGGCGAGAAGCCCGTATTCTTGTATTTCAGGTGCCAGCTTCAGCCGCCATTACCGAGCGGGTTCAAGCTCGCTTGAAGATTGCTCCAGGCATCGCAAGCCCCAGGTTGTGCGGAAGGCTTCCAAGCACACGCCTAGTTGGTCAATTGGGCACCACTACAAACGCTACTACTCCAATTGAATGCCTCTCCACAGTAGCTACGCGAGGAAGAGCCCTGTTGATGATAACATCGTCATCAACCATATCTAGCTTTAATTAGTCATAATCAAGGAATAAATGCTCCTACATAACCGCCAAAGGACCATAATTCGCTGTAAATCCATTCTGAGGGAAAGACAGTAAAACATGGGTAAATCTATAGTTTTAACAGCACATCTCAATTGCAGAAGAATTACAGGATTTCTCAGGGGTTAATTAAAGGTCAAATGGTCTTAAATATCTAACAAGTAGGTTAGTGCGGATAGAAATGGGTTTTCGAGCATTTCAGGAATTAAATGACATCTAAAACCCTAAAAATAGACCTGCTTAATCTACTGAGGTTTTGGTCAGGATAAAATTCACATAAACTCTCTAAAATTTGAAGAAAAATATTGTCTAGGGTTTGGAATCCTTGAATTAACCATCAGAACCTATTTTGACCTAAAACTGAGTCACAGACAGACTTATGCCCTAATTTAGATTTTTGCATAAATTACCTAGTCAAACTTGGTCAAAACCTAAATCTAACTTTACCATTGGATTCTTTGGGTCCAAATTATGTTTGTACCAAATTTGGACCCAATTTTAGATCATTTCAACCTAGTTTGCATTTTAGTCCAACTCTGACTCTTAATCTCCCAAATAACTCCTCAGCTTTTGAATTTATTAAAAAAAGCCCACTATCTTTGTCATCTTCTTCAAACAGGTCCCTGCCACCCTAAAATCCTAATCCTACAACTCCGACGAGATTCATTTGGCAAGATCTCTTTGATTTCTTGACGAATCCTTCTCAGATTTAAAAGGGGAATTCGTCAAGAAATTAGCTTCCTTTTTAGCCAGATCCAAAGTCCCAAAAATCGCCCAAATCCTCATGCGAATCCTTCAAAGAGTTGGGTTTCCAACTCCGGCGAGCCTTTCGAGCTTGGGAAGCTTGCTTCCCAAGCTCTAATCACCCTCTAGACACTTATAAAAGGAACGCCAGGGCTTGCCCGTTCCTCCAAGCTTGATTTTGGCCGAATCTACCCTCATTTCTTCCCTCATATTCCGGCAGAAAGGCTTCTCAAGCTCTGGTGATTCCCTCTGCCTATCCTTGTTGTCTGCCAGCAATACCGGTTGCAGATCCTCCTTCCTCATCTTCCTCTGTGTCGTGCAATACAAGCTGGCGTCTCTCTCTCTCCATCGTCATCGCTGTTACCACCTACCGGAGTACTTTCTTCCCCAGTGTCGGCCTACCAACATTGGTGTCGTTCTCCCCCCTTCGTCTATTAGATTAGGGTTAGTTTAGTTAGTTTAGCATCTTAGGTTATTTTTACACCCCAAAAACCCAAAAACAAACCCTCAACACCACCGTTCACCTTCATCCCCTCCATCTCCAGCGACCACTCCGGTGAGGGTTCCCATCCTCCACACACGTCCATCCCCCTCGCCAACTAATCCACAAGCTCCGCCATACTCCCCTCATCAAAAGCTCTCTACCTATTCGCCACTCCACTCACCCAAACACGCCTCCAAACAACCCCCTTCTTACGGCCGTCTCTGTCACCATCCAGCCAATACACCTACTCCCACGCTACAAAACTACCACCACCGCATTCCTCATCCACCAACGATCCTCTAGAGCATTTTAACTAGGGCTTAGCGCCCATATTCTTGGATTTCAAGTATACCCCTCCTCGCCATTAACAGAGCTCCTTCGAGTAGCTTGAAGAAGGTCTCTTGCCATTGCCAGCTCCAGGTGCAGGCACCCGGTTGCACAGAAGGACTTTAGGATTCTAAGAAGGGCTTCAATTGGAAGCCTTCCCCTCAGTAGCTGCTCCAATTGGACGCGCCACTCCATCAGCAGGCACGTACGAAAAGGAGGCCTAAGATAGTCCCACATCGTGTGGGACAAAGCAGCTGAAGGCACATATATTGTTTTTGTCACTTGGGCTTATCGCCTTAAGTAATAGGGGGTGAGGTCCCTTGCACCCCTTCACATGCCTTGCCTGTGACACCACCACGTGGGCCTGGTCCGACCCATTTACCTGCCTATGCCTGCACACACCTCATCTCCTAGCCCACTGCTTGTAGCCCTGGTCCCGGGTGTGCTATGATCCGATACTCGATTGCTCGGTTATCCTTGAGAAGAGGAGAGGAAGAAAGAGAGAGCGTGCTGGGTTAAGGGGGGTTTTGCTCTTTAGTGTTCTCGACATTTAGTTGATTTCAGAGGAGAGTCCCCCCCGTGCATCAGAAGGGCCAACGAAGGAAGGAACAAAGAAGAGAGGTTCTAAAGAAGAAGAGAAGGCTTGTGCTTGCTGTTAAGACGTCTGATTGCTAAACCTGTCGTCTGAGGCACTGTTGCATTCAAGCTATTGTTGGTTTATTTGAGATAATTGATGGTTGAATGCATGCTTAAACTTTAGAGGGTATAAGTGGTGATTCAAATCACCATTGTCTTTTATTTTTATCCTCATATTCTTGAGATACATCTGATTTCATTGAATAATTAATGTGACAGGTTATTATTCATTGAAAATCTATACTTGCTCAATTTCTTGTGCATATTTACATTATTTATTGATATTAGCATGTGAATTCCATATTTGGTCCCAGCGAATGACCTCAGACTTCACTTCTCACATTCGAGTATAAATTTTATCTGTTGTTCGAGCTATTTTTGAGGAATTATTACTACAACGAACGCATCCTTTAAAACCTCAGTCTAACCCGATCAACACCTGTGGGATTTAGTCCCAAATCGGGTGTGGAGAGGTGCACGACATCACTTAAGTGGTTTTTCTCGCATCACCTTACCATCTCAAGTAACACCAAGGGTGAGGTCCCCGCTCACCCCACACGCCTTGCCCGTGACATTACTTCACATAGGCCTGGCTCTGACCTGCCTAACACGCCTAAGCTTTACTCACACCTCGGCTGTGACCCATGCTTGCAGCCCTGGTCCCAGGTATGCATTCACCTGATTACTTGAATGCCCGGTTGCCCTTGCGGAAGAGAAGAGAAGGGAAAGAGAGAGAGAGAGAGGCAGAAGGGGGTTTTGTTCTTCTGTGCATTGGCTAACACTAAGCCAAAAATTCGAGCCCTTTCCCTTGTGTGTGAAGTGAAGAAGAGGAGGTTGAAGAAGAAGGCCTGAAGAAGGAAGAGGAAAAGGTAGAGAGGAGGAGGTTGAAGAAGAAGACAGGCAGAAGAAGAAGCCAAGAGAAAGAAATGAAGAAGAAGTACAGTGCCCTCTTGGCACTGTAGCAGTGGACACTAAAGCTATCTGGTTGAAAGCTCTGTCATCTGATAATGCACTGTACACTAATGCTTGCGTGGATTTAAAGTGGTTGATATTGTTCATTTATTTAGATTAATAAGTAATTATTATATGTGTATCTAAGCTAATAATTGGTTATTCAAATCACCATTATTTTGCTTTACATGTCTTTTTGCCTCATTAGATCCTTCATATACTCATGTGCTACATTGAATATTAGTTTTGAATAATTAATTGTTCTCATTTATATTATTTGTTGAGATTAGTACGTGAATTCCATATTCACTCATTGTGTTCGACCTCGGATTTCTTTTGACCTTTAAATTTTATTTGTTTTCGCGATTTAGAGGCTATACTACAACGCAATGACTTTTCAAACACTGATTTATCGCGTAAACATACACACATATCATAGTATACATATATACATATACATATATATATATATTATACTTACATATATACACATGCACACACAACTCACACAGAGGCACAAGGCCTCTCTTGTTCAAGAATTAGCTTTTTTTAAGGTTCTTTCTTCCCTCTATTCCCTTAGTTAATTAGGTATGATTATTGTTCATCTTTAACAAAAATTAGGATTTTTAATTGGCAGGCAGCCCTTTCGAGGGATACATAGCACCCTCATGGGGTGGGACCAGACCTTTACTAAGGCCACCCATAATTCGTTATTAATCCCTCTTAATTCCAGTTTATGCTCGTTAATGGGACCATTCAAGCCTACGCATAGTGCTAGGCCTCCGGCTTACGCCATACTCAAAGTCTCATCGTTTCATGCTCCAGGGGATAAGAGGACAGGGTTTTCGGGCACCCAGCGCCCATGACGACTGAAGAGGGGGGAGAAAATTCAACTTAAGGCGCTGTGGGAGCTCTTCCGCACCCGATGTGGCGCTATTGTTAGCGCCCCAAAGGCGCTGCAACTGCGTGGCTTGCATGTCTGATTATCAAGATTTGACCCTCTATTTGAGGGCCATAAATTATTATAATTTAAAAATAAATTATGGGGTCATAAAGTATATACATAGGGATACTTAATTATACAATTTATTTTCAAAAATAATTATATTTTCTATATAAATAAATTAGCTAAAGTTTACCATTTATACATACTGATTATTGAGTTTATTTCTTAATTAACGTATAAATTAGTTAATTAATAGTCTAATTACTACTGTACAATATTAATATACATATTAAATTATTTAATACACATTTTACTGTATTTTACACGATTTATTTTAATTTATTTATATTTAAATAGGTGATTTCAGGGTGTTTTCAGATAATTTAAGTTATAAATAACATAATATATTATAACTACAGTTAAAGTAGTCTAATTTACTTAAAATACAATAATACAAATATACAATATAAGTTAGCTCAGTTATAACTTAATTTACTTATTTATTTTAGTTTAACCTAATAACTTAGATAGTAACTTAATAAATTAATTATTTATTATGTATACATAATTAAATTATGATACATGGTTTATAATGTACATAATACATATATAGATATGTATATATAGTATCATTAGTAAATACAGTTATTTACAGGGTTTCATTTATTTTCTTAAGTTATAGCACTTATATGTTAGTAAAAATAATAAATAATTATATGATAAAGTTATATACAGTTTAAATAATCTTAAATATTTAATTTACATTATACAATATATGTATAAGTTAGTTATAACTATTATACACCTATTTTACAGTATATATACATATAGCTTACTATATAACTTATATTTACAAGTATATACGTAATATACATGGTATTGTTGGGTATTTTTAGGGTTTTTTTACTTTTTATGGGTTTTATATGTTTTATAGAGGTAGGGGATGAGAGAGAAAGAAAGAGATTAGAGATATAATGTGTTTTTGGTATTTTGTAGGTTAAGGTCTTTTATTAAGTTTTAAGGTAGATTGAACTGTCAACTAATTTGTTCTACCAAGCCAGAGGTTCAGAATGCCTTGAAACGTGGCATACATCTAAAAATATACTTAATCCTACTCTCTACACTTTTATTTTATTTTATTGGATTTTTATGTCATTTTTTTTTATTTACGAAGGTCATACAACCTAGACCTAAAAAGGGTTTTCTAAAGTGAACCTAAGGCCTAGAATCCTAATCTAAAGGCTGGACAGGTAGTAAATTACCTTAGATGTACTCAATACAGTTTAAGACAGATGTTACAGCCAATAAACATGATTTTCATTCATTTTCTCCTTTAAATTCCCAATGTGGACAGTTAGGCACAAAAGTAACTGACAAAGGATGATTAAAAATACAATATAAGCTATTCAAATGCAATTAAAAGGCATAAAAGTACATGAATGCTTGTTACAAATTATTGCACATATTACAAACATGTCAACCATTCAATTATCCTAATTCTAGCTTAATGCCCTACTCATCTCAAACCACCAGCAGGAGCAACAGCTCGACGCAGCAGCAGTAGTGTTGCTGCTGGAATTCAGCAGATCAGCAACAGCAACCAAGCACAGCAACAACCAAGTTGCTGACAACAGCTGTAGCTATTGAACAACAACTAAGTTGATCTGCTGCAACAGCTCCAGACGTCTTAAAATAAAATCCAGTGGCTGCTGTTGCAGCCTTTGCTCAATTTCAGTAGAACCACTGGAGATTTCAGTACAAAAATCATTCAAGATCAGCCTTGGAAAGTCTGATCTTGAATCATTACTTTCCAGACCAAATTCTCCCCTTCAAATCATTGAATTTAGGGTTGAAAAACCCATGGATATGTAGCTGCTATTGCAGCACTTTACTGTGTTAATTTGGGATTCACTAAACACTTTAAAATCTGATAACACATTAAGTTCTCTCTAAAAACAATTGGACGCATTGAATCTTCATAAAAAAATCTTTAAACAACAATCCTAGGCTCAAATCATAGAAGACAAACTGATCTAAAACCTTCCTAATGCTATAGACAACATGTAGGAAGATCTTAGAACATGCTATTAAATCCAACCAATCATGAATCTCAATTCTCTAAACCTTAAGGAATATTGACAATTCCTTAGGTTAAAAATTAGAATCTCAAATTCAAATCAACACAAAAATCCTTGGTAGTGCCTCAAATCAATAAGATTGATTCTCCTTGGCTTTCTCACATATTCAAAATCATAAAATCCCCAATTCAAGTCAAATTCAGACATGGCTCATATGAGGAAAAGATTTTCTCTTTAAACATCTCAGCTTCATTGCCAAGGACTGATTTACTCAAAAAACATGTCAATTCACTTGATAAAAAATCCATTCAAAACCCAATCTAATCAAAATCTCATGATCTTGCCTTGAAAACCAAACTGAAATCAATTCAAGCAAACCGATTCCATTTTAAACTCAAATTAGGGGTCTTTATGGATTTCTAAAATGAATGAGAGACCCCTAAATAGAATTGAGTGCAAACCCTCATCTCAAAGCTAGAGAGCAATGAGATGAGGATTTAACTCTTAATGGATGGGTGAATTATGAAATAAAACACAAGGGAAATTCAGAACATGGACTTGTGAGGTGGTGAGGGAGAGATTAATGATCAAATGAGAGAGATGGATTCATCTCCTATGATATGAAATGATCAGAGGAGGTGGAGTGCAAATTCTATGCTACATTAATCTAGTCCTTGCTAGCAATCAATCCAGTGAATTTCCTACATCTGATCTACTTCTATTCTACTCAAAATTATACTAACTAAACTACAATTAACTTGGAAACGTGGAACTTCTATTCTAATTAGATGAATGGGACTTGTTGAGAAGATTTGCAACTGGTGGCTGTATGATGGGTCGGCCCGAATAGGTTGTTAATATGATATTTTTATCGTTGAAATGTGTATAGTGGTTAACCTAATTTGGACCTAACCATCTCTTTACAAAATTTTTAACCTGGCCTAATTGATTTTATCTTGTCACTTTTAGGCCCAGGGTCGAACACAGGGAAGTGGGGTTAAAGTCGAGTTTCTACGTTTTCCTTAAAATGCGTTTCTTCCGTTCGTTTATTGTGTTTTTTGGTGTTTTTCTTATTTAGGTTTTTTATGGTAATCCTTGTTCTTGAGGCACACCCTCAAAATTGTGTCCTTGGCTTTTAGCCAAACAGAGTCCCAAAACACGCCTTGCTACTTGCAAGACGGGGTACCTGCAAATCAAAGATTATCTTTTCACTTTTATACCTTTTTTTATCTTTTTACTAAGAAGGAAGATAACAGATAGAAAGTAAATATAGTAGCTATAGATATATATTTATATGTAGTATATATACAAAGGGGTAGGGGTGGAGGTGACGATGGAGTGTAGCACTATGTCGAGTCAGTCGACGTCTAGAGAGACGCAACCAACACGACTAGGTGCCGCGTGGAGTGTGGATGGAGGATGGATGATGTATGGGACCACGCTTTTTTTTGTACGCGTGTATCAGGGAATATCAGCAACTGGTGCAGATATCCCCGCGATACAGCGTATAATAAATAACATCAAAATATATGTACTTATGTATGTATATAAGTAAATATATCTATATATATATATAAATGTATAGTTATATATGTATAGATATATATATATATATAGATATATATGTGTATATATATGTATATAAGTATATATATATATATTACTATATATATGTATATATATATGTATATAGATATGTATATATATATATATATGTATATAAGTATATATGTCTATATATATATAAGTATATGTATAAGTATATAGATGTATATATAAGTAGATATATATATATATATATATTATATATGTATATATATTATATATATGTGTATGTATACATAACTATATAGATATACTATGTATATAGATATATATATATATATATATATATATATATGTATGTATGTATGTATATATATATTTATATATATATTACTATAAGTGTGTGAGTGTGTGTGTATGTGCTGGTATAGGTGTGTGTGCATCGGTGAATGTGTGTGTGTGTGCGTTGCTGTGAGTGTGTGTCTGTTAGTGAGTAAAAGAGAGAGAGAGAGAGAGAGAATACGTGAGAGAGAGAGAGCGGGAGCGGGCGGGAGAGATCAGCAGAGAGAGAGCGGGCGAGCGAGAGATCGCGGACGCGCGAGTTAAGACGTCTGCTGCCTCCGGCGGACGTCTGACGCCGCGTCGTCTGAAGGTGGAGGCAGACGTCTACAGACGGCGGGTGCGGGCGCGGCTTCACGTAGGGTTCCTGCAGGCGTGCGCGAAGGCGACGGGCGGGCGAAGGCGTGGAGGAGCGAGCGTGGAGGAGGTCTGCAGGTGGTCGCGGAGGAGGGCAGGGGGCGGTGCGAGGCCGTAGCCGGCCGCTGCAGTGCACGCGGCGGACGGCTACAGGTGCAACTGCGAGGCGGACAGAACGGAGACGGAGGCGGGGAACGCCCTGCAGACGCGCGCGGAGGCGGTGAGCGACTGCGGGGCGGTCGCAGAGGAGCGGGAGGACCTGCTGCTGCTGTTGGGCTGCTGCTGCCGTGGCTTCAAGCTTCGAAGCTTGGAGCGGCGGCAATGGCGTTAAAGAGAAAAAAAAACGAAGCGAGGGAATGCACCACGCCCACCGGCTCGTCGAAGAGCTGGGCGGTGGTGCTCCCACTGTGGTGGTGTGCACCACAGTGGGTTCTCCTGCTCGCCGGGTGCCTCCTCGACGGAGGGCCGACGTATGGGAGGGGAAAGTGGTGGAGAAGATGGCTGCGGGTTTTTTGTTGCTGCAGCAGCCTTTGTTGCGAGGATGAAGCTGCAGCTACTTATAGAGGGGGAGAGAGTGGCGTGCCGGCTGCAGCAGGGAGAGGGTGTGCGAGTTGCAGCTATAGGGAGCGGCGTTGGCAGGGAGAAGTGACGGGAAGAAGTGCTGCGTGGCTGCTGCATGCAGCTGCGGGAAGAGTGCAGCCGCGGGAAGGAGAGAAAAGAAGAAATCAAGAGGAAAAATAAAAAGAGGGTGATTTTGCAAGGAGGCACTTGAAGAAAAATGTAACTATGCAGGCGATTGTTTCGCTCCTCTTCCTCTCTTGATAAAATGCATGCATGCAAGTGTTTTTACAAATGCGATTACAGGATCCTATTATGCAATGTTAATGCTAGAAAATAGCACAAGAAGGTGTTATTACAGGCGTGTTTTGAGGTGCAAACACTGTAGCAACGAAAGGGGGGAGAATCTCCAGCGGATTGAAAGTCCACTAGTGGGACTCAGGGTCGCCCTCATGTGCTCTATGGTCCTTAGTGGCGAGGAGAGTCGGAGAAGATGGAGTTCCTTTGCTCAGGGCACCAGAACAGGGTCGGGTGGAGAGGGGAAACTAGAGAGGATGAAGAGATCGCCTTGAGAAAGTAGGAGAGGAGGTCGATCCCTTGCAAGCGAGGCAGTGGAGGTCCTTAAGTGGAATGATCAGTGAGTGAGGTCACCGCGAGGGTGAAAATAGGCGCTTAGGTCATTCATGGTGAGGATTAAAGGAGAGGAGCACGCGAAGAGTTAAAATGAAAAACCACCATTAGATCAGATCTTGGGGAACGGGTGATCGCACACGAGGATTCGCGTGAAGGTTTGATTGAAGGGTAGGCACAGATCAAGCGGTTCAAGGGATGGACGGCTAGGATGGAAGGTGTTCTTCGCGGCTATAGTAACATGCGAGCAGCAGGTGGCTCAGGGATCTATTGGTGTTTTTGCACAATAAGCCCCTGCATGAAATGGTGGAAGAAGTGCAATCAAACTCATAAGTGGTTAGGAATGGTTACAGGGTGGTCCTTATGAGCTTGCAAATAGGTCCTTGCATTCTACAAATTGGTCCTTGGAGGTTTTCTAATGCATAAAATGTACTATATGAAGGACCTGAATGTAAATCTATAATTTAAGGCCTTAATGATGTCCAAATGCAACCAAATTTTTATTGAAGCTCACTTGAACATATTAGAAATTAATTTTACTTTTGATTTGGAATTTTGAGCACATTTGTGTGTTCAATTTGCAGTTAGATCATCATTTTACATTTAATAATATAATATCTCAATAATTGACCTAATTATGCATTTTTAACACAAAATTGATGTTTTAGTTCTTTTTATCTATTTCCCACACTTAAACCTTTTTATGTGTTAATTCCATAGTGTTTAACTTAGTTTTTAGCTTAACTTAGGCGATTTAGCTATGATGAGTCGCAACTCATCACCTGCACTTTCTGGAGCTTCGAAAGAGCTCTATGGCATTCACAATGACCCTTATTCACAAACTTACAATCCTGGATGGTGGAATCATCCAAATTTCTCGTGGTCGATAAATTCACAAGGACCTAATTTTCAACAATCTTCTGCACCACCACTTCACAACTCGATCCGAGCACCACCTCCACAACCACAAGGGTATCTACCACGTGCCAACCAACAACCCCAACCCAGGCTCGCCCAATACTCTTAACCTGGGCCTACACGAGATGATCAATTGGGGTCAATCATGAAAGCTCTTGTTGACATGCAACAGTAGAACATTACTATGCAACAGAGACAGGACACGGCTTTAGCTGAGATGAGAGCCCAGCTATCACACTTGATGAAATCCTGTCAACCCTTTTCACTCCCATCTCAAGCACAACCCAGACCTCCTTTGCATGGTTAAGCACACTTCATATCACAAACCTTGCATGAACCAAAGCTTTACACCAATCCTAATTCTTCCTATTCTGATCCTATTTCTTATTCTAATCTTGATTTATCATTTATGCCGCAATCTAATTTGAATGCTGTCACTATTAGGAGTGGTAGAAGCATCACTGATCCACCATTACTAACTTCTTTAGTACCTTTCTCGAAGGCCTTAGAAAAGAAGAGTGATGAAAAGATGAAGAAACCTAGTGTGGCACCTGAGGAGGATTTGCTCAAGCTTTTTAAGCAAGTCCACATAAACATCCCCTTGTTGGATGCAATTCGCCACATTCCACCTTACGCTAAGTTTTTGAAAGACCTATGTACACCTATGGTAAGGCCAGAGTTTAGAAAGGGAGTGGTCTTATCATTCTCTCGGAACAAGTGAGTTCCCTTATTTCAAACCTCCTTATTAAGAAGGACCTAGGCAGTACTCTTCTCTCCTGTATGATAGGAAACACCACATTTAACAGAGCCCTACTTGATGTAGGTGCTTCCATCAATCTTATCCCAACTTCCCTACTGACACATTTCAAGGTTGGCAATCTGAAGCCAACTGAGGTGTCCCTGCAATTAGCTAATCGATTAGTTAAGACACCTCAGGGAGTGTTGGATGATGTTATAGTGTGGGTCAAGGACTTTTATTTTCCTATTATAGTCCTTGACATGGAAGTACTTGAGGATATCTAGAACACCCCTATCATACTAGGAAGACCTTTCTTGGCTACAGCCAAGGCAAACATCAATTGTGTGGAGGACCTTATAGAGTTGAAATTTGGAGATCAGAGGATGAAGATTGATATATTTCAGGCCTAAAGGGGATGATCCTGTAGTTTGGTTGAAGAAATCTATTCCTTGGATTCTCTGGATAAGTTGGTCGAGGATACGTTGATTGATTTGCTTCACTTAGAACCTCAACACCCTTTGACCTTTGACTTGACTCTCCCTGAGGTACCAACCTTAGAAACTGAGGACTTACCTCCTATTCCTTTAGTGTCTCTAGGATCTTCTGAGATCTCCACACCTACTACTTCACCAGATCCTATACCTGTTGAACTCAAACCTCTTCCAAACTCTTTGAAATATGTCCTCTTAGGACTAGATCAAACTTATCCTGTGATTTTCAACTCCCACTTATCATTTGATCAGGAATCACAACTCTTATTTGCCCTAAGAGCACATAGACAGGCTATTGGATGGAGCTTATCGGACCTGATTGGCATTAGTCCTTACTACACACATAAGATTTTCACTAAAGAAGGATCTAGACCTACTAGACAGCCACAACATAGACTGAACCCAACACTTCAGGAGGTGGTTAAGAATGAAATGATCAAGTGGTTAGACAATGGAATTATTTTCCCCATATCTGATAGTCAATGGGTAAGTCCTGTCCAAGTTGTTCCTAAGAAGGTTGGACTTACTGTTATAACCACAAAATCTGGAGAAGTCATCCCTACATGGATTGCTAGTTCATGGCGTGTATGTATTACTATTGCAAACTCAACCAAGCCAAGAAGAAAGATCATTTCCCATTGCCCTTCATTGACCAAATACTGTAAAGATTGGCAGGGAATATATTTTTCTATTTTTTGGATGGCTACTAAGGTTACAATCAGGTGGCAATTCACCCCGATGACCAGGAGAAAATGACTTTCACCTGTCCCTATGGAACCTTTGCATTCTGTAGGATGCCATTTGGATTATGCAATGCACCTGCTACATTTCAGCGATGTATGTTTGCAATCTTCTTAGATTTAGTAGGTGAATGTTTAGAAGTCCTCATGGATAACTTCTCTATTTTCGGGAGCACATTCGATGAATGTCTTGACCACCTGACTAAGGTTCTGCAAAGATGTATCAATATGAATCTGGTACTTTCTTGGGAGAAATCACACTTTATGGTACCAGAAGGATTAGTTTTAGGCTACCTTATATCTGAGAGAGGAATAGACATTGACCAAGCGAAGGTAAAATTGATTTCTGACCCACCATTACCTTCATCGGTTAATCAAATTAGATATTTTCTCAGGCATGTTGGTTTTTATTGTCGCTTTATAGTAAACTTCTTGAAAATAGCCCAACCTCTCACCAATCTCCTCTCTAAGGATGTAGACTTCCAGATCTCTGACGATTGTGTCCATGCCTATACGATACTTTGTGATCTGATTACTAAGGTACTAATACTGCAACCCTCGAATTAGTCTCGCTCTTTTGAGATCATGTGTGATGCCTCTGATTATGCAATAGGGGTTGTGATGAGGTGTGGCTCATCATAGCTACAATGCCCAAGTTAAGCTAGAAACTAGGTTAAACACTATTGAATTAACACACCAAAAGGATTAAGTATGGGAAATAGTGAAAAAGACCTAAAACATCAAATCTGTGTTAAAAAAGCAGAATTAGTTCAATAAATAAGATATTCTATTCATTAATATAAATTGATGATCCATTTGCAAATTGTACAAACATTTGAGTCCAAAAGTACAAATTAAAAGTACAATTAACTTCATTAATGTTCAATTAAGCTTCAACAAAAATTTGGTTTCATTTAGACATCATTAGGACCTTGCATTAGTAGTTTCATTTGGACATCATTAGGACCTTGCATTAGTAGTTTTACATTTAGGTCCTTTGCTCATATACATATCATTCATTTAAAAACCTTCTAGGGACCATTTTGAAAGTTGCAGGGGCCTCTTTGTAAATCCTAGGGACTGCTCTGCAAAACTTCTTATCCACTTATGGGCTTTGCTGCTATTGTTCTACCCCTTCGCCCATAAGGGCTTCCCCAAAAAATCACCTACACACTGTTGCACCCTTGGTGCACTGTTCACTAGAAGAACACACAGTATCTTGGCCGTCCATCCTTGATTACTTGATCTTATGGCCCAGATTCATTCAAAGCTTCATGCGCTTCGGCACGTGCGATCACCTCTGTGCCTAGATCCCATCCAACGGCCGCATTTTGATTTGATCCTCGAGTGCGCTTGCTATCCCATCTCCACCGCCCATACCCTAAGTGACTATTCTCACCACTCAGGTGCTCTGATTCACCGTTTCAGCTACTTAAGGTGCTCCCTGAGCTCGTGCGCAAGGGATCGACTCCCTCCTACATCTCTTGAGCCGGTCATTCATCCACTCCAGCTCCTCTCCTCATTCTGTCTTTGTTTCACTGCTACTGGCAGTGAATCTCCACCTTCCTCTTCGACTCTCCTTGCCGCTAAGGACATCGTAGCTCTTGAGGGCAACCTAGAACTCCACTAGCAAGTTTTCCATCCGCTGGAGCACCTCCTCCTCTTCTTCCTCTTCATCCACCGAGTGGAGACCCAAAGGTCCCATTCCTCTGATTAGTTAGGATTTAATGCTTTTGTAGAGTAGTTTTCTTGCTTTCTATATTAGTTTTAGTGTAGTTAGTGTAATTTAGATTAGCTTAGGAGTAGATTAGATAATGGAATTCACTGATTTGTTAGATTAGCTAGGAGTAGAGTAGCCTAGATCCGATCTCGCCCTCTCTAATCAGTTCATGTCAGAGAGGCATTTTTCTACGACCATTTCGATCCATTAATCTCCGTTATTGTTATGAACGCGCGGCTTCAGACGTTTTTAAGACGTCTGGGAGGTGTCCCAGACATCTGACCAGACGTCTGGAACCCCTTCCAGACGTCTGGGATTCTGTTATTTTCGGCACGTGTGTTTCGTCTGCACTCCTGAGCGCGCAGACCTGCGAGTGTCTCTCTCTCTTTTTCCCTCTCCCTCCTATGCCCTCTGTCCCGCTCTCTCTCTCCTCCTCGCGCGGCCTTACAAGGCCACGCCCTCCCCCTCACTCCCGTCACCTCCGCCCTTCCTCTTCTCCTTCCAGCCGGTGCGCGAGAGCGAGCGCGAGTGAGCAGCGGCAGCGACAGCCGCGGTGAGTGTGGGAGGAGGTGCTGCGCGTGGGAAGAGGGGCTCGGCCGTGAGGGCGAGCTCGCCGGGGCTGCTAGGGCCGGCCGGCGGGGGAAGCAGTGGACGTTGGGTGACGCGGGAGGCCTGATGCGACTCGAGTAGCAGGCGGACGAGTCGCGGCGTGGGCGAGCGTAGCGAGCGGAGGGTGAGTCGTGCCCTGATTCTGGAATTTTCTCCAGAATCAGACGTCTGGGCTAACAACCAGACGACGGGGAGGACGTTTGGAGGACTGTCTAGACGTCTGAAAGGTGAGTTATTCCGTCTTTCTTCCTCTTCTTCGACTGACCGTACTAAGAGAGAGAGGAAATGGGTACGCGCAGGTTGTGAGATTCGCATCCAACGCTAATCAGATGTCTAGCTGCAGTGCCAGACGACGGGAACGACTTCCAGACGTCCGGGGTGACCATCGGACGTCTGGGAACTAGGCCAGACGCCCCCGCAGGCTTCTGGATGTCTGAGAGACCACACAGAGCAAAGGTAACCTCTGATCCACTTTTTAAGACGTCTGGAAGAGGTTCCAGACGTCTGATTTTGCACTATTTCGTCGTTTTCGACCTGTTTAGGGCCCGTTCGGAGTCCGTTTTTCGCGTTTTGAGTTGCGTGCTTTTCGGAATTTCATCGTCTACCCATCTATAGTAGTTGTATGCTATTTTGAGAAATTCCTTGTGTTTGATCCTTATGATAGGACCCCATTCCGTTGCAGTCTCGGGGGTTGCGGAGGCACGCGGGATTCCCGACCACGCCCCCAGTACTCCTGTTGTAACCGGTAGAGTGGCTTTTAAGTTTATTAGTATAATCTGTTAATTATGGAACCATAAATAGAACCTAGGACATTGCATGAATCCTAGGAATGAGAAACTAGAATGAATGGTAGATCCTAGGGTGTTGCATGAATCCTAGGGTTGGAAAACTAGATTGTATGATAGATCCTAGGGTATGGCATGAATCCTAGGATGGGGAGAACTAGTGGAATATATGAATACTGTAGTCTTAGAAAATGTGGAAAGGAAATAATAGCTACCTGTAAATTGGTTTAACAGCTGCCTGTTATGAACAAATGAGCATGTCTGGGAATATGGGATGTATGAATGTGAATCTGGGAAGGTGAAATCGGAATGTGCTGAGTTAAAAGAATTGGAACCCTACGGGGAATTAGGAGTGGAACTCCTGGAAAGAGAAAGGAATGGAATTGAGAAAGAAAGACGTGGTAGTGTGCTGTCTCTTGGGTACGTAGTACCAAGGGAAGTACCTGTACCTATTTAGTGCAGAGTGGAGCCAGCCGCCCCAGGGACCCGGGGTTAGGACTGGCCACTTTGTACCGACTTGCTGGCCCTCGTGTACGTAGTACCGAGGAGAGCTACTAGTGTAGGGAGGTACTAGCTACCCCACGGGCCCCAGGGTTCTGCTAGCCTCCTACACCGACTTGTTAGGCCCACTGGGCAAACCAGGGTAGTCAGGCGAGGGTGCGCGGACTGTGGAGGAGCAAGGCCCCTGTTTGGTTACTGTGGAGGGGTTGGACCCCTGTTACTGAGAGGGCTCTGCCCTGTACTGGTTCCGTGCTGTGCTTTGGGCGCATCGTTAACGGAAACGACTGACCGCGTGCCAGTGAGGGTTAGCTACCTGTGCCTTTACCGCACGTGCCGTAGTCACCGTTACGCCTATCCGTGACCTTGGGGTGGTTGACTGAGAGTAGGATCACCACGGGGGACTCTCCTGGTCAGGAGAGCACCACGTGTTACTTCTACTGTTCGGAAAAGACTGCAATCAAGATCGTTCCCACGAGGAACATTCGAGATCAAGTGAAGGACCTGAGAAATAGATAAATTTTGAGACAATAGAAAGACGTAAATAAAGGAAGAAAGAAAATTAAAACAGCTACTGTACACTTTACTGTTCTTTAGTTTAGCTGCCACTCTACTCAGCGTTTTGCTGACGTGTTCCACTCGTTACTTTTCAGGACGAGGTGTTGAGCAGCCAGGGTCAGCGGCTGCAGAGGATGCTGGGCCGAGTAGGGTCCAGTAGTGTTACCACTGTTCTCTTGTACCTCTTTTTGGGTCCACTGTAGTGAGTAGTTCTTGTTACTGCTGTACTTTTCTTTACCTGCAGTTTCATATTATGTCATGAATGTTGTTCTACTGTTGTGGTGGTATATACTATAGTGGTTTCTTTCCTTACTGCTGTATTTTCTTACTGTTAGTTATATTCATGCTGAATGTGGTTTATTTTACTGCTCTTTTGGTTACTTCCTCGTTGGACGACCAGGTCTTGGGATTAGTCGAGTCGGTCCGGTTCTCGTGTCTCGTAGGGACTCGAGAATCGGGTCGTTACAGTTATCATCACATTATTCGCATTTTCTGATTTCCTCAATAATTTAATTTGCAAACCACCCATCCATTAAGGCCTAATCTTAGATATGAAATTTTGGTTCCTAGATCTAAAATTAGCGCCTATAACCCATTTGGGGGGTCTCCAACTCATCCCATAAATCCACAAAGCCCCCCCAATCTGATTTGATTGTCTCAAATTGCTTGATTTTCTTTTAGATTTGCTTTTAATGCCAAATCTCATGATTTGGGATTCATTTGGTTTTATTGGATTCAATCGAGCTTTCTGAGGTTTTTAATCACTTAATTAAGTGTCATGCAATGAATCCAAGGTTTTGGATTTGGTTTTTAGTTGTGGATGAGCATGCACTTAGTTTAAGCTTTGTTTTGGGTAGTTTGATCAAGGATAATCAATGCTACTGATTTGAGGTCAAACGAGGAATCAATTGATTATGAGATAATCATTAGATCATCTTGAACACCAATCAATGGTGTTTAAGCTGATCAAATGATTAATTAGATATCAAACACAGTAAAAGCCTAAATCAGGGCAGCATGGGTTTTTGATGTATTCAAAATTTAGTCTGGAACTATGTTCATCAATGGATTTTTAGATTTCCAATCATGAATTTAAAAGGATTTTGGTAGATTTGATCTACTAGAAGTTTTATGGATTTTTATGTGCCTCAGATCAAACCTTCTTAGGTTTCAGAGTTGATTTCCAGAGATCTGAAGTAGCAACTGTTGTTACTGAAATGGTAGCAGTTATTGCTGCTGAGATGGCAGCAGTGGCTGCAAACTTGAAGTTAAGACATCCAAACTTTTGTTCCATTTTCTGATTTCAAATGGTTGCTATAGAGATTTAAGTAGATCAGATTTCAGATTTTAGCTACTGTTATGCAGTTGATGCAGCAACCACTGTGTGGCTGTGTTGGAGTCTGATCAAAGGTGATTTGAAAGGGGTTTTGAAGTTTAAATGAAGTTGACCTGTTGGATAGTGTTAGATTCTCATGTATCAAGCATTCATATACTATTATAGCTAAAACTTTGAGTTGAATGTCTTGATTTCTTATTTAAATTTCTACTGTTATCTATCTATATTTGCTTAACTATCCAATTAAGAGTTTTAATGAAATCATTGCATAAATAAATTTTAATTGCTTATGCATGTGTATTGTAGTGTGTTGAGTACTTTTAGTTGTTCAAACCTCTTTTCCAGCCACTGGGACTGTTTCTAGGCCTTATGTTCTTTTGAAACACCCCTTGAAGGCCTAAAATGTATGAACTTGTTAAATAAATAAAAACTATAAAAAATTCCAAAAAAAAAAAATAAACCTATCTTGGTCAGTATTATGTATATTTTTGGGTGTATGCTAAGTTTCAAGGCATTCTAAACCTACGGCTTGGTAGAACTTACCAGTCAACGGTTCAGTCTACCTTGGAACTTAATAAAAAAATAAAACTTAAAAAATAACAAAAACTTCTTCTTCTCTCTCATTTCTCTCTTTCTCTCTCATCCCTTATCCCTACTAAATATATAAAACCCATAAAAAATGGAAAAATCCTAAAAAAAACCCTAAAAATACCATGTATACTATGTATATTCTTGTATATACTAATTAAATCTAAGCTACAAGTAAATAGTGTATGATATGTATAAAAAATCTATAAATAACTTATATATGTATTCTATATAGCATAGTAAGTATTTAGGATAACTTAATGTATATATAACTTTATTGTATTATTATATATTATTTATATAACTTAAATGTATAATAACTAAGTAATTATATAAACATAGTTAAATGTACATATCTATACCCAATACTGTACATACATAATTGTATATGTATTATGTACCATATAATTCTTGTAATTTCATTTAATTATATATACACAGTAAATAATTAATTTATTAATTTAACTAGGTAATGTATTAAGTTAAAAAAATAAATTAGTAAATTAAGTTAATACTAAGATAACTTATAGTGTATACTTTTACTATATTATAATAAGTATTTTCAACTTATTTATATCATATTTGTATTGTATTTCAGTATTTATAGTTTATTTATAAGTATAACTAACTAAAACATGTATTTAAATCTAAATAAATTAAAATAAAGCTTATAACATAGCACAAAAATCTGTAATAAATAATTTATTATGTATATTAGTACTGTATTAAGTCAATTGTACAATTAATTAACTATTTTATATTGTACTTATTAATTAAACCTTAATTTAACTTGTAAAACCTGTAAACTTTACCTATTTAATCATATAATAAAATAACTTATTTTTGTAAAGTAACTACATAATTTTGTAGCCTTATGTAAGGGTTTTAAAATCCCATAATTTATTTTTAATTTATAATAGATTATGGTCCTCAAATCGAGGGCTAAAATCACTAAATTATAATAGCTTTGTGCACGGGCAGCAGCGCTTGAAGCGTCCTCAGATAGTGTCATACCGAAAACTCTCAAGTGGGCGCAGCGACATATAATGGATTTGTGGTATGGGCTGCTTAGTTGTCATGGCGTCGGGCACCCATATACACATTACCATTCCCTCTCCGCTGCCTGATACATGAAATGAACATATGGAATATGACTATGGTGTGCGGTGCATGGGTCAGGGCCGTGCACTGTGCGTGGGCTTGTGTGGGACTACTAATGAGCTATTAATTGGATAAAATGCACCTAATAACAACTAGGGTGACTCTAGTAGAGGTCTCTGGTCCCACCTAGAAATGGGTGCTGTGCATCCCTTGAAAAGGACGCCTGCCAATTAAACCATTTTTTAGGTTAAAAATCAGTCTGAACTGGCTAATGAACCGGCCTAAAGAGAAGAGAAGAGGCTTGAAAATTTGTCTAAGTGTCGAACTACCACCCCCCTGTGCCCTATGTGTGTCCATGCCTTAGTGTGTTGTGTTGTGTGTGTTGTGTAAGTGTTAACTCTCCCTGTGCCCTGTTTTGTGTCTGTGTGTGTTAGTGAGTTGTGTGTTATGTGCATAAGTGGTGTGTACATATGTGTGTGTGCGTCACGTATATGTGTGTGTGCATCTGTATATACGTGTGTGTGTATATATATATAAAGTGTATAATAAGTATATGTATATAAATAATATAATATAGTGTATACTATAATGGTATAGATAGTGTATATAGATATAGAGTATAAGTGTTTGAGCTCTTATATGTATATATAATACTAAGGGCTTTAATGATTAATACATCTGTCACTGTATATATATATGTATGTTAGTATAAGTAGTTTTTACCTTAGGTAGTGTAAATATGTTGCTAAGGCTACACTGACGTTTATATATGATACTGTAAATAGCTATATATGTCAGTAAAGATAAATATTTTGCCTTGGGTTATGTAAATATTTTATTAAGTTTTTAGTGACACTTATATATGTTATTGTAAATACAATATACGTTACTGTAGATATTAGTATGTTATAATTAGTTAGTATAGTAAGTATTATTAACTATTTTTGTACCTATACTTAGGTATTAACTATATTAGTTGTAAATAATTAATATAGAGTATTTGTACATAGTTTTTGATGCTTGTTTATGTACATTTGTTTCAAGCATTGTAATGCATTTTTAATTTATTCTTGTGTACATAATTAACTAAACTCTTTTATTCATTTTTGTAAATAAAATCAATATTTTTTTTGGAGTTAAAGAATGTTTTTGGACTTAGAGAGTGATGTATATCAATAACTGCCTCTCAGAGAATGACCTGGAAAAACCAGTGAAAATTAAGTTTGTAAATAGAATTGATGTGACAACAGTTTGTATTTGTGACATACACTACAACAACGACATTTAAAACCCATTTTTAGTATGAATCGGTCATCTTGCGATTAGGCTATCCTTGGTCAAAAACTAGATGGGAAACCTACAGTCATCTACTACACTAGCAAGACCTTAGATGAAGCTTAGAGGAATTACACCGTCATTGAAAAGGAATTGCTAGCAGTAGTATTTGCAATAGAAAAATTAAATCCTTATCTTTTAGGTTTCCACATTATAGTCTACACTGACTACACTGCAGTTTGACATCTTCTCGCCAAGAAGGATGCGAAATCTCGTCTGATTAGATGGATCCTGCTGTTCGGCTCGTAATTCGCATTTTAAAAGTTAATTCAGTTGTAGTATAGCGCGAAGACATGTCGACAAATAAATTTATAAAACCAGTGAATACCAGGTCTTTCGCAGGGAGCAATCTCAATTTATGCAGAAGCTTTCAATAGAACTTGTTCTAAACAGATATTTATATATGTATATATGTATAAGAATAAGATATATGCATTCAGAACATTAGAATTTATTGCAATTAAAATAGAGTTTTATAGAGAATGCTACTAGAAACAAATAGAGAGATAGATAGAGAGAGATAGAAAGTGGCAAAGAGATGACGCCACTTGTAGGATGCTTGTGTGAGGTGTGGCAGCACCTTAGATCTAGAGCACCGGGATGAAGGTTGGAGCAGACTTGCAGAGGGACGGAGAGTTGCAGAGAAGGTGGAGGATATTTGGAGTTGATGGAAGAGAGATACTTCAACTG
This sequence comes from Thalassia testudinum, assembly GCA_037157565.1. Lineage (NCBI taxonomy): Eukaryota > Viridiplantae > Streptophyta > Magnoliopsida > Alismatales > Hydrocharitaceae > Thalassia > Thalassia testudinum. Next base: position 36,051,089 of record JAZHRO010000012.1, on the reverse strand, counting down.
GGGGGCTTTGGCCTTCTTTTATAGCTTTAATGGAGGGCAAAAAGGGTATTTTAGCTCTTAATCTCGTGTAACAACTCCTTGGCAATCAGATCCGTCAATCGGGAGATCAATGGATAAGATCTGGCCTCAAAATAACCTCCAACATGCCCTCTATGCGCTGATTCAATCTGGGCTCGACACATGGTACGCTCTCGTGCGTCGAATCAGGATCAGATGGCTCCTGCTCCTCCGCGTGCATTCTCTTCTTTTTCTCGCTCATTGCTTGCCTCCTTTCTGTCCTAATCGTCAGATTGGACAGCTCTCGTGCGTGCGCCTCGCCTTCCTGATTTCGCACAATGTGTGGGATCACGCCTCCGGCCACGGCACGCTCTGATCATGACACGTGGTCGCGCCTCTGCCCTTCGATTGCCATCTAAACATGTAATTACACTCGCGTGAGCGCTCCTTCAATTTTGCGAAGCGCCACTCGAACTGGCATCCCGCGCTTTTGCGCAAGCGCATGAGCCAACACACTATGCAAGAGTTCTATTATAGTTCCTGTTTGTATCTATTTGTCCTTATCCGACTAGACGGGTGCTGTGGCACGATCGTGGCTATTGAATGAAGATCCAACGGTCCACAGCATGTGAGGGTGGCCTTCCTAGATGGGGCGGTGGTGAGGGAGTGGCTGTGATGGCATCACGTGGTGCCATCATGGCCGTCCATCTTCTTTTCTTTGTATTTAGTGCTGTAGACCTCCGATCGAGTTGATTTTTTCGTCGTTGGACTGTGATCGTCGATCCGGATTCATCCATGTGGTTGGATTATTCATCTGAGGCTTGGATCTTTGTCTTTTGGCTTTATGATCTTCGTTATTTTATGGACTACATAAGATACCCTGGTTCTCTGATCGAGATGATTTTGGAAGCGTTGGACTCTCGTCGTTGTTCTGATCAGATCTATTCGGTCTGATTTGACATCCGCAACTTTGACTCATTTGCGATTAAAATCATCTCTCTTCAGTACATAAAATGGTGATATTATCTATATGACTAATAAACTGGCTACTGTGCAAATTACGATGCCTATGAATGCATTAATCGTAAGTTATGCTAGGATCTAGCTTAATTCAGGTGACTTAGGTTGCATGATTGCCGTGTAATCACACTCCCATACCTAAGTCTTACTAGTCCTTAGCAAATGCATGACTAAATGCAAAGTGGCCCTACATGAGTAATTTTTATCAAGAGTTTGACTAGAGGTTTATGTCTTTTGTTTTCATCCGAAGCTTTAGTAATCTAGATAATCATGATTGTGTTTTTTTGTAGTCTATACAACGGATCCAAGTGAAAAGTCAATCTACATCTAAAGCTCGTACTTGACCCTTAGTAAAAATCTATTGGGATAGGTAAACTTCTTCCCTTAGGGTTATAAGATAATCTGTAAATTCAACACCAATTTTTGGATTAGGTAGAAGATTTCTGAGTCAAGTAGATTTGTATTTGGTGGCTCACACTCATCTGGTGTTACATATAGACTAGTACTTTAGATCCTAGATTTCCAGATTATTAAATAATTCAACTCAAAGAGAGGCAGAGAAACTGTGCTCTCTTTAGTTCCTTCGTACTCATTCTCTCTCTCTTTTTCTTTTTCTTTTCCTTATCTTATCTTATCTTTATTTTTGAGCTCACAATCTCTCCAGATTTATTAGTATATTTGGTGATCTCTTTTGGCATTAACACTTTGATTAGGCTCTAATAACTCTAAGAGTAATTCAGAATTCCTCAACTCATATTTAGGCGGCTAGAAATATAGAAAAGTAGGTCAAGGCTATATTTGGTGGATTATGAGGGTGGTAGGTGTTGTTGCCTCATTACATTTGAAATAAATTCTAAAAACACCTATAAACTCTTTTTTTTTCTTTTCTGCTTTTTCTTTCTTTTTAATTTTTTTCTATATATATTTATTCTTTTCTCTTTTTCTTTTCTTTTTCTCTATTTTGTTTTTTCGCATCCAAATATCTACTAATGCAACGCAATATAGTATAAGAACTTTTATTTACGAGGCATTATTCGGGATTATGGGTGTTCAAGAGGATATCGGGTGGCTTATTTGGTGGAAGTGCCTATTCTCGGTTTCCGGAAGGGAATGGATAGGACAATGTATTTCTGACCTTGACATTAATACCCTCCTTCAGTTGAGGATTTCGTAAAAGACGGTCATGCCCATCCTCCTCAATCCTAGTTTTATTAGAACCCGCTCTCTGCGTATTTGCCTTATTTGGTGGCTCTCAAAAGATTCGTACTAAGAACTTATACGCAGAAATCGAGAGCGAAAACTATGTGATGGGAACACCATCATGAGCCTTAACTAGCTCATTTTGACCCAGAAAAGAGAATAAAAGTTCCTACATAACAAACTTGAGGTCCTAACTGAATGAATAAGCATTCTGAGAGAAAAATAAGAAACAAAGGGTAAAATTATAATTTTAGCATTGTAGTACAACAACGGGTTTTCTCATGGGCTAAACATATGTGAAATGGTCTTAATAAGATAAAAAGTGGGTTAGTTCAAACAGAAAAGGGTTCATGTGGATTATAGGAATTAAATAACTTCTTGTAACCCTAAAATAGACCAACTTGATTTAACAAGATTCTGGTCAGGTTAAACTTTACCTAAACCCTCTAAAAATCATGGAAAAATATTCTCTAGGGTTTAGAACCTTCAATTTGTCCCTTGAAACCTATTTTGACCTAAACTGGGGTCTCACTCTAATATTTGCCCTAAATTAGGTTTTTGTGTAAATTTCCTAGTCAAACGTGGTTAAACCAAAAATCCAACTTCACCATTGGATTCCTTAGGTCGAAATTAGGTTTGTACTAAAATTTAGACCTAAAGGGAGTTCATCTTAACTTACTTTGCAAATAGGTCCAACCCAATTACATTTCTAACCCTATCTTTTGAAAACCTCTGCAGAAACCCCCTAACTTCCTCGTCGTTCCTTGCAATTAGGTCCCTCCACCATTATAGCTGAGAGAATCCTACTCTGGCGAGGTTTCAAAGGCAAGAACTCTTTGATATCTCAGAGAATCCCCTTCAAAATTGAAAGGGAGATTCTCTGAGAAATCTCCTCCAATGTGAACCCCTTGATGAGACCTAATTCCTACTCAATCTCTCATGCGAATGCGTGAGAGATTTGGGTCTCTCTGAGTTTCCATCTCTGGAGAAGATTACCGTGCTTGGAAGCTTGGCTTCCAAGCACAAACCCAACCTCCAGGACCTATTTAAGAAACCCTAAATAATTCTGCACCTTAGCTTGGATTTGGGCCGATCCACCCCACTTTCTTCTCTCCTCGCTGGTTACAACTTCTCCGCAAGCTCCGGAGGCTCCGCTCCCTCTCTCTTGTTGCCCAACCCTTGTTGCCCAACCACAATACTAGTGGTTGGGTTACCTTCCTCTCGTTCATCCGCGTCAGCCATACCAGCCTGACGCTAACTCTACCCCTGTCGTCGCCGCCGCCTCACCTACGGAGAGCTTCGTCTCCAGCGACGGCAACACGAGCCAGCCACCATCCCTACCTCTTTCATCCTTAGATTAGGTTAGATAATTCCTCTCTCCCTCCTCTTCCTGTTCCCCCTCTTTATTTCTTGAAGCTATCCCTCGACACACGCTATCACCACCACCTTCTCCACCTCCAGCCAGACCTCTGACGAGGCGTTCCTGCCACTCCACGCCTCCATTCGCCTCGCCAACTAAGCCATAAGCATCGCCACACCTCACTGACCCTAAACCCTCACTCCACTCACCGCGCCACACCCCCAAAACTACCCCCGAACACACCCATGTTCACGCACACAGGGTGCCTCAGGCACGCACACACTGACCACCCCACGCCACGCCGACCTCGCACTACCTTCGCAGTGTCTCGGCGAAGCTGTCTGCATTTTCTGACGAGGCTGCAAGGCCATTTTCTTGTTGATAGGTGTAGGCATCTCTACCACCATTGACGCACGCGAGGAGCTTGCTTGCAAGCCTCCTCCAAGTCCCTTCACTCCAAGTGAATCGCCCCAATTGTGTGGAATCCCTTCACGCACAACTCTAGACTCGCGATTGGCTTCGAAGACCCCGTAGCTGTTGCAATCAAAGGAGGTCTCCTGCTGCGGGCGCGTGCAAAAGAAGGTGGGACGTTTAGTCCTACCTTGGAAGGTCTTGAGCAGGAGTAGTGAAATAAGAGGAAAAAGTGACATAGCCTCTTCGCCTCCTGACCACGGGGTGAGGTCCCTCTCACCTGTCACTGCCTCGTCCGTGACTCACTGCCCGCGGACCTAGCTTGACTCGTATACCCGACCTGCGCTCCTCGCCTACCACTACACGCCGGTGGGCCTAGTCCCAGGTGCACGTACCCGACCTGATTACCCGAGAAGGCTTTGGGAGAGCGAGCCTAAGAGAGAAAGAGGAAAAGAGATCCAGGGGTGGGTAGGGGTAGGTTTTGCTCTCTCGCAGGCAGGAGAAGAAGAAGCAGCCAAAGAAGAAAGAGGGTGGAGGCCAGAGAAGCTAAGGAAGGAGAAGGCAAGGTTGAAGAGGAAGAGTTGAAGGCTGAAGGGTTGAAGAAGAAAAGGAAGAAGGAGCTGAAGAAAGAGAAAGAGAAGGAGAAGGCAGAAGAAAGGGAAGCTGCTAGAGAAAGAAAAAGAAGAAAAAGAAGAAGCCAAAGCTAAAGGCAGAAAGAAAAGGCACAGACTGAGACCAGAAGGAAAGAAAGAAAGAAAGAAGAAAGGAAGGAAGCGGTCATAGAAGAACAGAGATAGATCAGAAGAAGAGAGAAAGAAGAGAAATAAAGCACTGTAGCAGCCCTAAGTTTAAGATGTCTGATTCACAAAATCAGACATCCATTTTTTGTCCTCTCTTTACATACATTGCCTTTTTGCATTACAACTCTGATTTACATTGCATATTCAATTTCTCAAAAGTTGTGCTTTTGATTTTTGGACCCTAATTTGCTCCCTATGTTCAAATAAAAGAGCCACTTTATGACTTAGGAAGGCAACGTCTTGGGTCACATGGTCTCTAATCGGGGAATTGAAGTTGATAGAGCTAAGGTGGATGCTATCTCTAGACTTCCTCCACCCACATCTGTAAAACAGATTCGCTCTTTCCTTGGGCATGTGGGTTTTTACAGAAGATTCATTAAGGATTTCTCGAAGGTTTCTCGACCCTTGAGTAACCTTTTGTCCAAAGACGCACCGTTCGAGTTTGATGAATCATACTGTAAGGCATTTGATTTATTAAAAATGTCAGTCACCTGTGCTCCGGTATTACAACCACCGGTCTGGACAGCCCCATTTGAGATTATGGTTGATGCATCTGATTATGCTGTCGGAGCTGTCTTGGGTCAAAAGATTGAGAAAAAGCCCTTTGTGATTTACTACGCTAGCAAAACTCTAGACGAGGCCCAGAGGAACTATACCGTTACTGAAAAAGAATTGCTAGCCGTAGTTTTCGCTTTAGAAAAATTCCGGGCTTATCTGTTAGGTTCTCGTGTCATCATCTATATCGACCACTCCGCCTTGAAACATCTCTTGGCCAAAAAGGATGCCAAACCTCGGCTTATTCACTGGATTCTGCTGCTTCAAGAGTTCGATCTTGAAATCAGGGATAAAGCCAGGGCGCAAAATGTAGTGGTAGATCACCTCTCGAGAATCCTAATTGATTCTCCTCATCCAGATGTTCCGAACTCTGATACTTTTTCGGATGAAATTATCCTCATAGTCTCGTGTATCCGAACCCCCTGGTTTGTGGATATTGTCAATTATTTGGCCATTGGTCCAATCCCCCAGGATTGGACCAAACAACAACGAGATAGACTTGTGTCTGAGTTCAAATATTATTTTTGGGATGATCTCGAGATGTACCGCATTGGTGCAGACCAGATTATATGCTGATGCATCTCGGAAGTCGAGTTCCATAGCATACTTGAGTTCTGTCACACATCCGCATGTGGTGGACACTTTTCCTGGAAAAAGACGGCCGCAAAAATTTTGCAATCCGGATTCTATTAGCCGTCATTATTTAAGGATGCCCAGGAATTCTCTAAGTCATGCACTCGATGCTAGACACTCGGGAACATGGCTAAGAGAGATATGATGCCCTTGAACCCAATTCTTTCCGTCAAAATTTTTGACATTTGGGGCATTGACTTTATGGGACCCTTGCCTCCTTTATTTGGACACCAGTATATTCTGGTCACTGTTGATTACGTGTCTAAGTGGATTGAGGCAATTCCCACCCGGACCAATGACCACAAGGTGGTCATCGATTTTTTGAAGAGAAATATCTTCAGTCGGTTCGGGGTTCCTAGGGCAATTATCAGTGGTGGTGACACACATTTCACTCATGCCCAGTTTCGGAATTTACTGGGGAAATACGGGGTGAGCCATCGGATTTCCACACCTTACCACCCTCAGATGAACGGATGGGCCGAGGTCTCCAATCGGGAGATCAAGAACATTTTGCAGAAAACCATTAGGCCTGATAGGAAGGATTGGACCCAAAAGCTAGATGATGCTCTTTGGGCTTATCGTACGATGTACGAAATGCCTATTAGTATGTCTCCATTCTGTCTGGTGTTTGGTAAGGCGTGTCACTTACCCATAGAACTTGAACACCGAGCATTTTGGGCCATCAAGAAATGTAATGTGGACCTTGAGTTGGCCGAGAAAACCAGGAAACTCCAACTATCTGTGTTGGAGGAGCTTTGAAATGATGCTTATGAAAATGCCAGAATCTATAAGGCAAGGACCAAAGCTCTCCATGACTAGATGATTTCACGTAAGAGCTTTGTGCCGAACCAGAAGGGTTGGCTTTTCGATTCTCGATTGAAGCTTTTCCTCAGTAAACTTAGGTCTAAGTGGGGCAGCCCATTTGTTATTGAGCGGATTTTCCCTAATGGAGCCGTCGATATCTCTGACCTAAAGACGGGTAATATTTTCAAGGTAAATGGACAGCGTCTCAAACCCTTTGTTGACCATGTGCTCCCTGAACCAGTCTCGGACAAGGTTGCTCTTACCTTGCTGTAACCACCGCGGGCAGATCATCGCCCATCTGAAGGCACTAAACTCAGTACATGTAAAGATTGTTCCAAGCTGACCAGTCTCACGGAAACCAGGTGCTATTCTTCCACTTTTACTCTCCTACATGCTTTCATTTTTCATAATGAGGACATTGCAATAGCTAAGTATGGGGGGTGGACATATTTTATAACCATTTTGTCAGCTGTAATAGTGATTTCCTATTATTTGATTCTTGTTAAAAAAATGAAAATTTGAAAAAGATTAAAAAAAATAAAAAAAATTTTGAATTAGGAGATGAGAACTTAGGCATTAGGAGTTGTAAACTTTATGAATTGATACTTTGAGACTTGAATACTTAGACTCTTCAAGTCTTCGGGCTTAATTAGCCCGGGTGTCTACTCGAATGTGGATTTAGTCTCGAGTCCTCGCCAATTAAAATTCATTTTAATTTGGTAAATAATTTGGGATAATAAGTATGCGACTTATCAACCCGCCCTCTGATTTAGGGGGGACTTTAAGTCTAAGCATCTACACACTTTCTTTTTGCACTGACTCACTTTCTGACGATTTTTACGGAAATTGGGTAGCTAATGGACGGACTTGGGTGGTATGGCTGGCAAGTTGTCGGTGGTAACAGCTCATCAGCCGGTTGTCCAGAGCCCAGCCACAAGACTATTTTCATTGTATTGCCTTTAGGTAAATCTTAGATCAGGATAGCCACCTACTTAAAAAAAAAGAAAAGAAAAAGGAGAAAATAAAAAAAATAAATAAAACCATACTTTACCGCATGAGTATGGCTGGCAAGTTGTTGGTGGTAACAACTCATCGGTCGGTTGTCTAAAACCCATCTTACACAAAAAAAAAGCACAATAATTCCCAAAACACCTAGGGAAGAAGCGGGGAAGTAGAATAAATTGTGGAGATATACACTAGGTTCGTCCTTGTGTTGACCCCATATAAAAGAAAGTAGGGAGAAATCTATCGATCATAAAGATAAACCTTTAGGCAAGGTCACCTAGGGTCGTAGAAATCCGAAGTCCGTTTTAACGGCTGTCTAGTGAGTCTTTCACTATTTTCACAAGATGCTTAGCACTTAGAGTCCTTTTCGAGCCTTGGGCGGGTCGGGTAGCCGTAAAAAGTTATCCTATAACTCTCAAACTCCAAAAGTACAAAAAAAATTAGAAAAGAAGAAAAACAAGAAAAACAATTTTATCTTCTCTTCTCAAATAAGGAGAGGGCTTGGACGGTTTGCATTCTGGCAGGCACCCGGGCACTGTTGAGTTTTTGTAATTAGGTCTTGGGGTTGAGTTGTTCTAAAGTAATCAATGAATTTTGCCTAAATACTCAAACCCTGATTCTACTTTTATACATAGCATTTAGGTTACTTTTGCTAGGGACTAGCAAAAAGTAAGCATGGGGGTATGATGAACACACATAAATTCATGATAAATTGCTTATTTATGATAGTTCCTAGGCTTAGCATTGCATATCCTGTTATAAATATTGCAAAACATTCATTGCATGGCATTTAGGATAGTTGTATGTTTTGTATATTAATTCCTTCATTTTATATGGCGAGGGAGGCAATGCGACATCCATACAGGTTTCGGATGGAAAATCCGACCGTATGGATGGATCCAGAGTGACAATCGCAGTTCGGCATCGCAAGAATCATCTCGATCTGAGCACTGTGGCACCCACTACAAGAAGAAGAAGATGGACGACCCATATGGTGCCATCCAGGCCGCCCAACACTGGCCAGCAACATCGCCTAATTCCTTCTTCATCCAACGGTTGGGAAGAGTTTGCATCAAGTTGCTCCTCGTGACGCAAGGGAGGATCTAGCGCATTGGTTGAGGTGGTAGTTCACAAGGAAGGGGAGCGGGTTCGAATCCCCGCAGCCCCCTCCCAATCTCAAATCAGCTGTATGTAGTAGTAGTAGCGGCAGTGAATGCAAAGCGCCAGCGCATGACAGCGCGCACACAGCAGGGCGCTGCGCGATTAGCGCGCGTGATAGGCGGGGCAGCGTAGCACGGTCTCAAGCGCAGTTGGGGCCAGCTTTCAGTGACAGCTGGGCTGACCTACAGCGACGCTTACAGCCATCTCTACTTCATTGCAAGCTAGCAGAGCCAGCTAAGGGCATGAGCAGATGTCAGTTGTCTACAGCAACATTTCCAGCGACGGTCTAGAGGTCGCTAAAGGTCCTTTATCAATTTTTAACCTCTTCTCCTCCACTATAAAAGGACCTACACCCCCTCCCTTCCAAGCCATCTCTACCTACTCTACTCCCACCTACTCCCAAGATTTAGCAAGCATACAAACGCTCCATTAGAGCTTGTTCTCAAGATCCCAAGGTGCCTATTAGTGTAGCAAGCCTCTGCCCCACCAAATACTCCTCCAACTCACATCCCCCTTCATAGGTCACCTTGGGGCCGTCCTCCCACCTCCATTCCGGTAGCAGATCACCTCCGTCTTCTTACCTCCATTCCGGAGCCACGCCAAAGCTTTCCTCAACTCGACGTCCTCCTGCATCTTACCTCCGTCATCCTGCTCCTCACCTCCTTCATCCAAGCTTCCGCCAGGTGCTGTCGTCTAGCCGAACAGCCGATTTGGGAGATTTCCTCTCACCCCCCTCTCTTTTTATGCTTTCATAGTTTATTGTAATTGACATTGAGTTGATATATATATCATATTTGTTCCATTTCTATCTTGTGATTCATTCTGCTTGTCTTTTATTTCAAAAACACAAAAAAAAATCAAAACCCTAAAATACCAAAAAGAAACAAAACGAAGCGCGATTTTCACGTAAAGGAAACGTCGCCTCCCTGTGTTCGACCTGGGACTCCCTTGGAGTTTCGGTATAAATTTTATCTGATCGATGATAACACTACACAAGGGGTGATAATTATGTTAAATAGGGTCCATCTTAAGAATAAAATTCACAACATAAGTAGAATGGGAGCATTGCATGCATCATGTACCAAGATTGCTTGTAAAATTGTATTAATGGCCATTTGTGTAAGCACTTGTCAAAGCAGGCCTCAGATGAGCAATTGGACCACACGGATGGATTCAGAATGATGAACGGAGTCCAACGGACCCAAGATCGGCCAAATCCGACATCCGGAGCTCCTACAATGGGCCCAAGAAGTTCTGACCGTTGATTTGGTGATCAACGGCCCTCATTGCGCCACGTCACCCCCGCTCCATTGCTTGCCACTTCAACCATCAGTTGAGATCAAATCTCGGCCGTCGATCTTCGATCGGATGTCGAGAACTGCGTGGTAACCGCGACAAAGCGCGGGCGTGGTGCTACGGTTAGTGCGCACGCACGCACTTACGCGATGTGGGTTCGAGCCGCACGGTGCGTGAAATTGAAGGTGAAGGAAGAGCGCGGTGAAATTGGGTCGCCCGATTAGCAGCGGGCGACCGAGATCGTGCCAAGCGATGCGCCCACAGATCGCGAGTGCCCACACGTGCGCGCACGCCGGGCAACGACACCTGCGCACACGCGTGCCCGAGGTGCGATCCAAGCGCATCCAAGGAGAGATCTTAGCCGTCTGATCTTTGATCGGACGGCTCTCACACAGCGGCCGTGGATTGAGCACGAAGAAGAACGACGTGGGCGGTTGATTGGCGGGCTGGAGGGCTTCACCGATGCTTTTGGAGTGGTTTTAGCGACGTCCCGGACGTTGCTAAAGCCCCTTCTTCTTTTAGAAAGCTCTTAGCCCTATTTAAACCCCCTCCAACCACTCATTCAAGGCATTCACTTCCCTTGCAACTACTCCACCCCTCTCTTAGCTAGCTTTAGGCCCTCTTGTAATCGTCGGAGACGATGAGCCGCCGATGGAGCCTCCTCCACCGCCGTGGCTGCCTCGTCGCTCTCCCTCCTCTCTCTCTCTCTCCCTCTCTTTTAAGCTTTCCATTACTTTTGTTTGAGCATGTATTTAATGTTGTAAGCTATGAACTAAAAGTGAATGATTAATGAAGTTATTTTCTATTCAGTTGTTTACTTTAATTTCCATTTAAGTTACATGATCAAGCAAGAAACACTCTAACCCTAATCTCTCTCTCTCTTTCTCTCTCTCGCTTTTCAAACCGCACCTCCGCAAGCAAAACTCTGCGCTTTCCATGACAACAAGTGATAAGAAAAATCCAATTTTCACGTCTCCCTGAGACTGACACTCGGACTCACCTCCATTTATTTACTTTAAAATCGACATTGCAAGTGCGACTATAACGACACTTCTTAACACACACGCACAAGCGCACATCAGTTTTTGGTGCCGTTGCTGGGGAGGCAACAGATTTGTCTTGTCACCTCCATTCCACATTCATTCTCACATCGTCTAATGCCCTATTTTCCTTTTTACTTGATGGTTGCAGGAATTCGGTGCGTGGACGGCGAAGCGACGCATCCCACGACGGTAACAAGGGAGTAGACGCAACAAGGATCGATAGTGAGTAATTCTTCTCTCATGATTGTTTGCTTGCGTGAAAAAACTAAAAAAATTGTAAAAATTGAAAAAAATTGGCGTGGTGTATGATTGCTTGACCCACATCTTTAACACATCACCCCACAAAAAAAAAATGTACACTCTAACATCCGGAATAAATTCTTGGAGTGTTCTTTTCTTTTTCTTTTGAGTGGTGTTTGCGGAGCCACCGTGAGTTGACCTGGGCTGCACCACTCAACCCTAAAATCGACTCATCTAATAGAAGCTGCATGATCATTAGGATGAGTACATTAGGATTTTAGAGCCTCTACAGAATAAAAGGAAATCTACTTTTACCGAATTGTGTGCAGAACTTAACGTGCCCACTGAAACTTGTTTGAAAACATTAAGACACGTCAACCCTAAAAAGTACTAAAGTAAGGATAAAACACTAAAAGACATCACATCTTAAAAATCCTTGCTTGAAACCCATGTTTTGACAGAAGCACACACCTTGAAAGTGGAAAATTAAGAGGCACCAGCCTAATCAACGTCTCATCACATAACCCTAGCACAAGCACTATCCTAGCCCTTTAAAACTGAGTAGACGTGCCCTAGGCAGGATTAAGTTAACTCTCGAAAGGCGAGGTTTTGTTTGCTAGGCACTTGGCTTTCATTCCCTTGGTAGAATCTGGTGACTAGGCTGCGGGGCAGTGTCAAACGACTGTGATTGTGGGGTTTACGGAATCGGAGGCGCAAGCCAAAGGAAGAACCTTCTCTGCAATCCCCTCGTAATCAACCTGGCCAGATTAGCCTTGGGAAGGGGATCCAGTGCTTACGGACTTAATCACCCTTTGTAAGATTTCTAGGTCTCCTAAGGAATACACTATAAGGACTAGGCTTGTGTGCTTGATTGAAACACATTTCTCGTATCTGTCACCCTTCGCATCCCCTCCTGTTCTTCTCTAGTGTATGCACGAGAGACGCTCACTGCATCTCGAGTTGTGTGTTTTGGGGCAGGAATCTAGGCGACATAATTCTGTTGGAAACATGGCTGAACCTAGGGTAGTTGAGGCTGAGGATCAACTCCCACCAGACGCTATGGCCATCATCCAAGCCCAAATTAATGCTAACCACCGGCTTCAGCAACAACGAATCCACACCATCATGCAAGCCATACAACGGTTACAGAACCCACAAGAACAACCACCACCACCTTTCCAAGACATACCAGGGCAACCACCACTTGATATACCACCATTTCAGGATCAGTCGAGGCCCCTCCGCGATTTCTATAATCCCTTTGCTATTAGAGTCGAGCCGCACCTTAGGATCCCCGAAGGGGGAGATGATTTTGAGCTGAAATCGAATGTCTTAAGTCTGATCCAGAACCACTTTCATGGAAGCTTAAATGAGGACCCCTTCCAGCATCCAGAGGATCTCGACCGCATAGCACGAACTATGAAACCTAGGAACATTAGCTTTGACATTGTTCTAATCCAGATGTTTCCCTTCTCATTAAGAGACAAGGCTTCTCATTGGCTTAGAACCCTAGGTAGACCCATCACCACCTGGGAAGAACTGAGGCATGCATTTTAAAAGAAATTCTTCCCCATAGGAAAGACCAATGCCCTCAGAAGAGCTATCACTACCTTTACACTCCAGCGTGGGGAACAATTTCATGAGGCGTGGGAAAGATTTAATGAACTCTTGAGGAAATTCCCACACCACGAAGTGCCAAGGTGGCAATTGGCCTAGATTTTCTACCACGGTCTGGACAGCAACCTACGGAACTTCGTCGATGCCTCATGTGGGGGGAACTTCCTGAACAAAGACGAGGAGAGCGCGTTTGAGCTCTTTGAGTCTATGAGCGAGAATTCGCTCAACAATGCCTCTATGACCCAGTTCAACAGGTCCAGTCAACCCCGTGGTGGGATTTATGAGGTACAAGCAAATTTTGGAATGGTTCACGTGGACATCATGGCCAAGAAATTGGATCGAGTGGAATTGGTGGACAAAAAAATTGATGAGCTACTGAACCAGACCAGGAACCCCTTACAGACTTTCTCCCTAGCAAAGGGAGCGCATAATGTTGACCTGGTCCAGCCCTTAACCGAACTGAACCTGGAACAATCCCTGACCACGTTCAAGGGAGGGGCCTTTGCTCCCTCAACCCTTGATTACTCCCTTCCCTCTTCATCAACATTGGCTATCCTAGAAGATGTGCAAGCTGTCCAAGGTTATGTGAAACCTGACCCTTTCTCCAACACTTACAACACTGGCTGGCGTAACCACCCCAACTTTGGTTGGACAAACCAGAAACCACCGCAATTCCAGAACCAGCCCAAGCCAAACCAACAGCCCAAGCCAAACCAACAGCCACACTTGCCCCCTATCAGCAAGGACCACCAGTTAGACCCCAATATAATCAGAATAGGATGGTCGCTCCCCCACAAAACCAAATGGATACCCCAATAAAGATGATTGTTGACATGAACTAGAAACATCAGGAGGAAATGGCCTTGGTAAATGGACAGTTAAGCCAACTCTTGAACTGTAAACAACAAGGATCCCTACCTTCCCAACCACAACTGAACCTGTGAAACATAATTAACAGAGGCCCCAATTTGCAAGGGTTCCAAAGCAACCCCGGGCAGGCTCACATGGTCCAGCTAGCCCCGCAAACACCCCCTGGGTTTGGTGCTTCTTCGTCCTCGTCTTCTCAAGGATCAACCTAGGGCCCCAATGCCTTTGCGAATGCGGTGACCTTGAGAAGCGGCACCAAAACCCAGGATCCCAAATGGCTGACTCTCCCCTAGACTTCACCCGCTGAAACACCCGACTCAGAAGAGGCACCAACCAAGGACCCAGAAATAGAACCAATCCACATTCAAACACCCTACCCTGAGGCCTCGGAAACAATCAAGAAAAAGAATAATGTTGTGGAAACTGAGGAGCTGTTGGAAATCTTTAAGCAAGTATAGATTAATATTCCACTCCTTGAAGCCGTCAAACACATCCCTGCTTACGCCAAGTTTTTAAAGGATGCCTGTACAACCAATCGTAAGCTGAGACCTCAAGCACCTAGGAAGGTTGTGCTCTCTGAACAAGCAAGTTTCGTAATATCAAGCAACCTTCCACTCAAGCGAACTGACCCAGGAGCACCCCTGATTTCCTGCAATATCGGGGACATGACGTTTGATAGAGCGCTCCTGGACCTAGGTGCTTCTATCAATCTAATTCTAACAACCCTGTACCACCAATTTGGTTTTGGAGAGCTGACACCAACCCCTGTCACCATCCAGCTGGCTGATAGATCAGTGAAAATCTCGAAGGGGGTTGTCGAGGACGTGATTGTACGGGTCAAGGACTTCTATTTCCCGGTCGACTTTTTGGTGCTCGACATGGAAGTCCCTGAAAAATTACAGAACACACCCATAATCTTAGGCAGACCTTTCTTAGCTACGGCTAAGGCAAACATTGATTGCGACACGGGATGTATGAAAATCGCCTTTGGGGACAGGAAAATGCAATTGGATATCTTCCGGGCGACAAAGTCTTTTGATTGTGATTGCGTTGAGGAACATGATCCCATGGAAACTCCAATCAAGGAATGCCTCACCCTCAGTTCTGTATCAGACCACCAAACCCGTAGTGACTGTTTTGACCCGTCACCATCATTACCCGTGGACTTCTGTAAGGCTGAGTACCATTACACGACACCATTTGAGGAGATCGATGTTGATCAACTCCTTCCCTTTCCCTTCCCATCGACTATGGTTCCACCCGCACCTGAACTTAAACCATTGCCCGAGAATCTCAAGTATGTCTTCCTGGGACCTGACCAGACCTTCCCAATGATTATTAATTCTCATCTAACCAAGGATCAGGAACTCAGGCTGACTGCGACCCTTTCAGAACATCGGGCCGCCATTGGTTGGACCATTTCGGACTTAAGAGGAATTAGCCCCACCTATTGCACCCATAAGATTTACCTGGAAGACGGGGCACGACCTTCCTGCCAGATGCAGAGACATTTAAAGCCAAACATGTGGGAGGTCGTTAAGAAATAAATTATCAAGTGGCTTGATGCCGGCATCATCTACCCTAGCTCCGATAGCCCCTGGGTGAGCCCCACTCAAGTGGTTCCCAAGAAAGCTGGGCTCACCGTTGTCACCAATGATCATGGCGAATCCATCCCCACCCACACCACCACCGCATGGTGGGTGTGTATTGATTATAGGAAGCTCAATGAAGCCACTAAGAAGGATCACTTCCCCTTGCCATTCATTGACCAAATCCTTGAAAGATTGGCAGGGCAGAAGTATTTTTGCTTCTTGGATGGATATTCAGGATATAACTGATGAGAACCTCATTATGAATCATAACTAGTACAATCTAATCCAAATATGTGTGAAAAAGCTCCTACAAAGCCCAAAGAGAGGCTTAACTCAGAGAATTCTGAGTTAAAGGATAAAACAAATCATCAGGGGTAAAACTACAATTTCACCAATGCAGTAAGCAAACAGGGTAATTAAGGGTCCAAACATAGGTCAAACAAGTTTAATAAGAAGGAAAGTGGGATGATCTGCCCTGAAAAGGGTTATAGCAACTTCTAAGAATTAAATGACATTCTGTAACCCTAAAACAAACTCACTTTAATTCACGAGGTTTGAGGTAGGATAAAAATCATCTAAACCCTCTAAAATTCATATAAAAATATCCCCTACGGTTTAGAACCTTCAATTTGGCCTTTGAAACCTATTTTGACCTAAAATGAGAACCATGCCCAATTAATAGCTTAATTTGCCTTTTTACGCAAATTGACTGGTCAAACATGGTCCAACCTAAAATCAAAATTCACCATTAAAATCCTTAGGTTCAAATTAGTCTGGTATAAAAACTTGAGCCTAATAAAAGACTATCTTGACCGACTTTACAAATTGGTCCTCTATATTTACTTTTTGACCCTTATCTTTTGAAACCCTTATGTTTAGACCCCCAACTTCTCGTCGTTCTTTGCAGAACGGTCCTCCCTGCCACTTCCGCACAGTGCCATGCCTCCGGCGACCTTGCGCGGAGGATGGCGCCGTGCAGGGCAGGGCAGCCGTCCTCTAGAACAGACGGGGGGTTCCCTGCGACGTCCTCTGTCGCAGGGACCCTCCCCTGCCCTCTGCCATCAACCATGCCTCTCGTGCGAACACACGAAAGGCGTGGGTATCCTCTCCGGCCACTCTCTAGCGAGGCTGGCACGCCGCCCCTCGGTACCCTCTCCGTGCCAAGACCTTTATAAGGAGCGGCAAGGTCTGCCGATTCCTTCAAGCTTCCTCTGGCGGAGAAATACCTCACACTTCATCTCTTCCTCCTCCGATCAGAGCGCCCGAGCTTCCGGTGATCTCCTCCCCCTCCTCCTCGTTGCTCTGCTGGCCTACCTGCAGCAGAGTTTACTTTGCCTTGTCGTCCGCGCCAGGCCGTACCAGCTGGCGCCCTCCGACCGCCTCCTCGTCGCCGATACCCTCCTCCTGGGCATCTTTGTCCTCAGCTCCGGCAGGCACGAGCCGGGCGCTACTCTCTCCCTCTTCATCGAGTAAATAGGTACAAAGTCTCCTCTCTCTCTCCCTTGTATTTTCCCCCTTCTAATTTGCTATTTCAACCACCCGACCGCCACTGTCAAACTCCATCTTCCCCATCTCCGGTCGCCTTCTCCGGCGAGGCCATCCCACTTCCACGGACCTCCTCACCCCTCGCCAACCAGCCCAGAGGCTCCCCCTCACTCCACTCGACCATTCCCCCCACTCCATACACCACCACTCACCACCTGACCACCCCCCGAACAAACCCATCTTCCCGCACACATTTTGACCTAGGTCCACTGCCACAGGCATTCTCGAGGCTCGCCGACCCCCGCATTGGCTTTGCCACACTCCGGCGAAGCTTCCCACAATATCTGACTTGGCCGAAAGGCCATCTCTGTGTATTCAGGTCAGTAGCTCCTCACCACCATTGTTGAGCTGCTGCAGCTCCTTCGCTCGTAGCTCCAGGTGTTCTCCAGCCCAGGCGTGAGTCCCATGCAGCGTGGAAAGCTGCTGCAAATATGCCCGGGCCTGCCAGTTGGGTGGCGAGCCTCGCTGCTGCCCCAATTGGCAGCAGCTTCCTCAGCCGCAGGTGCAAGATTTGGAGGTGGGACTTTAGTCCCACCTCGTAAGTGTGCAGCCGCGCACCCACACTTATATTGAAAAAGTGTATCGGGCTGGTTGCCTTCGATACACAGGGGTTAGGTCCCTCTCACCTGCACGCAGCGCGCCACGCACTCGCTCGCCCTCGCCCACGATCATGCCCCGCGGGTCTGGGCTGGATCCAACTACCAGACCACGCACTCCTCGCCCACCACCGCACGACGGTGGTCCTGGTCCCAGGCGCGCTGCCCGAACTCGATTACCTGGCTCTGGGGGAGCAGTCCTAAGAGAGATTCTGAGAAAGAGAGAGATGCAGGGAAGGGATACGGGTAGGTTTTGCACTGACCACTGTGTGTGGGTGTAGGAAAGAAAGAAAGAAAGAAGAAGAAGAAGCAAGCTAAGGAAGAAGAAGAGAGGAGGAGTGGCTGAAGCCTTAGCTGCACTGAGCAGCTGAAGAAGAAGAGAAGAAGCCGCACTGTAGCAAACCCACAGTTAAGTCGTCTGAGCATCAAGTCAGACGACGGAAGGGTAGCGGCCAGAGCAGAAAGAAGAGGAAAAGAAAAGGAGCAGAAGCAGAAAAGAAGAAGGAAGACACAGCCGCAAGCAAGGAAAGAAAGAAGAAAAGAAAGAAGGCACAGCCGCAAGTAAAGAAGAAAGAAGAAGGTAGGAAGAAAAGAAGAAGGAAAGAGAAAGAAGAAGAAAGAAGAAGAGAGGAAGAAGACTCTGCAGGAGAAAGCAGAGAAAGAGAAGAAGATCAACTAAAAGAGAAAGAAGAAGAGGAAGCCAAGAGAACCTTTGCTCTCTCTCTCTCTCTTATTTTTGTAACATAATTGGGAACCTTTATACTTTTAGAATTCTAGTTGCTCCCTGAGTTCGACCTCGGGAAAACTTTTATTCTGAGTAAAAAATTTTCTGTAGTAATCTGGTAGCTGTTTTATCATATACTACAACGATCATAATAAATATAAAGACGAAACTAGCCCCACCATCGTTACTAATAACCAAGTCGCAATTGCTCCGGAAGATCAGGAAAAGACCACATTCACTTGCCCGTATGGCACGTTTGCATTCCGTCGAATGCCGTTCGGGTTATGCAACGCACCTACGACCTTCCAACGTTGCATACTAGCCATTTTTTCAGAAATGGTGGGTGAATACTTAGAGGTCTTTATGGATGATTTCTCTGTATTTGGGAATTCATTCGACCATTGTCTGAGCAACTTGGAGAAAATCCTAAAACGATGTATCGAGGTTAACCTGGTGTTAAGTTGGGAAAAGAGCCATTTTATGGTTCAAGAAGGAATTGTCCTCGGTCACATCGTATCACATAGGGGCATCGAGGTAGATCGGGCTAAGGTTGATTTGATTTCCAAACTTCCTCCACCTAGCTCTGTCCGACAGATTCACTCATTCCTAGGACATGTTGGCTTCTACCGAAGGTTCATTAAAGACTTTTCGAAGCTTTTCAAACCCTTGATCGACCTTCTAGCCAACGACGCCATATTCCACATATCTTCTGATTGCATCCAGGCTTATCACACCCTTCGGGACTTAATCTCCACCGCACCTGTACTTCAACCCCCAGACTGGTCCCAGGACTTTGAGATTATGTGTGATGCATCAGATTTTGCCATAGGTGCTGTCCTAGGACAAAGGCAAGATAAGAAGCCTGTGGTGATCTATTACGCGAGAAAAATGTTGGACGAGGCCCAACGAAATTATACGGTCACAGAGAAAGAGCTGCTCGCTGTAGTCTTTGGACTTGAAAAGTTCCGATCATACTTGTTGGGATCCCACGTGACGATTTACACTGACCATTCAGCCATCCGGCACCTGTTGGCCAAGAAGGATGCAAAGCCTAGGCTTATCAGATGGATCCTACTTTTGCAGGAATTTGACCTGGAAATCCGAGACAAGGCCAGATCAAAGAATGTGGTGGCTGACCACTTGTCTAGACTTCATCCAGACCACATTGGACCCTCCCTACCTATATCTGATGCCTTCCCTGATGAACACAACTTGGCTGTGCAAGACAAGAAATGCCATGGTATGCTGACTACGTCAACTACCTGGTTGTAGGACAAACCCCTCACAGCTGGTCCAGACAGCAACAGGACAGGTTCTTGGCGGAGGCCAAGCACTATTTCTGGGATGATCCCATGCCGTTTCACCTCTGTGCTGACCAGATCATCAGGAGGTGTATCCCCGAAGAAGTTCAGAGTGTGCTTTCCTTTCGTCATTGTTGGTGCTAGAGCACCACGATCATTTGTTTTGATGATAACAAAACACGTGTTATTTAACATTTGCAATTTGAGTCCTAGATTTCAGGTCAATTGCAAATGTGGACGTGTTTAGACGGAGTTCGAGCTCGCATCCAGGATGGATTGGAGGAGCTTGACGGAAAACAGAGGAGGTTCGCGTGGAGAGACAGATTGAAGATAGAAGACAAGAAGAATAGGATAGATTCTTTTTAATCCTTTCTTGTATCTTTTGTCTTTATTTTCTTGCTCTTTTTATTTTCCTTAGAAAATTATGTTAAAGAGCCTCAAAGAACCCTAACAGTAGTCCTAGGAACACCGGCACAACCCTAGGATACTTAGGTTTTCTGTAGAATACTTAGAAAACCAATATAGGGTTCAAACAGCACTTCCAAACGTCTAATTCACAAATAAGATGTCTGATAAAGTATTTTAAGACGTCTGACAGTTGTTTCAGACGTCTGATAACTGTTAGGCTGGACATAGTTAGTTCTGTCTGATGAAATCAGACGTCCAGACCCTTATACCAGACGTCTTAGGAGACATCTGATGGACTTGCCAGACGTCCAGATAGTGGACCGTTGGCTAGCTTAGCAGGCGCTCAAGATTATGACCGTTAGAGCCTTATCAGACGTCCTTAGGCCTTTCCAGACGTCTGATAAATGACCGTTTTGCCTCGGCTGGCCCAAAATCTCTTCTCAGAGATTTTCTAGCCGTTGCAACGTTTGGAAATCAATTCCCACAGTAGAAGTAGGTTTCCAGACATCCAGACATAGTTCCAGACGTCCTGTATGTCGTCTGATGGACTTGCACAAAAACCCTGCTTAGATTTGATTCAAGTCAGGAGGAAACCCGCATAGAATCAGACGTCTGACCTTGGAATCAGACGTCTTAAAGTGGCCTTCCAGACGTCTGATGCAAGAGTTAGACGTCTGATAACCCTGTCAAATGTAATCATTGTCCTGATTTCGGCCTGATTCTCTTGGACTTTGTTCCCAACAGCTATAGAACCTTTCCTAAGCCTTCCAAAGCTTTCCTAAGGCCTCTATAAATAGAGGGGAGCCTTTACACACCTAGAGACACTAAGAAAGACACAAGATACACACTTGGATACACTTAGCTACACACTTTCACACTCTTTTGTGTCCAGAAAAGATCTTGCTCTCCAAGCTTAAGCTCCATTCCCTTGAGAGCATCAAACCTTCGCTCACCCGCTCTCCCGCCGTTGTTCACAAGAGCGACATTGCGCCGTTGCGTGGCTCACGCACCCGCGTCATCATCGACGCACTCCTTGCAAAGGGGAGTTTCCTAATTCCTATAGAAGCTTAGGTTTATTACTTTGTTGGCTCTATAGGTTTGTTGTTTATTTTATCTTTGTCTTTTGGTTGGGTATTCGCTTTGCGAATTCCCGTCTCCTTCGTGGGACAAAATCCTTCTCGTGGAGAGAAGGGGTTGAGGAACGCTACCCTCTTACTTGTAGCGTGGTTGTACTGAGGTTGAATCACCCTCGTTTTAAAGTGATTCGGTTAGTGGATTTGATCAACTAGGTTGATCGGAAAATCCTAACTCGAGAGGGTTAGGTGGTGGTTTTCACCCAGTTTGGGTTTCCACCTTAAATTCTTGTGTACTTGTGTGTTTGTTCATTTTGTGATATTGTTTATTTCCGCATTTTATTACATCACCCCTCCTCGTAGGGCCAAACTTTCAGTCATGACCAGGCTTGTGGTGGCCACTTCTCTGGAAAGAAAATGGCTGCAAAGGTCTGCAGTCCGGATTTTACTGGCCATCCCAATTTAAGGATGCACGCAACTTTGCCAAGACTTGCTCACGCTGCCAAATGCTGGGGACCATGACCAAGAAAGATATGATGCCTCTCCAGCCTATTTTGATTGTCGAAATCTTCGACATTTGGGGTATCGATTTTATGGGTCCCTTTCCACCATCCAACGGCTTTGAGTACATCCTGGTCTCGGTAGACTATGTTTCCAAATGGATTGAAGCTGTCGCCACCCGCCGATGCGATCACAGGACTGTCATGGACTTTGTTAAGAAGAACATCTTTTCCCGGTTTGGAATACCCAAGGCCATGAACAGTGATGGTGGAAGCCATTTTATTCATTCCCAATTCCGTGCCCTACTTAGAAAATACAGGGTGAACCACCTCATTTCTACCCCGTATCATCCACAAACAAATGGGTAGACCGAGGTCTCAAATAGACAAATCAAGAACATTTTACAGAAGATTGTGAGACCTGGCAGGAAAGACTGGTCCACACGACTTGATGATGCCCTGTGGGCATACAGGACCGCTTTCAAGACCTCGATAAGCATGTCGCCTTATTGCCTGGTCTTTGGCAAAGCCTGCCATCTTCCTGTCGAATTGGAACACCGGGCTTACTGGGTTGTCAAGCAATGTAACATGGATCCCCAGTTAGCCGGTGCGTAGAGGACGCTCCAATTATCTGAGCTCGAAGAAATTTATCGGGACGCTTTTGAAAATAGTCGACTGTATAAGGAGAAAATGAAAGCCGTCCACGACCGACTCATTCATAGAAAAACCTTTAAGCCTAACCAGCAAGTCTGGTTGTTTGACGCTTGCCTAAAACTCTTCCCGGGGAAACTCTGGTCCAAATGGACAGGACCATTTTGGGTGGTTAAGCCCTACTCTAATGGGGCGGTTGAAATCCCTGATCTTAACACTGGGCATGCTTTTACAGTTAATGGTCAAAGATTGAAGCATTTCCGGGTTTAGGTTCCCCCAAAGGAGAGTGTCACCCTCGTTGAGGGTTTACACGGAGCACCACCCAGCTGGGGGCGTTAAACTCAGCGCTTCCTGGGAGGCAACCCAGAGGATTCAGACTGATCCGGTATTTTACGTCACTCAGGTTCTATCTTTTTAAATCCTTATGCATCCATGTACTTGCCAATGAGGACATTGTCCAACTTAAGCATGGGGGGGTGGTAAATTGGATAATCCTGAGCTCATTTAATCAGTCAGAATAAATAAAAAGAAAATGAATTTAGGAAGAAAACTTAGGCATTAGAAACTTGTCAATAGTGGGAAATAATACAAAAAGAACTTAAACACTTAAACTTTTCAGGCCTTCAGGCTTAATTAGCCCTGGTGTTCATTAAAATATGGATTTAGCCTCGAATCCTTGCAACCTTAAGCTATTCTAATCCACCTACTAAAGAAGGTGATAAGTATATGACTTATCAACTCACCCTCTAACTCAGAAAAACTTTGAGTCTAAGCATCTTCACACATTTTTGCACAGACTCACTCCTCAGAGATTTTGACAAAAATTGGGTAGCTAATGAACTCTCTAGGGTGGTATGGTTGGCAAGTTGTCGTGGGTAACAGCCCATTGGTAGGTTGTCCAGAACTTAGCCACAGACCATTTCTTCTTCATTGCCTCTAGGTACATTTGAGATCAGGGAAGCCACCTACGAAAAAAAAAGGGAGAAGAAAAGAAAATAAACCACATTTCACCGCACAAGTATGGCTGGCAAGTGATCGTGGGTAACAACCCATTGGTCGGTTGTCTAGAACCCAGCTCAATAACTGCACAAAAAGAACCAAAACACTTAAGGAAGAAGTGGGGAAGTAGTACAAGCCGGGGAGATATACACTGGAAAAATCCTTGTGTTGACCCCAATTAAAACAAACTTAGGGAGAAAGCTACCAATCCAACAAATACACCTTCAGGCAAATATATTTCCTTTTCCGATCACCTAAGGGCGTAGAACCCCGAAGTTTGTCTGAATTACCGTTAAGTGAGTCTATCACAATCTTCACACCAAGATGCTTAGTACTTAGGGTTTTGACCGAGTTTTGGGTGGGTTGGGTAGCCGTAAAAAGTTACCAACCCACACTGAATTTCGAAAAAAATTCTAAGAAATATATATATACATATACATATGTATAGTTATATACATTAAAGCAAGGATTCGGGCAATTCGTGTTTTGGCAGACACCCGGGCGTTGCTTAGTCTTTGTAGATTAAGATCTTCGTATATTTCCTCCTATTGACAAGTGACAAAGTGTCTAAGCAATTACTTCTTAAATTCTGAAAAAATAAAAGCTAGAGTAAACCTTGCTAGGGTCTAGCAAGGAGTAAGCATGGGGGTATGATAACACTGCACAAGGAGGTGATAATTATGTTAAATAGGGCCCATCTTAATAATAAAAGGCACAACATAAGTAGAATGGGAGCATTGCATGCATCATGTACCAAGATTGCTTATAAAACTGTATTAATGGCCATTTGTGTAAACACTTATCAAAGTAGGCCTCAGATGAGCAATCGAACCACACGAATGGATTCAGAACGACGAACGGAGTCTAACGGACCCAAGATCGGCCAAATCCGACATCCAGAGCTCCTACAATGGGCCCAAGAAGTTCTGACCGTTGATTTGGTGATCAACGGCCCTCATTGCGCCATGTCACCCCCGCTCTACCGCTCGCCACTTCAACCATCAGCTGAGATCAAATCTCGGCCGTCGATCTTCGATCGGACGACTGAGAACCGCGTGGTCACCGCGATAAAGCGCAGGCATGGCGCAACGGTTAGCGCGCATGCCCGCACGCACGCGACGTGGGTTCAAGTCGCACGGTGCGTGAAATTGAAGGTGAAGGAAGAGCACGGCGAAATTGGGTTGCCCGATCAGCAGCAGGCAGTCGAGATCATGCCACGCGGCGCACCCACAGATCGCGAGTGCCCACGCGTGCGCGCACATTCGGCGACGACGCCCACGCACACGCGTGCTCGAGGCGCGATCCAAGCGCATCCAAGGTGAGATCTCAGCCGTCCGATCTTCGATCGGACGGCTCTTACGCAGCGGCTGCAGATTGAGCGTGAAGAAGAACGACGCGGGCGGTTGACTGGGGAGCTGGAGGGCTTCACCGATACTTTTGGAGTGGTTTTAGCGACGTCCGGACGTCGCTAAAGCCCCTTCTTTTAGAAAGCTCTTAACCCTATTTAAACCCCCTTCAACCACTCATTCAAGGCATTCACTTCCCTGGCAACTACTCCACCCCTCTTTTAGCTATCTTTAGGCCCTCTTGTAATCGTCGGCGATGACGTGTCGCCGACGGAGCCTCCTCCACCACCGTGGCTGCCTCGTCGCTCTCCCTCCTCTCTCTCTCTCCCTCTCTTTTAAGCTTTCCGTTACTTTTGTTTGGTCATGTATTTAATGATGTAAGCTATGAACTAAAAGTGCATGATTAATGAAGTTATTTTTTGTTCAGTTGTTTACTTTAATTTCTGTTTAAGTTACATGATCAATCAAGAAACGCTCTAACCCTAATCTCTCTCTCTCTATCTCTCTCTCGCTTTTCAAATCGCACCTCCGCAAGCAAAACTCCGCACTTTCCGTGACAAGTGATAAGAAAAATCCGATTTTCATGCCTCCCTGAGATCGACACTCGGACTCACCTCCGTTTATTTACTTTAAAATCGACGTTGCAAGTGAGACTATAACGACACTTCTTAACACACACGCACAAGGCACGTCAATCGACGTGTTTTGCAACTACGACGACGGGTTACTTGTAACCCCTATTTCTAACACGTGAAACACGCCCGACCACCTAAGTTCATACATTCCGGTCTATCTGGACCCTTAGTGACAAGGAACGTCTGGTGGGGGAAACCCTGTAACCCGTTGGGACGCTCTATCGTGTAGGGGTCTTTGCAGGGCTCTCCTTTCCTGGCTGCCTAGGTACTTCTCAGGCATACGGATTTCTGATTCAGAGGTATCATCGACCTCAAAATCTCCTTAGTCATCCAAAAATCTTTGGGTGCCTTGATTGGGTCAATATCACATCCAATCCCTCACCCCTTCTATTTAGAGCACATACACATATCATCTTAGGGAATCTCTTTTAGATCTGATCATCTTCAATCTAACTTGAGTTTGGTTCTACATCTTATTTCCACCATTTTTGATTCAAAATGCAACCCGACATGTTAGTAGATCCGTTTGAGCATATATCGGTTATTGTGTCAAACACAACAACATTCATTTCAGAACAAGATAGCTAATTTTAACACAACTAGAAAATGAGGCAACTTGGGATGTTCTCATGCCAAAATACCGGGAAATTGAGAGATGGCATAATGGTGAGTATATCTTGTGTTGATTTGAGCCATCACTATGGAAAGCACACCAAGATGACCTGGAAAAAAGAGACAAGGTAATGTAGATGTTGAAACGTGTTATCGATCATAGGCATCGGTACACCCTTGTGACATCTTGGATTAACCAGCTTAATCTCCCAAATCCCGAAGTTGATGATCATAGTGGTTATGGACCCCTAACCCAAATGAATTCAGAATCAAATTATATGCATATTAACACACCTGATCTTGAGAAGGGTTGGGAGGATCCAATCACAGGAGATCACAATTTCAAGCCAACCCTAGAGATACAAAACCCTGGTCTGCCAAGCTTCGATTTCCCTGACTCCTGTGATAATGAAATTGAATCAGATCCTCTCGAGGTGTAAATTCCACTCCTTATTCTGATAAGGTGAGTCTCGATAGCAATTCTGACATCCATGTAGAACCCAACCTAGATTCTAGTTATACAACCCACACCCTTAACCTAGAATTTGGATTTGAGTCTTCTTGGGTTGATTATGAGGCCCCATGCGAAACAAATCGGATTTCGAATCTGGACTACGAGTTTGGGTCTGTATGTGATGAATACACCTCTCCAACCTCCTTAGAAATACAGATTGATTTTTTAGAAGTCACGCCAATCTATATCAAACTGAGGAGTTGGAAGAGTTGGGTTTTGATTGGGTCTGCCCTATAAGCCAAGAACCTAAGCCCAATAGGGACATCTTTGAGAGTTCAGAATCAGAAACTAGGTTAGACCCAGGTGAGGTTGCTGATTATCCACATCTTGATCTATTCTGTGGTGGAATCTAAGATCCCGAATCAGATCCAGAACATAATTCTCGCAGGTTCTTCGACGATTTCGAATCCTACTCTGATTTCAGAGAACCATTGTTTCCTGATGGCTTCGAGCCAATTTACGGCCTCAGCAACTACGACCCATCTTTTTCTGACACTGAGGTCAAGGATTTGAAAGAAAACACCTCTTCTACACATGCAGAACCTTCCCAAACTCATTCTCAACCCCGACTCGCAACCGGACTCAATTTCTACTCTGATTCACCTCTCAATGAGCCGGTTGCAGATGATTCTCCTCCACATTCCAATCAGGTTTTGGACATCGATCAGACTACAAATCACGCCCCATCCTTCTGTGATCATTTTTGTAGGGTTCCTACATCCTCCAATGATTCTTGTTCATTTGAGGATCCCTACTCTGACCAGGTTGATTCAACTCAGCCAAACCCTAACTATGCACTTCCACATCTTCTCAAGCTTCAGGGTATTTGGTGGGCACCGCATCTCTTGATCCATATCTATCAACTCGCCAGATTGATTGGGTTTGGGTTGCATCATCAACCTGCTGATTTGAACAAGCACCTGGTTGGACCAACCAAGCTCGTGATCAAGGTGCTTGTGCTACAAAACTCATCTGATTTGACCACTCATTCTCCATACCATTTTCTACTCGGTTGAAGGCATTAAATTTAGTGCTTAACGGGAGGCAACCCATCATTCCAAAAACCCGAGATCCTTTTGATTATCCTTTTTTGTACTTCACGTTTATTGCACTCTGAGTTCAGTTTTTGAACTGTCAATCCCACCTCTGGTACTCGTACCATAACATGAAATCGTTCGCAACAGTTATCTCGACCCGTTCGCCCACCCGATAATCCTATTCTAATTCCTGAACCTAAACTATTTCACACCCTCCGTTTACAATGAGGACATTGCAAACTTAGGCATGGGGGGGTGGTAAAGTGCAAGCATACAAAAATTCACGATTTGGAAGGATTCTCACAAAAGAAATTACATATTCCAAAAACCAAACAAAACAAAAAATATAGAAAGTTGAAAAAGAACAAAAAAAAATGGAGAAGGGAGGAAATTTTGAACGAATTAATTGCATATCATTCTTGAGGAGGAAAAGGGGAGGTGATATAAATGTCAAAAAGGAGAATGATTTGAAACAAAAAGAGATAGTCATTAGTAAAAGATTAAGGAATATACTTAGTTCTAGACCAAATCAAAAAGAAAGAAAATGAAAGAAAAAAAGTACTAAATGTTAAAGAAATTGAAAGACAAATCAAAAAGATTAATCTCTTGAGCATTCAGATCTAATTGATCTCCATACCTCATATGAGGATCACTTCATTCATTCCACTTAACTACATTGATCCTCACATGATTTTGGATGAAGTAGCTCCTGTTTTTGTTGAAAGATCTGGGGATTTGGGATTGAATCTTATTGAATTTCATTTATTGATCTTGTTACGACCCGGTTCCCAAATCCCTACAGGACCTGAGACCGGCTTGACTCAACTAATCCGAAGACCCAGTCGTCCAACAAGAAACAACTACAAAGCAGGAAAATAAACCACATTCACTATGCGAGGTAACTAACAGTAAAAAGTACAAGTAGTCAAGGAAGTAAAAGCTGCTAAACAGTACATTCAACCACAACAACAGGAAGGTAGAAATAAAAGTATAGTAACAGAATGGTAAAAAAAGTCTGAACTCACTAGTAAAAAGAAGTACTACAACAGTAAGAACTACTACTGGGCTCGACTGGGCCTAGCACCCTCTACAGTCGGTGACTCGGGCTGCTCAACTCCTGGACCTGTAAAGGATTATGAGTAAAACAGAGTCAGCGAATGCTGAGTAGAGTGGTAACCAAACTAACTAAAGCAGTAAAAGCTAATAGGTAAAGTTACCTTTTTCAATTATTTTAATTTGCAAGTAATTCCCTTTCACCCATTGATTTACTTTCAGATTTCTTTCTTGATCTCGTATGTTCCTCGTGGGAACAATATTAATTGTAGTCTTTTCCGAAGAGTAGAAGGCACACGTGGTGCTCTCATGGTCGGGAGAGTCTCCCGTTGTGATCCTACACCCAGTCAACCACCCCGAGGTCACGGACAGACGTAGCGGTGACTACGGCATGTGCAATAAGTGCATGGGAAGCTACCTCGCACTGGCACGCGGTCAGCTATTTCCGCTAGCGGGTACGCCCAAAGTACAACACGGAACAATATAGGGCCTAGCTCTCTCAGTAATGGGGGTCTCACCACTAAGAACCAAATAGGGGTCTTGCCTCTCCACAGTTCACGCACCCTCGTCTGACTACCCAGGTTTGCCAAGGGGGCCTAACAAGTCGATGTAGGGTGGCTAGCTGAACCCCGGGCCCCGTGGGGTGGCTAGCTCCCTCCCTAAGCTAGTAGCTCTCCCCAGTATAGTGTACGCAAGGGCCAACAAAGTTAGTGTAGAGTGCCAATCCTAACCCCGGGTCCCGACCCAAGGCGACTAGCTCAGCTCTACACTAAATAGGGGATAGTCGCTCTCCTTAGTACCACTCACTCAAGGGCCAGCACACTTCCCACTCACATTTCCAGGTCTTTGCATTCATTCACAGGAGCTCTACTCCTAATTCCCCATAGGATTCATGCTCATATTCACCATACCATTCCATACCAGGTTTCATCATTCACAATTCCATTCTTGTGTTGTACACATGCAGCTCATATTTCCACAATTTAACAGATGCAACAAGTGATATTACAGGTAATTGTTTAACTAGTACAGGCATTCCATGTTTCAATAGGCAGGTTGTGTTTATTAACAGGAAAATGTTTACAATTCTACTCATTCATTTATGACTGCAATCTCAAACACGCATACAAACAGTGCAATAGTTTCTTGTCCTAGGATTCATGCCACATCCTAGGTTTCTAGTTATCTAATTAGCATAATTGCATTCATGTTTCATAAATAAAACAGGAGGTAACCAATCTACCAGACAATCCGGGAGTACTGGGGGCTCGAAAGGCAGACTCACGTGCCTATGCAAGCCTCAAACACGTAATAGAGCGAGGTCCTATATCAAGGAACATAACACAACGAAATGTTCAGAACAGTATAAAAAGGTTTCTAACATATAGAGGAACTCACGAGGAAACCACCGATATTTCGTTTGTGTAAAACGGATACCAAACGGACCCTAAACGGGTCAAAAATAGAACTGCAAGACTAAATCAGACGTCTGGCACAAGGTCCAGACGTCTTAAAAGTCACTAGGGTCTCACCTCAAGTTCCTGCATCGACCTCAGACCCCTATTTGACCATCTGAACTAAGCTCTAGACATCCGACCTCTCCTCCAGTCATTTGGGAGTGCCTTCGGTCATCTGGTAAGCTGTCCAGGCGTCCGAAATGCGTGGGAGGGCGTGCCGCGTGTCTTCCCAAAGTTTCTCTTGTGCGCGATAGAGTAGCAAATCCCCTTTTAGCCAAACAAATTGATTCTGCGGTGTGGCCTGCATGGCCGTAACCTCAAGAAGGACATACCTGCTTGAAACCTTGCTTTCAGACATTCGGTGTCGTCACCAGACGTTCAGCCCGTCATCTGGAGGGCACTCTGGATGTCTGGTACTGGAAAATTTCCAGTATCAGAGTGAGTTCCTGCTCCTCTCGCCGCGCTCCGCTGTGTCTCCTCTCTCTTGTTTGCAGCTCCAACTGCAGCAGGAAGTCAGGGACGGCTCCTTGACGCTCTCCACCTCCCGCACGCGTCGGGGTGGCTGTGCGTACTCCGGCGAGCTCCCACGAATCTCGCGAGCTCAACCTCCTCCTCTCTTCACACCGCCTCTCCTCCTCGCTCTTCGCTCTCACACCCTCTCTCTCACTCATCCCTCTCACGGTAGTGGAGAGGAAAGAAGGAGGTGGTGATGGAGTGGAGAGGGGAGGAAGGGGTGAGGGCTCTTATATAGGCAAGGAGAGTTAGGGTTCGACGGGGTAAAAGCAAAGAAGAGAGAGAAGGAAAAGGTCTGTGCGTTGGCTGTGCACAGAACCAACTTCGCGTATAGAAATTTCAATTTTCAGATGTCTGGGATGTGGTCTAGACGTCTGACTGACAGTCTAGTCATCTTAAAAGGCTCAGAATAGAATGGGTCTTTACAGATCTAAACTCTCTCTTCATGTTGTCTATGGCATAAGAGAAAGAGTAGATCAGAATTTCGCTTGAATTTTTGAGCTTTACTTGAGTGAATGAGTCCTAAATCTATCAGAAAAGATTTGAGATACTTCTGATGTGGATTTATCGATTTTGAAATACTGATTTGCATCCTCATCTTACATTGTCTATAATGTAAGATGAGGAGCACATTAGGATTTTAAGGAAATTTTGGGGAAATTTATCTGAATTTCTATTAGTTTTCACGATAATAAGAGGTTTCAGATGGGTTTCATGGGATTTATGAGGTGTTTGCTGAAGATTGTATCAATTGAACTTGTTTTTCAATGGGTTTACAATGGCTTCAACATGTGAATTTTGATTGAAAATCTCCCCCGTTCCAGTATATCAAAGAGTTGCTTAGCAGCTACATTGTTTTGGATTAACCCTGATTTCAAGCATTGGAAATTGGAGCATGGTTTGTGGTGGATTTCAAAGTTTGATTTGAAACCTTTCTTTCATGTTGTCTATAGCATGAGAGAAAGTTTTGGTCAGATTTTCCCTTTTATTTTATGGCTCTGATTTGGATTTGGATTTGAGTGAGACCTGAACTTTCAATGGGGTGATCGTCAACGACTGGTTCACACTAAAAAGGGGTTTCAAAATGTCGTTGTTATAGTATATGCCACAAATACAAACTAATTTTTACTGATTTATTATAGGTTGTTCACTGGGAGGCAGTTATTGATATACATCACTCTCTAAGTCCAAAAGTATTCTTTAGTTCTAAAAATATTGATTTTATTTAATTATTTACAACTAATATAGTTAATACCTAAGTATAGGTACAAAAATAGTTAATAATACTTACTAGACTAAGTTATTATAACAAACTAATACCCATAGTAACATATATTATATATATAGTAACATATATAAGTGTGTTGCTAAAACCTTAGTAAAGTATTTACATAAATAAGGTAAAATAACTATCTATACTAACATATACAAGTATGTACAATGACGGATGAATTTGTCACTAAAGGTCTTAGGTTATTTATTAACATATCTGAGACCTCAAACAAGTTTACTTACACTACTTAGACTACACACATGTATATATCTATACATTATAGTATACGTAATTTATTTATTTACACACGCACCATGCACGTCCCCGGCCCAATGCATGCATCGTACACATAAGTATCGCATATGCTATGTTTAGATCGGGAGACAAAGGTAAGGGTATGTGTATTGGTGCCTGACACTTGACAACTGAGGGGCTAAAAACACAAAAACCTTTTAAGGCGCTACTGATGAGTCCATTTTAATGGACTATTGTTACGCCTAAGTAATTCAATTCTAATATTGTATGTTGGTTAATAATTACATTAGGTCATTAAATAGGTACATGCATCATTACTTGATTTTTTATCTATTTTATTGAATTTTATAATTTAGTATGTAATTATTTTATGTTTTGTTGTTGTAGGAATAAATTGCAAGAGCTGAGGGGGGTGAATTAAATTCTCCCCTCCCCAACAGTCGCCGACCTCAACTGAGTCTTCCAGCCGACCTCAACAGCTCCTCAACAGCCGGTGGCCATATTTAGAAAAGAAATTTGAAAATCCCTTAATGGGTGCGGGGGAGAGGAATTAAGAGGAGCACAGGAGAGGATCTTGGGGTGATCTTCTTCTCCCCCTGGTGGGGACCCAATCGTGAGAGGAGCCTGCACTGTGGACCATCACCGCCAGCCAACGCCTCCAACCAACACCCAACACCAGCACCGCACCCACCTTCCATCGCCTGTGCGCGTGCGCCCTTGCATTGCCCACAGCGTGCTACAGCAGCAGGCCACCCGCGCATCCTCGCGCGGCTGTCTTCTTCTAGCAGCCAACAAGCTGGTGGCCATCCTCCTCCGCCTAGTCGCCGCCGGCCACCTCCGGCCGCTACGTCACCGCCTTTGCATAGCCCTCGTCGAGGCGCACCTCCCCGTCAACTCTCGCGGTCAACCGTGCACGGCCGCACACACGAGGAAGAGAGAGTAGAAATCCTTTATTTTTTCCTCAATTAATAATTACATTCAATGCCATTGCCAATTATATATTCATATTTTATTCAGGCCACATTGCATTGATGCACTCAGATTTTCCTGAAATTACTTTACTTGTGTAATGTGCATGATTTAACCTTAAATTTCAAATCAGAATTGCATGAAAGTTGAATTTACATGATAAGCCATTACACATGCATCATACACATATTTTTGGGGCTTAATTCCTGATATGAAAATTGCATAAATACCCCTCAACCTTTAAGGAAATTGCAAGCTTCATTTAAAATAGCATATTCCTCGCATTAAAGTTGTGAACTGTGTATTCCTCGACTCGTGAATTTATTGGTCTATTCCTCCCTGTAGATACGACATCCTTTATTGTGGTTTAAATTCATATCTATGTTAATTTTTAATTGAGAGATTTCCCCCACATTAATTACAACGACATATCCTTCTAGTGTTATCATAAATAAGCGAAAATCTCTCCGTCAAATAACACCGTTGCCGGGGAGGAAACACGTCTATTAATTTTTTTGGGAATTTTATATTATTTTGATGCTATTTAAAATCTTTTCTGAATTATTGACATTGGTTCTCTTTGTGTACATGAATCGAACGATGAACGCGACAAGCATGCATAGCGGAGACGATCTTTTTGGTGGACCTTGACACCACCTGGAGGCCAGCAACAGGAACATGTGGGCCTTGATCCCACGCACATAGGCTTACGGAGAGCCTGTTTTTGATTTAGTCAGTAGAGCTTAGTTTAGATTTAGTTTAGACATTAGAATTTAATTATTGTCCTTTGGACCCTTGTCGGGTATTTTTGGGAACGTGTTCCCAGTGCATTCTTGTTTCTTATCGCTCTTGTATGCAGGAGTGTATTTTTGGGAGCGTGTTCCCATTTATTTAGATTATAGGATTATTTGAATTATTTGAACTGCATGTTTGTTAGTTAGTCAGATTAGGTTTGTTTGCTTATTATTATTATTAAAAAAAAAATTGAACTGCCTGCTAGAAGCTGCATATTAATAGGACGACCATCTAAGACTGAATGAGCAGCATCTAGTTTATTTTTACTGCATTGCATTCATTATTGCACGAAGAAAGCTGGAGTAAGGTACGTCTTCTCTTGAGCATCAATTACCTGTCATGTATATGCATTGAACCTAATTCTAAGACCACTAAAGTGCTTGAATCAAATTAATTCAGTGGTCACTTTAAAAATTGGGAATGCTAAGAGGTTGGACTTTAAAATCTGTGACTGAAAATTGTGTGCAAAAGGATCTTGTTTGCGAAATTTCAAAAATCAAAACACGATCTTATATTTACACACCTGAGATACTGTGCACCTCACACATAAGGTCACTAGATAAATTTCTACCTCTCCTCTTTTGCACCACAAGGGAAGTTAGTCGGAAATCAATAAGCCTATCCACCAAGTTACTTCAATTTCTCGTGTGTGGGCTCGATTCAAGACTTCCATCCCTTGAGAGTAGGTTATAGGCACTAGCGAAGGTTGGCCTAGGAAGCATAATTTTTGCAAAACTTGTTTGACCACCAACTGAACATTTAATTCTAAGACCTACAATCTACTAAAATTAGATCCCATTGAATTTGTATTTGCTTTGACAGTAGAACTCTCTAGGAAGTTTCTGCTTGTATTCTGAATTCTTCTAAATCCTAAGAGAGTTAAAACTGTTTTGCTTAAAGAAATGGATTACCCTTACTCCTATCATTTAGATTATCAGAGTCAATACTTCCCATCTTTTAACCAGGATCCTATGCCCCGAGCGTATCCATCCTTTGATGGGTACATTAACAATTCATGGGATCATTCATATTCCCTATCCTGGGAGTACTGGCTTGATAACTCCCACTTTTGAGCAGAGCCTAGGAGTAGGATTTTCCAACCTTGAAATCCCTACTTCCATGCAAACACCCAACCCTTTCACCCTTCATGATTTTTAGTATCGAGGTTGGACCGATACCCCTAGGCAACCAGATCCTGAAATTGACTATCCTCCCCAACCTGATAATAGTAGCCTCTCATCTTTTATGATAGAAATGCAAAAACAACAAAAAGAAAATGATGGAATCAATGGGAGAGATGTTGAGGAATAGTCAACAGTTAAATGAAGAAATAAGATAGCTTAGCTACATGCTTCCCAGTAATTCTGATCCCTACCCATACGACCATGATCATGCAAATAATTTTGAGGAACCCAATGACAATAGGGATCCAATTTTATGTAGCTATCACTTAGACTCTTCCAATGAGATACGGCCACTAGAGGAGAACAATCATAGTGATTATCCACCTGAACTATATTGGAGTCAAAAGCAAGGGAAGATGGTACCTCTTGAGGACCTTGACCCCAATGACAGTATTCTCCTTACCCCTACCATCTCATGTCAAGGTTGTATTATTCCCATCACTTCCCCTATTGATTATTTGGTGGAATCCCATTCTACCCTTAGTGAGCCTACTCCTGACCCTCCACTTAGGGAATCAACACCTATCATTCAGCATCATGAGGATTTAAATGTACCTAATGAAGGTGACCCTAAGGGAATGGAGGATGAATTAAATCAATTTTGGTCTCAGGGATATGAAGAGTCTATTTCAGAGGATGAGGATGCCCTAATAGAGGAACCTGGACTGAAAATCTGGAGTGAATTACAAGGGAATTATTTATTATTTGAGGATTTACCTCCAGAGGATATAAATAATATGATGAAATCCAGATTCCTCCCTTCTTTTGAGAGTCATCCTCCATCAAAACAAGAGTTGATATTAGAGGAGGACAAACAAAATAATGAGAAGTCTATGGGAGACTCTCGAGGACAAAACATGTCAAATGAGGATTTATACCCCGAGAAGAATAACGAATTCAATGATATAGGCTTGCTCCAAAACATTAAGGCTGATCCTCCTTTTGGAATAATTTAGGATACTAATCCAACTCCTAATGAATCACATATGCACCCCAACAAAAATTTGAGTGAACCAAATGAATCCAGGGATGAGCTTAATGATAATGATTCTGATATTTTAACCCTGCCATCAAAGAGTTGTAATTTGGAGTCTACCCTTGATTCAAATATGACTCCAACCATTAATGCTAGGCAGGGTAACCTGAAGTTGTCTACAACTATTAGGGAGTACACACAATCTGAATCATTGTTGGAATTGGACCTAACATCGACTAAGCCCTCATTGGACTTAACCATTACCTTTCAACACTACAAACAACCCTTATACTCCCTAACAGATCCTTGGCTCAGATCTCTGCTCTTGTACATTCCTTAAGGAGAACATATTAGGCCAGTACATCCTCGGGTAGAATGGCGAGTGTGGATTGAAGCTTGTACTTTTACTCTCGCCATTCAAGGGTTTGAACTAATAATGTTTATATCTTTTACAACCTGTCCTGCTCTGGAGGATCCTTGTTATCCTCCACTTATTCTGTTTCGGGAGGTCCCTTTTCATATTCCTTTTTTGATTCCTAGACCTCCCAAGGTAGCCAATGAGGTTCTCCATTTTCATATCTTCTGGCGAGCATTTGGAATTACGTTGCATCATCAGCTCGCCAACATCCGTGGCTACCTATTTTCTAGGCCTGCACTGTTACGCATATTTTTAGGGCCTAACCTTTTCTGTCTGGAACTAGACTTGCAGGTTCCTTCTAAGTCTAGCTGCTGACAAAAAAAAAAAAATTGCAGCGCTTGTTGGGAGGCAACCCAGCATTCTGTATAACACCGTTATCAGGTGATTTCTTTCCTTTCTCCCCCTGTTTTAGTTTTACAATGGGGACATTGTAGGATTTAGGCATGGAGGGGTATATTTTACATTTTAGGAAGTATTCATGCATTTAGGTTAGCATATAATAATAATAATAATAAAATTCTCTTTTCTTGAGCTGAATGGGTTAGTCCCTAGCAAAATATCTTTGCCATTGGAGGTTTTTCTTCTTGAATTATTTCTTAAGTTTAGAATCCAGTATATTTATTTTACGTGCACGTAGACTTGGTAATGGATCCTTGAGGAAAACCAATAAGCATTTGTAGTCCACTGAACCCTTGGACAGTTCATAGGGAGTTAGGTATACTATCTTCTAGTAGATCCACCTCATATTTGTGAGAAGAAAGTAGAGAGATTACTGGTACGCTAAATCTAGTGTAAGGACTCTTAAGTTTTGGATAATTAAATGATGATACTTCAGAGTTAGTCGTAGTTTTCACTCTCTGTTCCTATGTGCGTACTTTGTGTGAATTCCTGAGAGTCACCAAATAAGGAAGATATACAGAGATGGAGTCTTAATAAAGCTATGACTATGGTGGATGGTTACGACTGTCTTTCATAGAGTCCTCGGCTGAAGGAGGGTAATAGTGTTAAAGGTCAGAAATACGCCTGTCCTATCCATTCCTTCCCGGTGCCGAGAATAGGCACTTCCACCAAATAAGTCACACAATATCCTCTTGACCATCATCATCCCTAATAATGCCTCATAAATAGAAGTCCGTATCATGTTGTGTTGATTAATAAAAAAAAGAAAAAGAAAAAGAAGAAGAAGAAGAAACAATTAAAAAAAAAAGAAAAGAAAAAAAGAGAAAAAAAAAGATAAGAAAAGAGAGAAAGAAAAGAAAAAGAAAAGAGTCCAGGGTTATCGTTGTAATACTGTTTCTGAGGCAACAACACACTTATCGCGTTCCACCAAATATGACCCATACCTACCTTTCAGTATTTCTGATCGCCCGAATACTGGTTGAGGACTCTAACTTTGTTATAGAGTTATTGAGACTTTAATTGAAATGTGGATGCCATGTGAGACCACCAAATAGTGAGTACAATTACTAAATCTAGCGAGATTTGTGATCTCAGAAAAAAAAAAGAAAGAAAAGAGTGAGTGCCCAGGAACATCAAGAGAGCACAGTTGTTTAGCCTCTCTCCGAGTTGACTTGTTAATAATCTAGAGATCTAAAGTCTGTAGTACAAGATTACATGTAGCATCAGATGAGTGTGTGCCACCAAATACAAATCCATTCAACTTGATATCTCTTACCTAAGCCAAACGCCGAGGTCAAATTACAGATTATCTTCTGCTTTATCCCCGAGGGAAGTAATTGCCTATCTTGACAGCAATATTTACCAAGGGTGAAGTAGAACTCCCAATGCAAATTGGCTTTTTCACGTGGATCTGTTACCTATGCTATCATCACTTCACATTTGTCTGGATCTCTAAAGTTTTGAAATAAGAAAGGAAGAAATCTTCTGATTACTTTTATTATTTTTCATTTTTGCTAGGGACTAGCAAATCTTAGGCATGGGGGTATTTGATGAGTCCATTTTAATGGATTATTATTACGCCTAAGTAATTCAATTCTAACATTGTATGTTGGTTAATAATTACATTAGGTCATTAAATAGGTACATGCATCATTACTTGAGTTTTTATCTATTTTATTGCATTTTATAATTTAGTATGTAATTATTTTATTTTTTGTTGTTGTAGGAATAAATTGCAAGAGCTGAGGGGGATGAATTAAATTCTCCCCTCCCCAATAGCCGTCGGCCTCAACTGAGTCTTCCGGCAGACCTCAACAACTCCTCAACAGCCGGTGGCCATATTTAGAAAAGAAATTTGAAAATCCCTTAATGGGAGCGGGGGAGAGGAATTAAGAGGAGCACAGGAGAGGATCTTGGGGTGATCTTCTTCTCCCCCTAGCGGGGACCCAAGTGTGAGAGGAGCGTACACTGTGGACCATCACCGACCCCCAACGCCTCCAACCAACACCCAACACCAGCGTCGCACCCACCTTCCACCGCCTGCACGCGTGTGCCCTTATATTGCCCACAGCCGCGCCCTTCCAGCCTCACCGCCCTCGCGTGCTCGCACCATCGCCTTCCATAGCCAGCGCCCACAGGCGCCCTTCAAGTCTGCGTCCAACCAATGCCTCCAACCTTCTTTCCCTGCACCCGCTCACACCTCCAGCGCCACCTCCGCTGCACCGCGCCATACCAAGCGCCCTCCACCTCTACTGCCAAGCATCCTACAAGTGCTTGCACCCACGCCCAACACCCGCAGGCACTGTGCCCAGCCACCGCGCACCACAGGTGCTGCACCGCTCACCGTAGGCACTATAGGCCAACCGTCCTCCTCTGCAGGTGCGCACCCGCGCACACCTACACCATCGCCTCACGCCACGCTAGACCGCAGGCGCTGCACCGCTCCTCTACAGGCGCGCACCCGTGCGCACCTGCGCCATCGCCCAGCGCCGCACCCACCGTCCACCGCTTCCTCCAACCTGTGCCCGCAGGCGCTGCACAGCAGGAAGTAGTGAGGCCGCACCCATGCGCACCTACACCATCGCCCAGTACGCCTCGTGCACGCCCAGCGTGCTGCAGCAGCAGGCCACCCACGTATCCTCGTGCAGTTGTCTTCTTCTAGCAGCCAACAAGCCGGCGGCCATCCTTCTCTGCCTGGACCCTGCCAGCCACCTCCGGCCGCCGCGTCATCGCCGTTGAGTAGCCCTCATCGAGGTGCACCTCCCCGTCGACTCTCGCGGCCAACCGTGCATGGCCGTACACGCGAGGAAGAGGGAGGAGAAATCCTCTATTTTTGCCTCAATTAATAATTACATTCAATGCCATTGCCTATTATATATTCATATTTTATTCAGGCCACATTGCATTGATGCACTCAGATTTTCCTGAAATTACTTTACTTGTGTAATGTGCATGATTTAACCTTGAATTTCAAATCAGAATTGTATGAAAGTTGAATTCACATGATAAGCCATTACACATGCATCATACACATATTTTTGGGGCCTAATTCCTGACATGAAAACTGCATAAATACCCCTGAACCTTTAAGGAAATTGCAAGCTTCATTTAAAATAGCATATCCTTACATTAAAGTTGCGAACTGTGTATTCCTCGACTCGTGAATTTATTGGTCTATTCTTCCCTGTGGATACGACATCCTTTATTGTTGTTTAAATTCATATCTATGTTAATTTTTGATTGAGAGATTTCCGCCACATTAATTACAATGACATATCCTTCTAGTGTTATCATAAATAAGCGAAAATCTCTCCATCAGCTGCGGTCACTCCACTGCTACCGATATTGCACTAAAGAAGTGCTCGATTGAACATTGTAGCTGCGCATAGGGTTGTACTGATTAGGTAACTTTGGCCCTCGATATGAGGGCCATAATTTAATCTAAATTAAAATTAAATTATGGGATTGTAAAGCCCTTACAAAGGGCTACATAATTATGTAATTTATTTAGAAAAATAAGTTAGTTTATTATATAATTAAATTTGGTAAGGTTTACAATTTATATTAGTTAAATTAGAGTTTAATTCATTAATTAAAGTATAAATTAGTTAATTAATCATCAAATTGAATTTATACAAAGTTAATATACATAATAAATTATTTATTACAGATTTTTATTATATTTTAGAAGCTTTATTTTAATTTATATATAATTAAAT
Source organism: Thalassia testudinum (assembly GCA_037157565.1). NCBI lineage: Eukaryota > Viridiplantae > Streptophyta > Magnoliopsida > Alismatales > Hydrocharitaceae > Thalassia > Thalassia testudinum. The sequence continues at coordinate 36,010,536 of JAZHRO010000012.1, read as the reverse complement.
ACATGTCTTAGATGGTTTATCATATAAATAAGCTATAAATACTATAATATAGTATAAATATGGTTTAAATAAGTTGGAAATACTTAGCATAATATATTACAAGTATAAAATATAATTTACCTCATTATTAACTTAAATTACTAATTTATTTTATTTTAACTTAATAAATTACCTTGTTAACTTAATAACCTAATTATTTACTGTAAATATATAATTAAATTATATTATAGGTATAATATTATTCATAATACATATATAAGTACATATGTACAGTATTATTTACATATATGTACATTTAAATAGGTTTACAGAATTACTTAGTTATTGTACATTTAAGTCATATAGATTAATATAAAATAATACAATAAAGTTATATATACAATAAATTACTCTAAATACTTAATTTCATACATAGAATACATATGTAAGTTATTTATATACATAATATACATATGATACAATATTTACTTATAACTTAGATTTAATTAATATATACAAGTATATACATAATATATATAGTATTTTTGGGAGTTTTTGGGTATTTGCTGATTTTTATGGGTTTCTTATATATAATAGAGATAGGGGGAGAGAGAAAGAGTGAGATGAGAGAGAGAGAGAGAGAGTTGTTTTTGGGGCTTTTGAAGTTAAGTTCTTTTATTAAGTTTCAAGGTATATTGAATCGTCAGATGTTATGTTCTACCAAGTTGGAGATTTAGAATGCCTTAAAACTTGGTACACACCTAAAAATATATCTAATATTAAACAAGATAGGTTTATTTTATTTTTTTATAATTTGTTAAAATTTTTATTTATCTACAAAGTTCACCAATTTTAGGCCTTGTAAAGAGTATTTCTAAAGGGAACCTAAGGCCCAAAGAAGAGTTGAGTGGCTGGAAGAATAGTATGGGCATTCAAAAATGTCCAGAACAACACATAAAGAGTGTATGGGTAGTTAAGCATGATTTTTGATGTGAATTTCATTAATATTTTCATTTGGACAGTTAAGCACATGCAAATAGTTGAATAAAGATAAAATACTGAATTACAAGCACTTCTAATTGATTTTCAACCAACTTAGAGTACATGAATGCTTTTTACATTATGTACACAACACTACAAACATATCAGCTCATAAAAACTCCAATTCCAGCCAAAAATCCAAAATTTAGACTGGCCTACCAGTGGCTGATCTGCTGCAAGAAACATAGTAGCAACAGTTGCTCAACTTTAGCAGCTAATTCAACTGCTCTTTTGCTCTAAAATGTAGCAGCTGTAACTAATGCTGTTCTCATCAAGAATCAGATGCAAGGACAATAGTTTAGACGTCTCAAATTCTGCTGCTATCTCAGCAGCAATAACTGCTCCTCTAATCACTAAAAATCAACCCAAATCAGACCTACGAAGGTCTAATCTAAGGCACATGGATGCACAAAAACACTTCTGCAGATCAAATCTACCCAAAATCCTTTGCAACCAAAAAAAAAAATCTTCACATTGAATTCATCACAAAAATTGTTCAGAAGGTTTGAAATCCATTTCACAATCAGATCTCAAATAAAAATCCAAGAAAAACCTCATTGACCCTTATACAAGACCATAGAAAGTTTTGTAGAAGGAAATCAATAAGAGCATCTAAAATCACTCAAAGTAGTTTTCAAACCTTCATTTATATCAACTCAAGTATCAATCGACCCTCAATTAGCAATTGAAAATCACTCAACTTAGAGAATAATGTCGCCATATTAGGCTTTTGATCTTGAATCGTTATGGTGATATAATCACCTATACCTCCTGCACACCATTAATTGGTGTTCAAAAGGGTTGAGTGATCCTTAAAAAGCAATTGAATCATTGCTGGAGATTCAAATCAGTGTAACTGATTTTTCTTGGCTCTAACTATCATTAAGAGCAAAATTGAGATATAAAGTGAGCATGAACACTATCCTTAGTAATAAATCTAATTAAAATAGTCCATGCTCATTGCCATTACTCCAATCAAGTAAATGCAAACTCAATAAAATCGATTAAAACTTATAAAATTCAAAGTTCTCATTAAATTCACAAATCATCCCATAAAATCAAATCAGATTTAAACGATTAAATTGAGTACAATTCAGCTCAAAGGAGGGTGATTGTGACCTAATGACATGAATGAGATCACCCTTATGTGGTATTTGAGCACACTATGAATCTAAAAGCTATGGAGCTTTAGATACATAGTGGCTTTGATGAAGGGAATGAATTGTGGATCAAAACACGAGGAAAATAGAGAACATGGAATCGTAAGGTGATGAGAGAGATCAGGGAAATCGACATGAAAGTGGGAAATCTCCGGCGGAAGCAATCTAAACTAATCTAATTCTAATCTAACCCAATCCATCACTGAATTTTCTATCTAATCTACTCCTAGCTAATCTAATTACACTAATCACTACTCTACATTACTCTAGAAGGCAAGGAAATCCTAATCTAACAGAAGAATGGGACCTGTTGAGAACATCTACAACTGGTGGCTACAACGACGACGCGGGGAGATCTCCAGTGGATTGAAAGTCCACTAATGGGACTTAGTGACGCCCTTAGGTGCTACGTGGTCCTTAGTGGCGAGGAGTGGTCATAGGAGGTGGAATTCCATTGCATAGGTGTAGGAATGGAGGTGTATAGGGAGAAGAAACTGGAGAGGACGAAATTGCTCAACTTGAGAGAGTAGGAAGGAGTTGATGGGTGTGTGTGCTAGCTAGGCAGGGACTTAAGTAGGCAGAGTGAATGGAATCACCACAGAGATGTGATTAAGCACCTAGGACATCGACGGTGAGGATGAGCTTGCGAGGGCGCGCGAGAGTTCAAATCAAATCGTGGCTGTTGGATGAGATCTAGGATAGGTGCTGAATGCACACGCCGAAGCGCGCGAAGCTTCGAATTGGTTTCGACCATCAAATCATGGGATCAAAGAATGAACGGTTGTGATTGGCCATGTTCTTCGCGTCTGCAATGGAAGCACGGTTGCAGGTGAGTTGGTGGTTTTGCATTGAAACCCTTATGGGCGAAGGGGTAGAGTTTTGTGGCAAGGCCCATAAGTGGCGAGAAAGCAATTCAGAGCAGTCCCTAGGATTTGCAAAGAGGCCCCTATGGCTTTCAAAAAGGTCCCTGAAAGTTTTAATGTGAAGAAAATGTATATGACCTTAGGACCTATATGTAATCTAATTAGTGCAAGGTCCTAATAATGTCCAAATGCAATTGAGTTTTTATTTGAGCATAATTGAACATTAAGGAAGTTAATTTTATTTCTGATTTGAACTTTTGGACTCAAATGTTTATTTAATTTGCAATTGGATCATCATTTATAATAATGAATAGAATATCTAATTTAATGATGTAATTTTTCATTTTTAATATAGATATGATGTTTTAGGTCTTTTTAGTTATTTCCCACATTTAACCCATTTCATGTGTTAATTCAGTAGTGTTTAACCTAGTTTCTAGCTTAACTTGGGTATTTTAGCTATGATGAGCCACACCTCATCATGGGGCCTCAAGATTGGTTAATATTTTAAGGCAGCTTAATTACTGAAATTGAGTTTAGATCAGACCTACTTGGTCTGATCAGAGTTCAAGGTCAGTAATTAAGTCGTCTGTTTTAGAACAATGCAACAAAACCTAACGTAGAATTACATCAGTAGCTGTAGCAATGTTATAAGTCGTTTGATTCAAGATTGAGTAGCATCCGAGATGCTATTTGAGAGCAGCAATTGTTATAGCAGCTGCTGACAGTTGCTGAGAAACAACAGTAGTAGTTGTTCATTTAGCAGTTGCTGAGGTTTTGAAACATGATGATTCATGTGGATTTTAGTTAGGATTTGGATGTTTAAGAAACTGACTTGTGTATGTGTGTATAATAGATTTGTACAAGCATTCATGTACTGAAATTGAATTGTAATTTTATTAGAATTGCTTGTAATTTTTGTTTAGATCCATTGTTAGCTATTTGCATCATGCTTAACTATCCATTACTGAATTTTAATGAAATTTGAGATGAAAATCATATTTTGTGAATTAAATATGTTGTTTGTATTGTGTTGGACCGATATGAGTGTTTGAGTTGCATTCCTAACTTTCAAATTGATTTTAGTGCCTTAGGTTTCACTTCAAAACACTTATTTAGGCCTAAAATTGGTTAACCTTGTATATAAAATAAAAATCATAAAATGTTACGACCCGATTCTCGGATCCCTACAGGACCTGAGTTCGGCTCACCTTGACTAATCCTAAGACCAAGTTGTCCAACAAGAAATAACCAAAAGCAGGAAAGTAAACTACATTCACATATGTAATATAACTAAGCAGGAGAAACGTACAAAGCAGTAAAGGAAAGTAAATTTGTTGTTTCAGTACATACCACCACAACAACAAAAACTACAGAAAGTGAAAGTAAACAGTAGAGATAAATAGTAACTAAAGGTCCAATACTTACTACAACAGTAAGGGAGCGAAAAGGAAGTGCTGAAAAACTAAGGCTGGGCTCGACTGGGCCCAGCACCCTTCGCAGTCGGAAGCTCGGGCTGCATAACTCCTGGTCCTGAACAGTATTATGAAAAGACAGAGTCAGCGAACACTGAGTAGAGTGGTATCTATATTATCTAAAAATAGTAAAAATCAATAGGTTTAATTCTCATTTCTATTTATCTGTTTTATTTGTATTTCCATTTCTCCCATTTCTCTCAAACATCCAGATATTCTTGATCTTGCATGTTCCTCATGGGAACGATCTTGATTGCAGTCTTTTTCGTAGAGTAGAAGGTACACGTGGTGCTCTCCTGGCCTGGAGAGTCCCCCATGGTAGTCCTACACCCAGTCAACCACCCCGAGGTCACTGTTAAGACGTAGCGATGACTACAGCACACGTGATAAGCACATGGGTAGTTACCCCGCACTGACACGCGGTCAGTCGTTTCTACTAGCGGGTATGCCCAAAGTACAGCACGGAACAGTATAGGGCCTTGCCCTCTCAGAACAGGGGTCTCACCCCTTAGAACCAAATAGGGGTCTCGCCCCTCCACAATTCGTGCACCCTCGTCTAACTACCCCGATTTGCCCAGAGGGCCTAACAAGTCTATGCAGGGTGGCTAGCAAAACCTCGGGCCCGGTGGGGTGGCTAGCTCCCTCCTTACACTGGTAGCTCGCCTTGGTACCACGTATGCGAGGGCCAACAGGAGTCGGTGTAGAGTGGCCAATCCTAACCCCGGGTCTCAACCCAAGGGTGGCTAGCTCCGCTCTACACAAAAGGGGACAGTTGAACTCCTTAGTACCACATACTCAATGGCCAGCACACTTCCCGTTTACATTCCAGATTTACATTTAACCATAGGAGTTCTACTCTTAATTCCCCCTAGGGTTCATGCTCATGTTCACCTCATTTATTCCGAACAAGATTTCACCTTTCACAATTCATTTCTCATCCATATACAGGCAGCTCGTGTTTCCATAATTCGATACATGCAACTGGCGATTTCAGAGGTAATTGTTCATTAATTACAAGCAGCTCAAATTCTAATAGGCAACTTGCAATTATAGTACAGGCAATTGCTAGCAGTTTATCTCAATCATGCATGCAAGTACATCATACAGCTCAAACGGTTCATTCATTTCTCTACGCTAGGGTTCATGCCACATCCTAGGGTTCCATTTAGCTATTTCCATAAGCACAATCTTATTTAAATATTATTAACAGATTTAAACCACTCTACCAAGCAACACGGGAGTGTTGGGGGCTCGAACCGTAGACCCAGGCATCTCAACGAGCCCCAAACATGCAGCAGGCTAAAACCCTATACTAGGGAATACATCACAAAAGGAGAGTTTAGAATAGTGTACAAAGGGCTCTAATACGTAGAGGAACTCGCGAGGAAAGTACAAGTATTTTGTTTGCGTAAAACGGACCCCGATCGGAACCCAAACGGGTCAAAAACGTGCCTGCTGTTCAAAATCAAATGTCTGGGAACAAGCCCAGATGTCTTAAAAGGTGCCAGATCTTTACCTCAAGTCCCTGCAGTATCCTCAGACATCTAGACCTTCTCTGCGATCGTATGAAGGTGGTTCCAAACGTCGGATGAAGGCTCTGGTTGTCTTGACACACCTCCAGACGTCTCGTGATGCGATCAGATGTCCAAAAGTGCAGGCGTCCGTGCTCTTTCCCAAGGCTGCACATGCGTACGACAACGCAGGCGCGGTCAGCCGACATATACCCATCGTTGCAATATGCATGGCGCGGGGAGATACGTACCTGGCGATAAATGAGCTTTCAGACATCTGGCCTTAGCTCCAGACGTCCAGGTACCCCGTCAACCATCTGGACTCTACTCCAGACATCTGATACTGGAAAATTTCCAGTATCAGGAACTCCTTCCAGTGCTCTCCGCACGCTTTGCCTCACGCCGCCGCAGCTCCAGCGGCTGTAGAGCGCTGGGAGGTCACCTCTTTGAGCTCTCTCCTCCTCCTGCACGCGCCCGCGGTGGCTGTGCGAGCTCCGCCGAGCTTCCACCGAAGCTCCTCTGACCTCGACCTCCTCCTCCTCCTCCCACGCTCTCCTCCTTCTCCCTCACGCTCTCCCTTGCTCGCCTCCTCTTGCCACTCCCTCACAGCTCTGAAGGTGGTGGTGGTGATGGTTGGTGTGAGTGGAGAGGAGATGGGAGGGGGCTTATATAGGCGGCATGGGGGGCTTTAGGGTTTGGGGAAGAAAAGGAAGGGAGAGAGAGAAGAAGTGTGTTCTGCACGTCGCCCGTGTGCAAAGCGCAGTGTGCATACAAAAATTTCATTTTCAGACATCTGGGAAAGGGTCTAGATGTTTGGACAGATGTCTGACTGAGACTTCAAACATCTTAAAAGGCTAAAAGTGTGACTGGTCATTACATAAAAAAATTTCAAAAAAATAAAATAAACATGTCTTGAGTAGGATTAGGAACATTTTTAGATGCATACAAAGTTTCAAGGTATTCCGAACCCCTAACTTGTAGAACATACTAGCCGACGATTCAATATACCTTGGAACTTAATAAAAGACACAAACTTTAAAAATCACAAAAAGAATTCTATATCTCTCATCTCACTCTTTCTCTCACTTCCCTTAACTTCCCTAAATCTATAAAAATAAGAAAAACCTTAAAATACCCAAAAGTACCTTATACATTATGTATATACTTGTAAATATAAGTTAAATCTAAGCTATATATGTAAATAGTGTCTAATATGTATATAATGTATATAATTAACTTATATATGTATTATATATATTAAATTAAATATTTAGAATAACTTATTGTACATATAATATGATTGTATTATTGTCTATTAATTTATATAACTTAAATGTGTAAGAATCTAAGTAATTCTATAAATCTATTCATATGTACATATTTATATCTCATACTGTACATATGTATTTAACTATATAATATAAATTATATAATACCTGTAAATTGATTTAATTATATATTTAGAGTAACTAATTAAGTTATTAAGTTAACTAAGTATATTATTAACTTAAAATAAAATAAATTAGTAATTTAATGTAATACTAAATTAAATTATAATGTATATTTGTATAATAATATATTAAATATTTTGAACATATTTATATTGTATTATAGTATTTATAGATTATTTATATGTAAAACTAACTAAAACATGTATTTAAATCTATATAAATTAAAATAAAGTTTATAAAATATAATAAAAATGTATAATAAATAATTTATTATGTATATTAAAACCGTATAAAGTCAATTTTGTAATTAAGTTACTAATTTATACATTAATTAACAAATTAAGCCTTAATTTATCATGTATAAACAGTAAACTTTAACTAATTTAATTATACGTCTAAATAATTTATTTCTCTAAACTAATTGTACAATTAGGTAGCCTTATATAATGGCATCAAAATCATATAATTTAATTTTAATTTACATTAATTTATGGCCCTCAAATCGAGGGCTAAAATCATGAAATCCGCACGTTGTTTATATGCAGTAGTGTTCAATTGGGCGCTCTTGTTTAGTACCACATCGATGGCTGAGAAGCACCCGATGCGATATAAAATGTTTTTGTCCACTTAACGCTTCAGTTGACATGCACCGGGCGCACCATACATACCATACCCATGCATCTGATCCATGAGCATTGATACGAGTGCATTGTGTACATTGGTGAGCCAAAGGCCACGCACTGTAGCAAGGCCTGTGTGGGCTCAATAATGAGCCTGAAATCGTATATTAATACATCTAATTAATAACTAGGGTTGGCCTGCTAGTAGGGGTCTGATCCCACCCATATGGGTGCGGCGTATCCCTTGAAAATGGGCCGGCCCACCCATTGAATCGATTTTTGTACATATGAACGGTGGTTAATTGAATCGATTCAAATAAGAGGCCTAAAAAAATTTCTGAGTGTTGAAGAAGAGAAAAAGGAAAGAGCCATGAAAATGACCAAGTGTTGAGTAGCTCATGTGCTTGTGTGTGTTAGTTAGAGTGCATTATGTATATATGTATAGTATGTATAATATATATGTATAGTATATGTGTAATACGTGTAAATGTATATTAAATAAAATATATGTATACAATGCATACGTGTGCATATATATATATATATATATAGAAGTATATATATGTAAATAAGATATTGTTTGTTCTCTTATATATATAAATAACACCAATACCTTTAGTGGCAGTTAGATCTGTCACTATATATATGTATATGTGTTAGTATAGATAGCTATCTTGCCTTATGTTTTATATATAATTTTACTAAGGCTTTAGCGACGCTTATATATGTTACTGTATGTATAATATATATTACTATAGATACTAGTTTGTTAATATAACTTAGTATAGTAGATATTAGTAGCTACTTTTGTACCTATACTTATTACTTATATTAGTTATATATAACTGTACATATGTTTCAAACATTGTAGTGAATATTAATTGATTCTTTTTGTAAATAATTAACAAATTCATTTATTATTTGATTGATTCATTCATTTTGTAAATGAAATTAATATTTTTGGAATAAAAAAATATTTTTAGACTTAGAGAGTGATGCATATTAATAACTGTCTCCTAGAGAACAACCTAGAAATAAATTGGTAAAAATTATAAATAGATAAAATTGACGCGACATCGCTTTGCATTTTATGATATCTATACTACAATAACAATTTTTAAACACCATTTTTATTACAAATCAAAAGTCGACAATCACTTAACCTAACCTAGGCCCAAAATAATGGGCCTTGGATTGGGTTTGGACCTTAAATGATTAAAATTTCAGAGCTTTCAAGTTGACCCAAAGCACGAAAAAAATTTAAACCTTAGTAGATTTGGGCTAGGTCGGATCAAGTCAGTCTGAATATTTGATTTATTTCTTGTTAAACACCCTTCTCTCTTCCAAAATAATAAAAGGAATTTACCATTAATCAGGCTTTGAGAACGTACATTTTTTTTCTTGGGAGATCATTGATTGTCTAGTACTATAGGTTAGCTCCCCGACCACCAGGACATCTTTTGGCATGATTGGCAACATACTCTGAAACATAATTTGTTGCAACATGGATGAGAAGGATGTTCTTGAAATTGGACACTTATCTAACTACCATGAGAAGAGATCGAAGCAAGGTCTCATGCCTTTCTCACCAGTCACATAGAGGCATGCAAGTGGGTTCTGTCTAGAATGGAGAGAGTGAAAGCTGGTGGTAAAGAATGAGGCAACAATCTACTAATTATACATAATTATAGGGGATTCACAAAAACCACTGTATACAAAAACAACACACATGGAAAAGTAGTTAAATTCCATACAAGTTGAGTTCATCTATAAAGGGTATAATGCAACAATAGTTATTTAATGGAGGATAACAATGCAAGATGGGTATGGTATTTCTCACATGTGGAGTAAATCTAGAGAAAGATACCTAATTTTTCATGATGCTCGAAATTGTTTAATTAACTTTATTAATTCTACGATGAAAAATAGGTCATTGATGGTTGCTATCTCTATAATGAATATATACTTAGATAGGAATATAGATGCAAATGGTTGCTTTCTCATTGTCATAATAGTAACAAATTAAATTTATGTGCATAATGCAACAACCAATACATGCCATCCACATTAGGTTGTCTTCCCATAGTTAATTCCTAGCATGGAAAAATGTCAAAATAAAAAATAAAAGTGTTAACAGATAAAATTTTCAAATTTGGAAGAGGTTGAAGAGATTCAAATAAAAAAATCAGATTATAAAGAAAAAAAGACAAGAATGAGATCCTTGAAAACTTGATTAGTCTATCTCAAGCTACTTGGCAAGGATTAAATTCTTGACTTTCTAACTAGTGGACTAATTTGTCAACTACTCGACTACAAGATGATATATTATATGAGTTTTAAGCTACACTTTTGGATTCACAACTAACACCATTAATTGTACCTGCTCCTAAATATGGTTGTCACATAAAACAAAGGGATCAAAGGTGCCTGTGAGAAGCCCTGTATATATTTTCATATAAAAATGGAGTTGGAGGTGAAAAGAAAAGAAGATAGGAGAAAAGGAGAAAAAGAGGAAAGTTACATGATAATCAATCAAAAATTATGAGGTCATTGTGTTGTGTGCTTAGAGTTATAATGCAAAAAGGGAATTATATATGTTGCATTGAGAACATAATATTTATTAATATGAAGTATGCTAAGAATTCATTTATGCAAGGAACCTTCTACTTAGACATATCACTTTAAGAGTATATTCCAAGTTAAGAAGTTTTAATCCGATGTTTCTAATGGGTTTAGGGCCTAGAAATTCATGGAAGCCTTGACCTCGTATCTCATTTGCATGCCTTATTGATGAGCACTCACCCATCTTTGTATACCTAATTCAAGAAATGCTTAAATTATCCATGTTTCAGTGTAAATTAGCTTCATTTTAAGGGAAATGTAACCAAAAGGAAACTCAAAATGACATTTATATGTGATTAGGAACAATTCCAATCAAGAAATTTGACATAAAAATAGTCTATGAATGCACCAAGATCGGGCCTTGAAACCTAGATAATTGATTATTACTTAGACCCCAAAGGAAAAAGCTTACCAAAAGTGGCCTTAATTGGTTAGTTGACTAACCTAGGTACATACTAACTGATTAGGTGTAATTTTAGGAACATTAATTTCCTCCATCTGAGCCTTATGCAACTTCAACAAGGGTATGGAACACTTTGATGTATGATTATAGGGTATCATGATGAAGACCTAATAAATATATAAACTAAATGAACACACAGAATTTTGTAAACAAGAAACATGTGGATCAAGCAAAAAGAAAATGGTAAAAGGCCGAACAAGGCCTATTCTTGTAAAATAGTTGGATAAACAACAGTGTAATAATTAGTTTAAACAATATGATCAAACGAAAATGGAATATTGGTCCCTGTAAAAATAAATAAGGACTTAAAAAAGGGCAGGTGGATACTCCCTCGAAGAATTGACCATGGCTATTCAACAAATTGGGACTAATTATAGTCTGGATGGACCTATAGAGATGTTTCGGTATGAGGAAACACCTATTCACCATGATGACACGCCCAACTATTTAGCTTGCTCTCTATCCCAACTCTCTGCATAAGACCATGTGTATGCTCCTCACCTTGAAATATCTCAAATAAACAATCTTTTTTTCATGTTTGATTTTTCTTAATGAAGTTTTTCATGTTGCACCAATACATACTTGCCTTCTAAATATGTTACGACACGGTTTCCGAATCCCTACAGGACAAAAGATCGGACCGACTCGACTGATCCCAAGACCCAGTCGTCCAACGAGCAAGTAACCAAAAAGCTATAAAATAAACCACATTCACCATGCAAGCAACTAACAGTAACAAAAGTACAACAGTAAAGAAGTAAACTACTACAGTACACACCACCACAACAGTAGAAAATTAAACAGGTACAGGAATATAAAGTTCACAATAAAGGAGTACAGAAGTGTAACAAAGTTACTCACTACAATAGGAAACAGAGTACAACAAAAAGGTACAACTATTGGGCTCTACTGGGCCCAGCACTCTCTGGAGCCGTAGGCTCTGGCTGCTCAACACCTAGACCTGAAAAAGGTTACGAGTGCAAACAGTCAGCGAACGCTGAGTAGAGTGGCAATCAGCTAACTAAAGTAGTAAAAAGTGGACAGGTAGTTGTTTTTCAATTTCTTTCTTTCTTTAACTAATTATTCTTTCTTTCGTCATTTGGGTTATTTATCAGGTCTCTTTCTTGATTTCGAATGTTCCTCGTGGGAACGATCTTGATTGCAGTCTTTTCCGAAGAGTAGAAGTATCACGTGGTGCTCTCCTAGTCGGGAGAGTCCCCTGTGATGGTCTTACACTCAGTCAACCACCCCAAGGTTACTGACAGATGTAACGGTGACTACGGTACGCGCGATAAATGCACGGGTAGCTACCTCGCACTGTCACGCGGTCAGTCATTTCCGTTAATGGGTGCGCCCAAAGCACAGCACGGAACCAGTATAGGCCACAGCCCTCTCAGTAACAGGGGTCTAGCCCCTAAGAACCAACAGGGGTGTCGCCCCTCCACAGTCCGTGAACCCTCGCCTGACTACTTTGGTTTGCCCAGTGGGCCTAACAAGTCGGTGTAGAGCGGCTAGCTGAACCCCGAGCCCTGTGGGGTGGCTAGCTCTCTCCCTACACTAGTAGCTCTCCCCGGTACAGTGTACGCAAGGGCCAAAAAGTCGGTACAGAGTGGCCAATTCTAACCTCGAGTCCCAACCTTAGGGTGGCTAGCTCTGCTCTGCACTAAATAAAGGACAACCGCTCTCCTTGGTACTCTGTACTCAAGGGCCAGCTCACTTCCCCATTCTCATTTCCAGTTCCATTCCATTTATTTCCAGGAGCTCTACTCCTAATTCCCCGTAGGGTTCATGCTCATGTTTCTCAGCCCAAGCCATACTAGGTTTCATCATTTCTATTTCCATTTCTCAGGTTTTATATATGTAACATGTAACTTTTCTATTCACATTCCAGGTTTATTTGCAAATAGCTCGTGTTTCCAACATTCAATAATTCATATACAGGCAGCTCGTATTTTATTGTAAACAACAGGAATTTATATGCAACAGTCGCTAACAACAGTACTTTACATTTTACAGGCAGCTGTTATCCATTTACAGGTAGTTGTTATTATTCCGTTTACTCATCCAAGACTGCAATTCATACATCCCATACAGCTATTCCAGTGCTTCTAGTCCTAGGATTCATGCCATACCCTAGGATCTATCATTCATTCCAAATATGCATTCATGTTGGTAATTAAACTAGGGGAAGCCACTCTACCAGTAAACCCAGAAGTAATGGGGGCTTGATCGGTAGGTCCACGTGCCTCAGCAAACCCCAAATCCGCAACAGAACGAGGTCCTATCACAAGGATCAATCACAAGAGACCACTCAGAACATTATAAAAGTATTCCAACCAGTGGAGGAACTTATACGAAGAACAATGAAATTTTAATTGTGGAAATCGGAGCTCAGAAGGACCCTAAACGGGTCAAAATAGAAAATTCTGATTCAAATCAGATGTCTGGAACACCTTCCAGACGTCTTAAAAAGGTCTAGAACCTTACCTCAACTCTGCGCTACTCCTCAGACGTCCAGGGACTCTGCTTAACCATCTGGACCTAGTTCCAGATGTCCGACCACCTCTCCGGACGTTTGAAGATGCTTCTCACCATTTGGTGCCTTGCCCAGACGTTTGAACTACGTGGGAGGGAGTGTCCCACGCCTTCCCGAAGAGAATCCTGCACGTGCGACACAAAATCTACTCAATATGGCACGAAACAGTGCCTCGGCGGAATGGCCTGCATGGCCGTATCCGCAAAGGGAGGTGTACGTCGCGGGATTTACCTTTCAGTCGTCTGGAGGCTCCTCCAGATGTCGTCTACGTCGTCTGGATGTAGATCCAGACATATGATTCTGGGAAAATCCTAGAACCAGAGACTGCCCTCGCCTTCTCACGTCGAGTCTGGTCGCACCGCGCCCGCTTGACCGCTGCTCTGGCTGCACCAGTGTCGGGGAGGACCTCCCCGACGCAACTCTCCGCCTCGCGCACGTGCCGACCGGTCGTGTGCTCTCCGGCAAGCTCTCTCTCGAGCTAACGCGCATGCTCACCTCCTTTCCCCTTGCTACTCCTCCTCTCCTCCCACGCTGATCACGCCCGCTCCTCACTGCCTGCTGCTCACTTCTCTAGCTGGGGAAGGAGGGTGGATGGAAGTGGGGTGGCGTGAGGGAGAGAAGGGGGATTTATAAGGGTGAGGTTAGGGTTCATCGGCGAGAGGAGAGAGAAGAAATGCGGTTGCGTACTGTCTGCGCACAGCACGCGCGTAGACTCGAGGACGTAAGCACAAAATAATTTAATTTCCAGACGTCTGACTAGACGTCTGACCCAAGTCCCAGACGTCTTAAAGCATTTTAACAGTACGGGTCTTAATAAAATATACTTTGGGGTGAATGTCCATCCTTTAATCTTTAAGGGTTAGTTTATTTGAAGGATCAGGAAAGTGATGTTAAAAAATGTAAAATCAGTATTAACTCACAATTATGTTTATTTGCAAAGTGGTGTTAACACCAAATTATGTTTTCTTAATTTGGTGTTAAATTGTAGTGTTAACCCTTGTGACATTTAATTGATATTGGTGTTAGGTATATAAACATGAGAGGTGTTAGAAACACGAGTAGTATATGATTTTAACATGGGTTTGGCTAATATTAATTGAAACTAGTGTTAGGCAAACTCATCTTAAAGTGGCCAAATTTGGGTTAGTAAATGGGAGGTTAAATAGTCAAATAACAGGGGTTAACCTCCCTTTGAGAGGTGAATCCCCCAAGTAAACTAGACCTAAGTAACTTAACTCAAATCTTTGTTGACTCTCTGATGAGAGCCTCATCATGAGCCATAACTAGCTCATTTTGACCTAATAAAGAGAATAAAAGCTCCTACATAACCTAGAAGAGGGCTTAATTGAAGGAATAAGTGTTCTGAGAGGAAAACATAAAATAAAGGTTAAAACTATAATTTTACCATTGCAGTACATAAACGGAATTTCTCAGAGACAAAACATAGGTCAAATGGTCTAAATAAGATAAAAAGTGGGTTGATTCAATCAGAAATGGGTTCATGTGCAAACTAGGAATAAAATGACATCTTGTAACACTAAAACAGACCCGCTTAATTCAACAAGGTTCTGGTCAGGATAAAAATCAATTAAATCCTGTAAAAATTATGGAAAAATATCCCCTAGGGTTTAGAACATTCAATTTGGCCTTTGGAACCTATTTTGACCTAAATTAGGGTCCTAGCTCATCAATTGACCTAATTTGGGTTTTTGCATAAAATATCCAGTCAAACATAATCAAACCTAAAATCCAACTTCATCATTGGATTCCTTAGGTCCAAATTAGGTTTGTACCAAAATTTGGATCTAAGGGGAGGTCATCTTGACCTACGTTGCAATTTAGTACACCCAATTACATTTTGGTCCCTATCTTTTGAAAGCCATTGCATACAACCCCCTAACTTCCTCGCCACTCTTACAAGTAGGTCCCTCCACCATTATTGGGGAGAGATCCTACTCCGGCAAGGAATAGAGAGGGAATACTCTCTGATTCCTTAAAGATCTCCTCCTAGATTTGGAAGGGAGATTCTTTGAGGAATTCCCTTTCATCTGAACTCAATCGTGATCCCTGATTTGCACCCAATCCCTCGTGCGAACGCACGAGAGATTTGGGTACTTAACTGTTTCCATCTCTGGCGAGGATTACCGCGCTTGGAAGGCTTCCAAGCACAGGAGTCCCTGCCTGTGCCTATAAATTAACCCTCATCTCCAGCCATACCTCCTCAGCTCGACTTGGTAGGAATTACACCTCAATTTCCTCTTCTTCTCCTCCGGCCAAGGGGTCCAGCGAGCTCCGGTGAGCCCCCCTACTCTTCCTCGTTGCTCTGCCACAAAACTAGTGGCAGAGCTGTCCTCCTCATCCTCCTCCGCATCGCGCAACACCCGCGCGAGCAGCCATAGCCCCGTCGGCGCCGCCGTCTTCCTCCATTGGATGCTTTCTTCTCCGGCGATAGCAGGTACTGCCAGCCGCCTTCTCGCCCCCTTTGTCCTCTTAGTTAGGTTAGAACTATTCGTCTCTATCTCCTCTTTCATTTCCCTCATCTTATTTCACCAAATGCTCCTCGATCGCCACTGTCCACCACCATCTTCTTCATCTCCGGCCACCCTTCGGTGAGATGCTCTCGTCAATCCGCAGCCCCACACGTCTCGCCAACCACTACATAACCTCCGCCTCACCTCACTAAACATCCTCCACTCATCCACAGGCCGCCTACACCGCCACAACTGCCCCCCGATCAAACCCATCCATCCGGCCACAGAGCGACCTAGGCACGCATGCCTAGGCCGCCCCACGGCCTGCCACCTACTGCCTCACCTTCGCCGTGACACGACGAAGGTGCTCCTGTGGTCTGATTGAGCCGCAAGGCCCTTTTTTTGTCAGGTAGATTTCGAGCTCTAGCCGCCATTAACGGTGACTCGAGGAAGCTGCACGCTTGCTCCAGGTTGCAAGACTTCAGGATTCCAGGTGTAGCAAACTTGGGGAGATCCTACGCATCCAGTTGTCCCAACAAGTGGCACCGCGAAGCCTGCAGTGCTGCAATTGAAGGATGGACTCCTGCGAGTGTGCGAAAAAGAACGGTGGAACTTTAGTCCCACCTCGGTAAGATGTAAGGTGTTGGAGTGGTTTAAATTGATTTTCTGCTATTGGTTCGTTGCCTCCGATAACACTTGGGGTGAGGTCCCTCACCTAAACACCGCCTTGTCCGTGAGCTCATCACACGAATCTGGCGACCCGACCCGATACACTCTTGAGCACTCCTCGCGCACCACACCCACGCCGGTGCGCCTGGACCCAGGCACGCGACCCGACCCGTTTACCCGTCTCTGGGAGAGCGTGCTGAAGAGCGATATACAGAGAGAGAGACGCAGGTGTGGGTAGAGGGATAGGTTTTGCTCTCCTTGGTTTGTGCAGGGAAGGAACTGAAGAGGGAAGCAGGGACTTAGCCGCTGCAAGCAAAGGAAAAGAAGGAAGGAAGCTTCTTCGTAGAGGAAAAAGAAGAAAGGCAAGGCAGAGGGAAGAAGCGAAGCCAAAGAGAAGAGGAACTGAAGAAGGAAAGAAGAAGGGAAAGACAGTCAAAAGATAAAGAGAAGCTGAAGGCAATGGAAGCAGAGCCAAGGTAGGAAGAAGAAGAAGACCCACAGAGAAAAGAAAGAGAAAGAAACTGCAGCAGAAAGGCAAGGTAGAAGACAAAGAAAGAAGCAAGGCAACTGCAGAGAAGAAACAAGAAAGAAGAAGCACAAAGAAGAAAGGAAGAAAATCAGAAGAAGAAGAACAAGATAGAAGGAAACATCTTTTTAAGACGTCTGATCTGATGATCAGACGTCCAAATTCCTTATTTTTGCCACAATTGACTTTTAAACTCATGCATTTCTATATTTTGAATTAAGTTTTGAGTAATTAAGTGTTCAATTACATTCTTGAGATTAGTAATAAATTCCAATTACTCCCTGTGTTCGACCTCGGATACTTAGATTTTCGAGTAATAAACTTTTATTTGTTGACAACGCTTGATCACCTATACTACTACGTAACTAACTGTTTAAACACGATCAAGACGCGTCAACATTTTGGCGCCGTTGTCGGGGAGCAATGTGCAATTTATCACTAGTCTCTACATTCTTTTTATCATATTGAACACTAGCTTGCCCTACTTTGCTTTGTTGTGATCTTGCAAGTATTTCAGGAGAAGATCCCTCCCGCAAGTCAACCACTCCAGGGCAGGTAATTTCTTTTCTTCCTTAAACTATCCCCTAAGCTTTGAAAGACAAAAGGAAGAAAATTAATTTAGGAATCAATTGCCTTCTTTCTATGGTAATCACCATCTTTAAGGCAAACATTTTCTGACTTTGCGAAAATTTTTTCAAATCTTCTTGAAGTTGGAGCGATTTTGTTTAGACTCTATCCCACAAAATTCATGTGCCTAATAAAAATCACGCTTAATCTCTGCGGACAACACACTTCTTGCTTTTAAGTCGAAAGAGAATTTTTGTGAAAAAGAGGATTGGAAATAGAACCAAATTAGGGTTTCTACAGTAGGGTCTTGAAGTGCTAGATACACATGCCTGTATAAAAGGAAATAAATCCTCCCGCATCCGTGTGCTACCCAAGCCCTTGATTGAAGAGATCTAAACAAGACAAACCCTAAGAAAAAATTAAGCTCTAAAATCACTTGAATCTTAAAATCTCGGACCTAATAACCTGGGAGTCAAATCAGAGTGATCACTAGGTCCCAAGCCTAGAATTATTCTGCCATCTATAGGACAGGTCAGGTAAAATTGGCCCCTTGGGTCAACCAACCTCTAAATTAAGGTCACAACATCAAAACATCTAAAGTTCAAGTGAGAACCCTAAAGCACCTTTGAAATAAAAGTGATAGACTTAAGAGGTCAAGGTCCCCATTCTGGTCTACCTGGAATCTCAGTGACAAGAGAGGTCGGTTGGGGGAAACCCTGTAACCCGTGGGGATGCTTTACCATGTAGGGGTCTTTACGGGACTCTCCCTCTCTAGCTGCCCAGGTAATTCTCAGGTGGACAACCTTCTGATCCAGGGGTCCCATTCGCCCCGAACCTCCATAGTCATCCAAACGTCTTTGGGTGTCTTGATTGGGTCAAGAACATCTCCAATTCCTCATCTTTTCTCTTTAGAGCACACACATACATT
Source organism: Thalassia testudinum (assembly GCA_037157565.1). Classification (NCBI taxonomy): domain Eukaryota; kingdom Viridiplantae; phylum Streptophyta; class Magnoliopsida; order Alismatales; family Hydrocharitaceae; genus Thalassia; species Thalassia testudinum. The sequence continues at coordinate 35,991,654 of JAZHRO010000012.1, read as the reverse complement.
TTCAGTGGGACTCTTTATTCAGATCTAATTGCTTCATAACTTGATTCTACACCTTGATTCAAGCTCTAATTCTACATCTTGATTCCACCACCTGATTCAAATATGCAGCCACACCACTTAGGACTACCATTCAAGAAACCTGAATATCAGAGATCCATGAGAGATAGGATGATTGAGGATGACCTGAAACTCTATGGAAAAGAAGACAAAACCTCAACACCAGTAGAAAACATTCAGGTTGATGTCCCAACAACCATAACCTTTATTATAACTTGTGCCCAAGTACTATTGGCAGAAGCCACAAAAGGATCAACCCATGACTTGCTCATCACAGGGTACATTGAGATAGAAAAACTGCACAATCTTGAATACCTTCAATGTATGACAAATCCTCGACTTTGGAAGCAACACCAAGATGATCTTGAAAAATAGGAAGAAATAATGAGATTAGTAAAACAAATTATCGACCAGAAGCACCCGTATATACCACAAACAAAGGATGAATCATCTTGGGACAACATCAAGGATCAATCTGATCTCGGGTTTGAGGCACAAAATGATTGTGGATTCCCAACCCAGATGGAGTACAATGTGCCTGATATTGAAGAAGGTTGGGAAGCTCCAAATGCAGGAAAACACCATGTTGAGCCCATTCTAGACCATGAATCACCAGGCCTAGAATCCCAAAACTCCTGCAATAATGAGAGAAGAACTGAACCTCTCGAGGGTGTAAATTCCATCCCTTATTTTGATAAGGTAACCCTCGAAGGTTATTTGGACCAAGATTCTAGTAATTCAACCCACATCCTAAGCTCAGAATCTAGATCTGAAACCTATTGGGAAGATTTCAAGGCCCCACATGAGGAAGATCAATCTTGCAATGAAGAATATGAGTTTAGGCCTCTATTTGACAAATATACCTCGCCAACATCCTCAGAGGAACTAATCGATTTTTCGGAAGTCATGCCAATTTACAATACAGAACTGAAGAGTTGGACGAGTGGGGCTTCAATTGGGTCTGCCCTACTAGCTTAGAACCTGAGCCTCTACCAGATAGGGACACCTTTTTAAGCTCAGAATTAACATTTAGGCTAGACTCCAGTCAAGTTGTTGAATCTACAACATATGATTTATTCTATGGTGGAACTCATGATCCTGAATCTCATTCAGATTTTGATTTTCGCAAACTCTCCGACGATTTCGAATCTGACCATAACATTGGAGAAAATCTGCTTCCTGATTATAACAAGCCTATTCTCTTTGAAGCTACTTGCTCCACATATACAGAACCAATCAAAACCTGTTCTCTACCTTGACCTGCAACTATACTCAATTTCTATTCTGATTCACCTCTCACTGAGCCATTTGCAAATGATTCAACTCCATATCAATACCAGGTGTCGGATATCGATCAGACCGAAAAATAGGAGCCATCATTCTCTAATCACTCCTGTAGGGTTTCCACACCATGCACTGATTATTTTTCGGAACCATACTCTAAACAGGTTGATTTGACTTAGCCCGAACCCGAGTTTTCACTTCCATATCCATCCGATCCACATTGCATATGGTGGGTTCCGCATCTGTTGATCTACATCTATCAACCCACTAGACTTATTGGGTTTGGGTTGCATCATCAGCCCACTGATCTTAACAAGCACCTGGTTGGACCAACCAGGCTCTCAATCAAGGTGCTTGTTTTACAAAATTCCGCTGATTTTACCACTCCTTCTCCAACCCATGTTCCGCTCGGCTGAAGGCATTAAACTTAGTGCTTAACGGGAGGCAACCCGTCATTCCAAAAATAGAGACCCGTCTGATTATCCGTCTGTACTCCACATCCATTGCACCTTGAGTTTAGCCTTAGACAGTTGATCCCACCTCTGGTACATGTACCAGAGTTTGAAATCGTCTGCATCAGTCATTTCCGACCCATTCACCCACCTGATGTATCCTGTTCTAAGTCCATGACCTCAACACTATTTCACACCCTTTGTTTACAATGAGGACATTACAAAACTTAGGCATGGGGGGTTGATAAAGTGCATACATACAGAACCAAGAAAAAGTCAGAAGGATTCTCACAAAAAAATTCACATATGTCAAAAACACATAAAATTGAAAAATTATGAGAAAGAACAAAAAATGGAGGAGGGAGGAAATTTTGTGAGCCACATAATTATAAGGAGGAGAAAAAGAGCAAAATTGACAAAAAGGAGCACAGAATGAAAAAGAAAAAGAAATAGTCATTAGTAAAAAGTATGGAATTAAATGAAGTTCTAGACCAGATCAAGGAAAAGAGAAAAAGAAAAGTGCTAAGGAGACATAACAAGAGATTAGCAGGAGTGCTAAAATCTGGATAATCCTCAAGAGGTTGGGGAAAATGCGAAGCTTAAGTATTAGGTCTCTTGCTTAGGAAGTATTCGGCCTCGTTAACTGACCTTCGATTTGCGGGGTTCGGTAACCTAAGCAACCCAATTCACATACAGTCTTATTCAGTGCGCATAAATATCCAAATCACGCAGAAAGCGTTTCAATGTTCTGAAAAAGTCCCCTAGATTAGGAGAGGTCGATCAACATAAGTTGATTTGGACGAGTTCCCGACGCGAAGGGGCGGGAAATTCCCCTCGAAGATGCGTAACAACATATCATCTCTTCGGTGCTTGTCTCTTAGGATATTTAAATATCCTATCAGGGGCATGTAAGCACTCTGCTGGTTCAGATACCATGGGCGGCATTATCACGAAATGTCGATCGCCAGGGTCTGAATTCGGCCACGGAACACCATGGGTGAGATTATCTTGAAATCTCGAAAGCCAGGGTTCTGGGGGTTGCCATGGGCGGTGCTATCACGAAGCATCGATAGCCAGGGACCCTTGAGGATTGATGATGGGGACGAGGAATCCGATACAAACCGTGTTGAGAAGCTAATCCGAAGCTAGAAATAAAAAGAAAAGAGAGAGAAAGCTCTCTAAACAAATAAATCTTCTGTCTCTCTCTCACAAAAAAAAAATGCACTGCAAACTGAACCTAGGCTAAAAATGTCTCAAGCACGGGTGCTTTAACCGTGGAGTCCAACAAACCCTAGAATAGTTTCTGTGGGCCTTAAAAACCTTTGCGGAAGACTGAGGCTAAAGTTGGTTAGGTCCGGATTTTGGTTGGTACTTGAGTATCTCTAGGCTTATTGTTGGCATTCTGACCTAATCATAAAAGAAAAAGAAAAGCACTTATCATAACTGATGACAGACACTCAAAGCCTAGAACAGAAGCTAAAACCTTGAAATTTTGCTAAGGGACTAGCAAAAGCTAGCCATGGGGGTATGGTGAGAGCCTCATCATAAGCCATAACTAGCTCATTTTGACCTAATAAAGAGAATAAAAGCTCCTACATAACCTGGAAGATGGCTTAATTGAAGGAATAAGTGTTCTGAGAGGAAAACATGAAATAAAGGTTAAAACTGTAATTTTACCATTGCAGTACATAAACAGGATTTCTCAGAGACAAAACATAGGTCAAATGGTCTGAATGAGATAAAAAGTGGGTTGATTCAATCAGAAATGGGTTCATGTGCAAACCAGGAATAAAATGACATCTTGTAACCTTAAAACAGATCCACTTAATTCAACAAGGTTCCGGTCAGGATAAAAATCAAGTAAATCCTTTAAAAATTATGGAAAAATATCCCCTAGGGTTTAGAACATTCAATTTGGCCTTTGGAACCTATTTTGACCTAGATTAGGTTCCTAGCTCATCAATTGACCTAATTTAGGTTTTTGCATAAAATGTCCAGTCAAACGTAACCAAACCTAAAATCCAATTTCACCATTGGATTCCTTAGGTCCAAATTAGGTTTCTACCAAAATTTGGACCTAAGGGGAGGTCATCTTGACCTACTTTGCAATTTAGTACACCCAATTACATTTTGGTCCCTATCTTTTGAAAGCCATTGCATACAACCGCCTAACTTCCTCGCCACTCTTACAAGCAGGTCCCTCCACCATTATTGGGGAGAGATCCTACTCCGGCAAGGAATAGAGAGGGAATGCTCTCTGATTCCTCATAGATCTCCTCCCAGATTTGGAAGGGAGATTCTCTGAGGAATTCCCTTCCATCTAAACTCAATCGTGATCCTTGATTTGCACCCAATCCCTCGTGTGAACGCATGAGAGATTTGGGTACTTAACTGTTTCCATCTCCAGCGAGGATTCCCGCACTTGGAAGCTTGGCTTCCAACCACAGGAGTCCCTACCTGTGCCTATAAGTTAACCCTCATCTCCGACCGCACCTCCTCAAGTCGACTTGGCCAGAATTCCACCTCAATTTCCTCTTCCTCTCCTCCGGCCAAGGGGTCCAGCGAGCTCTGGCAAGCCCCCGTACTCTTCCTCGTCGCTCTGCCACAAAACCAGCGGTAGAGCTGTCCTCATCCTCCTCCGCATCGCGCAATACTCGCGCAAGCAGCCCTAGCCCCGTCGGCGCCGCCGTCTTCCTCCGCTGGACGCTTTCTTCTCCAGCGACAGCAGGTACTGCCAGCCGCTGTTTCGACCCAATTCTCGAATCCCTACGAGACATGAGAATCGGACCGACTCGACTGATCCCAAGACCCAGTCGTCCAACGAGAAAGTAACTAAAAAGCAGTAAAATAAATCACATTCACCACGCAAGTAACTAATAGTAACAAAAGTACAGCAGTAAAGAAAAGAACTACTACAGTACACACCACCACAACAGTAGAGAATTAAAAACAGGTACAGAAATATGAAGTTTACAATAAAAGAGTATAAAGGTGTAACAGAATACTCACTACTACAGAAAAATGGGTACAACAAAAGTACAACTACTGGGCTCTACTAGGCCCAGCACCCTTCGCAACCGTAGGCTCTAGCTGCTCAACACCTGGTCCTGGAAAAGGTGACAAGTATGACACGTTAGCGAAACGCTGAGTAGAGTGGCAACCAGCTAGCTAAGAAAAACAGTAAAGGTGGACACGTAGCTGTTATTTTTAATTTCTTTATTTATCTATTTACTCTTTCTTGGTTTATTTCTCAGGTCTTTCTCTTGATCTCGAATGTTCCTCGTGGGAACGATCTTGATTGCAGTCTTTTCTGAATAGTAGAAGTAGCACGTGGTGCTCTCCTAACCAGGAGAGTCCCCCGTGGTGGTCCTACCCTCAGTCAACCACCCCAAGGTCGCTGACAGACGTAACGGTGACTACGGCATGTGCGATAAACGCACAGGTAGCTACCCCACACTGGCACGTGGTCAGTCGTTTCCGTTAACATGTGCTCCCAAAGCATAGCACAGAACCAGTATAGGGTAGAGCCCTCTCAGTAACAGGGGTCTAGCCCCTCCACAGTAACCAAATAGGGGTCTTGTCCCTCCACAGTCCGTGCACCCTCGCCTGACTACCTTGGTTTGCCCAGTGGGCCTAACAAGTCGGTGTAGGACGGTTAGCTAAACCCCGGGCCCCGTGGGGTGGCTAGCTCCTTCCCTACACTAGTAGCTCTCCCCAGTACGGTGTACGCGAGGGCCAAAAGTCGGTACAAAGTGGCCAGACCTAACCCCGGGTCCCTAGGGCGGCTGGCTCTGCTCTACATTAGGAGGTAACCTGTGCTTCCCTTGGTACTACATACCCAAGAGACAACACACTTTCCCATTCACTTTTCCAGTTTCATTCCATTTATTTCCAGGAGTTCTACTCCTAATTCCCCATAGGGTTCATGCTCATGTTTCTCAGGCCAAGCCATACTAGGTTTCATCATTTCAGGTTTATTCTCATATAGTACGTGTTTCCAACGTTCAAACTTCTTTTTCCTTTCCAATTTATATACAAGCAGCTCGAATTTAGTTTCCAAACAACAGGAATTACATGTAGCAGTTATTAGCAACAGTACTCTACATTTCACAAGTAGCTGTTATCCAATTACAGGCAATTATCATTATTCTATCTACTTATCCAAGACTGCAATTTAGGCATTCAAGACATTCGTTTCAGTGTTTCTGTTCCTAGGATTCATGCCACACCCTAGAATCTATCATTCAATCTAGTTTTCGGGTCCTAAGATCCATGCCATACCCTAGGATCTATCATTCAATCTAGTTTTCAGGTCCTAGGATTCATACCATATCCTACGATCTATCATTTATTTCAGATATGCATTAATGTTTGTAATTAACTAAGGGAAGCCACTCTACTCGCAAAATCGGGAGTAATGGGGGCATGATCGGCAGGTCCAAGTGCCTCCGCAATCCGCAAAGCCGCAACAAAACAAGGTCCTAACACAAGGATCAATCACAAGGAACCACTCAGAACCGGATAAAAGTATTTCAAACAAGTAAAGGAACTAATTCTGAGAAGAATGGAATCTTAAACGTGGAAATCGGACCTCGAACGGGCCTTAAACGAGTGAAAAATGACAACTCTGACTCAAATCAGACGTTTGGAACATCTTCCAGACGTCTTAAAAAGGGGTCTAGGTCATACCTCTCTCTGCGCTGCTCTTCAGACATCCAGAGGTCCTGCTGAACCGTCTGGACCCAGCTCCAGACGTTCGACCACCTCTCCGGACGTTTGGAGATGCTCTCCGCCGTCTAGTGACTCGCCCAGACTACTGAACCGCGTGGGAGGGCATGTCCTGCACCTTCCCGAAGCGAAACCTGCACGCGCACGCAAAACTCCCTCAGCAAGGCACACGACAGAGCTTCAGCGGAACGGCTTGCATGGCTGTATCCGCAAAAGGAAGGTATAGGCACATTACGTACCCATCAGCCGTCTAGAGCTTCTTCCAGATGTCGTTTGCGTCGTCTGGATGTAGGTCCAGACGTCTGATTCTGGGAAAATCCCAGAATCAGAAGCTCCTTCGTCTTCTTCCCGCTGTGCGTGGCTGCGCCGCTCTCGTCTGCCCGCTACCCAAGTTGCAGCAGCACCGGGGAACCCTCCCTAGCACAACGCTCCTCCGTGCGCACGCCGGCTGGCCTCGAGCTGCTCCGGCGAGCTCTCTCTCTCACGACTCACGCGCTTTCTCCTCTTCCCTCTCGCTACACCACTCCTCTCCGCCACTGCACTCGGCGGCAGCTGCTGCCCTTGCTCTCGCTCTCGCTCTCGCGTTGGGGAAGGAGGAGACGGATGGATGTGGGTGGCGTGAGGGAGAGGAGGATAAGAGTATTTGTAGGCACGGGGGTGGGGGGGGTTCTGTAGGTCGGCGAGGGGAGAGAAAAAGAAGAGGGCGGCAGGTTTCAGTGTGTGCGTGGCATGTGCGCAAACTCGCGATCGTACGCATGCAAAAATTAATTTCCAGACGTCTGACCAGACGTCTAGACCAACTCCCAGACATCTTAAAGTGTTTTGATGTCACGGGTCTTAACAACATGTTCCAGACGTCTGATTTGAGTTAGAGTTGTCATTTTTGACCCATTTAGGGTCCGTTCGAGGTCCGATTTCCGCGTTTAAGATTCCGTTCTTCTCAAAATTAGTTCCTCTACTTGTTTGAAATACTTTTATCCTATTCTGAGTGGTTCCTTGTGATTGATCCTTGTGTTAGGACCTCGTTCTATTGCGGCTTTGGGGGTTGCGGAGGCAGGTGACCTGCTGATCACGCCCCCATTACTCCCGATTTTGCGGGTAGCGTGGCTTCCCTTAGTTAATTACAAATATTAATGCATATCTGAAATAAATGATAGATCCTAGGGTATGACATGAATCCTAGGACCTGAAAACTAGATTGAATGATAGATCCTAGGGTATGGCATGAATCCTAGGACTTGAAAACTAGATTGAATGATAGATCCTAGGGTGTGGCATGAATCCTAGGAACAGAAACACTGAAACGAATGTCATGAATGCCTGAATTGCAGTCTTGGATAAGTAGATAGAATAATGATAATTGCCTGTAATTGGATAACAGCTGCCTGTGAAATGTAGAGTACTGCTACTACTAACTGTTACATGTAATTTCTGTTGGTTGAAATTAAATACGAGCTGCTTGTATATAAATTGGAAAGGAAAAAGAAGTTTGAATGTTGGAAACACGTACTATATGCGAATAAACCTGAAATGATGAAACCTAGTATGGCTTGGCCTGAGAAACATAAGCATGAACCCTATGGGGAATTAGGAGTAGAACTCATGGAAATAAATGGAATGGAACTGGAAAAGTGAATGGGAAAGTGTGTTGTCTCTTGGGTACGTAGTACCAAGGGAAGCACAGGTTACCTCTTAGTGCAGAGCGGAGCCAGCTGCCCTAGGGACCCGGGGTTAGGACTGGCCACTTTGTTCCGACTTTTGGCCCTCGCGTACACCGTACCAGGGAGAGCTGCTAGAGTAGGGAGGGAGTTAGCCACCCCACAGGGCCCAAGGTTCATCTAGCCATCCTACACCGACTTGTTAGGCCCACTGGGCAAACTAGGGTAGTCAGGCGAGGGTGTGCGGACTGTGGAGGGGCAAGACCCCTGTTTGGTTATTATGGAGGGGCTAGACCCCTATTACTGAGAGGGCTCTGCCCTATACTGGTTCCATGCTGTGCTTTAGGCGCACCCGTTAACGGAAAAGACTGACCGCATGCCAGTGTAGGGTAGCTACCCGTGCATTTATCGCGTGTGCCATAGTCACCGTTACGTCTGTCAGCGACCTTAGGGTGGTTGACTGTTACGAACATGGGCATTAGACGTAGTTTAACATGTCTGGGAAGTGTCCCAGATGTCTGGAACCCCTCCCAGACATCTGGTATTAAATTTTTTCGACGTACGGGTTCGCGTCTGCGCGCGCTGAACCCGCCGCCTTCATTTTTCTCTTTCTCTCCCTGCAGGCGCCGCTTTCCTTCTTCTCTTTCCCTGCGGCTGCCTTATAAGAACGCTCCCCCTCTCCCTCACCCTCACTCCACCGTCTTCTCTTCTCCTTCTCCCTGCCAGCGCTAGCGAGAGCGAGTGAGTGAGCGAGTGCGGCAGCAGTGGCTGCTGCGAGCGTGCGGGAAGGAGTGTTGCGAGAGGAAGAAGAAAGCTCGACTGTGAAGGTGCGAGCTTGCTAGGGTAGCTAGAGCCGGCTGGCGAAAGAGTAGTGAGCTTGGGGTGGCGCGGAGAGCTGTTGCAGCTCGGGCAGCAGGACGACACGGCGCGGCGCGGCCATGCGTCGCGGGCGGAGAGCGAAAAGGGTCCTGATTCTGGGAAAAATTTCCAGAATCAGACGTCTGGACTCACGTCCGGACGACGCCGAAGACGTCTGGAGGAAGGTTTAGATGTCTGACAGGTACAATATTTTCCTACCTTCTCCTTTTCACGCGTGTATGGCCATGCAGCCGTCGGTCGTGTTCTTCTGCGCCTCTTCGTGATGAGAGCGGGTGTGTGCGTGCGCAGGTTCTATTCAGGAGGGCGTGAGGGCTCGCATCCCACACGGGTCAGACGTCTGGCCACAGTACCAGACGACGGAGAGGACCTCCAGACGTCCGGGGTGACAATCGGACGTCTGGGAACTAGGACCAGACGATCCAACGGGCTTCTGGATGTCTGAAGGACTGAGCAGACCGAGGTATGACCTGATCGACCTTTTAAGACGTTTGGAAGAAGTTCCAGACGTCTGATTTTGGCAGACTCATCGTTTTTGACCCGTTTAGGGTCCGTTCGGAGTCCATTTTCCGTGTTTCAAGTTTCGTTCTTGCCGGATTTATTTCCTCTTCCTGTTCACAGTAATTGTATACTGTTATGAGAAACTCCTTGTGATTGATCCTTGTGTTAGGACCCTGTTCCATTGCGATTTTGGGGGTTGCAGAGGCACGCGGGATTGCCGACCACACCCCCAATACTCCCGGTTTCGTGGGTAGAGTGGCCCTTTAATTTATTTAACAAAATTTGTACAATCATGAAACAATTAATAGAGTCTAGGGCATTTCGCGGTCCGAGTGGTCAGCTGTTTGTAGCTGAGGAGGTATACACGAGTTGCGAGGTCTGTATTGGGGGACATAGCCTTCCCGCTGACCTGATTATGATACAGATGGAGGACTTTGGCGTTATTCTGGGGATGGACTGGCTGTCCGCTTACCACGCTTTGGTGGACTGCTTTGAGAGGAAGATTGTCTTCTCCATACCGGAGTTGCCTTCTTTTGAGTTCCACGGTCAGCCAGTGGACGGAGGCTTCAGGTGCATTTCTGCACTTCGGGCGGCGAGACTTTGGAGCCAGGGGTGTGAGTGCTTCCTAGCTTGTGTGATGGCAGAGCCCAACCCTGTGGCAGACTTCCAGAGTATCCCGACATATTCCCAGACGAGTTGCCAGGACTACCGCCCGAGCGTGAGATCGAGTTTGAGATCTCACTAGTACCAGGGACCAGCCCAATCTCCACCGCACCATACAGGATGGCACCACTTGAGCTGCGAGAGCTCAAGTCTCAGTTGCAGGATCTTTTGGAGAAGGGCTTTGTGAGGCCCAGTGCATCTCCCTGGGGAGCCCCAATACTGTTTGTAAAGAAGAAGGATGGTACCCTACACCTTTGTGTAGACTACCGACAGCTGAATACAGTCACCATCAAGAACAGATATCTGCTGCCGAGGATCGACGACTTGTTTGACCAGCTGCGAGGTGCCACGGTATTCTCCAAAATCGACTTGAGGTCTGGATACCACCAGTTGAGGATCAAGGAGGCAGACGTCTCCAAGACAGCTTTCCGCACCCGGTACGGACACTATGAGTTTTTGGTCATGCCGTTTGGGCTGACCAATGCCCCCGTTGCCTTCATGGACCTGATGAACCGGGTGTTTAGACCGTACTTGGACCAGTTCGTGGTGGTATTCATTGATGATGTGCTCATCTATTCTCGAGATCAGACGCAGCACGGACAACACTTGTGGATGGTTCTGGACACACTGAGACGACGTAGGCTGTACGCCAAATACAGCAAGTGCGAGTTCTGGTTGAGGGAGGTGACCTTCTTAGGTCATGTGATCTCTGGAGATGGCTTGGCGGTGGACCCAGCCAAGGTCGAGGTAGTGCTCAAGTGGGAGAGACCACGTACGGTTACTGAGATTCGCAGTTTCCTGGGACTGGCAGGCTACTACAGACGGTTTATCAGGGGTTTTTCACAGATTGCACGTTCTATGACACAGTTGACCCGGAAGGACGTGCCCTTCACTTGGACAGACGCCTGTGAGGCATGTTTTCAGGAGTTGAAAGAGAGGCTGACTTCAGCTCCCGTGCTCACCATCCCTGACAGTAGTGGTGGGTTCGTTGTGTACATGGACGCCTCCTTGTAGGGGTTAGGGGGTGTGCTCATGCAGAGGGGTCATGTTGTCGCTTACGCTTCGCAGCAACTGAAGCCCCATGAGCATAGCTGCCCTACCCATGACCTGGAGCTCGTAGCTGTTATCTTCGCGCTGAAGACCTGGAGGCACTACTTGTATGGTGAGACCTTTGAGATTTTTACAGATCACAAGAGCCTCAGATACCTATTTGATCAGAAGGAGCTCAACATGAGATAGAGACATTGGTTGGAGCTCCTGAAGGACTATGACTGCAGCATTTCCTACCACTCGGGAAAGGCCAACGTGGTGGTTGACGCCTTGAGCCGGAAGGCGCTCGCACACTTGGCCAGTTTACAGGTGTAGAGTTAGAGCCTTATGGAGGAGATGGGCAGTTGGCGACCCCTAGAGTTACGGGGGCACTGTGGGGCAGTGATTGTGACACGACAAACGAGGCCAGAGCTGATAGATCGCATCATCACAGGATAGATGGTTGACCCGTACTTGCAGTCCTTGCGTGACAGAGTACTGTTAGGAGACCCGAGGGACTTCTCTTTCACAGACCAGGTGCTGCGCCTGAGAGGAAGTTTGTGCGTTCCCAGAGACGAGGAGGTGCTGAGAGAGCTCCTGACTGAGGCACACGGTTCCAGATTGACCATACATCCCGGAAACACGAAGATGTACCATGACTTGAGACGCGAGTTTTGGTGGAGGGGGATGAAGCGGGATGTGGGTGAATTCGTGCGGCAGTGTTTAGTGTGCCAGTAGGTGAAAGCCGAGCCTGCAGGGCCGCTACAGCCAATTCCTATGCCAGAGTGGAAGTGGGAGAGCATCACCATGGACTTGGTGGTGGGCTTACCTGTTACCCAGCGAGGACACGACGCAGTCTGGGTAATTGTTGATAGATTGATGAAGACGGCGCATTTCTTGCCGATCCGAGGCACCTTGGGACAAGCACAGTTGGCAAAGAGGTATATCCGTGACGTGGTACGTCTACACGGAGTTCCACGGGAGATCGTATTAGACCGGGATACCCGCTTTACGTCACAGTTTTGGGCTGAGTTTCAGTAGGCCCTGGGGACGCGGTTGAGATTTAGTACAGCTTACCACCCCCAGATGGACGGACAGTCTAAGAGCACGATACAAACACTTGAGGACCTTTTGCGTGCCTGTGTACTGGACTGGAGGGGCTCTTGGGAGGAGCACTTACCCCTGGCGGAGTTTGCATATAACAACAGTTATCACTCGAGCATCGGCATGGCTCCCTACGAGGCTCTGTAAGGACAGAGATGTACGGTACCCTTGAGTTGGGTTGAGGTGGGGACCAAGTGGGAGGTTGGCCCCAGGCTGATCCTGTAGAGTCAGGAGGTAGTCGAGCAGATTCACAAGCGACTCCGCACTGTCAAGAGCAGGCAGAAGAGCTACGCGGATCAGAAACGCAGAGAGGTGTAGTTCGCTGTTAAGGACCACGTCTTCCTTCGTGTTTCGCCCATGAAGGGCCTGTAGCGGTTTGGGGTGAGAGGGAAGCTCGCGCCGAGGTTTGTGGGGCCCTTTGAGGTCTTGGAGCGGGTTGGACCCGTTGCTTATAGGCTTGCCCTCCCTACCAGCTTTCTGGTGTGCACGACATGTTCCACGTGTCCAACCTCAAGAAGTATGTCGCCGATCCTAGTCACGTCTTGAGCACGAGAGTGTTGAGGTGGGCGACGACCTGACCTACCCCGAGCGGCCAGTGCAGATTCTGGACAGAGTCGTCCGTAGTCTGAGACAAAAGCAAGTACCCCTGGTGAAGGTTTTGTGGAGGAGCCAGCGGTACGAGGAGGCTACCTAGGAGCTTAAAGCAGCGATGCGGGAGCGGTACCCGGAGATTTTCGCGGGTACCTCTTTTCGGACCGGCTTCGATCCTCTTTGAGTTTGTTATGTATATATATTGTTCTTTCCCGCACCCTAGTTAGCGCAGGTTTCGAGGATGAAAATTCCTTTGAGTTTGTTATATTGTTACGAACATGGGCATCAGACGTAGTTTAAGACGTCTGGGAAGTGTGCTAGACGTCTGGCCAGACGTCTGGAACCCTTCCCAGACGTCTGGTATTAAATTTTTTCGACGTACGGGTTTACATCTGGGCACCTGCGTGCGCAGACTGAACCCGCCGCCTTCGCTTTTCTCTTTCTCTCCCTGCAGGCACCGCTTTCCTTCTCTCTCCCCGCAGCTGCCTTATAAGAACGTTCCCCCTCACCCTCACCCTCACTCCACCGTCTTCTCTTCTCCTTTTCTTTGCCAGCGAGAGCGCGAGCGAGTGAGTGAGTGCGGCAGCAGCGGCTGCTGCGAGCGTGCGGGAAGGAGGAGTGTTGCGAGAGGAAGAAGAAAGCTCAACCGCGAAGGTGCGAGCTTGTCGGGGTAGCTAGAGCCGGCCAGCGGGAGAGCAGCGAGTGTGGGGTGGCGCGGAGGAGCTGCTGCAGCTCGGGCAGCAGGCGAATGCGGCGCATCGCGGCCGTGCGTTGCGGGCGGAGAGCGAAAAGGGTCCTGATTCTGGGAAAAATTCCCAGAATCAGACGTTTGGACTCACATCCAGACGACGCCGAAGACATCTGGAGGAAGGTCCCTACGTCTGATAGGTACAATATTTTCCTACCTTCTCCTTTTCATGCGTGTATGGCCATGCAGCCGTCCGCCGAGTTCTTCTGCGCCTCTTTGTGATGAGAGTGGGTGTGTGTGTGCACAGGTTCTGTTCAAGAGGGCGCGAGGGCTCGCATCCCACACGGATCAGACGTCTAGCCACAGTACCAGATGACGGAGATGACCTCCAGACGTCCGGGGTGACAATCGGACGTCTGGGAACTAGGACCAGACGATCCAGCGGGCTTCTGGACGTCTGAAGGACTGCGCAGACCGAGGTATGACCTAATCGACCTTTTAAGACATCTGGAAGAAGTTCCAGACATCTGATTTTGGGCAGACTCGTCGTTTTTGACCCGTTTAGGGTCCGTTCGGAGTCCGTTTTCCATGTTTCAAGTTTCGTTCTTGCCGGATTTATTTCCTCTACCTGTTTACAGTAATTGTATACTATTCTGAGAAACTCCTTGTGATTGATCCTTGTGTTAGGATCCCGTTCCGTTGCGATTTTGGGGGTGCAGAGGCGTGCGGGATTGCCGACCATGCCCCCAGTACTCCCAATTTCGCAGGTAGAGTGGGCCTTTAATTTATTTAACAAAATTTGTACAATCATGAAACAATTAATAGAGTCTAGGGCATTGCATGAACCCTAGGACTGAAGAATTAGATTGAATGATAGATCCTAGGGTATTGCATGAATCCAAGGACTGGAAAACTAGATTGAATGATAGATCCTAGGGTATGGCATGAATCCTAGGACTGGAAAGCTAGTTGAATATATACATTGTAGTCTTGGAAAAGTGGAAAGGAAATGATAATTGCCTGTAAATTGGTTAACAGTTGCCTGTCATGAATGAATAAATACGGTTTAGAACATGGGTTATATGAATATAAAGCTGGAACGGTGAAACCTAAATTGGCTGAGTTAAAAAATATGAACCCTACGGGAAATTAGGAGTAGAACTCTTGGAAAGGAAATGGAATAGAATTGGGGAAGTGTGCTGGCCCTTGAGTACGGAGTACCAAGGAGAGCAACTGTCCCCCTGTTTAGTGCAGAGTAGAGCTAGCCGCCCCAGGGACCCGGGGTTAGGACTGACCACTTTGTACCGACTTTTGGCTCTCGTGTATACAGTACCGAGGAGAGCTACTAGTGTAGGGAGAGCACTAGCTTCCCCAAGGACCCTGGGGTTTTGCTAGCCCTCCTACACCGACTTGTTAGGCCCACGGGGCAAACCAGGGTAGGCAGGCGAGGGTGCGCGGACTGTGGAGGGGCAAGATCCCTGTTTGGTTACTGTGGAGGGGCTGGACCCCTGTTACTGAGAGGGCTCTGCCCTATACTGGTTCCGTGCTGTGCTTTGGGCGCACCCGTTAACGGAAACGACTGACCGCGTGCCAGTGTGGGGTAGCTACCCGTGCGCTTATCGCACATGCCGTAGTCACCGTTACGTCTGTCAGCGACCTTGGGGTGGTTGACTGAGGGTAGGACCACTACGGGGGACTCTCCCGGCCAGCAGAGCACCACGTGTTACTTCTACTTTTCGGAAAAGACTGCAATCAAGATCGTTCCCACGAGGAACATTCAAGATCAAGAGAATGATTTGAGAAATAAATCAACAGTGAATAAATGAAGAAATATAAATAAAGTAAAAATATAACAGCTATTGTACACTCTACTACTTCGTTTCGCTTTTAATTGCCACTCTACTCAGCGTTTAGCTGACGTGTCACCCTTGTTACCTTTTTAGGATCAGGTGTTGAGCAGCCAGAGTCAGCAGCTGCAGAGGGCGCTGGGCCTAGTAGAGCCCAGTAGTGTTACCTGTAGTACCTTCTGTACTTTTCTTTCTGCTGTAGTGAGTAGTTTTCTGTTACTCCCTGTACTCTCTTTATTGTAAGCTTTATGTTATGTACATGTTTATTTCTCTTTTGTTGTGGTGGTATATACTATAGTATTTCCTTTCTTTACTACTGTATTTTATTACTGCTAGTTATATACATGGTGAATGTGGTTTATTTTACTGCTCTTTTGGTTACTTTCTTGTTAGACGATTGGATCTTAGGATTAATCGAGTCGGTCCGATTCTTGTGTCTCGTACGGATTCGGGAATTGGGTTGTTACATTGATTGAGGGTAGGACCACCACGGGGGACTCTCCCGACCAGGAGAGCACCACGTGCTACTTCTACTTTTCGGAAAAGACTGCAATCAAGATTGTTCCCACGAGGAACATTCGAGATCAAGAGAAAAACCTGAGAAATAAACCAAGAAAGAGTAAATAGATAAATAAAGAAAGAAATTAAAAACAATAGCTACTTGTCCACCTTTACTGTTTTTCTTAGCTAGCTGGTTGCCACTCTACTCAGCGTTTCGCTGACATGTCATACTTGTTACCTTTTTCAAGACCAAGTGTTGAGCAGCCAGAGCCTACGGCTGCGGAGGGTGCTGGGCCTAGTAGAACCCAGTAGTTGTACTTTTGTTGTACTCGTTTTTCTATAGTAGTGAGTATTCTGTTACACCTTTGTACTCTTTTATTGTAAACTTCATATTTCTATACCTGTTTTTAATTCTCTACTGTTGTGGTGGTGTGTACTGTAGTAGTTCTTTTCTTCACTGCTGTACTTTTGTTACTGTTAGTTACTTGCATGGTGAATGTAGTTTATTTTACTGCTTTTTGGTTACTTTCTCGTTGGACGACTGGGTCTTGGGATCAGTCGAGTCGGTTCGATTCTTGTGTCTCGTAGGGATTCGGGAATCGGGTCATAACAACCGCCTTCTCGCTCCCTTCATCCTCTTAGTTAGGTTAAAAGTATTCGTCTCTATCTCCTCTTTCATTTCCCTCATCTTATTTCACTAAACGCTCCTCGACCGCCGCTGTCCACCACCATCTTCTTCATCTCCGGCCACCCTCTGGCGAGACGCTCCTGTCACTCCGCAGCCCCACACGTCTTGCCAACCATTGCATAACCTCCGCCTCACCTCACTGAACATCCTCCACTCATCCACAGGTCGCCTACACTGCCACAACAGCCCCCTGATCAAACCCATCCGTCCGGCCACAGAGTGACCTAGGCACGCACGCCTAGGCTGCCCTGCGGCCTGCCATCTACCGCCTCACCTTCGCCGTGACACGACGAAGGTGCTTTTGTGGTCTGATTGAGTCGCAAGGCCCTTTTTGTGTCAGGCAGATTTCGAGCTCCAGCCGCCATTAACGGTGACTTAAGGAAGCTGCACACTTGCTCCAGGTTGCAAGACTTCAGGATTCCAGGTGCAGCAAACTTGGGGAGATCCTGCGCATCCAGTTGTCCCAGCAAGTGGTACTGCAAAGCCTGTAGTGCTGCAATTGAAGGACGGACTCCTGCGGGCGCGTGAGAAAGAACGGTGGAACTTTAGTCCCACCTCGGTAAGCTATAAGGTGTTGGAGTGGTTTAAATTGACTTTCTGCTATTGGTTCGTTGCCTCCGATAACACTTGGGGTGAGGTCCCTCACCTAAACATCGCCTCGTCCGTGAGCTCATCACATGGATCTGGCAACCCGACCCGATACACTCCTGAGCACTCCTCGTGCACCACACCCACACCGGTGCGCCTGGACTCGGGCGCACGACCCGACCTGTTTACTCGGCTCTGGGAGAGTGTGTTGAAGAGCGATATACAGAGAGAGAGAGACGCGGGTGTGGGTAGAGGGATAGGTTTTGCTCTCCTTGGTTTGTACAGGGAAGGAACTGAAGAAGGAAGAAGGGACTTAGTCGATGCAAGCGAAGGAAAAGAAGAAGAAGGAAGGAAGCTTCTTCGCAGAGGAAAAAGAAGAAAGGCAAGGCAGAGGGAAGAAGCGAAGCCAAAGAGAAGAGGAACTGAAGAAGGAAAGAAGAAGGGAAAGACAATTAGAAGATGAAGAGAAGCTGAAGGCAAGGGAAGCAGAGCCAAGGAAGGAAGAAGAAGACCTGTAGAGAAAAGAAAGAGAAAGAAACTGCAGCAGAGAGGCAAGGCAGAAGACAGAGAAAGAAGCAAGGCAACTGCAAAGAAGAAACAAGAAAGAAGAAGCACAAAGAAGAAAGGAAGAAAATCAGAAGAAGAAGAAGAACAAGATAGAAGGAAATATCTTTTTAAGACGTCTGATCCGATGATCAGACATCCAAATTCCTTATTTTTGCCATAATTGACTTTTAAACTCATGCATTTCTATATTTTGAATTAAGTTTTGAGTAATTAAGTGTTCAATTACATTCTTGAGATTAGTAATAAATTCCAATTGCTCCCTGTGTTCGACCTCGGATACTTAGGTTTTCGAGTAATAAACTTTTATTTGTTGGCAACACTTGATCACCTATACTACGACGTAACTAACTGTTTAAACACGATCAAGATGCGTCAACACTCTCCAAGATTATCCTTAGAGTTGGAGTGTGAAAGATACAAAGGATACTAAATTTTGTGACGTTTTTACATATATACCTCTGTAAACTTTCAATAAGACATATATAGCCCCGTGTTCTTGATATTTACATATATACTCCTATAAACTTACTATGTTAAAGTCGTATGCCCTTGCTCCGTTAAGCCTAATAGAAAAAGTCAAAAAAAAATAAAAAATAGGAAAATTTATATTTTCATCCCCATGGTTGTGTGTTCATTTCCCTCTGCTCCCTCTGCACCGGCTTCTCCCCGACCTTCTCCTTTGCCGACTCGTGTTACACCTCGACCCCCTTGTCGACAACCTTGAACTCGGGGAACTCAATGTCCTCCGCCTTCGGTGCAGGCTCAACCTTACGTAGGGGCGGCATTAGGGGAGGTGCAGTCGTGGGCTCGTGAATCTTGAAGTCGTCGATCTTGTCGTAGTTGAGTTGCTATGTTGCGGACGGTCACCGAGAGCCGCAGGTCGTACATGGACACCGGGAGGCCCTACACAGCGATGACCTCGACGGAGAACAGGCAGCTCAGCTGGTTCATTGTGATGTGGGAGAGGGCGCTCATGGGCTTTCGCAGTGGAATCTAGCCGCGGCTTGGCTGGGGGTTGGAACCTACTGACGCTAACGCCATCGTTGGGGTCTTGCTGCTTGGGGTGGGAGTGAAGGGAGCTGGTGTGGGCCAAAGCGGAGGGAGGAGAGGAAGGGGGGAGGAGGAGGAGGTGTGAGGGTTTAGGGAAGAAAAATAAGGGAGAAATATATTTGGGGATGAAAATATAAATTTTTATATTTTTTAATTTTTTTTGACGTTTTTCGTTAAGTTTAATGGAGCAGGGGCATACAGCCTTATCGAAGTAAATTTATAGGAGTATGTATGTAAATATCAAAAACACGAGGGTATATGTGTCTTATCGAAAATTTACAGAAATATATATATAAAAACCCCCATTTTTTTTTGTTATTTAACGTCTCATAAAAAAAGAATTATACCAAATAACTAAATGATTGACCTCTTTTGATTACTCGGTTTCAATCCTAACTTAAGTGCACTAACAATACATGACATTTTTAGAGAAAATATTACAGGTAACATATTTGTTATAGTTTACTTTTTTTTCCTTTTTCATCGTTACAACCTCCTTAAATGATATTTCTATATGATTGCTCTTGATTTATATATCTATTTTTGCTTATTTGAGTCCTTGATTGCATTATTAGACATGATTGGTTATTTTGAAAAATAAATACAATGCTTATGTGGTAATTGTTATATATAAAGAGTATATTTAGCAACTATTACAACCTTATGAGTCATAAATGCCATTTCTTTTGACAAAAGTAATTGTCAATTTGTTTTGTTCACATCACACCTCATTCTTACAAGTATCTTTTTTCTAATTATTTTTTTCTTTTCGATTGTAACGACTCCATTAGACACTCCTTATTTATAATAATTTCTTTTAATTAATAGACGTGGTCAATTGTCAATTCTCCTTTATATATGAAACTTAACAAATGACCATTGTGCTTACTTTTTAGATATATGGTTAGCAAGTTGTTCTATTGTTTTTACAAAATACATTTATAATGTACAAGCTAGTATTACGACCTTGTAAATGTTGATCTTCAACTTACTTTTACATATCATGCATGGCATTTTTATTAATGGTTCACAATTGATTCAAATATATTTGATTATTATTCGAAAAAAGTCGATCAGAGAAAAAAAAACTTAATATGTACATCGAAACTAAGTTCACTAGCTTAACAAATTAAATATAAACATTAAATATGTTTGTTTGATAAAAATTTAAGGTAAAAAACACTTACACATTTATCATATATGTATGCAAATAAATTCGTGTTCATACATTCACATACAATTGGTTGCCTATGCACCTTGATATTCTTTGATATTCATCATCTCTTTCGACAAAATCAAGTACAAGAAAAAGAAAAAAAATGATCGATAATTTTTGACAATTAACTCAATTTTTTTGAATAACCCAACCCCAACAAAAAAAAGAAAATTGTAAAAAAGAAAAAAAAGAAAAAGGCTCAATATCAACTTCCTCTTCGAACTCATTATTTCTATTCTATTTATTAAAGGATAACAATATGGATAAATAAAATGGTGTAACTTCCATAATTTCACGCAAACAAAAAAAAGAAGAGAAGAATTGCGTTGAGGGACATTCACCGTCCATGTACGATGTGATTTTTTTTTTTTAATTTTTTAAAGACCGAGGGATACCAATGCAAATATTAAACGACTTTGATATGTAATACTCAAAGGAAAAATTTTACGGATATACAAAAGCATACATAAAAATAGACATATCGAGTTCATTTCTCCCCCAGAAAGGCAGGACTCATCCCTGAATGACATAAGAGTGAACATTAAAATGAACAATACTCATGATAATTATTGGATAAGCAGACAATAACAACAGGACTGGATACAGAGCCTTCCAGAATTGGTGAATCGATGGCACCAGCGGAGGCTTCTTGATTTGGGGAATTAATTGCGTTGGCCTGTGAGTTATTGGCATTGGTACTCACGCGTTTCACACGAGCTTGCATGTGGTGGCTGACATTTAATTTTGGATGAAGGGCATCCGCGTTGGCATCTTTCGTGGGGGCATCCGTGGGAATAACGCTTGGATTAACGTTACTAGAGGGGGCACGAGAGCGATCTGCATGGGACTGTTCACATACCCCAGACACCCTATTCGTTCGACTTTTCGATGTCTTTCGCTGCCACGTCTGTTTGCGTCCCATGTGGTGGTCGGACCCCTCCGGACGACGCACCCTCGCCTTGTGGGCAGGCCATGGTGACGTGGCTAAAGACTTCACAGGCGACACACCGCGGATACGTCCACCATCACACTAGTAGTAAGAAACCTCTAGAGGAGGTTCTTTGGACGCCTCACACGAATCGCACAGCTGATCGAGATGGGAGGATGCAAGCGTCCTGCATCCCTACCCAAGGGAACCCCAATCGCACTGGTAAGGTGGAGGCTCAGGTTAAAAACCTTACCTAGATTGGAGCAGTCTTGGGTTCAAGTCGATCCATAGGAACCACAATCCTCTCTCAAGGATATTTGGAGCAGTCCTCTTTGCAATGAAACTCAACGAGGAAAAGTCCATTATTCCGAGAGTGGAAAAGTCACCTTTGGACCTTTCAGAAGGTGATGATAAAATTCTTTGAGGGCTCCGTAGAATCAATGTTTTCCTAGTGAATAAGCCACAAGATAAACTCCCAAAGCTTCGTACCTTCTGCCACATACTCCTTGCTAAGGGTAACGGGAGCACCATCCTCGAGAGAGAGGAAATCAAGGGCTCATTGAGGAGGGTGGAGGCATTTGGTGGGGTGCATTGTGTTTAAGTTGTTCTGCGTAGCGTATTTCTAAAGTAGGGTATTATGGATAGCGTGTACGTAAAGTTGTCCAAAAAAATCTCACTCGTCGACATTTTTTTAGTGCTCAGCAGTCTACTTTCATTAAATTAGATTCCTGTTTCTTTTTATACTTTAAAGAGCTAGGAAATTGTTAAGAAGAGTTAAGAAAACGCGTGGTGAATCGAAGCAGTTTCACTATATATGTTGGTTTTTCCTCCGCAAACTATTTGTTTTAGAAATTACACATGGGATATATGAAGTGTGTCATCAAGGGTTATACTCCTGGCGATCCAGCCAATATATGTGACGGTTTATTCTTATTTTTTCACTATTTATTTTCTTCACCATTACATCATTTTATTTGAACAACTTCAACTCCCGATGGTAGGATTTGCTTTTTGCAGAGCCCGTAGCCAAACAGTTTAGATGGAGGAGGGTCACTTTTTTTTTTGTAGCCAACCGCCATTCAAAAATTCACGTCATTCATCAATGATGACTAACACTCATTTTGACCTTCCTTATGGTAGAATATGCACACGAAGAAAATTCTTACGATGTAAAATATGATAATATTGGTTTTGATTAGAATATATGGAGTAGCAAGAACCAAGGAAATGGGCTTACAAGTTCACGTCTATAAGGTGAATGAGCTTCTGCTCGTCCCAGACGTGGTCCTGGACGCCCATAAATAGTTTGTCAACTTGGAATAGACGTGGTCCAATTCCAAGCCCACTTGTATAATTCCATAATTGGACTGTATCATTGTTTGCTAAGTCATTTAATCGGGCTCAGAATTGAGGCCTGGACCGAGGCTCTAAAGCTTGACTCAGAAGATGTATATTACAATAACGTGTTTGGAGAAGTAAATTGAACAAATGTTGGATCATGTACAAGAAAATACATAGAGAGGTTCCATATAAAAAGATGTAAATGAAGAAAAAGTTTTCACGTATAGATAAATGTAGTTTCTCGTGTACATCATAGCTATCCCCAGGGGAAGTCAATGTACGTACATCTATCCATCACTATCATATGATCCGTAAATCAAGTTAAAAATGCCGAAGGTAATATATATATATATATATATATATATATATATATATATATATATATATATATATCCACGAAAGCCCAAGAACTTATCTAGAAAATCGCACAGGCTTTCTATCCTGGGCTTGGGTTAGATCGGGATCTTATCTATTTCTTAGACAAACCCATTTGAACTGTGTCTAGTGGGCAGCATGCTATAGAATTCCCCATTAATGGTATATTGCCCTACGATGATCCTAGCCGTCCCTCCTCCAAACCTATTCAGCAGCTGGTGATAACTAAATGGTAAATAAATGCTCTCTTAGCAATTATATCCAACCATAGTTAATTATAATTGATCATTTGGAATTCCTTTACATGCAAGAGAGTGGCGGTGAGAGTATTTGCCTTTAATTTCAACATTAGAAAAACAAAAATAGAAGAACTGGCCTCTAGATAAATCAAGTGCAACATTCTCTAAACTCGTTGTCTTCGTACCGATTTGACGATGCATAAAGGAAGTTGTTTAGCTAATTTTTAATAATCTGTATGGTGTATAATGAGCAGCACGACGCACATCTTAGCCTTTAAAGATTAAGAACTTAAAGATAATCTCCCCCCACATGCCAATTAACCTCTAATATCTCGGGTTCCCAATCATTGCTGATTTAGAAAATTATTATTAACCTGGAGACCATTTTCATAAGTAAAACGAAGTGTAATCATGCTCCAACAACCTGTAGTTCTACACGTGCAGATCAGTAATGCACCAATTCTTCATGGAATTCAGTGAAATTGGCTTTTCTAGGATAAATTTATATTCTGACCATATCTTGAACGATACTACCAAAATCCAAAACATTTCCTTTAGAATTAATTTATTTGATGGATTAACCATTTAAAAAAAGAGTTGCCTTTCGTTTACCTGAGAAGTTAACTTATATGGTGAAAATTTAAATTAAAAATCTTTAATGTCAATTTTATTAATATCAATTTTTAGGAATGTTAATAAAATGACTGTAAATTTCAAAATTTCCTCACATTTAAATTTTATTCCTCCAAAATTGATGTTAACATCAATTTAACCAAATACCACAATGATTAAGCTTAACACTTGTTCACGTAGTAAATAAAAATAAATATTAATATCAATTTAAAGATTTTCTAGTAGGAGTTTACATAAAAAAAAAGTAATATCAATGCTCACTGTCGCAGGTAAGAGTCTTCAATGTCCTAATACCTATCCAACCGTAGAATGGTCCATTCTTTTATCCCATGTGCGCTTCCAAAATTATTGAATCTTTCGAGATGTATTTCTTGATCGATTCATTTTCTCTGACTTGTGCTTATTCTGTCCTACTAAATAAAAAGTTCTTGCCCGAAAAAATCAAAAATTCTTGAATGTCTTATATTAATTGGTTAACTGTAAAAAGTCAACCCCGTTGCGGACATCGTTGGATCCATAGCCTCGGTGGAGGAGAATCAAAGATACGCGTCTCGTGTACTTGCCGAGATTATTAACTTATGATATAT
Source organism: Thalassia testudinum (assembly GCA_037157565.1). NCBI lineage: Eukaryota > Viridiplantae > Streptophyta > Magnoliopsida > Alismatales > Hydrocharitaceae > Thalassia > Thalassia testudinum. The sequence continues at coordinate 35,967,463 of JAZHRO010000012.1, read as the reverse complement.
GTGCTCTATATTCGATGAGTATCCGGACCGTGTTGACTTAACCTCGTATATATATGTAGTATCGATATTAATAATCAATATCGATATCATTGGTATTATGTTTGGGATAAAAAGTCAACCAATATATAATTTTAGTAATTTAGATGTATTGGTATTCATGTATGAGTAGCGATATGTGAAGGGTACTAGAACAAAATTTTAGATTTTAGAACTCTAAAGATAAGCATCGGTACATGTGAAATACTGATCAAGACATCGGAGTCTTAACCTTAATCTGTAACCAATGAGTATCAGTACTAGAGATTAGTACATGTATGAGTGGCATATATGTTTGGATCATTTCAAATTGCATGCTAATCATGTGACCAATAAATAGCGATACCAATAACAAGTATCGGCATCCAATAATTATAGGTATAGAGTTTGAAACGAAAGTACTAAAATAGTGGTTTACATGTATCAATACTGATCGACTGTATTGATACTCGTAGTAGTTATGAGAAAGGAAAATAGGTTGTCAAACAATGAAGATGTGAACATCTAATCCTAGTTTACGTAAAATCCTAAAATGCCAATAAGGTCATTTATAACCATAAAACACAATCATAAAGATGGTATGGATATATGAAGACATAGAAATGTGTAGAGAACATAAATAGTCATGTAATACATACCTGAATTTGTAGCCATTATCAACTACTAAATGCAGAAAATGGTACGTGATGGCCTTCTAACTTCAACGCAACCTCAATAAGGAGATCCACACCTCCATAAAAGGTAGGAGATGAAAAGCTCTCTCTCTCTCTCTCTCTCTCTCACATTACCAATGGGGTGGCACTCAAGAGAATATATTTACATTTGATGAGAAATTAGGTACCATAAACATGCTATAACCTAATTGATAGCCACTAATTACTTTCAACTAATTTGATTTTAACCCATCAAAATAATGAAATCACCCCTTGAATTTCTACGTGCATATACCTCTCATATCCTAATGATACGTCAATACCCATTATTATCATTACTACTTTAATCAATCACTTTTATAATGGATTCATAACCGACAGTTATATAAAATGTGTAATTGTACTCACATGTTAATCAATCAAATTGGATCAATAATCCAACGCCATCATTCACCTGGACGACGGAGTGTAGGACAGAGACTCCCATGCTATCGAAAGAAGTAGCGAATACATGCAGTTAATATGCACCCTGTATACGATGTAGATCCCATGCATGTAGGGCCTTCCTACAATGTTTCCAAACCAAAACCCACCTCCAATCTAATTTTTGGTGCAACATTGATGATGGATGGTACACGAAACGAAGTAGATTTTGTTTTCTTGCGGTTTAGTATGGTTACTGTAACGTGGAAACCAGTAGGAATATGCGCGTGGGTGGGGGGTTGTGGGTATGATAAGACGCCTCAGTTGCTTCGTGTAACTATATAGAATGCTGCTGGCGGAGCGAGACAGAAAACTCCATCCAATGACCCCCGCGTGTTTACCTTTCACGTCCACTTGCTTTTCTTTCTTTTTTTTTTTATAAATATCCCAGAGACTGAAAAGACATCGACAACAAAAGGAAACAAGAGAGAGGCTGTACGTACTCATTGTATATATATATATATATATATATATATATATATATATAAACAGAAGTCAAATGGCCTGCACATATTGCACCTGAACAAGACAAGGCAACTGCTGAAGGTGAGCTGTAAGTAGGGGCTCTACTAGGTTTACCAAAATAAAACATAAATCCTTCACCCATCTAAGCCTGCGGGCACTAGTTGGTTTTTATCTTTAAAGGACCCTTTGCAAAGGAAAGGAGCAGTCCTATCTGCAATGGCTGCTCTAGGGCTCCTTTTGCATTCCCAACAAAGACATTAGTGACTTAGCTACCTAGTGTGCCCAACCCCTCACCCCCTGCAATAGCAACCACGCGTTATTGCTCCTGCATATTATTTAATATTTTTCTTTTGAAGGTCTGCGTGTGAATAAATATAATAATAATAGTAATAATTCAATCAATTGCGTGGGTCTTATGATTGGATGGTTCCTCGGGCATTTGCCTAGCTATACATCTCCATGTTTCTCTCTCTGGCGCCAACTGCTGCTAAAACACCTGTACATTTACAGCTTAATAATTTTCTTTGAGAAGGGTGCATGCATGTCTTGTCTCCTGAGAAATGTGAATTATTAATCGACCGGTATACCCTAATTAATTGTGTTTGCAGAAGTTAAATATATCTCCGGTAATATTAGTATATATTTGTCAAAAAAAAAAAAAAAAAAGAGTAAAAAAATACATATCGTAATGTAATTTTTAAGATAAGTACATGATGAGAGAACATGATAGATAACCATACGTAATAATCCCTAGTCATGATGATTTTAATCGATATATTTAAATTTTTAATTGATGAAAATTATTATTTATAAATGATAATTTACTTTCCAAGTGAATAATAGTTTTTCACTCATGGAAAGGTGAAATATATTGATATATATATATATATATATTTTAATTAGTGTGTTTTGATTTTTAATATTTATTTTGATTTTCAATTAATAAAAAATTATTTTTAATAGACATATTTTGATTTTTAATTATTATATTTTAATTGTTTTCATCATTGATGTGATGGATTACTTTTTTTTAATAATGAATCCTACAATTATTTTTTTTAGAATGAATGATGGATACATAATTAATTTACTAATCTTTTATATCTCCATCTCATGTGTATGCGAGTGAAAATTTTATATTATCACATGTATTTATTTACTTTTTCACGTATCAAATATATCAATCAGATTATCTATATACATGATTTATATCATGCGTCTATCGTTGATTTTTTATATTTTGCATAGCATAAATGAGTAGGACGTGAATAGGTCGGTGGTGTGGCAGGGTTAGGAATGGAAGTGGGGTACGAAAGTCGGGCGGAAAGTTACGTGAGGGGACAACACGTCTACTAGAATTCTCGTTTAGTATATAAAAGTATGGTTATCTTACTTTCTTGGAGCTTCCATCTTTCAGTAATACAAGGTACTTTCCATGTCTGTACCAAAATGTTGGGTTTGATTAACATGCTCGATTAGAAGATAATACGGATACCTTGATTTTAGTGCCTACTGGACTATATTATTACCTATATCTCACATTAGGAGGATACTTAATTCACTCAAAATGTCCTTAGATAAGCATGTTAAATTTGGCATCATACAACATTACTATTGTTAAATTTATTTTTATATTAATTGAATCGGAAGAGCTAAATGCCAAGAAATGCCTTTTTTTTTTTTCCCTTCTACTCATCTTACACGTATGATAAAATTTTAATTAAAAAAGAGGAAAATGTAAATAGTCATGTAAGAAGTGGTGCCGAGGAATCTATGGATTTTATATTTATATTTTATATATTATTGTGAATATAAATTTATTTAATAATTGATATTTAATATAAAAAAATAAAAGAATATAAGATTTATTACGTGATAGATCTTATCATATTCAACAAAATTATCAGATCATTTTGAATTAAAATACATAAATGATAAATAATTTTACATTTGTGATAAATTATTCTGAGTAATTTTACATCAGGGTAAAATGATTTTATATTGGTGATAAATTACTTTAAGGTATCTTTACACTGATGTAATATCATTTTACACTAGTGCAAAATTATTTAAAGGATAATTTCATACATGCAAAGTGATTTTGACCTATGTGTTTATGATTTAAGATTTACGATTTCAGGTTTACGATTTAGGTTTATAAAAAGTTATTTCACGTATGAGAAGTGATTTTTCATTTAAAATATGATTTTTTATCTTAGGGTTTAAGGTTTGGGATTTAGGGTTTAGGATTCGCTAAATGCTAAGCACTAAAGATTAAATCCTAAACCTTAAGGTGAAAAATCAATTTTCAAGTATAAAATCACTTGTCATAGGTAAAGAAATACTTAACATTTAATTTTACTTTGCATCGGTGTAAAATTATTTCGAAGGTGAAAAGTGATTTTGCACTGATGTAAAGTAAGATTATACCCATGTAAAATGATTTTGTACCAGTGTAAAGTAACATTGCACCCGTACAAAATGATTTTACATTGATGTAAAGTGATTCTGAAGATGATTTAAGTGATTTACATCCGTATAAAAGTAATTTGTTGTTGATTTTAATAATAATAAATTTAATCATATGTCAGTACTTTTTATATAAAAAAAATATATATTAAATAAAAATCACATTCAAAATAATATATATTAACTTTTATATTTTTCAATCCATATCCAAAATTGTAAGTGTGTTATCATATGGATCCATCGTCTCTTTGCCTTGTTACGTGGCGAAGGCCAAATTTCTCTGTGTTCTTGAATATCTATTCTTAGATTTAGTCCTTAGCTAGTGCTTGATTCCTTCCCCTCATGTACACTGGGGTTTTCCTCCTTTGGATTTTATTCTAGGCTTCTTTTGAGATTATTTCTTGGAAGGTGGAGGATACTTTTATCTGTCTTACTTTCTTATTTTCAGGACTTCTCCTTCATATCCATATTATGTGTGGGCTGTGTGAGTAGAGTATCACTAAAGTAACATTAAATTATGGCGAGAAGTGATACTAATGGGTTAAAAAATAAATGAGAGTCAAATTTAAATGATATAATGCAAAGGTGATAATCTTAAGACACGTATAACAGGAATGTCACGAATATAAGCTAAATTGGATAAAAAACACCCAAAACATAAAGTTCAACTCAAATTATAGATCAAAAAAAAGAAAAAAGCATGGCAAACATATTAGGTCAATCATAAGTATGATAAATTTGATGTCAATAGGGAGTAAATTGTATCCCATGCAAATCTGACTAGCTTAGCTAAGAAAATAATCATGGCAATTTAAAAAAGCATGTTTCATTCTATCAAATAGACTTTGAAATCATGTATAATGTTGGTTCATTATCATGTTGCCCAAATTAAGTTTTTGTTATCCCAAAACAATTAATCATGAGATTATAATCGTCAGTACTGTGAAACATTTTTATGCTATTTTAGACCTACTCCCTAAATTTTCACATTATAAAACACAACTGAAATCATACTTCTTCATGTGATCCATTGTTGTCTTCAGGTTAAAAAATTATTAACACAAAATTAAACTTGGGTCGACAAAATCCAAGTGATCTTTTGACATATAAATGATTTTATGATAACTATAAAATATTAATTTCCCAAGAAATCCAGGTAATTCATGTATAAAAGCACCCTTGAATTCGAACAACTTATACAACTCTTGAGTTCTCATTAATAATCATCATAACATTGTTTCATGCATGTGCGCATCCAGAAACTTTCGCCGATCATGCAGATGTGCATCCCATTTCCTCAGCAAGATAGATTCAATGGTCTAACCTTTCCTTTCTTAGCACCTCATCAACCTTGCAAATCAAACTCATTATACGGATTCCTCATGTTTATGGGCTCGTTGGTTTAGATTTTGATGGGGAGGCAATTGAGCTAAAAATAATAGGAGGCTAGCTACGATAAGGGTAGAGAAACCAATGGAGAGGTAGACTTTTCATGTGCAAATGATAGAAAAACGAGGACATGAAATTGAGAATGTTGGTTTCAAGTAGGTACGGAAAGGTTTACAGCGTGAGCATTTGACGACCTTTATAGGTATTGTTTATTGGGAGAAATTATTTTCCTAAGGATAACCTTTGTTAGAGGGAGGATTGTGCGATAAATTTTAGATAAAAGATAAATTTTATTTGGCTGATCAAATTAAGAAATTGGAGAGTGTTCATGTGATTACCGAGAGAGACTGATTTTGAATTTAGATGAGGGTAGGGAGTTGAAAGACAATCCCATACCCCCAACCCTTAGGATTATCTTTTCCTAAGATTACATGCCCAAACATGGGATGGGCTAACTCTAAGATTAAAAAACTCAAATAGAGGATAAAAAGGACAATTTTAAGAAACAAACAATACCTAAGGAAGAACTAAGATGGTATAACTAGCAACTAGATTACATTAAACCAACAATATAAGAGACAAAAATGCTATTGAGAACCTTTGTCCTAATTGATACCTACAAACAAGAACTATCTTTCTATTCGTAACTATAGATACCTTAAATAACAATATTTTATTAAAAAGTTTTATATGGCAATGTCTAAAAGAAGTGGATATTTTTCCAAAAAAGTAACATTGGGTCTACTTCGCTAAGTCTGGCCACTATCATTTGGTTGCAAGTCATTTTGAAAATTAAGGTGCATCTGGATGTCGGACTTACGGGGACGGAATAAGGAAGGCACATCGGAGTAGGGTGTGAGAAATTCCATAGTTATTGTTTGGATTGTTGTAATAAAGTCGTCAAATTAGAGAATGAGTTTGAAACTATAACTAGTTTGATATAATGTAAGTAGTTATAATGTTAGCAGAAGTATATACCGTAAGTCATATTTGATTCACAATGCTGTGCTTCACATCACACCAAAAAGTGAGTGAAATAACTTTATTCCAACCTTCCTAACGACCAAGAAATCTTGAAATAAGCATCTCCATACCCATGGAATATCTGCTGCCAAACATTTGAAACCCATGAATTCTTCCCCAAGCACTTGGTTTGTTTAACTTGTTTGAAAAATTAATAAGTTTTTCTTGTTTTGATCATGGATGTACGTAAATCCTCGCCCATTCTAAAGTTAAAAAACCTAAGTAAGAATTTAGTTTCATGTAACAAAAATTAAGGTGGTGCATCCAAACGTTGAGTGGGTGGTGAGATATTATCAAGGAAATGGTGTTTTCAATACAATCAATTCCCCATTTGACATGTCTCGTCGCTGAGGGATTCCACCAACCAGGTATTGATTTTACCGAAACCTGTGGTCCTATCAAAGCAACTACAGTAAGACTTCAACTTACATTGGCCACCGCCGATCAACGGGTTATGAAATAAATTAACGTGCAAATGCATCCCTCAATGGTAATTTTTATGATGAAATCTATATGGCTCAACTACAAAGATTTGTTTATTTGAGTATCCCACTCATGTATGTAAATTGCATATGTCGTTGTATTATTTCAAACAAGTGCCACACGTTTGATTTCACAAATTATCGTCATTCCTTCAATCGCACGATTTTCATGGTTCGAAGATTGATGTTTCTCTTTTTTTGTACAACAACTCCAGCTATGTTATTTAGGTCCTCATCTATGTTGATGATATATTAATATTTAATTCATCAAGCTTTGCTCTTCCGAATATATTTCAGAAACTCCAAGCCGTTTCTCCAATCCGGTACCTTGGAATGCCTTCCTATTTTTCGGGCATTGAGCTTTCAATAGCTTCTGATGGTTTATTTCTATCTAAGAAGCGCTACATTGGCGATCTCCACGTCAACTACAACCTTTTTCAAGAGCTCTGGAACTTCGTTCTTATTTCGACAACTATTGAGTAGCTTATAACATCTCTTATTTACTAGATTTGATATTGAATATTTTCCTATAAATAAGCTTAGTCAAGTTATAGACCAATCAATTGATCACCATTTTGAAGCAGTTAAGCTAAGTTTGTATTGTGTTATCTTAAAGTCACATTCAATCTTACTATAATCAGACTCAAAGCGTCATCCCAACATTTAAATGACTCCTATGACATCATGCCTCAATGATCGCAAATCAACAGGTGCCTTCATTATATATTTGGGTTCTTTCCCTTTTTCTTGGTCGCGCAAGAAATGAGCCAATGTGGCTTGTTCTTCCACGGAGGCTGAATACCGACTAATTGCCAATACTTTTGCCCAAATTGTGTATCCCTCTTACAAGAATTGTAGCTATTATTTATTGCGATAATCTTGGCACCAAATACCTTATGACAAACCCATCTCAAAGTAGTCTATCATTTTATTCGTAACATAGTTGCTGCCTATCAGCTGATTGTTCGATCATATTTATGAGGCACCATGGGGCACTTATTTTTTTTTAGCATTCTTCCTTGCCCTTGCGATACTGCCTGCTATGAGTATTTTGTATCATCACACACACACACACACACATATAAAAGTAAATATATATAAAAAAAAGATTGTGGTGGTGGCTGAGGCGGTGACTGGTGAGATTGTGATGAGGATACATCACCTGTATTGATTCCATCCTATAGCTCTGATAAGTCTGCGGGGGGGGGGGGGTGTGGGGGGGGGCGCGTGTATTAATTAGATGCTCCTCTCGTCCTTGCGTACATACACCAGCAAATACTCCCAAGGATACAGAACACAACACAACGTGTGCAGTAACAGTGCACTCTCCCTCGCCTCACAGGAAGCTATGCTAAGCCCACCACCACCACCTATCACAGCACTGCGCTTGTGTTGTTGTTTGTTGTTGTTTTGTGCCATCTATCTATCTCCCCTTGTTTCTATATAGATATGTTGACCTGTGAGGGGCCCTTTGCAATCTTGTCGGAGGATTCCCCCACTCCCCCTCCGATGCGCGACGTACACCAGAGAAACACATACTGCCGCATGCATCTGTCTCTCTGTCTCTCTCTCTCTGATATATATATATATATATATATATATATATATATATATATATATATGTATATTTTATATACATATATACCTCTTTGTGTGTGAATGTGTGTTTATTAATGTGATGCGAAAAGGAGAGTGAAGTTGGAGCTGAGAGCAGCCGCAAATATTTGGCATTTTGGCAGAAGAGAGGAGAACGATCGATCGATCGTTCGAAATAACGTCTCTTCGGCATCCAAAGTCCGATTGCGCTCTAGTTGGGTGCGTACACTCTAGAAAACATATCATATCTAAAGTTGTATTTTCTATTAAGGGGACGCCTTTTCCTGAGAATGCTGAACTTTTTCTTTTTTTTTTAAGGGAGAACATACAATTAGAAATGGTAAAAATATAATACCAAAGGGCGCACCTTCACGGGAGAAAGAAAGATGAAAATGCCGAAAGAAGATAAAGAAATAAAGAAAAATAAAAAATAAAATCTCAGGGATCCGTGTTAACAGTAGGATCAAAATAAATTAGCATCCAACACTTGGGTGCATGATCCCACGTGGTTCAATCAAATAAAAAAAAATAAAAAAGAAAAAAAAAAGGACTATCCCTCCCTAACAAACTAGGTTTAGGCAACACCAACTGGTCACTTTATATTGTAGATCACGTGACCACTTCGGTTGACCACTACAGCCACACAAGATCGTCGCGAGCAACGATTAAGGTAAGTTCAACTATCATGATCGAAGCCATCGCAAACATCGACCAAAATAGTCACCGTCGAACGATCAAGACGTTGCGATCACAGATCGCAGACCAAGCCAAGCATGTCGTGATTGCATTCGCCTCGATTACATGACCTTTACGATCGTAACCGCCAATGGCAATTGAACTGCCACGACCATCGAAAATAAACTGCAAGAGAAAGCTGAACGACGAGACCCAATACCCCATCGACCGAGGAAAAAAATCCAAAGAAAAGGAAGAGGAATAGTTGAAAAAGAGGTTGGAGGGCCATCGGCCAAGGATGCTGAACATATTAGTCCAAAAAATAAGGTCAAAAATGAACCTCAATATACGTATATATATATTTTGCTTCGACCATAAATTAACCACTTAACCTGCTATTTTTGTCCAATCTTTTTCTCAAAAATACTTGTGTTCCCCGAAGTCGCTGTAACAAGATGGATCTAAGGTGCCGTAATTTGTATGAATTGGTACTAAATCATGTAATTTTTTATCATGAAAGGAGCAGCAGCATGTATTTTTGTACCTTTTAATAATGGCTCATTTGATAAGATTTCTGCAAAGAAATTATCTGTTCGCATGAGCCCTTGCTGTAAATGTGCATGTTTTAGGAACATCGATTAGTTGGTAGGGAAGTAATGTTATTATATATATATATTTTTTTATGTTTACAAGTTAGCTACTTATTCCACGAAATGGGAGCAAAGCATGTTGAGGCAGGGAGATTCATTTAGTAATGAAAATAAGTATGTGTAGTAAGAAGGGAAATAAAAGAAAATGGAACAATTAGATGAATAAGTGAGATAATTTATTTATATATTTTAATGTGTTAAAATTATTTGTATTAAATATATTTAATCTATCATAAATTTTAAATACATTAAATGACGTGTTAAATACTTAATACCAACTGAGTGCATATATATATATATATATATATATATAACAGCACACGCATCATACGAATATGACAAATACGAAAAGGTTCAGCTTCACGCACAAACGTCATTTTTTTGGATTAATACGTACTGTAAGTTCAATGTTATGTAAAATGAATATAATTAACAATATTTATTAGGGAGATTGAGCACAAAATATACTTATGAATCAGAACTGGAAGCAAATTTATGAGTAATCTACCTAGTTTTCCACCTACTTAAAAGGTACGAATATCGAATCTATGCATCGACTGATGTCTACGGATCTATATCGCTGCCACCACCTAACCCAACAACACATGTAATGCCATGCTACCACTGCCACTTCCAGCTCTTAGTAGACTCCTTTTCTCGTCCCAGTAGGAAGGCCAAATGTGTAGAGAGAGAGAGAGAGAGGTGTTTGCATTGTAATGTGATGTATATGACATGAAAAGCCAAAGATGTACACTGGATCGGAGAACGTTAAAAGCTGGTTCGAGCAGCTGAGCTATTTGGTACGGCTTTAATTTAGAGTTGGACCTGAAAAGATGAAGAAAATTAAAGGCCAAGGAGTTGTCATGTGTGTTTATACAAAAAGGGTGCGGTGGTACGTCATCTTTTCCATGCAGATTTAGACATTCCCCCATTTTCATGCATATGTCTCATGTCATGTGGGTGTCCACGGTCCCTTAGCTCTATTGTTATGGGCACTGTGACTGCCTGTCCCCTTTTTCTTTTGCCATCAAACTAATTAGAAGACACATCGTTAAGAAATCATTTCATAGTACATACATGGCGGAGTTTAATTTTGATAGCACTTCTTTTTATTTTTGTTTTTAAACCAATGCTGTGGTTCATTTGTCAGAAAATTAAATCAAATGAAACAAATAACTATTTACGTCGATCTAAATATGATTTGTTTTTCAATGAAAGCTCCATGCTCTCTCTCTCTCTCTCTCTCTCTCTCTCTCTCTCTCTCTCTCTCTCTCTCTCTCTCTCTCTCTATATATATATATATATATATATATATATATATATATATATATATATATATATCACCATAACATCAATTGGTCAATTCATGCATGTAGAGAAATTGGAGCATGTCTTCAATCTTGATCTTGATTGTATCAAACTCCAAGCTTCCTTGTGACCTAATTAATGATGATTGAGGTAGACCTAAAAATGATGAGTCAAGCATGTGAAAGGCAGAACATGAACACCCATTTTGCAAGTTTACTTACTTTGGTTAGCCTGTAATTTACCTACCAAAATGTAGCCTCTTAAATACATACATAAATTTTCTTGATTCAAACACCTCAATTCTCATTTCTCAAGTAATGTTAACTAGGCATCTTTGCATTACATTAGTCAAGTCCTAGCAAGTTTGTCTAGGAGAGATCAACCAATTGAGTATGATGCTTCTTATTAGCAGACTAGAAGTCAATTATACAAGGGCCACATAAGTTTTTACTGATCACCTCAAGAGTGTGTTCATCTTGAAGAGGAAAGTGACCACCAATCCACTATGTTCAAGTAGATCGTAAGTTAGTTGTTGTAGGACCACACTATGTTAGCAAGCCTATTAAAGAGCATATCTCTCTAATACAATGGATGCATTAGGTGGTAGATATAGGTCCAATGATAATTACTTACATTGTTGAGATTTTACCTTGTCCTCTAATCCTCCATAACACAATCCATATTGCTTCGATCTATACATGCATGAGGGTATTTTAGTTTTTGTGATCATTATTATTAGAATTATTATGTGGGTATACATATATTATTATAAGGAAATTTACATTAATACATATTATATATGTATATATCCATATATATACTTGCTATATGATTTAGCAAGAATTAGGCAAATTGCACTTCTAATAATATGGGATTAATTACATAGAAACCCTTTGAGGAATTATAGTTTGTTGATGGGAAGAACCGTTAATTCTAATTCAGCGGTTATGGTCCCCGAAGGTATGCGAGTAGTGGGCAGTTTTGGTTTCCCATACTCCATCGTAGGAAACATAAGGGCCTAAGGAGAGAACTGAAAGGTTATTACATCATTTCTTCTCTTCTGCTATCTCACTCACCAAAACCTCTGGAAGTGCCATCACCGAATGCGTCGCAATCGCTATGTGATCTTGGAGGATCATTGCACATGTCCTCCATTGATTCATTCAAGCGATGGGCTTAGGTATCATTTCTATTTTCATTTCATTCATTAATTGTTGATGATTTGACGTAAGGGTGGATTCTTGGGATTTAACGAGAATCATTGTGATTGATATAAATTGATCAATACTTGATTTTTATTTGGTTCAATCCATCAAGTGGTATCAGAGCTAGGTTGTAATTAGCCTATAGGAGATTTACTACTTAATTGAATATCACAATGCAATTAATAACGAATGTGAGTGGTTTATTTTGGTTTCATATGTGGGTAATGAACTAATCCAAAGATGAATTCATTTAACTCGCATGTTCAAACTCTCATATTTAGTTATTTTTTTCTTAATATATGTTCTTTACAATAGTGATATTTCTGTTCAAAGACTAAATGTTAATATTGTATTGTTTTATGAATTGAGTGTGTGTTTGTTTTTTATTTCAGTTAACTCCTTTGCATCTGCTCATGATAGTTCTGGGGAGCAAGGGAACAATCTCCTCCTTTTATAGATAAAAGTACTACTGATGGTAAGAAGTACTTTGAGAGGTGGGAGCGTTCCAATCTCATGTATCTTATGATCACGAAGTGTGCCATACCGGAAAACTTCAGGGGTGCTATCTCAGAGGAATCCAATGCCAAAGGGTTCCTTGATGAGATAGAAAAGCAGTTTGCAAAGAACGAAAAGGCAGAGGTAGGCAGTCTTTTGAGAAAGCTTGCCTCTCTTAAGTGTAAAGGAATTGGAACCATATGGGAGCACATCATGGAGATGTTTCATTTGGCTTCAAAATTAAAGGCACTTGAATTGGAGTTGTTGGAAGCCCTCCTGGTGAACTTAGTTTTGATATCCCTTCCTGCATAATATAGATAGTTTAAGATAAGTTATAGCTGTTAAGAGGATAAATGGTCTCTTAATGAGCTCATTTCTCATTGTATGCAAGAAAAGGAGAGACTCAAGCAGGACAAGCTTGAGAGTACTCACTTAGTTACCAGTTCCAAAAGAAAGAGGGCAAACAATGCTGTTGCCAATTCTTCATCAAATGCCAAGCAGAAGAATCTAAGGTGACTTGTTTCTTCTACAGGGGTAAAGGACATGTAAAGAAGATTGTACCAAGTATTATGCTTGGCGTGACAAGAAGGATACATCTCTTTCTTTAGTTTGTTCAGAAGTCAATTTAGCTTTCGTACCTTCAGACTTTTGGTGGATAGATTCTGGAACCCTTATTCACATCAGTGTCTCCATGTAGGGTTGCCTAAATTATCGAATGCCAAGTGAAGCCGAAAGGTTTGTATATGTAGGCGACGACAAGAGGGTGGAAGTTGAAGTTGTGGCTAATTTTAAATTATCTTTAAGTACTGGTTTTGATTTGAATCAAGGAACAACTTAAATTGTTTATCTCCAAAAGAACAAGAATAACCAGACTTGTCTAATAGATAAATAGAAACTAAATTCCGTTGAAATGATGATACAAAAAATGTTTCTCTTAAATTCAAATCAAAATCAGTACTTAAAGACAATTTAAAATCATCCATAGCTTCAACTTCCATGCACCCAAAACTAAGTGAGGAGTTAACTGAAATAAAAGACAAGCACATGGTCAATTCATAAAACAATACAATATTAACATTCAGTCTTTGGACAGAAATATTAATGTTGTAAAGGACAGATATTAAGAAATAACTAACTAAATATGAGAGTTTAAACTTGTGAGTTAAATGAATTCATCTTTGGATTAGTTCATTACCCACATATGAAACCAAAATAAACCACTCACATTTGTTATTAATTTCATTATGATATTAAGTCAAGTAGTAAATCTCCTTTAGGCTAATTACTACCCATAGGAATAACACAAATGCACTTATTTTGATGCTATAAACCAACCAATGCAAGAAATAATAAATTGCTTTGGCAAAATTGTTAAATGTATTAATTAATTTAAATACATCAAAACTAATTACAATTAATGATGTAATATCACTAATGTTTATATTCCATGATTCATGAGTAGCCAATGTGTAACCCAAATAATGCACATATACCGATACTCTAGATGAGTACCGGTACCACCTGAATAAGCAGGGTACCGGTACTAAAAATTAGTACTGGTCATGCGTTCCATATGTATCGGTACTTATAAGAAGTATTGATACCTACTAGCCCTAGATTGCCATGAGGCCATTTCCTCCAGCTACATATGAATATTGATACTCATATTAGTATTTGTAATACATAATATGTCAAATGCCAACTTGAATGCCAAGTGAAGTCAAAAGGTTCATATATGTAGGTGATGGCAAGAGGGTGGAAGTTGAAGCTGTGGCTGACTTTAAATTGTTTTAAGTACTGATTTTGATTTGAATTTAAGAGAAACATTTGTTGTACCATTATTTCGACGGAATTTAGTTTCTATTTATCTATTAAACAAGTCTGGTTATTCTTATTCTTTTGGAGATAAACAATTTAAGTTGTTTCTTGATTTAAATCTTATTGCTACTGGTTTTTTATTTGCGGATGACAATTTATATAAGCTTCATACATCCTCTACCTTTGAAATCTTACATGCTACGTCTAGTGGTATGAAATGAAAATTAACTTGTGAGAATTTTGGAATGTTATGGTATAGGCATTTGGGTCATATCTCTAAACAGAGAATTGATAGGCTTATCTCCATAGGAATTCTCCATTCCCTTGATTATACGGATTTAAATGTTTGTATTGAATGCTTAAAAAGGAAATGAACAAACAAATTAGGTGTAGATGCCATAAGAGCTTTAGGTGTCTTAGAACTGATTCATACAGATATTTGTGGCCCATTTCGTACGGCTTCATCGAATGGTCAACAATATTTTATTATATTCATAGACAATTACTCTAGGTAGGATACACATTCAAATCTTGTAAGACTGAAGTTGAAAATCAACTTGGGATTAGCACCGTCAGATCTGACTGTGGTGGTGATTACTGTTGTGAAGCAATTGACTACAGTTCGTATAAAAAAATCATCGTTGTTGTAGTATGTATCACAAATACAAATCGTTATCGCGTCCATTTTATTTATTTACATAATTTTTACTAGTTTATTTCAGGTCATTCACTGCGAGGTAGTTATTGATATACATCACTCTTTAAGTCCAAGATTATTCTTTAATTCCAAAAAGATCAGTTTTATGTACAATAAAGAATGATTGAATGAATGAATCAATAATGAATGAATTAATGGTTTAATTATGTATAAAAGAGAATCAATGAAATGCTTGCAAACATTAATTACAAACAAGTATCAAACAATACATAAATATACTCTATACTATCTACTTATAAGTTATATTACTAATACTTACATAAATATACAATACTAACTAATAATACATACTATACTTAACTTAATATGCTGATATATATAATAACATATATAACATCTACAGTGACAGATATATGTGTCGCTACACCCTAGAAAAACTATGTAAAAACTCTAAAGCAGAAACTAGGGTCTATAGTGACATTTATTTTATCTTTAGCGATGGTTTATTCTATTAATAAAGCTATGTAGTTATTTATATACATAGCTCAAACACTACTATACTTACATATACTCTTACTATTTACAATATACTTAAGATTTACATATACATATTATTAATATATACTATACATACGGATATACATATACATGTATACTTCTCTTTGTTCTCTCTATGGCTAACACTTGATTTTCTCCTTAAGTCATTAGGGCCCTTTTACTTAACAAAAAATGTGTTTAATTGGTAGGCATACCGTTCGAGGGATACACAGCACCCGAGGATCGGATGGGACCAGACCTCTACTAAGTGCGGCCCTAGTTCGTTAATTAGGTCGATTAATCACGTCTTAAGCTCACATTTGAGCTTAATTAAGCCCTCTCACAGTGTTAAGCCCCCGGTTCACACGCCGCACACCAAATGCTCAGATATGCTCAATGGGTAATGGTCAGTGGTTTTAGGCGCCCAGCACCCGTGACGACTGGCCTTTCCTATGTATAAAAGCAATTTATAGCACTACATGCGCTCTTGCATTTTCGATGTGGCACTATATGTGCCGTGTTTGAGCGCTGGATTTCAGCGTGCCTGTGTTGATTTAATGAATTTGGCCCTCAATTCGAGGGCCATAATTTATTATAAAATAAAAATAAATTATAGGAAACTAAAGTATTTACATAGTACTATATAATTGTACAGTTAATTTATAATTTTAATTATCTTTACTATATAAATAAATTCAGTAAATCTACAGTTTATACATATTGAGTTTTGAGTTTTATTTCTTAATTACATATAAATTAGTTAATAAATGGTCCAATTGACCTTATACTAAGTTAGTATATATGTTAAGGTATTTAATAAATCTTTTTATTATATTTTACAAGTTTTATTTCCATTTTATCTACATTTAAATGTTTTATTTTTGGACTATTTTATTTATAAATTAAGTTTAAATAGTATATACATTATAAATATTCTTAAATTAGCTTAACTTACTTAAAATACATTAGTCTAAATGTATAGTATATATTAACTTAGTTTTAACTTAAATTACTAATTTATTTTAATTTAATCTAATAACTTAATTATTAACTTAATAAATTAAGTATTTATTGTATATATACAATTAAATTATGGAACAGGGTTAAATATGTTTATTATATACATATAAATACGTATATACAGTATTATAACTTAATATTGTTATTTATAGTATTTACTATTTTATATAACCTAATAGTACATATAAGTTAGTCTAATTAATAAATAGTTATTTAATTTAGTTATATATAGTGTAATCTAACCTAAATACTTAATTTATATACTACAATATATACATAAGTTATTTAATCCTTATATATGTATATTTTACATTATAGATAAATAAGCTTTACAATATAGCTTATATATACACTTATATACATAGTATACAATGGATTTTTGGTATTTTTGAGGTTTTTTTTCACTTTTTATGGTTTTTATGCCTTTTATGGAGGTAGGAGAAGAGATGGAAAGAAATGGATGAGGAGAAAGAGATGTTTTTTACGTTTTGTTTCTTTTATTAAATTCCATGGTATACGGAACAGTCGACTGGTATATTCTACCAAGCCGAGGGTTCAAATTACCAAGAAACTTGATATACATTTAAAAAAATACCTAATCTTCAATCAGATAGGTTTATTTTATTTTTTTAGGTTTTTATCTAATTTTTTATTGAATTCCAAATCTCACTCATCCTAAGCCTTTTAAGGGTTTTCTAATGAATCCTAAAGGCTAGAATGGGACTAAAGTATCTGGAAAGGTAGTGGATCACCTTGAACACATTCAGTATGTTATATGAAAGATATGTATGCAATTAAGCACTCAAATCAATGTATATTTAATTAATTACCCTAAATGGACAATTAGGCTTCTGACAATGATTGAATAACTGAATTAACAAGCAATCTAATGCATTTAAAAAAACTATAACAGTACAAGAATGCTTGTACACATAATAAAAAACAATACACAACAGGTCAGCCATCTACAGAACTGAAACCTAAGCCTATAGTCCTTGAATACTTAAATCAGAAATTGCCTTGAACAGAAACACCACAGCAGTAGAATCAGCAGCTGCTGAATTCATTGTTGGAAATCTAGCAAAACTGAAGTCCAACAATCAAAGACAGCAATTGAGGTTGCCAACTTCAATCACTGCAGCTGATTGAATTCTTTTTAGATGTGTTAACTACTATTGCTGTCAAGACAGACTTCAAAGAATTCAATCTGCAGCAGGGACATGAGTAAACTTCAGCTGAATAATTCCTAAATTAGTTACTTCTATCCTACATCAGATTCAAAAGGACCGTATAAAGGGTATAGAAGAACTAATTAGGAGAATACTCAACTGGAAAAGGGGGAAATGTAGCTGCAACTGCAGCACTTTGATATAAATCTGGGATTAGCTCACACAAAAAGAAATCACTATAAACACCATCTAACAAGGGTTTCAATTCTTATAAAAATCACTCAGGAATGCAAATCAAACTCAAAACCCCTTATCAATAAAATCTTATCAAATCAGTTCTAAAAGAAAGCTGATCTAGCATCTTTCTAATGCCATAGATAGCATGTAGAAAGAGTGAAATCAGACCACTTAAGACACAAATTCAAATCCCAAAACTCTAGAACCTTAAGGAATAGGGAAAATTCTTTAGGTTAGAAAATCAGAATTGTACTAAAACAAATAAAAGATGCACGGTAGAGTCTCAAATCAACTAAGTGATTTTCATTGACTCAGCCGTGCATTCAAGACATTAAATTCCTCACAATAACTCAAATCAAATTATGGCTCATCTAAGGTGAATTCTAACCTCAGAATCACCTCAAATTCCCAGCCAAACAGTGAATCGCAATCAAAGATATCTCAGTTTGCTAGATAAAAACATTCAATGCCCAAAATGAATAAAAATCCTTGAAATCTGAATTCATAAAACATTTGGAAAATTGATTCAATTTTAGCTCAGATCAGGGGCTTTTGTGATAAAAATGGGATGAATGGGAAGTCCCTAATGTGATTTTCGACGTTAATTTCAGATCTGAGATTGGAAACTAATCAGATATGAAATTAGGTCTATTGAGTGGGTGAATTGTGAGAAATAAATCGCGGGAATCAGAAGCGATATGGAAAACATGGAGAGGAAGAAAATTCATGATCAGTGACAGTGTGAAAACGTCTCCTCTGATTTGGAATGATCAGAGGAGGTGAGGGGGGTTCTAATTCTAAATCTACTCCTAATACTAAACTAATCAGAATAGCAGATCAATCACTAATTCTAACTCTAATTCTACGTCTAACCTATTTAACTACAACTACAGCTAACCTACAAAGCAGTAAAACTATTCTAACAGGAAGAATGGGACCTGGAGGAAGAACGGAGGGAGATGGACTCTAGCGAAGGGGAAAAGCCTTCTAGTGAAGCTTTTGGGTCATCCTCAGGCGTACGTCATCCTTAGCGATGAGGAGAGTCAGAGAGAAGTCAGAGAATTCATAACCGGTGGTTGTGAAATCTGGGGATCGGTGGGGAGGGGTGGCTGGAGTGGAAGAATGATCGCTAAGAATGTAAGAGGGAGTGATGCTTTGCGCATGCGACCAGGGAGCTGCTTAAGTAGCCAATCAAGTGATTCAGATCACCGCGCAGGTGAAATTAGGCATAGAGGGCATGGGCAGCGGTGATGAGAGGAGCGAGTGCGCGCGGCTACCAATTAAAAATATGACCGTAGGATGGGATCTGCGGGTAGTGGTGAACACATGCGTCAAGTCTCGTGAAGGTTCGAATCAAATCGAGCCATAGATCAAGAGGCAAGGGGAGATCGATGGTCAAAATGGTACGTGTTCTACGCATGAACAGTGCAAGCATAGCTGCTCCAAGTGTGCAAAATCTGTTGGGTAAATTGTAGGGATGTCCTTTAACGAAGGGGTATGAAAACTGCATAAGAACCCATAAGTGATAGAAAGTGGTTACGGAGTAGTCCTTTAGAGCTTACAAATAGGTCCCTATGGGTTACAAATAGGTCCTAAGAAGTTTTCTAATGAAGGAAATGTAATGCATAAAGGACCTAAATGTAAATCCTAAATTTCAAGGCCTTAATGATGTCCAAATGCCTTCAAGTTTTTATATAAGCTTAATTGAACATTTAGGCAGTTAATGGCACATTTGATTTGAATTTTTAAACTTGTTTGTTTGTTCAATTAACACTTGGATCACCATCTGAACTTTTTCACAAGAATATCTCATTTTATGATCTAATTATGCAATTTTAACATAGAATTAATGTTTTAGGTCTTTTTCTTTGATTTTCACACTTAACCCTTTTTATGTGTTAATTTGGTATTGTTTAACCCAGTTGCTAGCTTAACTTTAACTTTTTAGCTATGATGAGTAACCACTCATCAACTACTATGGTAGATATGATGGGTCAGGAGAATAGTGTCAAGGACTGTTTGCTTTATTCCTAGATGAATGTGGAATTGTGCTTCAATACACCATGCCAAGGACACCTAACATGAATGGTGTTGCAGAGAAGCGCAATAGGACTCTTAAGGATATGGTAAGAAGCATGATTAGTCATACTTCTTTACTAGAGTCCTATTGTGCTTCTCTGCAACACCATTCATGAAGAGAAGCATTAAAGATGGCAGCATACATCCTGAATAGGGTACCATCAAAAGCAGTGCCAAAAACCCTATATGAAATGTAGACGGGTAAAATACCAACCATTAGGCACTTTCATATCTGGGGATGTTGATGAGGTGTGGCTCATCATAGCTAAAATGCCAAAGTTAAGCTAGAATCTAGGTTAAACACTATCTTATTAACATAATAAATGGCTTAAGTGTGAAATGGAAAAGACCTAAAATGTCAAAAGTGTGTTAAAAATGCATAATCAGGTCAATTTTGAGAGATTTTCTATTAATTAAGTAAATGGATGATCTAAATGTCAATTGAACATCAATTTGAACTTAAGAGTACAAATCAACAGTTGAATTATGTTCTAACATGTTCAAGTAACATACCATTAAAATCTCATTACATTTGGACATCATTTGGACCATGGATTACATGCATTACATATAGGTCCTCTATATCTTCACATTTCTTCCCATTTAAACTCACTAAGGACCATTTTGTAAGCATTCAAGAACCTTTTGGTAAACTTCTTTACCACTTATGGATTTTGTGCAAATCTTCTACCATTTCGCCCATTTGGGCTCTTTGCATAAATTTTTCCAAAAACACCTGCTGCAACGTTTATGCATAGGTGTTCGTCAACGAAGAACTTGTGCTACAGTGATGTCTGCTCTTAGTACACTTGATCAATAGTGGATCTTCCACCAAAGCTCCATCACCAGTGCGAGCACCATTGCACCTCGACTTAGATATGATCCTACGGCCAGATTTCATTACAAAACTTCCCACGCTCTCCTCCATAATATCCTTATCGTTTAACCCCAATATGACCTTCCCTCTAATCCGGTGACCATAGCCATCTCACGCCTATTTAAGAACCTCCACAGTCACTACATGCAAGCATCAACTCCCTCCTACTCCCCTTGAGCTGGTCATTCATCCTTGCTGGCTTCTTCCAAATTTGCTCGGTTCCACCTATGATAGAGGTGGAGCTTGCCATCCTCGATTCCTCCTCGCCGCTAAGGATTGCGTAACAGCTAAGGACGACCCTGGAGCTCCTCTAGTGGGCTCTTCATCAGCTGGAGATCCTCCCCATTCATCCTCTTCAGCTGTCGGTTGTAGACCCAAAGGTCCCATTGTTTGATTAGATTAGGCTTTAGTTGCTTTCATAGAGTAGATTTATTGCTTTCCTAGATTAATTAGATAGCTTAGATCATGAATTTAATGTTTGATTGCTTTAGATTATAAGTAGATTAGCTTAGAGTTAGATTTTCGCCAATTGAACCTCTCTGATCCTCTCTGATCATTTTAGATTAGAGAGGTGAATTCACTCTCATTCATGTGTTCACTGATCTCCCTCCTTTCATTTCATTCACTCGACGATTTGATCCGCAAATCACCTCACCCACCTGAGCATATTTAGATTTTAAGCTCCCTAGCTTTCAGATCTGAATTGCGCTCAAATCCACTTGGGGGTCTCTCCATTCACTTCATTTGTTCACAAAGACCCCCTATCTAGTTTTTAATTATTGCAATTTGCTCGATTACTATTAATTTGATTTCCGTTGTTGATTTATGGATCAGAGATCCAAAATGTTTTAAAAGGTTTTTATTCCATTAAATTTGATTCATGAGTACGTAATGGGGTGGATTGCGATTGCATTGAGATGTTTTAAGTGGATTTTGATTACAATTTGAGTTTATGCCCAAATTTGAATTGCCACCTCTCTTTTGTTCACCGCTGGGTAGTGAGGAACCAAGGAGAATCTGAGGCACAGATTTGAGGTCCTTACAATGACCTAATTGCTTCTAGATGGTCATAGTATTTCCCTGAACACTAATCAATGGTGTATAGGGTTGTAAGATGATCATATCATCTCAGCAATCAGAGACTAACAGCCCATCTGGATGACAACATGATTGGGTTGCAAATTAGTTTTAATCTTCAATTGAGGAATTGAACAATGTTTAAGAGGTTTAAATGAAGGTTTGGAACTGATTTCGACATGGATTTAAGGCTTAATTTGATCTCTCCTTTGCTATCCATAGCCCGGGGAAGAGATTAGATTAGGGTTTTTTGTTGTTTCAAACCTTGATTTGTTTCTCTATGAATTCCATAGCTTTCCTAGAGTGTTTGTGATGACTTAAAATTGAGTTTTATTGATTTGATTGAGATGTCGAGTTTTCAATCAGATCTGAACAATAGCAGCAACAACTACTCTCTTTCTCTCTATCCAATGGATTTTCAGTGGGATTTAATTCTAGATTTTGGGTGATTTTTGGATGAAGTGATTTTTTTGGGTTGAACATTACTTAGATCTTGCTTCCTAGATTTGAAACATCCTTGATTTGCTTCAGATCAGGCCGGAGAAGACCTGGTTCACTAACTGAACAGTAGCAGCAGTTGCACATGATTGGATGAAGAATGGTCATGATTTGAATTGATTTTAGGTTTTATTTGAGAATTTTGAGATCTTGTAAGGATAGAGTCTAATGTAACAAGCTTTCATGTACAATTCTTTGAGTCAAATTTGATTACAATAGCTTGTAATCCATGTTGAAAGCCATTATTAGTAGCAGTTCAGCTGAAATCTATTCGAACTTGCATTTTGATGGAAGTTGATGTTAGAAATCATGTTTTAATGTTCAATTATATTGTTGAATGATTGCTGGATGTTTTGAATGCTTTATCTCCTCATTCTAGCCCTTAAATATGAATTTGAAGGCTTAGGTTTCACTTTCAACCTGCATTTGAGCCACATTTTGTCCAAATTGTAAATGTTAAAACAAATACAAACATATTGTAAAAAACTAAAATAAATTTTTCTTGATTTAGATTAGGGTTAGTTTTAGGTGTGTGTGAAATTAGAATAAGTTTTGACATTCCTAATTAGTAGAACATACCAATAGATGCTTAGGTCTCTTCTAGTAAGAAATAAAAGAAAAACACAAACAAAACACCAAAAGGAGTCCTATTCTTCTCTTCTCACCTTTCCTTTCTCTTCTCCTATCTCTATAAAATAGAAAAAGAAAATAAAAATATGAAAAATTCCAAAAATCCATAAAAATACCTTGTATATAAGTTTATAATAATAAGTTAATTGTATATAGTAACTTCTATGTCTATAATGTATATAAATAACTTATATATCTATTCTAATTATTTAAGTAAGTATTTATGTTGATTTATAAAGTATATATTATAATTATATAATTATATATATATATTTATTTATATTATATATACATAATGCTAAGTAATTATAAATAACTTTGTACATACTTGTAATCATTTTTATACTTAGAGTAGTGTAACCCTATATTTATTCATTTATTTATATATTGTACATAATTATATTAATAAGTTAAGTATGTATATTAGTAAGTTAAAATAATTTAAATTACTAAATTAATGAATTATTGAAATAAATTATTTTGTATACTTGTATATTATAATTTTAAGTATTTTCAATGCGTTTATGTTTATTTATGTTGAATAACAATATTTATAATGTATATTTATGTATTTATATTAAAATGTGTAATTAAATGTATATAAATAGAAATAAATCACAAAAAATAAATTAAAAATATGTAATAATAAGTTATTAATGTAAATTAACTAATTTATAAGTCAATTGTACAATTAATTCATTAATTTATACTTTAATTAACGAATTAAGGCTGAAATCAATGTGTATTTTTCACTAACTTTAATTAATTTTTAAATATATTTGTATATTTAACTAATGTAAACAAACTACACCAATAGAAAGACCTATGTATAGGTTTCATGTATATATAATTTATTTGTAAATTAATTAATAAATTAATATCTAAATCAGGTCCCAAAGATAGCAAAAATCACAGTTTGACGCTTGATTTGGCACCCAGATTTAGTGCCATATCGTGCCTTGGTGATTGTCCGCACCCATATTTAATGATTTGCGCACATTAGCCCACCATCACAAGAATAGGGGTCGGATCTTATAGCAATCAGTAAACCTGTATATACTGTAGCCTCAACGTGGGCTAGGAGCCATGTATGTGGGCCTGTATGGGTCCAAAACTATGCAAAAACACCTAATGAAAAGTAGGGACCAAGATTAGTAGTGGTCGATCCAACCTCTAGTGGGTTGTTGATTCCTCAAAGGGTTGGGCCTGCCAATGAACAAATTTTTGGTTAAGTGTAACTTAAGTTAGGTCAATTGTAAAAATTGGCTAAGTTTGTGTGGCTGCTAAGTGTTGTATATGAGTGTAGTGTGTGTTAGGCATGCATGTGTTGTGTGTGATATGTATCTGTGTTATGTGTGTTAAGTGTAGAGTGTAAATGTATAATAGTATATACGTATATGTAGTTTAGTATATATATATATATAGTATAGTATATAGTGAGTTATATACTGTCCTTGCCTTATTTTGAAAATATATGTTTTTAAGGCATTTTAGTGACATTTAGAGATGCCGATGTACATAGTTATATATGCTACTATAGTATATAGTATATGTTAGTATACATATATCCTTTTTCGTACCTATATTAAGGCATTACTTAGGTAAAATTGTACATAACAAACTTAGATTAGTATAGATTGGCTTTTAATGCCTTTATACTTGTTTATATGTTTGAGGCATTGTCATTAATACTAATTGATTCATTCTTGTATATAATTGACTTAGATTAGTTAATTTGTTGATTCATTCATTCATTATTCATTCATTTGTATATAAAATTGACATTTTAGGAATAAAAGATCATTTTAGGATAATAGAGAGTGACGTATATCAAATACTGTCTCCCAGTGAACGACTTGGAATAAAATCAGTAAAAATTGTAAATAAATAAAATGACATCCGTCTGGATTGCAAGTGTACTACAACGTGACTAATTAACCTTAATTAACTAGCGATCCAGAAACAACATTAGATGTCTAGTTGAAGCTAGGCCTCGTAGGTCTAATGAAAGAAAACTGGACTCAAGAATGGTTAGCTATTATTTTGTTGGGTACTCGGAACGGTCTAAGGGATATAAGTTTTTTGTCCTTGAGACTCGCTTGTTTTTTGAAATGAGAAACACCCATTTTTTTGAGGATATTGGTTTAGGTAAAGGTGATAGGCACATTACTTTTTAGGAACCTAACCAGCCCTATTCCTAAGGATAATATTGAACAAAGTCAATTTGTTATTGCTAATGTTGTTTGAACGATAGAGAGGGATGAATGTAACGGAGAAAATCTCCCTATGGATCAGACTCAACAACCTCAAGATATTCATGAAGTACCCCTGAGGTGGTCCACTAGGGAAAGAAGTGCAATCTCAACTGACTATGCTGTATTTCTTTAAGAACATGAGGCTGGTGAAATGGATACGGATCCGATTTTGATTGAACAAGCTATGCTGTAACGACCCGATTCCCGAGTCCCTACGAGACACGAGAACCGGACCGACTCGACTAATCCCAAGACCTAGTCGTCCAACGAGGAAGTAACTAAAAGAGCAGTAAAATAAACCACATTCAACATGAAATATAACTAGCAGTAACAAAATACAGCAGTAAGAAAAAGAACTACTACAGCATGTACCACCACAACAGTAGAACAACATTCAACATAACATGAACTACAAGTAAAGAAAAGTATAGAGAGTAACAAGAACTACTCACTACAGTGGAACAAAAAGGGCATAAAAGAACAGTGGTAACTCTACTGGACCCTACTCGGCCCAACGTCCTCTGCAGCCGCTAACCCTGGCTGCTCAACACCTGGTCCTGAAAAGTAACGAGTGTAACACGTCAGCGAAACGCTGAGTAGAGTGGCAGCTAAACTAAAGAAGCAGTAAAGTGTACAGAAGCTGTTTTATTTTCTTTCTTCCTTTATTTACGTCTTTCTATTGTTTCACCATCTATCTATTTCTCAGATCCTTCACTTGATCTCGAATGTTCCTCGTGGGAACGATCTTGATTGCAGTCTTTTCCGAACAGTAGAAGTAACATGAGGTGCTCTCCTGGCCGGGAGAGTCCCCCGTGGTGATCCTACTCTAAGTCAACCACCCCAAGGTCACTGACAGACGTAACGGTGACTATGGCACGCGCGGTAAACGCACGGGTAGCTAACCCACACTGGCACGCGGTCAGTCGTTTCCGTTAACGGGTGCGCCCAAAGCACAGCGCGGAACTAGTATAGGGCAGAGCCCTCTCAGTAACAGGGGTCCAACCCCTCCACAGTAACCAAACAGGGGCCTTGCCCCTCCACAGTCTGCGCACCCTCGCCTGACTACCCTGGTTTGCCTAGTGGGCCTAACAAGTCGGTGTAGGTGAGCTAGCAGAACCCCGGGGTCCATGGGGTAGCTAGTACTTACCCTACACTAGTAGCTCTCCTCGGTACTGTGTACATGAGGGCCAACAAGTCGGTACAAAGTGGCCAGACTTAACCCCGGGTCCCTGGGGCGGCTGGCTCTGCTCTGCACTAAGCAGGTAACAGGTGCTTCCCCTAGCACTACGTACCCAATAGACAACGCACCTCCACATCTTTCCTTCTCAGTTCCATTTCATTCTCTTTCCAGGAGTTCTGCTCCTAATTCCCCGTGGGTTTCCAGCTCTTTTAACTCAGCACATTCAGGTTTCACCATTCCAGTTTCACGTTCTTACAACCCATATTCTCAATCATGTTCATTTATTCATAACAGGCAGCTGTTAAGTCAATTTACAGGCAGCTATTATTTATATTCATATCACTAGTTTTTCAGTCCTAGGATTCATGCCGTACCCTAGGATCTATCATTCAATCTAGTTTTCCAGCCTTAGGATTCATGCAATACCCCTAGGATCTATCATTCAATCTGGTTTCTCATTCCTAGGATTCATGCAATGCCCTAGGTTCTATTAATTGTTCCATAATTGTAACAAATTATGTTAATAATTTCTAAAGCCACTCTACTAGCTACAACGGAAGTACTGGGGGCATGGTCGGAAATCCCGCGCGCCTTCCTAACCCCCGAGACTCTAATGGAACGGGGTCCTAACACAAGGATCAAACACAAGGAGTTTCTCAGAACAGTATATAATTACTGTATACGGGTAGAGGATCTTATTCCGAAAAGAGCGCAACTTGAAACGCGGAAAACAGACTCCAAACGGGCCCTAAACGGGTCGAAAACGACGAAACAGTCCAAAATCAGACGTCTGGAACCTCTTCCAAACGTCTTAAAATGCGGGTCAGATGGTACCTTTGTTCTGCGTAGTCTCTGAGATGTCCAAAAGCCTGTGGGGGCATCTGGTCTAGTTTCCAGATGTCCGATGGTCACCCCGGACGTCTGGAAGTCCTTCCAGTCGTCTGGCACTGCAGCCAGACGTCTGATTCACGTTGGATGCGAATCTCAGAGCCTGCACGTACCCACTCATCGTTCTCACTACAACGGGTTGCAGAAAAGGATGAAGGACGAAAATAACTTACTTGCCAGACGTCTTGACAGTCCTCAGATGTCTTCACCGTCGTCTGGTTGGAAGCCCAGACGTCTGATTCTGGAAGAATTTCCAGAATCAGAGCTCGACGCGCTCTCCGCCCAAGACTCATGGCTGCGCCGTGCCTCGTCTGCATGCTACTCGAGCTGCAGAAGCCCTCCCGCGTCACTCCGCGCCCGCTGCTCCCCCGCCGGCCGACTCCAGCTGCCCCGGCAAGCTCGAGCCCTCACGGCCGAGTGTCTCCTCCCTCACGCAACGCCTCCTCCCGCACACCCGCCGAGGCTGCTGCTGCCGTTGCTCACTCACTCTCGCACCGGCTGGAAGGAGAAGAAGGAAACGGAGATGAGAGTGAGGGAGAGGGCAACGGCCCTTTTTAAAGCTGCGCGGGGAGAGAGAGAGAGAGACAGGCAGCGCCTGCGCCCGTAGGAGATAGGGGAAAAGAGGCATCTGTAGGTCTGCGCGTGCAGGCGCGCAGACGAAATCCACCGTGCCGCAGAAATCAAATCCCAGACGTCTGGAAGGGGTTCCAGACGTCTGGTCAGACGTTTGGGCCACCTCCCAGACGTCTCAAAAGATGTCTTGAAGCCGCGTTCGTGACAATATAACAAACTCAAAGGAAGTTTCGTCCCCGAAACTTGCACTAACTAGGGTACGGGAAAAAAAATGTCATAATAAACATAACAAACTCAAAGAGGACAGAAGCCGGTCCAAAAAGACGTACTCGCGAAGAGCTCCGGGCACCGCTCTCGCATTGCTGCCTCAGGCTCCCAGGTAGCCTCCTCGTACTGCTGGCTCCTCCACAAAACCTTCACCAGGGATACTTGCTTTCGTCTCAAACTGCGGATGACTCAGTCAAGAATCTGCACTGGCCGCTCGGGGTAGGTTAGGTCGTCGCCCACCTCGATGCTCTCGTGACTCAGTACGTGACTGGGATCAGCTACGTACTTCCGGAGGTTGGACACGTGGAACACGTCGTGCACACTAGAAAGCTGGGGAGGGAGGGCAAGCCTGTAAGCAATGGGTCCAACCTGCTCTAGGACCTCAAAGGGCCCCACAAACCTCGGCGCGAGCTTCCCTCTCACCCCAAACCGTTGCAGGCCCTTCATGGGCGAAACACGAAGAAAGACGTGATCCCCAACCTCGAACTGCACCTCTCTGCGTTTTCGATCCGCGTAGCTCTTCTATCTGCTCCTGACAGTGTGGAGTTGCCTGTGGATCTGCTCGACTACCTCCTGACTCTGCCGGATCAACCTGGGGCCAACCTCCCACTTGGTCCCCACCTCAACCCAACTCAAGGGTGCCGTACACCTCCGTCCGTACAGAGCCTCGTAGGGAGCCATGCTGATGCTCGAGTGATAGCTGTTGTTGTATGCAAACTCCGCTAGGGGCAGGTGCTCCTCCCAAGAGCCCCTCCAGTCCAGTACACATGCACGAAAAAGGTCCTCAAGTGTCTGTATCGTGTGCTCAGACTGCCCGTCTGTTTGGGGATGGTAAGCTGTACTAAACCTCAATCGCGTCCCCAGGGCCTGCTGAAACTCAGCCCAAAACTGGGACGTAAAGCGGGTATCCCGGTCGGATACGATCTCCCGCGGAACTCCGTGTAGTTGTACCACGTCGCGGATATACCTCTCTGCCAACTGTGCTGGTCCCAAAGTGACTCGGATTGGCAAAAATCGTGCCATCTTTGTCAGTCTATCCACAATTACCCAGACTGCATCGTGTCCTCACTGGGTAACAGGTAAACCCACCACCAAGTCCATGGTGATGCTCTCCCACTTCTACTCTGGCACTAGAAGCGGCTGTAGCGGCCCTGCAGGCCTTTGATGCTCGACTTTCACCTGTTGACACACTAAGCACTGCTGCACGAATTCACCCACATCCCGCTTCATCCCCCTCCACCAAAACTCGCGTCTCAAGTCGTGGTACATCTTCGTGTTTCCGGGATGTATGGTGAATCTGGAACCGTGTGCCTCAGTCAGGAGCTCTCTGAACAGCTCCTCGTCCCTGGGAACGCACAGCCGTCCCCTCAGGCGCAGCACCTGGTCTGTGAAAGAGAAGTCCCCTGAGTCTCCTGACAGTACTCTGTCGCACAAGGATTGCAAGTACGGATCGGCCATCTGTCCTGTGATGATGCAGTCTATCAGCTCTGGCCTAGTCTGTCGTGTCACAGTCACTGCCCCACAGTGCCCCCGTAACTCCAGGGGTCGCCAACTGCCCACCTCCTCCAAGAGGCTCCAACTCTGTAACTGTAAGCTGCCAAGTGTGCGGGCGCCTTCCAGCTCAAGGCATCAGCCACCACATTGGCCTTGCCTGGGTGATAGGAAATGCTGCAGTCGTAGTCCTTCAGGAGCTCCAACCAACGTCTCTGTCTCATGTTGAGCTCCTTCTGATCAAAAAGGTATTTGAGGCTCTTGTGATCTGTGAAGATCTCGAATGTCTCACCGTACAAGTAGTGCCTCCAGGTCTTCAGCACGAAGACGACAGCTGCCAACTCCAGGTCGTGGGTAGGGTAGGTATGCTCATGGGGCTTCAGCTACCGCGAAGCGTAAGCGACAACGTGACCCCTCTGCATGAGCACACCTCCTAACACCTGCAAGGAGGCATCCGTGTACACAACGAACCCGCCACTACTGTAAGGGATGGTGAGCACGGGAGCCGAGGTCAACCTCTCCTTCAACTCCTGAAAACACGCCTCACAGGCGTCTGTCCAAGTGAAGGGCACGTCCTTCCGGGTCAACTGTGTCATAGGACGCGCAATCTGTGAAAAACCTCTGATAAATCGTCTGTAGTAGCCTGCCAGTCCCAGGAAACTGCGAATCTCAGTGACTGAACGCGGTCTCTCCCACCTGAGCACTGCCTCAAACTTGGCTGGGTCCATCGCTAAGCCGTCTCCAGAGATCACATGACCTAGGAAGGTCACCTCTCTCAACCAGAACTCGCACTTGCTGTATTTGGTGTACAGCCTACGTCGTCTCAGTGTGTCCAGAACCATCCGCAAGTGCTGTCCGTGCTGCGTCCGATCTCGAGAATAGATGAGTACATCATCAATGAATACCACCACGAACTGGTCCAAGTACAGTATAAACACCCGGTTCATCAGGTCCATGAAAGCAGCGGGGGCATTGGTCATCCTAAACGGCATAACCAAAAACTCGTAGTGTCCGTACCGGGTGCGGAAAGCTGTCTTGGAGACGTCTGCCTCCCTGATCCTCAACTGGTGGTATCCAGAACTCAAGTCGATCTTGGAGAACACCGTGGCACCCCGCAACTGGTCAAACAAGTCGTCGATCCTCGGCAGCGGATATCTGTTCTTGATGGTGACCCTATTCAGCTGTCGGTAGTCCACACAAAGGTGTAGGGTACCATCCTTCTTCTTCACAAACAGTACCGAGGCTCCCCAGGGAGACGCACTGGGCCTCACGAAACCCTTCTCCAAAAGGTCCTGCAACTGGGACTTGAGCTCTCGTAGCTCAAGCGGTGCCATCCTGTATGGCACGGTGGAGATGGGGCTGGTCCCTGGTACTAGTGAGATCTCAAACTCGATTTCACGCTCGGGCAGTAGTCCTGGTAACTCGTCTGGGAACACGTCAGGGTACTCTCTGACCACCGGGATGCTCTGGAAGTCTGCCATAGGGCTGGACTCTGCCACCACACAAGCTAGGAAGCCCTCACACCCCTGTCTCAAAAGTCTCGCCTCCCGAAGTGCCGAAATGCACCTGAAGCCTCCGTCCACCAGCTGTCCGTGAAACTCGAAAGAAGGCAACTCCGGTATGGAGAAGACGATCTTCCTCTCAAAACAGTCCACCAAAGAGTGGTAAGCGGACAGCCAGTCCATCCCCAGAATTACGCCAAAGTCCTCCATCTGTATCATAATCAGGTCAGCTGGCAGGCTATGTCCCCCGACGCTGACCTCGCAATCCGTGTACACCTCCTCAGCTACAAACAGCTGACCAGTCGGACCTCTGATTACGAACGGATTCTCTAACAGCGTATAGTCCTGGCCCAAACTAACAGCGAAACTGGCGGTGACAAACGACTGCGTAGCGCCGGAATCGAAAAGTGTGTAAACGAGTCTGCCGGAAACTAAAACCATACCTGCCACCACCGAGCCCGAAGCTCTGGCATCCCTGTGTGTCAGGGCGTTGATATGCCCCTCAGCTCTAGGTGCGGACGAAGCAGCCACACTCTGCGTCGGACGGGCAGGTGCTGGCCGGTACCCTCCTCGTGACTGCTGTCTTCCTCCTCGCACTTGGGAACCGCGGCCTCCTGTGCGCCCTTCAGTGCTCTGCGTGGGAAGTATCTGCTGATCTCCTGCCCTAGACGGGTAGTCCCTCCTGATGTGGCCCAGCTGGCCACACTGGTAACAGAGGGGAACCCGACTCCCGCCATCAGTGGGTCCCTGCTGTCGGCTGGGCGGGGGTCCTGTGTTGGCGACTGGCCTCTGTCGAGGCCCCCCAAAGGCCACAGATGGCCCTGCAAAACGTGACGGCTCCCCTGCGGACGCCACGTGCCTCCTCTCTCGCCGACCCTGTGAAAAGTCTGGCAGAAAGGGCCTCTTCCTCCCGCCGTCAGTGTCTCGCGCGGACGGGTTGGTCTCCTCGTAAGTCATGGCTGCCTCCACCACCGTCAAAAACGTAAGCAGCTTCAGGGGTTTGACATACCACCGAATCGCAGGCCGGAGCCCCTCGGTGAACCTCCAAAGGCGCTCCTCCTCAGCGGCTACCGCTGTCGCTGCAAAGCGGGACAGCTCCAGGAAACGCGTGCGGTACGCGCTCACGGTCATCGTCCCTTGGCGGAGAGTGTGGAACTCCCGCCTCCTCTGGTCCTGCCACGTCTGGGGAAAGTACTGCTCGCAGAAGAGGGCGACGAACCAGTCCCAGGTCGGCTCGTCCCTCTCCTGTCCCCGAACCGCCCTCCACCACCTATGTCCCGCACTCTCCAACTGGTATGTGGCAAAGGCCACGCGGCACTCCACCGGGGGGCGAAGGGTGTCGAAAATCTTCTCCAGCTGCTCGAGCCAGTCCTCTGCCTCAGTCGGATCCTCATCCCCCTTGAAGGAGGGGGGCTTCAGCTCCAGAACTGTCCAAAGAGGTTGGAGTGGCGCTGCAGTGGGGATGCTGGTGCACCTCCAGGCAAAGGTGCCTCGTGCACAGAAGTGTCGGAGGAAGGTGGGGGTGGCGGAGGCCCATCCCCTCCCCCATGTCCAGCGCCGCGTCTGTCGTGTGGTCCCACAGAGGACTCCCCCTCCTGATTGCATAGCAATCATAGGTCCTAATCAACCTAAATAATGTCTGAACCTATCTTAAATTGTGGATATTGCACTCATATCTTGCATATCATGCATTGCATCAGTCTATTTAGAATAAGATGAGATATCCTGCTAGTTAATGATTTTTATTGCTATTTACAGATAATAAAGTGATTCAGGATGGAGATAGCGGAATAAAGCAATAAAGGAAGAAGAAGACTGATCCAGATAAGAGGAGTGAGGAGGATAGCCTTATCCCTACCCTTAGAAACCCTAGGACAGCCTTCCCAAACCCAAAACAACCTCCATTAGGGCACCTTAGCCTCAAAACCCAAACATGGATAGCACTATCCATGTTCCTATCCCTCTCCCAAACACTTAGGAACCAAAACCAACCTTAGAAAACACAAAACCCATTCTCCAACACCTTTTAAGACGTCCAGACATCTGGCTGGACGTCTGATTTCTGCGGAATAACAATCCAGGAAGCCAAAACTCATACTGACACAGAATTGGACGTCTAATTTAGTGTCTAGACGTCCAATTTTGTAGTATAAGACGTCTGACCACTATCCTGAACGTCTGATACTGCTGTCTGGTTCCTGATTTTGGGTGTTGGAAGCCCTAGCTTGCCTATTTTGACCTAGGAACCCCACCGGACACCCTAGGAAACCTAAGTAGAGACCTCCTAAGCCTAG
Organism: Thalassia testudinum; assembly: GCA_037157565.1. Classification (NCBI taxonomy): domain Eukaryota; kingdom Viridiplantae; phylum Streptophyta; class Magnoliopsida; order Alismatales; family Hydrocharitaceae; genus Thalassia; species Thalassia testudinum. The sequence continues at coordinate 35,933,484 of JAZHRO010000012.1, read as the reverse complement.
TCCACTATCCATAGCCCTACTTGTCCTATCCCTAACCCAATTGAACCATCCCATACCTAATTGGGTGCATCTACAGTTGATTGGGTGCACTCGAGCCCAATTAGATCCACCCAGGATCTAATTAACTTATACCTATTAGGGTTACCCTAGCCTAATCACATGCACACATCTAATTAGACTTGACCTAGACCTAATTAGGTTCACTCCTACCCAATTAGACTTTCCTAAGCCTAATTAGGTCCACACCCACTTAATCTAGATTGACCCAACCTATTTAGCAGCTAATCCTACCAAAACCCACAACCTAGCCCTACGAAAAACACACACCCACACACACACGCACACCTTCCCATTTTACTCCCACCAAACCCATGCACACTCTCTTGGAAACCCTAAAAACTTGTGTCAAACCTAGACCCAAAAATTGTGGCATTTGCTATTTTTGGAGCCACCAAAAGTGGCAAACAAATGGAGCCTTCCATAAGGGCAAAGAGAGAGCTACGAAATTGGACCATCTCTCCATACACTCTCCCACCCATACTCTCCACTCTAAACTTGCTTCCACCCTCCAAAACCTTAAGGCCGCCCTCCTCATCCTCCTCCAAGGCTCCATGGACGGCTAGCTAGAGAAGCTTCTCTCCAAAGCTTCAAGGACGGCCATTGGTAGAGAAAGGGAGCAACACCCTCTTCTCTCCACTTGGGTGCACTAGCCCTCATCTTCTTCCTTTTGGATGGCCATGAAGGCTCACCCATAGCCTCTTGTGGCCGGCCATCTCTTTTGGTAGGCGTGTAGACGGGTTTGCATACTTAAGGTCTAGCCTACACCCTCACACAAGGCCGATGGCCCTAGTGGCAACTTTCCGGCGTGAGGGATTTTGTACTATTTATATGCTTTCTAGTGTAGATGATGTGTGATAAATTTCTATGCATAAATAATGTTTCTGTGATTGATTGTCCTCATGTTTGCTTGCTTATATGACACTTTGGTTTGTTCACACCATGCACGGCCACCATGGCCTCATTTAGATGCACATAGTCACTTAGGTTTTTGCTAGTTTATCTAGATTTAGGTTTCAATTCGCTTTTCGAAATGAAAAAAAAATCAAAAACACAAAAAGACAAAAATAGTAGCTTAGGTTAGATTTAGGTTATAAAAGCTGATCCAAATCTCGATTCATTTTCATGCCTCCCAGAGACGAACAACCGGGACTCAAGTTCTAAAAAGAATAAAGATCTACGAGAGTTTCATTATCACAAATATCTTTGACGAGTGGTTTTTGCGACTATACTACGATTTCCAACGATTTCAAAATACGCGATTTCCACTTCTGTCAAATGGTGCCGTTGCTGGGGAGGCAACGTCATTTTTCTTGATTTCGATATTTTAATCTATCACTGACAAATTTGCCTCTACTTTGTTTTTGATGTGCAGGACAACACGGAACGAAAACGGGATCCGCGCACACATCGAGTGCGGTAAAGAAAAATCAGGTGCACATCATCTATCATAGATTAGGTTTATTTTCTGAACCCTAGGACTAGATCTACTTCCTGCAATTTCTTTTTTTTTAAAAAAGAGATTTTTCTTATTTTCGTGGAAAAGAAAAAAAAATAAAAAAAATCAAAAATTTTGAAAAAAAAATCTAGATTGGATTTCCTTTTGAATCTAGGTTAGAAAAAAAAAGAAAAAAAAGAGATTTTCGTTGAATCTTTTGAAAAATTCTTTTTGAAAAAAAAGTGCAAAAGATTAAAAAGAAAAAAAAGCATTTTTGGTGGAAGGCTTGAATTTCAAATTCAAACCTCTTTAAAAGCTTTTCCACCACCTTCTGATTTTCGGGCAGATTTCAAATCTCACCTAAAAATTCGATTGCCGAAAAATCCGTTAGCAAAAAATTCTGAAATTTGGGCAAAACCTTCAATTTCAAACCATCTTTCAAATGCCACTGTTACTTTGAAAAAAATCCAAATAAAATTTTTTTAAAAATTCGCGAAGTGCACAGGGGTCAGATTGACCCAGATTCAAAAATTTTCAAATTTCAAAAAGCGATTCCGAGAAATTCGAAAATCTGTTTTGACTAAAAATGGTGGGGTTTGAAAGCTGATCTAATTGGATTTATTTTCCATAGTTTTCCCAATTTTTGAGGATCATTTAATACTGTTTCAAGGCGAAAAACCATCCAGGGGTCAAAGTTCCAAATCTGACCCCCTGATATTTAAAATTCCCTAAAAATTCGGTTGAAATAGTAAAAATTCCAAAAAAATATTATCTGAAAAACTAATTGAAATACGAATCTACTTGAAAAATTTCAAATTAATTGGATTCCAATTATTATCAGAGAATCTACATTATTTTTGTGGTCTGTTGAAATAAAAAAACATCCCTAGAAGTGCATGCAACTTAGGTTGAACCTTTAGGGTCACAACTGGAGACCACACTTTTGGCTAACCTAGACTTAATCAAGTCTAGTTAGCCGGTGAGCTTGGTCACCTTGTGGGCCACTCACCACAAACCCCACTGAAGAAAACGGGTTAAAAATAATTTTAAAACACGAATTCAACCCGAGTTCGTGTCGTACTACTGAACGAATTTAATCTCTCTTGCCAAACCTGGTGACTAAGTCTGCAGGGTAGTGTCAAACGACCGTGGCTCGGGGGTCAACAGAACCAGAGGCGTAAGCCAAAGGAAGAACCTTCCCCTTAGTCCCCTCGTAACCAGACTGGCTGGGTTAGCTTGAGAGGCAGGATTCACGTTCAGTCGGTTGTACGACGAACTTACCTTCAGGAATTAAAATCCCTAACGAAAAAATATGGTCACCTGATTTATAAGGACCATTTGATTGACAGGGCCTTAGCCTTGTCCTACGTGGCTACACCAACCTAGGGGTTGGGCGGTGTATGCACGGAAGGAGGTCACTTCGACCTCACTTGGTTGGACCTTGGGAGCCACTCCCAAGGAGGCGAGTCACCTCGCCCGGACCATCTTCTTGCCCCATTTATTCTATCTGCTGAGCCGCAATGGCTAACATTGGATCTGGACCTAATCAGGATCTAGAAGAGCTGGACCCATGAGCTTATCTGAGAGCTCGGGTCATTGAATTAGCTCAACCTTGGGATCAGAACCCAAGGTGGCGAAGATGACTTTTCGCTTCGCTTGATCCTTCTCCTCGGGTTACCGAAATAGTTAACCCATATCCTAACCCTGGATATTATGACCCATACCAGTGGGTCCCTCAAAGGATCGCATCTTATAAGCCAGGATATGGATTTCATACTCCTGCTTCTCACCCATGGAACATGGGTAGACCTGATTCACCCCCTGGAACCCCTGAAGAGCTACCGGTGCATATGCTGCCACATTATAGAATACAGAGAGCTATAGCGAGTGCTAAGGAAAAGGCCGCATCCTATCTATGCGAAATCCAGGCTATCATTGAGTTGAACCAAAGACAAAGCCGGATTCTGCATCAACAAGCCGTGATGGAGCTCCTTCAGGAAACAGCAGAGATAACAAGGCGAATTGGACAAAATCGAGAAACTCAAGAACTATTGCTTTTGAGATATCAAGTGGAAAATAGCATTGAAGACCTCGAAGAATCTGAAACAACTACGTCAGAAGAACACACAGAAGATTCTCGAGAGCATATGCCCGAAGATCACTCAAGGGAAAAAGAATCTAGCATGGATATGAGACAGGAGCAGGAAGTATGCCGAATGGGTTCATCTGAAATTGAGGAGGAAAGGACTGATATCTCCAGGACTGAGCCGCAATCAGATTATCCTGAATCCTGGGAGACACCTTTTGGGTTAGATAACCCAATCGAGACAAGGGAAGTAGATCCAATTGAGGATATGGATCTTGAGGCAAACATTACATGCGACACTACTAATCAATCTAGACCACTTCCCATTGTAGGTGAACCTGTGCTAGAGCCAACATCTTCTGATCTGCACTCTTCTTCTTTCACCTACATCCCTAATTCGGATATTAGAGGTTCTAAGATGACACTTTCTATCCTTGATCCTAACATCCGAAAACCAGAAGTAGCTATGGATAACTCGAACAAAGAAATAAATATGCTACCTGAGGTAGAAATTACTGAGGAGCCCAATGCATATGAGGGTGAAGCTTCGAGCAGAATGAGCTGGGGACGCACCTACCATCCTAGTCAATGGCTCGACCTCGAGCCTGAAGAGACAGCCTCTGATGAATTAGAGATGAGTACTGATGAGGACGAAGTAATTTCTGACGAGGATTTTAGTGACCTCCCCACAGATCTTCTACTTTCACGGATACCCCCATATGACCTAGAGCCTGGAGAGGGCATGATCTTTGATGTCAATTATCATTATGAGGATCCCTATGACTCAGATTCTGGTTCTGAGATACATGTTGATCTACTCCCTCAGCAACTTCCTGCTGAATTGTGGGACATGATAAATCAGCTAAATCAACATCATGATCCCACCTCTGATTATCCTCTATTTTCCACTACCACTCCACACTTTCTTATAGCTAGACTTTTTGGAGTAGGGGTGCACAATCAGCTGGTTCGTATCTCCAGACCACTGATTCTGGGAGCATACGAGCATATCTTTCTCTTAATCTTAGCTGGCTCCTATGCTAGAAATGACACATCTGATTGAGTTTTCGCCCAGCTGGAGGCGTTAAACTCAGCACATATAGATACCATTCACCCCACATTCCACCATCATTTATATATAACCATTTTTATACATAGCATATTTCACTTTTATATTGCATATTAACAGGTTGGCCAGTGCTGAATATAATTTTAGGAGCAATTACAGGTGATTTCTACCCATTCTCTCCCTGCAGCATTTATTTTCTTTTATATTTATGCATGAGGACATGCAAGAACTTAGGCATGGGGGGGTAGATACAGCAAAAATTGAAAATTTTTTTTTGTGCCAACACTTAGGAAAACCTCGGAGCTACATGCAAAACGTACTTTAAGACCTTAAATAAAAGAACAACCAACTCCACCTCCAATGCTCGCATTGGAGCTAGAAATCGTTCGCAACAACCAATTCCAACTCACCCGCTCACCTTTTATTCTAAATTTAGGGTCAAGCTGATTGTAACCCGATATGGGAAATTCATGAAGTACAAATTATATGAGGTTACATGTTTATAGCATATATAGATATTGCATTCATGAATAAGATTATTTTATTAAGAGAATGCATTAGGGATTTTATCCTTTAGTTGATTCCTGTAATCTAGAATCCAGTACAACTTTTCACACGCACGTAGAATTTGCAATGGATTCATGGTGAAGGCTGATAAACATCTTCAGTCTGTCGAGAAGAAGCAGTGCTTCTTTTCCCTGAACACCTGGACAGAGTTTTGGGAGTCAGGCTGATTTTCTTCCAAAAATCCACCAAATAGTGTGAGATGAGAGTAGAGTGTACTGGTGCTCTAAGATTAGTGCAAGGAATCTGGAATCTTAGATAATTAGGTGATGATACTTAGAGATTAGGCATAGTTTTCGCTCTCGGTTCCAGCGTATACATTTTTGTGTGAAATATTGAGAGCCACCGAATAAGGCAAATACGTAAGAGCGAGTTTTCATAAAACTAGGGCTAAGGTGGATGGTTACGACCATTTTTTACGGGATCCTCGGCTGAAGGAGGGTATGATGTCAAGGTCAGAAATGCACCGTCCTATCCGTTTCTCTCGGTGCCGTGAGTAGGCACTTCCACCAAATAAGCCACCCAATGTCTTTTGAGTACCACCAATCCCTAATAATGCCTCCTCAATAAAGTTCATGAATGTATACCAGTTGTGTTATGCTAAAAAAAATAATAAAGAAAAAAGAGAAAAAGAAAAAGAAAAAGAATGATGAAAGGAAAGAAAAATTGAAAAAAAAAGAAAGAAAAAAAAATTAGAAAAAGAAAGAAAAAAAATTTTTGGAAGAAGAAGAAAAAGAGTTTATGAATATTTAGTATTTATTTCATTTGCATTGAGGCAATACCACCAAACAAATTTGAGCTCCACCAAATATGGCCTTAACCTATTTTTCTTGTGTTTCTGACCACCCGAATACTGGCTGAGGAATCTCAACTTAGTGTTAGGGTTATGAGAACTCAATTAAAGTGTTAATGCCTAGTGAGACCACCAAATACAAATCCTATGTGTGAATCTGGTGAGGTTGTGAGCTCTAAGAAAAAGAAAGAAAAAGAGCAAGAGAGAATAGATACAAAGGAATAAAAAGAGAGCATAGTTTTTCTCGTCTTTCTCTAAGTTAAGTTACTTAATAATTTGGGAATCTAGATTCTATATTACTAATATCTATGTAGCACCAGTCAAGAGTGAGCCACCAAATATATAATCTTTTCACTTTAAGATCCTCTACCTAAGCTTAAAGCCGGGTGGAATTCATAGAATATCTTGAATACCCCGAGGGAAGAAGCCAGCCTATCCCGCTAGAATTTTTACTAGGGGTCAAGTATAGGTTTTAGAGGTGTATTAGTTTTCACTCGAATTCTTTTCAAAAGCTACATAGTTGCACCTTCATGATTGTCTGGATTTCTAGAGCATAGGATGAAAACAAAAGGGAGAAAAATCTCTATGCAAACACTTGATAAAATAACGAGTCCCTTAGGGACCCTTGCTGTAAATAATTTAGTCTTGCATTTGCTAGGGACTAGCAAGGTTTAGGCATGGGGGTATGATTGCACAGAAATCATAGGTCCTAATCAACCTAAATAATGTCTGAACCTACCTTAAATTGTGGATATTGCACTCATATCTTGCATATCATGCATTGCATCAGTCTATTTAGAATAAGATGAGATATCCTGCTAGTTAATGGTTTTTATTGCTATTTACAGATAATAAAGTGATCCAGGATGGAGATAGCGGAATAAAGCAATAAAGGAAGAAGAAGACTGATCCAGATAAGAGGAGTGAGGAGGATAGCCTTATCCCTACCCTTAGAAACCCTAGGACAGCCTTCCCAAACCCAAAACAACCTCCATTAGGGCACCTTAGCCTCAAAACCCAAACATGGATAGCACTATCCATGTTCCTATCCCTCTCCCAAACACATAGGAACCAAAACCAACCTTAGAAAACACAAAACCCATTCTCCAGCACCTTTTAAGACGTCCAGACATCTGGCTGGACGTCTGATTTCTGCGGAATAACAATCCAGGAAGCCAAAACTCATACTGACACAGAATTGGACGTCTAATTTAGTGTCCAGACGTCCAATTTTGTAGTATAAGACGTCTGACCACTATCCTGAACGTCTGATACTGCTGTCTGGTTCCTGATTTTGGGTGTTGGAAGCCCTAGCTTGCCTATTTTGACCTAGGAACCCCACCGGACACCCTAGGAAACCTAAGTAGAGACCTCCTAAGCCTAGCCCACTATCCATAGCCCTACTTGTCCTATCCCTAACCCAATTGAACCATCCCATACCTAATTGGGTGCATCTACAGTTGATTGGGTGCACCCGAGCCCAATTAGATCCACCCAGGATCTAATTAACTTATACCTATTAGGATTACCCTAGCCTAATCACATGCACACATCTAATTAGACTTGACCTAGACCTAATTAGGTTCACTCCTACCCAATTAGACTTTCCTAAGCCTAATTAGGTCCACACCCACTTAATCTAGATTGACCCAACCTATTTAGCAGCTAATCCTACCAAAACCCACAACCTAGCCCTACGAAAAACACACACACACCCACACACACACGCACACCTTCCCATTTTACTCCCACCAAACCCATGCACACTCTCTTGGAAACCCTAAAAACTTGTGTCAAACCTAGATCCAAAAATTGTGGCATTTGCTATTTTTGGAGCCACCAAAAGTGGCAACCAAATGGAGCCTTCCATAAGGGCAAAGAGAGAGCTACGAAATTGGACCATCTCTCCATACACTCTCCCACCCATACTCTCCACTCTAAACTTGCTCCCACCCTCCAAAACCTGAAGGCCGCCCTCCTCATCCTCCTCCAAGGCTCCATGGATGGCTAGCTAGAGAAGCTTCTCTCCAAAGCTTCAAGGACGGCCATTGGTAGAGAAAGGGAGCAACACCCTCTTCTCTCCACTTGGGTGCACTAGCCCTCATATTCTTCCTTTTGGATGGCCATGAAGGCTCACCCATAGCCTCTTGTGGCCGGCCATCTCTTTTGGTAGGCGTGTAGACGGGTTTGCATACTCAAGGTCTAGCCTACACCCTCACACAAGGCCGATGGCCCTAGTGGCAACTTTCCGGCGTGAGGGATTTTCTACTATTTATATGCTTTCTAGTGTAGATGATGTGTGATAAATTTCTATGCATAAATAATGTTTCTGTGATTGATTGTCCTCATGTTTGCTTGCTTATATGACACTTTGGTTTGTTCACACCATGCACGGCCACCATGGCCTCATTTAGATGCACATAGCCACTTAGGTTTTTGCTAGTTTATCTAGATCTAGGTTTCAATTCGCTTTTCGAAATAAAAAAAAAATCAAAAACACAAAAAGACAAAAATAGTAGCTTAGGTTAGATTTAGGTTATAAAAGCCGATCCAAATCTCGATTCATTTTCACGCCTCCCAGAGACAAACAACTGGGACTCAAGTTCTAAAAAGAATAAAGATCTACGAGAGTTTTGTTATCACAAATATCTTTGACGAGTGGTTTTTGCGACTATACTACGATTTCCAATGATTTCAAAATATGCGATTTCCACTCCCGTCACCTCCGCAGCCCCAGGGGGAGGCACTCGGGGCGGTGGGTGGAGCTCCTCTCGCACAATATCCCGTATCAGCTGGGCGAGGTCCTGGGCCTGGATGCCCGGGAGTAGTGGCTGGTCCACTGAGGCGTCAGCAACGGCACGCCCACCTCGCCGACCTCGTCCTCGACCGCACCTGCGGCCCGCCTCACCAGTCCCGCGATGAGCCACCTCCTGCAAGGAGACGCGAAACAAAACAGAACACGTCAATATGGAACGATACCTAACGGAAACGCCTAAGAGCTCATGTCAAAAGATATGTTGTAGTGGCTACTCTAGTTATAGACATGTGAATTGGTTATTTTCCAGTCAGTTGATTCACTTCTCGGGACGACCTTGCTCTGATACCATCTTGTAAGGACCTGATTCCCGAGTCCCTACAAGACACGAGAACGGGACGGACTCGACTAATCCCAAGACCTAGTCGTCCAACGAGGAAGTAACCAAAAGAGCAGTAAAATAAACCACATTCAACATGAAATATAACTAGCAGTAACAAAATACAGCAGTAAGAAAAGGAACTACTACAGCATGTACCACCACAACAGTAGAACAACATTCAACATAACATGAACTACAAGTAAAGAAAAGTACAGAGAGTAACAAGAACTACTCACTACAGTGGAACAAAAAGGGCACAAAAGAACAGTGGTAACTCTACTGGACCCTACTCGGCCCAACGTCCTCTGGAGCTGCTGACCCTGGCTGCTCAACACCTGGTCCTGAAAAGTAACGAGTGTAACACGTCAGCGAAACGCTGAGTAGAGTGGCAGCTAAACTAAAGAAGCAGTAAAGTGTACAGAAGCTGTTTTATTTTCTTTCTTCTTTATTTACGTCTTTCTATTGTTTCACCATTTATCTATTTCTCAGATCCTTCACTTGATCTCGAATGTTCCTCGTGGGAACGATCTTGATTGCAGTCTTTTCCGAACAGTAGAAGTAACACGAGGTGCTCTCCTGGTCGGGAGAGTCCCCCGTGGTGATCCTACTCTCAGTCAACCACCTCAAGGTCATTGACAGACGTAACGGTGACTACGGCACGTGCGGTAAACGCACAGGTAGCTAACCCACACTGGCACGCGGTCAGTCGTTTCCGTTAACGGGTGAGCCCAAAGCACAGCACGGAACCAGTATAGGGCAGAGCCCTCTCAGTAACAGGGGTCCAACCCCTCCAGAGTAACCAAACAGGGGCCTTGCCCTTCCACAGTCCGCGCACCCTCGCCTGACTACCCTGGTTTGCCCAGTGGGCCTAACAAGACGATGTAGGTGAGCTAGCAGAACCCCAGGGCCTGTGGGGTAGCTAGTACTCGCCCTACACTAGTAGCTCTCCTCGGTACTGTGTACACGAGGGCCAACAAGTGGGTACAAAGTGGCCAGACCTAACCCCGGGTCCCTGGGGTGGCTGGCTCCACTCTGCACTAGGAAGGTAACAGGTGCTTCCCCTGGCACTACGTACCCAAGAGACAACTCACCTCCACATCTTTCCTTCTCAGTTCCATTTCATTCTCTTTCCAGGAGTTCTACTCCTAATTCCCCGTGGGTTTCCAGCTCTTTTAACTTAGCACATTCAGGTTTCACCATTCCAGTTTCATGTTCTTACAACCCATATTCTCAATCATGTTCATTTATTCATAACAGGCAGCTGTTAAGTCAATTTACAGGCAGCTATTATTTTCTTTCCACATTTTCCAAAACTGCAATATTTATATTCATATCACCAGTTTTCTAGTCCTAGGATTTATGCCGTACCCTAGGATCTATCATTCAATCTAGTTTTCCAGCCCTAGGATTTATGCAATACCCTAGGATCTATCATTCAATCTGGTTTCTCATTCCTAGGATTCATGCAATGCCCTAGGTTCTATTAATTGTTCCATAATTGTAACAAATTATGTTAATAATTTCTAAAGCCCCTCTACCAGCTACAACGGAAGTACTGGGGGCGTGGTCGGAAATCCCGTGCGCCTCCGCAAACCCCGAGACTGCAATGGAATGAGGTCCTAACACAAGGATCAAACACAAGGAGTTTCTCAGAATAGTATATAATTACTGTAGACGGGTAGAGGATCTTATTCCGAAATGAACGCAACTTGAAACGCGGAAAACAGACTCCGAACGGGCCCTAAACGGGTCGAAAATGATGAAACAGTCCAAAATCAGACGTCTGGAACCTCTTCCAGACGTCTTAAAATACATGTCAGATGGTACCTTTGTTCTGCGTAGTCCTTGAGACGTCCAGAAGCCTGCGGGGGCGTCTGGCCTAGTTCCCAGACGTCCAATGGTCACCCCGGACGTCTGGAAGTCCTTCCAGTCGTCAGGCACTGCAGCCAGATGTCTGATTCGCGTTGGATGCGAATCTCAGGGCCTGCATGTACCCACTCATCGTTCTCAGTACAACGGGTCGTAGAAAAGGACGAAGGACGAAAATAACTTACTTGCCAGACGTCTGGACAGTCCTCCAGACGTCTTCACCGTCGTCTGGTTGGAAGCCCAGACGTCTGATTCTGGAAGAATTTCTAGAATCAGAGCTCGACGTGCTCTCCGCCCGCGACGCACGGCCACACCGTGCCTCGTCCGCCTACTGCTCGAGCTGCAGCAGCCCTCCCGCGTCACTCCGCGCCCGCTGCTCCCCCGCCGGCCGGCTCCAGCTGCCTTGGCAAGCTCGACACCTCATGGCCGAGCGTCTCCTCCCTCGCGCAACGTCTCCTCCCGCACACCCGTTGATGAGGGCCTCATCATGAGCCATAACTAGCTCATTTTGACCCAATAAAGACGATAAAAGCTCCTACATAACCTAGAAGAAGGCTTAATTGAAGGAACAAGTGCTTTGAGAAGAAAATATGAAATATAGGTTAAAACTGCAATTTTACCATTACAATACATAAATGGGATTTCTCAGTGGCAAAACATAGGTCAAATGGTCTAAATGAGATAAAAAGTAGGTTGAGTCAATCAGAAATGGGTTTACGTGCAATCTAAGAATTAAATGACACTTGGTAACCCTAAAACAGACCCGCTTAAATTAATAAGGTTTCGGTCAGAATAAAAATCAATTAAACCCTCTAAAAATCATGAAAAAACATCCTCTAGGGTTTATAACACTTCATTTGGCCTTTGGAACCCATTTTGACCTAGATTAGGGTCCTAGCTCTTCAATTAACCTAATTTGGGTTTTTATGCAAAATGTCTAGTCAAACGTGGTCAAACCTAAAATCCAACTTCACCATTGGATTCCCTAGGTCCAAATTAGGTTTATACCAAAATTTGGACCTAAGGGGAGGTCATCTTGACCTACTTTGCAATTTTGTACACCCAAATCATAATTTGGTCCCTATCTTTTGAATATCTTTGCAGAGAGCCCCCTAAGTTCTTCGCCCCCTTTGCAAACCGGTCCTGCCGCCATTGTTAGGGCAGAACCAAGCTCTGGCGAGGTTTAGAGAGGGATTACTCTCTAATCCCTCAGAGATTCGCTCCCAGAAATGGAAGGGGGATTCTCTGAGGAATTCCCTTCCATCTAAAGCAGATCACGATCTCTGGTGTGAACCCAATCACTCGTGCGAACGCACGAGAGATTTGGGTATCCACCCTCTTTCCATCTCCGGTGAGCCGGCAGAGTTGATTGCGCGGTTTCCACGCTCTAGAAGGTTCGGCCAACACCTATAAAAGGCTCCACAGACCCTGCCGCAGAGGCTAAGCTTGATTTTGACGGAGATCTCCTAAAATTTCCCTCTCTCCCATCTCCGGCCAAAAGAACCGCAAGCTTCGGCGACCTCCTCCCCTCCTTCTCGTCGCTCTGCTTCCATACCAGCAGCAGAGTCAACTCTGCCGCTTCCTCCCGCGTCGCGCCGTACCAAGCGCGCGTGTCCCTGACCTCATCCTCATCGTCGCTCCCTCCCTCAGGGTCCTTCTTCCCCGATGACGGCAGTTACGTGCCGTCTACTCCGCTGCCTCCCTTCCTTCCAGATAACCTCTCCATCCTCTCCTCTCCATTTTCCCCCTGCTATTTTATCTAATTACCCCCCGATAGTGCCTGAACACCTCCATCTTCCTCGCCTCCGACCGACCTCAGGCGAGCCGCCCACACCACTCCGCCCCTCCACACGGCTCGCCAACCCTCTCGTGAGCTCCGCCTCAACACCAGAAACTCATTCCAACCCTCCACTGCCACTCCAGACCTCCACAGTAGCCCCCCGAACAACCCCACACCTCCGGCCACAGGTTGACCTAGGCACTCACGCCTAGGCCATCCTGCGGTCTGCAGCACCGCGCATCATCTTCGCCGTGCCACGGCGAAGGTGCTCAGCTAGTCTGATTGGGCCAATAGGACGTTCTTGTGTATGACAGGTTGCAGCTCCTGCCGCCATTGACGGTCGAAGCAGCAAGAAGCTCCGTAGCAGCTTCAGGCGCCGGGGCTCCCAGGCTGCAGGCGCAGCAGGTTCACGCGAGTGTTGCGAAGCGATTGAAGCCAGCAAGTCACGCTGCAAAGCCAGCAGCTGGGGCAATTGCAAGACGAAAGCTCTGCAGGCGCGCGCGAAATCAGGATTGACCAGATAGTCCCACATCATGGAATCGCAAAACACAGGTATAGTATAAATTATTTTCGTGTTTTAAGCTTACTGCCTCCGAAAGCACAGGGGTGAGGTCCCTCACTTGCCCTCATGCCCGCCTCGTCAGCGGCTTGACCTCGCAGATCTGGCGGGATCCGACCCGACCCTAACCTTGAGTACACTCCTCACGCATCACCACCTGCTGGTGCGCCTGGTCCCGGGTGCGAAGCCAACCCGATTACCCGTGTGGCTCTGAGAGAGCATCCTCGAGCGAATTGCAAAGAAAGAGAGAGACGTTTGGGTAGAGTGACGGGGGTAGGTTTTGCATTGGTTGTGGTTTGCGCAGGAGCAGAGGAAGAAGCGAACACTTAGCCGCTGCAGCAAGGGAAGAGAAGAAAGAAGAAGAGGCTGTGTGTAGCAGAGAAAGAAGGAGAAGCTTTCGTAGAGAAACAAAGACAAGGAAGAAAACCAAAGAAGAAGAGATCTAAAGAAAGGAAGCTGAGCAAGAGATCTGCAGTAAAGACAAAAAAGAAAAGGAAGACAAGAGAGAAGCAAAGGCAGAAAGAGAAAGAAGTGCAAAGAAGAAGAAGAGCCAACGAAGAAGAAGAAGAAGAGAAAAAAGGAGATTACATTTAAGACGTCTGATATGGAAATCAAACGTCCAATTCTATTTTCTTTTACAAATCCTTTTAAAATTCTCTCTTTGGATCAATCATTTTCACTTAACAGTTGTATTCTTTGGTTTTAACAAGTACTGAGATTGCTCCTCGTGTTCGACCTCGGATACTCTAGTTTTTCGAGTAATAAAAGTCTTTATATTTGTTTGAACGTTTTGTCGGTTATACTACAACGTGATATGCTTTAAACCCGCACAAAAGCGTGAGAACACCCGTCGCGGCTTCCGCTGCCGCCGCTCGCTCACTCTCGCATCTGTTGGAAGGAGAAGAAGGAAACGGAGGAGATGAGAGTGAGGGAGAGGGCGATGGCCCTCTTTAAAGCCGCACGGGGAGAGAGAGAGAGAGAGAGAGAGAGGCAACACCTGCGCCCGTAGGAGAGAGGGGAAAAGAGGCATCTGCAGGTCGCACGCAGACGAAATCTACCGTGCCGCAGAAATCAAATCCCAGATGTCTGGTCAGACGTCTGGGCCACCTCCCAGACATCTTAAAAGACGTCTTGAAGCGGCGTTCGTAACATATGCGAAGTTCTTATTCCAAAGAATGGACCATTGCTATAAATGGGGAAATGAAATAAATGAGCGACAATGACATTTGAGAACTTGTCCCATTGCTTGAAGGTGCAAAACTCATTCATTGTAAATGATGTTTTAAAACCAAGAGGGGTTCTAAACGCAATGTGGATAAGTATAAGGCTCGTTTTATTGCAAAAGGCTTCACTTAAAAAGAAGGCATTGATTTCAAAGAAACATTCTCCCCTGTTTCTTCAAAAGACTCATTTAGAACGATAATGGCTTTGGTGGCCCATTTTGACTTAGAGTTATACTAGATGGATGTGAAAATAGTGTTTTTAATGGTGACATTAATGATACAATATATATGGTACAACTGGAACACTTTGCCTTAGGTGATGCAAAGAAAATGGTTTGCAAATTAAAAAAAGCACTATGGTTTAAAATAAGCTTCACGTTAGTGGTATTACAAATTTCATCAAATTATTATCTAATTTGTTTTTGAGACAAATTTAGTTGATGACTGTGTGCACCATAAATTTGATAAGGGCAAACATGTTTTTTTTGATTTTATGTTTCGATGACATATTGCTTGCCAGTAATGATAATGGTTTGCTATTTAAAACCAAGAGATTTCTCTCAAACAAATTTGAGATAAAAGATCTTGGTGAAGCTTCTTTTGTATTAGAAATCCAGATATACCGAGATCAATCTCTCGGTATCCTTGGATTATCACAAAAGAATTACAATGAAATCATTCTAAAGAGATATGGCATGGAAAATTGTAAAGCAGGCGATACTCTTGTGGCTAAAGGGGATAAATTCTCCCTTAATCAGTGCCCTAACAATTATGTTAAAGCTAAGGAAATGGAGAACATTCCCTATGCATCGGCAGTGGGAAGTTTGATGTATATATTGATTGCACAGCAAAAATACACCAATAAATATGCCATCTTGTGTTATTTCCTAGCATTGCCATTGCATATTAGGTAGCCATAGTTGCATTTGTAAAATTGACACATGCATGCATTTATTTGAGAGGGAGGATAATGCAAATAATTGGCTATGTAATTAACATCTTCATCAAGGGTTGTATCGCAATTTCACCTTCTTCATTTTTTTTTTTTGACTTTGAATTTCTTCTCCTTCACGCGGCTCAGGGCATGGGCATGCACATCTTCGCACCATTCCTCTGCCAACTATATGGCTGGACTTGCTCTGCCTGCAGCATGGCTGGGGCAGGCGTCTTCTTTTTTAAAAAGCCCTGCCCTCTTCCTTGCGAGGGGAGCCTGGAACACACAACACCAGCAGCCACCTTCGTCCAGGTCATCTTCCTCCCCTCTTCCCCTCCATACGCAGTAGCTCTTCCACTGAAGAGACACACTGCAGGCAGGAGCAGGCTCACAATGGTCCCACGACCACCACTGTGAGTCCCACCACCGCCCAGCTCCTTCGTGAGCAGGTGGGCATGGTGGTTTCATTCTCTGTTTCCATTGCTGAAGCTCTTCCCGCCATTACCGAAGCTCCAAGCTCCAGAGCTCCAGCAGCAGCAGCACGACAGCCAGCAGCAGCGCTTGCGCCTACGTGCACGCCGGCGACCTCCGTAGGCCCTTTCCACGTGCGCAGGCGCCTTCCAGCACGCCCACGTATGCAGAATCGGCCGCAACTGGTTGTCCATTGCGCGCGGCACTGTTGCTACTGTTCACGCCTTTCAGCGCGACACTGTAGCTACAGTGCGATGACTAGAGAGTTTCTCACTTATCCGGTCACCGCGCGCTCTCTCTCCTCGCTGCTACCGCCTCCAGCCAGTCGCCCGCGTCAGCGCCAACGCCCGCATCTACGCCTGCGCCCGCGTCTGCACTAGCACCCGCTCCAGCCCGCAGGGCTTTGCGCTACGTTGCGCTCCCGCGTAAGCCTGCGCGCGACGCAAGGACCGCGCGCTTCCTTCAGTGCCCGCGCAGCCCTGGCGTGCCTGCGTCCGTGCGCCCACGCCACCAGACGACATTTTTCACCTGCCAGACACCTTAAACACCCGCTCTCTCACACTCCTCTCCAGCAGACACTCCCTCACCCTTACACACACACACACTCGTACACACACACACTTGTACACTCACACACTCACTTGTACACACCTATGTATACTTATACATATATCTTTATATAGTTATATATATATACATATTAATACCTATACAACTAAATATAAGTATATATATACATATATATATATATTTATTCATATATACATATATACATATATATCTATATATATATAAATACATATATATAAATACACACATATATGCATACATATATTACTATATATATATATATCTATATAGTTAAATATACATACATATATATCTAGTTACAAATATATATACACACATATATATACCTATATATATATATACACATAACTACATATACACCTATAGAGTTACAACCCTATCTATATATACACACACACACACACACACACATATATATATATACATATATACATATATATATATTTATTTACACACATATCACCTACCTGTATCCATATGCACTAGTCACTCCACCACGCGTTATATCGCGGGAATATCTGCACCAGTTGTTGATATTCCCTGATACCTGCGTAAAGAAAGCTCCTCCGCACACACTCCCACACATCCATCCTACACTCTACGTGGCACTTCGTCTTGTTGGTTGTGTTTTACTAGATGTGGACCAACTCGACACTGTGCTGCACATCATTTCCACCTCCACCCCCACCCCTATATATATAATATATATATCTATATATATAGACTATATTTATTTCTTTACAAGCAACCTATCTAGTTTTTATTTCTCTTTTGTTTCCTGCTATTAAAAAGATAAAAAAAAAGTAAAAGAGAAAAGATAATCCTTGTCTTGCAGGTACTCGATCTTGCAAATAGCAAGACCAGTTTTTGGAACCCTAATTTGGCTCAAAGCCAAGGACCTGATTTTGAGGGCGTACCTCAAGGACAAAATTATCAGCAAAAAAAATATTAAATAGAAAAGAACCAAAAACATAATAAACGCACGGAAGAGATTCGTTGTAGGAAAGGCGTAGAAACTTATTCACCTTTAATTCCTGCCTCCCTAAGTTCGACCCTAGGCCTAAAAGTGACCAAGCTAAAATTAAGTAGGTCAGGTTAAAAATTTTGTAAAAAGATGGTTAGGCTCTATTTAGGTTAATCACCATACTCACTTCAACAATAATTTCATCATATTAACACAACCTTTTCGAGTCCCTCCAACCTTTTTCTGGCACCGTTGCTGGGGAGGTACGCATTGAGGTAAGTTTCTACTCCATTCGTTTGATTTTCTCTTCTCACACCCTTCTCTTCATGGGTGTTTTTGTTTGCTGGTGTGTCAAGTAAACCCGTTGCAAGGAGGAGGCAAGCAGAGGAAGTCGGAGACGTGGGTAGATCCAAGGCGGGAACGAGAGCGTGAAGTCACTGGCGCCGCACTAGAGCTTCACCCACATTGCTGAAAAGGTAGGTCTCTCTCTTAGTAACTTAGGTCAACTTCTCACCTTAATAAAAAATATATAAAAAAAACACTTCTTGGGATTTCTTGGGGAAAGTGGATTAAAAATCACTTGTTTGATTGTTTGCTATCACCCCCACCGCCTCGGGATTTTCAGCCAAACCTCGCATAACGAAGATCCAAGAATCTTGATTCTTGAATCTTTTGTCATGGGAAGTGCTATTTGAGGAAAGATTAAACAGATTGATTGCCATCCCTCCTTGCCTCAGTTATCCGCAATTCAGGATCACATTTTTGGTGGGGAGACTTGGAATTGAGTTGATTCTAACCCTACCACGACCTTTCACGTGCCTTAGATTGGATCCCGAATACTTCAACCCCAACATTTTGATTTTCTCTACATTATCTTGTGGTTGAGCCTTGTGTGTGGAACATCATTTTGGTGATTGGGAGCACTTGAATTGAAGTGCTTTGGCTCCCTTTCACACTAACCTAAAATTGACTCGTGCATCCACACATAGAAATTTCCACCTAGGGAAGCCCAGTGCATTTTTAGCATGCATTAACTAACTCACATTGAAGAAGGGTTTGTTGGGCATAGAAGAACTTATATTTTCTCAAAACCCAGAGATTGGTTGAATTGGTAATTTAATAAAATCTTAAAATCCATACTACTTAAGGCTGAAATTCTAAAAACCATTCACCAACTAAAACTTCAATTTAGGGAGATTTCCCCGTTGCATGCTTGGTTTGCACACTTTCTAAAATCAACGCACTTGGGCATTACTCGTAAACAACGCCCTTCACATTCCAGAAGCACTTGATCCTAAGCCTCTAATTAAAACTAGTAGCAACTTGACCCTTATTAAGGATTGAAGGTCTAACTACCTGCATGTAGCGCCTATGTGCTGGTGCAGGTTCCCGTGTGCTATTGGGTGTCTAAGACTGGGGCAAACGGCCTTTCAATCTGGCCCGGTGGTTCCGCTGTGCTCGCATTTGGTTCCGTAAGTTGTGATAGTAGGTAACTTAGATCTTTAGGTCTAAGGGCACACAGTAGAGGTTAGGACTTTGATTGCCTTGATTTGTCATCAAGTGTACCTTTGCGGTGTCATTTCTCTCATCCCCTTTTCCCTTCTTATCCCCCCAATTCTTCCTGCGGTAGTGCATGTTTGGGAGGAGGTCACAAAACCCTAAATTGTTTGAATTGTCTGATAATTTTAGAAGAACAGAAATCGAATCGTCATCCTCCTCCACAAACATGGCTGCACGCCCACCCCCAAATCCCGAGGGAGGAAACTACCCTCAAAACCCACCAGGTGGTGGAGCCATGGACCCCATCACCTGCCTCCAAGCCCAAATGGAAATGTATAATGAGCAGATTGAAGCCATTAGGGAAACCTTGGAGGAAATGCAGAACCCTCCCGAACGGGAGGAGCCTAGGTCTCTTAGCTCTTATCAAAATCCCACTGCTATAGAGACCATTGGACAAATCTGGGTCCCCATGGGCGGGGACGATTTTGAACTGAAACCCAATATAATTGGCCTAATTAACTTTCACTTTCATGGTCTTGCAAGTAAAGATCCTTTTCTCCATTTGGAAGACTTAACCCAATTGGCTGAAACAGTTAAACCAAGAAATATCGGGTTATCAATTGTCCTCATGAAAATGTTCCCATTTTTGTTGCGGGATAAATTGTCGCAATGGTTACGCACCCTTGGGAGAACCATCCATTCTTGGGAAGAGATGCGAACAACATTTCTCAAGAAATTCTTCCCAATCGGGCGAACCAATGCGCTTCGCCATGCTATAACTTCCTTTACGCAACAAAACGGCGAACAGTTTCATGAGGCTTGGGAGAGGTATAATGGCCTCCTCCGGAAGTGTCCGCACCACGGTCTACTTAAGTGGCATATAGCCCAGATTTTCTATTATGGGCTAAATGAGACTTTGAAGTAGATTGGAGATGCTTCTTGCGGAGGGAATTTCATGAATAAAGATGAGAATGGATCATTCGAATTATTTGAAAACATTAGCGAAAACTCAATGAACAATGCCTCCATTGTCGCCTTTAATTGTACCAGCCTTCCTCGTAATGTTCACGAAGTTGACATGGGACCCTCCCATTCATCCACTGATCTTAGCCTTATCGCACAAAAATTGGATGAAGTCTCCGTCGTGCACAAGAAGATGGATGAGCTTCTGGCCAATCTCGCCCGTTCTATGGCAAACACCCCCACCTCACCACTTCATCACAATCCCAATCCTTCCAACGTCAAGCTTATCCCCAAAAACCCCGTAAGATCTTCCTTACCGAGTGTCGTGCCGAGCGATTCGGTAAGTCATGTGGATTTGGCTTCTGCAAGCCAGTATTTTGACATGGAAGACCAGGCCTCCGTGTTCTCGGATGCATATTTACATGTGGACTCGTCTTCTAGCTTAGAAGACGCTTGCTCCCTGGGGAACAACCCGTTCTCTGCCACTTGTAACCTAGGGTGGCGAAATCATCCGAACTTCGCATGGTCCAATAACCCGCAGCGCCAAAACCCCGCGAGTGGGCCAATGCGACCGTTCGCACCCGTCATCCCAAGGGCCCAGTCTAATCCTGTGGCAAATCCGCCATCGAGTCCTTGCATACCGCAAACAGAACACACATCAAATCCTCTTGATAAATTGATGTGAATGATGACTGAAATGTCTAAGCTCCATGAAGAGAACATGACCACTCTTCAGCACCAATTGGCGCAGCAGAATGCTGAGATCAGTCAACTATGCATGGCGACTCGATCTCAGGACACTCTTCAAGCCCAACCTGTTCCCAACCCGCAAAATTTCGTACCCCGTGGTCCTCAACCACAAGTACAACCTTCTCAGGGGTAGGTTCATCAGATTCTGCAAGCACCGAGCATTCCACCGGGATTTTAGGCTAATCTCGTAGCAGCACCTCACCCTTATGTCCCTATTGTGAACCCTCCTCCGCCTTATGATCCCACTGGACCCGTGACGTCCAATGCGATTACTACGAGGACGGGTAAGCAAACCATCGATCCACCTCAACCTAATCCTGGCCCATCTTCTTCATCGCCCTCTCATTCGGGATGCGCATCGCATTCGCGAGAGGATGATACACCCAAACTAGTGCCAGAATCAGTCCCATTCCCTGAGGCTCTACTGAGGGAGCCAAAAGGAAAGAAAAAGGATACGTAGGCTTTTAATAACCTGCGTAATTTATTCAGGGATGTTGAAATCAAGGTACCCCTGTTAGAGGCTATCGACCACATACCTATTGTTGCCCGATTTTTCAAAGACTACACTACACCGAGGCGACAGTCAAAGAAAACAAAGAATTCGGTGGTTCTCTCTCCTCATGCGAGTTGTGCTATATTGTCAAATCTACCACTGAAGCAGAAAGATTCGGGCACACCGCTTATTTATTGTAGCATCCAAGGCTGCAATTTCAACCATGCTCTGCTTGATCTAGGATCCTCCATCAATCTTATACCAACCATCATGCTCGAAAAATTTGCCTTAGGAAATCTGAAACCCACCCCTGTCACGTTACAGTTGGCAGATCGTTCTGTCAAAATACCAAAGGGTGTGGTGGAAGATGTGGTGGTTAGGGTCAACAGTCTCTGGTTTCCTATTAACTTTCTTGTTTTGGATATGGAAGTTCCTAGCTCACTTTCTGATTGTCCGATCATCCTTGGTCGACCTTTCTTGGCCATAGCCTGCGCTTATATTGACTGCGAGTCGGGCTGTATTGAGATTGACGTTGGATCTGATAAGCTCAAGCTTAACATCTTCAAGGCAGCCAAGAACTTTGATTGCGATTGCATCGAGGATGACACGGCTGACGAGGACATGGCCGTCAGCGCGTGTATTGGACTAATTGGGACCTATTCTGACTGCTGTGGATTGCCTTTAAACACGGACGATTGCCTAACCAACACATATTGTGACGTTCCCCCATCCCTCCCTTTTCCTGTACCTTCTCCTGATCGGACTTCTGACGAGGTTTTCTTCGCTTCCCATACCTCGTGGTCTGAGTCATATTCGGGCTACTCACCGCCGGTCCACACTCTTGAAGACCAGATTGCCCTTTCTTTCTCGCCAAATCAGGCGGAATTGCAACTCCACACTGGGACCTTGAGCCCACATACTACTCACTGGGGCTATCCCTTTTTGGATCCATCTATTCAAGATGCCCCTCTTCTTGGCCAAACTGAGGGCCAACTTCTTCCTCCTGACTTGTTTTCTTCTAATCCACTTGGGACACTCTCGTCCCACGAAATGCCAGATCTTTCACCATCCACTCCCGAGCTGAAAGAGTTGCCTAATACGCTTAAGTATGTTTTCTTGCGACCAAATGAAACGCTCCCCATAATCATTAGTTCAAAATTGACCAGGGAGCAAGAGTGCAAACTAACAAAGGTCCTTATGGAACACAAGGCAGCCATTGGATGGTCCTTATCAGACTTAACTGGCATTAGCCCCTCCTACTGCACTCACCGTGTATATATGGAGGAGGAGGCTCGACCTTCCCGCGAGATGCAGCGACATCTCAATCCTAACATGCGGGAGGTCATTAAAAAGGAAATTATTAAGTGGCTGGATGCGGGTATAATCTACTTGATTAGTGATAGTCCTTGGGTGAGTCCAATTCACGTCATGCCCAAAAAGACGAGACTCACGATCCGTGTCAATGACAGGGGCGAATCCATCCCTACATGCACTCCTACATCTTGGAGAATGTGTGTAGATTATAGGAAACTGAATGCTGCAACTAAAAAAGATCACTTCCCGCTACCTTTCATTGACCAAATCCTGGAGCGATTAGCGGGAAATAGATTTTTCTGTTTCCTGGATGGATTCTCTGGATATAACCAGGTGGCAATTGACCTCAGGGACCAAGAGAAAACGACCTTTACCTACCCCTTTGGCACCTTTGCATTTAGAAGGAAGCCGTTCGGACTTTGTAACGTGCCAGCAACTTTCTAGAGATGTATGATGGCGATATTCCATGACATGGTGGGTGACTTTCTCGAGGTTTCATGGATGACTTTTCGATCTTTGGACCCTCTTTTGATGACTGTCTTGCCAACCTGACTCCTATCCTTAGGAGATGTATTGATGTGAACCTCGTGCTTTCCTAGGAAAAAAGTCATTTTATGGTACACGAGGGAATTGTTCTTGGGCATATCATCTCCAATAGGGGTATCGAGGTTGACAGAGCTAAGCTTGATATAATTACTGATTTACCTGTTCCTGGCTCTGTCAAACAAATCCGCTCCTTCTTGGGACACGTCAGTTTCTATAGGAGATTCATCAAAGACTTCTCCAAAATTTCTCAACCTTTAACTCATCTCTTATCGACCGACGTACCCTTTGATATGGGCCCCGACTGCATACGAGCATTCACGCAGCTGCATGATACTGTCACCAAGGCCCCTATTCTCCAGCCGCCTGATTGGTCCCTCGACTTTGAACTCATGTGTGATGCTTCCGACCTTGCAGTCGGAGCCATCCTGGGACAAAGACGCGATAGAAACTCCTTCATGGTGTACTACGCTAGTAAGACTTTGGACGAGGCCCAGCGTAATTATACAGCCACTGAGAAAGAATTACTGGTGGTCGTCTTTGGGCTGGAGAAATTTCGCTCTTACCTTCTGGGCTCACATGTTATTGTATTCACTGACCATGCGGCCATTCGCCATCTCATGCACAAGAAGGATGCCAAGCCTAGACTGATTCGTTGGACCCTTCTGCTCCAAGAATTTGACATTGAGATCTGCGACAAGGCCGGAGCCCAGAATGTTGTGGCTGATCATCTCTCTAGACTGGATTCTGACCACATTGGACTTACTCTACCGATCAATGAGATATTTCCTGATGAGCACTTATTGGCAATTAATGTGGCAAGTGGACCTTGGTATGTCGACATTGCCAATTACCTTGCTTCTGGTTCCCTTCTATGTGGCTGGCCCAAAAACCAGCTCGAGCGTCTCATTGCAGAAGCAAAGTATTATTTCTGGGATAATCCACTTCTTTTTCGAATAGGTGCTGATCAGATCGTCCGTCGCTATATTCCTGACAGCGAATTCCCCAGTGTGCTATCCTTCTGCCACGATCAGGCCGGTGGAGGCCATTTCTCTGGGAGGAAAACTGCAGCCAAGGTGTTGCAGTGAGGTTTCTTTTGGCCCTCCCTTCACCAGGATGCACACAATTATGCCAAACATTGCACTAGGTGCCAGTCGTTAGGGTCAATGTCACGTCGTGACATGATGCCCTTGCAACCCATCCTAGCTGCTGAAATTTTTGACATTTGGGGAATCGATTTCATGGGTCCCTTTCCTCCTTCCAACGGCTTCGAATACATCCTCGTGGCTGCTGATTATGTTTCGAAATGGATCGAGGCTATTCCCACGCGCCATGCTTACCATGTCATATCCACTTGATTTGTCAAAGACCACATTTTTGCACGCTTTGGGATCCCTCGAGCCATTATCTCGGATGGAGGAAGCCATTTTACC
This sequence comes from Thalassia testudinum, assembly GCA_037157565.1. Classification (NCBI taxonomy): domain Eukaryota; kingdom Viridiplantae; phylum Streptophyta; class Magnoliopsida; order Alismatales; family Hydrocharitaceae; genus Thalassia; species Thalassia testudinum. The sequence goes on along the minus strand of JAZHRO010000012.1, from coordinate 35,908,953 downwards.
CATGCTTCTTTTCGGGCACTTCTGAGGAAATATGGAGCCCACCATCGTATCGCATCTCCGTATCATCCTCAAATGAACGGCCAGGCTGAGGTGTCGAACTGGCAAATCAAGCAAATTCTCTAGAAAATGGTTCGGCCTGGCTATAAGGATTGGTCTGACAAGCCGATTGACGCACTTTAGGCATATTGGACCGCCTTCAAGGCTCCCCTAGGTATGTCTCCTTATAGAATCGTTTACGGGAAGCCTTGTCATTTGCCCGTGGAGCTGGAGCACCGCACTTATTAAGCGGTTCGCCAATGTAACCTTGACCCAGACATGTGTGGTTGAGAAAGGAAACTCCAACTCCAAGAGTTGGAAGAGCTCCGTCGTGAAGCCTATGATTCTGCCTTAACTTTCAAGCAACGCACTAAGGCTTTTCACGACAGCTGAATTTGGCGGAAGGAATTTGAGCCATCTCAACAAGTTTGGCTTTACACTGCTCGGCTCAAATTCTTTCCAGGGAAATTGAAATCCAAATGGACTGGTCCCTTCCTGGTCTCGAGACCATTTCCCAACAGGGCCATTGAAATTGAAGATCCCAAATCTGGGCATAAATTTATGGTCAATGGGCAGCGTTTAAAACCTTATCTTACTCATGAACCTGCCCCCGTTGGAGAAACTGTTGCCTTGCTGGAGGGTAACTAATTTCGTGCCTCATTCTGAGTCTAGCTGGGGACGTTAAATTCAACGCTCGTTAGGAGGCACCCCAGCAGCACTCCTCCATTGACACTCACACTTCACTTCGCACCTTTTCACCACCCGCCATCCACCCACCCTACCACCCTGCTATATACCCTGCACCTCAACTCTCGCTCCCCGATCTTTGGACCTTCCTCTACTCTACCCTGCATGCATATGAGGACATAGCATCGTTTGGCATGGGGGGGTGGATAGGCATCCATAGGATCTGGGTATTATATGGTATCATGCAGCTTCCATCCATCTATAAATATGTACATAGCATTAAAAAAAAAAAAGGTGTTTAGTAATGATCTGAAGGCTGAAACAAAAATACAATAAGTGTTTATGGATATTCAACCACTGTTTTGAAGACTTTGCAGGCCACAGAAGCTTGATTCGCTCAGGCTCGGCTTAATTCACTTGAGCATTGATAAGATAGATACGAATTTCTCCTAAGGACGTATTCTTATACCTGAGACATCAGTACAGGATCCGTTGGTTTTCTTCTACTCGAGAGCCTAAGTAATCTTGGTTCACACTACACATATCAAGAAAGACCAGGTGAACATAAGATCCAACCCTAGTGTTCATTAGGGAAGGTGGAGTCCTTACGTGTGTGTGCAGGTAGACTTTTTATGCCAGGCTTTAGTCTTGTGTCTAGGAGAAACCCTTTCCACCAAAAAGGAACTCTCCCACCAAAAGAAAAGTGTGCTCCTCCAAATAAAGTTGTTAGACATATACTGACACGTGTTAAAAAAAAAAAAAAAGTGCAAATAAGTCAGTATATCTTGCAAATGTCTGTAAATTCTTCTCCCTCAAAATGTTTCAGGGAAAAGTTACAAATACCCTATTTCTACCATATATTCTTTGAGCCACAAAAGAAAAAAATGAGGGTTGAGTTTTATGTTAACTTTTTTACGGTTAATCCGAAAACATGAGCTGAAACTGGGACCAACCTGCACTTAAAGATTCGTGAAACCCTGGGCTTGAGTCTTAATGTTCATCTGGTCAGTCTTGATCCTTCACTATGCACAAGCCATAATCTCTTGAGCTCTCGAGTACGGCAAAAACTTTCTGAGTCCTGGAAATCGCACTTAAGGTTTAAATATCAAGAGTCCAGGTTAGTCGAGAGATGGTCTATGTCACGTATGACTTAAAGTACTGGTAGTCTTCTTTGCAATTGGTTCTTACAATATCTAACAAATAAACACACCCATGTCACCTAAAAAGAAAATCTTCAGCTTAAGATCCTTTCTAAATACAATACAAAATGTTTTGCTAGGTACTAGAAAAAGATAGGCATGGGGGTATGATTGCACAGCAAAAATACACCAATAAACATGCCATCTTGTGTTATTTCCTAGGATTGACATTGCATATTAGGTAGCCATAGTTGCATTTGTAAAATTGACACATGCATGCATTTATTTGAGAGAGGAGGATAATGCAAATAATTGGCCATGTAATTAACGTCTTCATCAAGGGTTGCATCGCAATTTCACCTTCTTCATTTTTTATTTTGACTTTGAATTTCTTCTCCTTCGCGTGGCTTAGGGCATGGGCATGCACATTTTCGCGCCATTCCTCTGCCAACTGCATGGCTGGACTTGCTCTACCTACAGCATGGCTGGGGCAGGCGTCTTCTTCTTTAAAAAGCCCCGCCCTCTTCCATGCGAGGGGAGCCTGGAACACACAACACCAGTAGCCACCTTCTTCTAGGCAATCTTCCTCCCCTCTTCCCCTCCATATGCAGTAGCTCTTCCACCGAAGAGACACACTGCGGGTAGGAGCGGGCTCACAGTGGTCCCACGACCACCATTGTGAGTCCCACCACCGCCCAGCTCCTTTGTAAGCAGGTGGGTGTGGTGGTTTCATTCTCTATTTCCATTGCTGAAGCCCTTCCTGCCATTGCCAAAGCTCCAAGCTATAGAGCTCCAACAGCAGCAGCACGGCAGCTAGCAGCAGCGCACGCGCCCATGCGCACGCTAGCGACCTCCATAGGCCCTTTCCACGTGCGCAGGCGCCTTCTAGCACGCCCGCGCACGCAGAACCGGCCGCAACCGGTTGTCCATCGCGCGTGGCACTGTAGCTACTGTTCACGCCTCTCAGTGCGACACTGTAGCTACAGTGTGGTGATCGGAGAGTTTCTAACTTATCCGGTCATCGTGCGCTCTCTCTCCTCGCTGCTACCGCCTCCAGCCAGTCACCCGCGTCAGCGCCAGTGCCCGCATTTGTGCCCACGCCCGCATCTGCACCCGCACCCGCTTCAGCCCGCAACGCTGTGCACTGCGCTACGCGTTGCGCTCCCGCACCAACCTACGCGTGACGCAAGGACCGCGCGCTCCCTTCAGCGCCTGGGCAGCCCTTGCGCACCTGCGTCCGTGCACCACACCACTAGACGATGTTTTTCACTCGCCAGACGCCTTAAACGCCCGCTCTCTCTCACACTCCTCTCCAGCAGACACTCCCTCACCCTTACACACACACACACTTGTACACACACTCACTTGTACACACCTATATATACTTTTACATATATATATATATACATATTAATACCTATAAAACTAAATATAAGTATATATATACATATATATATATACATATATATGTATTTATACATATATACATATATACATATATATCTATATATATATAAATACATATATATATATATATATATATATATATATACACACACACATATACACATACATATATTACCACATATAAATATCTATATAGTTAAATATACATACATATATATATATACCTATATATAATATATTTACATATATATATATATATATATATATATATATATATATATATATATATATATATATATATATATATAGACACCTATATAGTTACAACCCTATCTATATACATACATACATACATACATACATACATACATATATATATATGTATGTATGTATGTATGTATGTATATAGATAGGGTTGTAACTATATAGGTCTCTATATATATATATATACATATCACCTACTTGTATCCATACGCACTAGTCACTCCACCACGCGTTATATTGTGGGAATATCTGCACCGGTTGCTGATATTCCCTGATACCCGTGTAAAGAAAGTGCCTCCGCACACACTCCCACACATCCATCCTACACTCTACGTGGCACTTCGTCTTGTTGGTTGCATCTTGCTAGACGTGGACCAACTCGACACTGTGCTACACGCCATTTCCACCTCCAACCCCACCCCTATATATAAGATATATATATATATCTATATATATATATATATAGACTATATTTATTTCTTTACAAGCAACCTATCTAGTTTTTATTTCTCTTTTGTTTCCTGCTATTAAAAAGATAAAAAAAAGTAAAAGAGAAAAGATAATCGTTGTCTTGCAGGTACTCGATCTTGCGAATAGCAAGACCAGTTTTTGGAACCCTAATTTGGCTCAAAGCCAAGGACCTAATTTTGAGGGTGTACCTCAAGGACAAAATTATCAGCAAAAGAAATATTAAATAGAAAAGAACCAAAAACATAATAAACGCACGGAAGAGATTCATTGTAGGAAAGGCGTAGAAACTTATTCACCTTTAATTCCTGCCTCCTTGAGTTCGACCCTAGGCCTAAAAGTGACCAAGCTAAAATTAAGTAGGCCAGGTTAAAAATTTTTTAAAAAGATGGTTAGGCTCGATTTAGGTTAACTACTATACTCACTTCAACGATAATTTCATCATATTAACATAACCTGTTCGAGTCCCACCATATATGCATAAATTTGCATGCGGCCAGACATTGCATACATTGTTGGCATGTTAAGTAGATACTTAAGTAGTCCTGAACCTGATGATGAGGGGCAAAAAATGTCCTCGAATCCGAAACCCCATGATAGGGCTGAAAAAATGGATCCAGCTCGGAGAATCTTGGATACAGGCGAATTTGGAGACCCAGCTCGCCTACATCCAAGAGAACCTCCTATGTAGACAAATCTGGCAATCCAATCAGCCTGCATACTAGCAGGCGAGGCACAGCTGGACCTAGAAGGCCCTATTCGTTGGAGGTTCGACGGAAGTACAGCGGGCTTGTGCCTCCAATAAATGTTGAGAAGGGCAACTGCCATTAATAACCTGGCAGCGTATTTGCTTAGAAAATCTTGCTAGGAGCTCGAGCTCTATCTGCTCAGAATATATTGTTGGTCGCCTCATCCCAGCACTATAAATAGGTGGGAAGGCACTCGAGTCCTCCCCTAAGAAATCCAAGAGAAATCAAGAGATTCTATACTCTGTAACCTTTCAAATTTCTAGTGCATAGTTGGGAGTTCCATCCTTCCCCTAGACGTACACCCGTTGCAGTGGAACTGCGTAATCAACCCCTATGCCATTTGTGAGATTTCTTGGATCCCTCAATCGGACCTCCCATTTTAGTGAGCCTGATCACTTTTTGAGTAGGACGCTCCATATCCTCGGGGCGTCGATCAATTGGCGTCGTCTGTGGGAAACGAATGTCGATTGATAATGTTTCCTACCTCTTGAGGTCCTCACGATGTTTCCCACGATGCGTGACTCCTCCCACACTGACCCCGAGAAAGTGCCGGATTTAGCCGAGTTGAGTGTATCAGTGCCCAAGCGATGCTATCCATCGACCTAGCCAAGCAAGGAGAAGCAAGGAGTTTCAGCTCAACTGCCGGAGGACCACGAGCACGAACCCCTACCCGAGCTATAGGTGAGGGAAGAGCAATTTCAGGCCAAACTGGCACCTCTCAGGGCTGAGGAAATCTCGATCATAGAGAAGCTCCTAGAGATCAGATAGATCCGTGAGGTTGTCCACCCCCACAAGGGGAGACCCGCCAGCCCAACCTTGATGACGAGTAGTTGAGGTGGCATTGCAAGGTAGAAGACTAAAATGCTCGCCTACGCGAACAGCTTGAGTGACTAAAATGCAAGCTTAGTAGCCAGAGAGGCGAAGTCCCCCCTGACCCACCGAAGACTCCTTGCCCACCTACCTCGGAGGAGATCTCGGGGGCTTAACCCCTTATAACCAGCAATGGGGGATCAATCCCTAAGATCGTCTGCCAGGTTACTCGGGCTATGAGGGGCATTTGCCCCCAGTCCTATGTCACCACCTAACCCTTCTCTGAGGAGGTGATGAGAGCCCCCTTGCCGAAGAGATTCAAACAGCCCATCATGGCTCCATATGACGGGACGACGAACCCCAACAGCTTCATTGGGAGTTACCGTCAGATAATGCTGGTGCACGGCTACCCCGATGGAGTACTCTGTAGAGTATTCCCATCCTATATGTCCGGCATGGCCCATGAATGGTTCAACGAACTATTGGTCGAGCAGATCGCCTGCTTCCAAGAACTGGTTGACAGGTTATGCTAGTACTTCGCAAAATGAGTCATGTGGTATCTTCAAAGGACAAAAGACTTCCTGCTTACATATAAGAGATCAGACATTTTGGAGGTCCTCGGGATTCAGATTTTGATTTTACTGGTTTTCAGGATAGCCGAAGATACACTTTGTGCTATTTTTTTCTACTAGAGGGAGGAGTGACGTATGGCCAATGGGTTGCACTAAAAAGGGGGATTTAAGTGTCATTATTGTAGTATAGGTGTCACAAATGTAAACCGATGTTGCGTTAAATTTATTTAATTATAATTTTTACTGGTTTGTTTCCAAGTGGTTCACTGTGATGCAGTTATTGATGTACATCACTTTTTATGTCCAAAAATGTTCTTTTATTCAAAAATGTTAATTTTATTGACAAAAATGAAAGAATTGGTTAATTATTTACAAAAGAATCCGCTAACGCTTGAAACAAATGTATAACAAACAAACAACAAAAACTAGCTACTACTACACTATGTTAATTATATACAACTAATATAAGTAATACCTAAGTATAGGTACAAAAATAGACAAATAATATCTACTATACTAAGTTATATTAACATACTAATATGTATAGTAACATATATTATATATATAGTAACATATACATGCGTTGCTCTAGCCTTAGTAAAATATTTACATTACATAAGGCAAGCAAAACTACTTTTACTAACGTACAAACTTATGTCGAGTGACGTATATAACTGTCACCGAATCCTTAAACAACAAAACTATATATATAACATAAGGCTCAAACAATACTCTACTATTCTAATTATATATATATATATAACCTATGTTTACGTACATATTATATATACAACCTATGTTTACGTACATATTATAAATACATATTTAATTTATTATACATATACATATATATTATATACTTATGCTATTTACATACATATACTCTGTACATATACATATTATACATATATATATTATACATATATACACACAAACAAGCAACACTCATAGCACTTAGCCAAGTCTTAGCTAACTCTCCTCTCCTCCCATTCTCTCTTCTTAACACTTAGTCATTTTTAGGCCTCTGTCTTTCTCATTTAAACCCGGTTCAACATCCACCTACCGAAAAAATAGCTTTTTAATGGGCGGGCCAGTTCAGTTCATGGGATACACAACACCCCATTTGGGTGGGACCAGACCACTACTATGAATCGACCCTAGTTTTTATCTAGGTGTATTTTAGTGCATTGTTCAGACCTAAATCCTATCTAATCGGACTGGACCAAACCCGGGCTCCTAGCCCACAATCAATGTGTCATGCTCAAGAGAGAGAGGAGGAGGTAATGGTGAGGAGGTGCGTCGGGCATTGTCGACTGCATTGGCTACTACACGAATTGCTTTTATACTACTTCATCACTTTCACCACACGATGTGGTGCTAAGTTAGCGTGGCATTAAGCGTTGAATTACACTGCACGCATTTTGATTGCAGGTTTTTGGCCCTCTATTTGAGGGCTATAATCAGTTCCAATCTGTAAATAAATATATCATTAGAAAGCCCTTATATAGAGCTACTTAATTATGTAGTTAATTTAGTAAAATAACTTAATTAGTTTTATTTTAAAATTAGTTGAAGTTAGTGATTTATATATGTTAAATTAAAAGTTAATCAGTTAATTAAAGTATAAATTGGTTAATTAATTGTACAATTGACTTTATACAGTGTTAATCTACATAATAAATTATTTATTATACATTTTTATGATATTTTAGAAACTTTATTTTAATTTATTCATATTTAGATACACGTTTTAGATAGTTTTACATGTAAATATCTATAAATACTGTAGTACACTATAAATACAGTATATATAGGTTGAAATTACTTAATATATTTTTAGACAACCGTACATTATAACTTACTTCAATGTTAGATTAAATTACTATTTATTTTATTTTAAATTAATAAATCACCTAATTAACTTAATAACTTAATTACCTAATTAAATTAACTTATAGGTATTATACAATTCATATTATAGAGTTAAATACATATGTACAGTATTAGGTACAATTATGTACATATAGATAGGTTTATATAATTACTTAGGTTATTATACATTTAGTTAATATAAATTAATAGATAATAATACAATAAAATTATATATACAATAAATCACTCTGAATATTTAATTTAATATATAGAATACATATATAAGTTAATTTTATACATTTTGTACATATTATACAATATATATATACATAGCTTATCTTTAATTTATATATACAGGTATATACATAGTATAGAGTATTTTTGGGTATTTTAAGGGTTTTTCTGATTTTTATAGTTTTTATAGGTAAAGTAGACATGGGGGATGGGAGAGAAAGAGTGAGATGAGAGAGAGGTATTTTTAGTGATTTTTGGGTTAGGTTATATTATTAAGTTCCAAGGTATCTTAAACCGTCGGCTGATATGTTCTACCAAGCCGGTGGTTCAGATTACCTTGAAACTTAGTACATACCTAAGGAAATACCTAATCTTACTCAAGACAGGTTTATTTTATTTTTTTTATGATTTTTTTATAATTTTTATTTATTTACAAATTCACCCAAGTCTAGGCCTTAATTGGTGTTTGAGTATGAAACCTAAGGCCTAAAAAGGGTTTGATAGGCAGAGGAGCATGTTTAGGCAGTCAGACACATTTAGTATATATCAAGAAAGATGTATAAACAATAAAACATAATTTTTATTTCAATTCCTTCAAATTTACAGATATGCTAGTTATACAGTCTCAAATAGCTGACAGAGGTTTTCAAATTGAAAACTACAAGTAATTCTAATTGAATTTCAATCATTTCAAATACATGAATGCTTGTTTACTAAATTCCTAACACTATACATAACAAGTCAGCTTCATAAGCCTTCAAATCCCAACCCAATTTCCTCAAATTTCTGCCTGTTCAGATCTCTCGAAAACCAACTTAGCTGCTACTGTTGCTGCTATCCAATGGCAGTAATTAAGAGTTACCCAACATCAGCAACTGAGAGCTGCTGTTCTTGTTGTTATCTCAACCAAATTGAACAGTCGATTGCTACTGAAAACAGTGAAATCACTCATCCACAAATCTACTTTGGGATCAGACTGTGAAACCTCTAAATCAAAAGAGATAAAACAACTACCGCTGCTTGTGTCTCCGTCAAATCATATTCTGAAACTCATGCAATTCCCACTCCAATTCATTGCAAATACTCCCAGAAGGTTTGAAATTAATTGGAATCTAATCACAATTTCAAGAAACTAAACAACCCTAGTTCATTCCTTTTCTCCTTACCATAGACAATGCCAAAGAATTGGATTGAACTAGTCATTAAATCCACTTATAAATCAAATCAAAACCTTCATTAAGATCATTGGACCTCGTTTTGACCTAAATCAATAGATTGAAATCCATTTGAATCTAGAAACTGTATCGCCCAAGAGGCCTCTTGATCTTGCTCACTAAGATGTTTTGAACATCTAGAGTTCTTGCACACCATAGATTGGTGTATAGGAGCTCTAGGCGATCATGTAAAAACCATTGGATCATTGCTTGAGCCTCGAATTAGTGCATCTGATTCTCATTAGCTCAAGCTACCAAACTTCTAAAAATCTGTAACTAATGTTCAAATCGGGCAAAAGCTCATTGGAGAAAGGAAGTTAAATCAAAGTAGCTCAGAATCATTGCAATAAACCTAATCAAATAAGAACAAGTTCCATTTTCTCAATTACATCCATCTAAGGTCAAACTGATCCAAAATCTTACGATTGTGTGTGAAATCCAAATTCGAGTCAATTAAGTAAATTAATTCGATTAAAATTGGATTAGGGATCCCTGTGAGCATCTTAAGTGAATGAGAAGACCCCTAGATGAGTTTGAGCATGAATTGGCTCTAGAAGTTGGTGAACTTCAGATCCAATTCAACTCTGATGGATGGGGTGAATTATGGAGTAAAACTTTGAGGGAAAGAAATGAATGTGATAATGGGATGATGAGGAAGCTGTATGATCAGTTAAATGCCAGCGAATTCATCTCCTCTGATAGAAATTGATCAGAGGAGGTGCAGGTACACTACATTAATCTACCACTAATTAACTACTTAATCCATGAACTATCTCACAAGTCTACTCTACTAAATCTAAATTACACTAACAACTACTCTAGAAAGCATGTGAAACCTAATCTAAGTGGACGAATGGGACCTGTGGATCTCCTCCCTATGGATGGAGAGGAAGAACTGAAGGAGGAAGCTTCGGTGGAGGAAAGCCTGCTAGAGAAGCTCTGGGTCACCCTCAGGTGCCATGTGGTCCTTAGTGGAGAGGAAGATCAAAGGAAAGTGGTGTTCCTCCTACTGCAGTAGTGGAACATGAGGTTTGAGGAGAGGTGACTGGAGGGATGAAGATGACCAGCTCGAGAATGTAGGAGGGAGCCGATCATCCCGTGACGAGAAGTAGGTGCACTCGAGATTTGGGCACCGCTAAGTTTGATTTAGACGAGTTTAAGGAAAACAGTGGTGATTAACTAAGAGGAGGGCAAGAAATTTTACTCCAAAAATGCACTGTAGGATGGGATCTGGAATGGGCGATGACTCTACACGCGAAGGCACACGAAGCTTGGTGTGAGATTGACCTTAAGATTAGGGATGCATGTAATCAATGGTGGCTATTCACTGTGTTCTTCGGTGAACAGTGTACTCGCTATTAAGGTGGCGCCATAGGTGTAAAGGGAATTTTGCACGAAGGTCCTTATGGGCAAAACGGTAGAGAAATTACACAAAGGCCCATTAGTGGCAAAGATCAATGCAGTGCAATCCTTGACGGTCTTATAAAGAGGTCCCTATGACTTTCAGAAAGGTCCTTGGCATGTTTTTATGTGAAGAAAATGTTATGGCCTGAGGACCTAGATGTAATGTAATGATTGTTAGGTCCTAATGATGTTTAAATGCAACCAAGTTTTTATTGAGGCTTGATTGAACATTTAAGAAGTTGATTTCACTTTTAATTTGAACTTTTGAACCCAAATATGTGTTTAATTTGCAATTGGATCATCAAATTATACCTTTAAATAGAATATCTCATTTTGTAACCTAATTATGTGTTTTTAACATTGATTTGCTGTTTTAGGTCATTTTCGTTAATTCTCACACTTAACTCTTTTCTTGTGTTAATTATGTAGTGTTTAGCCTAGTTTCTAGCTTAACTTGAACATTCTTACTATGATGAGCCACACGTCATCAAGGAGCTATTTCGTGGAGGACTGCTAAGCAAACGGTGATAGCTACATCTACAATGGAAGCAGAATTCATAGCATGTTTTGAAGCTTCAAATCAGGGAATATGGCTTAGGAATTTTGTCACAACTTTATGTATTATGGGAAGTGTTGAAAGACCACTACAAATCTATTGTGACAATAATTCGGTAATGGTGAATTCAAATAATAACAGAATTTCATCGAGGTCAAAGCATATTGATCTAAAGTTTCTGGCAATCAAAGAAAGAGTTCAAGGTTGTCAAGTGTCCATTGAGTACATTGGAACTCTCTCCATGGTGGCAAACCCGCTCATTAAAGGGCTAACGCCAAAGGTCATTCAGGAGCACGTTGCCTAAATGGGTGTTGTATCTTTTTTATGATACCACAGTTCAGTGGGAGTTTGTTTCATTTTGGTGTTCATTATGTGTGGACATGTTCATTTATTTTGCGCTAATAAAGTTATGTTTGCTTTGAACTCGATATATATTGCATTTTGATCTCCTATACTTAGGTTGGACCAATTGAAAAATAGACATGAATGGATCAGTTTAATATGTAATTTTTCATGCTATGTACTTATGTTTAATTTATGCCATTAGTTGTATTGTTGTATGTGATCATTGAGGGGTTTAGTCAAATAATAAGGTGACAAAAGCTACATTGGTCCTTAACTAACAAAATATAGACGAGATTGGTGGAGGTGTATTTATATATATATGATATACAGTTTTGAGCTCATATAGTTTTAAATTAATGTAAAGTCATATGGATAATAAATGTAGCCTAAGTGGGAGATTGTTAGAATCATTATGTGTGCATACATATATTATTATAAGGAAACTTATATTAATACATATCATATATGTATATATCCATATATATACCTGTTATATGATCCAACAAGAATTGGGTAAATTGCACTTCTAATAATATGGGGTTAATTACATAGAAACTCTTTGGAGAATTATGATTTGTTGATGGGAAAAAACGTTAAATTCCAATTAAAGGTTATGGTTCATGGGGGTATGCAAGTAGTGGGCGATTTTGGTTTCCTGCACCTCATCGTAGGAAACATAAGGGCCTAAGGAGAAAATTGAAAGGTCATTACATCATTTCCTCTCTTTCGCTATCTCACTCTCCAAAACCTTTGGAAGAGCCATCGTCGAAGACATCGCAATTGCCACATGATCTGTGAGGATCATTGCACGTGTCCTCCATTGATTCATTCAAGCGATGGACTCAGGTATCATTTTTATTTTCGTTTCATTCATTAGTTGTTGATGATTTGACGTGAGGATGGATTCTTGGGATTTAACAAGAATCGTTGTGATTGATATAAATTGATCAATACTTGATTTTCATTTGGTTTAATCCATCAATTATCGCTCACATGTCATTTTCAGGATATTCTATAATAGTATGCAACATGGATGGCATGTATGCCTACCATGTTAGGTTTGTCCTCTAGTGTCTCTTGGGACTAGCCTATTAAGGATTCATTGATAAGTTGAGTAGAGTGTTTGATTGGTTCTTTGCTATCCACCATAGGTCGAGGGACCTCTTGGTAAGGTTATATATTTAAGGTCATGTGGTAAGTTAGATGGCAATGTCACTATGTTACTTTAAGGTATAATTTATTTGATAGGACATCTGTTATGCTTAAGATTTTTACTAGTTGCACCAACATGGTGGTCGGAGTAGAACTCGTAATAGACTAATCTGCTTACTTTTTTTTTAAAGCAAAGGATAGATAGTATTGCAAACAAAAGATGCGGGGAGATGGCCTTTTTTTATTTTTTTATTTTTTAAGGGGAAGATGGCCAGACTTGTCAAGTACAAAGGAAAAAAAAATGAGAGGGAAAAGTGGCATTTCAAGAGCTCTGACTTGAAAACAATAATCATTACTAACCTCTATGTTTCGCTCCCCTCCCCTCAACCTACGAAAAAGTAACCTAGCTACAGTAGGGCCCCGATTGGCCACTTGGGGTTGAATGGGGCCCTCCCCTCCGACTGGATCTCCTCCCCTCTCCTTCGGATCCCTCCATCTTCGACGATCGAGACATGTACTGCTGATGGTGGCATGTAGTAGTGGCCACGGGCGAGGCGGTGGTGGTTGTAGTGGCCGACGTTCCACATTGGCTAGAGGGAGTTGTGGTGGCGGGGGCTTCGTTGAGGCTCTTCGTCGGCAGCGTGTAGCGTGCGATGGTGGCTGTGACGCAGTGGTGTACGGCCGGCGTGCGAAGGTGGCTTCGGCATGGCGGTAAGGGCCGACGCTCGTTCTCTATGCTGCCGGTGGGTGTGGGAAGAGTGTCACACGAGGTTTGGTCATCTCGTTTTGTGTATTGTCGTTTGTCGCTGTGGATGCATGTCTTGTTTGTTTTTGATGGATAGGTCCATTCTTTTTCTTTTTTAGTGTTATTTTGTTTTATTGTTGGGGATCACATGTGATCTTGTGCTTCTTTTGGGAAAGTTTCCTGACATGCTTTTAGGGGTTGCCTGTTGGCACTTTGCCGGTTCTACGAGCGTGGGGTCGATCTCCTTCGGGAGATCATCTGGTTCTCGAACTTGAGACATCCCTTTTTCCTTTTCCTTTATTTCTTGGTCTTGTTTTGTATTTTGGAGTTCCCCCATTCTACAGGACATTTTTTCTTCCCATCTTGGGGGCTAGGTGTTTCTGGTCTCTCCCTTAAGTCTCTTGTTTCAGATTCTTCCCCTTTTTTACTAGAAGTTAACTTTTGCAAAAAAAAAAAATAAAGGAAACAAAAACTAAAAAAAAATGAGAAAACAGAACTATAGGGCAAGAGTATGATTAGTAATGAGTGTCCTATTCTAAAAGGTCAAAAGCTATCAAGGATCAATATTCTCCATTTATATTTCATCCAAATTGAGGAGAACTTGAAGCCTTCTTGGAAGTTGGGAGTGATCGTGAAAAATTCTCTAAGAGCTAGGATTAAAGGAACCTCCCCAATTTGTTAAGTAGAGAGGAATTGTGTTGAACAACCTGTGCACTAACTTGAAGGAAGGCAGTAATGGTTTAAAGGAGAGAAGTTGATTGAACCTTACCTTGCAATCCTAGGAGAAAGGGATTTTCCTTGACCACCAGTGAAAGTGTAAAGAAGAATCAACCTCCACATAGGTTAATCTGCTTGAGTTGGTCTTATTGGGATTTGGTTTCTCCAAGCTTATTGGCCTTGAAGGTGAAGGCGAAGGTGAAGGAGGTTGGAAAAGTTCTAGGGATGTGAATGATACCCCCTCTTTGAATCCAGCTCCAGTATAAAGTACTTTTTTTTTGAAGAAGCTCGAGTATAAAGTACTTAAATGACCTATCTCAATTGTACAAGATCTTAACTTATTAGAGTAATTACTAAACACCACGTAAGTCTAAGCATAGGATATCCATTTGTAAAGTATAAAGTTTCAAGTATATCCAAGTCACATAAGCATTCAAACTATAAGGACACCATGATTTTAGAGTAGTTCCTCTTCTAAGTCAATCCACTATCCAAGGTTTCCTACCTCCTAATTTCTCTCATGGCAATCTGCCACAAATCCACTACGAAAAGAAGTTAGTTATGGGATAATCTAACCCCTTACATGACTAGTTCACAACCATTCAAACAAATCATAAGCCTCTTTGAGGGCAGCTTGAACCTTAAGCTATTTTCTACAACTAGCCCAACACAAACAATTAACAAGCAGTTTACAACCATAAGCTAGCCAAATTTGTGATTACATGTCACATATCCTATTTGTAATGGGTATGGAAATTCAAGTGCAACAATGAGAACATCAAGAATATTGTAATCAATCCCTAATGATAAACACAATTTTCATTACAATTGATAGGAATTTATTCTATATATGCTTCCCAAAGAATATAAAGTATTTAGGATAACATTATTGAGAAGCTTTTGAGAAGATGAAAAAGACCATCTTACTTGGCGATAAGGCTTTTGCAACAATTTCATTTAATTATGGGTAAAAGATAATGATGATTTGGTAAAAATTATATTAGCTCAGAAAATAGATGCAGACACTTAATGTTGATAGTTAACCAAAGAGGTTGAGTAGTCTGGTGGCTAGGATCTTGGGTGGTTAACAAAGAGGTTGTGAGTTTAAATTCCCTCTAGTGCTGGTTGTTTTGTATCATAATTTGGGAAGGACAAAGCTGAGATGTTAGATGGAGATGAAGATGATGACACATGGATAAAGATGAGATTGAGATAATGACATGTGGATTGGCATGAGATTGATGATGATGCATGGGCAGACATGAGATTGAGATGATGACATGTGGATAGGCATCAGATTGAGATGATAGCACATGGGTAGGCATGAGATTAAGAGAGGACATGTGGCACATAAAGGGACATGTGGCAAGAATCTAAAAGAAAGATGGAAAGAGATAAAGATCAGGTGAAAAGGAGAAACATACAATGATGATGTGGCAAATGATGGCATCACGTGGTAGATTTATAGCACATATAATGGGTAATAGGGAGATGCGGGGGATAATAAGGACACATTGCAAGAGATGAACAAAGAGAGGAGAGAGTTAAGGGGTGGAGTGAACTTATCAGGAGACATTGATGTCAAGATTAAAGATCTAATGGCTACGATTATTGCTTGCTACCCAAGAAGAATTATCAAGAAGAGAATTCTTTATTAAAGAAATTCCATGAGGTCATGTTGCATTTTGGGTAGAGATCTAAACATAAAGTTTAAAACTTCAAGATGAAAAATGAATCTTGGGCCTTGAATTGCTAACAACCCAACTTGCACCTAAAACTTTGGAGCCTTTCGCTACTCCTCATCCCTTAGCCATCCCTTTTCCATAAAAATCCCCCTCCCTGCCAGCTCTCCTTCTGCTTCTTCCCTTTCTCGCCAACTTCACCCTCCCACTATCCTTCACACCACCACTCTCCACCTCCATCTCACCACCTCATGCCACCTTTCTATCACCACCCTCTTAGCCATCTAGTTGCGCAAAATCATCATTGTTTTAGGTATACGTCGTAGTATAGGACAAAATCGCTCAAAACATTTAAATTTATAAAAGTTAGATTTAGAAAGGAGTTCAAGATCGTTCGCAGGGAGCAATTATGCAATTTAATTCACTAATCACAAGAAATATATATGCAATTGAAATCAATAATACTTAGAATGATATTTCAATAAAAACCAGAAGAATAGTGCAAAAAGATCAAGTTAAAATGGTGATTTGAAAAACCAAATTGACCCTTTTAGTTTAAGCTCACAACTACTTAAATATTTTCAATAGTAAACCACAACCATTAATCCACGCTAATCAAGTTATTCAAATATTCCAACAGTAACCAGCAGAATGCCTCAAACATTGACCAAAGGCATCAGATGCCTTATCAGAAGGGGCTTAACCCCACAGAAGAAGCATAAGGCTCCTCTTTCCTTCAAGAGTCTCAAAAGAACACAATAGTAGAAGAGCATAAGGCCCTCTTAAGAGCTTCAGGGCTAAGGCACAATAGAGATCACATAGAGGTTCAAAAGCCTCTTCAGAGTTTCATTAAGTGTCGAGAGAGGAGAGGGCTCAAATCCCAAGGCAGAATAACCCATCCCCCTCTCTCTCAGATTCTCTTTCTTCTTTCCAAGCTCAAAATGAACCTGACTCGGGTAGCGGGTAAATGGATCCACTGCCTAGACCCGAGAGGCGTGAGCACGGGTGAGGGTGTGGACAAGCGCGTGTATAGAGGGGTGTGCGTAGGGACTTGACCCTAGTGATACGAAGGCGATAAGGCTCTGCGAATTTTTTCCTTTATCTGCTACGGGGAGCCTTTCACTCCATGATGTGGTACTATCCCATCGTGTCTTCCTCGCACAGCAGCAGCAGCAGACAGTGAAGCCTCCAATTGGGGCAGCAATTGTAGCCAGTGGCTTCGATTGAGGACCTGGACAACTGCAGATGAAGGCTCCGCTTCGATTGCGATCTACAGCTGGGTGATTTGGGGGTTGGAGATGACGAACGAGACTGGAGAAGACGAGGGGGCGGCGAAGCTCCGGTGGGTACTTAAAACGCAAAACACGTTCTTGTGGCCACATCAAAGAATCTCAGAAGGATCTACAGTGGATGACAAGTGCGTTGGTGGTGGTTTCATGGAGTGAGGGCTCGTGTAGTGGCCTGGTGATTGCACAACAATCATGCAACCTAAAACACCTGAATTAAATTAGATTCTAGCATAACTTAGGAACAATGCATGCATAGGCGTTGTAATTTGCACAATAGCTAGTTTGTTAGTCATATAGATAATATTGTCATTTTATGTACTAAAAGAGAGATGAAATTTATTGTAGATGATTTGAAGCCGTGGATAACAAATCAGACCGTACAGATCTGATCAGAGCGACGACGGGAGTCCAACACTCCTGAAATCGTCTCGATTAGACAACCATAGAATCTTGTGCAGTCCATAGAAGAACAGAGGCCACGGAGCTAGATGACAGAGATCCAAGCCTCAGATGAAGGATTCGACCGTACGGATGGATCCAGATCAGTTATCGCGATCTAACGGTGCAAAAATCAACCCAATCGGAGCTCTGTAGCACCAACTGCAAAGATTAGAAGATGAATGGCCAGGATAGTGCCATGTGTCACCATTACAGCAAGCTTTGATGCACCTCCAACATCTGAAGGAAGAAACAAGGACTGTTGGATTGTCATCCAATGGTCTCAAAGAAGCCACGTCACCTCATTTTTCCATGCCCTCATCAAAGAAGAAGGCATCTCAGCCGTTGGACCTCCATCCAACGGCCGAGAGCAAAGTTACCTAATTCCTATCCGTGACATAAAAGGGAGCATAACACGTTGGCTCACGCACTCACACGCAAGTGCAAGGCATGCGTTCAAACCACGCCAGCACGAAATCGCTAAGGATGGGTGCACGCATGTGCGATTCAACCGTTAGATCATCACCAACAGCATAGATGTGATCGCGTGGCACACGGATGCATGTTGTATGAGGCAGCGAAGATCACACGCTCTCTAACGCCCATCGAAAATGCACTGTTGCACGCTAGTTTCTAAAGGCTGCGGCACACGTTCTCAACTGTCCGATCATGAGATCGGATGGTCAAGATTGAATGAGGGTGGATTTGGAATTTGAGCGTGCAAGGTAGGCGCGTGAGGAGAGAGAGGTGGTGTGGGCTTGATCCAAGGGTCCAGCGGCTGCGATGTGTCAAGTAGAGGTGCATTCCGCGTGTAAAATGTGGTTTGGGGGTTGTTTTTAGGCCAGATTTAATCCGTTGATCTCCTAATCAACGGATCTGATCAAATAAGAGTAGTTGCATGATTTTAAGGGTTAAAATTCCCTCTTTGCCCCTCATCAAAGCTATAAAAAGAGGCCTAGGGCCCCCTATTGAAGGCATTTCTTCATACATCTCTTCATCAACTCCTGCTATCTCTTCCATCAATTCCAGATATCTTCCACCTTCTTCTCTGTGCTCTCCATTCCTCTGCAACTCCGCTCCGACCTTCATCCCGGCACTCTGGATCTGAGGTGCTGCCGCATCTTGCACAAGCATCCTACAAGCGACGTCATCTCTTTGCCTCCTTCTATCTATCTATCTATCTATCTCTCTCTCTCTCTCATTCTCTCTATCCGTCTCTACTTTTTGCATAGAAATTTCTGCTATGAAAAACTCTTTATCACTACAATGAAATTTGATCTTATGGATATCTGATGCCTCTTTATACATATATACATATATAAATACCGTTATAACTAGTTTTATTGAAAAGCTTCTGTTAAAAGTCGAGATTGCCTCCCTGGGAATGACCTGGTACTCACCGATCTTTACAAATTTATTTTTCGACATGTTTTCACGCTGTACTACAACTAAATAATCTTGTAAAACGTGATTTATGCATTGTACACCTGGTGAGGTCAAGGAGGTGGTGTGGTGGAGGACGAGTTCGGTGGAGGCATCGAGTGGCCAATCTCCTCAATTTCCAGAGGAGTTTTGGTGGGTTTGGGACGGTGAAGGTTTTGGGACCAGTGGTAGGCAATTTGGTGGTCTGCGGCATTGGTATGGGCTCACCGGAGCCCTTGCAGGAAGTAGAGAAGATGGAGTGCGTTGATGGCATGTATGTGGTCGAGTGTTGAACATGTTACGAACCTACGCTAACGTGTTCGGTTTTAGAAAACCTGTCGTTTTAGTTCGAAAGCGAAGAATTCGTGTTCAACAAATAAAATTTATACCGAAATTAAAATTCTGGGTCGAACATAGGGAGGCAGACGTTTGATTTAAAAACTACGCGTTTCTTTTTATTTGTTACAGAATAATTCAATTTAGAACCATCTAATTATTTACAATAAATAGAAGAGAGAGAGAGTAAGAGAGAAAGAGAATATTACACAGAGAAATCAAAATGAAATGTAGAATAAACAAGGAATTTTTGTATTGAAGAGATTGTTCATTACAACTAGAAAGCATAAAACAATTACTCTAGAAAGTGATAAATTTACTATAGAAAGCATTAAAAGAATGGAGAGAGAAATGCCCTCCTCGACGATTGCTTGGAGGACGAGTAGATTAATCTAGAAAGCAGTAAATCTATACTAGAAAGCGGTAAAAAGAATAGGGAGAGAGAAATCCTCCTCGACGGTTGCTTGGAGGATGAGCCGGACGGGACGACGCCTGGACGAAGGAGAACGAAGCGGGACAAAAGAGGACGAAGTAGAAGAACGGGAACGAAGCGGCACGCTGTCGTCGTCGCGGGATCCACTTCCGAAGGGGAACGAAAATTGGACTTTATCTCGCGAGAAGCATCCCGGGTGTGGGACAAGCTTCTCTTGAGCTTTGGAGGGGTAGAGTGGAGAATGAAGGGATGGGAATTTCGTATGGAGGGGGTCTCCTTTTATAGTTGCAAGGAGTGGGGGCAAAATGGACATTACATCTTCAAAATAATAAATAAGGGGTCTTTAGTGACGGATAAATCCGTCACTAAAGCCCTGACGTGGCCGTCGCCACCGCGCCCACGCATGCCTCCTCGGCTGCCTGCGCCTCAACGCTCGCGCACGTCCAGTGCTTTTCAGCGATCGGACGGCTTAAAACGCATCCACGCCCGCTGCAACCCGCCCGCCTACACGTGCGATCGCGCGTTACGTGGGGCGTCCAATCGCGCGTCGGCGCTATCGGGCGCCCGCAACCGCACGATCTCCATCCGACGCTCCACACGCCTCAATTACTCGTGCCTCCAATCCCCTCACCGCGGCTCGAACCCACGCCCCGCGCTCGGGTAAGCGCGCTCGACCGCTGCGCTGCGGGGTGCGGATGGTCGAGCGCATGTTTTAAGCGCCGGGCGGCCACAGCCGTTGGATCTCCATCTGACGGCGGAGAGCGATCGGGCAGGGGCCTTCACAAAATGCCAGCGGCCGTTTGGGCTGCTGAGATGGCGACACGTGGCGCCATCTTGGCCGTCCATCTTCTGGAAGTTGTAGATGGTGCCACGGATGTCGGATTGACTCAATTTTTGTGTCGTTAGGCTACGATCGTCGATCCGAATTCATCCGTGTGGTCGGGTTTGTCATCTAAAGTGTGGATTTACACCATCCTGGCCCTTGATCTTCTAGGGTTCCCCGGTCTATATCTGATGCTATGGATGCCTGATTAGGGTGCTCTTGGAGTCGTTGAACTCCAATCGTCGCCCTGATCATATCCATACGGTTGGATCTTTGATCCGAGGCCCCGATAAAATGTTTGCCCTGTCCAAGCACATAAAAGGAGACAATTAACCTCCATTTTATTCAAATTACTCTAAATGCGAGATGATGCATGTTATGCAATATTTATATCATGAAATGCAATCCTATGCTTAAGAACATGCATAAATAGACATTTTAAGTAGTGTAAATGTGTTTACATCATACCCCCATGCCTATCTTTTGCTAGTTCCTAGCAAAAACTATATGCTATTTATAAAAGAATTAGGTTTGATTATTTGGACCTGAGTTATTTTCAATCATTAAGAAATTGTCTACTTAGGAACTGAACTTTCAAAGACACAACAGTACCCGGGTATCAGCCAAAATGCAGAATTCCTCAAGCCCTCGCCTTATTCAAAGAAAAATTTCTTTTTCTCTTTTTACTCTTTTCTAATTTTTTCGGATTTTAAAATTTTAGGGTTTAAGAGTGGCTTTCTACGGCCATTCAACTCACCCAAGATTTGATGAGAACCCTAAGTTTTAAGCATCTTATTGTGATTGTGATAGACTCGTTGATCGGCAATTAGAACGGACTTCGGATTTCTACGCCTCTAGGTGACCTCAAAAAGAATTCTGCCTAAAGGTGTATCTTTACAACCGGTAGCTTTCTCCCTACTTTTATTTTTTAATGGGGTCAACACAAGGGTGAATTCAATGTATATCTCCCCAGTTTATTCTACTTCTCCGCTTCTTCCTATGTGTTTTGGGAATTTTTAGTGCATTTTCTGAGTTGGGTTCTGGACTACCGGTCGATGAGGTGTTACCACCGACAACTTGCCAGCCATACTCGTGCGGCGAAGTGTGGCTTATTTCTTTTTATTCTTTTCTCCTTTTTCTTTTTGATTTTTTTTTTTTTTAAGTAGGTGGCTTCCCTGATCTAAGATTTACCTAAAGGCAACAAAAAAAAAGAAAGGTCCAGTGACTGGGCTCTGGACAACCTACCTATGGGCTGTTACCCACGATAACTTGCCAGCCATATCACCCTAGAAGGTTCATTAACTACCCAATTTCCGTTAGAATCGCCGAATAACTAGTCAGTGCAAAGAAAGTGTGTAGATGCTTAAAACTCAAAATTCCCTCAAATCAGAGGACAGGTTGATAAGTCGTGTACTTATCACCCAAACTTATTTATTCCAATTATAATAGAATTAAAATGGCGAGGACTCAAAGATAAATCCACATTTTAGTGGATACACAGGCTAATTAAGTCCAAAGACCTGAGGGGTCTTTGTGTTTAGATCTTTAATGTAGTATTTCTTAAGATTGAAAATTTTCTTAAACCCAAATTCTCTTCCTAATTCTGATTTTTTTTTTTTATATATAAAAGAAAATAAAACAAATCTATGGAGCTGACAAATGAATTCAGAGATAAATATCCACCCCCCCATGCCTATCTAATGCAATGTCCTCATTGTATTAAAAAGACATAAAATAGAGTGGAAAAGCGTAGAAAGCACCTGAATTGCGTGAATGTCATGTCCGCTCCGAGATGAAATCTAAAAAGAGCTGTATATGTGCTGAGTTTAGTGCCTTCAGCTAGGCATACTATACAAAGAAAAGAAATGAAGAATTCACAAGTGCAGGTCAGAATTAATATAAACAGAAGAATCCTCCGACCTAACAACAGCGGTCCACAGATGTGGACCAGATTGTGGTGCAGACCCATCCCCCATAATCGAGAATATCTTAGGTTCTGGATAAAAATTACCCAAAACCTAAAATCAGAATGCAAGCGGGGTCGGGCCTGCGATTTATGAGGATGCAACTCAAGACCAAAAAGTCGGGTTACAAAGAATTGAAGCTCAAAAGGATAATCGTTGAATGTGTGCTTGGGTTTGACATCCTCGAAACAAATGTCGTAAGGGTTCTGATTTAATAGTTTCAGCTTAAAAGGAACCCTTCGACTCAATATTTCATTTCCTCCAAAATTAACTTCCCAAATCAGAACTTCCCCCCTCCTATGCTCCTCATTCAGCACATCAAATTCCAGGACCACTTGTATATTCATCACCCTGTCTGAAATCTCCAAGTCTAAATGATGTGGCAGAATAAAAATTGACTTGGGTCTAATTATCTCAGAATTGGAATCATCAATAAGCTCAATAGGGTGTAACTGATAATCAGGGCATTGAATTGATTCTTCCAGAAAATGCGATTCTGGATCCGCAATGTGTGCCCTAATAAGATCAGTGTTCTCAGTTATTGGGCTATCAATTGATCTATCAGATTCCTCAGGCCCAATCGTCTCACAGAAATCGTGTTCAGAAAACTCGCGTGAGACTTCGCAACTTGAATCTTCACCATCAGGATCCGTATCAATGTATGTCCCAAAATCATTTGTCACTTTGTGTTCCACGGAGACATACATTTCCTCGTAACCCAGCTGAGGGATCTCAGGTGAAGAAATCAGATCATCCTTAATTAGTTGTTTTAATTCAATCTGGTCAGCCTCGTAACACGTGTCCCCACCAACAGGTGTCTGAGCGGGTTCTGTCATTGGCTTTCCTGAAGAGAGTTCATCCTGGGAATTATTCCAAGATTGAATCAAAGCAACCACGAATCTCATCCTCAATTTCGCTAATTTCCCAAGTAGAAACTCACCTGGGTTCTTATCCTTAACATCCTGGAGCCAATCCAACAAAGACTTGTTTAAATCATGAATCATTTCAATCAGGGGCTCCAATCTCTCAATGCAAGGTATTGGCTGAAGTTCTAAAGATTGTATGATATTCCTCAAGTTAGCCAGAACCTTATCTTGAACCTGGTTAACCTGAACCAAATGAGTTGGTTCAGGGTTGGGCGGGTTTGGGCTCAATGCAGGGGAATTAACGAATTGAGATTCGTTATACCCTTCCTGATAATAGGTCATTTCAGATTGTTGAAAAGATGGTGATGACCTAAAGGCAGTGAAATCGGAGGATGGGTAAGGATCGGTGTATCCTTCTTGATTATAGATCGTATTATGCTGTTCATGAAAGGAAGACGACCTATAATCGATGTAGCTCTGAGAAGGATAAAAATCAGAATCAAAGTGTTCAGAGTTAAACCCTAAACACGGGGGTCCGGAATTGTATCCCCAATCCGAATTATCCCAACTAACTGATGGTCGATTACAATACGAGTTGGGATAATCGTCATGTTGAGGATAATTTACAACAGGAGGGAAAGAGCGGGAATGCGTGAAATATGTGGAAGGATTCATGATACACGAGAGGAAGAAGGGTGCCCTGCAATACAAACAATCAAACCTGTCCTTAAATAGGCTAGCCTAAAGACCTACAGACTCTCAAAACCCGTCTTGAGATAAAGGAACGATTTGATTTACTTCCGTCTGTTCAATCCAACCAGTTAGAAGGAGGGACTGGGGAGAAGGTTCTTCCTTCTGCTTGCGCCTCCGGTTCCTAGTGTACCCCCCAGCCGCGATCGTTTGACTCTACTCCCCTAGCTAGACATCAGATTGAACAGTAGAAACAGACTAATCGAAAATAATCTCGTTCTGGGTTCTGAAGAGCGAGTCCAATCCTTGAGGCCAACGTCTACTTTGTTTTATTTAGGGCTAGGTTTGAATGTGCTTTGGAATGTGATGGGCCCTTTAAATGGGTTGTGCCCTTAATGATTGATTGATTTGTGTGTGAGTGCACAACCAGTGGTTTTCAAGCAAGATTGTTTTTGATGTGGTGAATTTTAAGATTCAAATCTTGCTTAGTAGCTTTTAGGATTTAACTTTAGGTGTTTTCAATCAAGTTTCGTTGGCACACCAAGTTTTACAAGCACAGGTGAAGATGTTTTCCTTTAAAGTTTAAAAAGAATGTGGAGTGCCTGGTAAATCCCTAAGAGTTGAACCTAATTGGCAGCTACTTGATGAGTTGATTTTATTTGAAGTGGTGTGGCCCAATCAACTCAAACAATTGGCCTGTTGCACCACTTAATTAGGCACACAAATGATTACCTAATCTGATTTCTACTCAATTATGTGTTTGGATGTGTGTACCGGCTCCTAAGATTGGATTACCGGTTGAGTTTGAAAATTAGATGAGGTTGTGTACCTCTGTGAGATTTTTTTTTCTTTTTAATGTGGGGGTTGGGGTGAGTATGGGTGTCAAACAATCTAACCTTAGAGTTTATAAAAACACCTAGGTTGATTGATGTTTGAGTTATTATGTGATGAAATGAAATCTAATGGGTGGGAGGTGGGGGGTAACTCACAAAACCTTCTATAGCACTTTACTCCAATCTACCGCTTTTGCTTGCCTCGAAAGAGTACCTGCAATTACAATAAGAAAGGAGAAAAGTGAGGTAAATGATTTGTAAGTTACAAAACGCGAAGAGAAATCAAAGATCGTTGCCTCCCCGACAACGGCGCCAAAATGTTGAACGTGTTACGAACCTACGCTAACGTGTTCGATTTTGGAAAACCTGTCGTTGTAGTTCGAAAGCGAAGAATTCGTGTTCAACAAATAAAATTTATACCGAAATTAAAATTCCGGGTCGAACACAGGGAGGCAGACGTTTGATTTAAAAACTACGCATTTCTTTTTATTTGTTACAGAATAATTCAATTTAGAACCATCTAATTATTTACAATAAATAGAAGAGAGAGAGAGAGTAAGAGAGAAAGAGAATATTACACAGAGAAATCAAAATGAGATGTAGAATAAACAAGGAATTTTTGTATTGAAGAGATTGTTCATTACAACTAGAAAGCATAAAACAATTACTCTAGAAAGCGATAAATTTACTCTAGAAAGCATTAAAAGGATGGAGAGAGAAATGTCCTCCTCGACGATTGCTTGGAGGACGAGTAGATTAATCTAGAAAGCAGTAAATCTATACTAGAAATCGGAAAAAAGAATAGGGAGAGAGAAATCCTCCTAGATGGTTGCTTGGAGGACGAGCCGGACGGGACGACTCCTGGACGAAGGAGAACGAAGCGGGACGAAGGAGGACGAAGCAGAAGAACGGGAACGAAGCAGCACGCCGTCGTCGTCGCGGGATCCACTTCCGAAGGGGAACGAAAATTTGACTTTATCTCGCGAGAAGCATCCCGGGTGTGGGACAAGCTTCTCTTGAGCTTTGGAGGGGTAGAGAGGAGAAAGAAGGGATGAGAATTTCGTATGGAGGGGGTCTCCTTTTATAGTTGCAAGGAGTGGGGGCAAAATGGACATTACATCTTCAAAATAATAAATAAGGGGTCTTCAGTGACGGATAAATCCGTCACTAAAGCCCCGACGTGGCCGTCGCCGCCGCACCCACGCGTGCCTCCTCGACTACCCGCTCCTCAACGCTCGCGCACGTCCAACGCTTTTCAGCTGTCCGATCGCGAGATCGGACGGCTTAAAACGCGTCCGCGCCCGCTGCAACCCGCCTGCCTGCACGTGCGATCGCACGTTACGCGGGGCGTCCAATCGCGCGTCGTCGCTATCGGGCGCCCGCGACCGCACGATCTCCATCCGACGCTCCACGCGCCTCAATTACTCGCGCCTCCAATCCCCTCGCCGCGGCTCGAACCCGCTCCCCGCGCTCACGTAAGCGCGCTCGACCGCTGCGCTGCGGGGTGCGGATGGTTGAGCGCATGTTTTAAGCGCCGGGCGGCCACAGCCGTTGGATCACCATCTGACGGCAGAGAGCGATCGGGCGGGGGCCTTCACAAAATGCCAGCGGCCGTTTGGGCAGCTGAGATGGCACCACGTGGCACCATCTTGGCCGTCCATCTTCTGGAAGTTGTAGATGGTGCCACAGATGTCGGATTGACTCGATTTTTGTGTCGTTGGGCTACGATCGTCGATCCGAATTCATCCGTGCGGTCGGATTTGTCATCTGAAGTGTGAATTTACACCATCCTGGCCCTTGATCTTCTAGGGTTCCCCGGTCTCTATCTAATGCTACGGATGCCTGATTAGGGTGATCTTGGAGTCGTTGAACTCCAATCGTCGCCTTGATCATATCCATACGGTTGGATCTTTGATCCGAGGCCCCGATAAAATGTTTGCCCTATCCAAGCACATAAAAGGAGACAATTAACCTCCATTTTATTCAAACTACTCTAAATGCGAGATGATGCATGTTATGCAATATTTATATCATGAAATGCAATCCTATGCTTAAGAACATGCATAAATAGACATTTTAAGTAGTGTAAATGTGTTTACATCATCGAGAAAGGAAAGGAAGAAGTTAGGAAGATATAGGAAGGAGAGAGGAAGAGAGAGGAAGGAGAGGGAGATGGCGGCCGTGCTTTGGCTAGCGATGGTTGCGAGGACAAGGGGAGGATATTGAGCTGGTCGATTTGATCGTTGGTTGGCTCGAGGAGGAGGATGGAGAGGCTCACTGGAGATGAAGGTGCGGATGGTCGAAGATGAGGGACAGAGGGTTTTCAAGCTCCAAACTTCACTAAGGAGCTCGATTTTGTGCGAGGGCTCCTTTTAAAGGCCTCAGAAGGCTTTCTATGCAAGGTAGGAGGCTTGGCAACCTCGAGAACTTAGGGGAGCGGATCCTTGAGATTACGAGTGTTCGTATGAAGAATCTAGTGGAAATCATGGTCTAAGACCTGGTTCAATCGATAAAGGACCTCTCAAGGATTCTCTCTTCCAATTTTGGGAGAATTTGATTGAGAATCAAGTGAGAAAACCTCGCTCGAATTTTGGCGGAGGAGCTCCATTCACACCAATGGTGATAGGAACCTTTTTGCAAAAATGATGACAAAGTTATGGACCTGATTGCAAATATTTTGAAAGTTAGGGACTTAATTGAGAGGGATAGAGTTTAAATGGGCTAAAATGCAAACTAGGTCATGATGGACTCTGATTGGGCTCAAATTTTGATACAAACCTAATTTTGACCCAAGGAATCTGATGGTGAAGTTGGATTTCAGTTTTGACCAAGTTTAATTGATAAATTTGTGCAGAAACCTAAATTAGTGTAGAAACCCAAGGTCAAAATAGGTTCCAATGGTCAAATCAAAGATACCAAAGCTCAAGGAATATTTTTGATGAATTTTAGGAGATTTAGATGAATTTTATCTTGAGGAACTCACTCTTCTTGCACAAACAACTTGTTCTCGAAATGTGCAAGAAGACATTTGGCTAATGCAGCTATTTCCATTATCTCTTAAAGATAAGGCCACTTACTAGTTCAGAACCATTGGTCGACCCATCACCACATGGCCTCAGATCAAGAGCACCTTCCTCAAGAAATTCTTTCCCATAGGTTGTACTAATTCCTTGCAAAGATCTATTACGACCTTTCAACAAAAATCTAGTGACACTTTCCATGATTCTTGGGAAAGATTTCAAGATCTCTTAAGAAGTTGCCCGCACCATGAGATTCCTTTATGGCAGCTCGTGCAGATCTTCTATCATGGTTTAGAAGATCAAATTCGACGTTTTGTTGATGCCTTGTGTGGCGGCAACTTCTTGAATAAAGATGCTGAAAGTGCCTACGACCTTTTTGAAAAAATGAGTGAAAATTCATTTAATCAAGCTTCCATGCACACATTTTGCAGAATGTCAAACCCGCAGTTCGGTGTTCATGAAGTAGGCACTTCATCTATTCCTATAACCCAAGACGATCTTCAAATGATTGCACAAAAACTCGACCAGATGGACATTAATCAAAAGAAAATTGAGGAAAGACTCCCCACATCAACCCCAGCTCCACACATTCCACATCTAACCCACCCTACCATTCCATGAAGAGTAAATATGCACAATCTCAACACTACTCCTGTTGATTATTGTTGATCGGGTTAGATCGAGGTTTTCAGAGATGCATTTGTTGTAGTAATAAATCCTCAAAAATAGCTCGAACAACAGATAGTATTTATAACTCCAATGGAAGTCCGAGGTTGAACATAGGGAGCAAATAGGAATTCAATCATTAATCTCAATAAATAATGAAAATGAGCACAAGAATCAAACAATGATATTTAATAAATACTAATATGTCATATTAGATATTCCATGAATTTTCATGTATCTTGAGACAATAAAAAATAGAGAAGCTAAAACAATGGTGATTTAAATCACCAATTACTCTTTAAGCATATATATATCAAGCATTTAACCAATTTAAATATCTCAACAATAATTCTAAATCAATCGTTCAAAGTATCAAACCTCAAATTAGACGTTGGGTCTGATGACCAGACGACTTAAACAACAGGTGCTATAGTGCTAGGGAAGCACTGTTCTTCTTCTTCTTCTTCTCTTCTTTCTCTCCTTGGCTTTCCTTCTTCTTTCTCCCTTCTCTTCACACACAAGGGTAAGCAATCTCTCCAGATTCAGCTAAGTGTCGTAGAGAGCAAAACCCCCTGCCCTCGTGCTCTTTCTCTCTCCTGTTCCTCCTCTTCTCTCTCAAATCAGGAAGGTATACAGGTAATCGGTTCAGAGCCCAGACTCGCATGGTGTGGCGCTGGCGAGGGCGTGCGTGGGCACATGTGAGGGGACCTCACTTTGTGTTACTGAGGCAATAAGGCCATATCAGAAAATCAATATATGCGCCTATAGAAGCTCGTTCCTTTACGATGTGGGACTAATCCCACATCTCCTTTCCTTGCGTACGACAGCAAAGTCATTCGTCAATTGTTGCGAGCCAGTAGCTGGGTCCTTCGATCAACTGCCTAGGAAGACTCCTAGGACTATTCCACAGCACCTGGAACATAAATTGGGGAAGAATCACGGTCGGAGGACTGTGAACATGGTTGAGCGAAGTGGTAGCGACAACGAAGGATGGCGAAACCTGAGAATCAAAAATACGGCCTCACGGCCACATTAGAATAGCTTGAAAGCATCGTCGAACCTCGGTGAGTGTAGTGGAGGTGGTTTTGTAGAGTTTGGTGCATGGAGGAGGTCTGCCGGAGATGGGGTAGGTTGGCGAAGGTGGGTTTGTTTGGTGGGGTGTTTGGATGGGCAATAGGGTGGAATTGGATAGGGGTTTTGTAGGGGTGAGATGGCAGAGCTTGTGGACTAGTTGGAGAGTGTAGTGGGCGGGAACCCTCATCAGAGTGGTCACTGGAGATGGAGGAGATGAAGGCGTTCGATGTCGTCAGTGGTCAGATTTGGAGAATAAAGAGTAAGGTATAGAGTAGAAGGAGAGAGAAGGGTGTTAACCTAACTAAAGGGTGACGGGGATGAGGAATTGGCACCGACTTTGATTGGCCGATGTCGGAGATGAAGGTAACTCCGATGGGGGAGACGGAGGCGATGAAAGGGGTCTGGATGCCTTCGCTTTGGCCAGCGAGAGGCGGAGGAAGATAAGGAAGAAGATGGGCCACTCGATTTGATTGTCTGAGGGTCGGAAGAATGGGGTCGAGGAATATCATCGGAGCATAGGTCGGAGCCGGCCGTGGGAGAGGAAGAAGGGGGTTTTGTGGCCTTAAACCTAACAGAAGAGCACAACCATGCATTTGGCATGCTTATATAGGGCTTAGGAGGGGGTTCCAAGGTTGGAAACAAGCTTGGGAACCTAGGAGATTACGCAAAAATAGGATACCCATTCCTTTAAAATGCTCGCACGAGCTTTTGGGAAGGAGTTGGGATCCAAGGTTGGTCCCATTGGAAAGAGGATTTCCTAAAGAGTCTCCAGTTCGGTTTTGGGAAAGTTTCATCAATCAATCAAGGAGAACTCTTTGATGTGCATATATCTGATTAACCTAAAATGTCTATTAATGCATGTTCTTAGTGTCACATTAGCATCATACGTTGTAAATAGTGCATAACATGCATAATCATGCATTTAGATTAAGTTGTATAAATTGTATAGTAATTGTCTTCATTTTATGGTCAGGGACAGAGTGATTTTTTATTGGGGCCTCGAATCGAAGATTTAACCATACGAATCTTATCAGGGCAACGATTGGAGTTCAACGACTCCAAGATTGCCTTAATCGGATATTTGTAGCATCAGATAGAGATTGAGGAACCCTAGAAGATCAAGGGCCAAGATGGTGTTAATTCACACTTCAAATGACAAATCCGACCACACAGATGGGTTCGGATCGACGATTGCAGCCTAACGGCATGAAAATCGATCCAATCTGTTACTCGTGGCACCATCTACATTACGCAGAAGATGGACGGCCAAGATGGCGCCACGTGGCACCATCTCAGCCGCCCAACCAGTCACATGCACCCGTTGCAGCCTTTCCTCTTCATTTGAGCAACGCCGCTCTGCCGTTGGATGCTCATCCAATGGCTGCGGGGCGTGCATGCACGAAACGAGCGCGCGACACAAATGTGCCCGTAGCGCGTTGGTTGAGCGCGCTTTCAAGAAGAAGTGACAGCCGTTCGAGCTGTGGGTGCCTCAAATTGGAGTGGGCGCGAGCGAGCGTGAGGAGCCACACAATTGTGATCCAACGGTGCTGTGCAGTCGATAGCGCCCACGCGTGATCGGACGCGTGGCGAGAACGCAAGATCGCACGCGTAGGCGCGCGTAATTGAGCCGCGGCGAGGAGCGATTTAAGCCGTCCGATCTCATGATCGGATGGCTAAGATTTGAAGAACGTGACGCACATTTTAGGCGCGGAAGGTTAGCGAGCGCGGGAGCGCCGCCCACAAAGGCCACGTTCAGGCCTTTAGTGACGGATTTATCCATCACTAAAGGTCCTGAATTAATGTTTTTCAAATTTGTAATGACTAAAATGCCCCCACTCCTTGCAACTATAAAAGGAGACCTCCTCCATACGAATTTCTCATCCCTTCATTCTCTTCTCTCCCTCTCCAAAGCTCAAGAGAAGGTTGTCCCACACCCGGGATGCTCCTTAAGAGATAAAATCAATTTCTCGCCCCCATTCCGGAAGCAAATCCCGCGACGACGATGACGTGCTGATTCATTCCTGTTACGAACGTAGCTTCAAAACATCATTTAAGACGTCTGGGAGCTGGCCCAGATGTCTAACCAGACGTCTGGAACCCCTTCCAGACGTCTGGGATTTAATTTCCGCGGCACGATGGATTTCGTCTGCGTGCCTGCACGCGTAGACCTGCAGATGCTCTTTTTTTCCCTCTCACCTCCGCAGGCGCTGCTCTCTCTCTCTCTCTCTCTCTCTCTCTCTCCCCGCGTTGCTTTAAAAAGAGCCCTCGCCCTCTCCCTCACTCTCATCTCCTCTGCTCCCTTCTTCTTCCTCTTCCAGCCGGAGTGCGAGTGCGAGCGCGAGCGAGCGGCGACAGTGGCAGCCGTGGCGAGTTGCGGGAGGAGGTGTCGAGCGAGGGAGGAGACGCTCGGTCGTGAGGGCTTGAGCTCGCCGGGCAGCTAGAGCCGGCCGACGGGGGAGCCGCGGGCGTGGAGCGTCGCTGGAGGGCTGCTGCAGCTTGAGCAGCAGCTGGACGAGGCGCGGCGCGGCCGTGCGTCGCGGGCGGAGGGCGAGTTGAGCTCTGATTCTGGAAATTTTTCCAGAATCAGACGTCTGGGTTTCCAACCAGACGACGGTGAAGACGTCTGGAGGACTGTCCAGACGTCTGGTAAGTAAGTTATTTTTCGTCCTTCGTCCTTTTTCTGCGACCGTTGTACTGAGAGCGATGAGTGGGTACGTGTAGGCTAAGATTCGCATCCAACGCGAATCAGACGTCTGGCCGCAGTGCCAGACAACTGGAAGGACTTCCTGACGTCCGGGGTGACCATCGGACGTTTGGGAACTAGGCTAGACGCCCTCGCAGGCTTCTGGACATTTGAGAGACTACGCAAAACAAAGGTACCTTCTGACCCACTTTTTAAGATGTCTGGAAGAGGTTCCAGACGTCTGATTTTGGACTGTTTCGTCGTTTTCGACCCGTTTAGGGCCCGTTCGGTGTCTGTTTTTCGCATTTCGAGTTACGTTCTTTTCGGGATAAAATCCTCTACCTGTTTACAGTAATTATATACTATTCTGAGAAACTCCTTGTGTTTGATCCTTGTGTTAGGACCCCATTCCATTGCAGTCTCGGGGGTTGCGGAGGCGCGCGGGATTTCCGACCACTCCCCCATTACTTCCGTTGTAGCTGGTAGAGTGGCTTTAGAAATTATTAACATAATTTGTTACAATTATGGAACAATTAATAGAACGTAGGGCATTTCATGAATCCTAGGAATGAGAAACCAGATTGAATGATAGATCCTAGGGTATTGCATGAATCCTAGGGCCAGAAAACTAGATTGAATGATAGATCCTAGGATACGGCATGAATCCTAGGACTGGAAAACTAGTGAAATGAATATACATATTGCAGTCTTGAAAAATGCAGAAAGGAAATAATAGCTGCCTGTAAATTGATTTAACAGTTGCCTGTTATGAATAAATGAACATGATTGAGAATATGGGTTGTAAGAACGTGAAACTGGAATGGTGAAACCTGAATGTGCTGAGTTAAAAGAGCTGGAAACCCTACGGGGAATTAGGAGTAGAACTCCTGGAAAGTGAATGGAATAGAATTGGGGAAGTGAGCTGGCCCTTGAGTATGGAGTACCAAGGAGAGCGACTGTCCCCCTATTTAGTGCAGAGCGGAGCTAGCCGCCCCAGGGACCCGGGGTTAGGTCTGGCCACTTTGTACCGACTTGCTGGCCCTCATGTACGCGGTACCGAGGAGAGCTACTAGTGTAGGGCGAGTACTAGCTACCTCACGGGCCCCGGGGTTCTGCTAGCTCACCCACACTGACTTGTTAGGCCCACTGGGCAAACCAGGGTAGTCAGGTGAGGGTGCGCGGACTGTGGAGGGGCAAGGCCCCTGTTTGGTTTCGGTGGAGGGGTTGGATCCTTGTTACGGAGAGGGCTCTGCCCTATACTGGTTCCGTGCTGTGCTTTGGGTGCACCCGTTAATGGAAACAACTGACCGCGTGCCAGTGCGGGTTAGCTACCCGTGCGTTTACTGCACGTGCCGTAGTCACCGTTACGTCTGTCAGTGACCTTGGGGTGGCTGACTGAGAGTAGGATCACCACGGGGGACTCTCCCGGCCAGGAGAGCACCACATGTTACTTCTACTATTCCGAAAAGACTGCAATCAAGATCATTCCCATGAGGAACATTCGAGATCAAATGAAGGATCTGAGAAATAGATAAATTGTGAAACAATAGAAAGACGTAAATAAAGGAAGAAAGAAAATAAAATAGCTACTGTACACTTTACTGCTTCTTTAGTTTAGCTGCCACTCTACTCGGTGTTTCACTGACTTGTTACACTCGTTACTTTTCAGGACCAGGTGTTGAGCAGTCAGGGTCAGCGGCTGCAGAGGACGCTGGGCCGAGTAGGGTCCAGTAGAGTTACCACTGTTCTTTCGTGCCCTTTTTGTTCCACTGTAGTGAGTAGTTTTTGTTACTCCCGCACTTTTCTTTACTTGTAGTTCTTGTTATGTTATAAATGTTGTTCTACTATTTTGGTGGTACATGATGTAGTAGTTCTTTTCTTACTGCTGTATTTTGTTACTGCTAGTTATATTTCATGTTGAATGTGGTTTATTTTACTGCTCTTTTGGTTACTTCCTCGTTGGATGACTAGGTCTTGGGATTAGTCGAGTCGGTCCGGTTCTCGTGTCTCGTAGGGACTCGGGAATCGGCTCGTTACAATTACCATTCATCCTGCTTCGATCTCCATCCTGCTCCATTATCGTCTTTCGGGCATCGTCTCGTCCGGCTCATCCTCCAAGTGAACGTCGAGGAGGATAACTTCTCTCTCCCATTCTTTTTTCCTACTTTCTAGAGTAGAATTTTCTTGCTTTCTAGTTCTAATAGTTTACCTGCTTTCTAGTGTAATTTCTCGCTTTCTTAGTTGTACAAACATTTTGCAATATCAAGTGGATGTTTTCTCTCTCTTTCTCTCTCTCTTTCTCTTTCTCTTTCTCTTATTGTCTATAGTATTTCATTTCATTGTAATTACTCCATTTTTTTACAAAAACACAAAAAGAATATAATTACGAATTTTGATCGACGTAGCCTCCTTGAGTTCGACTCGGGATTTCTATTTCGGTATAAATTTTATTTGTTAAACCCGAAGTCTTCGCTATTCAAACTAGAACGACAGGTTTTCAAAACCAAATCCGATAGCGTAGTCCTTTGACGTTTCAACATTTTGGCACCGTTGCTGGGGAGGCAACGATTTTCCGATCTTCTTTTTGCATTTCACGCACTTTATTGTCTTCTAACATGCTTTCTCTTGTGTTTATTGTTTTGCAGAGACCTCTTTCAAATAATCGTCAAGCAGTAGATTGGAGTAAAGTGCAGTTGAAGATAACTGTAAGTGCTCCCCATTCTTCCCCCCTCCATAGATTTCATTTGTCACATTAAATTCAAATTCCAATTAACCTAGGTGTTTGCATAAATCCTAGGATTAGTTTGGTTGTTTGAATTTCCACTCACATTTCACCCTCACTTATAAAAAAATAAAAAGGTAATTTTGTGGGGTAATTTTCAACATACACACAATATACACCCACATTCAAGGCACTTAACCTACTTGATTTTCTTCTACTCAACCGGATTCTGATATGTGGAACTAGTACACACAAATCAACACACAAAAGAGTAGAAATCATTCTAGGTTAACCATTTCTGTGTGCCTAACCTAGTGGTGCAGTTGTGGCCAGTTGTTTGAGTTGTTTGAGCCGCACCACTCAACCTAAAATCAACTCACCAAGTAGCTTCCTCTTAGGGTTTTCAATCTAGGTTCATACCAGGCACTCAACTTTATTTCTGATTTTAAAGGAAAGCAATCTTCACTCGTGCTTGAAAACCTAGTTTGCCTCAAACTTGATTGAAATCAACCTAATTCTAAACCCTAAAAGCTACTTAACCAAGATTTGAACATTAAAATCCACACATCACACATAATCTTGCTTGAAAACCTTGGTTGTGCACATATTTACACATACTCAATCAATCATTAAGGGCACAACCTATTTTAAGGGCCCATCACATTCCATAAGCACTACAATCTTAGGCCTCAATAAAATTGAGTAGATGTTGGCCTTAAGGACTGATTCGCTCTTCGGGGTCTAGTCTGAGATTGTTTACGATTAACCTAATTGTACTGATTAATATAATGTCTAGATAGGGGAGTAGTGTAAAACGACCGCGGCTGGGGGGTACACTAGGAACCGGAGGCGCAAGCCGAAGGAAGAACCTTCTCTTCAGTCCCACCTTCTAACTGGTTGGATTGAGTAGACACAAGTAGAGTAAGTTGTTTACAATCTTAAGGAGGGTTTTGGGAGTTTGTAGATCCTTAGGCTACCCCACTTAAGGACAGGCTTGTTTTGTTGTGCTATAGAGTCCTTATCTCCAGTCCTTCCGACCTTTCCCTAGTTTATGCTGGGAAGACGGTCATTGAATCCCTGATTGGAAGGACCACTAGAGTATTCTAGGAGGCATAGATTGGATTTTAGCCAAATTGATCCCATGTCCGATCAACATCCTCGTATGCCCCGAGATCCACAGGAGGAATTCTGAAGGTAGCTAGAACAAATGCAGAGAATGCAGGAATGGTTCCAGAGAATGCAGGGTGCTCAGCCCTTGAAGGATTTTTATGATCCTTCAAATTACAGGGAACATCATGGCATCCAGATTTCGGCCGGAGACGTAGAAATCAAGCCCCAGGTGTTAAGCCTGATCAAACATTACCATGGGCTTGGCTCTAAAGACCCGTTTCAGCACTTGGAGGACTTGACCACTTTGGTCCAGACTACCAAGGCATGAAACGTGAATGAGGAGCAAATGATCATGAGGCTCTTCCCCCACTCTCTTAGGGATAAAGCTGCTCATTGGTATAGGACTATAGGAAGGCCAATTGCAACTTAGAATGACTTGACATCGGCCTTCCTGAAGAAATTCTTCCCTGTCGGACGTACCAATGCTTTGAGATGGGCGATTACTACCTTCACCCAGTGGCTGGGGGAGCAGTTTCATGTTGCCTGGGAGTGATTCCAGGGCTTATTACGGAGATGTCCACACCACGAGGTGCCGAAATGGCAACTCGTGCAGATCTTCTACCACGGGTTGACTGAGAATCTCAGAAATCATGTGGACACTTCTTGCGGAGGCAATTTCCTCAACAAAGACGCAGATAGCGCTCACGATTTGTTTGAGGAAATGAGGGAGAATTCGATCAATCATGCCTCCGTGGATACTTTTAACCGGTCCAAGCAGCCCAGATCCAATGTTAATGAAGTCCACGATTCTCATTCATTCGATATGGAATTGATTTGTAATAAACTTGATAAGGTGGACTTGGTTGCTAAGAGAACGGAGGAGTGGATGGCTGGAAATTCAATGAGCAACTCTCGATCCACTCAATCCCAGAATTCAGGATTCCATTTGTCGTGAGCTCCTTTTGGATGGGAGTTCGTGAATCAACTTGATCCGGCTCAACCTACGAGCTGGCATTATTCGGAACCCCACGGGTTCCAAACTAGGGCCTTTGATCCCAGTTTCTCTGATCCTTCCCTTTCTTTCCCTCCATCCTCACCCTATGAGGATGTTTGTGCTGTACAGGAGAACGTTAGATCCAACCCCTACTCTAATGCTTATAATCCAGGTTAGAGAAACCATCGTAACTTCTTTTGGAAAAACTCGGGGCAACAGACCCAATTCTGACCCAGCAACTATGCTCCATAATGACCAATGGGTCAGGGTCATGTTTATACTCAGTTTCCCACAAATTAGGTCAATCAGCCAGCTTGGAATGCCCGTTAACTCGTAGGGCAGGCTGATTTGAACCGACAAATGGTAGAGATGCAAGGATCCATGCTCCAACTCATGCAGCAAATGAAAACCTTGTTGGACAACTTGCAAATCGGGCTCATAGCTAACTCTCGTCAACCCAGATCTCTACCATCCTAACCCGTACCCAACCCGTGAAATATATTGTATCCAGGCAAACAAGCCCATGGGTACGGAAATCAGAGGGACCCACACGTACATGCTCAGGTGGTTGAGAAGGGTCCTTCCTTTTCTTCTTCTGCACATC
This sequence comes from Thalassia testudinum, assembly GCA_037157565.1. Classification (NCBI taxonomy): domain Eukaryota; kingdom Viridiplantae; phylum Streptophyta; class Magnoliopsida; order Alismatales; family Hydrocharitaceae; genus Thalassia; species Thalassia testudinum. The sequence continues at coordinate 35,870,933 of JAZHRO010000012.1, read as the reverse complement.
AACAATTCTTGGCTAATCAGGCCCCTCCAATCTTTCCTAATCCTCTCCAAGATCCAAACTCGCATGCATTTGCAAATTCTGTTACCTTGAGGAGTGGTAAACAAACTCAGAATCCACAACCACACTGTTTTGATTTACCAAATCCTGAAGAACTTGAGTAGAGAAAGGAGAATTCTGGAGAAGAAATAAAGGCTCAGGAACCTGATTCCAAAGATCTGACTCATGTTCCTTTTCCTGAAGCCTTGATCAGATCAAGGAAGAAGTCTATTGATAGTAACAAGGAGCTTCTGAATATTTTCAAGAATGTTGAGATCAATATCTCGCTCCTCAACGCTATCAAGCATATACCGGCTTACGTGAGATTTTTAAAGGATTTATGTACACAAAAACGTAAGTCAAGAGAATCTATTCTGAGGAAGGTGGTACTTTTCGAGCAGGCTAGTTCTGTTATCCTGCACTACCTCCCTCAGAAAAAGAGATATCCAGGTGCTCCGTTGATTTCTTGTGTCATCGGATATTACACTTTTGATAGAGCACTTCTGGATCTGGTTGCATCCATCAACCTAATTCTGACTTCTCTTTACAATAAGTTTGGATTAGGTGAACTTCGGCCAACTTCAGTAACGTTGCAGTTAGCGGACCGTTTGGTCACAAATCCACGAGGCATTATTGAAGATGTTATTGTTAAGGTTAAGGATTTCTATTTTCCTGTAGATTTCCTTGTCCTTGACATGGATGTACCTGAAAATCTGAGGAACACGCCCATCATTCTGGGGTGTTCGTTCCTGGCTACCTCTAAGGCCAACATTAACTGTGAAAGCGGTAGTATGGAAATCGACTTTGGGGATCAATGAATGAAATTGAACATTTTTAAGGTGATTAATAAATTTGAGGATTGTGGATTTATCGAGGAACTTGAGGAGGATAATGTGAACATTGAAACTTGTATGATAGTTTCTGCAATTGAAAGTTCCTCTTTTGATGATGAATTGGACCCACAACCCTCTATGGCAGACCCGCCATCTTCTGAAGAGGTTATTGATTTTGTTCACTCTCAACATCTTCCTCTTGATGAGTCATCAGCATCTTCCTTACCTTCAATCATCAACCCACCCCAGCTTGAACTGAAATCATTGCCTAAGAATTTGAAATATCAATTTTTAGGACCACACAAGATGCTCCCTGTGATTATCAGTGCTAAATTAACAAAGGAGCAGGAGATTAAATTGATTAAGGTCTTGAAGGAACACAAGGAGGCAATTGGTTGGACCATTCATGACCTTAAGGGGATTGAGCCATCTTACTGCAATCATGGAATATTTTTGGAAGATGGATCCTGCCCTTTTCACTAGATGCAGAGGAGATAGTCCCTGGGTAAGTCTCATGCAGATTATTCCCAAGAAAGCTGGGATTATCGTTGTGACTATTGAGAGAGGAGAATCTGTCACAACTCGTTCAGCTTTCTAATGGAGGGTTTGTATCAATTACAGGAAGCTGAAGACAGCCATGAAAAAGGATTATTTCCCTCTTCCTTTCATTGATCAAATCTTGGAAAGATTAGCCCGGCAATAGTGCTTTTGTTTTCTTGATGGCTACTCAGGATACAACCAAGTTCCTATCCATCCTGAGGATCAGGAAAAAACTACTTTCACCTGTCCCTACGGAACCTTTGCTTTCTGTAGGATGCCATTCGATTTATGCAATGCACCTGCTACTTTTCAAAGGTGTATGTTAGCCATATTTTCTGACATGGTGGGAGAGTTTATGGAAGTCTTCATAGATGATTTCTCTATTTTTGGAGAATCATTTGACTCTTGTCTAGCTAATCTAGAAATGATTCTTAAACAATGCATCAAAACAAGATTGGTCCTTAGCTAGGAAAAAAGTCATTTCATGACACAAGAAGGCATTGTCTTGGGTCATGTAATCTCTGAACGGGGAATTGAAGTGGATAAAGCTAAGGTTGATGCTATCGCTAAACTTCCTCCTCCCACATCTATTAAACAAATTCGATCATTTCTTGGTCATGTGGGATTCTACAGAAGATTCATCAAGGTCTTTTCGAAGGTTGCTCATCCTCTGAGCAATCTTCTTGTGAAAGAAATGCCATTTGTTTTCGACGGATCATGCCATAAGGCATTTGATTTTCTTAAAACGGCAATCACTTGTGCTTCGGTGCTGCAACCATCGGTTTGGACAGCCCCTTTTGAGATCATGACAGACGCTTTTATTACACTGTCGGGGCTGTTTTGGGTCAAAAAGTTGACAGGAAGCCCTCTGTCATCTACTACGCTAGTAAAACTTTGGACGAAGCCCAGAGGAATTTCACTATTACTGAGAAGGAATTACTAGCCATAGTATTTGCTTTGAAAAAATTCAGGGCATATCTCTTAGGGTCTCATGTCATTATTTATACCGACCACTCAGCGTTAAGACATCTCTTGGCCAAAAAGGATGCCAAACCCCAGCTTATTCATTGGATTCTTCTGCTTCAAGAATTTGATCTTGAAATCAAGGATAAATTTGGGGTACAAAATGTGGTGGCGGATCATTTGTCGAGACTTTTAAGTGATTCTTCTCATCCGGATATCCCGATTGCTGATACTTTTCCAGACGAAACCATCCTTATTGTTTCAGGTGTCCAAACCCTGTGGTTTACTGACATTGTTAATTATTTGGCCGTTCGTCAAATCCCCCAGGATTAGACCAAGCAACAACGGGATAGACTCAAATCTGAGGCCAAATACTACTTCTAGGAGGACCCTGAACTGTATCGCATCTGCTCTGATCAGATTATTTGCTGATGTGTTCCGGAGAACGAATTCAATAGTATACTCAAGTTCTGCCATGCATCTACGTGTGGTGGACACTTCTCTGGGAAAAAGATGGCTGTGAAAATTTTGCAATCTGGATTCTATTGGCCGTCGTTATTCAACGATGCCCAGGATTTCTCAAGGTCGTGTTCCCGATGTTAGTTACTCGGGAGCATAACTGAGAGAGATATGATGCCCCTAAACCTAATTCTTCCTGTCGAAATCTTCGACATTTGGGGCATCAATTTCATGGGACCCTTTCTCCCTTCATTTGGACATTAGTACATTCTCATCGCTGCTGATTACGTGTCCAAATGGATTGAGGTGATTCCCACCTGAACCAATGACCACAAGGTGGTCATTGATTTTGTCAAGAAAAACATCTTCAGCAGGTTCGGGATTCTGAGGGCCATCATCAGTTATGGTGGTACTCATTTCACTAATGCCCAGTTCCATAATTTGTTGGCTAAATACGAGGTTAATCACTGAATCTCCACACCTTATCATCCCCAGACAAATGGACAGGCTGAGATCTCCAAAATGGGGATCAAGAATATTCTGCAGAAAATGGTTAGGCCTGATCGTAAAGATTGGACTCAAAAGCTTGAGGACGCTTTTGGGCCTACCGTACGGCGTATAAAATGCCCATTGGCATGTCCCCGTTTCGTCTGGTGTATGGAAAGACGTGCCATTTACCCGTAGAGATTGAACATAGGGCACTCTGGGCAATCAAGCAGTGCAATTTAGATCTGAGTTTAGCCGAGAAGACCAGGAAACTCCAACTATCTGAGTTGGAGGAGCTTAGAAATGATGCATATGAGAATGCCAAGATCTACAAGGCTCGGACCAAAGCTCTACATGATCAATTGATTTCCTGCAAGAGCTTTGAGTCAAACCAAAAGGTCTGGTTATTCGATTCTCGACTTAAGCTCTTTCCCGATAAACTTACGTTGAAATGGAACGTCCCGTTCATTATCGACCAGATTTTTCCAAACGGAGCCGTTCAGATCTCTAACCCAAGGCGGGTAATTCATTCAAATTCAACGGTCAACGTCTGAAGCCTGTTATTGACCGTACTCTTCCAGAACCCGTCTCAGACACGGTTGCTCTAGCCATTTTGTGACTTCTTTGGCTGGACTTTGCCTAGCTGATGGCATTGAACTCAGCAGTTGTACATATGACTCAGAGCCGACCCAAGCTTCATATTCAGGTGATATCTTCCGTACTCTACCCTTCCTTTCATGTCTCTTTTACTCAATGTGGACATTGCATCAGCTAGGCATGCGGGGTGGATTTATTTTTGAATCATTTTGTCAGCTCTGTGAATTTCTTGTAAATTCTATTTCTCTTCTTATTTATATATTAAAAAAAAAATTGAATTAGGAAGGAATACTTGGACATTAGGACTTTTCAATCTTAGGAAATATTATATTAGGATCTGAACACAAAGGCCCTTCAGGTCTTTGGGCTTAATCAGCCCGGGTATCCACTAAAATGTGGATTTATTTTTCGAGTCCTCACTATCTTGAATTCTATTGTAATGTGGTTAAGTAAGTTTGGGTGATAAGTATACGACTTATCAACGAACCCTCTGATTTGAGGGAACTTTAAGTCTAAAGCATCTACACACTAACTTTTCACTGACTTGTTGATCGACGATTTTAACGGAAATTGGGTAGCTAATGAACTTTCTAGGGTGATATGCCTGTCAAGTTATCATGGGTAACAGCGCATAAGTAGGTTATCCAGAGCCCAGTCACTGGACCATTCTCTTTTTACTGCCTTCAGGTAAATCTTAGATCAGGGAAGCCACCTACTTTAAAAAAAAAAAATAAAAGAAAAAGAAAGTCAAAAAGAAAAGAAAAGGAAAAGGAGAAAAGAAAAAGAAAACAAAAGAAATAAGCCACACTTCGCCGCACGAGTATGGCTGGCAAGTTGTCGGTGGTAATAGCTCATCGACTGGTTGTCCAAAACTTAGCTCATGAAATGCACTGAAAATTCCCAAAACACTTAGGAAGAAGTAGAGAAGTAGAATAAACCAGGGAGATATACACTGGATTCACCCTTGTGTTAACCCCATAAAAATAAAAGTAGGGAGAAAGCTATCGGTTGTAGAGATACACCTTTAGGTAGAACTTTCTTTTTATGGTTACCTAGAGGCGTAGAAACTCGAAGTCCGTTCTAATTGCCGATCAACGAGTCTATCACATTCACAATAAGATGCTTAAAACTTAGGGTTCTCATCAAATCTTGGGTGGATTGAATGGCCGTAGAAAGCCACTCTTTAACCCTAAACTCAAAAATCCAAAAAAAGTAGAAAGGAAGAAAAAGAGAATTTTTTTTTTTTTTTTGAATAAGGCGAGGGCTTGAGGTGGTCTGCATTTTGGCAGATATCCGGGTGCTATTGTGTCTTTGAAAGTTCAGATCCTAAGTAAAAAATTTTTTAATGTGAAAATAACTTATGCCCAAGTAATCCAACCTAATTCTTTTATAAATAGCATGTAGTTTTTGTTAGGGACTAGCAAACGATAGGCATGGGGGTGTGATTCGCATACATTTGATTAACCAAAAATGTCTATTAATGCATGTTCTTGGTGCCACATTAGCATCATACATTGTAAATAGTGCATAACGTGCATAATCATGCATTTAGATTAAGTTGTATAAATTGTACAATAATTGATTCCTTTTTATGGTCAGGGACAAGGTGATTTTTTATCGGGGCCACGGATTGAAGATCCAACCGTATGGATCTAATCACGGCGATGATTGGAGTTCAACGACTCCAAGATAGTCCTAATCGGATATCTGTAGCATTAGATAGAGATCGAGGAACCCTAGAAGATCAAGGACCAAGGTGGTGTTAATATGCACTTCAGACAACAAATCCGATCGCACGGATGGGTTTGGATCGACAATCGCAGCCTAACGGCGCAAAAATTGATCCAACGCGATACCCGTGGCACTATCTACATCACTTAGAAGATGGACGGCCAAGATGGCGCCACTTGGAGCCATCTCAGTCGCCCAACCGGCCGCATGAACCCGTTGCAGCCTTTCCTCTTCATCTGAGTGACGCCTCTCCACTATTGGATACTCATCCAACTGTTCGGGGCGCGCCTGCAGCGCGTTGGTCGAGCGCACTTTCGAGAAGAAGAGACGCTCGTTCGAGCCGCGGCCGCCTCAAATTGGAGCAGGCATGAGGAGGCGCGCGATCGTGATCCAACAACGTCGCAGAGCCGATAGCGTCAACGTGCTATCAGACACATGGCGAGAACGTGAGATCACACTCGTAGGCGCACGCAGTTGAGGTGCGGCGAGGGGCGATTTAAGTCGTTCGATCTCACAATCGGACGACTAAGATTTGAAGAATGTGACGTGCGCTTTAGGTGCGGAAGGCGAGCAGGCGTGCGAGCACCGCCCGTGAAGGTGACGTTCAGGCTTTAGTGATGGATTTATCCGTCACTAAAGGTCCTGAATTAATGTTTTTCAAATTGTAATGACTAAAATGCCCTCACTCCTTGCAACTATAAAAGGAGACCCCCTCCATACGAATTTCCCATCCCTTCTCTTCTCTCCCTCTCCAAAGCTCAAGAGAAGCTTGTCCCACACTTGGGATGCTCCTCAGGAGATAAAATCAATTTTTCATCCCATTCCGAAAGCGGATCCGGCGACGACGATGGCGTGCTGCTTCATTCCTGTTCCTCCTGCTTCGATCTCCTTCTTCCCACTGCGTTCCTCGTCTTTCAGGCGTCGTCTCGTCCTGCTCGTCCTCCAAGCGATCATCGAGGAGGATAACTTCTCTCTCCCATTCTTTCTTCCTGCTTTCTAGAGTATAATTTTCCTACTTTTTAGTTGTAATACTTTTCCTGCTTTCTAGTGTAATTTCTTGATTTCTTAGTTGTACAAACATTTTGCAATATCAAGTGGATGTTTTCTCTCTCTCTCTCTCTTTCTCTTATTGTCTATAGTATTTCATTTCATTGTAATTACTCCGCTTTTTAACAAAAACACAAAAAGAATATAATTGCGAATTTTGATCGACGTAGCCTCCTTGAGTTCGACCCAGGATTTCTATTCCGGTATAAATTTTATTTGTTGAACTCGAGTTCTTCACTATTCAAACTACAACGACAGGTTTTCAAAACTAAATCTGATAGCGTAATCCTTCGACGTTTCAACACTCTCCAAATGAAGCTCGCCCGAGTAGGATTCTTGAGAGATAATGGTAGAGGGACCCATTTTTGAAGAAGACAACAAAGATGGGGGGCTATTTGTAAGGAATTCGAAAGTTAGGGGCATGTGTGTGGGATAAAAGAATCAGACAGGACCAATTTGCAAACTAGGTCAAGATGATCTTAGATTGGGCTTAAATTTTGGTACAAACCTAATTTGGAACTAAGGAATACAATGGTGAAGTTGGATTTTGGTTTGACCATGTTTGATTAGGTAATTTATGCAAAAACCCAAATTAGGGCAAATGTTTGCTTGAGACCTTGTTTTGGGTCGTGACGGGTTCTGATGATCAAATTGAAGGTACAAAACCCTAGAGAATATTTTTCTATGATTTTAGAGGGTTTAGGTGAATTTTATCCTAACCAGAACTTATGTTATTTAAGCGGGTCTATTTTTAGGGTTTCGAAAGTCATTTAATTCTTGAAGAGCGCGAAAATCCTTTTTTGTCTGTATTGACCCACTTGTTGGACTCTTAAGATCATTTGACATTTATTTAACCCTTGAGAAATCCCATAGTTATTCTGTATTCATGATATGATGGTAAAATTACAGTTTTAACCCTGTTTTCTTGTATTTCCCCCAAGATGGATTTGCAGTGAGTCAGGGCTCTCTGGCGGTTTTGTAGGAGCATTTAATGACTTAATTAGATCAAATTAAGCTAGTTATGGCTCATGATGGTGTTCCCATCATACCCCCATGCCAAGCTTTTGCTAGTCCCTTAGCAAAATCTCATGGAATTAACTTAAATTCTAAATCACATGCCTTTTTATGCTTAGATGATGTGTTATTTCTCTTGTAGATTAGGTCAGAATGACAATAGTAGGCCTAGAGGTACTCAAGTACCAACTAAATTCCGAACCTGACCAGCTCTAGCCTCAGTCTTCCGTGAAGGTTTTTAAGGCCCGTAGGAACTATCCTAAGGTTCATTGAACTCCGTGGTTAAAGCACCCGTGCTTAAAACATGTTTAGTCCAGTTCAGTTTGCAGTGCATTTTTAGAAAAGAGTGAGGCAGAGGAATCTTTGCATTTTTTTTGGAGAGTTTTCTCTCTATTTTCTTTTCTTTATTTCTAGCTTCGAATTGACTTTACAACACGATCTGTATCGGATTCCTTGCTCCCACTATCAATCCTCGCAGGGTCCCTGGTAATCGATGCTTCGAGATAACATCGCCCATGGCAACTCCCAGAACCCTGGCTTTCAACACTTCGAGATAGTGCCGCCGATGGCATTCTGTAGCTAAATTCAGGCCCTGGCAATCGACATTTTGGGATAATCCCGCCCATGGCACTTGAATCAGCATAAGGTGCTTACGTGCCCTCGGTAGGATGTTTAGATATCCTAAGAGACAAGCACCGAGGAGACGGTATGTCATTGCACATCTTCAAGGGGAATTTCCCACCTCTTTACGTCGGGAACTCTTCCAAATCAACTTGTGTTGATTAGCCGCTCCTAATTTAGGTGGCATTTTCAGAACAGATTTAACGCTTTTGCGTGATTGTGATAATTAAGCGCACTAAATTAGATAGTGTGTGGATTAGGGTCTTAGGTTACCGAGTCCCGCAAACCAGAGGTCAATTAATGAGGCCGAATAATCCCTAAGCCTTAGACTAAGTACTTAAGCTTCACATTTTCCTCAACCTCTTGACGACTATCTAGATCTTAACGAATACTTGAATTTTTAAGCCTAAACACAAGCCCAAGAGGCCTAAGATCAGCGTTCATACTAATCTCTTTTGTCTCTATAGCACTTTTTGACCTTTATTTCTTTCTTTTGATTTGGTCTAGAACTTAAATAAATCTCATAATCTTTTACTAATGACCATCTCTTTTTGTTTCAAATTGTGCTCCTTTTTGACATTTAAAATCACCTCCCCTTTTCCTCCTCAAGAATGATGTGCAATTAATTCTTTCAAAATTTCCTCCCTTCTCCATTTTTTTGTTCTTTTTCAATTTTTTATTTTTTTGTGAGAACCCTTCAGAACTTTGAATTTTTGTATGCTTGTACTTTAACACTCCCATGCCTAAGTTTTGTAATGTCCTCATTGTAAACGGAGGGTATGAAATATTTTTGGGTTCAGGAATTAGAACATGATTATCAGGTGGGCGAACGGGTCGGGAATGATTGTTGTGGACGATTTCAAGCTCTGATACAAGTGCCAGAGGTGGGATTGACTAATCTAAAACTGAACTTAGAGTGCTATAGATGTGAAGTACGAAAGGATAATCAAAGGGATCTCAGGCTTTTTGAATTGACGGGTTGCCTCCCATTAAGCACTAAATTCATTGCCTTCAGCTGAGCAGAAAATGGAATGGTGAAGGAGTGATCTAATCAGACGAGTTTTGTAGAACAAGCACCTTGATTAATAGCTTAGTTGGTCCAACCAGGTGCTTGTTCAGATCAGTAGGCTGATGATGCAGCCTAAACCCAATCAATCTGTCGGGTTGGTAGATGTGGAACAAGAGATGTGGTACCCACCAGATGCTATGGAGCTCAAAAGGATATGAAAGTGTATAGCTATGGTTTGGCTGAATCGGATCAGCCTGATCAGAGTAGGGATCCTTAAATGAAAAAGAATCAGTGGAGGATGTAGGAATCCTACAAAAGTGATTAGAGAAGGATGGGTCGTGATTTATAGTCTGATCGATGTCCGAAACCCGATAAAAATGTGGAGGAGAATCATGTGCAACTGGCTCATTGAGAGGAGAATCAGAGATGAAATTAAGTCTGATTGTGGGTCGAGGTTTAGAATGGGCTTTAGAAGGTTCTTTATGTGTTGCAGAAGAGGTGTTCTCTTTCAAATCATTGACCTTAGTGTCAGAATCAAAAGACGGGTCGTGGATACTGAGGTCGTAGTTTGGCTCATACTCATCAAGAAACGACAGTTTTCAGATATCAGAGTAAGATTCAAAATCGTCAGAGAACTTGCAAGAATCTTGTTCTGAATTTGACTCGGGATCAGAGGTTCCATCATAGAATAAATCAAGATACAGAGAAGCAACAACCTGACTTGGGTCTAACTCAGAGTCTGAGCTCAAAGAGGTGTCTCTATTAGTCATGGGCTTGGGTTCTTGGCTTGTAGGGAAGACCCAATCAAAATCCAACTCTTCCAACTCCTTGGTATCGTAGATTGGCATGACTTTCAAAAATCAATCTACATTTCTGAGGATGTTGGAGAGGTGTATTCATCAAATATAGGCCCAAAATCGTAATCCAGATTCAAAATTTGATTTCCATCACACAAGACCTTATAATCATCCCAAGAAGGCTCATATCTAGATTCTAGGTTAAGGGTGTGGGTTGGATCACTAGAATCTAGGTTGGGCTCTACAGGGATGTCAAAATTGCTCTCGAGAGCCACCTTATCAAAATAAGGGACGGAATTTACACTCTCGAGAGGTTCTGACTTAATCTTGGTATCATAGGTGTTTAGGGTGAACTAGAGTTTTGTATCTCTAGGGCTAGCTCTAAATTGTGATCACCTGCAATTGGATTCTCCTAACCTGTCTCAAGATCAAGAATGTCAATTGCTATGAAATTTGAATCTGAATTTATTTGGGCTGGGGATCCACAATTATCATCATTGAACCCGGGATTTGGAAAATTATGTTAATCACTAGTCTCACTCCAAGATGTTTTGTTAGTTTCTAACGGGTATTTTTGATCAATTGTTCTATATACCTTATTCAGCTATTCTCGTTTTTCTAAAAATTCCTAGAATTTTTCTGGAAGTGAAGGGCTTGACCAAAATTGCAGACAATCATTGTTGTGTAATTTCACCAATTCACCGTGTTCTGCTAATAGGTGATCCCGAGTTGAACCATGTTGTAGTTGTATCCATATCATCTCCATATGGTTCACAATGTGGTTCATTGATTTTTTGAATCTCTCCTGAATGTCCCTTTTACAGTATTCTTCATGGTTTTTATAGGCATTCTCAAGTAACTTTTCTTTCAAGCACATTTGGGACTCAGGTTTTCTAAATAGTCTTCCTAACATGTCAGGCTGCATTTTTGAATCAAAATGGAGGAATCAAGATGCAGAATCAAAACTCAGGTTAGATTGAAATTGATCAGATTTGAAAGAGATTCCTAAGAAGATCTAGTGAGGCTTCTTAGGTTAAAAACCTAATAGCCTTCCTGTGTATGTGCTCTAATAGAAGGGATGGGGGATTGAATGTGAATTTTGACCCGATCAAGTCACCCACAGATTTTTGGATGACTAAGGCAGCTTCGAGGCAGATGATGCCTCTGAATCAGAAATTCGCACACTCGAAAATTACCTGGGCAGCTAGGAAGGGTGAGCCCTGCAAAGACCCTTACACGGTAGAGCATCCCCACGGATTATAAGGTTTCCCCCACCTGACCTTCCTTGTCACTGAGGGTCCAGGTAGACCGGTGTTGAACTTACAAGTTGCTACGCTAACGTGTTCGATTTTGAAAAACCTGTCGTTGTAGTTTGAAAGCGAAGAACTCGTGTTCAACAAATAAAATTTATACCGAAATGAAAATTCCGGGTCGAACACAGGGAGGTGGACGTTTAATTTAAAAACTATGCGTTTGTTTTTATTTGTCACGAAGTAATTCAATTTAAAACTATCTAACTACTTACAATAAATAGAATTGAGAGAGAGAGAGAGCAACAGAGAGAGAGAATATTACAAACAGAAATCAAAACGATATGTAAACAGGGAATTCATCGTTAAGGAGATTGTTTGTTTCACTATTACAACTAGAAAACAGAAAACAATTACACTAGAAAGCAATAAATTTACTCTAGAAAACATTAAAAGAATTGAGGGAGAAATGTCCTCCTCGACAATCGCTTGGAGGACGAGCAGAACTACTCTAGAAAGCAGTAAATTTGGACTAGAAAGGAGCAAAAAGAATAGGGAGAGAGATATCCTCTCGACGATTGCTTGGAGGATGAGCCGGACAAGACGACGCCTAGACGAAGGAGGACAAAGTAGGACGAAGCAGAAGAACGGGAACGGGGCAGCACGTCGTCGTCGTCGTGGGATCCACTTCCGAAGGGGGACGAAAATTTGGACTTTATCTCGCGAGGAGCATCCAGGGAGTGGGACAAGCTTCTCTTGAGCTTTGGAGAGGTAGAGAAGAGAAGGAAGGGATGAGAGTTTTGTGTGGAGGGGGTCTCGTTTTATAGTTGCAAGGAGTGGGGGCAAATTGGTCATTGCATCTTTAAAACATTAAAGGAGGGGTCTTTAGTGACGGATAAAACCGTCGCTAAAGTCCCAACATAGGCGTAGTGGCTGCTGCCCACGCGCGCCTACTCAGCTTCCCTCTCTTTCAACGCATTCGCACGTTCAACCAACCACAGCCGTCCGATCGCGAGATCGGACGGCTGTGATTGCGCCTTCACCCGCTGTTGCGCGCTCGCCCCAACGCGTGCGATGGCGCATTCCCGCCTCGCGTGAAAAGCTATTGGAAGATCTGAGCCGCCCGATCATGATCCAATGCACGCCCACGCCCGCTCGCCCGCGCCCTTTGCCCCTTCGTTGCGGCTCGAACCCGCGTTCGCTGCTCGCAATAGCGCCTTCGCCCACTGCGCTGTGGAGCGCGGATTGTCGTGCGGGCGATTTGTGGTGCAACCGTTCACAGCCGTTGGATCGAGATCCAATGGCAGAGAGGGAGCGGATGCGGAGGCTTCAATGGATGCATGCGGGCGTTTGGGAGACCGAGATGGTTCCACGTGGCGCCATCTTGGCCGTCCATCTTCTGGATGTTGTAGATGGTGTCACGGATGTCGGATTGACTTGATTTTTGCGTCGTTAGGCTGCGATCGTCGATTCGAATTCATCCGTGCGGTCGGATTTGACATTTGAAGTGTGGATTTACACCATCCTTGCCCTTCATCTTCTAGGGTTCCCCGGTCACTATCTGATGCTATGGATGCCTGATTAGGGCAATCTTGGAGTCGTTGAAATCCAATCGTCGCCCTGATCACATTCGTATGGTTGGATCTTCGATCTGAGGCCCTGATAAAAAGTTTGCCCTGTCCAAGCACATAATAGGAGATAATTAACCTCCATTTTATTCAAACTACTCTAAATGTAAGATGATGCATGTTATGCAATATTTATAGCATGCAATGCAATCCTATGCTTAAGAACATGCATAAATAGACATCTTAAGTAGTGTAAATGTGTTTACAACAACCAAAATTTACAAATTTAAGTCCTTAAGTCTACCAATTTTATGTCCTAATTTGTGCCTTTGATTTCAGTTGATTAGAAGTTAATTTGACTTGTGACCTAATTTCAAGGTTGGTTGGCCTACTGTTGAACGATTTTGCGAATCGCTATGCTAACGTGTTCGATTTTGGAAAACCTGTCGTTGTAGTTCGAAAGCGAAGAATTCGTATTCAACAAATAAAATTTATACCAAAATTAAAATTCCAGGTCGAACACAGGGAGGCTGACGTTTGATTTAAAAACTTTACGTTTCTTTTTATTTGTCACGAAGTAATTCAATTTAAACTATCTAATTATTTACAATTAGTAAAATAGAGAGAGAGGGTAAGAGAGAGAGAGTATTACACATGGAAATCAAAATGAGATGTAGAATAAATAAAGAATTTATCATAGAAGAGACTGTTCATTACAATTAGAAGGCATAAAACAATTACACTAGAAAGCGATAAATTTACTCTAGAAAGCATTAAAAGAATGGAGGGAGAAATGTCCTCCTCGACGGTCGCTTGGAGGACGAGTAGATTAATCTAGAAAGCAGTAAAAAGAATAGGGAGAGAGAAATCCTCCTCGACGGTTGCTTGGAGGACGAGCCGGACGGGACGAGTCCTGGATGAAGGAGAACGAAGCAGGACGAAGGAGGACGAAACAGAAGAACGGGAACGAAGCAGCACACCGTCGTCGTCGCGGGATCCACTTCCAAAGGGGAACGAAAATTGGACTTTATCTCGCAAGAAGAATCCCGCGTGTGGGACAAGCTTCTCTTGAGCTTTGGAGGGGTAGAGAGGAGAAAGAAGGGATGAGAATTTCGTATGGAGGGGGTCTCCTTTTATAGTTGCAAGGAGTGGGGGCAAAATGGACATTACAACTTCAAAATAATAAAAGAGGGGTCTTTAGTGACGGATAAATCCGTCACTAAAGCCCCGACGTGGGCATCGTGGCCGGCTCGCGCGTGCCTCCTCGCTTGCTCGCGCGCTCAATGGCTTGCGCACGTTCGCCGCTTTTCAACTGTCCGATCGCGAGCTCGGATGGCTTAAGATGCGTCTCCGCTCGTTGCGTTGCGCGCCCACCCGCGCGTCTGATTGCGCGTCCGATTGCACGTCCAATCGCGCGTCGACGCTATCAGGCGCACGCGGCCATCAGATCTCCATCTGACGCTGCACCCGCGCCCAATCGCCCACGCCTGCCGCTCCTCGCCACGACTCGAACTCGCGCCCGGCGCTCGCGAAAGCGCGTTGGACCACTGCGCTATGGGTCGCGGATGGTCGAGCGGACGCTTTTAAGCGCAAGCTCCCACAACCGTTGGATTAAGATTCAACGGCGGAGAGCGATCGGGTGCGGGGCCTTCACAAGATGCAAGCGATCATTTGGGCGGCTGAGATGGCACCACGTGGCACTATCTTGGTCGTCCATCTTCTGGAAGTTGTAGATGGTGCCACGGATGTCGGATTGACTCAATTTTTGTGTCGTTGGGCTGCGATCGTCGATTCGAATTCATCCGTGTGGTCGGATTTATCATCTGAAGTGCTGATTTACACCATCCTGGCCCTTGATCTTCTAGGGTTCCCGGGTCACTATTTGATGCTGCGGATGCCTGATTAGGGCGATCTTGGAGTCGTTGGACTCTAATCGTCGCCCTGATCACATCCATACGGTTGGATCTTTGATCTGAGGCTCCGATAAAATGTTTTCCTTGTCTAAGCACATAAAAGGAGACAATTAACCTCCAATTTATTCGAGCTACTCTAAATGCAAGATGATGCATGTTATGCAATATTTATATCATGAAATGCAATCCTATGGTTAAGAACATGCATAAATAGACATTTTAGGTAGTGTAAATGTGTTTACATCATACCCCCATGCCTATCTTTTGCTAGTCCCTAGCAAAAACTATATGCTATTTATAAAAGAATTTGGTTGGATTATTTGGACTTGAGTTATTTTCAATCATTAAGAAATTATCTACTTAGGAACTGAACTTTCAAAGACACAACAGTGCCCGAGTATCAGCCAAAATGCAGATCGCCTCAAGCCCTCGCCTTATTAAAAGAAAAATTTCTTTTTCTCTTTTTCTCTTTTATAATTATTTGGATTTTCAAATTTTTGGGTTTAAGAGTGGTTTTCTACGGCCATTCAACTCACCCAAGATTTGATGAGAACCCTAAGTTTTAAGCAACTTATTTTGATTGTGATAGACTCATTGACCGGCAATTAAAACGGACTTCGGATTTCTACGCCTCTAGGTGACCTCAAAAAGACTTCTGCCTAAAGGTGTATCTTTACAACAGGTAGCTTTCTCCCTACTTTTATTTTTTTCGGGGTCAACACAAGGGTGAATCCAGTGTATATCTCCCCGGTTTATTCTACTTCTCCGCTTCTTCCTAAGTATTTTGGGAATTTTTAGTGCATTTTCTGAGCTGGGTTCTGGACAACCGGTCGATGAGCTGTTTCCACCGACAACTTGCCAGCCTTACTCGTGCGGCGAAGTGTGGCTTATTTTTTTTTTGTTCTTTTCTCCTTTTCTTTTTGATTTTTTTTTTTTTTAAATAGGTGGCTTCCCTAGTCTAAGATTTACCTAAGGGTAGGAAAAAGAGAAAGGTCCAGTGACTGGGCTCTGGACAACCTACCTATGGGTTGTTACCCACGATAACTTGTCAGCCATATCACCCTAGAAGGTTCATTAGCTACCCAAGTTTTGCTAAAATCGCCGAACAACGAGTTAGTGCACAGAAAGTGTGTAGATGCTTAAGACTCAAAATTCCCTCAAATCAGAGGGCGGGTTGATAAGTCGTGTACTTATCACCCAAACTTTATTTACTCTAATTAAAATAAAATTCAAGTTGGCGAGAACTCGAAAAACAAATCCACATTGTAGTAGATACATGGGCTGATTAAGTTCAAAGACCTGAAGGGTCTTTGTGTTCAGATCTTAATGTAGTTTTTCTTAGGATTGAAAATTTTCTTAAACCCAAATTCTCTTTCCTAATTTTGATTTTTTTTTTAATCAAAATAAAACAAATCTACGAAGCTGCCGAATGAATTCAGAGATAAATATCCACCTCCCCATGCCTATCTAATGCAATGTCCTCATTGTATTAAAAAGACATAAAACAGAGTGGACAAGCAAAGAAAGCACCTGAATTGCGTGAATGTCAGGTCCGCTCTGAGATGAAAAATTAAAAAGAACTGTATATGTGTTAAGTTTAGTGCCTTCAGCTAGGCACACTATACAAGGAAAAGAAATGAAGAATTCACAAGTGCTGGTCAGAATTAGAATGAACAGAAGAATCCTCTGACCTGTCAGTAGAGGTCCACAGATGTGGACCAGATTGTGGTGCAGACCCACACCCCATAATCTAGAATATCTTAGGTTCTGGATAAAAATTACCCAAAACCTAAAATCAGAATGTAAGCGGGGTCGGGCCTGCAATTTATGAGGATGCAACCCAAGACCAAAAAGTCGGCCTACAGAGAATTGAAGCTCAAAAGGATAATCGTTGAATGTGTGCTTGAGTTGAACATCCTCGAAACAAATGTCGTAAGGATTCTTATTTGATGGTTTTAGCTTAAAAGGAACCCTTCGACTCAATCTTCTATTTCCTCCAAAATTAACTTCCCAAATCAGAACTTCCAAGCTCCTATTCTCCTCATTTAGCATATCAAATTCCAGGACCTCTTGTATATTCATCACCCTGTCTGAAATCTCCAAGTCTAAATGATGTGGCAGAATCAAAATTGACTTGGGTCTAATTATCTCAGAATTAGAATCATCAATAAGCTCAACAGGGTGTAACTGATAATCAGGTCATTGAATTGATTCCTCCAGAAAATGCGATTCTGGATCCGTAATGTGTGCCCTAATAAGATCAGTTTCCTCAGTTATTGGGCTATCAAATGATCTATCAGATTCCTCAGGCCCAATCGTCTCACAGAAATCATTTTCAGAAAACTCGCGTGAGACTTCGCAACTTGAATCTTCACCATTAGGATCCGTATCAATGTATATCCCAAAATTAGTTGTCACTTTGTGTTCCCCAGAGACATACGTTTCCTCGTAACCCGGCTGAGGGATCTCAGGTGAAGAAATCAGATCATCCTTAATTGATTGCTTTAATTCAATCTAGTCAGCCTCGTAACACGTGTCCCCCCCAACAGGTGCCTGAACGGGTTCTGTCATTGGCTTTCCTGAAGAGGGTTCATCCTGGGAATTATTCCAAGATTGAGTCAAAGCAACCACGAATCTCATCCTCAATTTCGCTAATTTCCTAAGTAGAAACTCACCCGGGTTCTTATCCTTAACATCCTGGAGCCAATCCAACAAAGACTTGTTTAAATCATCAATCATTTCAATCAGGGGCTCCAATCTCTCAATGTAAGGTATTGGCTGAACTTCTAAAGATTGTATGATATTCCTCAAGTTAGCTAGAACCTTATCTTGAACCTGGTTAACCTGAACCAAATGAGTTGGTTCAGGGTTGGGCAGGTTTGGGATTAATGCAGGGGAATTAACGAATTGAGATTCGTTATACCCTTCCTGATAATAGGTCATTTCAGATTGTTGAAAAGATGGTGATGACCTAAAGGCAGTGAAATCAGAGGATGGGTAAGGATTGGTGTATCCTTCTTGATTGTAGATCGTATTAGGTTGTGCATGAAAGGAAGACGATCTATAATCGATGTAGCTCCGAGAAGGATAGAAATTAGAATCAAAGTGTTCAGGGTTAGACCCTAAACATAGGGGTCCGGAATTGTATCTCCAATCCGAATTATCCCAACTGACTGATGGTTGATTACAATACGAGTTGGGATAATCGTCATGTTGAGGATAATTCACAACAGGAGGGAAAGAACGGGAATGCGTGAAATATGTGGAAGGATTCATGAGACACGGGAGGAAGAAAGGTGCCCTACAATACAAACAATCAAACCTGTCCTTAAATGGGTTAGCCTATGACCTACAGACTCCCAAAACCCGCCTTGAGATAAAGGAACGATTTGATCTACTTCTGTCTGTTCAATCCAACCAGTTAGAAGGAGGGACTGGGGAGAAGGTTCTTCCTTCGGCTTGCGCCTCTGGTTCCTAGTGTACCCCCCAGCCGCGATCGTTTGACTCTGCTCCCCTAGCTAGACATCAGATTGAACAGTAGAAACAGACTAATCGAAAATAATCTCGTTCTGAGTTTTGAAGAGCGAGTTCAATCCTTAAGGCCAACATCTACTCTGTTTTATTTAGGGCTAGGTTTGAATGTGCTTTAGAATGTGATGGGCCCTTTAAATGGGTTGTGCCCTTAATAATTGATTGATTTGTGTGTGCGTGCACAACCAGTGATTTTCAAGCAAGATTATTTTTGATGTGGTGAATTTTAAGGTTCAAATCTTGCTTAGTAGCTTTTAGGATTCAACTTTAGGTGTTTTCAAACAGGTTTCGTTGGCACACCAAGTTTTACAAGCACAGGTGAAGATGTTTTCCTTTAAAGTTTAAAAAGAATGTGGAATGCCTGGTAAATCCCTAAGAGTTGAACCTAATTGGCAGCTACTTGATGAGTTGATTTTAATTGAAGTGGTGCGGCCCAAACAACTCAAACAACTGGCCACATATGCACCACTAAGTTAGGCACACAAAGATGGTTAACCTAGAATGATTTCTACTCTTTTATGTGTTGCTTTATGTGTACCGGTTCCACAGATCAGAACCTGGTTGAGTAGAAACAAATCAATTTGGTTAAGTGCCTTTGAATGTGGGTGTACGTTGTGTGTTTGTTGAAAATTGCCCCACAGAATTATCTTTTTATTTTATTTTTATATAAATGAAGGAGGAATGAATGTGAGTGAGAATCCAAACAACCAAACTATTCCTAGGATTTATGCAAACACCTTGGTTAATTGGAATTTGGATTCAATGTGGCGAATGAAATCTATGGAGGGGGAAAGAATACGGGATAACTTACAAAACCTTCCCAGCACTTTACTCCAATCTACCGCTTTTGCTCGTCTCAAAAGAGTACCTGCAATTACAATAAGAAAGGAGAAAAGTGAGGTAAATGATTTGTAAGTTACAAAACGCGAAGAGAAATCAAAGAGCATCGCCTCCCCGGCAACGGCGCCAAAATATTGAACGATTTTGCGAATCGCTACGCTAACGTGTTCGGTTTTGGAAAACCTGTCGTTGTAGTTCGAAAGCGAAGAATTCGTGTTCAACAAATAAAAGTTATGCCAAAATTAAAATTCCGGGTCGAACACAGGGAGGTTGGCGTTTGATTTAAAAACTTCGTGTTTCTTTTTATTTATCACGAAGTAATTCAATTTAAACTATGTAATTATTTACAATTAATAAAAGAGAGAGAGAGGGTGAGAGAGAGAGAGAGTATTACACATGGAAATCAAAATGAGATGTAGAATAAACAAAGAATTTATTATAGAAGAGACTGTTCATTACAATTAGAAGGCATAAAACAATTACACTAGAAAGCGATAAATTTACTCTAGAAAGCATTAAAAGAATGGAGGGAGAAATGTCCTCCTCGACGGTCGCTTGGAGGACGAGTAGATTAATCTAGAAAGCAGTAAAAAGAATAGGGAGAGAGAAATCCTCCTTGACGGTTGCTTGGAGGACGAGCCGGACGGGACGAGTCCTGGACGAAGGAGAACGAAGCAGGACGAAGGAGGATGAAGCAGAAGAACGGGAACGAAGCAGCACACCGTCGTCGTCGCGGGATCCACTTCCGAAGGGGAACGAAAATTGGACTTTATCTCGCAAGAAGCATCCCGGGTGCGGGACAAGCTTCTCTTGAGCTTTGGAGGGGTAGAGAGGAGAAAGAAGGGATGAGAATTTCGTATGGAGGGGGTCTCCTTTTATAGTTGCAAGGAGTGGGGGAAAAATGGACATTACAACGTGGGCGTCGTGGCTGGCTTGCGCGTGCCTCCTCGCCTGCTCGCACGCTCAACGGCTTACGCACGTCCGCCGCTTTTCAGCCGTCCGATCGTGAGATCGGACGGCTTAAGATGGGTCTCCGCCCGCGCGTCTGATTGTGCGTCCGATTGCGCGTCCAATCGCGCGTCGACGCTATCGGGCGCGTACAGCCGTTCGATCTCCATTTGACGCTCCACCAACGCCTAATCGCCCACTCCTGCCGCTCCTCGCCACGGCTCGAACCCGTGCCCGACGCTCGCGAAAGCGCGCTCGACCACTGCGCTAGGGGGCACGGATGGTCGAGCGGACGCTTTTAAGTACGAGTGCCCACAGCCATTGGATTAAGATCCAACGGTGGAGAGCGATCGGGCGCGGGGCCTTCACAAGATGCAAGCGGTTGTTTGGGCGGCTGAGATGGTGCCACATGGTGCTATCTTGGCCGTCCATCTTCTGGAAGTTGTAGATGGTGCCACGGATGTCGGATTGACTCGATTTTTGTGTTGTTGGGCTGCGATCGTCGATACGAATTCATCCGTGTGGTCGGATTTATCATCTGAAGTGTGGATTTACACCATCCTGGCCCTTGATCTTCTGGGGTTCCCGGGTCACTATCTGATGCTACGGATGCCTGATTAGGGTGATCTTGGAGTCGTTGAACACCAATCATCGCCCTGATCACATCCATACGGTTGGATCTTTGATATGAGGCTCCAATAACTTTTTTGTCCTGTCCAAGCACATAAAAGGAGACAATTAACCTTCAATTTATTCGAACTACTCTAAATGCAAGATGATGCATGTTATGCAATATTTATATCATGAAATGCAATCCTATGCTTAAGAACATGCATAAATAGACATTTTAAGTAGTGTAAATGTGTTTACATCACCTACAAGGTAGACCAACTTCACCTAACCTGCCCTAAAGATGGCAGAATGAGATCTAGGTCAAGACCTAGAAATCACCCTGATTGACTCTCAGGTTATTAGGTCCAAGGATTTTATGGTTCAAGTGAATTTAGAGCCTGGATTTTAGGGTTATTGTTGATTAGATCTTTTCAATCAAAGGCTTGGGTAGCACACAAATGCAGGAAAGTAACTTTCCTTTTATGTAGGTAAGTGTGAACTAGCACTCCAAAACCCTAAAAATTGCAACCTTAATTGGCTTTATTCTGCATCCAATTTGATCTCTAAAATGTTCTCCTTGGACTTCAAACAAGAGGTGCGTAGTCTAAGAAGATTAGAAATTAAGCGTAATCCCTAATAGGCACAGGGAATTTGGGGTAGGGAATTCTAAACAAAATCATCTCCATCTTCAATCAGATTTGAAAAAAAATTTTGCAAATCAGGAAACTTGCCTTTTAAATGATGATTACTATGAAAAATAAGGCAAGTGATTCCTAATTGATTGTTTCTTTTTTTGTCTTCCCAAGATTAGAAGGTTGATTAAGGAAGAATAGAAAAGTTACCTGCCTTGGCGTGGTTGATTTGCACGGAAGATCTCTTCGTGAAGTACCTCACAAAATCATAATAAAGTAAACAGGGCAAGTCAGTGTTCAAATACAATCAAATAATGCAGAGAATAGTGGTGAATTACGCGTTGCTCCTCAGCAATGACGCCAAAATGTTAACCAGCGAAATCAATGTTGTAAAAGCTGCGTCGTAGTATAGGTCGAAATCACTTGAAAACAGATAAAATTTATAACTCGAATAAAAGTCCGAGGTCGAACACAGGGAGCAAATAGGAATTCAATCTCTAATCTTAATAAATAATGTAAATGAGCACAAGAATCAAATAATGATATTCAATAAATAATAATCTGTCACATTAGATATTCAATGAATTCTCATGTATCTTGAGACAATAAAAAATAGAGAAGCTAAAACAATGGTGATTTAAATTACCAATTACTCTCTAAGCATATATATATCAAGCATTCAAATAATTTAAATATCTCAACAATAATTCTAAATCAATCGTTCAAAGTATCAAGCCTCAAATCAGACATCGGGTCTGATGACCAGACGACTTAAACAACAGGTGCTACAATTCTAGGGAAGCACTGTTCTTCTACTTCTTCTTCTCTCCTTTCTCTCCTTGGCTTTCCTTCTTGTTTCTCCCTTCTCTTCACACACAAGGGTAAGCAATCCCTCTAGATTCGGCTAAGTGTCGTAGAGAGCAAAACCCCCTGCCCCTATGCTCTCTTTCTCTCCTGTTCCTCCTCTTCTCTCTCAAATCTGGCAGGTATATGGGTAATCGGTTTAGAGCCCAGACCCGCGTGGCATGGTTGCGGGTGAGGGCGTGCGTGGGCACGTGCAAGGGGACCTCACCTTGTGCTATTGAGGCGATAAGGCCATATAAGAAAATCAATATATGCATCTCTGGAAGCTCGTCCCTTTACGATGTGGGACTAATCCCACATCTCTTTTCCTTACGCACGGCAGCAAAGTCCTTTGTCCAATTGTCGCGAGCCAACAGTTGGGTCCTTCAATCAACTACCCAGGAAGACTCCTGGGGCTATTTCGTAGCACCTAGAACACAGATTGGGGAAGAATCATGGCTAGAGGGTTGTGGATAGGGTCGAGCGAAGCAGTGGCGACAACGGAGGATGGAGAAACCTTAGAATAAAAAAATACAGCCTCATGGCCACATTAGAATAGCTCAAAAGCATCACTGGACCTCGGCAAGTGTAGTGGTGGAGGTTTTGTAGAGTTTGGTGCATGGAGGAGGTTGGTCAGAGATTGGATAGGTCGGTGAAGGTGGGTTTGTTCGGTGGGGTGTTTGGATGGGCATTAGGGTGGAATAGGATAGGGGTTTTGTAGGGCGTGAGCTGGCAGAGCTTGTGGACTAGTTGGCGAGGTGGATGGTCGTGTGTAGCGGGCGGGAACCCTTACCGGAGTGGTTGTTGGAGATGGAGGAGATGAAGGCGTTCGATGTCGTCGGTGGTCGGATTTGGAGAATAAGGTGTAGGGGATAGAGTAGAAGGAGAGAGAAGGGTGTTAACCTAACTAAAGGACGACGGGGATGAGGAATTGGCACCGACTTTGATTGGCCAGCACCGGAGACGAAGGTGACTCCGGTGGGGGAGACGACGGTGAAGAAAGGGGTCTGGACGCCTTCGCTTTAGCCAGTGAGAGGCGGAGGAAGATAAGGAAGAAGACGGGCCACTCGATTTGATCGTCTGATTGCCGGAAGAATGGGGTCAAGGAAGCTCACTGGAGCATAGGGTGGAGCCAACCTGGGAGAGGAAGAAGAGGGTTTTGTGGCCTTAAACCTAGCATAAGAGCACGACCACGCATTGGGCAGGCTTATATAAGGCTTAGGAGGGGGTTTCAAGCTTGGAAATAAGCTTGGGAACCTTGGAGCTTACGCAAAAATAAGATACCTATTCCTTCAAAATGTTCAGACGAGCTTTTGGGAAGTAGTTGGGATCCAAGGTTGGTCTCATTGGAATGAGGATTTCCTAAAGAGTCTTCGGTTCGATTTTGGGAAAGTTTCATTAATCAATAAATAACTCTCCAAATGAAGCTTGCTGGGGTAGGATTCTTAAGCAATAATGGTGGAGGGACCCATTTGTGAAGAAAATGATAAAGCTCGGGGGCTATTTGTAAGGAATTTGAAAGTTAGGGGCATGTGTGTGAGATAAATGAATCAGATAGGGCCAATTTGCAAACTAGGTCAAGATAATCTTAGATTGGGCCCAAATTTTGGTACAAACCTAATTTAGACCTAAGGAATCCAATGGTGAAGTTGGATTTTGGTTTTGATCATATTTGACTGTGTAATTTATGCAAAACCCAAATTAGGGCAAATGTCTGCCTAAGACTCTATTTTATGTCAAGACGGGTTCTGATGGTCCAATTGAAGATACCAAACCATAGAGAATATTTTTATATAATTTTTAGAGGATTTAGGTGAATTTTATCTTGACCAGAACCTCAGTTATTTAAGCGGTCTGTTTTTAAGGTTTCAAAAGTCATTTAATTCCTGAAACGTGTGAAAACTCATTTCTGTCAGTACTAATTCACTTGTTGGACTCTTAAGACCACTTGACCTTTATTTAACCCCTGAGAAAACCCACGGTTATTCTGCATTAATGATATGATGGTAAAATTACAGTTTTAACCCTATTTTCTTGTATTTCCCCCAAGATGGATTTGCAGTGAATTAGGGCTCTTTAGTGGTTATGTAGGAGCATGTAATGACTTAATCAGATCAAATTGAGCTAGTTACGGCTCATGATGCTGTTCCCATCAATTATTACCAGTATTCTGAGGTTGCCCATGATTCACTAGGGAATTATAATTATCCCAATTTTAATCCCACTCAAATTATTTCTACCATCCAGGAGCCATTTAGAAATTCCTACGACTGGAAGAATTACACGAACCACTTCTGAAATAACCAGGTTCCTCCGCAACCAAACCAATTTAATGGGTATGGGTTTAATCCAACCTTTCATCTTGGGCCATCCCAACAAGACATCAATGCTCAGATGATGGGAACCTTGTAGGAAATGCAGACAAAGATGATGGAAGTAACCTGTACCATCACAAATCTGAATAATTAGATTGGGGTAAGTCCCACTCAAAGACCTGCAAGACATCTACCCTCGCAACCCATGCCCAACCCTAATCGCCATAGGAACCAGTATTCGGGCATAAATCAAACTTACATAAATTAGCCTCCTACTAATCCACCACCTCAGCAACCTCCCAAGTTTCCACAATAACAGGCCCCCCCACCTCCTCCAAATAATAATCCGACTGCACATGCAGTTACATTGAGGAGTGGGAAAACAACCATTGATCTTGGGCCTTTACAAAAACTTGGTGACATCCGCATCGCTGTGCACATTGACTCTCCACCCCCCCATCAGGAAGAAAAAGAAATCCAAAAATCTCAAGACAAAATTTCGATCCCCTTTCCACAAGCTCGACACCCCACCACCAATCGAAAAAGGAAATCCGAGCCCACCACAGAAGAACTCATGGATATTGATTTTGAAATCAATATCCCTCTCCTAGATGCCATCAAATATATACTTGCCTATGCCAAATTTTTGAAGGAGATTTGTACTCCTAATAGGCACGCCAAATATCTAGGATAGGTGCATCTTTCCAAGACAGTAAGCTTGGTCATATAGAGAAAGCTGCCTCTTAAGATGAAAGATCCGGGGGTGCCACTAATTTTAGTGATTATTGATGATACTACTTTTGATCGCGCCCTCCTTTATCTTGGTGCCTTAGTTAATATCATTCCCACGATTTTATTTGAAGAATTTTAGATCGGTGAACATAAACCTGTTGAGGTTAACCTTCAAATAGCCGACCGATCTACAATCAAACGTCGTGGGATTGTTGAGGATGTTTTAGTCAAGGTCCGAAACTGTGTCTTCCCTGCAGACTTTCTGGTCCTTGACATTAAGGTACCTAAATCTTTAATGAATGCCCCGATAATCCTTGGACGACCCTTTTTGGCCACTGTAAAGGCAAACAATAGTTGCCACACAGGAAAAATGGATATCACTTGCGTAGGCCAAACTATCACTTTTGATATTTTTAAATACTCCAAGAGATTCCATGATGATGATTTTTTCGAGGACTTAGATATTGAAATTTCAAATTTAGTGGAGACAATGTTGGTAGATACCCTTCCCGATCATAAATTTTTTGAGGAATCTGACTCAGAATCAGTCGTTGGCGAAATCTTTGATTTGGAGACTTGTCTTGACCAAAAATCCATTCCTGATGAACCCCTTGAGCACCCTGACCCACCGACTCTTCCCTCACCCCACCTTTCCACACTAACTTCACCCAATCCTCACCATCCCTTCCCCAACCCCTTTCCTATGGACCTACCACCAGACTTGCCTGAGATTGGCATGCAACCCAATTTAAAACCATGGCCAGGCTCAGGCAACACTTATCATTTTCCTTCGAACTTTGATCCTTGTCTTTCTACCAATCAATTTTCCAGGGATCCGGAAGAAGTTGCATTTTTTGTGGGCATCCAGGTGTCCAATTATTTACACGATTATCCATCTTTTGTGCATACCTTCATGTCTGGCTGAATGGCGTAAAGGATAGCACTGGATGGGAGGTAACCCATCATTTTTTTTCCTACTTTCATTTTCCTTTCTTTTTCCAGGTTTTGACCATCCTAAATCCGATCGCCTTTCACTAAGGTGATCTCTTTTCCCTCTTAATGCATGAGGACATTACATATTATAAGCATGGGGGGTGTTTGTAAATTTTGACGATCAATTTAGGATTTTCAAAACCTAAAAGCATGCATTTTTCTTTTGTCATTTTGTTTTATTTTTTTGCTGGCATACCCAAAAAAAAGATGTTGAAAACTTTTTGAGGAAAATTTTGAAATTGGGACTAAGGTTGAAAACTCACTTTGGTACAATGGGATTTAATCTTTAATAAACTAGGGATAAGGATACAGATCAGATCATTAGAATTTCAGGGTCTATTTTTAGACTAGATCAGATATCCTTCTCCAAAATTCCACCTGAACTCATGATAGTTCAAGTGACTTGATCCTCTTTTGTAATATGGAAAGTATCTGGCTTAGTTTCTAATTCAAAAAGTTGCATTTCAGGCAAAACTTCCTATGTCAAATTTCACACACAAGCCAACACCTAAAAACTACTAAAAATTAGAAAAACCCCCTTGTTTGGCCATAGTAAAAGTCTGAAGTAGATCATTGGTTTGAGTTCCTACCACCGAGAAGGAGGAAAAGGCCTCCTTTGAGGACACGATGTCAACATGTTACTGCCTTGACGTTGCTCCATATCTATATTTCATATCTTTAGACGGAGCATTAAAGCGCATTTTTGCAACTCAAGTGTCTTGAATGGTGCTCTACCTATAGTGTCGAAGCAAGAGCTTGAGTTTGCTTCGAGCGCCTCTTTACAATGCATTATGTTTTAGGGTTGTGAGCTCCTGGGTGGTGTCATGGACAATGCTATCTCGAAGTATTGGTGCCAGAGCCTCCTCGAGGATTGGTAACGGGAATGATGATCCCGATACATTTGTTGTAAGACTAAGCTAAAAATAAGCATGGGGGAGAGAAAAAAAGTTTTAAACCAAGAAAACACGCCCTTATAAATGTTAGTTTTTCACAAGCATAGACATAAGGCTTTAAATGTTATTGCAAGATCCAAATCAGATTCAAGAGCCAGACAAATCCTAAAAACAAAAATTTCAAGTCATCTGAATTAACAAGGGGTTAATCTGTGAATTTTTTGGAAGATATATTGATCTCGTTTGTCTAATTTTTGGATCCAAAAATAAAACCCGATGTTTATCCTTAACAAATCCCGTACCTCCTGTGTTTGGACCATCCTATGTCCCGTAATCTCTTTCTCCTCAAAAGTCGAAAAAATTAGATTTCCCAAAAATTTCATTTTGTAAAAATTAAAGTTTTGCTAAGATACTAGCAAAAGATAAGCATGAGGGTGTGATAAACGCTAGTTTATCATCATTCTTATGCATTGAAACAAACTTAGCTCTTAGAATTTTACTCTGCAAACAGGTTTTTGGGCTGCATTTAGGCATAAATTAGGATAGGCATGCATTTTACTTTTTATTGCCTTTTTGATATGTTTTTGAGAGTGTTAGGGATAGACGGAGAGTTAGATCCCCAGAACCCTAGCACTCGAGAAGGCAACTAGTGAAGGTGAAGCTTAAACCAGCTGGGACTCAGCTTGATCCAGCTTACCATAGTTGGATTCCAGCTCACTTGGACTAGAGTTAGCTCATCCTAGCTCCATTCAGCTCATCTCAATTGAATGGCAGCTCAAGAGAGCTCATCTTAGCTCACCCTAGCTTAGGCCAGCTCACACCTAGCTCAACTTAGCTGAGTCTAGCTCATCTTAGCTCCCATTAGTTCATAGGGAGCTCTAGCTAGCTCAGCTAAGTTGACTGGAGTTCACCTTAGCTCAAGTCTAGCTACATCTAGCTCCACTCAACTCTAGCCAACTGAAGATGACTTCATCTTAGCTTAGGAAGCTCAAGTCCAGCTCCCGGGGACTCAGCTTAGCTCAACTCAGTTGAGCTAACCTTAGTTACCTCAACCAGCTTGATCCTCCCTGGGAGCACTAGACCCAGCTCACCTCAGCTCCTTTTGGTAGAAGCCAACTTACTTTATCCTGGCTTAGCAGCTAGCAAAGAACTAGCAAGCTAAGCCAGCTAAAGTAGCTCCATGCCACCCTCCTTAGTAGCTACTAGCTTCGGTTCAGCTCCAGACTTCCTCTGTCCAGCTCCTCTCCCTAAACACTAGCTCCCATTGCCTCCTCCTCTACTCCATTACTAGCTAAGCTAGCTTAGCTTAGCTAAGCTCCAGCTCCTTGAGCCATCCATCACCCTAAAGTCCAACCTAACTACCTCTACCTCAAGCCCACCTAAGCTACACCTAAGCTCCACCTACTCCACCCTAAGTTGGTGCCAACCTTAGCCATCTCTTCACCCCTCAATAACCACCAAAAGGAGCCTCCAATTTGGCACCAAAACCACCCTTAACCACCTATAAAAGTGGCGCCAACTCTCCTTTGATCTCATCTCTACACCTACCCCTTCCAAGCCCTATCCACTCTACACCTCACCTTCCTTCTAGAAGCCTTCAAGTTGGTGCCAACCCATGACACCCTTCCATGGTTGGCACCACTTTTAGGTGCCCTTTGGCCACCATAACAACCACCCATCATGCCCTTCAGGTGGTGCCAAATAGCCCCCTCCACTGGATCATGATAACCACCCCTAACCACCTTATAAGTCCTTCCTAACCCTACATATGTCCATGCCAACCCCTTCCCTCCTAAACCCTATAAATACCCTATCCCACCACCTCATAATCCCCATTCTCCATTAGTGTAATTCCACCCTACATCCACCCTAACTTACAGCCAAGGAAGGAGATCGCCCCCTTGGTGCCTTCTTCCCCCTTCTTTCTTCTTCCTTGTGCCATGCCAAGGAGGAGACTCTCTTCACAGTGGAGGATGGCTAGGCATTAGAGGAGAATTGAAGGTGGAACCAGCCACCTTGGAGGAGCATAGGGCACACCCCCTTTGAGGGCTTATCTTGGAGGTCTTCACCATGAAGGAGCTTTACAAGGAAGGAGTTGGAGGACTTCTTTTCAAGCTCGGGAGCTACAAGGCTTGGATCAAGAAGCCTCTATCTCTTCTTCACCATCATCATCATCAGGAGGACTAGTGCTTTTACTTTTTATGTTTTTGATTTCTAGTAGTAGAAGCATTCCTCTACTAGGGTTTTGTAAAACATTTTTTCTCCTCTAGTAAAGTTGCCTTTTTCTTAATTGTGTTTTTCACTATTTTTCTTTTACCTTAGTGTAATCACCCCCTCTCTCTAATTACTCTAGGTTTCCACCTAGTAATTTTAGGTGTTAGTCACCTTCCCACCATCAAATCCGCGTTGCTTTAGTTATTTCAAACTATAAAAATTACATATTTGAAAACAACAAAAAGAAAGTTTATTTCCATTTCCGAGCAAGAGATTCAATTTTGCAACTTATTGCCTCCTTGGATGACCCTAAATACCCCACTATCTAGGTTATAAATTTTAAAAGCGAAAGCGAATTTATGCATTACAACGACTAAAAGACAATTTTAACAAACTATGTATTTTCGCTATCAAGCATCAAGGAGACGATATGTTAATACACATCTTCGAGGAGAATTTTCCACCTCTCCGCATTGGGAATTCGTCCAATTAACTTGTGTTGTCGAGCGGCTCCTAAGCTAGATCTTCGAGATGGCTTTTCATAACAGAATACTTTTGTCATGATTTTCTTTATTAAGATCATTGAACCAGACTAAGTGTGTGATTTTTCGGTGCTTAAGTTACCAAGTCCTGCAAACCAAACTGCAGGCAACGAGGCCGAATAATCCCTAAGCCTTAGACCTACTACATCAGCTTTGCACTTTCCTCAACCTATTGAGGACTAATCTGAATCTTGACAAATATGTGAGTGTTTAAACCCTGAAACAAGTCCAAGAGGCCTAAGGTCGGTATTTGTACTAATCTCCTAAGTTTTAGCCTTCTAGGTCTTAATTCATCATCCGATCCAACCTAAAAGTTAGGTAAGTTCCATATTCAAAATTTAAGTGACTATCTCATTTTCTTTTTATTTTACTCCTTTTTTCTCTTTTCTTTTCTTTCTTCCCCTTTTTTCATTTAGCTCGATTTGAATTGACCTCTCCTTTCCTCTTTTCTCCTTTTTTTTTATATGAAACCCTTCCCTGAATTGATTTTCACAGCGTTTTGCACTTTAATACCCCCCCATGCATAAGATTTGCAATGCCCCCATTGTAAATTAGGTGGGTTCGAGTTCAATTTAGATCGTACATTAGAACAGGTGGGTGGTGAGCAGATCGGAATGACAGTTGTGGACGATTTCTAGCTTTGATACAAGTATCAATGGTGGAGTTGGCTGTTTTAATGGACGAACCCGAAAGTGCAATATGATTTTGGCAAAGATATATGTCAGACGGGTTTCGAGTTTTTCAATGATGACGGGTTGCCTCCCATTAAGCGCTAAGTTTAACGCCATCAACTAATCGTAATGAAGCTTAGGGAGAATGGAGATCAAAAGATACTGTAGCCAAATTTGAGTCAATGAGTTCGAAGAACGATTTGAGACTCTGACCTTTCACAACAAAAGGTTCTGATTCGTGGCTGAGTTCACTGATTTTGACAACTCCATTTCCAACTACTTGTCTCACAAGGAATGGTGCAATCCATTTTGATCTGAGTTTTCCTGGGAAGAGCTTGAGTTTGGCATCGAAGAGAAATACTTTTTGACCAGGATGGAAAGATTTTCATGCAATGTGCCTGTCATGGAAGGCTTTCACCCGCACTTTGTAGATTCATGAGTTCTCGTATGCGTCATTACATAGTTCCTTGATCTCACTCAATTTCAACCAACGGTGGATTCCAACCTTCAAAATATCTAGATTGGACTTTCGTACTACCCAGTAGGCTTTGTGCTCCATTTCTACGAGCAGGTGACATGCCTTCCCATACACGAGTTTAAAGGGAGACATACCTGATGAGAACCTCATCATGAGCCATAACTAGCTCATTTTGACCCAATACAAAGGATAAAAGCTCCTACATAACTCAAGGAAAGGCTTAACTCAGAGAATTCTGAGTTTAAGGAGAAAATAAGTCCTAAGGGGTAAAAATGCAATTTTACCAGTATAATCTGCATACAGGGTAATTCAGGATCCAAACATAGGTCAAAGCAACTTAATAAGAATAAAAGTGGGATGAGATGATCTAGCAAGGGCTACAGCAATTCCAAGGAACTAAATGATAATCTGTGACCCTAAAACAAACCCACTTCAATTCACGAGGTTCAAGGCAAAGCAAAAATGGAATAAACCCTCTAAAATTCATAGAAAAATAATCTCTAGGGTTTAGAACCTTCAATTTGACCTTAGGAACCCATCTTGACCTACATTGAGAACCATACCCAATTAATAACTTAATTTAGGTTTTTGTGTAAATTGACCAGTCAAACAAGGTTTAATCTAGAAATAAAATTCACCATCAGATTCCTTAGGTCCTAATTAGTCATGTATAAAAACTTGAGCCTAAGAAGAAACCTTCTTGACCAACTTTACACTTTGGTCCTCATATATTTACTTTTTGGCCCTCAACTTTTGAACCCTCGCATTTTGGCCCCTAACTCTCCTTCGTTCTTTGCGTTCAGGTCCCCCCTGCAAAACCTGCCAGCACCATGCTCCGGCGACCTTGCGCGGAGCATGGCGCCGCGCAGGGTGAGGGGGAGAGCCTGGCAAGTAAACCGGGGGTGCCCTGCGTCGTCAGCCGTTGCAGGGACACCCCCTGGTCGCTGTAACCCACCATACCGGCCGTGCGAATGCACGGACGGTATGGGTTTCCATCTCCGGTGCCCTCCGGCGAGGGAGACACGTCGTCTCCCTCCGCCTTCCTCCCTGATTCGGTCCCTATAAATACCCCCGTCGCTCCACCGTTCTTCCGAGCTCGGATCTGACGGAGAAAACCCCCAACTTTCCTCTCTTCTCACTCCGGCAGACGCCCACCAGCTCCGGCAGTTCTTCCTCCTCCTCCTCTTCGCTCTGCCGCAATACCAGCAGCAGAGACTTCTTCCCCTGCTCTTCCCGCGTCGCGCAATACCGGCGCGCGCTGCCTCTGCCCCGTCATCACCGCCGTCCTCCCCCCCACTGGGCACCTTCTTCTCCGGCGACAGCAGGTACAGCCGTCCGCCTCCTCGCCCCCTTCGTCACTTTAGCTAGGTTAGAACTACTTCCCTCTATTCTCTCTCTCTTTTCCCCCTGCTATTTTTATCTAATTACCCCTTGACCGCGCCTAATCACCCTCACCTTCTCCGCCTCCGGCCATCCTCCGGCGAGCCTCTTCCATCACTCCAGCATCCCACACGGCTCGCCGACCTGCACATAATCTCTGCCTCCTCACCCTGATCCATTTCCGCCCTTCCACTTCCCCCACATCACCCTCTGCAACCCCACCGAACAAACCCATCTTCCGACCCACAGTCCGACCTAGGGCAGCCCTTGCACGCTGCCCCACGCCTCGCCACCACCCACACGAGCTTCGCCGCACTCTGGCGAAGCTCCCGGCACCTTCTGATTAGGCCGAGAGGCCGTTTTACTGTGAACAGGTCACCCGTCCTCCGCCGCCATTGCCGTGCAGAAGGAGCTGCTTCCGCCTGCAGCTGCAGGCGCGCCACGCCCAGATTCGACTCCCAGGCCGTGCGAGGCATTTCGACAAAGCGTCAGGCTGCAGCTGAAGAGAAGCCCTCGCGCGAAGGCCTCGCGTAACGCCGCGATTACCAGCTGTTTCCCCCGCGCAGGCGCCAACTCGGGGTGGGACATTTAGTCCCACCTCGGAAAACTCTGAAGAGGCGCAGCGGTATAAAGTGAAAAAGTGCTGGAGGCTTATTGCCTCAGCACACGGGGTGAGGTCCCCTTCACCCGCCCGGTTACTCGGTCTCGTCCGCGCTCACGCCCCGCGGACCTGGCCCGACCCGACTTAGACTGACCTGCACTCCTCGCCCACCACGCACGCCGGTGGGCCTGGACCCAGGCGCGACCCGTACCCGACTTCCCGGCAGCTCTGGGAGAGCTATCCTATGAGCGGATTCTGTGAGAGAGAGACGCGGGGGAGGGTAGAGATAGGTTTTTCCCCTCTCTGATCAAGCTGTGTAAGTGTGCAGGCACAGGTGAAGAAGAACCGTGGAAGAAGATGAAGGCTGAAGGAAGGAGGATCACCGAGCGGCACTGTAGCAGCGGCGGTTTAAGTCATCTGATTGGAAAATCAGACGACGTCCTGAAGGCGAAGAAGGAGAAGGAAGGCGAGGCAGAGGAGAACACAGAGAGGCCAAGGGAAGAACTGAAAGAAGAAGAAGAGCACGAGAAGGAGATCTGAAGAAAGGAAAAGAAGAAAGAAAGAAGAAGAAGAACAAGACTGCTCTGCAGAAGAAAAAGAAAGAGACGAGAAGAAACAGGTGAAAGAAGAAGAAGAACATTACCACTGCAGATAAAGAAGAAGAACAAAGGAAGAGAGCAGAAGATCTGAGAAGGAAGAAGAGGAGAAGCAAAGAGAAAAGAAGAAAAGCCAACAAATTCTCTCTCTCTCTCTTTATTTTTGTAATAAGAATTTGTATCTCTAGAATACAGTTTGCTCCCTGAGTTCGACCTCGGGAACTCTTTTATTTTCCGAGTAAAAAATTGTATATTTGAAATGATGGCAATAACTGGCTATATTACAACGACATAACAATAAAACCCGGTTATCTCTTGAAGCCATCGTTATCAATACCTAACTAGGTCTTATGGACGGCCCTATAAGCCCACAAGGCTTCCGGAAGGCGAGTAGACTAATCCTTCCTGTCAGGCCGAACAGTGACCTGAAGGATCTTCTTGATCTCCCTATTTGATAGTTCAGCCAATCCATTAGTATGGGGGTGATAAGGAGTCAAGATATGATGCGACACCCCATACTTTTTCATTAGGGATTGGAAGTGCATATTAGTGAAATGAGACCCGCCATCGCTGATGATGCCTTTTTGAACCCCAAATCTAGAAAAGATGTTCTCCTTAATGAACCGAAGAACAGCTTTATAGTTACTTATTTTGGTGGGGACGACTTCGATCCATTTTTAGACATAATCAACAACGAGTAAGATGCACTCGAAGCTGTTAGATCCTGGGAAGGGTCCCATGAAATTAATTCCCCAGATGTCAAAGATTTCGCACACGATAATCGGATTTAAGGGCATCATGCCGCGTGGGCCCATGTTGTCGAGGGTCTGACAACAGGCACATGCCCTACAATAGGATTGTGTCTTTGAACATTGTGGGCCAAAAGAACCCTCACTGGAGGATCTTTGCTATGATTTTACGCCCAGTGTAATGGCCACCGCAGGCCAGGTCATGACAGAATGAGATGACGTTGTTTATCTCATCGTCAGGAATCCATCTCCAAATCACTTGGTCATTATTGATATGGAAAAGATATGGATCTTCCCAGACATAGTACTTGGCATTGGAAATCAGCTTGTCTCGCCTGGAAGTCGCCCAATCTGGTGGGACTTCCCCCATAACCAAGTAGTTCATGATGTCGGCAAACCAAGGAAGTCTGTTAATGGATAGGAGATGTTCATCCGGAAAGTGCTTGGTAATAGGTCCGGACGGGTCAATGACCGAAGAAGGAAGGCAAGACAAATGATCAACTACCATGTTTTGCTCTCCTGCCTTATCGCGAATTTCAAGATCGAATTCTTACAACAACAAGATCCAATGGATTAATCTCAGCTTCGTGTCCTTCTTCATGAGTGAGTGCCTCATTGTAGTGTGATTCGAGTAAATGATGATGTGGAGCCCCAGGAGGTATGTCCTGAATTTCTCCAGGCCAAATACTACAGCTAGCAGCTCTTTCTTCGTAATAGTGTAATTACGCTGAGCCTTATCCAATGTCTTGCTGGCATAATATATGACCACTAGTTTCCTATCGATTTTCTGACCTAGCATTGCTCCTACTGCGTAGTCAGTTGCATTGCACATGATCTCGAAGGGTTGAGACAAGTTAGGAGATTGCAGGATTGGTGCTTGGGTGACTCGGTCACGCAGGATCTCATGTGTGAATGCACTCACTTGAAATCTCAAAAGGCATGCCCTTCGAGAGGAGATTCATCAAGGGGTGTCTGATTTTGAATTGACGATAGAATCCAACATGCCCCAGAAATGATCTGATGTCTTTGACCGAGTTAGGCACAGGTAGCTTGGAAATCAGATTTACCTTAGCCCAGTCAACTTGGATACCTCTCTTAGAGACGAGGTGTCCAAGTACGATGCCCTCAGGAACCATGAAGTGGCTCTTTTCCCAGGAGAGAACTAGGTTCACTTCAATGCATCTTTTAAGGATCTGGACCAAATGCTGGAGGCATTCATCAAAAGATTCACCAAATACTGAGAAGTCATCCATGAAGATCTCAAGGTAATTACCTACCATTTCAGAGAATATGGCTAGCATGAACCGTTGGAAGGTGGTAGGTGCATTGCATAGCCCAAATGGCATCCTGCGGAATGCGTACGTACCATAGGGGTAGGTAAAGGTGGTCTTCTCCTGATCCTTTGGATGAATTGCCACTTGATTATATTTAGAGTAACCATCCAAGAAATAGAAAAACTGATTTCCCGCCAATTTCTCGAAAATCCGGTCAACGAACAGAAGCAAGAAATGATCTTTCTTCGTGGAGGCATTCAATTTCCGATAGTCTATGTAGACTCTCCACGAGTTTGCAATGCAGGCCGGGATGGTCTCTCCAGATTCAGTCGTGATAATAGTGAGACCTACCTTCTTAGGCACAACCTGGATCAAGCTTACCTAGTGGCTATCAGAGATCGGGTATATGATACCAGCATCTAACCACTTGATGATCTCCTTCTTCATGACCTCTTGCAGATTCAGATTAAGTCTTCTCTGCATCTCTCAAGATGGTTGTGAGCCCTTTTCAGTGTAGATACGGTGTCTGCAATACGAGGGATTGATACCAGTTAGATCATCGAGAGTCCATTCGATGGCTCTTCGATGATGCTAAAGAATAGAAATTAGCTTTGTCTCCTGATCAGATGTGAGTTAGGAATTGATGATCACAGGAAACGTTTGATTGGAACCCAAAAACACTTATTTCAGATGATCTGGGAGGTGTTTCAACTCCATGATCGGATTATTAGCAGCAGGTGGGGGTTTGGGATGGGCCTCAGAGGATAAAGTGGGAGCTAAAGGTGAATCTGGATCATCTCTGAGCTCCTCTATCTGTGGGTCAAAATTTTCTCAGGATTAAGGATCATAGATAATCGGGTCATCCCCTGCAAGCAAATCCTCAACCATAGAACTAATGTCACACACCTCCTCGATTACCCCACAATTTATTCCTTTTTGGGCCTTAAAGATATCAATCTTTAGTGTCAAGTTCCCCAATTTCAACTCAATCTGGTCCTCTTCGCAGTTAATATTTGCCCTAGTTGTGACTAGGAATGGTCTCCCTAAAATGATCAGTGTGTGTCTCAGATTTTCAGCAGTATCCATGTATAACATGATGAAGTCCACTGGAAAATAGAAATCACGGATCCAAACCAGAACATCCTCAAGAATTCCTTTAGGTGACTTGATTGATAGGTCTGCCAACTGCAAAGTCACCTCAGTCGGTTTGAGCTCAGTTTCCTCAAAATGGTCTAGTAGGGATGTACGTATTAGGTTTATGGAGGCTCCTAAATCCAACAATGCTCGATCAAATTCTAAATCATGGATTTTATAGGAGATCAAAGGGGTGCCAGGATCTTTTGCTTTTTGTGGGAGTTTGCTTAAGATGATCGAGCTGACTTGCTCAAATAATATGATCGGACTCCTGTCTTTTCTTCGCGACTTATGCTTCAGTGTACATAAATCTTTCAGAAATCTCGCATAAGCAGGTACGTGGTGGATTGCATCCATAAAGGGGATGTTTATCTGGACTTGCTCAAAGGGTTTGACTAGATCTTCCTCAAGTGCCACGGGTTTGGGTTTCCTCTTTCCTTTGGTCAAGACTTCAAGAAATGGAACCTCTGTAGGTTCCTCTAAGATTGGTTCAGGTTCCGGATCTGGGATAGGGGTGTCCTGGATAACTAACCTAAGATTAGGTTCTGAATTACCAGGCTAAGAGTGGCTTGGATAAGGTGGATCTTGAGTCGACTTGCCATTACGGTGGTAACAGAATTATGTCCCGCCTGGTTTTGGTTCAGAGTCGGTAGAAGTGGTGGTTGCTGCTGATATCCCAAGTATGATGTCTAAGCCTCCATCCCGTCGGGTGATGGAACAGAAGGGGCCTGATAAACATAGTGTGCTTGGCCCTGATTTGGGTTCATAACATGCCTTTGAATCGACACATTATTTAGATTTGGCAAAGGATGAGATGAAAGTGCACTAGGCTAGCGAGAATTCACCATCTGTGCGAACTGATTTTGAACCTCTATGGTCTTGTCTTTGTGCTATTTCTGCATAGCCGCATTGGTCTTTTGAATGTTAGCCAAGGTTTGTAGAATCAGCGTCATTTGATCTTCCCTTGATGGCCCGAATTGATATTTCGGATAGGGCCTAGGCGAGTAGGCTGATATGGGCATGGAGCTTGTGGTTGGGGTTGGAATTGAGATCTCGGATTTTGATTATTCCCTGACCACGAGAAGTTGAGATGATTACGTCATCTAGGGTTATAGGAGTTAGAGAATGGATCATTCTAGATGGCATGGAGATCCTCGCAGGTCTGAGGAACTCATAAAAGTCAACATATGAGGGTTCAGAGTTCCCCCAACTAGAACAGGTGGTTCTGGAGTTTCCTCCTAAACCAAGATCAGACGGGGCTAGATACGAGTCCATCCCCTTGTGAGAGTGGTGATAAATGTTATGCACTACCTCCCTACCGGAGGGCTATTGCACATAAGTGCTCTACTGTGCTGAGGTGGCTCTCTGTAGATGTTGAGTCAATTCATCCACCTTTTTCTCGATAACAGAGACCTTGTCCACTTGACTGGCCATTAGTTCCAGATAGGCAGATGCGGATAGGCCTTGAGTCTCGTGTGCCTCCCGTGTGTTTGTCAATGCATGGGTGGTCATCCAGTTGAACATACCCATAGATTCATTGTTTATGGAGTTCTCGCATATATTCTCGAGAATCTCCCAAATGGTATTTTCATGCTAATCCATGATGTTGCCACCACAGGTTGCATTGACAAAGAGTCTATTATCCTTATGGAGTCCCTATTAAAAAGATTGGACCTGTTCCCATTTAGAACTCTGTGATAGAGGCATTTTCGCATGAGATCCAGAAAACGATCTCATACCTCATGAAGTGCATGTCTATAAAGAGCTACATGACAACTATATGGCATATGTCAATGATTGTTTCCAGAATCACGTATAGTCCTTTCCACAAGGCACTCAAAGAGGCTTTCAAGGCCTTCTACGATAAGGATGTTGCTGGCAACTCAGTTGCTATATAATCAAATCACATCTATAAGGGAACAGGGAATCATTACACAATAATTGATAAAAGTAAATAGCTATATGATTAAATCACATTTTCTTGTGGAAAAAATTGGGATAATATGTAGATTGCTTTTCTATGTCTCATTTCAATTGTCAAGCGATAATCATGAAATTTAATTTAGCTTCATCATATCAAAAGAGAAGAAACCTAAAAGAGTCTATCTTTGTAACTTCAGAAGAAATCAATTGAGGGAATTTAGTTTGACAAACTGAATATATTTTTTATGTAATGGGTGATTTAACATTCCTTAAGCAAGTTATAAAAAGGGATAAGTATATGAGAGAATTCCCTTCATGAAGTTAAAGCTGGATGGCAAATTTAGATGGTATCATATCCTTTAACCATTTAAAATTATTGTGTTTAATAGTTTGGAGAACTTTACAAGTCCATAAATAGGGTTAGTATTGGAGATATCACTAATGTGTTCGAGAAGTTTAGACTTCACAAGGCATCACTAACATGTTTGAGAGACATTCATAATTTTATTTTATTGATATTTAACTTATTTTGTTTATGTGTGTTTCATATAGAATGCCAAAGCAACGATCTACTTTGTGCCTCCAAAAATTGAAGAATCAAGATGGAATGAAGCTATTCATCTCACTACAAAATAAATACCCTATACCAACGGTAGTTCTACATTGACAGCCAACTAACGTCACTATAGATCTTTTGATATGTCGGCATTGTTGATTGCTACATCAACGGGCACCATTTTTGAAAAAAGAGGGGACAAATGTGTCTGTTGCCCCATCCAAAACTTTTGCTATCCGGATAACATCATCGACGCCTTCTCGTTCCTATCGATTGAGCTCTTAAGGCAACGCCACCTCTCATCCACGCCCCCTATCGCCTGCGTATATCTCTTGTTCTCGTCGACGTAGGTCAGTTCGACCTTCAATCTCTCACATCCTTGTGCTTGATGTCTCTCACTCTTGAAGCTCTCTCACATATTTTGAAGAGCGTGAAAGCCATTATGAGATTTCTAATCTCAGATCCACACTTAGATTATTTCTTTTAGGGTTTTGGATCTCATATTTAATATGTAGGCGGCGATCTCAGATCGTGCTCTTGCTTACTCAATTTCTCTCTCTCTCTCTAAATGCATCGATATCTCTCTCACTTGATTTGCATTTATCTATCTTGGTCACTCACAGGGATTAAATTAGGGGATTAGGGTTTGGAGGTAGATTTGGATAATGGTTTGGATCTGGGAATATGGGTCATGGTGGGTTGCGATGATGGAGGATAGGTGTTCGATGAAATGTGTGTGAGAGGATTTTTGTTGGTCATCGTGATCAAATTTATCTGTGGGTTGATTTAGAGTCTTCATAAGCAAATTAAGGCTACATGCATAGATTGACAATTTCATGTGGCAATCCTTTGATAAATCATCAATGGCAATATTAGTACCTTCAAAGGTAGTTATCCGCACAATCGATTTTATCCATGGTGTCTTGGAGTGCCTCGTTTTGATAAGATATGATCCCATTGGCGATAGTCGATTTTGTTCCTTACACTTTGACTATTGATATGATTTTTTTCTTTAAGATCAGTTGGTGTGATTTGTTTTCGAATCGTAGATATTATGTGTGTCCCACTCTTTCATCTCTAGGAACATTGAAGTTCCAAATTGTTGTTTGATATGAAACACTTGCAATTAACATGGACTATGGCATTACCTCTAGTTTGTCTGATAGAGCCATGTAGTATGTGGAGTCGAGGAAAAAGAAAAGATTAAAACCATAAGTTTTCTCAACTAACAATCATAACTATTTGTTCCCACCCTTTGTGCTTCTTTAACTATTTCTATTTCAAAATCTTTGTTACCAATGGAAAAAATATATGGCTTGCTTTTATTATGTGCACAATTTACAGTTGGAAATTTTACATTTTGAAGATTTTTTCTTAAGAATAATGGCTTCTTTCAAAACCCCCTTCACACTTTGCATTTTAGATGCTCCTTTATAGTGTTTCAAATCCATTATAGGGTGAAAACTTTTGGATTCACCTATTGTTTAGTTCCTTCTCATCTATGTGTTATTTGATTTCAAAGGAAGCTGAGGAGAAGATTTGCTTTGTGCTACAAATTTGAAGAGATATGTCTTGCTTTTTAATGAAGAATAGAGCTCTATCCATTGGTTCTTGTGAATGCCAAAATAGGAAAATAAAGAGGGAAAATAAGGAACCTTATCTGTTTCAATTAATGGGACAACTGTTCATGTACTTTAAATGTCTTGATGTCAATTTTCAATGGTTCACAAGTATGGTTCTATCTTGTTGTTGCTAAATAGATTACAACTATAAATGGCCTTTAAACATAAAGGTTCAGTAATACTGTTTCATTGAATAAGAACCAGTTTTGAGGGTTGGACAACTTCCACATAGACTTAATAAGTATCAAAAAACTAAATCAATCCCTATGTTTTTGATATTCTAAAAAATTATGCAAATAAGCACTTCTTCAATTTCCATTAAAAAAATCATTTCTTCAAGTAGGTATAAGGATGCTTAAAACTTTCATTCTTGCACGTCAATGCCTATGTTTGAGAAATTTCTAATCATGCTTCTTTGGTACTACCTTTTTTAGGTCAATCCAAAACATTCTATGATGCAAGGAAATGGTTTAAACTTTTGAGGGAAAAAAAGGTTGAAATGATGCAACTACAATGTGGTTTTATGAGGTTTTAATGCCACTTGCAATTCTTTACACATAAGTCATGTTCTCATACTGCCAAACCTGGGAAAACTGTTCACTGGTTTTCTAAATTTCATCTATCATGTAGTCATATCTTTGGATTTGGCATGCATGATACGATTGTGCCTTTGTTTTATGGTGCCCAATTCTGAATATGTAAGTCTAACGATGTTTAATGATTTTGTACTTACATAATGTGGTAAATGTTGTCAGGTTGGTGCACCTGTTCGTGTTAGTGTACATCTAGAACCTGTGCTTTCCAAAAAGAGAAGGTTCAAGATTTGTTAGGTTGGATATCCTGTAATCGTCACTGAGATATATTTGCAAAGAACTTACAAGGATAAATATGGTCTTGTGTGCTAAAAAAATGGTGCAAGATTTAGAATCATTGCTTCAATTTGATAGTTTTCTATGGCCTAGGATTTGTATCTTGACCAACGGATAGCATGTGATTCTTATATGGAATGTGATTCTCTAAGTACTTCCCTCAATGGCATTATCTTTTGATTTGGCTTAAACCTTACCTTGGATCTTTCTTTTGTAGATGTTTTCTTCTCTCAAGAAGATCATGTCTTTAC
The DNA here is from genome assembly GCA_037157565.1 of Thalassia testudinum. Lineage (NCBI taxonomy): Eukaryota > Viridiplantae > Streptophyta > Magnoliopsida > Alismatales > Hydrocharitaceae > Thalassia > Thalassia testudinum. Next base: position 35,828,870 of record JAZHRO010000012.1, on the reverse strand, counting down.
CAGATGACACAAAAATATATTATGGTCATGAATATACCCAGGTACGTAGCTTTTATTTGCAAATCCTTAAATTGATACATTTCCAAGGTCTCAAAGTGTTTTGAGCTGCAAACTGAAGCATTTGATTAACAGAGCAACTCTAGATTTGCCCTGTCTATAGAGCCAGAAAACAAGGAACTTTGGGCCTGTGTGGCTCAAATAATCCAACTTCGCAATAAGAAGTTGCCAACGGCAAGTGATAGCAACCAGCACAACTTCCCAAAGATTAGCATCACTTGTATATTTGATTTCCATGGTTCATAGATTTAACCTCAGGTTGTTATTTCATCCTTCACGAGAATGGTTTTTAGAGTCATTGCAACTTTTTCTTTGCCTTGCTTTCCTTTTATCTTTTGGCTGGTTTGATGGTGGGTGGCTGTGTGTGTTTTTTTCATGTTGGGTGTGTGAATGTGCATGCACATGTTCATGTCCTTTTTTTGCGTATGTGTGTGTATGTGGGAGGGGAGGAGATGTTGTATGCTGAGGTCGGTAAACACAAAAAAGGATCAGCTATGCTATGAGATTATTAGAAAAGGATTCGCAAGGAACTAGTAGAAGATAAGATGTGTGATTTGTTTAAGGTGGTTTGGGAATTTGCAGATGGGAGTATGCTAATTGATGCCCAGGTTCCAAGGTGTTAGAAGTTGGGTTGTAAGCCATTGTTGAAGGGATCCTAGATAGGAGTTTTAAATGTCTCGTTGTAGTAAAGTCTCTTACGTAGCTCTTTCAACAAATAATATTTATAACTCGATTATCTAAATGAAGTCCAAGGTCAAACACAGGGAGTAAATATATAATTCACATGTTAATCTCAATTAAAATATAAATGAGTACAGAAATAAGCCAAGAATAATGATATTCAATGAACGCTAATCTGTCACATTAGATGTTCAATGAATAACATAAGTATTTCAAGACTTTAAGAGGACAAAAAGATACCTACAACAAAATATTGGTGATTTAGATCACCAATTATTAGTGTAAGTACATGTATATCAACTACTCAATCATGTTAAATAAATGGACAGTAATCAAAGGTCTGGATATCAGGTCAGACGACTTAAATGTCACCTGCTACAGTGCTTTCAATTATGATATTCTTCATTTGTTCTTCTTTAGCTCCTTTCCTTCTCTTCTTCTTCTACTTTCTGCACAAGCCCTCTCCTTCTTCTTCTTAGAGCCTTACCTTTCTTCTCTAAGGCTTTCCTTCCTTCACAGCACAGGAGACAAAGTTCCTTAGTGGCTATGTGTTGGAAATCTCTTCTGAAGAGCAAAACCCACCCCTCCCCCGCTCTCTTTCTCTCTTTCCTTCTCTTTTCTCTAATATCCGATTGAATCGGGTATTTGGGCCACGTAATTGGGTCCAGGGCTACGAGCATGGGTGTTGCAGCCGAGGAGTGATAGCTAGGCGGGTCTGGTCTGTGGGTGTGAAGGGACCTCACCTCGTGTTTGGAGGCGAATAGCCACAGAGACAAATTCAACTTATGCAGCTGCAGTGGCTTATCTCCCAGTGATGTGGGACTAAAGTCCCTCCTCCTTTTCGCATTTGCAGCAGGAGCAGGTGGCTTCAATTGGCATCTGGGGAGTAGTCAGAGCTCCCAATTGACCTTCTGGAGATGATCCTTAGGTAATTTTGCGTCACTTGGAGCAAGCACCTGGGAGCGAGGTCACAAGAACACACTCTAGAGCTCTTTGAAGAAGCTTCAGCAATGACGATGAAGGGGTGAACACCTGAAAATAAGAACACGGCCTTTCAGCCAAGTTAAACTAGCTTAGAATCTTCTCAAGGGAGTAGCGAGGGCGTTGGTGGCGGTGGCGTGCTGCGAGGGTGGTCGGAGATGGTTGGCGAAGGCAGAGGAGGTCACGTGAAGTGGGTTTGTTCGGTTTGTGGTTTGGGTGGTCAATAGCCCAGGAAAGGTTGGGGCTTTTGTTCGTGGTGATGTGGCAGAGGTGTATGGCTTGTTGGCAAGGCATTTGGAGGTGTGAGGTCGCAGGAAAGCCTTGCCGGAGATGTGGTCGGAACGGAGGAAGATGACGGTGTGCGTTCGGTCAAGGGGGTATTTTTTGGGTTTTGAGTGGTAGAAATTAACCTAAAGATCTAACTAACCTAACTACCTAATCTAATTGGACGAAGGGGGTAGGATGGTGTTGGTTGTGCTATGGGGAGCGCCGTGGAAGCTGAAGACCTCCGATGAGGGAGAATGGCAAGGGAGAGAGGGGAGGATGACCCTCGTTGGTACTACGAGTAGCAAAGGAGCTTGAGGAAGTGCAACCGGCTAGCTATAGTCTTTGACAGCCGATGAAGAATGTAGACGGGGAAGCTTGCTGAAGCTCGCAAGGATTTTGGCTGGAGAGAGGAGAAGTTGGAGACACCGGCCAAAATGAGCTAAGGAAGTAAGGCCTGCATCAGTGGGTCATTTATAGGCCATAGGAGGTCCTTCAAAGTTTAGGGCTTACACACATGTAGGATAACTGAACCTTTGAAAGGTTTGCATGAGGAATTGAGTAGGAATTAGAGCTTAAGATGCGGCTCAGATTGTAGGGAAGCTCTTCATGATTCTTCCTTCCAAATTTGGAGGAGTTTGGTTGTGACATCATGAAGTAATCCCTGATTGAAGGTTGCCGGTGAGGTGGGATCAGGAGTTATGTAAGTATGGAGGAGGTGGGGACCTATTTGTTTAGAAGATGATGAAGTTAGAGGGGTTTTTGCAAATATTTCAAAAATTGAGGGGCTTTTTTTAAGAAAAAGAGCTAGAAGAGGTTTAAAATGCAAATTAGGTTAAGATGATCTCTACTTGGGCCTAAATTTTGGTACAAACCTAATTTGGACCCAAGAAATCTGATGATGAAGTCATATTTTGGTTTTGATCAATTTTTACTGGGTAAATTATGCAGAAACCCAAACTAGGGCAACTGTCTGTCTGAGACTGTTTTAGGTTAAATTGGGTTTCAGTGGTCAAAGCAAGCATAACAAACCTTAGGAAATATTTTTATATGATTTTTAGAAGGTTTAGGTGAATTTTATCCTAACAAGAACCTCAGTTAATTAAGTGGATCTATTTTTAGGGTTTCAGATGTCATTTAATTTTCAAAACGTGTGAAAGCCCATTTCTATCTACATGAACCCACTTATTAAAGATTTATGATTGTTGGAATATTAATTAACCCCTGAGAAACCTATGTCTGCTCTATATTTAGGATATTCTGTTAAAACTATAGTTTTACCCCTGTTTTAATGTTAATCTCTCAGAAAGGATGTGCAATGAATTAGGGCTATTTAGCGGTTATGTAGGGGCATTTATCAATTGATTATGACTAAATAAAGCTAGATATGGCTGATGATAATGTTATCATCAGCCATACAGGATGGGTTGGAAAGATGAGCCAAGTGTGTTAAGGAAACTGTTAAGTATGATATTGCTTATTTGGATTAAATTGTGGGGACAATCACTATAGAGGTCAAACTAGAGGAAGAATATATAGAAAGGATCCCAACTAAGGTAGGATAAGGCTTAGTTTTAGTTTGGTTTTGTAACTTCACTGGGAGTTTTTCTATAGGGCCCTTGGAAGTTAGAATTGTTGAATAACTTCAAACGTATGCAATAATGGAAATAACTTCCTTTCCAATAAAAAATGGAAATAGACTGGCAACAATTAAGGTTTTCACATAATTTATTTTTCCTTGTAGATTCATACAACATTGGAGATAGAGAAAATGTGCAATCCATTCCTCCGCACGTTCAGCGCAGAGATCCGGTAGACACTGAATATCCCACCAACAACGAGTGATGCGGAAGCACTGGGCATAATTCGCAACGTGAAGGATAACAGGTAAGGCAAGCTGTGGTGTTGTTTGCAACCTTGAGTTACTGTATAGTTGTTGCAAGAGAACGCTCTTGTTAGCTTATACATAAGCTTGTCATACTGTATACTTGTCAAGAAAACATAGTTTCTTCGAAAGCATGCAGCAAATTTTTTCTCTTTCTCATTTATATGGGATTTCTCTCAGTTATCAGGTCTGTGCACCTACATACAATTAGCATGCATGTTAAGTCATTGTCTTTGATTCTTTTAAGAGTTTCAGGTACTCTTTTTGAAGGGTGATGATCTTCCTATGTTTTTATCTTTCCACCAACTCCTCTTAATTGTTCTTAAACATTCCCTAAGTTAATAAAATTATTGGGATGCTTTTCCCATACACAATAAAGATTTTGCAACATAGAAATCAAGAAAAGCATGGGAGACCTTTGTTGTGGATCACATAGCTGCAACATGGTCTTCTCTTTGTTACTAAACTAGGACTCAAATCAGCCCCAAATCACTTTTGGTTCAACTATAAGCCCTGAGAAGGGCCTTCCTGCTCCTTGGCTCAACCACATAAACTGGGCAACCAAGTTCAATGGTACTTAGCTTGACCCTGATCAGCCATCGTCCCAAGTTAGTAGTATCTATCTGACAATTTGAGTTCCAAGTTTGCCTTGGCTAACGGATTCTGCAAGTTGAGAATTATGAAAGCGTGCTTACCAATGCAATTGACTAAAGCCATAAGAGAAGCATGTGGATGACTCCTTCCTCTACTCCCTTGTGTAGTCCCCCCTTTATCCCAAAGATAGGACCAACCTAGGGATGCTCATTAGACGGTGGTGAATCTGGTGATAGAATGGAGTGCCAATGGGAGTAAGGTTGGGAGTGTCTTACTTGTCAATCGAGTCATGACTGCATGTAGTTTGTTCCTGTGGACACATCCTAGTGTGATTTTTATAGAAAAACACAAATTTTAGAATAAAAGAAAATATAAAATATTTTTAGGCTTGAGTTTTTTCTTTTTACAATCATTAAGACCTCATGAAGAAGTATTAGAGTGGAGCTAGTTGTTCAACTTCTAAGGGAGTTACTTCTTGGTAAGGGGATGCTTATTCGAAGATGAAGGGAGATGAGAAGAAAGATAGAGTTTGTTGTTTGGGAGCAGTTGCTCCTTCCAAAAGTTTCATGATGACAACTCCTCAATCTAATATCCATGAGACTTTGAATGGACTTTTTGGGATTATTTTGGGGATGGTCCATATGTTGAAAAAACAATTTCCCAATGCCAACATGGATGATATTATGAAACATGCAAGGAAATTGGCTTTGCAGGTATGATTTGATACATTTATTTGACATGGATGATATTCGCGAATTTTAATCTCATGTGAATGTTTGTTTTGTACATATAGGTAGAGGTATGATAAGAAGAGGTATTCCATTATTTTATTTGTATAAAAGACATGAACATTTTGTTATGTAATTATATAATTTGATTGTGTTTGGTAATTATCTATTACTTCACAGGTTTCTCATGCTAGAAATGTACCTAGCAACTTTCGTGCAGAAAATGGGTCTTCATCATCTATCTACAAACAATAAGGTATATGATTCAAATTACATATTCTATCAACCATTCGTGCTTTTTATTTCAAACCATATGTCCCACCTTTATGGTCAAACCATTCGTGTTTTTTGTTTTTTTGACAAGGTAAATGACTTTTAGAAGCCATTTATTTTGTTCCATAGATTTTAGGATGTAAAAAGCAAGAACAGTTTCATAGGTGAGTAAAGGTGTTCAGGAAGAAGTTAGAGGAAGGAAGGTCTAAAATAGAAATAAACAGTAGTAAGAATCAATAAGGTCATCAAGGTCATTCTCAAAGTAGGTTATAATTATTATTATTTTTTCTTGAAGCAAGTTGAAATCATATGCTCATATAGTGTTTTAATCTACTTCTTGTCAAATAAAATGAAATAAAATAAGTGTTACAATGTGCTATACCTATAATGATGGCATATAGCAGAAACCAAACAAGGGTTATTAAATGCCTTAAGCCTTACCGAGAAACAAACTGGGTTAATTTTTTTTTCTTTTTTTATGTGCAAGTTCATTTTGTCTCTCTCTCAACTACAAAATTGCATCTATCTTCCATAATGCATATTGCTCATTATGTTATGAATTTTGCTAGATGACATGCACTTAGTTGCCTAGTATATACCTAATCAGAAATGTTGTATTGTATGGACCATAAGTAGGTAGATTTTCAAGATTGTGCTAGAATGTCCTCATCTTCACACCAAGGTTGCACTTAATAGCAAGATAAATTGTAATCTGGATAAGTGGATTAAGGTGTTAAAATGTGTGGTGGGATAAGTAATGGGTATAATGTGATATATCTATCATACTAGAAGTGATTATAATATTTTTTTCATATTTGAACTTGGAAAAAGTTGGCATGGAGAACTGCAAACCTGATTTTGTCCCAACATAACCATTGGCATTGTAGATGATAACCTCCTCTAATGGGATGACCCTAGAGTTGTTTAGCCACCAAATGGAGACTAAGGCATTTTTAGCTTTTTCCACGACATTATGAATCCTAATTCTCATGCCACAACTCTTCACAAGCCACTGGCATTCATTTTCATTTGGTTGTCATTGTCTTTCCACAATCCCATGGGCAGACCCATTCGAGGCCCAAATCAAGATGATCCCAGTAATTTTGGTGTAAATGCATACATCTAAGCAATGGGCAGTAGTATTTAATATATTTTTCCTGGCTACCCATGATTTATGTCCTAGGTCTTGTTTAGTTCACCATAGTTTAATTTGATCTATTGTCATTGGCGTAGTTGCTTTAATTCGCAATGGCAAGCAATAGTAATAGTTCCATGTCATTTAGTTATAATTTGGAATTGTCCGATTTAGAACCAATATTGAAATACTGGAATGTAATAATGGTGGCAATAAAATTATGATTCCCTCCTAGGCTTCTGGGGGAACCTAAGCATCTCATGGAGTGTGTGATCTGTGGTTAATTCTTTACACGATCAAACTACAGAGCAAATACATTATTTTCCCTCTTTATAATTCCATAACTGTCTTTTTTTTTTTGGATCAATCTCACAAGTAATTCATGTATCTTACAAGCTTTTCTTTGTAACATGCAGGTCGACGGGTGCAAGTACTTCTGGTATGTTATACTTCTTAATCCTTATAGATCTTTATAGTTTTTTTTTCCTTACATGATGTCCATCTCCACTTTAGCGGTCAATTCATTCTACTTTTGACAATTATCATGACATGTTAACTCAGGCACATCATGACATGTTAACAGAAGAACCTCGCAATTCAACTTGAAACAACCCATTAGAGACCACTCCATAATTAAAGCAAAAACATTATTTTCCCTCTTTTACAATTGCCCTTTCACATTTAACTGACAATTTCCCTTTCACAAGAGGTAGCACTATTCAACCACATTTATATTAGTTTCCTATGTAACTCTGACATCAAAAGCTTTTACATTTTTCTAGTTCTTAGAACCTACATGGATTCAAGCCATGAGGTGCAATTGTGGCCAAGATATGTTAACTTTCCTACTTGGTTTCTAGTTATTTTCTTGGTTCTATAGTAAAAAATGCCAAAAGGATGTTTTTGCTTATCTTGGAGGGAACACCTTCTCTGTAGATTGATACATTTTTAATGACACTTGTTTGCTGATCATGTTTACTTACAAATATTTCTAACCAAAATGATTATGCATCTTTAATTTACCCTATGAATATACATGTGATGTTATTTAGAAATTATGAGTGTGGCAATGAATAAAAATACTATCTAAACTACTATATTACCTTCAAATAAGCCTATTTCTTTTGAACCAAAAACTCGAATTTGTAAATGATCTGATTGAATTGGTGTTTGAATCTCCAGTGTGCTAGCTTTAAGAATGGGGTCCATTCTAATGAGCCCCTAGACTTCCAACTTAGCCAAATGGACCCATAGTTTATTTGGAGGTTTTAAATTTGTCCCATTTAGTCAACATAATCTAAGAATTACCCAACCACATGCTTCTTTTTCAAAGACAAAAGAGGGATTTGGCTATAATTACCTATGGGTCATCTTATTATCGCCAATCCTACCTTTATTGTTGCCTTGCTTTCTATTGAAGGGCTTCATCTACTATTTGCTAGTAGAATAGGTTACTCATCTTTTTTTTTATCTTAATGAATATGTTAATGATGATTTTATTTGTGTATAGGTAAATTATAATATCATCTTTTCTTTTAAGGAGCTCTAACATGTTTAATGATTTGCAGTTGTGCATCATTTCAAGTTGATCAAGAACCTTTGCGAGCTGCTTAAGATTTCATAGTTAAAGTACTTGACAACTAACAAACTATTAGAATAAGTAGATACTTGTGTATAGAGAGAGGGATTGATGGATAATTGTGGCTCATGCCACTTATAATACTTGTAGATTTATAATGTTCTTTTAGAAACATATGGAAAAATTGTTCCATTGGATGTACATGTACGGTTTTATGGATAATTCAATTTGTTATTTCAAATCTTACTTGAATGAAGGTAAACATTGTTGTTGATGATAAGATTGACACCAACCCGCTGCTGACTAGGTCGCTGGAACTGGTTCATGGACGTGGCATTCATGGAGTTCTCCGCCAAATATTCAAACAACTCAAATGCATTGTTCTTGTCTTTCGCGAGGAAATTCCTGCCACTAGATGCATCGACCAGATATCGATGTGTGACATCCAGCCCATGGTAAAAAATCTGAGCTAGGTGCCATTTGGGTATACCATGGTGCAGGCATTTCCAGAGAAGATCGTGAAATCGGTCCCAGATGGTTGCACGCCTTGGGAGAAAGTCGTGGTCCTAGATGGTCGCACGTCATGCAACTTCTCCCTAGCTCCTTGGGAGAAAGTCGTGGTCGCACGCCTCATCGCGTTCGTTCGACCGATTGGGAAGAACTTTTGCAGGAATTCACATCGTAGTTCTAGCCAAGTTCCAATTGGCTTCCCAATGGTCTTGAACCAGTATGAAGCTTTGTCCCTTAGAAAAAATGAGAAAAGCTTCATCAAACCAATCCCAAGATCAATATTCCTGGGTTGAATTGTTTCTGCGAGTCGACTCAACTCCTCTAAGTGCTGGAACGGATCTTCACTTGAGTTTTCATAAAAATGACTGTTGATCAGCCCGATCACATTGGGCTTGAGCTCAAATGCGTCTCCACCTACGGGAATCCTGACTAAGGGTGTGACGATCGATGCAACTGGATCATCGAAATCCCGAAGTTGTTCTCCTCGTGGAAGATGTTGCATCCTATTAAGTATAGTTAAGATACAGTCCATGCTCTGCTGATGCCACTCCTCAGATTTAACAACCCAGGCCTCCAGACGAGCCATCGGGTCTAGATTACTATCATCCTGACCCGGTCTTGGTCCAGGTCTGGGATTAGCCATTGCGGCTAAGGGAGTAGAAGTGGGGGGAGAAGATGGTCTTGGCGAAGTGACTTGCCTCCTTGGGAGCGGTTTCGAAGGTCCAACCAGTTGAGGTCTAAGTGACCTCCTTCCTTGCATACACCACCCAACCCCTAGGTTGGTGTAGCCAAGCCAGATAAGGCTAAGACCCTATCAATCAAATGGTCCTTATGATCGGGTGACCAGATTTTTCGTTCTGAGTTTGAATTCCTGAAGAAAAATTCATCGTACAACCAACTGAAAGTGATTCCTGCCTCTCAAGCTAACCCAGCCACTAGGTTTGGCAAGAGAGGTTGGAAGCACCCAGTAGTATGACAACGAATTCGGGTTGATTTCCAGTTTTAAAATTGACTTTAGCCCATTTCTCTTTAGTTGGGATTTGTGGTGAGTGGCTCACAAGGTGACCAAGCTCATTGGCTAAACACTAGACTTGACTAAGTCTAGGTTAACCCAATTGTGGTCTCTAGATTATAACCCTAAAGGTGTAACCTAGGATTCATGCAATTCTAGGGTTTTTTTTTTCTTTTTTTCGGTAGATGAAGAAATAAAACTAGTTCTCTGAACAAAATTGGAATCCAAATAAATTGAAATTTAGTAAGTAGATTCCTTTTTCAATTGTCTTTTTATAGAATATTTTTTTGTAATTTTTTACTATTTCAACTAAATTTATATAGATTTTTAAATATCAAGGGGTCAGATTTGGAATTTTGACCCTTGGTTGAGTTTTTGCTTCGAAATAGTATCAAATGACTTTCAAAAGTTTGGTAAAAATATGAAAAATAAAGCCAATGAGATCAGCTTTTAAACCCCACCTTTTTTAGTCAAAATAGATTCACAGATTGCTTGAAATTGCTTTTCAATTTTGAAAAAGCTCAAATCTAGGTCAGTCTGACCCCCTTGCACTTCGCTAATTTTTAAAAATTTTATTCTTGCAATTTCTTCAAAAGAATAGTGTCGTTTGAAGGATGGTTTGAAAATGAAGATCTAACCTGAATTTCAAAATTTTTCACTCCTTAATTTTTTGGCAATTGAATTTTTAAACTAGACTTTGAAATCTGGCTGAAAATTAGAGGGTGGTGGAGAAGCTTTTAAAAGGTGTTTGTGTTTAAAATTCAAACTTTCCACCAAAGTTTTTTTTTTTCAAAAAATTTTGAATTTTTTTTTCTTTTTCAAAGGATTTTCAATTTTTTTTTTCAAAACTAACCTAAGATTCAAAAAGAAACCTAATCTAATTACCTAGATTTTTTTTTCACGAAAATGAATATATATATTTTTTTTCAAATGAAATTGCTAGAAGGAAATCTAACCTAGGGTTAAAAAAAAAACTTAGACTAAGGGAGATATGATGTGAACCTGGAATTTTTTTCCATGCTCGTGTGCGCAGATCCCATTTTTTTCCTGTTTTTCCTACACATCCAAAGACAAGCAGAAAAAGATTTGCCAGTGATAGCTCAAAAGATTGAAATAAAAAAAAATGCCATTGCCTCTCCAGCAACGGTGCCATTTGACAGATCCCATTTTCGAGTGTTTTAAAATCGTCGAAAATCGTAGTATAGTCACGCTAAAACGCTCGTTAAAAAATGATTTTGTAAAGATAACCAGACTTGAGTCCCGGTCGTTCGTCTTTGGGAGGCGTTTATGCAAATCTTAAATCGATCTCTTTCGCTCTACTTGCTTAAAATCGCATGGTGGTTTATGTTTATTACGTATTTATGCACGACATGCTTAGTTGCCAGAATATCAAAAATTAAAAGTAGGCAACTTTAATCACACAAAAAAATATTGCAATAAGCTCATGGTGATTCTCAACACATAGACATATATATATATATATATATATATATATATATATATATATAAAGATCATTCATTAATGCATCATGGTGTTTGCAACATGGAACTAGTGGAAAGCTTATAGAGGAAAACTTGAAAGCATCAATCTAGCTAACAGAAAACGATTGCATATAGGAATCTATGTGGGGATTTTGCATGCATCATTGGGGGAGAATAAAGAGCTACACTACTAAGTATTAATAAAAGCATGTAAACTATGAAGAACTAAGCTACTAATCTAGAAGAAATAAGGGCATTCGAAGGTGGTCTCTGATGGCCTTTGAGCTGGTTGAGAGGAGAAGGAGGGGCGGCCAATGGTGCTTAGGCCAACCCTTGGATAGAGGTTGGAGAGGTGATCTAGTATCTTGGCGTGGAGATGGTAGTGGCCATGATGAAGCAGCTCGTGGAGGTGGAGTGGAGGTGGATGTAGCTAACCTAAATGGAAGCCAAGTATGAATGAATGCCAAGAATGTGATGGGTGCAAATGGCCACCCCTTAGGTCTTTTTATAGACCTAAGGGACGCTCTCTAGAGAATTATGGAATTCTCTAGAGAGTCCTATGGTGGGAGTTTGTGGGAGAGAGAGAGAGAGAGAGGATGGATGGTGGTTTTTAGATCCACCAAATGTGGATCTAAAAATTAAATGGCTCTTGGTTGCTAATTTTAGCAACCAAGGCAAAAATACATGGTAGAGAGTTCTAGAGAACTCTAGGCTAGGTATTTTTCATGTGGATGGTGTGTGTGGGTCGAAACCTAGGTGGCTAGGTTGATTAGGTTAGGTTCTAGTGGGTTTAGGTCAAGGTAGGTTTCAAATTAGGGTTGTAAACCCTAATTCACTAAAGTAAAGTGCAATTAAACTTAATACAAGTTTAATTCGGTGTGTGAAAACTTAATTAATAGTAAAACAACTCAATTAAGTCAGGTCTAGGTCAATTGGACTCTCACTGAGTCCAATTGGACAGTGTGTGCTGAGATTAGGGCTTAATTGGACTCAATGAGTCCAATTGAATAGGCTGATTGAATTGACTAAGATCCAAGTCAATTAGGTTTAGTGAGGACCTACTTAGGTCCTTAGGGTGGTCTAGAGGTGATGTACTAGGGTTAGGGCACCTTAATTTAGGTTCCTATGGGGTTAGAATTAGGTTTAGGGGGCTAGAGATCCAAGATCAAGGCTTGAATTCCAAAACAGGAACTGGAGGACAGTATCAGATGTCTAATAATAGTGTCAGACGTCTTATAATGAAATATTAGAAGTCCAGACTTATTGTCTGGTTGTCCAATCAGAGTTAGGAGGGTTTCTAGGTTCAGTCTTGGGTATTCTGCAGAAATTGGATGTCTGACCAAGTGTCTAGTCGTCCAATAACACTGCAGAAGTGGCTTTAAGGTGTATGGGAGTTGGCTGAGGGTTCTGGATATCTTATAACTCATCTGGGCGTCCAGATAGGGGTTGGAATTAGGGTTTTAAGGTTTCCTCGAGTATGGTGACCTAATCTAAGGGTGAGCTAAGGCTTGGGGAGGCTTCTAGGCTGTCCTAAGGCTAGGATAGACCTAAGTTCTTCATAATTTGCTGCCTTAATCCTACTTAGATAGAATAGCATACCTCAACTCCTTACATTATTATCTACTACATCGTATTCTAGGTCTTCCGCTCTAGCTCTACTGCAACACCAGTTATTCCTTATTCTTCAGATCTAGCTTTAGATCCAACTTCTAATTAGCTTATTACTTGCAATTGACATAATGCACTTAATCAGTACATTATAGCATTATTTTATGCGTAGCTAAAAGAAAGCATTAAAGATGCAAGTAATGCTTATGCATGCATGAATTATCCTAACTTATGCTAAGTCCTAGCCTAAGTTAGGTCAATTAAGACCTATGATTGCTGCGCAATCAGTTATGTAATTAGAAAAGCATATATCTTTTTGCTATATGTAAGATAGTTGAACTATTAAGTGGCTAAACTATGATTCTTTCATATAAATAGCAATTTGTTTGCTCCGAGTGTATGAACATCCTTTTTATATTGTAATAATAGTTGTAGTACATATGTTATTAGAATAGGCAAAAGATTTGATACTGCTTATTGTTATTTTGGTTAGGCCTTTTTATATATGTCAGTCAAATTGAAATTTATATTTGCACTATTTTCTTCATAACTATTTAATATTGTAGAGGATTATATGATAACAAATTTTCTTTTAAATACAATATAATGAGGCAAATGATAAGATTGATGATTTAAAAGATCCTTCATTGATTGTTGAGATTTATGCAAAAGTTGGAAAACATAAATGTGGTCATGCTAAGGGATATAGATTGGTATCATCACGTTTTTTATTTATGGAGATAGAAGGAAATTGAGGAATGAGAACAAAGGAAAGATAGTGATACCTATAAAAAGATGGGATTTATGGAAGATATTGATTAGGCCAAATAGAAAATATGAAGTTCTAGGTACGCAATTGGATTTATCATTTCTCGACCTAAAATGGTTGTTGTTTCGTGATAGTAGCATTCTAATGTAGCTATTTTCTCACATAATTTCTTTTTTCAATCTCTTCAAGTGATTGATAAAAGATGCATTCTAATTGATGGTGGAAAGTTTTTAAAGTGCTCTTAGTTTAGTAAAAGTGTCCTTTTCAAATAGTTTTTTGCCATATGTTGGACATGTATGCCATTTAATTATGAATCCAACTTATTTATGATTTCTTTTCACTCCAATAAAAGGCCATTAGTCAATGAAAGATTCTTATTACAATTGACATGTTATTTTAGATGCTCCCTTTTCGATTCTATCATAAACTATTGTAAAAGCTTAAAGTTGATCTCCTAAGAGTTGTTTGAACCCAAATTTACTTGAGGATAATGGATAATTTTCTCATACTTTATGGTTTAAAGGTTTAACCACTCATTCCATATGAAAATAAACTTAAGGAGGTCACAGCTCTATTTTTTTATTTTTTTTGTTTTGTTTTGTTTTTTTTTTAAAGGAAATTGGGAGTAACTCTTATCCAGTCCCTAGAGGCAAAAGAGGTGGGCAGAGGGACCAAACCAAAACCTACCCTTACATGAGAAAACAAAACTGACCACGATTCGTGGCCTTACAAAATAGACCCAAAACAACAAAAGCCAAGTAAGCAAGCACCACACCTAAAACATAACATAAGGAAACTACAGCTTATCCAAAATGATGGTGCCTTGAATGTGACACAGGAGGTCAGAAGCTTGATATTTGCACCAGGAGATGGAATCCATATGCGCTAGGTGAAAAGATAACTCATTCATCTCAGCACATATAAAGTTGAATGATTTTATCTGACACCTAAACTTCTGAATGTTCAAGAAGTCCTTCCTAATATTCCAACAGACTGGGATCTTTCCATTCCACCAGTTGTAAAGTAGGGAAGAATCGGTATCGATGCGTACAGTAGATTCCAAAGGCAGTAGACTGAAAGCATGGATCATAGCTTCGATAATAATCTTCTCTTTGGTATTAGTATCAATTCTACAAGATGCACCTATCACAAAAGCACCATTTGAATCACGAGCAACCCATCCCACCTTAAAAAAAGAACCATTAGGGATCATAGCAATATTAATTTTAATTCCATCAGGTGGGAGGACCTAAGTGATAGCATACACCTTAGGTTTAAAATGACGCAGCCACGTATACATAGCAAATTTGGTCCAGTTGTTAGCAAGCACAATATCCAATTTGTTCCAAGATATTTCATCATGTCTGAGTTTATTCCAGAACCACCAAACATTAAACCAAATAAACATAATCATAGCTTTACAACGACAAATCCTAGCACTACGAGTAGGGGAGTTCATGATCTGAAAAAAGTAAGCTGGGTTGATAGGATTAAGGAGACACCTTCTGAAAACCCAATTGGACACCAGCCAAGCAAGGTCACTTTGCGTGAAGACATGTACAATCGACTCCTTGTTAGGAGAACCACGGCAACACGAGCATTTAGAAGCCAGGGAAATGCCATGCTTACAACATTATCATCGGTAGGGAGCTTAAGATGAAAGATCCTCCAAGCGAGAAGGGCCAAACGAAGAGGCACCTTAAGTTTCCAAAGCTCCTTGGTAACGATGTCAATAGGCAAAGATCTGAAGTGGGACACATAGGCAGAAGCCACAGTGATGCAGCTAGCGGAGGTTAAGGTCTAAATAGGCAAGTCCTTGTTATCATCCAAATGAGTTTGAAGAACCTGAATCTTCAGGATCAGAGGAATATACGAAAGCAAAGGGTAGTTATGGCCTATAGAAAGGACTTCCCTAATTTGAATTAGAGGGGGGGAGGTGAGGTCAGGGAGGTAGGCTCTAAGAGCAGAGTTGCCAATCTAGATATCATCCCAAAAGTTCATAGCACCTTCACGAATTTCCCATCTAATAAAATGCTTCATAATCGCATACGTCTCGCACATTCTTTTAACCCTAGTCGGGATAGGAGAGGATCCAGAGAGAGAATTTCTGTTGAGATACTTCATCAGGCTAGAATAGGGAAAGTCCTAAAACTGAATGTTCCATATCCTCTTCAATTTGAGGGCCTCAATAAAAAGTTCCAGATTATGAATACCAAGATCCCCATTGGCTAGAGGTTTGGAAATGTTCTTCCAAGAGGTCAAATGGTGTTTCTTTTCAGATAGAGTAGTACCCCATAAAAAGTTAGCAAAGATAGATTCTAGTTTGTTAATAATAGAATTGGGGACTTCCAGAATGGAAAAAATGTGAGGTCACAACTCCTTATCGAATTTGTTACCCATTGAATTATGTAATCTATTCAAAGCTCTCCTCATCCTCTATCTAATGCCTCCCTTCAATAATCCATTGCATGTCTTACCTATCAGCCATCAAGCATAGCAAACTATGGACCTTTATAGCCCAACACTCCACAAAACTTGTTGATTCCTGCATAAATTACATTTAATTCTAATTACTCTAAACATATTTATCTTTCGTCCAACTTGCATGTGATTCTCATGTACATTACAATGTTAACTATGTGTGATGTCATGCAAAATCCTATTGGTTCATTTGGTCTATAGACAACCATAGCTGACTATACTAATACATAGCTAGCTATAAGAGCCACCACTAAAAGATATGGCAATTACTCTAGCCATGGTTGGCTACACTAATGCATTGTTAACTAGGGTCATCCCTGTTGGTGCTAGAGCACCACGATCATTTGTTTTGATGATAACAAAACATGTGTTATTTAACATTTGCAATTTGAGTCCTAGATTTCAGGTCAATTGCAAATGTGGACGTGTTTAGACGGAGTTCGAGCTCGCATCCAGGACGGATTGGAAGAGCTTGACGGAAAACAGAGGAGGTTCGCGTGGAGCGAAAGATTGAAGATGGAAGGAAATGAAGAATAGGATAGATTTCCTTCTTTTGTACTTGTTGTATTTTTTGTTTCTTTTGTTGCTCTTTTTTTTCCTTAGATATTTCATGTTAAAGAGCCTCAAAGAACCCTAACAGTAGTCCTAGGAACACCGGCACAACCCTAGGATACTTAGGTTTTCTGCAGAATACTTAGAAAACTAATATAGGGTTCAAACAGACTTTCCAGATGTCTAATTCCCAAATCAGACGTCTGATAATGTATTTTAAGACGTCTGACTATTGTTTCAGACGTCTGATAACTGTTAGGCTGGACATAGTTAGTTCTGTCTGATGAAATCAGACATCCAGACCTTAGACCAGACGTCTTAGAAGACGTCTGATGAATTTGCCAGACGTCCAATTAGTGGACCGTTGGCTGGCTTAGCAAACAGTCAAGAATATGACCGTTAGAGCCTTATCAGACGTCCTTAGGCCTTTCCAGACGTCTGATAAATGACCGTTTTGCCTCGGCTGACCCAAAATCTCTTCTCAGAGATTTTCTAGCCGTTGCAACGTTTGGAAATCAATTCCCACAGTAAAAGTAGGTTTCCAGACGTCCAGACTTAGTGCCAGATGTCCTGTATGTCGTCTGATGGACTTGCGTAAAAACCCTGTTTAGATCTGATCCAAGTCAGGGAGAGACCCACCCAAAATCAGACATCTGACCTTTGAATCAGACGTCTTATAGTGAACTTCCAGACGTCTGATGCTAGAATTAGACGTCTGATTAGCCTGTCAGAACAATGATTGTTCCTGATTTCGGGCTGATTCACTTGGGCTTTGTTCCCAACGGCTATGGAAGCTTTTCTAAGCCTTTCAAAGCCTTCCTAAGGCCTCTATAAATAGAGGGGAGCCTTTGCAACACAAAACACACAAGATATACACCTAGAGAGACCAAGATACACAAGAAACAATTTGTATTACACTTTCCACTCTCTTGTGTCCTAGCTAGCTCTTGCTCTCCAAGCTCAAGCACCATTCTCTTGAGAGCATCAAGCTGTTGCGCACCCGCTCTCCCGCCGTAGTTCACGAGAGCGAAGTTGCGCCGTCGCGTGGCTCACGCACCGCGTCATCGTCGACGCACTCCTTGCAAAGGGGAGTTTCCTAAATCCTATAGAAGCTTAGGTTTATTACTTTGTTGGCTCTATAGGTTTGTTGTTTATTTTACCTTTGTCTTTTGGTTGGGTATTCGCTTTGCGAATTCCCGTCTCCTTCGTGGGACAAAATCCTTCTCGTGGAGAGAAGGGGTTGAGGAATGCTACCCTCGTACTTGTAGCGTGGTTGTACTGAGGTTGAATCACCCTCGTTTTAAAGTGATTCGTTTAGTGGATTTGATCAACTAGGTTGATCGGAAAATCCTAACTCGAGAGGGTTAGGTGGTGGTTTTCACCCGATTTGGGTTTCCACCTAAAAACTTTTTGTGTACTTTATGTGATTGTCTTTTTGAGATTGTTTTATATTTCATTTGCACATTTTTTACGTCACACTGATCTCACCCCTCCAAGTAGGGAAATTACAATCCCTTCTTATACATTGTAACGAGCGCGTACCCCAGACGTCTTTTAAGACGTCTGGGAGGTGGCCCAGACGTCTGTCAAGACGTCTGGGATCACATCCAGACGTCTGACCAGACGTCCGGGATAGTTTACAGACGTCTGACGAACAGTTATACTCGCACGGGATATTCGTCTGCGCGCCTGTGCGCGCAGACCTGCGATCCGCATCTTCTCTGCGGCTGCAGGCGACTGCGGCCGTCTCTCTCCTCCTCTCCGCGCGGCGTTAAAAGGGGGAGGGGGCGCGCCTCCCCTCCCGTCTCCACCATCTTCCTCCTCTCCTGCTGCGGGCGGAGCGAGCGGACGCGAGGGCGCAGCGGCAGCGGCGCAGCAAAGGCGCGGAGGAGCTGCGGCGTGCGAGGGCGGGACTCTGCCGTGAGGGCGAGCTCGCCGGGAGCGGCTTGGTCGGCCGGCGGAGGGCGCAGGGGGCGCAGAGCGTCGCGAAGAGGGACCTGCTGCGGGCGGAGCAGCGGACGCGCGAGGTGCGACGCGGGCGGCGTCGCGAGCGGAGGCCGAGCGAGGTTCTGATTCTGGAAAAATCTCCAGAATCAGACGTCTGGACTGATATCCAGACGGCAAGGTCGACGTCTGTGTGATCATACAGACGTCTGAAAGGTGAGTTCCGCTTTCTCCTTCTTCTTTTGTCGACTGACCGTACTGAAGGAGGAGGGTTGGCTGTGCGCAGGTGTTCGGATTCGTCATCCTTTGCGAATCCGACGTCTGGAAGTTGTACCAGACGGCGGGAGTGACCTCCAGACGTCCGGAGAGACCATCGGACGTCTGGGATCTAGGAGAGACGTCGCCACAGACTTCTGGACGTCCGGGGAACCACGCCGAACAGGTAATTCTCTGATCCACCGTTTAAGACGTCTGGAAGGAGTTCCAGACGTCTGATTTTGCACAGTATTGTCTTTCTTGACCCGTTTAGGGCCCGTTTGGGCTCCGTCTTCCACGATTCGAGTTGCGTTCGATTCAGAATTTATTCCTCTACCCGCCTACAGTAGCTATACACTGTTTTGAGACACTCCTTGTGTTTGATCCTTGTGATAGGACCTCGTTCGGTTGCCGTCTTGAGAGTCGCGGAGGCGCGCGGGATTCCCGACCACGCCCCCATTACTTCCGTTGTACCTGGTAGAGTGGTTTTAAGCATTAATAAAATCTGTTAAAGTATGGAACCATAACTAGAACCTAGGGCATTGCATGAACCCTAGGAATGAGAAATGTATGGAATGATAGCTCCTAGGTGTTGCATGAATCCTAGGGCCGGAAAACTAGATTGTATGATAGATCCTAGGATATGGCATGAATCCTAGGATGGAAAAACTAGTGGAATGTATATTACTGCAGTCTTGGAAAAATGGAAAGGAATATATAAGCTGCCTGTGAAATTAATTAACAGCTGCCTGTTATGAACAAAGAAACATGTTTGAGATCATGGAAATTGAGAACGTGAATCTGGAAAGTGAAACATATGATGTTCTGAGATAAAGGGCTGGAACCCTACGGGGAATTAGGAGTGGAACTCCTGGAAAGAAAAGGAATGGAACTGAGATGTAGTTGTACTGTCTCTTGGGTACGCAGTACCAAGGGAAGTACCTGTACCTGTTTTAGTGCAGAGTGGGGCCATCCGCCCCAGGGACCCGGGGTTAGGCTTGGCCGCTCTGTACCGACTTGTTGGCCCTCGTGTACGTAGTACCGAGGAGAGCTAGTAGTGTTAGGAGAGTACTAGCTACCCCACGGGCCCCGGGGTTCTGCTAGCCTCCTTCACCGACTTGTTAGGCCCACTAGGGCAAACCAGGGTAGTCAGACGAGGGTGCGCGGACTGTGGAGGGGCAAGGCCCCGGTTTGGTTACTGTGGAGGGGTTGGACCCCTGTTACTGAGAGGGCTTTGCCCTGGTTCCGTGCTGTGCTTTGGGCGCACCCGTTAACGGAAACGACTGACCGCGTGCCAGTACGGGCTAGCTACCTGTGCGTTTATCGCGCGTGCCGTAGTCACCGTTACGTCTGTCAGTGACCTTGGGGTGGTTGACTGAGGGTAGGATCACCACGGGGGACTCTCCCGGCCAGGAGAGCACCACGTGCTACTTCTACTGTTGGAAAAGACTGCAATCAAGATCGTCCCACGAGGACATTCGAGATCAAGTAAAGGATCTGAGAAGTAAATGAAATAGTGAGAAAAATTGAAAGATGTAAATAAAGGAAGTAATAGAACATAACAGCTACTGTACACTCTACTGTTGCCTTTAGTTAGTTTGCCACTCTACTCAGCGTTTTGCTGACGTGTTACACTCGTTACCTTTTTCAGGACCAGGTGTTGAGCAGCCAGGGTCGGCGGCTGCAGAGGACGCTGGGCCGAGTAGGGTCCAGTAGAGTTGCCACAGCTTTGTACCTTCTTTTGTTTCTGTTCTAGTGAGTAGTTTTGTTTCCGCTGTACCTTCTTTACCTGCAGTTTTTGTTATATGATAAATGTTGTTTTACTGTTGTGGTGGTGCCTATTGTAGTAGTTTCTTTCCTTACTGCTGTACTTTTTACTGTTAGTTATATTCATGCTGGATGTGGTTTATTTTACTGTCTTTTGGTTACTTCCTCGTTGGACGACTGGGTCTTGGGATTAGTCGAGTCGGTCCGGTTCTCGTGTCTCGTAGGGACTCGGGAACCGGGTCGTTACAAGATGGTATCAGAGCAAGGTCGTCCCGAGAAGTGAATCAACTGACTGGAAAATAACCAATTCACATGTTTATAGCTAGAGTAGCCACCACAACATATCTCTTGACATGAGCTCTTAGAAGTGTTGTTAGGTACCGTCTGTTTTGACGTTTCCGTTTTGTTTCGCGTCTCCTTGCAGGAGATGCCTCGTCGTGGGACTGGCGAGACTGGCCGTGGGCGCGGCCGAGGGCGAGGACGGCGAGGTGGACGTGCTGTCGTTGACGTCTCGGTGGACCAGCCACCACTCCCTGGCATCCAGGCCCAGGACCTCGCCCGACTGATACGGGATATTGTACGAGAGGAGCTCCACCCACCGCCCCGAGCACCTCATCCTGGGGTTGCAGAGGGGGAGTCCTCTGTGGGACCACGCGACGGACGCGGCGCCGGACACGAGGGAGGGGATGGGCCCCTGCCGCCCCCACCTTCCTCCGACACTTCTCTACACGAGGCACTTTCGCCTGGAGGTGCACCAGCACCTCCCCTACAGCACCACTTCGAGCTTTTCGGGCAGTTTCGGAAGCTGAAGCCCCCCTCCTTCAAGGGGGATGAGGACCCGACCGAGGCAGAGGACTGGCTTGAGCAGCTGGAGAAGATCTTCGACACACTTCGCCCCCTGGTGGAGTGCCGCGTGGCCTTTGCCACGTACCAGCTGGAGAGTGCGGCACACCGGTGGTGGAGGGCGGTCCGGGGACAGGAGAGGGACGAGCCGACGTGGGACCAGTTCGTCACCCTCTTCTGCGAGAAGTACTTTCCCCAGACGTGGCAGGACCAGAGGAGGCGGGAGTTCCACACTCTCCGCCAAGGAACGATGACCGTGAGCGCGTACCGCACGCGTTTCTTGGAGCTGTCCCGCTTTGCAGCGACAGCGGTAGCCACTGAGGAGGAGCGCCTTTGGAGGTTCACCGAGGGGCTCCGGCCTGCGATCCGGGGGTATGTCAAACCCCTGAAGCTGCCGACGTTTTCGAGGGTGGTAGAGGCAGCCATGACTTACGAGGAGACCAACCCGTCCGCGCGAGAGACCGACGGCGGGCGGAAGAGGCCCTTTCAGCCAGACTTCTCACAGGGCCGGCCAGAACGGAGACACGTGGCGTCCGCAGGAGAGCCGTCACGTTGTGCAGGGCCATCACTGGCCTTTGGGGGCCCTCGACAGGGGCCAGTCGCCAGCACCGGACCCCCGCCTAGCCGACAGCAGGGACTCACTGAGGGCGGGAGTCGGGTTCCCCTCTGCTACCAGTGTGGCCAGCCGGGCCACGTCAGGAGGGACTACCCATCTAGGGCAGGACGTCAGCAGATACTTCCCGCGCAGAGCACTGGAGGGCGCGCAGGAGGCCGCGGTTTCCAGGCGCGAGGAGGAGGACCGCAGTCGCGAGGAGGGTACCGGCCAGCACCTACCCGTCCGACGCAGAGTGTGGCTGCTTCGTCCGCACCTAGAGCTGAGGGGCGTATCAACGCCCTAACACACAGGGACGCCAGAGCTTCGGGATCCGTGGTAGCAGGTATGGTTTCAGTTTCTGGCAGACTCGTTTACACGCTTTTCGATTCCGGCGCTACGCACTCGTTTGTCGCAGACAGTTTCGCAGTTAGTTTGGACCAGGATTATACATTGTTAGAGAACCCGTTCGTAATCAGAGGTCCGAGTGGTCAGCTGTTTGTAGCTGAGGAGGTGTACACGGGTTGCGGGGTCAGCATCGGGGGACACAGCCTGCCAGCTGACCTGATTATGATACAGATGGAGGACTTTGGGGTGATCCTGGGGATGGATTGGCTGTCCGATTACCACGCATTGGTAGACTGCTTTGAGGGGAAGATTGTCTTCTCCATTCCGGAGTTGCCTTCCTTCGAGTTTCACGGGCAGCCAGTGGACGGAGGTTTCAGGTGCATTTCGTCACTTCGGGCGGCGAGACTTTTGAGCCAGGGGTGTGAGGGCTTCTTAGCTTGTGTGGTGGCAGAGCACAGCCCCGTGGCAGATTTCCAGAGCATCCCGGTGGTCAGAGAGTACCCCGACGTGTTTCCAGACGAGTTACCAGGACTACCGCCCGAGCGTGAGATCGAGTTTGAGATCTCACTAGCACCAGGGACCAACCCCATCTCCACCGCGCCATACAGGATGGCACCGCTTGAGCTGCGAGAGCTCAAGTCTCAGTTGCAGGACCTTTTGGAGAAGGGTTTCGTGAGGCCCAGTGCGTCTCCCTGGGGAGCCCCGGTACTGTTTGTGAAGAAGAAGGATGGGACCCTACGCCTTTGTGTGGACTACAGACAGCTGAATAGGGTCACCATCAAGAACCGATATCCGCTGCCGAGGATTGACGATTTGTTTGACCAGTTGCGGGGTGCCACGGTGTTTTCCAAGATCGACTTGAGGTCTGGATACCACCAGTTGAGGATCAGGGAGACCGACGTCTCCAAGACAGCTTTTCGCACCCGGTACGGACACTACGAGTTTTTGGTCATGCCGTTTGGGCTGACCAATGCCCCCGCTGCTTTCATGGACCTGATGAACCGGGTGTTCAGACCGTACTTGGACCAGTTTGTGGTGGTTTTCATAGATGATGTACTCATCTATTCTAGAGATCGGACGCAGCACGGACAGCACTTGTGGATGGTTCTGGACACTCTGAGACGACGCAGGCTGTACGCCAAATACAGCAAGTGCGAGTTCTGGTTGAGGGAGGTGACCTTTTTGGGTCATGTGATCTCTGGAGACGGCCTGGCGGTGGATCCCGCCAAGGTCGAGGCAGTGCTCAGGTGGGAACCAAGTGGGAGGTTGGCCCCAGGTTGATCCGGCAGAGTCAGGAGGTAGTTGAATAGATCCACAGACGACTCCGCACTGTCAGGAGCAGACAGAAGAGCTACGCAGATCG
The DNA here is from genome assembly GCA_037157565.1 of Thalassia testudinum. Lineage (NCBI taxonomy): Eukaryota > Viridiplantae > Streptophyta > Magnoliopsida > Alismatales > Hydrocharitaceae > Thalassia > Thalassia testudinum. The sequence goes on along the minus strand of JAZHRO010000012.1, from coordinate 35,805,167 downwards.
CAGACGCAGAGAGGTGCAGTTCGAGGTTGGGGACCACGTCTTTCTTCGTGTTTCGCCCATGAAGGGCTTACAGCGGTTTGGGGTGAGAGGGAAGCTCGCGCCGAGGTTCGTGGGGCCCTTCGAGGTCCTGGAGCGGGTTGGACCCGTTGCTTACAGACTTGCCCTTCCCCCGCAGCTTTCTGGTGTGCACGACGTGTTCCACGTGTCCAACCTCAGGAAGTACGTAGCCGATCTCAGCCACGTACTGAGTCACGAGAGCGTCGAGGTGAGCGACGACCTGACCTACCCCGAGCGGCCAGTGCAGATCCTAGACCGAGCCGTCCGCAGGTTGAGACGAAAGCAAGTACCCCTGGTAAAGGTTTTGTGGAGGAGCCAGCGGTACGAGGAGGCTACCTGGGAGCCTGAGGCGGCAATGCGGGAGCGGTACCCAAAGCTTTTCGCGGGTACGTCTTTTCGGACCGGCTTCGGTCCTCTTTGAGTTTGTTATGGTTATTTGGACATCCTTTTTCCGCACCCTAGTTGGCGCAAGTTTCGGGGACGAAACTTCCTTTGAGTTTGTTATATTGTAACGAGCGCGTACCCCAGACGTCTTTTAAGACGTCTGGGAGGTGGCCCAGACGTCTGTCAAGACGTCTGGGATCACATCCAGACGTCTGACCAGATGTCCGGGATAGTTTACAGACGTCTGACGAACAGTTATACTCGCACGGGATATTCGTCTGCGCGCCTGTGCGCGCAGACCTGCGATCCGCATCTTCTCTGCGGCTGCAGGCGACTGCGGCCGTCTCTCTCCTCCTCTCCGCGCGGCGTTAAAAGGGGGAGGGGGCGCGCCTCCCCTCCCGTCTCCACCATCTTCCTCCTCTCCTGCTGCGGGCGGAGCGAGCGGACGCGAGGGCGCAGCGGCAGCGGCGCAGCAAAGGCGCGGAGGAGCTGCGGCGTGCGAGGGCGGGACTCTGCCGTGAGGGCGAGCTCGCCGGGAGCGGCTTGGCCGGCCGGCGGAGGGCGCAGGGGGCGCAGAGCGTCGCGAAGAGGGACCTGCTGCGGGCGGAGCAGCGGACGCGCGAGGTGCGACGCGGGCGGCGTCGCGAGCGGAGGCCGAGCGAGGTTCTGATTCTGGAAAAATCTCCAGAATCAGATGTCTGGACTGATATCCAGACGGCAAGGTCGACGTCTGTGTGATCATACAGACGTCTGAAAGGTGAGTTCCGCTTTCTCCTTCTTCTTTTGTCGACTGACCGTACTGAAGGAGGAGGGTTGGCTGTGCGCAGGTGTTCGGATTCGTCATCCTTTGCGAATCCGACGTCTGGAAGTTGTACCAGACGACGGGAGTGACCTCCAGACGTCCGGAGAGACCATCGGACGTCTGGGATCTAGGAGAGACGTCGCCACAGACTTCTGGACGTCCGGGGAACCACGCCGAACAGGTAATTCTCTGATCCACCGTTTAAGACGTCTGGAAGGAGTTCCAGACGTCTGATTTTGCACAGTATTGTCTTTCTCGACCCGTTTAGGGCCCGTTTGGGCTCCGTCTTCCACGATTCGAGTTGCGTTCGATTCAGAATTTATTCCTCTACCCGCCTACAGTAGCTATACACTGTTTTGAGACACTCCTTGTGTTTGATCCTTGTGATAGGACCTCGTTCGGTTGCCGTCTTGAGAGTCGCGGAGGCGCGCGGGATTCCCGACCACGCCCCCATTACTTCCGTTGTACCTGGTAGAGTGGTTTTAAGCATTAATAAAATCTGTTAAAGTATGGAACCATAACTAGAACCTAGGGCATTGCATGAACCCTAGGAATGAGAAATGTATGGAATGATAGCTCCTAGGTGTTGCATGAATCCTAGGGCCGGAAAACTAGATTGTATGATAGATCCTAGGATATGGCATGAATCCTAGGATGGAAAAACTAGTGGAATGTATATTACTGCAGTCTTGGAAAAATGGAAAGGAATATATAAGCTGCCTGTGAAATTAATTAACAGCTGCCTGTTATGAACAAAGAAACATGTTTGAGATCATGGAAATTGAGAACGTGAATCTGGAAAGTGAAACATATGATGTTCTGAGATAAAGGGCTGGAACCCTACGGGGAATTAGGAGTGGAACTCCTGGAAAGAAAAGGAATGGAACTGAGATGTAGTTGTACTGTCTCTTGGGTACGCAGTACCAAGGGAAGTACCTGTACCTGTTTTAGTGCAGAGTGGGGCCAGCCGCCCCAGGGACCCGGGGTTAGGCTTGGCCGCTCTGTACCGACTTGTTGGCCCTCGTGTACGTAGTACCGAGGAGAGCTAGTAGTGTTAGGAGAGTACTAGCTACCCCACGGGCCCCGGGGTTCTGCTAGCCTCCTTCACCGACTTGTTAGGCCCACTAGGGCAAACCAGGGTAGTCAGACGAGGGTGCGCGGACTGTGGAGGGGCAAGGCCCCGGTTTGGTTACTGTGGAGGGGTTGGACCCCTGTTACTGAGAGGGCTCTGCCCTGCTTCCGTGCTGTGCTTTGGGTGCACCCGTTAACGGAAACGACTGACCGCGTGCCAGTACGGGCTAGCTACCTGTGCGTTTATCGCGCGTGCCGTAGTCACCGTTACGTCTGTCAGTGACCTTGGGGTGGTTGACTGAGGGTAGGATCACCACGGGGGACTCTCCCGGCCAGGAGAGCACCACGTGCTACTTCTACTGTTGGAAAAGACTGCAATCAAGATCGTCCCACGAGGACATTCGAGATCAAGTAAAGGATCTGAGAAGTAAATGAAATAGTGAGAAAAATTGAAAGATGTAAATAAAGGAAGTAATAGAACATAACAGCTACTGTACACTCTACTGTTGCCTTTAGTTAGTTTGCCACTCTACTCAGCGTTTTGCTGACGTGTTACACTCGTTACCTTTTTCAGGACCAGGTGTTGAGCAGCCAGGGTCGGCGGCTGCAGAGGACGCTGGGCCGAGTAGGGTCCAGTAGAGTTGCCACAGCTTTGTACCTTCTTTTGTTTCTGTTCTAGTGAGTAGTTTTGTTTCCGCTGTACCTTCTTTACCTGCAGTTTTTGTTATATGATAAATGTTGTTTTACTGTTGTGGTGGTGCCTACTGTAGTAGTTTCTTTCCTTACTGCTGTACTTTTTACTGTTAGTTATATTCATGCTGAATGTGGTTTATTTTACTGTCTTTTGGTTACTTCCTCGTTGGATGACTGGGTCTTGGGATTAGTCGAGTCGGTCCGGTTCTCGTGTCTCGTAGGGACTCGGGAACCGGGTCGTTACATACATCCAATTTCTTTTGATCATAACTTCCTTATTTAATATTTGATTGACAATATTTTTTCCACATGTTCTCCTCAAGTAGAATGATTTACAATGTTACAGCTATATTTTAACAGGTATGTTTGGAAGGGTTCAATAAAAACCTGTAGAGGGCAAAATCTCAATTTTAGCTTTGATATTTTTAAATTCTATTTATTCTTTATCACTCATAAGGCATCTTCTAGGCACTTTTTTTCAATTATAATCTTCAAGAATAATATCTCTTTTAACATGTATGTTTAGACACTTAGTTATTAAGCAAATCACATTTAAACATAAATGGTACATTCCATCCACTTGGTCATGAGGCTTTCACTTTTTGGTTGCATTGAAAGCCACTAATCAATAACAACTCTTATACGATAGTAGTTAGAAAGGAAGAAATATATAAAAGCAAGCAAGATTTGGGCAAAAATACACAACAAATGCACATTACTCAACTAGACAAAAGACAACCAAAAGCATGAAAACTACACTAAGATTTACTTTATTCCTAAAGTTGAGATGATATTACATTTGTGGTGGCAGTTAAAGACATTTTTAATTGGTTTTGAAACTTAACAATTGGATTCTTCAATGTTTAACTACACAACAAATAAAGTTGAATTATTGAATTCGAACATGGGCAATTGTCATTTATGTCGACATTCAACTATCTTTGTCTATATTTCATGTTCTTCAGGAACTATAGATCTTGATTCCACGAACGATGATCTATTGAACATTAATTTTTTTCTATTAATCTCAAGGTTTGGATCTTAGGCAGGATTATTTTATTACAATAACACACAAAAAAGATATTTATGTATTTTTGTATGTATGTATAGTGCATATACAAAATGAACAAACTTAATATTTAATCAATTTTGGACTTTATAAATAAACTAACCATATGGATGGGAAGTTTACTTAGACGTATTATATATGCAATATTACCTTAGGTAGAAGACCTTTTTACTATTGTTCTTAATAGTAAAAAATATCATGATGTTACTGTGGAAAGAAAACAAAGAACATTCATAAGTGCTTTCTTAATTATAAGTTTGAAAAAATTTAAGAGAAATTTGTAACATATATGATAACTTTTGCAAACTGTATTATGTAAAATACTTAACAAGCTTTCCAAAATTCAAAAACTTGGAAAAGAAAATTCTAAGTTAGAAAATGAGAAGATGAAGCACTACAAGAATATTGAATATTGATGACAGTTAAAAACAGTCAGCAATGATGAAAGAACCATCGAGAAAAATGGTCGAAGAATGTACTGTTGCTATTGAGTTTTCTTGACCATTTTAGAACAATATTGTCGAGAAAAAGGTGGACCACCACTCGACATTTGGTTACTTCTCTTGTCTGTTTTCGACGGTCAAGAAAGCTTTTTCTTGACAGTTCTAAGTAAATAGTTGACTAAAATATTTACCTTGACCGGTATTTTGGTGGTCGACTAAGATCATATTCTCGACCGTTGATCTGTAACGGTCGAGAATGTTTGTATTGTCGTCTGTTTGTGAGAATATTAATTTTATCGACCGTTCGTATATAACGGTCGGAAATTAGAATATTCTCGTTCGATTTTAAATGGTCGAGAATTATAATATTATCGACGTTTCTTAAATAACGGTCAGTGATACTAATATTGTCGTCCGTTAAAAATGGTCGGGAAGGCATTTTTTTTTAAATGTGTTTAATTTATGTGGAAGACCTGTAAAGAACTACAAATGTAGTAAAAATATAATCAATCACACAACTTAAAATATTTTTACATCTAATTAAAACACACTGATTAAAATAAAAATTTAATATATGAAATAAGGTATACAGAGTTCATTACAAACGATAATGTATATAAAAAAATACAATCAAGTTGTGGCACCAATGCCTCCAGCACCGCTACCACCTAAATCATCGTCATCATGACAATCTCTATACTGATGAAAGGATGGGTGATCAATACTTCCCTTCTGAAGTAATTCCAGTAGCTCCTTGATGGTCATGTTGGGTTCCTTGGTTTGCATCGCGTTGTCCCTGACCAGCGTCGTCAGCTCATCGATCCGCATGTCCTTCTCCTCATCTTTGCAACGTAATGCTGCAATCTCCTTTCTCATCTCATGCACCTCAGCTGACGAGGATGATGCTCCCCTTCTCCCATACCACACCAAGATGATCTCACTCCTCCCTACGCTACGGACATACCTGCCATGCTCAGGTGGCATGATGGTCTGATAGGCCTCCTCTGCTATCAGTGGCTGCTAAACTGAAGCAGAGTTGGCGTCTTCAGGAGGATGCATTAAGTTGATCATATTATCTTGAAAGATATTGAATTACGTTAAGTAATTTCATTTATTTATATAATTACAAAATCAAATAAAAGTATTGTCTTTTTTAACTTAAATATCCCTATTGGTATGTGTCAAGAAGCCACTCTTTATTTCCATCTTCAGCCTTCTTGCTACGAGTGGCCTCATATACTCCCACCGATCAAGTTGGGTACCTTGATGCATGGCAGACTACAATAATTTGAAACAGTTAATTTTAGCAAAATTTGAAATTTTTGTAAGATTTAAAAGAAAATAATAATTAAAGGTACTTACGTACGTATATGGATTTCATTGAGCCTATGCTCCTCCTACCCAAGACATGGGTCTTCGGTGGAGCCTTAGCCCTATTTTTCTTATTCTTTTTGGCTTGCTCCTGAAATAATGGTACAATTTATTAACTTAGAAATTAGTTAAATAAATGATAACATATGAAATACTTGTACCTGTGTTGCTGGATCATGACAATGCTCGCACGCTTCCTTTCAAGTGTGCGGTTGTATCAAAAGAGGCGCATTTTGCAATGCCTCATCATGATTCCTGTTCTTATAATACTAAAAAATATAATTGTAATGTTAGAAATAATATTTGAATTATGGTAAAGGAAATAAACAAATATAGTTAAAATTTATCTTTTACCTTATTCTTTATCTCCAATCTCCAATTTTTATGAATCTTCGCTGTGTTCTTAAGGATATATTTGGCGATGTTCGGATCATCGCCCCAATTGAAGGTGGCCTGCATTAGTAAGAGAACAGAAATTGTTACATAATTTAAACTTATATAAAACAATGTGCATAACTTATTAATTTTTACCAATTACCTCTAACTCTCAAATGAGTTGCATTTTCAGCTCATTTAGCACCTTCCTCCAATCAAAGTAGGATAGTGGGATGATCGCCTTCGTCAACATATCCAGTCTGCTGACGAATGGAGGATAGTCCACTGCTTTCCCCACTAGTGTGATCCGCACTGAAATGCAAACCCCATTTGAAATTCTCTCTAGTCCTTATTCTGCGTGGGACCTCTTCCCTTACGTGCACCTATAAGACAAAATTATAACATAAAATTTAATAACAAAGAAATAAATAAATCGTAACATTTGCCAAACCTTAAATTCATACCTAAACTGTGTAAGGGTGGTGGTGGTGCAAAACATCTCGGCTGAGAAGGATCTGGGTCAATCGTCTACTCTGGCTGATCATCGAAGCCAACGTCCTCATCAACTGAAGTACTACCCTCCTCCTCCTCATTGGCAGTCGCATCCTCCTTGTAGTCAGAATCCTCTATTGGTAGATCCGTCGGAGGATGCATCGGACTCTTCCCCTTCCCCCTACCTCCCCTCCCTTGACTCTGGAAATATCAAGCCACATCTCCAGGCCTCAAAAACTATTGGTGAGGTGTCTGGGGCTGAGTGGGCTGCTACCGACGGTTAGCCTAAGCTTGAGGCTATGGCTGTTGGCAGGGGGCCTCAAGCTGCTAGGAGGCCTAAGCCTCCTCCCTGTGAGTCTTATTAGCCTTCTTCTTGAAAATAACCTGCATAAAAATATCACAAATAATCAGATATTTTTTTTAAAAAATTTGGCAGCATTTCCCTTATATATTATGATTTTTCAAAAATCATGTATAAAATAAGCATATAAATAAATGAAAATGAAATAAGAGTATATAAATGAAACTAAAATGAAATGATATCTCCTTTCCCCTTCCCTTCCCCTTTTCCCTTCTTTCTTCTCATTCTCTTTCTCCCTTCCCCTTTCCCCTTCCCATTGATGGTGAATTTATGCGGTTTGTAAAATATGTCGTTGTAACGTGTAAAACCGATTAACACTTAAATTTATAAAACCTAGATAGGGAAGTATCTAGGATCGTCCAATGAGGCAACTTTTTGCGAAATCAAATCTCTTGCTTCAAAATAGAAATCACATTTCTTTTTGGTATTTTCAAATATGTAGTTTTTATGGTTTTGAAACAATGGGCACTCGTAAAATTGTTGGCAAAAAAAATGATCTACACCTAATTCACTAAACTATTACTAAGGTGACAAGAAAAGCCTCTCCCTAAGCTCACTCTAGGAACATGGAGGCCTAGAGTAATTAGGGAGAGGGAGTGAAAAAGTGCTAGATCAAGATAAAAAAAAATAAATGTGACAAGAATTGAAATGAAGGCAACTTGAATTGATAGAAACTTGTTCTACACAAAACACATAGAGGAATGCTTCTACTCTACTTGAAAATGCAAGAAAGTAAAAACACAAATCCTCTAGATAAAAATGGTGAAGAAGAGGGGCTTCTTGCTCCAAGCCTAGTAGCTCCTTGACTTGAAAAGAAACTCCTTCCTTGAAAGGTTCCTCCAAGATGATGTCCTCCAAGGAAAGCCCACAAAGGAGGTGTGCACTTGCTCTCCAAGGGTGGGCATGCACCACCCTTCCTCCTCCATTGCCTAGCCATCCTCCAAGTGATGGAAGTCCTCCTCCTTGGCTTGGCTCATGGGAGAAGAGAGAAGGGGAAGAAGGCACCAAGGGGGCCGGTAGGATTCCCCCTTAATCTTCTTCGTTTCTTCTCCTTCCTTGGCCATAGATTTAGGTGGGTATAAGGTAGAATTACACTAATGAAGGATGGGAATTATGTGGTGGTAGGGTAGGTCATTTTTAGGATGGGAAGGGGGGTAGTTATGGTGTTTTTTTAAGGGAAATGAAGGGGTTCTTGGATATTTTTTTAGGGAAAATGGGAGGGAAATGAAGAGGTGCCTTGGTTTTCCCTCCAAAAATACCTTCTAGAAGGTATTGATTTTGGAGGGAAAAAATGGAGGGTGGTGATGGAAGGGATAGTTGGCACCAAAATAAAGTAGGAGTAGGTGGTCTTTTTGCTGGAGCTTAGGTAGTAGGGTAGTAGATTTTGGTGCCATGGAGGTGGACTAGCTAAGATAAGCTAACTTAGCTAGCTTAGCTAGTAGGGAGTAGGGTTGGAGGCATTTGGAGCTAGGGTTTTGAGGGAGAAGAGCTGAAGGTAGTCATCTTGAGCTGCACTGGAGCTGCTGGCTGCTGAAGAGAGCTTCAAAGAACTACCTTAGCTGGCTTAGCTTGCTAGTTCTTTGCTAGCTGCTAAGACAAGCTAAAGCAAGCTGGCTTCTACTAAAAGGAGCTAAGGTAAGCTGGGTCTGATGCTCTCGAGGAGGACCTAGTTAGTTGAGGTAGCTAAGGTAGCTTAGCTCAACTAAGTTGAGCTAAGCTGAGTCCCTAGGAATTGGACTTGAGCTTCCTGAGCTAAGATGAAGTCATCTTCAGCTGGCTGGAGTTGTGTGGAGCTGGATGTAGCTGGTCCTGAGCTTAGGTGAACTCCAGTTAACTCAGCTGAGCTAGCTAGAGCTCCCAGTGAACTGATGGGAGCTGAGATGAGCTAGACTTAACGAAGTTGAACTGGATCTGAGTTGACTTGAGCTAGGGTGAGCTAAGATGAGCTCTCTTGAGTTCCCATTCAATTGAGATGACCTGAATGGAGCTAGGATGAGCTAACCCTAGTTCAAGTGAGCTGGATTCCAGCTATGGTGAGCTGGATCTAGCTGAGTTCCAACTAGTTTGGGCTTCTCCTTCACCAATTACCTTCCTGAGTGCTAGGGTTCTAGGGATCTGACAATCAGTTTATCTCTAACACTTACAAAAATATATCAAAAAGACAATAAAAAGTAAAATGCATGTCTATCCTAATTTATGCCTAAATGCATCTCGAAAACTCATTCACGGAGAAAAATCCTAAGAGCCAGGTTTGTTCAAATGCATAAGATTGATGATAAACTGGCGTTTATTACCCATCCCTTCATTTCCCTTACCCTCCCCTTCATTTCCTTCCCGTTCTCCCTTCCACTTTCCTCTCCTTCTCTTTCTCCCTTCTACTTTATCCTTCCCATCCCTCCATTTCCCTTCCCTTCTCCTCCATTTCCCTCCACCTTTTCATACCTTTTCTCTTTTCCTCCATTCTCCCCTCCATTTCCCTTTCTCCTTCTTCTTCTCCACATTCAACAAAACATTCAATATACAAAAAATAAATAATTACATCATTTCACACAAAAAATAAACCTAAGTGGGCACACCCTACATTTAACATGATAACAACATTTTAAAGAAAAAAGTAGTAAGAAACTCACCATGGTAACGAAATGGTCCCCAAACTGTGCATAAATAGTAGGAGAATGTGAAGAACTTATATGAGAGGGTAATAAAATAAATTTCAGTTTTGAAAGATAAATGAACGTAAGCTTTAATAAAAGATAAAATAATTCAAAGAAATTTTAAACAGAACCGACAACTAAGAATTTCGTAAATTATTTATATTTATGGTTATGGATTAATACTTTTGACAAATTACCTTATATGTCAATGTCAATTGTACCAGGGGCAAGTTGTTCACTTTGTGGGTTTTGTTGATATGCTTCAGATTCAACATCTGGGTGTGGAACATTTCCCGCATTGTATTATTCATGCGGTTGAGCTCTAACAAGTATAATCAACCCATTTCTGCTATTATCAAGCACGTAGAATACTTGTGCTACTTGACAAGGTAGTGTGAATGGTTCTGATGATTGGAGGATGCGATGGTTCTTACTTAAGCTCAAGAAATCGTGTTTCTTATCGACTTTGAATCCAATGCCTTCTTTAAAAACATCATACCAATCACACTTGAATAGAACCACTTTATAGTTAAATTTGAAGCTCATTTCCATAATTTCTTCAATATGACCGTAATACCCATCAAAACTAGTGCTTAGGTCACAACTGACGACAACTCCCACCTGTTGCGTGGCCTTCACAACATCAATGGATCGTACTCTGAATCTGAAACTGTTAATTATGTATCCCAAAAGATAATGTTTGTACGTCAAAAGTGTATCAGCAATTACATCAAAATCCTGTACCCAACGTCTATCCCAATTTTGTTTCAGTTTATTTACACGATCCTTGAACCAATCAAGGAACTGCAAGTCATACGTAGATGACACAGAGGATGCTTTGAATTCATTATAAAATTCATCCACTTCTGGAATTTGCTTCAAATTGTACTAGTGTGCCAATTGTCAGTCCATTTCCGAGATGGGCTTAACCTTCATCTGGAGGATCGACTTTCCTCCGATGCTAAATATGGACAGAGAATCTTCATCATTACCATTAAATTCTCCTTCATAGTTCCGTTCAAGATGATTAAATCGATTGTCTATTTCATTCATGTATATGGCACAGAAGTTAATACATTCTTCTACAAGATAGCCTTCAATGATTGACCCATCGGGCTTAGCCATATTAAAGACATAATCTTTCAGTTTTTTCAAATATCGTTCAATTGGATACATCCATTTGTACTGCACGTGTCCAGCAATTCTCATTTAATTCGAAAGATGAAGCACGACATGAACCATTACGTCGAAGAATGCATGCGGGAAAATCTACTCCATTTTACAAAGTGTGATCACAATCTGTTTATTCCAATAGTCTAGTAATTCGGGATCTAATGTCTTTGAACAGATGACTTTAAAATATATGCTCATCTTTGTGAAAGAATCAACAATCGAATCAGGCATCACTCCACGTATCATTAGTGGGAATAAGATTTGCATGTACACATGAGAATCATGACTTTTTAACCCAGTAATCTTTTTTTGCACGTCATTTACGCAACATGAAAGTTGCGATGAATATCCATATGGAACCCGAATGTCTTTAAGGAATGAGAAAATCCTTCGCCTCTACTCTCTGGAAAGATTGCATATAGCTTCTGGAAAGTGAGACCCTCCTTCATTGTGCAACTCAGGACGAATACTTAAAATTTTCATATCATTCCCTATTTTAATTGTATCCTTCGAGATGTCTGTTAGGTTTAATACATCATGAATGTTATCAATTACAATCTTCTCGATATGCATAACATCTAAATTGTGTCGCACTCTCAAAACCTTCCAATATGGAAGCTTCATGAAACATATGCTTTTCTTCCTAAACCCTGAATGTCGCAAGGAAGCCAGGTCATTCTTGAAAAGATGACCCAAATGTATTTCTTCTAGCTGTTGCAATGTCTCCATGATTTTCATCCCTAACAGTCTAATAGAACATGTACTAAGTTTATTCTAAGGATTCCTTGATGAATACCTACATGCTTTACCATTAAATATGTCCTTGAATTGTGATGTCCGCCATCTGTGTTCAATGGGAAAAAACCTGCGGTGCCCTAAGTAACAGAACTTCTTGCTTTCAGGCAATCTCAAGTGATGAGCATCATCCATACAGATTGGGGAGGCGAACTTCCCCTTCGTACTCCATCCTAACAAATTCGCATATGCTGGAAAGTCATTGATTGTCCACAGTAATGCTGCGTGTAACTAGAAGAATTGTTTCTTTTGTATGTCATATGTTTGAACACTATTGTACCACAAGATTTTCAATTCATCAATCAATGGCTAGAGATAAACATCTATTGCATTTCCTGGTTGCTTGGGTCCTGGGATAAGGAGTGCCAACATCATGAATGCAGATCGCATGCATAGCCATGGGGTAAGTTGTAAGATACCATGACCATCGGCCATATGGAATATGATGGATACATGCTCTTGAATGGGCTAAATCCATCGCTTGCATGACCTAGTCTCACATTTCATGCCTCCTCTTCGAATAATGCGTGATTATCATTAAATCTATTCCACTCATTAGAATCTATTGGATAATGAATGAGTTTATCTTTCGATTTATTATCCTGATGTCGCGACATCAGTTTTGCTATTTTGCTAGAAATGAATAGGCGTTGTAGCCTAGGGACCAGTGGAAAATAACGGAGAACCTTCTCCGGTTGTTTCTTCCCGCCGGTGTTTGTTGACTTACCCACCTTATATCTCTCCTCACCACATTCAGAATAGTTAGTCAACCCTGATGATGTAAACATGTTTATATCACATAAACCATCTATTTTTTCATGTTCTTAGACATAAAGTTGCATCATACATTATAAATATTGCATAACATACATCATCTTGCATTTATGTTAGATTGTATAAATTTTAGGCTAATTTCTCCTTTTTATGGTGAGGTGATAGGGCGACATTTAATCGGGGCCTTGGATTGAAGATCCAATTGTACGGATCTGATCAGGGTGACGTTTAGAGTTCAACGACTCCAAGATCGCCCCAATCAGACCTCCGTAGCATCAGATGCAATCCGAGAAAGATCAGAGGTCAAGGGGCCAAGATGGTGTAAATCCGTACATCAGATGACAAATCCGACCGCATAAATGGGTTTGGATCGAGGATCGCAGCCCAACGACATAAAAATTAGCCCAATCCGATATCTGTGACACCATCTACAAGACACATAAGATGGACGTCCATATGGCACCACGTGGCGCCATCGCAGCTGCCCAAATCAGCTGCAGCATCTCTTTCCAGCTTTTGAAGGTGCAGGCGAGGAGAGATCTCAGTCATTAGTTATTGATCCAACGGTTGAGAGGGTGCAACGGTCAAACCATCTCTGCGCCAATCCACGAAGACAGTGCAGTGGAGAATGCCTCCATGTGCAACTCCACGATGCACGATCGAGTCCCTTGTTCGCATGCTAAATCGGTGTTTAAAAATTGTCACGTTGTAGTATAGCCAAAATAGTGCTCAAACAAATAAATTTTATTACTCTAAAAAGTTTCGAGATCGAACACAGGGAGCAATATGGAATTTAGTTCTCAAGAATTGTAATTTAAGACAAGAAAGTTATGAAATTGTGAATAAAATTTACTTCAGAAGAAAGTAGCACCAGGATCACATGTCAAAAGGTAAAAATAATGGAGTAAAATGGTGATTTAGATCACCAAATACTTCTTACAATGATAGCTAATGAACTCAATGTATATATGAAATGGAATGCAACCAAACCAATCGTCTGATTAGTAAATCAGACGGCTTAAACTGCTTAAGCCTCTCTCTTCTTCTTCTTTTCTCTTTCTCTTCTCTTCTCTGTCTTTATTCCTTTTCTTCTTCTTATCTTCTTTCCTTCTCTACAACTCTTCTTCTTCTGCCTTCAACCCTTCTTTCTCTTCTTTCATTCTCTGTTTTCCTTCTTCACACAGAGGGGGAAGGTCCTTCAAATGGCTAAGTGTCAGCCATTTCTCTCTATAGCAAAACCCCCCCTCTACCCGCATAGACTCTCTCTCTTTCTCTCCTCTTAGGCTCTGCCCTCCCACGGCCTTTCTAGGTACAGTCAGGTAATCGGGTAGGTGCGTACCTGGGTGCAGGGCTGCGGGCGTGGTCGCAGCCGAGGAGTGAAGGCTTAGGCGGGTCGGGTGCACCAGATCCGTGGGCGATGTGTCACGGATGAGGCGTAGTTATGTGTGGGTGAGAGGGACCTCACCCCGTGTTTGGAGGCGTTAAGGCTATAGCAGGAATTCAACTTATGCATTAAGGCGATGTGTCTGATGTGGGACTATCTGCTCTCGCTTTGCTCGCGCACGCTGTTGCTGCATCCTTCGCCCAATTCACATGTAAGGAGCGGTGAAAGGCTCCAATTTACCGCGTGAAGACGTTCCTGGGCCAATTCCTCTTTGTGTGGAGTCGAGGTCTTGGAGCTACAGGTCTGATTAGAGCTTCAAGCAAGCTCGAGGCATGCTGCGTCAATGGCAGAGGAGGGGCCGGTACCTGAAATCAGTAATACAGCCTCGCGGCAAAGTTAAACTCACTCAAGACCTTCGCCAAACCATGGCGAATGCAATGGTGGAGGTTGTGTGGCGTGGTAAGGTCCATGTGTGCATGGCGAGGTCCGACTGTGTGCGTGAGAGTGGGTGTGTTCGATGGCACTGAGGAGAAGCTAATAGCCTCAATTACCAGAGGGCTTTTGCTCTCTGGGACGCGGCGGAGGTGTAGGGATGAACGGCGGCTAGGTTGGTGGAGCGTAGTGGCTGTGTGAGCTCGCTGGAGGTACGCCGGCGAGATGGAAGACGAAGGGCGGTAGGGCAAGTTGGCTGTCGAAACAGAGTTGCGAATGTCTGGAAATGAAGAGTGGAAGATGAGGCGTCGATCTGGGTGGCTAGCGGATGAAGCAGGGCGGGGGTGACGTCGGTTATGGTGTTGCAGGCGTCGGAGGAGAATAGCTTCGGAGAGAGAGACGGTGAGGAAGAGGGAGGTTAGGGAGTAGGATGGTACGGCTCGTCATGGGAGGAATCGAGGAGGATGTCTCCGCTACTGGTATTGCAAACGGAGGACGAAGATGGACGGAGGCACTCGCCGGACGTCGAGGAGCTTTCGGCCGAGGGAGAGAGGAATTAGTAGGGATTCTTGGTCGATTTCGAGGAGCAGGAGGTTCTTTTATGGACCTCAGGAGGAGGTTTTGGGCTTGGGAAGCAAGCTTCCCAAGCTTGGAAAGCTCACCGAAGTTTGAGAATTCCTTGATACCCAAATCTCTCATGCGTTCACATGAGAGATTGGGTAAGTTTTAGGGCGTAGGATTGGGTTCAAAAGGAAGGGGATTTCTTGACGAACTTCCCCTTCAAATTTGAAAGGGATTCGTCAAGAAATCAAGGAGTTCTTTCCAAATTGAGGTCGCCGGAGCAAGTAGGAATAGGTTTTAATGGTGACAGGGACCTTTTTGTGAGAATGATGACAAAGTTAGGGGTCTGTTTGAAAAGATTTTGAAAGTTAAGGGCAGAAATGTAATCAGACAGGACCAAGTTGCAAATTAGGTCAAGGCAAACTCATTTTGGGTCTAAATTTTGGTACAAACCTAATTTGGACTTAAGGAATCCAATGGTGAAGTTGGATTTTGGTTTTGACCATGTTTGACTAAGTAATTTATGCAAAAATGCAAATTAGTGCAAATGTCTGTCTGAGATTATTTTGGGTCAAAATGGGTTTTGATGGTCATATTGAAGGTTCCAAACCCTAGAGAATATTTTTCTAAGAATTTTAAAGGGTTTAGGTGAATTTTATCCTGAACATAACCTCAGTTAATTAAGCAGGTCTGTTTTTAGGGTTTTAAAAGTTATTTAATTCTCAGAACACGTGCAAACCCTTTTCTAATTGCTCTAGCCCACTTGTTAGTCTTTTAGGACCATTTGACCCTTAATTAACCCCAAGGAAAACCCGTGGTTGTACTGCATTCATGATATGCTAGTAAAATTGTAGTTTTAACCCTAGTTTCTTATTTTTCCCTTAGAATGATTATGCAGTAACTTATGACTCTCTGGCAGTTATGTATGAGCATTTACTGACTTAATTGGATCAAAATGAGCTAGTTATGGCTCTTGATGGTGTTCCCATCATCCCTCCCACAGCAAATTGCAGGTACTGGAGAAATTCCACCGTCTCGTTCAGATTGTACGACAACGGGGGTGCTGTGTGCTGCAACGGATGAAAGCCAAGCGCATATGCGCGCGATGATGCACGATCTAGTGTGCCATCGCACGCATAGGGTGCGTAATGAGGAGGCGGGCGCGATGCACTTTAATTGCGATCGAACGGCTGAGAAGGGTTGAATGTGCGTAAGTGTTTTGGGCACAGAATGAGAGGAGGTGGGAGGGTGCGAGCGCATTAAGCCGACGTTCAGAGCTTTAGTGACACTTAAATCCATCACTAATGGCTCGTGCATTAATGTTTTTAACTTGAAATGACCTAATTGCTCCTTCAAACCTCACCTATAAATAGTCCTACGACCCCTAAATATTTCTCATCCCTTCCTCTCTTCTGTCACCCCCTCCAAAGCTCTAAGAACTTGTCCCAAACCCGGGATGCTCCTTTAGAATTAAAAATATAAATTTTCCACCTTCTCATCCCCTTCATGGAGCATCTCACGGTTGTCTTCTCATCACCGTTTGGGAAGCGAATCCTGTTGCGACATCGCCCTGCCTCATTCTCCATAGTCTGTCGTCGTTCTCCTTCTTCCGGAGCTCCGTCAATGCAGCTCATCCTCCAAGCAGCCATCGAGGAGGACAACTTCTCTCCACCTTCTCTTCACTGCTTTCTAGAGTAGATTTACTGCTTTCTAGCGTAGATTTCCTGCTTTCTAGTATTACAAGTAATTGTAATGATTAGTTTTAATGAACATCACTTGATGATTATGAAATCCATGTGTATTCTATATCTATTTTATCTTTATTATTCTTTAAGTAGATAGCTAGTTTAGATTTAATTTGACCAGCTAATCTACTTTGTGACAATAAATAAAATGCGATTTTTAATCAAATGCGATTTTCGAGTTTCTGTTTAATTTTTCTGTTGATGATTTTCCTCTCAAATCACGCTACAACGACGGCCTTTCCAAACTCAAACATTTTTGCGTAGAATTTCTACCTCAACACCTGTGTACGTATTTTTGTACAGGACATGGTCATTATGACATGCATCAATCTTCTCGCATTTCAATCCGAGCCCACATATCTACTTTTTCACATCATACGATGACTTAGGATACCCAATGGTATTATTTAGCAAATCTCTAATGAATTCTAGAACCTCAGACATTAATTTCGCTGTGGCTCTATTCTTCACTTTCATCTGAAATAATTTCAGAAGGAATAACAACTTCGACATTGATGTTATTCCAGGACCAATAGGATCCTTTATTGCCTTGACTGCAATGTACAACTCATTACAATCATGTAATGTATCATCGACATCTGTATCCTCATGGTCTGCTTCTCTCATATCATGTAACATTTCATCCAATTCATCTCCTTGATTATCATCACTTCCTTCAACGGCTTCAGTTCTCTCATTTCTAATTTCTCTCATTTGCTCACCATGAGCTGTCCAATTTACGTAATGTTGCCACCAACCGTTACATATCACATGCTCCAAAACTATGTCTCGGTATAGAAAAATCCATTCAAATAATGTCTACATGGGCATAAAATCAGCTGAAGGAATTCACCTTGTCTAAATGTCTTCCTATCATCATGGAATGGCCACTCTAGAAATAAAATCATTCCACTCTTATATTCGTTGTAATTCGAATTCTTCATACTGATCCATGACTTATCCATGATAATTATCCTAAATGTAAAAGACAACCACTCATAAGTTGGACTCGAATAAGGTAAAAATGTGTATTTTAAGATCTCTCATAAGTTAGACTCGAATAAGGAGGAAATGTGTATTTTAAGAAGATTTTCACTTGATAGCCCATCCTTGAAGATTTGATCATAACATTACTTCTTACATGCAGCCAGTGTTTGGAGAAATTTCGGCAGCATTTCCCTACACTTCTCCAGTATACCCCCCAGGACTAACCTTAACTACATCCCTAATAGCTTTCACTAAAGGATGCTTCGAGAACAGAGCTAAGATTAGTTGGTATACCGGAGAAGAGAGAGAAAATGAGACCAAAATTTCCCTAAACACTAGCTACATCCAAGAAGTAACCCTAAGTTGTGATCAAATCTTCAAGGACCCCCCTTTGTTCAGAACTTCTCTGTACACGTGCATGTTTTAAGGACAATACATTGTGCATATAAGTGAGGTACACACACTCTGCATTTTCCGTACAACATGATCATAAGTCTCGACGGGCTAGTATTTTGACACAATTATATCCCTACTACAACCTGTTACCTAGGGGTTAGAATTCATATTATTTGTCATCAAGTGCATCTAAATTTGTGCAAGTGTGTGTATCTACAAAGTTGTAATAAAATTTCATAATCAAACATAAATATCAAATAATTTAAATAATTTGGGAACACGATTCAAACATGCAGTCAAGGAATTATCGAAAGAAAACTCTATAACAATCATTTTCATCATCAAATTTCTAAAAGCATGCAAGAATAGAGAATTGAAAAACAAAATCAAGAAGTGCATTTCAACAAAAAAGAAAACTCCATCTTCCTCCTTCCATAATCGTCACCTCCATCCTCACCACCTCCTCCATCCCTGACATCCACCACTACCACCTACTCCACCCTTCCCCCTCTCATCCCATCATTCTCCCTCTCCAACTCCACCTCCAAGAGCCATGCATGGTGGTCTTCTCCTCCACTTTCCCCATCCTACCATCACCACTATAAGCTCCTCCTCATTCCATCCTTCCTCAACTCATCTCTCTTCTCCTCCCCACTATCAACAGTTCGCAACTGCTGCTCTTTCACCACGACGTAACAACTGTTGACACTGTTGTCTTTCTCCACCACATGACCAGCGTTGTCATCTTCAACTCCTCATCTTACCTTTATGGATCCACCACCATCAATCCTCCTCCATCACAGCTCCTCTCCCTGTTCATCCTCTACTCCACCTTCTTCTCATGGCAAGACACCACCAATAATGTCCTCTCGACCTTCCTTCTCCTACAACTCCTCCCACAACTGTCACCTCCATCCACATCACCTCCTCCACCCCTAGCATTCACCACTACCACGTACCCCACCACATGCTCCACCCACCTCCTCCCGCTCTTCCTATCCATCTCTCATGCTAAATCCTAAACCCTAACCCTGTTAACACTAAATCCTAAAAATTAACCTAAAAACAAATAACCATAATCCTAAACCCTAAACCCTTATCAAAACCTGAAATCTTAAATCCAAAACTAAAACCCTATAACCAAAACCTAAAATAAAAAAAAGTAAACCTAAAAACCTTAAATCGAAAACCCTAAATAAAAACCCTATAACCTAAACCTAGAACTCAAAACCTAATACCAAAACCCAAAAGAATAATCCTAAACCTAACCTTAAACCTTAAACACTAAACCCTAAAACCTAACCTAAAAGCAAATAGCCATAATCCTCAACCCTAAACACAAAATGATAAACCCTACATCTACACCTACACACAAATCATAAGCCAAAAAATTTCGGCAGAGTTTCCACTTTAATATGGGATTTCTCTCAAATCCTACATATACAAAAGTGCATAACAATAGATGTGGATACACCCCACATTTCACTTCTATAAATAAAATGTCACACAAGCATTCAAATAAAATGCAAATTTAACTAAACATTTTAAGGAAACTAAGAGTAGGAATACCTCATAACTAATCAATACATATGTGGTCACACCCCACAAATAACAATTAGTAACAATTTAACTAAACCAAATTAACTTAAAATTTAACTAAAAATTCAATATAAATTAATAACATGTTAATTGTTTCAATGCAATGCAACTAAAAAATATAACTTGTAAAACATCTTAATTGCATTCATATATAAAAATCAAACATAAGTACTTAATAAAAAAATAATTAACCGATGGGAATACCATCATGAGCCCTAACTAACCCAATTTGGTCTGATAAAGTTGATAAAAGCTCCTACATAACCACCATAGGGTCCTATGTGCATACTGTTCTGTTTTAAGAAAATGAGAACACAGGGTTATTTCTATAATTTTAATTGCATTTCATAAGTACAGAACAACCATGGGAAATTCCAAGGGTTAATTAAAGGTTAAATGATCATTAATGTCTAACAAGAGGGTCCAAGCAGATAGAAACGGGTTTTCATGCATTTCAAGAATTAATGGACATTCGAAATCCTAATTTTAGACCCACTTAATTAACAGAAGCTTTGGTTAGGATAAAATTCACCTAAGCCTTTTAAAAATCATAAAAAAATATTCTATAAGGTTTAGTACCTTTGATATGACCTTTGGAACCCTTTTTGACCTGAAACAGTCTCAGACGGAAAGTTGTCTTAATTTAGGCTTTTACACAAATTATATAGTCAAACTAGATCAAAACCAAAATCTAACTTCACCATCAGATTCCTTGGGTCCAAATTAGGTTTGTACCAATATTTGGGCAAAATCAGAGATCATCCTAACCTAGTTTGCATTTTAATCCAGTCTTAACTCTTTTTCCTTTAAATAGACCCTCAACTTTCGAGATTATTGCAAACTCCCCCTATCTTCTTCTCCTTCTTCGCAGTTGGGTCCCTGTTGCAATGGTTGGTGTGAACCCATTAGATCCGAGCTTCAATCTCAGATTCTCATTGATTAATTGACCAATCCCTTCCAAATTTGGAAGGGATGGTCTCAAGGGATTCCTTAATGATTTAGGCCTCAATTTAGACTCCAAATCTCCTCATGGAGCTCGTGTGAACTCCTTGAAATCGTAAATCCTAATCCTTGATTTCCCGAGCTTTCAAGCTTGTTTCCAAGCATGGAAGCTCGCTCGATGGCCTATATAAGAACCTCTTTGCTTACTGTTTGGCGCGTGATCGCAATTAAAAGTTTTTTAGTTGTAGTATAGCGCAAAAACATGACGACAAATAATATTTATAAAACCGGTGAGTACCGGGTCGCTCACAAGGAGGCAATCTCGATTTTTAATGGAAGCTTTTCAATGAAACTAGTTCTAACAAGATATTTATATATATATATATGTATGGAGACGCATCAAATATTCATAAGATCAGATTTCATTGCATTGATAAAGAGTTTTTCATAATAGAAATTGCTATGCAAAAAGCAAAGATAGACAGGGAGAAAGAGAGAGTGGGAGAGAGAGAGATAGAAGAAAGTAGCAAAGAAACGGCACCGCTTGCGGGATGCTTGTGCAAGATGCAGCAGCTCCTCAGATGTAGAGTGCTGGGACGAAGTTGGAGCAGAGTTGTAGAGGGACGGAGAGTTGCAGAGAAGACGGAATATGTCTAAAGTTGATGGAAGAGAAAGGTTCTAAGTGGATGCCTTCAACTGGGGGGCCTTAGGCCTTCTTTTATAGCTTTTGTGGAGGGAAAAAAAGGTATTTCAGCCTTGAATCTTGCGCAACAACCCCTTAAATAATCAGATCCGTTGATCAGGAGATCAACGGCTCTAATTTGGCCTAAAAATAGCCTTCAAAGGGCCTTCTTTGCTTGGATTCATTCTGGTGGCGACACGTGGCACGTCGTGCGTCGTAGGATGATGATCTCACGTCTTTGGATCCCCCTCGCCCTTCATCTTTTCCTTCTCGCCACTCAAGCCTTAACCTTGCCTCAATGTTAGCTGCATTTGTTTGAAAAACATGTGGGATCATGTGTTATGCGTGCGTTCGGCTGCAGTGCTCTCTGATCGCACCACGTGGCCTCATAATTGTGCAATTGTGCTCGCGCGTGCCCGCTTGTAGCTGCTTCAATTTTGCACAGTGCACCGGCTCATCCCGCGCCTACACACTCGCACGTGAGCCAACGCGCTCCGCAAACCCCTTGTTATATATATGCTTTTGTTTATCTTTATTCTGATCTAGCCTCGGTGGGCAACGTGACGCGCTCATGGCCGTTGGATGATGATCCAATGGCCCACAGTGTGTGGTGCGGCCTTCCTAGATCGGACGACTGTGATTGTGCCACGTGGCATCATCATGGCCGTCCAGCTTCTTTTCCTTGTATCTGGTGATGTAGACCTCCAAACAAGTTGATTTTTGCACCGTTGGACTGCGATCTGTTGAAACGACGAGTTACTACACTTTCGAATTTGGTTTTGAAACCCTATTGTTGTAGATTGAATAGCGAAGAACTCAGATTCAACAAATAAAATTTATACCGGAATAGAAATCCCAGGTCGAACTCAGGGAGGCAGATGTTTGATTAAAAAATACGCGTTTGTTTTATTTGTCACGAAACAGAATAACTGGTTGAAAACTATTTAACAAATAATAAATAGAAGAGAGAGAGAATATTACAAGTAAAAGTAAAGGAGACGTAGAATAAACATGGATTTCATTATCAAAAAGTTATTCGCTACACTACTCATTACGACTAGAAAGCAGTAAATGATTGCACTTGAAAGCAGTAAATCTACTCTAGAAAGTAGAAAAAAGAATGGAGAGAGAGATATGCTCCTCGACAATTGCTTGGAGGACGAGTCGAACGGGACGACGCCTGGAAGATGGGGAACGGAGTAGGATGGAGGATGAAGCGGGAAGAACGGGAATGAAGCAGTACGTCATCGTCGTCGCAGGATCCACTTCCGAAATGGGGGCGAAACTTTGACTTTATCTCTTGAGAAGCATCCCGGGAGTGGGACAAGGTTCTCTTGAGCTTTAGAGAGGGAGAGAAGAGAAGGAAGGGATGAGAATTTCGTATGGAGGGGGTCTCCTTTTATAGTTGCAAGGAATGAGGGCAATTTGGTCATTTTATCTTGAAAATCATTAATTCAGGACCTTTAGTGACGAATAAATCCGTCACTAAGGGCTTGAACGTGGTTGTGCTCGTCTCCCCGCACTTAACGCACATCCACGTTCTTCAAATCTCGGTCGTTCAAATGTGAGATCGAACGGTTGAGAACGCATCCCCACCTACTTAAACCGCGCACCTCATTGTGTGTGATCCTGCGTCATGCGAGGGCGTGCGAAGGTGCGTGGACGCTATCAGGCGCGCACAGCTGCTGGATCTTCATCGGGCGGTCGAACGCGCCTGCGCGCCCGCTCCAATTGAGGCGTCCCGCACCTCACTTTCACATTAAAGCACTCGACCAATGCGCTGTGGGTGCATTTGCGTCGAGCGCATAACCTAAGCGCGGGTGCCTCGCAGCCATTTTATCTTGATCCAACAGCAGATGAGCGTTGGCATGAGGTGCTTCAGTGGATGCATGGGCCGGTTGGGCGGTTGAGATGGTGCCACGTGGCGCCATCTTGGCCATCCATCTTCTGGGTGATGTAGATGATGTCACGTGTATTGGATTGAGACGATTTTCATGCTGTTAGGCTGCGATCGTCGATCCAAATCCATCCGTGCAGTTGGATTTGTCGTCTGAAGTGCGAATTAACACCATCTTGGCTCTTGATCTTCTAGGGTTCCTCAATCTCTATCTGATGCTACGGATATCCGATTAGGGCTATCTTGGAGTCGTTGAACTCCAATCGTCACCCTGATCAGATCCGTACGGTTGGATCTTTGATTTGAGGCCTCGATAAAAAGTCGCCTTGTCCCTGACCATAAAAGGAGACAATTAACCTCCATTTTATTCAAACTAATCTAAATGCAAGATGATGCATGCTATGCAATATTTATAGTATGTAATGCAATTCTATGCTTAAGAACATGCATAAATAGACATTTTATGTAATATAAACATGTTTACATCACACCCCCATGCCTATCTTTTGCTAGTCCCTAGCAAAAACTACATGCTATTTATAAAAGAATTAGGTTGGATTATATGGGCATAAGTTATTTTCAACATTAAGAAAATGTTTACTTAGGATCTTAACTTTCAAAGACACAACAGCACCCAGGTATCTGCCAAAATGCAGACCGCCTCAAGCCCTCGCCTTATTCAAAGAAAATTTTCTTTTTCTCTTTTTCTTCTTTTCTAATTTTTTTAGATTTTTGAGTTTAGGGTTAAAGAGTGGCTTTTTACGGCCATTCAACTCACCCAAGATTGGATGAGAACCCTAAGTTCTAAGCATCTTATTGTGAATATGATAGACTCGTTGATCAGCAATTAGAATGGACTTCGGATTTCTATGCCTCTAGGTGACCTTAAAAAAAAAAAAAGAATTCTGCCTAAAGGTGTATCTTTACGATTGGTAGCTTTCTCCCTACTTTTATTTTTATGGGGTCAACATAAGGGTGAATCCAGTGTATATCTCTCCAATTTATTCTACTTCTTCGCTTCTTCCTAAGTGTTTTGGGAATTTTCAGTGCATTTCTTAAGCTGGGTTCTGGACAATCGGTCGATGAGCTGTTACCATTGACAACTTGCCAGCCATACTCATGCGGCGAAGTGTGGTTTATTTCTTTTGTTTTCTTTTTCTTTTCTTTTTGACTTTCTTTTTCTTTCAAGTAGGTGGCTTCCCTGGTCTAAGATTTACCTAAAGGCATCAAGAAGAGAATGGTCCAGTGACTGGGCTCTGGACAACCTACCTATGGGTTATTACCCACAATAACTTGCTAGCCATGTCACCCTAGAAGTTTCATTAGCTACCCAATTTCTGTTAAAACCACTGAACAACAAGCCAGTGACAAGATAGTGTGTAGATGCTTTAGACCTAAAGTTCCCTCAATTCAGAGGGCGGGTTGATAAGTCGTGTACTTATCACCTAAACTTATTTACTCAAATTAAAATAGAATTCAGGTTGGCGAGGACTCGAAAAACAAATTCACATTTTAGTGGATACCCGTGCTGATTAAGCCTACAGACCTGAAGGGTCTTTGTGTTCAAATCCTAATGTAATATTTCGTAAGATTGAAAAGTCCTAATGTCCAAGTATTCCTTAATAATTCAATTTTTTTTTTAAACTAAATAAAAGAAAATAAAACAAATCTACGAAGCTGACGAAATAATTCAGAGATAAATATCTACCCCCCTATGCCTATCTAATGCAATGTCTTCATTGTATTAAAAAGTCATAAAACAGAGTGGAATAGAGTAGAAAGCACATGAATTGCGTGAATGACGGGTTCGCTCTAAGATAAACAAGAACTGTATACGTGCTGAATTTAGTACCTTCAGCTAGGCACACTATACAAAGAAGAGAAGTAAAGAATTTAGAAGTGCAGGTTAGAATCAAAATAAAAAGATGAAACCTCTGATCTGCCACTAGATGTCCACAAATGACCAGATTGTGGTGCAGACCCATACCCCATGATCGAGAATATCTCAGGTTCTGGATAAAAATTACCCAAAACCTAAAATCTGTATGCAAGCGGGGTCGGGCCTGCGATTTATGAGGTTGCAACCCAAGACCAAAAAGTCGAGTTATAGAGAAATCAAGCTCCAAAGGATAATCAATGAATGTGTGCTTGGGTTCGACATCCTCAGAACAAATGTCGTAAGGGTCCTGGTTTGATGGTTTCAGCTTAATTGGAACCCTTAGACTCGGTCTTCTACTTCCTCTAGAGTTTGCTTCCCAAATCAAAATTTCTCAGCTCCTATCCTCCTTTAGAATGTCAAACTCTGGAATCTCCTGCATATTAATCACCCCGTCTGAAATTTCTAAGTCTCAAAGATGTGGCTGAATCAGAATTGACTTGGGTCTAGTTATCTCAAAAATAAAATCGTCAGTACGCTCAATGGGGTGTAACTGACAATCGGGGCATTGAATTGAATCCTCCAGAAAATGCGATTCTGGATCTGTCATGTGAGCCCCAATAAGATCAGTTTCCTTAGTTATTGGGTTATCAAATGATTTAACCGATTCCGCAGGCCCAATCATCTCACAGAAATCATGTTCTGTAAACTCACTTGAGACTTCGCAAACAGAATCTTCATTATCAGAATCAAAGAAATCAAAATCCTTATTAATGTATGTCCTAAAATCAATCATCACTTTTTGATCCATGGAGACATACCTTTCCTCATACCCCGGCTCAAGGATCTCAGGTGAAGAAATCAGATCATCCTTAATTGGTTGCTCTGATTCAATCTGGTCAACCTCGTAACACGTGTCCCCCCAAACAGGTGCTTGAGTGGGCTCTGACATTGGCTCTCATGAAGGGAGTTCATCCTAGGAATCATCCCACGATTAAACTAAAGCAACCATAAATCTCATTCTCAATTTCGCTAACTTCCCAAGTAGAAACTCACCCGGGTTCTTATCCTTAACATCCTGGAGCCAATCCAACAAATACTTGTTCAAATCATCAATCATCTCAATCAGGGGCTCCAATCTTTCAATGCAAGGTATTGGCTGAACTTCTAAATATTGTATGGTATTCCTCAAGTTAGTCAAAACCTTATCTTGAACCTGGTTACTCTGAACCAAATGACTTGTTTTAGGGTTGGCTGGGTTTGAGATCAGTGTAGAGGAGTTAACGAATTGAAATTCGTTATACCCTTCCTAATAATAGGTCACTTTGGATTGGTCAAAAGGTGGTGATGACCTAAAGGCAGTATAATCAAAGGATGGGTAAGGATCAGTGTATCCTCCTTGATTGTAGATCACATTTGGTTGTTCATGAAAGGGTAGCGATCTATAATCGATGTGGCTCTGAGAAGGACAGGAATCACAATTATGGTGTTCAGGGTTAGACCCTAAACACGGAGGTCTGGAACTGTATCCCCAATCCAAGTTATCCCAACTAACCGATGGTTGATTCCAGTACAAGTTGGAATAATCATCATGTTGAGGATAACTCATAACAAGAGGGAAAGAGTGGGAATGCGTATAAAACGTGGAAGGATTCATGATAGATTGGAGGAAGAAAGGCGCCCTGCAATACAAGCAATCAAACCTGTCCTTATGTGGGCTAGCCTAAAGACCTACAGACTCCCAGAACCTATCTTGAGATAAAAAAATGATTTGATCTACTTCTGTCTGTTCAATCCAACCAGTTAGAAGGAGGGATTGGGGGGAGGGTTCTTCCTTCGGCTTGCGCCTTCGGTTCCTTGTGTAACCCCCAGCCATGATCATTTGATTCTGCTCCCCTAGCTAGACATCAGATTGAACAGTAGAAACAGACTAATAGAAAATAATCTCGTTTTAGGCTTCGAAGAGCGAGTCAAATCCTTAAGGCCAACGTCTACTCTATTTTATTTAGGGCTAGGTTTGAATGTGCTTTGGAATGTGATGGGCCCTTTATCTAGGTTGTGCCCTTAATGATTGATTGATTTGTGTGTGAGTGCACAACCAGTTATTTTCAAGCAAGATTATTTTTGATACGATGAATTTTAGGGTTCAAATCTCGCTTAGTAGCTTTTAGGATTCAACCTTAGGTATTTTCAAACAAGTTTTGTTGGCACACCAGGTTTCGAAAGCACAGGTGAATATGTTTTCCTTTGAAACTTAAAAGAATGTGGAGTACCTGGTAAATCCCCAAGAGTTGAACCTATATGGTAGCTACTTGATGAGTTGATTTTAATTGAAGTGGTGTGGCCCAATCAACTCAAACAATTGGCATGTTGCACCACTTAATTAGGCACACAAGTGATTACCTAATCTGATTTCTACTCAATTATGTGTTTGGATGTGTGTACCAGTTCCAAAGATCGATTTTCCAGTTGAGTTCGAAAATCAGATGGGGTTGTGTACCTCTGAGTTTTTTTTTTAATTTTTCTTTTTAAATGTGAAGGTTGAGGCGTGTGCAGGTGTCAAACAAACAAACAAAACTAACCTTAGAGTTTATAAGAACACCTAGGTTGATTTATGTTTGTGTTATTATGTGGTGGAATGAAAACTAATGGGTAAGATGTAGGGAAAAACATACAGAACCTTCAACAACACTTTGCTCCAATTGATCGCTTTTGCTCGTCTTGAAAGAGTACCTGTAAACATGATAAGAAAGGAGAGAAGTGAGGTAAATGATTCGTAAGTTGAAAAACATGAAAAAAAATCAAATAGCGTCGCCTCCTCGGCAACGGTGCCAAAATGTTGAAACGACGGGTTACTACACTTTCGAATTTGGTTTTGAAGACCTATCGTTGTAGTTTGAACAGTGAAGAACTCGGATTCAACAAATAAAATTTATACCGGAATAGAAATCACACGTCGAACTCAGGGAGGAGGATGTTTGATTAAAAAATACGCGTTTGTTTTATTTATCACGAAACAGAATAACTGGTTGAAAACTATTTAACAAATAATAAATAGAAGAGAGAGAGAGAATATTACAAATAAAAGTAAAAGGGATGTAGAATAAACATGGATTTCATTGTCAAAAAGTTATTTTTTACACTACTCATTATGACTAGAAAGCAGGAAATGATTACACTAGAAAGTAGTAAATCTACTCTAGAAAGCAGAAAAAAGAATGGAGAGAGAGATATCCTCCTTGACGATTGCTTGGAGGATAAGCCAGATGGGACGACGCTTGGAAGACGGGGAACGGAGTAGGAAGAAGGAGGACGAAGCGGGAAGAAGGAGGACGAAGCGGGAAGAATGAGAATGAAGTAGCACGTCATCGTCGTCGCAGGATTTACTTCCGAAATGGGGGCGAAAATTTGACTTTATCTATTGAGAAGCATCTCGAGTGTGGGACAAGCTTCTCTTGAGCTTTGGAGAGGGAGAGAAGAGAAGGAAGGGATGAGAATTTCATATGGAGGGGGTCTCCTTTTATAGTTGCAAGAAGTAAGGGCAATTTGGTCATTTTATGTTGAAAATCATTAATTCAAGACCTTTAGTGACGAATAAATTCATCACTAAAGGCCTGAACGTGAACGTAGTGGGCAGCGTGCGCGTGCCCGCTCATCTCCCCATGCTTAATGCTCATCCACGTTCTTCAAATCTCAATCGTGAGATCGAACGCATCCTCGCCCGCCTCAATTGTGCGCCTCATCGCGTGCGATCCCGCGTCACGCGGGGGCGTGCGATGGCTTGTGGACGCAATTGGGTGCGCACAGCTGCTGGATCTTCATCGGGCAGTCGAGCACCCCCACGCGCCTGCTCCAATTGAGGCAACCCGCAGCTCGAACCCACGCCTCACTTTCGCGTTAAAGCGCTCGACCAACACGCTATGGGTGCATTTGCGTCGAGCGCTTAACTTAAGCGCGGGCGCCTCGCAGCCGTTAGATCTTGATCCAACGGCGGAGAAGCATTGGCGTGAGGTGCTTCAGTGGATGCATGTGGTCGGTTGGGCGATCGAGATGGCACCACGTGGTGCCATCTTGGCCGTCCATCTTCTCGGTGATGTAGATGATACCACAGGTATCGGATTGAGTCAATTTTCACTTCGTTAGGCTGCAATCGTCGATCCGAATCCATCCGTGCGGTTGGATTTGTCATCTGAAGTGTGGATTAACACCATCTTGGCCCTTGATCTTCTAGGGTTCCTCAGTCTCTATTTGATGCTATGGATATTCGATTAAGGCGATCTTGGAGTCGTTGAACTCCAATCGTCGCCCTGATCAGATCCGTATGGTTGGATCTTTGATCCGAGGGCCCGATGAAAAGTTGCCTTGTCCTTGACCATAAAAGGAGACAATTAACCTCCATTTTATTCAAAGTAATCTAAATGCAAGGTGATGCATGCTATGCAATATTTATAGTATGTAATGCAATTCTATGCCTAAGAACATGCATAAATAGACATTTGATGTAACATAAACATGTTTACGTCACGATCGTCGATCCGGATCCATCCGTGCAGTTAGATTCTTCATCTAAGGCTCTGATCTTTGTCTTTTGGCTCCATGATCTTCATTCTTCTCTGGACAGCACAGATGCTCTAGCTGTCTGATTGGGACAATTTCAGGACAGTTGGACTCCGTCGTCATTCTGATCAGATCTATTTGGTCTGATCTGACATCTGCAACTTTGAATCATCTGTGATTAAAATCATCTCTCTTCTAGGCCATAAAATGATGATATTATCGATATGACTAATAAACTAACTAGTATGCGAATTATGATGCTTATGCATGCATTGACTCAAAGTTATGCTAGAATCTGGCTCAATTCAAGTGTTTTAGGTTGCATGATTGATGTGTAATCTCCTGTCTTAACTCCTTAGCAAGTTTTTGGGCCATAAATTTCTTCCCTTCTCCGACCAGCTCCAAGATTTGCTCCGGTGACCACCTTCCTCTGTTCGTCTCGCCAGCTGCCACGTAGAATGGGCAGTCGGATCTTCTTCCCCTCTTCATTCCACACCACGCAATATCGGCGTGGTGCTCTCCAGTCCCCTCCTCGTCGCCGTACCCTTCCTCGAAGCATTCAACTTCTCCGGTGTGGGCTCATCACAGCTGACGCCTTCTCCACAACTTCCTCATCTATTAGCTACTCTCGACTACTCCCCTACTTCTACTGATCATCCTAGCATCATCAAACTTTGGTTCCACTCACAAATCCACTCGCTCCACCATCATCTCCTCTGTCTCCAGCATTCCTCCAGTGACCTCCACAGTATGCCTCACGCCACCAAATCACCTAGCATCAACTCTTACACCTCTGTCGAGTCCACGCGAACAAAACCCTCAAGAAATAGAGGGGATTGCTCGCTCTAACACTCAAGTCGACACCACCATCTCCGCACCACTATTTCGAGGTTGCTAAACCTCCACACTCACGCACACTGCACGCCACAACCACCACCGCACTCGTCGTGCTTCGGCGATCCTTCTGAAAGTGTTTGACTTGGCTGCAATACCGTGTTCGTGCTTTCAAGTACTTCACCGGACCTTCGCCGCTGCTGCGATTCCTTTGACCTTGTCTTTAGTCCTCTGGCCACGCAACTTCTAGAGAGCGCACCCAGGAGAAGTGGTTGACCTCCAGGCACATCAGGAGGTCCTCAATTGGAGCCCTCAACTGCACTTGTTGCCTTAATTGGAGGCATCTTCACCAGCTGCTAAACGCGTCTCAAAGGAGGGCCAGATAGTCCCACATCGTGGCATCTGTAGATGAGGGAGCCGCATATAAGGGATTTGTCACCCCCGTTCTTTGCCCAAGAACATGGGGGTCGGGTCCCCTTCACCTGCACATTTGCCTAACTCACCTATGCCTCATTGCTTACGTACGACCATGCCTGTAGGCCTGCACCCTATTCTTGATTCGTTTACCTGACTACAGTTAGGTTTCTAAGAAAGAGAAGAAGAAAGAGAGAGGAGGAAGCTTTGCCTCGCTCTCTAGCTCTCTAACACTTAGAAGAATTTTAGAGGAGGTCTTTTGCCTTTGTTGTGACATTGCTGGGAGTCTCTCTCCTGAGCCTCAAGATGAAGAAGAGAAGGCTCTATCTGAGGAGCCTTGTGCTATGTTGTGCCTCTCTCTCAAGGCTTAAAGGAAGAAGGAAAGAGGCCCTTGAGCCTCTTACAGGCTCTGTAGCAGGCTTCACTTAAGCCGTCTGCTAGCTTATCTCTGTCGTCTGAAGCATTTGACTCTCTTATTATTCATATATTTGTGAGGTTAAAACTTAAAGGGTAATTTGGTGATTCAAATCACCATTTTACCCTTATCTTTTTGCACATTGGTATTTGCATCTATTGATATATTATTCTGAATTGTTCTTTTGACCTTAATGGCTTATATTTCCCTTAGAATTGTGATATGTGAGATTCAATTGCCATTATTGCTCCCAGTGAACGACCTCGTACTTGCGAGTTACAAATTTTAAGTGTTTTTGAGTGATTTTGACTTGCTACGACGATTACATCCTTTAAAACATCGATTTCGCCCATTAACATTTTGGTGCCATTGCTGGGGAGCAATGATGAGTTGCGACTCATCATAGCTAAATAGCCGAAGTTAAGCTAGAAACTAGGTTAAACAATATCAAATTAACACATAAAAAGGGTTCAGTGTGGGAATTATAGAAAAAGACCTAAAACATCAATTTTGTGTTAAAAACACATAATTAGGTCATTAAATGACATATCCTATTAATAAATGTTAAATGGTGATCCAATTACAAATTTAACACATAAATGAGCTCAAAAGCTCAAATCAAAAGTATAATTAACTTCTTAAATGTTCAATTAAGCTTATATAAAAACTTGGATGTATTTGGACATCATTAAGGCCTTGGAAATTAAATATTTATATTTAGGTCCTTAGTGCATTACATTTCATTCATTAGGAAACCTCTAGGACCTATGTGTAGACCGTAGGGACCTTTTCGTAAGCCCTAAAGGACAGTTCTGTTATACTTTTTAACCACTTATGGGCCCACTTGCAATCTTTCTACCCCTTTGTAGAGGGGTATACCCTGCAAAATCACCAAAAGATCTTCACCCACCTACAGGTCGCGCGAACACTATTCACGCGATGTACTCTTGTGATCCTAGCCATCGATCATCTAGTCTCACTTGATCTGTGGCTCGATTTGAATCAAACCTTCATGCGATTCGATGAGTGTGGTCACCTTTTCACCTAAATCCCATCCAACGGCCGCTTTTTGATTTGGTAGCTTGCGTGCCTCTCTCTTCAAATCCTCGCCGCCCATGCCCTTTACGAATAATCTCACCATTGTGGTGAGTGTTTGCACACTAATTTGCTACTTAAGGAGCTTGATAGCTACGCTCGCAAGGTATTGCTCCCTCCTACATCTCTTAGTGATCATTCTTCCTCTCCAGCTACTCACCCCACCTCTCCCCATTTTCACGGCCACTAGCTGTGAAATCCACCTTCTCTCCGACTCTCCTCACCACTAAGGGCTCCGTAGCACCTGAGGGTGACCTTGAGCTCCACTAGAGGTTTTTCACTCCGCTAGAGCATCTCCTTCCTCCTTTCTTCCTCTCCATCCACCGGGTGGAGATCTAAAGGTCCCATTCTTCCTGTTATATTAGGTTTACTACTTTTTAGATTAGCTGTAGTGTAGTTAGATAGCTTAGCAGTAGAATTTAGATATTGATTAGATCAGATCTACTGTGCGTGCTTGTAGTATAGTTTAGGAGTAGAATTAGCATAGATCCCACAATTTTACCTTCTCTGATTACTTCAGACCAGAGGGGACGAATTCACCCACACACTGATCACTATTTTTCTCCCTCTACATGTTTTCATTTTGCTTCTGATTTCCTCACAATTTAATCTGCAATTCACCCATGCATTTGGAGTCAAATCCCCATCTCTTTGCTTTCAAGGTTTAAGATGAGGATTTGCGCTCAAATCCATTTTAGGAGCTTCCAACACACTTCAGTTTGTTCACAAAGGCCCCTGATCTGATTTGAAAAGGAATTGGTTGACTTGATCGATTTTTTATTTGAATTTTAAAGCAAGACCGTGAGCTTTTGAATCATTTTGGTTTTCAAGGATTTGTGATCAAGTGAATCAATTTATTTTTGGGTGATTGAGCTCATGGCTGTGAATCTGAGACTATTAAGTTTCCCTCATATGAGCCATGATTAGATTTTTCATGATTCAAGGTTTTCATGGACTTGAATGTATTGTAGAGCCAAGGAGAATCAACTATGTTGTTTGGAGGCTCTACCCAGAATTCTGCTATTGTATTTTCTGAGATTTTGATTTTCACTTAAGGGATTTTCAATATCCCTTAAGGTTTTTGTTTGTCGCGGCAAAATCGATTTTAAAATGAAGCATTGTAATATAGTTGAAATCACTTTGAAAATAAATACAATTTTTATTACTCAAATAAGTTCCAAGGTCGAACACAGGGAGCTATATGGGATTTAGAAATCATGATCACAATTCAAGCTTAAAAGAATTTGCAATAACATCATAATCAATGTGCAAAAATATGGGAGTAAAATGGTGATCTAGATCACCAAATACTCCTACAATATCAACTAAGGAACTCAATGTATATGTATGCTAAGATATGTTCTTCTTCTTCTTCTTTTCTTCTTCTCTTTCTTCAGCTACGGCTTCTTCTCCTTCTTCTTCTTCTTCTTTCTTAGGCCTTCACTTCTTCTTTGTCTCTTTTCTCTTCTGTGCCTTTGGCTCTTCTTCTTCTCTGGCCCTTCAGTTCAAGCCTTCACTTCTTCTTTTTCCCTTAGTTGCTTCCTCTTTGACTCTTCGATCGTCCTCTTCTTCTTCAGCTTCTGCACAGACCTCCTCTTCTTCTTCTCCTTCTTCCTACTCTAATTTTCCTCTTCAGAATCCGGCTAAGTGTCAACCGAAGGTCCCTGTAGAAAAACCCTCCCCCTACTCGCGTGACTCTCCTCTCTCTTTCTCTCTTATTATCCGCTCTCCCAGAGCCACAGGGTATCCGGGTTATCGGGTCAGATGCATACCTGGGTCCAGGCTCACCGGTGTGCAGTGGTGAGCGAGGAGTACAGGTCAGGCAGGTAATTGGGTCGACCAAGTCTGCGGGTAGGTGTCGCGGACGTGGCTGGGTGAGTGGGTGAGAGGGACCTCACCCCGTGAACTTGAGGCAAATAGCTGCTGTCACAAAATCAACTTATGTGGGTGCGTGGCTTTATAACTTCCCAATGTGGGACTATCCATGCCCCCTTCCTTAGCATGTCTGCAACATGGGACTTACTTCCAATTGCAGCAGCTACTGAGGCTTATGTCTTCAATTGAGGGCCTGGGCTTGTGCGCGAGTGATGTAAACATGTTTACACTACATAAGATGTCTATTTATACATGTTCTTAAGCATAGAATTGCATTGCATACTATAAATATTGCATAGCATGCATCATCTTGCATTTAGATTAGTTTGAATAAAATGGAGGTTAATTGTCTCCTTTTATGTTCAGGGACAGGGTAAAATTTTTATCGGGGCCTCGATTGAAGATCCAACCATACAGATTTGATCAGGGAGACGATTGGAGTTCAACGACTCCAAGATTGCCCTAATCAGACATCTCTAGCATCAGATAGAGATCGGCGAACCCTAGAAGATCAAGGGCCAAGATGGTGTGAATCTGCACTTCAAATGACAAATCCGACCACATGGATGGATTCGGATCAACGATCGTAGCCTAACGACACGAAAATCGACTCAATCCAACAACTGTGGCACCATCTACATCATCCAGAAGATGGACGGCCAAGATGGCACCACGTGGTGCCATCTCAGAAACCCAACCGGCTACTACACCAGCTGCACCCTCTCTTCTTTGACGATTCTCCGTCGTTGGATGCACATCCAACGGTTGTGGATGCACGTGCATAATTTGTAAGCGCGATAGAAACGCGCTTGTAGCGCATTGGTCGAAAGTGCTTTCACGAAGGGAGGACTTGCGTTCGAGTCGCGAGGAGCGAGAGCTGAGGCACGACGAGCGGGCACAGTTGAACGCATGGTCGCGATCGAGCGGCTACGTGCGCTCGATAGCGTTCACGTGCAATCAGACGCGCGGTGAAGACGCTGGATCGCACGCTCGAGCGAGCGCTGAGGAGCGCTCTCAGTCGTTCGATCTCACGATCGAACAACTGAGATTTAAAGAACGTCGAAAGGCGTTGAGCGCGGGGAGGTGAGCGAGCGCGTGTGCATCGCCCCACAATGCCCACGTTCGAACCTTTAGCGATGGTTTCATCAGTCACTAAAGGTCCAGAATAAATGTTTTTCAAATTAAAAAGCCAAATTGCCCTCACTCCTTGCAACTATAAAAGGAGACCCCCTCCATATGAAATTTTCATCCCTTCCTTCTCTCCTCTACCTCTCCAAAGCTCAAGTGAAGCTTGTCCCACACCCGGGATGCTCCTCGAGAGATAAAGTCAAATTTTCGCCCTAATTTGGGAGCGGATCCCGCGACGACGACGACATGCTTCCCCATTCTCGTTCCTCCTGCTTCGACCTCCTTCTTCCCGCTTCGTCCTCTTTCGTCCAGGTGACGTCTCATCCGGCTCGTCCTCCAAGCGATCGTCGAGGAGGATAACTTCTCTCTCCCATTCTTCATTACAGCTTTCTAGAGTGGACTTCTCCTGCTTTCTAGTGTAGTTGACTTCCCACTTTCTAGTGTAATTCTTCTTTGGTTTCATTGTATAAACATTTTGAAATATTGAATGCATATTTTCTCTCTCTCTCTCATTTATTCTGATTGTTAATATTGCTTCATTGTAATTACATCGCTTCACTTTTCAACAAAAACTGTAAAAAAATATACTTGCGAATATAGATCGACGTAGCCTCCCTGAGTTCGACCTGGGATTTCTATTTCGGTACAAATTTTACTTGTTGAACACGTGTTCTTCGCTTTCATACTACGACGACAGGTTTTTCAAAACCAAATACATTAGCGTAGCAACTCGTAGTCTCAACAGCAAGGCACTTCCGCATAACCTGGGACATCAACCTAGGTGTAGCAAGATCTGGAGCGTCCTTCAAGCAAGCTCGAAGCTTGCTCGTCAATGACGGATAGGGTGTACACCTGAAATCAGTGGAACGGCCTCTCGAGCATGTCAGAACGTTCAGGGAGTATAGCCAGAGCACGGCGAATGTGATGGGGGTGGTGGCATGGAGTGACAGTGGCTGTGAGCCTGGCTAGGTCAGACTGTGTGTGTGTGAGTGGGTGTGTTCGGGGGCGCATGTGAGTGAGTGGATGGTGAACGAAGAGAGGGGAAATGATCAGTGAGGTGTGGCGAAGGTTTTGAGATGGTTGGTGAGGGTTTTAGTTGTCTGTGGTGGTGGATGGGCTTGCCAGAGGGGGTGGCCGGAGATGGAAAAGTTGGAGTTGCGGAGAGGCGTCAATGGTCGATTTTGGAAAGTAAAGAGAAGGGAAGAAAGTAGATGGGATAAGGGACTTAGCTAGGAGGTTGATGGACGAAGTGGGGTAGCGGTGGTGTCGAATGCGGTGTGGCCGATGCCGGGGACGAAGGTAGCTCCGATGAGGTAGAGACGGCGAAGACGAAGGGGAATGAGCATCTGCTGGTACGGCGAGACGCGGAGAAGAACAAGGAAGAGGAATCTGCCGCAGGTATGGCGGACAGACGATGAGAAAGGGAAGAGGGGATCGTCGGACGTCGAGGAGCCTTCGGCCATGAAAAAGAGAGGAATTTGAGAGGGATTCACGGCTGATTTCGAGCATGGAGAGATCAGTGAGCTCTGAGGGTCTTTATAAAGGGCCTTAGGAGGCGGTTAGAGCTTGGGAACCAAGCTTCCCAAGCTTGGAAGGTCACCGGATTTGGGATTTTCAAGAGAACCAAATCTCTCATGTGTTTGCATGAGAGATTGGGAAAGAATCAGAGCATCTGGACGGGTTCAAACTGGAGAGGATTCCTCAGAGAATGTTCCTTCCAATTTTGGAAGAGATTTTCCAAGCAATCAAGGAGAAATCTCTTGCCAAAGGTCGCCGGAGTAGGTTTTCTCTACGATAATTGTGGAGGGACATAATTGTGAATATGATGAAGTTATGGTGTTGTATGCAAGGGTTTTGAAAGTTAGGGGTAAAAATGTAATCAGATGGGACCTTTTTGAAAACTAGGTCAAGGCAAGTTCTCCTTGGGTCCAAATTTTGGTAAAAATTTAATTTGGATCTAAGAAATCCAATGGTGAAGTTGGATTTTGGTTCTGATCATGTTTGACTGGGTAATTTATGCAAAACCCAAATTAGGGTAAATATTTGTCTGAGACTCCATTTTAGGTCAAGATGGGTTCTGATGGCCAAATTGAAGTTACTAAGCCCTAGAGAATATTTTTCTATGATTTTTAGATGGTTTAGGTGAATTTTATCCTGACCAAAACCTTGGTTAATTAAGTAGGTCTGTTTTTAGGGTTTCAAAAGTCATTTAATTCTCAAAACATACGCAAACCCTTTTCTGTCTGAGTTAACCCACTTATTATCTTATTAAGACCATTTGACCTTTATTCAGCCCTTGAGAAAACCCATGGTTGTACTGCATTCATGATAAGCTGGTGAAATTAAAATTTTAACCCCAGTTTCTTGCTTTTCCCTTAGAATGCTTATGTAATGAATTATGATTCTCTGGCAGTTATGTGGGAGCATTTACTGACTAAATTGGGTTAAAATGAGGTAGTTATGGCTCATGATGGTCTTCCCATCGATTTTCAACACTTTGGGATTCAAATTGAACTTATTGGGTTGATTCCTACACTTTCTACATGATGTTTATAGCATTAGAAGGTGTTAGACCAACTATTTTTCTAATCTGAATTTGAAGTGATAATATTGACGAGGGTCTTTAATTTAGAGTTGAACTTCTGAGAGAGATTTTTATGTGATTTTCAGTCCTTGTTAGAATTTTTAGAGATTTCCTGTTGTGTTTTGAATCCTAAAGTCATCATAGGAAATTGGTGCATGATGTAGCTACATTTTAACTCCAATCCAGCCAAGTATTCCTTAATTTAAATAGTTTGTATCTCCGATCAGGCTTTCTCAAGTCTGATTTGAGATATAAATGACTGAATCAAGAAATAAGTTGTTGAATTGGAGGTTCCAGACTTGTTCCAGGCCTACTGTAGATGTTCTTTCTCTTATTTCTAGACACTACAGTAAGGATCTGAGCTAGTTAAGTTGTCTGATCTGCATTAAGGACGTCTAGGAAGTCCTTGAGTTGCTACTGCTGTTTCTGCTGAATTTCATCAGTTAACATTGCTGCATTTTTCAGCCTGCTGGATTGTCTGAACTATTGGGCAATAGGCTTAGATTTAAGTTTTGTAATTGGCTGATATGTACTATAAGGTGTATTGTATTTGTATAAGCTTTCATGTATTGTAATTGACCTTAAACCTCACTTTGAATGCTTACAATCTGAATTAAGCATTTTCTATTAGCTGAAAAATGTTACCTAACTATCCAAAATCAAAATTGACTGAAATCTGAGTTGAATTTCATGCTTAACTACTTTCACTCTTTCCATATCATATGTTGAGCATAACTGAGGTAGTTCACTACCTATCCAACCATTAGAGTTCCATTTGAGGCCTTAGGTTCACTTAGAAAATCCTCTTTAGGCCTAGAATGTGTTTCACTTGCACATTAAATAAAAACCCCATAAAAAATTCAAAAAAATAAAATAAACCCGTCTTGGTGAAGATCAAGTATACTTTTAAGTTCATACCAAGTTTCATGGTATTCTGAACCTCGGCTCTGTAGAACATACTAATTGACAGTTCAGGATACCATGGAATTTAATAAAAGAACTTAACTATCAAAACACCAAAAACATCTCCATTTTTCTCATCTATTTTTTTCTTTCTCATCCCCTATCTCCACAAAATATACAAAATCCATAAAAGGTGAAAAAACCCTAAAAATACCTAAAAACCCATTGTATAGTATGTAAATACTTGTAGATGTAAGCTATATAGTAAGCTATATGTGTAAATATTGTAAAATAGATATGTAGAGTATAAATAACTTACGAATATACTATCTAATGTAACTTAAGTATATAAGTTAACTCAAACTGTTTATTAATTATACTAACTTATATGTATTATACTCTAAGTAATTTAATAAAACCCTGTAAATAAA
This sequence comes from Thalassia testudinum, assembly GCA_037157565.1. Lineage (NCBI taxonomy): Eukaryota > Viridiplantae > Streptophyta > Magnoliopsida > Alismatales > Hydrocharitaceae > Thalassia > Thalassia testudinum. The sequence goes on along the minus strand of JAZHRO010000012.1, from coordinate 35,765,916 downwards.
CATACCACATCTTGTTTTGGTGTTAACAAAATTATTATGGATTAATGTTTGCAATTGAGTGCTTTTCAGATTTAGGTGAAGATCAAGGCAAACATGAAATAATGGAGGCATGATGATGAGAAGAAGAAGATCATGATATGAAGGAGGCAAGATGACAAGGAAGAATCGAAGAGAAGAAGATTATCTTCGACCCTTTGATTTTTAGTTTAGATTTTTTTATATTTATAGATTGTTTTTGCCTCTTAACAAAGGAATATAACTTAGATCGTAAAAATAATTAGAAATAAATTAGGATTAATATTGCGATTATTTTCAAAGAACGTAATTGATTAAATTACTTAAAAAATGTACTTGTTAAACCACAAGTACCGGTACTAAAGTTTAGTACCGGTATAGGTGAGTTACAGGTTTGGGTTTCCTCAAGAAACAAACCAGTACCCCACGAGTACCGATACTCATGATCAGTACCGGTACTGGAGGGAATGAGTACCAGTACTTATGATCAATACTGGTACAAGTGGGTTATAGATTTGTGTTAAGAGTTTCAAACCAAAATCTGGAAGCAACGAGTATCAGTACCTACACTTTAGTACTAGTACCAGTTAGCCATTGGCTCAATTCTGAACGGTTAGAAAATTTATCTAGGCTATGTGAACGTTGGGAATTAAATCCCAATGTCTAGTAGACGAATCCCTGAGGTCCTAAACTTTATAAAATGACCCTAGGACTCTTTGTTTGCACACAAGGGATACAAGAAAGATAAGAGAAAATTCTAGAGCTGTATATTTCATATTTTCCACCAAATTTGAAGAGAAGAATAGAGTTTGCTGCTCTCAATCTTTCCACGCTTTTGCAAACGTGTCGGCGTGATTTTCTTTCATGCATTCACATCTTCACTAGGCTCCCTAATCAGTAATATTATATTTACATTTGTTGAGAGGCTTAGGAACTTAGTTGTAAGATTCTTTCTCTTACACCCATTCTTTCATTTGTATTTGAGCTTGTTGCTCGTTGGGTTGTAACACATCCATTGTTGTAATTGGGTTGAGGTAACCCGTAAATTACCTTGATTAGTAAATTGATTCTCTCAAGGTTGAGAGAATCGGGTTAAAAATCCTAAGCTGGGAGGAAAACCACTATACATATTGTGCCAATTTTTTTCTGTTTGAATTGATTGTGCAATTCTTTCTTGTTATTATTAATATTATGCTTGAGTGTTTGTGCACGTAGCCATATTCTCTATTTAGATCCTACATAAATAACTTATGAATATACTATTTAATGTAACTTAAGTATATAAGTTAACTCATACTGTACATAGCTTATTTACATAACTATTTATTAATTATACTAACTTATATGTACTATACTATAAATAAATTAATAAAACCTTGTAAATAAACATATTTAGTACTAATACTATACGTACGTATTTATATGTATATTATATATATCAGGAACCTTGAACCACAATTTAATTATATATACAGAATAAATAATTAATTTATTAAGTTCCTAGCTAAGTTATTAGATTAAATTAAAATAAATTAGTAATTTAAGTTAAAACTAAGCTAACTTATACTGTATATTTGTACTGATGTATTTTAAGTAAATTAAGCTAATTAACTATATTTATAATGTATTATATTACCTATATCTAATGTATATATAAAACAGTAAAAAAGAAGCTATTTAAATGTAAATAAAATCGAAATAAAACCTGTAAAATATAATAAAAATATTTACTAAATACTTTAATATGTATATCAATACTGTATAAGGTCAATTAGACCATACATTAACTAATTTATACGTAATTAAGAAATAAAACCCAAAATATAGTATGTATAAACTGTAGACTTTATTGAATTTATTTATACAGTAAATATAATTAATTTTATAAATTAATTGTACAATTATATAGTACTATGTAAATACTTTATTATCATGTAATTTAAATTTTAATTTTAATAATTTATGGCCCTCAAATTGAGGGCCAAAATCCCAAAAATCATCACGGCTGCACTGAATTCCAGCGCTGGGTAATGCTAAACATAGTGCCACATCGTGTGGCATGGAGCACAGTGAGAGCTATAAGTTGTTTTCCTTCCCAACTCCTCTCAGTCGTCATGAGCTCGACGCACAACACAACCCATAACTTGATCCCTTGAGCATTGTTCTGAGTATTGTGATGATTTGTGAAATGTGTGTGGTGTGGGCCAGGGGCTCGACACTATGCGAGGGCTTGATTAAGCCCGGTTCTGAGCTTAAACCAATATTAAACGGGTAATTAAACAAACTAGGGTGGCCCTAGTAGAGGTCTGGTTCTACCCGTTAAGGGTGCTGTGTATCTCTCGAAAAGGCTACCCGCCAACCTTAAAACCTATTTTTGAATTAAGGCTTAATGAGGGGTTAAGGGAAGAGAAGAATAGAAAAGAAGAGAGGAGAGTGAACACAAAATATGGCTAAGTGTAAGCAGATAGAAAGAGTGAGAGAGGAAGTACGTATGTGTATTGTGTATGTATACATTTGTGTATAGTGTATATTGTAAATAATAAGTATATGTATATTAAGTATATGTAGTATAGATGTTGTTTAAGATATATACATATATAAATAACCTTATAGCTTTAGTAACAGACTAATCTGTCACTGTAGATAGAATAAATGTTAGTAACAAACTAATCTTCCTAAGGTTTAGCGACGTTTTTATTTGTCGCTGTACATATTATATATGTTACTGTATATGTTAATATATTAAATTTAGTATAGTATATATTATTACTTATTATTGTATATATATGTAAGTATTACTATTATAAGTTATAAATAGATAGTATATAGTATATAAGTATAACATTTGATACTTGTTTGTAATTAGGTGTTTCCAAGCATTTTAGTTAATTTTTTTGTACATAATTAAGCTATTATTTCATTAATTGATTATTCATTAATTCATTCATTTATGATTGTACATATAATTGATCTTTCTGGAATTAAAGAATAATGTTTGACTTAGAAAGTGATGTATATCAATAACTGCCTCCCAGTGAACGACCTGCAATAAACCAATAAAAATTATGTAATTAAATAAAATTGACGCGATAACGGTTTGTATTTGTGACATATACTACAACAACAATGATGATTTTTTATACGAACCGTGGTCGATCGTCTCAACATGCAGTTTAATTTCATTGATTACAATATCTGATCTTGTTACTAACTGGACTTATTTGTTTTGTTGTGGTTTGTGCGAGGTACATTCGAGAAGATCAGTCGCACGCCATCCACTCCAGGGACAGGTAATCACGTTCCCATCTTCTTAACCCCTATTTTTGGAAATATCTAAAAAAGGAAATCAATTAGGATCAGCTTGCATTTCATATTTAGAATTAATCATCATGAGTTGCCTGATTTGGTTTAGAAAATCCCAATCCAGATTTCTGTACCTAATGGGGACTTAAGGTGCCTTGGGCTACTGACCTTCTTGATTGAGCCCTAGGTGCCAAATTTGGAAGAAACTGATTGGACCAAATAGAGTCACATTAGGGTTTCCATCTTAGGGTTGAGAAAACACACTTGACTGAAATAAAAAGAATCTACCTTCCCACATTGTATGTTGCCTAAACCCTTGATTGACTTACCAAATCAAGCGAACCCTAAAATCAAGATCTAATTATACACTTGAATCCTAAAATTGGGGCTTAATAATCTCAAGATAAATCAGGTGAAGTTGATCCACCATGCGGGGTTAACCAATCTTCAAATTAGGCCACTAAGCACAAATCAACTCTAAAGTTCAAGTGGAATTCTAAGCATCTCAATTCAAATTTAAAATTTGGTAGTCTTAAGAGGTCAAGTCGCTCATTTCGGTCTATTTGGATCCGTAGTGACAAGGAAGGTCGGGTGGGGGAAACCCTATAACCCGTGGGGACACTCTACCGTGTAAGGGTCTTTGCGGGACTCTCCCTTCCTGCCTGCCCAATTACTTCTCCGTTGAGCGACTTTCTGATCAAGAGGTATCATCCGCCTCGAACCTCCTTAGTCATCCAAACTTATTTGGGTGCCTCAATTGGGTCCGTTAAATATTTTGTCCCTTATGTACTCTGCTAGTGCATGTTCGGAAGGAGGTCCTTAAGACCACCCTGAAGGCCTGCATTAGCTTTCCACTCTCATCGAGGTCAAGCCTCGACCCATTTATTTGTAAAACTTCCCGATCAGATCGATATCTCCTCCGACTCTTCAGTTTCTGAGCCTGAATTTCCACTCATTGCCATGGAGCATCAAGAAGAACTTGACCTTGAACATCAATTCCATGACTTTAGAGATCGATTCGATGCATACATCAACCCACCGCAGCATCCTCAAATGCGAGATCACTACAATCCCGCTATGGTGGAAATCGAGCCTCGAGTACAAATCCCTACGGGAAGACTTAAGGTGGAGCTCAAGCCAAGCATGCTTCATATAATCCCGAAATTCCATGTTTTGAACTTCGAGGATCCTTTCCAGCACATTAAGAATCTAAAGCATTTGTCCCAGACCTTCGAGCCAATCATACAAAATCGAGATAGCTTACTCATGAGAATGTTCTCCTTCTCTTTTAGGTAAAGCCGCTCATTGGTTTCAGACTCACTCATTCAATCACCACTTGGGAAGAACTTCAGACCTCTTTCCTACAAAAATTCTTTCCCATTGGTCGGACGAATGCTATGCGGCATCAGATCACGCACTTCTCGCTAGGAGCGGGAGAAACTCTGCATGAGGCATGGGATCATCTTCTAGATCCCATGCACAAGTGCCCCCATCACGGAGTTCCAAAATGGAAACAAGTCCAGTCTTTTTATCATGGGCTCTGTGGCGATATCAAACTCTTTGTCAATGCAACCTGTGGTGGCAGCATCATTGGTCAGCATGAAGACACGGTTTGGGGAATTCTCGAGAACATGTACGAGAACTCCCTAAACAATGAGTCATTTGGTGTGTACGATCGAACAACCACTCATGCATTGAGAAATAATCGGGGGGTACACGAGACCCGAGGCATATCCACATCCGCTGATCTGGAGTTGGTAGCCAGTCAATTGGTTAAGGTCTCAATCATTGAGAAGAAGGTGACGACATAACTCGCCAACTACACGAAACCACCGCTGCACCACAAAGACCATACATGCACCCGCCCTAAGGAAGAGAGGTTGTACACAACATCTACCATTCTCTGGGGATGGATGACTATCCACCCCCGTTTGATTATGGTCTTGGAGGAAACTCAAGACCAACCTACTCTAGTTGGGTTAACTTTGAACCCTCTTACTCTGATTTTTCTGGAGTTCTTCAGACCTGCGAGAATCTCCACACTATCTAAAATAATCCTTTCTTAAACACTTATAACCCTGGATGGCGCAATCACCCCAACTTTGCGTGGTCAGGAAATAACCCAAACCCGGGACCTCAATTTCAACCCCGACTACAAAACCCACAACCTTATCAACCTTCTCAACCAAGGCCCAATCAAAATTTCCAATCCAGGCCACCTAGGGAGGACTAAATGTCTCTGATTCTCCAAACCCTGGTTGACATGCAAAAATAACACAAGGAATAAATCATAGAGGTTCGCAATCAACTGGACCAGCTGGTAAATGCTCGCCATCCTGGTGCACTTCCTTCCCAACCTCTACCTAATCCAAATAATGTGTGAAACAAGAGGCGTGTTATGAACCCAAATTAGGGCCAAGAATGCTATGTTTACCAAGCCCCTTCTGCTCCATCACCTGACAAGATGGAAGCTTCCACATCGTATTCAAGGTATCAGCAGTAGGCACCTATTTTGCTGAACCCAAATCAGAATCAATGATGGGAACACCATCATGAGCTATAACTAGCTCAATTTGGTTTAAAAAGGTTGACAAATGCTCTTACATATCCATCAAAAGGTCCTAAGGGCACAATACCCTGCTTTTAAAAAGAAGAGAAGAATACACGGTTATTTCTACAAAATTATCAGCATTCCACAGATACAGAATAACCATGGGGTATTTCATGGGTTTATTAAAGGTCATATGGTCATTACTGTCTAATAAGTGGGTCCATGTAGAATGAAACGGGTTTTCACGCATTTGAAGAATTAATGGACATCTGAAACCCTAAAAATTGAATCGCTTAATTAACTGAGATTCTAGTCAAGATAAAATTCACCTAAACCTTCTAAAAATCATAGAAAAATATTCCCTAAGGTTTTTCACCTTTGATTTGACCATTGAAACCTATTTTGACCTGAAACAGTGTCACAGACAGATAATTACCCTAATTTGGGTTTTTAGGTTTTTGCTTAAATTACCCAGTTAAACTTGGTCAAAACTAAAATCCAACTTTACCATTAGATTCTTTGAGTCCAAATTTGGTTTGTACCTAAATTTGGGTCCACTCTGAGATCATCTTGAACTAATTTGGATTTTAATCATGTTCTGACTCTTTTTCTTACAAAAAGACCCTTAACTTTCAAAAATCCTTGCGAACCACCCCCGAACTTTGTCTTCTTCTTCGCAAACAGGTCCCTGCTGCCATGGCAAGTGTGAACCCACACACCTAAGGTTTCAATCAAGGATTCCTTCCTGATTACTTGCCAATCCCTTCCAAAATTGGAAGGGATGATCCTGAGGAAATCCCTGATCATCTAAACCTACTTCTAGTTTCCAAATGCTCACTTTTGGCTCGTGTGAATCCTTGGACCTCAAGCTTTCTTCCCCTAAAAATCTAGGCTTCTCAAGCTTGTTTTCAAGCTTGGAAGATCTCTTGAAGGACTATAAAGAACCTCCGTGAACAACCTCACCTCCTTAGCGAGAATTTAAGCCAAAAACATCTCTTCTTCCTCAACCACTAGCTTGCTCCACCTCGCTCAGGTGACTCTTCTCCTCCAGTTTCTTCGCCGGCCGCCATGTACAATAGGTGGCCAGACCTTCTTCCCCATTCTTTTTTGCACCTCGCAATACCGGTGAGGTGTCCTCTACCACTCCGTCGTCACCATTATCCACCTCCGAAGCGCCATTGTCTTCGACACCAGCCAAACCAGACCCAGCACCTCCTCCATCCTTGTTCGTCCAACTTCTCTCTCAATTGATACTCCTTCAGACACTGATCACCATAGTCTCACTGCCGCTTCATTTCGACCACTCCTACTCCGTCCATGCCTCCGTCTTCCACCTCATCGGTGTACCTCCGGTGAGACATTGCAGCCACTACAGACCATCTCTCCGCTCGCCATCGCATCCACGAGCATCACCTAGCCTCACTAAGTAAAAGCCCCAAATAAATTTGGGATTTATCTCTCTCTATCTCCTCACCTGACTCACGCACCTCCGTCTGCCTTCCTCGAGGTCGTCAAGCCTCTCTGACTACCTTCGTAGCACGCCACCACCACCTTCGCTGCACCTGTGCGCATCTACTGAGCTATTCTAACGAGACCATTAGGCCGTTTTCGTGCTTTCAAGTACATAGGTTGTTGCCGCCATTGACGAAGCCTTATGCGACCTTACTCCCAGGTTCCATCTTCAAGCAGAGCGGAAGACTTCCAGGAAGACACCCAGGCCTTCAATTAGGAGTTTCGAGAGCTCCTTCACCCTCAATTGGACAAGGTCATCACCTGTAGGCGCACGCAACAAGGGGACTGGATATAGTCCCACATCGTGGATTTTGAAAGCACTGAAGGCACATAAATTGATTTTATCACTTGGCCCTATCGCCTCAGAACACTGGGGTAAGGTCCCGCTTACCCACATATACACCCGACCACCTAAGCCATCGTTGCTCCCCTGCAATCACACTCGCAGGCTTGCAACCGAATCTGGTTACTATTCCTGCCCGATTACCTAGTTAACCCCGAGTCTTTGAGAGAAAGAAGAGAAGGAAAGAAAGGGAAAAGAGAGAGAGCGGGGGTGGGGGTGGAAAGGAGAGAAAGGGAAAAGAGAGATTTCAAAGAGGCCTTTGCCTCTACTGTCGTAGTTGTTGTGCCTCTCCCTGAGGCTTGAAGAGAAGGAAAACAAGCCTTTGCCTCTGTACGTGACTTGAGAAGAAGAGAAGAGGCCCTTGAGTTTCTAAAGGGCACTGTAGCTGGGTGTTGGTTAGGCGTCTAATCGTCTATTCTGTCATCTGATACCTTGGTTCTGTGATTAACTTGAGATATGCTTGGTCTATATAATTCTGATATTTGATAACCTGTGAGCTTAATTTTTTAGACTAATTTGGTGATTTAGATCACCATTTTACTCTCTTCTTTTTGCATATTGTTATTTGATTTTTCTGATACGTCATTTTTGAATGAAATTCTCATTATAGATTGCTTATATTTGTGGTTATATTGTGATCTTTGAGCTTAAATTGTAACACTTGCTCCTTGCGTTCGACCTTGGATTTTCTTGACGATCTTTCTGTTGGTGCTAGAGCACCACGATCGTTTGTTTTGATGATAACAAAACACGTGTCATTTAACATTTGCAATTGGAGTCTTAGACTTCAGGTCAATTGCAAATGGAGACGTGATTAGACGGAGTTCGAGCTTGCATCCAGGATGGATTTGAGGAGCTTGATGGAGAATAGAGGAGATTCGCGAGGAGCGATAGATTGAAGATGGAAGGACAAGAAGAATATGATAGAATTCTATTTATTTCTTTCATGTACTTTTATCTTTATTTCCTTGCTCCTTTTGTTCCTTAGAACATCATGTTAAAGAACCTCAAAGTACCCTAACAGTAGTCCTAGGAACACCCGCACAACCCTAGGACACTTAGGTTTTCTGTGGAGAACTTAGAAAACCAATATAGGGTTCAAACAGCTGTTCCAGACGTCTAATTCCAAAATCAGATGTCTGATAATATGTTTTAAGACGTCTGACTGTTGATTCAGACGTCTGATAACATATTAGGCTGGACTTAGTTAGTTCTGTCTGATGAAATCAGACATCCAGACCTCTGTCCAGACGTCTTAGAAGACGTCTGATGACTTTGCCAGACGTCCAATTAGTAGACCGTTAGGTTGGTTTAGCAAACACTGAAGATCTGACCGTTAGAGCCTTATCAGACGTCCTTAAGCCTTTCCAGACGTCTGATAAATGACCGTTTTGCCTCGGCTGACCCAAAATCTCTTCTCAGAGATTTTCTAGCCGTTGCACTCTCTTAGAAATCCATTCCCACGAAAATGTAGGTTTCCAGGCGTCCAGACATAGTGCTAGACATCCTGTATGTCGTCTGATGGACTTGCACTAGAACCCTGTTTATATCTGATCCAAGTCAGGAACAAACCCGCCTAAAATCAGACGTCTGATATTTTTCCCAGATGTCTTAAAGTGATCTTCCAAACGTCTGATGCCAGGATCAGACGTCTGATAACCCTGTCAGTGCAATCATTGTTCCTGATTTCGGCTTGATTCTCTTGGGCTTTGCTCCTAATGGCTATGGAAACTTTCCAAAGCCTTCCTAAGGCCTCTATAAATAGAGAGGAACCTCTTGCACATCAAGGCACACCAAAAAGACACCAAAAGACACCAAGTAATACATTTCACACCATTTTGTGTCTCCTGATCCTAAGAAGCAAGATCTTTATCTCCAAGCTCCAGTTCTTCATCTAGAGTGCATCAAAGCATTTGAGCACCCGCTCTCCCGCCGTAGTTCACGAGAACGACGTTGCATCGTCGCGTGGCTCACACACCCGCGTCATCGATTCGATGCACTCCTTGCAAAGGGGAGTTTCTTAATTCCTATAGAAGCTAGGTTTAAATCTTTGTTGGCTCTATAGGATTATATTTGTTATTTTATCTTTGTTATTTGGTTGGGTATTCACTTTGCGAATTCCCGTCTCCTTCGTGGGACAAAATCCTTCTCGTGAAGTGAAGGGGTTGAGGAACGCTACCCTCGCACTTGTAGCGTGGTTGTAATTGAGGTTGAATCACCCTCGTTTAAGTGATTCATTTAGTGGATTTGATCAACTTGGTTGATCGAAAAATCTTAACTCGAGAGGGTTAGGTGGTGGTTTTCACCCGATTTGGGTTTCCACCTAAAAATAATTGTGTACCTTGTGTGATTGATTTTTGTGAAATTGTTTATTTTCAATTCCGCAATTTATTACATCACCCCCTCCTGGTAGGGAAACTACAATTGGTATCAGAGCAGGTTCTTGCGAGATTGGAGTAACACCCGGCAAGAAGATCATGGAGGGGAGCATATCCGCAATCAGAATCTCCGAAGGGCAGTCCACCGTCCGACCACCCTATTTTGACTGGAGGGACTTCGGATATTGGAAGTTGAGGATAAAGATGTGGCTCCAAGCCACTGAGTTCAAGATATGGGGATGTTGCGAAACCCCTTACAAGATCCCGAAGTGACCCCAAGGAGGCAACTCGCAGCTGCAGATTCGAGAGCTTTCACTCAATGCAAAGGCAATGAATGCCCTGTATTGCGCGTTGAGTCCGAAAGAATTCGAGCAAATCCAAGAGTGTACTACCGCCCACGAGATATGGAGGAAGCTAGAAGACACTCATGACGATTCAAGCTCGGAGGAAGAAGAAGAAAAGTCTATAGAAGAAGAAACCGCTTGCTTTGGTTTCATGGCCAGAGAAAGTGATAGCGACAGCGAAAGCGGAAGCGATTCAGACAACGAGGTAAATTTCGATTTACAAGAAGCTTTTAATGAACTATTTGTTATTAGTAAATCATTAAGAACAGAAAACAAAAGCATTAGAAAGAACCTTAGCTTTCTTAAAAATGAAAATGATAGGTTAGAAAAACAACTCAAGGACATAGAAACTAGTCCTAAGGATAATAACCTGTTATTAGAAAATAAAAAATTAATCAATGAAAATATTAAATTGATTGAAGAAAATGATAGTTTAAAGTTATAAATTTCTGATTTAAAGACTAAGATGCATATTATAGAAAAAGAAATTGCATGTCTTACGGAAACTTCAACAAATTAATCAACAAAGTAGATAATTTTTATAGCTCTAAGGTTAAGAAAGGATCTCCATCAAGGAGACCCGCTAATAGATCCGAATCCAAGCTCACTTGGATACCGAAGAAAGAATTAGAATCTTGTTTTGTAGGGTTCAGGGATAACTACAACACGAAGGACTGGACCTACAATCTCAAGGCTGGTCAACTCGAGTTGGGAGAACCAAGGAGTAGACCAAGGAGGAGAACAAGAAGACCAACGAGACGGCGAACAAACGATGGACCCACCGCACGTCGACCACCAGACTGGAGACCGGCACCAATGCCCGGGCCTCCAAGCTACGGATGGGAGCCCCATCCGATGTGGCATCCACCACCACCATTTGGGCCATTTTATTGGCCATGGTAGGTGAGGTAAAAATTCTTTACCCTATCTTTTTATCATAAGCATTTAGATAGGGGGAGTTAAAAAATTATGAGCTAATTGTCAATTTTTAAGGGGGAGATGCAAGTTAGCTCAATTTCCTTTAGTAAGGGGGAGAAAAATAATAGCTATCTTGCTGTTACAAAAAGGGGGGGAGGACATTACTTTTGTTAAAAGAAATTCATAGAAGAGCATGTTTTAAGGGGGAGTTATAGGAAATTTAATCAAACCTTTTCGATAATGTCAAAATGGGGGAGGATCTTTTGCGTTATTATTTATGATTTTGTCATCATCAAAAAGGGGGAGATTGTTGGTGCTAGAGCACCATGATCGTTTGTTTTGATGATAACAAAACACGTGTCATTTAACATTTGCAATTGGAGTCTTAGATTTCAGGTCACTTGCAAATGGAGATGTGATTAGACGGAGTTCGAGCTCGCATCCAGGATGGATTGGAGGAGCTTGATGGAGAACAGAGGAGATTCGCGAGGAGCGATAGATTGAAGATGGAAGGACAAGAAGAATATGATAGAATTCTATTTATTTCTTTCATGTACTTTTATCTTTATTTCCTTGCTCCTTTTGTTCCTTAGAACATCATGTTAAAGAGCCTCAAAGTACCCTAACAGTAGTCCTAGGAACACCCGCACAACCCTAGGACACTTAGGTTTTCTGTGGAGAACTTAGAAAACCAATATAGGGTTCAAACAGCTGTTCCAGACGTCTAATTCCAAAATCAGACGTCTGATAATATGTTTTAAAACGTCTAACTGTTGATTCAGACGTCTGATAACATATTAGGCTGGACTTAGTTCTGTCTGATGAAATCAGACGTCCAGACCTCTGTCCAGATGTCTTAGAAGACGTCTGATGACTTTGCCAGACGTCCAATTAGTAGACCGTTAGGCTGGTTTAGCAAACACTGAAGATCTGACCGTTAGAGCCTTATCAAACGTCCTTAAGCCTTTCCAGACGTCTGATAAATGACCATTTTTCCTCGGCTGACCCAAAATCTCTTCTCAGAGATTTTCTAGCCGTTGCACTCTCTTGGAAATCCATTCCCACGAAAAAGTAGGTTTCCAGACGTCCAGACATAGTGCCAGACATCCTGTATGTCGTCTAATGGACTTGCATTAGAACCCTGTTTAGATCTGATCCAAGTCAGGAACAAACCCGCCTAAAATCAGACGTCTGATATTTTTCCCAGACGTCTTAAAGTGATCTTCCAAACGTCTGATGCCAGGATCAAACGTCTGATAACCTTGTCAATGCAATCATTGTTCCTGATTTCGGCCTGATTCTTTTGGGCTTTGCTCCTAATAGCTATGGAAGCTTTCCAAAGCCTTCCTAAGGCCTCTATAAATAGAGAGGAACCTCTTGCACATCAAGACACACCAAAAAGACACCAACAGACACCAAGTAATACATTTTCACACTATTTTGTGTCTCTTGATCCTAAGAAGCAACCTCTTGCTCTCCAAGCTCCAGTTCTTCATCTAGAGAGCATTAAAGCATTTGCGCACCCGCTCTTCCGCCGTAGTTCACGAGAGCGACGTTGCGCCGTCGCGTGGCTCATGCACCCCCGTCATCGATTCGACATACTCCTTGCAAAGGGGAGTTTCCTAATTCCTATATAAGCTAGGTTTAAATCTTTGTTGGCTCTATAGGATTATATTTGTTCTTTTATCTTTGTTATTTGGTTGGGTATTCGCTTTGCGAATTCCCGTCTCCTTCTTAGGACAAAATCCTTCTCGTGAAGAGAAGGGGTTGAGGAACGCTACCCTTGCACTTGTAGCGTGGTTGTAATTGAGGTTGAATCACCCTCGTTTAAGTGATTCATTTAGTGGATTTGATCAACTTGGTTGATCAGAAAATCCTAACTCGAGAGGGTTAGGTAGTGGCTTTCACCCGATTTGGGTTTTCACCTAAAAATAATTGTGTACCTTGTGTGATTGATTTTTGTGAAATTGTTTATTTTCAATTCCGCAATTTATTACGTCACCTCCTCCTGGTAAGGAAACTACACTTTCGAGTTATAAATATTATTTGTTGAGTAGCGATTTCGACTATACTACAACGCATCCTTTAACTTGATCTCTTTGATTACATTTTGCAGTCTTTGCCGGGGGCAAACGTGCAATTTGATCTCTCTGATTACAATTTCTGATCTTGTACTAACTTGATCTATCTCTTTTGCTATGATCTATGCAGGGGGATTCATTGTAGGAAGATCAGCCGCACATTAAACACTCCAGGGGCAGGTAATCTCATCTCCTTTTTCATTAAGCCCCTGGTTCTGATAAAAGCTAAAAAAGGAAGAAATCAATTTAGATCAACTTACATTTTCTACTTAGAATTAGTCATTAAGTTGCCCTGATTTGATTAGAAAAATCCCGAACCTAATTTTTACACCTATTAGGGATTTAAGACACCTAGGGCTACTCACCTTCTTGATTGAGTCCTAGGTTCCAAATTTGGACAAAAACTGATTGGACCAATTAGAGCCAAAATTAGGGCTTCCACTTTAGGGTTGAGGATCACACTTGCTTAAGGAAAAAAGAATCTACTTCCCCAAATTGTGTGTTTCCTAAGCCTTGATTGAATTTATCTAATCAAGCAAACCCAAAAAGAAAGATTTAAACATCCACTTGAATCCTAAAATCATGGACCTAAGAATTTCAAGGACAAGTCAGGTGAAGTTGACCCACCTTGTAGGGTCAACCAATCTTCAAATAAGGTCACCACTCACAAATTCATTCTAAAGTTCAAGTGGAATCCTAAACACCTCACCTAAACATAAAATTGGTAGACTTAAGAGGTCAAGTTATCCATTCTATTCTACCTGGATCCGTGGTGACATGGAAGGTTGGGTGGGGAAACCTTGTAACCCGTGGGGATGCTCTACTATGTAGGTGTCTTTACAGGACTCTCCCTTCCTAGATGCCTAGGTGTTTCTCAGGTGGATGACTTTGTGATCTAGAGTTATCATCCGCCTCGAGCCTCTATAGTCATCCAAAAATCTTTTGGTGTCTTGATTGGGTCCATCACACCTTCTGTCCCATGTTTATTCCATTGGTGTATGTACGGGAGGAGGTCCTTAAGACCACCCTTGAGGCCTCCACTAGTTTTCACTCTCGTCGAGGCCAAGCCTCGACTTCTTTGATTGTGCAACTACCCGATCACATCGACATCTCTTCCAACTCCTCCACTTCTGAACTTGAATCTCCAGCCACAATCATGGATCATCAAAGAGAACAACCTAACTTTGAACCACAACAATTCTTTGATTTCAGAGATTGGATCAATGCCTACATCAACCCACCACCGTGTCCTCAAATGCAAGATCACTACAATCCCACCGCAGTGGAGATCGAACCTCGAATCAACATTCCTACGAGGGGACCCGAGGTGGAGCTCAAGCCTAGTATGCTTCATATGACCCCAAAATTTTATGGCTTGAACTTCAAGGATCCTTTCCAACATATCAAGAATCTAAAACATCTCGCCCACACATTTAGGGTAGACTTGCATAATCGAGACGGTCTACTCTTGAAAATCTTCTTCTCTCCAGCTGACAAAGCTGCCAATTGGTTTCAGACATAGCCTCACCAGATCAACACATGGGAAGAACTTCAAACTGCTTTCTTACAAAAATTCTATCCCATTGGTCGAACTAATGCAATGCAGCACTAAATCATGCACTTCTCACAAGGAGCGGGAGAATCTCTACATGAGGCATGGGATCGTTTTCTGGATCTCATGTGCAAATACCCCCATCACAAAGTCCCGAAGTGGGAACAATTCCAATCCTTTTACCATAGGCTCCATGACGACATCAAGCTTTTTGTCAATGGAACTTGTGGTGGTAGCATCATGGGTCAACATGAAGATGAGATTTGGGGAATTCTCGAAAATATGTGCGAGAACTCCCTAAACAATGAGTCATTGGGTGCGTACGACCAGATGATCACCTGCGCATTGACAAACAATCGAGGGGTACACGAGACCCGAGGCCTTTCTGCATCCGTTAACTTGGAGTTGGTAGCCAGTCAATTGGATAAGGCCTCTATCATTGAGAAAAAATTGGACGACATCACTCAGCATCTACACAAGACCACTACTGCACCTTAAAGCACATACACGCACCCACCCTTAGGTAGGGAGGCTACACACATCTACTGCTCTGAGGGGATGGATGCCTATCCACCCCCGTCTGATTTCGATCTTGGAGGAAACTTCGAGCCAGCCTACCACAGTCAGGAGAACTCTAAACTCTCATATCCTGATTACTTTGGAGTTCCTCAGACCTGCGAGGATCTCCACCCTATCCAGAACAACCCTTTCTCTAATACCTACGACCCTGGATGGCATAATCATCCCAACTTTGCATGGTCAGGAAATAACTCAAATTCGAGACCTCAATTCCAACCCTGACCACAAAACCCGCGACCGTATCAGCCCACTCAACCAAGGCCCAATCCAAAATTTCCAATCTGGCCCACCTAGGGAGCCCCAGACATCCTTGATTCTTCAGACCTTGGTTGACATGCAGAAACAACACAAAGAAGAGATCTCTGAACTACGCAATCAATTGGCCCAGCTGGGAAGTGCTCTCCAGTCTGGTGCACTTCCTTCTCAGCAGCTTCCGAACCCAAAGAACATGACGAACCAAAGGCGCATTATGAACCCAAACCAGGGCCAAGTACATTATGTTTATCAGGCCCCTTCTACTCCATCACCTAACGGGATGGACGCTTCCACTTCATAGTCAGGGTTTTAGCAGGAGACACCTATTTTGCCTAACCCAAATCAGAATTAGGTAGGATTAAACTCTATCATCACCCGTAGTGGTAAAGCGACGCAAGACCCACCATTTCCTAGCCATGACAAGCCTAATACTGCTGATCCTAACCCTAGATTGGTCATCCAGGATACCCCTATCCCTGATAAAATGCCTAAGCCAATTCTAGAGGAACCAACCGAGGTTCCATTTCCTGAGGCTTTGACCAAGGGAAAGAGGAAACCCAAAACAGTGACACTTAAGGAGGACCTGGTCAAGCTCTTTGAGCAGGTCCAAATAAACATCCCCTTGATGGATACGATACGCCATGTATCGGCCTATGCGAGATTCCTGAAAGATGTATGTACAGCTAAGCGTAAGCCGCTAACCAAAGGCAGGAATCCGATTGTATTGTCAGAGCAAGCCAGCTTCATCATTTTGAGCAAACTCCAGCCTAAGGCAAGAGACCCAGGTACCCCTCTGATCTCCTGTGCAATCAGTGATATACAGTTTGATGGAGCTTTATTGGACCTAGGAGCTTCCATAAACTTGATACCCACATCCCTACTAGACCACTTTGAAGAATCTGAGCTGAAACCGACAGAGATGACTTTGCAATTAGCAGATCGATCCATCAAGTCACCTAAAGGAATTCTCGAGGATGTTATAGTTCAAATCCGTGATTTTTATTTCCTATGGACTTCATTGTACTAGACATGGATGCTACTGAGAAATTGAAAGATACACCTGAAAGAGCGATCTTCGTTTTCGATAATGATTTTAACATAAAATTTCATGCCATATTTTGTTGCGTGGTAGAAAATCACTTTTCAAAACATTTAATATTCAAAAACTAACCATGAAAATTGTTATGTCGTCTCCACAGGGAGGAATTAGCCTAATATACTAGTGAGTGGTGCCTCAATTATTCGAGAAGCTCAATGGGTGTGCAAGCTAATTCGTGCAATTCTTCTTTAATATGAGTCATCATTTTATGTAATTAATCGAAAATATAGGTGCGCACATACAAAAATCACCATCATCGAAATATGTCAATCATGATTTTGATATTGCTAAAAATATGTTAATATTTATCTCTTTTAAAGCAGAGTCCACTCATATAATCAATAAATCAATTTTATATTCTTTATGAGAAGAATGCATCTCTAAGTAATTCAGATAACAAAGAGGGATGCCCATGCAATTCTGCCTTAATATAATAATTAGATAAATATCACAATAGTGTTCTCCACAATGGAATTTAGCGTAAATTTTAATTCGAACTTTACTGTAGCGAAACAAGGGAGGTCGATTCCCCTTGGCATGCACACGGAGGGAGCCATGGCTGGTGGTGTGGCTCGTCGGAGGAGTAGGGCTAGCAGAGAGGAGTGCCCCAACGGAAGTGCGGTGACGCGTGGTGGCCGAAGCTACTGCTGGCGACGAGGAGAAGGTGCTGCGGCCGTAGGTTGTTTCCGTTGTTGAGAGCCACTGCAGGTGGTGCGAGTCACATAGGGACATCAGCAGCTGTGTGCGGGTGGCCACGTGCGACTGTGGTGGCGTCGGAGAAGCGTTGGTGTCAAGGAAGAGGTGGCTGCAAATTTGGGTTCCTTCGGTTGGCAGAGAGGAGGAATAAGAAGAGGGAGTGGATGGTGTGGGGATATTGATTGTGGCGGACTATGGAATTGGGCAGTGGCTTGCGTGTATGGCTGCGGTGAGGGAAGAGGGTGGGGGAAGTTTGGGTTTCTTTGGTAATGTTCTAGGTCGTGGTGGCCAAGATAAATGATCGAAGATAGGAAGAAGCAGGGGGGTGGTTTTGGTAATATGGAAGGTGTTGGTGATGGAGGTGGTCTACGGACGATGGTGTTGACAGTGGTGATGGTGTGCA
Organism: Thalassia testudinum; assembly: GCA_037157565.1. Classification (NCBI taxonomy): domain Eukaryota; kingdom Viridiplantae; phylum Streptophyta; class Magnoliopsida; order Alismatales; family Hydrocharitaceae; genus Thalassia; species Thalassia testudinum. The sequence continues at coordinate 35,747,887 of JAZHRO010000012.1, read as the reverse complement.
CGCTGTGACCACACACACCACAGTAGGGAAAGAGTGACGTGGAGTGCTCAGGCCATGGTGCACGTCTGATTCACGGTGCATGCCTGTTGCACAATAGAGGATGGAGGAGACGTCCCCGCTAGGGGAGAGGATGGCAGATCCCATGAATGCTAGTCTGCCTCCTTTTAAAAATAAAAATCATCTGTTCCTTCATCCATAAGCTTCTCTAACCACTCGTGAAGATCGCAAGCGGTTGGAACAAAAGGATAAGTCTGGAGGTGACACATCAGACGTCTAATCTGAGCTTCAGACATCTTAAAAAATATGTAAAGCCAGTGAGTTTGTGATAGTGGTTCTAGACGTCCAATCTAAGCTCAGGACATCTTATATAAGCAAAAATGGACATCTAACCCTTCCACCTAGCCTGCATTCAACAAATAGACCATATCATATGTTATTAAATGTAAAATTAACGCATAAAATTATATGCAAACTAAGATGAATTGCCATATAACTCCTAATTAATTAACAAACAAGAATAACTAATTAGAAAGTACTTATGCCAAATAATGGTCCACGAAAGTGGACTTATCAACACCGATCATATTAGGCAGACCACTTTTGGCCACGGTTAGGGCCAACATCTATTGTGAAGAGGGTTAGATTGAGTTAAAATTTGTGGGCAAAACTTTGAAAATTGATATCTTTAAGGCCCAAAAAGGAATAAACTATGGGGTTATCGAGCAGATCTGCAATATTGAGTCCGTGGTTGAAGATCCATTTGTTGAGGAAAACCCGCTTATCCCTAATATTCAACCACAAGAGGATTGAGCCCCGCAGATAGAGGAGCCTAGACCATACCTAGACACACCTACAGCTTTTGCCTTTGCTCCCAAAACCCACCCTGAACGGACTGCTACTACTGACAATCCCGTCATGGAATTGATGCCCCTCTCTAATCATCTAAAATACGTCTTTTTGGGTTCTAATCGCACGATTCCTGTGATCATCAATTCATGACTAACTTCTTATCAAGAAACACGATTGATTTCTGTCCTCCAGCAACATCGGAGAGCCATTGGTTGGACTCTCAATGACTTGACTGGTATCAACCCTTCGTATTGCTTGCACTGCATCTACACTAAAGAGGACTCACAACCATCCCATGAAATGCAGAGACATCTGAATCCGAACCTGCAAGATGTTGTGAAAACGGAGATCATTAAGTGGTTAGATGCTAGAATCATCTATCCGATCTCCAACAGTTGTTAGGTGAGTCTGATCCAGGTTGTGCCTAAGAAGGTAGGGCTCACCATGATTACGACTGAAACTAGAGAAACCATTCCGACCCGTATCGCAAACTCGTGGAGAGTCTGCATTAATTACCGAAGACTGATTGCCTCCATGAAAAAGGATCATTTCCCATTGTCATTTATTGATCAGATACTCAATAAATTGGTGAGAAATCAATTCTTCTACTTCTTGGACGAGTACTCCAGTTATAATCAAGTGGCAATCCATCCTGAGGACCAAGAGAATACTACCTTCACCTACCCCTACGGGATGTATGCGTTCCGTAGGATGCCATTCAAGCTCTGTAATGCACCAGCCACCTTTCAGTGGTACATGCTTGCCATATTCTCTGATATGGTAGGTGATTACCTTGAAGTCTTCATGAATGACTTATCGGTATTTGGGGAATCTTTCGATGATTTCCTCCTGCACTTGGTTCAAATCATCAGGCGATGCATTGACGTGAATTTGGTTCTTTCCTAGGAAAAGAGCCATTTCATGTTTCCTGAGGGAATTGTCCTGGGACATCTTATCTCCGAAAATGGCATCCAGGTTGATCGGGCTAAGGTTAATTTGATTTCCAAACTGCCATGCCTAGCTTGGTAAAGGACATCAGATCTTTTTTGTGGCACGTCAATTTTTATCGTCGATTCATTCATGATTTGTCGAAAATCATGCCCTCCATGACTAATCTTCTGGCGAAAGATGTCCCTTCGAAATCACCGAAGAGTGCACTCATGCATTTGAAAGTCTTCGTGACTGAGCCACCTAAGCACTTATCCTGCAATCCCCTAATCGGTCTTAACCCTTTAAGATCATGTGCGATGCATCTGACTATGAAGTAGGTGTTGTGCTTAGGCAGAAAATTAATGGGAAACTCGTGGACATCTACTATGCTAGCAAGACACTTGACGAGGCTTAGCGTAACTATACAGTTACTGAGAAAGAGCTGCTAGCCGTACTATTTGGCTTGGAAAAATTTGGATCTTATCTCTTGGGCTTCCACATTATCATATACTCAGATCACACTGCAGTGAGGCACCTTCTTGCGAAGAAGGACGCGAAACCTCGACTAATCCGCTAGATCTTGCTGTTGCAAGAATTCGACCTCAAGATTTGTGACAAAGCGGGAAATAGAACGTGGTAGCTGATCACTTATCTCGCATTCCTTCTGCTATCATTGACCATTCCAGCCCGATCACGGAGCATTTTCCTGATGTGCACCTCCTAACTATTGCTGTGGGACTTCCCTGGTATGCTGATTTGGTCAATTGTTTGGCATCTCATCAGATCCCGTCTGATTGACTGAAGGCCAACAAAGACAAATTTCTTTCTAATGCCAAGTATTACATATGGGAAGACCCGTACCCCTTCCGCATTGGTGCTGATTAGATCATCAAACAATGCATCCCGGAAGTGAAAATTTAGGACATCTTGTTCTGCTATGACCAGGCTTGCGGCAGACACTTCTCCGCAGGTAGAGTCCTTCAATGTAGCTTTTTTTGGCCCATGATTTTCAAACACGCACACGATTACTGTAAGGCATGCACTTGTTGCCAGACTTTGGGCAGCATGAGCCACCGTGATATGATGCCTTTACAGCCAATTCTCGTGTGCGAAATCTTTGATATATGGGGGATTGATTTTATGGGCCCCTTTCCAAAATCAGATGGCTTAAAATACATTCTCCTCGCTGTGGACTGCGTGTCCAAATGGTTCGAAGCCATCCTGACCTGAACCAACAATCATAAGGTGGTAATCAAGCTCATTCATCAGCACATCTTCTCACGGTTCAATGTCCCACATGCTATTATCTCTAATGGAGGGACCCATTTCATGAGTGCACAATTTAGATCCCTGTTGACAAAGTATGGGGTGTCGCATTGAATCTCGACTCCTTATCACCCCCAAACCAGCGGATTGGATGAACTATCTAATCGGGAGATCAGGAAAATCCTTCAAGTCACTATTCGGCTTGATAGGAAAGATTGGTCGGCCCACCCTCCGGAAGCTTTGTGGGCCTATAGGACAGCCCACAAAACCCAATTAGGTATGTCTCCATTCAGACTTGTGTACGGGAAGGCATGTCACCTACCCGTCGAAATGGAGCACAAAGCCTAATGGGCAGTACGGAAGTGTAATCTAGATCTTTTTAAGGCTGGCATCCACTGAAAATTACAAATGAGTGAGATCGAAGAATTATGCAATGACGTGTATGAGAACTCACGAATTTACAAGGAATAGGTTAAAGCCTTTCATGATAAACACATATCAAGAAAAACTTTCCATCCTGGTCAGAAGGTCCTACTCTTTGATACCAAACTCAAACTATTCCCCGGCAAACTCAAATCAAAATGGATTGGACCATTCCTTGTCAGACGTGTTTTTGGAAATGGGGCTATAGAAATCAGTGAACTCAGTCGTGATTCTGAACCACTTATCGTGAACGGTCAGCGACTCAAACCGTTCATTGAACTAACTGACACAAACTTGGCTAAGTTATCTTTTGATCTCCATTCTCTCTCAGCTTATTACGCCCAGCTGATGACGTTAAGCTTAGTGCTTAACGAGGGGTAACCCATCATCTTTTTGAAAAACCCAAAATCCTTTTGACATAACTCTTTGCTTTACTCATATTGCACTTTAGGGTTCATCCATTAGAACAGCCAACTCCACCTCTGATACACGTACCAGAGATTGAAATCATCTGTAACAATCACCCTGACCCATCCACCCACCCTATAACCCTATTCTAATGTACGATCTAAGCTGAACTTGAACCCACCTAATTTACAATGAGGACATTGGAAATCGTAGGCATGGGGGGGTATTAAAGTGCAAAATGTCGTGAAAATCAAATCACAAAAGGATTTCACATAAAAATAAATAAATGGTGTTGAGGAAAAACAAGATCCATTTGAGAGAACAATGAAAAATGAGGGAGGAAAATTGAAAAGAAAAGAAAGGAGCAAAACAAAAAAGGAAAAATAAGACCTTCAAACAATATGGAACCTACCTACCTTCTAGGTTGAATCGAATGATGAATTAAGACTTGGATTGGTGATCCAAGACACCCCTATCCCAGATAAAGAGCCTAAGCCAATTCTAGAGGAACCAAATGAGGTTCCATTCCCTGAGGCCTTGACAAAGGAAAAGAGGAAACCTAAGACCGTGGCACTAAAGGAAGACTTGGTCAAGCTTTTTGAACAGGTCCAGATAAACATTCCCTTGATTGATGCAATTCGCCACGTATCGGCTTACACGAGATTTCTAAAAGATGTGTGTACACCTAAGAGAAAGCTGTGAACAAAGGGTAGGAGTCTGATCATCTTGTAGGAGCAAGCCAGCTCCATTTTGAGCAAACTCCTGCCTAAGGCAAAAGATCCTGGTACCCCTCTGAACTCTTGCAAAATCGGTGATGGGAACACCATCATGAGACATAACTAGCTCAGTTTGATTTGATTAAGTCAGTAAAGGCTCCTACATATCCATCAGAAGGTCTTAAGGGCAAAAAACATTGATTTGAGAAGAAGACAAGAATACAAGGTTATTTCTGGAACTTTACCATTCTATCAAAAAAATAGAATAACCGTGGGTTCTCTTAAGGGTGGAAGAAAGGTCAAATGGCCTTGAGAGTCTACTAAGTGTGTTAGAACAGACAGAAAAGGGTTTTCATACATTACAGGAATTACTGGACACCTAAACTCTAAAAATTGACCTGCTTAATCTACTAAGGTTTTGGTTAAGATAAAATTCACCTAAATCCTTTAAAAATCATATAAAAATATTCTCTAGGGTTTGGCACCTTCAATTTGACCATTGGAACTCATCTTAACCTAAAATATAATCATAGATAGACATTTGCCCTAATTAGGGTAATTATGCAAATTATCCAATCAAAATATGTAAAAACCAAAATCCAACTTCACCATTGGATTCCTTAGGTCCAAATTAGGTTTATGCCAAAATTTGGGTCCAATCTGAGATTGTTTCAACCTAGTTTGCACTTTGGTCCAAGCCTAATTCCCTTTATTCCATATAGGCCCTTATCTTTTGAATTTCATACACAAAGGTCCCTATCTTTATCATCATTTTCTTCAAAAAGGCCCCTATCACCTTGAATTTTATTCCGACAAACTCTAGCGACCTTAATATGGCATGTTCTCCTTGATTCCTTGGCAAATCCCTCTCAGATTTGAAAGGAACGTTCAAGGAATTCTCTTCCATTTGAGCCAAATCCTAAGCCCTAAAACCTTCCCAATTTCTCATGCGAATGCATGAGAGATTTGGATATATTTCAATTCCTATCTCTGGTGAGCTTTCCTAGCTTGGGAAGCTTGCTTCCCAAGCCCAAAACACCTTCTAGAGGCCTATAAAAGATGCCTCATATCAGATCGAAGATCCCACACTCGATTTTGGCCGAAAACTCCCCATATTCCTCCTTTTGGCCGGAAGGCTCCTCAAGCTCCGATGATTTCTCCCAATCTCATTCCTCGTCCGTTGGCAATATCGCGATGGATTTGCCTTCCTCACCTTCCTCCGCGTCGTGCAATACCCGCCGACACTTCTATCTTCTTCATCATCGCCGTCCTTCCCTCACCGGAGCACCTTCATCCCTGGCGTCGACCACACCACAACCGGCGTCGCCTCTACCCTACTTCGTCCACTATCTAGCCTTATCGACGCCTCATCTTCCACTTATCACTCATGTACATTTGCAACTCCATTTCGACCGCCGTCTCGCCCTAATGCCCTCCGTCTTCCACCTCTCCAGCGTACCTCCGGTGAGTTCGCACGGCCACTACACTCCACCAACTTGGCCACCGTTCATCCCTACACCTCTGCCGTGTCCCAGGGAGCAAAATCTCTTTGGTAATTGAGGCTATTGGCCTCTACTCAGTGCCACCAAACAACCCACCTTCCTGCACCCTTCTCCGTCACCGTCTGACCTCCACCCTCACTGGCACCACACGCCGCACCCACCACCACGTTCGCCATCTCACGGCGATCCTGATGAATGTTTTTGACAGGGCCAAAAGCCCGTTCTTGCATTTTCAGGTATCAGGACTTCACCTGCCATTGACGAAGAACTTGAGCATGCTTCAAGCTTGCTCCAGTACCCGCAAGCCCCAAGTGGAAGTCCCAGGCGCAGCAGAATCCCTCCAGGAACATGATCTAGGGACCAATCTGGCCCTTTGGTCGAGCCTTTGACTGTAATTGAATGCATCCTCCACTGCTGCTGCTCGAAGGAAGGAGGGGGACATTTAGTCCCACCTTGGAAGTGTGTTGAACCTGGAAAACTATACGATCGAAGTTGGTTTCGAAAAATCCCGTCGTAGTTCGAATTGCAAAGAAATCCATCAACAGATAAATTTATACCGAAATACTAAGAAGTCCGGGTCAAACACAGGAAGGCTACGTCGATCTAAAATTCGTGATTTATAATTTTTTATTTTTGTTTGAAAATGAAATAATTACAATGGAATTGATATAAATAATAAGAGAGAGATAGAGAGAGAAAAAGAGAACAATCACTTAATATAATTAGAATGTTTTTACAACTATAAAGTGGGAAATGGTTACAAATAGAAAGCAGAAAATTCTATTCTAGAAAGCGATTAAAAAGAAGGGAGAGAGATGTTATCCTCCTCGACGAATGCTTGGAGGATGAGCTAGACGGAGCGATGCTTGGAAGACAGAGGACGAAGCGAGAAGGAGGATGAAACAGGAAGAAATGGGAATGAGGCTGCACATCGTCATCGTCGTGAGATCCACTTCCAGAAAGGGGGCGAGAAAATTGGATTTAGCTTTAGAATAGCATGCTGGGTGTGGGATAAGCTTTTCTTGAGCTTGGGAGAGGTAGAGAAGTGAAGGAAGGGATGAAGAAGCGGAGGTTGGGTCTCCTTTTATAGTTGTAGGAATCGAGGGTAAATTTGTCATTTCAAGCTGAAAACATTAATATCAAGTCTTTAGTGACGGATTTATCCGTCACTAAAGGTCTAATCATGGCCGATGTGTGCGCGCAACACGTGCCTCCCCGCCTTCCGCGCTCAAAATGCCTGAGCACATCTTTCAAATCTTAGCCGTCCGATCGCGAGATCGGATGACTTAGATTTCTCCTCTCATGCCTTCGTTTACACCTTCACCGTGCACCCGCGTGCAATCCGACATGCACGCTGCACGTCTGATCGCAGGTGCGTGCTATTGGCTGATCCACGTCACCCTCAGTCGATCACACAGTTGCGATTACTCGCCTGCATGCTGCAGATGGCGAGTCGAACGCTCGTTGCATGCTCGTGCAATGCGCTCGATTGTTGTTCTATAGCGCTTACTTTGTCACGGTTTTGATTTCAGGCGCTCGTGCTCGCGGTCATTGGACCAAGATCCATTGGCCTACATCGTGCATTGGAAGTCCTTTGGAGGTGCAGCGGCGGTCCTGAGGGCCGATTGGGCGGCTGGGATGGCACCATGTGGTGCCATCTTGGCCATCAATCTTCTGTGTGTTGTAAATGGTGCCACGGATGTCGGATTGAGCCGATTTTCATGCTGTTAGGCTGCAATAATTGATCCAAAGCCATATATGTGGTCGAATTTGTCGTCTGAAGTGCAAATTGGCACCATCTTGGCCCTTGATCTTTAGGGTTCCTCGGTCTCTATCTGATGTTACGGATGTCCGATCAGGGAGATCTTGGAGTTGTTGAACTCCAATCATCGCCTTGATGAAATCCGTATGGTTGGATCTTTGATCCGAGGTCCTGATTAAAACTCGCCCTTTCCCTGACCATAAAAGGAGACAATTACTATAAAATTTATACAACTTGACCTAAATGCATGATTATGCATGTTATGCAATATTTACAATGTGTGATGCTAATATGACACTAAGAACATGCATTAATAGACATTTTTAGCTATTTAGATGTATGCACATCACACCCCCATACTTATCTTTTGCTAGTCCCTAGCAAAAACTACATCCTATTTATAAAAGAATTAGGTTGGATTACTCGAGCACAAATCATTTTCAACATTAAGAAATTTTTATTTAGGACCTGAACTTTCAAAGACACAACAGTGCCTGGGTATATGCCAAAATGCAGACCACCTCAAGCCCTCGTCTTATTCAAAGAAAGATCTCTTTTTTTCACTTTTTTTCTTCCTTTCTAATTTTTTTAGATTTTTGAGTTTAAGGTTACAAAGTGGCTTTCTACAGCCATTCAACCCATCTAAGACTTGATGAGAATCCTAAGTTCTAAGCATCTTTTTGTGAAAGTGATAGACTCGTTGATCGGCAATTAGAATGGACTTCGTGTTTCTATGCCCTTAGGTGACCTTAAAAAGAATTCTACCTAAAGGTGTATCTATACGATCAGTAGCTTTCTCCCTACTTTTCTTTTTATGAGGTCAACACAAGGGTGAATCCAGTGTATATCTCCCTGGCTTATTCTACTTCTCCTCTTCTTCCTAAGTGTTTTAGGAATTTGACGTGCATTTCTTGAGCTGGGTTCTGGACAACCTACCAAAGGGCTATTACCATGATAACTTGCCAGCCATACTCGTGCGGTGAAGTGTAGCTTATTTCTTTTGTTTTCTTCTTCTCCTTTTTTTTCTTTTTCTTTTCTCTTTTTTTCTTTTTGGACTTTCCTTTTCTTCTTTTTTTTTCAAGTAGGTGGCTTCCCTGGTCTAAGATTTACCTAAAGGAAGTAGGAAAAGAATGGTCCAGTGGCTGGGCTCTGTACAACCTACCTATGGGTTGTTACCCATGATAACTTGCTAGCCATGCCACCCTAGAAGGTTCATTAACTACCTAATTTCCATTATAACTGCCGAACAACAAGTCAGTGACGAATAGTGTGTAGATGATTTAGATTTAAAGTTCCCTCAAATCAAAGGGTGGGTTGATAAGTCGTGTATTTATCACCCAAACTTATTTAATAAAATTAAAATAGAATTCACGATGGTGAGGACTCGATACACAAATTCACATTTTAGTGAATACCTGGGCTGATTAAGCCTAAAGACCTGAAGGGTCTTAGTGTTCAGATCCTACTGTAATATTTCCTAAGATTAAAAAGTCCTAATGCCCAAGTATTTCTTCCTAATTCAATTTATTTTTATATATATAAGAAAATAAGTAGAATTTACAAGAATTCCATAGAGCTGACAAATTGATTCAGAAATGAATCCACCCCACCATGCTTAGTTGATGCAATGTCCGCATTGAGAATAAAAGACATGAAAGGAAGGTAGACTGTAAAAGATATCACCTGAATATGATGCTCCAGTCAGCTCTGAGTCAGACTGTATAGCTATTGAGTTTAATGCCGGCAGCTAGGCGAAGTCCAGCCAAAGAGATCATAACATGATGAGAGCAACCATGTGTGAGATGGGTTCTGGAGCAATATGGTCAATAAAATGTTTCAGACATTGACCATTGACTTTGAATGAATTACCCATCAATAAAATGTTTCAGACATTACCCTTCTAGTTCGGCTCAAAGCTCTTGCGAAATATCAATTGGTCATCAAAGAGCTTTAGTCCGAGCCTTGTAGATCTTGGCATTCTCATACGCGTCATTTCTAAGCTCCTCCAACTTAGATAATTGGAGTTTCCTGGTCTTTCCGGCTAAACTTAAATCCAGATTGCACTGCTTGATTGCCCAAAATGCCCTATGTTCAATTTCTACAGGTAAATGGCACGCCTTTCCGTACACCAGATGAAATGGTGACATGCCGATAGGTGTTTTGTCGCCGTACGATAGGTCGAAAGAGCATCCTCAAGCTTTTGAGTCTAGTCTCTACGATTAGGCCTAACCATCCTCTGAAGAATATTCTTAATCTCTTGATTGGAGATCTCGACCTGTCCATTCATCTCGGGATGGTAAGGTGTGGAGATTTTGTGATTTACCCCATATTTTTCCAGTAAATTACGAAATTGGGCATTAGTGAAGTGAGAACCACCATCACTGATGATGGCCCTCAGAATCCCGAACCGGCTGAAGATGTTCTTCTTAACGAAATCAATGACTGCCTTGTGGTCATTGGTTTGGGTGGGAATGGCCTCGATCCATTCGGACACGTAATCAACAGCGACAAGAATGTACTAATGTCCAAATGAAGGGAGGAAAGGTCCCATAAAATTGATGCCCCAAACATCGAAGATTTAGATGGGAAGAATCAGGTTTAGGGTTATCATGTCTCTCTTGGTTATGTTCCCAAGTGCCTAGCATCAGGAACACGACCTCGAGAATTCCTAGGCATCCTTGAGTAAAGAAGGCCAAAGAATCCAGATTGCATAATTTTTGCTGCTGTCTTTTTCTCGAAGAAATGTCCACCACATGCAGATGCATGGCAGAAGTCGAGTATACTTTTGAATTCACCCTTCGGAACACATCGGCGAATAATCTGATCAGAGCCGATGCGATACAGTTCAGGGTCCTCCCAGAAGTAGTATTTGGCCTCAGATTTGAGTCTATCTCATTGTTACTCGGTCTAATCCTGAGGGATTTGGCCAATGGCCAAATAGTTTACAATGTCTGCAAACAATGGAGTTTGGACACTTGAAATTGTAAGGATAGTCTCGTCCGGAAAAGTATCAAAATGAATATCTAGACGAGAAGAATCACTCACAAGTCTCGAAAGATGATTTTCCATGACATTCTGTGCCCCGGATTTATCCTTGATTTCAAGATCAAATTCTTGAAGTAAAAGAATCCATCGAATAAGCCAGGTTTTGGCATCTTTTTTGGCCAAGAGATGTCTCAAGGCCAAGTGGTTGATATAAATTATGACATGATACCCTAAGTGCTAAGCCCTGAATTTCTCCAAAGCAAATACTACAGCTAGTAATTCCTTCTCAGTAACAGTGTAATTCCTCTAGGCCTCATCCAGAGTTTTACTAGCGTAGTGGATGACAGAGGGCTTCCTGTCAATCTTCTGACCCAAAACAGCCCCGACCACATAATCAGAAGCATCGGTCATGATCTCAAATGGGGCTGTCCAAACTGGTGGTTGCAACACCGGAGCACAAGTGACTGCCATTTTAAGAAAATCAAATGCCTTACGGCATGATTCGTTGAAATCAATTGACGTATCTTTGGCAAGAAGGTTGCTCAGAGGGCGAGCAACCTTAGAAATGTCCTTGATGAACCTCCTATAGAATCGCACATGACTAAGAAATGATCGAATTTGTTTGACACATGTGGGAGGAGGAAGTTTAGAGATAGCATCAACCTTAGCTTTGTCAACTTTAATACCCCGTTCAGAGATTACATGACCCAAGACGATGCCTTCTTGTGTCATGAAATGACTCTTTTCCTAGCTAAGGACCAATCTTGTTTTGATGCATCTTTTAAGAATCATTTCAAGATTAGCCAAACAAGAATCAAACGATTCTCCGAAAATAGAGAAATCATCCATGAAGACTTCCATAAACTCTCCCACCATGTCAGAGAATATGGCTAGCATACACCTTCGAAAAGTCGCAGGTGCATTGCATAAGCCGAATGGCATCCTACAGAAAGCAAAGGTTCCGTAGGGACAGGTGAAAGTCATTTTTTTCTGATCCTCGGGATGGATAGGGACTTGATTGTATCCCGAGTAACCGTCAAGGAAACAGAAGTACTTCTGCCCAGCTAATCTTTCAAGGATTTGATCGATAAAGGGCAAAGGGAAATGATCCTTTTTCGTGGCTGTGTTCAACTTCCTGTAATTAATACAAACTCTCCAAGAGGAAGTTGAACGAGTTGTGACAGATTCTCCTTTCTCGTTAGTCACAATGGCAATCCCAGCTTTCTTGGGAATAATTTGCATGGGACTTAACCAAGGACTATCAGAGATCGGATAAATGATTCCTGCATCGAGCTACTTAATAATTTCCTTCTTGACCACTTCTCACATATTTGGGTTTAATCTCCTCTGCATTTTGCGAGAAGGGCGGGATCCATCTTCCAAAAATATTCTGTGATTGCAATAAGACGGCTCAATCCCCCTAAGGTCATGAATGGTCTAACCAATTACCTCCTTGTATTCCTTCAGGACCTTGATCAATTTAATCTCCTGCTCCTTAGTTAATCTGGCACTAATAATCACAGGGAGCATCTTTTGAGGTCCCAAAAACTGATATTTCAAATTCTCAGGCAATGGTTTCAGTTTAAGCTGGGGCAGGTTTTGGATTGAAGGTAAGGATGATACTGATGAAGATTCATCAAGCGAAAAAGGTTGAAAGTGAATAAAATCAACAACATCTTCAGAATATGGTAGGTTTGCCACAGAGGGTTGCAGTTCAGATTTTTCACAACAGGAGGAACTTTCAATTATAGAAACCACCATACAAGTTTCAATATTCAAACTATCTTTCTCAAGTTCATCTATAAATCCAGAATCCTCGAATTTGTTAATCGCCTTAAAAATATCAAATTTCAGTTTCTGATCCCCAAAGGCAATTTCCATGCTACCACTTTCACAGTTGATATTGGCCTTTGCGGTTGCTAGGAATGGGCATCCCAAAATGATGGGTGTGTTCCTCAAATTTTCAGGTACATCCATGTCTAGGATAAGAAAATCTACAAGAAAATAGAAATCCTTAACCTTAATAATAACATCTTCAATAACGCCTCGTGGATTTGTGACTGAATGGTCCGCTAACTGTAGCATTATTAAAGTCGGCCGATGCTCATCTAATCCGAACTTCTCGTAAAGAGAAGTTGGAACTAGGTTAATAGATGCATCTAGATCCAGAATTGCTCTATCAAAGGTGTAATCTCCAATGACACAAGAAATCAAAGGAGCACCTGGATCTCTCTTTCTCTGAGGGAGGTGATGCAGGATAACAAAACTTGCCTGCTCAGAGAGTACCACCTTCCTCGGAACAGATTCTCTCAACTTACGCTTCTGTGTGAATGAATCCTTCAAAAATTTAGCATAAGCCGATATGTGTTTGATAGCATCGAGGAGCGGATATTGATCTCAACATTCTTGAATATGTTTAAGAGCTCCTCGTTACTATCAATAGGCTTCTTCCTAGGTTTAATCAAGGCCTCAGGAAAAGGAACATGAGTCAGATCTTCGTAATCAAGTTCCTGACCCTTGATTTCTTCTTCAGAGCTCTCCTTTCTCTCCTCAGACTTTCCAGGATCAGAATAGTGCAGGTGTGGATCCTGAGTTTGTTTTCCACTCCTCAAAATAATTGAATAAGCATATGCATATGGGTTTAGGTCTTGGGAAGGGGTAGGTAAGATTGGAGGGGCTTCATTAGCCAAAAGCTGTTGATTTGAGGAAGAAGCAGAAGAGGAAGGACCCTGCTCAATCACCTGAGCATGTGCATGCGGGACCCTCTAATTCCCGCACCCCGGGGCATGATTGCCCAGATTCTGGATATTACACAAGTTGGGTACGGGTTGAGATGGTAGAGATCTGGGTTGACGAGAATTAGCAATGAACCCATTTTGCAAGTTGTCTAGCGAAGTTTTCATTTGCTGCATGAGCTGGAGCATAGATCCTTGCATTTCTACCATCTGTCGGTTCAAATCAGCCTGCCCTACTGGTTGACAGGCATTCCAAGATGGCTGATTAACCTGATTTGGGGGTGGCTGAGTGTAAACATGACCCTAACCCATTGGTCTTTGCGGAGCATAATTGCCAGGTCAAAATTGGTCTGCTGCCCTGGGTTTTTCCAGGAGAAGTTAGGGTGGTTCCTCCAACCCAGATTATAAGCATTGGAATATGAGTTGGACCTAACATTCTGCTATACAGCATAGACATCCTCATAGGGTGAGGATGGAGAGAAAGAAAAGGAGGGAACAAAGAAACTGGAATCAAAGGCCCCAGTTTGGAACCCGTGGGGTTCCGAACAATGCTGACTCATTGGTTGAGCCGTATCAAGTTGATTCATGAACTCCTGTCCAGAAGGAACTCGCGACGAACGGAATCCCAAATTTTGGGATTGAGTGGATCAAGAATTGTTCATTAAATTTCTAGCCATCCACTCCTCCATCCTTTTAGTAACTAAGTCCACCTTGTCTAGTTTATTGCAAATCAATTCCATATCGAATGAATGAGAGTTGTGGACTTCATTAACATTTGATATGGGTTGTTGGGATTAGTTAAAAGTATCCATGGAGGCATGATTGATCGAATTCTTGCTCATCTCCTCAAACAAATCGTGCGCATTATCTACGTCTTTGTTGAGGAAATTGCCTCCGTAAAAGCGTCCACGTGATTTCTGAGTTGCTCAGTCAACCCATGGTAGAAGATCTGCACGAGTTTCCATTTCGTCACCTCGTGGTGTGGACACCTCCGTAATAAGCCTTGGAATAACTCCTAGGCAACATGAAACTGCTCCCCCAGCCACTGGGTGAAGGTAGTAATCGCCAATCTCAAAGCATTGGTACGTCCGACAGGGAAGAATTTCTTCAGGAAGGCCGATGTCAAATCATTCTAAGTTGCAATTGGCCTTCCTATAGTCCTGCACCAATGAGCAGCTTTATCCCTAAGAGAGTGGGGAAAGAGCCTCATGATGATCTGCTCCTCATTCACGTTTCGTGCCTTGGTGGTCTGGACCAAAGTGGTCAAGTCCTCCAAGTGCTGAAACGAGTCTTCAGAGCCAAGCCCATGGAAATGTTTGATCAAACTTAACACCTGGGGCTTGATTTCTATGTCTCCGGTAGGAATCTGGACACCGGGACGTTCCCTGTAATTTGAAGGATCATAAAAATCCTTCAAGGGCTGAGTGCCCTGCATTCTCTGGAACCATTCTTGCATTCTCTGCATTTGTTCCAGCTGCCTTTGAAATGCCTCCTATGGATTATTGGGCAGAGGAGGCTGTTGATCGGCCATAGGATCAATTTGGCCAAAATCCAATCTACACCTCCTAGAATACTCTAGTGGTCCTTCCAATCGGGGATTCAATGACCTCCTTCCCAACATAAACTAGGAAAAGATCAGAAAGACTGGGGATAAGAGCCCTGCAGCACAACAAAACAAGCCTGTCCTTAAGTGGGGTAGCCTAAGGATCTACAGACTCTCAAAATCTGCCGTAAGATTATAAACGATTTACTCTACTTGCGTCTGCTCAATCCAACCAATTAGAAGGAGGGATTGGGGAAAAGGTTTTTCCTTCGACTTGCGCCTCTGGTTCCTAGTGTACCCCCCAGTTGCGGTCGTTTAACGCTACTGCCCTAGCTAGACATCAGATTGATCAGTACAAGCAGGTTAATCGTAAAGAATCTCAGACTGGACCCCGAAGAGCGAATTAGTCCTTAAGGCTGACGTCTACTTGATTTTATTTACGCATGGGATTGTAGTGCTTATGGAATGTGGTGGGCCCTTAAAATGGGTTGTGCCCTTAATGATCAATTGAGTATGTGTAAGTACGTGCATAATTAGGGTTTTCAAGCAAGATTATTTGTGATGAGTAGATTTTAAGGTTCAAATCTTGCTTAAGTAGCTTTTAGGGTTTAGAATTAGGTTTAATTCAATCAAGTTTGAGGCAAATCAGGTTTTCAAGTACGGGTGAAGATCACTTTCCTTTTGTAATAAAAAATAAAGTGGAGTGCCTAGTATTAACCTAAATTGAAAACCCTAAGGGGAAGCTACTTAGTGAGTTGATTTTAGGTTAAGTGGTGAGGCCCTAACAACTCAAACAATTGGCCAAGATTGCACCACTAAGTTAGGCACACAAAATGATTAACGTAGATTGATTTCTACTCTTTTATATGTTGATTTGTGTGTACTGGTTCGACAGATCAGAATATGATTGAGTAGATGAAAATCAATTAGGTTAAATGCCTTGAATGTGGGTGTATGTAGTGTGTATGTTGAATTACCCCACAAGAAATATCTTTTTGTTGATTTTTTTATATGCGGGTGAGATGAATGTGAGTGGAAATCCAAGCAACCGAACTAACCTTAGTATTTATGCAAACACCTAGGTTAATTGGAGTTTGAATTAATGTGGTGAAATGTAATCTATGGAGAGGAGAAGAATGGGGAGCATTTGCAGTTGTCTTCAATTGCACTCTACTCCGATCTATTGCTTGCAGATCCCCTGTTAAGGTACCTGTCAAACAATAGACAAGAAATAAAGCTAGTTAGAAAACAATAAAGTGCGCGAAATGTGGAAAGAAAATCGAAAATCGTTGCCTCCCGGCAACGGCGCCAAAATGTTGAACGTGGAAAACTACGCGATTGAAGTTGGTTTCGAAAAAACCCATCATTGTAGTTCGAATTGTGAAGAAATCCGTCAACAGATAAATTTATACTAAAATACTAAGAAGTCCGGGTCGAACACAGGGAGGCTACGTCGATCTAAAATTCACGATTTATAATTTTTTATTTTTGTTCGAAAATGAAATAATTACAATGGAATTGATATAAATAATAAGAGAGAGATAGAAAGAGAGAGAAAAAGAGAACAATCACTTAATATAATCAGAATGTTTTTACAACTACAAAGCGGGAAATGATTACAACTAGAAAGTAGAAAATTTTCTAGAAAGCGATTAAAAAGAAGGGAGAGAGATGTTATCCTCCTCGACAAATGCTTGGAGAACTAGCTAGACGGAGAGACGCTTGGAAGACGGAGGTCGAAGCGGGAAGGAGGATGGAGTAGGAAGAAACGAGAATGAGGCAGCACGTCGTCGTTGTCGCGAGATCCACTTTCGGAATGAGGGCAAGAAAATTGGATTTAGATCTAAAATAGCATCCTAGGTGTGAGACAAGTTTTTCTTGAGCTTGGGAGAGGTAGAGAAGTGAAGGAAGGGATGAAGAAGAAGTGGAGGTTGGGTCACCTTTTATAGTTGTAGGAATCGAGGGCAAATTTTTCATTTCAAGCTTAAAACATTAATATCAGGTCTTTAGTGATGGATTTATTTGTCACTAAACGTTAAATCGTGGCTGACATGCGCGTGCTGCGTGTGCCTCCCCGCCTTCCGTGCTCAAAATGCCTACACACGTCTTTCAAATCTTAGTCGTCCAATCACAAGATCAGACGGCTTAGATTTGTCCTCGCACACCTTCGTCTACGCCTTCTCGGCATGCCTACGTGAGATCAGGCGTGCGTGCTGTGCGTCAGATCGCACGTGCGTGCTATTGGCTAATCCGTGCTGCCCACAGCCAATCGCACGGTCGCAATTACTTGCCCATGCGCTGCGGATGGCGAGTCGAATGCGCGTCGCATGCTCGCGCAACGCGCTCGACCACTGTTCTGCAGTGCTTACTTTGTCGTGATTTTGATTTCAGGCGCACATGCTCGCGGCCGTTGGATTAAGATCCAACAGCCTAGAGCATGCATTTGAAGTCCTTTGGAGATGCAGCGGTCGTCCTGAGGGTCGATTGGGTGGCTGGGATGGCACCATGTGGCACCATCTTGGTCGTCCATCTTCTACGTGTTGTAGATGGTGCCACGGATGTCGGATTAAGCCTATTTTCATGCTGTTAGGCTACAATCATCGATCCGAAGCCATCCATGCGGTCGGATTGGCACCATCTTGGCCCTTGATCTTTAGGGTTCCTCGATCTCTATCTGGTGCTACGGATGTTCGATCAGGGAGATCTTGGAGTCGTTGAACTCCAATCGTTGCCCTGATCAGATCCATATGGTTGGATTATTGATTTGAGGTCCCGATTAAAAATTGCCCTTTCCCTGACCATAAAAGGAGACAATTACTATACTATTTATACAACTTGACCTAAATGCATGATTATGCATGTTATGCAATATTTATAATGTATGATGCTAATGTGACACTAAGAACATGCATTAATAGACATTTTTGGCTATTTAAATGTATGCACATCAAAGCAGGCAGCCAAGAAGAGGCGCATAAATTGATATTCTGCCTCCAGCTATTCGCCTCAAGTAACCCACAGGGGGTGAGGCCTCGCTCACCCATCACCTGCGCCTAGCCCATGACCCATTCCCCAGTAGGCTTGGTGCAGACCCGACTCACCTAAGCCCTGTTCACACCTCGGCTGCAATATCACACTTGCAGCCCTAGTCCCGGGTACGCTTAAACTCGAATCCAATTACTCGAGGCTCTCGGAGAGTGGATCCCAGAGAGAGAAAGAGGGAAGAGCGTGTAGGGGCAGGGGGTTTTGCTGTGGTTCAACGGCTGACACTTAGCCGTTTAAGGAATCTTCCCCCGCTTGTTCGTGAAGAGAAAGAAATGAAGAGCAGCTACAAAATAGAGAAAAGGAAGAAGAAGGAGACACAGGGAAGGGGAATAAAAGAAGAGGCACAGAAGAAGAAGAAGGACTGAAACAACCAGCAGAAGTGCACTGTGCACTTATCCTACGTGGCTTTAGATTGATTGTTACTGTTGAAATATTTGATATAATTGTGAGGGGTAATTGATGATTCAAATCACTATTTTACCCCATTCTTTTTGCACTATTTGACATTCGCATTCATTTATATATCATTACTGCTTAGAATTCTATTGCTTATATATTTGTGTTGAAATGCAATCTTGAGAATCATTTTTGCCAATTGCTCCCTATGTTCTACTTCGAACTTCTATTCGAGTAATAATTTGTATTTGTTTTTCGCGCTGACTCAACCTATACTACACGCATTGATTTTAAAACCCAATTCAGAGCGAATAACATTTTGGCACTGTTGCCGAGGAGCAACGCGCAACTTTGATCCCTTGATTGCAATTCTGATTTGGTACTAACTTCCTCTATCTCTTTTGATTGTGATCTGTTTCAGGGATTCATTGGAGGAAGATTAGCCACACTCCAGGGGTAGGTAAACTCCATCCAATTTCCCCTAAGCCCCTTATTCTGAAAAGCTAGAAAAAAATAGAGAAGAAGAAATCAATTAGATCTAACTTGCATTCTATTCTTAGATCAATCATCAAATTTCCTGATTTGTTACATTTTGTTTAGAGAAAATACAAACCCTAATTTGTGCACCTACTTAGGGCTTAAGGTATCTACGGCTATCACCTTCTTGCTTGAGCCTTAGGTACCACATTTGGACGAATTAAATTGGACCAATCAGAGCCAATTAGGGTTTCCAGTTTAGGGTTTTAGAGACACACTTGCTTAATCAAGAATTAACCTTCCCAAACAGTGTGTGCCTAAGCCTTGGTTGAATTGATTTATTCAAGCAAACCCTAAAATCAGGCTCTTAATTTCATTTGAACACTAAAAGAGGGACCTAAATTTTTCAAAGGATAAAACAGGTGAAGTTTACCCACCTTGTTGGGTTAACCAATCTTCAAATTAGATCACTTTACATAAAAACATCTTAAAGTTCAAGTGAAATCACAAGCACCTTTGCTCTTAACTTAAAACTAGTAGACTTAAGAGATCAAGTCCCCATTCTGGTCTACATGGATCCTCAGTGACAAGAGAAGTCGGGTGGGGGAAACCTTGTAACTCGTGGGGGCGCTTTACCATATAGGGGTCTTCGCGGGACTCTCCCTCTCTGGTTGCCTAGGTAATTCTCAGGTGGATGACTTTCTGACTAAGGGGTATCATCCTCCCCGATCCTCTATAGTCATCCAAAATTCTTGGGTGTCTTGATGGGGTCCATCACCTGCTATCCCTCATCTACTCCATCGGTGCATGTTCAGGAGGAGCTCCTTAAGACCATCCTTGAGGCCTCCATTAGCTATGTACTCTCGTCAAGGTCGAGCCTCGACTTTCATGTTTGTGCAACAACTTGATCACATTGATATATCCTCTGATTCAGAACGTACTTCCCCCTTATCAGCTATGGATCACCAAGAAGATCAATCTAACCTTGAGGAACAATTCCATGATTTCCAAAATCGAATCAATGCCATCATCAACCCTCCGCCACATCCTCAAATGCGAGATCACTATAATCCTGCAGCAGTGGAGATCGAACCCTGAATCAACATTCCCGTGGGTGGGCTCGAGGTGGATCTCAAGCCTAGCATGCTTCATATGACCCCAAAATATCATGGCTTGAACTCCAAGGATCCTTTCTAGCACATCAAAAACCTAAAACATCTGGCCCACACTTTTGGGGTAGATGTACAGAATCGGGACGGATTACTCTTGAAACTCTTCTCATTCTCTCTGGCTGACAAAGCCGCTCACTGGTTTCAAACTCAACCACACACGATCAACACATGGGGAGAACTTCAAACCGCCTTCCTACAAAAATTCTACCCCATTGGTCATACAAACACAATGCGGTACCAAATCACGCACTTCTCCCAAGGAGCAGGAGAATCTCTACACGAGGCATGGGATCATTTCTTGGATCTCATGCGTAAGTGCCCCCATCACGGAGTTCCGAAGTAGGAACAAGTCCAAGCCTTTTACCATGGACTCCGTGAAGATATCAAGCTCTTTGTCAATGCAACCTGTGGTGGTAGCATCATGGGTCAACATGAGGACACAATCTGGGAAATTCTCGAGGGCATGTGTGAGAACTCCCTGAACAATGAGCCATTGGGTGCGTATGACCGGACGTCCACCCATGCATTGATAAATAATTGAGGGATCCACGAATCTTGAGGCCTTTCCGCATCCGTTGATTTGGTGTTGGTAGCCAGTCAATTGGACAATGTCTCCATTATCGAGAAAAAGGTGGACGACATCACTCATCATCTACACAAATCCGCCTCTGCGCCTCAAAGCACATACGCGCACCCGCCCATGGGAAGGGAGGCTGCACACAACATCTACCACTCCCCGGGGATGGATACATATCCACCCCCGTCTGATTATGGCTTCGGAGGCAACTCTGAGTCAGCCCACCTCAGTTGGGGGAACTCTGAACCCTCGTACCATGATTATCTCGGAGCTCCTTAAACCTGTGAGGATCTTCACGCCATCTAGAATAATCCTTTATCCAACACTTACAACTCTGGATGGCGGAATCATCCTAACTTTTTGTGGTCGGGAAATAGCTCGAGACCTCAATTTCAACCCCGACCACAGACTTTGCATCGTTATCAGCCCACCCAACCAAGGCTCACTCAAAATTTCCAATCTAGACCACCTAAGGAAGATCATACATCTTTGATTCTTCAAACCTTGGTTGACATGCAGAAATAGCACAAAGAAGAAATTACTACACTTTACAATCAAAAGACCCAGCTAGCAACTTCTCGCCATCTTGGCACACTTTCTTCCCAACCTCTACCAAATTGTAACAACATGTTGACCCAAAAACACATTGTAAACCAAATTCAAAGTCAAACATTTATACCCAACCTGGTCCAGCGACTCATACCTGCGTGTTTTCTCGATCCACCTCAGCTGAGCCAAAACACTCCATGACTTACCCAACCCCATTCCCAGATCAACAGCAAGGTCTGACTTTTCCCCATCCACCTCCCCACAATGATTGTGCTATGATCAATATTTTGAAAGGACAAAAACTCATCCCTAAAGATAGCCAATCCATTCCCCTATCCCACATCATATCTCACCTCCACACTAAAGGATTGTCAGAAATTGATATAATGGGACCTTTGAGGAATGCACAAGTCACAATTCCACTACTTGACATCCTCACTCTCAACCCGAGCGCACCAGACTTACCTAGAAAAGGGATGGAGGAACAGACACTAGGAAAGGTAGTACTATCTGAAAATATAAGTGCCATAATCCAAACTAGTCTACCTCCTAAGAAGAGGAAGAGAAGGCTCTATCTGAGGAGCGTTGTGCTGTGTTGTGCCTCTCTCTCGAGGCTTGAAGGAAGAAGGAAAGAGGCCCTTGAGACTCTTGCAGACATTGTAGCAGGCTTCACTTAAGCTGTCTGATAGCTTATCTTTGTCATCTAAAGCATTTGACACTGATAGTGGTTGTGCTTATTATTCATATATTTGTGAGGTTTAAACTTAAACGGTAATTTGGTGATTCAAATCATCATTTTACCATAATTGTTTTGCACATTGGTATTTGGATCTATTGGTAAATTATTCTGAATTGTTCTTCTGTTCTTAATTGCTTATATTTTGATTAGAATTATGATCTGTGAGATTGAATTGCCATTATTGCTCCCAGTGAACGACCTCGTACTTGTGAGTTATAAATTTTAAGTGTTTTCAAGCGATTTTGACTTATTACGACGATTACATCCTTTAAAACATCAATTTCGCTCGCTAACATTAACCTAGGTATTTGAGAGGAGGGGGAAGTCGTGGTGGCCAGTAGGAGATGGTGGCACAGGTGGTGGTGGGAGGAGGATGGGGAAGGTGGTGGTGGTGCACGTAGGTGGAGGTGGGAAGAGGATGGGATAGGTGGGAGCGGTGGTTGCTGTTGGTGGTGGACAGCCATGCAGTGAGGGAAGGGGAGGGGGAGGAGGAGGCACGAGGAGAGGTGGTGGTGGCGGCTAGAGGAGGGGTGGCCAGTTGTGGTGGTGGTGGTCGCAGCCACATTTCCCTAGGGATGTGGGGCTTGGACAATGGAGGAGGTCGGGTCTTGCCAACGAGGGGAGGGCAGTCTCGCGAGAGGAGGTCCTACCTGAGGACAATGTGAATGACGAGGAGGAGGAGGGGTCACATGTGGACCAAACATGTCGACATCAGAGCCGGCGAGGAGGTAGTTCAAGGCAGCATCGACAAGTGGTCGGTCGCAATGCATCAAGAGGAGGTCGACGAGGAGGTATGGAAGGATTTGTTTTGAGAGGTAGGGGGAGGGAGTTGGGGACGTAGGGGCAATTTAGGTCGACATTTCTTGACCGTTCCAAAGACAACGGTTGACAAATATGTTTGAAAATTAACTTTGCGATTTGGCAGTTTTTGAAAAGACTATCGTTGACCATTTTGTCATAAATGGTTGACATACATACTATTGTAGATCATTAGAAATGGTCGCGAATGACTGCAACCAAACCAACTGCGAGGTAGGTGGGAAAGTTAATGATTGGCTTGTTCTCAACCGTTCTACCTAATAATGGTCGAAAATATTATTATTAGCGACCATTGTATAACAGTCGAAAATTCTCCATCGAGAATAGTGTTTGTTCTACTAGTGAAGCTTAAGTTACAAATAGATACACATTCACAAACATGTACTCAATGGCATACATGCACTTAACTAGAAAATGAGAAAAAAATTGAAATTATAGATGGAAGGGGATAAAAGAGTAACATGTAAGCTACTTTCTTGCATGCTTTACTTAGGGATAATTTTGTAAGGGGATAGGATGAAATAGGAACACGTGAAAATAGATAGGCAATTTTCCTCTTTCACATTGGATTCTAGTAGACAAAGGGATACACAAGCTTAAGTTTTGAATTCATCAAGTTATATCCAAACCTAGCTCTTATTTATTTTGTGCTTCATTCTACAGATTAAACACAAATTTAAAAACTAAAGATTTAAAGAGAATTATGGAATTAGTGATAATTTATTCACAGAATGTATAGGAAGCCTTGTTTGGCCGCTAAGGTCTAGTTTATTTGGGGAGTTAACTCCTTTTTTATGAGTTAACCCTTGTTTATTTGATGAGTTAATTTGCATGGTTATATCCCGAGTTTTGGGGTCCTTAACATCGATTTTGCTAACATTGGTCACAAGGGTGTTAGCAAAATTAGTGTTAACTTCATATGTACCTACCCCACACCCGAACCCTCACTCCCTAGACACTAGTGTTAACACAAGTTCAAGTAAACACTACAAGGATTAACACATAAATTGATACAAATGCCACTTTACAAATAATCATAAATGATGGTTAACACTAGTTTTACATTTCTTAACACTAGTTTCTTAATCTCTTAGGGCTAGTTTACTTGAGGGGTCAACCCCCTTTTTGAGGGGTTAACCCTTGTTTACTTAGAGGGTGTTTGCACGAAATCGTCGATGTATAAGAAATGCCTTGCAGCATAATCGACAAAATCACACAAACATTTAAATTTATAAACTAAGATTCTAATTGGAGTCCGAGGTCATTCACAAGGAGCAAATATGGAATTCACACATTAATCTTCATTCAGAATAGATGAGCACAATAAATCAGGCACAATACATATATGTAATGAATGAAACTTGACAAATTGATATTCAAATATAATCTAATGTATCTCAAAAAATGTAAAGACAAAACGAATAAAGAAAATGTAAGAAGTGGTGATTTAGATCACCATTTAAATCCCTCAAATTAAGCATGCATCTCATATTCAATTTATTCAAATAATCCAATAGTATCTTCAATCAATCAACTTAGGTACTTAAATAATGCAACAATTTCAGTAGAACCAAATCAGACGACAGAATAAGGCATCAGATGCCTTAATAGAAGTACAACATCAATAGAGCACAAGGCTCTCTCAAGAGCCTTTCTTCTTCTTCTTCAAGCCTTTCAAGAGCAAGGCCTTCAAGCACAGCACATGGCTAAGTGTTAGCCTTCCTTCCTTCAGCACATAGCCAAGGATCTATACTAAAACCCTCCCCCCTCCTCTCACAGATATCTCCTCTCCTCTTCTCTCTCAGACTGGGGATAATCGGGGTAGTATTGGGTATTCGAATCCTATATAGTGGCCAGACCCGCGTACCGTGTGCACGAGCGAGGCTTAAAGGCACGAGGAGGTGCGTGAGTAGGGACCCGACCCCCGGTGACTTGTGCAAACAGGCTAAAGCACAAAATCAACTTAAACGCCTTCAGCTACTCATCCATTTACAATGTGGGACTAAACATCCCACATCTTCCTCACGAGTAGCAGCTGAAGACGTGTCTTCAATTGGAGTAGCTACTGAGGCTCTTCCACTCGATTGAAGTCCTGGAAAGGTACCTGAAACTAGGCCGCAGCATCTGGACGTGGTAGCGATTTTGGAGCAGGTCGAAGTAAGGTGGACGGAGTCAAAGATGACGGCGACGACAGCGAGTGGTGGAAAGACTTGCAAGTCACAAATATGAGCTCAAAAGCCTTGGTAAAAATGCTTAGGAGCTTTACCAGAGGATGGCAAATGTGTAGGTGGTGTCCTCGTGGCATTTGGGGGCGTGTGGACATTTGGCGAAGTTGAGGAAGAGGTGCGGTGAGGGTGATGTTCGATGGGGTGATTGGATGGGCAATCCCCTCAATTTCTTGAGGGGTTTTAGTCGTGGAGGTTCAGCGGAGGTTGTAGGACCGATGGCGTGGAGTTTGGTGGCTTGTGGAGGGCGGACGGCCTCACTGGAGTGCTGCTGAAGCGAAGGAAGATGAAGGGCGTATCGA
Source organism: Thalassia testudinum (assembly GCA_037157565.1). Taxonomy (NCBI): domain Eukaryota; kingdom Viridiplantae; phylum Streptophyta; class Magnoliopsida; order Alismatales; family Hydrocharitaceae; genus Thalassia; species Thalassia testudinum. The sequence goes on along the minus strand of JAZHRO010000012.1, from coordinate 35,722,467 downwards.
TGGTTGAAGTGGAAGAGGAAGGAGTTGGGAAGATTCAGGAGAAGATAGGACCTAAAATAATGGATGAAAGGGCAAGGGAGGCACCGACTGTGATTGGTCAGCATCAGGGAAGGAGAGGCCTCTAGTGATGGAGCGGTGACGACGAAGAGGGTCAGGGCACTCCAACTATGGCTAACAAGTAGCGGAGGAAGTTGAGGAAGGCAATCTCGCTACCTATAGTATGTGGCAGCGAGCAAGGAAGTCAGAGGGAGAAGGGTCGCTGGAGCTGCAGTGGAGGTGATTAGAGTAGGAGAATTGGTGAAGAATTGTGGCCAAACCGAGTTAAGGATTGCGGCTTTGCAAAGGGGATGATTTTATAAAGCTCAGGGCAAGCTCTGGACAAGGAAACAAGTTTAAATTGACTTGTGCTTGAAGCACAAGAGACCCATGAATCTCATGGGTTCGCTAGGGTTGACAGGCGTGATCTGGGATCCAAGACCAATCACAATCAATTCTTCATAGTGTGAACATCAATCCAACCAAATTTAGTGGGATTTGATGAAGATTTGAATAGGTTTAGGCTGGGTCAAAGTCGGCCTGGAGCTCGGTTGACCTTCAATAGTGGTAGGGGGTGTTTCATGAGGAAGACAACACAGTTGGGGGGCTAAATACAAGGAATTTCAAAAGCTAGGGGCTTAGATGTGAAGAATAGAGTTTTAAGGGACTACATTGCAAACTAGGTCAAGATGAATTCTGATTAGGTCCAAATTTTGGTACAAACCTAATTTGGACCTAATAAATCTGATGGTGAAGTCGGATTTCAGTTTTAACCAAGTTGGACTGGATAATTTATGCAAAAATCCAAATGAGGGCAGAACTCTGTATGTGACTCTATTTAAGGTCAAAATAGGTTCACATGGTCAAATCAAGGATACCAAACCTCAAGGAATATTTTTTCTATGAATTTTAGGATATTTAGATGAATTTTATCCTAACCAGAACCTCTATAATTCAAGTGGGTATGAAATTAGGATTTTGGGTACTGCATTAGTTCTTGAATTGCATGAAACCCTGTTTCTATTTGTATGGACTCACTTATTAGTCTTTAATACCCATTTGACATTTAGTTAACCCCTGACAAACCCCGTGGTTACTCTACTTTCATAATATGATGTTAAAACTGCAGAACTAACACTGATTTAATGTTCTCTCAGAATGGATATGTAAGGAATTATGGCTCTCAAGCAACTATGTAGGAGAATTTGTCACTTGATTATGACTAATTAAGGCTAATTATGGCTCATGATGGTATTACCATCAGAGGGTTAACCCCCTTTTGATTAACATGGGTTAAGAGCTCTTAACAACGGTTTCTCTAACACCGGTTGCTACTGGTGTTAGATAAATCCATGTTTAAGTCCCACAATTCTGTTGTGCTCTCAGGTAGCTAATTCAAATTCTTAACACCACTAATAAGTAAACACAACAAGGGTTAACACTCTGACTTAACATCAATTGAAGTAAATAAAAATTGGTGTTAGCACCACTCTATAAGTAAATATAATTGAAGGTTAATATCAATTTCACATTTCTTAACACCACTTCTTTAACTCTTCAAGTAAACTGACCCTTAAGTAAACTAGTCGTAAAGGATATAAAATACTATGCATTGTTTGTAAAGAAATTATTAAGAAAAGTTAATATAATTCACATGCTCAAAATATTTACCTTTAAAAAAAATAATTAAAAAATCACATGCCTATTGACAAATGTTAAAGCTTCGTAAATATATTTGATGGCCACAGATTATTTAGCATTTTTGCTATAAAGTAGGTCGTATTTTTCTTAAATCTTTTTACCTTTTTGCTATTATATAATAATTGAAGTTAGTAATGGAATAAATAAACTTGGTGGTAACAGCTGACTGTGACAAAGGGGATCTAATTTTGAGTCTCGACCTTACATTATCTGGAGGTTAATATTATGGGATTGTCAATTCCCTCACTTTACTTATAAGGGGTTTTAGGACATTAAAAAAAAATATACTTTTGTATCTTGAGAATTCAATCCATGGTACTGCAAAGCAAAACGATTGTACCGCAAATGAACAAAAAAACGAAAGAAAAAGTGCATGCAGGTCATACGTTGAATTTAACCATGTCTTCATTTGGAAAAAAAAAAAAAGCCCTCTTCTCGCTTGAGTTTCTTTTACCCGTTTCTTTGAGAAGTTTATCACGAAACTAATTTGTTGAACACAATTATGGAATAAGAAGACCAAATACGCCTCAAGTAATCAAAATATGGGTGGAAAACAAGAAACGAGGGAATTACGTAATTATAAGGGGAGTGGAGTGGAGGGGAGGGAGGGTGTTCAGATCCCTCTGCGGGCTGTTAGAGCAGCGAGGAGTTTATACATATAAAAACAAATCTCTCCGCAGGCTTATACATGTCACGGTCACCCTAGTATCAGCCTAGCATTCAGAGTCTCAGAAGCTAAACTGAAGCCATTTAAACCACACCGCCTCTTCTCTCTCCTTCACTTCTATCCTTTTTTGCCATAAACTTAAGGTCCTCTCTTCTTTCATCAAAATCCCCATCCTCCTCATGGAAAAAAGCACACATTTCCCTCCTTTCCTGTTTTCTTGCTCCCTGTAAACTTGCACTTGAATTATATATATATATATATATATATATATATATATATATGCAGCTATCGATGCAACAGGGGAAAGCAAAAAAAAAAAACTTAAAGTTAGCACTCAAGCTTGCATATGGAAAGAACCATGAAAAGGATAGAACTCGAGAGAGAGCATCAAGCAAGCATACCCAACATATAGGGGCATCTTTCTCGTTAAGAACCAACAAGCGTCTTGAACAATATATGCCTGAGATTTAATGGAGCCACAAATTTGTCCCTGCGGGTTCTTAGTGGAATTAAAGAAGGGAGCAGCTTCTCGTTCCCATGTACAAAAACAAAGACATTACAATTAGATTCAGAAAAGACAAAAGAGGAGGGTGGTCAGGAGAATCTCTTCCCCCTATCTTACAGCCATGTAAAACTATAAAGGTCAAGTAAGATTGCGAGGCCCCTCTGATCGATCCCCTCATCTTTTCTTTCCCTTCTGCTCACGGCCAGTCCTCACCTCCAGTTCCCACCTCTCCTCCCCTCAAAAAGCCAAAGTAGCCGCTATCCACACCTTGACCAAAACGTTAATCAGATAGATAAGATATACGTACGGTATACCTTACCGTCTCCTCCTCACTTTGGATAATGACCACTGCCAAGACATGTTAATTATGCTGCTGCTGCTGCTGCTGCTGCTGCTGCTTCTGTTGTTCTGCTGCCTCCTCTCCCTCTCCCTCAAAGCCTATTATCATGTGGGTGGTGACCATATCTGTGAGTGCAAGTCCAATTCCTCCCATCTGCTGCTGCCGCGTTGCTCATGGGCACCTCTCTCCCAAAGCAAGTGGTGTAACTGGAGCTCTGAGGTTGGCCTATATAGTACTCGTTCATGGGAGGAGCCTGAGGAGGAGGAGGCGGTGGTGGGTATGGAGACTGGTAATTCTGAGACGAGGGAGGAGGGTAGAGATACGACTGGAGATGGTGCGGATGCGGCGGCGGCGGCGGCGGTGGAGGCTGTGGTTGCGGTGTGGCCGTTGGGAGCTGCCTTGGGTAGACCCCTCCGAAGTGGATACGTGCATCTGATCCCATCCCTTGGAAGCACCCAGAGCTCCCCATCCCTTGACCACTTGTCCCTCCAAAGCTCACATTTAGATCTCTCAACCTGTAGCAAAAAAAGAAAATCAAAACCAAAACCATGGATAGATAAATAATAATAACAATAATCAATACATGATCCGTATATATACGTATGTAGCTAGCTAAAGACCACCTTTATGATTCACTATAATTAATTAACGCATCATCTACATTGCTATATATGTGCTCATAAAGAAATTGAGGTTTTAAAAAATATGTGCTTTTATAATTAATTGAGGAGAATAATATAGATGATGCATACGTACCCCATGTGAGATCCGGCACCGGCAAGAGCGTCGCTGCTAAAAACAAGCTGACGGGCGCGGTTTAGAGTCTCTGTCTCCCTCTCTGGATGATGATCACACACATAATATGTACATATCTAGCTTTGGACAAGGAGGCGTACGAAATTAAAGGGTTTTGAAATTGGGAAGTATGTATATATATATATATATATATATATAGACGAGAATGTAAAATAATATTTTTCGGTTTTTGCCTTGGCGGTGGCGGTTCATGTGACCGCCGAGGGCTTGCGACTTGCAGAACTTGAGAGAGCAAAACCTGCATTCATACACCTTTCCGCTGTCATCTTTCCCTTCCTTTTTCTTCTTCTTCTTTGTTCCTACGGGCAATCAATCAAAAGTTCCACACGGTGGATCACAAAAGAAATGTTAAAAGGGAAGCAACCGGAAACCAAATCGCTGGTTTGCTCATGCAATAGTCTTCTAGGTGCATGATGTGCTTCTTTAACCAATTAATTTCTAGGGTTCCTGAAATCAGATTTGAAGTCTGCCACGATACATCCCTTGGGGAAATTAACTAATTGAATTTTGTACATGTGTTCACCTTTGACGATGTTGTTCTCCGTGGAGGCGGCGGTGGTGGTGGAGCTCTCTTCCACTGGTTGCTTCCCATATTCCTCGGGCAAATTGTTGAGGTCAAGGTGGTTCTCTTGAGGTCTCCTGAAAATAAATAACAAGGTGGCTCTAGCAAAAAACTTGTTGTTTTTGTGCATCTGTGTGTGCATATGTGTTCATAGGGGGAGTACTGGGGGGGCGGTGTGTGGGGGTGGGGAGGAGATTACATGGTTGTCTAGCTTGAAACCAAGCTCTTCTGTGATTGGAACTGAAAGAAGAAAGAAGAGAGCCGAGTGTCTGAAATGTGGGGTTTGTGGGGATATCTCTGTGGTGGGGGGAGGCTTTAGAAATGTTCTTTCTCCTTCTCCAGAAGTTTTATCAACTCTCACTATAGTGAAGGGTTGGTTAATAATAGGAACTGGTTGTCCTCTGTGGGGGACAAGGGGGTGGTGGGGCTGTTTGTGGTTGCGAGTAGTAACCACTGATATATATCAGGGTTGCGAGGGATGGAAGAGGGGGAGGTATAGAGATGGTAAGAAGACGTGGCTTGGATGCTCTTAGTCTGCTACAAACCCTACTCTACTCTCCCATATCCCCCCCTCCACTGGGATAACTACAATAAGCGGGTGACATGGTTATTTACTCACAAGAGGGTAGGCTAAGGAGATTTACAAGCATGTCCGAATCAAATTTATTTTGTATGTTTGTACTTGTACCATCATCCGTTGGCTATTGTTTATTATTATTCTATTTTTGCAGTTGCAAGACTAATTGATTAGTAGCTAGATAACTTACAAGGCAGGTCTGAGTGAGACCAACTCCCTTGCAGCGTACAATGTAAACAATATTTAGCCAACTTATGAGCTTGCCATACAGAGGATCTGTGAACCTTAATTAACTAACGAGTAACCTGCATTATCAATGAGAATTGAAGCACAACGTTGTATAACATACCGAGTTTTCCAAGATGGCTGCTGGCGGGCTAGTATTTGGCTAACTAGATTGATAGCATTTGACATAATCATCACCTCCGGTAAGCCAGCATCTAAGGCCAAGTTGAGGTCTTAAAAGATTGCCCAAGTCTCTGCTTCCTCTGAATTGATGGAATCAAGTTGACAAGCACTACAATGAAGAATGTTTCTAGTAGTTACTCCCATTACTGCTGGAGCAATCAAAGAAGACTGTCTGCATCCACCCAAATCAAATTATTGGTTCAAAATTAGAATATTTAATGGAAAACTAATATGCATCAATTAAAAATTAAAATGCACGATGTATTTTATTGAGCAGAAGACGTACGTTACAAACTATGTTGCTAGGACACATTTCCCTACCGATTGAGGGCATAGATACTTCCCTAGCTCCTTTCCCCTACCCCTCCCTAAATCTTTTCTGAAAACTATCCTTGGCTCCTTGAGGACTTCTCTCCCTCTTTCACCTCTACTTTCGATCCTTTTCTCATTTACAGATGGTTTAAATCCTGTATTACACTCTTTCAAGGTCCTTCATTTTTTATAGTTGGTTCATCCATGTTCAAGGTTGACCTCTTATTTGATGATCCCCTTCCAGGATTACCTTATAACAAGCCCCTAAGTAATGTTGAGGGGCTACTATACTAGGTTGTAGAGATTCTAGGTGCCTTCTTAAGATTTCTTCTTCTATTGGGGTTGCATGTCTTGATTTATAGAGATAATGAGAGATCAATCTCAACATATAAAGTACTATGAGGTTTTTAGCAGCCTTAAATGAACTTATGTTGAGTTCCTCAAATCCCAACAATGCATACTATAACTCTAGTGATGGATCTTTGTATTCGTCATCCTTAAGATGTTGATGAATGACTTTTTGATGTAAACATATTTATATCACATAAATCATCTATTTTTACATGTTCCTAAACAAATAGTTGTATCATACATTATAAATATTACATAACATGCATCATCATCTTGCATTTACGTTAGATTGTATAAAGTTTAGGTTAATTTTCACTTTTTTTGGTCAGGTAATAGGGAAATATCATATCGGAGCCTCGGATTGAATATCCAACCGTATGAATCTGATCAGGGCAACGAGAAGAGTTCAACAACTCCAAGATTGCCCCAATCAGACTTTCGTAACATCATATGCAGTCCGAGAAAGATCAGAGGACAAGGGGCCATGATGGTGTACATACGTACTTCAGATGACAAATTCAACCGCAAGGATGGATTCAGATTGACAATCGTAGCCCAACAGCACGAAAATCGATTCAATTCGACATCCGTGGCATTTTCTACAAGATACAAAAGATGGACAGCCAAGATGGTACCATGTGACGCTATCCCAGTCACCCAATTGGCCCAAGGACCCACCATTGCCGCTCTCTTCTCAACCATGCCATCACATCTCAACTGTTGGATCAATCATCCAACAACCAAGATTGATCCTCAATCGCCTTCACAACTCCTCAGCACTGAGACGTCGTTGAGCAATCACAGCCGTTGGATTAAGATCCAACCGCCGTAAGTGATGGATTCGAAGTTGTCTTCTAGTCAATCCACTACGATAGCATAGTTGTCACGCGCCCGTGGGCGACGCAGAGGTCGCAGGTTTGGGACCGCATAAGCGCTTAAATTGAATGCGAGCGCTGGCGCGGACTCAATTAAGCCATTGGATGGTGAGCGGACGGTCAAATGGAGTACCATGTGGCATCACCAGAGCACGCGGATCATGCACGTGCAATCGGACACATGTTTGAACACCCGATCACACGAACGTGCGCGTGAGTTGAGCACGTAGGAGAGGAAGAGGCGCAGCGCATGCACGCTTCTAAGCCCATGTTCAGGGCCTTGGTGACGAATAAATCCGTCACTAAAGACCCTAACATTAATGTTTTGAACATGAATTAACCTTTTTGCCCCCTCAAACCTCACCTATAAATAGCCCTACAACCCCCACACTTTCTTCATCCCTTCCTTTCTTCTCTCACCCCCTCAAAGGCTCTACGAACTTGTCCCAAACCTGAGATGTTCCATTAGAGTTAAAATTAGAATTTTTCCACTTTCTCAATTCCTTCGTAGAGCATCCCACGGTTATCCTCTCACTTCCATTAGGGAAGCGGATCCCGCTGTGACGTCGCCCTGCCCCATTCTTCGTCGTCCATCGTCGTTCTCCTTCGTCCCGCATCTCACCACATTCTTTCGAACGCTCCGTCAATGCAACTCGTCCTCCAAGCAACTGTCGAGGAGGATAATTTCTCACCTCTCTTCTCTTTATTGCTTTCTAAAGTAGATTTACCGCTTTCTAGTTGTAAGATTTCCTATTTCCAGTGTAACGAGTAGTTGAAATGAACTTGAGTCAATGATTATGAAATATCTGTTCATTCTCTTTCTATTTTACCTTTATTTGTATTATTGTTGAAATGAACTTGAGTCAATGATTATGAAATATCTGTCCATTCTCTCTCTCCCTTTAATTCTTTATTCTTTAAGTAGATAGCTAGTTTAGATTTAATTTGACCAACATATTTGCTTCGTGACAACAAAACAAACATGATTTTTAATCAAGCATCCGCCTCTCTATGTTTGACCCAGAATTCCTTTTAAGTTTCGGTAAATTTATTTGTTGACAGATTCTCTCGCAAATCGCGCTACAACGACAAGTTCTCCAAACTCAAACCTTTTTGCGTAGATATTCTCTGCTATAACATTTTGGCGCCGTTGTCGGGGATTATCCATTCAACACTTTTCATAGTTTTCTCTAGTGACAAGGTTCTGACTAGGTAGACATCTAGAGAGGACTAACATGGCTAGGTGTCAAGGACCCAAGTTTAATAGGAACACTCATGACTACTTTGAATAGAAATGTGAAAACTATAATCAACTTCTCTTAGAACTTGTTAAATGCTCTTCATGGGATGCTAAAATGTGATAGTTTCAATTATTATTATCATATCCATATTTTAAAATCTATTTCAATTGATGAGATTCAAGTTCATCTTATTGTATGGTGTCCATAGTTCATATTAATTTTCTATTTTCTTAGGTCTCCATTTTTGTCAGCTTTCTAAGGATTACCGCAAATCTACATCTAGTTGTGCATTTTTCAATAGTATGACACATCAGGAGACATATCTATGTGTTCCTTTCCTCATCTTGTAGATTGGATTTCCTTAATCCTTGGTGGTTTACAATATAAAAGACAAGGAAAATATCAAACAAATGGTTACCTACGGTATAATCACATTATACATTTTTGGTGTATAGCTAAGCAAATAGGCCATCTTTAGGTTCTTCATCAAGGGTTTTGAAAGTGTTTGAGCTATAGATCATTTATATGGTGGCATCTTTTCTAACTTCTAGTTGGGCAACTCTTGTTGGTAATCATATTGTTGGATATCAAGAAAGGGAACATGTGGAACTTTCTTCGTTTGCTCCATATATTGATCCACTAATGAGACTTCAAAGGATAAGAAATGGATCTAGTGATACTAATCAATACATGGTGTTGATCAAAAAATTTTGTAATCAAGAATATGGCTTTAATCCTTTGAAATCATCTCTTTCTAAGGGGAATAATTCTACAACTAGAACACAGAGTAGGAGTCAATTTTTCAAAGGAGGCTAGTGAATTTTAAGGCTAAGGATTAAAACATGTATGTTGATCATGCTAAGCATGATATAGAATATTATCAACTCCTATTTGATTTATCACTAAGTGGTCATCTGAGTACAACGAAAAAGAAGTCTCATATCCTTGCTCAACTATTCCCTTCTCCTTGCAAAGTGAGGTAGGTCCTTCCCCTTAAGATTAGGTGGAGGGCACAAGTTCAACTCTCCTTGAAGATGGTTCTTTAACCTTGAATGGTTTGATTCTTTGAATAATCTAAAAGTTGTCAAGAAATGTGTTGATAATGTGAGCTATTCCTTGTTAGAGGATATTAGTGACAGCTAGAAAACTTTAATGTCCATTTTTAATGATACTTTCCCTATCAAGATTTTTTGGGAGCTCATAGAATGGAATCCTACTCAAGATAGAGTTACAGAATTTTAATCAAGTAAATATTAAGAAAATAGTTGAAAACCCTACTTGGGACATATATCTTCCTTTTCAACCTTTGACTATTAACTAAGAGGCACTTATACCAGTATCCTCTCAAGGAGTGGATGCTAATAGTTCTCTTCAAGATTAGGAATCTGAAGGTTATAAATATGAGACTAGCTATTATATTTTGGTTGAAGTTATTTTAGAGACCCATCTTCCTATTTAGAGTATGCATATGTACCCTCTCGTTTTGGTCAATGTAGTCGGTCTTAATGAGTTAGACAACATAGAGGGGCTCTAAGGATCATTTAAAGTAGCTTGGGAAAGACTCTCAACCAACTAATTTATTTTCTTTTAAGTTGTGTTTGTTTCTCTTTTTGTTAAAATTTTTCGTTTGGAACCATAGAGGGATCTTGAATCTTCGTATTTTTAATTGGTTGAAGTCCCTTACAATATTAATAAACTTGAAGTTATCTTCTTTCTTAAACCCTTTGTTAAGAACTTCTCCATTGGGATTCGAATTACATGTTTGGATTTCACAACTATTTAATCGATGTTAGCGTCTCTCCTAATATAGTATTTATAAGGGGCAATTTATAACATCTCTATTTGTTAACACCTTTTCTCAACTTGTTACTATCTAAAGCTCCATAGGTAGCAATAGTTTGCATATTTCTGCTATTTGTGCTCCATAAAATTTCAACTAAAGGTATTGACTTTGACCCCCATAGTGAGGATCCAACTCCTTTTATTGGAGGCCCTTATTTTATGAGAGAACCTCAATGACATCCTTGCTTAGCTTTAGAAGAAGCCATTGCATCACGGTGAGTGGGGGGATCACCCTCGATTTGGTAAGCAATAAAATCTCTTCCCAAATCCTTAGTAATTTCTGGTCGTTTACTACTCCTAGGTTCAAAATCCTCTACTTCATTAGGTTTAGAATGGGAAGAGCTAGCTCCTACATTAGACATCCTTTCCACTTGATCAGGAATAGAATCAAATGTGGTGTCTAGATCATTTGAAGTAACATTTTGAGGTAATCCAATCTTCATAGGGAAAACATTCTAAAAAAATGTAGCATCGTGAAGCTCCACAATAGCTATTATCAACATAACCCAGAAAGACCGCGTCAATTGTGTTAGGTTCAAGCTTCTTCCTCTTGTGTTCTGGGGCAACCACCTTTGCAAGGCAGCCCTACACTTTGAGGTATCTCAAACTTGGTTTCCTGTTTCTCCAAATCTCAAATGGATTACTTTTCTTATGCTTGAAAGGAACTCTATTCAGAATATGGCTTGTCATATTTAAAGCTTCCCCCTACAAGTAGGTAGGTAATCTTGAGCTTTGCAAGAGAGCATTGACCATGTCAATTAGGGTTTTATTCTTTCGCTCTGCTACCCCATTAGATTGAGGGGAATATGGAGTCGTCGTGTCATGAACTATACCAAAAGTTTGACACTGTTCATCAAATAAGTTGGACATATATTCCCCTCCTCTATCTGACCTTAGTCTCTTAAGAGTTTCCTAGTTTGTGTTTATACTTCTTTCTTGAAGATAAGGAATTTACTTAATGTCTCATCCTTAGACTTAAGCAAATACACATAACAGTATCTACCACTGTCATCTGTAAAGGTGATAAAATACTTTTTATTGTCCATAGTCAACACACCGTTAAACTCATAGGTATCTGTGTGCACAAAATCTAGAACCTTAATATCTCTAGTAATAGGGTGAAAAGACTTCCTAGTTTGTTTAGCCTGCACACATATCTCATATTTCTTAGTTTTATCTATGGTGTGTTCAGGAATCATGTTTAATTTCATCATTCTTTTCAAAGAATGAAAATTTACATGGCCCAATCTACAATGCCATATATCATGAGATTCAATATTTCTGCAAACAAATTGAAAAAAATGAAAACTAACATTATTTAAAACATTTCTAGATGATACATTCAAATCACATCTCACTCAAAATAATAAATCAAAATCTACCAAATATCCTTTTCTAAAGAATGTTCCATGTCTCAACATAACAATTTTATTACATTTAAAGTTCAGCTCAAAACCCTCTCTAACTAATAAGAAATCATAAATAACATTCTTTTTCGACTAGCAGAATAGGCACTGTTCTCGACAGCGAATTTTAAACCATTGTACAATGGTCAAAAATAATAATATTCTCAACCGTTATTAGGTAGAACGGTCGAGAACAAACCAATCATTAACTTTCCGACCTACCCTGCAGTTCGTTTGGTTGTGGTCATTCGCGACCTTTTTTAACGGTCTAGAATAGTATGTATGTCGATCGTTTATGAGAAAACGGATGACGATAGTCATTTTAGAAATCGCCAAATCGCAAAGTTAATTTCTCGACCATTGTCTCTGGAATGGTCGAGAAATGTCGACCTAAATCGCGCCTACGTCCTCGACTCCCTCCCCTTTCCTCTCAAAACATATCCTTCCATACCTTCTCATCGACCTCCTCTCAACGCATTGCGACTAACCTCCTCTTGACGTTGCCTCCAATTGCCTGCTCGCTGGCTTCAACATCGACGTCGTCTGGTCCTCGAGCAAGCCCTCCTCTTCGACGTCGTTCACATCCTCCTCAGGTAGGACCTCCTCTCATGAGACCACCCTCCCCTCACCTCCCTTCACCAGTGAGGCTCAACCTCCCCAGCCATCCAAGCCCCTCTTCCCATCCCTTGCGAAATGCGGCTACGACCACCACCACCACAACCGTCCATCCCTCCTCCCGCCACCACCACCTCGCCTCGTGCCTCCTCCTTCCCCTCCCCATCCATGGCCACGTGTCCCCTCCCCTTCCCTCATTGCGTGGCTGTCCACCACCACCAACAACCATCGCTCCCACCTGTCCCATCCTCTTCCCACCACCACTTGTGAGCACCACCACCGCTTATCCCATCCTCCTCCCACCACCACCTGCTAGCCACCACCACCTCATCCTCCCACCATCACCCTCTACCACTGCCCCCCTCCTCTCAAATAGCTAGGTTAATTATTTATTTTATTAAGTACTTAGGTTTGATTTTTATATGTGAATGCAATTAAGATGTTTTACAAGTTATATTTTTTAGTTGCATTGCATTGAAACAATTAACATGTTATAAGTTTGTATTGAATTTTTAGTTGAATATTTAGTTAATTTGGTTTAGTTAAAATTGTTACTAATTGTTATTTATGGGGTGTGCCCACATATGTAGTGATTAGTTGTGGGGTATTCCTACTCTTAGATTCATTAAAATGTTTAGTTAAATTTGCATTTAATTTGAATGCTTGTGTGACATTTTATTTATAGAAGTGAAATGTGGGGTGTACCCACATCTGTTGTGATACATTTTTGTGTATGTAGGATTTGAGAGAAATCACATATTATAGTGGAAACTCTACTGAAATTTTTTGACTTACGATTTGCGTGTAGGTATAGGTGTATGGTTTATGATTAGGTTTTACATTTTGGGTTTATGGTTTTGTGATTTGGGTTGAGGATTATGGTTATTTGTTTTTAGGCTAGGTTTTAGGGTTTAGTGTTTAAGGTTTAAGGTTAGGTTTAGGATTATTTTTTTGGGTTTTGGTATTAGGTTTTGAGATCTAGATTTAGGTTATAGGGTTTTTATTTTAGATTTAAGGTTTTCTATTTAAGGTTTAAGTTTATGTTCTTTGGTTTTAATTTAGGTTTACGATTTTTATTTTATGTTTTGGTTATAGGTTTTTAGTTTTGGATTTAAGATTTTAGGTTTTGATTAGGGTTTAGGGTTTAGGTTTTAGGGTTTTGGGGTTTAGGGTTTAACATTATGGTTATTTGTTTTTAGGTTAGGTTTTGGATTTCTTTTTTTGGGTTTTCGTATTAAGTTTTGAGTTCTGGATTTAGGTTACAAGGTTTTTATTTTAGATTTAGGGTTTTATGTTTAAGGTTTAAGTTTAGGTTTTTTGGTTTTAGTTTAGGTTTACGATTTTTGATTTTAGGCTTTGGTTATAGGTTTTTAGTTTTGGATTTAAGATTTTAGGTTTTGATTAGCGTTTAGGGTTTTAAGGTTTTAAGGTTTAGGGTTTAGGGTTGAGGATTATGGTTATTTATTTTTAGGTTAGGTTTTAGGGTTTAGTGTTTAAGGTTTAAAGTTAAGTTTAGGACTTTTTTTTTATTTTAGTATTAGGTTTTGAGTTGTGGATTTAGGTTATAGGGGTTTTATTTTAGATTTAGGGTTTTCTGTTTAATGTTAAAGTTTAGGTTTTTTGGTTTTAGCTTAGGTTTACAATTTTTTATTTTTGGTTTTGGTTATAGGTTTTTAGTTTTGGATTTAACATTTCGGGTTTTGATTAGGGTTTAGGGTTTAGGGTATAGGGTTGAGGATTATGGCTATTTGTTTTTAGGTTAGGTTTTAGGGTTTAGTGTTTAAGGTTTATGGTTGGGTTTAGGATTTTTTTTTTTTGGTTTTAGTATTCAATTTTGAGTTCTGGATTTAGGTTATAGGATTTTTATTTTAGATTTAGGGTTTTCTATTTATGATTTTAGTTTAGGTTTTTTGGATTTAGCTTAGGTTTATGGTTTTTTATTTTTGGTTTTTGCTATTGGTTTTTAGTTTTGGATTTAAGATTTCAGGTTTTGATTTTCGAATTAGGGTTTTATTTTTATGATTTTTAGTTTTAGTATAGAATTTATAGTTTAGGTTTAATTTATGGATTTTGGGTTTAGTCACTCAGTTGAAGGCTTAGTACATTTATGCTTTGCGGTGTGAAGAAATTTATTAATTAAATTTAGAATTAGTTTAAATTTAAATACACACACTTGCACAAATTTAGATGCACATGATGACAAACAATAGGATTCTAACCCCTATGTAATAGGTTCTGGGAGAGATGTAATTGTGTCAAAATACTAGCCCGTCAAAACTTATGATCATGTTATATGGACAATATAGAGTATATGTATAGCTCACTTATATGCACGATGCATTATCTTTATAACATGCCATAAGTGTCGTCTTCCTTTGTTCAGAGAAGTTTTGAACAAAGGGGGTTCCTTAAAGATTTGATCACAACTTAGGGTTACTTCTTACATGTAGCTAGTGTTTGGAGAAATTTCAGTTGCATTTTCTCGTTCTTCTTTGATTTACCAACTAATCTTAGCTCCGTTCCCAAAGCGCCTTTTAGTGGGGACTATTGGGGATGTAGTTAAAGTTAGTCTTGGGGGGTATATTGGAGAAGTGCAAAAAAATGCTGTCAAAATTTGTCCAAACCAGAAGGGTTAATCATGGAAGGCTATCTTGTAGAAGAATGTATTAACTTCTGTGCCATGTACATGAATGAGATAGACAATCGATTTAATCATCTTGAACGGGTCTATGAAGGAGAATTTAATGGTAATGATGAAGATTGCCTGTCCATATTTAACATCAGAGGAAGGTCGATCATCCAGATGGAGGTTAAGCCCATCTCGGAAATGGAACAACGATTGGCACACTTATACATTCTAAAGCAAATTCCAAAAGTGGATGAATTTTACAATGAATTCAAAGAATCCTCTATGTCATGTACACACGACTTGCAGTTTCTTGATTGGTTCAAGGATCATGTAAATAAATTGAAAGAAGATAGGGATCCACAGTAGGTACAGGATTTTGATATAATTCCTGATATACCTTTGACATACGGACGTTATCATTCGAGTTACGTAATTAACGATTTCAGATTTAGAGTATGGTCCATTGATGATGCGAAGGCCACGCAGCAAGAGGAGTCGTCGTCAGCTGTGACTTAAGCACTGGTTGTGATGGGCATTATGATTAAATTGAAGACATTATGGAAATGAGTTTCAAGTTTGACTGTAATGTCGTTCTATTCAAGTGTGATTGGTTTGATATTTTTAAAGAAGGCGTTGGATTCAAAGTTGATAAGAAACACAATTTGTGGAGCTTAAGTAAAAACCGTTGCATTCTCCAATCATCAAAATCATTCACACTAGCTTGTCAGGTAGCACAAGTATTCTACATGCCTAATAATAGAAAAAATGGGTGGATAATACCTGTTAGAGCTCTACCACATGAACAATACGATGCGAGAAAAGATCTTGACCCAGATGTTGAATCTGAAGTATATCAACAAAACCCACAAAGTGAAGAAGTTGCCCCTAGTGCAACTGACATTGATATATAAGGTAATTTGCCAAAAGTATTAATCCATAACTACAAATAAAAGTAATTTAACAAATTTTTAGTTATCTATGTTGTTTAAATTTCCTTTAAATTGTTTTATCTTTTTTCAAAGCTTATGTTCATTTATCTTTCAAAACTGAAATATATTTTATTGCCTTCTCATATAGGTTCTTCGCATTCTCCCACTGTTTCTGCACCGTTTCTGGACTATTTCGTCACTATAGTGAGGTTTTTCTACTACGTTCTTTTTTAAAATGCTCTTTTAATGTTAAATGTGGGGTGTGCCCGCTTAGGTTTATTTTAAGTGTGGGTTGTGCCCTCTTAGGTTTTTGTATATTAAATGTTTTGTGTTGAATGTGGAGAAGAGGAAGGGGAAAGGGAAATAGATGAAGAAAAGGAATGTGTAGAGAAAGGGAAAAGGGGAGGGAAATGGAGGGGGGAATGAGAAGGAAAAAAAAGATGAATGGAAAGGGGAAGGGAAATGGGGAAAGGGAATGTGGAGAAGAGGGGGGGAAGGCGAAAGGGAAATGAAGGGGGGAAAAGAGAAGGAAGAAGAAGAGGGAGGGAAAGAGGAAGGGAAAGGGGGAGGGAAATGAAGGGGAGAATGAGAAGGAAACAAAAAAAGGAAGGGAAAGGGGAAGGGAATGTAGAGAAGAGGGAGGGGAAGGGGAAAGGGAAATGAAGGGGGAAAAGAGAAGGAAGAAGAAGGGGGAGGGAAAGAGGAAGGGAAAGGGGGAGGGAAATGGAGGGGAGAATGAGAAGGAAGGGAAAGGGGAAGGGAAATGGGGGAAGGGAATGGGAAGGAGCGAAAATGAAGTGAAAGAGAATGCAAAGAAGAGGGAGGGATAGGGGTTTGGATGGGGAAGGGGAATGTGGAGAAGAGGGAGGGGAAGTGGAAAGAAGAGGAAAAAGAAGAGGAAGGGAAATGGGGGAAGGGAATGGGAAGGAAAAAGAAGAAGAAATGTAAAGGAAAGGTATTTCTTTTCTACGCTTATTTTATTTTCATTTATTTCTATATTTATTTCATACAGGATTTTTGAAATATCATAATATATAGGGAAAATGCTACCGAATTTTTTTTTTTTAAATATCTTATTACTTGTAATGTTTTTATGCAAGTTATATTTAAGAAGAAGGCTAATAGGAGTCGCAGGGATGATGCCACCTCCCAATAGCCTGAGGCCCCCCGCCAGCAGCCTAAGGTCCCCCACCAGTAGCCTCAGCCTCATGCTCACTGTCGACAGCAGCCCACTCAGCCCCACCATGAGGAGCCTCAGGTACCTTGCTAGTAGTTTTTGAGGCCTAGAGATGTGGCTCAATATTTCCAAAGTTAGGGGAGGGGAGGTAGGGGGAAGGGGAAGAGCCCGATGCCTCCTCTGACGGATTTCCCAGCAGAGGATTTTGACTGCCAGGACGATGCACCCGCCAATGAGGACAAAGAGGATAGTACTTCAGTTGATGAGGAGGATGTTGGGTTGGATGATCAGCCAGAGCTGTTGGCTTACCCAGATCCTTCTCAGCTGGGATGTTCTGCGCCACCCTCTCACAGTTTTGGTATGAAATTAAGGTTTGGTAAATGTTATGATTTATTTATTTTTTTGTTAGTTTATTTTATGTTATAATTCTGTCTTACAGGTGCACATAGGGGGAGAGGTCCCACACAGAACAGGGACCTAGAGAGAATTCTGCATGGGGTCCACATTTTAGTTAGGATCACACTAGCGGGGGAAGTAGTAGACTATCCTCCATTCGTCAGCAGGCTGGGTACGTTGGCGAAGGCATTCATCCCATTGCCCTACTTCGATTGGAGGAAGGTGCCAAATAAGCAGAAGAGGCAGCTCATTCAAGAGTTAGAGGTAATTAGTAAAAATTAATAACTTATGTACATTGCTTTATATAACTTTAAGTTATGTAACAATTTCTACCTCCTACTAATGCAGGCCATCTTCGATTGGGGCAAGGATCTGAACATCCCCAAATATATCTGTTGGTCACGCGAAATCGTTGTTTAAGATTTATACGTTGCAGTATAGACCAAAGTTGCTCGTCAACAAATACAATTTATTACTCGAATTGAAATCCGAGTTCGAACACAGGGAGCAAATATGGAATTCATGTGCTAATCTCAATAAATAATATAAATGAGCACAATTAATGATAGCAATTACTTAAAACTAACATTCTATTGTAGCGCATGAGTATATTAAGAAATAAAAAGAACTCTAGACAAAATAATGGTGATTTGGATCACCAATTATTAGCCTAAAACATATATAGTATTTACTTAATATAATCAAATGAAGGAACAGATAATCAGACGTCTGATTTTACAGTCAAATGACTTAAAGTGCATTGCTATACTGCTCCTTTCTTTTTCTTCTACTATTTTTCTTCTTCTTTCCTTCCTTTGGTTTCTTCTTTAGCCTCTTCTTCTCACGCACAGGGGGAACAACTTCTCAAACGGTTAAGTGTTAGCCATTCTTCTCCATAGCAAAACCCTCCCTTGCCCTGCACTCTCTCTTTCTCTCTTTATCTCTTCCAAACCAGGCTCAATCGGGTAATCAGGCATAAGTGCACTCAATACCAGGGCTGCAAGCCATGAATGGCAGCTGAGATGTGAGTATAGCTTAGGCAGGTCGGATCATGTGCAGGTGTGAAGGGTAAGAGGACCTCACCCTCGTGTACTGAGGCAACAAGGCACATGCACAAAAAACATTTATGTGCAGTCGTGTGCTCTCCCCCCACCGATGTGGGACTAAAGGTCTCACTTCCTTCGCGTGTAGCAACAGCCAGCAGCTCCTATTCAATTGGCTTGGGGGAGTGGTCAACGCCCCAAAATGATGGTCCAAGGACGTCCTGGAACGATCCGTAATGTCTAAAGCCAACACCTAAAGCGGGGACCTCAAGAATAGGGTCTGAAGCTTCGTGAAGAAGCTCCAACAATGGCGTAAACAGGTCCTATACCTGAAATCAAGAAGATGGTCTTTCGATCATGTTAAACCAGTTCAAAAGGTTCGCCGTAGGGCGTGGAGTGCGTTGGTAGTGATTTCGTGATTTGTGGAGGTGTGGTGGTCTGCAGAGGTCGGAGGAGCGCAATTGTTTAGAGGGTTACGGGAGTGGGTGGATTAGGAAATAAAGATGGGGCTTTGATGCGGGTGGATGTGGCGAGAGTGTAGAGGGTTTCAGCGAGGAGGATGGAGGGGTGTAGCGGCGGAGGCGCCTCGCCGAAGGAGCGGCCAGAGACGGAGAAGACAAGGGTGATTCACGATGTCGAGTGATTGAAATGAAGTTTGAAAGGGGGAGAATTAACCTAAGAGTCTAAGGGAACTAAACTACTCCTAAACTAACAGACGAAAGGGGGGAGATCGACTTGCCGAGGGTACGTCGGCACCAATGACAAAGGTGCTCTGGTGTGGGTAGGACGGCGAGGACCATGAAGGGCGAGACATCGGCTGGTACTGCACGATGCGGAGGAAGATGAGGAAGGAGAATCCACCGCTGGTATTGCAAGCGGACAATGAAGGTGGTCAGAAGAGGTCACCGGACATCGAGGAGCTATTCGGCTAGAGAGGAGGGAGGAATTGAGGGTGATTTTAGTCGAATTCAAGCATGAACGGTGAAATAAAGATAGGGCTTTTGTTCATGAAGTCGAGGCGGAGGTGTAGGTAGTGGTGGCGAGGTGGATGGAGGGGTCTAGTGGCAAGGATGCCTCACAGGAGGAGCGACCAGAGACGTAGAAGACAAGGGTGATTCATGGTGTCGAGGGATTGAAATGAAGTTTGAAAGGGGAGAATTAACCTATGAGTCTACGGGAACTAAACTACTCCTAAACTAATGGATGAAATGGGGGAGATCGACTTGCCGAGGGTACGTCGGCATCGGGGAAGAAGGTACTCCGGTGGGGATAGGATGGCGAGGACGACAAAGGGAGAGACCTCGGCTGGTACGGCACGACGCGGAAGAGAGAGGGAAGGATAAATCCACTGCCAGTATTGCCAGCGGACGACGAGGGAGGTCAGAAGAGGTCGCCGAAAGTCGAGGAGATATTCGGCCCGAGAGGAGGGAGGAACGTGGGGGATTTCCAGCCAAATTCGAGTGTAGGGAGGATAGGCTAGCCCTGTGGGTCTTTATATAGGCATCATTGGGTCGGTTGGAGCTTGGAAGCTAAGCTTTCAAGCTTGGAAGGTTCACCAGAGTTGGAAACCCAAGAGATACCCAAATCTCTCATGCGTTCGCATGGGAGATTGGAAAGGTTATAGGATTCAAGGTCGGCTGTGTTAGAAAGAGAACTTCTCAAGGAATTTCCCTTCCAATTTTGGAAGGGATTCGTTGATCAGAGAAGGAGTTCTCTTCAATCAAAAGTTGTCGGAGAGGGATTCTTTCGCGATAATGGTAGAGGGACCTATTTGCAAAGAGTGACGACAAAGATAGGGTCCTATTTGTAAGGATTTTTAAAGTTAGGGGCATGGGTGTGAGAGAAAAGAGTCAGATAGGACTAAACTGTAAATTTGGTCAAGATGATCTCAGATTGGGTCCAAATTTTGGTACAAACCTAATTTTGACCTAAAGAATCCAATGGTGAAGTTGGATTTTGGTTTTGACCTAGTTTTACCGGGTAATTTATTCCAAAACCCAAATTAGGTCAATTATCTATCTAAGACTCTATTTTAAGTCAAATTGGGTTCAAATGATCAAATAAAGCATACCAAACCCTAGAGAATATTTTTCTATATTTTTTAGAGGGTTTATGTGAATTTTATCCTGACCATAACCTCAGTGAATCAAGTGGGTTTGATTTTAGGGTTTTAGATGTCATTTAATTCTTGAAATGCGTGAAAACCCGTTTCTATCTGCACGGACCAACTTGTTAGACATTTAAGACCATTTAACCTTTAACTAACCCCTGAGAAATCCCGTGATTGCTCTGCAATTGAGATATGCTGTTAAAACTGCAGTTTTACCCCAGTTTTCTTGTTATTCTCTCAGAATGGATTTGCAGTTAATTAGGGATCTTCAGGCAGTTATGTAGAAGCATTTATTCCTTGATTGTGACTAATTAAAGCTAGATATGGCTGATGATGATGTTATCATCAATATCTTCAAGCGTACAGCAAGGATTCACAAAGATTAGTGGTTGGCGATTAAGAATAAGTTAAAAGATAAAATTTAACTATATTTATTTATTTCTTTTACCATAATTCAAATAATATTTCTAACATTACAATTATATTTTTAATATTATAAGAACAGGAATCATGCTGAGGCATTGCGTAATGTGCCTCTTCTGATACAGCTGCACACTTGGCAGAAGTGTGCAACCATTGACATGATCCAGCAACACAGGTAAAGGTATTGCATATATTATCATTTAACTAATTTCTAAGTTAATAAATTGTATGTTTATTTCAGGAGCAGGCCAAGAAGAATAAGGAAAATAGGGCTAAGGCTCCACCGAAGACCCATGTCTTGACGAGCATAGGCGGGATGCAATCCCTATACCTTAAATATTTTTAATTTGTTTCAATTAACTATTTCAAAATATTGTAATCCACCATGCATGAGGTGCCCAACTTGATCGGGTGAGAGTATATGAGGCCACTCATAGCAAGATGAGTAGTGAGGGAAATAGAGAGTGGCTTCATGACACATACCGACAGAGACACGTAAGTTAAAAAATGCAATAGTTTCATTTCATTTTGTAATTATAATTAAATGAAATTACTTAACGTAATTCAATCTCTTTCAGGATAATATGGTCAACTTAATGCATCCTCATGAAGATGCCAACTCTGGTATAGTTTAGTAGCCACTAACAGCAGAGGAGGCATATCAGATCGTCATGCCACCTAAGCATGGCAGGTACATCCTTAGCGCAGGGTGGATCAAGACCTTCTCCACATGGTATGGGAGAAAGGAAGCATCATCCTCTTCAGCTGAGGTACAAGAGATGAGGAAGGAGATTGTGACATTACGCTGCTTCCACAAGAAGAAGGAGCTGTAGATCGATGAGCTAATGGCACAATTCAAAATGTCGAAAGAGCAGTTGCAACAATCCACCTAGACCATCAAGGAGTTCCTGAAGGTACTTCAGCAGGGAAGTATCTATCACCCCACCTTTCATCAGTATAAAGATCATCGTGACAACGACGATTTAGGTGGTGGTTGTGTTGGAGGCATTGGTGTCGCAGCATAATTGTTGTATGTTTTATATACATTACCATTTGTAATGAACTTTGTATACATTATTACATATATGAAATTTTTATTTTTATTTCCAATGTGTTAATTAGATGCAAATGTTTTAAGTTGTGTGATTGATTTTATAAGATTTTTAGTTTTTTACAGGTCTTTCACATAATTAAAAACATTAATTTAAAAAAAAAATCCTGCTATGCTCAACCATTTTGCAACGGATGAGAATAGTATGAGACTGAATAAACAGGCATTGTCGACGGTCTAAACACGAACGAAAATATTAATATTTTCGACCGTTATACAAAAACAATCGAAAATATTAATATTCTCGACTATGTTAAGACAAACGGCAATAGTAACATTCTCAACTGTTTTTTAATAACGGTCGAAAATTTTACTATTTTCGACTATTTTAAAATCGACGAGAAAATCAACATTCTCGTTCGTTATTAAAATCGATCGAGGATACTTTCTTCATCGACCGCCTAAATAATGGTCGATGTCAATATTTATGTCGACGATCCATTTATGACGGTCAAGAAAAGCTTTTCTCAACCATTTAAAGCAGACGACAAAAATGACACGTCAAATGAGGGTTTGCCTTTTTGCAGACGGTAACGTTCTAAAACGGTCGAGAAAACCCAATAGCGACAGTACATTTCTTGACCCTCTTTCTTGACCATTTTTTCCACATTGCTGACCATTAAAAACGGTCGGCGATAATGAATATTCTTGTAGCAGGAACATGCAACACCCTACGCAGTGTCCAGATTAGCCCTAAGGAAAACCACAAGCCCACGCGTCCGGATCCCAGCACCTTGGCTATGAAATCGTTCCCCATCTTCACAGTCTCGCCACTATAAGCCTGATAGGGAGAAAATAATGATCTATCAGTACAAATATGTACATTGGCTCCTATATCCACGAGCCATTTAGTAGCACTATAGGAATGAATGCTTTTTGTGACGATTTTCAACAGTTGAAAATCGTCGCCTAATCAGTCAAAACCATTGTATTGTGTCGTCGAGGAAGTGTGTGTCACATTAGTGTATACATGAAGGTTTTGATTTCAAACTATCGTTTTTAAATGACGGTTTCTAGAACCATCGTGTATGGTTATAAACGACGGTTATCTTACAAACCGTCATTAAGTACCACGAAACGACAGTTTTGGTGACCGTCGTGTATGACGTTATGTTGGAGGTGAGTACACATGAACCATAAACAACGGTTGTTAAACCGTCGTGTACTGGTACTAAATGATGGCTTTCAACATAACCATCGTGTATATATAAACAACAGTTGTTAACATAACCGTCGTGTATATATGTGTATTATAGAATCTTATAACACAAACATATAAATACAACAAACAACATGCAACATACAAAACATACAACATACATAATATAAAAATTTCATCAACATACAACATGCAACAGAAAACATTCAACATAAAACAAAAATATATGTAAACCTAATAAAAATAGTATGTCATAACGTCAAAATATACATATGACTAAGCAAAATACAAAAGCTAACTAACGAAAAGATAAGTAATCTAAACCTATGCCTCAGCTCTTACCCCCTGTCCTACTCCACCACCTCTGAGGTCGTCATTGTCTCTACGAGGTGAGCAGTGATAGAAAGTGTGATTCTGGCTACTGCCCCATAATAATGCCGTCATCTCTCTCATATCTGCTCTCTACCACTCCATCTCCTTCCTCTGCTCCTCCATGAATTTCTTGGCATCTTGCCAAGCATGAGTTTGTTGGTGGAACTATGAGGTGACATCGTGGAGCTGTGTCTGCATCTGCTTTACGACGGCTGCTATCGCTGACCCCTTTCACCCATACCAGCTGAAGATCATCTTACTCCTCCCCCTACTATGAACAAAGCCTCCGTGCTCTGAAGGCATGCGCACCTAAAAGCCTCCTTAGGTGTCATAGGAGGGTGCTCCTGAGTGCCGGAAGAGGAGTCTGGAGGGGAATGATTAAGTTCATCATTTCTCCCTACAAATTACAATAATTTAATGTCATATTAAAGTAAGTATAAAATTAAAGTAGTTGATAAATAAATGTTACTTACATACCTTGTTTGGTATGTCTCATGTATACATGTTCACCTGTCGTCGATGGTGGCCTTGATATGAGTAACCTTATACACATCAACCCGATCGAGCATGGCACCATCATGTGAATGTACTTGTAAATATATTTCAAATTGCAGGTAATAGTTATAATTAAAACTTTAATTTAAAACATAAAAGTAACATAATTATAAGGAATTACTTACATATTTTTCCTTAACTCTATCTATACTAGTTCGACCCAAACAGGTAGAGCTTTGGCCCTATTGGCCTTGTTCCTCTTCGCTCGATCCTATACATATAACATATTGTAATGGGAAACAATTAAATCATTTGTCCCCAAATTCCCTTAAAAGTATTTATAATTATTTCCGTCTCAGGCTTATTCCAATGCTCACATCATTTTTTCCACACAACTGCTGCTATTATAGGAGGCACGTTCCTCAATGCTTCCTCATTAAACGACATTGTATTATAAAACTAAATTATACAAATAAATTGTCAAAATAAATTAAGTAAATAATAAAAAATGATAAATATTACAAATTTCACCTTGCTCTTCGTTGTCATCCTCCAATCACGATGTCGTCTCGCGGCATGATTGAGGATGTACTTGGTGACATTCGGATCGTCACCCCAATCAAAAATCGCTTGTAATATTACAAAATCGTATAAATGAATTAAATATTATTAAAGTAAACTTATATATATACATTAATATATAATTATTTACCTCCATATTACAAATGAGATGCCTCTTAATCTCCTTCGAGACCCTCGTCCGATTGAAACAACAAAAGGGGATGAGCTCCTTTACCATCCTAGATAGTTTGCTGGTGAAAGGAGAATTGTCTAGATCTTCTCCAGCTTCGTTGATATGCACTTTGATTCTCATCCCCTTTAGAACTGTATCTAGATGTGCATTTCTTGTTGAATCCCTACCTTTTTCTTATTGCATGATAAGAAAAATATAGTTAAAAATTAAAATATTAGAAGTAAATTTTAATAAGATATTACCGACAATTCTTACCAATAGAACTGGTCCCTACCTCAGCCTGAGGGTCTTGTTGAGATGGCCTTTATACCTCAGCATCGTCCTCACCCTTCTCCATGTCCTCTTCCTCATCGTCGTCAAGGTAGTGGGTGGCAACCTCTGGCTCTAGCTCTCGCACTATATTGGTAACCTTTCTCTTACTCTTATTTTGGTACTATCAGGCAAGATCACCAGGTCGGACATATTTACGATGCCTTGTAAATGTGAGATTAGGTACCATGACAACTGGGTGTGCATGGGGGGTACATAGAGGGATGTACTTAGGGATGGATAGGGGAGTCTGGGTGCGGGCAGGGTGGCTGTGTGTGGGGGGGGGGGGGGTGAGGGGGGCTAGTTGGGCTGGGTGCGGGAGGGTTGGGTGGAAGGAGGTTACGTCTCATCCCTATCTGATGAGGTGCCCTAATCATCCTTACCCTTATTAGCAAATTTCTTGAATTTCATCTGTATATACACTAAAAAAAAGTAGTATTTGTGTAAATATTAAGAAGTAAATAAATAAAAATAAAAAAATCTAAAAAAAATTCACTAGAATTTCCCCTATATTAGGGATATTTTCTAAAATCCTGTATAAAGGAAATGATACATTCTACATGGTAGAAAATCACACATTCTACAGTAAAACATAAACATAAACATAATGGAACCTTGTAAACATAAACATAAACATAAGGAATGTGGGATATCTTTACAAGAACAAAAAAGAAAAGTCTCTCTTTTGAAGACATTTACAAAAACAACGGGCTAAGCTATTTGGAAGGAGAAAGTAACTACGGAGCAGCCAAATTTCTAGCTTTTATGGATTAAAAAAGTCATGAAAGGAGGATAAGTTCCAAAGTCACGAAGTTGTATGCACTACTAGAAAAATGGGATATGCCGTCGGTTACTTACCGTTAGTTTCTAAAACCAACGGAAATGTTATTTCTATCATCGCTTATTCAAATAAGTGACGGTGAAGGCATGTACTCGACCTACCATCAATTGACAAAAAGCAATGGGCGCGTGGTGGTCATTAATATTTACCATCGATTTATTAAGACACGACAAATATATTTTTTCCGTCGGTCAGTGTAATAAGCAACAGTGAAAAGATAGTTAAAATTAACCCCTAAAATTTGGGTGAGCATAGTGGTTTAATTTTGACTTTTGAAGTCGGATAGTGGAATAAGTAATAAAAAAAGTAGGTTAAAATTAGCAGTCAAAATTTGGGTGCAATCGAGGAGGGATTTAATTCATCCTTCATCGATGATTATTGATTAAGCCAACGATGTATCTCGCTTCATCTATCACATGCGGCGCCGACCTCTCATCACTGTTCATCTACCCCAAACTGAACCACAAACCCAAACCTTCTTGCAATGTTCCCAGCCGTAGCTCCTCCTTGCCGCCGACCTCCCCGCCGTAGCTCGCCACCTCTCCTCGCCATCTCAGGTGAGACCCTCCTCCTCCGTTCCTCCTCCCTACCCCCTCTGCCTTTCCTCCTCCTTGACCATCATCCTACCCACCCCCTCCGACTCTCCTTCTCTGAGTCCTCCTCCTCCGGCCGCTGCCTCTCCTCCTCCTACAATTCACCCCCTCCCCCTCCTCCTCATCCGCCAATGCCCCCTCCTCCTTCCCTACCCCTCCACCTCTCCTCCTCCTGCAGTAACCACTGCCTCTCCTCTTCCTCCTCCTGCAATCCGTACCCTCCCCTTGTCCACCTTGACTCCTCCCCCACCTCCTCCCCAGTTCCTGCCCATCCTCCTCCTCGTCGCCTCTTCCTCCTCCTCTTCCTTTGCACCTCCTCCTCCTCCTGTGAGTCCTCCTCCCCTCCCCCCTCTTCCCTTCCTCCTCCTCTTCCTCCCTACCTCCTCCTTCTCCTCCTCCTCCTGCAAGTCCTCCTCCCCTCCCCCCTCTTCCCTTCCTCCTCTTCTTCCTCCTTGCCTCCTCCTTCTCCTCCTCCTCTTCCTTTGCACCTCCTCCTCCTGCGAGTCCTCATCCCCTTCCCCCCTCTTCCCTTCCTCCTCTTCCTCCCTGCCTCCTCCTTTTCCATCGCACCTTCCTTAAATTAAGTACTTAAGTTATTAAAACCATAATAGGAAGGTACTTAATTAATTTTTTGTTATTGCAATTGCAAGTAGTTGATGACGATCACTCTTGGATGCCTCAGAGATATATTTTCAATTTTTTAAAGTTATTTTCGTGATATTTTAGGATCATGTTAGATGTGGGGTGTCCCCACATGTTATCTTTTATGTGTTTTTGATAAATTGATGGTGGGGTGTGGCCACTTTTATTTGTATTTTGAATGACAATTTAAGATTTTAATAGATGTGGGGTGTGCCCACATATTATCTTTTATGTGGTTTCGTATGCATTTATGCATTTTATTTGTTACACTTTTACGTTGGGGTGTGCCGACTTTTATTAGGTGATGTAATGTTTTGAAATGCACGTTTATGTGAGAAATGAAATATTTAAGGAGAAACTCTCTTAAATTTTTTTAAAATTCATTAATGTTCAATATATTACTTGGTTGGGGTTTTATTAGGTTAGGGTTTAGGGTTGACTTGGGCTAAGGTTTGGAAAGCTGGTTTGGGTTAGGGATTAGGGTTTAGGATTTGACTTAGGCTATGGTTTGGATGGATGCGTTGTGTTAGGATCTAGGAATATGGTTGTGTTGGTTATGGTTTTAGTTATTTATTTTTTTTTGTAATTAAAGTGATATTTATTATAACTGTTAGATACCCACAGTTGCATAATTTGGGAATGAAGACTTTCTTTAGAAATTTGGTTTAAAACTAAAATAGGATGGAAATGCATAAGTAATTTTGAAACAGGTCGTGGGTATGATTAAATAGGAGAAGGATTTGGTGATTCAATTTCACCTAAATGGATGCGCATTTGGGGAGGATATATACGATCACCTGTAAATTTTTAAGAT
The DNA here is from genome assembly GCA_037157565.1 of Thalassia testudinum. Classification (NCBI taxonomy): domain Eukaryota; kingdom Viridiplantae; phylum Streptophyta; class Magnoliopsida; order Alismatales; family Hydrocharitaceae; genus Thalassia; species Thalassia testudinum. Next base: position 35,694,416 of record JAZHRO010000012.1, on the reverse strand, counting down.
TTGTTATTAACATTTAAGATTATAATATGTTTTTAATTAATTTTACTTTTGAAATTGCAGGTTATCGTTGTTAGGTACACTCGAAGGTTTAGGTAGTTGGAGGTATATATACATTCAATATTATTATTTTAATTGAATGATATTTTAGTTTTTGGTGAATTTCTTTAATGTGAAAATTAGTTATTGGTTAGATACACACACTTGCTAAAGAAGATATATGCATGCGAGGTCAAACATTAGGTATTTTAACCCCTAGGGTAAAAGTCCTCTAAGTCAAATTTTGTCCAAATTACTCACCCGTCGAAACTTATGATCATATTATACGGACAATGCAGGAAGTGTATGTATACCTCATTTACATACAATATGTGTTGCCTTTGTGGCATGCCATAAGACTCGATCAACTTTAGTTCGGTGAAGTACCGAACTAAAGAAGGTCCTTAAAGATTTAATCATTACTTAGTTTTGCTCGTTACATGTAACCTTGTGCGGTGAAATTTCGGTTACTTCTTCTTGCTCTTCTCTGGTATGCCAACTAATCTTATCTAATTTTCTATGGTGCCCTTAATTGGGTGTTAAAGGAAATCTAGCTAAGGTTAGTATTGGAGGGTATACTGAAGAAGTGCGGGAAGATGCTGCCGAAATTTTGCCGCACTAAGGTTACATTTAACGAGCAAACCAAAGTTATGATCAAATCTTTAAGGATGAGCTATAAAGTGAAAATCTTAATTAAGATACACATCATTCAGTCCTTTCCCTTCCTAATAAGTGATTTGGACATTAAATCTTAGGTTATAATGGATAAATCTTGGATTGGATTATAGGGTTCAAATTACACCAGATATAAGGATGGAGTAATTTCATTCCTGGATTGGGCATTTGATAACGATAGGAAGATATTTAGGTAAGGAGGTCAACTTGATAATATTTTCTGCCCATGCAGAAGATGTTTGAATGGTTCCTTGCATGATCGTAATACTGTGCTCGAGCACTTGATTTATAATGGGTGGCGGCAGCATTACACTACTTGAGTAGCTCATGGAGAGGAGTTGACTGAGAAAGTCATAAACAATGAGAATATTTTTGACAAAGAAATCGATGAGGAAATTGTTTATAGTGAAGGTGAAGAAATACAAGAAATGTTGAACAAAATGAGATCAAGATAGGATATAAATACAGATGAGGAAGATCCATTCAGCTGTGATCCGTTCTATGATGCTGTTAAGGCGGTTGAGGATTCTATTACTCCCGGTGTTACAAAAATGTCAAAGTTGTCATTTTTGTTGAAGATGTTTCTGTAGATTCACCCTACTAGGAGGGGGTGACGTAATAAATTGTGGAAATAAAATATAAAGCAATCTCACAAAAATTCAATCACACAAAAGGCACAAAGATTTTTAGGTGGAAACCCAAACCGGGTGAAAACCACCACCTAACCCTCTCAAGTTAGGATTTTCCGATCAACCAAGTTGATCAAATCCACTAAACGAATCACTTTAAATGAAGGTGATTCAACCTCAATTACAACCACGCTACAAGTGCGAGGGTAGCGTTCCTCAACCCCTTCTCTTCACGAGAAGGATTTTGCCCCACGAAGGAGACGGGAATTCGCAAAGCGAATACCCAACTAAAGAACAAAGTAAAATAACAAATATAGTCCTATAAATCCAACAAAGATTTAAACCTAGCTTCTATAGGAATTAGGAAACTCCCCTTTGCAAGAAGTTCAGTGAATCGATGACGCGAGTGCGTGAGCTACACGACGACACAACGTCACTCTAGTGAACTACGGTGGGAGAGCGGGTGCGCAAAGGCTTGATGCTCTCAAGATGAAGAACTTGAGCTTGGAGAGCAAGAGCTTTTTTAGGACATAAAAGAGTAGAAAGTATGCTGCTTGGGTGTGTCTTGATGTGTATAGAGTGGCAGAGGCTCCCCTCTATTTATAGAGGCCTTAGGAAGGCTTTAGAAGGCTTTGGAAAGCTTCCATAGCTGTTGGGAGCAAAGCCCAAGAAAATTATGCCAAAATCAGGAACAATGATTACACTAACAGGGTTATCAGACGTCTGATCCTGGCATCAGACGTCTGGAAGATCAATTTAAGACGTCTGGGATAAAAGTCAGACTTCTGATTTTAGGCGGGTTTCTTCCTAACTTGAATCAGATCTAAATAGGGTTCTAGTGCAAGTCCATCAGATGACATACAGGATGTCTGGCACTGTGCCTGGACGTCTGGAAACCTACTTTTCTGCGGGAATGGATTTCCAAGAGAGTGCAACGGCTAGAAAATCTCTGAGAAGAGATTTTGGGTCAGCCGAGGCAAAATGGTCATTTATCAGATGTCTGGAAAGGCTTAAGGACGTCTGAGAAAGCTCTAACGGTCATATCCTCCAGTGTTTAGTAAAGCAGCCAATGGTCCACTAATTGGACATTTGGAAAAGTCATCAGATGTCTTCTAGGATGTCTGGACTAAGGTCTGGACGTCTGATTTCATCAGACAGAACTGCTTAAGTCCATCCTAATTGTTATCAAACGTCTGAATCAACAGTCAGACGTCTTAAAACTCATTATCAGACGTCTGATTTTGGAATTAGACGTCTGAAAAGGCTGTTTGAACCCTATATTGGTTTTCTAAGTATTCTACAGAAAACCTAAGTGTCCTAGGGTTGTGGAGGTGTTCCTAGGACTACTATTAGGGTACTTTGAGGCTCTTTAACATGATGTTCTAAGGAACAAAAAGAGTAAGGAAATAAAGACAAAAGTACATGAAAGAAATAAACAGAATTCTATCCTATTCTTCTTGTCCTTCCATCTTCAATCTATCACTCCTCGCGAATCTCCTCTGTTCTCCATCAAGCTCCTCCAATCCATCCTGGATGCAAGCTCGAACTCCGTATAATCACATCTCCATTTGCAATTTGCCTGAAATCTAAGATTTCAAGTGCAAATGTTAAATGACACGTGTTTTGTTATCATCAAAATAAATGATAGTGGTGCTCTAGCACCAACAGTTTCAACTGAAGGTTATGAATAGAGCAAGTGCTAAATTCATGTCAGAAATACTTCAGTTTATTACTGAGCTGTTGAATAATCCTAATGGTTTTCCGACTTCATAGTATGGGGTAAGGAAATAGGTTTGCAAGCTTGGTTTGGACAATCAGAAGATCGATGCATGTTCAATTGATTGCATTCTTTTCAGAAATGAATTCTCAAAGTTAAGTAACTGTCCCGAATGTAGACTTAAGAGATATAAGGTAAAAATGAAAGTAAGAGGAAACAACCTCAGACGGTTCTCCGTTCCTTCTCACTGACACCTAGGCTTCAACGCCTTTTTATATCAACTAAAACTACATGATGGATGACATGACACTAGGATTATAAATCTCAAGATGGAAGAATATGTCATCCTACTGATTTAGAGGAGTGAAAGTGATTTGACGAAAGAAATAATTCATTCACTTTAGAAGCAATGAACGTGCGGTTGGGTCTTGCAAGCGATGGATTCAATCTATTTAAGAGTATGTACCTATCATACTCTATATGACCAGTGGTAATAGTCACTTATAACTTACCTCCCTGGTTTTCTATGAGATCGCCATTCATGATACTAACCCTATTAATCCCTGGTCCAAAACAACCAGGAAATGCAATAGATGTTTATCTCTAGTCATTAATCGATAAACTAAAATAATTGTGGTACATCGACGTGAAGACATATGATGCATGAAAGAAATAATTTTACAATATGCATGTAGCATTGTGGTACACCGACGTGAAGAATGTTTGGTAATTTTTAATATCAGAAGAAGGTCGATTCTTCATATATAGAGTATAAGGCTATTTCAAAAAATGACAGATGTTGTGCACATCTATATATTTTAAAACAAATTCCTGAAATTAATCCATTTTAAGGGGAATTCGAAGGATTACCACCAAATTTGGCTTCTTTGACTGGTTTAAAGACCGAGTTAATCAATTGAAAGAGGATAGGGACCCACGATGGGTATTAGATTTTGATGTAATTGTCGATTCACCATTACATTATGCACATTACCAGTCTGGATAAATAATAAATGGGTTCAGAATCAGAATAAAAGAAATATATGATAATAATGTTACACAACAGGTTAGAGTTGTTGATTCAGATCTTTCTACCGATCCAAATGAATACTATGGTGAAATCAAAGAAATTGTGGAGATCAGCTTCAGATATGATCGCAAAGTTGTCTTATTTAATCTCATTGGTTTGATGTTTTTAAATAGGGCACTGGTTTCAAAATTTACAAGAAACACAATTTCTTAAGTTTAAATCCTAATCGTCAAATTCTTCAGTCTGATGAATCATTTAAATTATCATATCAAGCAGCACAAGTTTTCTATGTCCCCAAAAATTGCCAACGGGGATGGGTTACACCAATAAGAACAATACCATGCAATCTTTTTGACACACAGTTTGAAGTATATCAAGAATTAACAGAAGAAAGTCATATAGATTCAAATGTAGTAGATGTTGATAGCTAAGGTTAGTAACAATTTCTTTACTTTGTTTCATTTCTGTTTATATCAAATTCATATTCAAATTTAAGAAACCTAAACTTCTACTGCCATTTTCTATATATTATAAATACCAAAACTTAAACCAATCACACACACACATGTTCAAAATATGTTGCTTTTACTCTACTGGCATTTTAATTACTTTTGTTTTTCAAATTATAGATTATCGGTGACGGGCATACTCGAATGCTGTTGTACTTAAAGGTATAATTTCAAAGTATTAAATTTAATTGGATTAAATTATAGGTTTTTGCAAGATGTGGGATGTTTTGAATTGTGATTGGATGAATGTTTTTCTCTTAATATATGACCCTTGGATGTGGATGAGTGGTTTTAGATGTTTAATGAAGTTAGCCAACTTCCATTTGAATAACTTGCATTTACTTTGAGTTATAAATATGCAAGTCCTTGTGGTTTGTCTTTGTACTTTTTTTTATGTGGGGTGTGCCCACTTTAATTTTAATATGTAGGTTTATAGAGAAACCTCCAAATTTAAGGCAAAACTCTGTCGAATTTTTTAAATATTTTTTTTATGTTTGGCAAACTATATTCATTAATGATTTATATGTTAATGATTTTCAATTGTATTAATTATTACATTTTATGCTTGTCACAGATGAAGTTGTTTAAGAAAAAATCCAAAAGAAAGGGTCCTCCTGAGACAGCCATCCACCTAGCTCGATCAATCTCATCAAGCTCAGCCATCCTTCGACAGCAGATTCAGCCACCCCTCGACACTAGGCTCCCCCCTAGTCACATTTCGTATGACTTGGGGAAATGTCACATTTACTACATGCGAGGTGCAAGGGAAAGGGGAAGGAGATTGCTCAAACCTTACTAGAGCAAGTAGAGTATGATCCAGATTATGGAGCATCAAATGAGGAGGGGGAGGAGGCAGAGGATGAGATGGTGGGGAGTACGTCCCCAGTTCATGTGTACCCCGTAGCAGTGAGCACAAGTTTTGGTAAGAGCTCATATACCTTTAAGTCGTAAATTACTTATATATTTTAAAGTTTATTATAACTTCAAAAATATATAATGAATATGATTAATGTTTATGCAGGTAAAGTAAGAAGAGGATGGGCGAAGATAGAGAAACTAGATCTCCAACGTGTCCCCGAGGGCCTAAGAATAACGATCAAGCTTAGAACCATAGGGGAGGCAGAGAATTACCTGGGCTTCATCAGTCGAGTGGGCACAATTGTTTAGTCCATTGTGCCTATTTGCTACTTCGACTGAAAGAAGGTGCCCGTAGAGCTTAAGAGGCAGTTCCTCCATCGATTGGAGGTAATTTCATTTATCAAAGTTATTTCTTTTATAACTTTATCTTAAAATAATTATAAAGTAAGATTAACATATCTTTTAAAAAAATTAATGTAGGTAAATTATGATTGGGGTGGCGACTCCAATGCCTCCCGATATTCCTTAAGCACGCTATCAAAATCCACAGAGATTTGATGATGGAGACCAAGAGAAATCTAATATTTTTAAAACATTTACATTTTTATTGTATACATAATTTCATACATTATTTTTAACAATTTATATTTGGTATTTAGTTTTTCTCGAACTGCAGTTCACTCGAAGAGGTAACGGAGAATTATCCTCCTAATGTCATGCCTGACGATTGGAAGAAGGCATGCGAGCATTGGCTGGATCCGAAGACAGAGGTTAGTAAATGATTAAATTTTATTTTATTAATTTCATATATCTTAAATTCAAAAAAAATATCATTGTGTATATCTATAAGATCAAGCAAGAAAAAATAAGGCCAATAAGGCTAAAGCTCCACCACAGAATCAGTGTTTGGGTCGAAGGAGCATTGAGACAGTCAGGAGCCATTATATAAGTGTTGAAACTACTTTTTAGTTAAATATTACTTAATTTTTAAGTTATCTTAATATAATTGTATTATTTTTATATTTTTAGTCTGCTACACATGATGGGATGGAAATGAGTAGGATGGATATCTACGAGATCACCCAAACTAAGGCTGCAACTGAGGGTGCTCGCAAGTGGATTCAAAAGTCATACCAAGAGAAACACGTAAGTTTCCTAAACTCAAAAAATTTATAACTTTGTATATATATATATTATAATATTATTTTTTAATACATTTAGGAGCAAATAATACACTTAGGACATCTCCCCACTGACGAGACCTCCGACAGCATCCACCAGCCTTTGGATCCAGAGGAGGCATTTAGGAGTGTGATGCCACTGGAACACGGTGGTTTCATTTGTAGTGTGGGGAGGGTACACACGTTATCCGCCTGGTATGGGAGGAAAGGTGTCGTCTCATTTAGTGTCGTCGATCAGCTGCATCAAAAAATCGACACACTACAGAAATGAGAGGAGGAAAGGGAGAAGAGAAAGGTAGAGATGAAGAATAAGATGAATGCCATGGATGATAAGCTTTATATGCTTCTAACCTTCTTCTGAAGAAGGATCAGTCAGAGCATCTGCCTTCATCAGATCCCAGCATCTACAGATGAGATGACGACTCCAAGGGCGTGCAGGTGGAGCTAGTGGCATCGGAGCAGTTGTATTTTGATTCTTATTCATTTTCTTTTGTTATATTTTTTATGTTATCTTTTTTACGTAAATATTTCATTTTCAAACTTTTTATGTACTAGACTTCATATTTATGAAATATAAACTTCTCTTCATTTTTATTACTTAGTTTTCTATAAAAGCAAGTCTTTTAAGTATGTTTAGCAGGTAGCACCCATCATTTTGTATTTTTAAAAAAAAAAAATCCATACATTTGCCGCCGCTTATTTGAATAAGCAATGGCATAGATGTGACGTTAAAAATAATTTTCCTGTCACTTATCTTAATAAGCAATGACATATAAGGTTCAAGAGAATCACAATTCCCTTTTTATGTCGTCATTTATTAGGATAAGTGACGGGAAAACTATGTTTAGCGTCACATCTATGACGTTGCTTACTCAAATAAGTGATGGCAAAACTATTTTTGCATTATCTATATGTCGTTGCTTTTAAGGAAAAGTGACGACAAAAATATTTTTGTCGTTGCTTATATAAGCGACGGAAAATTTACTACAACGATGAAGAAAATAAAGAAAGGGCACGTAAAGGCTGGAAAAAGTGACTTACATATGCCGTCGCTTATGACATAAGCGATAGCAAATACAATTATCGTAGGTTTTGAAACGACATTAAAATATCCAATCCGTTCGATGGTCAAACATTATTTTGACGTCAGATGTGCCCTCTAACTGACTGCAAAACGAAACAACGACGATAATAACGTCGTCACTTAGTTACGTCTATTATTTCAATTTTTCCATCGATTTCCAACCGATGGCAAAAGTAAAGTATGTTGTAGTGATGAATCAAATCTACTTTGTAGTGTTGATTTTGTTCTTCTGTTTCCCTCTTGTTTAGCTCCAAATGATGATGGTGCCACCTCTTTCTTCAACTTGCAGAAATCGAGTATACATTATAGTGCTAGTCTTGTTGTTTTATTTACCTCTTGGTTAGTTCCAAGCAATGATGGTGCCATGTCCTAATCAAATTTTTTTTCCTTAACTCGTTGTCTCTTCCTAATCCAACAATGTGAGAGTTTACACAAACTGAAAATCATAATGAACCTAACTAAGTTTTTAACATGATACCTTGAACTGTGTGTGTTAAATAGTGCTCATCAATACTTGTAAATGATTAAACAGAAATGACATCAATTTGACATGTTACAAACTTAAAAAAAAAAGAGACTATTTTTAAAGGTGCATAGACTTAAAGGGGGTGGAAGCCACATTTAAAGAATGACAACAAGAGAAAATGGAAGAAGAATAATAAAGGTAACGTAGAAGACTTCACTAAAAAAGAAACTACAAATATCACACATCAGGTAATCATAACAAGCAATCAAACCAAGGTGTCAAGCTGACCTCCAATAAATCTTAAATCCACTACCCATGATCTACTTGTCAGATTTTTCGCATCCATATGCTGAACCTAATTTGTTTGGCAATCTCCACGTTTTATGCCAGTGGGGAACTATTCCCTAATCTAACCATTGGATAACGACTTTTCCCCCTTTAAAGATAAAAATCAAGATAGAACTGTAGGAAAAAAACTATAATCAGCACATCTTCTACTACTGATGGATGAATGATGTAAACATGTTTACATTACATATGATGTTTATTTATGCATGTTTTTAATCATAGAATTGCATCGCACATTATAAATATTGCATAACATACATCATCTTGTATTTAGATTAGTTTCAACAAAATGGAGGTTAATCATCTCCATTTATGTTCAGGGACAGGGCAAAATTTTTATCGAGGCCTCAGATCAAAGATCCAATCGTACAGATGTGATCAGGGCGACAATTGGAGTTCAACGACTCCAAGATCGCCCTAATCAGACGCCTGTAGCATCAGATAGAGATCAAGGAACCCTAGAAGATCAAGGGCCAAGATGAAGGGAATCCCCACTTCAAACGACAAATCCGACCACACGGAAGGATTCAGATCGACGATCGCAGCCTAACGGTGCGAAAATCGACTTAATCCGACACCAGTGGCACTCTCTACATCAACCAGAAGATGGACGGCCAAGATGGTGCCATCTCGGCCGCCCAACCATCCGCACGTACTCGCTGAAAGCATCCGCATCAATGTTTCCCCGCCGTTGGATCAAGATCCAATGGCTAGGATGCATCCGCACTTAAGTCAAGCGCCCACCAATCCGCGCGTGTAGCGCAATGGGCGAGAGTGCTTAAGTGAGGCGCAAGCGAGGGTTCGAAACGCAGGAGGCGGGCGAGCGGGCGCGAGGAACGTCGGATCGCAATCGAGCAGTCGTGAGCGCTCAATAGCGCCCACGCGCTATTGCAAGCCCGCGACTCACGCGAGATCGCACACGGGCGTTGCGCGTAGAGGAAGCGCTGCGAGGGGTGAGTTAAGCCATCCGATCTCACGATCGGATAGCCAAGATCGGCTGAACGTGGGAAGGCGTTAAGCGCGCAGAAGATGGGCGGGCGGCACACGTCGCCCACAATGGGGCTTTAGCGACGGTTTTATCTGTCACTAAAGACCCCTTATTTAATGTTTTGAGATTTAAATGACCAAATTGCCCTCACTCCTTGCAACTATAAAAGGAGACCCCCACCACATGAAATTCTCATCTCTTCCTTCTCTCCTCTACCTCTCCAAAGCTCAAGAGAAGCTTGTCCCACACCTGGGATGCCCCTCCGAGATAAAGTCAAATTTTCGCTCTCATTTCGAAAGCGGATCTCGCGAAAACGACAACGTGCTACCCCTTTCTCGTTCCTCCTGCCTTGACCTCCTTCTTCCCATTTCGTCCTCCTTCATCCAAGCGACGTCTCATCCAGCTCATCCTCCAAGTGATCGTCAACGAGGATAATTTCTCACTCCCATTCTTCTTTACAGCTTTCTATAGTAGAATTTTCCTGCTTTCTAGTGTAGTTGATTTCCCGCTTTCTAGTGTAATTCTTCTTTGGTTTCATTGTATAAACATTTTGAAATATTGAGTGCATGTTCTCTCTCTCTCTCTCTCTCCCATTTTGATTAATTGCTTCATTGTAATTACATCGCTTCGCTTTTCAACAAAAACTAAAAAAAAAATATAATTGCAAATATAGATCAACGTAGCCACCCTGAGTTCGACCTGGGATATCTATTCCGGCACAAATTTTATTTGTTGAATACGAGTTCTTCGCTTTCATACTGCGACGATAGGTTTTTCAAAATCAAATACGTTAGCGTAGCAACTCGTAGCTTCAACATTTTGGCACGGTTGCCGGGGAGGCAACGATTTCCGATCTTCTTTTTGCATTTCTCACACTTTATTATTTTCTAACTTGCTTTCTCTTGTGTCTATTGTTTTGTAGAGACCTCCATCAGGGAATCATCAAGCGGTAAACTGGAGTAAAGTGCAGTTGAAGACAACTGTAAGTGCTCTCCATTCTTCCCCCCTCCATAGATTTCATTTGCCATATTAAATCCAAATTCCAATTAACCTAAGTGTTTGCATAAATCCTAGGAATAATTTGGTTGTTTGGATTCTAACTCACATTCATTCCACCCTCATTTATAATAAAAATAACAAAAAGATAATCTTGTGGGGCAATTTTCAACAAACACACAACGTACTCCCACATTCAAGGCACTTAACCTAATTGATTTATTTCTAGTCAACTAGGTTCTGATCTGTGGAATCGGTACACACAAAGCAACACGTAAAAGAGTAGAAATCATTCTAGGTTAACCATCTTTGTGTGCCTAACTTAGTGGTGCATTTGTGGCCAGTTGTTTGAGTTGTTTGGGCCACACCACTATACCTAAAATCAACTCATCAAGTAGCTCCTTCTGAGGGTTTCAATCTAGGTCTATTCCAGGCAGTCCACTTTCTTTTTGGTTTTAAAGGAAAGCAATCTTCACTCGTGTTTGACAACCTGGTTTGCCTTGAAACTTGATTTCAATCAACCTAATTTGAAACTCTAAAAGCTACTTAAGCAAGATTTGAACATTAAACTCCACATATCACAAATATCTTTCTTGAAAGCCCTGGTTGTGCACGCACTTACATAATTCTTAATCAATCATTAAGGACACAAACCATTTTAAGGGCTCATCACAATCCATAAGCACCACAATCCTAGGCCTTAATAAAATTGAGTAGACGTTGGCCTTAAGGTCTGATTCGCTCTTTAAGGCCTAGTCTGAGATTGTCTTTGATTAACCTACTTGTACTGATTAATCTGATATCTAGCTAGGGGAGTAGTATCAAACGACCACGGCTGGGGGGTACACTAGGAATCGGAGGCGAAAGCCGAAGGAAGAACCTTCTCCCTAGTCCCTCCTTCTAACTAGTTGGATTGAGCAGACGCAAGTAGAGTAAATCATTTACAATCTTAAGGCAGGTTTTGGGAGTTAGTAGATCCTTAGGCTACCCCATTTAAGGATAGCCTTGTTTTGTTATGCTGCAGGGTCCTTATCCCCAGTCCTTCCGACCTTCTTCTAGTTTATGCTGGGAAGACAGTCGTTGAATCCCCGATTGGAAGCACTACTAGAGTATTCTAGGAGGCAGAAATTGGATTTTGGTAAAATTGATCCCATGGCCGACCAACAGCTTCCTCTGCCTAGAATTCCACAGGAAGAATTCCGAAGGTAGCTAGAACAAATGCAGAGAATGCTGGAATGGTTCCAGAGAATGCAGGGCGCTCAGCCCTTGAAGGATTTTTATGATCCTTCAAATTACGGGGAACATCCCAGTGTTTAGATTCTGGCCAGTGATGTAGAAATCAAGCTCCAAGTGTTAAGCCTGATGAAACATTATCATGGGCTTGGCTCCGAGGATCCATTTCAGCGCTTAGAGGACTTGACCACTTTGGTCCAGACCACCAAGGCACGAAACGTAAACGAGGAGCAAATGATCATGAGGATTTTCCCTCACTCTCTTAGGGATAAGGCTGCGCATTGGTACAGGATAATAGGAAGACCAATTGCAACTTGGAATGAGTTGAAATGGGCCTTTCTGGTGAAATTCTTCCCAGTCAGACGTACCAATGTCCTGAGACGGGCAATCACTACCTTTACCCAGCGGCCGGGGGAGCAGTTTCATGTGGCCTGAGAGCAATTCCAGGACCTATTACAGAAGTGTCCACACCACGAGGTGCCGAAATTGCAACTCGTGCATATCTTTTATCATGGGTTGACTGAGCAACTCAGAAATCATGTGGATGCTTCTTGCAAAGGCAATTTCCTCAATAAAGACGCAAAGAGTGCACACAATTTATTTGAGGAAATGAGCGAGAATTCAATCAATCATGCCTCCATGGATACATTTAACTGGTCCCAGTAGCCTAGATCAAATGTCAATGAAGTCCATGACTCTCATTCATTTGATATGGAATTGATTTGTAACAAACTTGATAAGGTGGACTTAGTTGCCAAGAGAATAGAAGAGTGGATGGCTGGAAATTCTATGAACAACTCTCAATCCACTCAATCCCAAAATTCGGGATTCCATTCTTCACGAGCTCCTTCTGGATGGGAGTTCGTGAATCAACTCGATGCGGCTCAACCTGTGATCACCATTTTTCAGAACCCCACGAATTCCAACCTGGGGCCTTTGATCCCAGTTTTTTCTGATCCTTCCCTTTCTTTCTCTCCATCCTCACCCTATGAGGATGTCTGTGCTGTACAAGAGAATGTTAGATTCAACCCTTAGTCTAATGCTTATAATCCGGATTGGAAAAACCACTCTAACTTCTCTTGGAAAAATCCGGGGCAACAGACATAATTTCGACCCCGCAACTATGCTCCACAACGACCAATGGGTCAGGGTCATGTATATACTCAGTTGCCTCCAAATTAAGTCAATCAGCCAGCTTGGAATGCCTGTCAACTCGCAGGGTAGGTTGATTTGAACCGACAAATGGTAGAGATGCAAGGATCCATGCTCCAACTCATGCAGCAAATGAAAACCTCGCTGGACAACTTGCAGTCCGAGCTCATTGCTAACTCTCGTCAACCCGGATCTCAACCATCCCAACTCGTACCCAACCTGCGAAATATTCTAAATCCAGGCAACCAAGCCCATGGGTATGGAAATCAGAGGGACCCACACGCACATGCTCAGGTGGTTGAGCAGGGTTCCTCCTCTTCTTCTTCTTCTGCAAGTCAACAACTTCTGGCTAATCAAGCCCCTCCAATCTTTCCTAACCCTCCCCAAGATCCAAACTCTTATGCATCTGCAAATTCTGTCACCTCGAGGAGTGGTAAGCAGACTCAGGATCCACAACCACACTATTCTGATTTACTGAATCCTGAAGAACCTGAGGAGAGAGAGAATTCTGGAGGAGAAATTAAGGCTCAGGAACTTGATTCTAAAGATCTGACTCATGTTCCTTTTCCTAAAGCCTTGATTAAATCAAAGAAGAAGAAGTCTGTTGATAGCAACGAGGAGCTTCTAAATCTATTTAAGATTGTTGAGATCAATATCTCGCTCCTCAATGCTATCAAGCACATACCCGCTTATGCGAGATTTTTAAAGGATTTATGTACACAAAAGCGTAAGTCAAGAGAATCTGTTCCGAGGAAGGTGGTACTCTCCGAGCAGGCTAGTTCTGTTATCCTACACCACCTCCCTCAGAAAAAGGGAGATCCAGGTGCTCCGTTGATTTCTTGTGTCATCGGAAATTACACATTTGATAGAGCACTTTTGGATCTAGGTGCATCCATCAATCTAATTTCGACTTCTCTTTACGAGAAGTTTGGATTAGGTGAACTTCGGCTAACTTCAGTAACGGTACAGTTAGTGGACCGCTTGGTCATAAATCCGCGAGGTGTTATTGAAGATGTTATAGTCAAAGTCAAGGATTTCTATTTTCCTGTAGATTTCCTTGTCCTTGACATGGATGTACCTGAAAATTGAGGAACACGCCCATCATTCTGGGGCACCTGTTCTTGCCTACTGCTAAGGCCAACATTAATTGTGAAAACGGTAGCATGGAAATCGCCTTTGGGGATCAACGAATGAAATTGGATATTTTTAAGGCGATTAATAAATTTAAGGATTGTGGATTTATTGAGGAACTTGAGGAGGATAATGAAAACATTGAAACTTGTTTGATGGTTTCTTCAATTGAAAGTTCCTCCTTTGATGACGAGTTCGACCTGCAACCCTCTATGGCAAACCTGCCATCTTCTGAAGAGGTTATTGATTTTGTTCACTCACAACCTCCTCCTCATATTGAGTCTTCAGCATCATCCTTACCATCAATCATCAACCCGCCCCAACTTGAATTGATACCATTGCCTAAGAATTTCAAATATCAATTTTTAGGACCTCAGAAGATGCTCCCTGTGATTATCAGTGCTAAATTAACAAAGGAGACAGAGATTAAATTGATCCAGGTCCGGAAGTAACATAAGGAGGCAATTGTTGGACCATTCATGACCTCAGGGGGATCGAAGCATCTTACTGCAATCATAGAATATTCTTGGAAGATGTATCCCGCCCTTCTCGCTAGATGCAGAGGAGATTAAATCCAAATATGCGAGAAGTGGTCAAAAAGGAAATCATCAAGTGGCTCGATGCAGGAATTATTTATCCAATCTCTGATAGTCCCTGGGTAAGTCCTATGTAGATTGTTCCGAAGAAAGCCGGGATTATCGCTGTGACTAACGAGAGAAGAGAATCTATCACAACTCGTTCAGCTTCCTCTTGGAGCATTTGTATTGATTATAGGAAGTTGAACACAGCCACTAAAAAGGATCATTTTCCCCTGCCTTTCATCGATCAAATCTTGGAAAGACTAGCTGGACAGAAGCACTTTTGTTTTCTTGATGGCTACTCCGGATACAACCAAGTTCCTATCCATCCCGAGGATCAGGAAAAAATTACCTTCACCTATCTCTACAGAACCTTTGCTTTCCGCAGGATGCCTTTCGGTTTATGCAATGCACCTGCAACTTTTCAAAGGTGTATGCTAGCCATATTTTCTGACATGGGCAGAGAGTTTATGGAAGACTTCATGGATGATTTCTCTATTTTCGGAGAATCGTTTGACTCTTGTTTGGCTAATCTGGAAATGATTCTTAAGTGATGTATCAAAACACGAATGGTCCTCAGCTAGGAAAAGAGTCATTTCATGACACAAGAAGGCATCGTCTTAAGTCATGTAATCTCTGAACGGGGAATCGAAGTGGATAAAGCTAAGGTTGATGCTATCGCTAAACTTTCTCCTCCCACATCTGTTAAACAAATCCAATCATTTCTTGGTCATATGGGATTCTATCGAAGATTCATCAAGGATTTCTCAAAGGTTGCTCGTCCCTTGAGCAATCTTCTTGCCAAAGAAATGCCATTTGTTTTCGACGAATCATGCCAAAAGGCATTTGATTTCTTGAAAACGACAGTCACCTATGCTCCAGTGTTGCAACCACCAATTTGGACAGTCCCTTTTGAGATCATCACCGACGCTTCTGATTATGCGGTCGGGGTTGTCTTAGGTCAGAAAATTGATACAAAGCACTCTGTCATCTACTATGCTAGTGAAACTCTAGATGAAGCCTAGAGGAATTACTAGCTGTAGTGTTCGCTTTGGAAAAATTTAGGGCTTATCTCTTAGGGTCTCATGTTATCATCTATACCGACCACTCGGCCTTGTGACATCTCTTGGCCAAAAAGGATGCCAAGTCCCAGCTTATTCGTTGGATTCTTCTACTTCAAGAATTTGAACTTGAAATCAAGGATAAAATCGGGATACAAAATGTGGTGGCGGATCATTTGTCGAGACTTCTAGGTGATTCTTGTCGTCCGGACATCCCGATTGTTGACACTTTTCTGGATGAAGCTATTCTTACAGTTTTAGGTGTCCACACCCGGTGGTTTGCTGACATTGTTAACTATTTGGTCGTTGGTCAAATCCCCCAGGATTGGACCAAGCAACAACGGGATAGATTCAAATCTGAGGCCAAATACTACTTCTGGGAGGAGCCCGAACTGTATCGCATCGGTTCTGATCAGATTATTCGTCGATGTGTACCGGAGAATGAATGCAACAGTATTCCGAGAAAAAGACGGCTGCAAAAATCTTGCAATCTGGCTTCTATTGGCCATCTTTATTTAAGGATGCCCAGGATTTCTCAAGGTCATGTTCTCGATGCCAGGCACTCGAGAGCATAACTAAGAGAGATATGATGCCCCTAAACCCAATTCTTCCTATCGAAATTTTTGATGTTTGGGGCATTGATTTCATGGGACCCTTTCTCCCTTAATTAGGACATCAGTACATTCTTGTTGCTGTTGATTATGTGTCCAAATGGATTGAGGCAATTCCCACCGTAACCAATGACCACAAGGTGGTCATCAATTTTGTCAAGAAAAATATCTTCAGTAGGTTCAAGATTCCGAGGGCCATCATCAGTGATGGTGGCACTCAGTTTACTAATGCCCAATTCCAAAATTTGTTGGCCAAATACAGGGTTAATCACCGAATTTCCACACCTTACCATCCCCATACGAATGGACAAGTCGAGATCTCCAATCGGGAGATCAAGAACATTCTGCAAAAAATGGTTAGGCCTAATCACAAGGACTGGACTCAAAGCTTGAGGATGCTCTTTGGGCCCACCGTACGGCGTATAAAACGCCCATCGGCATGTCTCCATTTTGTTTGGTGTATGGAATGGCGTGCCATCTACCTGTAGAGATTGAACACAGGGCATTCTGGGCAATCAAACAATGCCATTTAGATATGAATTTAGCTGGGAAGACCAGGAAACTTCAACTTTCTGAGTTGGAGGAGCTTAGAAATGATACATACGAGAATGCCAAGATCTACAAGGCTTGGACCAAAGCTTTACATGATCAATTGATTTCTCGCAAGAGCTTTAAATCGAACCAGAAGGTCTGGTTATTAGATTCTAGACTTAAGCTCTTTCCTGGCAAACTTAGATCTACATGGAATGGCCCATTCATAATTGACCAGATTTTTCCAAATGGAGCCATTCAAATTTCTGACCCAAAGATGGGTAACACATTTAAAGTCAACGGTCAACGTCTGAAGCCTGTTATTGACCATACTCTTCCAAAACCCATCTCAGACACGGTTGATCTAGCCATTCTGTGACTTCTTTGGCAGGACTTCGCCTAACTAACGGCATTAAACTCAGTAGTAGTACATATGACACAAAGCTGACACGAGCTTCATATTCAAGTGACATCTTTCATACTCTACCCTTTCTTTCATGCCTCTTTCTCAATGTGGACATTGCATCAGCTAGGCATGGGGGGGTGGATTCATTTTTGAATCATTTGGTTAGCTTTGTGAAATTCATGTAAATTGTTTTTCTCTTCTTATTTATACAAAAAAAAAAAAATGAATTAGGAAGGAATAGTTGGACATTAGGACTTTTCAATCTTAGAAAACATTACATTAGGATCTGAACACAAAGACCCTTCAGGTCTTTGGACTTAATTGGCCCATGTATCTACTAAAATGTGGATTTATTTTTTGAGTCCTCGCCAACCTTAATTCTATTTAATTTTAGTAAATAAGTTTGGGTGATAAGTACATGATTTATTAACCTGCCCTCTGATTTAAGGGGACTTTGAGTTTTAAGCATCTACACACTTTCTTTGCACTAACTCGTTGTTCGGCGATTTTAACGAAAATTGGATAGCTAATGAACCTTCTAGGGTGATATGGCTGGCAAGTTATTGTGGGTAACAGCCCATAGGTAGGTTGTCCAGAGCCCAGTCATTGGACCATTCTCTTTTTGCTGCCTTTAGGTAAATCTTAGACCAGGGAAGCCACCTACTTAAAAAAAAGAGAGAGAAAAAGAATGTCAAAAAGAAAAGAAAAGAAAAAAAAGAAATAAGCCACACTTCGCCGCACGAGTATGGCTGGCAAGTTGTCGGTGGTAACAGCTCATCAATCGGTTGTCCAGAACCCAGCTCAATAAATGCACTGAAAATTCCCAAAACACTTAGGAAGAAGCGTAGAAGTAGAATAAATCGGGGAGATATACACTGGATTCACCCTTGTGTTGACCCCATAAAAATAAAAGTAGGGAGAAAGCTACCAGTTGTAAACATACACCTTTAGGCAGAATTCTCTTTTTAAGATCACCTACAGGCGTAGAAACCCGAAGTCTGTTTTAATTGTCGATCAACGAGTCTATCACATTCACATAAGATGCTTAGAACGTAGGGTTCTCAACAAATCTTGGGAGAGTTGAATGGCCGTAGAAAGCCACTCTTAAACCCAAAACTTGAAAATCCAAAAAAAAAAATAGAAAAGAGGAAAAAAAAAAAGAAATTTTTCTTTGAATAAGGCGAGGGTTTAAGATGGTCTGCATTTTGGCAAATACTTGGGCACTGTTGTGTCTTTGAAAGTTCAGATCCTAAGTAAACATTTTCTTAATGATTGAAAATAACTCATGTCCAAATAATCCAACCTAATTCTTTTATAAATAGCATATAGTTTTTGCTCAGGACTAGCAAAAGATAGGCATGAGGGTGTGATGTAAACATATTTACATTACATAAGATATCTATTTATGCATGTTCTTAAGCATAGAATTGCATTGCATATTATAAATATTGCATAACATGCATCATCTTGCATTTAGATTAGTTTCACTAAAATAGAGGTTAATTGTCTCCTTTTATGTTCAAGGATAGGGAAAAACTTTTACCGGGGCCTCGGATCAAAGATCCAATCGTACAGATGTGATCAGGGCGATGATTTGAGTTCAACGACTCCAAGATCGTCCTAATCAAACACCTGTAGCATCAAATAGAGACCGAGGAGCCCTAGAAGATCAAGGGCTAAGATGGTGTGAATCCGCGACAAATCCGATCGCACGAATGGATTCGAATCGACGATCGCAGCCAAACGGTGCCAAAATCTACTTAATCCGACACCCATGGCACTATCTACATCAACCAGAAGATGGACGACCAAGATAGCACCACGTGGTACCATCTCGCTACCCAACCATCCGTACTCACCCGCTGAAGGCATCCGCATCAACATTTCCCTGTCGTTGGATTAAGATCCAACGGTTGGGACGCATCCACGCTTAAGTTAAGCGCCTGCCCATCCGCATCCATAGCGTAGTGGGCGAGAGCGCTTAAGTGAGGCATAGGCGCGGGTTCGAAACGTAGGAGGCGGGCGAGCGGGCGTGAGGAGAGTCGGATCACGATCGAGCGGTTGTAAGAGCTCAATAGCGCCCACGTGCTATCGCACGCCCGCGCCTCACGCGAGATCGCACACGGGCGTTGCGCTTAGAGGAGGCGCTGCAAGGGGCGAGTTAAGCCGTCCGATCGTGATCGGCTGAACGTGGGAAGGCATTAAGCGCATGGAAGATGCACAGGCAGCACACGTCGCCCACGATGGGGATTTCGCAACAGTTTTATCCGTCCCTAAAGACCCCTTATTTAATGTTTTTAGATTTAAATGACCAAATTGCCCTCACTCCTTGCAACTATAAAAGGAGACCCCATTCACACAAAATTCTCATCCCTTCCTTCTCTCCTCTCCTCTCTAAAGCTCAAGAGAAGCTTGTCCCACACCCGGGATGCTCCTCGCGAGATAAAGTCAAATTTTCGCTCTCATTTCGGAAGTGGATCCCGCGACGACGATGACGTGCTGCCCTGTTCTTGTTCCTCCTGCCTCGACCTCATTCTTCCCGCAACGTTCTCCTTCATCTAGGCGACGTCTCGTCCAGCTGGTCCTCCAAGTGATCGTCAAGGAGGATAACTTCTCTCTCTCATTCTTCTTTACAGCTTTCTAGAGTAGAATTTTCTTGCTTTCTAGTGTAGCTGATTTCCCACTTTCTAGTGTAATTTTTCTTTGGTTTCATTGTATAAACATTTTAAAATATTGAGTGCATGTTCTCTCTCTCTCTCTCCCATTTTGATTGATTGCTTCATTGTAATTATGTCGCTTCGCTTTTCAACAAAAACTCAAAAAAAAAAAAATTGTGAATATAAATCAACATAGCCTCCCTGAGTTCGACCCGGGATATCTATTCCGGTATAAATTTTATTTGTTGAACACGAGTTCTTCACTTTTATACTACGACGACAGGTTTTTCAAAACCAAATACGTTAACGTAGCAACTCGTAGCTTCAACAATGAACCTGGACATTGTAATCAATCTCAGACTTGTTATAATGTTTAAACTATTTCAACATAAGTATCAACAAGGATGTGATATTAGTTCTCAGTTAGTTCTTATTATTCCTAGCTAAAATCCATGATAATTGCTTCATACGATGCCTCAATACCCTGTTGGAGGGAAAAGAAAAAGAACAAAGAACACAATTTGCAATTGTCAGGACAACATAAATAGGCTTCAACTCCTACTCTCATTTCATCAAGAATTTCATTGATGTCATCAGCTTCAATATCAACAGCTGTCTCATAGAAATCTATTGGAGATCGTCTGACTTCCTCTGTAAGATCCTCCCCTTGAGCAATCCACTTAGTATAATGTTGCCTCCAACTGTTGCAAATTATGTGCTCGTATATAGTGTTCCTATCATGTGAATATCCATTCAAGCACCTCCTACATGGGCAAAAAATCTCATCCAACTTGTCTCACCGTCTGAATGACTTCCTATTGTCATGAAATGCCCAATCAAGGAACTCTCTTACTCCATTCTTGTATCAATAGTAATCTGAGTTCCTCAAATTAATCCAAGACCTATCCATGATAATCTACAGAAATGAAATAAAATCACCCAATAATTATAATATGATTTTATGACAGTATTTGTATTTTTTATCAGGGTTTTCACTTAATATCCCATCCTTGAAGATTTAATCACAACGTTACTTGTTACATGTAATCGGCATCTGGAGAAATTTCAATAGCATTTACTCGCACTTCTCTAGTATACCTCCAAAGACTAACCTTAACTACATTCCCAATAACTATCATTTAAGGGTGCATTAGGAATGTAGATAAGATCAGTTGGTATACCGGAGAAAAGCGAAAAGATACTACCGAAATTCCTCCAGACATTAATTCCATGTAATAAGTAACCATAAGTTGTGATCAAATCTTAAAGGACCTCCATTTGTTCAAAACTTCTCTAAATAAAGGACGACAACTCTTATAGCATACTATAAAGACAAAGCTTTGTGAATATAAGTGAGGTATACAAACATTCTGCATTGTCTGTATAACATGATCATAAGTGTTGACAGGTAAGTATTTTGACACGATTATCCCCTCCCAAAACCTGTAACCTAGGGGTTAGAATACCTATTGTTTGACCTCAAATGCATCTAGATTTGTGCAACTGTGTGTATCTATAAAGTCATTAAAATAATAAAATTTGCAATAAAAAACTTATTATACATGCAAAATAAAAATAAATCCCTCCTCCCTTTCCCTCCTCTCCCTTCTCTCCTATACCTCCCTGTCTTACCACTTCTTTCCTACTCTCTTTCTCTCTTCTCCCTACCCTTTCACTCCTTCGCTTCCTCTATATTCTTCTTTATGCATCTCTCTCCCTCTTCTTCCTCTCCTGTCTAATTATTTATCCTCTCTTTCCTTCTCTTCTACCTATCCTTCCTTTCCTCCTTCTCTTCATTAAGTCATATTCTTCTTTATGCATCTCTTTCCCTCTTCTTCCTCTCCTACTCAATCACTTCTCCTTTCTCTTTCCCTCTCTTCTCTCATTACTTCTTCCTAACTTCTTAAATTCATAAAAATTTTCACAAAACCTTCCCTATAATATAAGCTTCTAACCATAATAAATTAACACAGAAATACAATCAAATAAGCATTCAAAAGAAAGTGAGTACACCCCACAATCAATCAAACAATTCAATTTACTAAATCAAGTGGATACACCCCACATTCTAAACCTAAGTAGGCACACCTCACATTATAAACCTAATTAAGTAGGCACACCCCACATTCATTCACAAATTAACGAAGACAACTTAATTTCATACCTCAATGAAGCGCATGAATCAAAGAAAAGGTGTCTGACGACGCAAGATACCTAAATCAAATTACAAAAATTTATATGCAAAAAACTATAAAAGAATTACACAAATTTAACCACATTTTCTATTTAATTAATTACATTTACTAACCTAATGTTTAACCTAGGGTGGATGGAGGAGGAGGAGGAGGGGGGTCGGTTGTCATGGGAGGGGGGGTCGGCGGTGGTGGCAGGGGGAGGAGGTTTTCACGCGGGAAGGAGGAGGATGGAGGGGGCAGGCAGAGGAGGTGGAAAGGGGCGGATGGGAAGGGGTGGTGGCATGGGGAGATGGCAAGGCGAAGGAGGATGGAGGGGGTAGCCGAATGAGGAAATGGCGTGGGAGGGGGTGGATAAGGAGGAGATGGCGTGGTTGGTGGCGACGCCGTGAGGAGGGTGTGATCGTAATACCATCATTAGCTATAACTAGCTTTAATTAGTCAGAATTGAGAGACAAAAGCTCCTACATAATCTCCTAAGAGCCGTAATTCCATGCCAATCCATTCTGAAAAGAAAACATTAAAAAAGGGTTAATTATGCAATTTTAGCATCACATCATGAAGTAGAGTAACCACGGGGCTTGTCAGGGGTAATTGAAGGTCAATTGAGGATTAAATTCCTAAGAGTGGGTCCACAGTCAAAAACAGGATTTCATGCATTTCGAGAACTAAATCAGAACCCAAAGCCCTAATTCAGACCTGCTTAAACTAAAGAGGTTCTGGTCAGGATAGAATTCATCTAAATCTCCTAAAATTCATATGAAATTATTTTGAGAGGTTTGGTACGCTTGGTTTGACTATCTGAGCCTATTTTGACCTTGAATAGAGTCGCAAACAAAATTCTACCTTATTGTGGGTTTCTATGCAAATTACCCAATCAAACGAGGTCAAAACTCAAATCTGACTTCACCATTATATTTTTTTGCATCCAACTTAGGTTTGTACCAAAATTTAGGCTCAATCAGAATCCATCTTGACTTAGTTTGCATTCTAGTCCATTAAATCTCTATTCTTCTCAATCAAGCCCCTGGCTTTTGAAAATCTTTGTAGCACTAGAGGAGATGAGAGGAGGAGAGGGAGAAAAGAGAGGTAGAGATGAAGCATAAGATTAATGCCATTGATGATAAGCTTCAGACGCTTATAACCCTTATTCAAAACAAGCGTCAGTCAGAGCATTCATCTTCCACAGATCCCAACATCTATAGACAAGACAACTCCATGGGTAGTGCAGGTGGAGCTGGTGGCATTGGGGCAACTATATCTTGATTTCTATCCATTTTATTTTCTTATGTTTTTCATGTAACATTTTTTATGTAAATATTTCATTTTCAAACTTTTAATGTACTAAATTTTATATTTATAAAATATAAAGTTCTGTTCATTTTCATTACTTATTTTACATAAAAGCAAGAATTTTAAGTAGGTTAGTAGGTAGTTTCCATCATTTGGTAATAAAATATAAAAAAAAATCCATACATTTACCTTCGCTTATTCAAATAAGCGACGACATATAAGTGATGGTAAAAATACTTTTACCGTCATATATATAATAATCGACGGCATAGAAGGTTCAATAAAATCACTATTCCCATTTTATGCTGTCGATTTGATGAATAAGTGACGGCTAAATTATTTTTACTGTCACATATTTGCCGTTGCTTATTTGAATAAGCGATGGTAAAAAATTTTACCGTCGGTTATAAAAGTGACAGCAAAGTTACTTAAACGACGACGAAAATAAAAAAGGGCACGTAAAGGCAGGAAAAAGTGACTTACATATACCGTCAGTTATAAAACAAGTGTCATCGATTGTGAAATGAAGTCGAAATCTCCAATCCGTCCGATAGTCAAACATTATTTTGACATCATATTAGCCCTGTAACCGATGACAAAGCCAAATAGCGACAGTATTAACGACATCACTACTTTCCGTCGAATATTTGAGATTTGCCATTGGTTTTCAACCGACGGCGAAAGCCATGTATGTTGTAGTGTTCATTTCAACCTCTGCTAAACCATGGAGCAATAACAGAAATTCGTATGCCTGCTCTAATATTAATTTACCCTTAGCCATTTGGAATTTAAGGAATTTTGCGACAAAGTACTTTTCAATACCAAGATCCTTGGTATTGTATTTCTTGCCCACCTCTTCCCATAGCCCCTTCACAGTGGATGTGGATGTGCTGTACACATCAAACAGTACATTAGACAAAGCCAATAAAATACAACCATGATAAATGTGGTTGCACTCATTCCACACATTCACCACTGATAAACTCCGATTTATCATCATTCTTATTCTTTAAAACAAGCCGAGCTCTTAGGATTTTTCTCCACAAATGGGTTTTTGGGTTGTATTTAGGCATAAATTAGCTTAGGCATGCATTTTATTTTTTATTGTCATTTTGATATGTTTTTGTGAGTGTTAGGGATTTACAGATTGTCAGATCCCTAAAACCTTAGCACTCAAGAAGGCAATTGGTGAAGGAGAAGCGCAAACCAGCCGGAACTCAGCTTGATCTAGCTCACCATAGCTGGAATCCAGCTCACATGAACAAGGGTTAGCTCATCCCAGCTCCATTCAGCTCATCTCAACTAAATGGCAGCTCAAGAGAGCTCATCTTAGCTCACCTTGGCGCAAGTCAGCTCTGATCCAGCTCAACTTAACTAAGTCTAGCTCATCTCAGCTCCCATCAGTCCACTAAGAGCTCTAGCTAGCTCAGCTGAGTTGACTGGAGTTCAGCCCAACTCAGGTCCAGCTACATCCAGCCCCACCCAACTCCAGCCAGCCGAAGATGACTTCATCTTAGCTCAGGAAGCTCAAGTCCAGCTCCCTAGGACTCAGCTTAGCTTAACATAGTTGAGCTAAGCTACCTTAGCAACCTCAGCTAGCTAGATCCTCCCTGGGAGCATCAAACCCAGCTCACCTTAGCTCATTTTAGC
This sequence comes from Thalassia testudinum, assembly GCA_037157565.1. Classification (NCBI taxonomy): domain Eukaryota; kingdom Viridiplantae; phylum Streptophyta; class Magnoliopsida; order Alismatales; family Hydrocharitaceae; genus Thalassia; species Thalassia testudinum. The sequence goes on along the minus strand of JAZHRO010000012.1, from coordinate 35,669,404 downwards.
AGAAGCCAGCTTGCTTTTTCTTGGCTTAGTAGCTAGCAAAGAACTAGCAAGCTAAGCCAGCTAGAGTAGCTCCATGACACCCTCTTCAATAGCTGCCAACTCCAGTTCAGCTCTAGACTTCTCCTCTTTGGCTCCTCTCCTCAAACCCTATCTCCAGATCCTCCTCCTCTGCTCTACTACTAGCTAAGCTAGTTAAGCTAGCTTAACTTAGCTCAGCTCCAGCTCACTTGGCCATCTACCACCCTAAAACCCTATCCAACTAGCCCCACCAACTAAGCCCACCTAAGACCACCTAAGCTAGCTCAACCACCACTCCAAGTTGGCACCACCACCACCCAACCACCACCAAAAGGCACCAAGAAGTTGGTGCCAAAACCACCCTAACTACCCCCCTCTTTGGCGCCAACTTCACCTCTCATATCCACCCTACACATACCCCTTCCAAGCCACATCCACTATCCACCTCACCCCCTTTTAGAAGCATTCAAGTTGGCGCCAACCCATGGCATCCTTCCATGGTTGGAGCCACGTTTAGGTGTCCCTTGGCCACCCATAACTACCTCCATAACACCCCTTAGGTGGCACCAAATCCCCTTAGCCCTAGGATCACCTAACTACCCTTATCTTCCCATCCTAGCCATCCATCTCAAGAGCCACCTATACCCCCCCCGTCCTACCCTATAAAAAGACCAACACCCACCACCATAAACTCCATCCTTAGCTAGCAAAATACCTCTTATATTCTACCCTATAGCCCACGGCCAAGAGAAGAAGAAGAAGAAGATTAAGGGGACACTCTGTTCTCTTGGTGCCTTCCCCTCTTCCCTTCTCTTTTGCGCGCACACCAGCCAAAGGAGAAGTCAGGCAAGGAAGACCTTGGGAGGAGATCTTGAGGGTGGTACACAACCACCCTTACAAGAGAATTTAGAGGTGGTCCACGCCACCTTTTGAGGAGTTTTTGAAGGTGGAGTTTCATCCACCTTGGAGGAGTCATTCAAGGAAGGAGGTCTTCTTTTCAAGCCAAGGAGCAACTAGGCTTGGAGCAAGAAGACTCGCTTCTTCACCAGATTTTCCAGGAGGATTTGTGTTTTAGCATTGTTGTATTTTTAATTTTTAAGTAGAAGCATTCCTCTACTATTTTTGTAGAACACAAATTCTATTAAATCAAATTACCTTCTTTTCAGCTAATTCCTGCCGCATTTATTTTTATCTAGTTCTAGCACTTTTTCACTCCCTCTCCCTAATTACTCTAGGCCCCCACGTGCTTAGAGTGAGCTTAGCGAGAGGTCATTCTTGTCACTCTAGGTTTAATTCTTAGGTGTTAGTTCTTCATTAAATTTTAAGTGTGATTGTCTTTTTATTCAAAACCAAAAAAATTTATATATTGAAAAAGCAAAAAGAAAGTAGATTTCCGATTTCAAGTGAGAGACGTATTTTTGCAAACAAAATTGCCTCCTTGGATGACTCTAGATACCCCACTATCTAGGTTTAGAAATTTAAAAACGAAAGAAGATTTACACATTGCAACGACATTAAAATCCCCATTTATAATACCGCGTATTTTCGCAATCACTTTTTGGCACCATTGCCGAGGAGGCATGGCTTTGCTTAAATTATTTCTCATGCATGTTAAGTGGATTTCATCCCCTTTTCTCTCTTCTCTCTTGTGTGTGTAAGTATTGCAGGTAGAAGGCGGGATTTTGAAAGAGAAAGCTTAAAGTACCTTTTCTTCCCGCGAACTAATTCAAGTTGGTAATCTTGAACTTGTCACATAAACCTTTAAAAAACTACCAAAAATACATTAAACTTGGCTTTTAGTATCTTAAGCATTAAAATTAGGTTGAGTGGTGCCATTTACAATTCATTGTTTTCTTGACTGTTCCATTAAACACCACTTTACTTTAAGTGCGGGTGCTCTAATTTTCGGGTCCAGACTTTTGTCCGGATTTCTAAAATCAATTCCCAACACCACAAGCCTCCTAAAATATTGAAATTTCACCCAGTTATTCCAATTCAAGTAAGGAACATCTGTTCCAAATTTCAGAGCAATTGGATTTGTAATTAATTTTAAAAATTCATGGACTGCATAGGGGTCACACCCTCTAATCTTCCTACTTTTCTACAGTCCATGAATTTTTAGAATTTTTATACTCATCCAATTTTTGTGACATTTAACCTTCTGGAATCCTTGTGAAATTCTACACATCATATAAAATCACCAAAATTTTCTGAGGTCGGTGGTAGTACCGAAAAGTCCAAAATACCCATGAGTATCATTTCTAGACTTTGACACCATCACAAAGAAAAATTCAAAACAAATATCAAAAAAGTTCCTAAAATCCTAAAAAAATCTTTTCTGGAATCCTTGTTTAATTTGCCTTAAAGTAGTAGTGTTGTTTGATTTGTTTGGACCACTACTTAATATAGAAATACTAAAAAAAATCATTAGTAGTAATTTTCTGTCTTAGGGCCAATTGGATTAAGGTTTCTTTCCTTCTTTTTAGAGACCTACTTTAAAGGAAATTAATCTTCACCAATACAACTTGTTTTCCCTTGATTGTGGAGCTTGAAACTTGTTTGAAAACTTAACAATGAAACCCTACAACACACTAACTTAAATCCAATTCTAAAAAGACAGAAATACATCAATTTGTGTGACAACTTGCTTGAAATTGGACCACTTTCCAATTCCTACACACACTAAAAATTGAAATAACAGAGCATTACCCAAATCAATGCCCTCCACATTCCGTGTGCACTTTAGTCTACTAGATCTAACTAAAAATTGTAGCAATTTGACCCCTATGGATTCATCAACTTAGGCTTGATATATAGGTCTTAAGTTTTCTCTAGTTAATACCAATTCTATCATCTATATCTGGTGTCAGGCTGAGGGGTCGTGTCAAATGGCCAGGCGCGGGTTTGCACAAGCCCCTAGGGATTTTCCTGGGAAATGCTTGGGCCCAAAACTCCCCTTATGCAACTTGGCTAGATTTGTTAGTAGAATGGGTATTCACTATTGATTTCTTATTTCCTAAATAGATCAAGTCTTAGGTTATTTTTTTTAGGGAGTCACATTTAAGTTATGTCTAGAATTTTGTTGTTTGAATTGCACACTTTCTCTCATCTTTCCCTTCTCCTCCCCTCTAATTCTTCCAAAATCAAAGTGCATGCATAATCGAAGGTCCCAAAAACCACATCTTGAGGGACCATTTGATTTTGCCTCCTACAGCAGAAAATCTTTGTTTTCTTCTTCTTCCTCTTCTAACAATATGGAAAACCTGGGAAACCGATAAAAAAATTCTGCCTCTGCTTTTAACTCGTCAGCCGACCCGCAAGCTGACTTCCCCGTCCCTAACCTCCCTCATCTAGAAAAACCAGAAAATCCTACAGGGCAAGGTGGCCCTTAAATCCAAACTCAAAGTACAAACTCCTTTGCCTTTATGGTGGACCATTTGGTTCGACTACAACAAAACCAAGAAAATTTGGCTAGGACTATGACGAACCTAGCCAACCAAGCGCAAAACCCGCCACCCCACCAGCAGCCTGTTGTTCCTCTTAAGGATTTTTATGATCCTTCCAACTATGAGGAAAGACTTGGGGTGGTCATACCACAATGGGATTTTGAGATCAAACCAGCTATTCTGAACCTAATCAATTATTGCCATGGACTTCTGAGAGAGGACCCTTTTTGTCATCTCGAGGAATTAACCAAACCACTCGTTCCCGCAATGTGCAGGAAGACGTGTGGTTAATGAGACTTTTTCCACTCTCTTTAAAAGATAAAGCTTCACATTGATTTAGAACGGTTGGGCGTCCTATACCACCTGGCCCCAATTAAAAAGCACTTTTCTTAAAAAAATTTTCCAATCGGTCAAACTAACGCCTTAAGAAGATCCATAATGACCTTTCAACAAAAAGTTGGTGAACCCCTCCATGAAGCTTAGGAAAGAATCCAAGAACTTTTATGAAGTTGTCCCCATAATGAAATTCTGTAGTGACAATTAGTGCAAATCTTCTATCATGGATTAGAAGATCAATTAAAGAGATTTGTGGATGCCTCATGTTGGGGCAATTTCTTTAATAAAGATTCCAAAAGTGCTTACCTCCTTTTTGAATAAATGAGTGAAAGCTCATTTAATATGACTTCAATGGACACTTTTGGTAGAACTCAAAACCCCAGACACGGAGTCAATGAAATTGACTCCAAATCCACCTTTGTTCCAATCACTCAGGATGATCTATATATGTTAGCTCAACAACTAGACCAGATGCAAATTCACCAGAAAAAGATGGAAGAAAAGCTCACTCGCAAATATACTCCACACATTAATTCTCCACACTTTAACTCTCCACACACTAACACTCCACAACTTCTCCGAAGAGAAAATCTACACAACATTGATGCCACAGTTGCTGGTCAGTAGTTTTCTGTTGATTTTACACAAGATTTGACTGGAAATTTTGATTATCTGAATCAGAATATTCTTGATCCCACCACGGAGAATATTTATGCTCTCCAGGAGCAATTTAGAAACCCCTCCAACACTTACAATCAAAACTGGAGGACCAACCCGAATCAATCCTGGAAAGCCTTGAACCCGATTCTGTTTCCCAAACAAAATTAATTTGGAAATTATAGGCAACCCACATATTAACCTAGACCATCCCAGGAAGATATTAATACCCAGGTCATGAAGACTCTGCAAGGTATGCAGAATCAAATGACGGAAGTAACTCGCATGATAACTAACTTGCAACATCAAGTTAAGGTTACTCCTGATCATCGACCTGCTGGGAATTTACCTTCCCAACCCATGGCCAACCCAATGAAAGGAATCAGTTCCAAGGTGGATATCCCAATCAACCCATTCACCTAGCACCTCAGCATCCCCCGAGTTTTAATAATAGTCAGGATTCCTGTCCTCATCCTAAGAACAACCATACTGCAAATGCAGTAACTTTGAGGAACGAGAAAACCACTCAAGATCCCTTGCTTGTTAAAGAAACTCGTTTCAATGAAAAACAGATCAACTCTTCTCCCTATTTCTCTAACCCTGTTCAGGAACCTAATAATGCAAAATAGGAAAACCTTGCACCTTTTCCACAAGCCCTTCACTCTTCACACACCAAAAAGAAGAAATCTGAGCCCACTAATAAGGAATTAATGGATCTTTTTGGGCAAGTAGAGATTAATATCCCTCTCCTAGACACCACAAAATATATTCCTACCTATGCAAAATTTTTGAAAGATTTCTGTACTCCCAAAAGGCAGCCCTGAAACCTAGGAAAGGTAATCCTTCCAGAGACAGTTAGCACAGTTGTGCAGAGCAAACTGCCTCCTAAAAAGAAAGATCCAGGCGCACCCTTGATTCAAGTTATCATTAATGACACTTCTTTTGATCACGCTTTACTGGATCTTGGTGCCTCAATTAATCTTATCCCCACAGTTGTTTTTGAGGAATTTAAGATTGGCGAATTAAAGTTACTCTTCAATTAGCAGACCGATATACAATTAAACCATGGGGAATTGTTGAGGATGTTCTTGTCCATGTCAAAAATTATCCATTTCCAGTAGACTTTTTAGTCCTAGACATAGAGGTACCGGAAGTTTTAAAGTTTGCCCCGATAATTCTTGGAAGACCATTCTTAACAACCGCCTGCACTAATATTGATTGTGTTTCTGGCAAAATGAAGATCATGTGTGGCGATGAATCTGTTACCCTAGATATTTTCCAAGCATCTAGGCAATTCCAAGAACCTAATTTCTTTGATGATTTGAATTCAGAAATGGAAAATATAATGGAGGAAACTTTGCAGATTTCACACTTCAGCTCCTATTTTGCCATTAACACAGTTCCTGAACAATCCACTTCACCACACGCCCCCACCCTAACCACAAATTCTTTAGCTAACACTCTAGCTGACCCTTTCACTCTCACTTCACCACTAACACCTAAAGCAGAAATTATTTCGGAGCCGGACCCCAAACTGGAGTTAAAACCCTTTCCTGACTCCCTTAAATATGTTTTCCTCAATCCAAATCAGACCTTGCCCCTGATCATAAATTCTTGATTTACTGGGGCACAAGAGGAAAAACTTCTCTAGGTTTTAAGTAAAAATTGAAAAGCAATTGGCTGGACCCTTTCTGACCTTAAGGGTATTCATCCGTCCTATTGCACTCATTGCATCTATCTTGAGGGCAATTCTCGACCCTCCCGCCAACCACAAAGGTGCCTGAACCCTACTATGCAGGAGGTGGTTAAAAAGGAGATTATAAAGTGGCTGATGTTGATATCATCTACCCATTTCTGACAGCTCCTAGGTTAGTCCCACTCAAGTTGTTCCTAAAAAGGCTGGACTAACAGTTGTCACCAATGAAAATGGGGAAAAGATAGCCACTAGGACCACTTCTTCTTGGCGCATGTGTATTGATTACAGAAAATTAAACACCACAATCAAGAAGGACCATTTTCCGCTCCCTTTTATTGATCAAATCTTGGATCGGTTAGCCAGACGCGATTACTATTATTTTCTTGATGGATATTTCGGCTATAATCAAGTAGCGGTCCACCCTGAGGACCAAGACAAAGCTACATTCACCTGCCCCTTCGGAACCTTTGCTTTCCGAAGAATGTCATTCAGTCTCTACAACGCACCAGTAACTTTTTAACGGTGTATGCTTGCAGTATTTTCAGACCTAGTAGGTGAATGTCTGGAAGTCTTTATAGATGACTTCTCTATTTTTGAAGGTTCTTTTGACCTTTGTCTTTAGAATCTTGAAAGAACCCTCCAAAAATGCATAGAAGTTAATCTCATCCTCAGTTGGGAAAAAAGTCATTTCATAGTCCAGGAAGGTATTATCCTAGGCCATGTTATTTCCAAAAAAGGAATTGAGGTAGATCGAGCTAAAATTGATGCCATCTCTAAGCTCCCACCGCCCACTACTATGAAGCAGATTCGCTCCTTTTTAGGGCATGTGGGTTTCTACCGCTGTTTCATTAAAAATTTTTCTCAAATCTCCAAGCCCTTAAGTCAATTACTTACTAAAGACCAACCATTCGATTTCAATGATAAATGCCTGGAGAGTTTTTTGAGGTTGAAGAAGGATGTTACCGAGGCACCAATTTTACAGGGACCTAATTAGAATTATCCCTTTGAACTTATGACTAATGCCGCAGATTTTGCTGTGGGGGCTATTCTAGGGCAAAGAATTGAAAAGAAGCCCATTGTGATCTATTATGCTAGCAAAACTCTTGATGATGCACAATGAAATTACACGGTTACTGAAAAAGTACTTCTTGCCATTGTATTTGCCCTATAAAAATTTAGATCTTATCTTTTGGGGTCGCATGCCACTGTATATACCAACCACTCAGCACTTAAATATTTGTTGACAAAAAAAGATGCGAAACCCCACCTTATCCGTTGGATCCTACTGCTCCAGGAATTTGACCTGGAAATCAAGGATAAGACAGGATCACAAAATATAGTGGCCGACCACCTCTCTCATCTTATGACGAATGACATGCTGAACCCCCCTGATCAATTCCTTAATGAAAGCATTTTAGCTGCCAATACCCTCCCTTGGTTTGTACCCATTGCAAACTATCTAGCAACAGAACGAATCCCCTTTGATTGGCCAAAAACCAAAAGGGATAAATTCTTTGCTGATATTAAATACTATTTTTGGGAGGAGCCTGACCTTTTTTGCATTTGTGCCGATCAAGTCATTAGACGATATGTTCTTGACTCAGAAATCCATGATATTCTGACACATTGTCATTCTATGGCCTGTGGCGGACATTTTTCGGGGAAGAAACTATAGGTAAGATCCTTAATTTTGGATTCTTTTGGCCCAGCCTACATAAAGATGCTCATTATTTTGTTCGATCCTATGTGCGTTGCCAAAGCTTCAGCAACATGACTCAGAAGGATATGATGCCCCTTAATCCAATTTTAGAGGTTGAAATTTTTGATGTATGGGGCATCGACTTCATGGGACCGTTCATCAACTCTGGTGGGTATTTGTATATACTAGTCGCAGTCGACTATATTTCTAAATGGATTGAAGTAATACCCACCCACACCAATGATCACCATGTGGTTGTCGAATTTATTAAGAAAAATATTTTCTCAAGATTCGGCATTCCAAAGGCCATAATAAGTAACAGAGGCTTACACTTCACTCACTTACAATTCCGTCACCTTCTTTATAAATATGGGGTTAATCACAAAATTTCCACACCTTATCAGCCCCAAACAAATGGTCAAGCAGAAGTTTCTAACCAGGAAATCAAAAATATTTTACAAAAGACAGATAGGCCCGATCGTAAAGACTAGTCCACCAAGTTGGACGATGCTTTATGAGCCTATCGTACCACTTCCAAAACCCCGCTCGGCATGTCTCCCTTCCATTTGATTTTTGGGAAGGCATGCCATCTCCCGGTAGAGCTTGAACATAGGGCTTTTTGGGCAATAAAGCAATTAATATTGATTTATCTGATATCAGTATCCACAGAAAATTACAATTAACTGAACTAGAGGAATTACGTAATTTTTCTCATGAAAACGTGCAAATTTATAGAGACCGAATGAAGAAATTTCAGGATAAATACATTGTTCGGAAACATTTTGACGTCAATCAATGCGTTTGGCTTTTTAATGCAAGATTACATATTTTTCCTGGAAAGTTAAAATCAAAATGGATCGGCCCCTTTATTGTCCTAAAAACATGTCCTTACAGCGCTGTTGATCTTTTTGATCCCAAAACTAATACGAGTTTTCAAGTCAACAACCAACGTTTAAAGCCCTATTTTGATCATGCTCCGAATCTTCCTTTAGAATCTTTCGATTTAACCGAACCGACCACACCTGATCACTAATGCACACTATGTAGGCTAAATGGCGTAAAAGGTAGCACTAGATGGGAGGTAACCCATCATTTTTCCTCCTTTCTTTTTTCTTTCTTTTCTTCAGGTTTTGACTATCCTAAATCCAACCACCTTTTACTAAGGAAATCCCTCTTCCCCTCCTAATGCGTGAGGACATTGCATATCTTAAGCATGGGGGGTGTTTTTAAATTTTTGATGATCAATTTAGGATTTTCAAAACCTAAGAACAGTCTTTCCTTCTTTTTCTTATTTTTTTGCATACATATCCAAAAAAATAAAAATGTTGAAAATTTTTTGAGGAAAATTTTGAAATCGGGACTAGGGTTGAAAACTCACTTTGGTATGGTGGGATTTTATCTTTAACAAACTAGAGATAAGGATATGGATCTGATCATTAGAATTTCAGGATCTATTTTTAGACTAGATCCGATATCCTTCTCCAAAATTCCACCTGAACTCATTATAGTTCAAGTGACTTGATCCTCTTTTGTAATATGGAAAGTATGTGGCTTAGTTTCTGATTCAGAAACTTGCATTTCATGTGAAACTTCCTATGTCAAATTTCACACACAAGCCAACACCTAAAAACTACTAAAAATTAGAAAAACCTCCTTGTTTGGCCTTAGTAAAAGTCTAAAGCAGATCATTGATTTGAGTTCCCATAGCTGAGGAGTAAAATGCCTCCTTTAAGGACACGATGTCAACAAGTTACCACCTCGGCGCTGCACTATATCTATATTTCATATCTTTAGATAGAGCACTAAAGTACATTTTTGCAGCTCAAGTGTCTTGGACGGTGCTCTACCTATAGTGTCAGAGTAAGAGCTTGAGTTTGCTTAGAGCACCCCTTGGCACCACATTGTGTTTTGGGGTTGTGAGCTCTTGGGTGATGTCAGGGACAGTGCTATCTCGAAGTACTGGCGCCAGAGCTCCCTCGAGGTTTGGTAACGGGATGATGATCTCGACACATCTGTTGTAAGACTAAGCTAAAAATAAGCATGGGGGAGAGAAAAAAGAAATTAAACCAAAAACACACCCTTATAAATGTTGGCTTTTCACAAACACAGACACAAGGTTTTAAGGGTTATTGCAAGTTGCAAATCAGATTCAAGAACCAAAAAAATCTTAAAAACAAAATTTTCAAATCATCTAAATTAACAAGGGGTTAATCTGTGAATTTTTTGGAGGAATATTGATCCCATTTTTGTCCAATTTTTGGATCCGAAAATAAATCCCGATGTTTATCTTTAACAAATCCCATACCTCCTGTGTTTAGACCAACCAATGTCCTATAATCTTTTTCTCCTCAAAAGTTGAAAAAATTAGTTTTCCCCAAAAGTCCATTTTGTAAAAATTAAAGCTTTGATAAGAGATTAGCAAAAGATAAGTATGGGGGTGTGATAAATGCTAGTTTATCATCATTCTTATGCATTAAAACAAACCTATCTCTTAAGATTTTTCTTCGCAAACTGGTTTTTGGGTTGCATTTAGACATAAATTTGGTTAGGCATGCATTTTACTTTTTATTATTTTTTTGATATGTTTTTTTGAGTGTTAGGGATTTATAGATTGTCAGATCCCTAAAACTTTAACACGCAGGAAGGCAACTAGTGAAGGAAAAGTGCAAGCCAACTGGAAATCAGCTTGATCCAGCTCACCATAGTTGGAATCCAGCTCACTTGAACTAGGGTTAACTCATCCCAACTCCATTCAGCTCATCTCAGCTGAATGGCAGCTCAAGAGAGCTGATCTTAGCTCACCTTAGCTTAAGTCAACTTTGATCTAGCTCAACTTAGCTGAGTCTAGCTCATCTCAGCTCCAATCAGTCCACTTGGAGCTCTAGCTAACTCAACTGAGTTGACTAGAGTTTACCCCAGCTCAAGTCTAGCTACATCCAGCTCCACCCAACTCTAGCTAGCTGAAGATGACTTCATCTTAGCTCAGGAAGCTCAAGTCCAGCTCCCGCGGACTCAGCTTAGCCCAACTTAGTTGAGCTATGCTACCTTAGCAACCTCAACTAGCTAGATCCTCCTCAAGAGTATCAGACCTAGCTCACCTCAGCTCATTTCAGCAGAAGCCAGCTTACTTTAGCTTGTCTTGGCAGCTAGCAAAGAACTAGCAAGCTAAGCCAGCTAGTGTAGCTCCATGACACCCTCTTCAACAGCTGACTCCAATTCAGCTCTAGACTTCTCTTTAGCTCCTCTCCTCAAACCCTAGCTCCAGATGCCTCCTCCTCTGCTCTACTACTAGCTAAGCTAGCTAAGCTCCAGCTCCCTTGGCCATCCACCACCCTAAAACCCTACCCAACTAGCCCCACCAACTAAGCCCACCTAAGACCACCTAAGCTAGCTCAACCTCCACTCCAAGTTGGCGCCACCACCATCACCACCTTTCACCCCTCAACCACCACCAAAAGGCACCAAGAAGTTAGCACAAATCCACCCTAACTACCCCCCTCTTTGGCACCAACTTCACCTCTCATATCCACCCTACACATACCCCTTCCAAGCCACATCCACTATCCAACTCACCCCCCTTTCTAGAAACCTTCAAGTTGGCGCCAACCCATGGCACCCTTCCATGGTTGGCGCCACTTTTAGGTGTTCCTTGGCCACCCATAACTACCTCCCTAACACCACTTAGGTGGTGCCAAATCCCCTTAGCCCTAGGATCAACTAACTACCCTCATCTTCCCATCCTAGCCATCCATCTCAAGAGCCACCTATAGCCCCCCATCCTACCCTATTAAAAGACCAACACCCACCACCATAAACTCCATCCTTGGCTAGCAAAATACCTCTTATATTCTACCCTATAGCCCAAGGCCAAGAGAAGAAGAAGAAGAAGATTAAGGGGACACTCTATCCTCTTGGTGCCTTCCCCTCTTCCCTTCTCGTTTGTGCCCACGCCAACCAAAGGAGAAGTCAGGCAAGGAAGACCTTGGGAGGAGGTCTTGAGGGTGGTACACAACCACACTTAGAGGATAATTTAGAGGTGGTCCACACCACCTTTGGAGGAGTTTTTGAAGGTGGAGTTTCATCCATCTTGGAGGAGTCATTCAAAGAAGGAGAAGGAGGAGGTCTTCTTTTCAAGCCAAGAAGCAGCTAGGCTTGGAGCAAGAAGATTCTCTTCTTCACCAAATTTTGCAGGAGGATTTATGCTTTAGCATTTCTGTATTTTTAATTTTTAAGTAGAAACATTCCTCTACTATTTTTGTAGAACACAAATTCTATTAAATCAAATTGCCTTCTTTTCGGCTAATTCTTGTCGCATTTTTTTTTATCTAGTTCTAGCACTTTTTCACTCCCTCTCCCTAATTACTCTAGGCCCCCATGTGCTTAGAGTGAGCTTAGGGAGAGGTCATTCTTGCCACTCTAGGTTTAATTCTTAGGTGTTAGTTCATTAAATTTTAAGTGCGATTGTCTTATTATTCAAAACCAAAAAAAAATTATCTATTGAAAAAGTAAAAAGAAAGTTGATTTCCGATTTCAAGTGAGAGACATATTTTTGCAAACAAAATTGCCCCCTTGGATGACTCTAGATACCCCACTATCTAGGTTTAGAAATTTAAAAACGAAAGTGGATTTTCGCGTTGCAACGACATTGAAATCCCCATTTATAAAACCACGTATTTTCGCTATCAACTGCCTTTTAGCCTTTAGGAGTTAGTTTTTCCTTATCCAAAGCTAGGCATTCAGTTTCTAATGTCGAGATCAAACCAATGGTAGTTAACCAAATCCTCATGTGTTGCTGCCAACACTTGAAATTTTGCCCACCAAATTTCTTGAGCATATCGTATAAGTCTACACGTGATTTAAAAGTCATTTTCAACATCCTAAATATTTTAGATCTAAGTGATACATTCTCTAAGATTGTTAAAATAAACGCATATAGGAAATAAAAAAATAAAAACATATGCATTTCCAACGTTTTCGCAAACATAAAAAATATTAAATCAAGTAAGTCAGATATGATTTTGCAAGATCCAAAATAAAATAAAGAACAAATAATATTGAATAATACAAATAAACAAAACAAGAAGGTGTTAGATTTTACTCCGATCGAAGCGCCCATTAAGGACTTCCCTTAGAGAAGCTATCACCCCCCACAGTATCGGTGTATCAAGGTTTGACGAACCTCTCCTAGGATACGATGATCCACCTCCAAGATTCGGTGCACTCAGATGTTGCACATCCTCGAAAACCATCTCAGCAGAATGAAGCTAAGGCAATTTATTTTCCAACTAAATTCTCGATTGATCTACTAATTTAATGGTTTGATCAATCAAAAACTTCTCATGGATATCTCAATCTCCTTGTGCAAGATCAACATAGTGATTGGAGATTTTTCTACCAATTTCACGTAGAACGAATGCATTAAGAAAGAAAGGCAAGAACGAGAGAGGGGGAGAGAGTGGAGAGCGCTTTTCTACTCTTGTTTTGTTACTAATTTCATGTTCTTGTTAATATATATCCCTATACTTTAAATATTATTAAATATAATATAGGTGCCATATATCTCTTGAAAGGGACACAGTTGATTTTGAGAAATAGATATGTGGTTGTGTACAGGGATGAGACAAATTGCTTATTGTTTAATAGTCAATAAAAGTCGCAAAGGATTCAATAAACATTGAGCAACATATATAGTTAGTTTATTTTTTGTAATTAGAGACTATTCTTAGAAGGCTCGTGTAAAAGCTTGACCCGAAAGAGAACCTCTAAATCTATTTATAATCAATGGTGATCTACATGTTTCTTCCTTAATTTTCTATTAGGAATAATATTCTAATGATATCATATTAATATTATTGCTCATAAAACTTCTGAATAGCACAAATAGCCAAGAAAAAGATGTTTTGCCTAACATTAGCACAGCATGCATTGTGTCTTTGATGTCAAGCTTGTAAAGCGTTGTATATAAGGGTGCGCTCTCAAAAGTTGGTCGAGAGAGCAAAGGGCAAAGAGATGAGATGGGGCACTTCAGGCCATGGATATCGTGCTTGCCGGGTTTGTAGGAACTCCCAGGCTTAGTTTATTTGAAGGGTTCATTAATTTTACTTGACTACTTAATCTTCTCTCTGATAACAATTGAGTTTGGTACTTGAACACGAGTTTGTCTAACATTGGTGGACCATTGATGTTAGTCAAATCTGTGTTAAAATAGTACATCACTTGTGCCTTTGATACCTCTTGTGTTTCATATTTCTAACACTATTACTAAGCAAACATCATAAAAGTTAACATCACAACTTAACACCAATTCAAATAAATACAAATTGATTTTAACATCATTATATAAATAAATACAATTACATATTAACATGAATTTCACATTTCTTAATATCAGTTTGTTAATCTCGAAGAAAACTAACCCTTGTGAATTACTTAGGAAGTATATATATAGGGAAATTATCTAGTGAGCACTGTACTCAAAAAGACTTGTTGAAGCACTAATTTGAGACTGTTGGATGAGAAATTAGATTGATGAAACCACTCACATACTTTGTTAGTGGTTTTTGTATAATAAATGAAACCACATTGCCAAATGTGGAAATTATTTATTTACCCTTAATATAATATATAAGGATATTACATATATGGTAGGGTTTTGTAACAATATCGCTAGAGTTTTGGTCCCAGTTATTTTGAAGATCATCATTCACAACTCACAATTCCATTCCTACATAGATGCACGAGTTTCAGTTTTAAAGGCAATCATCTTCAAATCGGCACTCAAAACACTACATGTGATCCATCATGTATATTAAGGTAAGTGATGATAACACCATCATTCATCAGAACTAACTGAAATTAGTCAGAATCAAATGACAAATGATCCTAAATGATCGTCTGAGTATCAAAATTCTTCACTAAACTGATTTGAGAAGAAAACAAAATTAATTCTATTGTTTTAACATTCAATCACAAATGTAGATTAACGAAAGGGTTAATTAAGGGTTAATTGAAGGTCAAATGAACTTAAAAGACCAAGAAGTGGGCTCATACTAACTGAATCAGGATTTCATGCATTTCGAGGAGTAAAACAGTACTAAAAACCTTAATTATCAACCTCACTTAAATTGAAAGGGTTCTGGTAGAGATAAATTCAATCTAAACCTCCTAAAATTCATTGAAAAAGATTCTAAGAGTTTGGTACCATCACTTTGAACATCAGAACCCATTTTGACCAGAAACAGAGATTCAGATGGGAATTTAGCTTGATTTGGGTTTCTGTGCAATTTATCCAGTCAAACGTGGTCAAAAATCAAATCCAAGTTTGCCATTATATTTCCTGGGTCTAAATTAGGTTAACACCAAAATTTAGGTCCAATTAGAGTGTATCTTGACCTAATTTGCGATTCAGTCCGTTGATCTCTATTCTTTTCAATTAAACCCTCTTCATTTGGATTTTTATTACAATCACACCCCTAAGTTCTCATCTTTTTCACGAAAAGGTCCTTACCAACCTTCTTCTTCACTAAAGTTGCAAAACTCCTAAAACTATCCAACCCGTCGGCTTCATTTCAGGAAATCTCCTCCCAATCAAGACCAAATCCCTCTAAATTTAGAGGAATTGATTAGGAAGATATCCTCTTCCATTCGAGCAAGGAATCACGCTATGATTTGAAGTACCAAGCCGATGGTCAAGCTTGAAAAATCAGGAGCTTCCCTTGCCATATTTACCTAGAATTCGTGCAAAGCTCAAGAAATTCAGGGATCCTACCACCTCTATTTAAGTCCAAGCATGTTTTCAAGATGAATTCAATTGATTCTAAGCTAAAACTCCACCTTTTTCCTTTCCTCCGGCCAAGTGTACCATCAACTCTGGCGACATCCTCTGCCTCCTTCCTCCAACCATCCAACCATCAATTTGGATGCATCAACTTCTTCCTCATCTTCTTCCGGTGTTAGCCAACCAAAGCTACACCTCTTAAAGCCCTTTCTCCTCGTCATTACCCACCACCGGGACACCTTCTTCCTCGCGTCCGGTGAGGCAAGCCGGATTCCATTCCTCCCCTTTCCTCCCTTTTAGGTAGTCGTTCTTCTTCCTCTCCTTCTCTAGATTAGGTTTAGCCCTTTAGGAGTTAATTTCGACCCCTACATCCATCGTTCCTCTCCTTTCTTCCTTACGGCCGGCGAGAGCTTAGGCGAGCTCAATCTGAGCCTCCATACCACCATCTATCACCTCATCTACCCCACAAGCATCCTCACGACTCGTAGATCAAAAGCCCTAAAACAATTGAGGGCCATGACCTACGAATCACTCCACCAGACACCACCACCTTTCACAGCCATCTTCACCGTCGTCTAGCCACCGTACAACTTCGTTTACCAAATCAACATCGTTGCCACCTTCACCACCTCACGGCGATGCTCTTGGATCATCTGATTTGGGTCAACGACCCATGCTAGATGTTTTCAGGTACTTGCCAGTCTCATCGTCTTCTCCGACATCGACCACCCATGTCCGGCAAGCAATTTGCAATGATAACCACTCCCCTTGCTGCAGATTCAGTCGACGAAACCATCAACACTGTTGGATTCAAGATCCAATGGTCATCCTCCATCAATTGAGTAGCAGCAGCTTGTGGTGAGGAAGCACGAAGGCAAAGAAGAAGAGGGTGGCTTGATAGTGCCACATTGTGGAGCACTAATTCTGAAATGCATTCATAACTATTCATGCTCACTACCCAGCTGCCCAAGACCACTAGGGGTCGGGTCCCCCACACACATGCCCTCGCCCGTACTCACGCCTCGCGGGTCTAGGCCAATCTGGTATGAATCGAGTCTGAGCCAATTTGGGCTGATTTGGTTTGATTATGAGAAAGAAGGGGGTTTATTCTTAGAGGATTGGGGGGGTTTTTGCCCTTGGGAATTGTGCTTAAACACTTAGGAAAATTTTGAGAGGCTCTGCTGAGACATCTGTGGCTGTGGAATTAATTGATTAAGTCATTTGCGTGGCTTAAATTGATCATTTAATCAAAGTTGATATCTGATGCCCCTTTGTTCTTGAGTTGAGAGAATAGCCTGAGTATTAAGGGTTATATTGGTGGTTCCAACCACCATTATTTTTTGGTATTTCTCTATATTCTTGTTCTCTGACTCTTGATATACATTTGAAATACATTGAGCATATTTTTTATATATATTGAGTTTCATTTTTTAATATTAGATTAGTGATTGGATTGTAATATTTGTTCTCTGCGAACGATCTTAGAACTCACATATTTTTTTAGCTTTACAAATTTTAAATGTCGATTCAATTTTCTTCACTATTTTATGATGCATTTTTCTAAACTACAACGATTTCCGCACCAATAGTAACTTTCTAACTGCACTACTATATTTTTTTTTTGTTATTGATTGTTCTACATATTGAAAAGCAAAATTGCAAAAAATCATTGCTTCATAGATACAACGACTGCAATGGACGATGGTTTGATGGAACACTTGATAATTCGAAGCCAACTGTTCAAGTACATTCTAGTGCAACATTCTTGTCAAACAAGTTGCAAGTAAATTACAAGATTATACCTAATTTGTATTATAGTATTGGATTGTCGTAACTTTCATGTAAGCATCGTATGAAGTGAAACAAATTGATTGTTTTATAATAAAAAAATACTTATCGTACAACAAAATTATTCACAACTCAATTTTTTATTTAAAAGTCATTATGAGAGTTATACAAGTTTAATGTATTACAACATTATAATTACAATCTTTTACACTAGAACATGCTCGATAAAATTGATTAACGAATGTATTACAATTTTTTATTGTATGTTGTTTTCCATATTATTGCATGATATCATGTATTGTAGGTTATTTTCCATATTATGCACTCTATTCTAGTGATACACTTTTTGCTCACGCAATCCGTTATTTATATATTTGTCATTTGTATTATTATATTATGTATTACAACAACATATAGATTTTACATCATTATTTTTTCATTATAACTATTGTGCTTTATTGTTACAAAATATATTCCAACTTTTACAACTCGAGTATATATTTGTTACATGACACGATCTTCTCGTTACAAAAGGTCTTATATTTTATTACAATCATTTTCAACATTTTACATGATGCGAGGAGTTATTTCCGCATATATTTTTAGAATGTTGAATTGATTAGATAACACTGATTCCCTTAATTATAGGTAGCTACAAATTTATTATTTATTTTAATTAGTATCATTTCAGTAAATCTTTATGATGACGATGCTATGAAAAACCACCATCGTCAAAATAGGTGATTTTTGTATTGATCCAGAGATCTCCATCGAATGGCTGTCATGTGAAGCTCATTTACCCATCTTTATTATATATATAGGAAAAGTATCCACCGAGCACAGTGCTCACAAACCAACAAATAAGCCCTTTTGTCACCGTACAATTTATTATATGATTGATGAAACCACTTATGTTATAAGTCGATGGGTTTGCAAAACCACGTCACCGTTACATTTTCATAATAGGCTTTATTTTATATTTGGAAAGAATTCTGATTGCGTATCCAAGATTTTAGGAACCATTCGTATTATGTGTATACGCATTAGCCTTGCATAACGCTGATTCACAGTATATTTCTTACCTATCACTTTCTCTTCGGGTCATCCAGGTATGCAATCATATTATTATTTCTTTTTTTCCATGTCGTATCATCATAGTTGTTTTTCATACATCTCTCGCCATCTATGTTATTTTTACGACAGGTAATGCTATCACACTTTGAATGAACATTATTCAGGACATTATCAATGAATTTGTAATACTTTGTGGGAAAATCATAAACATCCCACTAGGTAATAAATTGTAGCATTACGATGGTTATCTTGATATTGGTTTGTAACACAACTTTAATAATGTTATATTGTAACACAACGCAGTAAGATATAGGTATGTGTTGCAGCACATCAACAAACTTCAATAATCGTAATACATTTCTTAATGGTTTGTAATACAAGCCAATATAATTACACTGTAATACATTATGGTTGCCTTTATATTGATTTGTAACATAACTTTAATAATATTATATTGTAACACAACTTAGCAAGACACAGGTGTTCGTTGCAGCACGTCAACTAACTTCAACAATCGTAACACAACGCAAAAATAAAATAAAATAAAAATTGTAATACAATGCAGCAAGTTATAGGTGTGCATTACAATACCTTTAGTTAAAAATGTTATCAAAACATTGTATTACAATCTTTTTATCAACATTAAATATTTTATATTTTTCTTTTTACCAATGTATTTTATTAAATGTCAATTATAAAAAATTCATTTCTGGTGCTGGACATAATACAAATATCAAAGTCATTATCAAAAGTCAAATTATTATTTATTTGTATTATAGAATATAACATGTAATTTATTTATTTTATATGAATACAACGCGTGCACACTCCATTATATTTCAGAGATGCGTATATTATATTAGATATTTTCTATTTTTCGAATACTATTTATATCTTTGTAGTACATATTTTAATGTTACAATACATATGTTATTCTGTTACAACTTCTATTACTTTCATTACAATACGTATACTTCCATTTCACAAACTTATACCATATACGTACAACGCATATATAACTACGTTACAATATTTTCACAATTGTAACAATTATGTCACGTTATTTTTAATTTCAAATCATCACATTTTGTGTACTTCATCTATTTATAGCAAATACAATCGATTTATTTTGAAAAATTATTTTATTGTTTGGAATAATATATTACTTTATATGGTAAAAATCTTTATATTCATTGGATTGAAAAATCATTATCATGTAATAAGTGATATTCATGAGAATCTTGAGATCTTAATTATTATAATTATGAGTTTATTTGTTAAGTGGATAACCCCTATATATATATATATATATATATATATATATATATATATATATATATATATTTCCGCAGCAATGATGCGGAAGAAATTGGCTTTATTAAGTACAGCGATGACTGCCCAGCTTGAGCCTCGGGCTTCCCTTTTTTTTTTTTTTTTTTTGGTGTTTGTCCCCCGTTGGAGCTCTCGTCGGTGTAATCACGGATTTAAAGCGTGCAGCATTTTTGCTTATTTACTTGCAATTAGTGTCAATCGTCAGATCCAACGGTTATAACTTAAATCTTCGTAGTCGCTTATAAAAAAAAAAAATGCTTTCGTTATATGTCTTCTAAAGAGTTAGATTCCAGCATGAATTAGAAGGGTTATTTACTTAAACAGTTAAGGAAATGATGTTAAGAAATATAAAATTGATATTTACTTTCAATTGTATTTACTTGTAAAGTGATGTAAACATCAATTTATATTTACTTAAATTGATGTTAAGTTAGAGTATTAATCCGTGTAGTGTTTATTTGTTAGTGTTATTAAAAGTTTGAATGGGAGATCATGAGAACATAACAAAATCGTAAAATTTAAGTACGAATTTACTTAACACCGGTAGTAACTGGCATTAGATAAACGAATATTAAGAATTGTTTAACCTATGTCAAATAAAAGAAGGTTAATCCTCTAAGTAAATAAAGATTAATCCTTCATAAAAGAGGTTAATTCTTCAAATAAATTAACCCTAAATTACACATCAATTTTCTACTGATGTTTTTCTGCAGCTAATTTTACCTTCAAAAAGTAATCAGAAAAGAAATTGTAAGCACTATAATAGAAATCATCTTAACAAATTTATAGTAGTGGGCTTCTTTTGCTTTCGATCCATTGGCGAACAGGTAAGATACGGTAAGAAGCCATGGTCTCATGATCTGATGGGCACCTACCATGAACCAGTGTTTCAGAAATTGAACTGACCGTCAGTCAGCCGGGCTTCAATTTTAGTTTTAAGTGGTTGGAAACCCTCGCATCGGTAGTTGACGTCATCATTTATGAAAAAAAGCTAAACTATATATCGGATCAAATTGGATTAGATCAAAATTTAGTCAATGAGAAGGGAGGATCGGTAGTCACGGCGGTTGAGATGGTAGAGATGAGAGTTCAGTAGGGAGAAGTCGAGAGGGAGGAATCCAGGTATACGGGACTAAGGGAGGCGAGGACTATTCCATTTTTCTTAAAGAAGAAAAAAAAAAAAACAAATAAGGATGATTCAATCGGTGGTCCGGTTTGACCGGTTAATTTATATCTTTTGTTTTCGATTTGTACCAATTTCCATCTCCATTCAAAACATCGGCCAGTTCACTCGATTTCTTGTCATTTCAACTGATCCAACTGGTCAATCCACCCAGGTTTTAAAACACTATCATAAATTCTCGTGCACATTAATTTCCTTAAGTAAGTTCAAGAGGCTTTTTATTTTTCACTTATGTTAGTTTTTCTCAGCCATTTTTTACGATGATGGTTCGTGTAAATATTATAAAAGTTTTAACCTATTTCATCATCTCATTTTGTGTTTACATTACCGTTGCTTATCCACTCTCTTTAATTTAAAGGAACTAAAAACGTAAGTTTAGTTGTACAGTGGGTTTCACCTTATTTAAAAAAATTATCATCATTTTGAATTAAAATATATAGGTATAAAATGATTTTACACACGTTTAATCTCATTTTACACTATAGAATCATTTTACACTTGTGTAGAATTAAAGTATATAGGTACAAAATGATTTTACATATGTGAAGCTCATTTTGCACTGCAGAATTATTTCGCATCAGTGTAAAACTAAAATGTGCATGTGTAAGGTGATTTTGCAATTTTATACTATAAAATAATTTTACATCGGTACAAAATCAAAGTACATCGATGTAAAATATGATTACACATGTGTAAAATTATCTTATACCTATACATTTTAGTTTGAAGTGATAATAGATTTTTTAAGTGAGATGTGACCTACCACGTAATATAATTTATATTTTTTTCTTTTTTTATTTACATTAAATAATAATCATAAAATGAGATTATATCGATTTAAAATAAATTTACTAAAATGAGATTATACTTATATTTTGATTTAACATAGCGATACCTTTTCTAAGTACGTCGAAACCCACGACATAACAAAATTTATAATTATTTTTTTATTTACATTACATATAAATTATAAAATGACGTTACATTGATACAAAATGAACATATATACATCAGAACAGCAGGCTGCCAACTAATTATAACCAAGCCACAAACGTCAAATGGAATCATGCACATACTTTCCCAACGGAATCATGTCCAGTTATTATTCTACAGGATCAAGAGATTATTCTATACAGATTGATTTGCAATACAAAGTTAGCCATTTATTCTCTTAAATAAAGAATAATTAATAGAAACGAGAGCGATAGTAAATGTATACTGGTCAGCTCGAACGCATGCAGCGACATACCATACCATACCATTCCATACCCTACCGTGGGGGGTTGGTTTTCTGTCGACGGTTGGATTCCCCCGCCCGATTCCATATGGGTGTGCTCTGTTTTCCTTTGTCCTGTATGGCCGAGGCCGGCGTTTGCCTCCCAGCACAAACAGGAAACAATATTTTTCTTTTCTACGGCAAAGATATATATATATATATATATATATATGCCAACTCATAATGGAGAGGGCCAAAGACACACACACAGGCCACTCAATAATAAAGACAACTAATGGAGGGCACCCCTTACAAAGTGCTGCCTTAGTTGTTTAGAATGGAAGGGGGACCATGCTAAGGCCCCTACTATAGAACTCTATCTGTTGAACCCCTCAGATGTGAAAGTACACCTTGTGGCCACCAGGGATGGGAGTGTTTACCATCAGATAAGACGCACTTGGGGAACCCCTCCTTTCTGGATCTACTTCCCTGCCTCTGCCTCTGCCTCTGCCTCTGCCTCTGCCTCTGCCTGCCACCATATGTCCAACTACACTTCCTAAATAATGGCCGGACTTCCCAGCTCTATGCCATAAATGCTAGCTTTTGGGATGTGTGGCATAATAATCTTTATGTAATTAAGAGATTTGCACGTATGGAGCATGTCTGATCGAAGAAATAATTTAAACGTACTCTATATACCATCCACCTCTCATCTATCGAAAAACTAATTAAACTTCCTATACGATTCATAGCTCGAGCTATCTTTTTATTTGGTCTCATGAAACAACAAGTATATGGTAACATATTTTGCAATATATAAAATAAAAGTGATAATTTTAATAAATATATTTTATATTTTTATTATTAAAAATTATTAATCATAGATGAAAAATTCAATAAGTAAAAAGATATTTACTATCCATAGAAAATTAAAATGTATCGATATATTTTTAATTTTAACAAATATATTTTAATTTTAAATCACTTAAAAATTATTTCTAATCAATATATTTTAAACTATTTACTTTTTAATCAATTAATTTTTATTTTCAAATTGATTGATTCGTACGTTGTAAAATATAATTCCGTACTTACACTCAATCTGTTCATACATACTGGTGTATGATACCCGCAATAAATACATCATCGATTTAGCGTAAAGTGAGACGAGGCATGGACTTATATAGAATGCAACCTGAAAACATGCACGATTCCAAGGAGGATAGAGCAATCATTACGTACACTTGACGACCTATATCAACTCTCCTTCAAGTTCATTCAGTGGATCTAAAAAAATGTCGTTCAGAATCCATAGTAATATCCTTATATATCTAAATAGCTACAAATATAGCCGCAAATAATGGAAATAACCGAGTCGCCAAACCGAAATTAGTAAACACGATGTGGTACAATTTATACGGAACAAGACCATGATAACTGTAAAGTTTACTATTTAATGTTTACTTACAACCACGTCCTTGTTATGTTGCTATTAACTCTTCCAATTCAATACAAGCTACTTGATCTTATATTACATTATTGTTGTGTATGATTCGCAAGTTTCCTGTTCATTAATCATGAAGCAGAATCGATTTGATATATTAATTTGCTATGATTACATGTGCTATGGTAGATTTTGAATTCATCCATATTGATTAATTGCCTTCGTTAATGTTGTTCCTAAAAAATAACACTACTTTTCGTTTTGGATCTTCCAACTCATTCCCCCCAGTGGTTCCAAACGGATTTGTCTCTGAGCTTTTTGATCAAAAGATTCGTGTTGAAATCAGTAAAGATTTCTTGTCGACTCATCTTCGGAAGTAGATCCAGAAAGGAGGGTTTCCCCAAGCCATTTGATATCAAGCATCGAGATATATAGATGCTTGACTTGCAAGGAAATCCATTTCCTTTGAGACTACCTCTCTTGGAGCAATCACCTTTAATTCTAGATCCAGCTTTTGAGTTTCCGAAGCTCCCCTCCCCCTCCTCCCAATCCAACCCCACCTGCTTCGAGCTTGCCCTTCTTTAGAGTAACCAGCTAGAAGCATGGGAACTTCTATACTTTTAGCTGGTGCTTCGAGATGGTTGTCCAGCGGGTTTCATTCTTAACGAGAAGTTTGTGAAGGTGAAAAATGTGCAGATGGGCGAACAGAGTTGTTTTCTATGTCCTTGCAACAGATAGGACATATCTCATGTTTGAAGAGCCACCTAGATAGGAAATGGAATCCCAACTTCCAAGAGTAGTAGCCTTGAGCTTTCATCACTAAGGAAACCATGGTAGTTACAGTTCCAAAGAGAATCGTCGCAATGAAATATCCCATCGCAAGACTTTTTGTAAGGGTAAGCCACAGTTGGCAATACTTTCAAGACGATAGCTACAACTGAGCTTAGAGGCCCTTTAGGAGATAAGTAACCTACGCAAAAGACAATTAGCGACTGTTTTCGAAAATTGAGAAAATTCCAAAAAATAACTCAACTGTAGCACCGATCATTAACAATCGCAAATTGACTTTGGCGATGGTAAATTCAACAAGGCTTTTGTACTTACCATTTGAAAAGGTATACATAGACAAAATAAGGTACGGCAGTTGCAAAAGGCCTAAAGATTCTCACCTTTGCGTAGCTTCTAGGTTGCTTATGACATTCATTGTACCTGCAATCTATGATATACATCCAACAAAATACCACATCCATGCTAGCATTTAGAATTTTGATGAAAACAAATTGTCACGTTATTTTTCTTGTTCCAAGGCTGACTTTTTACGGTTGGATAAATAGGGAGGCCAACATTAATATTAAATGAAGAGATTGGCAATGATAGTGAGGGTCACAAGGAGGTGAGTTCAGGGTGAGAATATCCTTATTTTGATACCGATCATACGACACTCTAGATATTTGGGATTTTTTTTGTTCTCACACACATTTTTGTCCATGGGTCCCATCCTAGGAACACTTATTTTAAAGTCATTCTTGTGGCATACAAATCCTAACCCATTCCCCCACTTCCCCACCCAAACTACTTTTTTGATTTCTAACACACGTTTCCTTCAACACAGGTAAAATGTCCATGACTGCATTGTGGGGGGTCATATAGGCTCATACAGGTAATAATAGCCAGTGCAATGAAGCGGGGAAGGAAGACGAGAGAACGAGTACATGGATTCATAAATTAGAAGCCAGTCCAGGTACATTGTGGTCCGAAAAACTCAAAGTTACCTAACATAGTTAAAGATCCCAACAAACTTCTAGGATGTGAAATGAATGCCCAGGCACCACAAAGGGTAAATTAAGCACGCTATGAAACCAGAGGTGTGCTTGTGTTGACTAACCAAGAAACAAGCAGTTCAGGCCATGGTCGAACTTCAAATGCTTACAACGCTGATATGGCTGACAAATTTTCCAATATTTATCTAAACGTATACCCATATGGCTTACAACAATCCATCAAATTTTCCATCCTTGATTGTTTAGATACTACCAGTCACAGATTCATTAGAATTTGAACAGCCCAACGCAACATATAAACTCACAAGCCCTGGGAAAACGTTTCGTAAGCATTTCATATCAAAAATGTTTCCTTTTGACTGCCAATTTATTCACACGTTTCAACAAAATGTTTCTGACATAAGAACAGAGGAACAGGCTGGTTTCATCAACATATTTGCATAAACATGTAAAAGAGAAACAAAACCAAAATGTAAGTAAAAACAAAAAAAAATCTCAGAAACTCATGCTCTGTTCATAGAACCCAGGTGGAGTCCGCTTTATTTCCTGGCCAAGGCCATTAATTTTGTTTATCAGCAATTCTTTTTCCTTCTCAAGTTGCTTCATATAGTCAACCTGAGAGTCTTCGGCATTTTCCACTTCATTCAGCAACATTGTCAAGCTTTCAAGATCCCTATCCTCCAAGAAAGCATGAAACTTCCCCAGCAGTCTTCTCATCTGTTCACCGGAACTCAATGATAAGTTTTTCTTTTTGGTTATTAATTACACATTTTATTTTTGATTTCTAAGCCTTTCCATGCGAGGACAAGATAGCTATTCCAAAACTATCAAGTTGATCCTTTCGTTCCACGATTCCGTACACTTTTTTCTCGAAATAACTCAGGCGGTTGGCATTCTAAAGCTGATTTTACAAAAAATCTTCTAGTTGGTAAACAGTTAAAAGTAATCCTCATCAGTAGCCCCTAAAACAACCTGATTTGAATTATTATATATTTTCTTCACAAATAAGAGTCTATATTACGGCAATTATCTTTTCTGCGCTACAGTATAAAGTAATAACAAAGGATACAAAAAAATGAAGGACGCATTCTATGGAAATAGCAAAAATCCAAACACTATATACCCCATTTACACATATTTAAAAGTTAATTAAAATTTTTAGAGCAATCCCTAATTTAACTTCCGTTGAAAAGTTTGATTTGACATTTCCCTGCAAAAACGGCTTCTAAACATGGGTCCAAACTCTCCGAAGAATGCTGTTGGCATGCTAAGGTCTAGTTTAAGAGGAGTTAACCCCTAAAAATGAGAGTTACCCCTTGTTTAGCATGGGTGTTTTTTTAACTCCTATTTCTGAGAAAATCTGACTATCTCTAACCCAGGTTCTCACGGGTGTTAGCACCCCCCCTTTACCCTTGTTTTCTCTTTCCTAACCCCTCCCTGATACAAAAGTCAAAAGACCTCTCTACCCCGCTCATTTTAATATATGGACTTGTTCCATAATTTTAAGAAGTCATGTTTCACATGTAAACTTCATTGATAGTTGTGGATGATGCCGATTAAATAGTTTATTTGCCCATCCAAAGCCTAAGGATCTAGTCAAGCCATTTATGTTGCTGGTTAATACTATTCATGGAATCTTGGCGGATCGCAGCTTAAAAATGTAGTAGTTCACGCGGTCTTTAAAAATCTGATATCATCGATGATATTGTTATATTACACCAGTGAAATTTGATTTAAAGTTAAAATATCACTAATATAATTTAATTTAAGGATGGGTGTGTGTACTTTTGTGTGGACCTTTGTTTCATTGCAATTTAAAAATGCAATAATTTACACATCCTTTAAAAAGCAAATACCACCGGTGATATTTGTTATATTGCATCGGTGATATTAAAAAATCATGATATTTCAAATGTCATTGATGATATTTTGGTTTAGAATTGAAATATCACCACTATAATTTGATTCAAAATTCAAATATCACCTAATCATGCTTAAATATCACTAGTACAATTTAGTTCAAAGGGGGCACGTGAACTCTAGTGCGGGCTTTCGTGTTATCATACATTTGCGCAATTTTGGTTAGATGGCTTGTTGGTATATCACTCTAGTTATCTTTTTCTTTATATTTTTTATTATTTTCTTATTTCTTTTCCCTCTTGAACTTACACCTCTATATAAAGAGGTGTAGGGTTTCTATTTAGAAATAAGATTATTTATTTTTTCCGACTTAGCATCAGAGCTACAATCCTAGATCAACACTCCGGTATCTCACTCACACAAGCCTCCATACCTCTCCACCTAAAACCTTAATCTTCTCTCCCTGCCGACACTTGCAGCAGCCTCCGCAGCTGCACCACCAACTGTTGGAGACTTAGGCAAGTCATTGTCCCTCCTCCATAGGGAGCGGCTGCCACCTGCAGACAATTGCTGGCCTCCCAGACCTTGTGCTACCCGCCGCCACCTACAGGGCTCCCTACTGCTGATGCCCGTTGTTGGCTGCGAGTGGTGGTGGTTGGTGGTGGGTTGTCATAGCTAGTAAAGGGAAGTAGTGCCCCTTAGAAGTGCGATTAGGACCTCCCCATACCCTAACATGTTTCTAAGCGGTGCTTGTGACTCTTGGGATGATATCTAGGATCTTTCAATTTTAGATTTTATGATCAAGAGATCGCGTTCTCTCTGATTTCAGATTTTTCTAGAACTAAATATTGGTTTCAAATCGTATTCGTAGCATCTTGTAGCAGTCTTAAGGAACGATGGCTTCTTCAAGTTCTTCAGAGGTGTCATCGGTTACCGCTACGAACATCATTATTTACAAAACTCTCTTCTTTATTGCTATCGCCAAGTTGAATGAGACCACCTATACCAGATGGTCTTAGACGATCCTTAGGATTATAGAGGGACACAATAAGGAACACATTTTGGTGGAGTTGGAGCCACAAGAGAAGACAAGAAAAAATACCACGTGGAAGAAAGACAATTCCATGACCCGTGTTTGAATCATAAATTCTGTGGAGCCTCATATTGGAGACAGGATCATGTACTACAGGACGATCAAGGAGATGTGAGATTCTTTGCGTGACATGTATTCTCACGAGAAGAATTCCAGTAAAGTGTTTGAGATCCATCATGCTATTGGTGGGTCTGAAGCAGGAGGGCCAGTCACTTGTCTCGGTACCATGCTACTTTGAAGGGGTTCCTAGAGAAGTATAATACTTGCCATCCTGTCTGCACCTGTGTCGCTCAGAGGATGCACAGGAAAGAGTATGCAATCCTTCAGTTCCTGGATGGACTTAGACTAGATTATGAGGCTGCTAGGTCCAATATCTTGACTCTTGTTGAGCTTTCATCTCTTGGGGAAGCATATAGTCGGGTGAGTAGGGTGATTGTTAAATCATCCCTGTCAGATGTTGGACAAACCTCTATCTTAGTGGCTACTAGAGGACGTAGTGGATGTGGCTCTACATCTACCAGGAGGAGAGGGCATGGTGGTCGAGGCCAAAGTTCGAAATGCCGATTTCGACGCCGTGCTGATGAAATTAATTAAAATTTGAAAGACAACTAAATCAAGATGTTAGAAACATGTTTACAGTTGTATATAACCCTGTGTGTGTGTTGTGTGTGTGTGTGTCCTGAACTCTCAAAAAATTCCCTCCAAGTTCTTATCTCAAGAAAATTCCCTCCGATTCTCAAGGAAATTCCCTCTGAAATTTCCCGACGGTCAGCATGCCGTCGGTTTCGTCAGCAACTGTCGGTATGCCGACGGTTTACTTGTAAACCGACACCATCTTTGTATCGGCATGGCCTTGCTCCGAAAACCCCCTTGCCAACGGCATGCCGTCGGCATTTAAATCACTGGTCGGGACACGACTGGCAGACCTTACACCATATGCTTACATTGTGGAAAGGTTGGACACTAGGCTACCTGCTGGTCAAAGTATGGTAAACCTCCTATAGACAACCAAGATATTGCTTTTGAGGAGGTGAGCGACACTGTGTCACAGGCTAACTATGATGCTGTTGTCCAGTGTCTTGCCTAGTTGACCCATGAGACTACTGCTCTACTGATATTGTTGTATTGGCCTCCTCAGGTATATCCTCTACTTCTACCTCTGGTAGTGGTATTTCTGATGGCACTTTATGGTTGGTAGACTCAGAAGCCTCCAGGCATCTCAATGGTGATCAGACATGCTTTAGACAAGTTAAGACTATTCCTCCTGGTAGATCTATTCAGGTGGAAGATAGAACACATTACAGAGTGGATGGTAGAGATGTGGCAACAACTCCACTGATATTACCTAATGTTCTTTATGTTACTGATTTTCTGATCAATCTTCTGTCAGTTAGCAGAACCATAAAAGAATTACATTGTCATGCCATTTTTGATGAGTTGGGTTGTATCTTTCAGAACAAGCTCACGGGGAGGATGATTGGTGGCGGACATGTGAAGAGAGTGTGTAGTGCTGGATCCAGACTCCTTTTGCTACTGTGTCAGGGCGAGGTCGCTTTTGGTGCCGGTACAACTCTCTAATGGCATCATTGTCTTGGCCATCTTTCACTGGACAGGCTGCGACGTGTTATCCCTCACATTTCGCCTACAATTAAGATCTTATGTGATGCATGTCAGCTAGGGAAGCATCACGGAGCCAATTTTTCATGTAGTTCTTAGAGTTCTTATGTTTTTTATTTATTGCATATGGATATATAGGGTCCTAGCAGAGTGTCAAATAGACTGGATCATCGATTCTATTTGCTTATTGTGGATGATTTTTTCAAGATGTCATTGTTGTTTTTGCTAAAGAATAAATCAATTGTTAGGTCTATGATTGAGGCATTTATTTTACAAATAAAGAATTAATTCTCTACTATTGTAAAGATTGTACATTCTGACAATACCTTTGAGTTTTATACAACCAAGTTAAAATCCTTTTACAGATCTCTTAGGATTGTTCACCAGACATTATGTCCCCATACCTCGCCACAGAATGGAGTAGTTGAGAGGAAAGCCCGTTATGTGTTAGATGTGACTAGAACATTACTTAATCAACATAATGTGCCATAGGTCTGCTGGGGAGATGCAATGTTAATTACATGTTATTTGATTAATAGATTGCCCAACTTAGCTATTCAGGAGCAGGTTCCATGGTAGGTCCTTCACCCAGAGAAGGAATTGTTTACTGTGCCACCTCGTGTTTTTGGTTGTGTAGCCTTTATGCATGTTTTAGGACCTGACAAAGATAAGCTTGCTCCGAGGCTAGTGAAATGTCTTTTTGGGATACAATAGCACCTAGAAAGGATACAGATGTTATGACCCATGAGGCAAGAAGTATTATATGACTACAGATGTCACTTTTTATGAGCCTATTCCATACTTCTCTACAAATGGTCATTAGTTGTTTGAGAGAGACTCAGTTCCTTTGCCTGTACCACTAGTTCCTTTGGAGTAGATTCTTATTACTCATAGTGAGGATACCATTATGAGGTAAGAGATAGGGATGCTGGGATCTAAGCTTGCTAATATACCTATGGATCCCAAAGGACATCTCTATGTTACAAACTCTCCACCTATAGATAGCATATCTTATAGCAATTGATTGGTAAGCTATTGTATCTTACTATTACACGTCTTGATCTCCCCCTTATAGTGAACTTAGTCAATTTATGGATAAACTAACCAAGTAGCATTGGGATACTACTATGCAGGTGCTTAGATACATGAAAATAGTGCCTGGTAGAGGTATTATGTTTCAGAAGGACACGTTTACAAGTATTATTGGCTATTCTGATGCCAACTATGCAGTTTGCATGGCAGACAGAAAGTTGACAATTGATTTTTGCACTTATGTGGTAGGCAATCTTATGACCTAAAAGAGTAAGAAACAACAGGTGGTATCCAAGTTAAGTGCAAACAAGAGTACCAAGCTATGACACAGACAACTACAGAGATGGTCAGGTTCAGATTAGTGTTACAAGATCTATATGTCCAGGTGGAGGGACCAATGAATATGAGGTGTAATAATCGCGCTGCTGCTTACATTACAAACACCTGATGTTCCATGAACTTACAAAGCATGTTGAGGCTGATTGCCATTACACTAGAGATCTGATACAGCGTGGGATTATCTACATTACTTCAGTCACTTCTGAAGATCAGCTTAACAGATATATTTATCAAACCCCTTCCTAGATCCGCATTTAACATATGCTGTTCTAAGCTGAGCATCATTAATATATATGCTCCTTAAGGGGGAGTGTTGGTGCAGCACTTTAGTTATCTTTTTCTTTATATTTTAAACTATTTTTTTAATTGTTCTCTCTCCTGGACTTATGTTGTAATTTATCCAATACCTCTCTATATAAAGAAGTATATGATTTTCTTTGAGAAATAAGATTATTTATTTTCTTCGACTTAATATGAAAATCGCTAGATTTAATCATCTTTGTTTTTGATATGCATGATTTTTTTGTGATCTCAATAATTTTGCATATATTTTTCCCCCAGGTATGATGAAGATTGTTACAACAGGTCTCTTTGCTTTTACATGACCTTTTATCCAACTTACACATTGTAGTTTTAATTTTATGTATAGTTATTAATCAATGAAATATTAAGCTGATCATTAGATGCCAAAAAAAAAAAAAAAAGTCACCAACTTAACTACCATTCTAGAGGCAAAAAGGCTTTTTCCCAACTTAACCCCCATTTTAACACCCAAAACCAAGTAAACACCCCTACTTTTCCAACACAGGTTAACTCCCCCTTAACCCCACAAGCATGTAAACACCAATTGGAGTTAACTCCTCTTAAGTCTAATTTTTATGCAAACACAAATGGGACTTATCTCCTATTTTTATGTAAGCACAAATGGGAGTAGACTCCTGTTGCCAACCCATAAACTAGCCCTAAGCATACTCTATTTGACTGCGAAATGTATGGTGTCTCACCTCGCCAGAAATTTGAGCTGCTTTAGTGGGACTAGACACATTGCTATCCAAACTAGATTTCTTCTCCATCTCTGGGAACTTTCTTGTTATTTTTATGTGGATCTCTCCCTTCGTGACTCCTTGTAGGGGTATCCTCTTATCCGCCATTTGATTAGGGGGCAAGTTTTCATATTCCACCACACAATTGCCAATACTCTCGGTTGGTAGAACAGCATTGTAATCTCTCACATCCAGAATCAAGGGATTTCTAGTCTCCGGGAACTCCAATGTTTGGTTCCACTTTGGATTCAATGTTTTATAAACAACCTACAAAAAAAAACGCAGAATGATTATCATATTCAACAAAAGGTAAAAGGTATCCAACTAAAGAAGTGTACTAACAAATACCTCATATAACGACTAAAATCAAACAGTAGGGCATATGATTTATTTATATATTTCTACTAAATATTCTGCTCATTATGGCATTGAAGATTCACTCTCAAGAATTAATCGTCATAGGCTAGCCTGGCATCTCATTATGAGCATACTTGAAGTGTAAGTTTATCAACAGGTAGAGTATTCATGCATTATTCCTCATTATTTTCAGATCCTCCACCAATCACAGAGCCTTTAACCCTTCTATCTCCTTGTCCGATGAACTGCTTAGGGAAGGCAACCTTGAAAGCATTTCAAAGGCAGCTTGACAGGAAAAAAAAAATTTAAATGTGTTCCGAAATTTGAGTAATTTCAAACCTACATGGTTATTGTGCAGACAATGATGGCAAATAACAGCATGCCTGAACTATTCAGCTAATAAGTAGATATTGCTGGCCTCATTTAATTTCTATTAGTAGATTGACTTTTAAGGATAGTTAGAAAAAATAAATCAAATTAGTTTATTATATAGCCCTACCTCTTAATATATAAAGAGATGGGGAAATACATGACAACCCCATAAGAAATAACAAAATAATGAAAAGGACAATAATAGAGAACATAAAGCCAAAGGGACTCAACACTGGATCCTGGTAAAGATGTCTGTTGTCTGAAGAAACTGTAGTATAGACAAGTCCTTGCCGGAATGAGTTACGTGTATAGTGGAAATCAATTTCTACGTGTTTGGTCCTCTTATGAAACATGGGGTTGTTGGCTATGCAGCTGACTGCCCTATTGTCACATCTCATCTCCATAGGTATGTTAATGGATATGTGCAAATATGCAAGAAGTGATCTCACGTACATTATCTCCACAACAGTGTGGGACATGGCTCTGTACTGAGACATGACACTGGATCTAGAGACAACTACCTGCATCTCCTTCTTCCATGTCACTTGATTTCATGCCACATAGGTACAAAAGCTGTAGTCGACTTTCTGTTAGCCAAGCACACTGCATAATCTACATTTGAATAACCTACCACACTCATGGAGGTCCCTTTGCTAAATAGAATCCCTCATTTTGGTGCCTTCTTCAAGTACCTCAACACCATCATTGCAACATCCTAATGTTGCCTCGTCAATTTGTCCATAAACTAACTCAGTTTCCAACTGGTAGGGAAATATCCAGTCTAGTGATGGTCAGGTATAAAAACTTGCCGACCAACTGTCTACACTACCTATTGTCCACCGCCTTTACCTTCTCATCATATAGGCGAGTTTTGGGGTCCATAGGAATATTAGCCCATAGCATGTTAGTCTCCTGTAGAACATCAAGTGCATGCTTTATCTGGTATAGCACCATGCCCTTCTTGTTACATGTAACATTAATCCCAAGAAAGTATCTCAACGGCCCAAGGTTCATGACAAACTTGCCTACAAGATATTTCTTGACCTCAACCATGCCAATCACATCATCTCTTGTAATGATCAAATTATCTACATAAACAAGGAGCGTCACAACTCCTTTCCTTGTTTTCCTAACAAACAGAGTGATCAGACGAAAACTACTAAAAACCAACAACTTTTACCGCTTCGGAGAGTTTCTAGAACCAGGCTCTGGGACTTTATTTTAGGCCACATATCTCCTTCTGCAATCTGCATGTAAGCTTCCTCTTGGAGATCCTCATAGAAGAATGCATCCTTCACATCTAACTGATAAAGTTGCCAATCATGCTGAACTATTGTAGAGATCAAAATGCACACCGTGAGAAGGCATGACACTAGAGAGAAGGTATCAAAGAAGTCCACACTATATGTCTACGTGAACCTCTTTGCCACAAGCCGAGCCTTGTGTCTGGCAACTGATCAACTGACAACTGGTGCCCCATCTAGTAGTGTAGTAAGCTCCTAGGTACCACGCTAACGAAGTGCAGCCGTCTCATCCTCCACCTAACGCCATTGTGAATCAAGCATAACCTGTTGGTAAGTACAATGAATCTGTGTAGCAGACTATGCATAGAACTTTCGAAAATTAGTGCCCAGACCCTCTATAAACAGGGTCCCTGAAACAAAGTGTTTTGACACAACTGCGGGACACCTTCAGAATAGCAATAGGAAGATCAAGATCAACGGGCATTGCATCCTGCAATTGCTTTGAGGCACTGACATCCACAACTGGTTCTGCATCATCGCATCTAGGCAACATATCATCAATCTGTAAATCATCGGTGCTCACCTATACCAGGGGAGATGATCGTGTCGAAGAAGAGGGATACTACTTGTAGGTAACCAGGAGGACAGGAGGATCACGAAACTTCTCAAGCTCACTAGGAGGAGGCATACGCTCCGTGATCGAGATAGCTTCTAAGGAAGTACATGGCATAGGCATGGACGCTTTAGTGGCTACAGGAGAGACTACGCCCCGCCATAGAGAAATAAGGAATAGACTCATAAAAGGTGATATTGACGCTCACATAATGTCCGGTAAAAATGGGATCATTACACCGATACCTCTTCTCAGTCTTAGAATACCCCAAGAAACACACCTAATTGCCCTTAAAGCCAACTTATCCCGACCAGGAGAAGTGAGATGCACAAAAGTAACACACCAAAAGACACGAGGAGACACATGAAAGAGTTCATTATCCAGAGGCAATACTTGCCAAGATATCTACCCATGGATAACAGAACTTGGCATCCTATTAATCAGGTAGCAGGTTGTGAGAACATCTCTCCAATAAAGTAAAGGAATGCTATGGTGAATCAAAAGAGTGCGTGTAATGAGCCACATTAAGTAAATGTCTATGCTTTCCTTCAGCTACCCTATTCTACCGAGAGGTATGAGCAAAAGTGGAATGATGCACAATCCTATGAGATTTATAGAAAGTAGATAATTTCCTAGTAGTGAATTCTAGAGCATTATCGAACCTCACAATTTTAATAGAAGTAGAAAACTAGATCTTATTTCCAAGATAAAATTTTCAAGAATAATGCTAACATCTACTTATTTTTCAAGAGAAACACCCAAGATAAATGAGAAAAGTCATCCACAATGACAAGATAATAACAGTGACCCAGCCGAGCAGGAATACAAGTAAACCCCTACACATCAATATGAATAAACTGAAATAACTCTGTAGACCTAGGACTGCAGCTAGCAGGGTAGGAGGTACAGTGGTGCTTGCCTAGTTGACAAGCATCATATTTAATAACAATAGTAGGAGAAATGTGGGGAATGACACGTCTGAGCCTGTCCAGTGGAAGATGGCCAAGGTAGAGGTATCACTACAATGAACTCCCAGCAGTAAAGGAAAGCCCCCTCCCCCATGACAAGCAGCAAGGGGAGACTAGAACAGGCAATAAACACCCCCTCTTCACGACTGCCACCAATTGTCCTCGCCAGTCTGTCTTGAAAAATACAAGCCTGTGCATCAAATATAGCACGATAATTTAGTTCCTTAGTAATTTTACTAACAGATGATGGTAATACCATCATCCTCATTTAACTCAAATTGACTAATTTCCAAGGCTAAATTCACTTAATTAATCATTAAAAAAATATAATTCAATCTTGACCTAATTAAGAGAAATAAACGAAAATTAGTTTAATTCTACTATTTTAACAGGCATTTACAAGTGCAGAATAACCTAGGGGTGAAACTATATCTAGTTGAAGGTCAACTAAGCTTAAACTCCAAACAAATGAGCTTGCATAGACTGATTTAGGGTTTTTCTGAAAATTGGAAGTCAATTTATATTTAAAAACCCTAATTTTAGCGTGGCTTAAATTGAAAGGGTTTTGGTTAAAATAAATGTAATGTAAACCTTATAAAAATCATTGAAAAATATTTTATAAGGTTTAAAATATTCATTTTTACAAAATGAACCTATTTTGACTTAACTCAGAGATCTAGGCGAATAATCAATAGATTTTGGGTTAAAACATAAATTGATCATTCAGATTTTATCAAAACCCAAAATTGAAGTCACCATTAAATTCATTGGGTCCAAATTAGGTTACCTTACAAATTTAAGACTAATTGGATATCATCTTAACCTACTTTGCATATTGTCCCTTAATTTTCAAATGCCTTTCATTCTGGTCTAAAACCACTTCTTTTAGGTCCCTTCGCTGATGTCAGCATCTTCCCCCTACGACAGCAAGGATGCAATTGTGCGAAATTTCGACCGCGGATTACTCTCGATCCACGTAGCGGAATCTCGTCAAATTTGACAGGTGGATTCACCTATCATTCACGCACCCATAGAGGGAATCTCCAATTCGAAATGCCCTCAATTGAGGCTACTATTCATGGCCAAAGTCCTTGCTGGAGCAAGCTCCATCTCCACCATTAATGGCAATGTTTTCGCCTCAATCGACACGGTCAAGCACCTATAAAGCCTCGTCATCCTCCTTCGAACCTCTTCATGCAAATTTTGGCATGAAATCCCTTCTCTTCCCCTCCATGTCATGCCATTGTTGAGCACCTTGGAGCTCCTCTACCCCACTTCTTCGTGGCGCCTCGCCGTCAACCGAGGCCATGGATCAACTCCCGTCGTTGTCGTCGTTCTTCCCACCAAAGGAGACGACCCTTCTCCCCTTCGTCGCTCCAACTCAACTTGCCAGAGTCTTCTCCACGTCCAATCGACCATGTCGAACATCTCCCCGCCTCTTACGTCGCCTCTGAGGTAGCTAGCTTTCTTCCCACCTCTTCGTAGTGTAATTTAGGACCTCCAATCTCAAGAACCAACGCCTCCACCACCCTCCTCCGCATCATCTTCCTTGTCTCCGGCAATAACGTCGGTGACCTACAACTTGACTCGCGTACTACTGCTTGCCTTCGACCATGCGGGAGCATCAAGTTGAGGGGAGGGGAGCAAAACCGCTCAACTAATTGAACGTACCCACGCCCTTGACCCCCCACTGGGCATCGTCCTCCTCTGCTGTCTTCCTTGACATCAGCTGCTCATCCCCGACATCCTCATGCCAAATTACCACCGCCACTACCTTTAGCTCGATCAGGCAAAGCTCCCCAGCCACTTGCCCAAGCCCGGGATCCACGCCTTCACCGAGTCAACCCCTCCCTGTTGTCATTGTCTTCTTTGACTTCAGCCGGTTATCTCGACCTTTTGCAAGCCTTGAACCTTCACGAGAAGCTCCGCTGAAGCACGAGGGACATGTTGCGACCATTGTTGGGGTGGTTTCGTGCCTCAACGAGCTCACTACGCCCCCGCCGAACATCGTCCTCCATCGTTGCTGTCGATCGACAATCAGGAGCTGCCATCAAGTCAGTGGTTCTCCCACGATCATTAGCAACCAACACCAGCCACATCCGACGACTAAAGGCCTCGCCGGTGCCCTCCGGTGACCTTGCCATAAGGTGGAAGAAGAAAAGGTCAAGGACCTTTCTGCAAGAAAGAGGACTGGACATTAATTCTAGGGACCTATGCATAAGATAAATAAATATTTTTAGGACCCTTTTGTGATACTGCTAGCATGAATTGTTGGTTTGCCTCCTTAGGGTTTTGTTGATATAATTATCACTTTGTTTTATTTTAGAACTTTTCCTCAATTACTAGAGTTAAGTGCATGTTTAATTTCTTTCAATCCACTCCGCATTTTTGAACCTC
Source organism: Thalassia testudinum (assembly GCA_037157565.1). Taxonomy (NCBI): domain Eukaryota; kingdom Viridiplantae; phylum Streptophyta; class Magnoliopsida; order Alismatales; family Hydrocharitaceae; genus Thalassia; species Thalassia testudinum. The sequence continues at coordinate 35,631,022 of JAZHRO010000012.1, read as the reverse complement.
AATATCTTTGAATTAGATTTGATACTTAGGAGAGTGAATCACTAGTATTTAGTTCCGAAAAAAAAAAAAAAGAGAATTCAAATAGTGGTATTTGTGAAATCAATTTACTCCCTGCGAATGACCCTGAAACTCATTTCAAAAAATTACAATTTTTAAAAGTCGATTTGTGCGATTCGACCATACTACAACACGTATCTTATAAAACCACAGACAAGCTAATACGAAAATCAAGCACAAGGGAACACCTACCAATCTTATATTGGGGGTGACTGACACCTCCCCTTACCCAACAATCTTGGAGTGTCGTTCATCTACCACCTACACCGTCTTACCTGGAGGAATGAGCGTAATATAGCAGAAACACCTCTGATCCCCGCTCAGATGTCTTGAAGAACCAGAGTCAACAAGCTAATCTATGTGCAGACCTATATCACACAGGGCATCTGTGTAGGTAAAGAGAGCAAACTCTATACTTGAGGATGTGGCAAAAGCTGCAGTCTTCGAAGTAGGGTTGCCTCTTGTGATAACTGAGTAAGGCGCTAGAGAAGCTCATCATAACCAGCTTTAGGCACATATACCATATCAATGGGCTACTCTACCTAGTAAGAGCCTGATTGACCATAGGAGGGAGACAATGCTTGGTCAAGCAATAGCTCTTTGCATGTCCTGTCTTCCCACAGTATGTGTACATAAATCCTCCCCCAATAGGTCCATGCCCTCGGTCTCTACCTTGTGTACCAGGAGCACCTCAACCATGGCCTTAAGTAGTAACGAGGGTGGATGTTTGACTAACAAGCTCATTAGTAGCAAGAGTGACGAAAATCCTGTTCATCCTACTGTGTGCTTTCTCTAGGGTAGGAAGCTTAGATAGAGTCAATAGTTGTGAACGAGCTATCGCATAATCTAACCCAAGGCCAACCAAGAACTGAAGAACTGCAGCTTTCTTGCAATATGCCTTATGAGTAGTGTATGTGCACACTACATGCATTTAACTTCTCCAGAAGATGCTTTAAGGTCGAATAGTACTGAGATAGAGTGAGACCCTCCTAGCGAAGCTAGGACAATTCACAGTATATATGAAACACTCGATTGAAATTCTTCTCGTGGGAGTATACATCTCGTAAGCCCTCCTACATCTCCTTTGCAGTTTGGTAATACATGACCTCACCTCAAATCCTAAGGATCATTGAATTCATGATTCATGCACGGATCATGGCATTATCCTTCTTCCAGGAGACGTTCTTCCCAGTCTTATCTTGTGGTTCTGGTTGAAGCAATACATGCTCCTTATTGTGATCTTCTACTGTCATTAGAAAGGTCTGTGACCACCAGGCATAGTTGGTCTCATCCAACTTCGCAATGGGATCAAAGAAGGGGCTTTTATACCCTACTATCTTCGGAACATGCTCTGATGTCATCTCGAATGAACTTTTCGATGCCATCTCACTTCAACCAAACCACAAGCATGTCTTCACCGATATAGAGACAAAATTAGACCATGAAGACTGATGTTGGAGAATGTAGGTTGGTGTTTAATGTCACATCTTGAGATGTAGTTTATTAGAGTGTGATGGCATATAAATAGGCGTGTACCCTCCACTTATTTTCTTGAGAAGAACAATAGAGAAACATGCCCTATCGAGGCCTTCTCTCCTAGTTTTCTCCCTACTCTTCGTGAATGGGATTTCCACGTAAACCCAAGTATTCTTGATCTCTTCTATTGCTTTTGAAATCATGCTTTCGCATTATTTATATTTGTCAATTTGGTATCAGAGCAGTTGATTCTTGGGTAATCTTTTTCGATTATCACGTTTATCTTTCTTGGAAGTTCTTTTTGCTCCATGATCAGGAGCATGCGAAGTTGAAGGTGCTGGTGGCATCCTTGACGATAGGGAAGAGCATGGACATGGCATCATTCATCAGCCTACACACACTCGACTCTTGCGCCCTTAGCTGTAGTGGGAACACCTCTGACGTGTACACCCACGTGATGGGCCCCAACCCTACGTATGAGACGTAGCAGATGACCATGGCGATGTAGAGGGCCACGGCCTACGAGACCTCGTGCACCGTGCAGTGGATGGTGGTGAGGCCTATGCCAAGGAACAAGAGGGAGATGATGGCCCCCGTGGTGGATGTTGATGAGGATGGGGCTCAAGCAGCCGGAGGTGGCGAGGTAGCAGGCCTCGCGGATGACGCGGGGGATGTTGTCGACGTCAAGGATGAGGTAGTTGTGCTTAGTGATGGAGAAAGTGACCTCCACGAAGGGGGTCTCCTGGAAGGCGTCGGTGTCGATCATACGCCGGGGAACTTGCCCAATAATGGCACTGAGGGGGATGTTGTCGTCGAAGGAGTAGGAGAAGATGCCGCAAGATCGCAGCATGAAGATTGCAACGATCAACGCAGATCTCGACGATGATGGTGTGCCAGATCTCGAGAATAAAATTTTGAATTGAAGAGGAGGTGAAGAGGCTCTTCTCTAGTATTATCATTATGATCATTATTTATTTTTTATTGTATTTCTTCTCATTGTTATTTTCTTCTCCCATATGAGTATGGGAGAAAGGGGAAGTGTTGGGCCTCTTATAGTCACTCCTGTTTAGGAGTCTGTTGCAGTCCCAAGGCATGAAGGGTGACATCGGGTATCACTACGGACTTTTGGAGTAGCTGATTATCACATGAGAAACCCAGCTCTAAGAGGTCTAGAGTTCTGAGATCTCTAGAGAGGGAGATCCAATTTTGGGGTGCTTAAAGGAAGGACTTAGTCGGTTTCTATGTGAGAGATCTAGTTTCGAGGTCTTCAGAGGAAAATCCATTTCAAGGATACTGAATGGGGAGCCACTAGCGCCAGGTCTCCAGAGAAGAGGCCTCTTGTCAAAGCCAACTACAGTTTGTCTAGCAGCTCTAGATCTCACTGATGTGTCGTCATTAGCACACCCGCCTACAAGTAAGAACCAGTTCAGAGAGTTGTGTTTCGTTGTGTAGAGTGGGTTTCATTTTTGTACAAACTAAGCATTCCATGCTCCAGCTTGAGGGGAAGTATTGGAGAATGTGGGTTGGTGTTTAGTGCAACATCTTGAGATGTGGTTTGTTGGAGTGTGTGGTGGTCTATAAATAGGTGTGTACCCCCTACTTATTCCTTTGAGAAGAACAATAGAGAGACACGCCCTATCGAGGCCTTCTCCTACGGTTTTCTCCCTTCTTTTCATAAGTGAGGTTTCCATGTAAACTCCAGTGTTCTTGATCTCTTCTATTGCTTTTGATATCATGCTTTCTCCATTTTTATATTTGTTAACTACTGATTTAGGATCAAGAGAGGATCCACAAATTAGCCCCAACTGCACCACGCAATCCTATCAGAGAGGAGATAGCACCATGCAATGCAGCAAGGCAGCCTGCAGATCCACGCAGCAGCGCACAGGGGCTGCATAGCAACCTCCTTATGCTGCTAGGTGGGTGGGCGATGGATCTGCGATCTGGGGGTGGGGTAATGGCGCTGCACAACCAAGAACAGGGGCTGCGTAGGAGCAGTCCAAGTTCACAGAGCGACGCAGAGGGGAGGTAGCAGGCTTGGAGGAGGCGATGCGGACTGATTAGGCAGCGCACCATCGAAGGGAAACCCCCCAACTGACCACAGGTGGTCGTCGGTGGTTGGAGAAGAACTCCTCAAGCTGTTAGGATTTTTTTTTTTTTTTTTGGTGAAGAGATAAAAGAGTTATGGGGATCGAGGTGGGTATAGACACCAGTCTAAGACTGTTGCTCTAATATCAAGTTAGAAAAAATGAACCAAGTTAGTTTATTCTATTACCCTTCCTCTCAATATATAAAGAGGTGGGAAAAATATATGACAGTCCCATAAAAAAAAGAAACAAAATAAAGAGGACAATAATAAATAACATAAGATCAAAGGGGCTCAACAAGGATTGACTGCAGTGGGCAACCATGGTTGTTTATTGGAATTACTCAACCCAAAAGGTTTAAAAGCTGAATTAATCAGTCAAAAGCACAGAATGAGTGTATGCATGTACACCTGTGCACTCCAAAGGGATGGTACAATAGCCAGATATTGATTGATTCTCAATTGATACGATGAGCATGCAAGTGAAACACAAATGTGGAGTAATTAGATTAAGAAGAAAAGGAGTTCAAATTGGCTATACAGCTTTCGATGTGGGTAACACTTGAGTTTGTTTCAAAATTATTTTCTCAAACGAAATATGTTCACCTAAATACAAATTGCAGTGAAACTAATCTTTAAGAAACACAACTACTCGACTTATTAAATTAATCAAATGGGATTATGTCTTCTTAGGCTTGCTCATCGTTTATTTTTTAAATGGATTAGATTGGCTGCTCGGTTCTAATAGGAATTTGACCATGATCATCACATTTTAAATATATTTCGATTAATGTATACAATGAAGTATGTCACGAACACTCATTGTGGAATTAGGATAATGATCCACTAAATTTTTTATACAAAATGGGAAATGATATGTGATTTTAAAGGAAATGAGACATAAGATGTTACAGTAAACATAATCAAGTCTTGACAAATTGAGTTCCACCATGATTGAAAAAGCAAGCAACCAAGAAAAAGAAAGCTGCTAACCTGCCTAAAAACATGTTTATTTGATCTTTGTAGGGGAAATTAGAGTGTAATCGGAATTAAAGCCATTGAATGTAACAAATATAAACTTACCTTGGTCCTCTTCTTTAAGCTCCCATACTGTACTCTTACATAAGGATCGCTAGTTCCTCGCAAATCTGCAGCTATTAGATCCTTTGCTTCAACAAGAACCAACTCGATCCAACCATTCCCACTCTTCTGTTTAGATTATTATTAACAACATATTATCAGAAGCTCCCAAGTACATTCTATTAAAAGCCCTCAAATTTAAGAAAGGCAATTCAAATGTCAGAAAAATGTTATGAGCTAAAAATGAAGGAAGATCACTAGAAAAATATCCAAACAAATGGCATAATATGCCTCTATACAACACATTGTCATCAATACGTGGTGAAAATAACATAATTTCATAATTGCGATATTATATTGGGTAGAAAAATGGATGTAAATGTTTTGCCTGAACTGTGTTAGGATCAGGACTTGCTATCATAGAAAGCCAAGGCAACTGGTAAAATCCATCGTAAATTTAAAGAGAAAAGAAAAAGAAAAGGAAAAGAAAATGTGAAGTTGTGCAAAATGCAAGGTCAGAAGCTCTATTATATGTTTTTATTGGGCATCCAACTACACAGTTCATCATGAGTATCATTCACTCAATAATGATCTTTGTACTGCATCCAACCACACAGTTAATCAGAGAAATCATTTCTTAAGTAATGATCATGCTCTGCTGATCACAAAAATCTGTCCTAGGAATATCAGCATCTTTATATGATACTAGCATAATTCGATGAATGAAAACTAGAGTTTTTTAGTAGACAAAAGTCGAATGTGGACAACAGGAAAAGATAAACCCACATGCATACATCCACTGACAAGCTACCAAAGAAACTATAATTATTCTGGAATCTTCAATAGTGTATGTACTTAAGAATGCCTTTTTCTCATTGTTCATCTTGCATGTGTGAAAAAATAATCTAAAGATCCACGCATACCTTTGGTGTATCAGAAGATCCTCTACCCACTGCTTCAATCCGAAGCCTCAGTTCTCCACAACTAACTTTTTCAAGAGGGATCCAAGTATCTCTAGGAGTTTCAGAGATTCCATCAATATTTACTTTGGTACTTCCGATGCTTTCATCACCAAACAAATCAGTACTAAAACACTTAATCTTAAGATAACCCTCATCACTTATTTCATCAAATTCAAATGTTTGGTTCCACACAGGAGCCAAAGTTTGTGAAGCAGTTTTTGTCCTTTGCAAAACCTAAAAAAAAAAAAATGCAAATCTATTACACCTAAACTAATAGTTACAACATATCACTACATCAAATTCTTCTGACAAGATACAGCAGCATAATTTGAAATATGGACAACAAATGGGTGAGTTTGGAATCAAGATGCTGAATTTTTATTGTGCAGCATGTCATCTCGTTGTGGATGTTTCCACAATTAGAGATGCATTTTCGCAATGCTTTTCTTTCTTGGTTTACTCTTATAATATCCCCATCTAGCCTCTATAAAAGTGAGGCTAGGGTTTCATGATAAATTATTTTGCTCTATTCACTTGTGCATATCATACTTGCATAGAAGAACCTCAAAGATATATAGACATTGTTAGGATAAATTTTTTTATATTTTGGTCTTTACATTTCAATCCCTTTTTTTTCTTTCTTTTTGGCCTTTGTATATGTTATCCCTTGGGTTGCTTCCTATATAAAGGTCCCAAGGGACCTCATAATTGATGATGCCATTTTAATCCTAGTACGGCAACGATCCTAGATTGGGGCCTGATATCCCACCTAAATGAACCCACGTCACCCTCCACCTCACGCCCTTCTCTCTCCCTCTCTCTCTCGCTGGTGGTTCACATCATCAGCATGATTCTTCATCTGGTTGCACATCACCTAGCATGGTTCTTCATCAGCTGTTCACATCTAATTGATCAGCGAGCTGTCAGTTCTCGATCTGGTTGTTGTTCAGCTCATCACAGATGATCTGATCCATTCATCTGTCTGATCTGATTGCTGTCAGTTCTTGATTTGGTTGCTTAGTTCAGTTGATCTGATCAGTTCAGTTGATTTGGCTAATTGCTGTTTGTTCAGTTAATTGTTGTTCACAGCAAGATCTGTTGATTCAGTTATTGTTATTGATCTGCTGCCGATTCAAATAGTTGTTGATCCAAACAGTTCTGATTGTTGTTGTTCAGTTGGTCTGAACGGTTAGTTGCAGTTTGTTGTTACAGTAGTTAGTGCTGTTGCCTGTTCTGATTAGTTGCCGCAGTGTGAAGGTTGTTTGGATCTGATCAGGTTGTTGCTGCAGATCGTGTGAAAGTTGTTTCAGTGTTCTTGACTATCCAACAAGAGTAGAAGGTCTTCTTTCTTTCCTCTTCTTTCTTGTTTATTATGTAATCACGGAGAGGCCTAGAATGATTTGATTCCTCTTCACGAGTGTGTTGGTTTTCTGATTGTGTTGCTGATGTGATTTAGTACAAGATCATTGTGATTGATTGTGGCCATGTGAAGTATGGGAGATAGCAAAGAAAGTGTTGGAGATTTGCCTCTTTGTTTTCCAGGTTCCTCACCACAGGTGCAAAGAACTTCAATTAAGCTTGACGGGACAAATTTTATGTTGTGGTCCACATGTTTTCTTAGGTTTGTTGGTTCACATGGTCACAAGAACATTCTTCTTGAAGATGAGCCACCATCTGCCTTCAAAATTGCAGAATGGGAAATGTAGAATAATTGGGTAGCTAAATGCATGTTTATCAGCATGAAGGAATCCATTGCTAAGCAAGTTATGGCTACTCATCTGCAAAGAAAGTGAGGGAGATATTGCATGAGATACACTCTCAGAAGTCGAATATTGCTCGTCTCTATCGTGTATTGGAGGACATCCAGACATTCAAGAAAGGAAGCATAAGCTTCATTAAAAGATCTTTGGATGAGCAAGATTCCATTCAGCCTGTTGCTATTATGGTGAAACAAAGGGAGGCTATTCGATCAATTCAGTTTTTAACAGCTTTGGGACATGAATATAAGGCAATGAAAGATTCCTAGTCCTAAGTAGATTTATGCCAAGTTGATGAGATTAGAGATGACACATAGCTCAGTGGTTGTAGACTCGTCTGCTCTTGCTACTTCTGGGTGTGGGAGAGGTTCAGACTGTGGTCACTTAGGTGGATGAGGTGCACGAGGTCATGGCCGTGGTCGCTCTACTTTTGTTTGTGACTATTGGCACAAGACCAGGCACACGATTGATAGGTGTTGGGCAAAGGATGAGTATTCGCAAGGAACTCGTGCTAATTAGGTTGCAGTTGAGGAGGAAATCCACTCGGGTTTCAAAGGAGATCACGATTTCTAAAGATGAGTATGCCAGATTACTTGTCTCTCAGCCTTCTACTTCAGCTTCTATTACTCGACAGGGTGAGCAAGCTGCCTTATCAGCTAGACCTCTTGGTCCATGATGGATAGTTGATTCTGGAGCATCTTCACATATTATATGTGATTTATCTATGTCTAAATCTCTTCGTGCACTTAACAAGCTGATGGAGGCATGTCATTTGTTACTAGGTTGGGTGATGTGATTCTGACTAATAATCTTACTCTTTCTGATGTTATGCATACACCTAATTTTGCTATAAATTTGATGTCGTTATGATAACAATTACAATCACAAATCGCATGCACAAGAATTTACGTTGAAACCCTCTTCAATGGGAGAGAAAAAACCACCGAAATGACATTGCTCTGGTTCTTGTTTCTCTTTGAGGCTAGAGTTTCTTCCCTAGGATCAAAACAGAAAGTGATGTGCTACAATATATAGGTTTGGGTTATATAAGTCCAAACCCACAGAGCAGCATACTGGTTTCAACATAACTCAACAAAAACGAACCAGTAAGGATCTCTTGATTATTCGAATCAGGTTAATGTAAACATAGCATAGAGTTTTGTGGTAAAGAATCCATCTAGCTGGCACCACCTACTGTGAGAGATGCTTGGTTTGAAATAGATCGATAAAGCCAATTTTATGAACAATTTTGAACTATAGAATATGTTATGGTTCAATTCAAGAATCAAATCTAACTACCGTGCATCCTATCTTCTTAAAAAAAAAAAACTACCGTGCATCCTAAACTGAAAATGTGAACAACAGAATTTACCTTCCCATACTGTAGTTTAACATAAAGGTCAGATTTTGCAGACTTAATAGCCAGATTCCTTCCTTCTAATACAGAAATTTTGATCTTCCTCCCTGTTTTTAATTGAATATTTCGGGAAATATATATCGGCTGCTGAGTCCTCGCACCGAGAGAATTTTTCAAGTTATGTCCATCTGAAAATTGCCACTCTTTGAGCACAAGCTTCACAGTCAACTGGAATTAAAAAATTAAAAAGGTAAGCATATAAATAACTTTTAATTTGTTCTCAAAATACAAAAATGTCTTAACATGTAAACCAATGTAAACCACAGGGAATCTCTTTAACTATGGCCATATAGCATGTAGGCAAATACAACACTAATAACGACATGGAAAGGCCGCCAACCACCTCTATTAAGCAAATACTTACTCTAGTGCAAATCCATGAAATGATAAACCCAAGTGGGTCCAAAAAAAAAAAAATACTAGGGCTCCTGAAGGCTCCTATCATGGTGCCCTAACCCTGATATCAAAACAGCATGCCAATTGAAATCACTTGAACCGGATAGATTTTGAAAAGAACACACATAATTGGGGATGGGACAACTTTGTTAGGTTGGCATACCATGCTTTTGCACCAGCATTAAGTGGGAGAAAATAATCAAATCTATCAATATCCGAAACCCTACCTCTCTTTATATAAAGAGAGATGTGAAAACAATTACAACTCAGCCTCACATAAAAATAAAAAACAAATATGGACATACACACTCCACGGAAATATAATACTAAATAATCGAAGGGACTCAACACTCCCACTCAAGTTAGAGCATAGATATCAATCATGCTCAACTTGAAATAAGAGACATCAAATAAAGAATGAGCGAAAGGCTTAGTAAAGATATCTACCATTTGATCATCTAAAGTAACCTGAGTGGTATATAAGAAACCTTTCTATATTAGGTCTCGTGTATAATGGTATTTCACCTCCACATGTTTGCTACGCTCATGAAACATGGGATTGTTTGCGATGTATGGAGTAGCTCGATTATCACATCGCATTTCCATAAGCCCATTAATCTGCATGTGTAGATTTGTCAGTAGGGATTGTACCCACATCAATTCTGTAGCCGTCTATGCCATCGCCTTGTACTTAGACTCGACATTTGATCTGGATACTACTGCCTGCTTCTTACTACTCCATGTAACAAATACCCAGCCACATATGTACAGAAACCTGTGGTGGATTTCCTGTCATCTAGGAAACCTGCATAGTTGGCATCATAGTAAGCCACCACAATCATGGATGTCCCTCTGGTAAATAGAAGCCCTTGTCATGGTGCTTTCTTCAAGTATCTCAGCACTATCATAACAGCATCGAAGTGCTGGTTGGTTGGTTTATCCATAAACTGACTGAACTTGCCCACTACAAGTGAGATGTCTAGCCTGATAATAGTTAAGTATAATAGCTTGCCAACTAGCTGGCTGTATTGCCTACTATCCACTACCTCTGACTCTGTCATATAGTCGTGCCTTGAGATCTATATGAATATTTGCTAGTTTGGCACCCAGCATACTAGTCTCCCTCAATATACCCAGTGCATACTTCCATTAGGATAGAACAATGCCACTCCTACTGTAAGCTACCTTTATTCTAAGAAAGTATTTGAGGAGGCCTAAATCCTTCTTGACAAACTACTCTGCCAAGCATTGCTTAATCTCTGTAACACCTGCAACGTCATCTCCTATGACTATCAAATCAACATAAACTAGGAGTACCACTACCCCTTTCCTACCTTTCTAACAAACAGGGAATGATCAACAGATGATCTCTGGAACCTTACAAACTCCACAACCTGGGATAACTTTTGAAACCATGGTTTTGGACTTTGCTAAAGGCCATGGATAGCCTTCTTCAACCTACATACACGCTCTCCCTTCATCTCATAACTAGGTAGTTGTTGCATGTATACCTCCTTCTGCAGCATTCTTCACGTCTGACTAGTGAAGCTTCCAACCATTGTGCACTGTAACCGAAACAAGAATCTGGATTGTGGAGAGACGAGCAACTAGGGAAAAAGTGTCAAAGAAGTCCACTTTATACGTCTAAGTGAACCCTTTAACCACTAAGAGGGACTTCTATCTGGCAATCGACTCATCTAGGTTGTACTTCAGGGCAAACACCCATTGGCACCTAACAATAATGGCTCCCTTAGGTAGTGTAGTAAGCTCCAAGGTACCACGAGATCGTAGAGTAGCCATTTCATCCTCGATGACCTAGCACCACTTGGGATCAAGCATGGCCTGCTGATAATTGGAGGAAATCTCTGCAGCAGAAAGAGCTTGACAAAATTGGCTAAATGCAATCCCCAGACCGTCTGTATGAACTGCTCCTATATAAGGTTAGCTGGGACAGTGGCAAGGTGCCCTTCCAAATGGCAATCGGAAGGTCAAGATCATCTGGCAAGGCCCTCTTAAAGGCTTTGGAGTAGATGCTGGAATTGTTGGACTTGTAAGCATAGTATCATCAGTAGATAAATTATTAGTCTTGACCTACACAGGAGGTGACCCTCCACCATCATCCTGGGAACTCCCTGCATCATCACTATGAACATCTCCTATGGGCATCAACATTTTAGGCATCTGAGGCTATGGTGGAGTAAGATCAGAGGAAGAGGATACCTACCCATATGTAATAGGTTGTCTACAAGTGATTAGAGGCGCATGAAATCACTCAAGTCTAGAGGGTGCTAGCTTTGACGATGAAAACCCAATCTCAGTGATAGGAATCGCTGCTAGTGGTACGGGTGGAAGGAGCATGGGAGCCTCAATAAGCTTAGGAGAAAGACATCTCCCGACAGTAGAAAAGTATGGAATGGACACATGAAAGGTAACATATGCACTGACATAATGACATCCTCCAACAAGATCATAACATCGATACCCTTTTTGAGTCTGCGAATACCCAAGAAAAACACACTTGATTGTGCGATGAGCAAATTTATCCCTGTTGGGCCCATAAATATGCATAAATGCAATGCATCCAAAAACCCAAAGAGGCACTCCAAATAGAGTATCAGGAAACAAGATGGAGTAGGGAACTTGCTCTTCGAGAACAGTGGACGACATCCGATTGATAAGATAGTAGGCAGTCAATACCGCATCTCCCCAGTGTTTTCTGGCACACTGTTATAAATCAAGAGTGTTTATGCAACATCAAGAATGTGTTTATGCTTTCATTCTGCCACATGATTCTGCTAGGATGTATGGGGACAAGTAGTCTGATGAATGATGCCATGCTCATGATAAAGAGTGCACAGTGAACTGGTGTAGAACTCCAATGCATTGTTTGATCTAATGGTCTTCACCTTTGTCTCATACTGAGTCTTGATCTCTGTTAAGAAAAAACGAATTATGTCACCTACCTCAGATTTGGCCTTTAATAGAAATATCCAAAGCGAGAAAAATCATCCATAATAGTCAAATAGTATTTGTGTCCTAGATGATCTGGAGTCCGCCTAGGCCCCCCAATATCCATATGGAGCAACTGGAATACGGCTTAAAAACCTCGATGCTGACACCTAGGAAAGGTACTTCTATTATGCTTCCCAAGTTGACATGCCTCACCTTTAAAGGTAACAGTAGGAGAAATTTGCGATAGCATTTGTCTAAGCTTTGGCAAGGGGAGATGACCAAATCTGAGATAACATAAGTAGCTAGTGGCACCTCTTGATGAGAGGGAAGCATGTCTAGCATAGGGAGATTGCAAAAGAAGATAAACACCACCTTGCTCACGACCACACCCAATAGTGTGCCTAGTAAGAATATCCACAAAAGAGACATCAAAGATCACACTACAATTCAACTCCTTCGTAATCTTACTGACTGATAACAGACTCAGTAGGAAACCAGGGGCTAAAAGAACATTCCCCAACTTCAAATGTGGGGCTACACAAACCTCCCCCTTACCAGATATGGGTGCCTACCTCCTATCAGCAACCTGCATAGATCTACCTGGTGGAACTAGGTGAATAGTGAACCGTCTCTTATCACCACAAGCATGTTGAGAAGCTCCTGAATTAACATGCCAATCTGCATCTCCTACTCAAGACCCACAAGCGGAACCTACTTAGGAAGCCCCATATTGCCTATATACTTGGAGTAATGCCTCATATTCACTCCTAGATACAATAACAGTATCAGATATCTCTCTTGTCACCACAGATGTTGCATAATCTGTGGTTGGAATCATCTCCATCTATGACCATCGAGAATAGTTCATCTCAACTGGTTCCATCCTAGGATCAAGGAAGAGGCTCCCACACGCCTTAGATTAGAACAACACCATGCTAACTTCAATCATGAAACCAAAGAACGCATGGAGAAATACTAGACCATTAGATCATCGAACATAGCCACCATAAAAAAAACTTTCCAGATTAGATTTTAATTCTTCAAGTCTAAAACTATGATTATCAACATAGCAATCAACATCGGAATGCTAGAAAATCCTAGTGAAGATTATCTCTTCCTTCGTAAGGCCACTACACCTTGAATAGGAGGAAGGTGATCAATCACCCCTACTAGCATAACTTTTGTTACTTTATGTTATGAAGGTGTTCGTGTCATTTTATTTCTATTTTGGAGTCATGTAATATTTTCCCTCACCTCTCTCTATAAAAGAGGTGTAGAATTTTCTTTACGAAAAATAAGACATTTCATTTTCTTCAACTTGGCAACAAACAATGCACTAGACTTTTGTACCAAGCAACTAAGAACTCTATATGCCTCTCTTGGCATTGTACACCAGACCTCCTACCCCCACACATCACAACATTATGAGGTGACAGAGCGAAAGCATAGACACATTCTGGATACAGCTCGTGCCTTACTTATTCAGAATAGTGTCCCACACCTCTACTGGGGGATGCAGTACTGACTGCATGTTATCTAATTAATCGACTTCCTTCTTCTGTCATTCATGAACAAGTACCCTGGACAATGTTGTATCCTGATACTGATTTATTCTTGGTGAGTTCACTAACTTGGACCTGGACATGACAAGCTTGCCCTAGAGAAGTCAAGGGCGTGTTTCTTGGTTATTGTCGAACCCAAAAGAGGTACAGATGCTTTGACCCTATCCATAAGAAGCAGTATATTAGTGCGGATGTTACATTCCATAAGTCCATTCCCTACTTTTCCACACCAGCTCGTCAGTTATGTGATGTGGAAATTACTGCAACTATACCTGTGCCTCTTGTATCCATGGATGATTTCTAGGTCAGTAGTACCCCTCCAAAGCAGCTTGCTAGTTCACTTAGAATTTTACGTCCAGATGAAAGAACTTTTAAGGGCTCTACATATTAGAGAAACTTACACACCCTCGTCCTTTGTCCCTCTTAAGCCACCACAGTCCTCCCCTGATCAGGTACATTTTGAACCCACTGACAGTACTTCTCCTATTGATGTTTCTCTAGGTCTACCTGATGATGCTGATGTTCCGATTGCCATTCAGAAAGCCCCTCGCTCCTGTGTTCACTATCGTGTGGCTAGAAGTGTAGTGCCTACCCACTCATTGGGTACTGCATTTCATGCCTTTACCACTGCGATACCTACCTCTGAGATTCCCATATCTTATTACCAGGTACTTCTGAACCAACATTGGAAGGAGGCGATGGAAAAATGTAAGAACTTCGTGACTGGGGCACCTGGGAATTGGCCTTGTTACCATCTGGCGCACATCTTGTTGGAGCAAGGTGGGTATTTGCCTTGAAATACAACTCTGATGGGTCTATTTCATGGTACAAGGCTCGTCTCGTGGCCAAAGGATTCACTCAGATATACGGAGTGGATTTCCTTGACACCTTCTCGCAAGTGGCTCAGCTCTCTATTGTTCGCATTCTTATCTCTGTGGTTGCGCACTATGGATAAGCAATTAATTTAGCTGGACATCAAAAATGCCTTCTTGTATGGCGATCTACAGGAGAAGATATATATGTAGTAGTCCCAGGTTTCGGGTTCAAGGGGAGTGCGTGTGCAGACTGCGTGAGGCAATCTATGACCTAAAACAGAGCCCTAGAGCATGGTTACAGTGACTATCAGAGGCATTGTCTGTGATTAGACTACAGAGGTCTTTATCTGACCACTCTTTGTTTGTAAGGAAGACTAGTAGGGGTGTTGTGACTCTACTTGTGTATATAGATGACCTTATTCTTATAGGTGATGACATGGCTGGTATATCCCAGGTCAAGGAGTATTTGATAGCAATTTGTTATAGGACCTTGGGAGACTCAGGTACTTCTAAGGCATTGAGATTGTCACAAGCAAGCAGGCAATTGTTATGTCTCAGAGAAAGTATGCCTTGGATATTCTTCAGGAGGCTAGCATGCTTGGGTCTAAGGGAGCAAATATCCCTATTGATCCAAAGGTTCACCTATTTGATGAGTCTGCTCAACTGATGGATAAGATATACAGGCAAATTGTGGGAAAATTGCTCTATCTGACTATCACTAGGCCAAATATTAGCCTTGCAGTGGGCAAGCTAAGTCAGTTTCTAGACAGGCCTACAAATGAGCATTGGCAGGCAGTAATGCAGGTGTTGAGGCATATCAAGGAGGCTCCAGGCCGAAGACTTCTTCTCGAGAGAGGAGCTCCTATGACTGTTGTTGGGTACTTTGATGCTGACTACGCAGGTAATATTAGGGACAGGAGGTCTACCACAGATTTTTACACCTTTGTTGCAGGAAATCTGGTGACATAGAGTAAGAAGCAGAGTGTGATGTCACGCTCCAGTGTTGAGTCAGAGTACCGTGCTATGGCACATACTGCTGTTGAAATGATCTGAATACGATCGTTACTAAAGGATCTCCATGTTACTATTGAGAAGCTTATGGAGATGTGCTACGATAATAGGGCTACCACATATATAGCTAATAATCTTATGTTTCATGAGCAGACAAAGCATGTGGAGGTAGACTGCCAATATACTAGAAGCCTGATTCAGCAGGGTCTACTTTACACTTTCTATCTAGCTTCGTCAGAGCAGACTGTAGACATGTTCACCAAGCCCTTGTCACGACCCTTACTTGAGAAGTGTAGAAACAAGCTGAGCATGGTTGATATATATGCTCTAACTTGAAGGGGAGTGTTACGTTATGTTATGAGGGTGTTCGTGTCATTTAATTTCTATTTTGGAATCCTATAATATTTTCCCTCACCTCTCTCTATGAGAGAGGTGTAGAGTTTTCTTTACGAAAATAAGACATTTCATTTCCTTCAACTACTTTAGATATGAAAAGACAATTTTCAGCTCATTTGGGACATGAAAATCTGATTTCAGCTCTTGGACATGGATTCCAAGGCAAAGAAGACCTGAAATCCACAACCGAGAACCAAAACAGGAATCCCTCGGACCAAGCACACACGCTAGAGCATCACAGGCCCTAGCGTCACCGGCAGGACCCCTTCCTCTCTCCGCATGCTCCTAGGTGGCCAAGCAGCCACCCATGATGCTGGTTGCTACTGATGGAGGGGAGGCACCAGCGACGATGGTTGCTACAATTGCAGGTGCTGGCAACGCGTGGAGAGAGAGGAAGAGAGGGGTACAATGGAGGTTTGGAGGGCTAGATTTCTAGTGGGATACCAGAATATCTGCCGAGAATTGTGGCTCTGATACCAAGTGGAAGAAAATGATCAAGTCTATCCATCTCAGAAATCCTACCTCTTTATATAGAGAGAAATGTGGGAACAATTACAACTCAACCCCACATAAAAATAAAAAACAAACATAAACATAACCACACCACTGAAATATAATACTAAATGACCAAAGGGGCTCAACACACTAAATAGTCTTGATCCAGAATTACCTAGAGATCATTGAAAGTTTTGGAGATCAAGATTGTTTTGAATGTCAAGTCTTCTTGGCTACCACAGATGTAAAGGGTGGTAATAAGTTATAACTAGGCTTTAAAGGTGAATGGGCTCCTCTGTCAGATGCTACTTATGTCTTTTCTAGTTCAGCTCTGAAGGATTGCAACCGTCTGCTTAATGGATGCTCAATTGTCATTGAGGTTTGGTGGAAATGAGGCATTGATTAGGTTGATTGCTCTTCTTTGGAAAATTTTTGGAGAAGCTCTACAAGAGGACATGCTTCTATGTGCCTGATATGATATACTCCCTGATGGGGAGAGCTATGCCACTAGTATTTCTATGGTCAATTTCGCTACAAATAAATTTTTGTATTTTGTGGGAAGCTTAATGTAGTATTTCACATGAGTTTTGCTTTCAATGCAGTGATGGACGGAGGGAGGGGCGGGTGGAGCTAGGCCCCCTCCCCACCAAACCTTAAGAGGGGTTCATGATTTTTTATGGCGGTCCTGCATTTGTTGTAGTTTATTGGAGAAAATTAGGGGAAATTGGCCCCTCCAAAACAAAGGGAAACTCTCGATAACTGTGTATTTGTCATCATCTGATTGTGCATTTCAAACAATACAAATAAAAGATTGTAGAAGATTCACCCAAATCTCAAAGTTCACCTTATCCACGAGGAAAGTTCATATCCTACAATTTGAGCTCACTGATATCTCCAAAAATTGCAAGATCATCATGTGTGTGCTTCCCATCATATCCTCCATTTCTTTTTTCAGATGTACCCTATCTCAAGTATCCAATTTATTTTCACTTTATTCTACATGTTCAAAGGGCATCCTGGAATTCCCCATTTTATTCTTCTACTTTAATTCTAAATGGTAGACTTTTTGTAAAGCCCTTTTCCGAAAACTTATTCTTCAAAAGCTACACCACTAATCTAGCCCGACATAATGGAAAATCCCTCCGTTTATAAAATATACGATCAAAAAGGCTTAAAGCTTTATCCTTACAATTTTCCTAACTTGTATAATGAATGTTGTTAGCGTATATTTTCTATTTCTATTTTCTTAGCTGTACAATTATTGGGATTGGTTTGCTCTTCAGGGACTTTTATGTAATTCCACCCTTTCGGTCTCTATATATAAGAGAGCTCTAGAGTTTCTAATAAGACTTGAATCATTTCAACCAATTTGGCATCAAAGCATTGGCCCTGGACCATGGCTCTCAATATCCCACCCCCAAGACCTCCAAACCCTACACCCACGCCCTCTTCATCTCTCCCAACGGCAGCGGTAGCATTAGATCTCCTCCGGCGACGCTCCTAGAGGACTACAGAAGGTCATCTATGGCCTTAAGCAGAGTTCCAGAGCCTGGTTCTAGAGGTTGTCATAAGTTGTACAAGCAGCTAGATACAAGAAGTCGACAGCCAACTTTTCTCTTTCTGCCATGAGCACTAGACGAGGCATTGTGATACTTATTTATGTTGATGACTTAATTATTATAGGAGATGATCAGCAAGGTGTTACTGAGGCTAAGCGCATCCTAGCAGAGCAGTTTGTCATGGACTTGGGAGCTCTACGATACTTTCTTGGTATTGAGGTTGCTCGCAGCAAAAAGGGTGTGGCCTTATTCTAGAGGAAGTACGCTTTGGACATCTTGCAAGAGATTGGTATACTTGGGGCCAAGAAGGCCAATATTTCTATGGACCCCAAGATGCTACCATATGATGAGGATGCATAGTTGGTGGACAACAGGCAGTACAGACAGCTTGTGGGTAAGCTACTATACCTCACTATCACGAGGCCAAACATCTCCTTCGCAGTAGGGAGACTGAGTCAGTTTATGGCCAAGCCAACACGTCAACACTGGGATGCAGCATTGATGGTGCTCAGATACATCAAGAAGGCTCCTGGGAAAGGTCTTCTCTTCTCCAAGGGATCTTCCATGACTTTGGTTGGCTACTTTGATGCAGACTACGTCGAATGTTATGTAGATCGCAAATCCACTACTGAATTCTATACCTTTCTAGCAGGGTGTTTGATTAAATGGAAGAGCAAGAAACATGACACAGTTGCGATAGCCAGTGCTGAGTCTGAGTACAGAGCCATGGCTCAGACGACTGTAGAGATGATGTGGATTAGATCCCTGTTTATTGACTTGCAGATACAATTTTCTAGTCCGATGAAAATGAGATGTGATAATAGAGCAGCCACCTTTATTGCCAACCCAACATTTCACAAGAGGACGAAGTATGTTGAAGTTGATTGCCACTATACCAGATACATCATTCGAAAGGGGTTGCTTTATATCATGCCAGTCACATCTGAGGAGTAGATTGCTGCTATCTTTACCAAGCCCTTAGTCAGATCTTTATTTGATTCATGTGTATCCAAGCTGAGCATGATAGATATCTATGCTCCAACTTGAAGGAGAGTATTAGCAGATGATTTCTATTTCTATTTTCTTTGTTGTACGATTATTGGATTTGGTTTGCTCCTCAAGGACTTTTATGTACTTCCACCCTTTCGGTCTCTTTATATAAGAGAATCGTAGGATTTCTAATAAAACTTAAATCATTTCAACCAATTAATGTTTCTTTATATATTCTTTTGTTGTTTCAATATGAGACATTTTTGTATGTATTTCAATTTAAAGATGATGGTACTCAAAGGATGTTAAATAACACAAATACCAGAACATAATCAAAGGGATAGAATTAGTCTCTGTAGCATAAAAATTTATATTTTAGAAAACTTCATAAGGTGTCACAAGCATGCATATTTAGTAGTTCAATCAGTTTTGAATATTTTATATATCACTGTTAATCATGTTAATCATGCTGTTATAATTTATTTTGTATAAATCTTGGAATCAAGCTGTGAATTCTCTACGAATATCGATGATATTTTCCCCAACTTTTTCTCTACCGAATGTATTTTTTATTTTTTTGAAAAGCTAAAGGACGGTTATCCGAATGATAACCACTCAAAAACATTCCATTCCAAATGTGTTACTTCTTTATGAAATGTATTTTTAGTGGAATTGAGTACAACCTTCATCTTTATTTAAAATATAGACGGGAGATATACACGGAGTTCGCTCTTGTGTTGACCTTGGGATAAAAAAGGACAAGGAGAAAATTACCAATCTTTAGTAAGGCAAATCCAAAGACAGAATCTAATAGAACAAAAGGATATTCTAATGTCTTGGTGAAAACATAGTTTTCAACCTTGTTGCCCACTTTCTAGTCACCACCACTAGCACAGGTGCTTAGAATTTTAGTTTCTCGCAAACCTTAGGTGGATTGACGAGTCATAGAAATTCATTCTTCAGGCCCAAAATTGCAGCTAATAGAGTTTGATAAGATTTGGCAGTTTGTATTCCGGTCGGTACCTTAGTGCTATTAAGTCTTTGTAGATAAGGTCTTAAGTACATTTCCTCTAGTTGGTAACGACGGATGCCTTATTAATTGCCTCCTAGCTCAACTTTGATTTTTACATTCTTTTCTCTATTTTTGCTAGGGACTCGCAAAAAATAGGTGTCGCAGTGTAATAAGAATGCAATTACTTGATATTAAATGCCTATTTTACCTTAGTTTCCTAACATACATGATATATATATCTTTGCATTTCATACATTTAGGACCATGCATGCATCTTAGGGCTAGACAAGGTATTATAGCATTAATGTATATATTTATTGGATGTAAGAATGTAGGAGCTAAGGACCAATCCAAGATAAAGGATAGAAGACAAGGATAAAGAGGACACCTCATCCTAAGACAACCTAAACCAAAACCCAACCAAATCCACTACCTCCCAACCAAGCTTGGCCGGCCACATGTGCCCACTCTCTATCTCTATGGCCAACCACACATGTGCACCACCTCACCAACATCCCAACCCTTCATCTTAATAAAAACTAATCCTAGCCCTACATAAGCCCTAAGCCAATTTTACCTCCTAAATTCAAAACCCAAATTAAATTCTAAAACTAGTTAAGTGCAACCAAAACCCCATCTCTCTCTATCCTTTATAACCGACCACCCCCTTCCCTCATCTCCAACATTCATTGCCTATCCTATGGCCTACATTAGAGATCCTAATCCCTAGTTTAACCATCAATCACCACTAATCCCTTGGATCCCCATCATAGCCCATTATTCCTTTTCCCATCCTATGGCCTACATTCATCCAACTCATTGATCCTTGGTCATCCACTTCCACCAATCACATGATTTCCCTTCATCTATATATACATCCCATGGCTGACCATGACAAAGATAGACCCCCTTGGTGGGAGCACCATCCACACCAACCTTCCTCCACCTTCTACCTTCCATGGCCATCCACTAGCCCCTTAGGTTTTCCCCTTAGTAGCAACTCCTCCAACTTCTCCGTTCCTTCCTCTACATCTCCTTGGGCAAGAAGATCAGATGGACTTCTCCACCACCATTCCAGAGCTTCTGCACTCGCTCCAACATTCTAGCGACATCCTCTTCTCTCTCGCTCCCTCTCCCTCTTGTTCTAGTTATTTAATGTTCTAGTTGTCTATTTTTCTAGTTGCAATCATCTCTTTTGTTGATCTTCATTCCCACTGGTTCTAATCAAGAATTCTTAGATTAAGAAAAAGTTCATTTTATATTTTGCAGATCTTATTCTTATGTCTTCATATGCTTTTACTTGCTTTAGTAGTAGTTTTGCATTCGTAGGCAATTTAGTGATTAGCCTACTCAAATCTTACATCTTTTCTACACAAAAAGCTAAAAAAATCATAAAATATAAAATACCAAAAAAGTATAATAGAGCATTTTAATAGCAACAAAACTCTAATCGCCTCCCTAAGATGTCCCGGACTCACCGTTTTGATTTCAAATATCTTACGAGTTTGGTTTATAAATTTTAAAACAATCACGGATTTTGCACTATGACAACAATGTTTTACCTATTGTGATTTCCACATATAGTCGACAATCCGCACCTCAAACAAGCTTTCGACAACACGAGGGGCCCAAGTGAGAGCACTTCCAACCACCGAACCTTCCTAAACAAACTTAATCGGTTGACCTTTATCTCCTACCAAAGCAAATAGCAAGGGGAGGGTTTTAACAAAAACCCCCTCACCAGACCAATTATCTTCCTAGAATCTAAATGACCCTCCATTCCAAAGCACAAGACGAAATAGATGACCAAATTGCAAAGTAACAAGGAGGCTACGCCAAAATGTTAAGGCTTTAGGAACCTTTATCTTAGAAACATGAAGTGGGGAGCCATAAAAGCTAACCAGCAAACAATGACAAGTGCTGCTACTATTGGAGAAAAACTTCACAGCCCACTTCATCAACAAAGCCTTATTAAAATAATCTTAGCTTGAGCACCCCCAAGCCTCATTGTTTCATCAACAGATAAATATCATCCCAAGCCACCAACAGGAGTCTTCCTTTCCAGCCAGTACACCTTTTTTCTAACTTCTCTACTAAAGTCATCAATTGCTCACAAACAATTACTTCCCTTTAAATGGAAGTCCAAGAGAGGTGAGCATAAGAGCACTTGGAGCAGTGGCTAGGGCATGTGTACATCTCGTAACCTCATTATCCATATTAAAGGGCATAAAATTGACTTGGCATAATTGACAACCAAACTAGACACGACACCAAAAATCCTAGCCATGGCTACCAAGTTCATCTCCTGGCTACCTCCCTTTAGGAAGAAAACTGTATCATTAGCAGACTAAAGGATAGGAGTAACCAATGCCCCATCATGAGTAGTTGTAAATGCATGGAATAGGATAATGTCACACGCCCTGAAGGCCATTCCTGCCAAAGTATTGACTACTAGGGTAAGTAAGAGCAGAGCCAAGGGGCATCCTTGATGCATGCCCCTTTGCGGTTGGATCCATGCACCAGTTGGCCTACCATTCACAAGCACAGGAAAAGAGGTAGTGCTAACACACCTCTTTATCCATAAAATCCACTCGTATGGAAAGCCCCATCTTCTTAAAGCCTACCATAAATAAGAGCAACTAATAGAATCGTAGGGCTTAGAAAATTCAAACTTCCAAAGAAAACCCTTCGTTCTTGATCTCTGCCATATTAAGACCATTTGTTCCGCCATGATAAAAGATTATTGGAGAGACCAGCCATGGACAAATGCTGACTACATGGGGCCAATCAAGTGTAGTAGCAACTCCCTCAACCTATTCACAAGCACCTTGGCCACTATCAAGTAGATCATGGTAGAGTGCGCAATAGGTCTATAATTATCAACCGTTATCAAACCAGCCTGCTTTAGAAGCAAGAAAAATAGAACTTGTTAAGCATCCCGAAGCCTCTATTCTCAACCATTAGCTCCCCAGTCATGGCCTATAAATCATCCTTCACCAAATCCAGAATTCCTTATAAAAGAAAACCTAAATACCATCTAGTCTTGAAGATCTCAGCCTTGAGGTCACATATCGCAAAGAGAACTTCCTTAGACACATCATGAATCAGTGAGCTCCTCATCTCATCATTGAGGATAGGCAAATAGGTCATAAACCACTTTCAACGGCCTAGGGGTGTTTCCTCGTGAACTCCTATAAGTGTAACCTCAAAGCTGTAGCAATCTACTCTTTATCAGTTAAGGTCTTATCGCCTACCCTTAGATGGCAAGCACGTTACTATGGCGCCTGCAGCTAGCCATCATGTGAAAAAATCTTATGTTCGCATCACCTTCCTTGAGCCACAACTGATGTGACTGTTGCCTCCAATCCATCTCCTTCCTATCCTCCATCTTCACCACAGTCTAAAGCCTGTCTCTCATCCACCTTTGCAAGAGTTAAGTCCCAAGAATCCTCCTCCCTGTAAATAACATCAACTTCCTACAAAACCTAAAGCCTAGCCTTTTCCCGACGCTCATGAACCTCCTTCCTATAGGATATTAATGCGGAGCGAAGATGTTGAATCTTAGTGGCGAGGGTAGAAGTGATTGAACACTCAAAATGGACCTCCAACTATTTCTCCTCAACCAAATGATGAAAATCCTGCTCCAACACCATGATCTATCAAGGTTGAAGTCCAAAAAGACACCCCTTCTCCAAAGTCCTTAAGCAATGACGTATGATCCAAAAAGGGCCTGGGTTTTGCGGATACCTCTTCCAACTGAAACCTTTTAGCCAACTCAACTTAACAGAAAAATCTGTCAATCTTTCATTGCGCCTCCAATGTACTCCACCAAGTAAAATGTGTCCTAGCCACCGAAATATCATAAAGCTCTAACTCTGCCATCAGGCTCATAAAAGCTATAGTGGAACGATCCCTCCTAAGAAGAATGAGAACTGGAAGAATCTCGGTTGCCATGTCAATCAGCTAGCTTATGATTTGTAGTATGATGCAAGATATTTGAGCTGCAGTTAACCACCTCCAAAGCAGCCCCTGAAGATTGAGCCATGGTGCCACCACCTTCCGTAATCCAGGTAATCTCATGTGCATCACCTAAAGAAGTACCAGCAAAAAAGAAAGGAGGAGAAGGCCCCAAATTCGATTTTGTTCTAACACCATTAGCACCCAAGGTAGGAGAAAAAGAAGGGCATGTCCAAACCAAAGATCGGATCCGAAGTTGTAGTTGGTGGCATTCATTTACCCAATTATACTTCCCAATGTTTATTTTTTTTTTAAAAGGAAGAAGAGGAAGATTATCTGAGATCTATAATCATCTAGTAATTGTATTATGTAATAAAAGGAACGAACTTACAGATTTTATAGCCAGAAATCAGAGAAAAAATGAACCTCCCCCATTACATTATCCACCCAACCCCTATGGGTATTAAAATCAACTCCATTTCACTGCAGCCAAATGCACCAAGTAGCAGCACAAGAAGTGATCCAGCCCAGCACATTGTGAACAAGTGTGATTTGTATATTTCCCAATGTTCAAGAAATCAATATGTCGTATTTGGTTGGACAGGTTACTACATATCGAGTGCTAGGTATCTAAACAAGTGTGTGAACAAATATGTGATTTTGTATTTTTATATAATTAAAATAATTACTTTCACTACTAATGAAACAAAATCACGGAGGACTACAAAGGAAAATATGAGCATTAAAACACAAATATAAGTACCAAAATCACCTCTTAGGATAAACATAAGTTATGCTACCGAAACACAATTAAATTTTGCTAACAAATTAACATCATGAGTAGGAGAAATTGACCACGTAATCTTTATTCTCTATCCCTACCTCATAATATATAGAGATAGTACAACCCCAAGAACACAGTAAAATAATAAAAGGTACAAGACTCGATACATAAACAAATAAGTAAAGACCAAAGGGTTACAACACTCCCCCTCAAGCTAGAGCATAGATATCAATCATGTTCAACTTAAACAAGCAAATATAAAAAGATGAATATGGCAGTGGCTTGGTAAAGATGTTTCCTGTCTAGTCCTCTGAAGTAACAGGAATAGTATGGATGAGTTCACACTAGATCAAATCACATGTATAGTGGTAGTCAATTTCAATGTACTTTGTCCTCTTGTGGAACATGGGATTGTTGGCAATGTGCATGGCAACTTTGTTATCACATCTCATCTCCATAGGTGTATCATAGGAAATATGCAAGTCTGTCAAAAGTGATCTTACCCACATCATCTTTGCAACAGTGTGAGCCATCACTCTATACTCGAACTCTACACTAGATCTGGAGATGACCACCTACTTCTTGCTCTTCCATGCCACCAAATTCCAAGCCATGTAATTACAGAATCCTATAGTGCACTTCCTGTTCGTCAAGCATCCTGCATAGTCTGCATTAGAGTACCCTGCTACACTCATAGATGTTCCTCTGTTGTACAAGAGTCCCTGTCCAGGTGCCTTCTTCAAGTACATCAGCACCATCATAACTGCATCCCGGTGCTGCCTTGTTGGCCTATTCATGAGCCGACTCAATTTCCCAACAACTAAGAAAATGTCAAGTTTAGTGATGGTCAGATAAAGAAGTTTGCCAACCAGCTACCTGTATTGTCTACTGCCAACAACCTCAGCCTCCTCATTATAAAGTATGGCTTTAAGGTCCATAGGAATGTTGGCTTGTTTGGCCCTTAGCATGCCTATCTCCTGTAAGACATCTATAACATATTTCCTCTAAGATAGAACAATTACCTTTTTACTACGAGAAACTTCTATTCCAAGGCAACACCTCTATAGCCCAAGGTCTTTCATAACAAATCTATCCGCAAGACATTGCTTGAGCTCAACAATGCCACCTGTATCATTCCCTGTAACAATCAAGTTGTCCACATACACAAGGTGTACTACCACCCCATTTCCCATCTTCCTGACAAAGGAATGATTTGATGTGGACCCCTGAAAGCCAATAGCCTCAACCACCTCAGAGAGTCTATAAAGCCAGGCTCTAGGACTTTGCTTCAGCCCATATATGGCTTTTCGCAGTCTACACACATACACCTCCTTACTCTCATAGCCTATGGCTACTACATATATACTTCCTATTGAAGATCACCATAGAGAAACGCATTCTTGACATCAAGACAGTGAAGCCACCAATCATATTGAGCTGCCACAGAAATAAGCATGCGAATAGTCGATAGTCGAACAACAGGAGAAAACGTGTCAAAGAAGACCACACCGTACTTCTAGGTGAACTCCTTGGTGACAACACAGGCCTTATGTCGAGCAACCGACCCATCCGAGTTGTATTTAATGGCAAACACCCATCCACAACAAACAACTGCTCCATCTGGAGTAGTAAGCTCCCAAGTACCCCATGAACGTAAGGCAGCCATCTCATCCTCCATGACTTGATGTCATTTCGGATTGAGCATGGCCTACTGGTAGGTGGTAGGCAGTTGGTCAGTAGACACAACAGCACAAGATCTTCCAAAGGAGCCACCTAGGCTTTCAAGAGATAGGGCTCCTACCACATCATACTAGGCACAGCTTTGAGATGCCTTCTGAATAGCAATCAGAAGATCCATATCATTAGGCATAATCCCTTGAATTGGCTCAAAAGTAGTGTCATCCATCCTTTCACCTATATCTGTAAGTTTCTCTATTTTGATGCACCAAAATTATGTTATCTATCTAGACTAATCTTTTAGGACTCTCGTTGACTCATGGAAAGGAGCAAAAAGCTCGTCGCAGCCTTCCATTGAGTCCTTTACATTTCTTTGAGTCTAGATTATTTTGTAAAGAACCTCAAATGATTTTCATACTAAACATAATTTTCTAAAATCAAGTTTTAAGTTAATTGATAGACTAAATAATTTAATTGATCAACCAAACCACTTTAATCGACCAAATCCTTAGTTAATTGGTCAAATCTATGCAAATTAGGAAGTTGATTAAGATACCTTTAATCGACCAATTAGCTTAATTAATCGATCAATAGGTGATTGATCAAATAACTAGTTTGACCAATAAAAAGCCATTTTGATCGACCATACTACCTTAATTGATCAACCAAATGGATTCAAAAAACTTCCTATTGAGATCAATTTTCTAGTATAAATAGAGGACCTTGGTAGCCCTTTTTCCATACACAATCAAGAAAGAAAATACTCTAGAAAAAGAGCTCTCTTGCTTTCAACTTTAGTGCTTCTGCACTTCTACTTCTACGCTTTCAAAAAGCACTCCGATCATAAGCCCTCTACGAAAATATTGGTTCGATTTCCTTTGAGGTTGCATAGGATTTTATTGTATTCATTTTTATCTGCTGCTTTGATTCGGGTCCTAAGTTGTTGGGAAGTTCCGTTATTGTGCTTCTTTTCAAGTTGATAAGAGAAGGGATCTTATAAAAGGTTGTGCTACCCTCGTTTCAAGTGATGCGTTAGTGGATTGACTAGTGTTGCCTAATCGGAAAAATCCTAAGCTGGAAAACTTAGGTAGTGATTTTTACCCGAAAGGGTTTTCACTATAAATTCAGGTATCATTGTGTATAATTTTCTGTGACTTGAATTTATTTATCTTATAATTAATTTTTTAAATTATCAAGCGATACTATTCACCTCTCCCTTCTGGTATACCACTTAGATCCGCAGGGATCATGGTATCATCATAGCTCGATACAACACTATCAGTCTATGAAATATCTATGCTTACCTATACTGAGGAAGATGGTATCGATGAAGAAGGGGGGTGTCGCCTCTAAGTAACAAAAAGCCTGAAGGTGACAGGTGGATCTTGATATCGTATAGGCTTAATGGTAGAGGGCACAGGATCAGAAATCAGTATACTCTCCAATAATATGGGAGGTACAGGCATGGGTGCCTCAATAATCTATGGAGAAAGATTATGCCTCGCAGTAGAAAAATAGAGGATGGACTCATGAAAGCTAATATCAACACTGACATAGTGACGACCAAAAATAGGATTAAAATACCAATAACCCTTTTGAGTTCAAGAATTTAACACTTGATTGCCCTCGAATCTAACTTATCTTGACTAGGAGTGAGATTGTGTACAAAGGCAACACATCCAAAAACTCCAGGTAGCACATGAAAAATCTTACGATTGGGATACAACAATTGCCAAGGAATCAGCTCATGAATAACAAAGCTGGGCATCTTGTTGATCAAAAAACACGCAATCAAAATGGCATCCCCCTAGTAAAGAGATCATTGTGATGTATCAACCTTTGTTTTAAATGCCCACGACGTGCCCACGAAATAACCTTTTCCTGACATGGGGTGGCATCGACACATATAATGTCGAAATTCAGGTGTCAATATTTTCCAACTATGGATAATATGTTGATAAGTTCGGAGCAGCGTTTTAAATGCCGACAACATGCTGCCGACAAGGCCATTTTTGGAAGGGGGCTTTCCGACATGGATAAGGTACCGAAATGCAGGGATGCCGGCAAATTTCGACGGTCTGAGTGGGAAAGCAGCTGCTGGTTATGGAATTTGGTGTTGTTGCAGAGTTGTAGGCAAGAATGCACTGCAGTTTGAAAATGGGAAGGGCAGGGAAGTTGGGGTTTGGATGCTACAGTTTGCACACACACACACAAATTTACACAAATTTTGGGCTCCGATATATCCTTTTTTGGGTCATTGAAACCTTGGGTACGGTCAGGATGAAATACTTTTATGTTACACTAGTATTTTTTGAAATCAGTATCATTTTGACTATTTATGTTTTTTTTTTTTTGGCATGTTGTCGGCATGCCTTCGACATTTCCACGACGTACTCTCGACATGCCCATCGGCATGGCCATCGAAAATAGGCATTTCCATAGCATGCCCATAAAATGCATACTTAGGATTTCATCGGCACGACATCGAAATCGACAACAAGGTATGAGCAACATCCAATAAATGCCTGTGCTTCCTTTCAGCAACTCCATTCTGCTGAGAGAAATTAGCACATGTAGTCTGATGCACAAAACCATGTGATTTGTAAAAGAAAGACAACTAGTGGGTACAAAATTCAAGAACATTATCTAACCGCACAATATTAACAATAGTAGAAAATTTGGTCTTTATTTCTAGTAATAAAATGTTCAATAATAGTGCTCACAACAAACTTATTTTTCATAAGAAAAACCCACGACACTCTAATGGCAAGGGAATACGGTAACCCTACCGATCAGGAATTCGACTAGGACCCTACGCATCCACATGAACCAACTCAAATAAGGTAGTAGACCTAACACTCTAACTTGAAGGAAAACTGTAGTGATGATGCTTGCTCAGTTGACAAGCATTACATGTGATTACTGCAAACAGAAAGATATAGGGTATGGCACGCCAGAGTTGATCTACAGGAAGGTAACCAAGATGAAAGTGCCACTAGAAAGGAGACCTCCCCATGGCAAGCAACAACCAGATTCTGGCTCAGGCAATACACCCCCCTTTCTTCACATCCTCCACCAATCATTCTACCCATGAGCTTGTCCTAAAATACATAAGACACATCATAAAAAATTGCACGACAATTCAACTCCTTTGTATTCTGACTCACGAAAAGTAGGTTAATTGAAAATTTTGGAACAACACGTTAGACAATATTAAAGTGGGGGTAATAGGAACTTCCCTTTGACCAGTAACATGGGAATGCCTCCCTTCAACTACCTATACCATCTTGCCTGGAGGAATAGGCCTAAGCTGTGGAAAGCACCTCTAATCTCCACACAGGTGATGGGAAGCCCCATGGTCAACTAACCAGTCACTACTCCATCAATCTATAGATTGGGAAGAATAAACGATATCTGTACTTGACAAAGAGGCAAGGACAATTGTCTCGGGAGGAGAAATAGAAGTCTGGGTCAGCTGTGAGAAATGCTATAGTAAATCATCAAACTCAGCGCAAGACACAATGTCAATAGTCTCAGTAGACTCAACTACCTAGTTGGCAATGGGGGGATGACCATGCTTCGTCTAACAGGTGGCTTCAACATGTCTAGGTCAACCGCAGTAAGTACACTGAGTATGGCCTTGCTCTCCTGGCACACGACCTCTACCTCGTGATGCAGGAGACCCTCTACCTCGTCCAGAAGTAACTGCAAGAGCTGAAGTCTAACTGGTAACCTTTGCAGTAGGAAGATGAACAGTAATCCAACTCAGCCTACTATAGGTCTCCTCAAGTGAGGGGAGCTCTGCTAGAGTAAGGATCTAAGAATCTGTAGTAGTAAACTTTGGTCCAAGACCAGACAAGAAGAGTAGAACAACTATTTCCTTCATGTATGCCCTTTGAGAAGCACAAGCACACACAGGTCTACCAGCATTGTGCTTCTCCAGAGGTCCTTCATTGTTGAATAATACCGGGCCAGTGAATGACCCTCCTGGCATCACTGTGTGAGCTCATGAAAGGTCTGAAATACCCAGGTTGAATTTTTCCCAAGGGAGTAGGTCTCTCTCAGACTATCCCACATCGCTTTAGCTGTCTAGTAATACATGATCTCATCACAAATTCGTGGAATGACACGATTCATAATCCAGGCACATACCATAGATTATCTTTCTTCTCGTCTTCTCCTATGCTTCTAGTTGAAGAAGGATATGCTCATTATCATGACCTCTTACTATCATGAGAAAAGTTTGAGACCATCAGAGATAATTGGTCTCATCCAACTTGACCATGGGACCAAAAAAGGGACTCTTATATGTCCCTGTCTTTGAAACAGGAACCGATGTCATCTCGGAGGAACTTGAAGATGCCATCTTCCTTCAACCAAACTACTACAAAAGCCAAAAATCAAGGCAAAAGCATCCAATCAATCACCAACCATCAAAACTCAATCTAAATCAGATCTGAATACTCTGTTTTCAGATCATCTGTGATATGAAACATATGCCATTGTAGGTATAGCAATCACTTCTAGGGCAATAGGAAACCACAGAAGTGACTGCCTCTCCCTTCTAAAGCCCGTTGTTGTCTAGGATAGAAGAGAGGAGGGCAATATACTTTTCCCTATCAACAATAGGCCTCTACGCACAAATACGCGTGAAGAGGAACCCCTGTGCAAGACCACAAGGGCCCCTTACAGGTGGTGCGAGATGCATAGCGGTCGCAACAAAGGTTGTTGTAATGGCACGTGGGGAGCAAGTCCCTGCGGCGATGCTAGGGCCCTGCAAGGCCTTCGCAATGCTATTGCAGGGTTGCTGGAGAGGAGAGAGGGGGACGGCGATAAGGGGTTTTGGTGGAGGGTGAGAGAGGCTTGGGTTTTTGGTGGGATATCAAGCCTCAATCTAAGATTGTTGCTCTGATATTAAGCATGAGAAAATGATCAAGTAATCTTTATTCTCTAATCCTACCTCATAATATATAGAGGTGGGAAAAGTACAGTACAACCCCAAGAACACAGTAAAATAATAAAAGGTACAAGCTCAAGACATAAACAAATAAGTAAAGACTGAATGGGTACAACATCATGTCTTAAAGGAACTGTAACGACAAGAATTCCAAGAGTTTCATTTCAAAAGTTGTTTTTAATCTTCAAAATCTCGTAAGCTTCACTATAAATCTCTATTAGGATGCCAAGGAGCATTTGGCTGAGTATTCAAACTGCTCAACCCGTAGTATACTGGACCCAACTACATAATGGAGTATTGACATACATGTGCTTCGTCCTTAGGCTGCCTAGGACTATTTGGCCAAATAGGCATACTAGGTGACCATTTTCTGACTCACTCATGATTTTTTTATTTGATTTTTCCATTCCTGCCCTTCATTTTGTTTTTAGGAAAGTCATCTTGTATCTGTCTGCTTAAGTTCAGGGGAATGCTGGATCATCAATAACAAGAGTTGGACAAGATTGTAATATGAAACAAGTGTATTTCTAGGTTTAAGGTAGATAAAAATGTAGACTGAGTTGAATGGATACGTGGTGAAACCGCAGCTAGTGCATTATACCGTTAGGCACAATCTGTTCATTTAGAGAAGCAAAAGGCCATCTATGTGTGCCCACACCATTGTTGCATAAATTGAATGACGCTCAAGAAGTAACTGAGACTACCAGGTTAGATGCCATTATGGAATAATGGTATTATGTCTTCTAGCAAGAAAAGCTGACAACCAAATTGCCAATCACTGCCAATAGCCGTATCCAATCTAAGTTAAAAATGATAAATAGGTAAACACCAGCAAATTTTGGCTCTTATCACAAATGCAACATACTTGAAGAAGTGAGAAACATATCTTTCTCAACTTTCAAATCTCCTGTTTGATCTCCTCCTTCAGGGACCAATGCCAGAAGGAGAGAGGCAAAATTGATATTTTTTCAACTACCAATACAAAAAAAGGCTCCCAAACTCTTAGGCCATGTTTGGAAGGTGGATTTAAGACGACATGACCCATTTGATCAGTTTGAGACTCGCAAGGTATTATGGAGACCAAAAAGAAGGTGGTTTAGTCATGATATCAGAGCACGACTGAGCCAACCAACAACGAGCGTGGGGTACTAGCAAAGCATCCATCACATACGGCAAGGCAACAACGAGGATCAAAAGATCTTCCGCTTGTCTCTTCCATCTTCTTCAAGAGGCGAAGGAACAACACATAGCGGGTAGCGGAGTGGAGGAGAAAAGGAATGGGAGAAACGAGAGGGTGCTCCTCTTTGAAAGAGGGTTTTCTAGTTCCTGATTGGTAGTAGAATCATCCATGAGAATGGAAAGCGTAGTAGGAATCAAGCATGTGAGGGTCGGTTGTTCCCTTCACAGCCAAGTGGGCTTTGATCACATTGAGGCTGTTACCCCACATATTTGCTTGCAGAAACGAGGCATGAGCGCTATGATCTACACAACCAAATATTTGGTAGATAATGTCACCTTGCCACTGGGGTACCCTGCTCATCCCTTTATAAACAAGATAGCCTACAAGTATGATAGTCATGAAACATTAAATGTTCAGAACATGGATAAGCAATGAAAATGAGAAATGGACCATGATGAACAACATCTTCATGGGCTTTGAAGAATGATGATTTTCAACATAAATCATATGAAAAGCAGGAATCTTGGTTTATATAGAAACAACAGCTAGATTTTTTTTCTGAGAGAAACAAAGGAGGGTTAACAAGGGATGTTAACAACCTGAATTCCTTGACAGGGGAGATACCATCTCTGGGAGTTACATAGGGTAATAAACAAAACCACTCCTATAGAGGATATTTCCCTTTAAAAGTAATGCTATTACACTCAGTACAAAAACCCTCTTTACCTGATCGCCAGCTGCCCATGATCCAAATGCTTGCCCAAAATGATTCTTGCTAGGTAAAATCTAACAACTAATCGCCAGTCCCTAGCAAATTAACAGCTAGAAAAATTATATCAACCAGTCTAATAAACAATAAAATGTCACGAAGCAAGGACATCAATAGGTGCATCACGAATTGCAATTGGGATCTTTTAAACTTCACTAATTATTCTTAATTAAAAGAAACGTAGAAAATTTTTTAGTATTCATGGGATTGTCATTCACTACATACACTTGATTGTTGTCAACTAATCCACATAAACTTATTGCTATTCTAATTTCATTACTCAAAAGGCATGTATACAATCATATATGCATGGTATCTCATTTTTCAGAAAAATCAGTATCAAAACAATACCTTCCCGCTATCCATCCCCTCGAAAGGAACAACCATTTCAACTTCCTTTCCACAGTATTGAGCTTGCCTGGCTAATACCTCAGATCCAGGCCCAATTGCCCAAAATGTTGTTGAATCATCAGCAACATACTTCATCTGTAAAACCTCACAAACTTCAGTTTTGCTGAAAAGTAGTAGCACAAGTTAATTAGTAAAATAGAACTTACTTTTATTTCACAGCTAGCCAAGGAATACAACTTCTCACCATTTGAGCCACATTCATAAATATTGAACTTTAGAATGCCACTACTTCCATGTAAGACCATATTGAAGGCACTGTTCCATGTTGGATCCAGCCCTGTAGCAGCACTTGTTCTCCTTGACAATTCGTCAATCTCTACTTCAATAAATGTCTGTAAAGTTTTATTCTGGAGGTTGCCTCTCAATGGTTCATGTCCACCTGTTTGCCTATATATGGAGGCATTACTCATGGCACTTGGTGCCAATTTATTAGCGGAAACAATGGTAACAGAGAGGACACACCCAACAGCATGTTTTCTTAAATCTACTGGAGGCAAAGAAAAGCACCCACGACGAGGTTCTACCATTGCTTTGGCCAATGTTTCATTCAAAAGCTTTACCTGAAGACAGAAATAGACAGTTAGTCCCTCTCAAAAAAATAGAAGATATAGAATGATAGATATAAGTACCCAAAATCTAGATCTAATACATTGTGATCTATCAATGATATTTTTGGAAGGAATAATTAAAAATCGTGATATTCTTTCCCAAAACAGTAGTTTCCAGATGTATACCAGCCAAGTTGAAACACCAGGTAGTTCTGTTGCCGGAAGTGATTGGCTCCCACCGCTTCCAAATGCAACACCTATTTTCACCTCCGGAGGAGCTTCAAATGAGTAAAGCACAGCTTGTCCATCAAGAATGGGCATAAGAAGAAGCTGCAAATTGAATGTGCCACTCCAGAACTTCAATACAGCCAATTTGGTAAAAGAATATTTTAAAAAAAAAGGATTCCTACCGGAGATCAGGAGACATCCAAATCATTCAATATAAGCACAAGGCCAAAAAATACTTGCAGAAAAGAAACATACTTGTATTAGTTAATCTCTTTTCCAAAATATTAGTTAAATAAAAATATTGCTAGAATATAAGTACATTGCAATTGAAATAGATATTTTTAGCACAAAAATAACAAGACCTTTATGCCAAGAAATTTCTGCAAATTTTCTAGCTGTTTTGTGAAAATAGTAGTAGTAGTTAGACTTGTATGTAATTCTTCCCTCTCTTTATATCTTATATTGTTAAGTTATGTTTTGTAGTAAGGGACATTTTGCTATTTTTATTTTCATAGTAGATTTATGGTATAACTTTTCTCTCACCTAGAGTTGTAGGGACGGCTTAATAAATTAAGAAATTTCATTTTCTTCAACTTAGTATCAGTGCATCAGGTTGAGGACAAAACCAAAAAGAAACATTAACCCTACCTCAAGCCCCACCGCCACCACCATTGACGGTAGGACCGGTGTCGCATCGCCACTGCAGCAGTAGCATCACCGATCGTCGCTGCTACTGCAGCAGCTCACCGCTGCACCGTAGTAGGCTATCACCGCTGATGTTGAGGCAACTCACCGCCGCATTGCAGTAGCTGATCGCCGCCCCTGCTGCAGCACGCTGTCCTCACACAGGGGGCTGCGTCTCGGCCTGGAGCTATTGTAGTGTACCACCGCACCATGATGTGCGTGCTACAGTAGCGCAACCCGTAGCTGTAGCGCCCAGCCACCGCTTCCTCCTCTCCCTGCCGCCGTCTAGGTCACCGGAGAAGGGGATCTTTGTCTCTAAGAACTTCGTAGGAAGGTTTTTGAATACTGTAGGATAAAGTTTTGAATTAAGAACCTTCCTATGTGTGGTACGGATTCTTTGATCTTCTGAACTGATTTGGGGTGTGCATTCTCCATTGTTAATAGTTTCTGGGGTGTGTATTCCCCTGATTGCTTGATTCTTGGGGTGTGTATTCCCCAGTGAAGTTTTGGAGATATTGCTTGTGGACTACAGGGTGTGTATTCCCCAGGTTTTTGGTTTTTGTTGGGGTATGTATCCCGTATCTTCTGTCAGTTTTCAGATCTGATTGTAAAGAACTTTAAGGGTGTGTACGCTTCTTGTGGTGCTTTAAAATCATATTGTGGCAGTGTGTTTCTGTGAACATAGCAGTATCTTAGTCAAAGATTGTGCTAAGAACCGCCGTAGGTGATACTTCTTCAATTACTGGTGTGACGTGGTTGACTGACTCAGGTGCGTCCAATCATTTATCTGGTAATCAGCAATATTTTGGGCAGATTCAACCTCTCTCGAGATCGCACAGTACAGGTGGTTGATGGGCGACTTACTCCTATTAATGGTCAGGGGAAAATTAATGTTACCCCCTCTATGCAGCTTAATCGTGTCCAATTTGTTTCAGATTTGTCTATGAATTTACTCTCTGTCAATGACATCATCAAGCAGATGAATTGTGATGTCATCTTTGATGAGCGTGGATGTATTTTCCAGGATCGAATGACAGGGAAGACTATTGGTAGTGGACATGAAGGTGTTTACTGACTTCAGCAGGGTCCCATGGCTGCAGCGTGTCGGATTAGTACCACGTCAGGGAGTGCTCTACAGTGGCAAAGACGGTTGGGCCATCCTTCTTTCGAAAAATTATGCAGGCTTATTCCTCATGTATCCCCAACTATACAGCTCACCTACGATGCATGTTAACTTAGGAAGCACCATAGATCTTCCTTTCCAGCTACTACTGGACTACGTTCGTCTTCATGTTTTCAATTAGTGCATCTCGATGTTTAGGGTCCCAGTAAGACTCCTAATAAAGCAAGACATCAGTACTATTTGCTTGTAGTTGATGATTTTTCCAGATGGCCCTGACTATTTCTTATGAAGAACAAGTCTGAAGTGGGTCCACTGATTGAGAAGTTTGTATTGATGATAAAGAATCAGTTTGATGTCTACATCAAGACTCTCAGATCTGATAATGCATTGAAGTTTTGTACTCGTCGACTGGCGGAGTTCTATAGTTTACATAGCATAATTCATCAGACCTCATGTCCTCCCACCTCTCAGCAAAATAGGGTTGTAAAGAGAAAGCACAAACACATCCTTGATATGGCTAGAGCACTTATGCATAATAGTGTGCCAAAAAACTACTGGGGAGATGCAGTTCTCACAGCTTGCAACCTTATTAATAGATTGCCCTCTTCAATGATTCACGAGCAGATACCGTGGCAGGTGCTCTATCCAGATGATGAGTTGTTTGATCTTCCACCCAAGACATTTGGGTGCATGACTTTTGTACATCTTCTTGGACCTAGGCAAGATAAATTAGCACCTAGAGCAGTCAAGTGCATGTTCCTTGGCTACTCTCGTACTCAGAAGGGGTATCAGTGTTTTGATCCCCTACACCAGAGATATTACATCAGTGCAAATGTCACCTTTCATGAAGCTATACCCTATTTTTCTATTGTTGCCAGGTAGGTGCAGAGTATGCTAGAGTATGCTCCTGTACTAGTTGCTCCAACACCATTTAGTGTATTCATAGATAATAGTAGCCCTTCTCAGGTTACTGAGCCATCTACCGGCACATTGAGGCCAGTACCAACAGATGGAAGGACCTTCAAGGGTCACACCTATCAGTTGCCAATTGTCTATAAGGCAAAGCCCCCTTTGTTTATTCCATAGAATCCTTAGGTTAATGTTGATAACCTAGAAGCTACTTCTACCTAAGAGGCTACTTCAGATACAGTGTCAGCAGGTGTAGAGGTTGAGAGTCCGTCACCCGTGGAAGTTTCTCTAGGTCCTATTTTCATGAGTATTAATAAGGATATCCCTATTGCTATCAGAAAGGCTCCACAATCTTGTGCACAGTATCGTGTTGCTGAAAGAGTTGTTTCTGCTAATTCTTTGAGTTCGGAATTTCATGCATTCACAATTGTAGTATCCAGTGCTGAGATACCTATCTCATACCAGCAGGCTCTACTACATCCACACTGGAAGGCAGCTATGGAGGAGATGTCTACTCACACTACCAAAGGTACCTGGGAGTTGTTACCTCTACCGTCTGGCGCGTACCTTGTTGGAGCTAGATGGGTATTTACCTTGAAATACAACTCAGATGGATCTATTCAAGGTATAAGGCCCACCTTGTGGCCAAAGGATTCACCCAGACCTATTGGGTGGATTTCTAACACGTTCTCCCATGTTGCACGAGTCTCTACTGTTCACATTATTATCTCTGTTGCTACTCATTATGGATGGCATCTACATCAACTGGATGTCAAAAATACATTCTTGTACGGAGACTTGGAGGAAGTGATTTATATTAAACAACCGCCTAGCTTTGAGGTTTAGGAGTATGTATGCAGGTTTCGTAAGGCCATATATGGTCTTAAGCAGACCTCACGAGCCTGATTTCAACGCCTGTCTAAGGCATTGCCTGTTATTGGGATGCAGAAATCATCATTTGACCATTCACTATTTGTGAGGAAGACCAGTAGTGGTATAGTGACTCTACTTATGTATGTGGACGATATTATTCTCACAGGTGATGATGCAGAGGGTATATCTCAAGTGAAGGAATACTTGGCACGCCAGTTTGTCATGAAAGATCTTGGAAAGCTAAGGTACTTTTTCGGCATTGAGTTTGCCACAAGTAAGCAAAGGATAATTATGTCGCATAGGAAGTATGCCCTTGATATTCTTCAAGAGATAGGCATGTTAGGATCCAAAAATGTTGATACTCCTATAGATCCTAAAATTCACCTTTTTGAGGATACAATGAAGATAAATGACAAGAAGACACATCGACAACTAGTGGGAAAGCTATTATATCTGATCATCACTAGGCCAGATATTAGGCTTGTCGTTGGTAAGTTAAGTCAGTTCTTAGATAAGCCCACTGATGTTCATTGGCAGGCTATGATGCAGGTGTTGAGGCACATCAAGGGATGTCCAGGTAGTGGCATCCTTTTTCAAAATAAGGCACCTATGTCTATTGTTGCCTACTCAGATGCAGATTATGCAGGTGACATTGAAAACAGGCAGTCTACTACTGGCTTCTGTACTTTTGTAGCTGAGAACTTAGTGACCTAGAGGAGTAAGAAACAGAGTGCTATTTCACGCTCTAGTGCTAAGTCTGAGTACAAGGCCATGGCACATACTGCAGTTGAGATGATATGAAAAAGGTCTCTGTTACGGGATCTTCATGTTACTGTTCAGGAGCCTATGGTGATGCACTATGACAACCGAGCTGCCACTTACATTACAAACAATCCTATGTTCCACGAGAGAACGAAACACGTGGAAGTGGATTGTCATTACATCAGGAGTTTGATTCAACAAGATCTGCTTCAGACTACTTGTCTTGCCTTCTTAGACCAAACTGCTGACATGTTTACCAAGCTACTACCTCGCCCCCAGTTTGAGAAGTGTAGAAACAAGCTAAGCATGATGGATATATATGCTTCAGCTTGAGGAGGAGTGTTGAGTTATGTTTTGTAGTAAGAGACGTTTTGTTAATTTTATTTTCATACTGGATTTATAGTGTAACTTTTCCCTCACCTATATAAAGGTATAAGACGACTTGGTAAATTAAGAAATTCCATTTTCTTCAACTTATATGAAGACTAGAGTTAATGGTAGAGATAAGCAAGTCCATTCTTTTCTTCCACTAGTATCAAAGCCATCAAGGTTTTGATTTTCATCATTACAATAGCAACACCATATCACTTGGCCACTATACGACCACACATCACAAGGGTTCACATGCTACAAAAGCACGAGGCCTTAAGCATTGCTAGGTGATGCATTGCTAGCTAACGAGGTGCTAAGTGTCGCTAAGTAGAACGCTACCACATGCAACACCACCAGGCTAGGTTGTTGACTCAATAGGAGCAACCAAATCCATTTCCAGTCCCTACCCTCCATCACCCATGCTCCATTGTTGTTGCTCTTCACCCTTCTTGGGATGATGCACAAAATTTAAGAACATAAGAGGGCATGCTATAGTTAGCTACTAGATATAGTCATGGTCGAGGTGATTCCAATAGTGCCACTTCTAATAAGGCAAACTAGGTGTTGTCATGCCCATTAACAACTAAAATATTACATTCTGCATCATTAATCCATCTAGTTTCAAGGTCAACTGTTGCTAGAGTTGTTGAGGCTCGTCAAGTAGACTTTGCCACAAAGCTTTTATTATAGTTCTATTATTCTAAGTGGCTAATAGATTTAAAAATATCAAGAAATTTAAGTGGCCATGCTAACAAATTCACCAAAGTGGTGCCACCTTGGATTTAGAGATGTACGCAGTTGGATGACAAGAGACAATCCCTTATGGTATGAACAAGAGTTGTACATATATCTCCTAGGTTAAAATTAATGGATGCTTTGCAAACACCTTATTTCCCACAAACGTACTTATTTGTCAATAAAAAGTAAAGAAACTCAACAATCAAGAGGTATTTGGTTTGTTGTTGGTTTTAGGATTTATATAATTAAGAGAATCCCACATATACTTGGCATTGGATGGTACATAATCTCATCTCCAATCCTAGGTATCACGGAGTTCATCATCCAAGCACAAACCATTGCGTTATCTCGATCACAGGAGGCGTTGCTACTATTTTCTTTGCGGGTTCAGGTTGACTCAAAATATGCTCCTTCCCATGACCCCTAACGGTCATCAAGAATATCTGAGACCACAGTGGATAATTAGCCTCGTCGAGCTTGATCATTTGGTCGAAGAACAGACTCTTGTAATTCCCGATGTCCATGGAATTGTCTGATGTGATCTCAGTCTGTAAAACCTCTGGATTCATCTGAACAGGAGACATCGATGCATCAGAAGTGCGTTGCCAATAGGTAACTGGAAGCTTGTAGGTGGATGGCAGTGATTTAAATGCCGGCGGCATGCTGGGGAAATGGCAAGTTTTTAAGATATGCCATGTCGACATACTCAAGTTGTACAAACACAGGTATTTCGCTAGCATACCGGTGAAA
This sequence comes from Thalassia testudinum, assembly GCA_037157565.1. Classification (NCBI taxonomy): domain Eukaryota; kingdom Viridiplantae; phylum Streptophyta; class Magnoliopsida; order Alismatales; family Hydrocharitaceae; genus Thalassia; species Thalassia testudinum. The sequence goes on along the minus strand of JAZHRO010000012.1, from coordinate 35,590,277 downwards.
TCATCGGTCATCAGCATGTCGCCGATAAGCTCGACATGCCAATGACATGCTACTACTCTTGCTATTATTGCAGCTCTGCTGTTGCTGCACATGTTATGTATCGACATATTACATACGAAGTAAAAGACAGGATTTAGGGCTTAAATGAAAATATTTATCCATTAAAAGAGTTATTTTTAAAATTCTAATCATTTTGACTACTGTCATTTTTGTCAGCATGCCAGCGAAATGCGCATTTGGAAATTTATCGAAACAACGTCGAAATCGACATTTCGAACCTTGACGGAGAGAACATGATACCGCACATGGTTAGGGGGTGATGGCTCTAGCTTGGTGATTGGAATAGCCTCCAAAGGCATATAAGGAATAGGCATGGATGCCTTAATAACCTCAGGAGAAAAACGTCTCCTAGCAGTAGAGAAGTACGAAACTGACTCATGAAAGGTGACATCTACACTGATGTAATGAGGTCCTCAAACAGGATTATAACAACGATATTCTTTCTGAATCTATGAATACATAAGAAAAACACACTTGGCTGTATGAGGAGCAAGTTTATCCCTATTAGACCCATGGATATGCACAAATGCAATGCATCCAACGACCTGAGGAGGCACTTCAAATAGAACACTAATAGGAACCAGGATGGAGTAGAGAATTTGCTCATCAAGAAGAGTGGAGGGCATCCAATTAATAAGATAACAAGCAATTAATATCGCATTTGCCCAAGATCTATCATGCACATTGTTCTAAATCAAGAGTATATGCGCAACATCAAGAATGTGCCTACGCTTTTTGTTGAAGCAAAAATATTTCAGTAGTCTCCAAAAGAAACCCTAACCCTTGTTTATATAAAGGACTAGGTTAATTACATAAGTATCCCCTTACAACTCAACACTCCCCATCAAGTTGGGCGTATATGTCAATAAGCCCTAACTTGACACTCAACAACTCAAGTTGTTTCTTCTTAAAGGGCTTGGTAAAAATGTCAGCTAGTTGTAGTTCGGAAGAAATATACAGGGTACTTATCTTGCCCTCCAAAACAGCATCCCATATGAAATGGCAATCAACCTCTATATGCTTCATCCGCTTATGAAAAACGGGATTGGAGGCAATATGCGTTGCATATTTATTATCACAGTAAAGAGGCACTGAAGTATCAACTAGCACTCCCAGATCCTACGGAAAACCAACCATCCACATGATCTCACATGCAACCTGTGCCATGGATCTATACTCTACCTCTGCACTAGAGCAAGCAACAACGCTCCGCTTCTTGCTTCTCCTTGAAACAAGATTTCCCCCAAAATAGACAACAAAACTTGACGTAGATCTCCTGTCGTCTACAGATCCAGCATAGTCTGCATCATAATAGGCCACAAGATCCAGAGTGTCACTCGCACGGTAGTACAAGCCTCGTCCTGGGGTGGCCTTCAAATATCTTAGGATGAGACATACATCATGCCAATGACTGTACCTTGGATTCTACATAAACTAACTGGCTCGACTGACTGCAAAGCTAATGTCTGGATGTGTAACAATTAGGTATGACAGACGGCCAACAGTGCTATGGTACCTGGTAACATCCTCAAACAAAGGATCTACATCATCTGAATGGTGACTGGGGAGTGCCACTACTGGTATCCCAAATGACTTTGACCTAAGAAATCCAGCCTCCTCTAGGATCTACAAAGTATACTATCTTTGAGATAAAGACAAACCTCCCTCCTGATAAATAGCCTCTATCCCCATAAAGTAGCGAAGATCACCTAAATCTTTAGTAACAAAGGTAGACTGAAGAAAGGCTTTCGTCTGTGATATACCATCGGTATCATCACCTGTAAGGATCATATCATCAACATATACTGCCAAACCACAACTCTCCGTATCACACCAGGCGCAGACCGACTGATGAATATAGAATGGTCCGTGGTAGACCTTTGAAATCCCAGTTTCCTGAACTCTAGATTGAACCTCTCAAACCAGGCTCGCAGGCTCTACTTTAGGCCATAAATGACCTTCCACAAGCAGCAGACAAGCTCCACCTAACTATCATAACCTAGTGGTTATCTAATATATACTTCCTCTGCCAAATCCTCATATAAAAAGGCATTCTTTATATCAAGTTGATGCAACGGCCAATTTCTGATCACAAGTGACAATAATTTTGATGGAGGTAATACGTGCAACAGGTGAAAATGTCTCAAGGTAATCGACCCCATATGTCTAGGTAAATCCCTTGGCCACAAGTCTGGCTTTATATCTCTCTACTATCCCATTAGACCTGTATTTGCGATCTGCAAGCAACAATAGTGGCACCTTTGGGATAGGGAACAAGATCTCATGTTCCTCTAGTCTAAAGAGCCTCCATCTCCTCATCCATGCAGCTTTCCACCTCTGATCATGAAGTGTCAGCATAAAATCTCTGGGAATCACTATAGTAGTAATAACAGATGCAAACTGCCAAGCCTCTCCCTGGAGATGAGAATAGTAGTATATAGAGAAATAAGGTGAAGAGTAATATCAGATCTCCTCTGCATAGTCTGCTCCTCCCTATCTGACTCACCTCTGTTTGAAGAGATAGCAAGCTGGGCTAGCTCCTTACATGCCAAGTCCTGTGTCTATGGCCTCCTGTGATACACTTGTGTCTCCTCAATAGCAGCCTCTATGGAAGATCCTTCTTCTGAGAAATAAGGAATCTTCTCAAAGAAGGTTACATTCGCAGAAATAAGGTATCTCCTGCGTGCGGGATCATAACACCTGTACCTTTTTTAGTCTTGGAGTACCCCAAAAAGACACTTCGTGGCACGGGGGGCAAACTTATCTTGAATACCATGATTCTGAACAAAACATACACATCCAAATACTTATAGTGGCACAGGAGAAACCTTACTACAATTAGGATGTACAAGCTGATATGGAATCTGAGCCTAAAGAATATAGGATGGCTGCCTATTAATCAAATGTCGTTGTAAGTATGGCATCACCCCAGAACTGCCTAGGAGCCTTCATATGAGACATCAAGGTCCTAGTGATATCAAGTGTCACAACTTATGCTTTGCAACTCCATTTTGCTGGGAAGTATGAGCACAAGATGTCTAATGGATAATCCCCTTAGCCTTGAAGGCTTCGTGCAAGTCATTATGCATAAACTCTAATGCATTATCACTGCGGAAGACCTGAATAGTAGTACCATACTGTGTTAATACCTCGGACAGAAAATGTTAAATAATAATAGGAATCTCACTACGAGCCTCCATCAGAAACACCCATGTAAGCCTACTACGGCCATCCACTATAGCAGTAAAGTACCTATATCCACCAATAGAGGCCACTCGCGAAGGTCCCCAAACATCACAATATACTAGGAAAAAAGGAACTGAACTCGCAACGGTGTCTCTCCTAGGATAGCTGCTCCTATAATGCTTCTTTAATTGACAATCTTCACAGTCTAAAGCCGAGTCGGGTAACTCTTGATACATTTTGCGCATCTTCCTCACAGAAGGACGCCCAAGTCTCCTGTGCCAAAGTGGAGGGTCACGAGAAATAGACACTGCCCCAGCAAACAACGTGGACACATCCAAATAGTAGAGACCATTTTTCTCTATGCCACTTCCAATAATCTTATCTGTATTTCGATCTTAGAAGTAACAATACTTCTCATAAAAAATAACACGACATCCAAGATCTCTATAAATCATGCTCACCGACAAGAAATTCATAGGGAATTCAGGGGCGTAATATACCGCTTCCATCTTCACCCTGGGCGAAGCATCTACACACCCAACCGTAGCCACAGGAGAGGTCTTCCATTGGCCACCCGCACTTCTCGCAGTCTACATCGGATCACCAGGTTCTTCAAACTATCTTGGTCTCCTGTGAGATGTACAGCAGCTCCTGAATCTATCACTCATGCACATTTGTATCTTCTCTTCTTTTTAACCTCTTGGATTGCACATGCAAGTCCTTGTATATCTGAGTTTGATTTTTCTATCGTATCAAACTCATCTTCTTAGCATGAGAGAAGACTCATCATGCTTGAAAGAGATTTCTTCTTCATTGGTGGCGAGAGAAGGCTCATCACCACCTTTGCAATATGTGAGATAGGCTCTAACATACACAAGATAGCATCTGTCCACCCCCATGGGTTGCACCACCACCCATCAGTGGCGGCACACCCACTGGATGGAGAACATCCACTGTCCACAACTGCAGGAAGGGCAACGGAGGCGCTAATCGACGGCAGATGGCCAGCAGAGGTGGCGATCAGCAACGTTCCCTCTGTAGAGGACCGGCGGCGACCATCTGCAGGTGCTGCAAATCCAGCAGAGGCTGCAGAGGATCAGTGCGGGTGTAGAGCTTCTGCAGAAGACCGGCGGCGACCATTTGCAGGTGCTACAAATCTAGCGGAGGCTACAGAGGACCAATGCGGGTGCAAACCTTCTGAAAAAGATCGGCGGAGGCTGAAGATCTGGCGACACAGGTGGTCAGCAGAGGCTGCAGATCTGGCAACCGAAGCGGCAAAGATCTAGCCATCAACAGGCCAGCGTTGGGAGAGAGATCTTCGTGATCTCCCATGAAATCACCCCCTCTTGGATGATCCGATCATATTTTGGTGTTTTTTGGTGGGATATCGGAGCACCAGCCTAGGACTGCTGCTTTGATACCATGTTAAAGAACAAATGATTTCATTAGTCTCCAAAAGAAACACTCTCTTTTATATAAAGAGGACTGGATTAATTACATAAGCACCCCTTCAAGATAAGGAAAAATACAAATACCTCCTTACAACTCAACACTTTCATTCTGCCACATCATTTTGCTAAGATGTGTAGGGACACGTCGTCTGATGAATGATATCGTGCTCACAATAGAAATTGCAAAGTGAAGTGATGCAAAACTTCAATGCATTGTCTGATATGATGACTTTCACCTTTGTCTCATACTGAGTTGCTAAAAAGACAAATCATGTCACCTACCTCAAATTTGGCCTTCAACAGAAATATCCAAGTAAGACGAGAAAAGTCATCCATGATAGCTAGATAATATTTGTGTCCAAGATAATCTAGAGTTCGGCTAGGTCCCCAAATATCCATATAGAACAACTGGAATAAGGTTTAGGATCCCCGATGCTGATTCCTATGGTGTTTCCTAAGTTGACATGTCTCACATTGAAATGTAGTAGTGGGAGAAATCTGTGGTAGCATCCATCAAAACTTCAACAAGGGGAGATGACCAACCTGAGATGCCAGAAGTAACTAGTAGCACCTCCTGATGAAAGTGAAACATGTCCTGCATATGCCGACTGCAGAAGACGATAAACACCACCTTCCTTATGGCCACATCCAATAGTGTGTCCAATGAGAATATCCTCAAAAGTGAGAGACACAACATCAAAAATCACCCTACATTTCAATTCCTTTGGGAAGTCAGGAGCTAAAAGAACACTCTCCAACTTCATGTGCGGGGCTACACAAACCTCCCACTTGCCAGAAATGGGAGATTGTCTCTCATTAGCAACCTACACAAATCTGCCTGGTGGAATTGGGCAAAATAGTGGTAAACTGTCTCTCATCACTATAGACATGTTGAGAAGCTCATGAATCAACATGTCAGGCATCTCTAGATTGAGACGAACAAGCCAGACCTGTTTGGGAAGCACCATACTGCCTATACACTTGGAGCAATGTCTCATACTCACTCCTAGAAACAATGACAGTGTCAAGTGTCTCTCCTGTCATCATAGAAGCCTTCTCCCTAGAATCAAGGAGAGAGCTTGCACACGCCCCAGATTCAGAAGACATCACACCACCTCTAGCCACTAAAACTGATGAAGAGACTAAATCATGATGACATCTTGCCTTCACCCAGGTTTCAAACTCAACCAAGCTTCACCAGATCATCCAATCAGCCAAGGATATGAACTCAAGGATCTGAAAAAATTAATTTCAGATCATAGACACCTTTGAAATATGATTATCAGGTGTAGCAGTTACTTCCTAGGGCAGCACAGACCCCAAGAAGTACTGCCACTCCCTTTGGTGTTCCCTAGGATCGAAGAAACCAACAAAAGGAAGGCAATTAAATGCCCCTACCTATGCAATAAAAATCCAGCAACAGTAGCAAATAAATCATCCCATTGCCAAGATCAGTAGCAAATAAATCCACGAGGCCTAGATCAGCCCGTGGCCTGCAGCAGTAGCAGTGACAGCAGCAATGGCAGCAGCAGCAGCGCATAGCCTGCAACAGTATTGCAGCAAGGTTGGAAGGGCCCTGCGGCGGCGTTGGGCTCCAGGCAACCCTGCTGGAGAGGCACTGGGCCCTGTTGGGTCAGCTGCATGCAAGGCTGAGACAAGAGGAAGAAAGGCCGGCAGAGCCCTCTAGATGAGGGAGAGAACCAGCAGCGATGCTTGCAGCGCCTCGAGGAGGAGAAAGGGGGTCGGCGGTGCCCTCTGGAGGAGAGAGGAGGCCAGCAACACCTCCCTTAAGAAAGGGTTTTGGTCTTGGGTGCGGAGGTTAGGTTTTCGGTGGGATACCAAGCCTCGATCTAGAATCGTTGCTCTGATACCAAGTGAGATAAAATGAATTGCAATAGCTTATTTGTAAAGCCTACCACTCAATATATAGAGAGGTGGAAAAAGTACATATAACTCCTCAAGGAAAAACGGAACTACATAAAACAAATAAAACTAAGGAGACCAAAGGGTCTCAACACAATAGCAATAATGGATAGAAATGGACTACCACCGGCATATGTCAACCTTAAATTATGGAAACAATGCAAAAATTGCACCTAGTTCCACCCATTTTGCAAAGCTGCCGATATAGTATCAAAATTTAACAAAATATAACTGTTGTTCATGCATTTCAACACTACATGTGTGTCGAAATGACCCTTCATCAAAAAAAGGCCAGTTCATCAACATGCCATCAAAGAAGAAGAGGCATGTAAATTGTATGTAAATTGTAAAACATCAAGCAAATCTAGGTTATTTGTCTGAATACAAAGAGGAATCTGTTCTTATTAGATTCATTGTTCTTATAAGGCCCATTTGGGAGTCATTTTCCCACATCAAGTTGGAATAGATCTATGCCACTATGAGAAGTTACCCACTGACATTCTTTTCCCAACAGAAGCCATTTCACATATAGTCAAATTAGTTTCAGTTCAAAAATGGTATGGTTAAATATGTTAGCAATTTCAGCTTGTGCATTCTACACCCACAATTGAACTTCTGGCTAGTCAAACGTCCATTGAGTTCTTATCATGGACATGCCACTAGAATTGCCATGTATCTTGTTCAACAAATAGTTGGTTATTACCTTCTTAATTTCACATAATCTTGTCTCATATGCACAAGACAATGGTTTTATGTTGTATTATGAAATGTGCTTTTCAGATCACACTAGAAATAGATACTACCACAGGGAAAAGGAAAAAAGCACGGAACACAAGATAATAAAGAAAAATAGATTACAGCAAATTTTTCTTCCAAACGTTTTAGCAATAAAGTTTAATATTTAATTCATAGATGTAATATTTCAAGCCCAGGAAAGTGGTTAAAAAAACAACCTAGTGTCCTGGTAAATACTAGTCTTTTCAAAAATGCTTGTATAAGCAATTACTTTTTTATAAGCTAGGAAATCATGCAACTGACACATTTAGAGTGGTAAAATCAAGACAGATTCATCTAACAAAGATTGAAGGACGGCAAAATGATGGTTTGATGATATTTTTTTTTATGGAGTGTGGTGTGGTACAGAAACATACAGGAAACTTGATAACAATCTAGAGCATACAAAGAAAGGAAGAAAGAAAGAACATCATAGTCAGAGCTTGAGAAAAGAGGAAAAAATATATACATTCCCCCTAATACAGAGGCTATTAACCACAATACGAGCAGTTCCTGCCAGCGGCTTTGCCAGAGTAGCTGTTAGCAATATACTGATATCATTTGTGACCCAATCGAAGCCCATTTTGAGGATTCTCTGCACATGAAAATAAATAAGTGGTCAAGCTGAGCTTGTGTAAGCTAGCAAATTGCATAAATAATGTCCCAAACTTAGATTAACTGTAAAGTTAGATCCAGATATATATATATATATATATCAAAGGACAACCTGAACTAAGAAAAAGTGAGTCACTTGATAAATCTACCAAGGAAATAGGAAATCCAAAAGGCTAGCATTTATTTCTATTGGTAATGCATCCTGGAAAAGACAATTTTTTTTAGATGCTTTAAACTATGGACTGCCTTGTTCAGAAAGTAATCTTCCCATTTCCACTACCAGAATGCCAATACTGCGGTGCGATCATTAGATTACATTAAACAGCAAGTTCAGCTTAGGAAGTGTTTGAAGAGATTTTAAAAGCATAATCAGCATCCATGTAAGCCATAATTCCTGTAAAAAAAAGAGAATCTATAAACACATAGACGAAGCGTACAAAAGTGATGTCCAACACTTCGAAGATAGGAGATTTTCTGAAGACTACAGACCGTCTGATTACAAGTACTATCCATTTGTACAGTAGAGCAACTTGTATACCTGATGGACTATCAAAGATGGCAACGTCTGCGAGAGGAGCCATAGATGCAATGGCAATAGACAACTATGCTCAACTCTGCAGGAGGTCATCGTAACCTAATATGGCAACTTCGACATATCTGCAGAAGACTCAGATATAGCCATGGCCTAGTTGGCAAATGATGGCTTGTCATGCTTAGCCTAGCAAGAATCCTTTGTGTGGCCCAGTTAGCCACCATAGGTGCATGGTGGACAACATCTGCCTTTGGAGCAACAACATCGTCCATGGCCTCGAGGGAAATTGTCCCCAGACCCCCTAACATACATAATTGCCATTACAAAGGCCTAAGAGTCGACAATCTCTCAAGGATAGGAAGTTCTGTCATGGTCAACATCTGAGATCTAGCAGCCACAAAACCATGTCCTAAGCATGCAAGAAAGTGCAAGACAACAACCTCGTTGCCATAAGCCTTCTAAGTGTCACAAGTGGAAATGGGGCAAGTATTTGACTACTCCAAGACAGTCTTAAGAGCTGAACAATATTGTGCAAGAAATTCAACTTACCACTAGGAGTCCAATGGATACATGAAAGAGACAAGGTTGCTTTGAAGAAGTTTGCTCCATTTCACATCACTATTACCTTGTTTCACTCTACTTCACTTGGTACACTCACAAAACTATGTAAAGCTGAATTTCTTAGATGCAAGAAGGGAGCTACCTTATGTACTTGCTGCAAGGGGGAGGGAATTCAGGAAGCAAGCTTTCACTTAAGCAGGTAGACAATGGAAGCTATGCCTCTGTCATAGATGAGCAATCTTGGTACAGATATGGAAGAATCTTGTGCACAAGTTTCAGTCTCTGTATACGTGTTTTCCCACTCTTTCAAAGCCACTTTCTACAAGGTAGATTGTTGTTTTGTTTTGGGAAGCAAAACCTCAACAAACAAGTAGGAGTTCACTTGAATTGAAGTTGGAATATTAGTCCCACAAGTTATCCCAAATCATCTTTGTTAAATTATAATACATGATCTCATCTCAAATCCTAGGGATGATAATATACATGATCTATGGATGGATTATGGCATTATTCTTTATTCATGTGACATTCTCACCAAACTTCTCTGTGAGATTTGTTTCATTCAAGAGACACCCCTTATCACAACCCTTCACTGTCATTAGAAAGGTTTATGACCACCAAGCATAATTAGTTTCTTCCAACTTAACCATCAAACCATAAAGGTGTTCTTATATGCCTTTATCTCTACTATCAGATCGAATGTTAATATTGTTGAGGCAAAAAAGATGATATTAAGAAACATATGATGTTGGGAGGAATATTGAGACAAGAAGAATGTTAAAGTAGTGTTGAGTAGATTAAAAGTGTTTTGATGTTCACAAAATAATAGCATCACCTATCAATTATGCACAAGATATATGATGATAAGCTGGAAGATATGCCTAGATAATTGGACTTGATGGAAGTGATGGAGAAGCTCAATTGATCATTAAAGCTAACTGCACAGCACTAGAGGCAGTAAAGAATTTGACAAGGTGGCTTAACCCTTTTTATCAAAGAGATGATACATTTATAGTACAAATATATGTTGATGGCATTATATTCAAATCTAAAAAAGAAAATTTGTGCAAAGAATTTACCAAGATCATGTAGGAGTTTGAGATGAGTACTATGGAAGAACTAGAATATTTTCTGGGATTGCATATAAATCAAATGGATCATAAATCATTTATTAGTCAATCAAAGTATACCAAGGAGATATCCAAGTCGTGTGGAATGAATAATTTAAAAAGTAGTACATCTATGACTATTGCTACGTACATAGAAAAAATGGAGATAGAAAGAAAGTTGATCAAAAGAAGCATAGAGGAATGATTGGGTCTTTCCTATACTTTATTGCAAGTAAATCAGATATTATGTTTGCCACATGTTTTTATGCAAGACTTCAAACAAATCCTAGGATATCTCACTTGAATGCGGTAAAGAGGATGTCCAAGCATTTAGCAAACACATCTAATTATGGATTATCTTATAAAACACCAAGTTTAGAATTAATATTGTTGATCTCTCTACTTATCTGTCATGTTTTATATATCAGGGACTTTTTGGTTATTTTATATTTATATCTGATTCTCAAGTGTAATTCTCCCAACACCTCTATATAAAGAAGTGTAGGATTTTCTTTGAGAATAAGAATGGTCATTTCGTCCCTCCGAGCCAGAGAAGGGGATCCTTAGCAGCAGCAAGCAGCGACGTCAAGCCTTCCGCGCCTCTTGCAACGACGCTATAGGGGTGGCACTTTAGGGCTGCGGCAGAGACAGCATAGGGCTGCAGACGTGATTTAATCGACGGCAAGTAGCAGTTGATCATCCACCGGTCAACAATAGGGCCGCCGGTGGGGCTTCGTGCTCCAGCGCAGCGAGGAGAGAGGGAGTAGCCATCCTTTAGGGGCTACTAGGGGTGCCTTCAGACCCTAGTAGGCACCTACCAATTGTTAGAGGGCTGCTATGCATGTCTAACTTGATTTCCAAGCAATAGATGACTTGGTTTTCAAGTTAGATCACTTGTTGTGATCTATATTGGTTCAGCATATTGGAAAATTGGATTTCAGATCTGATTTTGGTGACTTCTTGGTGCTTGAGGCATCTTGGGTTCTCCATCTTCTGAGGTTACGTCGGAGACAAGTCAGGAGAGCGAAAATTACAAGAATCTGTTCTTTATTCCAATCGTAAAGTTAGATGAGACCAACTATGCTTTTTGGTCTCAAACCTTTCTGATGACCGTTGAGGTTCACGACAAGGAGCATCTACTACTAGAGCCAGAGCCTCAGAATAAGACTGGGAAGTACACCCCATGAAAGAAAGACAATGCATTGGTGAGGGCCTGAATCATTGAATGTCGTGTCACCATAGATTATAGACAGCATCATGTACTACAAAACACCTAAGGAGACGTGGGATATGCTTCATGACACGTATTCCCATAAGAAGAATTTTAACAAGGTCTATCAGATTTATAATCAGATGTTCTCCCTCAGATAAGAGGGACAATCCTTGACACAATATTATGTCGCTTTGAAGGGACTTCTGGAGAAATGCAATGCCTGTAGACTAGTGTGTACTTATGGTACTCATCTGAAGTATCGCAAGGAGACAGCAGTGCTTCACTCTCTTTGGATTGGGTTCAAAATATGATATGGCACGATCTTAGATTCGGACACTGTCGAAGCTTCCGACACTTGAGGAGACTTACAACAGACTGAGTCAGATTACTGTTGTGGCTCCTACTCCTGAGGTTATTGGACAGACCTCCACACTAGCTGTTGGTGAAGGTCGAGGCATGAGAGGTATTTCCTCTACTCGTGGGCATGGTTGTGGCAAAGGACAGGTAACCAAACCACAACCCACGTGTACCTTTTGTGGTAGGATTGGTCACATAGAGGCTTCATGCTGGTCTAAGCATGGGAGACCTGTTGCCAATCAAGTTGCTACTTCTTTTGAGACAGTCTAACATAGTGTCACATGTTGAGTATGATGCTGAAGTACAGAGGTTTGCTCAGATTACTCAGGAGACTCTGTCTTCTTCAGATACTGCTGTTATTGCCCCCTCAAGTATAGAAACTATTTTTGCTATGTCTGACAAGTCTACTTGGTTGGTAGATTCGAGTGCATCTTAACACTTAAGTGATGATTATAGTGGTTTTCAGCACCTTCAGTCAATACGTTCTGATAGGACTATTCAGGTGGCAGATGGGAGACATGCCAGAGTTGATGATCAGGGGGAGGTGTTAGTCAACTCCAGTATGAAATTACCGAATGTTCTATTTGTTCTTAATTTCCCGATGAGTTTATTATCTATTAGCCAGATTACAAAAGATCTCAATTGCAGGGTAATTTTTGATGATGTTGGTTGTGTTTCAGGACAAGCTCACGGGGCAGATGATTGGTGGCAAACATGAAGAGGGGGTATATATCACCTGTCTCAAACACCATTTGTTGCACAGTGCCGAGGAGATGTGTGCTTTGCTGCTAGAAGTGCCTTATAGTAGTACAATCGCCTTGGTCATCCTTCACTAGCAAGCAACGCTGTACCATGCCTTATATTTCACCAGCCACTGAGATTCACCGTGATGCTTGTCAAATGTGAAAGCACCATAGATCTACTTACTCTGCTAGTTCTCCTGTTTCTAAGTCTTTGTTTGATTTACTGCATTTAGATGTATGGGGTCCTATTCATATTTCAGATCGACTGGGATAGATATTATTTGGTAATAGTGCATGATTATTCTAGAGTATCTTGGCTCTTTTTGGTAAAGAATAAGTTACACGCTGAGTCTATAATTGAGAACTTTATCGTTAAAATAAAGAAGCTGTTTGCTTCCACTATTAAGATTATACGTACTGATAATGTATTAGAGTTTTGTATTACTTGTATGAAGACCTTTTACAGATCTCGTGGAGTGGTTCATTAAGCCACATGTCCCCATACATCGCAGCAAAATGGGGTAGCAGAGCGAAAACACAGACATATTTTGGATGTGGCAAGAACTCTTTTGATGCACCATAATGTGCCTTCACAATACTGGGGAGATGCGATGTTGACCACATGTTACTTGATTAATAGAATGCCTAATTCTGTTATTTCTGAGCAGGTGCCTTGGCAGATATTGTACCCTGGCCAGGATTTGTTCTAATTGCCACCCTGGATTTTTGGTTGTGTAGCCTTTGTACATATTACTCGGCCAAGTAGAGATAAACTAGCCCTCAGAGTAGTCAAGTGTCTTTTTAGGTTACAATCACACTCAAAAAGGATACAAATGCTATGATCCTCTATAGAAGAGGCATTTTGCCAATGCTGATGTTACTTTTCATAAGGTTGTTCCATATTTTTCAGTTACTGGGAGACGGTTGGCACTTGAGGCAGAGAAGGCTCCCATGCCCATTCCTTCAGTTCAGTTTGCAAACTTTCCTACTTTTTTTTTTTTTGAAAAGCCAAAGGGCAGTTATCTAAATGATAACCACCCAAATTCATTCCATTCCACAAAATTGGATTACATCAGATGTTACAAAATAGGTCTCCAAAACGGCACTTGAGAGAAAATCGAGGAAACAAAATTCTCAACATAGGGCCTTTCTCCCCAAAAAACCACTCCATTTCTCCCCAACTAAACACCCCCACAGGACCGCTAGAATCTTAGCCCTGTTCTTCTTGGACATAAAGGTGACCCCTTCGCCACTTGCATTACCTCTGCGGAATGAAGACCAGAAGGCAGCCTCATCCTGATAAATGATCCAGTCGAATGACTTTACTGCTATTCAAATAGCACGACCAGAAACTAAAGTTACTGATACTACTCGGTCAGAGATCGTCCATTGGATTTTCAGAAACCAGCCACATATAGGCAAAATACCCCCCTCTTCAGATCATCATCCTCCCTACAGCAGGTATGTGTTGAGACTATTGACCATTGTGTATCTGGTGATGATCCTACAAGTGTTATACCAACCACTTCTAAGGCTATTCCTAGTAATGAGAGAACATTATCATCTAAGCCTGAGTTACCTCTACTGATATGGACCTTCCGATTGTTATTCAGAAGTCACCTAGGAGTTGTGTGCACCATCAGCTGGCAGGGGTTGTTTCCTTTTATTGTCTTAGTTGCTCATTTGCCTTGTTTACAAATGCCCTCATTGCTACACAGATACTAGCTACTTATCAGCAGGTCATGGAGGATGGGATGGCTGCACTTCAGTCTCGTCAGACATGGGAGCTTACACCTTTACTGCCTGGTGCACGCACAGTTGGTTGCCAGCAGATCTTTGCTGTGAAATACAATCTAGACAGATCTATTTCTTGATACAAGGCTCGACTTGTGGCAAAGGGATTCACTCACACCTATGGGGTAGATTTCTCTGACACCTTTTCTCCTATGGCTAGACTTCCTACAGTTCAAATTCTCATCTCTATTGCTGCACATTTTGACTGACCATTGTATCAGCTAGATGTTAAGAATGACTTCTTGTATGGTGAATTACAAGAAGAGGTGTATATGCAATAGCCCCCGGGGTTTGAGGTTTAGGGGGAGTGTGTGTGCAAGTTGAAGAAGGCGATATATGGCCTTAAGCAAAGTATGAAGGCTTGGTTTCATAAGCTATCAGAGGTTGTTGAAGATATAAGATTTAAACGCTCTATCTCGGATCATTCCCTATTTGTGAAAAAAACAGGCAAGGGGATAGTGGCTCTCCTTGTCTATTTAGATGACCTCATCATCACGAGTGATGATGAGGTCATCTAAATAGTGATGATACCACTGGGATAGTTGAGGTCAAGCAGAAACTGACAGAGAAATTTGTTATGAAGGATTTGAGCTTATTGAGATACTTAGGCATTGAAGTAGCAAGAAGGAAGAGCGAGATTGTCCTTAACCAAAGGAAATATGCTCTTGATTTACTGCAGGAGAATGAGATGTTGGGATCTATGTCTGCCAACATACCCATGGACCCGAAGATGAACTTATATGACTCTAAGTCCAAGGCTGTAGAGAGTAGAGGCTACAGGCAATTAATTGGGAAGCTGCTCTACCTTACCATTACACGTCCAAATATCTTGCTTGCAGTTGGCAAGCATAACCAGTTTATGGATAGGACAACCAAGCAGCACTAGGATGCTGCTTTGCAGGTGCTCAAGTACCTAAAACGATCACCAGGACGTGGACTACTATTCAGGAGAAGCGACTCTATGAGTATAGTAGGATACTCAAATGCAGATTATGTTGGATGCCTTTTTGACAGGAAATCCACTACTGGATTTTGTACTTATGTGGCTGATAACCTAATAACATGGAGAAGCAAGAAGCAGAGCGTGGTGTCTGGCTCGAGTGCAAAGTCAAAGTACAAAGCCATGGCATAGACGGCAGTTAAACTTGTGTGGATCAAATTAGTCTTACTTGACTTACACATAAAGGTTGAGAAGTCCATGGAGATGAGATGTGACAACAAAACGGCTACCTATATAGCAAACAATCCCATATTTCATCAGTGTACAAAACATGTAGAGATTGACTATTATTATACCAGAGATCTGATTCAGAGAGAACTTCTCTTCACCTCATCAATTTCCTCGGAGAACCAGACCGCAAATATGTTTACTAACCCTCTTGCCAGATCTACTTTCAAAGCTTCTTATGACAAGTTGAGCATGATATATATATATGCTCCAGCTTAAGGGGGGTTTTGAGCTCTCTACTTATCTTTCATGTTTTATGTATCTGGGACTTTTTGGTTATTTTATATTTATGTCCGATTCTCATGTGTAATTCTCCCAACATCTCTCTCTATATAAAGAGGTGTAGGATTTTCTTTGAGAATAAGATTGATCATTCCATCCTACTGATCTCATATTGTGATGCTAACTATGCTAGAAGTAGAATGATAGGAAAAGTACATATCAAGTTTAGAATTAATCTCTTATTGTGATGCTAACTATGCTAGAAGTAGAATGATAGGAAAATCCATACCAATTTCTAGGAAAATCACTTATTTCATGGTCTTCCAAGAAGCAAAATTGTGTTGTTTTATCAACAACATAAGTGGAGTATATTTCAGTGGCATTAGCATGCCCTCAAATATTTTTTTTGAGAAGAAAAGACATGTTTACCAAAGGTCAATAATCATCCAATATATTACCTCAAAAGGGGAGTACGTAAAACAAAAACTTCACTTACATGTCATGAGACCAAAATTGGAAAAAATAAGCACCTCTCACAACATTTTCGAGGTAAATCCTTTCACCCCTGAAGACTGCTAGACATCTCTGTAGCCAAACCGACCATAGCATAGTAGCTATGTTCAAACACACATGCTGGTCCACCAATTCACTAGTCCGAACAAATCCCCAAAAATCGGCCATCAAATGGTAGTCTCCCCCTTTGTATAGGCCGCAAAAAGATTTTTACTTTTAAAGGTCCTTTAAGTCTCTAAATAAGAGAAGTGTCGACCTTAACGTACTCATCATCCACTTTTGTCAACTCTCTAAAAATCTTGTAGACCTTCTTTACCAAGAAAGCCTCAAATGCCCATCTCAATCTGTCAGGAAACTCCTGAGTCAATGAGAATGAGTCAACCATACTCAGAAGTGCCATGTCCTCGATCCTAGCATCTAATAAAGCCACCCCAAAATTGACCTCCACATGCCACCATCACCATTCAAGTTGTTCTCCCAAGCATCAACCACATTACACTGTTTACCTTGGGCCAAAGCATATAGCCTCTGAAATTTGGAATCAAAAACTCCATTTCCTATCCAATCATCCCAAAACCTGAACGTTTTACCATCCCCTAGAATCGGCTCCAACAACGGGACATTCTTCCTCATAATCACAATCAAACCACCCTAGAAAGCAAAAGCACCACGAGGAACACATCTCCCATCCAAGCTAACTAAGCATCCATATGAGTCCTACATGAGCCAAATCCACAAAGTCCTCGTTCGACAAGAGCCTCACCACCCATTTAGACAACAAAGAGTCACCAAAATCCGAGAGGTGTAGCACTCCCAAGCCCCCCTGATATACCGACCTACAAATAACATCCCAGGCAACAAGACTCAAGAATCATCCCTAGTGATTAAGACCCTTCTAAAAGAATCTTCATTTGATACCGTCAATCCTCTTAACCACCATCTTTAGCAACTTAAAGATTGAGAAGTGGAAGACCAAAACTATAATGGCCCAGACCCCACCATCTAGACTAACTCAACGGAATTCAAGTCATTAAGTACAGTATGCAAGCACAAACACGATCAAAGTCACCCAACACATAATCATAAAACATAAATATAATAGTTGAACTATAAAATAAAGCGGAAGCATTATATCAAAAGAAATAAGAAAGATCAAGAACACTTGGGTTTACGTGAAAACCCCACTCCCAAATAGTAGGAGAAAACCACAAGAGAAGTGACCCTATAGGCGTGTTTCTCTTTATTTCTTCTCAAAGGAATAAGTGGAGGGTACATGCCTATTTATAGGCCACCATACACTCCAACAAACCACATCTCAAGATATAGCACTAAATACCAACCCACATTCACCAACACTACCCCCCAAGCTGGAGCATGGAATGCTCAACTTGTACAAAAACGACACCTACCCTACAAAATAGAACACAACTCTCTAGGTTGGTTCATGCTTGTAGGCAGGTGTGCTGATGACAACACATCAGTGATACCTGGAGCTGTTGCACGAACGTAGTTGGCTCTAACAAGGGCTTCTCCTCTAGAGACCTGGTGCCAGTGGCTCCCCATTTAGTATCCCTGTAAAGGGTCTTCCTGTGAAGACCTCGAAGCTGTATCTCTTCCATAGAAACCAACTGGACCCTTCCTCTAAGGACCTCGAAAATGGATCTACCTCTCTCTAGAGACCTCGAAAATTTGAACCTCCCAAAGTTTGGTTTCTTATGTGACGATCTGTAATTCTCATTATCCGTAGTGGTAACCGATGTCACCTCAACTGCTAAATGATGCCATCGTGTCTTAGGAATGCAATAAAGGGACTCCTAAACGGAGGTGACTATAATGACATTCACACTCCTTTCTCTCATACTTGTATGAGAGAAGAAAATAGCAAGAAAACAATCAAATTAACACTAATCATAAACATAAGAAATGAGAATTGTAGACTTGGATATTTTGTTTATTTTATATTTATTTGTAAGGGTGCGTTGTTCACCTTTTATCTGTTTAGGGCTATTTTGTAATTTACCCTATTTTCTTTCTCTATATAGAGGTAGGGCTCTCATAATAAACTAAAGGCCTTTTATTTTGTCCTACTTGGTATTAAAGTAACGGTTGCCCTAGATACCCCACCCAAATAAATCTCTGACACCTCCACCCTAAACCTAACCCTAACCCTAGCAACACTCTTAGTAGTGTCCGCCGTCTCCACCTCCCAATGTCGCTGCTGCTATTTGGCGGAGAGAAGACGAGGCACCGAGGCATTGTTCGCCAGCTGCTATATAAGCATTGCAGAGGGGGCGATCAAATCCCCCCCCCCCCCAGTTGCCACACGGTTGTGCCACCGCCACCTAAGGGTTGCGTTGCCGCTGCAAGGGGGTTTGCTGCCACCGACAGAGGGGCTGCACTGCCTCTGCTGTGCCTGAGCGCCACCCCTACCCTCATCAAGAGGCTACTGCAGGGGCTCCTAAGCCTTTGATCCTCCTCTTCTGATCGGTAGAGGTGCCTACGTGCACTCTCCTTGCATCTGATCTCCTTGTGAGATCTCTATATGGAGAGAACCCATTCTCGTTAGATCGTGCTTTGAGAAGGGTTACTACACCGTTCAAACTATTTTCTCATGGTTTGAAAACCTAATTTTAGATCATGATCTGGTAGCTTCAGGTCTGATTTTTGCTTCAGAAGGCTCTGTTTTCATCTAGTGGGTGGTAGAGGATAGCAAGATAGCATCCTCTAGTCCTTCTAGTGGCTCTAATTCGTCCAAAGTCATGTCGGACACCTTTATGGACACAAGGGGATACAAAAGTCCATTCTTTGGCCCCATGATTAATTTGGATGAGACTAACTATCCACAGTGGTGCCAGATGTTCTTGATGACCGTTAGGGGTCATGGGAAGGAGCACATCCTGAGTCGGCCTGAACCCACAGAGAAAACAGGAGCCAATGCCACATGAGATCGTGATAATGCTATGGTCTATGCATAGGTGATGAACTCGATGATACCCAGGATTGGCAACGAGATCATGTACTATCCTATAGCTAAGAAGATGTGGGACTCTCTTAGTGAGAGATACTCCCATGAGAAGAATTATGCAGATCTATCATGAGCTCTTCCACCTTCGTCAGAATGGGAAGACACTGGCCCAGTATTACTCTCAAGTCAAGGGGTTGCTGGATCATCATAACTCCTATAAACCTGGCTGTGCATGCTCCTCTTGCGCACCTTCAAGAGAGAGCTTGCAATCTCTTTATATCTGTTTGGTTTGGGACCAAAATATGTTGTTGCACGGGACCAAATATTGACGATGACTAATCTGCCTATACTTAATGACACATATAGCCACTTTAGCAGGATTATAGTTACTGCTTCTTCCCGTGAGACTACAGGTTAGATTAGTGCATTGACTGTTTCTCATGGCTCTCAGAGAGGAGCCGCTTCTACCTATGGTCGTGGATGCGATTCTAGAGGTCATAGTCCCAAACCTTCATACACTTATTGTGGTAGATTGGGTCATTCTGAGGCTACACACTGGTAGAAGCATGGGAGGCCAGTTACTGCTCACCAGGGACAGAGATTACAACACCTATGGTTAATACTGTGACCAAAGCAGAATTTGACGAGTTATTGCAAAAGTTCAATTAAATATCTCAATCTACTCCAGAGACTACTGTTGTTGCCTCCTTGTCAGGTATAATAGATGTATATTCATTGTCTGCACTTCGTACAGGAGACTGGTTGGTGGATTCTGTGGCCTTGCAACATCTATGTGATACTTCAAGTGCTTTCTCAGACTTGAAATATGTCCCTTCAGATCGGATAGTATAGGTGGCTAATGGTACGTTATCTCATATTGCTGGAAAGAGTGGGGTGACCCTTTCCTTCATTTGTATAGGTATAATAGATGTTCTTTATGTACCAAATTTTTCACTTAGTCTCCTATCTATTAGCCACATCACCAGGGAACATAATTGCAAAGCAATTTTTTATGCACGATCTTGTGTTTTGCAGGACCGACTTACGGAGAGGACGATTAGTGGAGGACATAAGGAGGGGTGTACCATTTAGTAGCTGTCCCATCGCTACGATTGCTTATGTGTGTCAGGGGGAGATTGCCTTGGCCACTGGGTCTCCAACCTAGTGGCATCTTCGCCTTGGCCACCTTCCTATAGAGATACTTAGGCGTGTTCTACCTTATATTCCTGCTAGCACCACCATCACTTGCGACACCTATCAACTTAGCAAGCACCACCATGCCAGTTTTCCCATTTCCTCTCATGTTGGGTCATTTGCCTTATTTGATTTGATTCATATGGATGTTTAGGGTCCAAGTCAAATTCTTGACCGGCTTGGACATAGATATTTCCTTGTGCTTGTTGATGATTTTTCTTGTGCTAGTTGGTTATTTTTAATGAAGAATAAATATGAAGTTGGAACTATTATTGAAAGTTTTGTTATACAAATAAAGACCCAATTTTCTGTCATTGTCAAAATGTTTCATTTTGACAACACTTTGGAGTTTCGTACTTGTTTGACGAAGTTTTTCCGCAACAATGGTATCGTGTACCAAACTACTTACGTTCATACCTCTCAGCAGAATGGAGTTGCTAAGAGGAAACATAGACATCTTCTTAATGTTGCATGCACCCTACTTATTTATCATACTGTGCCTGCTTTATATTAGGGGGATGTTGTTCTTCTAGCATGTTTTCTAATTAATAAGATGTCGAACTCTGCCATTCGTGAGCAAATCCCGCGGCATGTTTTGTATCCTGGTCGTCCTTTGTTTTCTATTGTCCCTCGTATTTTTAAGTGCGTTGCATTTGTCCATGATTTGAGTCTGGGACGGGACAAGCTAGCACCACGGGCTACCAAGTGTGTTTTCTTGGGTTATTCTAGAACCCAAAAGGCGTATAGATGCTTTGATCCACTCAATTCCTAGCATTTTGTGTCTACTTATGTGACATTCCATGAAGCCATACCATATTTTTCTACTAATAATAGTGACTTGTTTCCTATGAATGACAAGGTCCCTATGTCTATTCCACCTATTCCATTTGGGTCAATTCCCATGGATGAACAATTGACTCCTTCTGAGAGGGAATGTTTTCATAATCCTATTGTTACCTATCAAAGGCCACATACTATATTTCAGATGCCCCCTCCTCCTGTACCTCTAGCCTCCCCATCGCAGGTGAGTCCATGGTCTTTAGACACTAACGCTTTGGTGCCTAGTGATGATACAGGGACAGATATGGACTTTGCAGATGAGGATGCACAGGTGATAGTGACTTCCCATTGCCATTCGAAAGGCTCTCAGGTCATGTGCCAAGTACCATGTTGTAGGATAGCTACACACAACTGATCTTGGTATAGTTTTTTTGGGGTCTACTAGGGCCCTGGTCTCCACTATTGTACATGCTTCTTATCAGGAAGCCAAGCTTCATCCGCAGTAGCATCAGGCCATGAAGAGATGGGTGCACTTCATAGCAGAGGCACATGAGAGCTTACCTCACTTCCACCAGGAGCCAACCTTGTTGGCTGCAGATGGGTCATTGCCCTGATGTTTCATCTAGATGGCAGCATTGCTAGATACAAAGTCCAACCGGTGGCAAAAGGGTTCACCCAAGCTTATGGGGTGGACTTCATTGACACCTTCTCCCTTGTAGCTAGATTATCGATTGTGATGATCTTGATTTCTATATCAGTACACTATGATTGGCAATTACATCAACTCAATGTAAAAAATGCATTCCTATACGATGATTTGTA
The DNA here is from genome assembly GCA_037157565.1 of Thalassia testudinum. NCBI lineage: Eukaryota > Viridiplantae > Streptophyta > Magnoliopsida > Alismatales > Hydrocharitaceae > Thalassia > Thalassia testudinum. The sequence continues at coordinate 35,568,235 of JAZHRO010000012.1, read as the reverse complement.
CGAGGTGTACACGCAGCAACCACCTAAGTATGAGATAGGAGTGTGTATGCAGGTTAAGAAAGGCTATTTATGGACTCAAGTAGAGTTCGCATGAATGGTTTCAGAAATTGCCTTAAGTGGTGGAGGCTGATGGTTTTCAGAGGTCGCCAGCAAACAGTGATTTAAATGCCGCAAGCAAGGGGGTTTTCGAAGCAGGGCCATGCCGACACAAAAATGGTGTCGGTTTACAGGTAAACCGTCAGCATGTTAAGGATTTCGTCGGCATGCCGACCGTCTGCTGGGCGGACACACACACATTGATTTTTTGTCATATAGGCTTAAATAACGATTGTTTTTTGTTATATACAACTGTAAATATGTTTCTAACATCTTGATTTACTTGTCTTTCAAATTTTAATCATTTCTGTCATTTCTGTCGGCATGCATCGACATGCCCTCGGCGTACCTCGAAATGTCATTTTTTCAGGCTGTCGAAATCGTCAAAATTTGCTATCAAAAAATGGATATTTCCACGGCATGCCTTCGGCATGCCCACAAAATACATACCTACAATTTCTTCAGTACGGCGTCGAAATCAGCATTTCGAACCTTGCCAGCAAATAATTCCCTATTTGTCAGAAAAACAAGGAAAGGAGTGGTTGCACTCCTGGTCTATGTGGATGACTTAATTGTCACAGGGGTCGATACAGAGGGTATAGTGCAGATTAAGCGAGATTGGCCAGTTAGTTTGTAATGAAGGATTTAGGTCCGCTACGATATTTTCTAGGGATAGAAATTGCTCGTAGCAAACATGATACGGTAGTATCTCAGAAAAAATATGCATTAGATGTTTTACAGGAGACTGGGATGCTTGGAACAAAACCAACAAATATACCCATGGACCCAAAGGCACATTTTTATGATGTAGAGGCACCTTCAGTGGATAGCAGACAGTACAGATAGCTTGTGGGAAAGCTACTTGATAAGCACATATAAATTCATCGTAAAATGCTTATTTATAATAGCTCCTAGGCCTAGCATTGCATATCATGATATAAATATTGCATAACATCCATTACATGGCATTTAGGATGATTGTATGTTTTGTATATTAATTCCTTCATTTTATATGGCCTGGAGGTAATGCGACGTCCTTGTAGATTTCGGATGAAAAATCAACCGTACGGATGGATTCGGAGCGACGATCGCAATCCGATAACATAGAAATCACCTCGATCCGAGTACCGTGGCATCCTCTACAAGCAATGAAGGGTGGACGATCCAGATGTTGCCACGTGGCACCATCTGGAGCGCCCAAAGCCCCCCGCCACATCTCCAAAGGCCGCCCATCGAGTGATCTCAGCCGTTGGATGAAAATCCAAGGGCTGAGAGGCCGCCCTCACAGCACGGGCACAATTCTTCTCCGCAACACACCTGCAGATGTGGCACAGCGATGAGGTCGAACGCTCTCAAAGAGCGAGCACAAGATCGAGCCGCGATTCGCCGCACCCCACTATAGTGCCAGCTGTAATAGGGTCGCCCGATCACAATCGAGCGATCGAGATTCCCCATGCACGATCCAACGCTACCCACCGACGCGAAGGAGCACACCAGATCACACACATGCCATCTGGGGCGTGCATTTAAGTCGACCACAAGCAGCGCCCGCCGTCCGACCTTCACAATCGCACGAGGCGCGTGATTCAAATCAGAGCGCGTGCGATCTGCGAGCGCATCTCGACTGTACAATGCATCATCCAACGGCCAACAGTTGCCGCACCTATGATAGCTGTTGGCGTGAGCATTGGGCGCGAGCTTTACAACGACAAAAGAGCGGGCCTTTAGTGACACTTGTAGCTGTCACTAAATGGCCTGCGCAATGCATGTGCCAACCAAGGCATTGAAGAGGCGCAGATCTTTTGGCGACAGCTTGAGCGGCCTTTAGTGACGTTTGTAGCTGTCGCTGAATGCCTGTGCACAGAATGCTCTTCTTCCCTCCACTATATAAACACCCCTACACCTCTCATTCCTCTTCATCTCTACCTACTCTACTCCCACCTACTCCTAAGCTCTAGCAAGCCTACCAAAGCTCCATTAGAACTTACTCTCAAGCTCCTAAGGTTCCTATTAGTGTAGCAAACCTCTGCCTCACCAAATATTCATCTATCTTCCCATCCCCATTCAAAGGTTGCCTTAGAGCCGTCCTCCCACCTCCATTCCGGTAGCAGATCATCTCCGCCTTCTCATCTCCATTCCAGAGTCACACCGAAGCTTTCCTCTACCCGACGTCCTGCATCTCACCTCTGTCGTCCCGCTCCTCACCTCCTTCGTCCGAGCTTCCGCCAGGCACCGTCGTCTCGCCGAACAACCGATTCGAGAGATTTCTTCTCACCTCCCTCTCTTTTTACGCTTTCATAGTTTATTGTAATTGACATTGGAGTGATATATATATATATCATATTTGTTCCATATCTCTTGTGATTCATTTTGCTTGTCTTCTTTGAAAAATACAAAAAAAATAACAAAACCCTAAAATACCAAAAACAAACAAAACGAAGCGCGATTTTCAATTGAAGTAAATGCAACCTCCCTGTGTTCGACCCGAGACTCCCTTGGAGTTTCAATATAAATTTTATTTGACCATGAGTTTTGCAATTACGACAACGGGTTACTTGTAACCCTTATTTCAAACTCACGAAGCACGTGGCATCACTGCTCAATCTCACTATCACTAGACCAAACATCAAGGTTCGAAATGCCGATTTCGACATCATTTCGATAAATTTTCAAGTGCGCATTTCACCAGCAAGTCGAGGGCATGTTGTGGAAATGCCTATGTTTTGACGTTAGATTTAGACAATTTCGATGCTCCAAAAATAGTTCATTTTGGAGTCATGCCGAGGACATGCCAAAGGCACGTCAACGCATGATGACAAAAATGATAGAACTAGTTAAAATGATTGGAATTTTAAGAATAACTATTTAAACGGATAAATATTTCCATTTAAGCCCTAAACCCTATCTTATACTTCCTATTTAAATGAATAACTATTTTTAAAATTAAGGACTATAAGAAGAAAAATGCTAATGCTAACTCAAAAGGGGATATATTGGTGATATATTCTTGATATTAGAGAATTTTGAGGAAATTACTAAAAATGACTTAAAATGGGTAAAATTGTTACAAGATGAAAAAAAAAGCATATAGCTTTTAGAAGACCAAAAGCATGTTTTGAGGAGCCCCCCACGGTACGAATCATCAATATCTTTCTAGTTGGCGATATGTGATACATAACTCATGCAATAGTAGCAACAGTGCAGCGCACCAGCAGCCAATGGTAGCAATGGTGTGCGACGTGCATCATGCGTGCCAGACCTAGCAATAGGCAACAATGCAAACCGACATACCATCAGCATGCCAACAATTTCGGTGGCATGCTGACGGTATGCCGAAGATATCCCTGCATTTCGATAAGTATGTCACGTCGATATGGCATCTTGTCAAAAAACCCTGTTTCGCCGACGTGCCGGGGGCATTTTAATCACTGCTAAACATTGCATTTGCTGTGGGAAGACAATTCATGGCTAAGCCCACAACGTAACATTGGAATGCTGCTATGATGGTTCTGCGTTATAATACGAATTCATTGAGATTTGACCTTGTCTTTACTCGACGCACTTCCACGTCTATAGTGGCATATTCTAACACTGACTATGTTGAGTGTTTGGCAAATAGAAAGTCTACCATTGGATTCTATACTTATGTGGCTGGAAATTTAGTTACTTGGAAAAGTAAGAATCAAGCTGCAGTTTCTAAGTGAAGCGCAGAATCAGAGTATGGAGCGATGGCTCAGACAGCTGTGAAACTCATGTGGGTGAAGTCACTATTAGGAGATTTGCGCATTCAAATACCAGTCCTATGGAGATGAGGTGTGACAATGTTGCTGCCACATACATTACCAACAACCCAATGTTTCATGAAAGAACCAAGCATGTTGAAGTAGACTGCCACTACACCGAAATTTGATTCAGAAAGGCTTGTTATATACAACCCCTATAGCTACAGATGACCAAACAGCTGACATTTTTACCAACGCTCCCTAAATCCACTTTTGCCTCTTGCTTCAAGATAAGCATGATAGATATATGCTCCAGCTTGAGGAGGTGTGCAGACTTGGCTATTTTGTTTACTTTATATTTATTTGTAAGGGTACGTTGTTCACCTTTTATCTGTCTTAAAGATGTTTTGTAATTTGTCATTTTCCTCTCTCTATATAAGGAGAGGTAGGGCTCTCATAATAAACTAAGACCTTTCATTTTTGTCCTACTAGAATACTAGAGAAGAGCTTCTCCACCTCTTCTCATAAACATTCATCATCATTTTTATTTTTTATTGATTTTTTATTTTTTTCTTTTCTTTTTCTTTCTCTCCTTTTTTTTCCTTCCCCCCCCCCCCCCCCCACCATTTTTTTGTTCTTTTTTTCTTCTTTTCTCGACATCCTCATGCCTTCTTCTTTCTTTTCCTTTCCTTTTTTTTTTTTTACTTTTCATGCCCATCTCCTTTGCAACACTACAGAGGGACTCAAAATAAGAGGGCAACACATGCAAAAGACCAAAAAAGTCTCTCAAGACCTTAAAGCTAAAAAACAACTCATCCTATTGCTGCTCCCATGAGCACGTCACTGTGAAGGCTACCATCATCTCCTTACCAACGTCGTAGAGCTTCATGAGGTCCTCAACAGCAGCTCCTGCAACCTCAATCAACAGTTCTTAACCTCGCGCGTTGCCTTGAGGGGGTCATCATAGTGCAGCTTCTACACGAGCACGTTGCACTCAACGAGCACCATCTTCGAGATGACCCGCAAATGATCGCGCCCACAGGTTGCACATGTTGGTCACATTCCAGTGCCTCGACATGGTTGGCTTCCCGAAGAGGGTCATGAGAGCCGTGGCGTAGTCCGTGAGGGTCGTAATGACCGTGGTCCAACCCATGGTGGACCACTACCCGTTCATTGAACAAAACGGCTCAAGCACGCTGCCGCGTAGGGCCTCCACAACTTGAGTGCCGCTGCGCAGGGCCACTGCTAGCCCGTCGACCCGCCGCTACTTCCGTCAGCACATCTCCGTCATCGCCTCCTCTCGCCACCGAAGGAGCAGATCTCCTCGCTGCAATCTCAACGCCTCCTGCTAGGATTTACTGTTGCTAATATCAACGTTAGAGAACAAAGAGATTGGACATAAAAAATGAACTGGAACGAACCAAACGCCAATGAATAATAATTGGATAATCAACCCAAGAATAAACCCGCTCTAATACCAAGTTGAACTTTAAAATAAAACGGAAGCATAATATCAAAAGGAATAAAAAGATCAAGAATGCTTGGATTTATGTGGAAACCTCTCCCAAAGAGCAGGGAAAAAACTATGGGAGAAGTACCCCTATGGACGTGTTTCTCTTTATTTCTTCTCAAAGGAATAATTAAGGAGTACACGCCTATCTATAGGCCAACACACACTCCAACAAACCACATCTTAATCAACAAACCATATCTTAAGATGTGGCACTAAACACCAATTCACGTTCACCAACAATAGCCAAGCTAAAATAAATAGAGCAGGATAATACTATCCATAATAATCAAGTCCATAAATCTAAAAACTAAAGGAAAAGAGTATTGGTTAATTATCCAAGTACATTTACCAAAAAATAGGAAAGGAAATTAAATGGTTGAACGAAACTCTTGGGATCACGAACCACCTACTTATGTCAAGCTAGGTCTCGCACCAGTCACTCAATGTGCAATCGCTCCTGACTGCTTGGTTGTACCTGAGTACAGAGTCCAAGGAGCACGTCAACAAATACTAAGCAAAGTAGTATAAGCGGAAAGCAAGAAATAGAACTAAAAGCATAAGTGGATATTAACTTATCCTTATAATTATTCGTTATTGATTAATTAATCGGTTATTCCCAATTTACCTCGAGTGTGTTGCTCTCAGTATCATAGTCATTTTATTACATATTAGCTCCTTAGAAGGCATGAGAAAATCTTGTTGAGATATCCTAAGAAGTATGACAAGTACATAGTGTTAGGTTGTAATGGCATTAGTTTATTTCAGAGAGGCCCTAGTGCCTTTATATAGAAACGCACACCAAAGAATAATTACAAGAATACCCTTTCACAATAAACAACTAAAGAGTCAATATAACTCACCAACATAACTTTAACACCCCCCTCAAGCTAGAGCATAAGCACCAAAAATGCGGTGCAGTCATTTCTTAGGAAGAGCTTTGGTGAATATGTCAGCAAGTTGATCTTCAGTACATATGTAGGGTGTAGAGATCTTTGCAGCAATGGCCTCTCTGATGAAGTGGCAATCCACTTCAATATGCTTGGTTCTTTCATGGAAGACAGGATTATTTGCGATGAACGTGGCAACTTTGTTGTCATAATACATAGGAGTAGGACCAGAGACTTGTACTCCAAAGTCCTCTAAGATAGAGCGAAACCAGAGTAACTCACAAGTGATTTGAGCTATGGCCTTGTATTTTGATTCAACACTTGACCTAGAGACAACTGCTTGTTTCTTGCTCCGCCATGCAACCAAATTACTCCCAACAAATGTGTAATATCCTGTAGTGGATCTCCTATCCTCATGTGCCCCAACATAATCTGCATTTGAGTATCCACAAACATCTACATGCCCATTGTTTTTACATAGAAGTCCTTTCCAAGGAACACTTTTCAAATACCTAAGACTGGCAAATTCCATCCCAATTGACCTCCCTTAGAGACTGCATGAATTGGCTCAACCTTCCAATTGCAAAGGCAATGTCAGGACGAGTAACTGTCAGATACAGTAGCTTACCAATCACTGCACGATATCCGGTCACATCTTACAGTAGAGGACTATCATCATCTACAATAAGCAAGGACACATCCATAGGCACATATGCTAGCTTGCACCCAAGCATACCAATGTCTCTCAACATATCAAGCACATACTTGCACTAAGATAGCACAAGTCCTTCAGTGTGCTGTACCTCAATACCAAGGAAATAGTTGATGGGGCCTAGATCCTTAGTAACAAATTATGACTGTAATAGTTTCTTTGTCTTCTTTATACCTTGCCTGTCACTTCCAGTTAGTAGTATGTCACCCACATACATAATAAGTATAACTGAACCCATGTAATGTAAAAATCAAGTGATCAGCAGATGATTTGGTGAAGCCATATTCTTCGACTACTCTACTGAACCTCTCAAACCAGGCTCTAGGACTCTATTTCAATCCATAAATAGCCTGCTTTAATTCACACCTTCTGACACTCCCCTTGAGTCAGAAAGCCAGGTGGCTACTCCATGTATACTTTCTCCTCCAAGTTGCTATAAAGAAAGGCATTCTTGATATCTAACTAATGAACAATCTAGCTCCTGTTGATTGTAAGAGAGTAGAATCCTGACAGAATTAAGACGAGCCATTGGGGAGAATGTCTTAAAGTAATCCACACCGAAGGACTGAGTGTAGACTTTGGCAACCAGGCGAGCCTTGTATCTCTCTACAGCTCCATTTTGACGACATTTGAGGGTGAAACCCATCTACACCCCACAACTGTAGCACCTAGGGGTAGATCCACAACATCCCATGTGCCATAAGTCTGTAAAGCTACCATCTCTTCCTCTATAGCCAAGGCCCAAGATGGATCTTGGAAGGCCTCATGATGATCTGTGGTACCTGTAAACTATCAATAGCCAGAGAGAATTATCGTCCAACTGCAGGTAGACTGTCAGCTAACATAAACTAAGATACATAATATTTACCACAAGACCGTGGAGCCTTCCTTTGTGCAATGGGAAGGTCCTAAATAGTATCCTCAATTATAGTAGGTACCTGGTCCTCAGACAAATCAACAGTTGGAGACTGAGCAAAAATGATAGACAATGGCTCCACCACCTGAGGAACATCCTGAATCTTGCGCTGAAAATGCTTAGGAAAAGTATCTGTGAGAGGAAACTCAGGATGGTACGCGTAAGGGCCAGGATCAGGTTGAGTGACCCGTGATGTAGGTTGCTCAGTGGGTTGTAGTGGCTCAGATAGAACAAGAACAAGAACATCAGGCTGAGTAATGGACCACTCCCCCTGTTTCTTATAATAAGGAATTTCCTCAAAGAAAGTAACATCGACTGATACATAGAATTTCCGTGAAACATGATATAACGGTAGATGCACTTCACCCCAGATATAACAGTACCCTTTCTGAGTTCTAGGATAACCCAAAAAGATGCACTTCACGGAACGAGGAGAAATCTTATCTATATGGTGTAGATTGACAAAACACAGCCAAAGACAACCAGAGTGACAGAAAACATGTCTTTGCCATGATACAACAAGGAGTATGGTGCTTTACACCTCAGAACAAACGAAGAAACATAAGTCACCAAATAAGTGGCAGTAAGAACATCTGCCCAAAAGGAAGGAACATTCAGTTGAAACATAATAGAATGTGCCACATCAAGTAAATGTCTAAGCTTACGTTTAGCTACCCCATTTTATTAGGAAATATAAACGCAAGTAGTCTAATGAAGAATACCCATTGACTTAAGAAAAGGTAGTAGTCCTAGCATTCACAAATTCTAAATCATTATCACTCCAAAAAAATTTTATTTCCAAAACAAAATTTTTTACAATATCAAAGACTTCGAACTTTTCTTTCATCAAAAACACCTATGACATCCTGGTGTGGTCATCCATAAGAATAAGAAAATACCGAAAGCCTAACACTCTTGACCTTACATGGGCCCAAAACATCAACATAAACTAAAGTAAAAACAGACTCAGCTCTTTTATTTTCTGGTGGAAAAGAAAACCTATGGTGCTTGCCCAACTGACATGCTTCACACTTAAAAACATCCAGAAAGGACAACTCAGGGAACTAGCAGCGAAGAACATGTAAACTGGGATGACCAAGAGCCCAAGATAAAGGTGCCATTGGAGATCAAAAGTGGCACAAACAACATCAACACTGAAGGGAGGAGGGACATGAAAGTAATAGAGACCATTCTGCTCAAGCCTGCCACCAATCTGCCTCATTGTCTAGTGGTCCTACAAGAAGAAATATTGGTCATGAAACACTGCCCAACATCTCAAATCCTTTGTAATCTGACTAATAGACATCAAATTTGGAGCAAACTTGGGAGCGTGCATAACATTTGACAACAGTAAAGTGGAGGATACAGATATGTTCCCAAGACCAATAACTGGTGACAAACCACCATCTGCTACCAAAACCTGAAATGGTGTAGCAAAATCTCGTAGAAAGGAAAATAAGGTGGTATCACCAGTTATGTGAGAGGAGGCATCTAAATCCGCAACCCACATAGGGGCTTAGGATATAGGTAACACAGCTACAGTACCTGCAAATCTCTAAACTGAAGCAGAAGTGGATGCTTGAGAAGCCATGAAGCACTCATAATTTGCTCTGGAGATCAAAATCTGACTATCATCCTCCTATGCCTAAGATGTATCTTCTATAGATGATGAGCACGTGGATCCATACCATGTGGTTATCCATGCTCCACTTGGCAACGGTCCACAGTATGTCCGTTTCTGTGACAGTACTCGCAGAAGAAAGAGCTCCGACCTCGACCACAACTACGTGCACTACCACGAGATCGACCTCCTCTGCCTCTAGAAGCTCCCCTACCGTAACCAACAGTGGCCATGTAGAGGCATCAGAAGCGGGCACTAGATCAGCAGTGTCAAGTCTAGAAAGACAAGCATAAATCTGTACTGGTGTGGGAATGTCATCCATGGTCATGAATTGATCCTTCGCCGCCTTGTACTCAGGGCCAAGACCAGAGAGAAGCTAAATAGATCGAATAGCCTCTCTACTTGGCAACAACCACTGCATCGATGGAAATAGGCTAGTAGGCATCCTGCTCGTCCCAGAGATTCTTCATCATGTCATAGTATTCAGATAAGGCCATAGTGCCTTTCCAAAGAGTGTGGATGTCCTCTACAACTCGATACAATTTGGTAATGTTGCCCCCTGTGACAATGAATCTCATGCAACATTTCCCACATTTTCTTCACAGAGGAATGCGCCATAACCTGCTTGGCGATAGTCTGGATCATGCTGTTTAGAAGACATGTCGCCACCGAGTCATTGTCAGCCTCCCAATCTATAGTCTTTACGGCTAGCACATCATCTGTCAAAATATACTTCTTCCAATGTGATCTGTCAAGCCGAGAGAAAGAGGTAGACTAAAATAAGAAGTTGGATTCATCTAACTTGATGGATGTCCCCTGCATGTGAGGGGGGACACTCGTGGTAGATATCTTCCCTATGGCATCACCGACAGATTCCTTTTGGTCCCCCATAATAGCTAGGGTGAAGATCCACCAAGAACAATGACTTTAAGGTCTGAAAATCAGATTATAAGGTCTGAAAACTTCAATTTCAGACATGTATTGCCTTTAAACTGCACATATATGCCACAAGAATCCAAAATTCAGATCATATACCTCGTGGGTATTAACAAGAAACTTCGTTTGCACGTGTTAGGGCATAGATTGGGCCCTAATGGTGACTTGTCTTCAAGAGACTCCATGTAGAAGACTTGTAGAAGACCGGACCAAAAAACCCTGGTCCTAGTTGATGCAGACGCCTCCTCCACCTACACGAAGTCCGGCAAACCCAAGAGGAAGGCCGGCTGCATGATAGACACCCCCTATGCCACCTCTATAGAGGTGTAGCAGTGGTGTAGGAGGGAGAAAGGCGACAGACCACGCCGACGGTGGTGGGAAGGGCGACGCCGACCCTCCTCCCAACACCGCCGACCCTGGGTTTGTTGGGATACCAGAGCCCTGATCTAGGATCACTGCTCTGATACCATGTTAGGTTGTAATGGCATTAGTTTATTACAGAGAGGCCCTAGTGCCTTTATATAGAAAAACACACCATAAAAGAATTACAAGAATACCCTTTCACAATAAATAACTAAAGAGTCAACACGACTCACAAGCATAACTCAACATGTAGCATCCTTTTGGCCAGGCAGAAACCTCGCACTCGCCCTACGTATCGTTCCATTACCTCAAGGTCCTAGCATACACACACAGACACAACTTGTGCTAGCTCATAAATAACCCTCTCCATGACCTAACTACGTATCTCAACCATAATAGCATATATATATATATATATATATATCCATCAAGGTACCCCTACCTCGCTACCAGATTAGCCAATAAGCCTATACAGATTCACAGGGAGACTAACACTCCCTGATCCAACCGACCTTGATCCAGATCGTTTTATCATTCTATCGAGCCATCTATTATCCGTATTCCTTTTCCATCATATTTATTTCGTCTCACGCAAATTGTTGGATAACTACAAGTTTAATTTGACACTTACATGTACTCATTCGAATCTCAATCTAACAAATAAATCCGAATTAATTATACTTGCCATTTAATTTACCAGGACCAAGTTTACTAGTTGCCCTTTTCAATTTCATTAAAGCGATTACCTACGCTCATTCCATTCAAGGGCTAAATGTTACCCAGGCGAGAAATAATCAATTAACCAAATATTTGAACTTTGAAACTCAGCAAAAGGAGAGGAACACACACTAACGATAATTTTCATGAAAGAGGACTTATCCGTAAATTACGTGGGGAAATACGTGTAATTTCTCATCGGGGGGTCACGTGACTTCAAAATACGTTTAAAATCTCTCGCTACTCCTTTAAGGATCTGCACACTCCAAGAATCGACTCTCGCTCAGGACACATAAGGAAATAGGTCAAAATCACAATAGGGGCTTTTTTATTATTTTCATATGCAAAACAGTTTCCAAAATTGAGTTTAGAGTTTACCACAGCATAGTATGCATCGAGACAATCCCGACAGTACCAAGAACACGACAATAGAAGGTCATTTGACCCCTGAAAGGACCCAAACACGAAATGGGGTGCAAAAACAACTGCATGCACGCACACCTCGCGATCCGTGCCCACACACCTCAACAACCACACCCCAAACCCACACATGGCATGCCCTATTACCTGGAGCCTCAGTCTCCATACTTATGACATTTGACCCAGCCTCCCATGTGCACGCCCCATGCACCCCTGCACGATCGTATGCCTCGCGCAAAATCACCCTCGCGAGATTGCCTACGTACGGCCTTCAGCAGTGGTAGGGCCCACCTACTACTATAATGTTGTGCACAAGAGGAACAAGAGTGCCTCTCTCTTTATCCCTCTCATTCCTCTCTTCCCCCCCCCCCCTCCTCTCTTTTATTTCCCTTCTCTCTCCCTCTCTTAAGAGTAGTGTCGACCCAAGGAAATAAATGACGGCCATCAATCGTAAATGGACTATTTATAGGTTTAAGAACCCTAATTAGGTTTAGAAAACTCAAAATGAGCCAAATACCCCTTGCTTTGGATTTAATTACAACTCTCATCCATTTTTTTTCATAATTTTTGCATAACTTTTGCCATGGACCTTGGATTTTTGCGAAACAAGTACCGTTGAAAAGCTTATGACGAAAGGAATCCAACGGTACCAAATGTGACATTCAAGTAAGTTTTATCAACGATTGACCAAGTGTGATCAAAATCCATGTTTTTCTCATTTTTAAGGTACACATACCTGATTCGCGCCCAACAAGTGTCGACACGTTCTTTTCGATGTGCTTAAACCTAAAATGGCTTCGAAATTCAAGTTCGGGGCTTTACAAGAACAGCCAACAATACCAACTTTAATAGCACCAACCTTCCACCACTAGATATCTTTTCATCCACTCCACCCACTTCTTCAGGAAACACCTTTGCCTCAAAGTCTACCACAAATAGGACCAAGAGATCGAGTCATAAGCCTTCAAGAAATCAACATTCCACAAAAAGCCCTTTTTATTCCTCCTCCAAGATGAAACCATCTCTTCCACAAGGATGAAAGACTCTTGCAAGGACCACCCTCTCACAAAAGCCGACTGAACCAAACTAATGATCCTTAGAAGAGTCTCTCAAAGCTTGTTCGCCAGTATCTTTACCACAATCAAATAAAGGGAGTTTGAGAGGGTGATGGGCCAATAATCATCAATCGCCTCAGCTCTTGTTTTCTTTGGAAAAAGGAAGATAAAAGATCTATTAAGCCTCTTAAAACTAGAGTTTCCATAAAAAAAATCCTACAGCATCGCCACGAAGTCATCTTTATGAACTTGCCAAAATTCTCAAAAGAAAAGTACTGGGAAACCATCTAGACCAAGCAAACCGTAAGCCTTCAACCCCTTCATTGCCGACAAAACATCTTCCTTAGACACCTGGTGAAGTAAGGACGCAGCAACTTCATCGCTAAGCATAGGAATCTTCATGTCCAACCACCGCCACCTTCCCGAGCTGCATTGCCTCGTGAAATCATGAAAATGGGTGTTAACCACATTTCCAATCCGGTCCAACTCAGATGCAACTTCATCCCCAACCCTCAAAGAGCAAATAAGGTTGGATCTCTTCCTCACACTGGTGGCTAAACGAAAGAACCCAGTATTAGCATCCTCTTTCAACTAGAGTTGCCTCAACCTCTAACGCCACTCCATCTCCTGTTTATGATCCTTCTTATACACCCCTTGAAGCATCCTCCTAGACTGCTACTCCTACTGGCTTAAATCCTTAGAGTCCTCCACCCTATATAACCTTTCAATCCTAGTCAACGCATCAACCCTAGCTCTACTACACCTCTCCTTTACCTCCTTCTTGTAAACTAGCAACTTAAACCACAACTTTTTCAACTTCATGGCCATCATCCTTGTGGCACTAGACTTTTGCGGCACCTTTAACTAGGAGTCACGAACCAGATTCCAAACATCCGATTCCAGGAGCCAAGACTTCTCAATTTAAAGTAAAAGGAGAACCTATTCCCCTCATTGGGCACCAAAAGCAAGGAGCTATGATCGAAAAACGAATGTGGTTCAGCAACAACCTCCGCCATCTAAACATCTATGCAAGTTCTACCGATGAAAGGAAACGATCAATCTTAAATCTAACCCCCAAGGAGTTCCTTTAAGTGAATCTAGAACGTGACACAGGCAAGTCAAAGAGCTCCAAATTAGCCATGATGTTGACAAAAGCCTTGGGGATCTATTATAATGCCCATCAGGTCAATCACTAGCACATAGCATAGCGTTAAAATCTTCCCCACCATACACAAAAGTCGATGCTTGTCTCAACTCCTCCCAAAGCTTTACCTTCAAACCAGCTTCACAAGGACCATATGCATATAGAAGACCACCGATATCCCATCCACGAGTCACCTAAGGCACCCAGAAAGCATCCATCTCCCTACCAACTGAGCAATCAGTTTGAAAGCTAATCTCTTCCAAAGAATCAACAATTCACCAAATTGCCCCACAGAATTTACCACCAAAAAGGGGTCAAAGAACCCCCCCAAGCTCCCTTTTTGCAATAGCCACCAAAGACTCAAGCTATCTCCTAAAGCAAAACAACATCCGCTCTCCACTAGGCCATGTACCTACATAAAGCCCCCTTCCAATCAGAGCACCGAAGCATCCCCTTACATTCCATGACAGAACCTTAATCAGTTTGTTCCTTTCACCCCCTCCACCCAAACTAAGCTCAAGAACGGGCCTAGCACCTACCACTTTAGCTACCACGAGATCAGTCGAAGTTGGCTCAGAGGCAACCACCTACAACACCTCCCTACTCTGCAAACCTCTTCTAATAAAGGACTGACGCTTATAAATGAGGCGAATGATTAGGGGCAACTTGAACTTCCCAAGCACAGGCTTCTGGCATATAATCCCCCTCGTATTGAGCTTCCGATGAGTACCTAAGTCAAAGGAAAATCCTACCGCATCGCACTATGACACGTACCCTTTAACAGAAGACCCCGAGCATCGTCAGAGTAACAATGCATCACTACAGCAAGCACCTCACCTAGCCACATCAAAAATCCTCCACCACACATGGAGGCAGCATCACTCCCACAGATCTATAAGTAGGCAAGAGTGAGAGCATCACCTCAGAGGTTCTCCTCGATAGCCAAAGTTGCAGAAGACCGACCGTAAAGGAAGGACTCCTTAAACGAATCTTGTGCATCAAAAGGAAGGAAATCTAAATTCGAAGAAATTGGGGGTAGGCCCAAAAAGGAAACAAAAAAGTAGGCCCAACCCAATAGGGAAAGAAATCTTCACCAAATCGCAACAGCTGCAAATCCATTGGAGTGCCATTGGGCCACCCTCGTCCATGTCGCCTACAAAATGGACGGCACCAAAAGTGGAGTCACACAAATTTGAAACCGCATTAACCCCATTCTCCACCAAAACTACAAAAGGGAGCGAAGAAACCTCTGAAACTCCAGCAACATTCAACTGCCCTTCACCTTCCAAATCAGGCAGACCCTTCGACTCCTTACCACCACAATTGGCAACATTGGAACCACCATCGGAGGCAATGAAGCAACAACCTCCACAAAGGTCTTCCATACCTCCTTCCTGACCTCAACGAGCCAAAAGCCCCCTCCCGCCTTCAACACCACCTTCAAAGGAACCTCCACACCAACAAATGACTTAATGACAGCCTCAACCAACCTCACGTCATCCCCTTCGACTGCCAGGTTCGTGACCTTCCACAAGCAGCCAAAAGCATCAACGATCGAGTCGATCATCTCAATCAAGCGTAGATGAAGGGGAATACCCACCAGAGATATAGGTATCACCGCCTTGATCGAAGGCCTCTTGGACTAAGCCCCAACCGTAGAAGAATGTCTCCACCACACTAGCCCCGTACGTGTAGAAGCAACCTCGAAGTAGAGTTCCCCAATGGAATCGAAGCAAGAGGCACTAGGAATAAACTTCCCCTCTCCAATGAAAACCACCTTCAACCCATCCTCTCCCAGCAGAGGGCGAAAGACCCAATCCCTCACGTTAGAGAGTGAAAGTCTTCGCACACCACATCACCCACCAAAGCAGAGCCTAGCCAGTCGCACAACCTCACAAGATAGTCGGACCAAGGCATAGCTTGCTAGAATTTTTTTTCGAAAAGGAAAGAGGGGGATAATAGAGGTTATAACCCCCAAAATTCATTATAAGAATTAATTACACTGGAAGCTACAAGGAGAATTATAGTCTACAGAAGTTCTTTCCCTTCTAAAGATGATGCCATTACACTCCAACTAGATAACACGAGATCAAGATGAAGGCCCTTCTTATCATGTCACCATCAGTAAATGCACCATGTACGCTAGATCAAAAGTTAGCCTCAAAGGAATAACTGAGTGACTAATGCACCTTGTAGACTAGCACGTTTGCGCAAAAGAACTAAAGAAAAGATGATTGGTATCCTTTAGTCCTTCACCCAAAAGGTGCAAGTGGGGTCATCTCTCAAGTGCCCATCTACACCTAGAGTTTTTGATAGCCATCCTTTTCCTCCTTGAAAGCCACAAAAAAATTTTGACTAATTTCCAGATCTTCCTCCAGTCAGAAGCCAAGGACTAGACAACCTAAGCAAGTCCACCAATCAAAAGTGAATGGGTCATTTTGACAAAAAAGCCCCATGTTACCAACCATCTTTCTCAAGTCCAAGCTTAAGGCCATACAACTATGTAGGCACATCATTTTTGGGCTTAAGGCTTTACTAACCACAACACAAATTTTTTCTATACTCAAACTACCTATCATCCTTGGCTCTTTCTAGTTCGTTGATTTCTTTAAAGCCCCTATCTTCCTTTTCCTTTATCTTTCTTCATTTGCCTCTTGTAAGGGATCAAGTGTTTACCCTTCTTCCAAGGTTGTTATCACCAGCACATACAATGGCATTTCATTCCACCACCCTTCTATCATACTTTGAAATCCATCTTCCAAAAGCCATGCTAGCTCAAATATGAAGTAGAAAGGTCACACAACCTCAGTAGAGCAACCAAAAAAAAGTGCATAATCGTAACATGGCCTAATTCCAAGCTTCACTACACGTAATGGAAAACTTCCACAAATGCGAGAAATCAATCAATCATTGGCTTAAAGGTGAGAGTGGCCATGCTTCTCCAAGTAGGACAGCAAGTGAAGGGACTTAAATCTTGCAAATGAAATTTCCACCATTATCTTTGAGAAATCTGCTAAGCCAATATCCAAACCCTCGATCTTGTCCAATCTATCTTATGCAAACGGTATCACATTAAACCACCTCCTACAATATACAAATCAAAAATGACATTTGAAGCTACCCTAAAATCTTCCCATAGTTCAACTTTGCACCTTTATGCTAATGGCAACATATATCCACATCACCCAAAAGCAAAATTATCCATCCTCTTTAAAATTGCTGCAACCATGTCCTGACCTAGCAAGTGACCATTTAGTTCAAAAGCAGCACTATTCCATCCAAGTAGCAACCTACCTGACTCTCCCTAATCTCCAACAACCAGAAATTTGTTCCTTCTACTTCCCCCAATTGGTTGCCACATGTTCCAATCATAAAGTACAAGTTTTGTTTCTTGGAGCTAAATTACATCAATCCTAGATGGCCAAGTAACATCCCAACGTTTTCCTCCCTTTTTAGTCACATAGACCCCTCATGTTCCATAAATAATCTTCATGGGTAGCTGCCATTTTCCCCTACAACAGTTACTCCTCCCCCCAATTAACTCCCATCGTACAAGCCAAGTGTGTTGCCTTCCACTCCCAACAATCATTGCTACCTCCTCACTTTTAACTTTGCCGTACCAACAGATCCCTTGTTGTAGATCATGCTTGGACTCCAACAATCTCCCCCATAGGAGGGGCCATTGTCACCTTTCTCATTCACCCTTTACGAGCCATAACACCTCCAACCCCACCTGTTGCAATGGTATCATAGCAAGTAAACAAGAAAGACATAAAAACTCTTTCTTGCAATGGCATCATCAACAACCATGCGCGCCGAAGGCCAATCTTCCTCTCATCCTCTCTACTTTGATTGGACAGACTACAGATATTAGAAGAAACGTATGCAAGTATTCCTCAAGTCAATGGATGAGAAAGCTTGGATGCTAATTAAACAAAGTACGTTGATCCGAAGGTGAACAAAGGAGTTGTGCTAATAGCCGAGCAAAAGAAGATCATGAGCAACGCCAAGGTGATGAATGCACTTTATTGTGATTATCGAAGGATGAATTCAACAAGATTTCGATGTATGAATCGGCTTACGACATTTGGCACATCCTCAAAGTGCCTACAAGGGAACTATTGAGTAATGTTTTTAAGTTTGTTTAGTTGATTTTTTATTTCTGTAAGGGTATCCCTATACTTTTCCCCTTTTATGCCTCTCTATATAAAGGCACCACAGGTCTTTAGAATAAACTAATTCATTTCAATCCTAACATGATATCAAAGCAGCAATCCTAAATCGGGGCTCCGGTATCCTACCAAACCATAGCCACTAACCCACCACTACACCCCTTTCTCTGTCTCTCTTCCGACATTGCCTGCCACCAACAAGGGTAGCAGTGCCGGCAGGGGCCAGCGCTGCCCTCCACTAGCACCGCCGACCACTGTAGGAGGCCAACAGCACCACCACAGGCACCACCCCCTACGGCTAGTGGGCCTCCGTCACCCCCTACGGCTAGTGGGCCAGCATCGCTTGATGGTGTAGGGGCTACTCACCAACGCCACCTCTCCTTGGTTGGGCCTACACGATCTTTAGGTTCCCTTTTAAACACTATAATGGCCTAAAGCAGGGTTGTGGGGATCCTTGAGTCCCTATTCTACTTCATTGGGACTGTGAACATCGACGGTTACTACTAGAACCGAAGGCACTGGTTTGCCTCTATCTCTACAATCCCTTCTAGAGGAGGCTTCGCACGTTGGAAGGCACCGCTAGAGCCTGTTCTATGCCCTAGCATGTGCAAAGGTAGCATTTTTTTGTACCTACAAGGTTCATGATCTTAAATCAGTATTTTTTGTGATCTATATGTGTGCTTTGGAGGCAAGTTAGGTCTGAAATCACTGTTTTTTGTGGATCTTGACTCCGGACATCATGGGAGATCAAAAGGAATTTGTGAGTGACTCAGTAGGGAAGACATCTACCATGAGTGTAGGGATGTCTATCAAGTTGGATGGATCCAACTTTTTGCTTTGGTCCACCTCTTTTTCTCGGTTTATCAGATCCCATTGGAAGAAATACATCCTGACAAATGATGTGTCTGCTGTGAAGTCAGCAAATTGGGAGGCAAACAACAATTGAGTAGCTACATGTCTTCTATTGCCAAGCAAGTCATGGCATATGCCTCAACGAAAAATATGTTGCATTAGATTCACTCCCACAAAAGCAACAACAGTAGGTTGTATTGTGTTGTTGTATTGTGTTGTACAGGATATTCACACTCTTTGGAAAGGCACCATGCAATATCCGAATATTATGGCACCATGAAGAACCTATGGAATGAGCAGGATGTGTACCAGCCTATTTCTACAGACGCAGCTGTTATAGCCAAGCAGAGAGGGGCTATTCGTTCTATCCAGCTTCTGTCTAGGCTTGGCTCTGAGTACAAGGCAATGAAAAATCAATTCATGACTATAGATGAGATTCCACATTAGCGTAGATTTATGCTCGCCTCTCAAAACTTGACACCTCTGGTCTCGTGCCTACATCTAATACCTCTGTCATGGCTGTTGTTGGTCGTGATAAGGGAAATTCGAGGGGCAAAGGTGGTCAGGCTCGTGGTGGTGCACGTGGACGTGGTAGAGGTCGGAGCTCCTTCTGCGAGTACTATCACATAAATGAACATACTGTGGAACGATGCTGAGTAAAGCATGGATATCCACAATGTATGAATTCACGTGCTCATCAGGTGTCTGCAGAGGATACTTCTCAAGTACAAGAGGATGATAGCCAGATTTCAGTTTCTAGAGCAGACTATGAGCGCTTCATGCCTTCTCAAGCATCTACTTCTGCCTCCGTTCAGAGACCTGCAGATACTTTAGCGATGTCAGTTAGATTCGAAGCCCCTGCTTGGCTTACGAATTCAGGTGCCTCCTCTCACATAATTGGTGATACTACCTTATTTCCTTCAGTACGAGATCTTTTTTTTTGTGAAAGAGAAAGGAATGCTACCGTCGACAGTAGCAATCCAATTTTTATTAATCAAATAGTATTACATGGACAACGACTGCCTAGCATACACAAACACTCCCCTGACAATATTCTCCACCCACCCACAGCCATTATTAAACAATACATCATTTCTAGCACACCAAACCCTCCACAACATAGCAACCAAATTAATTCTGAATAATCTAGAATTTTGCTACCCCGTTCCAGGTTAAGGTAGCACATGGGGGTTTGTCATTAGTTACTAATCTTGGGAACATCTCTATCTCTTCTACTTTACTTTTATTGAATGTTATGCATGCTCCCAAGTTTGTTCTTAACTTAATGTCGATTAGTCATATTACGAAGGATTTAATATCATACTTAATATCATGATCAATATTTCTTCTTGTAGGACCTCTAAACGATGAAGCGAATTGGTGAACTTGAGCACAATGGTCTCTACTACCTCCATGTTCCACCTTCGCCCAATGTTGATGTTGTTTGTGCCACTACTGCTCTTCAGTGGTATCTCCGCCTTGATCATCCCAGCCTACCTGTCCTACGTCGTCAATTTCCAAAGATGTCTTTTCCTACATTTTTTCAATGTGAAGCCTGCCAGTTGAACAAACACCATAGGTCTTCTTTTGCCTCTCAAAATAAATGAGCAGAGTTTATTTTTGCTTTAGTTCA
Source organism: Thalassia testudinum (assembly GCA_037157565.1). NCBI lineage: Eukaryota > Viridiplantae > Streptophyta > Magnoliopsida > Alismatales > Hydrocharitaceae > Thalassia > Thalassia testudinum. Next base: position 35,547,476 of record JAZHRO010000012.1, on the reverse strand, counting down.
TGCTAATGTTTAGAGCTCGTGTAGGATCAAGAGTATTAGAGGTTTTTAGTACTTCCTTGTTCATGTGGATGATTGTACGAGGATGTCTTGGGTGTTCATGATGAAAGAGAAGTTCAAAGTTTTTGATCTTGTTAAAAATTTTGTTCAAGAAATAAAAACTCAATTTTTCACTATTGTAAAAGTTTTCCAGAATGATAATGGTTTGGAGTTTGTGAATGCCAAGGTTAAACATTTTTTCCAGTCTTTTGATATTATTCACCAAATTTCTTACGTTCATATCTCCCAACAAAATAGGGTAACTAAACGTAAGCTCTATCATTTGTTAGATGTGGCTAGTACTATTATGTTTCAAATAAATGTTCCTTCATCCTTTTAAGCTGATGTTATTCTAACAGCCACATACTTGGTGAATCGTGTTTCCTCTTCTATTTTAGGGGGTAAAACCCCATACTCTCTTCCATTTCCTGGCAATGACATGTTTTCTATCACTCCAATTGTTTTTTGCTGTGTGGTTTGTCCACTTATATAAAGTGGATAAGATTTCTCCTCGCTCCATGAAGTGTATTTTTCTAGGCTACTCCAGAACCCAGAAAGGGTACAGATGCTATGGCCCTGTTACACAGAAGTTTTATGTTTCAAGGAAGGTTTCATTGTCTTGTGCTAAATATTTTATATCACAGTTTATGTCAATTGACAGCTTGCCTGCAGTTGGACGACAGTTTTCTCTTGCTATTGATAGTCTACAAGTACCACAGGACCATCAGGAGGACTTCCAAGATCCATCTTGGACCATAGCTATGGAGGAAGAGATGGCAGCTTTGTAGTCCCGTGGCACATGGGAACTTGCTGCTCTACCCCCAAATGCTACAGTTGTAGGGTGTAGATGTGTCTTCACCCTCAAATGTCGACCACATGAAACTATGGAGAGATATAAAGTATGCCTAGTTGCCAAAGGCTACACTTAAACTTTTGGACTTGATTACTTTGAGAACTTTTTCCACAATGGCTCGCCTCAATTCTGTCAGAATATTACTCTCTTATGGTTAGCAAGAGTTGGATTGTTCATCAGCTAAATATAAAAAATGTGTTTCTTTATGGAGACTTAGAAGAAGTTTACATGCATCAGCCACCAAGTTTTCCACTAAGGGGGTGTCAGAAGGTATGTAGACTAAAGAAAGCTATTTATGGGATGAAACAAAGCCCTAAAGCCTGATTTGAGAGGCTTAGCAAGGTGGTACAAGAGTATGGCTTTGCTAGATCATATGTTGATCACTCTATTTTTACATTGCATGGGAAGACATGTTCAGTTATACTTATTGTTTATGTTGATATATTATTGACTGGCAGTGATAGGAAAGGCACAAAAGAAACGAAGGAGTTGCTACCGTCACAATTTGTGACCAAGGATCTAGGTCGCATCAACTATTTCCGTGGCATTAAGTTGCAACACACTAGAGTAGGACTTGTGCTATCTCAGCGCAAGTATATTCTTGATATGTTGAGAGACACTGGTATGCTGGGGTGCAAACCAGCATTTATGCCTATGGATGCATCCTTGCCTCTTGCAGATGATAATAGCCCCTTACTGCAGGATGTAACTAGATACCGTGGAATGGTGGGTAAGTTATTGTATCTGAGAGTTACCAGACCTGACATTGCCTTTATAATTGGAAGGTTGAGCCAGTTCATGCAGTCAACAAGGGAAGTCCATTAGGATGGAGTTTGCCAGATTCTCAGGTACTTAAAAAGTGCTCCTGAGAAAAGACTTTATTTCAATAACAATAGGCACTTGGATGTATGTGATTATTCAGATGTTGATTATGCTGGAACACATGAGGATAGAAGGTCCACTGTAGGATACTGCACATTTGTTAGAGGCAACCTGGTTACATGGAAAAACAAGCAGGCTGTTGTTTCCAGCTCAAGTGTTGAATCTGAATATAGAGCCATAGCCTAGACTACTTGTGAGCCACTCTGGGTCCGATCTATCTTAAAGGATTTTGAAGTACAGGTCATTGTCCTATTTCTATGCATTGTGACAACAAGGCAGCTAACTTTATTGCAAATAATCATGTCTTCCATGAGAGAACTAAACATATTGAAGTCGATTATCACTTCATCTGGGAGGCTATTACGGCAAAGAAAATTTCTACACCTTAAATATGTACTAAAGACCAACTTACAGACATCTTCACTAAAGCACTTTCCAAGAAGTGACTGCAAAGCCTTTGTTCCAAACTAAGCATATTTGATGTTTATGCTTTAGTTTAAGGGGGAGTGTTGAATTATGTTTTTAAATTTTTTTAGTTAGTTTTTTATTTCTATAAGGATATCCCTGTATTTTTTCCCTTTTGTACCTCCCTATATAAAGGCACCAGGGGTCTTTAGAGTAAACTGATTTAAATAAGGTAAAAGAAATATCCATCTTGATTATAAGTGTTCCAGGATGGAAAAAGGTGAGTTGATCAAAGAAATGTACATAAGGTTTAAAGAAATAGTAAATCTGATGAAGAACACTACAGTTAAATTCATAGAGTAGTAGCTAGTACAGAAGATTCTTCGATTCCTTACAAGCGATTGGGTGTAAAGACAACAACAATTCAAGAAGCAAAGGATCTCTCCACTCTACCTCTCAATGATCTAGTTGGTAGCCTTCCGATTTATGAAGATCAACTAGAAAACATGAAAAACAATAAGGAAGAAAACAAGCGACCAAGTAAAAAGGACCTTGCTTTTAAGGCTACAAAAGATGATTCAGACTCCGACAAAAAAGACGTTGCGCTTCTAACATGCAAATTTCGCTGCTTCATAAGAAAACAACGTAATTAAGTCAATAAATTTTCTAATGATGTAATATGCTTTGCCCACGAAGGATGACTTGGATTCCAATGACACCAAATTCGATGAAGATGATGAAGAAATGGAGATCCTTGCAAAGAAATTGAAGAAATCGAAGGAAGACTCGGATTCCAACGACACTGAATTTGATGAAGATGATGAAATGGAGATCCTCAGAATGAAATTTCAGAAATTTCTTCAAAATCAAGGTAAGAAAGTCAATAAATTCTCATATGATATTATTTGTTATGAATGCAAAAAAAAGGATACTTGCAAAAAGATTATCCGATGAACAAGAAAAAGGAAGACAAGAGGAAGGACACAAAAGAAAGCGACAAGATGAAAAAGAAGAATTCCAAGAAAGCTTTCAAAGCAACATGGGAAGATAGACTCCAACATGGAGACTGACTCTGATGAATCAAACGAGAACGAGGTCCTTATCTTTCCTTGGTAGCCACCACAAAAGAAAATGATAATGAGATAATTTCAAACTTTTCTCTTAAAAAATAAACCTTACGAAGAGTTGTACATAAAAACAAAAAAGATTAAAAAGGACAAAAAAGGACTAAAAAGAACTTGCTCACTTCTTGAAGTAAAAAAAGCATGCTTAGCAACTGAATTGTCTATATCATAAGATATCAATAGTCAATTGTATGAAAAAATTATATATTTAGGAAACCAATATGAACATTTTAAGGCCATACTAAATAACTTAAAGACCATGACTAGACTAAATTTTGAGTTCTATGATAAATTAAGAGAAAAATGGGTCTATAACAAATCAAATGCACCTAGACATGCATATTTTCAAAAGGCAAAGAATTATAAGAATTATAAACCTAGCACTTCACAATAGGCCTATAACTCATAATTTGAAAGTTACTCACCCAAAAGACCCTTAAAAAAATGGGTACCTAGAAAGGATGTTCTACATCGTTTTACAGGAATAGATCGACGGGATGAGTATGATCAGTGAGTGTTCAAGGTATACAATGGAACACTCCAACCTCTCTACAAGATAAATGAAGATCAAGAAAGGTGGACTAGTAGAGCTCGACACAAACAAGGATCATTTCACTATATGTAACTTATTTCATATGGTATGTAATAGCAACACCCCTTATTTTTTTTAATTCTTTTTTATGCTTGACAAAAAAGGGAGGAAAAATAAATAGGCAAATAGTCATATTCTAAGGAGGAGCACATATTGAGGGAGAGAATCCACTAGATTAATTCCTTCCATTTCAAAATTTTTAAAGATAGCTTTTATCTTAATTTTCTAGAATACATCTATTTGCAAAGTAGTTTTGTCAACACCAAAAAGAAAGAAATTGTTGGAACCATATTCCACATCTTATTTGGTATTAACAAAATTATTTTAGATTAACATTTGCAATTGAGTATTATTTCATATTTTAGACTTTGATGAAGATTGCAAAAGTTAAGATAAGTGAAATATGATAAGAAGACAATGATAAGGAGATCATCTTCAAGATAAATCCAAGATACCAAGTAGTTAATTGAGTGAAATAGAATAGGTTTTTTATTTGTTCTTAGAATGAATGCCTCTCCCAACTTGAAAATTAAAATAGATCGTAAAATTAATTAAAGGTAAATTAGGACACTTATCCATGTTTGCTCGAAAGATTTCAAATTACAAATTACCCAAAAGATCGATTTTCAAAGTTATCAACCAAATAACTTCCATTTCCCTTTTCAAAAAAAAAAGCTTTTCAAAGAGATTTTACAAATAAGTAATTTCTATTAAAAAAGGTAATCGTTAACCCATAAGTACCAGTACTAAAGTTTAATACCGGTACCAATGGATTCAGATTTGTGTTAAGTATTCAAAACCTATATCTGGAAGCAATGAGTACTAGTACTCATCTTTAGTACCTATACCTCATAGGTACTATCCGTGACATCATGGTTTAAAATACAAAATAGTAAGTCACTAGTATTGGTACCCATCCTTTACTGCCGGTACCAATTGTCCATTGGCCCAAATCTTAACGACAAAAAAATTAAATTTAAAGATACAAATATTAGGATTTAATTTCTAACGGCTAGTAAACGACTAGTACTCGAATTTCTAAGGTCCTAACTCTATAAATAGGCCCTTGGACTCTTAGTTTGCATATAAGAAAAATAAGAGAAACCATTTGTGCTTGAAAGAGAGTTTCTACACCATTTCTCTACCAAAAAAATAAGCCTATTGTCTCTACAATTTCTTCGAGTTTATTCTTCGTTGAGATCAGCTTGCAAAAGTGCTTCGTTTAACATTCAATTCATTGCACATCAAAGTTCTTAGGCTTCTCATTTCAATAATATCATTTTTAATTATTGTTGGGAGGCTTAGAAAATTCTTGTTATAAGATTTATTGTTTCTTACACTAGTGCTTAAATTGTATTGAGCTTTTTACTGGTTGTTTAGGTTGTAATAACCTATTTGTTGTAATTAGATTGAGGTAACCCATTAATTCCCTTAGTAAAATTGGTTTCCTCGGGGTTAAGGAAATCGGATTAAAAATCCTAAACTGGAAGGCTTAGGTAGTGGAGTACTCAGGAGTGGAGAATCACTATACATAATTGTGCACATTCTTGTGGTTTGATTTGTGCGTCAATTTTTATTTTATTCTACATTAGTTACATCTTGTCTCGCTTCTAATGCGTTTGTGCGCATATTCTTTAGATCCTACACCACCCACCTTGATGAGGTTTTAACCTCTAAAGCAATATGAAGGCCCGTCACTTTGTATCATAGGTTAAGGTAATGGCCCACATGTCCAAATGTTCCAAACGATAAAAGATTTGGATCGCAATCCATACCTCTACCTACTTCAACACGGTCAAATCCCCATAGGTCCGAGTATCCACCTAATAAGTAGTGGTAGGAGACTCATGCATGGCATGCGTAGGTGTCTCATTTGAAAGCCCATCAAGTAAGGCGAGTAATGTGCCCCCAAGTGAAAATCCCACTACTTTCTTTGGAAAATCAACTGGCATTCTTCCTTGATCAGTGTTAAATCCCACTGCCAAATCCTCCTTAAAACACTACAATTGTTTGCCAAATCCCCTTCCATTCACCATCAACAATCGTCACATCCTTATATAACAGGCAAGAGAAGACGAGAACCAAGGCCACCAAACCTACATACACCCACCAATCAACAATTGCACACAAAGTGTTCCAAAGAAAGAAGCTAGTAGCATATGATGCTTCTTGCAAAGCATGACAGCGTTCTCTCCATGAACCTTTGATTTTCATCCTCCGATTAGCATTAACATCATCATTAAAGATGAACAATGATCTAGAGCCCCACTCCCTACTCTCCCACATCCCTTACTCCTACCCTATCCACTTGAGACGCACTTAGTTTTGAAGTTTCAGGAAGACGTCAAAGATGGCATGATCAATGAAGAAGATTTTGTAGAGGATTAAAAAAAGGTGAATTCTTGGACTACTTTATTCATGGCATGCATTTAGTTCTTCAGCAGAGATACACAGTGCATTTCCAAATTATTTTGTGAAGCTTCGTGTATTTTTTGCTCCCATGCTCAGGCCCATAATGATAGTTCTTGACACTATTGTTGAGTCCATGCTTCCGTTTATGCTAGTTCAGTAGGAAATTTGGTTATTAATCTATGCTTATCTAATAATCATGAAAAATCATGTGATGACACTCACTCTTGTATATCTAGTAGCCCACTGAATTTCATGTAAAAGTTCACTCTATAGGAATGGATATAATTCATGAAAGTGTTACTTGAAATTGACAGTATCATACTCATAATGCTGACTTCAGAGAAGTCCTAAAATTTGTACTTGGTGCTTAGACATGAAATTTGGCATGTATGTTTCTGGAGAAGGTGAGAATTTCTAGTAAATTTTTTATAATGTTTAGATGTGCTTGAAACTTGCTATCCATGATCTTTAGCCAGAAAGTTTGCAAAAGTTTCAAATTCCACTAGATTAGTTATTAATTCGCTCAAAGTGTCTTGAATCACCTCTAAGTTTCTGTCCAATTTGTGTAAAAAATGTATAAATAGATTAATATAAATGAAACATGGAAAAAGTAACTAGGGTGTAGACAACCTAATTAGCCTCAGTGTAGTTGAGTCAAAAAAGTTCATGTATTTTTTTGTTTGATATTTGAAACATTAATTAGTTTACATGCAACAAGATGAAATACATCCACTAGGATTTTGATCAACAACAACACTACCTCAAACCATATTGAATATGGTTGATAACAACCAGCTGCAGCAGAAATGCTATGGTAACTTTCAACCCAAGTAAATGAAAGAAAGGGAAATGTTGGGAAATGAGAGAACTTGTCTTATTCCAATAAGACTAGGAACCCTTATATAGAGGAGCTCTTTAGGTAAGTTACATAAAATGTCCTTACAAGAAAAATAAATATGCAAACAAGGACAAAAAAATATAAAAGCACAAGACAAGTAAAAACAACTCTCAACACTCCCCCTCAAGCTGGAGCATCGGCATTAGACACGCTCAGCTTGGAACACTGGACTCCAATCTTTTCTTGATGAGAGGCTTGGTGAATATATCAACAATATGATCATCCATAGAGATGTAGGGTGTAGAAATCTTGCTAGTCATTACAGCATCTCTAATAAAGTGGCAATCTACCTCAATATATTTTGTCCTCTCATGAAATGCTGGATTGTTTGCAAGAAAGGTCGCTACCTTATTATCACAATACAAAAGAGTAGGACCTAAGATATCAACACCAAAGTCCTTTAGAATGGACGTCACCTAAAAAAGCTTACAAGCAGTATAAACTATAGCTCTATATTCTAATTTTGTACTTGATCTAGATACCACATTTTGCTTCTTGCTCTTCTAAGTGACCACAATAGTCAGTTGCGGATCTTCTATCTTCATTAGCACCTGCATAATCTGCATTGGAATATCCACACATTAAGATGTCCATGCCTCTGGAAAAATAATCCTTTCCCTGGTGAGGTCTTCAAATATCTCAGTACCTAGAAAATACCTGGATAGTGTACTTCCCCTAGCTCTTGCATAAATTGACTCAATCTTCCTACAGCATATAATATATCCGATCTCATCCTTGTGAGGTATACTAACTTGCCAACCATGACTTTATATCGAGTCACATCCTCCAAGACAGGACTCTCCATATCTGCAAGATTTGCTGCTAGATCCAAAGGCATATTGGTAGGTTTGCAACCAAGCATCCCTGCATCACGAAGCATATCTAGATCATACTTCCTTAGCGACAAGACCATTCCACCTTTCATACGATGAATCTCAATACCAAGGAAGTAACTGATCAAGCCCAAGTCCACAAACTGTGCATGCAGGAAAGCCTTAATATCCTCCAGACCTTTCTCATCACTTCCAGTTATAAGTATATCATCAACATATACGATCAAAATAATAAAACCTGCCTCCATGTGCCTAGTGAAAATAGAGTGATTAGACGTGGACCTAGTAAATCCAAAGCTTTAAACTGTCGTGCAGAATCTACCAAACCAAGCTCTGGAACTCTGTTTTAGATCATATATAGCTTTATGAAGTTTGCAAACCTTCTAACACTCCCCCTTACTACCAAATCTAAGAGGTTGATGCATGTAGACTTTCTCATCATGGCCTTCATAAAGAAAAACATTCTTAATGTCAAGCTGGTAAACTGATCGATCCTTATTAACTACAATAAACAAAAGATTCCAAACAGAATTGAGGCGTGCAACAGAGGAAAAATGTCTCAAAATAATCCACACTAAATGTTTAAGTGTAGCCTTTGGCAACAAGTCTACTCTTATAACGCTGAATGGATCCGTCAGGAAGATATTTGATAGTAAATACCCATCTACACCCTACACCAACTGCACCAGGGGGTAGATCAACAAGATCCTATGTACCTTGTGACCAAAGTGTTGCCGTCTCCTCTTCCATGGCCAGCTTCCAGCTAGATCCTGAATAGCCTCTATATGACTGCGAGGTAGCTGATGACTATCAACTACAAGAGATAGTAGCTTTCTTGTTGCAGATAGCTGGTCCAAAGACATATACTAAGATAAAGAATAACGAGCACATGATCTTAGAGCCTTCATTTATGCTACAGGAAGATCCAAGTCATAACTCTCAGTAACAGAAGGCACCTAATCTCCAAACGAATCATCAACGACAGCAGAGGACTGAGCAAGAATAGTAGAAAGAGGCTCATTTTCAAGAAAAGTGGATGTGGGCCTACGCTCGAAATGTTTTGGAAAGGTATTAGTAAGTTCAAGGTGTCTAGGAAAAGTATCTCTTGTAGGAATATTTGTCTGAGGTAAGATAGGCTCAAAGGGCTCCGGTGACGATGCAGAAGGTACAAGAGAATATCCTGTGGCATTGTGGGAGGTAAAAAGCTTCCCTTTCTTGGATAAAAAGGAAGTTCTTCAAAAAAGGTTGCATCAGCACTGACATAGAATTTGTAAGCCACTGGGTATAGCAATGATACCCCCACTGAGTATGTGAGTATCCCATAAAAATACACTTAACCGACCAAGGAGACAACTCGTCCACCTTGAATAGATGAACAAAGCAAAGACACCCAAACACCATGGAAGGAAAAAAACACTTCACGGCCGAGACAACAAAGAATAGGATGTTTTACCTCCCAAGATAGAAGACAACACCCTATTTACAAGGAATGCAGCAGTAAGAATAGCATCGGCTCAACATCGAAGGTACACTCATATGAAACATCATGGACCAAGCAACATCAAGTAAATGACATAGCTTGCATTCGGCTACCTCATTTTGTTGAGAAGTATGAACACAAGAAGTTTGATAGATCACTCTCATAGGCGTAAGAAACTAAGTCAACTAAGCATTTATAAATTCAAGGTGATCATCACTTCGGAAAACTTTAATAGTAGTAGCAAACTGAGTTTTTATTTCATTGAAAAAATTCTGAATAAGTATAGGAGTTTGAGATTTTTCCTTCGTCATAAAAACCAAAGTGACACAAGTACAATCATCCACCAAAACAAGGAAAAATCAAAAATCCCTCACTATGGACCCTACAAGGCCCCCACAAATCCGCATGCACTAAGACAAAAGGAGACTCAAATCTTTTATTTTTACTAGGAAATCAAGATCGATGATGCTTACTAAGTTGATAAACATCACAATTAAAAGACTCAAGAGACTACAACTCGAGAAATTGACAACAAAGCACGATAATACTTAGGTGGCCCAAGCAAAGGTGTCATTGTAAGGCAGTAGTGGCACAAGCAGCAGCAAAAGTGATATCTATGGATGTAGGTGGAAGAGTGAGAAAGTAAAACCCATCCTGCTCAAGCTCTCCACCAATCTACTTCATCGTCAGGAGGTCTTTCAAAAAAAAGAATTGGTCATGAAAAACTACTCTGCATCCTAGGTCCTTGGTAATTTGATTATCAAGTTTAAAATAAATCGAGGTGCATGCATAACATCAGATAAACCAAGAGGAGACAATGTGACATCTCCAACGCCAGTAACAGGCGATAAGCCACCATCTGCCACCCCAACCTGGAAGCAAGGTTGCAGGAATCAGCAGTCGATATTCAGTCAGTGAGGTCACCGACTAAAGAGTATACGGTATGCGGGTGATTAATCGAGGATTAATCAATTAAGTATTTTTAAGTATTTAAAAAGCTAAATATAATTATATTTACTATTATACATATTACATATACATATATATATATTGAAAATATGCACATATATCAGTATTATTTTTTTTCCATACATATTCTGTCATAGAGACCTGACGGGCAATAGAAAGGGTGGTGGTGATGGAGGATTGAGGAGAATCGGAGAGAGGGGCATAGGTTTAGGGTTTCATTAGGATTTGAATGTAGGGGGAGGGGGATGGAGAAGTCAGGTGGGGTTCTTTTTCTCTTCAATGTACCAATTAAGACAAAAAAATTGAGCTCCCAATGTTCGATTGGACGATTAATTAGATAATCAATCAATTAATCAATTTACCCAATTATAGAGTTGAATATTGATATATGGTTTAGTCCCTGACTACATACGATTAATCGGCCACATTGATCGATTTTTGCAGCCTTGTTTGGAATGATGTGGCAAGAGATCGAAGAGAAGAAAAAATGTAGCATCACTAGTAATGTGTAAGGACTTGAATCAACAATCCACACCAGAGCACGTAACCCAACAGATAATACAGTGGTAACTGTAGCACTAAAAGCAGAGGCTCATGCTGCAATGGTTTATAATGTCATCAGCCAATCATATTCTGCCCTGCCCATCATCAATCTGGTACTAGGCACTTTCTTCATCTGCAACAACCTAATTAACCCTGGGCCCCTGACCCTAAGGATAGCCATGTTTCACACATCTATCAATAGTATGGCCTATCTATGACAATGCTCATAAAACAAATTTCCTCTCTGATCATGGCCTCATCCTCCTCTGAAGATGCCCCGACCACAGGCACCTCATCCACTAAAATCTCCCCGTGCACGTCCACGACCAAAGGAAGCAATGGCAGATGAATCTGCACCAAGACCATGATAAGGAATCTCCAACTATGATAAGCGAGCATATATCTACACCAGGATATGTATTTCTTTTGAGGTCATCAGTTGATCCTTGACTGCCTGGTATTCAGGACCCAAGGTGGCTTAAAGTTGTACAAACTAAATAACTTCTCTCTGCTTGGCTATAATAGCAGCATTTAGTGTAATGGGCTAATATGTATCATGCTCATCCCACAAGTTCATCGTCTCATAGCACTCAACCAGTGCCATGGTACCTTTCTTGAAGGTACGAATCTCTTTTATAACTCTATACAATCAAGCAATATTGCTCTTTTGAAAGTGAATCTCATGCAACACCTCCCATATTTTCTTGGTCGATACATACAACATAACCTATTTGGCTATGTGCTCCTTCATGCTATTAAGCATGTATGTAGCCACCCAATCATTATCAGCTTCCCAATCTTCCGCTTTGTCTGTCGCAGTTGGCCCTTCTCGCAACAAGATAAACTTCCTATGAGAACCCACAAATCATGAGAATGAGGTAGACCACAACAAAAAATTGATTTCATCCAATTTTATATTTGTGCCTTGCATATGAGGCAAAGCGTTCATTGTAGATATCTTCCCAACTGAATCACTCAACACATCTTTTTGGTCTCACATGATACACAAAAGACAAATCTGATGTGGTTCTCTTCAAAGAGAGCTGCAGCCAGGGCAAAAAAGATCCAATATACGATACCAAATCTGAGAAAACAATTTTCAAACCATAGAATCAATCTTAACAGAGCCGCATGGAGAAGAAAGACATGCTTAGGCATCAAGGAAGCCCCAGAGGTGCCTTCTCTCCACCGGCAAACCCCCATAAGCGGCAACTGGCGGTGCCTCAGGGAAGCGACAGCGCTGTGTGCCGCCAGTGAGGGTGCTGGTAGCACCTGGGATCCCCGCTGGCGAGGTCTGCTACTGAAGGAGGTACAGGCAGCGCTTGTGGGCCATTGGAGGAGGAGAAGGAAGGGCCGGTTAGCCTTGTTGCAGGCGGCACCAACAAGGAGAACCGGTAGCAACGCAGGAGAGAGAGGAGTACAGTGGAAGGTTAAGAGGCTAAGGTTTTAGTGGGATATTGGAGTCTCAGTCTAAGACCGTTGCTCTAATATTACGTTGGGAAATGAGAGAACTTGTCTTATTCCAATAACCCTAGGGACTCTCATATAGAGGAGCCCTTTGGGTAAATTACATAAAATGTCCTTACAAGTAAAATAAACATGCAAACAAGGACAAAAAGACAAAAACACAAGACAAGTAACAGAAACTCTCAACAGAAACATTTCCATGCCACCTCAAAAGCGATGTTTTTATACTGTCATTCATAAGATATTAACAAAAGTTACATGTACTTTCTATTTAGTTATCCAGATGTAAGTCTAACCAAAAGATATTGTCCTTATTAAAGAATTCCATTTCATTTGTCAATCTAAATATTTCAACTCTAGTAAATTCATATCAAGGTCCGCAACCACAAGTTGGTAGATGGAATTCGAACCTGATCACCTGAAGTAAACCAATGTGCACCCCGAAATCCCACAATAGGTGGAACTGAACCAAGGTTGAATTCTTGCAAGCTGATCCTTTCCTGGAAAAATTGAATGTTTCATTAGTACCCTACATAGAGGGAGAAAGGAGAATAAAAGAGACAGGTGATGTAATTATGAGAAAATACAAAAAGCATGGGAGTAACATGGTCGCTAGAAGTGCCACGAGAGCTGAGAGAATCTGCACTTACAAGTAGCTTTGGCCTCTTATGCCTTAAGCGTGTCTGGATGAATGAAATAAATATCATGAAAGTCTTCAAACAAAGGAAATACAAGTCACATGGCCCAATAAAAGGGTGAATTATCATGAATCGGATAGAGGAAAACCTGATTACAAAAGATGGGTTTCTTTACGTAATAGAAATATAGTGGAATATACGAGAACAAGCATGAAAATCAGAAGAGCATTTTCCTTGGTATTGAATGCTCATTAATTGACTAAGTACTCCGGAAAATTTTACATGTTGATGTTACAAGCTAGCTTAATGCAGTCAAAAATAAAGAATGAAATTCATATCAAAAAAATTCTAAGCAATAAAATGAAGATAAAAGGAAACATGAAGACTACTTAAAGGATTAAAAACCTGAATATGAACTAAACAGATATAACAAAAAGAAAAAAGCTTTTAGTTAAAAAAGACATGCATGATAGATACAGATAATATCTCACTGAACAGCATCACATAAAAAGACCCATGATTTTCGGAACAAAAACAAACATTATAGGTGTTTGAAACAGAACTCAATGAGTAATTCTTTACCAATCTTCCTCATCAATAGGACCTTTTGCCTCAAAAACCTTCACAGTTCTTTGCAGTAACACCTACTCCCACCTACATTACTTGCCTCCAGCTCGATTCTCTACATTTCCATCCTGAAACCTTGTTGCCTTCTGACTTCCATTATCTCTAGTATATTTCCAAAATTAAAACATCTGTATGCCTATGTAGATTAAATGAACCTAATATGGTTTATTTAGTAGGCCTAGGCAATATCATGTTGAACCCTCGTACTTAAGAATGAATGAAATCAAGTTTTTATTTTAGAAGCAGAGATATCAGCTCAAAATAGTTAGCCATGCGTAAAATAAGTTCCAGATGCACCAAGAAAAACAAAACCCTTGCAACGACCCTATGGAGAAATTTAGGAGAATATGAATTCTATTATTGATAAAAGAAAGATTCTAGCCTTCTTTATATAGAGGCAAGAGCATATATGAAAATATACCTATGACCTAAAAATAGTTAATAACTAATCAAATAACTAATTAATTTATTTCCTAACACTCTCCCACAAGTCGAGACACCGGAGACGAGAAAGACTTGAATTCTTAAAGTAGTGATCAACTCTTGTCGACGTGGTAATCCCTTCTTTGTGTCTTCAACCTTGGGTCTCTTCTTGTATGCCCTCACAGAGTCAATCAACACTTGATTTCTCTTGAGGTGCGTGAGAATACTGCCCGTACACTTGAGATCTTAAGGATGCTCTCATCTTCATTGTGTGTCTTCCACTCAAACATATTAGGACCAAATAGAACTGACCTACAACTTCAAGGGGTAGACACAAAGGCTCCAAAACAAAACACTAAAACATAAACTTGAAACTCAATTGGACTTAACATGCAAATGACCCTCTTTTCCCTTCCTTTTTTTCTTCTTTGGATCGAAATTAGAGAGAGGGAGATCCCTCTTTTCTTGTTCTGTTGGCTCCCTCTTCTTCTCCTTCTTCTCCTTGCCAAATCTTGAACCTAAGACCTCATAGTCCAATAGAACAACTTGGACCAATGAGGTAATGGAGGCTGGAGCACGTCATTGGAAGGCATGTGGCCGACAGGGACGACCACGCCATCATCTTCAACGAGGACTTCGTGGTCTTGGAAGAAAGTGTGGTGGTCGTTGTAACGATGGGAGGTGAGGCGTGGGTCGTAGCCGAGGTAGTCGTCGTCATCGAAAGAGTGGGAGCAATAAGGTCGTACAAGGCCGTGGCGACGCAATGGTGGTTGTCACTGCCGCCACTAGGGCTGTGCAACACCCCACTAGACATTGGAGGCTATGGCGACGTGGTGGTGGTTCTGATCAGCAGTAACAGCAGTAGTCGATGAAGGACTAAGGAGAGGAAAAATAGAAGAGAAAGGAGAGAGATGTGTGGGAGAGGAGAAAGCCTCTCCGGTGGCTCATCGGAGGCCAGCGATACCGTCAGAGGGCCCCCCTTCTAGGGTTTCTTCTTTTCTTCTCTTTTCCACGAGATTAATACCATGTTAAATTTTAAAATAATGAGAAAGTAATAATATCAAAGCAATAAACCAATCAATAACACTTGGGTTTACGTGGAAACCCTACTCGCGAAGAGTAGAGAGAAAACCACGGGTGAAGGCCTCGATAGGACATATTTCTCTATTATTCTTCTCAAAGGAATAAGTGGGGGGTACACACCTATTTATAGGCTACCACACACTCCAACAAACCACATTCTCCAACACTCCCCTTCAAGCTGGAACATAGAATGCTTGGCTTGTACAAAAAATGGCACCCACTCTACACAACAGAACGCAACTCTCTGAACTGGTTCTTGCTTGTAAGTAGGTATGCTGATGACGACACATCAGCAATATCTGGAACTACTGGACGAACGTAGCTGGCTCTGGCAAGGGCCTCTCCTCTGGAAACCTAGTACTAGTGGCTCCTCATTCAGTATCCCTGTAAAGGGTCTTCCTCTGAAAACCTCGAAGCTGTATCTCTCACATAAAAATCGACTGGGCCCTTCCGTTGAGGACCTTAAAATTGGATCTCCATCTCTGGAGACCTCAAAACTCTATACCTCCAAGAGTTGGGTTTCTCATGTGATGATTAGCTACTCCAAAAGTCCATAGTGGTATCTAATGTCACCTCAAAACTGATGGAGGATGTCATCGTGCCTTGGAACTACAACAAAGGGACTCCTAAAAGGGGGTGGCTATAGTGATATCCATACTCCCCCTTTCCCTCATACTCGTATGGGAGAAGAAAATAACAATGAGAAGAAATACAATAAAAAAATAAATAACGATCATAAAAAACTAGAGAAGAGCTTCTCCACCTCTTCTCCTAAACATTCATCTTTTTTTCGATATTTTTTCTTCCCTTTTTTTAATTTTTTATTTTTCTTTCCTATTTTCTTTTTCCTTTTTTATTTTCTCCCCTTTTTTTACATAACTATCAAGTACGATCAAGATATCAATAGACCAAAGATATAAAAAGCCCAAAAGATCTTAGGGTTCAACAGGAACCCAACCAACCGTGCAACCTCTTCTGCTCCATCGCTGCCAACATCGCCTCCGTCAACGCCTAGTTGTGGAGCGACTCCATGGAGCAATCCGAGAACGATTCATTCATCAACTTAGACCATTAGATCGATCAACGATGGCACCAAAGGTGCCACCTTTTCCGCCACCCTCTCCTTCCACCCATCATCGTCGACCTTCTTTGCCGCCTTCACGACGCCCTTCGGGGATGGGTCAGTCGTGTCATAGATCATCTCTTCCTTCGATCTCACGTGAGATCGGCATCACTCACTTGCTGCCTCATCTCGACTCACGTCCTTCGCCTTCTTCACGCGACAACCACAAGAGCCGCACCTCCTTGAAGATCCTACCCGCCATGCCAAACCAAAGTCGCTCAGCTTCCAACCAGCCTCCCTCCAAAGGGTCGATAATCTCGAGATCAAGGCCTTCAGCCCCTCTACTACGGAGCTTCTGGATAACGCACAGAGGAGACCTGTCAGGTGGAACCCTAGCTAGAGGTAGATCGCCTTGCCATACACTCCTCACTGCTATTACGACCTCTCCAAGCCTCCTCGATTCTCTCAGCATGATGGAGAAGGCCTACGCATGATCTTCCTCCTCTTCCGGATGAACAAAAGGAAACTCATAACAAAATAATGATAATGATCTAAAGATCAAATAAACCCAAAACATGACTTACTCTGATACCATGTGAAGAACTTTAAGGGAATATGACTTATGTTATTAATAAAAGAGAGGCCCTAGCCCTCTTTATATAGAGAGAGAGGTAAGGGCATATATAGAAATATACCTATGACCTAAAAATACTAAATAACTAATTAATTTATTTCCTAACAAACCCCAATTGATGAGTTGCCCTGATAACATCCCCACACAATGCCGATATCCAAGAAGACAACAGAATTTCTCTCCAGCTGCAAACTCCAACGAATAGCAACTATTCATGCACATGTATGCCCCGATTTGGAAGTGATTTGCCCATCTAGTAAGAGTGCCTAACCAAAACAATGCCAAAAGGAATGGTAACAAATTAAGTTGTAGTTGGAGTCTTTTATTACTTTCATGTTTTTTATTTATTCCAATTCTTTTGGCCTCACTATGTAATTTTTCCCTTATGTCTCTCTATATAGACACTTAAGGTTTCTTTTATATAATAAACAAATCTTTCCTCTCAACATGGTATCAAAGCAATGACCCTAGGTCAACAGTCCAAATCCTACCAAAAAAAAACACGTAGATCTAGGGTTTCTCTAAGGAAAAAAAAACACACAAAAAACATGTCTCTTTTGCAATAGTAGTAGCACTTCACCCCTCTTCCAGCTAAAGTTCATGCACCGGAGGGCTCCAAAACTTGGCTACCAGGGCAAAGCCGCTTGGGGTCCCTCTACCTTACAACTACTATCATTAGTGCCACTAGGCCTTTAGCAGCCTACAACCTCATCATCAGAGGTCCAGCAACCTCCAGCAGTGTCGTATTGCCTCCAGGTTCTAGTAACCTCCCAGCAAGGCACCTTTGATCTCCGATGACCTGAACATGTTTTCGTTTTCATGTTAATGATGCTTTTTCATGAGTAAAGCTCAGGTTTCCAATTGTTTATCTTTGTTGTTATGTGCTTTTTTTTTTTTTTTTGAAAAGGCGAAGGGCGATTATCCAATAGATAATCACCCAAATGATTCATTCCACCATAGAAACAATTACATCACAAGTTACAAGATGGATCTCCAGGCCTCAACCTAGGAGGAGATAGTGGAAACAAAGTTCTCCACATAAGGTCTCTCCCCCCTAAATACCACCCCATTCTTCCCCAACCACACCCCCCAAAAAATAGCCAAGATCTTGGCCCGATCATGCTTGGAGCGAAAGGTGAACACTCCGCTCCCTACATTTCCCCTACGGAAGGAAGACCAGAAACTGTCAGTGTCCTGGTGGGAGATCCATCCAATCTTCATCTTCTACCAAATCTACTTTACAAACGAGCACTGGAGTAGAAGATGCTGCACATCCTCTACCGCCCCCACACAACGGGCACGCCAAATCGTCGGTGTTGGCCCATCTCGCTCTCCACTGCTTTGTCATGATCTGTCCTCTTCTCACCAACCAGGCAAAGATTTTCATCTTCAACGGACACTTCGTCATCCATATTAGTCTGCAATCCTGCATGAGGTCAACGTCTACATTTGCCCCTCCAGTCCCCAACCTGCGGTAAACCTTTGCCACCGAAAAGTCACCTTCCTCCCAATGAATCCATCAAGTCCTTCGCCCGACGCCCAACCCACCAACTCCTGCAGCAGCCACTGGAATTCATCACACCTCTGGTCGGAGAGCCCCCCTGGAAGATGGGGCACCAGGATCCATCCCAGCACTCTCCAACTGTTGCCAAAGAATCCATCACACTGCTCAAGAGGCAAGGGAACCTCTTCCCAGAGTAGATCCAACCCCCTGCCAGTTGTCCTACCAAAAGCAGGAGTCTCCCGCACCAAGAACCGGGTCAAAAAAACCTCGCACACTCCCAGCCACTGTTGCCAGGCCCCTGAGGAAGGGAGACGCACCAAGGGGGAGCAGAGGGGTTCCCACAATAGAAAATTTTCGTAGCAGTGCCGCATAACCGTTCCGAACAGCCCCTGCTCCTGCCCCACCAACCTCGCAATCCATTTCGTAAGAAAGCTAACGTTTGTCCTGTCCACTTCCCTGACCCCAAGGCCCCCCTCCTGCGTAGGCTTGCACACCTCCTTCCACGCTACCAACCTCGTCCCCCTACCCGTGGCCCCTGTGGTGGACCAAAAGAAATCTCTCATCAGTCTTGAAACCTTCTTCTCAACTTGGCGCGGTAGACGGAAGATCGACAAAAAGTAAGACATGGAGGCCAAACCGCCTTTACCAAAGTCAATCGCCTACCTCTAGACAAGAGCCTGGAAGACCACCCAGCCAACCTTCCTTCCATCCGTTCCACCAACGGAGCCAGTCCTGCAGTCTCAAGTGACGATCCAACAGAGGAAGGCCCAAGTATACCAACGACAATGAACCCTTCTCTGTCTCCAGAGCAGCACCCACCCTCTCCATGTCCGTAGCGGACAGATTCACTAGAACAAACTTCGATTTCTGGTGGCTAATCCGCAACCCTGATGCCTCACCAAAAAGCTCAAGCAGGATCCTCAATCTCCTTGCCTCCAGACTCGTTCCTTCGACTAGGAAGAGTGTATCATCAGCGTACTGTAGGACCACCACCTCCCTGCCTCTGCCAAGGTCAAAGCCCCTAAACAGCCCCCTACTGCAAGCCCTGTGTGCTGCCTGTGCCAATGCATCTGCAGCAAGAATAAAAAGCATGGGCGCAAAAGGGCACCCCTATCTGACCCCTCTTCGAGGCTGGACCCAACCTCCCGCCGAGTTCCCATTGATAAGGATCGAAAAGGATGTTGTCGTCATACATCGCTTCATCCAATCAATCCAGATCGAAGGGAAACCTCTCCTCCGCAAGGACGTCCACACAAAGTCCCACTAAACCGAGTCATATGCCTTGGAGAAGTCCACTTTCCATAAAAAGGCCTGCTTCTTCTCCCTCCACGCCGCCAAGGCCTCCATCGCAACCACAAATCCATCCAATATGCCCCTCCCTGGAATAGAGGTTGTCAAGACTAGGGAGATCAGATCCTCCAAGACGCCCCTCAGTCTGTTAGCCAGGACTTTGGCCACAATAAGGTAAACCGCATTGGACAGGGCAATCGGCCTAAAGTCCTGGATGTCCTCCACCCCTTCCTTCTTAGGCGACAAAAACAGGTAATATTTATTCAATTTATCAAAGCCTCTATTGCCTGACGCAAACTCCTCCAACACCCGCATCACATCCTCACCCACCAAGGGCCAAAACTCTCTGAAAAAGAAGACAGAGAAGCCGTCCGGGCCAAGGCACCCCTATACATTGAGGCCCCACACCGCCACCCTCACCTCCTCCTCTGAACAACCTACCGTGAGCCCCTCCACCTGGGACTCCGAAATGCGTTGCACATCCACCCCCTCCACCTCCATCCTCCCCTTGTCCGCTTCCCAGTGAACTCTCTAAAGTACTTCGCCACCGCCTGCCCCACCTCCCTACCAGAGAAAGCATCCCCGTCAATCACCATTCAGTCTATCCAATTCCTCCGCCTCTTGGCCAAGGCCACTTAGTGGAAGAACTTGGTGTTGGAATCGCCTTCTCTCAGCCATTTCTACTTAGATTTCACCTTCCATTCCAGCTTCGACCGTCTATCCTCTTCCTGGATCACCTTCAACATCCTTGCCCTGATCTCCCTATCCTCCGAGGATATAGGAGCCTGGTCCTCCTACCTGTCCACTTTGCTAATCCCTGCCAGCGCCACCTCCTTCCTTCCCCTTTTGGATGCCCTTACCTCCTTCTTGACAAGCATCAGATGGTCGCGCAACATGGAAAGCTTCTTCGCCAGACAAAAAGTCACCGAGCCTTCCACCCTCAACGCGTTCCACTTCTCCACCAAGGCCCTGAACCCCTCCTCCTGAAGCCACGACCTGTCAAATTTAAAATATGTGCCGAACCACACCCACTCATTCGGTCGCCACATCAAAGGAGTGTGGTCCGAAAAAGGTCTCTCCAATGCACATACATCTTGCCACTGGGAACACCTCAACCAGTTCCACATTGGAGAGAAACCTATCAATCCTGGATATCTGGCCATTGTTATTCCTCCATGTGTAAGCGCAGGCTGCGAGGGACCAGTCCACGAGCCCATGAGCCTCGATGAACTCCACAAAAAGATCCGACCTGAGGTCCTACCTCCCCCACCCACCTGGCCTGTCCTCCATCTTTAATGTTACATTGAAGTCCCCCCCAACAACCAAGGACTTCTAATGCAATCTGCCGCCACCGCCGTAAGCTCCTCCCACATCACCCTCCTCGCCTGGGCGTCTGTGGGACCGTATGCCCAGTAACCCACAGTCTGGCGCCTCCCACCTTCCTGACCAAGCACGCCGAGATGATGTGTTCTCCATATCGGACATCCTCCAAGGCGAAGACCTCTCTCCAACCAAGGATCTATCCTCCTGATCTACCATTTGCGGCAAGGGCCCGAAACCCCTCCATCCACAAACCTCCAATCTCTCCCAAACCCGCGCTCCACAATCAACCACCTTAGTTTCCTACAGCAGCACAATATCCGCCCTCCACTGCCTGATGTATCTCCCCAGAGCTGCCCTCCTTACGAGGTCGTTGAGGCCCCGCACGTTCCAGGTGATCACTCCGTTCATCTAGCAGGTGCTGCACTCTCCTGTGTGACCGACCTGAAGCCACTGGCTTCCGCCATCTTCCGCACCTCCTCGTCATCGTCTAGCACCTCTTTCATCGGTGGGTGCTGAGGATCACGTCCACGTCCGTCCACTACCACCCTTGGCCTTTGCCTGCCCCAAAACGACCACCTCTTCCGATAGCGAAGGCCACCATTGCACCCCCTGCTCACCAACTGCGACGTCCACCCTGTCAAGACAATCACCACCTGGTTATCCCCCAAGTCCTCATCTAGTTATTGCCTCGAGCACAGCTCCAGGTCCTCCGAGCTATTCCTCAATGGTGACCCATCTTGCTTGCCGCAGACCCATAAACGTCCTCCAACTCCACCAGCGGTCGAGCTGCCCTTGGCAGGGGCCAATCCTCATCACGCGCTCCTCGTCGCGCTAAGGCTCAGTCCTCTGTCACCCTCTATCCAGCGTCATCCCCCTCCACCAATCTCAGGGGCCGCGAAGACCAACCAGGGGGCCACCACCCTCAAGAATCTGCTCACGCACCGCTCCTACAGCCTCGAGCTTGAGAGATGGTCCGCGAGCAACCCCCCCAGATTCGAGTTCGAAGGAGAGCTCACGAACCGACGCTTCGGATCCGGATCTCTGCCACTCGACGGTCTGGGTTGCCCCACCTCCCAAGGTCCAGACCCCCGCTGCAAGGGCTGAAATGCAGCATCGAATCCTGGGGGAGGATCAGAATCCGAACCTTCCTCCTTCCCGCAACTCCACACCCCAGTGCATGCCCCGCATGTAGTGGGGTTTAAAGGTCCCCCACCCCTATCTTCGGATCGCCCCTTCGCAGACGTAACTCCCAACCTTTCTCTTCCTGTGCATCCCGAATCCCGCGGATCCCGGTCGTCCTCCGTGAGATCTTCACGAATCTCTCGAGCTAAGAGCCCTCATCAGCGGCGCGAACCTCGGTCTTCCCCCACGCAGCCTTCGCGGACCCCTCGGGGGCCACGTCCATGTCAGTGACCCTTCAATTCCTCCTCACAGCATCCAACCACCGCTGCCCCTTCCCCGCCGTAGATCTCGTAGCTCCAGCTGTCGAGGCTGCTCACCACCGTCGTTCTCGCAACAAGCACTCTACCACCCAGGAGGATCCTCCTAGCCGCAGCAGGACCTTCCTCAGCAACTTCGCCCTGGCCTTCAACTCAACCAGCGCCATCACCAGTCCCTCTGCCAGTCCAAGCGCTCCGCATCTTCTAACCTTCGTGAATGGCGCTACGATCGCCTCCACCACCTCCACCGAGCACAGCCACCACAGGATCCCAGCGATGGCAAGCTCCATCACCGACCGCTCAGGCAGGTGCTCCGACAAAGCCCCATCGTGCAGCGATGGGCATCTCCAACGCCACTTCCCTCCCCCCCGCAGCGCACACAGAGAACAGCAGCTCCTCCCACTCTTCAGCCGGGAGCCCACTTGCCACGAACAGCCCCTCTGCCACCTGTACCACCGTCTCCCCTCTCCTTCTAGCCGCTTCTCCCAACGAGCCCTCCACCATCACTCTCGTGACCTTCCCTTCCACAACCTCCCCCACCAGACTCCCCCTAACCCCCTCTAACCAGGGGGCCTCTATCTCCGTCTTGGGCACCACCCTCGATGGAGGTGACAGCAGCCCACTCCTCACGCCCTCAGCGCCCCCCAGCACTCGCCGCTCCGATGGCCAAGCCCTCCGCACCTCCAGCATCGCCACGGCTCCCGGCAGTCCTTGATCCAATGATCGTTGCCGAGGCACTTGAAGCACCAGCCCCGCCCAGCCCCAACCTCCCAACCCCACACAGTCCTCCGGTGGACCGTCAAGCCCCGCTCCACCCAACTCCGACTCAACCTCCGACCAGCGCAGACCTTCGACCACGCCTCTAATGCCCTTCTCCCTCCAAGAGTTTCCCCTCTACCCTCCGACTCCCTCCTACCCCTGCCTCCACTCTCTCGCCTTCCCTCTCTCTCGCTCACTCTCATTGCCTAGAGCCCTTGTTATGTGCTTATTTGATCGAGTATTACATGCTTTATCTCCATTTTACGTATTTCATTTGTGATCTTCTAAATCTAAGCTATCATGGCAGAAATCAAGGATCTCCAGTGACTCATTGGGGAAGGGATATACCACGAGCACTCATTCTATGTAGGGTACCTCAATCAAGCTAAACGATACCAATTTCCTTCAGTGGTCTTCTTTTGCTTGATTTGTAGGATCATGTGAAAAGAAAAATATCCTCCTTAAAGATGAACATGAAGGATTAAACTGATGAGGCAAACCATAATGAAGGAATCAAGTACCAAGCAAGTCATGTCAACAAAGAAAATGTGAAATATTTTTCATGAGATTCATTCCCACAAAAGTAACATAGCCCATCTCTATCAAGTTACTGAGTATATACACCTTTAAGAAGGGATCTACTTTGCTAGCCATGGTTCTTTAAAGAATTATGGGATAAATAGGATATTTATCAACCTATTTCAATAAATATCTCTCTAGTGACTACACAGACGGAAGCTATTTGCTTAAGTTGAGTTCTTGGCTGCACTTGTCTAGTATAATGTAGTAAAAGATCAATTGATGGCCCTTGAGGAGATCTTGAGTCCTACATAAATCTATGGGAGATAACAAACTATGCCATAGGGAAGGACTGCACAAGTGGCAAATGGCATGCATGCACAGATCGATGGTCAAGGGGAGGTGTCAATCATCCCTATATGTGTTTGCCTGATGTGTTTTTTGTTTCTGATTTCTCCATGAATCTTTTATTTGTTAACAAGATCACCAAGCAACTTAATTATAGAGCTATTTTTGATGATGTTGGTTGCATCTTTCCGGACAAGCTGACGAAAGGACAATTGGTGGCGGATATGAAGAGGGAGGTGTGTATCACCTTGTCTAGACACCTATTGCCGCTACATGTCAGAGGGGTTCAGACTTCACTTCTGGTAGTACTTTGCAGTGCCACCATCATCTTGGTTACCCACCTCTAGACAGGCTCCAACACATCATCCCACACTTGTCTCCAGCCAATGAGATACCTTGTGATGCATGCTAATTAGGAAAGCATCTGCGTTCATTTTTTCCAACTACTACTAGTCCAAGTTCCTCCGCTGTTTTTGAATTGTTGCATTTAAATATTTGAAGCCCTAATTGGATACTTGACCAACAGGGTCACCGCTATTATTTGGTTGTAGTGGATAACTTCTCTCGTCTACCTTGGTTGTTTCTAATGAAGATTAAGTCCGATGTGGGACAGATTATTAAACATTTTTTTGCTTAAAATTAAAATTCATTTTGATGTGAATGTAAAAATTGTGACATTTGATAATACTCTAGAATTTTATACTACATGGTTGGTTGGGTTCTACAGGATATATGGAATTGTGCATCAAACATCTTACCCACACACTTCACAGCAAAATGGTGTGACACAAAGGAAACGCATACACTTGTTGGATGTGGCACGGACTTTGTTGATACAACATTATGTTCCACAGTTGTATTAGGGAGATGTTATTCTTATAGCATACTATCTTATTAACAGGATACCTTCCTCAGTTCTACATGAGAAAACTCCCTAGCATATTCTTTATCCTGAGAGGGAGTCATTCCACATGCCTCCAAGTGTATTTGGATGTGTAGCTTTCATACATTTGATGGGTCCTAGAAGGGACAAGTTAGCACCACATGCAATAAAGTGTGTATTCCTTAGATATTCCTAAATTCAGAAGGGATATCGGTACTATGATCCAGAGGCAAGAAGACACTATGTTAGTGCAGATGTAACATTTCATGATCCGTACCTTATTTTTCTTTATCAGCTCGCCAGTTGTCTCTTGAAGCTGAATTTGCTCATATGCCTATTCCACCGATTCCTATGGATGGAGTTATTGGCATAAAGTCATTGCCTACACCTTCTAAGCATCTGGGTGATAATAATAGATTTGGACAGGTCTATCAGAAACCAATGATTTATAGGCAGCACAGTGTATCAGGTAGCACACCCCCCCCCACTTCAGTCCCACCTTCCTCCTTAGATCAGGTATGTGTTAAGCCATCTGACTAGGTGCGTGAGTGGTGATTGTACAAGTGATGACACTCCTAAGGATAATCTTTTGATAGCTATTCAGAAGGTGTCATGATCTTGTGCACATTATAAAGCAGCAAGGTCAATATCTACTAATAAGATGGGGAAATCCTTTGGCCCTTCACTATGGCTTTATCAGCTACAGAGTTACCTACTATATATCAGCAGGCCATGCTTGATTCGAAATAGTGAAAGGCCATGGAGGATGAGATTGTTGCATTACAAGATCAACAGACATGGGAGCTTACTTCTCTTCCACTAAGCGCTACACTTATTGGTGTCGTTGGATTTTTTCCTTGAAATACAACCCTAATGAGTCTATTTCAAGGTATAAAACTCGCTTGGTAGTAAAGGGATTCACCTAAATATATAAGGTGGATTTCTTTGATAGGTGCAATTGGAGCGTGGAGCTTCTTCCCACGAGAAGAGACGTAGCAACAGCAACAGACCCAATAGGGTTTGTTGTCCTAGTCACATGTGTAGAACAGGGAGAGGAGAGAGAAGGAAACATGTGGAACAGAGAAGAGAGAAGAAAGGAGAGAGAGGAGAGGAGTTGTAAAATTGATTTCATTATAATACCAACTCAAATAACAATAATAATATTCTCTCATATTTATAGAGAGATTACAATCCTACTTCCATAACAACTCTTCGTAAAATTAGGAAACAAATCAATCTAAAATAAATACACAACTAACTAAATCACCAACTAATCAACACCAAATCCTAATTTATTCTTAACTAATTTAGGCTTTCTTATCCTCCAAGCATGACTGATAGGCCTTCTCTTTCTGCAGCCGGTGGCTGCTGAAGGTGATGGCCACGTGGATTGTCCATGTCCAATCCACGTGGCATGTTGTGCCACGTGGCAGTCCACGTGGCATATTCCTTTTTTGTTTGTTTCCTTGATTCCCAACATTCCAAGGCAAGTCGAGATGCGGGAGACGGCGAAGACTTGGTAATGTTGCTACATCATTCTTCTCTGAAGAGTTAAGGATGGTCTCCATGCCTCTTCTACACTCGAGAGTCGAGTCCTTCATCTCAATGTTCCCCAATGCGTTAGAAGGTTCCACGTGCCTCCTTGAAGAGTATGGCACCTTGCTCGTGAACCGGAAAAGACATTCGATTTTTCTTCGAGCCAAGGTCACCAAGAGAAAGTGGAGAAATAGATGCAGTTATTGTAAACTTCTAGAAGCTACACTATGCCCCTTCTTCACATTCTTGAGTCAGAGTCGATGTGGCAACCACTGGTCTTGGCACACCCTCAATAGTCGGTGCTCCTTTGGCACCCTTTGAAGTCGACGCGATCGTCGTGGGGCTCGTCCTTTGCTACTGTGATCTTCTTAAAGTGTTTGGCACCCTTTATTCTAAAAGAACCTCCTCCTTTGGAGACTAAAAAATCGGACACAAAGGTACCATATGAACTGAAATACATTTTAATAAATCTCCTCGTTCTACTCTTATTTTATTGCATCTTTCGCTCCTCTAGTGGTCAACATTGCTTCGTTCTCCGCCATCTTCCGAGATTTGCCCCCTTGGCTCCACCAAGACACTGGTAGCTGTGGGACTCGGATTTACTTCGAGAAGATGTGCCAAAGGTGACATGGCTGCTGTCTACATTGAGGAGTTCCACACAAAGGTGCTTCTCCCACAAAGAGTTTATGCACAACACTTATGCATGACTCCTCTCTCCTTTTCCTTGTTTCACGCACGTTAAATGTCCTCAAGGAGAGCCTAGACCGTTGACTCTGATACCATGTTGAGATTTTGGGTGCAATCAGAGCGTGGAGGCTTCTTCCCACGAGAAGAGACGTAGCATCAGCAGCAATAGGCCCAACAGGGCATGTTGTCCAGGTCACGTGTGTAGAACAGGGAGAGGAGAGAGAAGACAACACATGGAAGAGAAAAGAGAGGAGAGTTATAAATCTGATTTTATTATAATGCCAACTTAAATAACAATGATAATGTTATCTCTTATTTATGGAGAGATTACAATCCTACTTCCATAACAACTCTTCCTAAAATTAGGAAACAAATCAATCTAAAATAAGAAACACAACTAACTAAATCACCAACTAATAAACACAATCTTAATTTATTCTTAACTAATTTGGGCTTTCATAGCCTCCACTATCAAGATACTTATTTTGTTAGCATATGATTTTTTTATTTCTATTTTCTTTATTGTACGACTATTGGGTTTCGTTTGCTCCTTAGGGGCATCTATGTACTATAAGAGAGCCCTGAGGCTTCAATAGCATTTGAATTATTTCAACCAATTTGGTATCAGAGTACCGATCCTAGACCGTAGCTCTCGATATCTCACCCTAAGGCCCCAAACCCTACCACCCATCCCCCTCTTCCTCTCCCTCCCTGCAGCAACAGCGACAGCCCACCTACAGTGCTCCAGCAATCACGAGCAGTGGCAGACACATGCACCGGCCCATCTACGACGCACGTGTGGGGCAGTGGTGACTGGGCAGTCCTGCAGTGCCCCCATGCGCCTGACACGGCGGAGCGGCGACGACTGGCGTGGCACAACGACAGTCTGAGCGCCAATGCAACAACGCGCGAGGCATCTGAGCTACTAGAGTTGGCGAGAGCGCGTCTACAGTAGATCTACTCAACGACACGTGGGGTTAGCAGCAGCAACACACAGTCAGAGGCACTTCAACAGCTTTAACGCACATCTGAGAGGGTTGTAGCCTCTTCCTAGGGCAACATCCTCTCCAATCACAGGGAGAGAGACACCTAGGTCCCCTTGAGCCCGTCTATGGTGTTCTACCCACACCCAGGTTAGGCCAACACCCATCCGAGGGGGCTTTTTTCATGAGATGCAGATCTGAATTTGTCTATTTTTAAATCTACGGATGAGTTCTTGGTTATAGAAGGTAGATTGCGATTTCCGGATTGCGAAGATGGTTTAAGATGATCAGTCCGAGGTGACGTCGAGCTCTCTTTCGAACACCAGGGTACTGAAGAATCTATTTTTCAATCCCGTCATCAAGTTAGGCGAGACCAACTACTCGTGGTGGTCTCAAACTTTCCTCATGACTATCAAGGGTCATGGGAAGAGCCATATCCTTACAAATCCGGAGCCTGCGAACACTAACTGGGATAGAGACAATGCCATGATCTCTGCATTGCTCATGCAGATTATTATTCCCCGCATAAGAGATGAGATCATGTATTACACCACGGCAAAGGAGATGTGGGAGTCCTTGAGTGAGACGTACTCACATGCCAAAAACTCCGCACGAGTTTTTCAGGTCTTCTACGACCTCTTCGACTTGCATCGAGAAGGACGCACACTAGCGCAGTACTATTCCCTTCTGAAGGGAATGCTAGAGAGGCATCACCCCTATCTATTGGGGTGTACCTATGAGTCTTGAAGAGCTTTAGGAGATAGTTGGCAGTCTCTCTCTTCTTGGTAGGCCTTGGACAAGAGTATACAGCTGCCAAAGATCAGATCTTCACCGCTTCGGAGCTTCCTACCCTGGAGGAGGCCTATAGCAAACTCAATAGAGTTTCAATGCGTACTTCTACTGCTGATTCTGGGCTCAGACGTCAGCACTAGCTGTGATCCCTAGACGTGACAGGAGGGCTCTTCTCCCTGCACGTGGTCGTGGACGTGGGCGCTCTTCTGGTACACGCAGTAGGATCCCGTGTACTTATTATGGCAGACTTGGCCACTCTAAGGCTTCATGCTGACGGAAGCAAGGTAGGCCACCTATGGCTAATCAAGCAGCTAAGGTCTCAGATGGAGTTCTACCCAGCCCTAATGTCACTTCCCTGAGTATAGAGATGGAGACATTATGGCAGCAGATTGCTTAGTTGACTTAAGCTTCTTCTCAATCTCCAGACACTGCAGCAATTGCCACCTCTTCTGAGACACATGCGACTGGTATGTCGTTACTCTTATCATCTAGTGATTGGTTGATTTATTCTGGTGCATCCAAGCACCTATATGGCGACAGGGGCTCATTCTCTCAGTTAGCACTAGTTACGCCAACAAGAACAGTACAGGTGGCAGATGGGAGACATTTGCCACTTGTTGGTAAAGGAGATATGTCTTTATCTCCTACCTTAAGACTGACAGATATCTTTTATGTGCTTGATTTTCCTTTGAGTCTACTGTCTGTTAGCAGTATTATTAGAGACCTAAACTACCAAGCTATTTTTGACGCGTCTTCTTGTGTCTTGAAGGACAAATCTACTGGGAAGACATTTGGTGGAGGGGTGAAGAACGAGGGGGTGTACCGTATGAGCCGCACTGTTGTTGCTACTTCTGCTACCTAGAATCTTGCTTCTGCTTGATCTCCTCTCCAGTGGCACCACCGCCTTGGCCATTTACCTATTGATCGACTCAAACGTGTTTTTCCACACATACCCTCCACCACTACTCTCACCTGTGATGCTTATCAGCTGGGCAAGCACCACAAGGCTAGTTTTTCCAGTTCTACTTATGTTTCATCTGTTGCTACATTTGAGTTGATTCATATGGATATTTGGGATCCCAGTCGTACACCTAATCAACTTAGGAGCAGATATTATTTTATTTTAGTTGAAGCGTTTTCGATCTGATAATACCTTGAAATTTTGTACTATACGTTAGCACACATTTTCTAGTTGTGACATTATCCATGAGACCACATGCCCTCATACCTCTCAGCAAAATGGTGTTGCTGAGAGGAAACATCACCATATTCTTAATGTAGCTCATACTTTCTTGATTCACCATTCGATCCCCTATCTTTACTGGGGTGATGCTGTTTTGACTGCATATTTTTTTATCAATCAGATGCCTAATGCTGCTTTATATGAGCGAATTCCATTACAGGTTATGTATCTTGATCGCCCATGTTTCACATCACCTCTCAGACTTTTGGTTGTGTTGCCTTTGTCCACCTATTGGGACCCAAGTAGGGATAAATTAGTACCGAGAGTAGTTAAGTGCATTTTCCTTGGGTATATCCGGATGCAAAAAAGGTATCAACATTTTGATCTGCTTACTTCTTGGCATTTTATTTCAGCAGATGTTACCTTTCATGAGATGATACGCTTCTTTTCTACGACTATTGCTGAGATGCCTTCTGATGGTGATATGGTGCCTATGTCATTTACCCCTATTTGCTTTGGAAGTTTTCCCGATATTCCTATCCCTACTACACCACCACCACCTCCTCCTGCTACGCATTCCTTTCCTCGTCTAACTGAGCCACTTCAGACATATATCCACCCTCATACTACTTATCAAGGACCCCTACCCTCACCTTCACCATCGACTTCTCAGGTGAGTCCTTTAGACATCGACGCATGTTTACCATGTGATAATCACAGGGACAAGACAGATGATGTAGCAGGTGATGATCTCGATCTTCTGATAGCCATTCGAAGCAACCACGGACCTGCATCACTTACCCTACAGTCAGGGCACTTGCTATTAATGTATTAACCCCTAGATTTGCTGAATTCACTCAGGCATTAGCTGCTACTCAGATTCCAGCTACTCATTGTGAGGCCATGCTTGATCCAAAATAGTGGGCAATCACGAAGGATGAGATGGTCGCTCTTAAAGGTCGTGGGACTTGGGAGCTCATTCCACTTCTTGATGGTGCTACACTTGTTGGCTGTTGATGGGTATTCACTTGAAGTTCAAACCAGATGGTGGTGTGGCTAGATATAAAACACGTCTTGTGGCAAAGGGGTTCACCCAAACCAATGGGGTGAACTTCTTTAATACCTTCTCACCCGTTACCAAACTTCCTACTATACGGGTACTGGTCGTAGTGGCAGTTCACTTAGATTGGTCTTTTCATCAGTTGGATGCAAACAATGCCTTCCTCTATGATGATCTCCAAGAGAAAGTCTACATGCAGCAGGCACCTGGCTTTAAGGCTCAGGAAGAGTGTGTATGCCAACTACGAAAGGCCATCTATGACCTTAAGAAGAGCCCCAGAACCTGGTTCCAGAGGTTGTCACAAGTTATAGACGCAACTAGATTCAGAAGATCAAAAGCCAACATTTCTCTCTTTATCAGAAGGACCGAACAAGGTACTGTGGTACTTCTTATTTATGTTGATGACTTAATTATCATATAGGATGATGAGCAGGGTGTTGCTGAGATTAAGTGCATCCTAGCAGAGCAATTTTTTCATGAAGGACTTGGGAGCTGTACGGTATTTTTTGGTATTGAAGTTGCTCGCAGTAAAAAGAACATGGTCTTGTCCTAAAGAAAGTATGCCTTAGACATCTTGCAGAAGGTTGATATGCTTGAAGCCAAGGAGGCCAATATTCCTATGAACCCTAAGATGCCACTCTATGATGTGGATGCACAAGTGGTGGACAGCAGGCAGTACAGGTAGCTTGTGGGCAAGTTGCTTTACCTCACTATCATGAAGCCAGATATCTCCTTTGCAATGGGAAGACCGAGCCAGTTCATGGCCAAGGCAACATGTCGACACCAGGACGCAGAATTGATGGTGCTCAAATACATCAAGAAGGCTCCTAGGAAAGGTCTCCTTTTCTTTAGGAGTATTCTATGACTTTGGTTGGCTACTCTGACGCAGACTATGCCAAAAGTCATGTGCACCGTAAATCCACTACTGGGTTCTGCATCTTTTTGATAGAGAGTTTGACTACTTTGAGGAGCAAGAAACAAAGCACAATTGCGAGATCCAGCGCCAAGTTCAAGTACAAAGCCATGGCTCAGACAACTGCAGAGATGATGTGGATTAGATCCCTACTTACTGACATGTAGATGCAATTTTCTAGCCAAATGAAGATGAGATGTGATAATAAAGCAGCCACTTTCATTGCCCACAACCCAACATTTCACAAAAGGACAAAGCATGTTGAAGTTGATTGCTACTATACCAGGGACATCACCCAAAAGGGGTTTCTATATACCACACCAGCCACATCTGAGGAGCAGATTGCTAATATTTTCACCAAGCCCTTAACCAAATCTTTATTTGATTCATGTGTATCCAAGTTGAGCATGATAGATATCTATCTCCAGTTTAAGGGGGAGTGTTAGCATACAATTTTTTTTTTTTTATTTTCTTTATTACATGGCTATTGGATTTAATTTGCTCCTCATGGGTATATATTTACTTTCACCCTTTCGGTCCCTCTCTATATAAGAGAGCCCTAGGGTTTCAATAATATTTAAATCATTTCAACCAATTTATTTTTGTGGCTACTCATAGAGATTGAAAACTCCACCAACTTGATGTTAAAAATACATTTTTGTATAGTGATCTTAAGGAAGAGGTGTACATGCAGTAGCCTCTGGGTTCAAGGTTCAAGGGCTTATAGAGATGGGTTCAAGTTCAAGGTAAAAGGTTCGCAGGGATTTGAAGAGGTGTATGCAGGCTGAAGAAAGCTATGGACTCGAGTAGAGTCCAAGAGTATGGTTCCACAAGCTGTCAGAAGTGGTTGAGAAGATGGGTTTATAGAGACCCTCTTCAAATCACTCACTATTTGTTAGGAAGGCAGAAAGAGGTGTGGTGGTTCTCCTAGTTTATGTTGATGACTTAATCATTATAGGGGATGACAAAGCTGGAATTGTAAAAGTCCAAAGACCTCTAGCAGAGCAGTTTGTAATTAAAGATCTTGGCTAGTTACGGTATTTTCTGTGGATTGAAGCAGTAACCAGCAGAGAGAGGATACTTTTATCCCAAAAGAAGTATGCCATTGATGTACTTAAAGAACAGGCATGCTGGGATCCAAATGCTAATATACCATAGATCCTAAGGCACACTTGTATAATGGAGTGGTAGAAGTGGTTGATAATTATTCTTAGAGACAACTGGTTGGCAAATTGTTATATTTGACTATTATTAGACCTAATATTGCTATGGCAGTTGGCAAGTTGAGTCAATTTATGGACAGACCTACTAAGCTGCATTGGGAGGCAGCTATGCAAGTGCTTAGATACTTGAAGAAAGCACCTAGTCGTAGATAGCTTTCAAGAAGGGAGCTCCTATGACAGTGTAAGATATTTATATGTTGATTATACAGGAGATATAGTTGATAGAAATACCTTTGTTGCTGATAATCTTATCACATGGACAAATAAAAAGCAGGCAGTTGTCTCCAGGTCTAACGTATTTGAGTATCGTGTAATAGCTCATACTGCGACTAAGATGGTTTGCATTAAATCTCTACTTAGAGACCTACATGTCTAGAATGATGGTCCCATGGAGATGAGGTTTGATAACAAGACAGCCACTTACATTGCTAATAATCCAATGTTCCATGAGAGAACAAAGCATATAGAAGTAGATTGTCACTACACCAGAGATATGATACAGCGGGGAGTGTTGCATACTACTTTTGTTGCTTCAGAGGACCAGACTGCTGATATATTTACCAAGCCTTTACCACAAGGAGCATTGAGCATGATAAATATCTATGTTCCAACTTGAAAGGAGTGTTAACTTAGTCATACTCCTTACCTTTTTATTTATTCTGTTTTCTGGCTTTTATTATTTTCTATTTCTTATCTGGACATGTAGTGTAATTTTTCCCTCACCTCTCCTCTATGCAAAGAGGTATAGGGTTTATTGGAATAATATGATGCTTCATTTTGTCCTACTAAAAGTTTAGAAGTCGTGTGATTATCAAATATTTCTTTATGGAATAACGAAGCAATTTTCCACCTTTATTCATGTCTTTTGAAGTAATAAGGGCTTAAGTTTATTGGTAATGATTTGTTGGCCTTTTTTATGTCTTTTGAGGGTGATACATTAGACTTTTTGTGTCTACACCTCTCAATAAAATGAGGTCGCAGAGTAAAAATTGCACTGCCTGCTTGATGTTGCTCATATTATTATGTTTCGAATGAATATTCCTTCTCATTATTGGGTCAATGTTCTCACGTCGCATACCATATAAACAGTCTCTTCTTTGGTTCTTGGCGAAGAAGTTCCATGTTCTCAATTGTATCCTGAAAGAGATCTATTTTCTTCGTCTCTTAGAGGCTTTGGGCATGTTTGCTTTGTTCATCTCTTCAAGATGGATAAGTTGGCTCCTCAAATAGCCAAATGTGTCTTTTTAGGATACTTAAGGACTAAAAAAGGATATCACCGCTATGAGCCAATGATTCATCAACTCTACATAAGTGCCAAGGTGACCTTTTTTGAAGATGTCCCATACTTTTAAGTTGTCTTCTACTGGTAAAGGCATGAAGCCTAGCACAAAAAATGAGCCCTTACCAACGCCCTCTGAGCCACCATCCTCCATGGGACCACCAATGCCTCCAGCACCACCTCCCCTGCATATTTGCTAGCGTAAACAACCTCAACGCAAACAACATGAATCCCCTTCCATTACTTGTAAGAAACATTTGAACACTCACTTGATCCTCCCATCAATCCTACTTCATCCAAAGATCAACAACAGGTATCTCCTTTATCTACTTTCTCTGACTTGGATATTCCAATATAAAGCTCTTTAAAAAACTCTTTATTCATGTGCAAAGCATCATATTTCCAACTATATGACTTTTAACCATCTTTTTACTTTTGCTCGACAATTCTCTTTCTATTGATAGCCATCGGATTCCCAAGAAACATACTAAGGCATTGTAGAACCTTTCTTGGAAAGCTACGATGGAGATGTCTACTTTGCAATCTAAACAGACATGGGACTTGGTGGACCTACCCACAAGTGCAACTATTGTGGGGAGTAGGTGGCGTTTATCTTAAAGTATCTTCTCAATGGTTCTATTGAACGATATAAGGCTTGCTTCATGGCCAAAGAATATACGCAAATGTATAAAGTGGATTACTTTGAGACTTTTTCCTTGGTGGCCTACCTTAACTCTATTCGCATACCCCTTTCTATTGCACTTAATTTTGATTGCCTTATCTTTCAATTTGACATCAAAAATGCATTTTATATGGAGATTTCCATGAAGTCCATATAAAGTAACCTCCGTGCTTTGTTAGTAAGGAGTGTTCCAAGGTTTGTAAGCTTAATTAAGCTAAAATGGATTAAAGCAAAGCTCACGAACATGATTTGAAAGGTTCAATACAGTAGTTCAAGAATTTGACCTTACTCGTTCATCTTCAAATCACCAAGTCTTTACTTTGCACATGTTCACAGTATCAGTTATATCAACTATTTATGTTGATGATGTTCTATTGATATGTGGTGATCCAACTCTTCTATGAAGATATTTTTTGGGACCTATTAGCTACTTTCTCAATTTCGAAGTAAGCCATGATGGAGATCTTATCTTTATCTCAACGAAAGTATATGTTGGACCTACTTCGAGAGATAAGGATAATAGGATACAAACCGGTTGCTATTTCATTAGATCCTTACATGCATCTTCCTGACGTTGGTAGTCCTAAGTTTGCGGATGTGGCATGTTAACATGCTATTGTGGGCAAGCTAGTTTATCTCCCTGTTATTGGACTTGATATTTCTTATGCCAATTTATGCAACAACCTAGGGAGATACATTAGATTATTTTTTTGAAAATCAGATACATTAGATTATTGTTTGTCCGGTTCTCAAAAATTTGAAGATCTCACCAAGTAAAGGACTTTCCTTTCTTAAGCATGACCACCTTAATATATGGGGATATTCAAATATTGATTATGGTGATACTCATGAAGATCAACGCTCCACAACTGGTTTCTTCACCTATGTTGGTGGTAATCTAGTTACCCAGCATGGTAAGAACCAACATATTGCATCCCAATCTTATGTAGAGTCTAAGTATCGAGCTATGCCACACACTACATGTGAATTATTTTGGGTGTTATAGTCGAAGAAAATGATTGATCTTATTCATCTCCAAAACCCAACACCTCTGTATATAAAGAGAGGTGAAAGGACAAATTACAACTTAAGTCCAGGCAAGAAAATAAATTAGAAAACATAGAGTGCTTAAATAATTAATAATGCCAACACTCCCCCTCACGCTGGAGCATAGATATCAATTATGCTCAACTTAGAACAGTATGCGTCAAACGCGGAGCGAGGATGTGGTTTTGTGAATATATCTGTTGTCTGATCTTCTGAGGCCACTTAGGTAGTATAGACAATTCCACATTATATCAAGTCTCTGGTATAATGACAATCAACCTCAACGTGCTTTGTGCATTCATGTAACATTGGGTTGTTATATAAGTAGCAACGCAAGTATCACACTTTATTTCCATCGCCCCTCCACTCATCCCTAGGCAGAGACACCAGGAGATCCCAACGCATCGAACAGCCATACGCCGTCTCAAACACCTTGCCCAACAAATCCCCCCTTCCTTCCAACAGGCACCCCACCCATTTCGCCAACAGACTGTCATTTGATCTCCCCAGATCCAACCTCCTCCCAAGCAACCAACCTGGCACCCTTTCAACTCATCCCCTGATTGGACCAAAAGAAACTCCTCATAGTTCGCTCAATCTTTGCAATCACTTGTCGAGGCATCTTCAGTACAGAAATGAAATACGACGGCATCGCCGACAGAACCGCCTTGAGCAGGACCAACCTCCCACTTCTAGACAAAAGCCTAGACGCCCACCCCTCCAGCCTCCCAACCAACCTCTCCACCAGGGAGGTCCAGTCTCTCACCAGAATCCTCCCATCCGACAACGGTAGGCCCAAATACTTAATCGGAAGTTTACCCTGCTCCATGTCAAGACCCAAACTGCATCCCCTCGCCTCTGTCTCAGTCATGTTGAAAGGGACAAACTCCAACTTAGCCAGGTTAATCTGCAATTCAGACGCCTCACCCAGTAAGAAAACAAGGAACCTCAACCTTCTAGCCTTCTTTTCTCCACCTTCAATGAAGAAGATCATATCATCCGCATACTGGAGCAATGGGATACTCGTCCCGTCCCTCAAGGAGAAACCACTCACCAGATGTCTCTCACACGACCTCCTCGCCGCCCTAGCAAGAGCATCCACGGCAATCACCAAGAGCATCGGGGCCAGCGGACAACCCTACCTCACCCCCCTCCTAGGTTGGATCCAACCCCCAGCTGGGTTTCCGTTGATAAGAACTGAGAAAGATGTCGTGGTGACGCGCCTTTTCATCCACTCAATCCACACCGACGGAAACCCCTTCCTCACCAAAGACGCCCAAAGAAACGACCACTGGATCGAGTCATAAGCTTTGCTGAAATCAACCTTCCATAAGAAAGCCTTCTTATCTCTTTTCCAGGACAAAAGGATTTCCAAGGCCATCACAAAACCTCCAAAATATTCCTGCCAGGAACAAAGGCCATCTACACCGAGTCTATAATCCCACCCAGCGTCCTCAATCTATTCGCTAGAAGCTTCGCCACCACCAGGTAGATAGCATTCGAAAGAGCTATCGGTCTGTACTCCTAAATCTCCTCAACGCCCTCCCTCTTCGGTAACAAGAACATATAGAACCTGTTCAGCCTATTAAAACCCAAGTTGCCCATTCTAAACTTTTGCACCACTTGCATTACGTCTTCTTTCACCACCGGCCAGAACTCTCTGTAAAAGGCAACTGGAAAGCCATCCGACCCCGGACATCCATCCGCGTTCAACCCCTAAACCGCCTAACGAACTTCATCTTCCCCAAACGATCTCGTCAAGAAGTCGGCATCTGTCTCCCGGATCTGTGGTATCCCAGACCCTAACCACCTC
This sequence comes from Thalassia testudinum, assembly GCA_037157565.1. Lineage (NCBI taxonomy): Eukaryota > Viridiplantae > Streptophyta > Magnoliopsida > Alismatales > Hydrocharitaceae > Thalassia > Thalassia testudinum. The sequence goes on along the minus strand of JAZHRO010000012.1, from coordinate 35,509,251 downwards.
CACCTTCCCCCTGTCTCCACCCCGTAAAATCTCTAAAATAACTCGCAGCTGCCCCTCCTACCGCCTCCCTTCCCACAAACTCCTCCCCATCTACCACCAATCTGTCAATTCAATTCCTCCTCCTGCCCGACGCAGCCATATGAAAAAAACGGGTGTTGGAATCACCCTCCTTCAGCCACTTCTGCCTAGACCTCACCCTCCACTCCACCTCCGCTTTCCGGTCTTCCTCTTGAATCACCTGAATTTGCCTCGCTCTGTAAACCCTGTCATCTTCTGAAAGGAGCCCAACATCCTCTGCCCTGTCCAGGCGTGTAATCGCAGCAAGAGCCTCCTCTTTCTTCCTCCCGCGTTCCTCCCTAACCTGTTTGATGTGGGCCTTCAAGAAAGATCTCAAATCCTTCAGTTTCACTTCCAGTCTGACAGCCGCCGACCCATCCGCCTGAGATGACTTCCACCGTTCCTCAATCAAACCCCTAAAGCCCTCCTCCATGAGCCACGCTTTGTCGAACTTAAAGTAAGTGCCATGCCTTCATTCCTCGTTCGACGCCCACAGCAAGGGGGTGTGATCCAAGAACAGGCGCTCCAAAGGCCTAACCTCCGCCATCGAGAATAATTCTGCCATCACTGTCGAAACCAAAAATCTGTCAATACGGGATCGCTGCCCTCCAGAATTCCTCCAAGTATAGAGACAAGACAACGGAGGCATATCAACCAGCCCCTGGTCTGCCACAAAATCTGCAAACGCCTCAGAGCCCTTGTCCAAACCTCCTCGGTCGCCCGGTCTGTCTTCAGCCCGCAGAGTAACGTTAAAATCACCACCAATCAACCAAGGAACCCCCTGGAAAGCTGCCGCAACCTGGTTCAGATCTTCCCATAAGACCTGTCTTCTTCGACCCTCCGTCGGGCCATAAACCGAGGAAAAGAGCAAACACGTGTTGTCCCGGCGTCTCTGAAGTCTGACAGTGACAACGTGGGATCCAACCAGAGTGTCCAGTAAGGAGAACTCCTCCCTCCACCCCACAGCAATTCCTCCCGCACTCCCATCCGCATCCAAGACCAGAAAACCCCCACAACTCCCTCCCCCCACCTCCCTCCACAACCTTCCATCACAGCTCCCCCACTTCGTCTCTTGGAGAAAAACCACATCAGGCCCCCATCTCTGAATATACCCCTGCAAAACAGCTCTTCTCGACGGGTCATTCAGACCCCTCACATTCTAGGACAAGACCTTAGTCATGAGGTCTTCCGGGAGCCGCCTCCAGACGTCAGCCGTTTAAACCCCATCATTTCTACCACATGATCCTCTTCCATCAACAAACGTTGGACCTCCTGGCTCCTCTCACCACCACATACCCTACTTTCTCGCCCCGCAGTCTGCAGACCACCTACAACCAACAACTCCCCGCCGCCAACACCAACCCCCAGCAACCCAACCTCGTCCCCAAGTAGCCCAGCCGCCTCATTTGTCCTCTTCTCCACCCTTACAGCCACCAGCCCCCCATCTCCACCACTGCATCTGCCACCTCCGCCCTGCCACCTGCATATGCCTCGTCCCCACCTGCATCTGCCACCTGCCGCCCCACTGCCACCTCCAGAGCAGACAAACCTCTGCCGCCGCCCCCAGCAGACGCCGTCACTGGCGACCCGACGCCACCAGACGTACCCAGCCCCTCCGACGACCGACGTTGGTCGACCCCAGCCACCCCCCCAAACGGGGTCTTTCGAGCCAGCCCCCTACGGTACAACCAACACGGCCGGTAGAAGTCTCTGCGAACCAGACAACCTCCGCTCCCATCGTCGCCCGCTCCCCTCTCCTCCAGTCACGTCTTGTCCTGCCACTCCCTTCTCCGCTCGGATCAGACCAGCCAAAGAGCGCCTCGAACCCTTTCCAATAGCATCTCGCCTCTCCTCTGCAGAGACCTCGGGGCGCGGAGTCGCGCGCGCAAGAAGGCCCGACCCAGCATCAGCACCGGGGCCCTCAGACCCCGTAACCGGGTCACGCACACCCGACTCGAGTCCGCCAGCCACCACTCCTTCAAAACCAGGATTCAAAACGTCGCCGCCAGCACACCCGCATTCAGCAGGGTCACCCGGCCTCAGCGCCACATTCACCTCCCCCGACCCCTCCACAAAGATCGCAGCGGCCCTCCGCATCCCCGCCCCTTCGCCTGCCACCGATTGTGCCACGGGAATCGCAACCGCCTAGAGATCCCCGCCGCAATCTTCGCCACGACCCTCGACCTTCCCGAGAGCAGTTCGACCCTCCTCCGCCCGCCCGCCGCTACCGCCTCCACACATCGCCGCCGCTTCGCCACCCACCACCTCATCAAAAGATCTAGGGTTCCCGAAACCCAAGAAATATTGAGCCAGGCGGAGCTACCCCACCTGAGCACCGACCTCTCCACCAACCGCTGCCCCGGCCTCATCTCCACCCAAGCCTCGATCCGCGATAGATCAGTCGCCTTCAAGCCGAGGCCCCCGCATCCGCGCAACCTTGCAAATGGGGCAACCACCGCCGCCACCACCTCCACCGTGCGGAGGAAGAGCGGAACCCCCTCAATCAAGACCCTCTTCCTCACGTCAGACGACGGTCTCTCCGCCAAAGCTCCATCAGACCTGACCGGCCACCGGCATCTCACCACACCACCAACACACCGGAGCACCCTGAAAACCAACCGCCTCAACTCCACCCGACTCAGTCCCAGTAGCACCATCCTCCCACCTCCCAAAGAGGCCACCCCCAACTGACCTCCGTCAATCCCCAAGTAGGCGGCGACCGCCTCCCTCAGGGCCTCCACCTCCACCAACCCCCCCAAAACCACCGCCACCAACGCCGATGACAGCCACCCTTCCAACGCGCCCATCTCCTCCGACCACGGCGCTTCGACCTCCACGAGGGGCGCTCCCTCCGGAGGGGACGGAAGTGTCTCCCCTCTCCCCGAAGAGACCACCACACCCGACCTCCGACGCCCACAACCCGACCTCCGATGACCCAGAGCACCGCATCGCAGGCACCGCACCGGGTCCTTGCACACCGCCGCCAAGTGCCCCTCACCAAGGCACTTGAAGCATCTCACCGGCACCGCATCCTTCCTCGACCTCCTGCCCACCACCGTCCAGCCCAGGCCAAACCTCCCCGCCCCCGTCGCCAGACCTCTCTCTCTCTCCCTCTCTCATTTCCTTATGATTATCAAGACTTTGGCAATTTGCCATTCCTCCTTCCTATGCATCTCACCGAAGAGATCCATGGGTATATTGGTAGGTTTAAATCCCAACATTCCTACCTCCTGTAATATATCAAGGGCATACTTACACTAACTCTAGACTATGCCATCTCTACTCCATGCCACCTCAATACCCAGAAAATATCTGAGCTCGCCCAGGTCCTTCATAACAACGGAATCAGCCAGCTTCTGCTTAACCTTTTCTATCCTAGTTATGTCGTCTCCAGTAAGAATAAGATCATCAACATAAACCAGAAGTACCACAACTCCTTTACTCTTTTTGACAAAGAGCAAGTAATCTGTAGAGGACCTCAAGAGCCCCATGGTTTGTATCTCCTCTAACAACCTCTGGAACCAAGTGTCACGCCCCGATAATCCTCTTGATGGATCAAGAACAAGTCACCAGGTGTGCACACCAAGGTCCCAATTTTCGAGTGACTCGGGTTATAATTCGTAGTCCTATTAATTAGGTACGTCATAGGAAAGCCAATCATAAAATTAATCATAAGGTGCAAATGTGCATGCATACCACAATTTATATAGGTGGGTACACCCCACAATCAAGCCACGAAATATGGAAAATAATAAAACTCAAGCAGGCACACCACGCAATCACAGGCAGTAAAACATGAAAAGACGATGTAAAAACACAGTCAAAAAACCACTAATGTGTCACCATAACATAAGCATTTACTTCATTACCATACATTCACAGTCTGTCATTATTACATATACAAAAACCCACAATATAAAATGTACAAGTCTTACAACATTAGACAGTTACCTAACTACAAGGCTATACACAAGAAGCCTGGTTAAAACATTTACTTCTAATACCCAAGCCTACCTAGAAGAAAGGCACAAAACTCACACTCGGATGATCTCCCAAGTCCTCCGAGGCCTAAACCCAATAGATGCACCGACCGCTCCGTGACAATGGTACCTGAAAAGGGTCACAAAGCAAGGATAAGCCAAGCAACTCAATAGGGACAAATCATGTGTAACACTAAAGTAGAAAGGGTAGTATTCAGGTTTATGTACCAAGACAAACTACCCAACCATTTTTCCCCACTCAGGTCTTAACTATGCAACAGACCACCAACAAGCATTTTTCCTCGTTTAATTATTCCTTAGTAAAGAAACAGACTAACCACAAGTCTTTTTATCATTCCCAAAATTGACCCAAAGTTTAGTTAACACAATAAACTAGCTACAATCCCTTTTTCCTCTCTTATCAGGATTCATTCACACGACCAATCAATTTTGTTATTATATGTCTTATTCCCTCCTTGCCTCAGAAGTTAGATGCTAGGAATCATCCCTCTCTACCAGAGGAGCTTGAGATGTATCCTTCCCTCGAATCCCAGCCTGATAGTCTCTCCCTGGCAAGGGGAGAAGCTAACAGAGCTTATAACCCTTGAAAAAGGCGTACACATTCCTAATTGCATCAAGAACGTTACTAACCTCAATCAGAAGAATCAGGCCTCTTGGGAGCTACCCAGGCCAAATCCCCAAGATTATAAGGAGCAACTCAGCTCATATCCGCCGAGGTATAGTCATGATTATTCGTATTTGGTTGTGGTAGGGTAGATTGGATGTTTAACAGGTCGTACCAATGCCTCCCGCTAGGAGCACATACTCTGGGTGTGCCCTCTCAGTCAGCCATCTAATTAAGGCTACAACTCTTACATGTCCCAAGCAAGGTTGGCCAGATGTTTAACGGGTTGCACCGTTGTTCCCTCATGGAACATGATCTTCTGGGTGCACCCACTCAGTTCGCCGTCAGTACCAAGGCTACGACTAAATGCTGCATCCCACACCTATCATGAGACATCACTCAAATTCGAGTACTCACTAGTACCAAAATTCAATGACAGCCCCCTAGTATGTCATCTTGACCGAGAATCCTTCAGATCCCAAGGTCATTTGCAAGTAGCCACTAGCTACTTTAGTTCTTCAATCTCCACCCTGAAATAGTGAACCCTCGATTCACAAGATCAATGGTGCATTCCTACAAGCTTAATAGACCTACTCGTCTTTTAATCCATTTTTAATTCCTGTACCAGGAATAAAATCCTAGGGATCTACTAGATCACCTCGGGTCTGGCTTCATACCTTAGGATCCAAGCTTCCACTTTAGACTCGTAACAGAGTCATTAGGGTTCAGTATTCCAGGTTTCACTTTAGATTCAACTGATTCTACTCAACTTTTAATATGTCTCCTTCAGGTTTCCATACCCACAACATACTTGGCCATCAATTATAAGATTAGCATTTACATCTTCATATTCTTGATACTCTTATAGAATTAAACCTTTTTTTCCCACTTCTCTTAACAAAGTAAGGCAAGCTTCATTTGTCGCATCAAATTTCCAAGGCACCAATATCGGTACTAGTATTCAGTACCAATCCTTTGTGTCATAGCCCGCTAGCCACCAGAAGGACTAATACCAGTATGAACTCTCGGTAATGATAATGGGCACCTCCAGTCTCCAACCTAATTTTCCAATCAGACCTAGGATGACCAATACTGGCATTAACACTTAGCACCAATACTGGGCATCCCTAGATCCCATTCTACACAGCATACCATTCCACTTGTGAATGGCTTAGTCTTTTGTTTACTATCTCAAGGATCTTGGATTGCCCAAAGCTCCCTTGAAATCCTTGGGACTTGAAACCCATTCATTAAGACCTTTACCGGGTCATTAGTATCAATATTATGTCTAGATCATTAATTACTCTCTTAGGGTCCTTGTCTATTTGTCCCCAACCAGTCCCCTTAATGCTTGGTAGTAACATTAAGTAGTAGCCTAGGGATTTCTAATGGAGTAGCCAACATTAGGAAGTCCAATTAAGGCTTTTCCATGTTTTAATTCTAGAACAAGAAGTCACACAAGAACCTGAAGTTTATGTTCGAAAGAAATTCAAAGACATCTTTGAATTACCATTGAAATTAAACAAGGAATCCCCCCACAAATTTATAGCATTCGCTTTTTAACTCCTTCCCTTTGGGATATAAGCTCAAGTTACCGAGCTTGGCACTATTTTTAACATATTTCAGAAGTCCATTCCCGATTTTCACCAACCCTGTTTCTATCCACCCAAGGGATAATTTGATAACCACAAAACCTACATTGGGTCTATTTTGCCTCAAGCCTCATACCAGCAAGTACCATGATATCTTCAAAACTCTATCACAAATGAAGGAAACCCCATTTCGACTCAGGTTTCCACAAGCAAAATGCAAGGCACTCATTTCTAGATTATTCCCCTGCTCCCCACATGCAAGCATGACCCATCATGCTGGGAATTCAAAAGAACATAAAAAGGAGAGTTGGAGATTATTCCTATCTTGCCTTGAGCCCGTTATTCCCACGTGGTGGCTGCCCTTTCTGAGTTCCTCGCATCATAAACAACGACAATGCATCAGTATAATACACCCACCAAAATAGTCCCCAACTTATATCTTAAAACCGCTAAATCCCTAAAAGTAAAAATACTTGGGCTAGGGATTTTAAGGGAAGGGGGCGCACCATGTGGGAGGCCTCGATGGGGTTGATCCTTTCCTGTCAGCCCTCGATCCAGCAACAACAACAGCAGCAGTCGCCATTTGCAAGAAGCAGCAGCAGCAGTTGCGCAGCTGCATCCCACGCACGCGCGTGCACAAGAAGGGGAAGCAGCAGCGGCAACATTAGGCGACGGCCGCAACAGCGGCACAGCGACGACAACGATTTGCTGGCAGGAGAGGAAAAAGGGTGCTTCTTGCCTCGTGGACCATAAAACTTGTATCCTTTTTTAGTATTGTTATATCCCAGAAAGGCACATTTCATCGCTATTCGAGCAAGTTTATCCTTGCCTGATCCCAAAATATGAACAAAAGCCACGCAACCAAACACTCTAGGTAGCACATAAAACAAGTCCTTGTCTGGATGGAGGACTTGCCAAAGGACCTGCTCCTAAAGTGCCGAGTTAGGCAACCTGTGTATCAAGTAACATATAGTAAGCACTACATCTCCCTAATATATCTATGGTACATTGAGGTGAATTTGTAATATTCTAGCCACATCCAACTCATAATGGTGTTCTCTCAACTACCCAATTCTGCTACAATGTATGGGGGTAGGATGTCTAATGAACAATACCAAGAGACCTGTGGCAAACTTTGTAGCACAAAACTCTAATGCATTGTCTGAATGAACAATCTTCACAGTAGCAGAAAATTGGTTGTTTATTTGCATAATAAAAGTTTCTATTGAGCCAACATCAGACTTATTCTTTAACAAAAATAATCAAGACATCTTAGAATAATCATCTACAATAAGCAAATAAAAACGATGACCTAGTTTGTCAGACACTCTACTTGGAACCCAGACACTCATATACAACAAATCAAAATAGGAACTAGAGCTTTGAGAGGAACTAGCAAAAAAACTGGCTCAATCATGCTTCCCCAACTAGTAAGCATCACAGTAAATCTCAGCAGTAGGTGAAATGTGAGGAATGATGCATCATAGCCTATCTAGTGAAAGATGTCCAAGTCTGATGTCACTGAAGAGTTGTAACAGCACTAAAGGCAACCTCTCCCTAATATGTAATAGCAAACAGTGTTTGGATTAGGCAATACGCAACCCCTCCTCATGTCTAACACCAATCGTCCTCCTCATAAGCTTATCCTGAAAAGTACAACCCAACTCATCAAAAATGGCATGATAATATTAATCTTTTATAATTCTACTAACAGACAAATGACTAATAGGAAAGTCAAGAACAAAGAGAACATTTAGTAGCTTCAATGATGGAGTCACTACAATATCTCCTCTGTCATCAACTCTAGAATGTCTATCATCTGCCATCTGCCACATGAACTGTCCTACCAAGGGGAGCAATATGAATATGCATAAAACAACTCTAATCTCCGCTCAAATAACGGGATGCCCCTGAATCTACTAACCACATAGTGCCATCAAACATACCACTACCGGAAGCAGAGGTAGAAGCTATACCTAAAGAGGCCAAGGCAGTTGTATCTATCGTAGTTGTAGGCTCCTGAGTAAGCTGGGCGAGGCATTGTACCACTACATCATAGTCAGCACGAGACATAGTGTCGCACACCTCCTCTGAAGAGATGGCTTAGTGAGCCATGGGAGGTCCACCAAACTTAAACCAACTAATAACCTCTAAATAACCGACCTTGCTACAATGAGAGCATATGGTTCGGGGTTTGCCAGTCAAACCCTGACCACGCTCTCTCCCCGTGGTAGATGGAACACCACGTCCTACAGTAGCTAACAATGCAGAAGTCTATCCGACATCTAGAGTAGAAGGCTTTACAACCACTCTACTCTTCTAACTATATGCTTCCTCAAGAGATGGAAGCTCTACAAGAGTTAGAATCTGAGACCTAGCAGTCTCATATTCAAGTCCTAGGCTATCAAGAAACTAGAGAACAACATACTCTCCCCTATATGTCCTCTGCGTAGCAGAAGTGTAGACCAATCTGTACGCATTATATTTCTCCAAGAGCCCCTTTAGACTAGCATCATAATATTGGGACAATGATTGGCCTTCCTACTTCGGGCTCCCAATCTCATGGTGTATCTCAAACACCTTCCTAGAATTCTTTTCATGTAAATAAGTGTCATGTAAAGAATCCCACATCTCCTTCGTTGTCCTGTAGTGCATGATGCCATCACCAATCTGAGGCTCCACTAAGTTCATGATCCACACCCGGACTATGCCACTATCCTTCTTCCACGTGGCGTATTCCCCAGTCTTATTCTGTGGCTCAATCTCCATCAAAATATGTTCGTTATCGTGTTCCTCAGCTGTCATAAGGAACGTCTGAGATCATTTAGCATAGTTGATCTCATTCAACTTAGCGATAGGAATAAAGAACGAGCTCTTGTAACTCCCAATGTTTGTAGTAATATTCGATGTCACCTCAGAACTGTTGGAGGATAACATCGTGCTTTAGGAAGAGAGAAACATGCCACCAAAGAGGATCTGAAAAGTGATTTCATATTTGAAAAATTTGCAAATCAGAAAGATTGTGATCTCTTGATCATGAAATCTAAAATATAGAGATCCTAAAAATCATCCCAAGAGATGCAGTAGCCCCATAAGATCAAATGAGACGCATGTTAGGGCACAGGGAAACCCCTAATAGTGTCCCTAAGGGGTGCTTCTTTCCCTTACCGGCGAAAAAGTCCCTCCACCAACCATGACCACCCATAAGCAGCGACGCAGATGGCCTAGCAGACCACCGGCAGTGACCAATAGTCACTGGCGATAACCACCGATGGCATACTGGGCAAAGAAGGCAACGACAGCAGCGATCTGGGGGGCTGCTACCATCGGTTAACTGCTGTTGCCCCTCCCTGCTGGCAGCGCCAGCAAGGAATCCAACAAGAGAGAGAGGGGTAAGGTGGATCGGGTACAGAGGCTCCGTGTGAGTGGGATACTAGAGCGCTGATCTAATACAAACTCGGAGAAAATGATCTTATTCATCTCCAAAACCCTACACCTCTATATACAGAAAGAGGTGTAAAGGTAAATTACAACATAAATTCAGGCAAGAAAATAAATGACAAAATAGTATAATAGAGAGTGCATAAATAATAACTAATAATGCTAACAATTATCTATTCTCAGAGACTTTGGTATCTCGGTTCATTAACAATGGCCATGTATTATGACAACAAGAAATCAACATTTATTGTAAATAATCCAACTTTCATCAAAGCAATGAATTTATTGAGGTAAATTGTCATTTTGGTAAGGATATTGTAATGGCAGGCAAGATATCCACTCCCTACATTGCAACAGAAGATCAGGTGACTGATATTTTCATCAAAGTACTTCCTCGCTACAAACTGTAGTTTATTTGCTCCAAGTTGAGCATATGTAATAAATATGCTCTAATTTAAGGGAGAGTGTTACAAATTACTATAGGTGTAGTTAGAGTTTTTGTATCACTTTGAGTTTTTTTTTAATTTATTCATAGTCCGATTAGGCTCCATATATAACTTTCCCCCGATGTCTCTCTATATAAAGACACCTAGAATTTCTTTTACATGATAATCGATCTTTCCTTTCAATAGAAATCAAATAAGCAATCGGTCCCATCGACTCAACTCCCAAATTTGTTGAGTAGAACTCCTGATTATGGAATCTGTTGTCTTACACAAAATCCACCCAAATACTATTCATGATTATACCAAAATGAGCCCATCCTCCTAGATGATATTAAAATAGGAGGAATTTTCACATGAGGCTATTTAGACAAAAGTTGTGGGTTTACATTCTCCTATTTTTGTAACACATTTTATCATTCTTTTCCAATTAGAGGATAAGTGAATCCTAACTTGGTGAACCTTGCTCTCACATTAATTTAATTTTTGTGGAAGTGAACCATTAAAAAGTATAGAAGAAATGTTGTTCTATCTCAATAAGAAATCCTAACTCTCTTTCTATAGTAAAGGCTAGGGAAAAAGAACACACAGGCACTCAAGGAAAGTAAAATATTAACAAAATTTATCTCTTTATGCTCTCCCTCAAGCTAGAGCATAGACATCTATAATGCTTAGCTTGAAATAACACCAATCAAAGGTTGCATAAGGGAGACCCTTGGTGAACATATCTACAACCCGATCTCCAAAGGCCACGTGTGAAATGTAAATGAATCTCTTCTAGATCATGTCTTGGGTGTAGTGAGAATCCACCTCCACATGCTTTATCCCTTCATGGAAGACTGGATTGTTAATGACAAAAGACATTATCACACCTCATCTCCATCAGACTGGAAATAGGAATATGAATGTACCAAGAATAGAACCAATCCACTATAGCATATGCCAATGCCCTATATTTAGATTCTGTACTTGATCTAGGCATTACATTCTACTTATCCACATGATTAGATTGCCTCCTACAAATGTGCAAAAAAAAATGGTAAGACTTCCCATCCTTTGGACCCTATATAATCAACATGAATACAGGCTACCACATCCAAGGGCTATCCACAAGTAAACAGCAAGCCCTTTCCTGGGGATGATTTTAGGTGTGTGAGAATCACCATGACTACATCCCAGTGTACCCTCCTAAGTTTATCCATGAACTAACTCACTTTGCTCACTACGAGAGCAATATCATATTTGTTATTAGGACTAAATAATTTTCCCACCAAGCCTCTATACCATCAAGCATCAATATGTCCTAAGTCATCATCATATAAGGGAATACTTGGGTCCACGGGAACCAAGGCCAACTTGGCACCCAGCATGTCATTCTCCAGAAGTAGATCAATAACATACTTTCTTTGAGATAATACAACTCCATGGCATTTCTACCTACCTCAATCCTAAGTATCGGAGTAACCACAAGTACCTTGTAACAAAGTGCTTGGCTAGAAACTCCTTGATAACCTTAATACATTGCACATCATTCCAAGTAATATGATGTTATCCATGTACACTAGCATTGCCACAATCCTATATGCCTTCTGTATGAAAAAAGGTGATGTGTGAAGGAGCATATGAAGCCAATCCTCTCAATAACATCTAATGGCATCCAGAATCAGGCCCATGAGCTCTGATTAAGCCCATAAATTGCTTTATAGAGTCTGCAAAGTTTGGTACAGTTCTCTTTAGCCTTAAATCCAGAAGGTTGTTAGATATACACTTCCTCTTGGAGGTCACCATAGAGGAATGCATTCATTACATCTAACTGATAAAGGGGGAAACATAACTGAACTACCATAGAGATGAGTATCTTAAGTGTAGGCAATCGTGCTACAAGAGAGAAAGTACAAAATAGTCTGCACCACAAGCCTGATTGTACCCCTTGGCGATAAGACAAGCCTTATACCTCTCCACTAAGCCATCAAAATGGAATTTCACTATGCACACCCATTTACAACCAACCACTACTACGTCAAAAGGAAGCTTGACAAGGCTCCAAAAAGTTTCCCAGGAAATCAAGACCAACATCTCATGCTACATGGACGCCACCACTTTGAATTGTGAAGTGCCTTCGATGAGTGGCTGGTATAGTTATAGCTAACAAGGCACTAACAACTGCTTATACCAAGGGGTTAAGCTCTCCATTGAAACACACTTGAAGATGGCATACATAGTACATGACCGAGTGCCTTACACAAGGCAATAAAAATATCAAGACTATTATCTCCAGAGTCATCTGCCTCAATTGGATTAGATTATTGTGGACTACATACAAGTTTGCCGAAATTCTCATGAGTAGTCAGAACATCTACAACCCCTAGTGCATCAAAATCAGGAGAGCATTAGTACCACTAAATACTATAATTTTCTTAGATATAGATGAAAGTGTGGGCTCAAGAGGAGGGGGCACAACTTTTAACTTGTAACCATCCTGAACTTGCTGTCTAGTCCTAAATCAACATAGGAAAGGGTATAGGGATAATGGCTTCAATGTCAAGAGTAAATGTGGTGACACGAGTCAAAAGAAGACGAGTAAGGTACGAACTCAAAAAAGTTGGCATATTATGGCACTAACCAATAGCATCATAATATTTATACCTCTTTGAGGCCACCAAGGGGTTGGATTAGTGGTAAAGCCCCTTACTGGCATCCAAAAGGTCATGCAATCAAATCCCATGGCCCACGCATTTACCTTCCCAAAAAAATTCTATACCTCTTGAAGTCAACAAGGATACACTTGACAACCCAAGGAAATAATTTATTCTAGTTTGAACCAAGAAGATACACAAATATGATACATCCAAATACCCTAGGTGGAATTTCAAATAGCTCACAAGTAGGAAATGGAATAGAGTATAGGATCTACTCATCGAGAACCGTAGAGGGCATCTAATTAGTCAAGTAACACATGGCAAGCACTACATCACCTCGACAAAAAAAAAAGGCACACTATTTTGGATCAACAAGATTCTAACAACATCCAAATAAAATGATACTTCCTCTTCGCATCACCAACTTAGTGTGAAGTGTAAAGGAAGCTGGTTTGGTGATCAATGCCACACACCTAGAAAAAAGGCACAAAGAGATTGCATATAGAATTCCAAGGCATTATTAAATCTAATAATTTTCACATTGGCATCAAATTGATTTTTCATTTCCAATAAGAAATTTTTTATTATATCACCTACTACATCTGGCTTAGATTTCAATAAGACCACTCATGCTAAACAAGGAAAGCCATTATAGAAACAAGATAGAACTTGTGCCCTCCAATTTGGAACATGACTAGAACCTTAAATATCACGATGAAGTAGTTGTGTCATAGACTTGGAGCCATGCCTTTGTCGAATGGCAAAAGGACTCTTATGATGCTTCCTCAATTGGTAGGCTTCACACTCGAAGGTACCAATGGGTGGAATATGTGGTACCACTCTTTAGAGCTTGGGTAATGGAAGATGACCAAATCTCAAGTGACACAAGTAGCTAGAGGAACCTCTTGAAGAAAGAGACACATGGGCAGCAGAAGGAGACTACAGCAGATGGTAGACATCCCCTTTCTCATGGCCAAAGCCAATCACCTATGATGTCAAGATATCCTAAAATTTATGAGATACCAAGTTAAACATTGTTCTACAATTCAATTCCTTTGTAATTCTACCGACCAAAAGTAAACTCAAAGGAAAATCAAGGGCAAGTAGATAATTCTTTCGTCATATATATGGAGCAACTTGAACTTTCCCCTAACAAGTGATGGAAGAATACCTCCTATCCACTACCAAAATGCTCCTACCAAATGGGGTAGGCCTTAGTCTAGAGAATCATAAAGCATCACAACATATATACAGGGTTGTACCTGAATCAACTAGTTGATTCATGTCCTTAGTACTAGATTGCATGCAACACAAGCAAGAGAAATACATGATGGCTTAGCAAAGGCAACGGTGTCAAAGTTCCCTATAAAGGAACTCAAGTTGGCCATCGTAGGAGAAACAAAGATGATGTGCTAGGTAAGCCCCTTGATCAGCTTATCATACTCATCTCTAGAGATAGTGGCAATCTCTGTCACTGACTATGGGATTGCGACAGCTTGGTGAGCACTAACAAACTTCCCATGCCTAGTTAAATAGGTATCCTTCGCGTGACCAAGCTTCATGTGGTACGAGCATTAAGGCCTAGCACACCCCTAACCTCCACATCCACAACCTCAAGTGGATTGTGAGGAACCCATCGCCTCTTCCCTGAGAGACAACCATTGCGATTTTATGCTCTATACAAGATGAGAAAGGGAAAGCAACTCAAGCCTCCATGGTCGAGATCTTGAGCAATGTAAGTATCTAGGAAGGAGCTACCTTATATGTTGAATCTAATCTGGCCAAAAAGCATCCCACCATGGTCCTTGTATGTCTTATATGATTCACACGAGCATACAAGGGTGTCAGCATTCAAGCTCTTAAACATAGACTTAAGGGCTGAGTGATATTAGGCAAGGGGCCTTCCATCCTACCTCATGTGGGCTATCTCATGATAGACCCAGAGGATACAAGCCACATTCTTCACCTCAAAGTAGGTCTAGCAGATAATACTCCACATCTTTCTTTGCGATCTAGTAATACATGATTTCCATAGCAATGCATTGGACGGCAATGTCCATTATCCATGCACTAACCATGCCACATTGTCGTTCTTCTAGGTTGCATATTTCTTGACTTTCTTCATAGGTTCTGACTCAGTGAGAGAATGTGTTCCTCATCATGTCCCTTGACAAAATTTAGAATTGATTGCGACCATAGTGCATAGTTTGTCTGATCAAATTTCACGATTGGGCCTAAGAAGCAGTTCTTCAACTCCCCATAACCCCCATCTCCTTGAGTAGGCAAATCAACTTTGGATGCCATATTCAACCGTATTTGAAACCCATAGCATGATGTAACAGAATAGAAGACAAGAGAGATTAATTTATTCATGTCTTGGACCACTCATATGAGTCACAAGACATCCTCATGGCACTCAAAGATGAAAACAATCTGAATAAGGCTGAAGACTACCTACTATAGCTACAATAGAACCAAAAACACCTTCAATTGGATATGCAGATGTCCATACAATCACTAGGGACTGATTGTCAAATTCTAGGATCTTCCAAACTCTTTGGCAACAACTTTGGAGATCCCAGCTACACTCCAAGGAGGCACAGATGTTCCTGCTATGGTGCTAGGGTACCACCTGGACCTGCTGTAGCAGCGCTAGAGTCTTCTTAGTGCTGCTAGTGCTATGGCAGGGTCTTCCTAGTGCTGCTGTAGTAGTTTAGGGTCTCCAAATGTTGTCTATTGCTACTGCAGCAAAAGCAACCATGTTGCTACTAAGGTCAGGGTGGCAACATGTGCCTTGTTGGCAACGAGCGATGCCACCAACGAGGTGATAGCATGGTAGGACAAGGTGCCCAATGGTGGAGAATAGCCCTCTCACAATGCCCTAGGACACAACCTCCTACAGCCAAAAGAGGACCTCATCTTCCTCAGACAAGGTTGTGCATGTTCTGAGTAAAGGAGAGAGAAACCTAGTTTTATTTGGTGGAGAAGAAGATTAAGTATGAAGCTCCAGCCTAAGACTGCTACTCCGATAATATATAAAAGAAGAAACGGTTGTTCTGAACTCATTAAGAAACCTTAGGCCTCTGTATGTAGTAGAGGCTAAGGAAAAGGTATAGGTATGCCCTTAAGGAAAGTATAATATTACAAACAAACTAAAAGATAATAGAACAGAACTTATGATAAATAAAAAATGTGGATTTTCTCTTTATAAATAAAAGACTATAATATATCAGTAGACCCTTTATGTAGAAGATAAAAGATGGAAAATCATATGACAGGTTCATACTATCAAATGCTATTTCTTTTTCTGTACTCAACCATCCCACTCCATTATTTCTGTAGAAAGATAATTTTGACACCCATCTAGGCATCTGCTTCATTAAAGCCACAAAGGTTTCAAGTGCAATGTGCTTTTGTGTTGAATGATGCTCTTGCTCTCCCAATGGCATACAACAAACAGGTTGACCTGAACTTCACCACTCGAATTAGAGCATATCTATGAAGCATTCTTCCTGCACAAGTATTGTGAAAAGCTAGATTTTGATTTTGTTATATGAAGCATTCCGGTTCATTACAATAGCTGAGAAGCTTGGGTCTTGCCAGAGCAATGTAATAGATGTTAGCTGGTTGAAGATCTAACCCGATGTTTTTCTTTTTTTTTGAAAAGATCAAACATAATGGTTTGAGATGGTTTTCCCAACTCCCTACTGTCATCAAATTTGTATATATATCATCTGAGGAGACTTCTGGTGAAAGCAATTTTTCCCTTTTTTGGTGGATAAAAAGGAGGATTAGCCAAGGTTAGTGGTCCTCCAGACAAAAAGAAGTCACATCTTAAAGAAGGGCATACCTTTCATTACCATAGTCTCTTCTAGTTCCCAGAACCATTTACACTGAGAATATAAGTCATTAACACAATAACAACTAAACCACATGCATGTTGTTTCTTTGGATGTCGCATTTGTGCTCACAAAATCCTAATGAAAAATCAAGTTCAACTACTTAAGCTGTATATGTTCTCAAAAAAAAAGAAAAAAGAAAACTACTTAAGCTGTATAGAAAGTCCATTTTTTTCGCAACAAATATGTTAAAGAATAAGAATGTTTAAAACTGCAGTTACCTCTACAATCGAAGACATCCTTATCGAAATCTTGGGCTCCATGTAATTTGACCAAACTTCCAACAAGAGCTTGTTAAGCCATTCACATGGCTCTAATGGTGTCATGCGCTAGATATGATGTGCAACAACATTAATGCAGGAAACCACAAGAAATAAGGCAGTCTTGTAGAGCAAAAATTTATTATTACCACTCTAGTCATGTGTACTTGCTCCCATTTACGATTCAAGTTTTCCACAAGTGATTGCTGTTGGAATCTACCATACTAAAAAGGATTAGATCAGTGTTAGTATTATAAGGATATAAATGAAGACTGATCCAAGTAATCCCCTAATCCTTTCAAATGATAATAACAGTTAAGATGTGCACCATCAGAGGCATTATAGCAACACTGCATGTTGGAAGTCTTATTGCCTCAAGGTCATTCCTCAGTTATTTTGGCATAGATAAAGTTGAGATCTTTAACATGACATTTCAGATTTCAGTATGTTTTACGTTCTGTAACAGCAATTTAAGATGTCTTTAAACAAATGACATTGTGACTTATAATTGATAGATTAATTCCAAAATAGACTTAATTGCCCAATTTACAACTCTTGTTTGTAATGACGTAATCAAGTGCAATATACGCACACACACACACACATACAGCCAAAGAAGAAAAGGTAACCAAAATCGAGAAAATTGAACAGATACTTTTCAAAGAGGACAGGCAGCATACTGTACAATCATCTTTTGTCGCTAGGGTGTAATTAGTTGGATTAGTACAACAGGATTGGCAAGTATTGATGGAGATGAATGCTACGTTAAATAATATAAATTACCAGAAGTATAAAATATATCAAAATATAAAGCAATGAAAATACTTAGATTTATGTGAAAACCTACTCACGAAGAGTGGGGAGAAAGCCACCGGAAAAGGCCCCAATAAGATGAGTATCTGTATTGATCTTCTCAAAGAAATAAGTGAGGAGTAGATGTCTATTTATAGGCCACCACACACTCCAACACTCCACATCTCACGATGTGGTACTAAACCAACCATAAATTCTCCAACACTCCCACTTAAGCTAGAGCATAAAATGCTCAGCTTGTACAACAATGAAATCCCACTCTACACAACAAAACACAACTCTCTCGATTGGTTCTTGCCTGTAGGCAAGAGTGCTACTGATGACACATCAACGAGGTCTGGAGCTGTTGGACGAACTGTTGTAACTGGCTCTAACAAGAGCCCCTTCTCTGGAGATCGCAACTAATGTTGGTGGTTCCCCATTCAATATCCCTGACATGGGTCTTCCTCTGAAGACCTCGAAACTGGATCTCCCTCTCTGGAGTTGACAAAATTGGATTTCCCACGTAGAAGCCTGACATGGGCCTTCCTCTGACGACCACGAAATTGGATCTCTCTCTTTGGAGACCTTGAAACTCTGAACCTCCTAGAGTTGCGGTTTCTCATATGGTGATTTTGAACAAAGGGACTCCTAAATGGGAAATGATTATAATAGGATATACACTTTCCCTTTCTCCCAAACTCTACGGGAGAAGAAAAATAACAAAAAGAAGAAATAATAAGACTAGAGAAGGACTTCTCCCCCTCTTCTCTTAAACATAATCATCGTTTTGTTCATCATTTTTCTTTTTTTACTTTTTTTAAATATTTTTTCTCTTCTCCCTCTCCTTTTTTTATTTTTGCCTTTTTCCTTCATTTTTTCTCTTTTTATTCTGATTCTTCTTTTTCTCTTTCTTTTTTCTCATTTTTTTATTTCTTTCTTTCCCTTTTTTTGTCTTCCTCTCCTTTTTTTCACCGCTCCTTCCCTTTTTTTACTGAGGCTAACAATTACACATAAAGGAGAGGACTTATGTTGCAAAAAGCTCAAAAAGATAAGTATATTTCATGGTCATACTGCTGCTTTGGTCCTTCGAACTCAAAACAAGCACGCCTCACAGAAGCCAATCTTACATAAGATCGCACCCAGAATGCACCATCGCCAGTTGACCACCAGGGCATCGCCATGATCTCCTCCATTGATCTCGCACGAGATCTCTGCTGAGATGCTCTCTGCAATCCACGTGTAATCCATCCCTCTGATTCTTCCTTCTTTGATTGCAATCCTCTCCTTACTGACCTTCTTCCTCCAGTGGGTGACACAACAATAGCAACTCCACCAGCGTCGCCACTGAGCCTTAATAGCTCCGCCAACCGCTGCCATGACCCAACAATTCCACCTGTGTTGAACCCAGCAGCACCACCTCACGTTGGGCTTTGAGCTCGATGATCCTCGCCTCGTGGCCACAATCTTCACCTCTGACGATGCTCTTCTACTGATCGTGGCCCACAGTGCCATCAACTTCATCACCTCCTCTAATGCAATCGCTGCCACCTTCAGCTCCTCCGAATGAATCAAGGAAATAAAAATGGAACTCCAAATAATGATAAGCATAATAATATAATAAACCTAAGAATTGAACTGCTCTGATACCAAGTTAAATAATATGAATAAACAGAAGTATAAAAGATATCAAAACATAAAGCAATGAAAACACTTGAATTTCTGTGGAAATCCCACTTACAAAGAGTAGGGAGAAAATCACGGGAGAAGGCTCCAATAAGACAAGTATCTATATTGATCTTCTCAAAGAAATAAGTGAGTACATGCCTATTTAGAAGAAATAAGTGAGTAAATGCATATTTATAGACCATCACACACTCCAACACTCCACATCTCATGATGTAGTACTAAACCAACCACACATTCTCCAACAACATTAGTTTGGTAAATGAATCATCTCAAGATCCATATACAAGTCTCCACCCTATGAGAGTGGGAGTCCAAGAATGGTATAGTGGCCTATATCTATAGGCTCTTGTACCCCCTTATTCCTTAGAGAAAATATAGTGCAACATAAACCTTAAGTGGCTTTTTCCCATAGGTTTTACCTTCGAAGGTTTTCATGTATATGAGGATCCTACAACGATTACATATTTATTTTGCTCCTAGATTTTGTCGTTTTATCGCTTCCAATGTTGAAATCTCTTGTAGGAGGGAAGGGCTACTCAAGAGGTAGAGTCATCATTAATAAACAACACTAACAAGAAAAGATTGCCCATGAGACAAAGCTGACACTACTACTAGGAGTAAAGTGATTAGGCCATGTCCAAACAAGGATATTGCGTATTTAAATAGGAGAGATTTTACATCCTCAAAAACAATCACATTAGAAACTCAAGAAACTAGGTACTAGGTTACAAATGTTGATAATTACTACTAGATAACATGAGCTTGAGCATTTTGGGCAATTTAACTGGACTATTAGGCCCATGTTCAATAAGCTATGTTGAAAAGTATGTCCAATTAGTTTTTAAGGTTACTTTTTCTTAATTAGCTCAAGTTTAGACTTAGGTTAATTTTTCAAATATTTTGTTTCACTTATGGTATGAACTTGCTTGAAATTTCTTGTGTTTCTTCGTTCATAGTCTACCCAAAGTTTGATATCCCCAATCTTGCTCAATTGAGTTCAAGTGAGAGATTTAAAGGGGTTCTTGTCTTTATTGATCATGTGCTAGTTTTTCATACATAAGGTTTCAAATTCAAAGGAAAAAAAAGAAAAAAGAAATAAAAATGAGAGAAAAATGATAAGAAAAAGAAGGGAAAAAAAGTAGCGAGGGAACAATAAGTAAAGGCAAAAAGGCTTACTCCCAGTCAGATCTATATCATTTTGACAAATGTCGAAGAAAAAGGGGTGATTAGGAGAGAAAGATGAAGTCGAGGAAAGATGAGTGGAGTTATTTTTAGTTCTTTTATTTGCTCTTTTATGTAAGGGTGCACTTGTAATTTCTCCTATGGTACCTCCTATATAAAGGTACCAAGGGTTTCTAAATAAGACTAATGACATTTTCTCCTATCATGATATCAGAGCACCGATCCTAGATTGGTGCTTGGATACCCCACCCAAACCCTAGCCTCCACACCTCCACCAAAACCCTAACACCTCTCCTCTGGGCACCGCCACCTATCTTCGGTGGCCTCTCATCGGCAGCATCGCCCCCAGCAATGGCACCTCACCTCCAGCGGCCACTGCTGGTGCTTCTTGTTGCCCCAACGGCATTGTGAGCACCAAGGCATCACCACTCAGGCTTGCCTCGCCTCCCAGTGTCGCCACTAATACCGCCGCCCAACCTTTCCCACCTCTTCACCAGTGATCTGAGGGTCTAACTAGCACCCCTCGCCTCCCAACGGCACTGCTCGGCCTTCCCTTCCCCTTTACCGATGATCTAAGGACCTGAGCGTTGCCGCTTAGCCCTCCATCACCAATGCCAACGCCTGCGTCGCCTGAGGCTACAAGGCAGCCTAGTGGTGGTGTTGCAAGGTGTTTCTTGCCTCGTAGCAGCCTTGCTATCCTAGATCAAGGGCTAGGAGGACGTCTTCTTCCCCAATCTACCTCTAAAGACCTTTCTAAAAGAGTTCTACTCATGTCGAAATTAGAGTTAAAAAAGAAAAAAATATATAGCATGTTTTACCAATTGTTTATTTCTAACAAGCTTGAGATATAGGGGTTCGAGCTACTCTAATTTTATTGATCCCCATTAAAATTATTATAAAAAGAATCATTCAAGAGGAATATATCAAAAATAAAAAATATAAAATATAAAGAAAAATAAAATACAAGTACATTTTGATAAAGGTCTGATACCACTTATAGGATCTAAAATATGGAATATATGTATGGCTATCTATGCGCACAAAAACTCAAACACAAAATCAGTAATAACAAGATAATTTGCACAAATAATTAAACCACAGAAAATGCACAAGATGTATAGTGGTTCCTCATCCTTGGGTACTCCACTACCTAAGCCTCCCAGCTTAGGATTTTTAACCTGATTCTCTCAACCCCGAGAGAATCAATTTACTAACCGAGGTAATTAACGGGTTACCTCAACCCAAGTACAAAAACGGGTTTGTTACAACCCAACGAGCAACAAGTTCAAATACAAATGAAATACAGGTGTAAGACAAAAAGAATCTTACAACTAGAACCTAAGCCTCTCAACAAATGTAAATATAATGTCACCGATTTGAAAGCCTAGAAAGGACGTGAATCGTGTTTAATTGCGTGAACAAAACACGTCAATGTGTTTGCAAACCCGTAGCACGATTGGAAAGCAACAAACACGATTTCTTCTCTTGAATATGTGGTGGAAAATATGAATTATAGCTCTAAGAATTTTCTTCTCTTTTCTCTTGTCTCTTGTATGCAAACAAAGAGTCCTAGGGTCATTTTATAGAGTTTAGGACCTAGGATACTCGTCTACTAGACGTTGGGATTTAATTCCCAACGTTTATATTGTTAGAATTAATATTTCTGTCGTTCTATTTTGGGCCAACGGCTAGCTGATACTGGTACTAAAGTACTTGTACCGGTAGTAGCAGCTCACTGCAACCAGTACATGAGTCCTGGTACCAGTACTCATCATGGGTACCGGTACTTGTGACTCCCAGGTTTGAAATTCCTTGGGCACAGTAACCTACCTGTACCGGTACTCATCATGGGAATCGGTATTTGTAAGGTTCAGGCCAGAATTAAACCTTCAACCTGTGGCCAACATATACCGGTACTCATGGTTAGTACCGGTACTTGTTCACAGTTTGAGACGAATTCTCAAACCTGTGTCTTGCAAATACCAGTACTGATGAACAGTACCGGTACTTGCTTACAAGCACCTATTTTAAGCGATTTAATCAGTTACGTTCTTCGAAAACGAATGCCATATAAATCCCAATTTATCTCTAATTGACTTTTATGATCTAAGTTAAATTCTCTTGTTAAGAGGCATATACAATCTATAAATATAAAATCTAAACTACAGAAACTAAGGTCAAAGATGATCTTCTTCTCCTCAACTCATCCTTGTCATCCTCCATGACATGATCTTTTTCTTTTCACCATCATGCCTCCATCATTTCTTGTTTGCCTTGCTCCTTCACCTAAATCTGAAAAACACTTAATTGCAAATATTAATCCATAATAATTTTATTAACACCAAAACAAGATGTGGAATAAGGTTCCAACAATCTCCCCCGTTTGGTGTTGACAAAACTATCTTGCAAATAGATAATTAAAAAATTTAACAATATTATATGAAGGAAAATTTTTCATTTTAATCCTCCCCCTCAATATAAGCTCCCCCTAAAAATATTACTATTTGCCCTTTATTTTTCTCCTTTTTGTCAATCACAAAAAAAATGAAAAAATATCATATCATAAAGTTTACCAATAGTAAAATGATGAATGTGGGTACCAAGCTCCGTGAGGCCATCATTCTTAGTCTTCATTCAACTTATAGAAAGGTTGAAATGTTCCGTTGTGTGCCTTGAACACCCACTGATCTTTTTGATCTATTCCTGCAAAACAAATATCTTTTCTAGGTACCTATTTTCTTTTGGATCCTTGATGATTAGTATCTTTCAAATCCTTAGGTTTATAGATCACTTTAGTGTTTGATATATAATTCTTAGGATTCTTGACCTTTTGATAAATCCATGCATGTCTAGGTGTATGTGATTTATTTTGTGTTCTTATTATTGAACTTGACTTTTAAATTATTACAAAATTTCGTATTCAGCGTAGTTGTTTTTAAATTATTCAAAGTGTCCTCAAAGTATTCATAAATATCTTCTAATTCTACTATTTTTTCATATAATTGATTGTTAGTTTCTTTGGACATATCTAATTCTATTTCTAAACAAGATTTCTCTATTTTTAGAGTACTATAACTATCATGCAAAACCTTATTTTCCTTTTTAATCATCCTAGCCTTATTATATAAATCTTCATATGCTTGTACTGATTCATTAAAGGTGACTTCATAATCTACCTCATTTTCCGAGTTATCGTTGTTTGCCATTAAGTAAAGATGTGTAACTTCTGTTTCTTCAGATTCTTCGGAAGACAATTCCATGTCAGAATCACTATCATCCCAAGTTACCTTGTATGCCTTTCTTGAAATATTCTTTTTCTTTCGATCGAGTTCTTTTGTGTCTTTCCTTTTGTCTTCCTTCTCCTTATTCATTGGGCAATCCTTCCGCAAGTGGCCATTCTTCTTTCACTCATAGCAAATAATATTAATTGAAATTTTATTGACTTGCTTACCTTGTTTCTTGAGAAATTTCTGGAATTTCCTAGTAAGCATCTCCATTTCTTCATCTTTGGATTCCGAGGTTGTTGAGTCCGAGTCCTCCTTAATTGCTCTAAAAGCAATATTCTTTCTTATGCTAGACATCTTTTCCTCCTCATTCTTCTTCATGTTTTCTAGTTGGACTTCGTAAGCCATAAGACTACCAACTAGATCATCGAATGGGAGAGTGGAGAGGTCCTTTAACTCTTGGATGGCTATGATCTTTGGAGAGTAATCACTTATAAGAGATCTTAAGATCTTCCTTACAAGCTGCTCTTTCAGCTTGACTCCTAGGTTCTTCATGGTGTTAACAATTTCCCTAAACCTCGTATACATATCTTTGATTGTTTTGCCTTTCTCCATCCTGAAACACTCATAATTTTCTGTTAGAATAGATATATGAGTTTCCTTTACCTTGTTTGTACCTTCGTAGGTGACCTCAAGAGCATTCCATATCTCAAATGCTGACTCGTACGCTAAGATGCGGTTGAATTCCTCCTTCGATAACGCACAATACAGTGCATTCATCGCCCTCAAGTTGCTCACAATGTTTTTCTTTTGATTCGTTGTGCATGCTACTCCTTGTGGCTCTGGATCTGAGTACTTCTCCAAATGAGTGTCCAAGCCTCCTCATCCATTGCTCTGAGGAAGACTTGCATCCTCCTCTTTTAATACTAGTAGTCCATCCCATCGAAATAGGGAGGACGGGTCGACGATTGTCTTTCGGTGCGCCTTAAAGTTGATGCCATCATGAGCAAGAGTTTTTACTTCTTCTCGCTACCCACTCTGATACCAATTGATAAAGCTCTGATACCACTTGTAGGATCTAAAATATGGAATATATGTATGGCTATCTATGCGCACAAAAACTCAAACACAAAATCAGTAATAATAAGACAATTTGCACAAATAATCAAACCACAGAAAATGCACAAGATGTATAATGATTCCTCTCCCTTGGGTACTCCACTACCTAAGTCTCCCAGCTTAGGGTTTTTAACCCGATTCTCTCAACCCTGAGAGAATTGGGTTAAAAACCTAAGCATTTACTAACTGAGATAATTAACGGATTACCTCAACCCAAGTACAAAAACAGGTTTGTTACAAAACGAGTAACAAGCTCAAGTACAAATAAAATAGACAAAAAGAATCTTACAATTAGAACCTAAGCCTCTCAACAAATGTAAATATAATGTTACTGATTTGAGAGCCTAAAAAGGACGTGAATCGTGTTGAATTGCGTGAACAAAACGTGTCAATGTGTTTGTAAACCCATAACACGATTGGAAAGCAGCAAACACGATTTCTTCTCTTGAATATGTGATGGTAAATATGAATTATAGCTTTAGGAATTTTCTTCTCTTTTCTCTTGTCTCTTATATGCAAACAAAGAGTCCTAGGGTCATTTTATAAAGTTTAGGACCTAGGATACTCATCTACTAGACGTTGGGATTTAATTCCCAACGTTCATATTGTTGGAATTAATATTTCTGCCGTTCTATTTTGGGCCAACGGCTAGCTAGTACTGATACTAACAGCTCACTGCCACCAATACATGAGTCTTGGTACAGGTACTCATCATGGGTACCGGTACTTGTAAGGTTCAGGCCAGAATTAAGCCTTCAACCTGTGACCAACATGCACCGGTACTCATGGTTAGTACCACTGCTTGTTCATAGTTTGAGACGAATTCTCAAACCTGTGCATTGCAAATACCAGTACTGATGAACAGTACCGATACTTGCTTACAAGTACCTATTTTAAGCGATTTAATCAATTACATTCTTCGAAAACGAATGCCATATAAATCCTAATTTATCTCTAATTGATTTTTATGATCTAAGTTAAATTCTCTTGTTAAGAGGTATATACAATCTATAAATATAAAATCTAAACTACAGAAACTAAGGTCGAAGATGATCTTCTCCTCGACTCATCCTTGTCATCCCCCATGACAATCTTTTTCTTCTCACCATCATGCCTCCATCATTTCTTGTTTGCCTTACTCCTTCACCTAAATATGAAAAACACTTAATTGCAAATATTAATCCATAATAATTTTGTTAACACCAAAATAAGATGTGGAATAAGGTTTCAACACATTTCAAATAAAAGAACCCTATCCTCGAAATAAATGTTCAATGGGAGCTTCAAAAGCACTCTCACTTTCAAAATTATAAAGGGAATCATGAAGGAGATTAAGGTTGAGGGAATAAGAGACTTAGGGTGGGACTTATATATCTCGGGTAAATAGGGAGTTTATTCAGGTACTCGGGTTGAGTAATCGGGTATATATCCATACTCATACCCATACCCATACCAAGTCGGATTTTTTGGATAAAACCCATACCTAAGCCCAATCGGGTTCGGGTTAGGTTTCTCCCATTCTTTTTAGGTCGGGTTGATTCGGGTTCGGGTTGAGTTTACCAAAACTTACATCCTTACCCATGGTGATGCGATGTGATAACCGAGCCGCTATTTACATTGCCAACAACCCGAACACGTTGAAATTCATTGTCACTACACCCAGGATCTTATTCAGCATAGTATTATTTACACCTCTCCAATTGCTTCTGTAGATTAGACAACAAATATTTTCGCCAAACCGCTGGTTTGTTCTACTTTTCATACTTGTTGTAACAAGCTAAGAATGATTGACATCTATGCTCCAACTTCAGAGGAAGTGTTGTGGTACACCCCTTTGATCTTGTTATGTACTTATTTGGTACTTTTATTTTATTATGGACATGTGTTGTTTTCACACACCTTTCTTCTACATGAAAAGGTGTAGGATTTTTTATTGGAATATGATTGCTCATTTTCTCCTACTAGCAATAATTAACATTTTGAAGGCATAAGTAATGAAACACTTTAACATAGGAAAAAAGAAAGAAAATTAGTAATACAAAAATATTGCAACAAATTTCCTTTCACTCATCTTTTTTCAGTTGCTTCATATTTCACCTTCAATCCACATGAGAATGAAAGGCTGGCAGCAACCATGAATGTAAAGGGCTAAGTTGATTCTAAATAAATGGGAAGTCCGCACTCTATGGTGCCTTCATTGGTTCGCTAAAAAAATGAATGAAAAATGGACCATGTGACCCTCTGATATCCAAATCATTCTTCCTTTCACTTTTCCCTTCAACCAGGCTACAATCACTTGACGAAGTATCCCCTAAAAATTAGCTATGCATACTATGTAATTAAGGTGAACGTAATACAAGTATTTTAATACAAGTTTTTTCAAAAAAAAGAAGAGATATTCTAATACAAGACTAATCAAGTTTAAATCTTTCTACCTTGAGCGTTATCAATCTTGAATTAGTTAATTAAAGATTACCTACCTAAGCTAACAATCCTTGACTAGATTTTCAAAGGGATGCAAATTCTTTATCATATTTTGAGTCAAATGGCTTTTGCTCCACACAAACCAAATTGTATGTTGTAAGGTTCAAGAAGTCAGGTATGCAGTTGGTTAGGTTACCGCATAGAGTAAACGGTATGCGGATGAGTATGCGGTTCTATATTTTTTATTTAAAAATTATAAAATAATTAGTCAAGTTATTAAAATTTTGTTCTAGGAAATAATATATAAATAATAAACATCAACAACAATTAAAATGAGACATAAACTCATACCTAAAATCATAACATTCAGTCCTACAACAAAATTAGACCTAAAATATCTTTTTTTAAAAAAATCAAATCTAAAATATATTCTATCACAAAATCGCCTGGCTACTTGCCCAATTGTACAAGTATTCGGCCCAAATAATCAGCCATGCCTACTTAAAGGACCACCTGAGGATACTCGATGAGGAGAGGGCAATTCTAACGAGTGTCTGGCCACATACTTGGCCTACTCGGCCAATTTCCTGAACACTGGTCTATTGTGATTGCATCTTTTTGTGTAATATCTCCCCATCCACCCAATTGTAACATATACACCCTAATTCACCAACTTATATATGTATGCCCCGGTCACCACCCATGTGAATGGTCCAACTTTCTCCTCATCAAGAACCACCCAACACCTCTCCCCATCTTCCCCTTCAAGTGACTCCCTCTAGAATGTCACCACCATCAACCTTCTTTCCCCTCACATCACCCAATTACTCATCTCATTTCATCGCCATCCCCTAGGTGACTACTACATTAAGGTGGATCACAACAATCTCACCTAAAAGACCTATGGCTAAAGGCAAGGTCACATAGACAAGGGTAGCAACATGGAGCAAGAAAGCTATAAATGGGGAAGCTAGGTGCATGAGGTTATAAAATAGAGCATGTGTGGACGGTTGGAGTCATAGGGCCAATAGCTTGCTCAGTATCCCACATGTGAAAGTGTTTTGATGTCGGCTATGGTGTTGATATAAGTGATGGTGTTGTGCATGTGAAGGTGTTTTGATGACATGTATTGATGATGTTTTGTGTATTATAGTTGTTAGCATGATGGTAATGGTGGTGTTGACGTCGTATTTTGTGATGGTGAGGGCAGTATAATGCAGTGTTGTTCATGTTAGTGTGATGGTGAGATTGATGTTTATGTAGTGATTGTGTAATGGTGATGGTGGTTTTGACGTAGTATTATTGGTATTAGTGTAATGGTAAGGCAATGATGAGGTAGAGGTCGGACTAGAATGTGTAAAGGTGATGTTGATGATATTATAACAATGAGTTGGTTTCTAAAAGTAGCAATACTGGAGGCTATTGAAGCATGTATAGGACTATCAAGGACTACTGAGAAAAGTGATCAACCATATGAGTTTGATAAGAAGGTTTACTAGTAACCCATCCTCCACATGGTTAGACATACAAGTAATGACGTGTGGATGCCCATTGGTTATATGACACATGCATACTATGTAAAGTATCTTATTCCCTATTTTATGGTTGAATGTGAAGCTCATGCGGATCTCATTGCATGACCATGCACGCATGGATTGTCTTCTTTGCGTGAATCTTCACTATAAACCATGTGTTATGTTAATTGATGTTTTGTTGGTTAAGGAAGTCCCATCGTAATTGCCTTAACCTCTAATGTAACCCCATAATATAGAGTTCCAAGGAAGGAAATATCAAGCTAAAGAAACTATGTGTGACTCAATGTAAATTGTTAAGCAAAGCAAAATCTCCCCTTGCTAAAAGGAAAATGAACAACCTAGTGATATTAGGATTAATGGGACATTGGAAAATTAAATATCCATTTACAAGTACGATGAATGGATTATAACCTAATGAATAATCAACTAAAGAGTTCCATGGATGTGTGTAACTGATCTTGAATATAGATGCAATAACTAAATGTGGGTTCATATGGTAATATTTAAAACAAACAGATAACAAAATCAACCGAGCTGTTATATTTCTCTTGATCAGTCACATGTATAAATGAGGAATACGTCATGTATAAAATACATGTAATGTGGAAATGAGCAACAAATCACACAAGATACAAATATATGTATGCAACCATTGATTGTCAGAAGGACAAATTCTTAGGGTATAAACAATCCCAACTTCCAATAAAGAAAAG
This sequence comes from Thalassia testudinum, assembly GCA_037157565.1. Taxonomy (NCBI): domain Eukaryota; kingdom Viridiplantae; phylum Streptophyta; class Magnoliopsida; order Alismatales; family Hydrocharitaceae; genus Thalassia; species Thalassia testudinum. The sequence continues at coordinate 35,479,637 of JAZHRO010000012.1, read as the reverse complement.
GAAAGAAAAAGAACCTCTAACATGTACCATTCCATTGATGGTGGCAAATACCTTGTTCTTTTTACTTCTTATGTATATTTCAACATCACTGCAGTGACATGCAGCAAAATCAATGCACTTCTTCAAGATGCCCACACATAGATGCTCAACTCAACTATATGCAACCAAAGTCTTAAACACCAATTACTGCTTGTTCTTCTGGGCCATTACTATCAGATTCCAGTATAAACACCAGTCTAATATGACTGGATAGAAGTTGTTTTGTCATTTGACTTCTCAACCTCTAAAACATGGGATAATGAACAAAAAAACTATGCAGAAAACTATTAGTTCAACCAATAGGATCCTTTAAAGCTGATACCGGGACAGACAGCTCCAACCTCCTTACTCTATTAGAAGTTGCCAATCCTCCAGGTGTGCACATAATTTGGACCTTCAGTTCGCAAAGGTGGATTAAAGTAAAACAGGTTACACTACTTCCCTACGAAAAATTCACCAGGGCAAATTTCAAAGAAAAAAAAGTCAAAATTCTAATCAACAAAAGCACCGGGACAAATCGCAAAAGAAGTCCCTGATTCCAGAAGTATTAAACTCAAATCATTACATAAGAAACTCCCGATTTGGCAGGGGTGATGCCATTGACACAATAAGAGATAGAGTGCCCTATTTAACAAATCCAACTGCTCCGAGGAGGATGCAATATGACTGTAAAGAAATTCATCTGAACAAAAAGCAGAGAAGCGCCAGATTAAATATGCAAATTGAACAACTGCCACCATAATTATATAATCATGCCAACACAAACCAACATAAAGCAGATACTTTAAAAGGGGAAAAGTACTATTACATAGGAAGAACCATCTCACCTTCATTGTCACCCATACAGCCACAACCAAAGGTAGCCAATTCGAGAAGGGCACAATCCACCTCTCCACAGCCCAAGCCAAAAAAAGCACTGGTACCAGAAAAGGAAGTAAAGGCTTTTCCTTCATCAGATGATGGAGGAACCCCACGGCCTCCTTTGGGTAAAGCTCTCGAAACACTCTCTTACCCATCACCCTTCTCCTCTCTTTGTTCTCACCCCACTATATATCTCTATCTATTTGAACACCTTCTTCCACTTCGGTGAGAGGCATCCGATTGCCCCAAACAGAGAAAAGATCTGACTTTGATGACAACCCAAATAAGAAATTGAGTGTTATAATCTGAGAGCTGCGAGGGTAAGAACGGGTAAGGGAATAAAGGGTCAGAGATATGTGATGAAGGGAAGAGAAGAGGAGAATTTAATTTCCAACGCCATGATCATGCTTGGCTCTTTTTATATGGTTCGACGGTGACATTTATTTGCAAACTGTGCAGAATGAGGAATCATGATCGCCAAGTCGTCAGCGAATGCTCTTCTGGTGATAAAGAATTAAAGTTGTGGACGATAGCTGCCCTTGACCTTGTAGTCGTATTGGTCGCCATTAACGGAAGGATGGTCTGAGATGATAGCTTTCTGGTGGGTTGACTAATCATTGATCGCCTGTTCGTCGGCGAATGCTCTTCTAGTAACGAAGAAATAATAAAGTCGGTGAACGGCAGCCATCCACGACCTTGGTGGTGTTAAGGTCTGTTGGATGCGGGATAGGTTAATATATATTAAGTGAAGGAATATTTGTTTGAGTAATGTAACAAGTATTGGGTTAAGAAGCAGATAAAATGATTTGTATTTTAATGTTATGTTAGTTGATATTTGTTTAATATTAAAAGTGAGAGTAGATGATAATTTAGTAGATATTTGTTTAATATTAAAAGTGTAAGTAGAGGATGTAGTATATATTTATTTAATAATTTAAGTAAGGGTAAAGATTATTGTGATTTGATTGGAATGATTAGAAGTAATTACATGGTAGTTTATGTTGAAGTGGTGGGAAAAATTTCCAACAAAAGTCTTATAATGAAAAAAAACTCCGCTAACCCCACGTCCAAACAAAAGGATGATCTAAGATGGTAGCTCTTTGATGGGTTGACTTATCATGCTTGGATTATGATAAAATGAGGTTACTTTTCCACAATGGTTCAGGATTATCACATCTTTTTTTTGTTGGAGGTAAATAAGGTTTTTTTATATTTTCTGATAATCCAAAATCGTTTGGGTTGCCTCTCGAATAAATTAGAAAAGTGATGCCTTACGCATAGGGCTATCAAAATTTTCAAGTTTAATATTCGTTTAGGTTTGATTAGTCAAAAGTTTGATTTAGATTCGACTCGTAGATAAACGAACCAAACCTAAACACAATTTTAAGCTCGTTTAGATAAATAAACCAAGCCTAAACAAGGTAGGTTCATTTATATTCGATTCGTTAAAAGTTTGATATATATATATTAAATCTGGACCTACAAGGTTCACAACCCATTACCACTACTCTTGCTACTGTCGCATTCCTATCCCCAAAATAGAGACTCTTCACCTCCTAAGATTAGAACATGAGATGGCAAGGCAACTCAAGGGACACCTCCCTTGTATATTTTGTAGACTATAGAGGCATTTTTTTTTTTTTAGAAACATGCCTTGAAATGATAATGATATAATTTGTATATTTTTTAATTTTCTAGTTCATGTTTTATTTTTTTTAATTATGATTTATTATGTTTATATTTATAACAAAATATTAGACTTTAAAGGAATCATAAACAAACCTTTAAATGAACCCTTAAACGAACTCTAAATGAATCACACCTAAATTAACAACATTTCAAACTTTACACTTAAACGAACCATAAATGAGCCGAACTGAACCTTCGATAACAAAAATGAATCAAACTGAACCTTACTCTTATTTTTTCTTATTGAACCTGAACCTTGAAAAACTGTTATCGAATCGAACTGAGAATATATATGTTCGCTCAAGTTTGATTCGTTTACAACCCTATCTCTTGGTGGATCCCTCCCCCTTCTCCACATCCTTCTCAAATTGATGCTGCTACCTACTCCTCCAGTAACCCCCCTCCTCCTCTATAATAGTTTGAGAAAGGAAAGTCTATTATTCTTCTTTAATTAAGAATTATGATCTTTCATTTCATATGATTATTAGTGGAATATAACACTCACAAATTAGTTAATAGCTTTTATTTTAGAGTTCATTTCGTATGATTGTTTGTTGAATTCTTAAATGAACCTTAAACGAATTAAACCTAAACAAGGTAGATTCACTCAAGTTTGATTTGAGTTCGATTCATAAAATAAACGAACCGAACCTGAACAAAGATTTAGACTCATTTAGATAAATGAATCGAATCCAAATAAGGTAAGTTCACTCGAGTTCGACTCATTTACACCCCTACCTACGCATCACACCACCTCCGAGTAAGTGTAAGGCACGATTCAAATGGGCACCCCCACTATCGAAGTCAGTGTCATGAGTCTAGCACCACTCGATAATGCCTTGGCAAGCATGGTTATTTTTTCTTGAAGCAAATAAACATGCGTATTTAAGTATAAAAATGGAGAGGGCATCTTGCTACACATGCCAAATTCTAGTAAAAAATAAAGGCAACATTGCATCTTAGTCAAAATCAACACCATAGGGCTATCAAAAGCTTAGGACAACAAAAGAAATTCGAGTTGAATAACATGTTACTTGTTCAGGCGCTTTAATCATATTTGAAAACTTGTGTCATAGTATAAATGACTATGGCGAAATGAACATTAGAATTTTTAACTCAAAAATATTTCTTTGAAATCCAAGGTCATGTGCTAGGTTCAAACAAGTGCACAAATACCACTATTCAAGTTTCTACAAAATTCTAAGCTTGCAAGTTTGATATAAATGATATACACAAGAAAGATAAGCTATCAAACTCTAAGAGAAACTTATATTGTATAAGTGCCAAGAAAAATAACTTTTTAAACAAAAATTGTTTGCTCACAACAAACCCAAGCACTTCGCAAATTTAAAAGCCCACAACTCCTTTTCTCTTTTTAAAAGTCCATAACTGACCCCCCTACAACTGGGACCAATTCCACCGCAGTGGGCCGCCCCTCTGAAGGCTAATTTCCACTTTCTCTCAATGTATATGCATAATGGGCTTAATGGGCTTACATATGCCCTATGGGGAGCACTTCCCTATTTGGCTGATGTGTTAAGGGAAGGGAACCCAAATATAGTGCTTGAGCACTTTGCAGGTGCACGATGTAGGATTAAAGTCCCTTCTTCGCAACCGTCTTCACAAAGGTAACAGGCGACGCTCGCGGATGTCTGGTCGTTAGATCTTCAAATCAATGGTTGGATGCATTCTCAAAAAGGATCCGCAAGTGCTAGTGTAACATCCCAAAATCCAAGTTCCAAGTCAATTCAAGGTGACCCGGGTCAATTTAAACCCGGAAACTCAGGTGTGGTTCAGTGTTGGCGTCAGCACCTCCTTAAATTGCCAAAAAAATATGTATTTCGAGTCAACCCCTATCCAAATATTATCAAAAGGGTGCCATATATGGTACCGTTGGATTTCTCTTGTCGCAAGCTTTCTGGTGACGCTTGTTTCGTGCAAATTCGAGGTGTATAGCTCTAGTTATGGCTAAACTAAATCAACAAGGACCTAAATGTAAGGTGGACCCAACCCTAGGGCTATTTTAGGAATTTCACCCTACTAAACTTATTTGCAACAACCTTTGGGCTTGTATAAGGACCCCTTTGGGTCCTTGAATTGTCATTAAGCTCTAAACATCTTAATTAACAGAGGAAAAGAGAGGGAAAGCCTTAAAACTTTCCTTTTCAAAAATTTAAAAATTCTTTTCGAGGACCTAAGCGTGATTCCGAAAAGTGCAGGCTTCCCACCGTAATTTTCGCAAAGCGCGGCAGCTGTGCGAGCGGCGTGCAACATGTAGGCGACGCGTGGCGGTGGCGCAAGCGAGAGGTATACGTGGCGGGTGCATGCACGCAAATTCGCGCGGGAGAACACGAAGGTGACTGCAGGGCGGTCACAGATCTCTGACATGCATTGAGATCAACGACCATGAGTGGGCATGTGGTGATCCGCGGGTGTGGGCATGAGCGAACCAATGGTTGACACATGGTGAGGGCTGAGTAGACGGTGGATTCGCTTAGGCCGCCGATCTAATTGGGTTTAACGACCCCCTCATGTTGTTTCGTCTGGTTCAAGGTATCTCGACATTGGTTTTAGACAAATAAGGTATCGTTAGAATCGTATCAACGTGTACTACGTGTTGATATAATTTATTTTCACTTTTGAGTTTGATTTATTTAGTGAAAAATCAAAAACATAATTAGGCATTTTCGAACATATTTCTGGTCCTTGTGGACCAGGTCTTACTCCCGGTGTGTGCGCGAATCTCAAGGAGGGTGTGGAAACTGTCCCTAGCTCTATGTGCATGGTTTGGAGTCACCATGACCCCCCGATGACATTAGGTAGAGTAGTATGTTCTTTTCTCAACTCCAACCAATTTCCAGGTACTTGTGGACTCGTCTGAGGTGATTTTTCGCATGTACTGCTTTGATTAGCATTTGCCTCTCCTTGTTGCTAAGTTTAGAACCCCTCTGGTAGTTTCCCTGGCTTATGGGCACCTTAAATAAGAAAAAACATGTTTTTATGAGAAGTATTAAATATTAATGATTATATATACCTTTGTTATCGCATGCATAAAATGAACTCCGATTTCTATGAAACAAGATCCGTTGGGTTCGTTGATTGATAAATAGTATGGGACCACTGTTGTAATATGGAAATTATCTGTAAACTAATACATTTAAAGGTTAATGTGAATATCTGATAATCATGGACTAAATAATGTGGGATTATTAAGTATGGCTTGATTTGATGAAAATCAAGGATACAGTTATCTGGATTTGGTTATATAATCAATACGACGGATATATCGAAGATTAAAAGGATAAGATAACTGGTTTTAACCCTGCTACTCATCGGAGTTTGGCTGTAGCTTTGGTCCTTCAGATCGCTTTTAGGAGCTGGTTTAGGGAGTTGCTAGCCTCCCCACAACTCTTTGGTTAGGCTTAGCGACCAACTAGGATAGCGAGATGCGTGGCTTGAGGTTTGGTTCTTTCTCGATCGGAGGGTTGGTCATTAGCTACCTGTGGTTTAGCGTATGTAGCACTTGTACGTGTTCATGCTACATGCGTAGTCGCCACCCCTTTTTGCAATGACCCTAGGGTGAATGTGGTGACTTGATGATTGTTGAGAGCGGAAAACAATGCGATTGAAGTTGGATTTGAAAAACCCGTCGTTGTAGTTCGATTTGCGAAGAAATCCGTCAACAAATAAATTTATACCGAAACTCTAAGAATTCCGAGTCGAACACAGAGGCTACGTCAATCTAAAATCCGTGATTATATTTTTTTTTGTATTTTTGTTTGAAAACGAGATAATTACAATGGAATTGATATAAACAATAAGAGAGAGAAACAAAGAGAGAGATAGAGAGAGAACAATCACTTGATATAATAATAATATTTTTGCAACTACAAAGCGGTAAATGATTACAACTAGAAAGCGGAAAATTCTATTCTAGAAAGCAATTAAAAAGGAGGAGAGATGTTACCCTCCTCGGCGAATGCATAAAGGACGAACCAAACGGAGTGACGCTTGGAAGACGGAGGACAGAGCGGGAAGAAGGAGGATAAAGTAGGAAGAAGCGGAAATAAGGCAGCACGTCGTCGTCATCGCGGGATCCACTTCTGGAACGGGCGTAAGAAAATTGGATTTGGCTGTAGAATAGCATCCCGGGTGTGGGACAAGCTTTTCTTGAGCTTTGGAGAGGGAGAGAGATGAAAGAAGGGATAAGAATTTCATAGGGTAGGGGTCTCCTTTTATAGTTTCAAGGATAGGGGGCAATTTGGTCATTACATAGTTAAAACATTAAATGAGGGGGTCTTTAGTGACGGATTTAAGTGTCACTAAAGACCCCACGTCGCCGCAGCCTCACGCACTCGCCCGCCTCCTCGCCTGTCGCACGCTTAACGCTCTCCCATGTCCTCGAAATCTCAACGATCGGACGGCTCAGATTGCTCCTCGCCTGCCTCAGCTACGCTACCTGCACATGCAATCGGGCGTGAGGCGGTGCGTCTGATCGCGCGCGCACCCGATCGGGCGATCTGGGCCGTCCTCATCTGATTGCGCGGTCGAGATTAAACGTGTGTGCGCCACAGATCGCGAGTTGAACCCGCACCCCATGCTCGCGCAACGCCACTCGACTGTTGCGCTAGCGCCTCTTCTTTATTGCGCTTACGTTTTAAGTGCGCACACTCACGGCCGTTGGATCAAGATCCAACGGCCCAAATCTCGCCTCATCACGCTTTTAGAAGATGAGAAGCGATGCTGCAGCCGATTTGGGCGGCTGTAATGGCGCCACGTGGAGCCATATGGCCGTCCATCTTCTGTGACATGTAGAAGGTGCCACGGATGTCAAATTGAACTGGTTTTTACGTCGTTAGGCTGCGATCATCGATCCGAACCCATTCGTGAGGCTAAATTTTTCGTCTGAAGTGTGGTTTGGCACCATCTTGGCCCTTGATCTCTAGACTTTCTCGGACTATATCTGGTGCTACGGATGTCCGATCAGGACAAACTTGGAGTCATTGAACTCCAATCGTCATCCTGATCAAATCCGTACGGTTGGATCTTCGATCCGAGGCCCCGATTAAACGTCGCCCTGTCCCTGACCATAAAAGGAGGTAATTACTATACAATTTATACAATTTGACCTAAATGCATGATTATGCTTGTTATGCAATATTTACAATGCATGATGCTAATATGACACTAAGAACATGCATTGTAGACATTTTTGGCTATTTAGATGTATGCACATCAATGATTATAAGCAGTCTTCCCAGCCAGGAAGATGGCTTATACCGATCTTGCGCCGCAGGAAGTTACGCAAGATCGTCTCATGCCCAGAGATGTCAATTTACGAATTGTGAACCATAAGAACATAGGCAAAGTATATGAACAGAATTAGCTAGGAAATAAATTATGAACTGATGAACTGTTGATATAATGCCCTTTCTCTGTACTCCTGTTATTGTTACCACTTGTTTTGTTGTCTACTCTACTCAGTTTTCACTAACGTATAGTTTCAAGTTTCGTACTCAGGTGTTGCGAGCAATCGGGTGTAGCGCTACCGTCGGCCAGGCTTCTGTGGAACCGAGTCTTACCTGAGGAGATGGTCAATACTAAGCCAATGGCTCATAGTAGTAGATTCTTTCCGCTATTAGATTTTATTTTCCTGTATTTTTGGTGATTGTAGGAGCCTCCTTACTTTCTATTTTAGGATGAAATTTTATTGTCAGCACTTTAGTTTTCTTTCATTTAATGCATCATGAATGAATGTTGGCTAGTGACATTTTATGGTTATGTGTTGGGTGACTGCGATCTTGTGGGTGTTTGTGCTAGTTGGTAGCACACGGCGAACCGGGTTCCGTCACTTGGTGAGACTCGAGTCGTTATAGCTAGGAAGATGGATTCCACAATCAGGTCGCCAGATGGCCACGTCTTCATCAAAGAAGAAGATTGGAACTGTGAGAACTTGCATGGATGAGTACAAGCCTTTCGACTCCAATTAAACACATCAGAAGCTTCATCGATGTACGTCGAAGCAAAGTCCTAAGCTTATTGGGTGCAAGGGTGATCAGACCTCGTCGGAGTATAAGCTCCTTCGAGTTCTAATGGTGGGGGTGGTGTTCTGTGATGGAGTGAGTGGTGGACCAAATTAGCTTGGGCAAAAGCTTGGTGATGGGGAGTGGAAGCTTTTGCGCAAGTCAATTGGTCGTGAGAGTGGTGGAGGTGGAGCAGTGATGAAGGTGGTAGTAGGCATTAATGGTGGAAGTTAGGGAAGGAGCTAGAGGTGATGAATGGGAGCGAGAAGCTCCAGAAATAAAATAGAGGGTGTGAGAAAAAGAAACCCTAACCTAATTTGGAGGAAGGAGGTGGGGAAATATCTGTTGAACTTGGAGAGGAAATGGAGAAGAGTTCAGAGCCAAAGAAAGGGAATTAGGTCAAGAAGCTTCGCGTGAAGCTCCATGGGACGACGGGGAAGAGAAACCTCTGCTATTGTATGTGGTGGAGGGCGACGAGGTGATTTGGAGTAGCTCCAAGGTGCGTAATGGCTATGGCTGGAGGAGGATGAAGAAGAGATTTTTGGCAAAATTAAGCACACCCCTGTTCGGTTCTGATCATGGGTTTAAATGGACGACAACTTGCACATCAAAATGAGCCAATATTGCAAGAATTTGTTGTCAAATTGATGGGTTGTCCATCCCAAATTTACGGCCAAATTGGAGAATGTTCATGCCATAATCGAACTCAAGATCCAACTTGTCGCGTTTGTTAAGATTCGGGGATCAATCCCGCCAATTTTGGCGGGATTTGATTGAAGAAATCTCAGTCAATCAGTTGCTGCAAATTTGAGCAATGGAGAAGAGCCACTTGCTACTTGACTTGCCTGGAGAAGATGGCTGACATCAGTTAGAGACCTTAATGCACGAATTTTGGACTAGAATGAAAGGAATTCAAAAGTTAAGGGCTATTATGAAAATTAGGTGAAGATGTTATTCAAATAGTCCCAACTTTTTACGGTAATCTAATCTTAAATTAAGGAATTTATTTGTGACTTCAATTTTGGATTTTAATGAAGTTTGCTAGATTAATTTGTACTTTAACCCAAAATATAATAATTGTTAACTGTAGTCTTTGATTTAGGTCAAATTAGGTTCATTTTGCAAGATTGATTCTTCCAAACTTTATATAATATTTTTCAATGATTTTAATAAGATTTATATTACATTTATTTTCATTAGAACTCTGTTAATTTAAGTGAGGCTAAAATTAGGGTTTTTATTTGTGATTTAACCTTTAATTCTTAGGGAAACCCTAAATAAATCAATTCATGCCTACTTATTAGGAATTTGAGCTTATTTGACCTTCAATTGAGTATAGGTTTACCCTTTAGTTAATCTACATTTGTGCTAACCTGTTAAAACAGAAAAATTAACTAATTTAGATGTCATTCCTCTTAGTTCTTGATATTTTGAAGTTATACATTTTTGTTGGTTAATAAAGTGAATTTAACCTTAAAACTTAGTCAAATTAAACTAGATACAAAGGATGATGGCATTACTATCATTACTCTTTACAAGGAAGAGAGCATTAGCCACAAGGTGGCAAAGGGCGATATGTACATCTAGCTCAAAATACTTGAATATTTTAATTTTGAATGGCTTAATTCCCTCAATCCATATTAAGATTTCACTAGAGGGATGAATAGTGTAATTAAAAAATAATAGCTAAATAAAATGCAATCACACAAATCAATCACCACAATTGCGCAAGTATAGGTGGAAACTCAACCCGGGTAAAAACCACCACAAAAGTCTCTCGACTTAAGATTTCCTAATCTACTGAGTAGATCAGATTGACTAAACCACCACTTTAAACTGAGGGTGGTACAACCTCAATGCTTCCACACTCTTTAACCTAAGGATAGTGTACCTCAAACCCTCTTATTCGCAATGAATATTTTATCTCACGAGGAGATGGAAATTCATTACACGACTACCCAACCAAAAACAAAACAGAAAAATAAGAACCTATAAAGCCACAAATATAATTTACCACTAAGCTACTATAGGAAAAGGAACTTCCCTAAGATGGAAGTGTAATGGTATGGAAGTGTAGAGTTTTGGTGCTCTCTAATGTGTGCCAGAAGCTTGGAGAGTAATGGTAGAGTTTTCTCTACTTTAATCTTCACTCAATGAGCCTAAAATGGTAGAAAGTATTATTTCTTTGTTGTATCTCACAAAGGAGAGGTTTTCATCTATTTATAGATGTGTTAGGAACCCTTAAGAAGGCTTAGGAGAGGCCTTATAGCTGTTAGAGTTAAGTTCAAGAAAAACTAGGTCGAAATCCAATGAGGTCAGGACAATTAATAATTAGGTCTGACAACAGCATTGGACGTCTAATAAGTTTGCCAAGCGTCTAATACAGGTATATTGGATGTCTGATAGAATTTTTGGATGTCTAATCTAAAAGGGTGAATTTCTTGGAATTGATTATATCAAAATAAGGATCTTGTGTCAAAGGGTCGAATGTCTAATGTTTACATATAAGACTTCTGGAACTATTATTGGACATTTGATTCAAGGATATGTGGTTCCTGGAAATAATTAGATCCAAGTAGGGATCTTGCATCTAAACATCAGTCATCTATTGGTCATCTGGAGATCATGTTGGACGTCTGGAACTAAAGGTAACCTTCGAGAATTAATTTCCCGAGAAGCTATTGATCATATTAGGTCTAACAAATTAAGATTTGGGTTAGATTTAGACTAATGTCTACTTATTGGGCATCTGAGGGTGTGATTGGATTTCTCAGAATATTAATAAAATATTTCCAATGGGTCTCAAGAAAATTTTGTTCTAACATCACTTTATTTGAGCCCAACGTCCATATTGGATGTGTGATAAGGTATTCAAATGTCTAAAACTAAGTATGGACATCTGAACATGGGTGTAGACATTTGAACGCTAAATGTGACAAATAAGTGTTCTAGGTCTTTGGTAGTTGGACATCTGATAAACCTATAAGACGACTTAAAAGTTATTAGCAGGCATCTGATATATGTGTTGGACAACTAATAAGGTGTCAGTTTACTATTTTGGCTTTCTAACATAACTCCTTATTTTGCCTAGGTGTTCTAAGGATGGGTAAATGTTCTTAAGACCTAGGTTAATATATGTTGGCCTCATTAACATGAATCTAAAATGACAAGAGCAAAAACAAAATATAAAGATTATAATAATGTTTTTTAAGTCCTATTCTTCTGGTCTTTAAGCTTTAAGTATATGTTCCATCAATCTTCTTCCTTCAAGGCTCCTTGATGTTTTTCTCCTAGACATCAAGCTCCTCCATTCCTCCATGGACTTGAGCTTGAGCTTCTTTACACTTGCTTCCAATTGCATTTATCTTGAAATCTTAATCTCCAATGCTAATGTTAAATAAAAAGTGTTTTGTTATCATCAAAATCAATGATGTGGTACATTTGCACCAACACATACTTGATTTCTAGAATTCTATATCCACCATATGGCTTCGAGTGGAGCCTTTCATGAAATGGAGTTGACAAGGAGTCAATACCATTTAAGAGGAGAATAAGTTTTAGGCCATATCTCTCCTATATGGAGGAAGAGAAGGGACATTCAAAAAATATGTGATTCCTAGATTTATCTCAAGAGGTGCAAAACAGGTAGTGGCTAGAATCAGAAGGAACTCATCTAGGTAGGCAATCCAAAATAGAAAGACAATTCAACACTTCCCTATAAAGTCATCACAAGAAATTTAGGAGGGTGTAGAAGAACCAAATAGCCCCACACCAAGGGGATTGAATCTCATATGGAATGGGGGAGATGTCAAATTGCAATTACGGAGACTTTTAAGGTTGATTTAGTGTTCCAAAACCACCCTTGTGGCCCACTCAAGATCCTATGTTGTACTAAGTCCATAAGAGAAAGGATGCATTTCCATAATTTAGAATCGGTTGGCTTGGAAGTCACACTTGAAAATCTCTTATGTTTTCCATATAGTACTATCTTTTAAAGGACACTGAGGTGTTAGACATTAAGGTACTTATAGTCTCCCCTATTTTAGGATTACAATGTCCTCATTGTAACTTGGCTCAAGCTTCCTCTTCCAATTAGCTCCACTTCTACTAACCATCCATGTTAATGGTGGCTTTACCTCTTGGGTAGCCCTTTTTTTCTACTGGGGGAGATTTGTGCTTTAATATCATTCAATGATGCCTCTAGGGTTCCACATCGAGAGCATCATTAGGTTGCTACCTAGTTAACATTGTTTAACTACAAGCCTCAATGGACCTACCACCAATCAGCTAAACATGCTTAAGCCCATGTTAGCTAGTAGCATGCCACGTCAACGGTAGAAACATGCTACTAGCTAACATGGGCTTAAGCATTTTGAGTTGGTTGGTGGCAAGTCCATTAAGGCTTGTGGCTAAACAATGTTAACTAAGTAGCATCTTGATAACACACTTGGTGTGTGATGTGTAGGAATTCGTTGCGAAAAAATTTGAGTTTAGAAAACCCGTCGTTATAGTGCGATTCACAAGAAAGTCTGTCAATCAAATAATTTTTTACTGAAACTCAGAATGAGTCCCGGGTCGAACACGTGGAGGCTACGTCGATTTGAAATCTGTAGTTATATTTTTTTGTAATTTTTGTTTATAAACGAGACATTCACAATGATTACTATTCTATTTGTAATATAAACACTACAACTAAACAGAGATATACATATATAGAGAGAGAAAAATAACTTTTATGCTCAAAATAATGTCATTACAATTACAACTAGAAAGCGAGAAATCTAATATAGAAGTGATAAAGAGAAGGGGGAGAGAAGTTATCCTCCTTGATGGCTGCTTGGAGGACAAGCCAGACGGATGTTGTCTGGAAGGAGAGCAAAGACGGAGGACGGATCGGGAAGAACCAGGGATGAGGCAAGGTGTCAGCGTCACGGGATCCACTTCTAGAACGGGGACGAGAGGACAATTGGCGAGAGCTCCCTGAAGGGGATGAGAGGTGGAAAATTTTGTTTCTAACTCTAGCAGAGCTTCCCGTAGCTTGGGAGCACTAAAGGGAGTTTTCGAATTTGAGTTCTTAGCTCTTAGAGAGGGAAAGAGATGATGGAAGGGAAGAAGAAAATGTGGAGTGCATAGGGGGCTTTTTATAGGTGAGGTTCAAGGGCAAAAAGGGCATTTCATCTTTGAAAATTTAACTTTGGTGCCTTTAGTGACACATGTGCACGTCACTGTAGATAAGCGTTGGTGAAGACGCGCACCTCATCTTCACCACTCGCTTCTGATTGGGCACTCCACAATGCGCCACGTCAACCGACTCCTCTCCTTCAGCCGTTGCTCGCCTGAGCACATTCGTGCGCCCTCAGCTGTATGATCGAAAGATCGGATGCCTCAGATCCTCGAGCGCCACTTCTTCTCACGTTAAGTGCACCCACGTGTGATGGCACGTCTAATCGCACGTCATCCCACGCATGCATGATGAATGCCTCTCTGTCCGCCATGTTGCACCTGCATCCACTGCCCAATCGCGATCCAGTGATCGAATTGTGCTGCGCGCACTCCTTCAGCTGATTTGAGGCAAGGTGGGGTTCGAACCCGCGCCTCCCTCTTCTTGGACGCACACTTGACTATTGCGCCAAGCCTCCATCTATGTCGCGCAAAGGCTTCTGTGTTTAGCCATTCTTGGCCGTTGGATGACTTCATCGCTTGAGCCTTTAGAAGTCGAGCGGAGGGGTGCGGGCGGGTTTGGATGGTTGGGATGGTTCCATGTGGCACCATCCTAGTCGTCCATCTTCATATGCTCATAGGTGGTGCTACAGATGTCAAATTGGACCTATTTTCGCATTGTTAGGCTACAATCATCGATCTAAATCCATCCGTGTAGTTAGATTTTTCATTTGAGGTATGGATTTACACCACCTTGCCCCTTGACCTATGATCTTTCTTAGACTGTATCTAATGCTACGGAGGTCTTATCGGGGCAATCTTAGAGTCGTTGAACTCTGATCGTCGCCTTGATCAGATCTGTATGGTTAGATCTTCAATCCGAGGCCCCAATAAATGTTGCCCTATCCCTTGCCACAAAAAGAGGTGAATTACTGTACAATTTATACAAATTGACCTAAGTGCATGATGATGCATGTTATGCAATATTTACAATGCATGATGTTTCTATGACACTAAGAACATGCATAAATAGGCATTTTAGGCTACTTAGATCTATACACATCACACTCCCATGCCTATCTTTTGCTAGTCCTTAGCAAAACTATATGCTATTTATAAACAAAATTAGGATCAAATTACTTGGGCAAAAGTTATTTTTCAACACTAAGAAATTTCTACTAAAACTTCAACTACAGAGACATAACAACGCCCGAGTGTCTTGCCAAAATGCAGACCGCTCAAGCCCTCACCTTATTCAAAAGCAAAAGGATCTTTTTCTTTTTGTTCTTTTCCAATTTTTTTTGAAACTTTTTTTTTGAGTTTAAGGTTTCGAGGTAGCTTTCTATTGCTACCCAACCAACCCAAGACTTGAAGAGAACTCTAAGTACTAAGCATCCTTTTTTGTGAATGTGATAGACTTACTGATCGGCAATCAAAACGGACTTCGGGTTTCTACCCCCCTAGGTAACCTTGAAAAGGAATTCTGCCTAAAGGTGTATCTATACAATTAATAGCTTTCTCCCTACTTATATTTTTATGGGGTGAACACAAGGGCGAACCCAGTGTATATCTCTCCGGCTTATTCTACTTCTCCACTTCTTCCTACATGTTTGGAATTAAACGTGCATTTTTGTGAGTTGGGTTCTGGACAACCAGTCAATAAGCTATTTCCACTGACAACTTGCCAGCCATACTCGTGCGGTGAAGTGTGCCTTATTTCTTTCTTCTTTTCTATTTCTTTTTTTTTCTTTTCGGATATTTTTTTTTTAAGTAGATGGCTTCCCTTATCTAAGATTTACCTAAAGGCAGCAAAAAGAGAATGGTCGTATGGCTGGGCTCTATACAATCTACCGATGAGTTGTTACCACCGACAACTTGATATCCATACCACCCTAGAAGGTTCATTAGCTACCCAATTTTCGTTAAAACTGTCGAAAAGCGAGTTAGTGCAAATAGTGTGTAGATGCTTAGACTTAAAGTCCCATCAAATCAGGGGGCAGGTTGATAAGTCGTGTACTTATCACCCCAACCTATTTAACTAATTTGAAATGAATTTTTAAATGGTGAGGACTCGAGAAACAAGTCCACATTTTAGTGGACACCAGGGTTAGTTAAGCCCGAAAACCTAAACGGTCTAAGTGTTCAAGTCGTACTGTATTATTTCCTAGGGTTGAAAATTTCTAAAGCCCAAGTTTTCTTTTCCTAATTTAATTTTTTTAAAATAAAAAGGAAAAAAAATTATAAGAAATCCATAGAGCTGACAATATGATTCAACAATGAATCCACTCCCCCATGCCTAGCTTATACAATGTCCTCATTGAAACTAAAAGGCATGACAAAAGGGCAGAATGGAGAAATATCACCTGTATTCCATGATGCTCTGGTTAGCTTTGTGTCAGACTATACATGTGCTGAGTTTAGTGCCATCAGCTAGGTGGGGTCCAGCCAAAGAAAGTCAGATTAAGGTTAAAGCAACCTTCTCTAAGATGGGTTCTGGAATAACGTGGCCAACGTAAGGTTTTAGACATTGTCCGTTGACCTTAAAAGAAGTACCCATCTTTGGGTCAGAAATATCAATGGCTTCATTTGGGAATATCCGATCAATGATGAACAGGTCGTTCCACTTTGACCTAAGCTTGCCGAGAAAGAGCTTAAGTCAAGAATTAAAGAGCTAGACCTTCTGGTTCGGCTCAAAGTCTTGCGGGAAATCAGCTGGTCATTCTCATATGCATCATTTCTAAGCTCCTCCAACTTAGATAATTGGAGCTTCCTAGTCTTTTGAACTAAGCTTAAATCAAGGTTACATTTCTTGATTGTCTAGAATGCCCGATGTTCAATCTTAATGGGTAAATGGCACATCTTTCCATACACCAGACGAAATGGTGACATGCCGATAGGCATTTTGTATGCCATACGGTAGGCCCAAAGAGCGTCATCAAACTTTTGATTCCAGTCTTTTCTATTAGGCCTAACCGTTTTCTGCAGGATGTTCTTGATCTCTCGATTGGAGATCTCGACTTGTCCATTCATTTAGGGGTGGTAGGGTGTGGATATTATGTGATTCACCCCATATTTTGCAAGTAAATTAAGGAACTGGGAAATGGTGAAATGAGTACCACCGTCACTGATGATGTGATTGCGCAGCAATCATAGGTCATAATTGTCTAGAATTAGGCTAGGACTTAGCATAAATTAGGGTAGTTCATGCATGCATAAGCATTATTTTCATATTTACTGTTCCTCCTATAGTTATGCATAGAATAATACTATAATATACTAATTAGGTGCATTATATAAATTGCAGGAAATAAGAAGCTCAAGAGCTGGATCTGAAGCTGGACTTGAAGCCAGAGTTGCAGCAGAGCTGGAGCAGAAGACAAAGAATAAAATGTAGTAGACAATAATGTAGAGGGTTGAGGTATGCTATTCTGTTAAGTAGGAATAAAGCAGTAAACTATGAAGAACTTAGGTCCATCTTAGCCCTATGACAGCCTAGAAGCTTCCCCAAGCCTTAGCCACCCTTAGATTAGGTCACTGTACCCTAGGAAGCCCTAAAACCCTATTTCCAGCCTCTATCTAGACGTCCATATGAGTTACAGGATGTCCAGAACCCTTAGCCACAACTCATACACCTAAAACCCACTTTTGCAGCATTTTAAGACGTCCAGACACTTGGTCTGGACGTCCAATTTCTGCAGACAGAACCTTAATTCTTCCCTGCCTCTATTTGGACGTCCAGACAACAAGTCTGGACGTCTAACTTTTCATTTTAAGACATTTGACACTATTGTTAGACGTTTGGAACTACTCTCTAGTTCCTATTTTTGAATTCAAGCTTCGATCTTGAATTCCTAGGTCCCTAAACCCAATTCCAACCCCATATGAACCTAAATTAAGGTACCCTAACCCTAGTACATCACCTTTAGACCTCCCTAAGGACCTAATTAAGTCCTCACTAAACCTAATTGACTTGGATCTTAATCAATTCCATCAGCATATTCAATTGGACTTATTGAGTCCAACTGAGCCTTGATCTCAGCACACACTGTCCAATTGGACTCAGTGAGAGTTCATTTGACCTAGACCTATCTTAATTGAGTTATTTTACTCTCAATTAGGGTTTCACACATCCAATCAAACTTATATCAAGTTTAATTGCATTTTTCCTTAATGAATTAGGGTTTACAACCCTAATATGAGACCTACCTTGACCTAAACCCACTAGAACCTAACCTAATCAACCTAGCCACCTAGGTTTCGACCCACACACACCCACACACACCATCTACACGAAAATACCTAGCCTAGAGTTCTCTAGAACTCTCTACCATGTGTTGTTGCCTTGGTTGCTAAAACTAGCAACCAAGATGCATTTTATTTTTTGATCCACCAAATGGGGATCTAAAAACCACACATCCATCCTCTCTCTCACTCTCCCACGGGCTCCCACCATAGACCTCTCTAGAGAGGCTCCCTTGGGTCTACTTAAAGTACCTTTGGGTGGCCATTTGCACCCATCTAGCCTTCCATCTAGTTTTAGCTTCATTCCACCTCCATTACTCCACCTCCATCTCCACAAGCACACCATGGCATCCCCATCACCTCCACGCCAGGCCTAGATCACCTCCAACACCTCTCCAAGGGCTAGCCTAAGCACCATTGGCCACCACTCCTCTCAACCAAGTCAAAGGCCATCGGAGCTACCTCTGAATGCCCTTCATTCTGTTAGCTAGATAAGTAGCGTAGTTCTTCATAGATTAATGCTTTATTACTACTTAGTAGTGTAACTCCATATTCTCCCCCAATGATGCATGCATAATCCCCTTGTCGATTCATGTATGTAATTGTTTTCTGTTAGCTAGTTTATTACTTTCAAGCTTTCCTATACAAGCTTTCCGCGAGCTTCACTCTGTAGCCACCATGATGCAATCAATGAAATCATCTTTTATATATCTCTATGTCTATGTGTGAAAATCACCGTGAGCTGGTTGCCATATTTCCTTGTGATTAAAGTTGCATGCACTAAATTTGTATTCTCTTGCAACTAAGCATGTTGTGCATCAATACGAATTATTGTAAATGGGCATGCATTTCTAAATAAGTAGAGTAAGCTAGATCGAATTCAAATCTGCATTTTCTAAATGCCTCCCAGAGACGAATGATTGGAACTCAAGTCTTGTTATTTTATAAATTATTTTTGACGAGCATTTTCGCACACTATACTACGACAAGATCTTTATTTTCAAAACATGCGCAAGAACCGCCCTCCCATCATGATGGCCCTCGGAATCCCGAACTGACTGAAGATATTCTTCTTGACAAAATCGATGACCACCTTGTGGTCATTGGTTCGGGTAGGAATAGTCTCAATCCACTTGGACACGTAGTGAATAGCTACGAGAATGTACTAGTGTCCAAATGAAGGGAGGAAGGGTCCCATGAAATCGGTGCCCCAAATGTCAAAGATTTCGACGGGAAGAATCAAGTTTAGAGGCATCATGTCTCTCTTGGCTATGCTCCTGAGTGCCTGACATCAGGAACACGACCTAGAGAATTCCTGGGCATCCTTGAATAAAGACAGCTATAAAATCCAGATTGCCAAATTTTTGGAGTCGTCTTTTTCTCGGAGAAATGTCCACCACACGCAGATGCATGGCATAACTTAAGTATGCTTTGAAACTCATTCTCCATAACACATCAGCAGATAATTTGATCAAAACTGATGTGGTACAATTTAGGGTCATCCCAAAAGTAATATTTGGCCTTAAATATAAGTCTATCTCGTTGTTGCTTGGTCCAATCCTGAGGAATTTGATCAATGACCAAATCATTTACCATGTCTGCAAACCAAGGGGTTTAGACACCTAAAATTGTAAGAATAGTCTTGTTCGGCAAAGTATTCGTAATCGGAATATCTAAACGAGAAGAATTACTTAGGAGTCTCGAAAGATGATCTGCCACCACATTTTGTGCCCCGGATTTGTCTTTAATTTCAAGATCAAATTCTTGAAGTAAAAGAATCCATCGGATGAGCTTGGGTTTGGCATCCATTTTAGGCAAGAGATGTCTCAAGGTTGAATGGTCAATGTAGATTATAACATGAGATCCTAAGAGATAAGCCCTGAATTTTTCCAACGTGAGTACCACAACTAGCAATTCTTTTTCGGTACCAGTGTACTTTGTCTGGGCCTCATTTAGAATTTTGCTAGCGTAGTAGATGACAGAGGGCTTCTTGTCAATCTTTTGACCCAAAAGAGCCCTGACCGCATGATCAGAAGCGTCAGTCATGATCTCAAATGGGGCTGTCCAGACTGGTGGTTGCAGCACCGGAGCACAAGTGACTATCATTTTAAGAAAATCAAATGCCTTATGGCATGATTCATCAAAATCGAATGGCGTATCTTTAGCCAGAAGGTTGCTTAAAGGTCGAGAAACCTTAGAAAAGTCCTTGATGAACCTCCGATAGAATCCCACATGACTAAGAAATGATCTGATTTATTTAACAGATGTGGGAGGAAGAAGTTTGGAGATAGCATCCACCTTAGGTTTACCAACTTCAATTCCCCGCCCAGAGACTACATGACCCAAGATGATGCCTTCTTATGTCATGAAGTGACTCTTTTCCCAACTAAGGACCAATCGTGTTTTGATGCATCTCTTAAGGATCAATTCAAGGTTAGGCAAAAAAGAATCAAATGAATCTCTAAAAATGGAGAAATTGTTCATGAATACTTTCATAAACTCTCCCACCCTGTCTGAGAAAATGGCTAGCATACACATTTGAAAAGTCGTAGGTGCATTGCAAAGCCCGAATGCCATTCTACGGAATGCAAAGGCTCCGTAGGGATAGGTGAAAGTCATCTTTTCCTAGTCCTCGGGATGGATAGGGACTTAGTTGTATCTCGAGTAGCCAACTAGGAAACAAAAATACTTTTGCCTGGCTAACCTTTCAAGGATTTGGTCGATAAAAGGCAAAGGGAAATGATCCTTTTTTGTGGCTATGTTCAGTTTCCTGTAATAGATACAGACTCTCCAAGAGAAAGATGAACAAGTTGTGACATAATCTCCTTTCTCATTAGTTACAAAGGTATTTCTAGCTTTCTTGGGAATAATTTGCACAGGACTAACCTAGGGACTATTTAAGATTGGATAAATGATTCCTACGTCGAGCCACTTAATGATTTCCTTCTTGACCACTTCTCGCATATTAGGTTTCAATCTCCTCTGCATCTGGTGAGAAGGGCGGGATCCATCTTTCATAAAAATTTGATGATTGCAATAAGATGTCTCAATCCCCCTAAGGTCATGGATAGTCCAATCAATTGCCTCCTTATGTGCTTTTAGGACCTTAATCATTTTCATCTCCTGCTCAGTCAGTTTTGCACTTATAATCACAAGGAGGTTTTCTTAGGTCCTAAAAGTTCATATTTCAGACTCTCAGGTAATGGTTTCAGTTCAAGCTAGGGCAGGTTTAGGATGAAGGGTAAGGAGAATGCTGATGAAGATTTATCAGGATGATGTAATGGAAGAGGTTGGAAGTGAACAAAATCAGCAACCTCTTCAGGGTGTAGCGGGTGTGCCACGAAGAGTTGTGGGTTGGGTTCATTGGTGCAGGAGGAATTCTCAAGGACGGTAAAAGCCATACAAGTCTCAACATTCAGATCATCATCCTTAAGTTCCTCAATATATCCATAATCCTCAAATTTGTTAATTGCCTTGAAAATATCAAGTTTCATTTTTCTATCCCTAAAGGCAATTTCCATACTACTGCTTTCACAGTTAATATTGGCCTTAATGGTAGCTAGGAATGGACGCCCCAAAATGATGGGCGTGCTCTTTAAATCTTCAGGTACATCCATGTCAAGGACAATGAAATCTACAGGAAAGTAGAAGTCCTTAACCTTGACGATAACATCCTCAATAATGCCTTTCAGGTTTGTGACCGAACGATCTGCTAACTACAGCATTATTGAGGTCTATCTGAGTTCACCTAATCCAAACTTTTCGTAAAGAGAAGTTGGAATTAGGTTAATGGATGCACTTAGATCCAAAAGTGTCCTATTAAAAGTGTAATCCCTGATAACTCATGAAATCAATAGGGCACCTAAATCTCTCTTTTTTTTAAGAAGGTGATGTAGGATAACAGAACTAGCCTGCTTGGAGAGTATCACCTTCCTCGAGGCAGATTCCCTCGGCTTACACTTTTGAGTGCATAAATCTTTTGAGAATTTATCATAAGTCAGAATGTGTTTAATAGCATCGAGGAATGGAATATTAATTTCAACATTCTTGAATATATTCAAGAGCTCCTTGTCACTACCAACAGACTTCTTCTTCCTAGGTTTAAGCAAGGCTTCATGGAATGGAACATGAGTCAGATCTTTAGAATCAGGTTCCTGAGCGTTGATTTTTTTTTTTGTGTTCTCCTTTCCTTCCTCAAGCTCACCATGTTGTGATTGATTAGAAGAGGGTAATTTTGGGTCCTGGGTTTGCCGTCCACTCCTCATGGTAACAGAATTTGCAGAAGCATACAGGTTTGGGTCTTGAGAAGGATTAGGAAAGATCGGAGGGGCTTGATTTGCCAAATAACCCAGATTGGATGAAGAAGCAGAAGAAGGACCCTACTCAACCACCTGGGCATTGTGTGTGGGTCTCTTTGATTCCCGTACCCCTAGGCTCGATTACCCTGATTCTGTATGTTGAGAGGGTTGGGTACGGGTTGGATGGTAGAGATCTGGGCTGACGAGAATTAGAAATGAGCCCGGATTGCAAGTTGCCTAGCGAGGTTTTCATTTGTTGCATGAGTTGGAGCATGGATCCTTACTTCTCTACCATTTGTCGGTTTAAATTAGCCTACCCTATAGGTTGACGGGCATTCCAAGTTGGCTGATGACCTGATTAAGGGGCTGCTGAGTGTATACGTGACCCTGACCCATTGGTCTTTGTAATGTATAGTGGCTGGGTTGGATTTGGGTCTGCTGCCCTGGATTTTTTCAGGAAAAGTTGGGGTGGTTCCTTTAACCTGGATTATAAGAGTTAGAATATGGTTTTGACCTAACATTCTCCTGTACAGCATACACATCCTCATAGGGCGAGGATGGTGGGAAAGAAGGAGAGGGATCAGAGAAACTGGGATCAAAGGCCCCAGTTTGGAACCCGTGGGGTTCTGAGTAATGCTGGCTCACAGGTTGAGCCGTTTTGAGTTGATTCACGAACTCCCGTCCTGTAGGAGCTCATGAAGAATGGAATACCGAGTTCTGGGATTGAGTGGATTGAGAAGTAGTTGCAGAGTTTCCAGCCATCCACTCCTCCATTCTTTTGGTAACCAGGTCCACTTTATCAAGTTTATTACAAATCAGCTCCATATCGAATGAATGAGAACCATGAACCTCATTAACATTCGATTTGGGTTGTTGGGACAAATTAAAAGTATCCATGGAGGAATGATTAATGGAATTTTCACTCATTTCCTCAAATAATTCATCCACACTATCTACATCCTTGTTGAGGAAATTGCCTCTGCAAGAAGCATCCACATGGTTATGGAGTTGCTCAGTCAACCTGTGATAAAGATCTGCATGAGTTGCCATTTTGGCATTTGGTGGTGTGGACACTTCCGCGAAAGATCCTGAAATCGCTCCCAGGCACCATGAAGTAGTTCCCCCGGCCACTGGACGGAAGTAGTAAACGCTCGTCTCAATGCATTGGTAGCCTAATTGGGAAGAATTTCTTGAGGAAAGTCGATTTAAGATCATTCCAAGTTGTGGTCGGCCTTCCAATTGTCCGGTACCAATGTGTGGCCTTATCCTTAAGAGAGTGGGGAAAGAGCCTCATGATCATTTGCTCCTCGTCCACGTTTTGAGCTTTGGTGGTCTGGACCAAAGTGGTCAAGTCCTCCAAATGATGAAATGAGTCTCTGGAGCTAAGCCCATGAAAATGTTTAATCAGGCTTAACACTTGGGGCTTGATTTCTACGTCACTGACTGGAATCTAGACACTGAGATGTTCCTCGTAATTTGAAGGATCATAAAAATCCTTCTAAGTGCCTTGACAACGCATTCGCTGGAACCATTCTTTCATTTACTACATTTAGTCCAATTGCCTTTGTAGCATCTCTTGCGGATTCTGAGGCAAAGGAGGTGGTTAACCAGCCATGGGATCAATTTGATTAAAATTCAACCTACGCCACCCTTCCAAGCGGGGATTCAATGACCTCCTTCCAAGCATAAATTGGGAAGAGGTCGGAAGGAGTGGGGATAACAACTGATGAGAGGCTCATCATGAGCCCTAACTAGCTCATTTTGACCTAAGAGAATAAGAACTCCTACATAACCTAGAGAAGGGCCTAAATCAAGAAATTAATGTTCTGAGAAGAAAATAAGAAATAAAGGTTAAAACTGCAATTTTTCCATTGCAGTACATAAACAAGATTTCTCAGAGGCAAAACATAGGTCAAATGGTCTGAATAAGATAAAGAGCGGGTTGGTTTAGTCAGAAATGGGTTATTGTGCAATCCAAGAATTAAATGACATTCTGTAACCCTAAAATAGACCTGCTTAAATCAACAAGGTTCTAGTCAGGATAAAAATCAACTAAACCCTCTAAAATTCAGGGAAAAATATCCCCTAGGGTTTAGAACCTTCAATTTGGCCTTTGGAACCTATTTTGACCTAGATTGGGGTCCTAGCTCATTATTTGACCTGATTTGGGTTTTTGTGTAAAATGTCCAGTCAAATGTGGTCAAAACCTAAAATCCAACTTTACCATTGGATTCCTTAGGTCCAAATTATGTTTGTACCAAAATTTGGACCTAAGGGGAGGTCATCTTGACCTACTTTGCAAAATAGTCCACCCAGTTACATTCTGGCTCCTAACTTTTGAAAACTCTTGTGCAGACCCCTTAACTTCCTCGCCACTCTTACAAATAGGCCCCTCCGCCATTAATGGGGAGAAATCCTACTCCGACGAGGAATGGAGGGGGATTACTCCTCGATCCCTCAGAGATCTCCTCCCAGATTTGGAATGGAGATTCTCTGAGGAATTCCCTTCCATCTAAGCTTGATTGCAATCTCTGAATCGCACCTAATCTCTCGTGCGAACGCTCGAGAGATTTGGGTATCCCACGGATTTCCTACTCCGACAAGGACTCTTGCACTTGGAATCTTGTCTTCCAAGCACAAAAGGCCCTGCCAGCACCTATAAATTGACCACCACCTCCGACCACATCTCTTCAGCTCGACTTGGCTGGAGAATCACCCCAATTTCATCTCTTTCTCCTCCGGTGATGGGTCCAGCGAGCTCCGACGAGCCTCCCTTCTCTTTCTCGTCTCTCTGCCACACTACTAGTGGCATAGCCGCCCTCACCATCTTCCTCCGCGTCGTGCAACACCTGCACGTGCACCTCTAGACCCTTCGTCATCGCGGCTCTCCCTCCACTGGACACCATCTTCTTCGGCGACAGCAGGTATAGCTCGCCACCACCTCTCCCCCTTCGTCCACTTAGTTAGGTTAGAATTACTCCTCTCTATCCCCTCTTCAATTCCCCTCTTTCTATTTCCCCTTTTCAACCCCTTACAGCCACTATCCACCGCCATCTTCTCCATCTCTGGCCACCCATTAGCGAGGTGCTCTACCGCTCCGCACCTCCACATGCCTTGCCAGACCCTCACCACCTCCACTATCGTCCACCGATCACCTTCCGCTCATCCATCGACCACCATCACCTCCCTAAACGTCCCTCGACCAAACCCATAAGCACAGCCACAGGGTGACTCAGGCACGCACGCCTAGGCTGCCCCACGGCCTGCCACTCATCGCCTTACCTTCGCCAAGACACGATGAAGCTCCGCATGTGTTTTAATAGGGCCGCAAGGCTATATTGATGAACTTCAGGTTGGCACCCCCTTTCGCCATTGATGCTGAAGCAAGAAGATTACAAGCTTCGCTCTAGGCTGCGCGCTCCAGGCGTCAGAGTCCCAGGTGAAGCGGATTGGTGTAGTGAACTCACACAGCCCGGCAATTGTCTTAGTAGGCAACTGAGGCTGTGGCAATTAAGGAAGGTCTCTTGCAGATGCAAGCGCAGAAGCAGGTGGGACATTTAGTCCCACCTCGTGAGTACACGAGCGCGGAGCATAGGATAAATTGATTTTGTGCTTTCAGTTAATCGCCTCCAGTACACAAGGGTGAGGTCCCTCGCCCTCACTCGCTCACGCCTCATCCGCGACCTGCCCCTGCAGATCTGGCACCCGACCCGATTACTTAGACCTAGCACTCCTCGCGCATCACACCCACGTCGGTGCGCCTGGACCCGGGCGTGCGTTACCCGACCCGATTACCCGGCTCTGGGAGTGCGTACCGAAGAGAGAAATAGAGAGAGAGATGCGGGGGAGGGTAGGGGATAGGGTTTGCTTTTGTGTGCATGCGTAGGGAAGAAGAAGAGAAGAAGGAAGAGGAAGGCATAGTTGAAGCCAAGGCAAGGTGAAGCTAAGACTTAGCCGCGGAAAGAAAGAAGGAAAAAGGGTTGAAGAAGGATATCAAGGTAGAAGCCAAGGAAGGAAAAGGAAGAAGAAGAAAGGCAAAAGCCAAGGGAAGGAGCAACACTGTAGCAGAGGTGCGGCTGAAGAGGAAAATAAGAAAGAGCAAAACTAAGGAGAAAGAGAAGGAAGAAAGTCAAAGGCAGAAGACAGAGGAAAATAGGAAAGAGCAAAACTAAAGAGAAAGAAAGAAGAAGAAAGAAAGAAGAGAAAGCAGCAAAATAAGAGGCCATCATTTAAGATGTCTGATTATAGAATCAGACGTCTAATTTTTCTATTTTTGCTATAATTGACTCTTAAATTTTTACATTTATATTCTGAATTAAGTTTTGAGTAACTCTAAGTGTTAAATTACATTATTGAGATTAGTGAATAAATTCCATTTGCTCCTTGTGTTCGACCTCAGATATTTAGGTTTTCGAGTAATAATTTTTATTTGTTTCACAGTGATTTCATCTATACTACATCGTGACATCTTTTAAAACACGATTATGCCTCGTTAACATTTTGGCACCGTTGCCGGGGAGCAACACGCAATTTTTCCCTAGTCTCTACAGCCCTTTTTGACTATATTAAACACTAACTTGCCCTATTTATTTTGTTGTGATGTTGCAAGGTGTTTTAAGAGAAGAAATCACCTGTGCAAGTCAACCTCTCCAGGGCAGGTAACCTCTCTTCTTCCTTGAAATCCACCTTCTAATTCTGAGAAGGCAAAGGAAGAAAACCAATTTAGGAATCAATTGCCTTTTTTCTATAGTAATTATCATATTTAAGGAAAAGGTTTCCTTATTTTACGAAAATTTTTCAAAACTTATTGAAGTAGAAGTGATTTTTTAGAGATCCTATCCCACAAAATTCCTGTGCCTAACATAAATCATGCTTAATCTCTACGGACAACACACTTCTTGTTTTTGAGTCCAAAGAGAACTTTTGTGAAAAAGAGGATTGGAAATAGAACCAAATTAGGGTGTCAACAGTAGGGATTTTGGAGTGCTAGTCACACATGCCTGTTTAAAAGGAAATAAACCCTCCCGCATCAGTGTACTACCCAAGCCCTTGATTGAAGAGATCTAAACAAGACAAACCCTAAAAATTGAGCTCTAACAGCACTTGAATCTTAAAAATCTTGGACCTAATAAACTGGGAGTCAAATTTGGGTGATCTCTAGGTTCCAAACCTGGAATCATTCTACCATCTTTAGGACAGGTCAGGTGAAGTTGACCCCTTGGGTCAACCAACCTCCAATTTAGGTCACAACATCAAAACATCTAAAATTCAAGTGAAAACGCTAAAGCACCTTTGAAATAAAAGTGGTAGACTTAAGAGGTCAAGGTCCCCATTTTGGTCTCCCTGGAATCTTGATGACAAGAGAGGTCGGGTGGGAGAAACCCTGTAACCCGTGGGGACGCTCTACCGTGTTGGGGTCTTTGTGGGTCTCTCCCTCTCTGGCTGCTCAGGTAATTCTCAGGTGGACGACCTTCTGATCTAGGGGTATCATCTGCCCCGAACTTCCATAGTCATCCAACATTTTTGGGTGTCTCGATTGGGTTAAAAACATCTCCAGTCCCTCATCTTTTCTCTTTAGAGCACACACATAAAACTTCAGTGGGACTCTTGATTCAGATCTAATCGCTTCATAACTTGATTCTACATCTTGATTTAAACTTTAATTCTACCTCTTGATTCCACCACCTGATCCAAATATGCAGCCAAACCATTTAGGACTACCATTCAAGAAACCTGAACCCCGGAGATCCATGAGAGATAGGATGGTTGAGTATGTCCTGAAATTCTTTGAAAAAGAAGACAAAACCTCAACACCAACAGAAAACATGCAGGTTGATGTCCCAACGACCACAACCTTCATCATAACTTGTGCCCAAGTGCTATTGGCAGAAGCCACAAAAGGATCAACCTGAGACATGCTCATCACAAGATACATTGAGATAGAAAAATTGCATAATCTTGAATACCTTCAATGCATGACAAATCTTGTACTTTGGGAGCAACACCAAGATGATATTGAAAAATGGGAGGAAATAATGAGGTTATTGAAACAAATTATCGATCAGAAATACCCGTACACACCAGATGATGACCCATCTTGGAACATCGAGGATCAAGCTAATTTCCCAGATCTCAGGCTTGAGGCACAAAGTGGTTGTGGATTCCCAACCCAGATAGAAGACAACATGCATGATATTGAATTAGGTTGGAAAATTGCAGGGGAACACAATGTTGAGCCAACCTTAGACCATGAATCACCAAGCTTAGAATTCCAAAACTCCTGCAATCATGAGATTAGAACTGAACTTCTCGAGGGTGTAAATTCCGCCCCTTATTCTGATAAGGTGACCCTCGAAGGTTATTCAGACCTAGATTTTAGTGATTCAACCCACATCCTAAGCCCAAAATCTAGATCTGAAACCTATTGGGAAGATTTCGAGGCCCCATATGAGGAAGATCAATTTTTCAATGAAGAATATGATTTTGGGCCTCTATTTGATGAATATCCCTCGCCAACATCCTCAGAGAAACCAATCGATTTTTCGAAAGTAATGCCAATTTACGATACAGAAACTGACGAATTGGACGAGTGGGGTTTCGATTGGGTCAGTCCTACCAGCTTGGAACCTGAGCCTCTGCCAGATAAGGACACCTTTTTAAGCTTGGAATTGACATCTAGGCTAGACCCCAGTCAGGTTGCTGAATCTACAGCATATGATTTATTCTATGGTGGAACTCATGATCTTGAATCTCATTCAAATTTTGATTTTCGTAAACTCTCCGACGATTTCGAATCTGACCATAACATCGGAGAAAATTTGCTTCCTGATTATAACAAGCCAATATACGACCTCAGCTCTCATGACTCATTCTCTAACTCCGATTCTGAGGTCCTAATTCTCGAGATCACTGATTTCAGATCAGGTTCCAGTGACATGGAACCGTTTCTTTTTGATCCTCAGGAATCATAACCAGAAAATGCCGAGAGTAATTGTGACCCAGAATACGAATTTTTTTTCGACTCTGATTTCCAGTATCCCATAGACACTCTCTAGGCATTCACTTTTGATTTTAAAAGTTACTATGAGGACTCTCTACATGAGATCACCTGTCATTCCTTCGTAGAAGTGTCCTCATACACAATTCTCATTGAAGCCACCTCTTCCACACATACAAAATCAATCAAAACCCGTTCTCAACCCCGACCCACAACCGGACTCAATTTCTATTCTGATTCACCCTCACTGAGCCGTTTGCAGATGATTCAACTCCACACCTATACCGGGCATCGGGCATCGATCAGACTGAAAATCATGATCCGTCATTCTCTGATCACCACTGTAGGGATTCCACACAATTCACTGATCATTTTTTGGAACCCTACTTTGACCAGGTTGATTCGACTCAGCCTAAACCCAAGTTTTCACTTCCATATCCATTTGAGCCACATTGCATTTGGTGGGTTCCGCATCTATTGATCTACATCTATCAATCCACTAGACTGATTGGGTTTGGGCTGCATCATCAGCCTGTTGATCTTAACAAGCACTTGGTTGGACCAACCAGGCTCATAATCAAGGTGCTTGTTTTACAAAAATTCGCTGATTGGACCACGCCCTCTCCATCCCATGTTCCGCTCGGCTGAAGGCATTGAATTTAGTGCTTAACAAGAGGCAACTAGTCATTCCAAAAATAGAGACCCGTCTGATTATCTGTCTGTACTCCATGTCTATTGCACCTTGAGTTCATCCTTAGACAGTCGATCCCACCTTTGGTACATATACCAAAGCTTGAAATCGTTCGCATCAGTCATTCCCGACCCATTCACCCACCTGATGTATCCTGTTCTAAAGGCCCTGAACCCAACACTGTTTCACACCCTTCATTTACAATGAGGACATTGCAGAACTTAGGCATGGGGGGTGGTGAGGTGCATACATACAAAGCCAAGAAAAAGTCAGAAGGATTCTTACAAAAAAATTCACATATGTCAAAAACACAAAAAAATCGCAAAATTATGAAAAAGAACAAAAAAAAATGGAGGGAGGAAATTTTGTGAGCCACATAATCATGAGGAGGAGAAAAAAGAGCAAAATGACAAAAAAGAGCACAAAATGAAAAAGAAAAAGAGATAGTCGTTAGTAAGTGATTAAGGACATAACAAAGTTCTTGACCACATCAAGAAAAGAGAAAAATGAAAGAAAAATGCTAGTGAGACACAAAAAGAGATTAGCAGGAGTGCTGATTTTAGGCCTTTTGGGCTAGACTCTTAGGCTTAAAAATTCAAGTCTCCGCTAGGATCTGGATAATCCTCAAGAGGTTGGGGAAAATGAGAAGCTTAAGTATTAGGTCTAAGGCTTAGGGAGTATTCAGCCTCGTTAATTGACCTTTGGTTTGCGGGACTCAG
Source organism: Thalassia testudinum (assembly GCA_037157565.1). Classification (NCBI taxonomy): domain Eukaryota; kingdom Viridiplantae; phylum Streptophyta; class Magnoliopsida; order Alismatales; family Hydrocharitaceae; genus Thalassia; species Thalassia testudinum. The sequence goes on along the minus strand of JAZHRO010000012.1, from coordinate 35,448,918 downwards.
CAACCTAAGCACCCCAATCCACACACAGTCTGGTTCAGTGTGCATAATTATCAAAATCACGCAAAAATATTTTAATGCTCTGAAAAAGTTGCCTAGATTAGGAGTGGCCGATCAACACAAGTTGATTTGGACGAGTTCCCAACGTAGAGAGGTGGGAAATTCCCCTTGAAGATGCGTAACAACATATCGTCTCCTCGATTTTTATCTCTTAGGATATTTAAATATCCTATCGGGGGCATGTAGGCACTCTGCTGGTTTAGATACCATGGGCGGCATTATCACGAAATGTCGATTGCCAGGGTCTGAATTCGGTCATGGAATGCCATGGGCGGGATTATCTCGAAAGCCTGGGTTCTGGGGGTTGCCATGGGCGGTGCTATCACGAAGCATCGATTGCTAGGGACCTTTGAGGATTGATGATGGGGACGAGGAATCTGATACAGACCGTGTTGAGAAGCCAATCCGAAGCTAGAAATAAAAGGAAAAGAGAGAGAAAACTCTCCAAACAAATAAATCCTCTGCCTCTCTCTTACACAAACGCACTGCAAACCGAACCAAGGCTAAAAATGTCTGAAGCACGGGTACTTTAACCGTGGTGTCCAACGAACCGTAGGATAGTTTCTACGAGCCTTAAAAACCTTCGTGGAGGACTGAGGCTAAAAGCGGGTCAGTCTGGATTTTGGTTGGTATTTGAGTACCTGTAGGCCTATTGTCGGCATTCTAACCTAATCACAAAAGAAAAAGAAAAAGCACTTATCATAACTGGTGACAGAAACTCAAGGCCTAGAACAGAAGTTAAAACCTTAAAATTTTGCTAAGGGACTGGCAAAAGCTAGGCATGGGGGTATGATGAGGGCCTCATCATGAGCCCTAACTAGCTCATTTTGACCTAGGAAAGAGAATAAGAGCTCCTACATAACCTAGAGAAGGGCCTAAATTAAGGAATTACTGTTTTGAGAAGAAAACATGAAACAAAGGTTAAAACTGTAATTTTACTATTGCAGTACATAAATGGGATTTCTCAGAGGCAAAACATAGGTCAAATGGTCTGAATAAGATAAAGAGTAGGTTGGTTCAGTCAGAAATGGGTTATTGTGCAATCCAAGAATTAAATGACATTCTGTAACCCTAAAATAGACCCACTTAATTCAACAAGGTTTTGGTCAGAATAAAAATCAACTAAACCCTCTAAAATTCGTGGAAAAATATCCCCTAGGGTTTACAACCTTCAATTTGGCCTTTGGAACCTATTTTGACCTAGATTGGGGTCTTAGCCCATTATTTGACCTAATTTAGATTTTTGTGTAAAATGTCCAGTCAAACATAATCAAACCTAAAATCTAACTTCACCATTGGATTCCTTAGGTCCAAATTAGGTTTGTACCAAAATTTGGACCTAAGGGGAGGTTATCTTGACCTACTTTGCAAAATAGTCCACCCAATTACATTCTGATCCCTAACTTTTAAAAACTCTTGCGCAGACCCCCCTAACTTCCTCGCCACTCTTACAAATCGACCCCTCTGCCATTAATGGGGAGAAATCCTACTCCGGCGAGGAATGGAGGGGGATTACTCCCCGATCCCTCAGAGATCTCCTCCCAGATTTGGAATAGAGATTCTCTGAGGAATTCCCTTCCATCTGAGCTTAATTGGAATCTCTAAATCGCGCCCAATCTCTCGTGCGAATGCTCGAGAGAGTTGGGTATCCCACGGATTTCCTACTCTGGCAAGGACTCTTGCACTTGGAAGCTTGTCTTCCAAGCACAAAAGCCCTTGCCATCACCTATAAATTGACCACCACCTCCGACCACATCTCTTCAGCTCGACTTGGCTGGAGAATCACCCCAATTTCATCTCTTTCTCCTCCAGTGATGGGTCCAGCAAGCTCCGACGAGCCTCCCTTCTCTTTCTCGTCTCTCTGCCACACTACTAGTGGCAGAGCCGCCCTCACCATCTTCCTCCACGTCGTGCAACACCTGCATGTGCACCTCTAGACCCTTCGTCGTCGCGGCTCTCCCTCCACTGGACACCATCTTCTCCGGCGACAGCAGGTATAACCAGCCACCACCTCTCCCCCTTCGTCCACTTAGTTAGGTTAGAATTACTCCTCTCTATCCCCTCTTCAATTCCCCTCTTTCTATTTCCCCTTTTCGACCCCTTACAGCCACTATCCACCTCCATCTTCTCCATCTCCGACCGCCCACTGGCGAGGTGCCTCAACCGCTCCGCACCTCCACACGCCTTGCCAGGCCCTCACCACCTCCACTATCGTCCACTGATCACCTTCCGCTCATCCATCGACCACCATCACCTCCCTAAACGTCCCTCGACCAAACCCATAAGCACGGCCACAGGGTGACCTAGGCACGCACGCCTAGGCTGCCCCGCGGCCTGCCACCCATTGCCTCACCTTCGCCAAGACACGACGAAGCTCCTCGTGTGTTTTAAAGGGCCGCAAAGCTATATTGATGAACTTCAGGTCGGCACCCCCTTCTGCCATTGACACTAAAGCAAGAAGCTTGCAAGCTTCGCTCCAGGCCGCGCGCTCGAGGCATCAGAGTCCCAGGTGAAGCGGATTGGTGTCACAAACTCACACAGCCAGGCTATTGGCTTAGCAGGCAACTGAGGCTGTGGCAATTGAGGAAGGTCTCCTGTGGATGCGAGCGCAGAAGCAAGTGGGAGATTTAGTCCCACCTTGTGAACGCACGAGCGTTGAGCATAGGATAAATTGATTTTGTGCTTTCAGTTATTTGCCTCCAGTACACAGGGGTGAGGTCCCTCGCCCTTACTCGCTCACACCTCGTCCGCGACCTGCCCTCGCGGACCTGGTACTCGACCCGATTACTTAGACCTAGCACTCCTTGTGCATCACACCTACACCGGTGCGCCTGGACCTGGGCGTTTGATACTCGACCCGATTACCCGGCTCTGGGAGAGCGTACCGAAGAGAGAAATAGAGAGAGAGAGATGCGGGGGAGGGTAGGGGATAGGTTTTGCTTCTGTGTGAATGCATAGGGAAGAAAAAGAGAAGAAGGAAGAGGAAGGCGTCGCTGAAGCCAAGGCAAGGTGAAGCTAAGACTTAGCTGCGGAAAGAAAGAAGGAAAAAGGGCTGAAGAAGAATATCAAGGCAGAAGCCAAGGAAGGAAAAGGAAGAAGAAGAAAGGCAAAAGCCAAGGGAAGGAGCAAACTGTAGTAGAGGTGCGGCTGAAGAGGAAAATAAGAAAGAGCAAAACTAAAGAGAAAGAGAAGGAAGAAAGTCCAAGGCAGAAGATAGAGGAAAATAAGAATGAGCATAACTAAAGAGAAAGAAAGAAGACGAAAAGAAAGAAGAGAAAGCAACAAAATAAGGGGTGATCATTTAAGACGTCTGATTATAGAATCAGGCGTCCAATTTTTCTATTTTTGCTATAATTGACTCTTAAATTCTTGCATTTATATTCTAAATTAAGTTTTGAGTAACTCTAAGTGTTCAATTATTGAAATTAGTGAATAAATTTCATTTGCTCCCTGTGTTTGACCTCAGATACTTAGGTTTTCGAGTAATAAATTCTTATTTGTTTTCGCAGCGATTTCATCTATACTACAATGTGACATCTTTTAAAACACGATTTCACCTCGTCAACAAGAACCCTGCAGCATAGCAATACAAGCCTGTCCTTAAGTTGGGTAGCCTATGGACCTATGCTCCAAAATAAACTCAAACCACAACACGAATTTTGTATTGTCCTAAGTTGGGATGGCGAGACAGGGGGAGCGTGTCTTGAAGGCCGCTAATTATGCCAAAGCCCCGCCTTCTTAAGTCATTTGACAATCAAGCCACCCAACTTAGCACCTTCTGGAGAAAGCAGACGTCACAAATTCGCACCACAGTATGAAAATTATCCTGAAACGGATTGATGAATCCTTGGGCCAACGTCTACTTGATTTTATATAAGGCCTGGGATAGTAGTGCTTTTGGAATGTGGTGGGCTCTTAAAATGGGTTGTGCCCTTAATGATTGATTGATAAGTGTAAGTGTATGCACAACCAGGGTTTTCAAGCAAGATTATTTGGATGAGTGGCTTTTAGAGTTCAAATCTTACTTAAGTAGCTTTTAGGGTTTGAATTAGGGTGATTTCAATCAAATTGAAGAGGCACACCAAGATTTGCAAACACGAGTAACGATGTTTTCCTTTGAAATCAAAATAAAGTGGAGTGCCTGGTATTGACCTTGATTGTTAACCCTAATGAGCAAGCAACTTGAGTTATTTTTATATGAAGTAGTGCAGCCTAAACAACTCAAGCAATTGGCCTTAATGCACCACTGAGTTCGGCACATAAGTGATTACCTAATCTGATTTCTACTCAATTTTGTATTTGGTTGTGTGTAATGGTTCCGAAGATTGCTATACCGGTTGAGTATGAAGAATAAGAAGAGGTTGTCTACCTTTGTGGTTTTGTTTTTTAGATTTTTTTGAACAAGGGTGAGGTGGGTGGAGGTGGAAATCAAAGCAACCAAACTAATCCTAGGGTTTATGAGAGTACCTAGGTTAATTAGGGTTTGAATTAGGGTGATGGAATGAAGTCTATGGAGGGGGAAAGAATGGGGGAGCACTTACAGTTGTCTTCAATTGCACTTTAGTCCTTTCTACCACTTGAAGATTCCTAGTAGGGGTACCTGCTAATAGATCCACTTTAGTGGACTAATTTAGTACTTAAGTGCATTAGTATTTGGATGAGAATTTAATCTGAAGCATGCATGGTAATGACAAAATGATGTGAGCTTTAGATGTATTATTTCATGTATTAATTACATTAATTTTTATGTGGAAGGATCAATTATTCACTTTAAAGGCAAGGACATCACATCAAATCTCAATTTGAGATACCCTAATATGGGAATTTTATTCTAGCAAAATATAGCAAGGGAATCATCTCTCAAAATAATCAAGGGCATTCCTTCCTTAGTTTCCCTCAAGTCTCTCTCTTGCTTTTATTTGGTGACATTAAATCACGTCAATCTCTTATTCTCCCTCTCTCTCCCTCATGAATATTCTCTCTCTTTATAAACAAGGAAGGAGGCGACTCCAGAGGCATACCCTCCCTCAGGAGAGGTCCCTTCTCTCCACATCTCCTCCCCATGGGCCACCAGCAGGGGAGCAACCTCTTCGCCACCACACAAGCACCATCGTGAGCCTCCATCGTCAGCCATGTCCACTACTATGAACTTCCACCACCGTGCTTCCACCATCGACGTTCATCATCGCGTCTCACCCCCAACCACGACGACGAACCACCACCGTGCTCCACCTCATTCTTGACAAGAGTGGTGAGAACACGCTCCTCAACACCGTGTCCGCAACTGTCTTCGATGAATCACCACTGTGCTCCGCCTCTTCCTCGACTGCACCCTCTCACCCTTTTGTTTAAGACATCTGGGAAGGTTCCCAGACGTCCAAAGACCTGCATCTCCGGCCTTCTTCTTCCTCCAGTGAACCCAACAATTACTGCACGCACCACCACCCATGCACACACCTGCCTTGCGCGCATCACCATCATCAGTCGAGCACCACACGCACCACCACCCTTGCACATCCACCTATCTTGCATGCATTTGCCTCACGCACGCAACTGCATAGCAGCTGCTGTACGCACGACCTCCACCCTTGTGCACGACCTCCACCCTTGTGCATAGCCACAACCACATCGGCAACAGAGCGTGCTCGGTAGCGCCACAAGCCTTGCACGTGCACAACTCGTGTGTGCATGCCCTTGTGCTCAGCCGGCCTCCTTCTTTTTCTTCTTCGTCTCCTCCTCCTCTAATAGACTAAAAGGAAGCCAAAGTCATCGTGGTCCTCCTCCTCGCAGCCATCAACTCCCGCCTCGAAGCTCTGCACCGTTGACGTCATCGTGCTCTCCTCACCCTCACAAGTAGTTCCACGCCCTTAGGCAAGCCATTCTCCACCCGCGCACCGCTGGAGACCACCACCATCGGCGAGCTTCAAGTCGCTGGTTGATAGAGAGAAATTCACTTAATTAAGATAGTCGTAATAAAATGATTTATCATTGTATTTTATGTGGTGAAAATCTCTTAATCAAAGATAATAATTAATGTAATAAACCACGTTGATTTTCAAGTGTCGTATCCACAGGGAGGACTAAGCCTAATAAAATCACAACTATGTAGAAATCGAGTTCGCAGAAGTATTCCTCAAATCAAACAATGCATATGTCGCTCTGAATGTAAACCCCAATTTTAAGGAGAAGTCAAGGGTTGTTGACGTAAATTTCACGTAAGAAAATAGTTCATGTGTAGGGGTATATCATGTACTTTTCACTTACATGCATACTAAAGTGTAAATCAGAATTCAAATGTGATGCATATTGAGATGAATCATAAGGGCTTAACAATTTTGCTGAAGAATAAGCATAGGGCTGCAATTTCAACTCAATTTAATAATCAAAGAATAAGAAAAATAACTTTTGACAATGGCAATTTTCATAAATTCTAATTCAAACCCAAACAGGGGATTCTTTCTCTCTCCTCCTCGGCCACAGGAGAGAGGATCGCCGACCGTTTGCTTTGGTGGAGGGGGTCTACCGGAGGAGAGGATCTCGTTGATGGTGGCGGTAAGGCGGGAGATGGCTGGTGGCGACCGGCGGCGTGGTTGAGGTGGCTGGCGGCGGGTGATGGTGATGCTCGAGGAGAGGGCTCGTGAGGGTGTTGCACGCATTGGGTGGTTTCACGATGATGGTAGGTGGTCGAGGGAACAGTCTGGAGGTGGCTAGGCGTTGCTAGTGGCTATTGAGGCTGTTGGTGATGGTGGGTGGTTCGGGTTCATTCGGGAAGTTGCAGGGGGGAGGGAACGGTTGGAAGGAGAGGATGAAGAAGAAGACGAGCAGGGGAAGTGGAGGTAGTGCCGCTTACATGCGCAAGGTTGGGCGTGGCTGTGCAGGAAGTTCTCGGTGGTGATGGTTGAAGGTGATGGGTGGCTGCAGTGGTGGCCGCACATTATCACCATGCGACTGATGAGAGGAAGGAGTGGGGATGGAGCATGCCTCAGGCCATGGTGCACGCTAGGTCCACGGTGCAGGCTCTGCTTTACGGTGGAGCTCATGAGGAAGAAGATGGTTTGGATCCTGGTGGAGCGGCCTCTTTTTAAAACCTCCTGTCTATTTCTCTTCAGCCGCCAACTTCTCCAACCACTTGGCGAAGATCGCGAGTGATTGCAAGAGCGGGATAAGCGCTGGCGGTTCCCATTAGACGTCTGATCAACACTCCGAACGTCTTAAAATATATGGATGGCAGTGAGTCCATGATGGAGGTTCTTAGACGTTCAAACTAGGCTCCAGAAATCTTATAGAGTGACTCTGGATGTCTGATTGATGCCTTCAGGTGTCTTGCACCTAGCCTACATCCACCAAATAATTATCATATAATGTCATATGTTATTAAATATAAAATTAGTGCATGGGATTATATGCAGGCAAAGGTGAATTCCTATTTAACTCCTAATCAATTAACAATTACAAACAACTAATTAAAGAGTACTTGGGCCAAATAATGGTCCACGAAAGTGGACTTATCATCGGCTGACCGCCACCGACCATCGATCGACGAGCTGCTACCACTGTCGGAATGCCCTCATCGTGGCCACCCTCCACTGAAGTTCTCGTGGCCCGCCATCGCCTCCTCGACGCACACGCACAAGAAGAGAGAATCCTTTATTTTGGATTCAATTTATATTTACATCTCCATGCCGTTGCCAACATTTCGTTTTCTCATTTTTGGTTTAATTTATGGTGAAATTGCGACCTGACACTTGTTCTTGTGCATATTTCTTCAACTCTTGTGATTCATCTCTATGTGCACTACATTGGATTTGGATTTGCATGCAATTAAAAATTACATACTCTTCCACTACACATGCATCATCTGCATATTTTTGGGAGCTTTATTTATGACGTGAAATTTACATAAATAGCCCTTAACTTCTGATGAAATTGAAAGTTACATGTAGAGCAGCATATTCATTGAATTGACTTAGCTAATGTTTTTGTGAACATGATGGCTACATACCCATGAATTTATTATAGTCTTTCCTCCCTGTTGATATGAGCTAATCCACCGTGGCTAGTTTTACTGATACATATTTTTTTGATCTGGGATTTTTCTATCACATGATTTTACTGCGACGATGTATTTTTCTCAAAGCAAAAACTTCCCGTTCACCTGCAAGATAATATAGAAGCAATAAAAGTGAGTTAGAAAGTAATTAACTGTGCAGAATGCGGAAAAGAAATCATGATCCATTGCCTCCCCAGCAACGACACCAAAATGATGTACGGGAATTCGTTATGAAAGGATTTGAGTTTAGAAAACTTGTCATTGTAGTGCGATTTGCAAGAAAATCCGTCAATCAAATATTTTTTTACTGAAACTTAGATTGAGTCCCGGGTCGAATACGGGGAGGCTACATCGATTTTAAATCCGCAGTTATATTTTTTTTTGTAATTTTTGTTTATAAACGAGACATTCGCAATAACTGCTATTCTATTTGCAATATAAACACTACAACTAAAGAGGGAGAGATACATACACACACACACATATAGAGGGAGAGAAAAACAACTTCTATACTCAAAATAATGTCATTATAACTACAACTAGAAAGTGGGAAATCTAATCTAGAAAGCAATAAAGAGAAAGGGGAAAGAAGTTATCCTCCTCGACTGTTGCTTGGAGGATGAGCTGGATGAATGCCACCTGGAAGAAGGAGAGCGAAGACAGAGGACAGATCGGGAAGAATCGGGGATGTGGCAGGGTGTCAGCATCATGGGATCCACTTCTAGAAAGGGGACGAGAGGACAGTTGGCGAGAGCTCCGTGAAGGGGATGAGAGGTGGAAAATTTTATTTTTAACTCTAGTAGAGTTTTTTGTAGCTTGCTAGCACTAGAGCGAGCTTTAGAACTTAAGTTCTTAGCTCTTAGAAAGGGAGAGAGATGATGGAAAGGATGAAGAAAATGTGGAGGGCATAAGGGGCTTTTTATAAGTGAGGTTCAAGGGCAAAAAGGGCATTTCATCTTTGAAAAATTAACTCTGTTGCCTTTAGTGACACTTGTGCACGTCACTGTAGATAAGCATTGGTGAAGATGAGTGCCTTATCTTCGCCGCACAACGCGCCACGTCGACCGACTCCTCTCCTTCAGCCGTTGCTCACCTCAGCACATTCGCGTGCAATTAGTCATCCAATCAAAAGATCGGACGACCTAAGATCCTCATGCACTGCTTCCCCTTCTCATGTTAAGCGCACCCCCGCGTGATGGCGCATCTGATTGCACGTCATCATGTGCATGTGTGATGAACGCCTCTCTGCATGCCACATCGCTCTTGCATCCACTGCCTAATCATGATCCAGCAGTTGAATTGAGACGTGCACGCTCCTTCAGTTGATTTGAGGCAAGGCGGGGTTTGAACCCGCATCTCCCTCTTGGCGGATGTGCGCTCGACTACTGTGCCAAGCCTCCATCTATATTGCGCATAGGCTTCTATGCTCAACCATTCTTGGCCGTTGGATCTTCATCCAATGGCCGAGATTCTTCGTCGCTTGAGCCTTCAGAAGTCAAGCGGAGGGGTGCGGCCAAGTTTGGATGGTTGGGATGGTGCCACGTGGCACCATCCTGGACGTCCATCTTCATATGCTCATAGGTGGTGCTACAGATGTCAGATTGGATTGATTTTCCCACTATTGGGCTGTGATAGTTGATCCGAACCTATCTGCGTGGTTGGATTCTTCATCTGAGGTATAGATTTACACCACCTAGCCCCTTGACCTCCTATCTTTCTCAGACTGTATCTGATGTTACGGAGGTCTTATCGGGGTGATCATGGAGTTGTTGAGCTCCGATCGTCACCTTGATCAAATCCGTACGGTTGGATCTTCAATCCGAGGCCCCGATAAATGTTGCCCTATCCCTGGTCACAAAAAGAGGTGAATTACTGTACAATTTATACAAATTGACTTAAATGCATGATGATGCATGTTATGCAATATTTACAATGCATGATGTTTCTATGACATTAACAACATGCATAAATAGACATTTGAGGCTATTTAGATGTATACACTTCAGTGTGGAACCCCAACATGTCACTGGCTTCCATAGAAATAGAAAAAAGGAGCAATTCTTCTAATTTGTACTGAGGCAAGTCTAGCGTGGAGTGTGGAGTGATGGGTAAACTTATGACTTGGTGAAAGCTTGATTTTTTGAAGAGAATTGCTTACTTGTCAAGTCAACACCATTAGCATAGATGCTAAGCCCTTCAATCACTATTTATACTTTAGGTGAATTCATGAGCCATAGAAAGCTATTCTTGAGGCCCAAAGTTGCAGCTTATAAGAACCCATAGGGGTTAGGTGATTTGTATCTCAGTCAGTACCTAACTGTTGTTGAGTCTTTGTGATAAGATTTTAATATATTTCATATGGTTGGTGAGAATTGATAGCTTTGGACTTGCAAAACCCTAACTCAAACTCCCTTTTGTTTTTATTGTTGTTGATTTTTTTCGACTTTGTGGGTGTGTCAGCTACGAATCCTCAGAAGACTACAGCTCCTCTACTAAGGGTAGAGGTTTAAAGCCTTAATGCATATGGTGAATGCAATTGCAATTTTTGCACAAGTGAGTTGGGTTCTTTCTGTTTCCTCTCAAATCTATTCCAAAATTTCCTCTAGTCAATTCCTGAATTGGGTAACAAACAATTGGTTTGCTCACTCAATAGAGTCATAGATGTCGTTCTTGGCTAGCATTAAACCTAATCTCTTTTCTTTTCAAGCCTTTTCTTACATTCCTTGAGTCTTTTATTGAGGTCTCTTAACCTCTAGTCCTAGAATTTTACTTCTTAATTTCGTGCATAAATCAAGTTCCTATTTGATCCATTAACTAATTGATGGGGGAAGAAAAGTCAGGCCCAATATAGGCAACCCAGAAAAATCGATAAGCCCCGCCGACCCAGAGGATGGGTGATAGGTTCACTTTAGTGGACTCTAATTGTGCCTAAGAACATTCAATTCGGGAAGTGAAGTAGATTGTGAGCATTACTTTACATTGAAAAAGTAGTTAAGGCTCGTGTTCTACCATTCATGCATTTTATTTAGGATACCATTCATGCATATGATTGTATGTAATCGTGTGTTGATAGATTATTTACATTTACATATTTTTGGGGAAAAAATGATTAAAGATCAAATGTGAAATGCCACTTGGGCATTTTTAATTGACAACAAGAGAATTTAGCAAGAAGTTTTTCTAAAGAGAGGAAATTAGGGAAGGATTTATTGAACTCTTTGAGTTGATATTTTTTGTTTAGATATTTGAAAACCAAGGTTGATATCATTCAAATTATTCTCTTATTTGGCTGACACAGGGATTCTCGATCTCACAAAAGTGCCATCTCCTCTCAATTAACAAGAATGGCAGCACCATCACCACTGCCACAATCCCTTTCCTTATTTCTCTTCTTCCTTTCTCCAACACATGGACATCCATAAAAAAAAGCTATGACAACAGGGAAGGGGGATCATTGTCCTCCTCCCGCTCCACCCAACAGCACCTCTCTACCATCATCTCCTCCATCCACCACCACAATAGCCACCCACTGCGAACCTATCCTCCACCTCCATCTCCTTCCCACGCAACCACAACTGTGAGCCTCTATACGAAGTTCTCATCCTCAACCATCATCTACTTCACCGTGATCTCCACCTAAAACCACCACTGTGTGTCATCTTCCTTCCCGCAAACAATCGCAGCAGCCACACGGTGACAGCGTGTGGCGATCACCGTGCTTCCACGACCACCAGACCATTGCGACGACCAGACCGCACTATTCACATTCCTGTCTCCACGACCTCCATCACTGCCTTTGCTAATCTTCACCTCGTAAGGACAGTGAACATCGTCGCACCCTCTTCGTGAGACCATTGCCCCGACAGCCGCCTCCGCGATGTCCTTTTCCACCTCCGCCCCTTGCAAGTAGAGGACTATGAACAACAGACCATGCGCCCCCACAGTGATCGTCAACACCTCTCCACAGCCATCAACTCCCCACCAGCTAGACATCCTCGCCATTGAAGAGCCACAATCCTTGCGCATCACCAGCCCCTTGCGTGCACCCTTGCCACCAATGCCACCAGCCATGCACGGCCACGCGCGGCCTTGTGCGACATCCACAATCACCCCTTGATGAACAGCGAGATTCGTCGCGAAAAGGTTTGAGTTTGGAAACTCGTCGCAGTTCGATTCGCAAGAAAATCCATCGATCATATAATATTTATAACCGAAACTCGAAAGATGAGTCCTGGGTCAAACATGGGGAGGAGAACGTTTGGTTTGAAAAATCCGCATTTCGCTTTTTATTTGTTTTTCTCATTTTTATCTTTTATAACCTTTTTTCATTATTTTTATTAAGCAAGTGATCAGATCAAAGGAAACATTATCTAATTAATCTACTTGCAAAAATAATGCAGAGAGAAAGAGGGAGAGAGAAACAATCATGGATTTCTAATCGATTGTTTATTACAACTATGAAAGCGTGAGAACTACACTAAGAAAGCGAACAGATAGAGATAGGTGAGAAGAATCCCCCTCGACAGTTGCTTGGAGGACGGCTCACTTTAACTGTGCCCTGAATAAGGTGGTGAGGAGCAGGACGAGCGAAAACGACGGCAGAGGAAGGACGGTGGGGCAGGATGTCATCGCGGCGAGGATCTTCTTCCCGAAGGAGGTGAGAGGACAGCTATGGGATGCTCCATGAATGGGGATAAGAGGCGGGAAAATATTTGATTCTACTCTAGAGGAGCATCTCGGTCTTGGGACAAGCTCTTTCTAGATCCTTGGAGGTGGTGAGGAGAAGAAAGGGAGAGATGGTGAAGAATGGAGGGGGGTAGGTCCTTTTATAGTGTAAGGAAGAGGAAGAAATCTGTCCAAGTGCTGTAGTGATAGCTACAATCATCACTAAAGACCCATGCAAGCTGTCGCTGAAGATCCGCTCCACTGTTGGTGTGCGCATCACGCACCCGTGCCTCCAGCACCATGACACGTGCAAGTGCGCTGGCATGTGCTGCGCGTGGTTGTGGCTGTGCTGTGCTGCTTGTGCATGTGCGCGGCTATTCACACTGCTTGTGTGTGTGCGTGCATTGTGGTGCGTTCGGCCAGTCGCCTCCAATTGCAAATTGGGGGGGCTGTGGGGATTCGAACCCACGCCCCTCCCTTGAGGGCGCACTCCGGGCCATGCCCATCTTTGTGTTGCGAGGAGAGTCTGAGGAGAGGCGTGGAGGCTTCCTAGTTGTTGGATCAAGATCCAATGGATGGGAATGGAAGGCGCAGATGATGAAGGGAGTAGGCGGTTGTTGCTGGCTAGAGTTGGGTGGCCGAGATGGTGCCACGTGGCACCATCTGGGCTGCCCAACTCCGGTCAGCAGCAACCACCCACGCCCTTCATCATCTGTGCTGTCATCTGGGCCGTCTATCTTCTTCTGTTGCAGAGGGTGCCATGGAGCTCGGATTGAGATGATTTTCATGTTGCCAGACTGCGATCGTCACTTCAGATCCATCTGTATGGTCAGATTTTTCATCCGAATCCTGTAAGGATGTCGCATTGCCCCCTGGCCATTGATCTTCCTTGGATCGCATAAGGTGATACGGGATTCCGATTAGGATGATCTCAAAGGTGTTGGACTTTGATCATTATCCTGATCAGATCTGTACATTCGGATCGTCAATCTAAGGCCCCGAAATAAATCTCCTTCTCTCCTGGCCATAAAAGGGTGCAATTAACCTAAAATATACACAACTATTCTAAATGCAGAATGATGCATGCTATGCAATATTTATAATATGAAATGCAAATCTAAGCCTAAGAACATGCATGAATAGGCACTTTAACTTAGTTAAATGTGTCTACATCATACTCCCATGCCTATCTTTTACTAGTCCCTAGCAAAATTAAACTATAATGTATGTATAAAAGCAGAATTAGGACACGATCGCTTAGGCCTAAGTCATTTATTAACAATAGAAAATTTCAACTAAGGTCCTAAACTGTGAAAACTCAACAGTACTCGGGTGTCTACCAGAATGCAGACTGCCCAAGTCCTCGCCTTATTTGAAAAGGGAAGATACATTTTTTTATTTTTCTTCTTTTCTTTTTTTTTGGAATATTTTTTTGAGTTTAAGGTTTTGGGGCAACTTTCTACGGCTACCCAACTTACCCAAGACTCGTAAGGGACTCTAAGTGTTAAGCATGTTGTGAAAGGGTGATAGACTCACTAAGTTGTTGTTAAAATGGACTTCAGGTTTCTACGACCCTAGGTGACCTCAAATTCCTGCCTAAAGATTTATCTTTCTTATCGGTAGCTTTCTCCTTACTTTTTTTATTTTTTTATGGGGTCAACTCAAGGGCAAACCCAGTGTATATATCCCTAATTTATTCTATTTCCCTGCTTCTTCCCTAAGTGTTTTGGGAATTATTTGTGCATTTTTGTGAGTTGGACTCTAGACAACTGGCCAATGGGCTGTTACCCACCGCAACTTGCCAACCATACTCATGCGGTGAAGTATGGTTTATTTTTCTATTTTTATTTTTTTCTCCTGGACAATCGGCCAATGGGCTGTTACCCATCGCAACTTACCAACCATACTCATGCGGTGAAGTATGGTTTATTTTTCTATTTTTATTTTTTTCTCCTTTTTCTATTTTTTCTTTGTTTTTTTTTTTAAAGTAGGTGGCTTCCCTAATCTAAGATTTACCTAAAGGTAGTAGGAAGAGAATGGTCATGTGGCTGGGCTCTGGACAACCAGCCGATGTGCTATTACCATCAATAACTTGCCAGCTATACTACCTTGGACGGTTCATTAGCTACCCAATTTTCGTAAAAATCACCTAAAAGTGAGTCATTACAAACAGTGTGTAGATGCTTAGATTTAAAATCACTTCAAATCAGAGGGTGGGTTAATAAGTCGTATACTTATCATCTAAATTTATTCACCAAATTAAAGTAAAATTACTTAGTGAGGACTCGAGACTAAGTCCACATTTGAGTAGACACTTAGGCTGATTAAGCCCGAAGACCTAAAGAGTCTAAGTATTTAGGTCCTATCGTATCATTTCTTAAAGTTAATGACTTCCAAATGCTTAAGTTCTCTTCTCCTAATTTCTTTCTTTTCTTTCCTTTTTTTTCCTTTTGATTTTTCATTTTTCTTTCAAGAAAATAAAAGAAATTCTATGGAGTTAAGAAAATGATTTTAGGAATTAATTATCAACCCCCCATGCCTAAATGATGCAATGCCCTCATTGTAAAAATAAAGACATCAAAAGGGTGGAGTAAAAAGATTATCACCTGAATTTCGTGAAAATCCAGTTAGCTCCGCAGAGAACGTGGAATATAGACACGTGCTAAATTTATTACCTTCAACTAGGCATGGTTCACAAGTAAAGAAGACATTAAAAGTTCAGATGTGTAGGTGAAAATTAGAATAAGAAGATTGATTTCGGAACCTGCAAAAAGATGTCCACAGATGTGGACCATATTGTGATGCAGACCCATGCCTCAGGGTTAAGTAGTTCTAAGGTTCTGGATGAAAATCACCCAGAACCGAAGATTATTGTGCTTGCGAAGTCGGGCTTGCGGTTTGGTGGTGTGCAACCTAAGACTAAAGTGCCGGACAATGGGCAACTCTAAATCACTATGCCTATTTGTCCATGCAGAATTTGGCTAAAAAATATAATCAATTATGCTATGCTTGGGTTGCACATCAAAGACATCTTAAGGGCCCTTTTAGAAAGTAGGTAGTCTTAGGTCAAAAGGAACCCTTAGATCCAAAATCCCGCTTTCCCTGAAGTTAACTTCCCAGATCCTCACTTCCCAATTCTTATCCTCCAACATCAAGTGCTCAGGCTCCGGGACCTCTAGCATATCATTCACCCCATATGATTTACCCAAGTCTAGAAATCGTGGTTGAATCAGAATTGACTTGGGTGTTAATTCATGAAATCAATGTTTTAAAGGATGCAATCATCGTAGCAAGTCAAAATCTCTCGAAAACACTTAAAATTTATAACTCGAAATCTAAATTGAAATCTAAGGTCGAACACAGGGAACAAATAATGGCAATTCAATCTCACATATTACAATTCTAAGCAAAATATAAGCAATTATAACCAGAAGAGTAATGAAAAACGATATATTAAGGAAACCAAGTATGAAGGTGCAAAAAGATTAGAGTAAAATGGTGATTTGAATCACCAAGTTTTTCTTTAAGTTTTACAAGCACTTTAATATATGAATGTTAATCTCAACCATGGTATCGAATGCCTCAGAATATTAGAAGCAATGAATATCATACAAGTAGAAATGTTAGATGCCTTAATAGAAGGCGCAAGGCTCCTCAGAGAGCCTTTTCTTTCTCTTCAAGCTTTCTTCCTTCACGCAGAGGGGAACCAACTTCCTCCAGTGACTAAGTATCGCACAGGGGCACAAGGCCACACAGCAAAACCCCCCTTCCTTTCTCTTCACCTGCGTAATCAGGTCTTGAATCGGCTAATTGAATCTAGGTAGGGGACCAGGTCCACGTGGCGTGGGTTGCGGACAAGGTGTGCGACGGCAGTGAAGGGGACCCGACCCTTGTGTACTCAGGCGATCGGGTAAGCGCACAAAGCACCTATATGTACCTCTTCGCACTCGTGTGTTGACAATGTGGGACTATCCCACTGAGCTTCTCCTCGCGTTCAAGCAGCAACAGGTGGATGTCGAATTGAGGCAGTGACGAGGTTGGTGCCTTTGATTAAGGACCTAGGAGAGTTCCTGGAGATGATAGCACGGTCAGAGCTGCTCGGAGCGCTGCGGACGGAGTCAAAGACGAAGGTGACGACTATGAGTGAAGCGAATACCTAAAAATCATGCATACAGCCTCTCGACCCAATTAGAAATGCTCAGGAGCATCGTCGGAGGATGTGGAGTGAAATGGAGGTGATTTCATGGAAGATGGTAGCGTGTGGAGGTCGGAGACCTCGACGAAGGTGTACGGAGGCGGATGTGTTTGGGGGAATGTTTGAGAGACGAATACCCTCAATTTCTTGAGGGGTTTTGGTGGGTGAGGGACTGATGTAAACACATTTACACTACTTAAAATGTCTATTTATGCATGTTCTTAAGCATAAGATTGCATTTCATGATATAAATATTGCATTACATGCATCATCTTGCATTTAGAGTAGTTTGAATAAAATGGAGGTTAATTGTCTCCTTTTATGTGCTTGGACAGGGCAAATATTTTATCGGGGCCTCGGATCAAAGATCCAACCGTATGGATATGATCAGGGCGACGATTGGAGTTCAACGACTCCAAGATCGCCCTAATCAGGCATCCGTAGCATCAGATAGAGACTGGGGAACCCTAGAAGATCAAGGGCCAGGATGGTGTAAATCCGCACTTCAGATGGAAAATCCGACCACACGGATGAATTCGGATCGACGATCGCAGCCGAACGACACAAAAATCGAGTCAATCCGACATCCGTGGCACCATCTACAACTTCCAGAAGATGGACGGCCAAGATAGCGCCACGTGACGCCATCCCAGCCGCCCAATCGGCCGCGGGGGTCCTGTGAAGACTGCGCACCGTCTCCTCTCCGCCGTTGGATCTCGATCCAACGGCTGCGGTCGCGCGCGTTTAAAAACGTCCGCGCGACCATTTCGCCCGCGTAGCGCAGCGGCGACGCAGCTGCGGGCGAAGCGGAGGTCGCGGGTTCGAGCCGCGGAGAGGGGGTCGAAGGCGCGGGCGAGCGGGCGCGCACGAGCGTCGGATGAAGATCCAACGGCCGCGCGCGCCCGATAGCGCCGACGCGCAATTGGACGCTCTGGTGGGCGCGCGATCGCACGCGGGCGGCGCGCTACGCAGCGGGCGCGGACGCGATCTAAGCCGTCCGATCTCGTGATCGGACGGCTGAGACGACGCGGACGTGCGTCTGCGTTACGCGCGCAGGCCAGCCGAGCGGGCGCGCGTGGGTGCGGCGGCGACGGCGGGGCTTTAGCGACGGTTTTATCCGTCACTAAAGACCCCTTATTTATTATTTTGAAGATGTAATGTCCATTTTGCCCCCACTCCTTGCAACTATAAAAGGAGACCCCCTCCATACGAAATTTTCATCCCTTCCTTCTCCTCTCTACCTCTCCAAAGCTCAAGAGAAGCTTGTCCCACACCCGGGATGCTTCTCGCGAGATAAAGTCCAAATTTTCGTCCCCCTTCGGAAGTGGATCCCACGACGACGACGGCGTGCTGCTTCGTTCCCGTTCTTCTGCTTCGTCCTCCTTCGTCCCGCTTCGTTCTCCTTCGTCCAGGCGTCGTCCCGTCCGGCTCGTCCTCCAAGCGACCGTCGAGGAGGATTCTCTCTCCCTATTCTTTTTACTGCTTTCTAGTATAGATTTACTGCTTTCTAGAGTAGTCTATTCGTCCTCCGAGCGATCGTCGAGGAGGACATTTCTCCCTCCATTCTTTTAATGCTTTCTAGAGTAATTGTTTTATGTTTTCTAGTTGTAAGGAACGAACTCTTTTATGATAAATTCCTTGTCTATTCTACATCTCATTTTGATTTCCATGTATAGTATTCTTTCTCTCTCTCTTACTCCCTCTCTCTCTTTTATTTGTTGTAGATACTTAGATAGTTTAAATTGAATTTCTTCGTGACAAAATAAAAAAATGAAACGCGAAGTTTTTAAATCAAACGTTCGCCTCCCTGTGTTCGACCCGGAATTCTTATTTCGGTATAAATTTTATTTGTTGAACACGAATCCTTCGCTTTCGAACTACAACGACGGGTTTTTCCAAAAACCAAACACGTTAGCGTAGATTCTCGCTTAACATTTTGGCGCCGCTGCCGGGGAGGCAACGATCTTTGATTTCTCTTCACGTTTTGTAACTTACGAATCATTTACCTCACTTTTCTCCTTTCTTATTGTAATTGCAGGTACTCTTTTGAGGCAAGCAAAAGCAGTAGATTGGAGTAAAGTGCTGTGAAAGGTTTTGTAAGTTATCACCCATTCTTTCCCCCTCCATAGATTTCATTCGCCACATTGAATCCAAATTCCAATTAACCTAGGTGTTTGCATAAATCCTAGGAATAGTTTGGTTGTTTGGATTCTCACTCACATTCATTCCACCTTTATTTATATATATAAAAAAAAAAAAAAAAAGTAAAAAGATAATTTTGTGGGGTAATTTTCAACAAATACACAATGTACACCCACATTTAAAGGCACTTAACCAAATTGATTTGTTTCTACTCAACTGGGTTCTGATCTGTGGGACCAGTACACATAAAGCAACACATAAAAGAGTAGAAATCATTCTAAGTTAACCATCTTTGTGTGCCTAACTTAGTGGTGCATTTGAGGCCAATTGTTTGAGTTGATTGGGCCGCACCACTTCAAATAAAATCAACTCATCAAGTAGCTGCCAATTAGGTTCAACTCTTAGGGATCTACTAGGCACTCCACATTCTTTTTAAACTTTAAAGGAAAATATCTTCACCTGTGCTCGCAAAACCTGGTGTGCCAATGAAACTTGATTGAAAACACCTAATGTTGAATCCTAAAAGCTACTAAGCAAGATTTGAACCTTAAAATTCACCACATCAAAAGTAATCTTGCTTGAAAACCACTGGTTGTGCACGCACACACAAAGCAATCAATCATTAAGGGCACAACCCATTTAAAGGGCCCATCACATTCCAAAGCACATTCAAACCTAGCCCTAAATAAAACAGAGTAGACGTTGGCCTTAAGGATTGGACTCGCTCTTTAGAACTCAGAACGAGATTATTTTTCGATTAGTCTGTTTCTACTGTTCAATCTGATGTCTAGCTAGGGGAGCAGAGTCAAACGATCGCGGCTGGGGGGTACACTAGGAACCGGAGGCGCAAGCCGAAGGAAGAACCTTCTCCCCAGTCCCTCCTTCTAACTGGTTGGATTGAACAGACAGAAGTAGATCAAATCGTTCCTTTATCTCAAGACGGGTTTTGGGAGTCTGTAGGTCTGTAGGCTAACCCATTTAAGGACAGGTTTGATTGTTTGTATTGCAGGGCACCTTTCTTCCTCCAGTGTCTCATGAATCCTTCCACATATTTCACGCATTCCCGCTCTTTCCCTCCTGTTGTAAATTATCTTCAACATGATGATTATCCCAACTCGTATTGTAATCGACCATCAGTTAGTTGGGATAATTCGGATTGGGGATACAATTCCGGACCCCCGTGTTTAGGGTCTAACCCTGAACACTTTGATTCTCAATTCTATCCTTCTCAGAGTTGCATCGATTATAGATCGTCCTCCTTTCATGAACAACCTAATGCGATCTACAATCAAGAAGGATACACTGATCCTTACCCATCCTCTGATTTCACTGCCTTTAGGTCATCTCCATCTTTTGAACAATCTGAAATGACCTATTATCAGGATGGGTATAACGAATCTCAATTCGTTAATTCCTCTACATTGATGTCAAACCCGCCCAACCCTGAACCAACTCATTTGGTTCAGGTTAATCAGGTTCAAGATAAGGTTCTGGCTAACTTGAGGAATATCATTCAATCTTTAGAAGTTCAGCCAATACCTTGCATTGAGAGATTGGAGCCCCTGATTGAAATGATTGATGATTTAAACAAGTCTTTGTTGGATTGGCTCCAGGATGTTAAGGATAAGAACCCGGGTGAGTTTCTACTTGGGAAATTAGCGAAATTGAGGATGAGATTCGTGGTTGCTTTGATTCAATCTTGGAATAATTCCCAGGATGAACTCTCTTCAGGAAAGCCAATGACAGAACCCGCTCAGGCACCTGTTGGGGGGGACAAGTGTTACGAAGCTGACCAGATTGAATTAAAACAACCAATTAAGGATGATTTGATTTCTTCACCTGAAATCCCTAAGCCGGGTTACGAGGAAACGTATGTCTCCTTGGAACGCAAAGTGACAAATGATTTTGGGACATACATTGATACGGATCCTGATGGTGAAAATTCAAGTTGCGAAGTCTCACACGAGTTTTCAAATCACGATTTTTGTGAGACGATTGGGCCTGAGGAATCTGATAGATCATTTGATAGCCCAATAACTGAGGAAACTGATCTTATTAGGGCACACGATACAGATCCAGAATCGCATTTTCTGGAGGAATCAATTCAATGCCCTGATTATCAGTTACACCCTGTTGAGCTTATTGATGATTTTAATTCTGAGATAATTAGACCCAAGTCAATTTTGATTCTGCCACATCATTTACACTTGGAGATTCCAGACGGGGTGATGAATATACAAGATGTCCTGGAATTTGATACACTTAATGAGGAGGATAGGAGCGGGGAAGTTCTAATTTGGGAAGTTAATTTTGGAGGAAATGGAAGATTGAGTCGAAGGGTTCCTTTTAAGCTGAAACCATCAAATCAGAACCCTTACGACATTTGTTTCGAGGATGTCAAACTCAAGCACACATTTAATGATTATCCTTTTGAGCTTCAATTCTCTGTAACCCGACATTTTGGCCTTGGGTTGCATCCTCACAAATCGCAGGCCCGACCCCGCTTGCATTCTGATTTTAGGTTTTGGGTAATTTTTATCCAGAACCTAAGATATTCTCGATTATGGGGTGTGGGTCTGCACCACAATCTGGTCCACATCTGTGGACCTCTGCTGACAGGTCAGAGGATTCTTTTGTTTATTCTAATTCTGACCTGCACATGTGAATTCTTCATTTCTTTTCTTTGTATAGTGTGCCTAGCTGAAGGCACTAAACTCAGCACATATACAGTTCTTTTTCATTTTCATCTCGGAGCGGACCCGATATCCACGCAATTCAGGTGCTTTCTACGCTTTTCCACTCTGTTTTATGTCTTTTTAATACAATGAGGACATTGCATTAGATAGGCATGGGGGGATGGATATTTATCTTTGAATTCATTCGTCAGCTCCGTAGATTTGTTTTAATTTAAAAAAAAAAAAAAAAAATCAAAATTAGGAAAGAGAATTTGGGTTTAAGAAAATTTTCGATCTTAAGAAATACTATATTATGTTCTGAACACAAAGACCCTTCAGGTCTTTGGACTTAATCAGCCCGTATATCCACTAAAATGTGGATTTGTTTTTCGAGTTCTCGCCAACTTGAATTTTATTTTAATTGGAGTAAATAAGTTTGGGTGATTAGTACGCGACTTATCAACCCGCCCTCTGATGTGAGGGAATTTTGAGTCTTAAGCATCTACACACTTTCTTTGCACAGACTCGTTGTTTGGCGATTTTAACGGAAATTGGGTAGCTAATGAACCTTCTAGGGTGATATGGCTGGCAAGTTATCGTGGGTAACAGCCCATAGGTAGGTTGTCCAGAGCCCAGTCACTGACCTTTCTCTTTTTGCTGCCTTTAGGTAAATCTTAGACCAGGGAAGCCACCTACTTAAAAAAAAAAAAAAAAAAAAGGAGAAAAGAACAAAAAGAAATAAGCCACACTTCGCCGCACGAGTATGGCTGGCAAGTTGTCGGTGGTAACAGCTCATCGACCGGTTGTCCAAAACCCAGCTCAGAAAATGCACTAAAAATTCCCAAAACACTTAGGAAGAAGCGGAGAAGTAGAATAAGCCGGGGAGATATACACTGGATTCACCCTTGTGTTGACCCCGTTAAAAAATAAAAGTAGGGAGAAAGCTACCGGTTGTAAAGATACACCTTTAGGCAGAATTCTTTTTGAGGTCACCTAGAGGCGTAGAAATCCGAAGTCCGTTTTAATTGCCGGTCAACGAGTCTATCACAATCACAATAAGATGCTTAAAACTTAGGGTTCTCATCAAATCTTGGGTGAGTTGAATGGCCGTAGAAAGCCACTCTTAAACCCTAAAATTTGAAAATCTAAAAAAAAAAGAGTAAAAACAGAAAAAGAAATTTTTCTTTGAATAAGGCGAGGCTTGAGGCAGTCTGCATTTTGGCTGATACCCGGGCACTCTTGTGTCTTTGAAAGTTCAGTTCTTAAGTAGACAATTTCTTAATGATTGAAAATAACTCAGGTCCAAATAATCTAACCTAATTCTTTTATAAATAACATATAGTTTTTGCTAGGGACTAGCAAAAGATAGGCATGGGGGTATGATGTAAACACATTTACACTACTTAAAATGTCTATTTATGCATGTTCTTAAGCATAAGATTGCATTTCATGATATAAATATTGCATTACATGCATCATCTTGCATTTAGAGTAGTTTGAATAAAATGGAGGTTAATTATCTCCTTTTATGTGCTTGGACAGGGCAAATATTTTATCGGGGCCTCGGATCAAAGATCCAACCGTATGGATATGATCAGGGCGACGATTGGAGTTCAACGACTCCAAGATCGCCCTAATCAGGCATCCGTAGCATCAGATAAAGATCGGGGAACCCTAGAAGATCAAGGGCCAGGATGGTGTAAATCCGCACTTCAGATGGAAAATCCGACCACACGGATGAATTCGGATCGACGATCGCAGCCGAACGACACAAAAATCGAGTCAATCCGACATCCGTGGCACCATCTACAACTTCCAGAAGATGGACGGCCAAGATAGCGCCACGTGGCGCCATCCCAGCCGCCCAATCGGCCGCGGGGGTCCTGTGAAGACTGCGCACCGTCTCCTCTCCGCCGTTGGATCTCGATCCAACGGCTGCGGTCGCGCGCGTTTAAAAACGTCCGCGCGACCATTTCGCCCGCGTAGCGCAGCGGGGACGCAGCTGCGGGCGAAGCGGAGGTCGCGGGTTCGAGCCGCGGTGAGGGGGTCGAAGGCGCGGGCGAGCGGGCGCGCACGAGCATCGGATGAAGATCCAACGGCCGCGCGCGCCCGATAGCGCCGACGCGCAATTGGACGCTCTGGTGGGCGCGCGATCGCACGCGGGCGGCGCGCTACGCAGCGGGCGCGGACGCGATCTAAGCCGTCCGATCTCGCGATCGGACGGCTGAGACGACGCGGACGTGCGTCTGCGTTACGCGCGCAGGCCAGCCGAGCGGGCGCGCGTGGGTGCGGCGGCGACGGCGACGGCGGGGCTTTAGCGACGATTTTATCCGTCACTAACGACCCCTTATTTATTATTTTGAAGATGTAATGTCCATTTTGCCCCCACTCCTTGCAACTATAAAAGGAGACCCCCTCCATACGAAATTTTCATCCCTTCCTTCTCCTCTCTACCTCTCCAAAGCTCAAGAGAAGCTTGTCCCACACCCGGGATGCTTCTCGCGAGATAAAGTCCAAATTTTCGTCCCCCTTCGGAAGTGGATCCCGCGACGACGACGGCGTGCTGCTTCGTTCCCGTTCTTCTGCTTCGTCCTCCTTCGTCCCGCTTCGTTCTCCTTCGTCCAGGCGTCGTCCCGTCCGGCTCGTCCTCCAAGCGACCGTCGAGGAGGATTCTCTCTCCCTATTCTTTTTACTGCTTTCTAGTATAGATTTACTGCTTTCTAGAGTAGTCTATTCGTCCTCCGAGCGATCGTCGAGGAAGACATTTCTCCCTCCATTCTTTTAATGCTTTCTAGAGTAATTGTTTTATGTTTTCTAGTTGTAAGGAACGAACTCTTTTATGATAAATTCCTTGTCTATTCTACATCTCATTTTGATTTCCATGTATAGTATTCTTTCTCTCTCTCTTACTCCCTCTCTCTCTTTTATTTGTTGTAGATACTTAGATAGTTTAAATTGAATTTCTTCGTGACAAAATAAAAAAATGAAACGCGAAGTTTTTAAATCAAACGTTCGCCTCCCTGTGTTCGACCCGGAATTCTTATTTCGGTATAAATTTTATTTGTTGAACATGAATCTTTCGCTTTCGAACTACAACGACGGGTTTTTCCAAAAACCAAACACGTTAGCGTAGATTCTCGCTCAACAGGGACCGCGAAGGTGTAGGGGTTAGTGGTTGGTTCTTTGGTGCAGTGGACTAAGCGGAGGCCTTAGCAAGAGCAGAGGGAGATGAAGGTGGTGTGGATGGTGCAGTGGTCGTGCATGAAATGTAAGTGAGGGAAAAGAACATAGAGGGAGTGAAAGGAAGAGTTAGAGGTACTTAGGGATGAGATAGAGGGGTGGAGAACTTCGTTCGTGTCTTGACCGAAGCTGGAGAAGACGGAGAGGGTGGCAAGTCGGGGACGATGATGGAGATAGGGGAAATGCTCTCTCTTTGGCTGGAGAGACGCGCGAGGAGATGGGAAGGATGGTCGGCCGTCCAATTTGATGGTTGGACGACCGGAAGAGGGAGAGTGGAGGAGGTCGCCGGAGCTATGCTTGAAGGTGGCCGAAGAAGAAGAGAGGGTTTTTCCGGCTCAAAACTTCGCTAGGGAGGTGAGGCAATCCATGGGTCGTTTATAGGCCTTCAAGCATGCTCCCAAGCTTGGAAACAAGCTTGAAAGGCTCGATTTTTCAGGAAGAAGATTCTTGAAAATCAAGGATTCGCATGAGCTTCTTGGGAGATTTTAGGATCTAGAATTAGTTTTAGTTGTTTGGGGATCACCTCAAGATCATCCCTTCCAAATTTAGAACGGATTGATTGAGAAATCAGGGAGGTATCCTTGATTGAAGCTTGACACCTTTAGGTTCACACTTGCCATGGCGGTAGGGGCCCATTTGAAGAAAATGAAGAGAAGTTAGGGGGTTTTTATAAGGATTTTGAAAGTTGGGGGTATGAATGAGAAAGAAAGTGTCTGAATGGACCAAAATGCAAACTAGTTCGAAATGATCTCTAATTGAGCTCAAATTTTGGTACAAACCTAATTTTGACTCAAGAAATCTGATGGTGAAGTAATATTTTGGTTTTTACCAAGTTTGGCTCGGTAATTTACATAGAAACCCAAATTAGGGCAACTTCCTGTCTGAGACTCTATTTTAGGTCAAAATGGGTTCAGATTGTCAAATAAAGGATACCAAACCTTATAGAATATTTTTATATGAATTTTATAAGGTTTAGGTGAATTTAAATCTAACCAAAACCTCTGTTAGTTAACCGAGTCTGAAATTAGGGTTTCGGGTTGGTAATTCTAAAAAAGTGCGAAAAACTGTTTCTGTCTGCACGAACCCACTTATTTGACTTTAATGCTCATTTAACCTTTAATTCATCCCTAGCCAACCCCTTGGTTATTCTATGTTCATGAAACGCTGTTAAAATTACAAAAATAACCCTAGTTTCTTCTCTTCTTAAAACAGAACATTATGCATATAGATGGTCCGGATTTTATGTGGTTTGTAAAATTAGATTTTTATGAGTCGTTGCAATGTGTAAAACCATTTCTCTTTTGAATTTATAAACCTAGATAGGGAGAGTATCTAGGGTCATTCAAGGAGGCCAAATGTTTGCAAAAATCGAATCTGTCTTGGAAATGGAAATCAACTTTCTTTTTGGTCTTTTCAAATTTATATATTTTTTTATGTTTTGAAATAACGAAGGCAATATGTGAAATGTTGGTGGGAAAGTGAAAGAGCGATCTTCATTTTCGTTGAAAACTTTAACATAAAATGTTGCGTCGTTGTAGTATGTCACGTGGTAGGAAATCACTTTTCAAAATGTTTAATTATTCAAAATCTAACCATGAAGATAGTTAGGTCGTCTCCATAGGGAGGAATTAGCCTATTGCACTGTGAGTGGTGCCTCAATTATTCGGGAAACTTAATGGGTGTGCATGCTAATTCGTTCAATTCTTTTTCAACATAAATCATTATTTATGTAATTAATCAAGAATATAAGTGTGTACATACAAAATCACCATCTTGAAAATATGTCAATCATGATCTTGGTACTGACAAGCATCGTCAATCTTAATCAAAATAGAACTTGTTCCCCTTAACCAATATCCCCTACGCTATCATTTTTTTGAGATAAATGCAACTATACATAATTTGAATAAATTAGAGGGATATCCATGCAAATCTATCGTAATATATTAATTCAATAAATAAGTAAATAGTAGAATTTGCAATGGCATAAGGCGTAAATAGAAATTGGAGGAAGAACAGAGGATTCTTCCTCTCTCCTCTTTACACACGGGAAGGAGCACCGAAGGGCGTACTGTGTGCGGTGGACGTTGGCCAGCTCTTGGCCATTGCGTTGGTGGTGTCGGCAGAGGCGGAGGCGGCTAGAGTCGACCGACCGATGGAGGAAGAGAACACCGACGTGGCTTGCGCACGTGTGCACGTGGATGGCGGGAAGAGTCATTGTGGTCGTGGGTGGCCTCGTGGCGTTGAGGCAAGGAGAACGGTGTTCGGACGAGGTGGCTGCGTGGGGATGTTTGACGCCGGTGATGGGTTCTTTAGAAGAAGATGAACAGTTGTCCATGGGTATGCAAGGATGAGGTGTTGGTGCGTGGTGCGTGAGGAGTGGAAGCACAGCCTGCGCGCAGGCAGTGCGTGGATGGCTGGTAGGAGGTGCGCTGGTCACGTAGCTATAGGTGGTGCATTGAGGAGGAGCACGGTGTCACACCGGTTATGGAACGGCGATTGGAGGTGGCATGGGATGAGCGGTGGTGATGAGAAGATGTTGGGTTTCTTTGGAGAAGTTGTAGGGGATGGCTGGTTGGAAGAAGATGAAGAAGTAGAATAAGAAGGAGAAAGGGGGGTGGCAGTAGGTGAGTGGGCGTGCACAAGCATGACGGAGCGCACAAGGGTGCGGTGATGGCGGTGCTAGTGTTTGGCCGCACGCTGTCACAGTGTGATCGACGAGAGGAAGGATGAGTGGAGATGGAGCATGCCTCAGCCCATGGTGTACGCTGGGTCCACTGTGCAAACTCCGCTTCACGGTGGAGAGGATGAAGATGGATTTTTAAAAGAAAACTCTTTGTCTATTTCTCTTCAGCCGCTGACTTCTCCAACCACTCTGCGAAGATCGCAAGTGGTTGGAACATAAGATAAGTTTTGGCCGTCCTCTATTAGACGTCTGACTTCATCATTATACGTCTTAAAAAAATGTAAAGTCAAGACACTTGTCCTGCAATTTCCAAACGTCCATCCTTAGCTCCAGACGTCTTATAAACGTAGACATGTCGTGTGAACTCTTGTATCTAGCCTGCATTCATAAAATAAATTATATTATCATAACATATGTTATTAAACGTAAAATCATAGCATAAAATTAAATGCAGGCCAAAGTGAATTACCATATATCTCCTAGTCAATTAACAACAAAGAGTAAATAATTAAATAGTACTTAGGCTAAATAATGGTCCACAAAAGTGGACTTATCAGAAAGCAACTAACACCTACAATCACTAAGCTAAAACCTAAGTGACAATTAATTCCTCTCCCTAAGCTCACCCTAGGCACATGGAGGCCTTGAGTAATTAGGGAGAGGGAGTGATGAGTGCTAGAGAGAAAGAAAACAAATGCGACAAAAGGTTTGAAAGGAAAGCAACTTGATTTAGCAAGGAAGATTGTTTACATGAAAACCCTAGTAGAGGAATGCCTTCTACTACTAGAAAAACTACAAAAAATGACAAAAATGCCAATCCTCCTATATTGATGGTGAAGATGGGAGGCTCCTTGCTCCAAGCTCAGTGGCTCTTAGGCTTGAAAAGGGCCTTTCCAACTCCTTCCTTGTAAAGCTCCTTCAAGGTGAAGTCCTTCTCCTGGCAAGCCCTAGATGGGGCGTGCCTTAGCTCCTCCCCAAGTGGATGGTTTCCACCTCAAAAGCTCCTTCAACGGTGGGCATATACCACCCTTAAGACCTCCTCCAAAGGTCCTCCTTGCTTGGCTTCTTCCTTTGACTGGCTGGACACAAGAGAGATGAGAAGAGGGGAAGGCACAAAGGGGACAGAGTGTCCCCTTAATCTTCTTCTTCTCCTTCTCTCTTTGCCGTGGGCTATAGGGTAGAATATAGTTTGAAAATAATGCAACCAAAGGTACTTTAATGGTGGTGGGTGGTGGTCTTTTTATAGGAGTGGAAGGGGGTTAAGGGTAATTAGTGAATGGAGGGTTAGGATGGTTTGTAGAGGGTGGTTAGGAGATCTTAGGGTGGATAATGGGTGGCGCCAAATGAGGAGATGCATGGGAATTTTGTTCCAACCCTAGGTAGGGATTAGGGTTAAGGGTTATGGTGGTAGGGTTAGGTGGCATGTAGGACATGTATAGGGTTAGGATGGAGTTGTAGGGTGGTGGTTGGTGTATGGATGGTGGATATAAGGTGGTGCCAAATGAGGGGTTGCATGAGGTGGTGGTTGGTGTGGGTTTAAGTAGAGTTGGCACCACTTTATGTTGGTTAAGGGAGAGGGTTAGGTGGTGCCACTAGATGAATGGTTAGGATAGGTTGGAGGGTGGTGTGTAGGGTGTAGATTGGAGGTGGTGTTGGCGCCAAATGAAGGGTTGTGGGTTGGATATTTTTGGTGCCAACTAGGGTTGGTTAGGAGGTGGTTATGGTGGTGGAGGGATGCTTCAAGTTGGCACCAAGGGTAGGTATTCTAGAAGGGGTTAGGTGGGTGGTAGGGATGACTTTAGGTGGTGATGCGTAGGGCTAGAATTTAGGTGTGTGTTGGCGCCAACATGAAGGGATGCATGTGGTGTTTTTGGCACCAACATGAAGGGGTGTGAGTGGTGGTGGTTGGTGTGGGTTGGTGCCAAAAGGGATGGGTTAGGTTAGGGTTAGTTATGGTTAAGGGGGAAAGGGTGGACGGCCATGGAGGTGGAGCTAGTTGGGAGCTTAGCTAAGATACTTTAACTAGTAGAGTAGAGGTGTTGGAGCTAGGGTTTCATGAAGGAGGAGTTGGAGAAAAGAATTTAGAGCTGGTGGCTGCTGTAATTAGAGGTGAATCTGCCGAGGCAGCTTCATGGGGAGCTCAACTACTTAGCTAAGCTACCTAGTTCTTATGCTAGTAGCTAGGCTTGGGTAGTTGAGCTAAGTTGAGCTAACCTCAACCTAGCTGGAGCTAGGTTGCGTTGGAACTGCCTCTGATGAGAACTCCAGAGCTAGCTAAGCTACTAGTTGACAAGTAGTAGCTCAGTTAGCATGGAGTTCAACTGCCATGATCTGGGCGGAGTTGGGATGAGCTGGGCCTAAGTTGAGGTGGATTCTTGTCAACTCAGTTGAGCTAGCTACAGCTCTTAGTGAACTGATGGGAGCTAAGATGAACTAGACTCAACTAAGTTGAGCTGAATCTGAGCTGGGTTGAGCTGAGATGAGCTTCCTTGAGCTACCATTCAACTAATATGAGCTGAATGGAGCTGAATGGAGCAAACCCTAGTCCAAGGGATCTGGTATCAAGCCATGATGAGTTGGAATTAGCTGGGTTCTAGCCTGATTGAGCTTCCTCTTCATCAGTTGCTTTCAAGAGTGCTAGGGTTTTAGGGATCTGTCAATCTGTTTGTCCCTAACACTCCAAGAAATACATTAAAAACATAATAAAAAATGCAATGCATGCCTAACCTAATTGATGCCTAAATGCAAACCAAAAACCTGTTTGCGGAGCAAAATTTTAAGAGCTAGGTTTGTTTTAATGCATAAGAATGATGATAAACTGGAGTTTATCAATAGGACCCTTTGATGGATACATAGGAGCTTTTATCTTTTATTCTAGACTAAAATGGACTAGTTAAGGCCTATGATAGTGTTCCCATCATTGGGCACAATGATCTCAAAAGTATGATCATTCAGCTCTTCAGGGTGTGGTTGAAGAATAGGGCTATGATGATGTTGTGTACAATGTGTATATAACACAATGGTTGTATGACAATGAATGATTATTGTTATGATCATGTCGTTGTAGTATAGGGTGTATAATATAACATTAAGAATGTCGTATAGTGGTGAGTATGGGTGAATACCAGTCATTACAACCATTATTATCATTTGCTTATTTATCTAATTTTTACTGGTTTTGTTCCAGGTCGTTCACTGGGAGGCAATTTATTGAATTTAATTCGGTCACTCTTTGATCTCAAAATTATCCTCTAATTCCAAAAAGAAACTTTACATCTTATTAAAGAATGAATGAATGTGTGTTTTATTTACCTAATTACTAAGAAATGCTTGCAAAAATACTAACTATGAACAAGCATCAAACAATCTATTATTATACTCTAAACTATGTATTTATAAGTTATCCTATTAGTACTAACATAATAGTACATAATACATTAGAATGCAATGGTGTAGAAACTTAACTTATTAGTCTATTATGTATAGTAACATATACAGCAGTTTCAGTGACAGATATAAGCGTCGCTAAATCTCAGAAAACACTATATACAACCTAAAAAGCAAAACTGTGATCTTTAGCGACGTTTATAGTGTCACTTTATTCTGTTAGTAATTATATAGATTTACTTATACGTATGTATATTACTTATTCTACTACTATATGTACAGTAAGTCTTTCTGTTCTTGTTATCTCTTGTGTTCCTCTCTTTTTCTTCTCTTTGTGTTAACTTAACTCGCCTGTTCTTTTCTTCTGTCTTAAGATACTTCAGAGGCTGCGGTGGGGAGGGGGTTAGGGCTAATGTCATTAGTTTAAAACATGCTCAGTTTGCGGGCGCGCTTTCCGAGGGGTACACAGCACCTTTACGGTGGGACCAGACCTCTACTAAGCGCGCCCTAATCTCAGATTATGTGGCTTAGTTACGTTTTTAGCTCAGCGTCAGGCCTCAGCCAAACGCCACATGCTCGCACGCTCGGGCCCCCGGCCCCCACACACATCACACATTCATCGCAAATCAGACAGTACATGGTTAACGGGTAATCGGATCGAATGGAATAGGATGCTGTTTCGGGCGCCCGGCCCGTGACGACTGGTCAACCTATAGCATAATTAACTTATATGTGGCTGCACTTGACTTGCAGCACACGATGTGGTGCTATTCCAGCGCCACATCATGTGCTGGAAATCAGGCGCAGCTGCGTCTGGGCACGTTTTTGGCCCTCGATTTGGGGGCCATAAATTATTAAAAAAAATAAAATAAAATATGGTAAATAAAATATTTACATAATACTACATAATTGATTAATTAATTTTGAATTTTAAATATTTTTACTATACAAATAAATTCGCTAAACTAGGCTGATTATATAGGTTGATTTAGGTGATTAAATAGTTAATTACTTATAAAATAATTAGTAAATGGTCTAATTGACCTTAAACAGTTTTAATTTACATACTTAAGTATTTAATACATATTTTTATTGTATTTTTACGAATTTATTTATGTTTTATTTAGGCTAAAATAGCAATTCTGTGTAGTTTATAATTAAAACTAAGTTATAGTAAGCTGTACTAGGTATAAATACACTTTAATTCGCTTAAATTACTTACTATATATATTATCCTAAGTTTATAGATTTATTTAATTTAATTATAGCTCTAAATTATTAATTTAGCTAAGTTACTCTATAATTTAGCTATTAAATATGTAAATAGGGATCTTTTTATATATATATATACATTATTAAGTAGATACATACATAATAGTTTAGTATATATACATATATTTACATAGATTACATATGTATATGGATTTATGTACAGGTTTTATACATATTTACAGTATAACTATGTATCTTTCTTACATAATTAGGCTATATGTTATAGTTATAATACTATGGATAGGTATATTTACAGTTTTAAAATAAGTATGTATAATTAGGTTTTAGTAGGAAGTTAGGAAATGAGGGAAGAAGGGTTAATTAAGTTTTGATTTCAATTTAAACAGCAGCTAAGCTACTGTCAGAGAAGATGGAGAGGGATGAGAAGGTGTGCTGTTCAGGGTGTTTTGTTTAGCATCAGCAGTGGCTTAAGCCACTGTCAAATGGGCTAACTGCTGCTGCAGTTAGTCCACTTGAAGAGAGGGATGTATTCAACAGATGAGAGGAAAATTTAGAGAAGAAGAGAATTTAGAGATGGAGGGAAATGTAGCTGCTAGATGCAGCATGTTGCTGTGTAACTGGGAGTAAGATTAAATTCAAAACAAACTAAACATTAAAGAGTTGAAATCCAAATATGATAGGGGTTTAAATCCCATGAAAATCTCATAAGAATTCAGTTCAAATACCCACAAGGAAAAACCTTATCAGAAGCATCATTTTAGATCAAAACAGCAAATGGCATTGAGTTAGTCTTCCTAATGCCATAGACAGCATGAAGGAAGACTTAACTCAATCAATTAAAACCAACAACATACAATCCCAGTTTCTTGCAACCTTAAGGAGTATGGAAAACTCCTTAGGTTAGAGAATCACCATACAGAAATGATCATCAACACAAATAGTGTATGGCAGTTCTGAAATAGCAAAAAGAGACTAAGAATGCACTAAGGAAATTTAATGGAAGCTGGCGAATGCATTCAAAACAAAGCATACATAGAATCATGAGAGGCTCTTCTGATTGGCTCTCTGTCACCAGAGAGCTTCTCAGAGTCCTTGCCCACAATGAAAACCAAAAATCCCTTCAATTTGTCAGATCTGTCAAAACATTTCATAGTGTAAAAATCCTTTAAAATCCAAATCAAAAGTGCTCTGACAAACTGAGGCAATCCATTTAAAACAGAGGGGCTTTTGTGAAACGAATGGAGTGAGTGAGAAGCCCCAAATGGTGCTTGTGACGCCACTTTCAGATCTGAGGCAGTACACCATCAGATCTGAAATTGGGTCTGGGTGAGTGGGTGATTGATGAAAATTTCGTCGTTAAAAGGAAAACAAGAATCAGAATTTGGATGATGGAAAAACAAAACATGAAGAGGGAGATAAATTGAACAATGAATAGATGATTCTTCCCCTCTGATCTGGACTAATCAGAGGAGGTGAGGGAGGGGATCTAATACTAATTCTACTCCTAAGACTAATCTAACTACAGCTAACATTAAACACTAACAATTAAAACTAAATCTATTCTAAACTACTGCAAACTAAATCTAACACTACTTGTGCAGAATTAAAAACCTAAACTAAAAGGAAGAATGGGACCTATGGGTCCTTAGTCGGCGGCTAAGGAGGAAGAAAGGAGGAGGGTGACTCCAGCGGAGGGAAGAGTCTGCTAGTGAGACTCCAGGGTCGTCCTCAGGTGCTACGAGGTCCTTAGCGACGAGGAGGGTCGAGAGCAGGAGATGATTCCACAGCCGGTGGCTGTGAAATCTGGGTCTAGATGAGGAGGAGAGACTGGAGTGGACGAACTGATCGCTAAGAGATGTAGGAGGGAGCGATCCCTTGCGCACGACACCACTGAGGTGCTTAAGTAGCAGCTCAATGATTGGAATCACCGCAAGGGTGAGGTTAATCAAAATTAAGCCGGCGGTGAGGATGAGATGGGTAGAGCGCGCGGTGAGTCAAGAGACAGATCTGACCGTCAGATGAGATCTGGGAAGAGAGGTGAACGCACGCACCGAATCACGCGAAGGTTCCATTTGATTCTAGCTGTAGATCGAGATCAAAAGTGCGATGGACGGTCGAGAATGGCTGTGTTCTTCGCGTGCTACAGTGCGCGTGAAGAACACCGGCTTCTCTCTGAAATGAGGGAAAACTTGCAGGAAGACCCTTGAACAAAGGGGTAGAAGAATAGCGTGCAGGTCCAAAAGTGAAAAGAACTATAACTGAAAGGGCCTTGCAGTCATACAGAAGGGTCCCTGCGGCTTGCAAAAAGGTCCAAGAAGGAGTTTTGAAGGGTAGAAATGTAATGTATGAATGACCTAATTGTAATATATTTATTTCTATGCCTAAATGATGTCCAATTGCTTTCAAATTTTTACATGTGCTTAATTGAACATTTAAGACATTGATTTTACTTCTGATTTGTCTTTTCAAACTTGTTTATGTGTTCAATTGATACATGGATCATCATTTGTTCTTTAGTTTTCAGAATATCTCATTTTTGTGACCTAATTAGGAGGTTTTAACACACATTAAAAGTTTTAGGTCTTTTCTTTAATTCCCACACTTAACCCTTTTTATATGTTAATTTGATATTGTTTTGCTTAGTGTCTAGCTTAATTTCGGCCTTTTAGCCATGATGAGTAGCCACTCATCAGCTACTGATTGAATTTTCTAGTAAATGAGGATTCAGATCCTCCAAGTTCGCCCCAACCAGATCACAATCTTCAATAATCGGGCTATCAAATTATTCATCAGATTCCTTAGTCCCGCTTGTCTCACTAAAATCATCTTCCTTAAGCTCAAGTGAGACTTCACCTAAAGATTCGTCACCCTCAGAATTAAAGAATTCTTGATCCTCATTTATATATGTCTCATAATCATATGTCATTTCTTGGTCCATAGAGATATATTTTATCCTTATTCCCTAGCTTTGGGATCTTGGGTGAGGCAATCGGTTCATCCTTAATTGGTTGCTTTAACCCAACTTGGTCATCCCTAATCTGAGAAAATGTATCCCCCTCGACCGGCGCTTGAGCAGATTCAGACATTGACTCTCCTGAAGGGGGTTCATCTCGAGAATCATCCCAAGATTGGACTAAGGTAACCACGAATTTCATCCTTAATCTTGACAATTTCCCAAGTAGAAACTCACCTAGGTCCCTATCTCTAACATCTTAGTGCAAATCCAATAAAGAGCTATTAAGCACATCAATCATTTTGATCATAGGCTCCAATGCTTCAATGCATGGTATTGGCTGAGCTTCTAAGGATTTGATAGTCTTCCTCAAGTTAGCCAACACCCTATCCTGGACCTGGTTCACCTGAGCTGAATGGTTCGATTCAGGGTTGGGTGGGTTTGGGTTCAATCTAGGGGAGTCAAGATATTAACGTTCTCGGGTCCCTCCCTGAGAGTAGGTCATTTTGGGTTGTTCAAAGAAGGGTGGTGACCTATGTTCGGCATAATCCTGGGGAGGGTAGGTGTTATAGTCAACATATCCTTCTTGATTGTAGATCGGGTTAGGTTGATCATCAAAGGGTAAAGATCTATGATCATTGTAGGCGTGAGAAGGATAATAATCATAGTCTTGTTGTCTAGGGTTAAGCCCTGGACATTGAGATCCGGATTCATATCCCCAATCAAAGTTATCTCGACTAGGAGATGGGTAATCATAAGTTAAGTCGGGATAATAATCATCTTGAGGATACGTGTTGGTAGGAGGGTAGGATTGGAAATGTGTGAAAGATGTGGAAGGATACATTGGTGAAGTAAGGAGGGAAATCAGAAGAGAGAAAGGTGCCCTGCAGTACAATCAACCAAACTTGTCCTTATGTGGGTAGCCTAAAGACCTACAGACTCCTAGGACTCATCTTGAGATGACAAAAATGATTTGGTCTACTTCTATCCAGTCAATCCAACCAGTTAGAGGAAGGGGTTAGGGAGAAGGTTCTTCCTTTGGCTTGCTCCTTAGGTTCCTTTGATACCCCCCAACCATGGTCGTTTGACGCTACTCCCCTAGCTAGACATCATATGGACTAGTAGAAGCAGATTAATAAAAAAAAATCTCAGTCTGAGCCTCGAAGAGCGAATCAATCCTTAAGGCCAACATCTACTCAGTTTTAATTAGTCTTGAGATGATCATGCTCTTGGAATGTGATGGGCCCTTTAGAAGGGTTGTGCCCTTAATGATCAGTTTAAATGTGTTTGTGTGCACAACCAGGGTTTTCAAACAAGGTTATTATGATGTGTCTTTTATGGTTTAATCTTGTTTAGTAGCTTTTAGGGTTTAATCCTTAGGTTGGTTTAATGAGGGTTCAGTAGAACACTCCAGGTTTTACAAGCACTAGTGATGATTTATTCCTTTAGAAATCAGAAAAAAAATGTGAAGTGCCTACTTTAGTCCTAAAAATCAATCTTAAGTGGTAAGCTACTAATGAATCACTTTTAGCTTAAGTGGTGCGGCCCAAACAACTCAATTAATTAGCCTGTTGCATCACTTGATCAAGGCACACAAGATGTTTAGCCTATTCAAATTGTCTACTCACTTATTTGTGTGTTGAATTAAGGTGTACCGGATCCACAGGTTAGATTCTGATTAAGTAGTAGAATCGATGTGATTGTGCCCCTTAGGATGGGAAGTTGTGGGTGTTACGTGTGTAGCTTTCAGTTAAATCTCACAAGAGAAGAGTATATTTTTTTATTTTTTCATATATGTAGAAGGGTGAGATGAGGTGAAGTGACAAACAAGACAAACAATTTCTATCCTAGGGTTCATGAAAACACCTAAGTTGTAATGACCCGTTGCCCTTTTAGTCGAATAAAACGTCTGGGATGTCAGTCAGACGTCTGTTTAGACATCTGGACATATGTCCGGATGCCCGAAAGTAAAAGAATATCACATATTCTTTCGCTCTGCGTGCGGGTGACGTGCAGAGTCCCTCTCTCTCTCCTTCACCCCCTCACCAGAACCCTAACTCCCCTCCTATATAAACCCCCCTTTCTCTTCTTCTCTCCTCCTCACACCACTCCAGCCACCTC
This sequence comes from Thalassia testudinum, assembly GCA_037157565.1. Classification (NCBI taxonomy): domain Eukaryota; kingdom Viridiplantae; phylum Streptophyta; class Magnoliopsida; order Alismatales; family Hydrocharitaceae; genus Thalassia; species Thalassia testudinum. Next base: position 35,411,514 of record JAZHRO010000012.1, on the reverse strand, counting down.
TACCTTCTCCTGCGATAGCCACGTCCCCCTTTCGTCTCTCCTGTAGCCACGACGAGGATGGAGAGCCACCGGCGAGGGGAAAGTGGGGAGGAGCGAGAGTGAGAGAGTGCGAGGGAGTGAGAGCGGGGGAAGAGGACGATGGCCGCGGGAGCTCGGTGAAGCTCGAGGAGGAGTCGTGGGAGAGGGGAGGATGCCAGTGAGAAGCTGCTCCAGCTCTTACAGCTGTTGGAGCTGCCACTGCGGGCGGAGGGCGAGCGGCGTGAGTGGCGTGAAGAAGTTTTGATATTGGAAGTTTCCAGTATCAGACGCTTGGAGTGAAGTCCAGACAACTGGTGAGGCACCAGGACATCCGGAGCTATGGCCGGACATTTGAAAACGCAATATCGCGAGGTACGTATCTTCCTACGCTACTTTTCCTCCATGCAGATCATAGCGTAGGGGATGTTGGCTGATCGTTGTGTCTGTGGGTGCTCGTGCAGGTGCAGGCTTTAGGAAGGCACGTGGTGCGCTTTCCCAAGTACTTATGGACATCTGATCATGTCGCCAGACGTCCGGAGGTATTTTCAGACGACCGGAGACCTTGTCCGACGTCTGGAACTCCCCCCAGACGGTCGCAGAGGGAGTCTGGATGTCTGAATCAGCCGCAGGAAGGGTAAGGTGAGTTTTGACATCTTTTAAGATGTCTGGGACTAGTCCCAGACATTTGATTTTGGTCGGTAACCGCGTTTTTGGCCTGTTTAAGGCCCAAATGGAATCGGATTTCCGCAAACGAAGTACCTCTATTTTCCACTCGAGTTCCTCTATTTGTTCGTGTTGAGTATCTACTATTGTGAGCTCGTCTAATGTACATTGGTCGTTGGTACAGGTTACCAACTGGTGGCGTGTTCGGGGCCCGCGGAGACGATGAGATCTGCGGCACAACCCCCATTCCTCCCGTGATACCCAGTAGAGTGGTTTAATGCATTTATTAAGACATGAATAAAGAATATGCCTGCTTAGATTAAATTGATTGAAACTCTAGGATGTGGAATGAACGCTAGGGTAGAAATGTATGAGCATGATGTTGAACTACTCTTATTTACTTGAGATGCATGTTAAAACACGAGCTGTCTGTATGTAAATGAGAAATTGAACTGTGAAATCATAAGCTGCATGTATATGATTGAGAATTTAATTGTGAAAACACGAGCTGCCTGTATATGAATGAGGAACGAGTTTTGGAACCATGAGGTCGGAATATGGATAAATGAGATGAATATGAGCATGAACCCTACGGGGAATAAGGAGTAAAACTCCTGTGGATGAAAGGAATTTGGAATGTAGACGGAAAGTGAGTTGGCCCTTGCGTACACGGTACCATAGTGTAGGGAGGGAGCTAGCCACCCCACGGGGCCCAGGGTTCAGCTAGCCACCCTACACCGACTTTATTAGGCCCTTTGGGCAAACCGGGGTAGTCAAACGAGGGTATGTGGACTGTGGAGGGGTGAGACCCCTATTCTGAGAGGGTAAGGCCCTATGTTGTACCGTGTTGTACTTTGGGTGTACCCGCTAGTGGAAACGACTGACCGCTTGTTATGTGGGGTAGCCACTTGTACGCTTATCATGCGTGCCGTAGTCATCGCTATGTCTCGACAGTGGCCTCGGGGTGGTTGACTGGGTGTAGGACTACCACGGGAGACTCTCCCAGCCAGGAGAGTACCACATGTACCTTCTACTCTACGGAAAAGATCGTAATCAAGATCGTTCCCACGAGTAACATGCAAGATCAAGAAATACCTAGATACTTGAGAAATAGATGAACCAGAAACACATAAATGAGATAAATAGAAATGAGAAATAAACTTGTTGTTATTTTTACTGTACTTGTACTTAAATAATGTAAACACCACTCTACTCAGCGTTCGCTGACTCTGTCTTTTCGTAACCCTATTCAGGACTAGGAGTTGAGTAGCCCAAGTTCCCGACTGCAGAGGGTGCTGGGCCCAGTTGAGCCCAGACGTAGTCGTTCTTTCAGCTCTTTCATTTTTCTACTGTTGTAGTGAGTAATGGACACATAGTTTACTGTTCCTGTTACCTTCTGTTTCCTTTCCATTTACTGTTGTTGTTGTGGTGGCATGTACTACATTTTGAGACAGTTGTTTCTACTTTCTTTACTACTTCATTCTTTTCTTCTGCTTAGCTATATTGCATGTGTGAATGTGGTTTATTTTTCCTGCTTTTGGTTATTTCTTGTTGGACGACTAGGTCTTGGGATTAGTCGAGGTGAGCCGGTCTTAGGTCCTATAGTGATCCGAGAACTGGGCTGTAACATAAGTAGATTAGGACTTGATTATTAAGGTGGCGAAATGATCTAGTGGGTGGGGAAGTGGGGGAAAACTTACAAATGTCTCTACTTGCACTTTACTCCAATCTACTGCCTTCGACTCCTCAGTCGGGTTCCTGAAAGACAATAAATCGAAGAAGAAAGATAGGTTAGAAAAATATGTAAGTAATGCGGGAAAACGTGTGAAAAACCAAAGAGTGTTGCCTCCCTGGCAACGATGCCAAAATGATGAATGGGAGATCATCGTGAAAAGGTTTGAGTTTGGAAACTCGTTGTCGTAGTTCGATTCGCAAGAAAATTCATCAATCAGATAATATTTATAACTGAAACTCGAAAGGTGAATCTAGGTTGAATACGGGGAGGTGAACGTTTGGTTTGAAAAATCCACATTTCGCTTTTATTTCTTTTTGTCATTTTTATCTCTTATAATTTTTTTTTGGTGTTTTTATCAAGCGAGAGATTAGATTGATGAAAACATTATCTAACTAATCTACTTGCAAAAATAATGCAGAGAGAAAGTGAGAGAAAGAGAAAGAATCATGGATTTCTAATCGAATGTTTATTACAACTATGAAAGCGAGAAAACTACACTAAAAAAGCGAAAAGATAGAGATAGGTGGGAAGAATCCCCCTCGATGGTCACTTGGAGGATGACTCGCTCTAACAGCGCCCTGAAGAAGGTGGTGAGGAGTGGGAAGAGGGAAAACAACAGCAGAGGAAGGAGGATGGGGCAGGACATTGTCGCGGCGAGGATATTCTTCCCGAAGGAGGTGAGAGGACCACCGTGGGATGCCCCATGAATGGGGATGAGAGGCGGGAAATTATTTGATTCTACTTTAGAGGAGCATCCCGGGCTTGGGATAAGCTTTCTTTAGAGCTTTGGAGGTGGTGAAGACAGGAAAGGAAGAGACGGTGAAGAATGGAGGGGGGTAGGTCCTTTTATAGTGGAAGGAAGAGGGAGAAATCCGTCCAAGGGCTTTAGTGACAGCTACAATCGTCACTAAAGACCCATGTAAGCTGTCGCTGAAGATTCGCTCCACTATTGGGGCGCGCATCACGCGCCCGTGCCTCTAGCACCGTGACGCGCACAGGTGTGCTGGCATGCGCTGCGTGTGGCTGTGGCTGTGTTGTATTGCTTGTGCGTGCACGTGCGCTGTGGTGCATTCAATTGCAAATTTGGGGGGGGGGGCTTGATGAGTGGCTACTCATCATAGCTAAAAAGCTAAAGTTAAGTTAGAAACTAGGTTAAACAATGTCAAATTAACACATAAAAAGGGTTAAGTGTGGGAATAAAAGAAAATACCTAAAACATTAATTCTGTGTTAAGATTTCACAATTAGGTCATAAAATGAGATATTCTTGAGAAAAAGGTCAAATGATGATCAAAGTGTTAATTGAACGCACAAACAAGTTTAAAAGTTCAAATCAAAAGTATACTTAACTTCTCAAAAGTTCAATTAAGCACATATAAAAACTTGAAGGCATTTGGATATCATTAAGGCCTTGAAATTGAAGATTTACATTTAGGTCCTTTATGCATCACATTTCCTTCATTAGAAAACTTCCCCAGACCTATTTGTAACATGCAGGGACCTTTTTGTAAGCCCTTAGGGACCATTCAGTTACTACTTTCTACAATTTACTGGCTCTTGTGCAAATCTTCTATCCCTTCACAAAGGGCCTCCCTGCAATTTACCCAAAAGAAACAGGCACTTCCTCCTGCACGTGCATTGTTCAAGCGATGAACACGTGCCATCTCAACCGTCCATTCTTTCCTTGATCTTGATCTGCAGCTTGTTTTGATTTGAAGCTTCACGCGAATTGGCACGTGTGCTCACCACTACTTTTAGATCTCATCCTACGGTCAGATTTTGAGTTGGCAGCCGCACACGCTCGCTCACTTCATCTTCGTCGCCGGTGCCCTAGTCAAGTAATTTCACTCGCGCGGTGCCTGGAATCACTGCAATCGCTATTTGAGCACTTCCTTGGTCGCGCGTGCAAAGGATCGCCTCCTCTCTTACTTCCTTGAGAGCGATCTTTTCTTCCTTTCCAGTTCCCCTAATCCGTTCAAACGTTGCACCTGTGATAGAGGTGTAGTTTTTCACCTCCCTTTCCTCCTTGCTGCTAGGGATGTCGTATGCCTGAGCACGACCCAGAAGCTTCACTAGCAAGCTTTTCATTCGCTAGAGCTCCCCCTCCCTTCTTCCTCTCCATCCGCCGAGTGGAGACCCACAGGTCCCATTCGTCCAATTAGAGTAGTTTTACTACTTTGTAGGTTAGCTATAGCTTTAGTTAGGTAGATTAGCAGTAGAATAAGAGTTAGAATTAGTGACTGACCTGCTATTTTGTTAGTTTAGCAGTAGGAGTAGAATTAGAGTAAATTTCCCACCCCTTCACCTCCTCTGATCATTCTAGATCAGAGGGGATGTTTTCACACAGTCATCACTGATCATTTTTTCTCCCTCGACATGTTTTCCATATCGCTTCTGATTCCTACGATTTTTATCTTTCGATTCACCCACTCATTAGATCTAATTTCAGATTTGATTGGTTTCTAACCTCAGATTTGAAATTAGCGTCGAAAATCACATTAGGGGCTTCCCATTCATCTCATTTTTGTCACAAAAGCCCCTGATTTGAGCTTAAAAGAGAACTGGTTTGTTGGATTTGTGTTGAATTTGGATGGTAAAGATTTTTAACTAATTGAGCTTTGAATGCTTGGATCTAGCAAACTGAAATATTTTGATTGTGATTCACTGTTTGGCTAGGAATCTGAGGTGATTTTGAAGTCAGAATTCACCTCAGACGAGCCGTAATTTGATTTGGATTTTTTTGAGGAATTGAATGTCTTGAATGCATGGTTGAGCCAATGAAAATCACTTAGTTGATTTGAGACTCTACCATGCATCTTTTAGTTGTTTTAGGGCAAATCTGATTTTCTAACCTAAGGAATTCTCCATATTCCTTAAGGTTCCAGAGTCCTGGGATTTGAATTTCTATTTTAGATGGATTGATGAAACTCTTTCTACATGCTGTCTATAGCATTAGAAAGAGCTAGATCAGCTCTCTTTCAGATCTGATTTAGTGAGAATTTTATCGACGAGGGTTCTTGAGTTTGAGTTGTATTCTTGAGTTTTTTTTTATGAGAATTGAAACCCTGGTCAGATGGTATTTAAGTGATTCCTGTTTTATGTGTGCAAATCTTAGACTTATGGCAATTTGTTGTAGTTGCAGCTACATTTCCACCAAATTCAGTTAAGTATCCCCTTAACTAGTTCTCTTATATCCCTAACAAGGTTTTCTAGAATCTGATCTAGGATAGAAGTAACTGAATTAGGAGTTACTTAGCTGGATTTAGGTTCTGAGTTCTCCCTGTTGTAGATCCGGTTCTTTGAAGTCTGTCTTAACTGCAGCAGCAGTTAAGACGTCTGAAGAAGAATCCAGTCGGTTGTAGTGGTTGGAGTTTAGTTGCTTTGCTGCTGCTTGTGTTACAGCTGCTGTTCCAGCAGATTTGCAGCAGCTGCTTGGTTGCTATTGTTCATGCTATGTTTCTGCTATTTGCAGCAGATTGTGTTTGGAGAGATCCAAGGACAGTAGATTAGTTTTAGCTATATAGATAGCTGACTTGAGCTGAATGTTGTGTCTGAGTTGTAAACAAGCTTTTATGTATTTTTAATGCATGTTTAACATCATTTGAAGGATTATAATCTGGTAATCTTTTTTTGTCAGTTATAATTTAAGCCCAACTGTCCATTAAGTGTAATAATTGAAATATACATTGATTTGCGTGCTTAATTGCATACATCCCTTCCATGTATCATACTGAATATGTTCAAGGCAATTCACTGTCTGTCAGGACACCCTAGGTCCCATTCTAGCCTTTAGGACTCATTAGACAACCCTTTAAAGGCTTAGGATGAGAGAAGTTTGGAATTAAATAAAAACCATATAAAAAATCTAAAAAAATAAAATAAACCTGTCTGATTGAAGATTAGGTATTTCCTTAAATGCATACTAAGTTTCATGGCATTCCGAACCCCTGGCTTGGTAGAACATACCAGTCGACGGTTCTGTATACCATGGAACTTAATAAAAGAAACTATACATGAAAAGACCAAAAACATCTCCTTCTCATCTATTTCTTTCCTTCTCTTCTCCTATCTCCATAACTATATAAAACCCATAAAAAGCTGAAAGAAACTCAAAAACACTTAAAAATCCTTTGTATACTATGTATATAGGTGTATATATAAGCTATATTGTAAAGCTTATTTATCTATAATGTAAATTATACATATGTAGGGTATAAATAGCTTAGGTATATATTGTAGTATACAAAATTAAGTATTTAAGTTGGATTATACTATATATATCTCCATTATATAACTATTTATTAAGTAAACTAATTTATATGTACTAAATAGCTACGTAAATTAATACCCTCTATGAATAATCATATTAATTTATAATACTGTATATACATATTTATATGTAGATAATAAACATAGTAAACCCTGTATCTCAATTTACTTATATATATAGAATAAATAATTAATTTATTAAGTTAATAGTTAAGTTATTAGACTAAATTAAAATAAATTAGTAGATTAAGTTAAAACTAAGTTAACTGATACTGTATATTTATACTAATGTATTTTAAATAATTTAAGCTAATTTAAGTATATTTATAATATGTATATTATTTAAACTTAATTTACAAATAAAATAGTCTAAAAATGTGTTATTTAAATGTAAATAAAATAGAAATAAAACTTGTAAAATATAATAAAAATCTTTATAAAATACCTTAACGTGTATACTAACTCTGCATAAGGTCAATTAGACCATTTATTAACTAATTTATAAGTAATTAAAGAATAAAACTTAAAATCAGTTATGTATAAACTGTATACTTTATCTAATTAATTTATATAGTAAATATAATTAAAACTCTAAATTCACTGTACAATTGTGTAGTACTATGTAAATACTTTATTATCCTATAATTTATTTTTAGTTTATAATAAATTATGGCCCTCGAATTGAGGGCCAAAATATCTAAATTAGCAGCAGTCGCCTGATTTCCAACGCACAGATGCGGCACAGTTAGTGCCACATTGTGGGCTGAGAACCACTGGAGCGGTATTTCACTGACATTGTCACATGGATAGCTCAGTCGTCACGGGGGCCAGGCGCTCGAAACTACTGAGCATACTTATCTGAGCATTCTGAGCATATTTGATGATATTGTGTGGGCCAGGGGTCGGTTACTCTGCTAGGGCTTGATTAAGCCCAGTAATGAGCTGAAAATGTGATTAATCGGCCTAATTAAGAAACTAGGGCATACCTGTAGAGGTCTGGTCCCACCCACCTCGGATGCTGTGTATTCTTCGAACGGTGTGCCCACCAATTAAATAAATTTTTGCTAAGTAAAAGGGCCTTAATGACTAAACTCTGAGAGAAGTTAGTGAACGAAATCGACTAGGTGTTGAGCAGCACACAGAGAGAAGAGAGGAGTGAACACAGATAAAAGAAAAGAAAGTAGCTAAGTGTAAAAGAAGATAAAACATAGAAGAGGCTAAGTTAAGAAGGAACAAAGAGAAGTATATGTGTATAATGTATATCTATATAGTATGTATAGTATATGTAAATAATAAGAGTATATGTAAGTATAGTTATGTATATGTATATAAATAATTACGTAGCTTTACTGATAGAATAAACCATCGCTAAAGGTAAAATAATTGTTGCTATAGACCGTAGTTTCTACTTTAGAACTTGTATATTTTTGGGTTTAGCGACGCTTGTATCTGTCGCTGTAGCTCCTATATATGTTACTATATATGTTAGTATATAAAGTTAAGTTAGTATGATATGTATTATTAGTTAGTATTATATATATATGTAAGTATAAGTAATATAACTTATAAGTAGATAGTATAGAGTATATTTATGTAGTGTTTGATGCTTGATTGTAATTAGGTTTTTGCAATCATTTTAATTGATTCTTTTTGTACATAATTAAATCATTAATTCATTCATTATTTATTCATTCTTTATTGTACATAAAACTTATCTTTTTGGAATTAAAGAATAATCTTGGACTTAGAGAGTGATGTATATCAATAACTGCCTCCCAGTGAATGACATGGAATAAACCAGTAAAAATTATGTAAATTAAATAAAAATCAATGTGATAATAGTTTGTATTTGTGACATATACTACAAAAATGATGATTTTTTGATACGAATCGTGGTCAATCATTTGCTTCATTATTTTTAGCATCGTTGCCGGGGGATTAAAACCCAACAACAGCGCTTAGTTGTGAAACAATTGATTAACTTAAATAACACACATCGCAAGAGAACGATTAGGGCTGCGGGGATTCGAACCTGCACCCCTCCCTTGAGAGTGCACACCTCCACCAACGGGCCACACCCATCTTTGTGTCTCAAGGAGGAGCGTCTGAGGAGTGGTGTGGAGGCTACCTAGCTGTTGGATCAAGGTCCAATGGCTGGGAATGGAGGGCACGGATGATGAAGGGTGTGGGAGCTTGCTGTTAGCAAGAGTTGGGCAGTCAACATGGAGCTACGTGGCACTATCTGGGCCATCTATCTTCTTTCTGTTGCAGAGGATGCCATGGTGCTCGGATTGAGATGATTTCTTCATTGTCGGACTGCGATCGTCGCTCCAGATCCATCCGTATGGTCGGATTTTTCATCTAAAGCTTGTAAGGATATCTCATTGCCCCCTAGACATTGATCTTCCTCGGATCGCATAAGGTGATACAGGATTCCGATTAGGATGATCTCGGAGACGTTGGACTCAGATCATCATCCTGATCAGATCCGTACATTCGGATCATCAATCCGAGGCCCCGAAATAAATCTCCTTCCCTCTTGGCCTAAAAAAGGACACAATTAACCTAAAATATACACAACTATTCTAAATGTGGAATGATGCATGTTATGCAATATTTATAATATGAAATGCAAATCTAAGCCTAGGAGCATGCATAAATAGGCATTTTAACCTAATTAAATGTGTCTACATCACCCCCTTCCATGCACTATTCATGTTCTGCAATAGGGCCGAAGGAACCCAAAGCCGTCAGCTACCCCTTCTACGCAGCCACCAATGTCGGCCACCGTTCGACATGCCGTGACTCCATCGTACTCGCCTCATCTTCACGAGCACCTCCACAACATTAGCGCCACCAACCGACAACCATCTTGCCATCCGGAGCAACCCACGCTGCCGACTAACCTCCTCTCCCATCGGCGACCACCGGCCACTGTCTCTCGTGCCGCTACCACCCACACGTAGGGCTTGCCACCGATGACCCCCACCGAGCTTCGCACCTCCGGCCTTGCCCACTTCCGTGCACTCGAGCAAGGGAATAACTTCCCCTGATTTGACATCTATTAAAATTTACATTTTGTGCCATTGTTGGATTTACTGATTTATTATTTTATTAAGCTAAAATTGCGTGCATGCCCTCAAGTTTCCACCCTATTTCCCTATGTACTCACATTCTTTATATGTGTCATGATCTTTTCCATATGTGCCTAACGTACTTTCAGGAACTAATCCTTGCCATAATTGTCCCGTGATTTTATGTGAGCATGATTTAATGTTCCTCCCTATGGATACAACTTGACTCTTCATGGTTAGTTTTCACTGATAAATATTTTTGTTTGGGATTTTTTCATCATGCGATTTTTACTGCGATGACGTATTATTTCTCTGACACATAATCTTTCAAGCAAAAATTTCCCGACCGAATGGCACAACAATTCCAGCCTCTTCCTCAGCCCAACAATTTTGAGATGGATGACCTTAAAGCTACGATGAAGGTCATGCAAGAAAGCTACAGTATGATCATTCAATCTCAGAATAAAGAAATCCAAAAAATGCAATCTCAAATTGGCCATCTTGTTGAGGCAATTAAGCAACGTGATCTTGGGAAGTTGCTCAGCTCATTTGATGGGAATCCTAGGAGGAAAGGACCCTTCATAGGGGAGCATGCTAAGGCTGTGACCATTCTAAGGAGTGGAAAAGAACTCTCCAAAGCTGAACTCACTCCTACGGTCACCCCTCCTACCAACCCGACGACTACTTACACATCCACTGAGGAAGAGCCACTCAACCCCTCCTCACTTGAAATCACCAATCTAGAGGATGTTGTTGCCATTTCACCTCTGTCCTGCCATGACAACCCCTCCACCCAGAGGCCGAGAGTGCCCTTTCCTAAACGCTTATCCACCCCTGAGGCACCTTTTGCTGGCTCATCTAGAGCCAAAGATAGGATGGAAGAAATAATGGAGACATTCAAGCAATTATTCACACTAACTTGCCTCTATTGGATGTTATCAAGCAAATCCTGTCCTATGCTAAATTTTTGAAGGACCTGTGCACGCAGAAGATAAAATCAATAATATAGGTCCATGCTAAGGTCGTCTTGCCCAACCTGGTTAGCTCGATCCTACAATAAGGTACACCCCCTAAAATGAAGGACCTAGGAGCCCCGTACATTTCTAAGGTCATTGGAGACTAATGCATCGATGATGCTCTCCTTGATTTGGGTGTGGAGGTTAATATATTACCGAGCTCAGTCTATGAGCTATTAAGAGGAGGTGAATTGAAGCCTAGTCCTGTTATTCCCCAAGTAGCTGATAGATCTCTAAAAGCACCACATGGGCTTTTAGAGAATGTCTTGGTGAGAGTGGACTTCTTCTTTCTCGTTGACTTTTTGATATTGGATATTGACCCATCTAATATGCGCACCAGACCTTCGATTATCTTAGGATGTCCCTTTTTGGCTATGGCCAATGCATCCATTAATTGCAAATCAAGGGTGCTCAAGATGGGCTTCGGAAACCAGAAAATTCAGCTGAATGTGTGATGATAACATCATCATCAGCCATAACTAGCTTTAATTAGTCAAAATCAATTGACAACTACTCCTACATAATCATCAGAGAGTTATAATTCATTACATATCCTTTCTAAGAAGAATGCATTAAAATAGGGTTAAATCTGCAGTTTTAACAGAAAATCATAAATGTAGAATAATAATGGGGTTTGTTAGGAGTTGAATGAAGGTCAAATGATAATTAATGACTAATAAGAGGGTCCATGTAGATAGAAACAGGTTTTCACACATTTCAAGAATTAACGGGCACCCGAAACCCTAATTTTAGACCTGCTTAATTAACAAAGGTTTTGGTCAAGATTAAATTCCATGCAAACCTTATAAAAATTATATAAAAATATTCCATAAGATTTAGTACCCTTGATTTGACCATTGGAACCCATTTTAACCTAAAATAGAGTCTCAGATAGGAAGTTGCTCTAATTTAGGTTTCTAAGTAAATTACCCAGTCAAACTTGGTCAAAACTAAAATCTAACTTCACCATCAGATTCTTTGGGTCCAAATTAGGTTTGTATCAAAGTTTAGGTCCAAGCAGAGATCATCTTAACCAAGTTTATATTTTGGTCCAGTTTGACTCCTCTCAAATAGTGCCTCAACTTTCGAAATCTATTGCAAAGACCCCCGTAACTTTGTCATCAGCTTCACATCTAGGTCCCTACCTCCATGGTCGTGTGAACCCATCAAGCATCGAACTTCCATTTGAGATTTCTCCCTGATTTCACACTTAAACCCTTCCAAAATTGGAAGGGAGACTCCTAAATAGATTCCCTTCAATTTGAACCCAACCTTGATGCCCGAATCTTGCCCTAGAGTTCATGCAAACTCTTGGAATTCACCAAGTCATACTCCCTAATTTTCTAGCTTGCAAGCTTGTTTCCAAGCTTGGAAGCTCAACTCTTGCCCTATAAAAGGACCTTGACCAACTTCCCTTACTCCTTAGCTTGTTTTTGGTTGGTTTCCCTCCTTCCCTTCTTTCCAGCCAAATCCTCCACGCGCTCCGGCGAACTTCTCCGTCTGACTCCTTCACCCATTATAACAGACAATAGTTGGTGGGAGCATCTTCCCCAAGCTCCTCTGCACGTCGTAAGACCTGCGAGCACCACCCATACCCCTTCGTCGTCGCAACTTCACCCACCGAAGATTTCATCTTCCCCACATCCAGCCATCACACTGGTGTGTGAATCCTCCCCTTTCGTCCAACTAGGTTAGTGTAGTTAGGTTCCCCTCTCCCCCTACTTTCTTTTCATCCCCTTAAACCTTCAATTTGACCCATGATCACCGGCCTCCCCCTCCATCTTCCTCTGCTTCGGTCGAGCTCCGGCGAGGCCGCAATCATGCTACACACCTCTGTTCGCTACGCTATCACCTCCACAAGCATCGCCGCTCATCCCCGCACAAAACCCCTTAATCGATTTCATGATTCATCCACTCACGACCTCCATTGAACACACTCATCACCGACCACCTTCTTCGCATTTGCCCAACCTCCACAGACCTTCTCACAACATGCCACCGCCACCGTCACCTTCGTCGTGATGCAGCGATCCTCCTGAGATGTTTTAATTGAGCCGAGAGGCCGTACTTGTGTTTTTCAAGTGTTCTCTTCGCTCGCCATTGCCGCCTCCATCGTCGACTCCAACCACCATGCTCTATTGAGATCGAGGCTCAATCCTACCTCCAGATGATGCGGACTTCATCCGCATATCTAAATGTAGCCTTAATTAGGTAAAAGGACCTCACTGCTACTCCAATCGACGAAGCCTTCTCCTGCTGTTGCTGTGCGAAGGAGGGGGACTAGGATAGTCCCACCTCGTGGAGTGAAGAACGGTTGCGCGTGCATAAACATTTTTTGTGAAGTGAGCTGTTCGCCCAAGTCACTGAGGGGTCGGGTCCCTCACTACCCCTTCACTCGAATACCCGCTTACTCACTCCTTGGTCACCACACACGCCAGTGGCCCTGGACATTATTCGAGACCCGTTTACTTGAATATTGATTCGGTTATGCTGGGTCTGTGAGAGAGAAGAGGAGAAATTTGTGAGAGTGCTGCGGGAGGGTTTTGCTCTTTAAGGAGTCTACCCTTGTGCTTTGACAAGGAGAGGCCAACACTTAGCCTCTGCGTGAAGGAGGGAAGGCTTTAAAGAAGAAGAGGCTAAGAAGAGAAGAAACAAAGAAGAAGGATTTGAGAAGCCTTATTGATGTAAACACATTTACACTACTTAAGATGTCTATTTATGCATGTTCTTAAGCATAGGATTGCATTGCATGCTATAAATATTGCATAACATGCATCATCTTGCATTTAGAGTAGTTTGAATAAAATGGAGGTTAATTGTCTCCTTTTATATGCTTGGACAGGGCAAACATTTTATCGGGACCTCGGATCGAAGATCCAACCGTATGGATGTAATCAGGGCGATGATTGGAGTTCAACGACTCCAAGATCGCCCTAATCAGACATCTGTATCATCAGATAGTGACCAGGGAACCCTAGAAGATCAAGGGCCAAGATGGTGTAAATCCATACTTCAAATGACAAATCCGATCGCACGGATGAATTCGGATCGGCGATCGCAGCCTAACGACACAAAAATCGAGTCAATCCGACATCTGTAGCACCATATACAACATCCAGAAGATGGACGGCCAAGATGGCGCCACGTGGTGCCATCTCGGCCGCCCAAATCACCGCATGATCACTGAAGCCTCCGTGTCTGCCCTCTCTCTGCCGTTGGATGTCGATCCAACGGCTGTGAACAACCGCACCCCAATTCGCCCGCTCGACCATCCGTGCCCCGTAGTGCAGCGGTCGAGGGCGCTATCGCGAGCAGCGGACATGCGTTCGAGCCGCAGCGAGGAGGCGAAGGGCGCGGGCGAGCGGGCGTGGGCGTGCATCGGATCTTGATCGGACGGCCGTCTGCACTCAATAGCGATGACGCGTTATTGCACGCCCGCGCCTCACGTGACATCGTACGCACTGGGCGGGCGCGCAGTAGCAGGCGAAGACGCTTCTTAAGCCGTCCGATCTCGCGATCGGACGGCTGTGGATGAAAGAACGTGGGTGGGCATTGAGAGAGAGAGCAGCTGAGTGGGCGCGCGTGGGCGGCGGGCACTACGCCCATGTTGGGGCTTTAGTGACGATTTTATCCGTCACTAAAGACCCCTCATTTATTATTTTAAAGATGTAATGACCAATTTGCCCCCACTCCTTACAATTATAAAAGGAGACCCCCTCCACACTAAATTCTCATCCCTTCCTTCTCTTCTCTACCTCTCCAAAGCTCAAGAGAAGCTTGTCCCACACCTAGGATGCTTCTCGCGAGATAAAGTCCAAATTTTCGTCCCCCTTCGGAAGTGGATCCCGCGACGAAGACGACGTGCTGCTCCATTCTCGTTCTTCTGCTTCGTCCTCCTTCGTCTTGCTTCGTCCTCCTTCGTCCAGGCGTCGTCCCGTCCGGCTCGTCCTCCAAGCGACCGTCGAGGAGGATATCTCTCTCTATTCTTTTTACTGCTTTCTAGTGTAGTTCTGTTCGTCCTCCAAGCATTTGTCGAGGAGGACATTTCTCCCTCCATTCTTTTAATGCTTTCTAGAGTAACTTTATCGCTTTCTAGTGCAATTGTTTTATGCTTTCTAGTTGTAATGAACAATCTCCTTAATGATAAATTCTCTGTTTATTCTACATCTCATTTTGATTTCTATGTGTAATATTCTCTCTCTCTCTTACTCTCTCTCTCTTTCTTCTATTTATTGTAAATAATTAGATAGTTTTAAATTGAATTACTTTGTGACAAATAAAAACAAATGCGTAGTTTTTAAATCAAACGTCCTCCTCCCTGTGTTCGACCTGGAATTTTCATTTCGGTATAAATTTTATTTGTTGAACACGAGTTCTTCGCTTTTAAACTACAACGACAGGTTTTCCAAAACCGAACACGTTAGTGTAGCAATTCGAGAGTTCAACACTTATGCCTTGTACACTTTAAGCTGTCTGATGCTTGATTCAGTCGTCTGAATTCTGAAGTCTTGAGGGATTAAGGCCACTGTGGAAACATTTGATTGCTTATCTGACGTGGCATATATGATTGATAACACTGTTCATACATTTGAGTATATTGAATAGTTGATATATATGCTTGATTAAGACTAATAATTGGTGATTCAAATCACCATTATTTTTTCTTAACTTCTTTTTATCATTGTGAACTATTGAGATACTCATGCTTATGATTGAATATCAATTTGAGTAGATTATTATTCATTGAATATCTCTATTTTTGTTTTTCATTCATTGTGCTCATTAATTCTAAATGCGATTAATGTTGTAAATTTCACATTTGCTCCCTGTGTTCAACCTTGGACTCCATTGTAAATTTTGAGTTATAAATTTTATCTGTTTGAGAGCTATTTGTCGATTGTATTACAACGCATTTCCTTAACACTCGACGAAAGCTTATAAACAATGTGTTTGATGCCTATAAACAACCTAGATTGGAAGATTGTTTCCAAATCGAGGTGATCGATGAAATTGTAGAGGAGATGACACCAACTCTTTTGTGTGATGATCCCCACAATGTAGCAGTAGTAGATCTGACTGGAACTATCTCAAGGGACTTTTGGGTTGATTTGAGGGCTAAATGGGTTGACAATCTGTTGTAATGTTATAAATTTAGGTTTAAAGCATTCATGTATATTTGTTTGGGTCAAAAATGATTTGAGTAGCATGTATGTGAGTGTTTAATTCATTATCAGCAACCTTGTAACTGTTTAATCTGTCCCAATCTAAGTTTTAATGAATTTTAAGTTGAAAATCGAGTCCTAATGTTCTATCATGTTTCATATTGGTTGCTGGATGTTTTTAGTTGCTTACATCTCATTCCCAGCCTTAGAATCAAATTTGATGGCTTGAGTTATGTTAACTTCATTTTAAGCCATGCTTGTGCCAACTTATAAATAAATAAAAAATCTAATAATTGTAAATAAATAAAATAAAAGTGTCTTGAGTAGGATTAGATATATTTCTAGGTGTGTGCAAGGTTTGAGTGGATTCTGAACCATCTAGCTAGTAGAACATACCAGTAGACAATTCAGTCTACTTTGATTTTGAATAAAAGAACTCAAATTCAAAAATACAAAAAGAATCCTTTCTTCTCACCTTCTCTCTCTTCTCCTGCTTCTATAAAACACAAAAATATCAGAAAAATCTAAAAAAGTTAAAAAATACTAAAAAATACCATGTATATAGTATTTATACTTGTAAATATAATTGAAAAACTATGTTAAATGTAAACAATAAAATATATAATTATAATGTACATAAATAACTTATATTTATTGTAATTATTTAAATAAATATTTATGTTGAGTTATAATGTATATATCCTAATTATATAATTATTTATATTAGATTATATGTACATATACTTATATAATTCTAAATAAATATGTATATATGTACAATCATATTTATAACTGCATATACTTATTAAAGTAATTGTTCTATACTATAATATACCTATAAGTTATTAAGTTAAAATAAATTAAATTAGTAAATTAATTAATTATTGAAGTAAATCATCTCGTACACTTGTATATAATAAGTTTAATTATTTTCAACCTATTTATAATGTATTTATATTGAATAATAGTATTTATAATTTAATTATGTATATATCTATTCAAACAATGTAAATAAATGTATATAAATTAAAATAAATAACTAAAAATAAATTAAAAATGTGTAATAAATACTTTATAATGTGTATTAACTAAATTATAATTCAGTTGAGTCGTTAAGTTATCAATTTGGACATTAGGTATGTAATTAAGTACTTATTTAACTTGTATAAAGTGCTAACTTTAATGATTTTTTAAGTATAATTAAATAATTAATGATTGTAAATTAAATACATAAATTGGTAGCCCTATGTATAGGCTTTAAGATGGTATAATTTACTTTGCAAATGAACATCAATGAGCACCCAAATTTAGGCATGAAAATGTCAATTTCGCACAAAACCACGCAAGTGTTCCACCAGAGATCTTAGCACTTTTAGTGCTACATTGTTCAGCGCCACCCCCACGCACACGTATATTAGCCCTTGCACTCACGACCTCACCTGTCATCAGCGCTGGGCGCACATTACTGAGCATATGTTTGAACATGATCTGGGTGCGCATGCACACGTGCCTGTAGGTGTGTGCATGGGCGTGAGCACGTAGGTGGGCCTGAATGGGTTGAAATGGGCCTGAAAAATACACAAAAAGACACTAATAAATAAACTAGAGCCTGATCTAGTAGTAGTTTGATATGACTTGAGAGGGTTGTCGATCCTGTGAAAAATCCGGCCCCCCAGCCATTTATTTTGGTAAAAATGGCAAAGTATTTGTGTGTTGTATGTGTGCGTGTGTTTAAGTTATACGTTTAGGTGTTAGAGTATAGTTGTGTTAGTGTTGAGTTGTGTGTATTTGAGAGTTAAATATATATATGTTAACTATCCGTGTGTGTCTATGTATAAATGTATGTATATATATAGTATCTATGTATAGTTATAAAATACATATTTTTGCCTTATGTATGTATATATGTTCTAAAGCTTTAGTGACACTTATATCTGTCATTGTACATATATTATATGTTAGTATAGATACATATATATGTTAGTATCACTTATGTTAGTATATATTTATATTATTTTTGTGCCAATACTTAGGCATTTCTTAGTGTTAGTGTAAATAAATAGTGTAGTTTAGATTACTTTTTCATACCTTCATTTCTGTATATATGATTCATTTTATATATAATTAACCTAATTAATTCATTCATTTATTCTTCGATTCATTTGTAAATAAACCTAACATTTTTGGAATAAAAGAGCAGTTTTGGAACATAGAGAGTGATGTATGTCAATAACTGTTTCCTAGTGAACGACCTAGAATAAATCAGTAAAACTATATAAATAAATAAATGACATGACTGATGAGCCCATATTTGTGGCCTAATTAGTTACTTAAATGCCTAGGAATTAGATTAATATTTGCATATAAATTGCATACAATAAGATGTAAATAGATTAGTCTAGGTATTCATTTATTTACATATTCCATGCATTACATTCATACTTAGAATTCATTTAGAATAGCATGCATTATAATAGTTAATCTTTTAGGTTACATTACATGTATTATTTTATTTCACGTTTCTTTTAAGGGTTTGCACATAAATAACCCCTTATTTATTTTCTTTATTTGTTTCTTCTCTAACGGTTGCATGCAGGAGAGTGCGCGAGCTAAATGCACAGGCAAAAATCGTGGATCTCTGTTCCCATGATCTAGTCGCTTCTTCTTCAACCAATGCCTGCCTACGCCTACACTCCTCTTGTAGCATAACAGAAGGGTTCTTGCGTCCTTAGCAGAGAGGCCACCACCATTTCGATCCACCACTGCGCAGAGCATTAGAGCTTTTCCATTCTGCCACCACCAGCCTCCTACTGTGAGTGCAAGTCCACATGACCGCGGGTAGGCGGGGTAACAGACCGCCGTGCCATCAGTGGCTTGTGCAACTCACCACGAGCGTGTGCTTGAAGGCCACTCAACTACCGCCAGCAACCACCTTCAGTTCCTTGTCCCCGCACCAGTTAAGACATTTGAGAGTGATCCCAGACGTTTGACTTCCCATATCTTTTTCCGTCTTCTTATTTCTTGTTGCCTTGTTTCCCCTCCACTTCAACAAAACCCATTACCATCCACACCAGTAGCAGCTGCCACCTACGGCCGAACCCTCCACGCACTCACGCGGCCAGCGCACCTCCGTCCAGCACGCCTGTAGCGTGTAGCAGTAGCAGCTGCAAGCTCTGCCCGCGAACCACCTCCTTCAGTGCACCACCTGCAGTCGCACGCCGCACCAGACCTCCGCGTGCGCCTGCAGCTCACGCACCCCTCCATGCGCTCGTGCGGTCAGCAGTACCTGCCCCTTCAGCGTGCGTCGCCTCCGCTCCCCTCTGCGTGCCAGCACCTCCGGGCACCTGTGCAGCCTGTAGCACCTGCCCCTTCAGTGCCCATCGCCTTCGCTCCCCTCTGCGCGCTAACACCTTCGTACACCCCTTCAGTGCCTCGCCGACCCCCGCAATGCCTTCTCCTGCAGCCGCACACGTCATTTGCACACCCCCGCGCACAGCAGCAGGCGCACCTTCCCCTCCGGGTGCGTGCTGCCTCCAGTGCCCCTACGTGCTGTCTGCAGCACCCGCGCGCGCCTCCGTCCCTCCAACAAGCACAGCCAGCAGCAAGAGCCGTCAAAAACCACCCTTCGTCGGAGCTCTATCCGGTCGACTTCGGCCATCTCACAACATGCCGCCGCCACTGTCGAGAAGCCCTCGCTCCAGCCAACCTATTCCCAGAAGGGTTCCTCGATCGAACCTCTCTCTCGTGCACGAGGAGAGGGGTAGAATCCTCTATTTTTGGTGGTATTAGTATTTACATTTCATGCCATTGCCACAAAAAGATTTGTGATTTTTTATTATTTTATTGTGGTGATTTTATGTAAGGAACCTCCTTTCTCGTAAATGCAAAATCAGCATGTTAAAGTCTTTTTATCTTAATTGAAAAGTAATTTTGGCTTGATTTCTTGACGAAATTAATGGTGAACATTGGTTTTTGACCCTTGCGAGTTTAAATAGGCCATTGCCTCCATGTGGATACAACCCACTCCTAATTGAGTGATTATTTTGATTGTTAATTAGTCGATTTTTCCACCACTTACATACTATAACAACGTGTTATTTCATTTGTGAAACTTAATTGAAAGCGAAAAATCGACGCGTCAATGACATCTGTCTAAATTGCATCTATACTACAATATAACAACTACTAATTAACATGCTATCCAGATGGTTCATTTGCTCACTAGAAGGCGTGTATTCAATTAGCTAAGTGCGTGAAGGAGTGACACATCTCGGTGACAAAGAGTAGATGGCACTAAGCGAGAAGGTGAAGCAACGACTCAAAAGATGAAGCAACAACCTAGAAGTCAAAGCGACTCATGAGGTGATTGTACTGCCTGAGGAGCAAATAATTACATGTAATTATGATCCAAACCCTTATAAAAAGGGGAGGCTTGTCACTTTCCTTGCAACTATCATTTGTTTGCTTTATTTCTTTTATTTTCTCTTCTACTTTATCTTCTTGAACTTTCATATTAGGAAAAACAACATTTTGACCTGTCCACTAAGATGATGCTTCATCAAAGACAACATTCCTTTATACATGACATTTGTTAGTTGTTGGATCATAGCATGTCTAACCGTTTCTTTCATTATCACATCCAACAAAAATGCATCGGACTGCCTTCTTATTGAACTTGTTGTGTGGGTGGTTAGGAACAAAGGCATAGCAAATAAAACCAGAGACTCGAAAGTGACTTACTGTTGGCCTGAGTTTCCAAAGCTTTTGGAATGGTGAAACAAAGCATAGCTTCTCTTGTGGTAGCTGATTAGTTTTGTCAACTACTGCTGTCATGCATTTTGCCCAAAGCCTAGGATGAACATTCTTTGCATGTAACATGTTGCAACACATCTCTTGCATAAGTCAATTCTTTCTTTTCGCAACTCCATTCTATTGTGGTTTGTACGAACATGCTAATTGTTGTCGAATCCTTGCATCTTTAAGCTAGGTTGAACATTTTGTAGATGTATACCCTACCTTGTTATCTGTACATGGACAACATACGGGTCTTCTGATTTCATTCTCAACTTTCTCCTTGAATTCCTTGAATTTAAAGAGAACCTCGAACTTTTCTCTAACGAAGAACTCCTATAGACATACCTTGAATAGTCATCAATAAGTGTCATGATATAGTGCATACTGCTAACCAATGGAGTGATTTCTTAGCTCTATACTTGGATTCCTTGTAACTTGTAAGGTAGCTGATGGGCCTTAATTACCAAACTGACACCCAGCATAAATAGTCTCTTCTCGAACATCTAAGTAAGGAAGTCCTTTGAGCATTGATTGCTGCATTATAATCTTCAACTTGAGCTAATTGACAAGTCCTAGTCTTGTGTGCTAGAGGTCCACTATCTCATTTTTCTTTGTCTTGTCTACATACACAATTTTTGTTGACATCACATATATTGACTTTACTCTTCTTCCTTTCATAACCATTGTATCCAACAACTTTAAGTTATGATATGTTTGCACATCTTCGAGTTCTAACACCGC
Organism: Thalassia testudinum; assembly: GCA_037157565.1. Lineage (NCBI taxonomy): Eukaryota > Viridiplantae > Streptophyta > Magnoliopsida > Alismatales > Hydrocharitaceae > Thalassia > Thalassia testudinum. The sequence goes on along the minus strand of JAZHRO010000012.1, from coordinate 35,390,043 downwards.
ATAATGTCCTATTGATATTAATCTATAAACTGAAAAAAGATTTTTCTTCATACCTGTCATGTGATAAACATGCTAAAGCTTTATTTTCTAAGAGCTAAATAGAGGAATGACTATTGTTGAGCTTGTATGTGAGATAGGAATTTTAGTGTTATTAGTTGTTACCATAACTTTTCCCTATTTATACTCTGTCAAGTTTGAGAGCTTTTCTATATCACCAGTCATGTGCTTTGAGCGTCCTAAGTCCACAATCCAATTATTTATGCAATCCACTCTTGCAGGTATGCCTACTGTTAAAACTACTTCATCTCTGTTGATCACTTTTGAGTCTTACTCATCCCTTTCTTTATGTGCAAGATGTTCTTGATTATTTTCCCAAGTTGCAGCATTGCCTTCGGTTGATCTATTATTAGTCCGGCAATCTTGTGCGAAAATGACATTTCCTATCACAGTTAAAGCATTCTCCACTCTTTTGTTGAGCACCAGATTTGACTTACTCAATTGGTTAGATTATGCTCCCCTTGGCTTGAAGCTCCATTGTGGTTATTACTTCCTTAAAGATGGCTCATTTTTCTTGGGCACATAGAGAGTTGACTCTTGTTGCTTACCTTTTCTCTTGGTACTAAGTAGGGCATCTTTTATATTTGTTACTGAGATAATATTCATTTGCTTGGCTAAAGTCTCTTAATTTGCTAGGAGACTTTCTAAGTCTAATAAAGTGGGATGAGTGGGCCTCCTAGACATGGCTATAATAAAAGCATCATATTCCGATTGCAAAGCATGAATGATAATTCTTCTCATCTGATACTAATTTTTGATTTAGGATCTAACTGAGAAATCTCACGTCAAGGGGAACGTACCTTTGTAAAATACTAATAAATGGTCATCTAACCTTGCTTGGGATCCTTAGCTCGTTCTCCAATAGCTAGAACTTTGCATCATTTTTGCATATGAAGAGCGTGGATAGTGCATCCCACACTTCACTTGGTGTGGTGGCCTCCTGGATGTGTTTTATCAACTCTTCCTTGATAGTTGTCTTGAGCATGAACATCGCTTTGCTGCTCTTGATCTTCCATTTCTTTAGTGCATCTGTATGCTCAACTGGTGGTGACGTCACATTGTCTTCTTTGCATATAGACAATAAGAGAGAGAGAATAATCACTTGGTATTTAAATAATATTTTTACACTAAGAAAGCGGGAAATTATTACAATTAGAAAGTAGGAAATTCTACTCTAGAAAGCGATAAAAGAAAGGAGAGAGATGTTATCCTCCTCGACGAATGCTTGGAGGACGAGTCGGGCAGAGGCGACGCCTAGAAGACGGAGGATGAGGTAGGAAGAAGGAGGACGAAGTCGAAAGAACGGGAACGAGGTAGCACGTCGCGGGATCCACTTCCGGAACGGGGGCGAAAACTTGGATTTAGCTCTTGAGGAGCATCCCGGGTGTGGGACAAGCTTCTCTTAAGCTTTGGAGAGGGAGAGAGGAGGAAGGGATGAAAAATTCGTAGGGTAGGGGTCTCCTTTTATAGTTGTAAGGATTGGGGGCATTTTGGTCATTACAATATCAAAAACATTAATATGGGACCTTTAGTGGCGAACTTAAACGTCGCTAAAGGTCCGTCGTGGGCGACGTGTGCGCATGCTGCGCATGCCCGCTCCTCTTCAGTGCCAAAAATGCCCGCGCACATTTGGGTGATATCAGCTGTTTGATCTCAAGATCGGGCGGCTTAAAATCGTCCTCGCAGCGCTCTTCAAATGCCCCTACTACGCCTGTGCGTGTGATGAGGTGTGTAGACGCGCGTCATCGTGCGCGTACGCGATTAGCGCTCCTCTTTGCGCCACGTCTCTGCCCCTCGGCTGCCCCATCTTCATCTGACGACCGAATTGAATGCGCCCCGCGCCCTGACTGGATTGAGGCGCTTAGTGAGGCTCGAATGTGCGACCCCTCGCTCACCCACAAGGCCGCGACAGCTGCGATGAGGCCTCAACTTTGTCACGTAGAGGGATTAGGCGCACGCGATCGTGGCCGTTGGATGGGCATCCAACGGTGGAGCTTCGTCGAGCGGGTGAAGAAGAAAAGGAGAAGCAGGTCCTTAGGGTAGGTTGGGCAACTGAGATGGCACCACGTGGCGCCATCTTGGCCGTCCGTCTTCTGTGTGTCGGAGACGGTGCCATGGTGTCGGATTGGACTGAATTTCACGCCGTTAGGTTGCGATTATCGATCCGAACCCATCTGTGCGGTCAGATTTGTCGTCTGAAGTGCAGATTGGCACCATCTTGACCCTTAATCTTTAGGGTTCCTCGGTCTCAAATTGGTGCTACGGATGTTCAATCAGGGTGATCTTAGAGTCGTTGAACTCCAATTGTTGCCCTGATCAAATCTGTATGGTTGGATCTTCGATCCGAGGACCCGATTAACAAGTTGCCCTATCCCTGGCCATAAAAGGAGACAATTACTGTACAATTTATACAACTTGACCTAAATGCATGATTATGCGTGTTATGCAATATTTACAATGTATGATGCTAATATTACACTAAGAACATGCATTAATAGACATTTTTGGCTATTTAGATGTATGCACATCAAGTTTGTTTGTAGGGAGCAATCAAATGTGTAATTAGCACTATTCGAATCTTGTAAAAATCAAACTCAGGAACTAGACACAATTAATTTGATTCTCTAAGCATGAAATGTAATTCAAAAATATAAAGATTAATATCTAAATTTAATGCCACAATTAAAGAAATTGTATTTCAATTAATGCTTAATTGTAAATAATCATGAAATGATGTGATTAAGCACTAAAATACCAAGTCACTAATGTTTGGGCTTAATATTTCAATAAACACACGCAAATAACCAATAATCAAGACAAATACTCAATTCCTCCAACATATATTAAAATTAGTGCCTGAGATTCATGAATAGGTCCCTGAAAATCCTTACAAATAGGTCCCTAATTTTGTTTTTTCTCATGAACAAGTCCCTGTAGAATCTCCTGCCCTTCTTCTCTGCTAGCAGAGCTCACCAGAGGTACGTCAAAGATGTGCTCCGATCGTTGGATGGGGTTGGTGAAGGGTTGAGGGAGGACGCTTATGGCTTGCCAACATGGTTGCGTGGTCGGATCATCGATTAGCGGCGGTGGCGGCATCAGACGATGACGTCGGTGTTGAGGAGGATGGCTAACAAGTGGATTTTTGCATGAGAAATTGATTTTGGAAAATAATACGTTGTTGTCATTGCTATTTGTAGTATAGCTGAGCTAAAAACATTAATCAAAGAATTTATATATTTTACAAAACTTGCATAGATTTTATCTTTTAATTTGTGAGTCCCTCTGGGTGGCATGAACGCGAAAGTAATTAGATTTGGATCCGATTTTCTAATCTACATCTAACCTAACCTAATCCTTTTGGTCTATTTATATTTTATGATTTTTTTTTACGATTTTGATTTTTGAAAAATGAAAGCGAATATGACACAACCTAAATCTAACTAAGTGAAGTGAAAACCCAGCAAAAGCCTAATCAAGATCTACTAATGGGCACTCATATATAATGGATACGTGAAGCAACACAATGAAGAAATCCAATCTATGCTTTTATAATGAAATCGAAACAAATACGACTACCACATCTAGCAAAACACATATTGTCAACATCAAAATTTTGCATAAACAAAAAGCTATGGGAAACCTAAATAGGTGGCTGACCAAGCAAGATATGGAGAAACCTTGTGGCCATCCTATCAAGAGAATAAAAGATGGGGCATCCTCTCTATGGAGAGAAGAGAGAGCACGCCCTCATGAGGAAGAGAAGAGGAGGAAGATGGCCTTCTTCTTCTTGCTTAATGGCCCATGAGCCTTGGAGGACGAGGCCTTCTTCTACCTATCCATGGAGGATGCTTTGGAGGAGGGGGAGGCGCACCTTTGGAGAAGGAAGGAGGAGGGGGATGACTCTTAGGGTTAGAAGGGATGAAGAGTGTTACAAGTTGAGAGAGTGAGAATTGATGTGTGCAACTACTAGGTTTAGGCTTTTATGGGAAGTGTGGTTTTCTAAGAAGGTGGGTGTCGCCACTTTTGGTGACTCCAAATTGGGTAGGTGCCACTTCTGGTGGCAATTAGGTTAGGAATGTTGACCATAAATGGGTGGGGTAGAATAGGAAGGTGTTGGGTGTGTGTTTAATTTTCGTAGAGCTATGTTGTAGGTTTCGGTGCTAAATAGGTTGGGTCAATCTAGGTTGGGTTAGGTCCTAGTCTAATTAGGTGTAGTGAACCTAATTGGGTTAGGGTTGAACCTAAATAGGTTAAGGCACGTCTAATTGGATGTGTGTGTGTGTGCAATTAGGCTAAGGTAATCCTAATAGGTGCGAACCTGCATAAGTCTAGGTTGAGACTAATTAGGTTCTACTGAGCCTAATTAGACTTGTATGGGTAGGTATGAGTCAATTAGATCTTGGGTGGATCTAATTGGGTTTGGGTGCATCCAATTAAATATGGATATACCAAATTAGGTGTAGGCTAGTTGATTGGGTTTAGGTAGAGTCCACTTAGGCTACCATGAGACTAATTAGCCAAGGGTTAGCCTAATCAGGTCCAACTGGACCAAATTAGAATGCGGTTGATCCAATTGACTTAGGTTGAGTCAATTAAGGATGTTATTGACCTAAATAGAATTCTAGAGTGAGGATTGGGTTGGGGATAGGAGGTTTAGGAATCTGGATAGTGGGATAGGATTTATGGATTGCAGGATAACACTATGGATAATGTTATCCAGGTTTTGGGATTATGGGTTTAGGTTATCTTAGGTGGAGGTTAGGGATAAGGATAGTGTGGATAGTACTATCCATGTTTTAGGTTCTAAGGCTAAGATATCTACTGGGTGTGGTTTTGGGTCTAGGAAGGTTGTCCTAGGGTTTTTAAGGGTAAGGATAAGGATATCTTCCTCTCTCCTAATGTCTAGAGCCAGTTCTTCTTTCTTTTTCTTATCTTTCTCACTTTATTCTGCCTTATTCTACTTTATTCCATATCCTGACTTATTTGAATCTTCTTATCACCTGCAAATAACAATAAATGCATTAAATAGTAGGATAAACTCTCATCATTCTATGTAATGCAATATAAAATGATGCAATACATGATATTGATGGTAACACCACCATGGGCCATAATTAACCACATTTAGTCAAGTTTGAATGATAAAAGCTCCTATCTAATCATCTGAGGACCACAACTCCGCACCATTCTAATTTGATAAGAAAATAGAGGATCAGGGTTAATTCTGTAATTTTAACAGCACATCACAAACACAGATTAACCACGGGGTCATTTAGGGGTTAACTGAAGATCAAATGATCTCAAAACTCTAAAAAGTGAGTTAAATTGACAGAAACGAGGTTTCACGTATTTCGAGGGCGAGAGCAGTATTAAAAACCCTAATAATCAACCCACTTAAATTGAAGAGGTTTTGGTCAGATAAAATTAATATAAACCTCTTAAAATTCATATAAAAATATTCTAAGAGGTTTGGTACCCTTGGTTTGATCGTCTGAACCCATTTTGACCTAGAACAGAGTTTCAAACAAAAATTTACCTTAATTTGGGTTTCTGTGCAAATTGCCTAGGAAAGTGTAGTCAAAACTTAAATCCAAATTTACCATTAGATTCCTTGGATCCAAATTAGGTTAGCATTAAAATTTGGGCCTAATTAGAGTCCATCTTGATCTAGTTTGCATTTTAGCCCTTAAAAGCCCTATTTCTTACATTTAGCCCCTCAGGTTTCAAGTTTATTACGATCAGGTCCCTACTGCCATTGAAGGTGTGAAAGCTCTGTAGTAGAGATTTGAGGGAGGATTCCTCCCTCAAATCAAAGCTAAATCCCTTTAAAATTGGAGGGATTGATTACAAGAACCTCCCTAATCGGTTGAATCAACTTAGAAATCCCATGAAGATCCCTAGAGCTCAAGCAAAGCTCGAGAATTTAGGGGATTTTTTTTCTCTGAAATCTCATAGCTATTCTAGCTCTTTTCTTGCTTTTGAGCTCATTTTAGAGATCTATAAAGAGTCCTCGAGACTTCACCTTCCTCTTTAGCCAAGAATCAACTGGGAATACCCCTCCTCTGGCCTTCGTTTCTTCGAGCTCCAGCGAGCCTCTCTGCCCCCTTCATCGAGTCGGCCAACGGTCAAATTGACTGGTTCATCATTCTCCTCTCTTTGTTGCGCATCTCTCCAACCAAAGAGAAAGTGTTTCCGTCCTCTCGTTCCTCGCTACTCCCTCGCCGATGACTTCATCTTCTCCGACTTCGACCCATCACCACCGGACGTCCTCATCCACTCTATCTCTCTCTATGTCTCTCTTTTCTCTTCCTTTCCCATACTTCTTTCTAACCCCTTAGATTCTAGGACCAACCGCCGTATCACCCTCACCACTGTCATCTTCCCACGGTCGGTGAGTCTCTGACGAGCTCGCACGGCCACTACACCACACCAAATGCATTACTGTTACTTCCCAAAGATCCACCTTGTCACACTGATCAATAGCCCCAAAGAAATTAGGGCTTTGATCATGCAACCACCCCACCGAACGCACGTATCTCCGATCACCTTCTTCACCACCGGTAGGCCTTTTTTGACCATCGTACGCCCTCAAATCATCACCATTGCACTCATCTTCACACAGAGAAGCTTCTGAACATCTCTAACAAGGTCACAAGGCTATATTCTTCCTTTTCAGGTCTGATCGGAGCACCATCTCTAGCACTGTCTTCTCCTACTCGTTTGCTCGTCTCCGACCATTAGCTGACCTACTACTGCCCTCAATCGAAGCGGATGGACATCAAGAAGAGCTTCAGGCTCTCAAGTGAAGCAACCAGTAGTAGCTCCAACTCCAATTCCTCGAGGCCTTCCACTGCAGCTTGTGCTAATAATGCACGAAGAGTGTAGCTGAAGATAGTCCCACATCTTGTGGGACAGAAGCAGCGCAGTGCATAAATTGATTCGTTGCCTTATGTTGCTTGCCTCTGAATGCACAAGGGTAAGGTCCTCCTCACACACCCCAGGTATGCACTCCCTCAAGCCCTTGCCCACGATCATGCACGCGGGTCTGGGCTGGCTTGGGATCCGAATACCCGATACTGTTCATCTATTTTGAGAGAGAAAAAGATCTGAGGAGAGGGAGGGGCAGTTTTGCACTGTGGCCTCGAGATTAATGTCCCTCCCCCTTGCTCAGTACTTAGCCATTCTGAGGCTTGTGAGGCCATCGTGCCTCCGTGCTGCTGTGTTGCCTTAGCTCCTCTGAGGCTTGAGATAAGGAGTTTGTGCCTTGGCTCTATCATCTGATTGGTTACTTTGGTGCTGTTCTTGGTTCTGATATTACTAAGATCGTTGATTGTAGTTACTATTGAATTATTTGAGTTAATTAGACCTTAGAATTTATGGTTAAAATTGGTGGTTCAAACCACCATTTTAGCCCAATCTTTTTGCGTTCTGATATCCACATTTTGAGATACATTTTCTGACATATATTGCATATCATTTTGATTATCTGTTTCATGTACAAATATTGTTTCTAATTATTGTGATTAGTGATTGATTTGCTTCAAATTGATTCCTACGAACTACCTCGGACTCATTCTTGTTTTCAAGTACTTGTAAATCAAATGTTGATTCACTTTTGTTAACTATACTAAGACTCATATTTTAAAACTCGATGAAAGCGTGCCAACATTTTGGTGCCGTTGCCGAGGAGCAACGCACATTTCAGTCATTGATTACAATTTTGATTTGATATTAACTTGCTTTATCTGGTTTGTTGTGATTTTGTGAGGTTTATCGGAAGAGCAGCCGCACAAGCAACCACACCAGGGGCAGGTAATCTCATTCCCTTCTTCCTAAGCCCCTTATCTCTTAAAGGATTAAAAAGAGAATCAATTAGGATCAACTCGCTTATTTCATAGTGATCGTGTTTTTGCACGGTTTATAAAAGTAATGTTTTAAGTTGCTGCAACACATAAAAATCGATTCGCTTTTAAAATTTATAAAATCTAGATAGGGAAGTATCTAGGGTCGTCCAAGGAGGCAATATGTTTGCAAAATCGAATCTCTTGCTTAAAAATGGAAATCAACTCTTTTTGGTGTTTTTGAATATATAATTTTTGTAGGTTTTGAAATAAAGGCGAATATGTGAATTGTTGGCGGGAAAGATGCTAACACCTACAAGCTAACCTTATAGTGGCAAAAATAACCTCTCCATAAGCTCACTCTAGGCATGTGGTGGCCTAGAGTAATTAGGGGAAGGGAGTGAAAAGTGCTAAGAACAAGGAAAGCAAAATAAAAAAAAAACTCATAAGAAAGGCAACTTTAATAGATGAGCAAAAGGTGTTTTACACAAAATCCTAGTAGAGGAAAGCTTCTACTACTAGAATTTAAAATACAAAATAAAAAAACACTAATCCTCTGAAAAATGGTGAAGAGGGGAGGCTCCTTGCTCCAAGCTCGGTGGTTCCCGGGCTTGAAAAGGGGTTCTCCAACTCCTTCCTTCAATAGCTCCTTCAAGGTGGTGTTATCTTCCCAAGGAAACCCACAAAGAGGGGGCATGCCCTAGTCTCCTCCAAGGTGGATGGTACCATCTTCGAGTCTCCTTCAATGCCTGGTCGTCCTCCTTGAATGGAATGCTCCTCCTCCTTGGTGTGGCACAAGGAAGAAGAGAGAAGGGGAAGAAGGCACCAAGGGGATGGGTACGATGCCCCCTTAATCTTCTTCTCTTCTCCTTCCTTGGCCGTGAGTTAGTGTGGATGTAGGGTGGAATTTACACTAATGGAGGATGAAGAAATGTGGGTTGTTCATGGTGTATTTATAGGAAGAGAAGGTGGTGGTTGGCATGGAGATGATGGAGGGCTCGGATTATGTTTTGGGAGGTGGTTAGGGATCCTAGGGCTAAGAGAGGTTGGTGCCAACTTAAGGGTCACATGGGGTGGTAGTTATGGTGGTGTTGGTGGCTCTTGGTGGTGGAGAGACACCACCAAATTGGCGCCAACCTAGGGGATTCTATAAGGGGAGTTAGGTGGATGGTGGAGATGAGTTGAGGGAGTAGGTGTAGGGTTGAGATGAGTGTATTTTTGGAGGGAAAAGTCTGCACCAAAGAGGGGATGGTTATGGGTGTTTTTGGTGCCAACTTTTGGTGCCCTTTGGTGGTGGTTGAGGGGTGAAGAGGTGGGTATGTTGGTGCCAACTTAGGGGTGGACTAGGTAGAGCTTAGGTGGACTTAGGTTGGGTTACTTGGTGGAGCTAGTTAGGTAGAGTTTTAAGGTGGTGGATGGCCAAGGGAGCTGGAGCATAGCTAAGCTAGCTTAGCTAGTAATATAGTAGAGGAGGAGGCAATTGGAGCTAGCGTTTGAGGGGAGGAGTTGGACAGGAGAAGTTTGGAGCGAAACTGGAGCTGGCAGCTGCTGAAGAGGGTGGCATGGAGCTACTTTAGCTCGTTTAGCTTGCTAGTTCTTTGCTAGCTGCTAAGCCAAGCTAAAGCAAGCTGGCTTCTGCTGAAAGGAGATGAGGTGAGCTGAGTTTGATGCTCCCGGGGAGGACTTAGCTAGTTGTAGTAGCTAAGGTAGCTTAGAACAACTAAATTGAGTTAAGCTAAATCCCTGTAAGCTGGACTTGAGCTTCCTGAGCTAAGATGAAGTCATCTTTAGCTGGCTGGAGTTGAGTGGAGCTGGATGCAGCTGGTATTAAGTTGAGGTGAACTTCGGTCAACTTAGCTGAACTAGCTAGAGCTCCTAGTGAATTGATGGGAGCTGAGATTGGCTAGACTCAGCTAAGTTGAGCTGGATCTGAGCTGACTTGAGCTAAGGTGAGCTAAGATGAGTTCTCTTGAGCTGCTATTCAGTTGAGATGAGCTGAATGGAGCTAGGATGAGTAACTCTAGTTCAAGTGAGCTGGATTCCAGCTATGGTGAGCTGGATTAAGCTAAGTTCTAGCTGGTTTGAGCTTCTCCTTCACCAGTTGCTTTCCTGAGTGCTGGGGTTTTAGGGATCTGTCAATCTGTATATCCCTAACACTCACAAAAACACATCAAAAAGACAATAAAAAGTAAAATGCATGCCTAACCTAATTTGTGCCTACATGCAACCCAAAAACCCATTTGCAGAGCAAAATCCTAAGAGCTAGGTTTGTTTTAATCAATAAGAATGATGATAAACTGGTGTTTATCACATAGTAATTAATCATTTGAGTTGCCTAATTTGATTTGATCTAATTAGATATCCCCATCCTGATACTTGTACCTATTAAGGACTTAAGGTGCTTGGGGCTATTCACCTTCTTGATTGAGCCCTAGGTGCCAACTTTGGAAAGAACTGGACTTGGAAAATAGAGCTAAATTAGGGTTTTCACTTTAGGGTTTTAGGAAAACACACTTGCCTAATTTAAAGAGAACAGATTTCCCACATCGTGTGTTACCTAAGCCTTGGTTGAATTGATCTCATCAAGTGAACCCCAAAAGCAGGCTCTAAGAATCACTTGAATCACTAAAACTTGGGACCTAATAACCTATTTGCAAACCACTCAGGGTGATTTTGGATTCTTTACCCAACTCATCCTAAACTTTAGGGCAAGTTAGGTGAAGGTGATCCACTTTGTGGGTTAACCAACCTCCAAATTAGGTCACAATCAAAATAAACTCTAAAGTTCAAGTGAAATTCAAGGGACATAGTCAGGAATAAAATTGGTAGACTTAGGAGTCAAGCTTGCTCATTTCAGTCTACTTAGATTCTCAGTGATAAGGAAGGTTGGGTGGGGGAAACCCTGTTACTCGTGGGGACGCTCTATTGTGTAGGTGTCTTTGTGGGACTCTCCCTTTCTGGCTGTCCAAGTAATTCTTGGGTGAGTGAGTTTTTGATCCAGAGATATCATTCGCCTCGAACCTTCTTAGTCATCCAAAGATTTTTAAGTGCCTCGATTGGGTCCATTACATATTCTGTCCCTCATTTGGTTCTATAGTGCATGTTAGGGAGGAGGTCCATAAGACCACCCTTGAGGCCTCCATTAGCAGTTCATTCTCATTGAGGCCAAGCCTCGACCCACTTGTTTGTGCTACCACCCGACCAGATTGATATCTCTTCTGACTCTTCCATATCCGAGCCCAAATCTCCATCATCTGCATCCATGGAGAACCAAGAAGAAGAACCCAATATTCAGAATCAATTGTAGCACCTCACCGATCTATTCCATGCATTCATCAACCCACCGTAGCATCCTCAGATGAGAGACCACTACAATCCCGCTGCGGTGGCAATTGAACCCAGGGTGCAAATCCCGGCTGGAGGACTTGACACTGAACTAAAGCCAAATCTAATTAATGCTATCCTCAAATTTCATGGCTTAAACTCTGAAGACCCCTTCCAGTACATCAAGCACCTGAAACATCTACCCCAGACCTTTGGGCCTCTTATTCAGAATCGGGACATCCTGCTGATGAAGATGCTCTCCTTCTCGCTTATGGATAAGGCTGCCCACTGGTATCAGACTCTGACTCATCCAATAAACACATGCGAGGAACTCTAATCCAAATTCCTGAAGAAATTCTTCCCAGTTGGATGCACGAATGCATTGGGGCACCAGATCATGCATTTCACGTAAAATGCAGGAGAACCACTTTATGAGGCATGGACCCACTATTTGGATCTCATGCGGAGATGCCCCCATCATGGAGTTCCTAAATGGAAATAAGTTTAATCTTTTTACTTAGGACTCCGTGAGGATATCGGGCTGTTTGTCAATGCAACTTGTGGTGGCAACATCATGGGTCAGCATGAAGATACCATTTGGGAGATTTTCGAGAATATGTGTGAGAACTCCATAAACAATGAATCTATGGGTGTGTTCGACCGAATGACCACCCGTGCATTGACAAACATGCGAGGGGCACATGAGACACAAGGTCTATCCGCATTTGTTGATCTGGAGTTGGTGGCCAGTCGCTTGGATAAGGTCTCCATCATTGAAAAGAAGGTGGATGAGTTGACTCGACATCTACAGAGAGCCACCACCATACAACAGAACATGTATGCATAATCGCCCTCAGGTAGGGAGGCTATGCATAACATTCACCACCACTCTTACTAGGGATGGACCCATATCCACCCTCGTCTGATCCCGATTTCAAAAGGAACTTCGGACCTACCTACTCTAGTTAAGGAAACTCTGAACCCTCGTACTTTGATTTCTCTGGAGTTCCTTAGACTTGTGAGGATCTTCTTGCCATCCAGAATGATCTATTCTCCAACTCCTATAACTCTGGATGGCGTAATCATCCCAACTTTGCATGGTTAGGAAATAATCAGAACACAAGACCTTAATTCCAACCTCGACCATAGGCCTTGTGCCCATATCAGCCTACTTAGCCTAGGCCCAATCTGAATTACCAATTCGGGCCGTCAAGAGAAGATCAAATGAATTTGATTCTACAAACCCTGGCTGACATTCAAAAATCTAATGTGGCTATTTAGAAACAGCACAAAGATGAGATCACAGAGGTTCGAAACTAGCTTGCACAGATGGCTGGGTCTCGCCAGCTTGGTGTACTCCCATCTCAACCTCTGCCGAATCCAAATAACATGCTGAATCAGAGGCACGTTATGAACCCGAATCAGGGCCAAGCTCACTACGTTTATCAGGCCCCTTTTGCTCCATTTCTCGACAGGATGGAGGCTTCTACATCGTATTCAGAATATTAGTAGCAACCACCTCTTTTGCCGACTCTGAACCAAAACTAGGTTATCTTAATGTTGTTATCACCCGTAGCGGCAAATCAACCCAGGATCCACCTTATCCTAGCCACTCTAAACCTGGTAGTTTAGAGCCTAGCCCTAGGATGGTTATCCAGGACACTCCTATCCCAGATTCAGACCCTGAACCAATCCTAGAGGAACCTACAGAGGTTCCATTTCCTAAGGCCTTGACCAAAGGAAAGAGGAAACCCAAACTCGTGGTACTTGAGGAAGACGTGGTCAAGCTCTTCGAGCAAGTCCAGATAAACATCCCCTTGATGGATGCGATCCGCCATGTATCGGCTTACGCGTGATTTTTGAAGGATTTATGTACACCAATGCATAGGCCGCGAAACAAAGACGGGAGTCCGATTATATTGTCTGAGCAAGCTAGCTCAATCATTCTAAGTAAACTCCTATAGAAAGTAAAAGATCTTGGCACCCCTTTGATCTCCTGTTAGATCAACGACCTAGAGTTTGATCGAGCTTTATTGGATCCAGGAGCCTCCATAAACTTGATTCGTACATCCCTACTAAATCATTTGGAGGAAACTGAGCTCAAACCAACTGAGGTGACCTTGTAGTTAGCAGACAGATCAATCAAGTCACCTAGAGGAGTTCTCAAGGATGTTCTAGTTAGGATTCGAGATTTCTACTTCCCAGTGGACTTCATTGTATTATATATGGGTACTCCTGAAATCTGAGAGACACATCAATCATCTTAGGGAGACCATTCCTCGCCACTGCTATGGCAAATATCAATTGTGAAGAGGGCTAGATCGAGTTAAAATTTGGGAACAAGACATTATGGATTGATATCTTTAAGGCGCAGAAAGGAATAAGCTATGGGGTAATCAAAGAAGTATGCAACATCAGCTCTTTGGTTGAGGACCTGATTATAGAGGAAAACCCGATTATCCCCGATCCTCAGTCACAAGATCTTGACCCATAGATAGAGAGGCCCAGAGCTAATCCATACCTACTGATAGCTTCCACCCTATCTTTCGAGGCCCATCCTAAACCCCCACCCACTGCTGAAAACCCGGTGCTAAGATTGAAATGCCTCCCAGATCATCTGAAGTATGTATTCTTGGGTTCCAATCAAACATTTCTTGTGATGATCAATTCTCGAATCACACCTAATGAGGAACAAAGCTGATTTCTATCCTCCACCAACATCGAAGAGCCATCGGATGGACTCTAGATGACCTAACTGGGAAAAGCCCCTCTTATTGCACATATCGTATCTACACTGAAGAAGGCTCACGACCATCTCAAGAAATGTAGAGACGACTGAATCTGAATCTTCAGGAGGTCATGAAGAAAATCATCAAGTGGTTAGACACTAGTATCATCTACTCGATCTCTGACAGTCGTTGGGTGAGCCTCATTTAAGTTATGCCTAAGAAGGCAGGGCTCACTATGATTACGACCGAATCTGGAGAGACCATCTCGACTCATATTGTGAATTCATGGAGAATTTGCATAGACTATCGGAAATCGAATGCCTCCACAAAGAAAGATCATTTCCTGTTCCCATTCATTGATTAGATTATCGAGGAATTGTTAGAAAATCAATTTTTCTGTTTCCTGGATGGGTACTCCGGATATAATCAAGTGGCAATTCATCTTGAAGATTAAGAAAAGACCACCTTTACCTACCCCTACGGTACGTACGCGTTCCGCAGGATGCCATTTAGGCTTTGCAATGCACCCGACACTTTTCAGCGATGCATGCTAGCCATACTCTCCAATATGGTAGGTAAATACCTTGAGGTCTTCATGGATGACTTCTCGATTTTTGGTGAATCTTTGGATGATTACCTCCTGCATTTGGTCCAGATCCTTCGAAGATGCATCGAAGTGAACCTCGTTCTCTCCTAGGTAAAGGGACACTTCATGGTTCCTGAGGGCATCATGATTGGACACCTTGTCTTCGAGAGAGGTATCCAAGTTGATCGAGCCAAGGTAAATCTAATTTCCAAATTACTTGCGCCTACGTCGGTCAAAGAATCAGATCATTCTTGGGGCACGTTGGATTTTATCGTAGATTCATTTCTGATTTTTCCAAGATCGAATGCCTCTTGACGAATCTTCTCTCGAAGGACACATCTTGCGAGATGACGAGTGAGTGCATTCATGCATTTGAAATCCTGCATAACTGAGTCACCCAAGTGCTAATCTTGCAATCTCCTAACTGGTCTCAACCATTTGAGATCATGTGCGATGCATCTGACTACGTAGTAGGAGTGGTGCTGGGTTAGAAAATTGATGGGAAACTAGTGGTTATATATTACGCCAGCAAGACACTGGATAAGGCTCAGCGTAATTACATAATTACGGAGAAAGAGCTGTTGGTCGTAGTAGTTGGTCTGGAGAAATTCAGATCATACCTCCTGGGATCCCATATCATCATTTACTTGGATCACACTGCAGTGAAGCACTTACTCACGAAGAAGGACGTGAACCCTAGATTAATTCGTTGGATATTGCTGTTGCAAGAATTTGATCTTGAATTCACGACAAGGCAGGAAAGCAGAACGTGGTAGCTAACCATTTGTCCCGTCTTCCTTCTTCAATCATTGACCCATTCGGACCTATCACTGAGTACTTTTTGGATGAGCATATCTTGGTCATTAACGGAGTTCCCTGGTTTGCTGACATAGTGAACTACTTGGTTACAGGGAAAGTCTCTCCAGATTGGGAGACCTCTCGGTGGGACAAGCTGATTTTCGATGCCAAGTACTACATCTGGGAAGATCCGTATCTTTTCCACATCGATAATGACCAAGTGATCCGGAGATGCATTCCCGACGATGAGGTCGATATGTCATCTCATTCTATCATGACCAGGCCTGTGGTGGCCATTACTCTGGGCGTAAAACTACAGTGAAGATCCTCCAATGTGGGTTCTTTTGGCCCACAATGTTCAAAGACTCACATTCCTATTGTAGGGCATGTACCAATTGTTAGACCCTCGACAACATGGGCCCATGCGATATGATGCTCTTGAATTCGATCATTGTGTGCAAAATCTTTGACATCTAGGGAATTAATTTCATTGGTGCTGTGCTTGGTTATGGTATTACTGAGATCGTTGATTGCGGCTACTGTTGAATTATTTGAGTTAATTAGACCTTAGAATTTAGGGTTAAAATTGGTGGTTCAAACCACCATTTTTAGCCCAATCTTTTTGCACTTTGATATCCACATTCTAAGATACATTTTCTGACATTTATTGCATATCTTATTGATTATCTAATTCATGTACAAATGCTATTTCTGATTATTGTGATTAGTGATTGATTTGCTTCAAATTGCTCCTTGCAAACAACCTTGGACTCATTCTTATTTTCGAGTACTTGTAAATTCAAATGCTGATTCGCTTTTGTTGACTGTGCTACGAGGCATATTTTAAAACTCAACAAAAGCGTGCCAACAGATATGCATGATGTGAATGTAATATTTACATATTAGGTTAGGTTCTAACACAATTTAGGTTAATTAAGTCTCATGATTGCTGCACAATCAACTGCGAGACTCTGGTGAAGCCCTACGACAAAACCTGACCTAGATCAATTGCGTAGGAAGCTCCAGCGAGCCACACTGGAGCAAACCCCTCAAGAAATTACGGTCGAGGGGGACAATGGAAGCCTCACAAAGAAGCTTTAATGGGTTGTTAATGGTGGCGAGTGGAGAGGGAAGAGGAGTCAATGGATGGAATGCTAACGCTCCAAACTTGGGACCTAGACTAAAAGAAGCCCTAACCTAATTGGACGAGAGGAGAAGTGAGTCTACTTGATGAAGAAGAGACAGTGGTGAGATTGGGGAAGTGAAATTGGAGCGGACAAGAAGGTGTTGGAGGCCGAAGCATTGCGTGAAGCTTCGCACGATGAATAGGAAGAGGAGCCCTATTTCAATTTCAGGGGAAGAGCGACGGACGAAGGAGGTGGGAGAGCTCCAAGGTGCTTTAATGGAGGTGGTCGATGGTAGGGAAGGAAGAGGGTTTTCACGTCCAAATTCGCACACCTTGTGCATGACCAAGATCAGGGATTTAAATAGATGCAATCCATGCATCATTTCGAGTTAATTATGGGATTTTGAGTTGAGAAAATAAATGGGTTTTGGATCCAAAATTTCTATTGAATTGAAGGGTGTTCTTGCCATTAAAGGTGCTTGAGAGCTTGCTTGGTATGTTTACCATGATCTAGGGAGCAATCCCACTAAGTTTGATGGGATTTGGCAGTAAAAATCTCATCCAATAGTTGCTGCATATCAAACTCCAACAAGGAAAGAGCTTGTTGTTCGCTCCCTGAGGTGAAGAAGAAAGATGACGTTAGCTAGGGATCTGAATGAATGAATTTTCGATTGAAATGAAATGAATTCAAAAGTTAAGAGCCATTCTACAAAGTATGTGAAGATGTAGTCCAAATAATCTCAACCTTTTAGGTTGACCTAATATAGACCTAAGGAATTTAATGGTGACTTAAATTTTGTGTTTTGATGAAATTTGAATGGTTAATTTGCATTTTAACCTAAGAATGTATTAAATGTTAACCTTGGTCTTTGACTTAGGTCAAATTAGGCTCTTTCTGGAAAATTGATTGTTCTAAACCTTAGGGAATGTTTTTCAATGATTCTTAAAAGGTTTAGATTACATTTATTTTCACCAGAACCCTTTAGGTTTAGATTACATTTATTTTCACCAAAACCCTTTAAATTTAAGATAGGCTAAAAATAGTTTTTTTTTAAATATGAATTAACTTTCATTTTTCAAATAAACCTTAAATCAATCAATGTAAGCCCACTTATTTGAATTTTAAGCTTATTTGAAATTAAATTAATTGTAGGTTCACCCCTTGGTTAATCCACACGTGTATTTGTCTATTAAAATAATAGAATTAACCCAATTTAGAGCAATTCCTCATGATTAAGCCAAGATTGAATTATACCCTTTTATATATCAATTATGTGAAATTAAACTTGGAAATTAGTCAAATTGAGTTAGATATAGAGAATGATGGTGTTACCGTCACTTATCCAATACATAATATGACAAATATAATTATAATCAAATAAAAGAACTAATCAAACTATAGAATTTGGAATAATAAATAATGATAGGTCCATCTCCAAGTAAAAGTAAAGTAATCTGAGTAAAAGTATATTATAGGATTACATCATGAAGAAATCTGAGAAAGAAAATAACCACCAAGAGTAAAGCTACTAAGGGGAAGTGGTATGTAATTGTTATCAAATTGCTCACCGTTTACTCCCTGCTTTAGGAAATCTTTGACCAACACCTTAGCATGGGACAGTTCACCTACATTTGAATTTAGGTAATGAGAATAACTCTTAGTAGAATTTATCAGAAAAAATTAAATAACTATATATATATAATCTTGGTAAGTAAAGGCGTGAAATCAATAGAAAGAATATCAAAGATCACGAGGATGCATGATAGAATTTATCAAGTTAGTTATATATAATTTAAGGCACAAGTTAATCATAATTTAAATTATTAATTAGGTAATTATTATATCCTTTACCCATCATCTTATTCATTGAAATCTGAGTTATTAAAGATCTGGGCTTGTCTCAACTTGTAGGGTTACTTGAATTGATTGCAACTAGGATTAGTGGTATTTTTCTCATTTCAAAGATCCACATTGTAGAAGGTGATCGGTATATATATGACTTCAAAACAACTTCAAGGGTGGCTTTATCTCAGGCGTATGGTGTCACATATATCCTAAATAGCTCCTCCTTAGTGCTCATAGGTGATCGGGACCCTGGGGATTCAGGGTATCTGATGAGGTGTGGCTCATCATAGCTAAAATGCCCAAGTTAAGCTAGAAACTAAGTTAAACACTACATAATTAACACAAGAAATGGGTTAAGTGTGGGAATTAATAGAAATGACCTAAAACATCTAATTTATCTTAAACATGCAAAATTAGGTCATAAAATGAGATATTCTATTTATTAATGTAAATTGATGATCCAATTGTTAATTGAACACACATTTGGGTTCAAAACTTCAAATCAAAAGTGAAATCAGCTTTTTGAATGTTCAATTAAGTTTTAATAAAAACTTGGTGTCATTTGGACATCACCAGGACCTCGCATTATGGACATTACATATAGGTCCTTCTTCATTCACATTCCTCCACGTTTAAAACCATCAAGGACCTAATTGCAAACCTTCAAGGGCTTCTTTGTAAACCACAGGGATGGCTATTCATCAATTCTTCACCACTTATGGGTTTTCCTGCAATTTCTCTACCGCTTCACTCGTAGAGGGCCTCCTTGCAATGTCACCAAAAGACCTACGGTGCACCTTTACTATAGCCGCAAGAACATGATTGATTATAGTCATTGAATGCATGAGTCCTTGATCCAATGGCCAAACCAAATTCAATCTTAGCACGCGATTGCACATAGGTTCACCCCTTGCTCCAGATCTGATCCAATGGCTGATGTTTAGATTGAAGCTTCGCGTGCCTCTCTCTCTTCATATCCACCGCCCATGCCCTAGGAGCTTAAACCCACCTCGCGGTGATTTGATTCACTCCCTAAGTCTACTTAAGTAGCTGCCGAGCTCTCATGCACAATAATCTCTCCCTCCCTCTCAAGTGGTTCCCTTCTTCCATCCCCTCAGTTTACCTAACTCAATTCCTCGCCTACGGTGATAGAGCAGGTTGATTTTCTTCCTTCAATCGCCTCTAGCCGCTAGCTGTTTGCTCTTGGACACCTTCTTCAGCTGAGGGTTTCCTCCATTTCGTCGCCATCGACCTCCGGTCGGTGGACCTTGGACATCACCTTTGTCTGTTTGCTAGATTCACCACTTTCATAGATTAGATTTACTACTTTCTAGGAGTAGAAATAGCTAGAGAACTCACTGTTGAATTGTTAGCTAGGAGTAGAATTAGTATAGATCGACATCGCCCTCTCTGATCAATTCAGATCAGAGAGGTGGTTTTTCACCGTCATACCGATCCACTAATCTCCCTCATCTTTTCACAACTAGTTTTTGAATGTTTTCCTCACATGTTTCTCACTAATCACCCGTGCATCAGAGCATTAAATCAGATCTGATCCTCTTGAGAATTCAGATCTACTTTGAGCACTCAAATTCATTTGAGGGTCAATTCATTCACTCCATTTGTTCACAATGACCCTAGTGTGGTTTTTATTGAGTTGAATCACAAATCATTTCAGATTTGTGTTAATTTGACAGTAATAAGAGTTTTTGGGTTGAAATTTGGATGAGTTAAGTCCTTGATTTGAATGTTCTTTGTCATGCTATCTATGGCATAAGAAGAGCATTAGATTAGGATTATTTTGCATCTTTTGAACTTTGATTTCCATCTAGATCTATTGGAGTTGTTTTATGTGATCTGAGAAGGCTTTTCATGTATCTGAATTGAAATTATACCTTACACTGTCCATAGTGTAAGATCTAATTTCAGATCAAGATTTTAATGTTGTGTGAAATAAATTTGATTTTCAAGAGTGTTTAGATGAGTTTTCGTGGGATTTATGGGATTTTTGATGAATATTTAACAATAAAATGTGTTTTTAAATGAATTTTCAGACCGAGTATGTTATGAACAATGTCTTGAACATGTGAGTTTTGATTGAAAATCTCTCCCATTCTAGTATAGCAAAGAGTTGCTCAACAGCTACATTGTTTGGGATTAATTCTGATTTCAAGTGAGTGTAAGGTTTGAAAATGGTCCTTAATGGAATTAATTCTTGATTGATCTCTTTTCTTCATGTTGTTTATGACATAAGAAAAAATTTTGGTCAGATTTTCCCTTTTATTTTATAGCTTTGATTTGGATTTGGATTTGGGTGAGACTTGAACTTTTAGTGGGGCTTCAAGTTTGGTTAAGATTTTAAGGCAGCTTAATTACTAAAATTGAGTTCCAATCAGACCTACTTGGTCTGATAAGAGTTCAAGGTTAGTAATTAAGCTGTCTGGTTTTAGAACAATGCAACAACACCTATCCTAGAATTACTTCAATAGCTTCTTGATGCTGGTTTTACAACAGAAACACAAATGGTTGCTGAAGTTGCTATAGCAGCAATAGCTGCTAGGAAGTTTAGAGCAATAGTTTAGCCATTGTGATGGATTGAATTGGTTGGTTTGAGAGGAATTTTGGGATGAATTTGGGAATCTAATGTAGCTGACATGAGGTATAGTGTTATATTTTTATAGACAAGCATTCATGTACCTTTCATTAATTGAAATCTAATTAGAATTGCTTGTAATTTTGTTTTAATCTTCTTTGTCAACTACATGTAATACATAAACTGTCCAAATTGTGTTTTGACTTGAGATTTAAGTGAAACTCATGTTTATTGACTCAAATTCCTTGTATGTTGTTTCTTGGAAGTCTTTGAGTGTTTGAACTTCAATTCTAGCACTTAGGACTCACTTTAGAGGCTTAGGTTTTTATTTCAAACCCCATTTAGACCTAACTTGTGTGAACTTTGTTTATAAATAAAAATAATTAAAAAATTCCAAAAAAATAAAATAAAGGTGTCTTTAGTAGGATTAGATATTCTCTTAGGTGTATGCCAAGTTTCAAGGTAATCTGAACCCCCGACTTAATAGAATATACTAGCCAACGGTTCAGTATACCTTAGAATTTAATAAAGAAAATCAAATAAAAAATACCAAAAAGAAATCTTTCTTTCTCATCTCACTCTTTCTCTCTCTTCCCCTAACCCCCCTAAACCTATAAAAACCATAAAAATAAGAAAAATTACAAAAACACCCAAAAATACCTTATATATTATGTCTATACTTGTATATATAATTTAAATCTAAGATATATCTAAATATTGTATAATATGCACAAAATGTGTATAAATAACTTATATATGTATTTTATATATTAAATTAAGTATTTGGAATAACTTATTGTATATATAACTTTATTGTATAATTATCTATTAATTTATATAAACTAAATGTATACTAAACTAAGTAATTATATAAACGTATCTATATGTACATAATTAAGTCTAATATTGTATATATATATTTAAACATGTACTATATACTGTATAGTATTTGTAATTTAGTTTAATTAAGTAATTACAATAGGCAATTGAGTTATTAAGTTAATTACGTAATTTATTAACTTAAAATAAGATAAATTAGTAACTTAATCTAAAACTGAAGTCTGTTATAATGTATACTTGTATAATATTATATTAAATATTTTGAATGTATTTATACTATATTTATATTGTACTATAGTATTTATAAATTATTATATGTAAAACTCTATAAAACGTGTATTCAATTATATACAAATTAAAATAAAATTTCTAAAATATAATAAAAATATGTAATTAATAATTTATTATGTATATTAACTCTATATAGAGTCAATTTTGTAATTAAGTCACTAATTTATATGTTAATTAACAAATTAAACTCTAAATTAACATGTATAAACCATAAACTTTAACTAATTTAATTATACATCTAAATAATTTATTTCTTTAAACTAATTGTACAATTAGGTAGCCTTATATAAGCGCTTCAAAATCATGTAATTTATTTTTAATTTACATTAATTTATTGCACTCAAATCGAGGGCCAAAAATCTTAAATCAGAACGTAATTGCATGCAGTGTCATTGCCAAATTGGGTGCTGGATAGCACCACATCGGGCATTGAGGACCATTCAACGCAATATATAAGGCATTTGTGATAGCGGCTTCTAAGTTGTCACGGTGCCGGGCACCGATCCCATACCCTTATCCCTCTCTCTGATCTAAGCATATAGCATACGAGCATGATTTGTGTATAGTGGTGGGTTGGGGCCATGCACTGTAGTTGGGTTTGTGTGGGCCCAATATTGGGCCTAAATCGGATAAAATGTACAATTAAATGAAATGAGAATCAGGTTTATTAGTGGTCTAATCTTACCTATATAGGTGCTGTGTATCCCATGAAAGGCCAGTTCGCCAACTAGAAATCAAATTTTTGGTTAAGTGGACTGAACCGTGTTTGTGTACTGAGAGGCCCTAAAAATTCTAAGTGTTGAGAAGAGAAGAGAGGTTGACTAAGTGTTGGAGCTAAGTGCTTGTGTGTGTGTACTTGCCTGTGTGTGTGTTATGTGCGTGTGTATATATGTATGTGTATATGTATAATATATAAGTATACAGTATAATAAATATATGTATATAAATAATTATAAGTATGTAAATAAATAAGTATACGAATGCATATATATATAGTATGTATATGTGAAATATAAGTAGAATAGTATAGGATGTTTGAGTTCTCTTACATATGTATATAAATAACTAAGAGTTTTAGTAATAGTTAGATCTGTCACTGTACATAGTTATGTATGTCAGTATAGATAACTATTTTGCTTTATGTTATGTACATATTTTGCTAAGGTTATAGCGACGCTTATTTGTGTTACTGTATATACAATATATGTTACTATAGATATTAGTATGTTAATATGATTTAGTATAGTAGATATTATTAAATATTTTTGTACCTATACTTAGGTATTATTTGTAGTAGTTGTATATAATTAATATAGTGTAGTAATAGAGAGTTTTTGATGTTTGTTTATTATATATATGTTTAAGGCATTGTGATGCGTATTAATTGATTCTTTTGTAAATAATTAACCCATTCATTTATTATTTGATTCATTGATTCATCTTGTAAATAAAACTAATATTTTTGGACTTAAAGAGTGATGTATATCAATAATTGCTTGCCAGTGAATGACCTTGAAACAAACTAGTAAAAATAGTAAATAAATAAAATTGATGCGACATCGATTTGCAATTGTGACATTTATACTACAATTAAACGACATTTAAACACCGTTTTTATTGCAAGTCGAAAGTCATGCACAATAGTATTCGACTCATGGATCATAGCAACCAAACCTCCTACATGAATGGAGGGTTCAATCTTAGGATTTAAACAATTGCACAAAGGACAAGAGGGTTTAGTGACCTAGTTCCACTGCAAGGGGTGTATGTCTGGGGGGAGGTTGATACTCCCAACTATGCACTAGAACTCATTGGATTACAAGATTTAGAATCTCTCTCTTCTCTTAAGTTGCTTAGGGCGGGTCTCAAAGGCCTTTCTCTGCTATTTATAGTGCTGGAGTTGGGACTCCAGCAAGATCTTTTGAGTATATACGTCGGTTGACAAGGTATGTGCCTTGTCAGATTATTAATTGCGGCAGCCATGTCGGCATTTATTGAGGCTGTAGCCTTGCTGTACTTTCGTCGTCCCTTTTAACGGATGGATCCTTTGGGTCCGGTTGTATCTGGGCTTTTCCCTGTGTAGGTGGGTTGGGTTCCTGGATCCGTTTGCGCAAAAGACTCTCCTTGAATGTAGGTGGGTTGGATCGTTGGGCCCGCCTATATCCAAGTCTTTCTGGGTCGGATCCTTCTTTTCAGGCCTTTTGCAGAGTTTCGGGTTCAAGGGCATTTTTTGCCCCTCATCATATGCCCCTTACTCTCGAGCTAGTGAATGCTTACTAAGACAGTAACGTTTAAAGTAGAAACTTCACGATAGGTAATGCCCCCAAATGTTCCCTCAGCCATATATTTAAGCAGGGGAGCATTTGCTATGTAGCGGGGTTTTAAGGGAAAATGCCTGTGGTTGTATCGACCTTAAAAGGTGGTATGAGGCACATAGGCCTCCTATATCACCTGCCTTAAGAGGCGGCATGAGGCTTGTCGGCCTACTTTCTTACCGGCCTTAAGAGGTGGCATGAGATGCGTCTGCCTACTTTATTACTGGCCTTAATAGGCAGTAGGAGGCATGCTCGCCTGCTTTACTACAGGCCTTAAGAGGTAGCGTGAGGTGCATCCGCCTGCTTTACTATCAGCCTTAAGAGGTAGTATGAGGTGTGTGCGCCTGTTCCGCTTCTGTGAGTAATGGCTAGTTACATCGGGTTTGGTATTTTCCTTGTTATTCGAGAAGTGTTGCGTCGCTTTTATCTTAGTTTAAGAAAATGCATCATAGTATAGTCAACAAAAGTGATACAACACTTAAGTTTATAAACTCAGGAAACAAAGGTTAGTTTGAGGTCGTTCATAGGGAGCAAATTGGGTAATTCAATCACTAATCACAATTATCGAGAAAGATATGCAAGTAGAATCAAAATAGTGATCAATGTATATTGGAAGAATATCTCAAGAAAATCAGGAATCAGAGTGCAAAAAAGATTGAGTTAAAATAATAGTTTGAACCACCAAATTAACCCTACAAGTTAAGCTCTAAATGTCTCAAATATTTTAACAGTACTTTCAACCAAATATCCACATAAATGCTCAATAGATCCATAGTAGCACCGAATCAGAACCAACACAAGGTCTCAGACGCCTTAACTCACACCTCAGCAGAAGGCTAAGGCACAGCAGCAGCATCCACACAGAGGCGCAAGGGCCTCACAAGCCACTGATTGGCTAAGTGTTAAGTGCAGGAGAGGGGGCACGAATCTCGAGTCAATAGTAATGCAAAACCCCCCTCTTCCTTCTCAGATTTCCTTTTTTTAGAACCAAGTTGGACCTGGGTAATTGGGTAAATGGATCGAGTTCAGATCAATGGGCATGTTCTCGAGTGAGGGCGTGTGAGTGAGGGTGTCTAAGAGCGTGCGTAGGGGCATGCATGGGGACCTCACCTCGTGCATGCTGAGCAACAAGGCCTTGGCATAGAATCCTCTTATCTGCTGTCGTGACCTCGTGAGTCCACGATGTGGGACTAACCCACTGCCTTCTTCGCGTAGTCAACTGCTAGTAATCTCCAAGTAATTGGAGCTGTTGAGGCTGTTCTTCGTTCAATTGAATCCCTAGATGGGCTCTTGTGTTCAGTTTGCACTGCTTAGATGTGGAAATGGCTGGGATGATGACCGATGACGGTGGCCGGAGATGGAGATGATGACCAGTGACGGTGAGATACCTGTGACAAAAATACAGCCCTAGAGTCGGAATTAAGCACGCGCAAAGGTCCGGTGCTACTCGCCAGACAAAAACCCTAAAGAAATTGGAGGTGTGGGTGGTCGGGTGTGTGCGGCGAAGAAGCTCTGATGAGCTTTGGCTGTTGGTGATGGAGGTGGTGAGAGGTGAAATTGAGGATCTGGGAAGCTCCGTGAAGATGAGGCGATGCTGATGGTGGTGGTTATGGGGTGTGTGATGGGCGGAGGTACGCTGGCGGTGAAGGTGGTCGGAGGTGAAGCTGCTGGAGTCGGAGACGATGACAAAGAGGGATCAGGAGCAGAGAAGCTCCAGATATGAAATTGGGGGAGAGGGGAGTTGAATCCCTAAACTAATTGAGAGGAAGGAGGCAAGGAAGATGCTGCTGGGGGTACGCTGGAGCGGAGGAAGAAGACGAAGTAACCGGAGCGGAAGAGGAGGCTAGAGAGGTTGAAGCTTTGTGGGAACCTTCGCAGATGAAGGATGAAGAAGATCTCTCTGCCTATCGTACGTGGCAGAGGGCGAAGATGGGGTTTCGATGAGCTCCAATGGTGGTCCTTGACGCTAGTGAGAAGGAGGAATTTGAGGGGAGATCCGGTGAGGAATGCATGAGGGAACACGGGGCTATGAGCAGGGCTTTAAATAGGAATAGGACCGTGCTTCAATTAATGCAAGATGGGCACTTTGGGCAAGTGCTTTCACTGCCTACAAAGCTCGAGTTCACCGGCACGTATTCTGGCCATGATTGGCCTCAAGAAGGACCTTTATTGACGCGGATTGATTTGAGTATCAATTCTGCAGAGTTCGAGGATTTTTCGTCGATATTTCTAGAATCAAATCTTTGATTAATGTCAGTGGGGAAGCTCTGAAGATACTTTTTAGATTGTCATGGCGACAGGGACCATTTTGAGAAGAACGATGAGAAGTTAGTGACCCAAATGCAATAAATTCGAAAGTTAGGGGCTTGGATGTGAGGAATAGATATTTTAGGAATTAAATTGCAAACTAGGTCATGATGAACTCTG
Organism: Thalassia testudinum; assembly: GCA_037157565.1. NCBI lineage: Eukaryota > Viridiplantae > Streptophyta > Magnoliopsida > Alismatales > Hydrocharitaceae > Thalassia > Thalassia testudinum. The sequence goes on along the minus strand of JAZHRO010000012.1, from coordinate 35,363,270 downwards.
ATTGGGCCCAAATTTTGGTGCTAACCTAATTTGGACCCAAGGAATCTAATCGTGAACTTGGATTTGAGTTTTGACCATGTTTGCTTGGGCCATTTGCACATAAACCTACTCGAGATAAAATCCCGTCTGGAACTCTATTCTAGGTCAAAATAGGTTCAGATGGTTAAACCATGGGTACTAAACCTTTTAGAATATTTTTCTATGAATTTTAGGAGGTTTAGATGAATTTATATTAACCTGAACCTCTTTAATTTAAGTAGGTTGAAAATTAGGGTTTTGTTGTTGTTTTCACCCTCGAGCTGCGTGAAACCCTGTTCCTATTAGTGTTGACCCATTTGTTGGACTTTTGAGTTCATTTGACCTTAATTTAACACCTGAGTGACCCCTTGGTTAATTTGTGCTATTAAAATTACAGAATTAACCCTGATTCCCTATTTTCTTTTCAAATTAGAATGATGTGAAGTTGTGGCCCTCAGATGACTAGGTAGGAGCTTTTATCTTTCAAACCTGACTAAATGTGGATAGTTAGGGCCCATGATGGTGTTACCATCAAGAAGGCCGGCATTAATTGCTGTCATGATGATGCGAAAGCCTCAGGTATCGTGCCTATCATTGATGGGACTACTGATCGATCGATTTTCGCTTGAAATAATGTTCGCTCAAGAGAATAAGTTGTTGAAGTAGAAATTGATCGGCGGAAAATCAATCATCAACAATTAAAATAAACCACTCATAGGAGTGTGGGTTGTATCCACAGGGAGGCACAAATGCAAATAAGAAATTCGCAAAGATTAATCGTGACTATAGTTGCAAAATCTGAATCCAAATCCAATGTAAAAGGATGTGCATAGCAAGAGCCAAGAAAATATGAGAAAATGTAAGTGGATTATTACAAATTCACCTCAATATATTAATGCATCAAAATAAAGGAATGGTGAACTAGCAATGGTAGTGTTCGTAAATACTAATTCACCCATAAACAGGGGTTGTAGTTCCCTTTGCTTGCGTGCTCGTTTGAGGTCACGACGGGCGGTGAGAACTTCGGTGGAGGTTGGTCAGAGCTAGGGGGTCCTGATGGTGGAGAACGGTGGTCGATGGCGATCGGTCGGCCGGAAGGGAGCCACCGGCGGTGGGGATGTCCTCACATGCACGTGGACTATCGTTGGCAGTTTTGAGGGCGTTGCCGTGTTCGTGAGGGCACGGCCAGTCTGCTGGAGGTGATGGTGCGAAGCTTCGTGACCTTGGAGGCCGGCTACGTGTAGAGGTTGTCAGTGGCTATGGGTTCTCTTCTTCGTTATAGTGGTTGAAGAAAGAAGGAGATGAAGAAGACGAAGTGGAGGAAGTCGTGTGTACGGTAATGGGGGCTGCTGCGCGCACGAGGTTTGTGGCATGCTGGGCCTGAGCGCGTGAGTGGCGGTGGCAGCTGCGTGCGTTGTTGTGGGCGGTTAATGCTGCTACCTACTTGTGGGAGGATGGTCACGTGATGGCTGGTGGTGCACGAAGAGGAGGCTACACACGAGGCTGGTGCGTGAGTGGCTGAGGGGAAAGGTGCCTATTGTCGAGGGCGTGGTTGAGTACAGTGGTGGAGGCGCAGTGGTGACTTTGTTGGCTGGAGAGGGAAATAAGGTGAAGAGGAGCAGGTGCGGGTCTCCAGACGTCCAGGAAGGTTCCTGGATGACTTAAATGAAGGGGATGGAGCATGATGGTAATGTCGGAGATGCAGTCATGGATGCGATGGTGGTGTCGCGGTTGTCGTCGAGACTCGCAATGGTGGTTCTGATGGCAGCACATGGTGGTGGAAAGGGTCTATCCCAGAGGAAGTTCTCCCTTCTATTTGGAAGGAGAAGCTGGATGATTGGTTGCCCATGGGGGAGGAGATGTGATTTCAAATTATTTCCTGCAATAAGCATACTTAATTATTTGCAACATGCATTGCGTCAAAGAATTATGCAGGAATTCTAAATCAACACACTACTAATTTTCTAGTGTATTGTATACTAAAAGTCCCATTTAATCTTAGAATTGGTTGTTCTTAGGCCCAATTAATGTCTCCTAAAGTAGACATATCAACTACCCTTTCTACGGCAGTGGGTATGTGCGTAGGGGTATTAAATGTCCATATGATGGCCGAGGTTTTCTTCTAGCTTAGAGTTATATTTGGAATCCGCATCGGATACGACGGGATTTGATTTTTTTTGAAAGTTGCTCCTTGCAAGGGGAGAACCGCTTTCCGTGGGGGTTATATATAGGGGTGGTGGGTCATGGTTAATGGCCCACCCACCTCGGAGAGCACTTGCGCGGGGAGCATTTACTCTTGGTAGAGCTCTATGAGGATGCGTCCTTCGTTGGAGCATCACTGTGTCGAGGTCTCTTAAAGGAAGGATCGTCATGTCAGGTTTTGCGAGCAAGGGTAAGTCCATTGCCTCTTCCTCCAGAGTCTCCACCAAGACTCGGGCTTTATACGATTTTTTGTCAGACTACCACAGTTGGTCCATGTTCTTGGGGGAATATAGACATGGTGGAGTACCGTTTTAGGCTTGTGGGTCTGAAACCCGCTTTTGCTTAGACGGGACTAAGGACATGTTTATCATTTGTAAATACGCCATAGAGCATGGCTTACAGGTGCCTTTGAACCCTCTTTTGTCTTCCTTCCTTTCCTTTTATAACCTTGCCCCTTCTCAGCTCAGCCTTAATTGCTGGCTGGTGTTGAATGCCTTTACTACCCTCTTCCTTCAATTGGGGGTTCCTCCCCACCTCGTTCTATTCCACCTGCTTTTTGGGTTGATGCCCCTGAAGGTGAAGAAGGGCAAGCCTTTGCCAAGCACTTACACGCTGTACAACTGGTGGACCAGGTATAGTATAGTGGACCTCCCTGATAGTTTGAAAGGGTAGAACCACCATTTCTTTTTTCTTTCCAATATCGAAGAGCTCAGAGTCCCTACACTTGGCAAGGTCTGCATGAGAGGGACCAGTTGCCCTGGTCCGAGGAGCTTGATCCGTTTGTGCAGGCAGACATGGAAAAAATAACTAAGTTTGGTTCGATTTCTTGGTCAGACCTCAAGCGGAAGGACGTCCAGGAGGCGTTGTCATGGGTGGCGGACTCGTTGCTTATGCTATGTAAGTGGAGGGGGGTAAATAGCTTTTGTGTCGCATATTGTACCCATCGATTTTTTGTTAATCCAAAATTTTTGGTAGTTGTGGCTGTAGCTTCTGAGCGGTTTACCCAATCGGTTGTGCCTAAGCATCGAGGTGGTACCTTAGCTTGCCGTGGTAGGGGGAGGGGAGTCAGCCTATTTACAGAAGGGGCTGAATTGGAAGGAGGGGGAAGTTGATGATGCTGTGGAGGAGCCAGAGGTTCCCTTTGAGGTGGGCCAAGAAGGGCCTTCGCGTGGAGCTTCTGCGGGAGGAGTCAGCAACATCCTCTCTACAGAGTCCTGATGAGGTTGAGGGGGAAGGTGTGCCCTCCGCCCCCTTAGAACCATCTGGGCTGCCTAAGGTGATTACCCTCATTGACTCTCCTCTAGAGGCACCTCTGGAAGTGTCTCGTACAAAGGGTACTTCCTGCTTCTTAGTTTCATCGACTTTGCCGAGAGTGTTCACCTCGTTGGCGCAAGAGGCGGTTGGTGCTAGTAGCATTTTTGGTTAGCCATACTACCGGCAAAGCTCTACAAGGGCCCAGGTTTTGGTGGATCCCCTTAGCTGGGGGGGGTGGGGGGGGTGGGTCGAGGATAATCAACTGGGCCATTAGGTCCATCAATGGATCCATACTAGAGGGCGCCCCTGGCGGGCTCCCACCCGGGCGTGTGGTGCCTGTGCAGCTGGGGGCATCAAGCAATGGCCCCAACTTGGAAAGATTGGTGCCAAGGCACCTAAATGATGTTGTGTCTTGGGCCACCGTAGGCCTAGGGGCATGAATCTCAACCACATTTTCTTCTATTGCATGCGTGTGGTAAGCTTGTGGGGCTTGTCTTTCATTGATTAACTTTTTCCTGGAAAGAGTCATTTGTATTCTGATGCATCCGTGGTTTATAGGCGAAGACACTTGGGTCATCCTTTATTTCATGCGAGGACACACCTCCAGGCCTCCCTAGCCCAGCCGATCATGCTGACGTGGTGAATCTAGCTGCCCAGTGGGCTATCACAGCCAAGGCGGAGCATCAGCAGTTGCTCTGCCAAGTGGCGAAGTCTATTGCTTCCCAAGAGAAGGAGAAGAAGGCGACGGAGGAGGTGATTGCACAGCAATTCACGCTTCTAATTTGGCCATCTTATGCTATTTTCTAACATTAGGCAACTAAATTAGATAGTTATGCATGCATTATGTAAATATTCACATTTGTGCATCTTATGAAAAGGAAGATAGAGAGAGAGATTGAGCATCCATTCAATTCATTTCATCCATCCATTTCCACCTAATCCCATTGCTTATTCCACCTAATAAAAGCTTACATTAATTTCCTAACATTTCAAGTGCCTACATGCAAAAACCCCACACAAATCCCACATTCCAATAGCCTCCCATTGTCACCATCCTCACCCATCACCTATAAAACTACCTTCACCTCACTCCACACAAGTCGTCGGCAACCCATCACTCACCAAACCTTAAGCCATTCCCTCTACCTCCACTCCTTAAGACGCACACACACCATCACTGCACACACTCCAGTCAGCCACTTCACTTCCCTCGGTTCTCCTCTCTCCCTCTCTTCCCCTCCTCATCCTCAGTATCCTCTCACAAGTTGAGAGGAACACTGAGAGCAGAGGAGTTTCCCTCCCGTGGTTGCAACCTCCATGGTAGGGAGCACCACCGTCTAGCTCATTGCGAGAAGGTAGACGTGGTGCTTCTTCTTAGTTTAGTTTTGTTTTTATGGTTTTTATTTTGCTTTCTTTTTGTTTTTTCTTTATCGCCATTAGCGTAGAATAGCAAGCTCTGAAGCTTGCTTCTCTCACCTCCGCGCATGCCAGCCACCGTCGTGCGCACTCCCACACGCCTCTGCCGGCACTTCCACACCCTTCACGCTCGCATCCCAGCCGGTCTGCTAGCCTTCACTGCTCGCTTGTGCATGCTGATTAGCGGGTGGCTTCGCGAGCCACCCGGTCACTTTTTGCCCTTGGAACTGTAGCCACGACCTCACGCAGCTATAGTGCCATGACCGGGGGCTTCTCACTTATTTGATTTCCCCGTCCACTCTCTCTCCTCGTCGTGACCTGCTGTAGCCGGTTGCAGCATCTCTGCTTGCGCTTCTATGTGAGCTGCCCTCCGCGAGCGCTACCTCCCCTACGCCTTGTGCTGCTGCACGCAGTGCCCTCACTCCTCTCCCCAGCATGTTGCGTGCGCGGCCTCTCTCTCCCTCTTGCTCCTTCCCCTGCAGACACACACACACACTCACACACAGACTGACACACACACACACACTCACACACATACACACACACATATATACATATACACACACACACACATATATCTATAAATATACATATTTACCTATATACATATATATATACACACATATGTATACATATATATAGATGTACATATACATATATATACATACTTATAAGTAGAAACTTATACAAATATACTATACATGTATATATATATATAAATAAATAAATAAATATATATATATATATATATACTTATACAGATATATATAGATATATATACTTATGTATATATACTTATATATACTTATATAGCTACCATATATATACATATATACATACACACATATATTTCACTTCCTCTTTTACACACTTCCATCACCCACCTACAATATCATGCACGTATCCACTCACCAAGCATCATATCACGGGAATATTTGCACCAGTTGTGTATATTCCTCAATATTCACGCATATCAAGTTTTCCACCCACACTTCCGCACGTCCGCTCCACACCTGCATGGTGCACGTAGCTAGGTTAATCCTATCTTGCTAGACGATGGGTAACCTAGCATTGTGCTACATTTCTATTGAAACCTAGATTCAATATTCACTATCCTATTATCTAGTTATATATACTTATACCTAGATATATATATATATATATATCTATATCATATCTATATATGTATATAGATTCTACATATATATAAGCTAAGTATTTCCATTCTTTTCCTTTATTTTGTTGATAAAGAAATGACTAAAAAAAACCTAAAATAGAAAAGATAGCTCTTGTCTTTGCAGGTACATGATCTTGCATGTAGCAAGATTCATTTTGAACTTGATTTTTGGCGAATCGCCAAGGACTAATTTTTGGCAGTAGCCAAGGATAATTTTTGAGGGTGTGCCTTAGGGATAAGACTATCCAAACAAATTATAAAACCAAGAAAAACCTAAAAATATAATAAGTGAATGGAATTCACGTGAGTCATAGGAATCGCGTAGAAACAGATTAACCCCAAACCTGCCTCCCTGAGTTCGACCCTGGCCTAAAAGTGACAATCTTAAAATCTGATCTAGCCAGGATAATAAATTTTTGATAAACTGTGTAGATTCGCTTGTAGGTAATCACTTCCACTATATACTTTATGACGCTAATACCAACATGTTAAATAATCTTACTTGCATTTTAATACGAGTTTTATGGCGTCGTTGTCAGGGAGGCACTATATGGAGTTAGTTTCTATTCTCTTCCATTGGTTCTCTCCTCTTTCACCCTTCTCTTCACGGGTGTTTTTGTTTGTTTTTGTGCAGGTGTACCTGTTGCAAGGAGGAGACCCGCAGAGGAGGTCGGAGATGTGGGCAAATCTGAGGCAGGCATGAGAGAGTGAAGTCGCCGGCATCGCATTGAAGTTTTGCCTACGTTGCTGAGGAGGTAGGTGCCTTCTTCTTAGCAATTTAGGTCATTCTGTCACATTGAAAATATAAAAAAAATTAAAAAAATCAAAAACCCTAAAAGAATCTTCTTGGGATTTCTGGGGCAAGTGGATTAAAATCCACTGTTTGATTGTCTCTATCACCACCACTGCCCTTGATTTTCCACATTTTTGAGCACAAAAAATTTGAGAATCTTAATTCTTGATTATTTCACGATGTGAAAATTATCATTGGGGTGATTTACAATCAATTGTTTGCTACACGTTTTTCACCTCATTAGTTCGCATTCGGGATCCAAACTTATTTTGGGGAGCCTTGGAGTTGATTTGACTCCAACCCCACGACGACCCTTAACTTGCCTTGATTTAATCCCGGATCTCAACCCTAATATATTCATTTTCATTTTTTTTCACATTTTGGTGGTTGGGCCTTGTGTGGATTTTTATTTTGCTGATTGGGAACACTTGAATTGAAGTGCTTTAGCTCCCTTTCACATTGATTTAAAATTGACTCATGCCTCCATGAAAGAGCGATCTTTGTTTTCATTGAAAACTTTAACATAAAATGTCGTGTCGTTATAGTTTGTTGCGTGGTAGAAAATCGCTTTTCAAAAATATTTAATAATTCAAAACTAACCACGAAGAGTTAGGTCATCTCCACAGGGAGGAATTAGCCTACTTAAACTAGTGAATAGTGTCTCGTTTATTCAGGAAACTCAACGCGTATGCATACGAACTGGCGCACGTGTTTTCAACATAAATTCTTGATTTAAATAATTAATCAATAATGTGAGGGTGCACATGCAAAATCACCACAATGGAAACATGTGAATCATGATCTTAGTACTGACAAGCATCATCAATCTTAATCAAAATTGAACTCGTTTCTCATAACCAATATCCCATACTCTATCATGCATGAGAAGAGTTCAGCTATTCGTAATTCTGATAGATAGGAGGGATATTCATGCAAATCTTTCAGAATATGATAAGTGAATAAATAAATGAATAGTGCTTTTTTACAATGGCATACCCTGTAAATACTATTGCAAGAGGAAACATAGGATTTCTCCTCTCTCCTCCTTGCGTGATGTGCGAACCACGGTTGGCCGTGAGGTGCTCGGAGGACGTAGAGGGCGCGGAGGTGGTTCTGATGACGTTGGTCTCATGGTAGGAGGCGGTCGGAGGGAGCTGGCCGGAGGAAGAGGACACCGACGGAGGTCGAGGTTTTGTGTTCTTGGCCATTTGCAACCTCTGTGGCCTGCGAGATGCTCGGTGGTGCTCGGCGTCGAGTTCGGCGGTTGGCGAAGGCTCAGAGGAGTGGCTGCGTGGAGGGGGGCAGCGGCTTTGGGTTCCTTCCCGTGGAGCTGCAGGCGTGTTGAAGAAGAAGAAGTGGCATGGTGGCACGGTGGTTCACGGTGGCTGTCGCAGTAGGGTCGCAGTGGTTGCGGTCCTTTGCTCGAGAGGGCACAGTGGTGTTGCATTTGAGAGATGAGGAGTGAGGACGCGGTGGGTTAAGGTTGGGTGTTGGTTCTTGTGGAGAGAAGAAGAGAGTTAACAGGGGAGGGAGCGGTGGAAGAGGAAGAGGATGATGGATGAGGCATGGACAGGGCCACACGCTGTCACTGTGTGGCTGATGGCATTGGGTTGTGTTGGGGAAGGTGGTGAAGTGGGTTTGCTTTGTCGGTGGAGATGGCCGGCAGGGGTGGTTTGGTGATGTGGAAGGTGTTGAGGCCGCACGCTGTCACCATGTGACCGGCAAGAAGGAGCAGAGGTGCAGTATGCTTAAGCCATGGTGTACGCCGAGTCGACGGTGCACGCAGGATCCATGGTGCTCGCCTCCTTCACGGTGGATAAGATGGAGAGATAGTCCTCGCCAGGGGGAGAAGATTATCCTTCCTCTCTGTTGGCCCATTTTTGAAATATCTGCAGCCGACTTCTGCAACCACTTGCGAAAATTGCAAGTGGTTGAAACTGACGGATAAGTCCTGTCCATTTAGCCATTAGACGTCTGATAAAAACATTAGACGTCTTAAAATATTTGGCTAGCAAGGAGTCCACGCTGGAAGTTTTAGACGTCTATACTAGAATCCAGACGTCTTAAAATGGGACTTTGGACATCTGACTGCTGCCTTCAAGTGTCTTGTACCTAGCCTCCATCCACCAAATGATTATCATAACATATCATATGTTATTAAGCATAAAATTGATGCATAAGATGATATACAGACTATGTTGAATTCCCCCTTAATTCCTAATCAAATATTAACTAAGAATAATTAATTAAAGAATACTTAGGCTAAATGATGGTCCACAAAAGTAGACTTATCAATCCACACTTAGAAATTTCCAATTAGGGGCCCATTTGCATTGTAGCATGCATTAACCAAATCAAATTGAAGGGTTGTTTGGGCATAGAAAACTTGCATTTCTTGAAAACCCGGAGATTAGTTGAATTGGTAATTCAGTGAAATAATAAAATCCATACTACCTAAGGTTGAAATCCTACAAGCCATTCACCATCTAAAACTTCAATTTGGGGAGAGTTCCTCGTTGCATGCTTGCTTTACACACTAAAAAATTAACGCACTTGGGCATTACCCATGTACAACGCCTGTCACATTCCAAAGCACTTGTATCCTAAGCCTCTTAATTAAAATTGGTAGTAACTTGACCCCATTAAGATTTGGAGGTCTACTACTTGCATGTAGTGCCTATGTGCTGGTATGGGTTCCCGTGTGCCATCGGGTGTCTAAGACTGGGGCAAATGGCCTTTCAATCTGGCTTGGTGGTTCCGTGGTGCTCGTATTCAGTTCTGTAGGTTGCGATAGTAGATAACCTAGATCTTTAGGTCTTAGGTCACCTTAAGAGGTTAGGACCTTGATTGTTTGATTTGTCATCAAGTGTACCTATTCGACGTCCTTTCTCTTATCCCCTTCTCTCTTCTCATCTCCCCAATTCTTCCTGCGGCAGTGCATGTTTGGGAGGAGGTCACAAAACCCTGAACTTGTTGAATTGTCTGATCACTCTAGAAGGGAAGAATCCAGTGAATCGTCCTCCTCCTCTATAAACATGGCTGCTCTCCCACCCCCAAATCTCGAGGGAGGAAATCACCCCCCTCCAAATCCACCAGGTGGTGGAGGAGTCATTGACCCATTAACCCGTCTCCAAGCTCAAATGGCATTGTATACTGAGCAAATCGAAGCCATTAAGGAGACATTAGAAGAAATGCAAAACTCTCCTGAATGGGAGGAGCCCAGGTCTCTTAGCTCATATCTGAATCCCACTGTGATAGTGACCCGTGGGCACATTCGTGTCCACATGGGTGGGGAGGATTTCGAACTAAAACCAAATGTAATAAGACTAATCAACTTCCATTACCATGGATTGGCCAGTGAAGACCCTTTTCTTCACTTGGAGGGCTTAACCTGCTTAGCTGAAACGATTAAACCAAGAAATCTCAGGATGCGTATCGCCCTCATGAAAATGTTCACATTTTCGTTGCGAGACAAAGCAGCGTAATGGTTGCGCACCATTGGGAAACCTCTCTGAACTTGGGAAGAGATGCGTACAACGATTTCTTAAGAAATTCTTCCCAATCGGATGCACCAATGCTCTTCGCTGTGCTATTACTTCTTTCACGCAATAAAATGGCGAGCAATTTCATGAGGCCTGGGAAAGATATAATGACCTCCTCAACAAATGTCCACACCACGGTCTGCCTAAGTGGCACGTAGCCCAGATTTTCTATTATGAGCTAAATGAAACTTTGAGGCACATTGCTGACGCTTCCTATGGAGGGAATTTCATGAATGAAGATGAGGATGGAGAGTTCGAACTGTTTGAAAATATGAGTGAGAATTCTATGAATAACGCTTCCCTCGTGTCCTTTAATTGGACCAGCACACCTCATAGGGGAGCACACGAGGTTGACATGGGACCTTCCCACTCATCCATCGACTTAAATGTAATCGCTTAAAAATTGGATGAAGTCTCCCTCATTCACAAGAAGCTGGATGAATTTTTGGCCGACCATACCTATCTTGTGGCTCACACATCGACACCTTCACCACGTCACAAACCCAATCCTTCCCAAGTTAAGATGATATCTAAGAATCTTGCAAGATTTGAACCATCCTTATTGAGTATTGCGCCCAGCAACTTGGTAAGTAATGTGGATCTGGCTTCTGCTGGCCAGTATTATGACATGGAAGACCAAGCCTCCATGTACTCGGACGTAGTACCATATGCGGACTCATCTTCAGAATTCGAAGACGTGTGCACCTTGGGGAACAACCCATATTCTGCTACTTATAACCCAGGGTGGTGCAACCATTCGAATTTCGAATGGTCCAACAACCCACAGTGCCAAAACCTCGCTGATGGACCAATGTGACCGTCAGCTCCTGTCATCCCAAGGGTCCAATATAATCCTTCAGCAAATCCGCTGCAGGGCCTTTACGCACCTCAAACGGATCACGCATCAAGCCCTCTTGATAAATTAATGCAAATGATGATGGAAATGTCCAAGATCCATGAAGAAAACATGACCTCTCTTCAACACCAATTGGCGTAGCAGAATGCTAAGATCAGTCAACTACGTAGGATGACTCGATCTTAGGGCACTCTTCAAGCCCAACCTGTTCCAAACCCACGAAATTTCATACCTTGTTGTCTGCAACCACAGGTACAACCTTCTCAGGGGTAGGTTCATCAGATTCTATAAGCTCCAAGTACTCCACCAGGATTTCAGGCTAATCCCACAGCAGCACATCAACCATATGTCCCCATTTTGAACCCTCCTCCACCTTATGATCCCACTGGACTTGCGACATCCAATGCGATTACTATGAGGAGTGGTAAACAAACTGTTAATTCGCCTTGACTTGATCTTGGCCCATCTTCTTCATCATCCTCTAATCTGGATTGCACACCACATTCTCGTGAGGATGATACACCCAAACTGGTGCCAGAGTTGGCCCTATTCCCTGAGGCTCTACTGAGGGAGCCAAAAGGCAAGAAAAAGAACATGTAGACCTTTGATAATCTACGTGATTTATTCAAGGATGTTGAAATCAAGGTTCCATTGTTAAAGGCGATTAACCACATCCCTACTGTCGCCCGTTTCTTTAAAGACACACTACACCCAGGCGACAGCAAAAGAAAACCAAGAACTTGGTGGTTCTCTCACCTCATGCAAGTTGTGCTATACTGTCAAAACTACCATCGAAGCAGAAAGATCCAGGCACCCCTCTAATTTCATGTAGCATCAAAGGTTGCAATTTTGATCGTGCCTTGCTGGATTTAGGATCTTCCATTAACCTCGTATCGACCATCCTGTTCCAAAAATTTGCATTAGGGAATTTGAAACCCACCCCTATTACACTGCAATTGGCAGATCGCTCTGTCAAAATCCCGTGGGGTGTGATGGAAGACGTGGTGGTTAGGGTCAACAGTCTCTGTTTTCCTGTTGACTTTCTTGTATTAAATATGGAAGTTCCTGATTCACTTTTTGATTATCCGATAATCCTCAGTAGACTTTCTTGGCCACAGCTCGCACCCATATTGATTGTGAATCGGGCTGCATTGAGATAGTCGTGAGCTTTGAAAAGCTCAAACTTAATATTTTTAAGGTAGCTAAGAATTTTGATTGCGATTTTATCAAGGATGACATGTCAGACGATGAAATGGCTGTCAGTGCGTGTATCAGATTAGTTGGGACTTATTCAACTTGCTGCGGCTCACCCCTAGAAAATCAAGACTTGACTAGCCTATACTGTGACACTTCCCCATCCCTTCCTTTACCCTTATCTCTTCCTGACCAAACCCCTGATGAGGTCCACTCCGCCTCTTACGCCTCGTGGTCTGAGTCATATCTGTGCTGCTCACCTCCGGTCTACCCCCTTGAAGATCGAAGTGCCCTTTCTTTCCAGCCAAATCAGGTGGATGCGACATTCCACACTGGGACCTTGTTCTCAAATATTGATATCTGGGGCATTCCTTTCTTGGATCCATTAATCCAAGGTACCCCTTGTAGATTTTTCCGGCCCTACCAGGAGGGAGTGACGTAATAATTGCGGAATTGAAATATAATCTTACAAATAAGCAATCACACAAAAGGCACAAAGTATTTTTAGGTGGAAACCCAAATCGGGTGAAAACCACCACCTAACCCTCTCGAGTTAGGATTTTCCGATCAACCAAGTTGATCAAAATCCACTAAACTAAATCACTTTAAACGAGGGTGATTCAACCTCAATACAACCACGCTACTTAAACGAGGGTAGCATACCTCAACCCCTTCTCTCCACGAGAAGGATTTTGTCTCACGAAGGAGACGGGAATTCGCAAAGCGAATACCCAACCAAATAACAAAGATAAAAGAAACAACAAGTCCTATAGAGCCAACAAAGTAATTATGAACCTAGCTTCTATAGGAATAAGGAAACTCCCCTTTGCAAGGAGTGCGTCGAGTTGATGACGTGGTGCGTGAGCCACGCGACGGTGCAACTTCGCTCTCGTGAACTACGGCGGGAGAGAGGGTGCGCAACAGCTTGATGCTCTCAAGAGAATGGAGCTTGAGCTTGGAGAGCAAGAGCTAGCTAGGACACAAGAGAGTGGAAAGTGTAATACAAATTGTTTCTTGTGTATCTTGGTGTCTCTAGGTGTTTCTTAGTGTATCTAGGTGTGTATTTGTGTTGCAAAGGTTCCTCTCTATTTATAGAGGCCTTAGGAAGGCTTTGGAAGGCTTAGGAAAGGTTCTATAGACGTTGGGAACAAAGCCCAAGAGAATCAGCCCGAAATCAGGAACAATCATTGTTCTGACAGGCTTATCAGACATCTAATTCTAGCATCAGACGTCTGGAAGTTCACTTTAAGACGTCTGATTTCAAGGTCAGACGTCTGATTTTGGGCGGGTCTCTTCCTGACTTGGATCTGATCTAAACAGGGTTCTAGTGGAAGTCCATCAGACGACATATAGGACGTCTGGCACTATGTCTGGACGTCTGGAAACCTACTTTTACTGTGGGAATGGATTTTCCAAACGTTGTAACAGCTAGAAAATCTCTGAGAAGAGATTTTGGGTCAGCCGAGGCAAAACGGTCATTTATCAGACGTCTGGAAAGGCCTAAGGACGTCTGATAAGGCTCTAATGGTCATAATCTTGAGTGTTTGCTAAGCCAGCCAACGGTCCACTAATTGAACGTCTGGCAAAGCATCAGACGTCTCCTAAGACGTCTGGTCTAAGGTCTGGACGTCTGATTTCATCAGACAGAATACTAAGTCCAGCCTAATTATTATCAGACGTCTGAAACAACAGTCAGACGTTTTGAAAAACTTTATCAGACATCTGATTTGAGAATTAGACGTCTGGAAGTGCTATTTGAACCCTATATTGGTTTTCTAAGTGTTCTACAGAAAACCTAAGTATCCTAGGGTTGTGCAGGTGTTCCTAGGACTACTGTTAGGGTACTTTGAGGCTCTTTAACATGAAATATCTAAGGAAATAAAGAGTAACAAAAGAAACGAAAATTACAACAAGTACAAAAGAAGGAAATCTATCCTATTCTTCATTTCCTTCCATCTTTAATATATCTCTCCTCGCGAATCTCTTCTGTTCTCCATCAAGCTCGTCCAATCCATCCTGGATGCGAGCTCGAACTCCGTCTAATCACGTATCCATTTGCGATTGACCTGAAATCTAGGACTCAAAGCGCAAATATTAAATGACACATGTTTTGTTATCATCAAAACAAATGATCGTGGTGCTCTAGCACCAACGCCCCTTTCCTTGGCCAACTTGAGGGCCAATTTCCTTCTCCCCTTATTCCCTCTCTTGATCCTTTTGGGACACTCTCATCCCAAGATTTGCTAGATCTTTCACCATTCATTCTTGAGCTCAAAGCGCTGCCTGACACGCTAAAATATGTTTTTCTAGGACCAGATAAAATACTTCTTGTAATCATCAGTTCAAAATTGTTTAGGGAGCAAGAGTGCAAGCTAATGAAGGTCTTAATTGAACCTAAGGTAGCCATTGGATGGTCTCTGTCTGATCTGACTTGCATTAGCCCCTCCTACTGCACTCACCGTATATATACGGAGGAGGAGGCTCAACCTTCCCGCGAGATGTAGCGATGTCTCAATCCTAATATGCGGGAGGTCGTTAAGAATGAAATTATCAAGTGGCTTGATGCGGGCATCATTTACCCAATCAGCGATAGTCCTTGGGTGAGCCCGATTCATGTTGTGCCTAAAAAGGTAGGTCTCACCATCTGTGTCAATGACAGGGGCGAATCCATTCCTACACACACTCCTACATCTTGGAGAGTGTGTGTAGACTATAGGAAACTCAATACTGTTACTGAGAAAGACCATTTTCCGCTACCTTTTATCGACCAAATCCTGGAGCGGTTACTGGGAAATCAGTTCTTTTGTTTCTTGGATGGATTCTCAGGCTATAACCAGGTGGTTATTGACCCTCGGGACCAAGAGAAAACCACCTTGATAAATCCATATTTATATACATAATTTATGACTAGCTATTGTTAGTTTAAGAGTAAAATAGTTTACATTACATTAGATTAGATTATATTAGTCACATTATAGCATTTTGTAAATATTGTATTTTTAGAGGTACAATTATAATTTTTGCTGTTACTTATATCTGATGTCTTGATATTTTTTTTATATGTGTGCAGGTGCCAAGTTTGAAATTGATTGAAACTTTACGGAAAGGAGAAATTATTTTGATTGGGTTAAACCTATTTCCTATACCAAAATTCAAATCCAGAATCGATTAATCTTAACCTATTTAGAAACCCAATTTCCATACCCACCTATATTTATCCAAGCTACCAAATATATTCACATACAAACCTTTACTCAACACCTCACCCACCAAATATTCTTACATCCTAAGTAACAAAATGTCTCCTCCAAACCTACCTACATGACATTTTCTCTTGTCTCTTCACATTCCAATCCCAACAACAAAAAAATCTCAATCCCAATGAAACCCCTCTCCAACGTCCATCGAATATCCCCTCCAACAAAACAAATCCCACACCCAATCCTCTTATAATCCTATTCCTACATTTCCACGGTACTCTGACTTTTCTATCCCAAAAAGAAAACAAAAAACCTACGTAACCTATTCCCTCCAACCGAAATCCTATTTTTAGTAACTCGTATTCCACGCCACAAAAAAAAAAAATCTATTTCCCATCCCTTTATTTAATCCTACGTAGAGCCCCTCCACAAATATCTTTTGCTCTCTAAATCCACCGTATCATTTTCCCCGTGTGGCTCCTGCTTCTTTTCTCTCTTCCCAATCACACGCTTCCCGCTTCTTTCCTTCTCCCCATGCGGTCACCATGACCTCCTGATGTAAACACATTTATACTACTTAAAATATCTATTTATGCATGTTCTTAAGCATAAGATTGTATTTCATGATATAAATATTACATAACATACATCATCTTGTATTTAGAGTAGTTTGAATAAAATGGAGGTTAATTTCTCCTTTTATGTGCTTGGACAGGGCAAACATTTTATCGGGGCCTCGGATCAAAGATCCAGCTGTATGAATGTGATCAGGGCGACGATTGGAGTTCAACGACTCCAAGATCGCCCTAATCAGGCATCCGTAGCATCAGATAGTGACCGAGGAATCCTATAAGATCAAGGGCCAGGATGGCGTAAATCCGCACTTCAGATGATAAATCTGACTGCACGGATGAATTCAGATCGACGATTGCAGCCCAACGACAAAAATTGAGTCAATCCGACATCCGTGGCACCATCTACAACTTCCAGAAGATGGACGGCCAAGATGGCGCCACGTGGCACCATCTCGGTCGCCCAAACGGCCGCTTACATTCTATGAAGACCGCGCACCCGCCCCCTCTCCGCCGTTGGATATCGATCCAACGGCTGTGGATGCGGCTCTTTAAAACCATCCGCACGACCTTTTGGGCGAGGCAGCGCAGCTGTCCAGCGCCTTATCGCGAGGCGCTGGCGCGCGTTCGAGCATCACCAAGCGATTTTTGAGGCGAGCGGGCGCGTTTGGATCAACCGTTAGATCGCAATCCAACGGCCATGCGCGCCCGATACCGTTCACGCGCTACTGCACGCGTGGCGTCACGCAGCATCGTACTCGCGGGAGGGCACGCAACGCAGCGGGTGAAAGCGTGACTTAAGCCGTCCGATCTCGCGATCGGACGGCTGAGGCTCAGCGGACGTGTGCAGGCGTTGCGCGCACGATCAGGCGCGCGCGAGCCGCCCAGGATGCCCACGAGGGAGGCTTTAGTGATGGATTTATCCGTCACTAAAGACCCCTCATTTATTATTTTAAAGTTGTAATGTCCATTTTGCCCCCACTCCTTGCAACTATAAAAGGAGACCCCCTCCATACGAAATTCTCATCCCTTCCTTCTCTTCTCTACCCCTCCAAAGCTCAAGCGAAGCTTGTCCCACACCCGAGATGCTTCTCGCGAGATAAAGTCCAAATTTTCGTCCCCCTTCGGAAGTGGATCCTGTGACGACGACGGCGTGCTGCTTCGTTCCCATTCTTCTGCTTCGTCCTCCGTCATCCTGCTTCGTTCCCCTTCATCCAGGCGTCGTCCCGTCCGGTTCGTCCTCCAAGCAACCGTCGAGAAGGATTCTCTCTCCCTATTCTTTTTACTGATTTCTAATATAGATTTACTGCTTTTTAGTGTAGTTTTGCTCGTCCTCCAAGCAATCGTCGGGGAGGACATTTCTCCCTCCGTTCTTTTAATGCTTTTTAGAGTAAATTTATCGCTTTCTAGTGTAATTGTTTTATGCTTTTTAGTTGTAATGAACAATCTCCTCAATGATAAATTCTTTGTTTATTCTACATCTCATTTTGATTTCTATGTGTAATATTCTCTCTCTCTCTCTTACCCTCTCTCTCTTTTATTTATTGTAAATAATTAGATAGTTTTAAATTGAATTACTTCGTGACAAATAAAAAGAAATGCGTAATTTTTAAATCAAACATCCGCCTCCCTGTGTTCGACCCGGAATTTCGATTTCAGTATAAATTTTATTTGTTGAACACGAATTCTTCGCTTTTAAGCTACAACGACAGGTTTTCCAAAATCAAACACGTTAGCGTAGCGATTCGTACGTTCAACATTTTGGCGCCGTTGCCGGGGAGGCGACGATCTTTGATTTCTCTTCGCGTTTTGTAACTTACAAATCATTTACCTCACTTCTCTCCTTTCTTATTGTGATTGCAGGGACTCTTTTGAGATGAACAAAAGCGGTAGATTGAAGTAAAGTGCTGTGGAAGGTTTTGTAAGTTATCCCCCATTCTTTCCCCCTCCATAGATTTCATTCGCCACATTAAATCCAAATTCTAATTAACCTAGGTGTTTGTATAAATCCTAGGAATAGTTTGGTTGTTTGGATTCTCACTCACATTCATTCCACTTTCATTTATATAAAAAAAAAATAAAAAGATAATTTTGTGGGGCAATTTTCAACAAACACACAACGTACACCCACATTCAAAGGCACTTAACCGAATTGATTTGTTTCTACTCAACTGAGTTCTGATCTGTGGGACCGGTACACACAAAGCAACACATAAAAGAGTAGAAATCATTTTAGGTTAACCATCTTTGTGTGCCTAACTTAGTGGTGCATTTGTGGCCAGTTGTTTGAGCTATTTGGGCCGTACCACTTCAAATAAAATAAACTCATCAAGTAGCTGCCACTTTGGTTCAACTCTTAGGGATTTACCAGGAACTCCACATTCTTTTTAAGCCTTGAAGGAAAACATCTTCACCTGTGCTTGCAAAACCTGGTGTGCCAATGAAACTTATTTGAAAACACCTAAAGTTGAATCTTAAAAGCTACTAAGCAAGATTTGAACCTTAAAATTCACCACCTCAAAAATAATCTTGCTTGAAAACCACTGGTTGTGCATGCACACACAAATCAATCAATCATTAAGGGCACAACCCATTTAAAGGCCCCATCACATTCCAAAGCACATTCAAACCTAGCCTTAAATAAAATAGAGTAGACGTTGGTCTTAAGGATTGGACTCGCTCTTCAGAATCTAGAACGAGATTATTTTCGATTAGTCTGTTTCTACTATTCAATCTGATGTCTAGCTAGGGGAGCAGAGTCAAATGATCGCGGCTGGGGGGTACACTAGGAACTGGAGGCGTAAGCCGAAGGAAGAACCTTCTCCCCAGTCCCTCTTTCTAATTGGTTGGATTGAACAGATAGAAGTAGATCAAATCGTTCCTTTATCTCAAGACGGGTTTTCGGAGTCTGTAGGCTAACCCATTTAAGGACAGGTTTGATTGTTTGTATTGCAGGGTACCTTTCTTCCTCTCGTGTCTCATGAATCCTTCCACATATTTCACGCATTCTCGCTCTTTCCCTCTTGTTGTGAATTATCCTCAACATGACGATTATCCCAACTCATATTGTAATCAACCATCAGTCAGTTGGGATAATTCGGATTGGGGATACAATTCCGGACCCCCATGTTTAGGGTCTAACCCTGAACACTTTGATTCTGATTTATATCCTTCTCAGAGCTACATCAATTATAGATCGTCTTCCTTTCATGAACAGCCTAATATGATCTACAATCAAGAAGGATACACCGATCCTTACCCATCCTCTGATTTCACTGCCTTTAGGTCATCACCATCTTTTCAACAATTTGAAATGACCTATTATCAGGAAGGGTATAACAAATCTCAATTCGTTAATTCCCCTGCATTGAGCCCAAACCCGCCCAACCCTGAACCAACTCATTTGGTTCAGGTTAACCAGGTTCAAGATAAGGTTCTGGCTAACTTGAGGAATATCATACAATCTTTAGAAGTTCAGGCAATACCTTGCATTGAGAGATTGGAGTCCCTGATTGAAATGATTGATGATTTAAACAAGTCTTTGTTGGATTGGCTCCAGGATGTTAAGGATAAGAACCCGGGTGAGTTTCTACTTGGGAAATTAGCGAAATTGAGGATGAGATTCGTGGTTGCTTTGATTCAATCTTGGAATAATTCCCAGGATGAACCCTCTTCAGGAAAAATAATGACAGAACCCACTCAGGCACCTGTTGGGGGGGACACGTGTTACGAGGCTGACCAGATTGAATTAAAGTGACCAATTAAGGATGATTTGATTTCTTCACCTGAGATCCCTGAGCCGGGTTACGAGGAAACGTATGTCTCCTTGGAACAGAAAGTGACAACTGATTTTGGGACATACATTGATACAGATACTGATTTCTTTGATGGTGAAGATTCAAGTTGCGAAGTCTCACGCGAGTTTTCTGAACATGATTTCTGTGAGATGATTGGGCCTGAGGAATCTGATAGATCATTTGATAGCCCAATAACTGAGGAAACTGATCTTAGGGCACACATTACAGATCCAGGATTACATTTTCTGGATGAATCAATTTAATGCCTTGATTATCAGTTACACCCCGTTGAGCTTATCGATAATTTTATTTCTGAGATAATTAGACCCAAGTCAATTCTGATTTTGCCACATCATTTAGACTTGGAGATTTCAGACGGGGTGATTAACATGCAAGAGGTCCTGGAATTTGATATGCTGAATGAGGAGGATAGGAGCTAGGAAGTTCTGATTTGGGAAGTTAATTTTGGAGGAAATGGAAGATTGAGTTGAAGGGTTCCTTTTAAGCTGAAACTATCAAGTCAGAACCCTTACGACATTTGTTTCGAGGATGTTCAACTCAAGCACACATTCAACGATTATCCTTTTGAGCTTCAATTCTTTGTAACCCGACTTTTTGGTCTTGGGTTGCATCCTCATAAATCGCAAGCCCGACCCCGCTTGCATTCTGATTTTAGGTTTTGGGTAATTTTTATCTAGAACCTAAGATATTCTCGATTATGGGGGATGGGTCTGCACCACAATCTGGTCCACATCTATGGACCTCTTTTGATAGGTCAGAGGATTCTTTTGTTTATTTTAATTTTGAACTGCACTTGTGAATTCTTCATTTCTTTTCTTTGTATAGTGTGCCTAGCTGAAGGCACTAAACTCAGCATATATACAATTTTTTTCGTTTTCATCTCGGAGCGGACCAGACATTCACGTAATTCAGGTGCTTTCTACGCTTTTCCACTCTGTTTTATGTCTTTTTAATACAATGAGGACATTGCATTAGATAGGCATGGGGGGGTGGATTTTTATCTCTGAATTCATTCGTCAGCTCCGTAAATTTATTTTATTTTCTTTTATAAAAAAAAAATGGAATTAGGAAAGAGAATTTAGGTTTAAGAAAATTTTCAATCTTAGGAAATACTACATTATGATTTGAACACAAAGACCCTTTAGGTCTTTGGACTTAATCAGCTCGTGTATTCACTAAAATGTGGATTTTTTTTTTGAGTTCTCGCCAACCTGAATTTTATTTTAATTGGAGTAAATAAGTTTGGGTGATAAGTACATGACTTATCAACCCACCCTCTGATTTGAGGGAATTTTGAGTCTTAAGCATCTACACACTTTCTTTGCACTGACTCGTTGTTCGGCGATTTTAACGGAAATTGGGTAGCTAATGAACCTTCTAGGGTGATATGGCTGCCAAGTTAGCGTGGGTAATAGCCCATAGGTAGGTTGTCCAGAGCTCAGTCACTGGATCTTTCTCTTTTTGCTGCCTTTAGGTAAATCTTAGACCAGGGAAGCCACCTACTTAAAAAAAAGAAAAGAAAAAAAAAATCAAAAAGAAAAGGAGAAAAGAACAAAAAGAAATAAGCCACACTTCGCCGCACGAGTATGGCTGGCAAGTTGTCAGTGGTAACAGCTCATCGACCGCTTGTCTAGAACCCAGCTCAGTAAATGCACTAAAAATTCCCAAAACACTTAGGAAGAAGTGGAGAAGTAGAATAAACCGGGGAGATATACACTGGATTCACCCTTGTGTTGACCCCGTAAAAAAATAAAAGTAGGGAGAAAGCTACCGATTGTAAAGATACACCTTTAGGCAGAATTCTTTTTGAGGTCACCTAGAGGCGTAGAAATCCGAAGTCCGTTTTAACTACCGGTCAACGAGTCTATCACATTCACAATAAGATGCTTAAAACTTAGGGTTCTCATCAAATCTTGGGTGAGTTGAATGGCCGTAGAAAGCCACTCTTAAACCCTAGAATTTGAAAATCCAAAAAAATTAGAAAAGAGTAAAAAGAGAAAAAGAAAATTTTCTTTGAATAAGGCGAGACTTGAGGCGGTTTGCATTTTGGCTGATACCCGGGCACTGTTGTGTCTTTGAAAGTTCAGTTCCTAAGTAGATAATTTCTTAATGATTGAAACTAACTCAGGTCCAAATAATCCAACTTCATTCTTTTATAAATAGCATATAGTTTTTGCTAGGGACTAGTAAAAGATAGGCATGGGAGTATGATGTAAACACATTTACACTACTTAAAATATCTATTTATGCATGTTCTTAAGCATAGGATTGCATTTCATGATATAAATATTGCATAACATGCATCATCTTGCATTTAGAGTAGTTTGAATAAATTAGAGGTTAATTGTCTCTTTTTATGTGCTTGGACAGGGCAAACATTTTATTGGGGCCTCAGATCAAAGATCCAACCGTATGGATGTGATCAGGGCGACTATTGGAGTTCAATGACTCCAAGATCGCCCTAATCAGGCATCCATAGCATCAGATAGTGACCGGGGAACCCTAGAAGATCAAGGGCCAGGATGGCATAAATCCGCACTTCAGATGATAAATCCGACCGCACGGATGAATTCGGATCAATGATTGCAGCCCAACAACGCAAAAATCGAGTCAATCTGACATCCGTGGCACCATCTACAACTTCCAGAAGATGGACGGCCAAGATGGTGCCACGTGGCACCATCTCGGCGTCCCAAACGGCCGCTTACATTCTATGAAGACCACGCACCCGCCCCTTCTCCGCCGTTGGATCTCGATCGAACGGCTGTGGACGCGGCTCTTTAAAACCATCCGCGTGACCTTTTGGGCGAGGCAGTGTAGCGGTCCAGCACCTTATCGCGAGGCGCTGGCGCGCGTTCGAGCCTCGCCGAGCGGTTTCTGAGGCTAGCGGGTGCGTTTGGATCAACCGTCAGATCGTAATCCAACGGCCGCGAGCGCCCGATAGCGTTCACGCGCTATTGCACGTGCGGCGTCACGCAACATCGTATGTGCGGGAGGGAGCACAGCGCAGCGGGTGAAGGCGTGACTTAAGCCGTCCGATCTCGCGATCGGACGACTGAGGCTCAGCGGACGTGCGCAGGCGTTGTGCGTGTGGGCAGGCGAGCAGGCGCGCGCGAGCCGCCCACGGCGCCCACGAAGGAGACTTTAGTGACAGATTTATCCGTCACTAAAGACCCCTCATTTATTATTTTAAAGTTGTAATGTCCATTTTGCCCCCACTCCTTACAACTATAAAAGGAGTCCCCCTCCATACGAAATTCTCATCCCTTCCTTCTCTTCTCTACCCCTCCAAAGCTCAAGAGAAGCTTGTCCCACACCCGGGATGCTTCTCGCGAGATAAAGTCCAAATTTTCATCCCCCTTCGGAAGTGGATCTCGCGACGACGACGGTGTGCTGCTTCGTTCCCGTTCTTCTGCTTCGTCCTCCTTCATCCTGCTTCATTCCCCTTCGTCCAGGCGTCGTCCTGTCCGACTCGTCCTCCAAGCAACCGTCGAGGAGGAT
This sequence comes from Thalassia testudinum, assembly GCA_037157565.1. NCBI lineage: Eukaryota > Viridiplantae > Streptophyta > Magnoliopsida > Alismatales > Hydrocharitaceae > Thalassia > Thalassia testudinum. Next base: position 35,339,727 of record JAZHRO010000012.1, on the reverse strand, counting down.
TTCTCTCTCCCTATTCCTTTTACTGCTTTCTAATACAGATTTACTACTTTCTAGTATAGTTTTGCTCGTCCTCAAAGCAATCGTCGAGGAGGACATTTCTCGCTCTATTCTTTTAATGCTTTCTAGAGTAAATTTATCGCTTTCTAGTGTAATTGTTTAATGCTTTCTAGTTGTAATGAACAATCTCCTCATTGATAAATTCTTTGTTTATTCTACATCTCATTTTGATTTCTATGTGTAATATTCTCTCTCTCTTTCTTACCCTCTCTCTCTTTTATTTATTGTAAATAATTAGATAGTTTTAAATTGAATTACTTCGTGACAAATAAAAAGAAATGCGTAATTTTTAAATCAAACGTCCGCCTCCCTGTGTTCGACCCGGAATTTCGATTTCAGTATAAATTTTATTTGTTGAACACGAATTCTTCGCTTTCAAGCTACAACGACAGGTTTTCCAAAATCAAACACGTTAGCGTAGCGATTCGTACGTTCAACACCTCCCCGCTTCTTTTCTCCTATCTTCTCCATCTCCTGCGTTCCCTCTCTCTCCCCCTCGCTCCTGCTCAACCCCACGATGTCCACACGATATCTACCACTCCTCTTCTCTTCTTCCTCATGTAAATCACGACCACAGCGTCCACCACCAAACTGGTTGAATTAACCTAATTTAGTGGTCGCCTAACTGAAATTGGGACTGATAATCAGATTCAACCTTAAAACCAAATCACACTTGATCTTATTCAAAGGGACTTGTCTACAATTTCAAAATCAAAAATTATTTATGATGTGATGCACACTTCTGACATTGAGCACACACATTAGGCACTGCACTAAGACTTGATCCCTTAGGCTATAGGCACCGATCTCTTTATCGGTACAGACCCTTCTACTTCACTTTATGGTGGTGATATTATCCTATGACCCAGTGTTTTGATACTTTAAGGAGGGGGACACCCCTTAAAAAAAATAAAAGGGTAGTTAAGAGGCACCGCATACGCATCTCCTCAAAGGAAGGGTTCGTCCTACTTGCATCCCTTAGTTCCATCCTTGGAGTAACTTCTCACTAGATCACTTGAGAATATCATTTAAGCAAGGTATAGATCTTAGGGCACTCCGTAAGTTACTTTAGGGTGTGTAACTAGTTGATAACTTGCTTGATCACATACAAACATTAAAATTTTTTGAGAAAAGCAAGTAAAAATCACTCTTGTCTTGTGTATGGTTGATTGATTGCTTATTATGCATGCGTGGTACAAGATCAAGAAAACCAAGGTTAGAGAGACCTTTAGACTTCGAACCTAGGAGGAAACCTAATTCCAGTGAGCCCTCAACAATGGGTCCACCACTTCTTGACCAACCAAATCCAAACCAGGAGGAGCTAATGGAGCAATTGCATGAACAGTTTGAGCGGTGGTTCAACAATAGAAACCAAAACCAACCACAACCGCAACCCTTACAGGACTTTTACAATCCCGTGACTTACAATGCTGTATCTCATGTAAGGGTTCCTAAAGATGATTATGAACTCAAATCCCATTGGATAGGTCTTATTCAAAATCACTTCCTTGGACTGAACACTGAAGACCCATTCCAACACATTGAAGATCTTACCCCCATTGGTCAAACTATAAAACCTAGGAACATGAATCTTGATGCCTTGATGATGAAACTTTTCCCCTTCTCTTTAAGGGACAAAGCTGCCCATTGGTACAGAACCATAGGGAAACCCATCAACACATGGGATGAGCTAAAGAATGCCTTTCTTAGAAATTCTTCCCTATTGGAAAAACAAACGCCCTTAGGAGAGAAATCACAACCTTCACTAATAATCTGGGGAACAACTCTATGAAGCCTGGGAAAAATTTATTGACTTAGCCAGAAAATGCCCACACCATGGCATACCCAAGTGGCACCTAGTGCAAATTTCTTACCATGGACTTAATGAGCAGTTGAGAAATTATGTGGACGCAGATTGTGGGGGTAACTTTTTAAATAAAGACGAGGATAATGCATATGACCTATTTGAAAGCATGAATGAAAACTCCCTTAACCAAGCCTCTATGAACACCTTTGGAAGGACTAGTCAACCAAGAGGAATGTATGAACTCCAAACTAACCCAAATAAGGTTGACTTAGAAAAGCTATGTGAGAAGTTGGGAACCACAGTCTCTAAGAAGTTTGATGAATTTCTTAATACATTCAAGGGACACACTCCTCCTGCTCTGTTATGCCTAGACTCCCGCAAGAGAGCACCTTCACACCCTAAATTTGACTCACTTTGCAAGCCAAAGCTATCAAAATCCTTCCTATGGAGCTCAACAAGGAACCTTTGTTCCTTCTTATACTGATTCTTCCTATTCGATCAACCTATCCTCAAGATTCAAGGATGTTTAGGCCATCCAAGGATATGCTAAGTATGATCCCTTTTCTAATAATTACAATCCTGGATGGCGTAATCATCCAAACTTCTCTTTTGGTCCAATCAAAAGGCATGAAAAGTGCCTCACCAGACCCAGATTAGACAACCTTATCCTAACTCTTTTAATCAGGGTCAATCTTCAAGGCAAAGCTATGTCCAAAGTCTCCCTCCACCCACCCAATCGACCCAAACGGAATTGTTGATTAAAATGATGGGTGAAATACTGACTAAGCAACAAGAGCAAATCAATCAACAGAATCGAAGGACTCAAGAGGACATGAATGAGATTATGGGGCAACTTAGTCAGCTTGTTGACTCAAGACAACATGGGACCCTCCCCTCAACCCATCCCAAATCCCAGGAACATCCAAAACTGCAATAATGCAAACTCAAGATTTAACCAAAATAGAATGCCTCAATAGAACCAAGTTAACATGATGAACTAGGCACCACCAGGCTTCAACCAAAACCCACAACAAGGTCAACCAATTTTACCAAACCCTACTCAGAACACAAATGCAATGGTGAATTCCGTTACTTTAAGGAGTGGGACCACCACCCAGGATCCTGTGTGGCCAACACAAAATGATTTCGAGCCTGAACAAGAGGATGGAAAATTAGAGGATGAAAATTTTAATATCGAGGATGATAATCTTGAGGCTCACCCATATCCCATTCCCTGAAGCCTTAGAAAAACCAAAACCAAAAAAGAACCCATCTAGCAATGAGGAGTTGCTTGAGTTGTTTAAATAGGTCCAGATAAACATCCCACTCCTCGATGCTGTCAAACACATCCTTGACTATGCTAAGTTCCTCAAAGACCTTTGTACTCAAAAGCGTCAGGCTAGGACCAAGTCACCTAGGAAGGTGGTTCTTTCTAAGCATGTGAGTTCTATAATTCTAAAGAATCTACCTCCTAAGAAGAAAGATCTTGGAGCCCCATTGATTTCTTATGTCATTGGTGACATGACTTTTGAGAAGGCTCTACTTTACTTAGGGGCATCCATAAACTTGATCTCCACTGTGCTCTTTGAGAGATTTGGACTCTGTGATTTGAAACCCACTGATGTTACATTACAACTAGCCAATTGATCCATTAAAACTCCTTTGGGGGTAGTGGAAGATGTGATAGTTAAGGTCAAGGACTTCTATTTCCCTATTGATTTTCTCATCCTTGACATGGAAGTATCAAAGAAACTACACAACACACCCATCATCTTAGGAAAACCCTTCCTAGCCACTGCCAAGGCTAATATTAACTGTGAAACTGGAAGAATGGAGATTTCCTTTGGAGATCAAAAGATGCAACTCAATATTTTTAAGGCATCCTGAACTCTCGATGATGAGGAGTGCGATTTGATCAAGGAACTTGAAAAAGTAGATAAAGTGATTGAAGAGTCTATGTCGATCCATTTGGTTAAAGAACCCATATTCAAAGAGGTTCATGCCACATCTAACACACAACCTCCTTGGACTTTTCAAGTGGAGAGATTACCTAATTCACCGTCTACACCCCTCCCGCCCTCTACCCTTGTCCCACCCTAGCTTGAACTGAAACTATTGCCCGATACCTTGAAGTATGCGTTCCTAGGACCAAACCAAACTCTTCCTGTAATTATTAATGCCAAACTAAGTAGGGGACAAGAATGTAGACTCATTCAAGTCTTGAGAGATCATAAAATGGCAATTGGTTGGACCATAGCTGACCTCTGAGGAATCAACCCCTCATACTGTACTCACCACATTTATCTTGAAGGGGGAGTGAAACATTCTCTCCTATTACAAAGAAGATTAAATCCGAATATGAGAGAGGTTGTGAAAAAAGAGATCATTAAGTGGCTTGATGCAGGAATTATTTACCTTATATCTGATAACCCTTGGGTTAGCCCTATTCAGATTATTCCCAAGAAGGCTGGTTTGACCGTGATCGTTAATGAGCATGGGGAGTCTATACCTACTAGGACAGCTTCCTCATGGAGAGTTTGTATTGATTATAGGAAGCTAAATTCAGCCTCTAAAAAGGATCATTTTCCCTTACCATTCATTGATCAGATTTTGGAGAAGTTAGTTGGTCAGAAATACTTTGGTTTTCTAGATGTCTATTTGGGATACAAATAAGTGGCCATAAGTCCCAAAGATTACGAGAAGGCCACATTCACGTGCCATTTGTTTAGGCACTTTTGCTTTCCGTAGAATGCCATTTGATCTCTGTAATGCACCCGCGACCTTTCAACGGTGCATGATGGCAATATTTTCTGAGATGATCGAAGACTTTATGGAGGTTTGTATGAATGATTTCTCTGTCTTTGGGGACTCCTTTGATTCCTATTTAGCCCACCTCCAAAGAGTATTGAAGAAATGCATTGAGGTAAATCTAGTTCTGAGTTGGGAGAAGAGCCACTTTATGGTCGAAGAAGGAATCGTATTAGGACATGTGGTCTCTGATGGGGGAATGGAGGTGGATAGAGCTAAGGTTGATTTGATCACCAAATTCCCACCCCCCACATTTGTTAAGCAAGTAAGATTTTTTCTAGGACATGTGGGTTTTTATAGGAGGTTCATCAAAGACTTCTCAAAGATTGCTAGACCTCTAAGTAACCTTTTAGCTAAAGACCAAGCCTTCCACTTTGATGATCTTTGTCTTAAGGCCTTTGACTCATTGAAGAAATCTGTTACTCAAGCACCAATCTTACAACCACCTGACTGGGACTCACCATTTGAGATCATGTGCGATGCCTCTTATTATGCTGTTGGTGCTGTCATGGGTCAAAGTATAGAAAAGAAACTTGTTGTGATCTACTATGCTAGTGGGACTCTTGATGATACTCAAAAGAATTACACCACCACTGAGAAGGAGTTGCTAGCGGTTGTCTTTGCTTTAGAAAAGTTCAGAGCTTACCTTCTAGGATCCCATGTGATTATCTATACTGACCACTCTGCCCTGAGACACCTATTAGCTAAGAAAGATGCCAAGCCAAGGCTAATTAGGTGGATCCTTCTGCTTCAAGAATTTGACTTAGAGGTTAGAGATAAAGCTGGAGTGCAGAATGTACTGGCCAATCATTTATCTCGGATTCTAGTTGAGGATCCACATCCAACCATACCTATTGCTGATTGTTTCCCAGATGAGAGTATCTTAGCCATTTCAGAGATCCAAACCCCTTGGTTTGCTGATATTGTGAATTACTTGGCTATTGGGGGAATACCTGAGGATTGGTCCAAGCATAGAAAAGATAAATTTTATTTTGAGGTCAAGTACTACTTATGGGAGGATCCTGAATTGTTTAGACTTTGCGCTGATCAAATTATCTGTAGATGTGTCCCTGAGAATGAAATCCACAGTATTTTGATATTTTGCCATAATTCTGCTTGTGGAGGACACTTCTCAGGGAAGAAAACGGCCGCCAAAGTGTTACAGAGTGGATTTTATTGGCCTAGCATTCACAAATATGCCCACACATTCTCTAAGTCATGTCCCCAATGCCAATCTATAGGAAACATGACTAGGAGAGACATGATGCCCTTGAACCCCATATTAGTGGTTGAGATCTTTGATGTTTAGGGTATTGACTTTATAGGACCCTTCACACCATCCTTTGCATATTAGTATGTCCTTGTAGCTGTAGATTATGTGTCTAAATGGATCGAGGCAATCCCAACTAAAACGAATGATCATAAGGTCATTATGGAGTTTATTAAGAAGAACATCTTTAGCTGATTTTGGATACCAAGAGCTACAATCAGTAATGGAGGGACCCATTTCACACATAATCAGTTTAGGAACCCTCTTGCTAAATACGAGGTTACACACAAGATTTCTACACCCTACCATCCACAGACAAATGGCCAGGCTGAGGTTTCAAATAGGGAGATCAAGAATATATTGCAGAAGATGGTTAGACCCGATAGGAAGGATTGGGCTACTAAGCTCGATGATGCACTTTGGGCTTATCGTACAGCCTATAAAACCCCCATTGGAATGTCACCGTACCGTTTAGTGTTTGGTAAGGCCTGTCACCTCCTTGTAGAAAAAGAACATAGGGTTTATTGGGTAATTAAGGAATGCAACTATCATCTGGATAAAGCAGGAAAGCATAAGAAGTTGCAGTTGACTGAGCTCGAGGAGATTTGTAATGATGCATATGAGAATGCCCGGATTTACATGGAGAAAACCAAAGCTTTCCATGACATGCATATATATAGAAAAAGCTTTGAACCTAATCAGAGGGTTTGGTTGTTTGATGCCAAGTTACTTTTATTCCCAGGAAAGCTCAGGTCAAGATGGAACATCCCTTATACTATTACACATATCTTTTCACATGGAGCCGTTGAGATCACAGATCCAAAGACAAGTCAAACTTTCATTGTGAATGGTCAGAGACTGAAACCTTACATTGAGAACATTGAACCTGGACCTGTCCCAGAGAAGGTAGCACTTTTAGACTGCTGAGAGGTGCACGCCCGGCTGAAGGCATTAAACTTAGCACTTGTTGGGAGGCAACCCAACCCAATTTTACTTATACGTAATAGATTAATTTCTTTTCAGGTTGGAGCTAGTGTTTTAAACGAGAATAATTCAAAGCTATTTAGGTGATATCTTCCCTTTCTCATGCTTACTTTCTATTCATCGGCATACAATGAGGACATTGCATGAAATAGGCATGAGGGGGTGGGTAAAATTTTGCTGAGTCACCTATATCTAGTTTCCATCAGTCTTACATATATGCATTTTCATTAAAAAAATAATAAAAAAATCACTTATATATAGCATTTATTCAAAAATATTTTTATCAAGAAGGTTTTATTGAGAATTTTCTTCTTAAATTATTTCTTAGTTTAGAATCTAGTACATCCATTTCACTTACATGTAGACTTTGTAATGGATTCATTATGAAAACCAATAAACATCTTTAATTTGTCGAGGAGAAGTATTTGCTTCATTTCTTGAACCCTTGGATAATTAGGAAGTCAGGCAAACTATCTTTCATTAGATCCACCAAACATTTATGAGGTGAGAGGAGAGTGTCCACTGGTTTTCTAAGTCTAGTGCGAGGATTCTTAAGTTCTGGATAATTGAATAATGATACCTTAGAGTTATGCATAGTTTTCCACTCTCGATTCCCACGTACGAACTTTGTGTAAAATTTTGAGAGCCACCAAATAAGGCAAATACGAAGAAATTGACTTCTAATAAAACTATGAATAAGGTGGATGGTTACAATCGTCCTTTATGGAATCCTCGGCTGAAGGAGGGTATTAGTGTCAAAGGTCAAAAATACATTGTCCTATCCATCCCTTCCTGGTGCTGAGAGTAGGCACTTCCACCAAATAAGCCACACAATATCCTCTTGAACACCCTCATTTCCCAATAATGCCTCATGAATGGAAGTTGCCTTCTATGGTATTATGTTGTTATGAAAATGAAAAAAAAAGAAAAAAAATAAAAAAAAGAAAAAAAAGTGATGAAAAAGAAAAGAAAAGAAAAAAAAAGATGCTTGAGTTCATAGTTATGTTTATGTGTTGATTTGTTACGAATAAATTTTATTGAGGCACCAATATCTGCTACCATTTGCGATTCACCAAATATGACCCATACCTACTTTTCTGTATTTTTTACCTCCCGAATACTAGCTAAGGAATTCTGACTTAGTTGTAGGGTTATCATAACTTTATTAAAGTATTAATGCCACGTGAGGCCACCAAATATTGAGTGTATTTATACAATCTGGTGAATTGTGAGTTCGAAAAATTCAAAAAAAAAAAACAAAGAAAGAAAGAAAGGAAAGAGAAAGACAGAGTGAGTGCAAAGGAACCAAAAAGGGAGCACAGTTTTGAGTGTCTCTTTGGGTTGACTTATTTGATAGTCTAGAGATCGAGAGTCTGTAGTACTAGTCTATATGTAGCACTAGATGAGTATAAACCACCAAATATAAAATCATTTGACTTAGAATATCTTCTACCTAAGCTAAAATGCCGAGGTCAAATCGCAGAGTACTTGTTATGTTATCCCCGACGGAAGAAGTTTGTCTATTCTGATAGAATTTTTACCAAGAGTCTAGTACAAACTTTAAGTGTGTGTTGGTGTTTCACTTGAATCCATTACTTATGCTACTATCACTACATTTTCATGTTGTATGGATCTCTAAACATTCGAAAGAAGACAAGAAGAAAACTTTTGTTAAGTCCTTGATAAAACAGAGAGAGAGAAAAAGAAGAAAAAAAGAATTATTCCTTTGGGGGCCAAGTTGTAAATTGCATGGATCATATATTTTTCATTCTTGCATTTGCTCAAGGACTAGCAAAGATAAGCATGGGGGTGTGATAAATCCATATTTATATACATAATTTATGCCTAACTATTATTAGTTTAAGAGTAAAATATTTTGCATTGTATTAGATTATATTATATTAGTCACATTATAGTATTTTGTAAATATTATATTTTTAGAGATATAATTATAATTTTTACTACTACTTATATCTATTGCCTTGATATTTTTTTTATATGTGTACAGGTGTCAAGCTTGAAATTGATTGGACCTTTATAGAGAGGATAAATTATTTTGATGGGGTTGAACATATTTCCTATACCAAAATCCAAACCTAAAACAATTAATCTTAACATATTTAGAAACTCAATTTCCATACCTACCTATATTTGCCCAAACTGCTAAATAAATTCACATGCAAGCTTTTACTCAACACCTCACCTACCAAATATCCTTGCATCCTACTTAACCAAATATCTCCTCCAAACCTACCTAGGTGACCTTTTCTCTTGTCCCTTCACATTCCAATCCCAACAACAAAAAAAATCCCAATCCCAACGAAACCCCTCTCCAACGTCCACCGCTCCTCTTAGCTTTTCTATTCCACAGAGAAAAAAAAAAACTACGTAACCTATTCCCTCCAACTGAAATCCTATTTTTAGTCACCCGTATTCCACGCCACAAAAAAAAAAAAACAATTTCCCCGCCTTATTTAATCCTACTAGAGCCCCTCCACAAATATCTCTCACCGTCTAAATCCACCATATCATTTTCTCCCTGCGGCTCCTGCTCTTTTTCCTCTCTCGATCTCTCTTCTCCCTCTCTAATCCACGTACATCCATCGCCCCGTGCTTCCTTTCTCTCTTCCCAATCACACGCTCCCCACTTCTCTCCTCCCCTCGCGATCACCACAACCTCCCTACTTTTCTCCTATCTTCTCTATCTCCCGCATTCCCTCTCTCTCCCTCTCGCTCCCACTCAACCCCATGATGCCCGCGCAATATCTACCGCTCCTCTTCTCTTCTTCCTCACGTAAATCATGAACACAGTGCCTACCACACCTTGAGCTCCACGACTCATCATCGACCACGAAGCCTAGCATTACACCAATGACCACATGCTTTCGACGAGCATTGCACCACCCTCAACCACAATGTCTCTTCTCCAACTCTTCGCCTCCTTGCGCAACTTCACTGACGACCATCGACAGTGCACTCCACCCCCGTCATGACATCGCTGGACTTTTATCTGAGATTTTTTTTCTTCCTTCTCTTGTTATTCTATGTTATTCTAACTTTCTAGTAGTAAATAAGTTTTTATTTGCATTACATGTTCACTTCGTATTTGTCTCCATGTTTGTTTCATTTACTTTATTTTATTATATATAAAAAATAAAAAAAAATATTGACTTGGTTAGGTTGGAAACTTTCTAGATATCCCTACTTCCCTATGAGATGGCTCATACTCCCGACATTATTCTCGTAATTTTCAGAGACGATTTTTGTAAATTTAAAACGACGTGTTTTCTCACCTATGATGACATATTTATCATTATTGCGATTTCACGATCACACCTCCACCTACCCCTTTAGCACCTTCGCTTTCAGAAGGATGCCATTCGAACTATGTAACATGCTAGTTACTTTCCAAAGATGCATGCTAGCAATATTTCACGATATGGTGGGTGATTTTCGCGAAGTCTTTATGGATGACTTTTCAGTCTTCGGACCAACTTTTGATGACTGCCTAGCCAACTTGACCCGCATCCTTCAGAGATGTATTAATGTTAACCTCGTGCTTTCCTGGGAGAAAAGTCATTTTATGATGCACGAAGGTATTGTTCTGGGACATATCATCTCTGAAATGGGTATTGAAGTGGACAGAGCTAAGCTTGATGTGATTGCTGATTTACTTGTTCCTAGCTTTGTCCGGCAAATCTGTTCCTTTCTTGGGCACGTCGATTTTTATAGGAGATTTATCAAGGATTTCTCCAAGATTTTCAGACCTTTGATGCATCTCCTATCGACCGATGTACCTTTCGACATGGGCCTCGATTGTATTTGAGCATTCACGCAGCTACGTGAGGCTATCACCAAGGTCCCTGTTCTCCAGCAGTCTGATTGGTCCCTCGACTTTGAGCTGATGTGTGATGCTTTTGACCTAGCTGTCGGAGCCATCTTGGGACAAAGACATGATAAACACCCCTTCGTGGTGTATTACGTGAGTAAGACACTGGATGAGGCCCAGCGTAATTACACAACCATGGAAAAGGAGCTGCTGGCGATTGTCTTTGGGCTGGAGAAATTCCGTTCATAGCTTCTGGGCTCTCATGTTACCATTTTCATAGACCACACGGCCATTCGTCTTCTCATGCATAAGAAGGATGCAAAGCCTCAATTGATTCGTTGGATCCTTCTCCTTCAAGAATTTAATCTTGAGAATTGAGATAAGGCCGGAGCTCAAAATGTTGTTGCAGACCACCTATTGAGACTAGACCTGGACCAAATTGGACTTACATTGCCTTTAAATGAATCTTTCCCTGATGAGCACCTTCTAGCGATAAATGTGGCAAGTGGACCTTGGTATGCTGATATCGCTAATTACCTTGCTTCTGGATCTCTTCCACGAGGCTAGCCTAAAAACCATCGTGAGCATCTCATTGTAGAAGCAAAGTATTATTTCTGGGGTAATCCACTACTTTTTAGAGTAGGTACTGATTAGATAATTCGTTGCTGTGTTCCTGATAGCGAATTCCCTAGTCTGTTATCCTTTTGTCACGATCAGGCCTGTGGAGGCCACTTTTCTGGGAGGAAAACTGCAGCTAAGGTGTTGCAATGCGGATTCTTTTGGCCCTCCCTTAATCAGGATGCACACAATTACGCTAAGCGTTGCACTAGGTGCCAATCCTAGGGTCAATGTTATGACGTGACATGCCGCCCTTGCAACCCATCCTAGCTGTGGAGATTTTCAACATTTGGGGAATCCATTTTATGAGACCCTTTCCTCCATCCAACGGTTTTGAGTACATCCTTGTTGCCGTTGATTATGTCTCGAAATGGATTGAGGCCATTCCCACAAGTCATGCTGACCATGTCATTACCACCAAGTTCGTCAAAGACCACATCTTTGTGCGCTTTGGGATCCCTCGAGCCATCATTTTGGATGGAGGAAGCCATTTCACTTACGCATCATTCCGGGCACTTTTGAGGAAATACGGAGTCCACCACTGTATCGCTTCTCTGTATCATCCTCAAATGAACGGCCAGGCTGAAATTTCAAACTGGCAGATCAAGAAAATCCTCCTGAAAATGGTTCGACCTGACCGTAAGGATTGGTCCGACAAGCTGATTGATGCTTTATGGTGTATCGAACTGCCTTCAAGACTCCCCTGGTATGTCTCCATAAAAGATTGTTTTCAGGAAGCCTTGTCACTTGCCCATGGAGTTAGAGCACCATGCTTATTAGGCGATTTGCCAATGTAACCTCAACCCAAACCAGTGTGGTCGAGAAAGGAAACTCCAACTCTAGGAATTAGAAGAGCTACGTTGTGAAGCCTATGACTCTGCCTTGACCTTTAAACAATGTACCAAGGCCTTTCACTACAGTTGCATTAGGCATAAGGAATTTGAGCCATCATAGCAGGTTTAAGTTTACAGTGCACGACTCAAAATTCTTTCTTGGAAAACTGAAGTTCAAATGGACTGGTCCTTTCCTGGTGATGATAACGTCATCATTAGCCATATCTACCTTTAATTAGTCAAAATCCATTAATAAATGCTCCTACATAACCGCCAAAGGACCGTAATTCACTGTACATCCTTTCTGAGAGTTTAACATAAAACCTGGGTTAAAATTGTAATTTTTACCATCATATCATGAATGCAGAATAACCGTGGGTTTTCTAAGGGGTTTATTAAAGGTCAAATATGCATTAAAGTCTAATAAGAGGACCCGTGTAGACAGAAACAGGTTTTCACGCGTTATGAGAATTAAATGACATCTGAAACCCTAAAGCAGACCCGCTTAATTCACTGAGGTTATGGTCAGGATAAAATTCACCTAAACCTTTTAAAAATCATAGAAAAATATTCTATAGGGTTTGGCATCTTTAATTTGACCATTGGAACCCATTTTGTCCTAAAATAGAGTCTTAGATAGATAGTTGCCCTAATTTAGGTTCTACGCAATTTACCCAATCAAACTTGGTCAAAACATAAATCTGACTCCACCATCAGATTTTTTGGGTCCAAATTAGGTTTGTACCAAAATTTGGGCCCAATCATAGATCATCTTGACTTAGTTTGCATTTCAGTCTTGGCTAACTCTTTTTCTTACACAGATGCCCTAACTTTTGAATTAATTGCAATCAGGTCCCTAGTTTTATCATCGTTCTTTGCAAAAAGGTCCTCATGTGATTTTTGGAAGGTCTGACCTTCACTGTGGAGTTTTGAGTAAGGATTTCTCGCTCGATTCTCAATCAAACACTCCCAAAATTGAAAGGGAGATTCTCTGAGGAATTCCCTTCCAAATGGGACCATCTATGAATCCTAACTTGTTCCCAAATCCTCATGCGAACCTTTCAAAGTTTCACATGTCCTACTTACGCAAAAATCGTGGAGTTGCAAGCTTGGTTTCCAAGCTTGAAACCCCTCCCCATGGCCTATAAATGAACCTACGATGTAAACCTCACCTCTTTAGCTAGGTTTTGAGCCACAACAAGTCTTCCTTTCCCTTCTTCGGCTTGCTCCAATCGAAGCTCCGGTGACCTCACTCTCCATCGTCCTACGAACGACCAATGGCCAAATTGGCCCATCCTTCATACTCCTCATCTTCCTCCGCCTCTCGTCGGCCAAAGTGAAGGCCTTTAGACCCCTTCCTCCTCGCCGTCACCCTCATGGAGCATTCTTCTTCCACAGTGCTAGCCAATCAAAGCAGGGCGTCTTGGTCCCTTTCATCCATTAATTTAGGGTTAGTTAGGTCCTTGCTAGTTCTTAGGTTAGTTTCCCCTATTCAAAAATCAAAAACAGTCCTCGACGACCGTCACAACCCACCTTCATCCTCCGCTCCGGCCGCACCTCCGGCGTGGTCATCGACACACTACGCACCTTCCAACACCTCACTGACACTCCCATAAGCTCTGCCTCATCCACCCGCACAAAACCCCTCTCCTATTTCATCCTCTCGACCACCCAAACTCCCCGTCAACCAACCCATCATCCGCACACCATCCACGACTTTGTTCGGCCACCACACACCACCATACACACCTTCACGCTACAAAACTGCCACCACCATCTTCGCCATGCTTGGACGAAGCCTTTGAGCCATCTGACTGGGGCTTTCAAGCCCGTATTCGTGATAGGAAGTTCTCGCCGTTCTCCACCACCGCGGAGTATCTCTGACATTGTTCCTCGAGCTCCAGGCTATGCACGACCCAGGTGACACCCTCAGGCTACGCGGAAACATACCAGGACCACTCCCAGGTGGTCAATTGATGGCGTCACCACCTGCTGCTTCTCTAATTGAGGAAGCCTCCTCTGCTGCAGATGCGTGAAGAAGAGGGTGGGATTCAGTCCCACCTCGTGAAGAGAAAGGCGCGCGGTAGCACATAAATGTGTTTTGTCACACCGGTTGTCTACCTCGAACACACAGGGGGTGAGGTCCCCCTCACATGCCTCCTTGCGCCTCACACCTCGCTCGTGCACATGGCACGCGAGCCTGGTCCAAACCCGATTACCCGTTAACCCATATATGGGTCTGACTATGCTCTGGGTTTGAGAGAAGAGAAGAGGAGAGCAAGGAAAGAGAGAGAGAGAGCGTGGGGAAGGGGGGGTTTTGCTCTATGGAGTGGCTAACACTTAGCCAAATTTGAGGGGTTGTTTCCCCTTTGCTGTGAAGGGAAGAAAGAGAGAAGGGAAGCTCTGAAAGAAGAAGGAAGAGAAGAGTTGAAGAAGATGAATAGTGCCTTTGCACTGTAGCATCTAAGTACTTGTCGCCTGATTGAGCATTATCTATGTTACTGTTGAATAATTTAAGTACTATAGTTTACAATTGAATTTTGATTGGATAATTGCATACATGCTTAATTAAGAGGATTAGTGGTGATCTAAATCATCATTGTTTTTTATTCTCCTCTTTTGATTCCATGCAATCTCTAGATACATTGAATAAATAATGTGACAGGTTACCATTCATTGAATATCATTATTTGGCTTATTTTCTCGTGCTCATATATATATATTAATTGAGATTAGTGCATGAATTTCATATTTGCTTCCTGTGTTCGACCTCGGATACTCTTTTGAATTTGAGCTATAAATTTTATTTGTTGATCGAGTGATTTAGGAGACTTTACTACAACGAGACACTTTAATCTCCTGAATAGCCCTGTCAATACCTGGTCTCAAGACCTTTTCCCAATGGAGCCATCGAAATTGAAGATCCCAAATCTGGGCATAAATTTACGGTTAATGGGCAGCGGTTGAAACTGTATCTCACTCATGAGCCTGCCCCCATTGGTGAGACAGTTGCCCTGCTGGAGGGTAACTAACCTAAGCCTTACTCAGAGTCTAGCTGGGGACGTTAAATTCAATGCTCATTGGGAGGCACCCCAACACCCTTTCACTATTCACTCCACATCACATTTCACTCACTTCACTCACTTCACATCAATTCATTTCACTCCACTTTTCACCACCCACCATCTGCTCACCCATCCACCCTGCTTCACACCCTGTACTCACCCTTGCACCTAAACCTTTACCCTTGTCTAACCCATTTTGCATGCATATGAGGACATAGCATGATTTGGCATTGGGGGGGTTGGATAGGCATCCATAGGATCTGGGTATTATATGGGTATTTTGCAAATTCCTAACCATTATACATATCCATCTATAGTATGTATGTATATAGCCTAATTGAAAAATCCCTAAAAATTGAAAAAAAAGATTACAAAACACAAAAAGTTCATAAAAATGGAAAACTCAAAAAATTTCAAAAATGTTTTCAGAAGTGTTTAGCTATGATCTGAAAGCTAAAGAAAAAATAAAATAAGTGTTTATGGACATTTAACCTTTGCTTTGAAGACTTTCCTAGCCACAAAAGCTTGATTTACTCAGGCCTTAGCTTAATACACTCGAGCAGTGACAAGATAGACCAGGATCTCTCCTAACTTAGGACGTATTCTTGTACCTGAGTTACTAGTACATGATTCATTGGTTTGCTTCTACTCGGGAGTCTAAGTAACCATGGTTCACACTACATAGAGTCAGGAAAGACTAGATGAACATAAGATCCAACCCTAGTGTTCATTAGGGAGGGTGGAGTCCTTACCTATGTGTGCAGGTACTCTTTATCCCAGTTTTTAGTCTTGTATTTAGAAACAACTCTTTTCATCTAAGTTCTCACCCACCAAATAAGTGTGCTCTACCAAATAAAGTTGTCAGAGACATACTGACATTTATTTGTATAAAAAGAGAGAGAGAGAGAAGAAAAGAAAAGAAAAAAAAAGAGAAAAAGTCAAAAAGAATTTATAGAAAAAGACATTCTTTTGAATAAGTCAGTATGTTCTCCTGCGTCCTATAAATTCCTCCACCAAAAGTTTTTCAGGGTGCCTTACAAATACCCTGTTTCTACCAATATTCTTTGAGCCACAACGCAATAAGAGCTGGGTTGAGTCTTTTCTCATTTTTGAGAGTTAATTCGAAGACATGAGCTAAAGGTGGGATCAACCTAGACTTAAAAAGATGTGAAACCCCGGGATTGAGTCTTAATGTTCATCTGGGTTAGTCCTGATCAATCACTAAGCACAAACCATAACCTCTTAGCTTTCGAGTTTTGCAAAACCCTCTGAGTCCTGGAAATCGCACCTTATTAGTCGAGAGATGGTCTATGTAGACTTGAGTTCTAGTAATCTTCTTTGCAATTGGCTCTCACAATGTCCAACTGTAAACACATTAATGTTGCTTCAGAAAAGTCTTCAGCTTAAGATCACTTCTAAACACTACTATCTTATTAAAGAAGTATTTTGCTAGGGACTAGCAAAAGATAGGCATGGGGGTGTGATTGCACAGTAATTCACGCTTCTAATTTGGCCATCTTATGCTATTTTCTAACATTAGGCAACTATATTAGATAGTTATGCATGCATTATGTAAATATTCACATTTGTGCATCTTATGAAGAGGAAGATAGAGAAAGAGATTGAGCATCCATTCAATTCATTTCATCCATCCATTCCCACCAAATCCCAACACTTATTCCACTTAATAAAAGCCTACATTAATTTCCTAACATTTCAAGTGCCTACATGCAAAAACCCCACACAAATCCCACATTCCAACGGCCTCCCATTGTCTCCATCCTCACCCATCACCTATAAAACTACCTTCACCTCACTCCACACAAGTCGTCGGCAACCCATCACTCACCACACCTTAAGCCATTCCCTCCACCTCTACTCCCTAAGACGCACACACACCATCACAGCACACACTCCAGTCGGCCACCTCACTTCCTTGGGCTCTCCTATCTCCCTCTCTTTCCTTCCTCATCCTCAGTATCCTCTCACAAGTTGAGAGGAACACTGAGAGCAGAGAGTTTCCCTCCCGTGGTTGCAACCTCCACGGTAGGGAGCACCACCGTCTAGCTAATTGCGAGCAGGTAGACACGGTGTTTCTTCTTAGTTTTGTTTTGTTTTTATGATTTTTATTTTGCTTTCTTTCTGCTTTTGCTCCATCACCATTAGCGTAGAACAGCAAGCTCTGAAGCTTGCTTCTCTCACCTTTGCACATGCTAGCCACCGTCGCACGCACTCCCGTGCACCTCTGCTGGCACTCCTGCGTACCTCTGCTAGGCCTTCCGCACCCTTCATGCACGCATCCTAGCCGGTCTGCGCAGGCTTCATTGCACGCCTGTGCGTACTGATCAGGTGGTGACTTCGCGAGCCACCTGGTCACTTTTTGCCCTTGGCACTATAACCGTGACCTCACGCAGTTACAGTGCCGTGACTGGGGGCTTCTCACTTATCCGGTTGCCCTGACCACTCTCTCTCCTTGTCATGACCTGCTGCAACCGGTTGCACCTCCCCTACCTGCTCTTCTACGTGAGCCACCCTCTGCTCGCGCTACCTCCCCTACGCCTTGCGCTTTTGTACGCAGTGCCCTCACTCCTCTCCCCAGCGCGCTGTGCGTGAGGCCTCTCTCTTCCTCTTGCTCCTTCCCGCGTGGACACACACAGATCGACAGACACACACACTCATCACACACATACATACACATGCATAAATACATATATACATACATATATACATATACATATATATATCTATGCATATACATATCAACCTATATACATATATACATACATACATACATATGTATACATATATATAGATGTACATATACATATATATACATACTTATAAGTAGAAACTGATACAAATATACTATACATACATACATATATATATATACATACAGATTTATGTAGATATATATACTTATGTATATATACTTATGTATACTTATATAGCTACCATATATATACATATATACATAGACACATATATTTCACTTCCTCTTTTACACACTTCCATCACCCACCTACAATATCGTGCACGCATCCACTCACTGCGCATCATATCACAAGAATATTCGCACCAGCTGCGTATATTCCTCGATATTCACGCATATCAAGCATTCCACCGCACTTGCACATGTCCGCTCCACACCTGCTCACGGCACGTAGCTAAGTTAATCTTGCCTTGCTAGACGATGGTTAACCTAGCATTGTGCTATATTTCTATTGAATCCTAGATTCACTATTCACTATCCTGTTATCTAGTTATATATACTTATACCTAGATATATATATCTATATCTATATCTATATCATATCTATATATGTATATAGATTCTACATATATATAAGCTAAGTATTGCCATTATTTTCTTTTATTTTGTTAAATAAATGACAAAAAAAAAAGAAAAGATAACTCTTGTCTTTGCAGGTGTTGAACGTATACAAACGTTACGCTAACGTGTTTGATTTTGGAAAACCTGTCGTTGTAGTTCGAAAGCGAAGAATTCGTGTTCAACAAATAAAATTTATACCGAAATTAAAATTCCGGGTCGAACACAGGGAGGCGGACGTTTGATTTAAAAACAACGCGTTTCTTTTTATTTGTCACAGTATAATTCAATTTAAAACTATCTAATCATTTACAATAAATAGAAGAGAGAGAGAGTAAGAGAGAAAGATAATATTACACAAAGAAATCAAAATGAGATGTAGAATAAACAAGGAATTTTTCATTGAGGAGATTGTTCATTACAACTAGAAAGCATAAAACAATTACTCTAGAAGGCATTAAAAGAATGGAGGGAGAAATGTCCTCCTCGACGATTGCTTGGAGGATGAACAAAACTACACTAGAAAGCAGTAAATCTATATTAGAAAGTAGTAAAAAGAATAGGGAGAGAGAAATCCTCCTCGACGGTTGCTTGGAGGACGAGCTGGACGGGACGACGCCTGGACGAAGGAGAACGAAGCAGGACGAAGGAGGACGAAGCAGAAGAACGGGAACGAAGCAGCACGCCGTCGTCGTCGCGGGATCCACTTCCAAAGGGGAACGAAAATTGGACTTTATCTCGCGAGAAGCATCCCGGGTGTGGGACAAGCTTCTCTTGAGCTTTGGAGGGGTAGAGAGGAGAAGGAAGGGATGAGAATTTTGTATGGAGGGTGTCTCCTTTTATAATTGCAAGGAGTGGGGGCAAAATGGACATTACAACTTCAAAACAATAAATGAGGGGTCTTTAGTGACGGATAAATCCGTCACTAAAGCCCCAACGTGGGCGTAGCTTTCGCGCCCACACGCGCCCGCTCAGCTTCTCGCGCGTGCAACAGCTTCCCACGTTTGTCGATTCTCAGCCGTCCGATCGCGAGATCGGACGGCTTAAGATGCATCTCTGCCCGCTGCTGCGCCCGCCTGGCGCGTGACGTAGCGCGTTCAATCGCGCGTGAAATCTATTGGGCGCGCGCGGCCGTCCGATCGCGATCCAATGCTTGCCCGCGCCCAATCGCTTGCGTCTGATTTGAGGCTCGCGGGACTCGATCCCACGACCTCTGCTTCGCCCGCCGCTTCATCTCCGCTGCGCTACGCCGTCGAGAAGGTCGCGAGGATGATTTTAAAGTGCCGCATCCACAGCCATTGGATCGAGATCCAACGACGGAGAGGGGGCGGGTGCGCGGTCTTCATGGAATGTAGGCGGTCGTTTGGGTGGCCGAGATGGCGCCACATGGCTCCATCTTGGCCGTCCATCTTCTGGAAGTTGTAGATGGTGCCACGGATGTCGAATTGACTCGATTTTTGTGTCGTTGAGCTGCTATCGTTGATTCGAATTCATCCGTGCGGTCGGATTTGTCATCTGAAGTGCGGATTTTCACCATCCTGGCCCTTGATCTTCTAGGGTTCCTCGGTCACTATCTGATGCTACGGATGTCTGATTAGGGCGATCTTGGAGTCGTTGAACTCCAATCGTCGCCCTGATCACATCCATACGGTTGGATCTTTGATCCGAGGACCCGACAAAATGTTTGCCCTGTCCAAGCACATAAAAGGAGACAATTAACCTCCATTTTATTCAAACTACTCTAAATGCAAGATGATGCATGTTATGCAATATTTATATCATGAAATGCAATCCTATGCTTAAGAACATGCATAAATAGACATTTTAAGTAGTGTAAATGTGTTTACATCAGCAGGTACATGATCTTGCGTGTAGCAAGATTCATTTTGAACTTGATTCTTGGCAAATAGCCAAGGACCAATTTTTGCTAGTAGCAAAGGATAATTTTTGAGGGTGTGCCTCAAGGACAATGTTGGGCTCGTAGAGCACATTTTTGAGAAGAAAAAGCGTCATAGTATAGTGCGCAATACGATCAACAAAAATATTTATAAGGATAACGAGACTTGGAGTCCCGGTTGTTCGTCTCTGGGAGGCGTTTATGGAAATGTAGATTTGAAATCGATCTCTTTCGCTCTACTTGCTTAAAATCTCATGCTGGTTTATTGTGATTTATGTATTGATGTACGACATGCTTGTTGCCAAAAGATAGTAATTAAAACATGCAATTTCAATCACACCAAAAGATGATAACTAGACACATGGTGATTTTCAACATATATATTTATATATATAAAAGATGATGATGGTATCAGAGTTGCAAAGCACAGGTAGAGAAATGCTTGTACAGGGAAATAAAACTACTTGCTACCAGAAAATGACTGCATACATGAATCTATGGGGGGATTTTGCATGCATCATTAGGGGAGAAGTAAGGAACTTCACTATTAAGCAGTAAATAAAGCATGTAAATCTAAGAAGAACTATAATCTAATCTAGTAGAAATAAGGGCATTCGGAGGTGGGCTTCGTTGGCCTTTGACTTGGTTGAGAGGAGAAGGAGGGGTGGCCAATGCTGCTTAAGCCGGCCCTTGGAGAGAGGTTGAGGAGGTGATCCAACATCTTGGCGTGGAGATGGTGGTGGCCATGGTGAAGCAACTTGCGAAGGTGGAGTGGAGGTGGAATGTAGCTAAGCTAAATGGAAGCCAAGAGTGAATGGGTGCAAATGGCCACCCCTTAGGCCCTTTTATAGACCTTAGGGAAGCTCTCTAGAGAATTATGGAACTCTCTAGAGAGGCCTATGGTGGGAGTTCGTGGGAGAGTGAGAGAGAGAGGATGGATGGTGGTTTCTAGATCCACCAAAATGGGATCTAAAAATTAAATGGCTCTTGGTTGCTAATTTTAGCAACCAAGGTAACAACACATGGTAGAGGGTTCTAGAGAACTCTAGGCTAGGTATTTTCATGTGGATGGTGTGTGTGGGTCGAAACTTAGGTGGCTAGGTTGATTAGGTTAGGTTTTAGTGGGTTTAGGTCAAGGTAGGTCTCAAATTAGGGTTGTAAACCCTAATTCACTAAGGTAAAGTGAAATTAAACTTAATATAAGTTTAATTGGGTGTGTGAAAGCTTAATTGAGAGTAAAATAACTCAATTAAATCAGATCTAGGTCAATTGGACTCTCATTGAGTCCAATTGGATAGTGTGTGCTGAGATCAAGGCTCAATTGGACTCAATGAGTCCAATTGAATAGACTGAAGAGATTGGCCATGATCCAAGTCAATTAGGTTTAGTGAGGACTTAATTAGGTCCTTAGGGAGGTCTAGAGGTGTACTAGGGTTGGGGCACCTTAATTTAGGTTCCTAGAGGGTTAGAATTGGGTTTAGGGACCCAGAAATCCAAGATCAAGGCTTGAATTCTAAAACAGGAATTGGAGGATAGTATCAGATGTCTAATAAAGTTGTCAGACATCTTATGGTGAAAAATCAGAAGTCCAGACTTCAAGTCTGGATGTCTAATCAGAGTCAGGAAGGTTTCTAGGTTCTGTCTTGGGTATTCTGCAGAAATTGGACGTCTGACCAAGTGTTTGGACGTGTAATAACACTGCAGAAGTGGGTTTAAGGTGTGCGGGAGTTGGCTAAGGGTTCTGGACCTCCTATAACTCATCTAGATGTCCAGATAGAGGCTGGAATTAGGGTTTTAAGGTTTCTTAGGGTGCGGTGACCTAATCTAAGGGTGGCTAAGGCTTGGGGAAGCTTCTAGGCTATCCTAGGGCTAGGATGGTCCTAAGTTCTTCATAATTTACTGCTTTATTCGTACTTAAATAGAATAACATACCTTAACTCCCTTACATTATTATCTACTACATCTAATCTAGGTCTTTTGCCCCAGCTCTGCCGCAACACCAGTTATTCTTTATTCTTCAGATCCAGCTTTAGATCCAGCTTCAGATCTAGCTTCTGATCAGCTTATTACCTGCAATTGACATAATGCACCTAATTAGTACATTATAGCATTATTTTATGCATAGCTAAAAGAAAGCAGTAAAGGTGCAAATAATGCTTATGCATGCATGAACTACCCTAACTTATGTTAAGTCCTAGCCTAATTTTGGTCAATTAAGACCTATGATTGCTGCATAATCATACCCCCATGCCTAAATATTCTAGTCCCTAGCAAATGCGAGACTAAATTATTCACAGAAGGCTCCCTAAGGGATTGATTATTTTATCAAGTGTATGCCTAGTGATTTTTCTCCTTTTTGTTTTCATTCTATGCTCTAGAAATCCAGACAATCGTGAAAGTGTAGCTATGTAGCTTTTGCAACGGATTTGAGTGAAAAACTAATTCACTTCTAAAGCCTGTACTTGACCCCTAGTAAAAATTCTAACAGCATAGGTGGACTTCTTCCCTCGGGGTATTCAAGATATTCTATGAATTCCACCCGGCTTTAAGCTTGGGTAGAGAATCTTAGAGGAAAAAGATTATATATTTGGTGGCTCACTCTCACTTGGTGCTACATAGGGATTGGTACTTCAGAATCTAGATTCCTGGATTATCAAGTAACTCAACTCAGCGAAAGACGAGAAAAACTATGCTCTTCTCTGGTTCCTTTGTATTCATTCTCTCTTACTCTCTTTTTTTTTTCTTTTAGAGCTCACAATCTTACCAAATTCTCACATTTGACCTGTATTTGGTGGTCTCACTTGGCATTAACACTTTAATTGAGTTCCCATAACTCTAACACTAAGTCAGAATTCCTCAGCTAGTATTCGGGCGGTCAGAAACATAAGAAAGGTGGGTTAAGGTAATATTTGGTGGGTCTCAAATTTATTTGGTGGTATTACCTCAATGCAACTGAAATAAACACTAAATATTCACTCTTTTTTTCTTTGCTTTTTCTTCCTTTTCTAATTTTTTCCAATTGTTCCTTCCTTTCATCATTTTTTCTTTTTTTCATTTTTTTTTCTTTCTTTTTTTTTTTTCAACATAACACAACTAGCACACATCCATGAACTTTATTGAGGAGGCATTATTAGGGATTGGTGGTAATCAAGAGACATTGGGTGGCTTATTTGGTGGAAGTGCCTACTCACGGCACCGGGAGAGATGGATAGGACGATGTATTTCTAACCTTGACATCAATACCCTCCTTCAACCGAGGATTCCGTAGAGAATGGTTGTAACCATCCACCTTAGCTCTAGTTTTATGAAAACTAGCTCTCTGCGTATTTGCCTTATTTGGTGGCTCTCAAAATTTTGCACAAAAATGTATACGTAGGAACTGAGAGCGAAAACTATGTCTCATCTCTGAGTATCATCACCTAATTATCTAGGGTTCCAGATTCCTTGCACTAATCTTAGAGTACCAGTACACTCTACTCTCATCTCACATTATTTGGTGGATTTTTGGA
Organism: Thalassia testudinum; assembly: GCA_037157565.1. Taxonomy (NCBI): domain Eukaryota; kingdom Viridiplantae; phylum Streptophyta; class Magnoliopsida; order Alismatales; family Hydrocharitaceae; genus Thalassia; species Thalassia testudinum. The sequence continues at coordinate 35,315,719 of JAZHRO010000012.1, read as the reverse complement.
AGAAAATCTGCCTAGCTCCCAAAACACTGTCTAAGGGTTTAGGAAAAGAAGCACTGCTTCTTCTCGACAGACTAATGATGTTTATCATCCTTTACCGTGAATCCATTGCAAATTCTACGTTTGTGTGAAAAATTTTACTGGATTCCAGATTACAGGAATCAACTAGAGGATAAAATTCTTAATGCATTCTCTTAATAAGATAATCTTATTCATGGATGCACTATGTATATATGCTATAAACAAGTAACCTCTTATATTCATACTTCATGAAATTTCCCTTTCGGCTTACATTTAGCTTGACCCTAAATTTAGAACAAAAGGTGAGCGGGTGAGTTGGAAGTGGCTTTTACGGACTATTTTTAGCTCCAATGCGAACATTGGAGGTGGAGTCTGTTGTTCTTTTATTTAGGATCCTAAAGTACATTTTGTATGTAGCGCTGAGGCTTTCCTAATTGTTGGCATAAAAATTTTCAGTTTTGTTGTATCTACCCCCCCATGCCTAAGTTCTTGCATGTCCTCATGCATGAATATAAAAGAACATAAGTACAACTTGGAGTAAATGGGTAGAAATCACCTGGAATTGCTCCTGAAATTTTAACTTTCAGCATCGGCCAACTTGACAATATGCAATAAGCAAAAGAAATATTCTTAAAAGAAAAATATGCTATGTATAAAAATGGTTATGTATAGATGATGGTAGAATGTGGGATATGCTATCTATACGTGCTGAGTTTAATGCCTCCAGCTGGGCGAGAACTTACTTAGATATCCTCAATAAGATGAATGAGTTCGTCAGCTGGAGGAGGTTCCTGGGTTATGAATGGCTTGAGGCGTTGGCCATTTACCGTAGATACATGCCTAGATTTTGGGTCCCTAATTTGGACCGCCCCATTAGGATATGGGTGAATCACAACATATGGGCTAGTTCACTTGGACTTGAGCTTCCCTGAAAAATGTTTCAGTCGCGAATCAAACAACCAGACTCGCTGGTTGGGTGTGAATGTTTTTCTCCGGATGTGGTGGTCATGAAAGGCCTTGGTCTTGTCCTTGTATATCAATGCATTCTCATAGGCCTCCCGCTGGATCTCTTCTAATTTGCTGAGCTGGAGTTTCCGTTCTTGACCTCCTGCATCGAGGTCAAGGTTACATTTTCGCACCGCCCAAAAGGTGCGGTGTTCCAGCTTTACAGGAAGGTGATAGGCCTTGCCATATACCATACGATATGGTGACATTCCGAGTGGGGCCTTGTACGTTGTCCGATATGCCCAGAGTGCATCAACTAATTTATCAGACAAATCCTTCCTGTCTGGTCTAACCATCTTCTGGAGAATCAGTTTTATCTGACGGTTAGACACTTCAGCCTACCCATTGGTCTGCGGGTGATACGGGGTGGCTATACGGTGATGTGCCTCGTATTTCTTTAATAATAACCTGAAGTGGGAGTGGGTGAAGTGGCTTCCCCCGTCGCTAATCAGAGCACGGGGTATTCTGAATCTCATGAAGGTGTATTCCCGTATGAAAGAAATGACGGTCTTATGATCAGCCCGTCTCGTTGAGATGACCTCGACCCATTTCGAGACATAGTCAACGACTAGTAATATGTACTCGAAGCCATGTGAGTTCGGAAAAGGGCCCATAAAATTGACGCCCTAGACGTCGAACACTTCTACAACCATGATGGGTTGGAGTGGCATCATGTATCTCCTAGTCATAGAATCGACCGACTAGCATCGTTTGCAGTGCTGGGTGTATTCGTGTGTATCTCTGAAAATAGTTGGCCAGAAAAATCCTGACTGTAAAATTTTTATGGCTGTTTTTCGTCTCGAGAAATGACCACCACAAGCATCATTGTGGCAAAAAGATAACACACTGGGGATCTCAGAATCTGGGATGCATCTTCGAATAATCTGATCCGCTCCAATGCAGAAGAGTAGTGGGTCATCCAAGAGGTAGAATTTGGCCTCCGTTGTAAATTTGAGTTTCTGGTCCTTGGATAGGTTCGTGGGAATCTTACCTGTGGCAAGATAGTTTGCGATATCTGCATACCAGGGGAACTCAACAGAGTGAATTGCCAAAAGGGATTCATTTGGAAATTGGTCGTGGATAGGCAGGGAATAAGGAATGTGGGCTGGGTCTAGTCTGGATAAGTGATCCTCCACAACATTCTGCTTTCCAGCTTTGTTGTGGATTTCAATATCAAATTCTTGCAATAGAAGGATCCATCTGATGAGCCGGGGTTTGGCATCCTTCTTTGCTAACAAATGTTGGAGGGCAGAGTGGTCAGTGAAGATAACTTTGGACCCTAATAAATAAGATCTGAATTTCTCTAACTCGAATACTACTGCTAGCAGTTCTTTTTCAGTGACAATATAATTATGCTGAGCCTCATTCAGCATCTTGCTACCATAATATATGACAAAAGGTTATTTCTTCCGACGTTGGCCTAAAACAACACCGATGGTGAAATCAGAAGCGTTGGACATCATCTCAAAATCAAGCGACCAGTCGGGTGGTTGGAGAATCGGGGAATCAGTGACAGTGCTTCGTAAAGTCTCGAAGGTGCTGAGACAAGAGGTGTCGAATTCGAATGGGGCATCGGCAACAAGGAGATTCGTCAAAGGTCGTGCAATTTTTGAGAAATCACATATAAATCTCTGAAAGAAGCCGATGTGACCCAAGAATGATCTGATCTGCTTGACCGAGGCAGGTGGGGATAAGTAGGAAATAATTTCAAATTTAGCTCAATCGACCTCGAGTCCATTTTTAGAGATCTTGTGCCCTAGTACCATGCCATCCCTCACGATGAAATGACTTTTCTCCCAGGATAGTACTAGGTTTACCTCAATACACCGTTTCAAGATTTTGGTGAGGTTGTCAAGACAAGATGCGAAATCATCTCCGAAAATAGAGAAGTCATCCATGAACTCCTCCACATAGTCCCCAATCATGTTAGAAAAGATGGCCATCATACAACGCTGAAATGTTGCTGGTCCGTTGCAGAGGCCAAAGGGCATCCACTTGAAAGTGAATGTTCCAAAGGGGCATGTGAATGTGGTCTTGTCTTGATCTTCCGAGCTAATCGCTACTTGATTATACCCGGAGTATCCATCTGGAAAGCAAAATAAACTGCGTTCGGCTAACCATTCCAAGATCTGATCAATGAAAGGCAAAGGAAAGTGATCCTTCTGGGTAGCCATGTTCAGTTTCCTATAGTCGATGCAGATTCGCTAAGATGTCGCAGTGCGGGTCGAGATGGATTCGCCTTTATCATTTTTCACTACGGCAAGTCCTGCTTTCTTGGGCACTATCTGGATCGGACTTACCCATTGCCTGTCAGAGATTGGGTATACAATACCTGCATCCAGCCATTTGATGATCTCCTTCTTAACAACCTCTAGCATATTCGAGTTTAGCCTTCTTTGAGGTTGTCTCGAAGGTTTCACCCCCTCATCCGTGTAAATGTGATGAGTGCAATACGAGGGGCGAATACCGCGGAGATCAGCAATGCTCCACCCTATAGCAGCCCTATGGTCTTGTAACGTAGAAATCAATTGATGCTCCTGTTCTTGGGTTAAGTGGGCACTAATAATGATCGGGTATGTCTCACTTTCGCCCAAGAGCACATACTTAAGTGAGTCAAGTAAGGGCTTCAATTCAATCACGGGTGGGTCGGAGTCAGAAATGGGAATAGGAGTAGAATCGAAGGTGGGAATCTGATGATCAGGATGTGTGTGAATTCCCGCTGATTCGCTACCTGTGAGATAGTTGGTTGTGATTGCGTCAACGGGAAACCCGTTAGCTGTGGTCACGTCTTCCTGCAACAACAAGGGCGATTCAGTAGTGTGCGGATCAGGATAGCTAGAGTCAGGGGTGCTGTAGTCAGAAACACACCCTAAACAATTGGATCTTCGGGGAGATATGTTCAGTGTAGTGGTCTCATTCCCGTGTGGATCGAGTTCCAAGAACCCTGATAGTGCAGATGAATGAGACATTGGATCATCACAAAGGAGTCCAATGTTACCACAGTACACCGAATCTTCGTCTTCACCATCCTCCTCTATGCGATCATAGTCAAAATTCCTAGATGCCCTGAATATGTCAAGTCGAAGTCGCTTATTACCTAGGGCTATCTCCATACACCCGGATGCACAATCAATGTTTGCTCGAGCTGTCGCTAGAAATGGGTGACCCAAAATGATTGGTGCATCTTGGAGATTAGGAGGAACCTCCATATCGAGAACAAAAAAATTTGCGGGAAAGCAGAATCCGCGGACTTTTACGATCACGCTCTCAACCACCCTCCTCAGTGTTTTTACTGATCTATCAGCCAGCTGAATCGTGACTGAGGTAGGCTTTAACTCCGCAAATCAAAATCGATCAAATATGGTAGTGGGAGTTAGGTTGATGGATGAACCCAGATCTAGAAGGGCCCGATCAAATGGAGAATCCTGCAAGAAGTAGGATATGAGTGGGGTACCAGGGTCTTTCTTTTTCAGCGGCAAGTCGGCTAGAATCATGGTGCCAGCTTCTTTTGACAGTATCGCCTGTCGTCCAATTCTACGCTGTTGCTTTGGGGTACAATAGTCCTTGAAGAACCTAACGACAGCGAGGATGTGATCAGTTGCCTCGAGGAGGGGGACCTGAATATGTACTTCCTTGAACATTGACTTCAGGTCCTCAAAATTTCACGTGTCCTTCCGTACTACATTTCGCGTCAGAGCCTTGGGAAAAGGGATAGGAATCTCAGGGTCAAGTGGCCTCTTACCCTTATATACCATAGGTGGCTCCTGAGATGAAGGAGTCGAACCTGCTTGCGGTGAAGGGTGAGAAAAATAAGGACCCGCCTGCCTATGTGGTGGGTCGAATGTCTTCCTTCCACTCCTCAATAAGATAGTATTTGCATTGGCTTGCTATCAATGAGGTGGTGGGGGAGTGGAAGGGGCAGAGTATGCGGGGTTCTGCATCAAAGGCGACTGGCCTTGAGCATAACTAGGTGGTGCAGGAGATGCCTGTAATATGGTGTGTGCCTATCTCTGTGGTGCCTGAAACCTAGGCGGGGTGCCTTGGTTCTGCACATACCGAGGGTTCGGGACAGGTTGGGAGGGCAAGGCTCCCTAAGTCTTATGCTCCTGCAACAGCTGGCTTTGCATGTTCTGTATAGTCTGTATCTGGTCAGCCATTGCCTTCATTATCTGCAAGCTATCCTGCGTAGACTTCCTCATCGATTCTTGCAGCTCCTCTTTCAGTGCCTCCAGAGGGTCAGCCCGCTTTGGAGGTTGACTGGCAGCTTGATCCAACAGCTGGTATATAGATCGAGGTTGTTGCTGCTGAGATGGGAATGGTTGTTGCCTAGGGTATGTGTTGTGCGCATTCCCGTATTGCCTGGTCTGGTAGTGTGGATCTTGATATGGTCTCTATGAGTTACCAGACCAGGAGAAATTCTGATGCTTGCACCAACCAGGGTTATATGTCTCTGAATACAGGTTATTACGCCCGTATCCTTGAATAGCATTGATGTCCTCGTAGGCCGAAGACGTCTGAGACGTATATCCATCAAGGGGATACGTATTATAGTTAGCGGGTGGTGTGTAACCCTGGTCATATGGTGCCAGATTGGGATTGTTTACGTGATCTTGATATGTAGGTGAAGGTTCGTCCCTACCAGGAGGGGTGACGTAATAAAATTGCAGAAATAAAAATATAAAGCAATCTCACAAAAATAAGTAATCGCACAATGTACACAAAGATTTTTAGGTGGAAACCCAAACCGGGTGAAAACCACCACCTAACCCTCTCGAGTTAGGATTTTCTGATCAACCTAGTTGATCAAATCCACTAACCGAATCACTTTGAACGAGGGTGATTCAACCTCAATACAACCACGCTACAAGTACGAGGGTAGCGTTCCTCAACCCCTTCTCTCCACGAGAAGGATTTTGTCCCACGAAGGAGACGGAAATTCGCAAAGCGAATACCCAACCAAAATACAAAGATAAAATAAAACAACAGTCCTATAGAGCCAACAAAATTAAACCTAGCTTCTATAGGAAATAGGAAACTCCCCTTTGCAAGGAGTGCGTCGACGATGACGCGGTGCGTGTGCCACGCGATGGCGCTACGTCGCTCTCGTTATCAACGCCGGGAGAGCGGGTGCGCAACGGGAATGATGCTCTCAAGATGATGGAGCTTGAGCTTAGAGAGCAAGTGCTTCTTGGACACAAGAGAGTGGAAATACTTGATCTTAGTGTATTGCAAAGTGTTTCTTGTGTTTCTCTTGTTATTTTCTAAGTGTGTTTGTGTTACAAAGGTTCCCCTCTATTTATAGAGGCCTTAGGAAGGTTTTGGAAGGCTTGGAAAAGCTTCCATAGCCGTTGGGTGCAAAGCCCAAGAGAATCAGGCCGAAATCAGGACAATGATTGCATTTGACAGGGTTATCAGACGTCTAACTCTGGAATCAGACGTCTGGAAGGCCACTTTAAGACGTCTGATTCAAATGTCAGACGTCTGATTCTATGCGGGTTTCTCCCTGACTTGAATCAGATCTAAACAGGGTTTTTGTGCAAGTCCATCAGACGACATACAGGACGTCTGGCACTATGTCTGGACGTCTGGAAACCTACTTTTACTGTGGGAATTGATTTCCAAACGTTGCAACGGCTAGAAAATCTCTGAGAAGAGATTTTGGGTCAGCCGAGGCAAAACGGTCATTTATCAGACGTCTGTAAAGTCCTATGGACGTCTGATAAGGCTCTAATGGTCATATTCTTGAGCGTCTTCTAAGCCAGCCAACGGTCCACTAACTGGACGTCTGGCAAAGTCATCAGACGTCTCCTAAGACGTCTGGTCTAAGGTCTGGACGTCTGATTTCATCAGACAGAACTAACTATGTCCAGCCTAACCGTTATCAGACGTCTGAAACAACAGTCAGACGTCTTAAAATTCTTTATCAGACGTCTGATTTTGGGATTAGACGTCTGGAAATGCTATTTGAGCCCTATATTGGTTTTCTAAGTATTTTACAGAAAACCTAAGTATCCTAGGGTTGTGCAGGTGTTCCTAGGACTACTTTTAGGGTACTTTGAGGCTCTTTAACATAATGTTCTAAGGAATCAAAAAGAGCAAGAAAATAAATACAAGAGATACATGAAAGGATAAAAAAGAATCTATCCTATTCTTCTTTTCTTCCATCTCCAATCTTTCGCTCCACGCGAACCTCCTATGTTTTCCGTCAAGCTCCTCCAATCCGTCCTGGATGCGAGCTTGAACTCCGTCTAAACACGTCCTCATTTGCAATTGACCTGAAATCTAGGACTTAAATTGCAAATGTTAAATAACACGTGTTTTGTTATCATCAAAACAAATGATCGTGGTGCTCTAGCACCAACAGTAGGATCTTGTAAATAAGGAGAAGATGCATCCTGAGTGAGTAGATTAACTTGAGCAGGAGGGGCTCGAGGTGCATAAGAGGGTCTTGGAGCAGCAAAGTTTAGGTCAGAGTGACCCTGACTAATTTGGTCAATCTTTTTCTCAATCAGTTTTATTCTATCTAGTTGCTTGACGATGATATCCACGTCGGCTCGAATAGACTTTGTGTGAACCTCATTGACACCAACCCGCTGCTGACCAGGCCGCTGGAACTGGTTCATGGACGCGGCATTCATCGAGTTCTCTGCCAAAGATTCGAACAACTCAAATATGCTGTTCTTGTCTTTCGCGTGGAAATTCCCGCCACTAGATGCATCGGCCAGATACCGATGTGTGTCATCCAGCCCATGGTAAAAGATCTGAGTTAGGTGCCATCTGAGTATACCATGGTGCGGGCATTTCTGGAGAAGGTCATGAAATCGGTCCCAGGCGTCATGCAACTTCTCCCCAGCTCCTTGGGAGAAAGTCGTGATCGCACACCTCATCGCGTTCGTTCGACCGATTGGGAGGAACTTTTGCAGGAATTCACGTCGTAATTTCGGCCAGGTTCCAATTGGCTTCCCAATGGTTTTGAACCAGTATGAAGCTTTGTCCCTCAACGAAAATGGGAAAAGCTTCATCAGAACAATCCCAAGATCAACATTCTTGGGTCGAATCATTTCTGTGAGTTGACTCAGGTCCTCTAAGTGCTAGAATCGATCTTCGCTTGAGTTTCCATAAAAATGACTGCTGATCAAACTGATTACATTAGGCTTGAGCTCAAATGCATCTTCGCCTACGAGAATCCGAACTAAGGGTGCGCAGCTGGATCATAGAAATCCCAAAGTTGTTCTCCTTGCGGTGGATGCTGCATTCTCTCAAGCGTTGTCATGATACGGTCCATGCTCTGTTGATGTCGCTCCTCTGATTCAACCACCTGGGCCTCCAGATGAGCCATCGGGTCCAGATTACCAGCGTCCTGACCCGGTCTAGGTCCAAGTCTAGGATTAGCCATTGTAGCTAAGGGAGTAGAAGAAGTGGGGGGAGAAGAAGGTCTTGGCAAGGTGACTCGCCTTCTTGGGAGTGGCTCCCAAGGTCTAACCAGTTGAGGTCTAAGTGACCTCCTTCCTTGCATACACCACCCAACCCCTGGGTTGGTGTAGCTAAGCCAGATAAGACTAAGGCCCTGCCAATCAGATGGTCTTTATGATCGGGTGACTAGATTTTTCATTTTAAGCTCGAATTCCTGAGGAAAAATTCATCGTGCAATCGCCTGAAAGTGATTTTCGCCTCTCAAGCTAACCCAGCCAGTCTGGTTACGAGGGGACTAAGGGGAAGGTTCTTCCTTTAGCTCATGCCTCTGATTCCGTTACCCCTGAGACACGATCGTTTGACACTGCCCCGCAACTTAGTCACCAGGTTCGGCAAGAGAGGTTGAAGCCACCCAGTAGTACGACAATGAATTCGGGTTTGCTTACGTGTTTTAAAATTAATTTCAACCTATTTTTCTTCAGTTGGGGTTTGTGGTGAGTGGCCCACAAGATGACCAAGCTCACCAACTAAACACTAGACTTGACTAAATCTAGGTTAGCCCAAATGTGATCTCTAGAATGTAACCCTAAAGGTGTAACCTAGGGTTCATGCAATTCTAGGATTTTTTTTTTCTTTCTTTTCAGCAGACCACAAGAATAAAAATAGTTCTCTAAACAAAATTAGAATTCAAATAAAATGAAATTTGGCAAGTAGATTCCTTTTTCAATTATCTTTTTAGAGAATATTTTTTTATAACTTTTTACTATTTCAACCGAATTTATAGGGATTTTTAATTGTCAAGGGGTGAGATTTGGGATTTTGACCCCTGGTAGATTTTTTAATTGAAACAGTATTAAATGACTTTCAAAAATTCAAAAAAAAAATGAAAATTAAAGCCAATGAGATCAACTTTCAAATCCCACCATTTTTAGTCAAAACAAATTCACGGATTACTTGAAATTGCTTTAGGAATTTTGAAAATTTTCAAATCTGGGTTAGTTTGACCCTTTTACACTTCGTGAATTTTTAAAAATTTTGTACTTGAAATTTTTTTTACGAATGGTGCTGTTTGAAAGATGGTTTGAAAATAAAAGTCTAGCTCGAATTTTAGAATTTTTCGTTCACTAATTTTTCGGTATTTGAGTTTTTAAATTAGAATTTGAAGTCTGACCGAAAATCAGAGGGTGGTGGAAAAGCTTTTAAAAGGTGTTTGAGTTTAAAATTCAAACTTTCCACCAAAATGGTTTTTCTCAAAAAAAAGAATTTTGAAAAGTTTTCTTTTTTCAAGGACTTTTTTTTCAAAGGATTTTCAATTTTTTCTTTGCTTTTTCAAAACTAACCTAGGATTCAAAAAGATACCTAATCTAACTACCTAGATTTTTTTCTTTGATTTTTTTTCTTTTTTTCACATAAATAAATAGCTTTTTTTTTCTTTTTTTTTTCAAATAAATGTAACCTAGGGTTCAGAAAGGGAAATTCTAATCTAAGATGAGATGTACACCTGATTTTTTTTTTAATTTGTGCTCGTTGTGTGCGCAGATTCTCGTTTTTCCTATTTTCCTGCACATCAAAAGACAAGTAGAGGAAGATTTGTCAGTGATAGCTCAAAAGATCGAAATAAAAAATGATGTTGCCTCCTCGACAACTATGCCATTTGTTGGGCTCGTAGAGTGCATTTTTGATAGGAAAAAGCATTGTAGTATAGTACACAATGCGATAAACAAAAATATTTATAAGGATAACGAGACTTGGAGTCCCGGTTGTTCGTCTTAGGGAGGCATTTATGGAAATACAAATTTGAAATCGATCTCTTTCGCTCTACTTGCTTAAAATCTCATGCCGGTTTATGGTGATTTACGTATTGATGTACGATATGCTTGTTGCCAAAAGATAGTAATTAAAACATGCAACTTCAATCACACCAAAAGATGATAACTAAACACATGGTGATTTTCAACATATATATTTATATATATAAAAGATGATGATGATATTAGAGTTGCAGAGGACAGGTAGAGGAATGCTTGTACAGGGAAATAAAACTACTCACTACTAGAAAATGACTGCATACATGAATCTATGGGAAGATTTTGCATGCATCATTAGGAGAGAAGTAAGGAACTACACTATTAAGTAGTAAGTAAAGCATGTAAATCTAAGAAGAACTATAATATAATCTAGCAGAAATAAGGGCATTCGGAGGTGGGCTTCGATGGCTTTTAACTTGGTTGAGAGGAGGGGTGGCCAATGGTGCTTAAGCTGGCCCTTGGAGAGAGGTTGAGGAGGTGATCCAACATCTTGGTGTGGAGATGGTGGTGGCCATGGTGAAGCAACTCGTGAAGGTGGAGTGGAGGTGGAATGTAGCTAAGCTAAATGGAAGCCAAGAATGAATGGGTGCAAATGGCCACCCCTTAGGTCTTTTTATAGACCTAAGGGAAGCTCTCTAGAGAATTATGGAACTCTCTAGAGAGGCCTATGGTGGGAGCTCATGGGAGAGTGAGAGAGAGAGGATGGATGGTGGATTTTATATCCACCAAATGTGGATCTAAAAATTAAATGGCTCTTGGTTGCTAATTTTAGCAACCAAGGCAACAACACATGGTAGAGAGTTCTAGAAAACTCTAGGCTAGCTATTTTCGTGTGGATGGTGTGTGTGGGTCGAAACTTAGGTGGCTAGGTTGATTAGGTTAGGTTCTAGTGGGTTTAGGTCAAGGCAGGTCTCAAATTAGGGTTGTAAACCCTAATTCACTAAGGTAAAGTGCAATTAAACTTAATACAAGTTTAATTGGGTGTGTGAAAACTTAATTGAGAGTAAAATAACTCAATTAAATCAGATCTAGGTCAATTGGACTCTCAGTGAGTCCAATTGGACAGTGTGTCCTGAGATTAGGGCTCAATTGGACTCAATGAGTCCAATTGAATAGACTTAAGAGATTGGCCATGATCCAAGTCAATTAGGTTTAGTGAGGACTTAATTAGGTCCTTAGGGAGGTCTAGAGGTGTACTAGGGTTGGGGCACCTTAATTTAGGTTCCTAGGGGGTTAGAATTGGGTTTAGGGATCCAGAAATCCAAGATTAAGGCTTGAATTCTAAAACAGGAACTGGAGGATAGTATCAGACGTCTAATAAAGTTGTCAGACGTCTTATGGTGAAAAATCAGAAGTCCAGACTTCAAGTCTGGACGTCTAATCAAGAGTCAGGAAGGTTTCTAGGTTCTGTCTTGGGTATTTTGCAGAAATTGGACATCTGACCAAGTGTTTGGACGTCCAATAACACTGTAGAAGTGGGTTTAAGGTGTACGGGAGTTGCCTAAGGGTTCTGGACGTCCTATAACTCATCTGGACATCTAGATAGAGGCTGGAATTAGGGTTTTAAGGTTTCTTAGGGTGCGGTGACCTAATCTAAGTGTGGTTAAGGCTTGGGGAAGCTTCTAGGCTATCCTAGGGCTAGGATGGTACTAAGTTCTTCATAATTTACTGCTTTATTCGTACTTAAATAGAATAACATACCTTAACTCCCTTACATTATTATCTACTACATCAAATCTAGGTCTTATGCCCTAGCTCTGCTGCAACACCAGTTATTCTTTATTCTTCAGATCTAGCTTTTGATCCAGCTTCAGATCTAGCTTCTGATCGGCTTATTACCTGCAATTGCCACAATGCACCTAATTAGTACATTATAGCATTATTTTATGCATAGATAAAAGAAAGCGGTAAAGATGCAAATAATGTTTATGCATGCATGAACTACCCTAACTTATGTTAAGTCCTAGCCTAATTTAAGTCAATTAAGACCTATGATTACTGCGCAATCAGACAAGACTATCCAAACAAATTATAAAATCAAGAAAAACCTAAAAATATAATAAGAGAATGGAATTCATGCGAGTCATAGGAATCACATAGAAACAAATTAACCCCAAACCCGCCTCCCTGAATTCGACTCTGGCCTAAAAGTGATAATCTTAAAATCTGATTTAGCCAGGATAATAAATTTTTGATAAATTGTGTAGATTCACCTGTAGGTAATCACTTCCACTATATACTTTACGACGCTAATATCACCATATTAAATAACCCTACCTGCATTCTAGCAGGAGGCCAAGCGTAAGCTTCGCTCCCTTCAACAGGTGACCAACAATGTGGGCTGGTTGGAAGGGGAGTTGAAGATGGCCCGTTTAGCTCTGCAAGGGGCCTCTCATGCTAGCGAGGAGCTCAAGGAGAGGCTCATGAGGGCGCATAGTGCCCATCTGGAGGCTCTAGGGGACTTGTCTGAGCGCCTCTTAGTTGCTTGCACCAGCATCCTTTCCTTGAAGGAGGTGGTCAAGTGTTTAAAGCTGAGCACTCCTCGTCGGTGGAGGGGTATGAGAGAGCTCTTGAGGAGGAACACGTTCGCCTGAGCACCTCGATTGATAGACTTGCTTCTATGTGGGTGATGGGAACACTATCATGAGCCATAACTAGCTCAATTAGATTTATTTAAGTCATTAAATGCTCCTACATAACCGCCAGAGAACCCTAAGTCACTACATAATTATTCTAAGGGAAAGTCAAGAAACTAGGGTTAAAATTGTAATTTTACCATCATATCATGAATGCAATATAACCACAGGTTTTCTTAGGGGTTAATTAAGCGTCAAATGGTCCTAAAAGGCTAACAAGTGGGTTAGAACAGACAGAAAAGGGTTTTCACACGTTTTGAGAATTAAATGACTTCTGAAAACCTAAAAATAGATCCGCTTAATTAATTGAGGTTCTGGTTAGGATAAAACTCACCTAAACCCTCTAAAAATCATAGAAAAATATCCTCTAGGGTTTGCTACCTTCAATTCGACCATCAGAATCCATCTTGACCTAAAACAAAGTCTCAGACAGACATTTGCCATAATTTTAGTTTTTACATAAATTACCCAATCAAATGAGGTCAAAACCAAAATCCAATTTCACCATTGGATTCCTTCGGTTCAAATTAGATTTGTATCAAAATTTGGGCCCAATCTGAGATTTCTTGACCTAGTTTGCAACTTGGTCCTATCTGATCACACATATGCCCTTAACTTTCAAAATCCTTACAAATAGCCCCCTGAATTCTTCATTGTCTTCACAAATAGGTCCCTGGCGCCATTAAGGGCAACCCTGAGCTTCACCATTGAGATCAAGCGAGGATTTTTGGCTCGATTCTCAATCAATCAGTCCCAAAATAAATACTCATATTCTTGACGAAGTTGCCTTCCATTTGAGCCACATCTTGGGCTCCAAGTCCTGCCTAAAATGCCATGCGAATCATTTGAAAATTGGGTTTCCACCTCCGATGACCTTTTAAGCTTGCGAAGCTTGCTTCCTATGCTCTAATTGCCCTCTGATGACCTATAAAAGACTCCCCAAATCAGACGGAAGATCCCATGCTCAAATTCGACTTAGAAAACCTCCAATTCCTCTCCTCTTTCTCGACCGAAGTGCTCCTCGACATACGGCGAATCTCCCTACCTCAGTTCTTCCTCTGTTTGCAATATCGGTGATGAAGCTATCTTCCTGATCTTCTTCCGCGTCGAACTGAACCAGCCGAAGCCCCTCTCCTCTTCATCCTCGCCGTCCAACCCCTACCGGAGCTCCTTCCTTCTCCGACGTTGGCCATACCGTAACTGGCGCCATCTCCGCTCCTCGTCGTCTACTACCTCTCTCAGACTCCTCAGCTTCTCATCACGTCAACATCTCCAATATACCGCTTCAACCCCACCAACGCCCTCTGCGACTCCATCTTCCATCTCGCCGGTAGACCTCCGACGAGTCCTAGCGGCTTCCACACACTGCTAAACCGGCCGCTCTCGCACTCCACACCTTCGTCGTTTACCATTGAGCAAAAGCCCTAACTTAGTTAGGGCTATTGATCCATCCTGCACTCCCCCGAACACACCCACCACTACCTTCATTTTCTGCGTCCGCCAACACTCATCACACACGCACACGCCACGCAACCACCACTGTTGCACTCGCCGCGGTCCAGTGATACTTCCTGCGCTTTCTGACGGGGTCGGAAGGCCTTATTATTGATTCTAGGTACCAGCCCCCTCCGCCATTGACGCAGCAAGCTTTAAGCTTGCTTGAAGCTCTCTCCAGCATCTGCAGGCCCAAGCACTCGTCCCAGGTAGCACGGAATCCTTCCAGGAACATAACCCATGGACCAATTGAGTCCTTTCACTAGGCCTTGACTGGAATTGGATGAAGGAGCTATTGCTACCTACTGCTCGAGAGAAAAGGGGGACAGATAGTCCCACATCGGAAGCAGACAACCGCTATATGCCGCATAAATTGTATTTGTGTTTAGGCCTTGTTGCCTCAGACACAAGGGGTGAGGTCCCTCACACCCCTCACTCGACCTTGTCCGCGACATTGCCCCTGCGGATCTGACCTGGTCTAATTACCTGCCTATGCTATACACTCCTCGCTCACCACCCACTATTGGTGAGCCTGGACTCGGGTGCACTCTAGGTCTGATTACTCGTATAGCCGGTACTGTTGAAGGCTTTGGGAGAGCGTGACCCAAGGAGAGAAAAAGAGAGAGCGTGCATGGTTAGGGGTTTTGCTCTCTAGAGAATTGGCTCAACACTTAGCCAAATTTGAGACCCCTTCCCCCTCTACATGAAGAAGAGAAGCATAGGAAAAGAGGAAGAGGAAGAGAAGAAGAGTAGTAGAAGAGTCTATGAAGAAGAAGGAAAAGAGCAGAGAAAGAAGAAGAGAAGAGGAAGAAAGAAGGCAGAGCTGAAGAAGAGCCATAGAAGAAGCAAAGAAACCATTGTTCATCAGACGTTTAAGATGTCTGAACATTCAATCAGATGACTGACTTGAGTTTATTTCTACATAGCTATTGAGTTCCATTTGATATTATTGTACGGAGTAATTGGTGATTTAAATCACCATTTTACTCCATTTTTTTTGTAGTTTGACACTTGAAATTATTGTCACATTATTCTGAATCAATTTCTAATTATAATTTCTTATCTCTATTGTTTAAAATTGCAATCTTGAGAATTGAATTCCTACTTGCTCCCAGCAAACGACCTCAGACTTTTCAAGTATAAATTTTATCTATTTTTCACGAGATTTTGACTATACTGCAACGCAATGATTTAAAATCCAATTTCAAGCGACTAATATTTTGGCGTCGTTGCCAGGGAGCAACGCGTAATTTAGATCTCTTGATTGCAATATCAGATTGGTACTAACTTGCTACATCTCTTTTTTTTGTGATATGTTTCAGGGACTCATTGAAAGAAGATCAGCCGCACATCAACCACTCCAGGAGTAGGTAAAATTCCATCTACCTTCTTCTAAGCCCCTTATTCTGAAAAAGCTAAAAAAAAGGAAAAAATCAATTAGGGCTACTTGCATTATATTCTTAGATAAATCATCAAGTTGCCTAATTTGATACATTCTATTTAGACAACATCCAAACCCTGATTTGTGTGCCTACTTGAAGCTTAAGGTATTTAGGGCTATCACATTCTTGTTTGAGCCCTAGGTACCATATTTGGACAAATTAAATTGGACCAATTAGAGCCAATTAAGGATTCTAGTTTAGGGTTTTAGAGACACACTTGCTTAATCAAGAATTAATCTTTCCAAACAATGTGTGCCTAAGCCTTGATTGAATTGATCTATACAAGCAAGCCCTAAAAGCAGGCTCTTAATCTCATTTGAACACTAAAAGGGGGGCCTAAATTTCTCAAAGGACAAAATAGGTGAAGTTGACCCTCCTTGTTGAGTTAACCAATCTTAAAATTAGGTCACTTTGCATAAAAATATCTTAAATGTTCAAGTGAAATCATAAGCACTCTTACTCTTAATTAAAATCGGTAGACTTAAGAGGTCGAGTCCCCAATCTGGTCTACCTGGATCATTAGTGACAAGAGAGGTCGGGTGGGGGAAACCCTGTAACTCGTGGGGGTGCTCTACCATTTAGGGGTCTTTGTGGGACTCTCCCTCTCTAGCTGCTCAGGTAACTCTCAGGTGGACGACTTTCTGACTAAGGGGTATCATCCACCCTGAACCTCTATAGTCATCCAAAATTTTTGGGTGTCTTGATTGGGTCCATCACATTCTATCTCTCATCTAATCCATCGGTGCATGTTTGGGAGGAGGTCCTTAAGACCATCCTTGAGGCCTCCATTAGATATTCACTCCTATCGAGGTTGAGCTTTGACTTTTGTGTTTGTGCAACAACCTAATCACATTGACATATCCTCTGATTCAAAACCTGCTTCCCCTTCATCAGCTATGGATCACCCAGAAGATCAACCTAATCTTGAGCAACAATTCCATGATTTCTGAAATTGAATCAATGCCATCATCAACCCACCGCCACATCCTCAAATGCGAGGTCACTATAATCCCGCAGCGGTGCAGATTGAACCCCGAATCAACATTCCCATGGGAGGGCTCGAGGTTGATCTCAAGCCTAGCATGCTTCATATGACCCCAAAATTTCATGGCTTGAACTTCGAGGATCCTTTCCAACACATCAAAAACATAAAACATCTGGCCCACACCTTTGGGGTAAATGTACAGAATCGGGATGGATTACTCTTAAAACTCTTCTCATTCTCTCTGGCTGACAAAGCCACTCACTGGTTTCAGACTCAACCACACACGATCAACACATGGGGAGAACTTCAAACCACCTTCCTGCAAAAATTCTACCCCATTGGTCGTACCAACACGATGCGGCACCAAATCACGTACTTCTCCCAAGGAGCGGGAGAATCTCTACACGAAGTGTGGGATCACTTTTTGGATCTCATGCGTAAGTGTTCCCATCACGGAGTTCCGAAGTGGGAACAAGTCCAATCCTTTCACCACGAACTCCGTATAGATATCAAGCTCTTTGTCAATGCAACCTGTGGTGGTAGCATCATGGGTCAACATGAAGACACGAACTGGGAAATTCTCAAAAACGTGTGCGAGAACTCCCTGAACAATGAGTCATTGGGTGAGTATGACTGGACGTCCACCCACGCATTGGCAAATAATAGAGGGGTACATGAATCCCGAGGCCTTTCCGCATTCGTTGATCTGGAGTTGGTAGCCAGTCAATTGGACAAGGTCTCCATTATCGAGAAAAAGGTGGATGACATCATTCGTCATCTACACAAATCCACCTCTGCACCTTAGAGCACATACGTGCACCTGCCCACGGGAAGGGAGGCTACGCACAACATCTACCACTCCCTGGGGATGGATGCATATCCACCTCCATCTGATCATGGCTTCGGAGGCAACTCCGAGTCAGCCTACCTTAGTTGGGGGAACTTTGAACCCTCGTACCTTGATTATCTCGGAGCTCCTCAAACCTGTGAGGATCTTCATGCCATATAGAATAATCCTTTCTCCAACACTTACAACTCTAGATGGTATAATCATCCTAACTTTTCATGGTCGGGAAATAACCCAAATCCAAGACCTCAATTTCAACCCTGACCACAGGCTCCGCATCCTTATCAGCCCACCTAACCAAGGCCCACCCAAAATTTCCAATCTGGACCACCTAAGGAAGATCATACATCTTTGATTCTTCAAACCTTGGTTGACATACAAAAAATAGCACAAAGAAGACATCACTGAACTTCACAATCAAGTGATTCAGCCGGCAAGCTCTCCCCAGCTTGGCACACTTCCTTCCCAACCTCTACCAAATCCTAACAACATGTTGACCCAAAAACACATTGTAAACCAAATCCAAGATCAAAACATGTTATACCCAACTTGGTCCAACGACTCATACCTGCGTATTTTCTCCATCCACCTCAGCTGATCCAAAACACACCATGACTTACCCAACACCATCCCCACAACAATAACAAGGCTTGACTTTTCCCCATCCACCTCCCCACCATGACTGTGCTATGATCAATGTTATGAAACCCACCCTTAAAGATAGCCAATCTATTCCCTTATCCCAGGTCATATCTCACCTCCACACTAAAGGATTGTCAGAAATGGATATAACGGGACCTTTGAGGAATGCACAAGTCACTATTCCACTACTTGATATCCTCACTCTCAACCCAGACTCACCTGACTTACCCAAAAGGGAGATGAAAGAACAAATACTAGGAAAGGTAGTGCTGTCTGAAAATATAAGTGCCATAATCCAAAATAGTCTACCCCCTAAGAAATCTGATCTAGGCACCTCGCTAATTCCTTGCAATATTGGTGATACAAACTTTAAGCGGGTTGTACTAGACTTGGGTGCCTCAGTCAACCTTATCCCTACAAACCTATTCGAAAAATTACAGATTGGACAGCTAAAGCCCACTCATGTCACTTTGCAACTAGCTGACCGAACCCTGATCACACCAATTGGGATGATAGAGGATGTGGTAATTAAAGTTAAGGATTTCAGCTACCTAGCAGATTTCCTAATTCTTGACATGGAGACACCACAACAGATACAGGATATGCCCGTGATTTTGGGAAGACCATTCTTAGCCACTGCGAGAGCCATAATAAATTGTGAATCAGGGCATATGACAATTGCCTCAGGAGATCAACATACTGAGATTAATATTTTTCAGGCAACAAAAGGAAAAAACTTGACAGAACAACTAAGTTTTATACAGGACCTCATGATCATATCTTTGATAGAAAACCTAGAACCTAAATTAGAAACCTTTCACATCCTAGATGATGATCTAGTTGAGCATAATGACATGAGTACAGTGGAGGCTTTCACGTTTGAACTTGAGTATATACCTAGGAATGTCCAGAAACATGGTGACAGACCAGATTTAGAGTCCATGGATAGGGAGACTTTTTGTTTCGAGGACCACCAAGAATTAGGATTGGATGATACTGAGAGTGACCTTCACCCAAAATATGAATCCTTTATAAATTTCAAGTTTTATGATTCAAAAGGCACTCTCTAAGCATTCACTTTTAATTGGGATGACGATTATAGGGAAAATTCATTTAAAGACCCAATCTATGAGTCATTTTTCGAGGAGATAATCTCACACCCAGAGGGAAAGAATCAAAATGGCTCATCAGATATCAATTTGATAAGTCACAAAGAATGAGAGGAACCATACATCTGGGATACACTAACTAGACCCATTTCTATTGGGCCTTGGAATCACCACACCTTCCAACTATTTCCTCCATAGAAACTTAAGAAAGATCATTCAGAAATAAATCAATCTGACTTACATCTGAGACATTCTGGAATGACTCTCCACCATGGTTTGATACTTATCTGTGGCCATCCAATTCTCATCCGTCACGATCATATCATTCATGAAGACAATCACATCTCTCTGAGGTCATTGTGCTTGGATGATGGTGTTAAACTCAGCGCTTAACGGGAGGCAACCAGTCATCTTTTTGAAAAAATCGAAACCCTTCTTGACACATCTTATGCTGAACTCATATTGCACCTTAGGGTTCGTCTATTAGAACAGCTGACTCCACCTCTGGTACCCGTACCCGAGCTTGAAATCGTCTGCAACAGTCGCCCCGACCCGTCCACCCACCTAAAACCTGTTCTAATGTATGATCTAAGTTGAATTCGAACCCACCTAATTTACAATGAGGACATTGCAAATTGTAGGCATGGGGGGTAATAAAGTGCAAAACGCTGTGAGAATCACTTCACAAGAAAGGGTTTTCATAAAAAAAAATTACATATTCCAAAAACCAAAAAAATAAAAAATTGAAAAAGAGAAAAAAAATGGAGAAGGGAGGAAATTGAGTGAATCAATTGCATATCATTTTTGTGGAAGAAAAAGGGAGGTGATATAAATGTCAAAAAGGAGCACAATTTGAAAAGAAAAAAAAAGAGAGATAGTCATTAGTAAAAGATTAAGGAATCGACTTAGTTCTAGATCAAATCAAAAAAAAAGAAAATGAAAGAAAAAAATGCTAAGGGACAAAAAGATATTAGTATGAACACTGATCTTAGGCCTCTTGGAATGTGATTTTAGGCTTAAAAATTCAAGTATCTGTTAAGATCTGGATAGTCCTCAAGAGGTCGGGGAAAATGCAAAGCTTAAGTATTAAAGTCTAAGGCTTAGGGATTATTTGGCCTCGTTAACTGACCTCTAGTTTGTGGGACTCGATAACCTAAGCACCCTAATCCACACACAGTCTGGTTCAGTGCGCTTAATTATCATAATCACGCAAATGTAATCTATTCTGAGAAAAAGTTACCTAGATTAGGAGTGGCTGATCAGCACAAGTTGATTTGGAAGAGTTCCCAGCTTGGAAAGGCAAGAAATTCCCCTTGAAGATACCCAATAACATACCGTCTCCTTGGTGCTTGTCTCCTAGGATATCTAAATATCCAACTGGGGGCGTGTAAGCACCTTGTGCTGGTTCAGATGCCATGGGCAGCATTATCATGAAATGTCGATTGCCAAGGTTTGGATTTAGCTACAGAACGTCATGGGTGGGATTATCCCGAAATCTAAAAAGCCAGGGTTCTGGGGGTTGCCATGGGCGATGCTATCTCGAAGCATTGATTGCAAGGGACCCTGTAAGGATTGATGGTGGGAACTAAGAATCCGATACAAACCGTGTTGTAAAGCCAATTTGAAGCTAGAAATAAAAGGACAAGAGAGAGAAAACTTTGCAAAAACAAAGAAAAAAAATCTTGTGTCTCTCTCTTACAAAATGCACTGTAAATTGAACCTGGGCTAAAACATGTTACAAGCACGGGTGCTTTAACCGTGGAGTTCAATGAACCTTAGGTTAGTTCCTATTGGCCTTATAAACCTTCGCGGTGGACTAAGGCTAGAGTTGGTCAAGTTGGGATCTTGGTTGGTACTTGAGTACCTCTAGGCCTACTATCGGCATTCTGACCTAATCTACAAAAGAAAGCACACATGAGAGTTCTGAGAATAAAAAGGCATGTGGTATAGAATTTGAGTTAAATTCCTTGAGATTTTACTATAGGACTAGCAAAAGCTAGGCATGGGGGTATGATGGGAACACCATCATGAGCCATAACAAGCTTAATTTGATCTTTTTAATTCATTAAATGCTCCTACATAATCGCCAGAGAATCCTAAGTCACTGCATAATTATTCTGAGGGAAAGTCAAGAAACTAGGGTTAAAATTGCAAATTTACCATCATATCATGAATGCAGTATAACCACAGGTTTTTCAGGGGTCAATTAAGGGTCAAATGGTCCTAAAAGGCTAACAAGTAGGTTAGAACAGACAGAAAAGGGTTTTCACGTGTTTTGAGAATTAAATGACTTCTGAAAACCTAAAAATAGACTCGCTTAATTAACTTAGGTTCTGGTCAGGATAAAACTCACCTAATCCCTTTGAAAATCATAGAAAAATATCCTCTATGGTTTGCTACCTTCAATTCGACCATGAGAACCCATCTTGACCTAAAACAAAGTCTCAGATAGATATTTGCCATAATTTGGGTCTTTGAATAAATTACCCAGTCAAATGAGGTAAAAACCAAAATCTAATTTCGCCATTAGATTCCTTAGGTTCAAATTAGAGTTGTACCAAAATTTGGGTCCAATATGAGATTTCTTGACCTAGTTTGCAACTTGGTCCTATCTGATCACACATATGCCCTTAACTTTCAAAATCCTTACAAATAGCCCCCCAACTTCTTCAGTGTCTTCACAAATAGGTCCCTGGTGCCATTAAGGGCAACCCTAAGCTTCAACATTGAGATCAAGCGAGGATTTCTAGCTCGATTCTCAATCAATCAGTCCCAAAATAAATACTCAGATTCTTGACGAAGTTGCCTTCCATTTGAGCCACATCTTTGGCTCCAAGTCCTACCCAAAATGCCATGCAAATCATTTGAAAATTGGGTTTCCAACTCTGGCGACCTTATAAGCTTGGGAAGCTTACTTCCCAAGCTCTAATCGCCCTTTGATGACCTATAAAAGACTCCCCAGATTAGACCAAAGATCCCACCCTTGAATTCAGCCTAGAACACCTCCAATTCCTCTCCTCTTTCTTGGCTGAAGCGCTCCTCGACGTCCGACGACTCTCCCTACCTTTGTTCTTCCTCTATTCGTAATACTGGTGACAAAGCTATCTTCCTCATCTTGTTCCGCATTGAGTCGTACCAGCTGGCACCCCTATCCTCTTCATCCTCGCCGTCCAAGCCTTACTGGAGCTCCTTCCTTCTCTGACGCCAGCCATACCGCAACCGGCGCCATCTCTGCTCCCCGTCGTTCGCTACCTCTCTCAAACAACTCCTCAGCTTCTCCTCATCACATTAGCATCTCCAATATACTGCTTCGACCCCGCCAACGCCCTTTGTGACTCCATCTTCCATCTCGCTGGTAGACCTCCGGCAAGCCCTAGCGGCTTCCACAAACTACCAAATCGGCCGCTCCTGTACTCCACACCTTCGCTGTTCACCGTAGATCAAAATCCCTAATTTAGTTAGGGCTATTGATCCATCCTGCACTCCCTCGAACACACCCACCTCCACCTTCATTTTCTGCATCCGCCAGCACTCATCACACACGCACATGCCATGCAACCTCCACCGTCGCAGTCGCCGTGGTCTGGCGATACTTCCTGAGCTTTCTGACATAGTCGGAAGGCCTTATTGTTGATTTCAAGTACCAGCCCCCTCCGCCATTGATACAGCAAGCTTCGAGCTTGCTTGAATCTCCCTCCAGCATTTGTAGCCCCTGGCACTCGTCCCAGGCAGCACGAAATCCTTCCAGGAACATAACCCAGGGACCAATTGAGTCCTTTGATTGGGCCTTGACTGGAATTGGATGAAGGAGCTGTTGCTACCTATTGTGTACGAGGAAAGGGGGATGGATAGTCCCACATTGGATACGGACAACCGCTCTGTGTCCCATAAATTGTATTTGTGTTTGGGCCTTGTTGCCTCAGACACAAGGGGTGAGGTCCCTCACACCCCTCACTCGGCCTCGTTCGCGACATTGCCCCCGCAGAACTGACCTAGTCCGATTACCCACTTATGCTATACACTCCTCACTCACCACCCACTGCTGGTGAGCCTGGACCTGGGTGCGCTCTAGGTCTGATTACCCGTATACCTGGTATGTTGAAGGCTCTAGGAGAGCGTGACCCAAGGAGAGAAAGAGAGAGAGCGCACAGGGTTAGGGGGTTTTGCTCTCTGGAGAATTGGCTCAACAGTTAGACAAATTTAAGACCCCTTCCCCCTCTACGTGAAGAAGAGAAGCATAGGAAAAGAAGAGGAAGAGAAGAAGAGCAGTAGAAGAGTCTGTGAAGAAGAAGAAGGAAAAGAGCAGAGAAAGAAGAAGAGAAGAGGAAGAAAGAAGACAGAGCTGAAGAAGAGCCACAGAAGAAGTAAAGAAACCATTGTTCATCAGACATTTAAGGCATCTGATCATTCAATCAGACAGCAGACTTGAGTTTATTTTTACGTAGCTATTGAGTTCCATTTGATATTATTGTAGGGAGTAATTGGTGATTCAAATCACCATTTTACTCCATTTTTTGTGCAGTTTGACACTTGATATTATTGCCACATTATTTTGAATCAATTTCTGATTATAATTTCTTATCCCTATTGTTTAAAATTGCAATCTTGAGAATTGAATTCCTACTTGCTCCCAGCGAACGACCACAGACTTTTCGAGTATAAATTTTATCTGTTTTTCACGAGATTTCGACTATACTGCAACGCAACAATTTAAAACCTGATTTCAAGCAACTAATAGCGGGCATGTATGGAGAAAGCGGAGGTGAACGCAGAGGAGCTGAGGGATGACTGATGAGAGCCTCATCATGAGCCATAACTAGCTCATTTTGACCCAATAAAGAAGATAAAAGCTCCTACATAACCTAGAAGAGGGCCTAAATGAAGGAATAAGTGCTCTGAGAAGAAAACATGAATTAAAGGTTAAAACTGTAATTTTACCATTTCAGTACATAAACGGGTTTTCTCAGAGGCAAAACATAGGTCAAAAGGTCTAAATAAGATAAAAAGTGGGTTGATTCAATCAGAAATGGGTTTATGTGCAATCCAGGAATTAAATGACATTTGGTAACCCTAAAACAGACCCGCTCAAATTAACAAGGTTTTGGTCAGGATAAAAATCAAGTAAACCCTCTAAAAATCACGGAAAAATATCCTCTAGGGTTTAGAACACTTAATGTGGCCTTTGGAACCCAGTTTACCTAGATTAGGGTCCTAGCTCATCAATTAACTTAATTTAGGTTTTTACGCAAAATATCCAGTCAAACGTGGTCAAACATAAAATCCAACTTCACCATTGGATTCCTTAGGTCTAAATTAGGTTTGTACCAAAATTTGGACCTAAGGGGAGGTCGTCTTGACCTACTTTGCAATTTAGTACACCCAAATCACAATTTGGTCCCTATCTTTTGAAATCATTGCAGAGAGCCCCCTATGTTCCTCGCCACCTTTGCAATCAGGTCCTGCTGCCATTGTTAGGGTAGAACCAACCTCTGGCGAGGTTTAGAGAGGGATTACTCTCTGATTCCTCAGAGATCCCCTCCCAGAAATGGAAGGGAGATTCTCTGAGGAATTCCCTTCCATCTACGGCCAATCACAATCTCTGGTGTGAACCCAATCTCTCGTGCGAACGCACGAGGGATTTGGGTATCTTAACCTATTTCCTACTCCGGCAAGCCATCAGAGGCAATAAGCGTGCCCTCCACGCTCTGAAAGCATGGCCCAGTGCCTATAAAAGAACCCACACCTCCGGCCGCTCATCTTTAGCTTGACTTGGCCGGAGGTCCACCTCCAATTCGTCTTTCTTCTCCGACCAAGTGTCCAGCAAGCTCCGGCGAGCTCCCTCTCCCATCCTCTTCGCTCTGCCACAAAACCAGTGGCAGAGTCATCTTCCTGACTCTCCTCCGCATCGCGCAATACCCGCGCACGTCGCCTCAGCCCCGTCGTCGCCGCTGTCCTCCTCCACTGGGCAGCTTCTTCTTCGGTGACGGCAGGTACAACTGTCTGTCTTCCGTCCCCCTTTGTCCCTATAATTAGGTTAGAACTACTCTCCATCTTCCCCTCTCTCTTTTCCCCCTGTTAGTTCATTTAATTGCCCCTCGACCGACGCTGACCACCCCCATCTTCCTCGTCACCGACCGACCTCCGGCGAGCCGCATCCACCACTCCGCCCCTCCACACGGCTCGCCAACCGACTCATAAGCTTCGCCTCACCACAAGGAACAATCTCCGCCCCTCCACTGCCACTCCACACCTCCACAATAGCCCCCCGAACAACCCCACACTTCTAGCCACAGGTTAACCTAGGCACGCACGCCTAGGCCATCCTGCGGCCTGCAGCACTGCTCACCACCTTCGCCGTGCTACGGCGAAGGTCCCCAGCTGGTCTGATTAGGCCAATAGGCCGTATTGGTGTTTGACAGTATCGACGCTCCTGCTGCCATTAACGACAGTTGAAGAAGCTCCAAAGCAGCTCCAGGCGTCAGGTCTCCCAGGCTCCAGGCGCAGCAGATTCGCGAGAGCGTTGAGAAGCCCTCGGGTCCAACAAGCAGCACTGCGAAGCTCCCAGCTGTGGCGATTGCACGAAGGTCTGCGGGCACACGTGAGAGCGGGGTAGAGGCTTGATAGTCCCACATAGTGGAAACACGAAACACAGTTGCGCCATAAATTATTTTTGTGATATTGTCTTACCGCCTCCGAAAGCACAGGGGTGAGGTCCCTCACCTGACCCACTCGCCTCATCCGCGGTTTCACCTCACGGATCTGGCGGGATCCGACTCGACCCTAACCTACGCACTCTTCGCGCATCACCCACCTGCAGGTGCGCCTGGTCCCGGGTGCGAAATCTGACCCGATTACCCGTGTGGCTCAGGAGAGCGTCCTTGAGTGAATCTCTGAGAGAGAGAGACGCGCGGGTAGAGGGAAAGGGATAGGTTTTGCTCTGTGCAGGTAGGCTGAACGTTGAGGAAGAAAGACTTAGCCTCGAGGAAGAAGAAGAGAAGGAAGAACAGAGACCAAGGAAGAAAGAGGAGCCTTCGCAGAAAGAAGAAGAAGGCAGAAGAGTGACTGCAGAGAAAGAAGAGAGGCCAAGTAAAGACTGCAAAGAGAAGAGAAGAGAAGGAAGAAAGAAGGACTGCAAGAGAAGAAGCTGAGCAAGGCAGAGAAGAGAAGAGGAAGAAGAAGCCTTCGCAGAAGCCAAGATCAGAAGGAAGAAGGAGAGACTGCTGAGAAGAGGAGAAAGAAATATCAGAAGAAGAGAAGAATAACACTTTTAAGACATCTGATCACAAGATCAGATGTCCAATTTTACTCTTTTGCCTGAATTACTTTTTAAATACATTTGAATTTAAGTTTTGAGTAAATTAGAGTGTTCAATTACATTTTGATTAGTAGTAAATTCCAATTGCTCCCTGTGTTCGACCTCGGATACTCCGATTTTCGAGTAATAAAAACTCTTTATTTGTTTGAACGCTTTGTTGGCTATACTACAACATGACATTCTTTTAAAACCGGATCAAGCGCTTCAACACTGACCTCGGTGAGGCCTGGTAGCTTGCGGCGGAGAGGGGCTGGCGGTGGTGGAATTAAAGGAGCCAAATCTGAATGCAGAGATGGTGATGGCATTTTATGCCATGCACCTATCGATGGGACCAATCTGGGAAGAAGTTTTGTAGGAGATTAGGAAGCAAACGTTGGCTACCGTGTAAGCCCTTATTAAAGGGAAGCTTGCCTCTGTTGAAGAGTTATGCGACTGTTCTATTAGCCAGTTGATGTCGGAATACGACTGCCTCAAAGTAGCTGGTCTTATTATCGACGACAAGCCCATGGAACCGCCTGCGGATCAGCCAACTACTGAGGAGGTAGACCAGCCGGTTGCTGAAGAGGTAGCCCAGTCGGAGGCTGCCGATCCGTCTGCAGGGGTTATCAGCCCACTCCGCCTTTCACCTATGTGTGGTGGGGATATGTTTGAACTATGGGTGCAAAGCCCCTAAGCCTCTTCCAGTGTTATCCTTGTTTTGTTTTTTTTTACGAAAAGAGATGTAATAGGTGAACCTCTTTTTTTGAATGAAAAAAAAATCTCTTTTTTATTGGTCATGGGCATTCATACATGGTACATTCGTAAGTTGCTCGCATGCTAGGTGCAGGGGATGTCTTTACTGCCTAGGGTTTGTAATTCGTAGAAGTCTCCTGGACTGCCTTTACGAATCTTGTAAGGCCCTTCCGATGATGGGTTTAGCTTTTCGCCCGATTGTCTCGGTATAGAGACTTTGCACTTATGTAGGACTAGGTCACCTTAGGAGAAAGTCCGTTTATAAATGCACTTATTATAGGAGGAGGCTATGGCCTCTTTATGCTTGAATGCTGTTTCTAATGCCTAATCCCTTAGCTCGTCTAAGAGATCTAAAGATAGGCAGACTTGATCGTCGTTGGTGGCTGGGTCATAGAGTTGCATTTTGTAGGTGGGGAGGATAGTTTCAATAGGTGGCCGGGCTTCCATGCCATATACCAGGCTGAATGGGGTGTGGCTTGTGGAAGTCCTCTGGCAAGTCCTGTATCCCCAAGGAACGTCCGAAAGCTCATTTGCCCACTCCCTTTGGCTGAATCCAACCAATGTTTGAGCGCTGAGATGATGGTACGATTGGTCACTTCGGCTTGTCCGTTCGCCTGGGGATGACCCACAGAAATGAAGCACAGATGGATGTCCTAGTTGGTGCAAAATTTTTCAAATTTTTTGCAAGCGAACTGGGTTCTATTGTCTGTGACTACGTAGTGGGGTATCCTGTATCGAGCTATAATGCTCTTGCAGATGAAGGATATGACCTTATCAGCTGTGGGGCTGGCCATGGTCTCAGCTTCGACCCACTTAGAAAAGTAGCCGATGTCCACTGGAATGAACCGCTTCTGTGTCGGGGCTGGCGGGAAGGGACCTACGAAGTCCATGCCCCATTTTTCAAAGGAGATGTGCGACATTACAGGTACCAACTTTCCAGGTGGCAAGTGGTCCAAGGTAGCGAACCTCTGGCACTTGTTGGACTTGCGCACGAAGTTTGTGCAATGTTGCTTCATCTAGGGCCAAAAGTATCCCACCTGGAATAGTCAGGCCAGAGGTGCCTTGTAACCTTCATGGTTCCCACAAATGCCTCTGTGGCCTTCTTGGAGGGATCGGGCCTCTTCTTCTTGAGTTAGGCAATGCAATAGGAGGTGGAGTACCCTTGCTCGTACAGCTGCCCTTCTATCAAAGTGTACCTTGAGGCTTTGAGGCGGAAGGCCCTGGGCCGAGGTTCCCTCAGGTGTAGCTCACCAGAGTTCAGATAAGTAACAATAGGCATCATCCAAGAGGTGGACTGCTCTATCGCGAACGTTTTGGGAACAAGGAAATTTTGCTCTCTCAGAGTCTGAAGGCAGATGTCCTCTTCCTATCCTTGAGGGATAGCAGTAGTGAGTCTGGCCAACGCGTCTGCCAGGGGATTGTCTGCTCGAGGCACCCGACTGATGGTGATGGTCTTGAAATGTGCCAGCTCCTCTCTGACCTTGTCAACATACAAGATCATGTTCGGATCCCGAGCTTGGTATTCACCGTTTATTTGGTTGGAGACTACATAAAAGTCTGTGTAAACCTTTAGGGAGGTGATTCCCATGGATCTTGCTACCCGAATGCTTGCCATCATGGCCTTGTACTCCACCTGGTTATTGGATGCAGGGAAGTCCAATTTTATGACGTACTTATGAGTGATGTAGTTTGGGGCAGTTAGAACTATCCCAACCCCAGACCCGACTGTCATAGACGAGCCATCGACATATAGTCGCCAGGAGAGTTTGAGGGAGGCATTGGGATCCGTGAATTTGGCCATGAAATTCTCTAGGACTTGTGCTTTGATAGCCTTCCTTGGCTGATATTTGAAATCAAATTTGGATAATTTCATAGCCCATTTGATCTGCCGTGTTGACCTCGTGGGCTTGCGTAGCATTCTTCGGAGGGGGTAGTTTGACAGGACCATTATTGTGTGGGCTTGGAAGTATGGTTGTAGCCTTCGAGCTATGGTGACGAAAGGTAGCCCCAACTTTTTAATGACCGTGTACTTAGCTTCTGCGCCTTGATAGGTCATATTGAGGAAGTACACGGGTCGTTGAATTCCTCCCCGGTTGCCAACTAAGATGGCACTAACGACAGATATAGAGGCGGCTAAATATAGCGAAAGAACTTCCTCGGGTTGGGGGGCCGTTAGAACAGGGGGACTTCAGAGTGCATCCTTTACTTCCTCCAAGGTCTTCTGGCAGTGAGGAGTCTAGTAAGTGGCATTATAGCCTTTGCCCTTCTTTATGCACTCGAAGAAGGGAAGACATTTGTCGGAGGATCGAGACAAGAATCGTCCTAATGAGGCGATCTTGCTAACCAACAATTGTAGCCCTTTTAGCGTGCCTCGCGGTTGCAGGTCTTCAATCGCTTGGATCTTGTCCAGGTTGGCTTCGATTCCCCAATTAGAGACCAAGAACCCTAGAAACTTGTCGACTGAGACCCCAAAGGCACACTTGTCGGGGTTCAGGTGAAGGCAGGTGTTCCTTAGAATTTAGAACACCTCTGCTGAGTACTCTAGGTGTTGTGGGAAGTTTGACCCCTTCATAAGCATATCATCAATATACACCTTAAATGATTTTCCTATTATTTTTGCGAAAACCATATTTACAAGGTGCTGGCAAGTTGCCCCAGTGTTTTTCAAGCCAAAAGGTATGACTCTATATTGAAACAAGCCCTTATCGGTGATGAAGGAGGTGTAAGGCCTGTTTGGTGGGGCAAGGCTGATCTAGTGGTACCTGCTATAGCCATCCAGGAAGGACATGTGGGATTGTCCGCTACAGGAGTCCACTAGGGGATCCACCCTTGGTAGGGGAACTCGTCCTTTGGGCAGGCTTCGTTCAGGTTGGTGAAGTCGATGCACATGCACCACTGATTGTTGCCCTTCTTCACTATTACAACATTTGAGAGTCATGCCAGGTACATGGATTCTTCGATGAATCCTGCTTCTAGGAGTTTCTGGACTTCAGCCTCGAGCGTCTACCATTTTTCGGCCGACTTATGCCTATGTGCTTGCTTGACTGCACGGGTGCCCGCTTGGATATTCAGATGGTGTTGAATCAAGGATGGGTCTACCTCGGGCAAGTCGTTGGCAGACCAAGCGAAAATGTTTGTGTTGGCTTGGAGCAGGAGTAACAACTCTTGTACCTTGGAGGGCACGAGGTTTGGTTCGACTCAGACGAGCTTGGCAGCGTCGTCGGGATACATTTGTACAGCCATGGTGATTGCGCAGCAATCATAGGTCTTAATTGACCTAGAATAAGCTAGGACTTAGCATAAGTTAGGGTTATTAATGCATGCATATGCATTATCTGCATCTTTACTACTCTTATTCAGCTATGCATAAAATAATGTTATAATGTGCTGATTAAGTGCATTATGTCGATTGTAGGCAATAAGCAGATCTGGAGCTGGATCTGGAGCAGGATCTGAAGTTGGATCATAAATAACGGGAGTCGTAGTAGAGCTGGAGCAGAAGGCTTAGTTTAGATATAGGAACAATAATGTAAGGGGATTAAAAGTTTGTTATTTTATTCAGTAGGAATAAAGCAGTAAAATGTGAAGAGCTTAGGTCCATCCTAGCCCTGGGATAGCCTAGAGACTTCCCCAAGCCTTAGCCACCCTTAGATTAGGTTACAACACCCTAGGAAGCCTTAAAACCCTATTTCCAACCCTTATCTGGATGTCCAGATAAGTTATAGGATGTCCAAGACCCTTAGCTATCTCCCGCACACCTTAAACCCACTTCTGCAGTGTTATTGGACGTCCAGACACTTTGTCAGACGTCCAATTTCTGTAGAGTACCCAAAACAGAACCTTGATTCCCCCTGACTCAAATTGGATGTCCAGAACTGTAGTCTGGACTTCTGATTTTTGAGTATAAGTCGTCTGATCCTATTATTGGACGTATGATATTGGTCTCCAATCCCTGTTTTGAAATTCAAGTCTTGATTTTGGATCTCTAGCTCCTTAGACCTAATCCCAACCCCATAGGAACCTAAATTAAGGTGTCCTAACCCTAGTACATCACCTCTAGACCTACGTACGGACCTAATTAGGCCCTCACCAAACCCAGTTGACTTAGATCAAAGTCAATTACCTTCACCTAAGTCAATTGGACTAATTGAGTCCAATTGAGCTTAGATCTCAACCCACACAAGTTCAATTGGACTTAGTGGGAGTTCAATTGACCTAAACCCAACCTAATTGAGTTATGTCACCCTCAATTAGGATCACACTCTTTCAATTAAACTTAGGTTGAATTTAATTGCATTTTCACCTTAGCAATTAGGGTTTGTAACCCTAAAATCAAGACCTACACCTACCCAAACTCCTTAGGACTTAACCTAAGCCACCTAGCCACATAGTGCACGACCACACACACACACACACACACCCATTCATGCACACACACTTCTCTAGAATTCTCTAGAGCTCTCTTGAGATGGTGCCACCTCTTGGTTGCCAAATTTAGCAACCAAGGGGCATTCAAATTAAGATCCACAAGTTTTGGATCTCAAAGACCACCTCCACCCTCATGTGGTCGGCCACTCTTGGACTCTCTCTAGAGAGTTCCACACCTCTCTAGAGAGAAGCCATTGGGTCTATAAAAAGACCCCATGGGCGTCCAAGTTCACCCATTCACTTCCTTGGCAAATTCACTCCATTGGTGCCATTCACGCCCACTTCCACTTAGCTAGCCACTCCACCTCCACGAGCTCACTACCACCACCATGGAGGACATCATGCCGGGATGTTGGATCACTCCTCCCTCTCTCCAGGGGTCGGCCTAAGCTACATTGGCTGCCCCTCATTCTCCTCCCGACCACTCCAAGGCCATCGGGGACCACCCCTGAATGCCCTTTTATTCTGCTAGAGTTAGTTTATGCTCTCCATTATTTTTACTTCTTTTATTACTGCTTAGTAGTGTAGTCTTCACTTCTCCCCCAATGATGCATGCGAAATCCCCCCATTGATTCTTGTATGCAGTCATTTTCTGGTAGCTAGGTTTAAATTTCAAGCATTTATGTACAAGCTTTCCTCTAAAGTTCTTGTTGCAAAAAACTCTCCCATTGAATGAATGAAAAATGCTTATATATATATATCTCCATATTGTGAAATCACCATGAGCTTATTAATTGCTATTATATTTTGTTTCTAACTCCTAATATTCTTGCAACTAAGCATGTCATACCTGAATACGTAATAATCACGAACCGGCATGCGTTTCTAAACAAAGTAGAGCAATAGAAGATCGATTTCAGAAGTAAACAAATGCCTCCCAGAGACGAACGGCCGGGACTTAAAGTCTCGTTATTTTTACAAACTTAATTTTTGACGAACGTTTTTGCGCGACTATATTACGTTTTCCGACGACTTTCAAAACATGTGAGAATGCCATCTGTCAAATGGCGTCGTTGCCTGGGAGGCAACGTCATTTTCTATGATTTAGATCTTTTAAAACATCACTAACAAATTTCTCTCTACTTTGTTTTTGATGTGCAGGAAAAACGGAAGAAAAATGGGATCTGCGCACACAACGAGCACGGAAAATAAATCCAGGTGCACATCATCTCATTTTTAGATTAGATTTACTTTCTGCAATTCCCTTGAAAAATTCTTTATGAAAATAAAAAAAAGGATTTTACTGATTTTCATGAAAAAAAATAAAAAAAATCAAAAAGAAAAAAAATTTTGAAAAAAAAATCTAGATTAGGTTTCCTTTCTGAACTTAGGTTAGTTCGAAAAAGAAAAAAAAGAGATATTTTCTTTGAATCTTTTGAAAAGTTCTTTTTTACAAAAAAAAAATGTGAAAGTTTTGAAAAAAAAGAAGCATTTTTGATGGAAAGCTTATATTTCAAATTCAAACCTCTTTAAAAAGTTTTTCCACCATCTCCTGATTTTCGGCCAGATTTCAAGCTTGATTTAAAAATTCAATTGCTGAAAAATTATGAAATTTGGGCTAAACTTTCATTTTCAAACCATATTTCAAACGCTACCATTATTTTGAAAAAATTCCTATTCAATTTTTAAAAATTTGCGAAGTGTATGGGGTCAGACTGACCCAGATTCAAAATTTATCAAATTTCAAAAAATGATTTCGAGCAATCCGCGAATCTGTTTTGACTAGAAATGGTGGGGTTTGAAAGCTGATCTCATTAGCTTTATTTTTCATATTTTTTCTGAATTTTTGAAAGTCATTTGGTACTGTTTCCAAGTGAAAAACCAACAAGGGGTCAAAATTCCAAATCTGACCCCCTAATATTCAAAATTCCCTAAAAAATTCGGTTGAAATAGTAAAAATTCCAAAAAATTATTCTTTGGAAAGCTAATTGAAAAAAGAATCTACTCGCGAAATTTCAAATTAATTGGATTCCAATTATTATCAGAGAACAACATTACTTTTGTGGTCTACTGAAACAGAAAAAAACCCTAGAAGTACATGCAACTTAGGTTGAATCCTTAGGTTATAACTAGAAACCACACTTTGGGTTAACCTAGACTTAATCAAGTCTAGTTAGCCGGTGAGCTTGGTCACCTTGTGGGTCACTCACCACAAACCCCACTGAAGAAACAGGTTAAAACTTATTTTAAAACACGAAACCAACTTGAGTTCGTTATCATACTACTGGGTGTTTTTAATCTCTCTTGCCAAACCTGGTGACTAAGTCTGCGGGGTAGTGTCAAACGACCGCGGCTCGGGGGTCAACGGAATCGGAGGCGTAAGCCAAAGGAGGAAGCTTCCCCTTAGTTCCCCCGTAACCTGACTGGCTAGGTTAGCTTGAGAGGCAGGAATCACCTTCAGTCGGTTGAACGATGAACTTATCTTCAGGAATTCAAATTTCTAACGAAAAATCTGGTCACCTGATCCATAAGGACCATTTGATTGACAGGGCCTTAGCCTTGTCCTGCTTGGCTACACCAACCTAGGGGTTGAGTGGTGTATGCAAGGAAGGAGGTCACTTAGACCTCAGCTGATTGGACCTTGGGAGCCGCTCCCAAGGAGGTGAGTCACTTCTATCTGCTGAGCTGCGATGACTAACACTGGATCTGGACCTAATCAAGATCTAGAAGAGCTGAACCCATGGGCTTATCTGAGAGCCCAGGTTACTGAATCAGCTCAACCTTGGGATCAGAACCCAAGGTGGCGAAGACGACTTTTCGCCTCGCTTGATCCTTCTCCTCGGGTTACCGAATGGTTAACCCATATCCTAACCCTGGATATTATAACCCATACCAGTCGGTCCCTCAAAGGACCACATCTTATAACCTAGGATATGGATTTCATACTCCTGCTTCTCACCCATGGAACATGGGTAGACCTGATTCACCCCTTGGAACCCCTGAAGAGCTATCGGTGCATATGCGGCTGCGTTACAGAATACAGAGAGCTATAGCGAGCGCTAAGGAAAAGGTCGCATCCTATCTACATGAAATCCAGGCTATCATTGAGCTGAACCAAAGACAAAGCTGGATTCCGCATCAACAAGCTGTGATGGAGCTTCTTCGGGAAACAGTAGAGATAACAAGGCTAATGAGACAAAATCAGGAAACTCAAGAACTACTACTTTTGAGATATCAAGTGGAAAATAGACTTGAAGACCTCGAGGAATTCGAAACGATTACGTCAGAAGGACACACAGAAGATTCTCAGGAGCAGATATTGGAAGATCACTCAAGGAAAAAAGAATCTAGCGTGGATATGAGACAGGAGTAGGAAGTATGCTAAATGGGTTCATCTGAAATTGAGGAGGAAAGGATTGATATCTCCAAGACTGAGCTGCAATTAGATTATCCTGAATCCTGGGAGACACCTCTCAGGTTAGATAACCCAATCAAGACAAGGGAAGTAGATCCAATTGAGGATATGGATCTTGAGGCAAGCATTACATGCGACACTACTGATCAGCCTAAGCCACTTCCCATTGTAGGTGAACCTATGCTGGAGCCAACATCTTTTGATCTGCACTCTTCTTCTTTCACCTACATCCCTAATTCGGATGCTAGAGATTTTGAGATGACACTTTCTATCCCTGAGCATGACATCCGAAGACCAGAAATAGCTATGGATGCCGGAATTACTGAGGAACCCAATGCATATGAGGGTGAAGCTTTGAGCAGAAGGAGCTGGGGATGCACCTATCATCCTAGTCAATCTAATAGATGGCTCGACTCTGAGCCTGAGGAGACAGCCTCTGATGAATAAGAGATGGGTACTGATGAGGACGAAGTAATTTCTGATGAGGATTTCAGTGACCTCCCCACAGATCTTCTACTTCACGGATACCCCCATATGACCTAGAGCCTGGAGAGGGCATGATATTTGATGTCAATTATCATTATGAGGATCCCTATGACTCGGATTCTGGTTCTGAGATACATTTTGATCTACTCCCTCAACAACTTCCTGCTGAATTGTGGGATATGATAAATCAACTGAATCAACATCATGATCCCCCTCCTGATTATCCTCTATTTTCCACCACCACTCCACACTTTCTTATAGCTAGACTTTTTGGAGTAGGGGTGCATAATCAGCTGGTTCGCATCTCTGGACCACTGATTCTAGGAGCATACGAGCATATCTTTCTCTTAATCTTAGCCGGCTTCTATGCTAGAAATGACACATGTGATTGAGTTTTCGCCCAGCTGGAGGTGTTAAACTCAGCACATATAGATACCATTCACTCCACATTCCACCATCATTTATATATAACCATTTTTATACATAGCATATTTTCCTTTTAGCATATTTCCCTTTTGTATATTGCATGTTAACAGGTTGGCCGGGGCTGAATATAATTTCAGGAGCAATTACAGGTGATTTCTACCCATTCTCCCCCTGCAGTATTTATTTTCTTTTACATTCATGCATGTGGACATGCAAGAACTTAGGCATGGGGGGTAGATATTGCAAAAACTAAAAAAAAATTTATGCCAACACTTAGGAAAACCTCGGAGCCGCATGTAAAACGTACTTTAGGACCCTAAATAAAAGAACAACCGACTCCACCTCCAATGCTCGCATTGGAGCTAGAAATCATTCACAACAACCACTTCTGACTCACCTGCTCACCTTTTGTTCTAAATTTAGGGTCAAGCTGATTGTAACCTGATATGGGAATTTCACGAAGTACAAATTATATGAGGTTACATGTTTATAGCATATATACATATTGCATGCATGAATAAGATTATTTTACTAAGAGAATGCATCAGGGATTTTATCCTCTAGTTGATTCCTGTAATCTGGAATCCAGTACAACTTTTCATACACACGTAGAATTTGCAATGGATTCATGGTGAAGGCTGATAAGCATCTTCAGTCTATCGAGAAGAAGCAGTGCTTCTTTTCCTAAACCCCTGGATAGTGTTTTGGGAGTCAGGCAGATTTTCTTCCAAAAATCCACCAAATAGTGTGAGATGAGAGTAGAGTGTACTGGTGCTCTAAGATTAGTGCGAGGAATCTAGAATCCTAGATAATTAGGTGATGATACTTTGAGTTTAGACATAGTTTTCGCTCTTGGTTCCCCCGTATACATTTTTGTGCGAAAATTTGAGAGCCACCAAATAAGGCAAATATGCGGAGAGCGAGTTTTCATAAAACTAGGGCTAAGGTAGATGGTTACGGCCATTCTTTATAGAATCCTCAGATGAAGGAGGGTATTGATGTCAAGGTTAGAAATACACCATCCTATCCGTCTCTCCCGGTGCCGTGAGTAGGAACTTCCACCAAATAAGCCACCCAATGTCTCTTGAGTACCACCAATCCCTAATAATGCCTCCTCAATAAAGTTCATGGACGTATGCTAGTTGTGTTATGTTGAAAAAAAAAAGAAAAAGAAAAAGAACAGAAAAAAAATTTAGAAAAAGATGAAAAAGCAAAGAAAAGAATGAATATTCAGTGTTTATTTCATCAAGGCAATACCACCAAATATGGCCTTAACCTATTTTTCTGTGTTTCTGACCGCTCGAATACTAGCTGAGGAATCCCGACTTAGTGTTAGGGTTATGAGAACTTAATTAAAGTGTTAATGCCTAGTGAGACCACCAAATACAGATCGTATATGTGAATCTAGTGAGGTTGTGAGCTCTAAGAAAGAAAAGAAAAAAGAAAAGAGTAAGAGAGAATGAATACAAAGGAATTAAAAGGGAGCATAGTTTTTCTTGTCTTTCTCTAAGTTGAGTTACTTAGTAATCTGGGAATCTAGATTTTATAATACTAATCTCTATGTAGCACCAAGTGAGAGTGAGCCACCAAATATATAATCCTTTCCCTCAGAGATTCTCTACCTAAGCCTATAGTCGGGGTGGAATTCATAGAATATCTTGAATACCCCGAGGGAAGAAGTTCGCCTACCCCGCTAGAATTTTTACTAGGGGTCAAGTATAGGCTTTAAAGGTGAATCAGTTTTTCACTCGAATCCGTTGCAAAAGCTACATAGCTGCACTTTCACGATTGTCTGGATTTCTAGAGCATAGGATGAAAACAAAAAGGAGAAAAATCTTTATGCATACACTTGATAGAATAATCAGTCCCTTAGGGACCCTTTCTGTAAATAAATTAGTCTTGCATTTGCTAGGGACTAGTAAGATTTAGGCATGGGGGTATGATTGCGCAGCAATCATAGGTCTTAATTGACCTAGAATAAGCGAGGACTTAGCATAAATTAGGGTTATTCACGCATGCATACGCATTATCTACATCTTTACTGGTCTTCTTTAGCTATGCATAAAATAATGTTATAATGTGCTGATTAAGTGCATTATGTCGATTTCAGGCAATAAGCAGATCTGGAGCTGGATCTGGAGCAGGATCTGAAGCTGGATCAGGAATAACGGGAGTTGCAACAGAGCTGGAGTAGAAGGCTTAGTTTAGATATAGGAACAATAATGTAAGGGGATTAAAAGTTTGCTATTCTATTAAGTAGGAATAAAGCGGTAAAATGTGAAGAGCTTAGGTCCATCCTAGCCCTAGGATAGCCTAGAGACTTCCCCAAGCCTTAGCCACCCTTAGATTAGGTCACAACACCCTAGGAAGCCTCAAAACCCTAGTTCCAACCCTTATCTGGATGTCCAGATAAGTTATAGGATGTCCAGGATCCTTAGCCATCTCCCGCACACCTTAAACCCGCTTCTGCAATGTTATTGGACGTCCAGACACTTTGTCAGACGTCCAATTTCTGCAGAGTACCCAAAACAGAACCTTGATTCCCCCTGACTCAAATTGGACGTCCAGAACTGAAGTCTGGACTTCTGATTTTTGAGTATAAGTCGTCTGATCCTATTATTGGACATCTGATATTGGTCTCCAATCCCTGTTTTGAAATTCAAGTCTTGATTTTGGATCTCTAGCTCCTTAGACCTAATCCCAACCCCATAGGAACCTAAATTAAGGTGTCTTAACCCTAGTACATCACCTCTAGACCTACGTACGGACCTAATTAGGCGGCCAAGTGCACCCATTCACTTCCTTGGCAAATTCACTCCATTGGTGCCATTCACGCCCACTTCCACTTAGCTAACCACTCCACCTCCACAAGCTCACTACCACCAACATGGAGGACATCATGCTGGGATGCTGGATCATTCCTCCCTCTCTCCAAGGGTCGGCCTAAGCTACATTGGCCGCCCCTCATTCTCCTCCCGACCACTCCAAGGCCATCGAGGACCACCCCTGAATGTCGTTTTATTCTGCTAGATTTAGTTTATGCTCTTGGTCGGGCTCGGATAGGTTGTGTTAATATGGTGATTTAATCGTTGAAATGAGTATAGTGGTTAACCTAAATCGAGCCTAACCATCTCTTTACAAATTTTTTTTTTACCTGGCCTACTTGATTTTATCTTGGTCACTTTTAGGCCCAGGGTCGAACTCAAGGAAGTGGGATTAGAAGTGAATAAGTTTCTACGCTTTTCCTACAACGAATCTCTTCTGTTCGTTTATTATGTTTTTCGTGTTTTTCTATTTAATATTTATTTTCTGATAATTTTTGTCCTTGAGGTACACCCTCAAAATCACGTTCTTAGCTTTGAGCCAAATTAGGGTTCCAAAACTGGTCTTGCTATTCGCAAGACCGAGTACCTGCAAGTCAAGGATTATCTTTTCTCTTTTGTATTTTTTTTTATCTTTTTAATGGCAGGAAAGAGAAATAGAAATAAGGTAAATATAGTATATATATATGTATATATTATATATGTATATAGGGGTGGGGGTGGAGGTGGAAATGGCGTGTAGCACGGTGTCGAGTTGATCGTCGTCTAGGAGGACGCAACCAACATGACGAAGTGCTGCGTGGAGTGTAAGGTGGATGGGTGGAAGATGTGTGCGAAAACACTTTCTGTATACGTGTATCGGGGAATATCAGCAACTGGTGCAGATATTCCCGCGATACAACATATGGTAGGTGATATGAAAAGAAATATATATGTATGTATATATATAAATATATATCTATATGTATATATATAGATATGGTTATAATTATATAGGTGTATATGTAGTTATATATGTGTATATATATATATATATGTATATACATATATATATATAGATATGTAAATATATGTATAGATAGATGTATGTATATGTATATATATATATTTATAATTGTATATATATAGATATAGATATGTATATATATAT
Organism: Thalassia testudinum; assembly: GCA_037157565.1. Classification (NCBI taxonomy): domain Eukaryota; kingdom Viridiplantae; phylum Streptophyta; class Magnoliopsida; order Alismatales; family Hydrocharitaceae; genus Thalassia; species Thalassia testudinum. The sequence continues at coordinate 35,275,606 of JAZHRO010000012.1, read as the reverse complement.
ATGTATATATGTATGTATATTTGTATATATATATATATATGTATAAATATATGTGTATATATATGTATATATATATGTATATATATTTATACTTAGTTATATAGGTACTAATATATGTATAGATGTATGTATATATATAAATAGATATATGTATATAAATATATATATATAGATATATATATGTATATATATATATATAAGTATATAGTAGTGTATAGTGAGTGGGTGTGTGTACGAGAGTGTGTGTGTATGTGTCTGAGGGAGTGAGAGAGTGCTGAGCGAGAGAGAGATAGAGAGTCTGCTGGCATGAAGAAGGCGTTGGCGTTTAAGTCATCCGGACGCAGCGGCCGTTGTCTGATGCCATGTGCAGGCGCAAGCGCGTAGGCGCACGCACACGTAGGAGGTAGTGAGTGCGAGGAAGAGACTGCAGTGCAGCGCGCTGCGGACCACAGCATACCGCGCTACGCGCTGAGGGAAACGCGGGCGAAGAGGCAGGCGCTAGGAGAGACGTGGGCGCAGACGGGTGCAGGCGCTAGCGTACGTGGGAGCGGGCGTGCAGATGGACTAGCGACGGTTGCGGCGCTGAGAGAGAGTGCGCGGTGATCGGATAAGTGAGAAACTTTCCGGTCACCGCACTGTAGCTACAGTGTTCCGCTGACTAGCGTGAACAGTAGCTACAGTGCGCTCTCGTTTCGCGCAACCGGGTGCTGGCGGTTTCTACGTGTGCGGGCGTCGCTGAGCGAGCTGGCGCGTGCGCGGAAGGACTATGCCGGCTGCTGGAGAGCGCGTTGAGGGGTGAGGGCGACTTGTTGGCACCCGCAGAAAGAGCTGCACCGGCTGCTGGCATGCGCAGTGGCCTGCGTGTGGGCGAGAGGTGGCCGGCGCCTTGCTGCAGCTGTGGTTGAGCTTCAAAGCTTGACTTTGTGGCAATGGTGGAAGTGGCTTGGAATGACGAAACAGAGGAGAGAACCACCACGCCCACCAGCTCTTTGATGAGCTGAGCGGTGGTGGGACTCACAGTGGTGGTTGTGCACCACTGTGAGCTACTCCTGCCCGCAGAGTAGCTCTTCAAGGAGAAGAGAGGCTGCGTATGGAGGGGAGAGGGGAGGAGACGGCTTGGAAGGGTGCTGTGTGTTGGGTTCTTTTTTTGTGTGACCAGGCCCCCCCAAGGAAGAAGGCTGGGCTCTTTTTAAAGAGGAAGAAGGCATGCACAGCCATGCCCTAGCTGTGCATGGCTCTGCCTGGCTGGTAGGGAGTGCTTGCTGCAGAGAATGGCGCGAGGAAGGTCCAGCCATGCCATGCAGCCACGGAGAAGAAAGTCAAATAAAAATAAAAATAAAGATGGTGAATTTGCGAGGCAGCACTTGAGGAATACGTTAATTTCAAGGCCTATTTATTCACTCTCCTCCCCTCTCAAATAAATGCAGGCATTCGTTTATTTTCACAAATGCGACTATGGCTACCTAATATACACTGGTAATGCTTGGAAATAGCACAAGATGGCATAATTGTTGGTGCATTTTTGCTGTGCAATCATACCCCCATGCCTATCTTTTGCTAGTTCCTAGCAAAACATTTTTGTATTGTATTTAGAAATGATCTTTAAGTTGAAGATTTTCTTCTGAGGTGACATATGTGTGTTTATGTGTTGGATATTGTGAGAACTAATTGTAGAGAAGACTACCAGTACTTTAAGTCTCACATGACATAGACCATCTCTCAACTAACCTGGACTCTTGATATTTAAACCTTAAGTACGATTTCCAGGACCCAGGAGGTTTTTGCTGTACTCGAGAGCTCAAGAGATTATGGTTTGTGCTTAGTGAAGGATCAAGACTGACTAGGTGAACATTAAGACTCAAGCCCAGGGTTTCACGAATTTTTAAGTGCAGGTTGGTCTTAGTTTCAGCTCATGTCTTCGGATTGACCCTTAAAAAGATGACAGAAAACTCAACTCCCACTTTATAACATTTGTGGCTTAAAGAAAATAGGGTATTTGTCCTGAAGAACTTTTGTAGGGGGAAGACTTTACAGACATTTGCGAGATATACTGACTTATTTGCTTCTTCTCTTCTTTTTTTTTTTTTGAAACACGTGTTAGTATATCTCTTACAACATTATTTGGAGGAGCACACTTTTCTTTTTGGTGGGAGAGTTCCTTTTTGGTGGAAAGAGTCTCTCCTAAACACAAGACTAAAACCTAGGATAAAAAGTCTACCTGCACGCACAGGTAAGGACTCCACCTTCCCTAATGAACACTAGGGTTGGATCTTATGTTCACCTAGTCTTTCTTGATATGTGTAGTGTGAACCAAGATTACTTAGGCTCTCGAGTAGAAGCAAGCCAACGAATCATGTACTGGTGTCTCAGGTACAAGAATACATCCTAAGTTAGGAGAGATTCCGATATATTTTGTCAATGCTTAAGTGAATTAAGTCGAGCCTGAGCGAATCAAGCTTCTGTGGCCTGAAAAGTCTTCAAAACAGTAGTTGAATATCCATAAACACTTATTGTATTTTTATTTCAGCCTTCAGATCATTACTAAACACCTTTTTTTTTTTTACATATTTATAGATAAATGGAGACTGCATGATATCATAAAATACCCAGATGCTATAGATGCCTATCCACCCCCCCATGCCAAATGATGCTATGTCCTCATATGCATGCAGGGTAGGGTAGAGGAAGGACGAAAGATCAGGTAACGAGAGCTGAGGTGTAGGGTATACAACAGGGTGGTAGGGTGGGTGGATGGTGGGTGGTGAGGTGAAAAGTGAAGTGAACATGAAGTGGCGGAGTGTTGTTGGGGTGCCTCCCAACGAGCGTTAAATTTAACATCCCCAGCTGGACTCAGAATGAGGCACAAAATTAGTTACCATCCAGCAGGGCAACAGTTTCTCCAACGGGGGCAGGTTCATGAGTATGATAGGGTTTCAAACGCTGCCCATTAACTGTAAATTTCTGCCCAGATTTGGGATCTTCAATCCCAACGGCCCCATTGGGAAATGGTCTCAAGACCAGAAAAGGACCAGTCCATTTGGACTTCAATTTCCTAAGAAAGAATTTGAGCCGGACATTGTAGAGCCAAACTTGCTGAGATGGCTCAAATTCTTTCCGCCGAATACGGCTATCGTGAAAAGCCTTAGTGCGTTGCTTGAAAGTTAAAGCAGAATCATAGGCTTCACGACGGAGCTCTTCCAGCTCCTAGAGTTGGAGTTTCCTTTCTCGACCACACAGGTCTGGGTCGAGGTTACATTGGCGAACCGCCCAATAAGCGCGGTGCTCCAACTCCATGGGCAAATGATAAGGCTTCCCGTAAACGATTCTATAAGGAGACATACCAAGGGGAGCCTTGAAGGCGGTCCGATACACCCAAAGCACGTCAATCAGCTTGTCGGACCAATCCTTACGGTCAGGCCGAACAGTTTTCTGGAGAATTTACTTGATTTGCCGGTTCGACACCTCTGCCTGGCCGTTCGTCTGAGGATGATATGGAGATGTGATACGATGGTGGACTCCGTATTTCCTCAGAAGTGCCTGAAAAGAAGCATGGGTAAAGTGGCTTCCTCCATCCGAGATAATGGCTCAAGGGATCCCAAAGCACGCAAAGATGTGGTCTTTGACAAATCGAGTGGATATAACATGGTCAGCACGGCACATGGGAATAGCCTTGATCCATTTCGAAACATAATCAACAGCCACGAGAATGAATTCGAAGCCGTTGGAAGGAGGAAAGGGACCTATGAAATCAATTCCCCAAATGTCAAAGATTTCTGCAGCTAGGATGGGTTGCAAGGGCATCATGTCACATCGTGACATTGACCCTAATGACTGGCACCTAGTGCAATGTTTGGCATAATTGTGTGCATCCTGGTGAAGGGAGGGCCAAAAGAAACCGCACTGCAACACCTTGGCTGCAGTTTTCCTCCCAGAGAAATGGCCTCCGCAGGCTTGATCGTGGCAGAAGGATAGCACACTGGGGAATTCGCTGTTAGGAATACAGCGACGGATAATTTGATTAGCACCTATTTGAAAAATAAGTGGATTATCCCAGAAATAATACTTTGCTTCTGCCATGAGACGCTCGCGTTGGTTTTTAGGCCAGCCACGTGGAAGGGATATAGAAGCAAGGTAATTGGCAATGTCAGCATACCAAGGTCCACTTGCCACATTGATTGTCAATAGGTTCTCATTAGGAAAAATCTCATTAATCGGCAGAGTAAGTCCAATATGGTCAGGGTCCAGTCTAGAAAGATGATCAGCCACAACATTCTGGGCTCCGACCTTATCGCGGATCTCAATGTCAAATTCTTGGAGTAGAAGGATCCAACGAATCAGTCTGGGCTTGGCATCCTTCTTGTGCATGAGATGGCGAATGGCCGCGTGATCAGTGAAAACAATAACATGTGAGCCCAGAAGGTAAGAGTGGAATTTCTCTAGCCCAAAGACGACCGCCAGTAGTTATTTTTCAGTAGTAGTATAATTACGCTGGGCCTCGTCCAACGTCTTACTGGCGTAGTACACCACGAAGGGGTGTTTATCGCATCTTTGTCCCAAGATGACTCCGACTGCAAGGTCGGAAGCGTCACACATGAGTTCAAAGTCGAGGGACCAATCAGGTGGCTGGAGAACAGGGGCCTTGGTGACAGCATTACGCAGCTGCGTGAATGCTCGTATGTAGTCAGGGCCCATATCGAAGGGTACGTCGGTCGATAGGAGATGAGTTAAAGGTCGAGAAATCTTGGAGAAATCTTTGATGAATCTCCTATAGAAACCGACGTGTCCTAGGAAGGAGCGGATTTGTTTGACAGAGCCAGGCACAGGTAAATCAACAATTACATCAAGCTTAGCTCTATCAACCTCGATACCCTTATCGAAGATCATATGTCCGAGAACAATTCCCTCGTGTACCATAAAATGACTTTTCTCCCAAGAAAGCACGAGGTTTACATCAATACATCTCCTAAGGATACGGGTTAGGTTGGCAAGACATTCATCGAAAGATGGTCCAAAGACTAAAAAGTCATCCATGATGACCTTGAGAAAGTCACCTACCATGTCATGAAATATCGCCAGCATACATCTCTGGAAAGTTGCTGGTGCGTTACAAAGTCCGAACGGCATCCTTCTAAATGCAAAGGTGCCGAAGGGGCAGGTAAAAGTGGTTTTCTCTTAGTCCTAGGAGTCAATTGCCACCTGGTTATATCCTGAGAATCCATCCAGGAAATAGAAAAATTTATTTCCCGCTAACCGCTCCAGGATTTGGTCAATTAAAGGTAGCGGAAAGTGATCTTTCTTAGTTGCAGCATTGAGTTTCCTATAATCTACACACACTCTCCAAGATGTAGGAGTCATGTAGGGATGGATTCACCCCTGTCATTGACACGGATGGTGAGTCCCGCCTTTTTGGGCACAACGTGAATCAGACTCACCCAGGGGCTATTGCTGATTGGGTAGATTATACCCGCATCCAGCCACTTAATAATTTCCTTCTTAACGACCACTCGCATGTTAGGGTTGAGACGTCACTGCATCTCGTGGGAAGGTCGAGCCTCCTCCTCCTTATATATACGGTGAGTGCAGTAGGAGGGACTAATGCTAGTTAAGTCTGATAAAGACCATCCAATGGCTACCTTGTGTTCCATAAGGACCTTCGTTAGTTTGCACTCTTGCTCCCTGGTCAATTTTGAACTGATGATTATAGGGAGCATTTCATTTGGTCCCAGGAAAACATACTTAAGTGTACTAGGCAGCTCTTTCAGATCGGGAGTGGATGGTGAAAGATCTGGCATTTCTTGGGACGAGAGTGTCCTAGGAGAATCGGAGAACAAGTCAGGAGGAAGAAGTTGGCCTTTAGATTGGCCAAGAAGAGGGGCTTCTTGGATAGATGGATCCAAAAAGGAATAGCCCCAGTGAGAAGTATATGGGCTCAAGGTCTCAGTGTGGAGTTGCAAATCCACCTGATTTGGCGGGAAAGAAAGGGCAATCTGGTCTTCAAGAGTGTGGATCGACGGTGAGTAGCTCGGATATGATTTAGACCATGAGGTATGGGAAGCGGAGAAAACCTCGTCAGAAGTTTGGTCAGGAGAAGGTACGGGAATAGGGAGGGATGGGGGAATGTCACAATATGTGTCGGTCAGGCAATCGTCAGTGTTTACAGGTAATCCGTAGCAGTCAGAATAGGTCCCAATTAGTCCGATACACGCGCTGATGGACATGTCCTCGTCAGACGTGTCATCCTCGATACAATCGCAATCAAAGTTCTTGGCTGCCTTGAAGATGTTAAGCTTGAGCTTCTCAGATCCAATGACAATCTCGATACAGCCCGACTCGCAGTCGATATGGGCGCGGGCTGTGGCCAAGAAAGGTCGACCATGGATGATTGGACAATCAGAAAGTGAGCTAGGAACTTCCATATCTAAAACAAGAAAGTCAACAGGAAAATAGAGACTGTTGACCCTAACCACCACGTCTTCCACCACACCCTTTGGAATTTTGACAGAATGATCTGCCATCTGTAACGTGACAGGGGTGTGTTTCAGATTTCCCAAGGAAAATTTTTCGAGCATGATGGTTGCTATAAGATTGATGGAAGATCCTAGATCAAGCAGGGCACGGTTAAAATTGCAGCCTTGGATGCTACAGGAAATAAGCGGTGTGCCCGGATCTTTCTGCTTCGGTGGTAGATTTGACAGTATAGCACAACTCGCATGAGGCGAGTGAACCACCGGATTCTTAGTTTTCTTTGACTGTCGCCTGGGTGTTGTGTAGTCTTTGAAAAATCGGGCGACAGTAGGTATGTGGTCGATAGCCTCGAGCAGGGGTACCTTGATTTCAACATCCCTGAATAAATTATGCAGGTTATCAAAGGCTTGCGTATCCTTCTTCTTGCCTTTTGGCTCTCTCAGTAGATCCTCAGGGAATGGGATTGATTCTGGCACCAATTTGGGTGTATCATCCTCTCGCGAATGTGGTGCGCATCTCGAATGAGAGGGCGATGAAGAAGACGGGCCAAGATCAGGTCGAGGTGGATCTACAGTCTGTTTACCGCTCCTTGTAGTGATCGCATTGGACGATGCTAGTCCAGTGGGATCATAAGGCGGAGGAGGGTTCGCAATAGGGACATAAGAGTGAGTTGCTGCAGCGAGATTAGCCTGAAATCCCAGTGGGATGCTCGGAGCCTGCAGAATTTGATGAACCTGCCCCTGGGAAGGTCGTACCTATGGTTGAGGACTACGGGGTACGAAATTTCACGGGTTTGGAATAGGTTGGGTAGGAAGAGTGCCCTGAGATCGAGTCGCCATGTGTAGTTGACTGATCTCAGTATTCTGCTGTGCCAATTGGTGCTGAAGAGAGGTCATGTTCTCTTCATGGCACTTTGACATTTCCGTCATCATTCACATCAATTTATCAAGAGGATTTGATGCGTGTTTTGTTTGCGGTACGCAAGGACCTGATGGCGGATTCGCCATAGGATTAGACTGGGCCCTTGGGATGACGGGTGCGAACGGTAGCATTGGTCCACCCGCGGGGTTTTGGCACTGCGGGTTGTTGGACCATGCGATGTTCGGATGGGCTGGTGACGGTTGCGGCGCGGAGAGAGAGCGCGCGGTGACCAGATAAGTGAGAAACTTTCTGATCACCGCACCGTAGCTACAGTGTTCCACTGACTAGCATGAACAGTAGCTACAGTGCGCGCTCGGCTCGCGTGACTGGGTGCTAGCGGTTTCTGTGTGTGCGGGCGCCGCTGAGTGAGCTGGCGTGCGCGCGGAAGGACTGCGTCAGCTGCTGGTGAGCGCGTTGAGGGGTGAGGGCGACTTGTTGGCATGTGCGGAAAGAGCTGCACTGGCTGCTGGCGTGCACGGTGTCCTGCGTGCGGGTGAGAAGTGGCCGGCGCCTTGCTACAACTGCGGTTGAGCTTCAAAGCTTGACTCTGTGGCAATGGCGGAAGTGGCTTGGAACGACGAAACAGAGGAGAGAACCACCATGCCCACCGGCTCTTTGATGAGCTGGGCGGTGGTGGGACTCACAGTGGTGGTTGTGCACCACTGTGAGCTGCTCCTGCCCGCAGAGTAGCTCTTCAAGGAGAAGAGAGGCTGCGTATGAAGGGGAGAGGGGAGGAGACGACTTGGAAGGGTGCTGTGTGTTGGGTTCTTTTTTTGTGTGACCAGGCCCCCCCAAGGAAGAAGGCTGGGCTCTTTTTAAAGAGAAAGAAGGCATGCACAGCCATGTCCTAGTTGTGCATGGCTGTGTATGGCTGGCAGGGAGTGCTTGCTGCAGAGAATGGCGCGAGGAAGGTCCAGCCATGCCATGTAGCCGCGGAGAAGAAAGTCAAATAAAAATAAAAATAAAGATGGTGAATTTGAGAGGCAGCACTTGAGGAATACGTTAATTTCAAGGCCATTTTATTCACTCTCCTCCCTTCTCAAATAAATGCAGGCATGCGTTTATTTTCACAAATGCAACTATGGCTACCTAATATACACTGGTAATGCTTGGAAATAGCACAAGATGGCACAATTGTTGGTGCATTTTTGCTGTGCAATCAGCTCTCCATTATTTTTATTGCTTTTATTACTGCTTAGTAGCGTAGTCTTCACTTCTCCCCCAATGATGCATGCGAAATCCCCCCATTGATTCTTGTATGCAGTCATTTTCTGGTAGCTAGGTTTAAATTTCAAGCATTTATGTACAAGCTTTCCTTTAAAGTTCTTGTTGCAAACAACTCTCCCATTGAATGAATGAAAAATGCTTATATATATATATCTCCATATTATGAAATCACCATGATCTTATTGATTGCTATTATATTTGCGTGATTCATGTTGCCTGTTTCTAACTCCTAATATTCTTGCAACTAAGCATGTCATACCTGAATATGTAATAATCACGAAACGGCATGCATTTCTAAACAAAGTAGAGCAATAGAAGATCAATTTCGGAAGTAAACAAATGCCTCCCAGAGACGAACGACCGAGACTCAAAGTCTCATTATTTTTACAAAATTTTTGATGAACATTTTTGCACGACTATACTACAATTTCTGATGACTTTCAAAACGCGTGAGAACGCCATCTGTCACATAGCTGTAGTCTCGAGTCGTTGGCTGAACGACTGGGATTGCCTCCTGCTGGATCGCTTAGACTTCATTTCTTTTCTTCACTCATTTTCGTGACTTGGGGGGCTTTGGCTCTAGGGATCGCTCCATCTCAATTCTGAGGAGCTCATGTTGGGTCGACTGATCCCCGTGCACTATTCCCACACCGTGTGGAGACTGGAATAGCATAAATTGGAAGTATGATGAGGGGATCAGTCGGAAGTCATAGGTGGTGGGGTGGCCAAGAATGCTGTCGAATGTTGCCGGCAACTCAGCCACTAAGAATGTGGTTGTTCGGTAGAGGTGCCTGCTCCCGTTGCAAACGAACAAGGGGAGACTAAGCTCTCCTTTCGGCATCACCTTGTGATTGCTGAATCCTACAATCGGGTGAACCGAAGAGGAGAGATGCTCCTCTGTGAAACACAGATGGTGTAGGGTTTTAAGGAAGAGGACGCCCACGACACTTCCTTCGTCCACGAGGAGCCAGGTCTACTGTCGCCCTGCTAGTAGGAACATTACCAATAGTGGGTTGGTATGCTCTACCGGACTTGGGAGGGAGGCGAACAGTCGGGAGGCCGCTTGCCTGACGGGACCTCTCTCACCACACTAAAGGGTGGGGAAAGCGCTATGAGTTGGTTGCCCGGAAGAGCTGGGTTGCCAACTTGGGGCGACGTTGACGTCGAAAATTACTTCAACCTCCTCTCCTATAGGAGGTGGGTGTGAACGTGTTAGGGGGCTCTAGGCATGGTCGCCAGGACTCGACGGTGGTACTCAGTTGGTGGGAGCAGGGGCAATTCTCGCTCTGAGCCTTCAATGAGTACCACGTTAACCCCACGGAGATGCTGGAGCCACTCCTTGTGGTAGTCCTCTGGGCCCTCCATGGGCCCCTTGCCCTTATCCTAGCTCTCGCTCTGCTAGACGAAGTGGGCTAGATTCCTGTGCCGAATCTGGGCCTCGATATGTCTTGTAGGTCCCAACAATCTTCAGTGGTGTGACCCCGAGCCTTGTGATACTTGCAATAGGGCCCAGAGGTAGTAGGTCTTTGTCTGTAGACCATACCTCCACCAACACGTCTGCCTGGTTCACGGCTAGGGGAGTATACTCTTCGAAATAATCTTGCATGGGTTGGTGAGGTCCGTTGTTTCGGTCCTTGCTTGGCCAATCGTTCTGGGAAGCTAGCCTTGTGCTTGTTGAAGCAGTAGCTTTCGCGGATGGAGACGGGGGCGGATTCACCTAGGGCCTACTTTTCTTGAACTAGGCTAGCGTTGTCTTCGGACCCCTCTACCAGCCGGTTGTAGGAGCGGAAAGAGTCGTCCTGCTCTGCGAACCTCCTGGTTCTATGATGGTAACACCATCAATCATCATAACTAACTTGAATTAGTTGGAATCAGAAGATAAATGCTCCTAAATGATCGCCTGAGGACAATAATTCCACTCTGATCCATTTTGAGAAGATAACAAAATAGGGTTAATTTTGCTGTTTTAACATCACATCACTAGTGCAAAGTAATCATGAGGTTACTCAGGGGTTAATTAAAGGTCAATTAAACATCAAAGACCAAGAAGTGGGTCCACACTGATAGAAATAGGATTTCACATATTTCGAGAACCAAAACAATACACAAAATCGTAATTGTTAACCTACTTAAATTAAAGAGGTTATGGTTAAGATAAAATTAATGTAAACCTCCTAAAATTCATAGGAAAATATTCTAAGAGGTTTGGTACCCTTAGTTTGACCATCTGAACCCATTTTGACCTAAAATAGAGTTTTAGACGGGAATTTACCTTGATTTGGGTTTCTCTATAATTTACCCAATCAAACATGGTCAAAAATCAAATCCAAGTTCACCATTAGATTTCTTGGGTCCAAATTAGGTTAAGACCAAAATTTGGGCCCAATTAGTGTCCATCTTGACCTAGTTTGCAACTTAGTCCCCAGACCTCTATTCTTTACACTTAAACCCTCAGCTTTCATGTTTTCCTTTCAAGTAAGCCCCCAACTTCTTCTTCTCCTTCACAAAATAGCCCCTGCCACCTCTCGTCTGAAATGAATCTCAGGACCCAAACAGGCTGAGATTCAAGAGAGGAAATCTCTCTTGAAACTGCACCAACTCCCTTCAAATTTGGAGGGATTGGTATTGAAGACATGGAGAATCCATTAAACAAGATCTTGAGGGTTGAAATCAACCCTATGATTCAGGCGAACTCAAGTTCTTTTCCCAAACAAAAGTTCCCAAAATTCCTACTTCCTTGAGAGAATTCTTCCCAATTGAGCTCAAATCTGAGCTTTAGATAAGCTTTAGAACATTCCACATCTAAGGGGAGCTTGGTCATAGCCTTAAACCCCTATTTCTTCCCTACTTTGGCCACCTCCGCCGTGGCTCCGGCACTCTCCTCAATCTCTTCTCTCCAGCCACTTGACGGCCAAATCAAGTGGCCCACGCCCTTCCTTTTCTTCTTCCTCCTCTTGCCGACTAAAGCGGAGGCTGTCTACCCCTTTTTTCGTCACCTTACCCCTCACTGGAGGATTCATCATCCTTGGCGTCAGCCATCACATCGGCAAGGATTCCTCTAGTCCTTCATCCTTGTCTCCTCTAAATCAATCCTAGCTCCTTAACTTCCCGATTCGACTACCGTTCACCTCTCTTCCCCTCTGTCTTCCCCAACGCCGGCAACGCCTTCGGCGAAGCCATGCACCTGCCATACACTACCATACATCACGCCACTACCACCAAAAGCTTCACCTCATCTCCCTCATCAAAACCCCTAACCTAATTCCACAAAATCATTGCTGCTTCACTCCACTGTACAACCCACCATAGCACTACCTCCTCTGATGTCATCCGACCGCCCTAGGCCTCCAATCACTGCGACACCACCACCGTTACACTCGCCACACTTAGGTGAAGCTCTTGAACATTTTAACTAGGGCAGTAAGCCCGTATTTGATGTGTAAGTATACCACCGGAGCTTCACCGCAATCCTCATCTTCTCTAACCACGATCACCGCCATCACCCATCCTCTGCACTCGCAACTACTTCTAGAAGGCAAAAACCCATCTGCAAAAGCCTCCTGCATCTTCAATTGAGTAGCAGAGCCTCAGTTGCAGATCAAATTTCTCGAAGATCTTCCCTGCTACAGAACAAAGAAGATAGAACTAAGAGGGGGACATTTAGTCCCACCTCCTGTGCGCGCAACTTGCAAGTAGCGTATAAAACACATTTTTCACAAGGGCTTGTCACCTCATGACATAGGGGTGAGGTCCCACTTACTCTTTACTCTCCACTCCTCGCTCACTACCCATGCCGGCAAGCCTGGTCCCTATGCCTAGATCCGATTACCCGTTACTATGCATACTAGTATACCCGGTTAAGAAAGGAAGAGAATCTGAGGAGGGTGGGAGGTGGTTTTGCATCGGGTTTCATGCACACGTGTGCCTTAGTATTCGTGCCCACACACGCCAGCACTTAGGCTTTTTGAGAGGCTTGTTTCTGAGTTGCTTTTGTGCTCTGTGGCTTGCGCTGAGACTTGGATGTTTAAGGCATTTGACCTTAGGGTCTGACGTCTAATATTCATTGAAGGTACTGTGGACTTATTTGGCTACTATCTGACTTGGATATTTCTAGTAAGTAGTTCAAGACCACTGTTGAGAAATTGAATTGGTTAATTACATTGGGATATGTGCATGATTATGGGAATAACTTGGTGATTTAAATCACCATTTTTAGGATCTAATTCTCTTTTTGTCCCATTATTTCCTGAGATACAATTGCTCCTATTGAATATCACTTTGAGTAGATGTTATTCATTGAATATCTTTATTGTGATTTATCATTGTGTTCATTCATTAATATTGCGATTAGTGTGCGAATTCCGTATTTGCTCCTTGCGAACGACCTCAAACTCACTTCTGTTTCGAGCTTATAAATTTAAATGCTGTACCGATTTTCATCACTATACTATGACGCAATCATTTCTTAAACATGAAGATTTTTGATGCAACATTTTGGCCCTGTTGCTGGGGAACAATGCGCAATTCACCATTACTTAGATCATTCTTGATTGATTTCTTTGATTTCTAACTTGCCTTATATACTTTGTTGTGTTTTTGAAGTAGATACATCATGAAGAGATCTTCTGTGCAATCAACCACTCCGGGGGTAGGTAAAATTTCTCCCCTTCCCTAATCATCTCCTAATCTTGGGAAGAGAAAAAGGAAACAAAATCAATTAGGATCCACTTGCCTTATTTTCCTAGTAATCATCATTTAAAGGCAAAGAGTTTCCTGATTTGTAAAATTGATATTTGATTGAAGTTGAGACGATTTGATTAGAGATTCCTCATCCTGATTTCCTGTACCTATTAGGGATTTGTGCTAAAATTCCTCAACATCTTGGACTACTCACATTCTTGTTTGAGTTCAAGGTGTGATATTTGGAATCAAACTAGACTTGAAATAGAGCCAATTAGGGTTTTCCACATTAGGGTCTTGAAGTGTTAGTGCACATTTGGCTGTAATAAAGGAAATTGACTTTCCCGCATTTGTGTGCTACCCAAGCCCTTGTCTGATCTGATCTAATCAAGTAAACCCTAAAAGCAAGGCTCTAAAATCACTTGAATTCTAAAAGTTGGGAGCTAATAACCTGAGAATCAATTCAGGGTGATTTAGGGCTCTGACCCAAACTTCATCCTCAATCTTAGGGCAGGTCAGGTGAAGTTGGTTCACCTTATGGACCAACCAACCTACAAATTATGTCACAAATTGAAATAACTTCTAAATCAAGTGAAATTCAAGGCACAATTAGGGCTAAAATTGGTAGACTTAGGTCTCGATTCATACATTTTGATCTACTTGGAATCAATGACAAGGAAGGTCAGGTGGGGGAAATGCTGTAACTCGTGGGGACGCTCTACCGTGAAGGGGTCTTTGTGGGACTCTCCCTTCCTGGTTGTCCAAGAAATTCTTGGGTATGTGAATTTCTGATCCAGAGGTATCATCGACCTCGAAACAGCCTTAGTCATCTAAAATTTTTGGGTGTCTTGATTGGGTCCAATACACATCCAGTCCCTCATCTATTTTATAGTGCACATACACAGAAGAGATCCCTAGGTTTGACCTAGAGGCCTCCATTAGAGTTGATCTTTTGGGAAAAATTTGATCTGATCTAATCAATCCAATCTAGACCAGAATTTAATTATACATCTTGATCCATCACCTGATTTGGAAATGCAACTTGACAACCTAGGAAAAATGTTCAAAAAACTTGAATACCATGTGAGCATCAAGGAAAAAATGATCAAGGCTGCTCTTAGACATCATGATGAGTATTATAAAACCTCGGGTCCCTTTAGGAACATTTAGGTTAAATGTGTTAGAGACAACAACCCTTATTATGAACCATGTGTTGGAACCTTGTTCCACATCTTATATGATGGTAACACCATCATGACCTATAACTAGCTTTATTTAGTCAGGATTAACTAACAAATACTCCTACATAATCGCCTAAGAACCATAATTCCATGCATATCCATTCTGAGAAGAAAACACTAAAGCGGGGTTAATTCTATAGTTTTAACATCACATCATGAATGTAGAATAACCACAGGGTTTCCCAGGGGTTAATCTAAGGTCAAATGAGTACTAAAGTCTAATAAGTAGGTCCATACAGACAGAAATGGGGTTTCACACATTTCGAGAACTGATTCATAACATAAACCCTAATTTCAGACTCGCTTAAATTACATAGGTTTTGGTCAGGATAAAATTCATATAAACCTTCTAAAATCCATATAAAAATATTCCTTGAGGTTCGGTATCCTTGATTTAACCATTTGTACATATTTTGACCTTAAATAGAATCATAGACAGATTTTTGCCATAATTTGGGTTTCTATGCAAATTACCCATTCAAACTTGGGAAAAACTGAAATATGACTTCACCATTAGATTCCTTGGGTTCAAATTAGGTTGGTACCAAAATTTGGGTCTAATCAGAGTCCATCTTGACCTAGTTTGCATTTCAATCCATTAAAACTCTATTTCACTCAATCAAGCCCCTAACTTTTGAATTATTTGCAGAGAACCCCCAACTTTGTCATCTTCCTTGCAAATATTCCCTTGCTGCCATTGGAGGTCAATCGACCTCCAGACTGAATTTGACCACATTGAATCCCATCCAAATCGCCACCAAATCTCACCAAAATTGGTGAGATTGGTGTTCACACTACAAGAAGTAATTGAGACGGATCTTGGGTTCTGATTTGCATGAAATTCATGGGTTCTTCTTGATTCCTAATGAAGCTCAATCAAGCTTCTTTCCTGATCTAGAGCTTGCCCAAGAGCTCTATAAAAGCTCCCGAACCTCATATCGTACTTTTTAGCTAGATTTTTGGCCTCAACTCTTCAAAACTTCCTTCTCCGACGACCTCCGCTGTAGCTCCGACGACTCCACTCTTCGACTTCCTCACCTGCTGCCACATACCATAGGTAGCGGGATCGTCTTCAGCTCCTTCTGCTTCTCGTGATACTGGCAGAAGCTTCCCAAACCCCCTCGTCGTCGTCGCTTCCATCATTTGAGGATTCTCCTTTCTCAGCGTAGACCAATCACAGTCGACACCTCTCATCCCCTTCATCCTTTAGTTAGGTAATTGATGGAGGCGAATTTCATGAATTAAAATTAAGGTTCGGAGAACTCGTCATCGTAGCTCACAAAACTCATCTATCAGATAAAATTTATAATCGAAACTCGAAAAGTGAGTCCCAGGTCGAACACGGGGAGGCGAATGTTTGGTTTTGAAAAATCCACATTTTGCTTTTATTTATTTTTGTCATTTTTATCTTTTCTAATTTTTTTGGTATTTTTTATCAAGAAAGTGATTAGGTCGATGAAATTTTATCTAGCTAATCTACTTGTAAAATATATAATAGAGAGAGAGAAACAATCACATACATTTCTGAACAAGTGTTTCTACAACTACGAAAGTGGGAAAAACTACACTACGAAAGCGAAATAGATAGATGGAGATGAGAAAATCCCCCTCGACGGTTGCTAGGAGGATGACTCGCTCTAACGTTGCCCAGAGGAAGGTGGTGAGGAGCGGAACGAAGGAGGATGGAGCCGGAGGACGGAGGATGGAGCCGGAGGACGGAGGATGGGGCAAGATGACATCACGGTGAGGATCTTCTTCCCAAAAGGCTGTGAGAGGACGACCATGGGATGTTCCACAAATGGGGATGAGAGGTGGGAAAACTATTTTCGTTTCTACTCTAGAGGAGCATCTCGGGCTTTGGGACAAGCTCTTTCTAGAGCCTTGGAGGTGGTGAGAGGAAGAAAGGAAGAGATGGCTTGGAATGGTGGTGGGTAGGTCCTTTTTATAGTGGAGGAGGAAGAAAAATTCGTATATGGGTCATTACTGATGTCCATAAATGTCGCTATAGATTCTCCCTTTTTATCACTGATGATCTGCGCCTTCGATTCCTTTGCTGGAGCGCACGGGCCATTAGTGACAACTACAAGTGTCACTAAAGGCCCGCTTGACTGTCACTGAAGATTGCCCCCCCGCCCACGCCCTGCTGGCATTATGCTCGCGCGCCTATCACCCGCCGGGTCGAGTGGGTGCGCTCGCTGGTGCTTGCGCTATACTGCTACTACGTGTGGGTGCGCGCGCATGTGCTGGTCGGTGGGCTGGTGCCCTTCATGTGCGTGAGTCATGCACCCTCAATTACTAATTGGGGGGGCTGCGGGGATTCGAACTCGTACCCCTCCCTTGGAGTCCAACGCGCCAAGATGTTGGATGTGTTGAGCGGACAACTTAACGCGTGTGGTGGAGGAGAGCTCTCAACCATTGGATCAAGATCTAATGGCTGAGAATGGGTGATGTATTGATGAAGAGTGGGTGCCGGCTAGTGTTGGGTGGCCTGGATGGCACCACGTGGCACCATTTGGGTCATCCATTCTTCTTTATGTTGTAGAGGGTGCCATAATGCTCAGATTGAGATGATTACGGAGTTACCGGACTACGATTGTCACTCTGGATCCATCTGTATGGTTGGATTTTCCATCTGAAACTCGTGTGGATGTTGCATTGTCCCCTTGGTTGTTGATTTTCCTTGTACTTCATATGATGCTACGGGATTCCTATCTAGATGATTTGGGAGGCGTTAGACTCCGATCGTCGTCCTGATCAGATCCGTATGGTTCGGTCGTCCATCCGAGGCCTTGAAATAAATCTTCGTCTCTCCTGACCATAAGAAGGGCCTAATTAACCTTAAATATATACAACTACTCTAAATGTAGAATGATGCATGCTATGCGATATTTATAACATGAAATGCAAATCTAAGCTTTGGAACATGCATGAATAGGCATTTTAACCTAAATAGATGTGTCTACATCATACCCCATGCCTATCTTTTTCTAGTCCCTAGCAAAATTAAACTACATGCTATGTATAAAATCAAAATTAGGTTTAGATCACTTAGGCCTAAGTCGTTTATTAACAATAGAAAATTCCAACTAAGGTCCTAAATAACGAAAAATCAACAGTACCCGAGTGTCTACCAGAATGTAGACAGCCCAAGTCCTCGCCTTATTTGAAAAGGGAAGATACATTTTTTTTATTTTTCTTCATTTCTTATTTTTTTGGACTTTTGGAGTTTGAGAGTGTGAGGATAACTTTTTACGGCTACCTAACCCACCCAAGACTCGAAAAGGACTCTAAGTGCTAAGCATCTAGTGAAAAGAGTGAAAGACTCATTAGGTAGCCATTAAAGTGGACTTCGGGTTTCTACGACCCTAGGTGACCTTGCCTAAAGGTTTATCTTTTCGAATGATAGCTTTCTCCCTACTTTTATTTATGAGGTCAACATAAGGGTGAACCCAGTGTATATCTCCCCAATTTATTCTACTTCCCTGCTTCTTCCCTAATTGTTTTAGGAATTATTGTGCATTTTTGTGAGCTAGACTCTGGATAACCAGCCAATGGGCTGTTACCCACGGCAACTTGCCAGCCATACTCATGCGATGAAGTGTAGTTTTGTTTTTTTTCCTCTCCTTTTTCTATATTTTTTTCTTTTCTTTTTTTTTAAGTAGGTTTCTTCCTTAATCTAAGATTTATCTAAAGGTAGTACAACGAAAATGGTCTTGTTGCTGGGCTCTAGACAATCGGTCGATAAGCTGTTACCACCAACAACTTGCCAGCCATGCCACCCTAGATAGTTCATTAGCTTACCAATTTCCGAAGAAACCACCGAAAATTGAGTCAATGCAAAAAGTGTGTAGATGCTTAGGCTTAAAGTCCCCTCAAATCAGAAGGTGAGTTGATAAGTCGTGTACTTATCATCCCAATTTATTTACTAGATTAAAGATGAATTTGAATTGTTGAGGACTGGAGACTTACATTTGAGTGGACACCTGGGCTAATTAAGCCTGAAGACCTGAAGAGTCTAAGTGTTCAAGTCCTATCATATCATTTCTTAAAGTTAATAACTTCCAAAAGCCTAAGTTCTCTTCTCCTAATTCTATTTTTTTTTTTTTTGAATTTTCAAATTTTTTTTTTCTACAGAGATTTTAGGATTAAGTATCCATTCCCCTATGCCTAAATGATGCAATGTCCTCATTGTACAAACAAAGACATGAAAAGGGCTGAGTAAACAGAATATCACCTGAATAACGTGAAAATCAGGTCAGCTTTGCAGAGAATGTGGACTATAAACATGTGCTAAATTTAATGCCTTTAGCTAGGCATAAAATACAAACAAAGAAGAGGTTAAGAATTCACAGGTATGGGTCAGAATTAAAATAAAAATATTGATCCTCAAACCCGCCAACAGAATATGTCCATAGATGTGGACCAAGTTATGGTGCATATCCGTGCCCCAGGGTCAAGTAATTCTAAGGTTTTGGATGAAAATCACCTAGAACCTAAAATTATTGTGTTTACGGGGCTGGGCCTATGGTTTTGTGGTGTGCAACCCAAGACCAAAGTGTCGGACAACAGGTTGATCTGATTCATTAAAATCGAGTGTCCACTTATAGTTCAGCTCAGGAAGATAGTCAATTATTCTAGGCTTGGGTCGCACGTGAAAGATATCATAAGGGTCCTGATAGAAGATAGGTGGTTTTAGGTCAATAGGTACCCTTAGATCCAAAATCGTAGTTCCCTCAGAATTAACTTCCCAGATTTTCATTTCCACATTTCTATCCTCCAACATCAAGTGTTCGGGTTCTGGGACCTCTAGCATATCATTCACCCCATATGATTTACCCAAGTCCAGAACTCATGGATGATTCAAAATTGACTTGGGTACAATGATTTCCAAATCAAAATCAATCTCTTTAGGGTGTGGTTGAGGAATGGGGCTATTGATTGAATCTTCTAGTAAATGAGGATTCGAATCCTCCAAGTTAGCCCCAACTGAATCCAAATCTTCAATAATTGGGCTATCAAATGGTTCGCCAGATTCCTCAAGCCCGTTTGTCTCACTAAAATCATCTTCCTTACGCTCAAGTAAGACTTCACTAATAGATTCTTCACCCTCAGAATCAAAGAATTCATGATCCTCATTTATATATGTCTCAAAATTGATTGTCATTTCCTGGTTCAAAGAGACATATTTTTCCTTGCTCCTTGGCTCGGGGATCTCAGGTGAATCAATTCGTTCATCCTCAATGGGTTGCTCTAACCCAACCTGGTCATCCCCAGTCTCAAAAAATGTATCCCCCTCGACAAGCGCCTGAGCGGGTTCAGACATTAGCTCTCCTGAAGGGGGTTCATCTTGAGGATCATCCCAAGATTTGACTAGGCCAACCACAAATTTTATCCTCAACCTTGACAACTTCCTAAGAAGAAACTCACCCATGCCCCTATCCCTAACATTTTCGAGCAAATCCAATAAAGAGCTATTCAGCTCATCAATCACTTTTATCATAGGCTCTAATGCTTCAGTGCATGGTGTTGGTTGGGCTTCTAAAGATTGTATGGTGTTCCTCAAGTTAGCTAACATCCTGTCTTGGATCTGGTTCACTGGAATCGACTAGTTCGGTTCAAGGTTGGGTGGGTTTTGGTTAAAACTAGGGGAGTCAAGATATTGAGGTTATCGGGTTCCTCCCTGATAGTAGGTCGTCTTGGGTTGTTCAAAGAATGGTGGTGACCTATATTCAGTGGAATACTGGGGAGGGTAGGTCTTATAATCATCATATCTTTCCTAATTGTAGATCAGGTTGGTTTGGTCATCAAAAGATGGAGATCTATAATCATTGTAGCTCTGGGAAGGATAGTAATCATAGTCTTGTTGTCCAGGGTTAGACCCTGGACATTGAGGTCCGGATTCATACCCCCAATCAAAGTTATCCCGGCTAATGGATGGGTAATTACAAGTCAAGTCAGAATAGTAATCATCTTGGGGATAAGTGGTGGTAGGAGGATAGGATTGGAAATGTGTGAAAGATGTGGAAGGATACATTGTGGAGTAAGCGGGAAAACAGCAGAGAGAAAGGCACCATGCAATACAATCAACCAAACCTGTCCTTATGTGGGTAGCCTAAAGACCTACAGAATCCTAGGACCCATCTTGAGATTATAAACGATTTAATCTACTTTTATCCGGTCAATCCAACCAGTTAGAAGGAGGGACTGGGGAGAAGGTTCTTCCTTTGGCTTGCTCCTCTAGTTCCCAGTGTACCCCCCAGCTGCGGTAGTTTGATGCTACTCCCTTAGCTAGACATCAGATGGACCAACAGAAGTAGATTAATCAAAAAAAATCTTAGTTTGAGCCCCGCAGAGTGAATCAATCCTTAAGGCCAACGTCTACTTGATTTTAATTGGGCTTGGGATGATTGTGCTCTTGGAATGTGATGGGCCCTTTAAATGGGTTGTGCCCTTAATGATTGATTCAAATGTGTGTGCGTACACAACCAGGGTTTACAGACAAGGTTATTTGATGATGTGTCTTTTAGGGTTCAACCTTGTTTAGTAGCTTTTAGGATTTAATCTTTAGGTGTATTCAATCAAGGTTTAGTAGAATACTCCAAGTTTTGAAAGTACTGGTGATGATATATTCCTTTAGAAATCAGAAAAAATGTGGAGTGCCTGGTTAAGCCCTAAAAATCAACCCTAAGAGGCAAGCTACTTGATGGATCAGTTTTAAATTGAGTGGTGCGGTCCAAACAGCTAAATCAATTGTCCTGTTACACCACTTAGTTAAGGCATACAGGAATGTTTAACCTACTCAGATTTCTACTCACTTATGTGTATTGAGTTGAAGTGTACCGGGTCCACAGGTCAGATCCTGGTTAAGTGGTAGAATTAAAGTGATTGTGCACCTTAAGATAAGAAGTTGTGGGTGTTAAGTGTGTAGCTTTCAGTTAAATCCCACAAGAGAAGAATATTTTTTTATTTTTTTATATATGCAGGTGGGTGAAATGAGTGGAGTGACAATCAAATAACCAAAATCTCCCTAGGGTTTATGCAAGCACCTAAGTTGATTTGGGTTTGAGTTATTAGGTTATGGAATGAAAACTAGGGTGGTGGTGGTGGGGATAAACTTACAAAACCTTCATCCGCATATTTTTCTGATCTAACCACTCTGGCTTGCCTCAGATGAGTACCTGTAATCACAATAAGATTAGAGAAAAAGTGAGATAAAAGTTACGTAAGGCAAAAAACATGGAAAAAAAAAATCAAAGAGCATTGCCTCCCCGGCAACGGCACCAAAATGGTGCAGGCGTATTTCGCGAATTAAAATTAGGTTCGAAGGACCCATCGTCATAGCTCGCAAAATGTGTCTATCAGATAAAATTTATAACCGAAACTCGAAAAGTAAGTCCCGGGTCGAACACAGGGAGGCGAACGTTTGGTTTTGAAAAATCCACGTTTCGCTTTTATTTATTTTTGTTGTTTTTATCTTTTCTAATTTTTTTTGGTCTTTTTAATAGGGCAAGAGATCAGGTCGATGAAATTTAGCTAATCTACTTGCAAAATAAAAATTGAGAGACCAAGAGAGAGAAACAATCATCTATTTATGAATAAATGTTTGTTACAACTATGAAAGCAAAAAAACTACACTACGAAAGTGAAAAAGATAGAAAGAGGTGAGAGAATCCCCCTCGACGGTTGCTCGGAGGATGACTCTCTCTGACATTGCCTGGAGGAAGGTGGTGAGAAGCAGGACGAATGGGGATGGAGCCGAAGGACAGAGGATGGGGCAGGACGGCGTCGTGGCGAGGATCTTCTTCTCGAAGGGAGGTGAGAGGATGGCCACGAGATGCTCCACGAATGGGGATGAGGGGGGGAAACTATTTGGATTTCTACTCTAGTGGAGCATCTCGGGCTTGAGACAAGCTCTCTCTAGAGCCTTGGAGGTGGTGAGAGGAAGAAAGGAAGAGATGGTTTGGAATGGTGGTGGGTAGGTCCTTTTATAGTGTATGAGGAAGAACAAATTCATATATGGGTCATTACTAATGTCCTTAAACTTCGCTATAGATCCGCCCTTTCTGTCGCTGAAGATCCGCGCCTTCAATTCCTTTGCTGGCGCACACAGGCCATTAGTGACAGCTGCAAGTGTCACTGACTGTCACTGAAGAAAGCCCCTACCGCTTATGCCCTGCTGGCGCTGTGCTTGCGTGCCTATCACGCGTTGTGTCGGGTGGGTGCGCGCGCTGGTGCTAGTGCTGCACTACTACTGCGTGTGGATGCACAGGCTAGTGCACACGCATGTGCTGGCCGATGCACTGGCGCCCTTCATGCATGCGAGTCATGTGCCCTTAATTGCTAATTGGGGGGTTGCAGGGATTCGAACCCACGCCCCTCCCTTGGAGTCTAGCGCCCCAACCAACGTGCCAAGACGTTGAATGCGTCGAGTGGACGACTTAGTGCGCGCGGTGGAGGATAGCTCTCAGCCGTTGGATCAAGGTCCAACAGTTGAGAATGGGTGATGTCTTGATGAAGGGTGGGTGCTGGCCGGTGTTGGGTGGCCTGGATGGCACCATGTGGCTCCATCTGAGTCGTTCATTCTTCTTTCTATTCCAGAGGGTGACATGGTGCTAAGATCGAGATGATTCCCACATTGCTGGACTGTGATCGTTGCTTTGGATCCATCCGTATGGTTGGATTTTCCATCCAAAACTCGTGTGGATGTCGCATTGGCCCCCTGGCAGTTGATCTTCCTCGGAATTCATATGATGCTACGGGACTCCGATCATCGTCCTGATCAGATCTGTACGGTCCGATTGTCCATCCGAGGCCCTGAAATAAATCTTCTTCTCTCTTGACCATAAAAAGGATCTAATTAACCTAAAATATATACAACTACTCTAAATACAGAATGATGCATGCTATGTAATATTTATAACATGAAATGAAAATCTAAGCCTAGGAGCATGCATGAATATGCATTTTAACCTAAATAGATGTGTCTACATCAGTAACCTCCTTCCTTTCCCTCTCCTAATCCTTTCCACCCTCTTCCTATCCCAATTCGACCGCCGACATAGCCTCAAAGCCACTGTCTTCCCACGTCCGGCATACCTCTGACATAACCTTCCATGCTCCACATCGTGCCAAATCACTCGCCACCGCTCCCAAAACCTCCGCCACTTCCCCCTCAAGAAATTGTGAGGATTACACCCTCAAAACCTCCACCGACCTCCGTTTACTCCACATCACCTCCTTGACTGTACCAGACCTCCACACGTACCCATACGCTACAAGGACACCGCTACCACCTTTGCCATCCTCTGGCGATCCTCCTAGACAATCTGATTGGGGCTTTTGAACCTGTATTCTTCCTTTTAGGTTTCACCGTCGTCGCCTGTCGCTGCAACCATCTTTGGTTTCTCCCACCATACTCCAACTGCCATCCTCACCAGCATTGCCCCTAACTAGAGCAGGGCACTTTCTCGAAGCCATCTAGGCCCCTAACTAAAGAGAAGAGCGCCAACAGCTACTTCAATTGGAGACGTGGCCTCGACTGCATCGCGCGAAGGAGGAGCACCTCACTTTAGTCCCACATCGTGGACTGAGGTGCTTGTGACTAGATACAAAATGATAAAGTGTTGTAGCCCTTTCGCCTAAGACATTGGGGGTTGGGTCCCCCACGCACATACCCGAGCACGCCTCGCTTGCGATCCACGCACGTGAGTCTACCACTATTCATGACCCGATAACTCGAATACCCAATTAGCCCCAATTCTGAGAGAAAGAAGAGGAATTTGTGAGAGGAAGGGGAGGTTTTGCTTTGTGGTTGAATGCCTTGGGATGTGTGTTGAAGGAAGAGGCTTTACACTTAGCCTCTGAGAGAGTTGGCCCTTGCCTTGTGCTTGAGAGGTTGAAGAAGCACCCTTGTGTGCTTACTATGGTGATATGTTGTGATACTTAAGTCGTCTGATTGAGCCTTTGGTCCTGATATTGTGAAGAAACATTTAAGTACCTAAGTTGATGTGGATTAATTGATTGAGGAATACTACTGATTTATTTGAATGCTTGGGATATATGCTTAATTAAGAAGAATAATTGGTGATTCAAATCACCATTATTTTGATTCTCTAATTCTTTTTATCCCATGATCTTTTGAGATACATTGAATATGAATTTGACAAGTTTTATTCTTTGCATATCTTTTATTATACTCAATTTACTATGCTCATTTATTCTGAATTGAGATTAATGTGTGAATTCCACATTTGCTCCCTGCGAATGACCTCGGACTCCATTTTTGAATATGAGTTTTATAGATTTAAGTGTTTGTTGTGCGATTTAGGAGTGTATTACAACGACCATATCCTTAAATGTTTTGGTGTTAACGAAATTATTGTAGATTAATGTTTACAATTGAGTAATATTTCAGATTTAGATGAAGATCAAGGCAAACAGAGAATAATGACAAGGAGGTAAGACGACAAGGAGGAGATGTTGATAGAAGACCATCTTTGATCTATATGTTTTTTAGATTAGGTTTTTACTTTATTAGAATGTATGCCTTTTAACAAAGAAACATAAGTTAGATCGTAAAATTAATTAGAGATAAATTAGGATAAATATTACGATCATTCGATTTATGTCAAAGTATGTATTGTTTAAAAAATAGTTTTTTAATGTTTAAAGTATTTGCAAAAATAAGCTAGTAATCTAGTTGTATTCATGTTTAAAAAGGTACTTGTTAACCCACAAGTATTGGTACTATAGTTTAGCACTGGTACATGTGAGTTACAGGTTTGGATTTTTTAAAGAAACAAACCTGTACCCTTGAGAGTATCGGTACTCATGATCAGTACAGGTACTGGAGGCAACGAGTACCGGTACCCATGATCAGTACAGGTAAAAGTGGGTTACAGATTTTTGTTAAGTATTTAAAACGTAAATCTGGAAGCAATGAGTACCAATACTCATGATTAGTACTGGTACCCAATAGGTAATGTTTGTGACAAGTTAACTTAAGACACAAAATAATATGGAACTAGTACTGGTACCCATACTTTAGTACTAGTATCAGCTAACCGTTGGGCCAAATCTGAACGGCTAAAAAATTGATTTTGGCAATATGAACATTGGGATTTAAACCTCAACGTCTACTAGACATATTATTAAGGTGCTAACTCTATAAAAAGACTTTTGGACTCTTAGTTTGCATACTAGATACACAAGGAAAATTCTAGTGCTTTGAATTCGAAATTTCCACCATATTATCAAGAGGGAAAGAAGAAACTTGCCATTCACTCTCTCTACATTCTTGCAAGCTCAACGACATGTTTTTCTCACGCATCTACGAAGCGATTCACGTCCATCCTAGGCTCTCAAATTGGTATTCATCTTAATTATTGTTGGGAGGCATAGGAATTCTTGTAAGATTTCTTTTTCTTACACCAGTCACTAGTAGAAAAAACACTCTTCGTGATGGATATTTTCGACCGTTCAACTAACGGTCGGCAATAATATTATTCTCGACCGTTTTAATAGGAATGGTTGCTAAAAGCCTGGTCATTAACTTTGCCATATGGAAAATAGTCGAGGAGGTTGAGACCATTATCGATCGTTAGAAACAGTCGAAAATAAAAATTTACTCGACTGTTGTTATATAAATCGTTGAGGATAAATGAAATCTTCTACTGTAAGTAAAATTAAGACGTCTGGCTGACACCATTGTTGACTGTTTATAACAGTCGAAAATAATAATATAGTCGACTATTTCCATATTAACGGTCGACGATAATGTTTTCATAACCTGCAGGCACGGGCAGGCAAATTTTCAAAGTCTATTGTCGATCGTTCGACCTTAAGGGTCGGGAAAGGAGTTATTCTCGACCGTTATTCTAGACCATTTCTTAGGAACGGTCAAGAAAGTCAACTAAAATCCCTAGCTTTGCTCCGACTCCCTCCCCCTTCCTCCCAAATCACTTTCTTCCTCCTGCGCGCTCCCTCCTACACCTGCTCAACCTCCTCTGCCTCGGCTCCTCCTCCGCGACCCTTAGCACCAACAGTATCCCTCCTCCTCATCTTCTTCCTCCTTCGCTGGCCTCCTCCTTCCCCACCCCCTCGTTGCTGGCCTGAAGACTCCTCTCCCTCGGTCACCACCACCACCACCTGCCACCACCACCAGCACCTCCGCCACCACCACCCCTAGCACCCCACCCCCTGCGGCCACCACTAGCACTCGCTGCCACCACCAACTACCCTTGCTGCTGCCACCACCAGCATCTCTGCCACCACCTTTGCTGCCTCCCCTCCTCCTCGCCTGCCCGTGCCCCCTCTGCCTCCCTCGCCTTCTCTCCTCCTCGCCCGCATGGCCAGCCTTCCCCCACACCCCCCACCACCGTGCCTTCCCCTCTACTTGTAGGCCCCCTTTCCCCTACCGTAGCCCCCTTCCCCCCACCGATAGAGTCCCCTTCCCCTTGCCTATAGCCCCCTTTCCCCCCTGTCGCAGCCCCCCTTTCCCCTTCCTGCAACCCTCCCCCCCCCACACCTACCGTCCCCCTACTAGTAGCCTCCTTAATAAGAATTAATATAAGTTTTTAATTAAAAATTTATGTTGTTTTTAATTTGAAATAAAAGGTAATGTGCTTAGATTTCAACTTCCATGGCATATACTCCCTTAATTTTTATATTCCAAACCAAGCCTGAATTCCACAAACAACCTGCATTTAATATTTATATTCTGACTATACGTGGTTTGTCTTCACTCATACTATGTCAGCCTGAATTTGTAGAACTCCAACTAAAGAATTCCAAAGTTCAAACACACAGGTAAACCAATAGGAGCTGGTCTTAATAGATATTTTTTAAACAAATTCAGAAGCATAATATAAAAAAAAATTGCATATTGCATAATAACAACAAACATAGATGCAAACAACTCCAACAGGCTTACAAATTGCAAGAAACTTTCCATGCAAAAAAGCCACTAAAGACATAGAAAATGGATAAAGCTCAATAGAAAGAACCACCAAAAGAAAAAACATTGCAACACAAGGTGGATGAAGACACAACAAGAACCAGTTAAGCAGTAAAAACTTCAACTTACTCCTTCTACTACTAAACATGTTATTGCCATGGTTCCACCCAGGTAGGTGTCTCCTAGCATTTCCCTTTCATGCTTCCTCAAAACCAGCAAGCTTGTCTGCACATTAACATGGTCTCTTTAGTAAGACCAAGTATGTTATACAAACAAGTTTGTAGGAAAATGCAAAAGAATGACATGGTACTTTAGTAATACTACCAAGAATGATATACAAACAAGTTTGTAAACAAATCCAAAAGGCCCTCTGGAAGAGAAATGCAAAAGAGAAACGAACTATGAAGGACCTTCATTTAGATTATAAACCGTAGAATATCTTTCAGCAACTCAAATGATGGGAAAAGCTTAGAATGATCTGTCACCTTCCCATGAAACCCCCTGGAAATCCTATGAGTGGCCTGACCAGTTGTCGCGACGGCCTCTTTGCTCTCTTCCATGGCCACCTGCTCCATGCCAAACAAATAAACATGATCAACCACAAACCATGACGATAGGCATCCTCACATAACAAAACTCCAGGTACCCCGTCACCTCCAGTCCTCCTGGTCATCGACGAAGTATAATATGCTCCATCCGCGCCACCATAGGTCACGATTAAGCTACAAAACGTATAAACCCATGCATTACTAGGACCACCAGCACCACCATAGGCCTTGCCCTCTGTAATTCACACTCTGGAGTCAAGCAAACAAACGGAGCAATTCAAATTTACCAAATTGGATACTACGCTACTGGTGGAAGCTTCATCCCAAACCTTCCATATCTTCGTCAGGGTATTGGAATGGTTATCAATCATTAAAGAAAATTTTGATTGAATCAGATGTCTAAAATAACAAATCAATCTGATTTGATCACCACTTCCAATCACCATTGAATTGTGTTCCCAAATTGTTTGAATTATTTGTTATTTATGTTTGATTAAGAAATTTTTATTACAACTTTGTGGATACACACACTTGCACAAATTTAGATGCACGGTAATGACAAACAATAGGATTCTAACCCCTAGGTAACAGGTTGTGGGAGGGATATAATTGTGTCAAAATACTAGCCTGTTGAGACTTATGATCATGTTATACGGACAATACAGAGTGTGTATATACCTCACGTACATGCACGATGCGCTGTCTTTATAACATGTCATAAGTGTCATCGTCCTTTGTTTAGAGAAGTTCTAAATAAAGGGGGGTTCTTGAAGATTTAATCACAACTTAGGGTTACTTCTTGCATGTAGCTAGTGTTTGGAGAAATTTTGGTTGCATTTTCTCGCTCTTCTCTGGTATACCAGTTAATCTTAGCTTTTTTCCCGAAGAGCCCTTTAGTGGAGGCTATTGGGGATATTGTTAAGGTTAGTCTTGGGGGGTATACTGGCAAAGTGTGGGAAAATGCTACCAAAATTTCTTCAAACACTGGTTGCATGTAAGAAGTAATGTTGTGATCAAATCTTCAAGGATGTGCTATCAAGTGAAAATCTTCTTAAAATACACATTTCTTCTTTATTCAAGTATGGCTTATGAATGATATAAAAATACACATTCTTACCTTATTCGAGTCCAACTTATGAGTGGTTGTCTTTTACATTTAGGATAATTATCATGGATAAGTCATGGATCAGTATAAGGAATTCGAATTACCACAACTACAAGAGTGGAGTGATTTTGTTTCTGGAGTGGTCATTTCATGATGATAGGAAGACATTTAGACGAGGTGAATTCCTTCAGTTGATTTTATGCTCATGTAGACAGTGTTTGAATGGATTTTTCCATGACCGAGACAGTTTTGGAGCATGTAATATATAACGGTTGGTGGCAACATTAATTAACTTGGATAGCTCATGGTGAACAAATGAGAGAAGTTAGGAATGAGACAATTGAAGCCTTTGAAGGAAGTGATGATAATCAAGGAGATGAATTGGATGAAATGTTACATGATATGAGCGCAGCAGACCATGAGGATGCAGATGATGATGAGACATTACCAGATTATA
Source organism: Thalassia testudinum (assembly GCA_037157565.1). NCBI lineage: Eukaryota > Viridiplantae > Streptophyta > Magnoliopsida > Alismatales > Hydrocharitaceae > Thalassia > Thalassia testudinum. Next base: position 35,246,007 of record JAZHRO010000012.1, on the reverse strand, counting down.
ATGAGTTATACGATACAGTCAAGGCAGTAGAGGATCCAATTGCTCCTGAAATAACATCAATGTTGAAGTTGTCATTCCTTCTGAAATTGTTTCAGAAGAATGTGATGAATAGAGCCACAACAAAATTAATGTCTGAGGTTCTGGAATTCATTGGAGATTTGTTGAATAATCCTACTGGATATCCTAAGTCATGGTATGATGTGAAGAAGTAGATACGTGGGCTCAGACTGAAATGCGAGAAGATTGATGCTTGTCGTAATGACATTATCCTATACGAAAATAAGTATTCAAGGTTGACTAACTGTCCTGAATGTGGTGAGGAGAGATACAAGGTGGGTAAGTTAACAAACACTTGTGGAAAGAAGCAACTGGAGAAGGTTCTCCGTTATTTTCCACTAATCCCTAGGCTATAATGCTTATTCATTTCCAGTAAAATAGCAAAACTGATGTCGTGGCATCAGGATAATAAATCGAAAGATGGACGCATCCATCATCCAATAGATTCTGATGAGTGGAACAGATTTAATGAGAATCACGCATTATTCGTAGAGGTGGCACGGAATGTGAGACTAGGTCTTGCAAGTGATGGATTCAATCTATTCAAAAGCATGTATCCAACATATTCCATATGGCCAGTGATCATGGTAACTTACAACTTACCCCCATGGCTATGCATGCGATCTTCATTCATGATGTTGACACTCCTTATCCCAGGACCCAAGCAACCAGGAAATACAACAAATATTTATATTCAGCCATTGATTAATGAACTGAAAGTGTTGTAGTACAGTGGTATTCAAACATATGTCGCTGACAAGAAATAATTCTTACAGTTGCACGCAGCATCACCGTGGACAATCAATGACTTTCTAGCATATGTGAATTTGTCAGGATGGAGTACGAAGGGGAAGTTCGCCTGTCCAATCTGTATGAATGATACTTGATCGTTCAATTTTTTACTTAAGCAAATATTTTATCGAAGTAGAAATTGAGCGGCGAAAAATCAATCGTCAATAATTAAAATCAACCACTCACAAGAGAGCGGTTCGTATCCACAGGGAGGATGTGGTATCCACTCACAATAATTAAAATAAACATTATTATTTCAAACCCTTGAATGGCGAGACTAAAAGTACACGCATCAATCCACACTCGTCATTCTACTCGAGGATGTACTGGCCTGATATTCTCCTCAGAAAGAATGTATATGAGCAGAGACCTAAGCCGAGGATTAGGCAAGGAATCTATCAGTTGCTTGAGTGATTGGGTGGTAATTATTAAGTCCAAAGAGGGCTTAGTCTATTTAGGTTCCATTCCCAATAAGAATTCGTATTCCACATCCTTACCTAGCTTCATTATTTTATGAGCCTCCGACTACTCCTCTACAATAGATGAGTCATGAATAGAATTCGATATCTCATTAGTAGACTCATGATCAACATGCTTTGACAACAGTTGGGTTTCGTGGGAAGTAGTGAGATTAGAATTATCAGCAAATCCATCCCCGAGTTCTTTCTTGTCAATTACATCCTTTCTGGGGACTTTGTGTGCTACTTCATTATCCTTAATATCTTTAGGAGGATTATCATCTTTAATGTTATGGAGAAAGCCTATATCACTGAATTCGTTGTTCTTCTTGGGGTATATATCCTCAATCGATGTATATTTTCCCTAAGAGTCTCCCTTAGGCTTCTTACTATTGTGTTCATCCTCCAACATCAACTCGTGGTTTTTGCAGAGGATGACTCTCAAAATCGAAAGAAGGGAGGAATCAGGATTTCACCAGATTATTTATATCCTCAGGGGGTAAGTCCTTGAATAACACATAATCCCCCTGTGATTCACTCCAGAGTCTAAGGCTAGGTTCCTCCATCAGGCTATCATCCTCCTCTAAAATAGACTCTTTGTACCTTTGAGACAAAAATTGATCCAATTCATCCTCCATTCCCTTAGGGTCACCTTCATTGGGTGCATTTAAATCTTCAGAGTGTTGAATGGTAGGTGTTGATTCCCTAAGTGGAGGGTCAGGATTAGGATCATTAAGGGTAGAATGGGGTTCCACCAGATGATTAATAGGGGAAGTGATATGGACAATAAGACCTTGACCTGGGTTATCAGGGGTAAGGAAAATACTGTCATCAGGGTCAAGGTCCTCAAGAGGTACCATCTTCCCTTTCTTTTGACTCCAATATAGCTCGGGTGGATAATCACTAGGATTGTTCTCCTCTAGTGGTCGTGTCTCATGGGAAGAGTCTAGTGATAGCTACTCAAAACAGGATCCCTATTGTCATTGGTTTCCTCAGAATTATTTTGATGATCACGGTTATACGGGTAGGGATCAGAATCATTAGTAAGAGCGTAGCTAAGCTGTCTAATTTCCTTATTCAATTATTGACTATTCCTCAACATCTCTCCCATAGACTCCATCATTTCCTTTGTTGTTTTTGCATTTCTATCATAAAAGAGGAAAGGCTACTACTATCAGATTGGGGAGGATAGTCAATCTCAGTCTCTGGTTGCCTAGGGGTATCGGACCAACCTCGGTACGGAAAATCATGAAGGGTGGGAGGATTGGGTGTTTGCATAGTAGTAGGGATTCCAGGGTTGGAAAATCCTGCTCCTAGGCTTTACTCAAAAGTGAGAGTTATCGGGCCAGTACTCCTAGGATAGGAATATGATTGATCCCATGGATTGTTAATATACCCATCAAAGGATGGATACGCTCGGGGCATGGGATCCTGGTTAAAATGATAGGAGTAAGGATAGTCCATTTCTTTCAATTAAATGGTTTAACTTAGGATTTTGAAGCAATCAAAATAAAAGCAGAAACTTCCTAGAGAATTCTACCATTATCAAAACAAGCTCAAATACAGTGGGATCTATTTTTAGTAGATTTTAGGTCTTAAAATTAGGTGTTTAGTTGGTGGACAAACAAGTTTTGCAAGAATTACGCTTCCTAGGCTGACCTTCGTTGGTGCCTACAACCTACTCGCAAGGGATGAAAGTCTCGAATCGAGCCCACACACGAGGAACCGATGTAACTTGGTGGATAGGTTTGTTGATTTTCGATTAACTTCCCTTGTGGTGCAAAAGAGGAGAGGTAGAAATTTATCTAGTGACCTTATGTGTGATATGCATAGTGTCTCATGTGTGCAATTCACATTCGCATTTTGAATTTGAAATCTTGCAAACAAGATCCTTTTCACACAATTTCAAGTCACAAATTTTATGGTCCAATCTCTTAACAGTCCCAATTTTTAAAGTGACTACTGAATTAACTCGATTCAAACACTTTAGTGGCCTTGAATTTAAGTCCAATGCAAATGCATGACAGGTATTTGATGCTAAAGAGAAGACGTACCTTACTCTAGCTTTCTTCAATGTAGGGATGTATGCGAAGCAGTAAAGATAAACTGGATGCTGCTCATTCAATCCTAGATGGTCGCCCTATTGATATGCAGCTTCTAGCAGGAAGTTCGATTTTTTTTTTTTAATTTTTAACAGTATTAAGCAAACAAACCTAATCTTACTAACTAACTAACCTATATGCATTTCAAACAATTCGAATAATCCTATAATCTAAATAAAATGGGAACACGCTCCCAAAAATACGCTCCCACATACAAGAGCGATAAGCAATAAAAGCACTGGGAACACATTCCCAAAAATACCCAACATGGGTCCACAAGACAAAAATTAAATGTCTAAGGTCTATCTAAACTAATCTAAATCTAAAAGAAGCAAATAAATGTCTCTGGTCGCCGATCCTTCCTCCAGGCACATGGGATCAAGGCCCACGTGCTCCTGTTGTTGCCCTCTAGGTGGCGTCAAAGTCCACCAAGAATATCGCCTTTGTCATGCGCGCCCGTCGCGTTCGTTTCCTCCAAACAGATGTACCTCGCACAGGAAAAAGAAATAGAACAATGATCCAGAGAAGATTTAGAAATAGCTTAAAAATGATAGAAAATCCTTGAAAAATTTAATAGGCGTATTTCCTCCCCGGCAATGGCATCATTTGATCGATCGATTTTTTACCTAAGCAAATATTTTATCGAAGTAGAAATTGAGCGACGAAAAATCAATCGTTAATAATTAAAATAAATCACTCACAAGAGAGCAGGTCGTATCCACATGGAGGAATAGATCCAATAAATTCACGAGTAGAGAGCCATTATGTTTGCAGAAGTATTTGTGAAATCAATTCAATAAACATGATGCTCTGAATGTACTTGTGATTTTATGAAAAGTTATGGACTATTTATGTAAATTTTGCATCAAAGCTCAAGCTTACAAAATCTGTAAATGACGTAGGTGTAGTGGTACAGGATGTACTTCTTAATTGCATGCAAATATGAATCAAATTTCAATGTGAAATGATATGCATAACAAGAACCAATCAATTATGTGAAAATATAAGTGCATGCTTGCAAATTCACCAGAATATAATAATCAAACAATTAAAATCCCATAACTTCCAATGGCATGCAAATGTAAATTTTAATTCATGCTAAAACAGAGGAAACTTCCTTTCTCTTCGCGGCACATTGGAGGAGGCACCACCGTCAGTTTGCTTAGGTGGAGTTCCACAGGAGGAGAGGATCTCATAGACGATGACGGTAAGGCTGGAGATGGTCGGTGGCAGCCGGATGGATGGCAAGTGGTGGTAGAGAGGAACGGTAGGGACTGCAGCCGCACGCGGGTGGTTGCTGCACGTGGAGGTGTTGCGCACGCACGAGGGTGCGGCTATGCGTGGAGTTGCTGCTTCGCGCGAGGGCGTTGTTGCGTGCGGGCGTGGCTAGCGAGAGGCATGGCAACGAGGTGGTTGGCTGCGGGGCCGTGGTGGGTTCCTTCAGTTTAGCTGTAGGCAGGTTGAAGGAAGCAAAGGAAGAAGAAGAGAAGGGACCAACTGTGGAAGGGGGCACGCGGGAGGAGGCTGCGCGCGAGTGTGGTTGTGCAGGGTGAGGGGGAGCGTGCGCGGTTAGCTGCTAGCTGCTGGCAGGAGCATGGAGCGACGCGTGCAGAGCGTGCGGGCAGCGCGTGGGAAGGGGACAGAAGGGGATGTGTGGATTGGTGCGCGGTGTTGGCTGCGCGAGGGGGGTTGGCTGTGGGGTAGTGCACTGTCACCGCACCGCCAATCGACGAGGAGTTCGCAGTGGCGTCTCAGCGCACGCTGAGAGGGCCACAGTGTGCGCGACTTCCACGGTGGAGAGGAAGGGAGAGGATGGACCCCATCTATCCAGGGGGCTATGCCTAAATACCTCTCCCGTTTGTTTCTCTCACCGCGAATCTCGACCAGCGACTCGCCCAGCGAGTTAATCTCAACTGTTTGGGCGTTGCGTTGAAGTCCGGCGACGAGGGTGTGGTTTGTTGCAAGGGAAAAAAAATAAAAAGAAAATAGGTTATTTACAGAGATATTCCAAAATAATGCATGTATGTCACCATAATTTATATTACCTTCTATTACATGTGAATGTAATGTATAAAACAAGCATGCCATCATATTTATAAACTAATCTATTTATAAATCTAAGTGTGCTATGTACAAGTAAAAATCCTTCTAATATCTAGGTATTTATGCATTCGATTAGCCCACAAATGCGGTCTCATCAATACTCATCACCTGAGATTGCCTGAAAGCAAGAAGTTTTGTTACTTAGGGCAGCACAGGTTTTTGTCCATTGAACATAGATGGCGAATGTCACAATTCAAGGACAGATTTGATGGTAAAGCATGTCGGTATTCGTCGAGGAATCCGAAGAATAAAATCAGTACAAATTCTATTAGACTGTCGGGGATGAAAATCATGGAGACATTGCAACAGCTCGGAGAAATATGTTTGGGTCATCTTTTCAAGAATGACTTGGCTTTCCTGCGACACTCAGAGTTTAGGAAGAAAAGCATATTTTTTATGGAGCTTCCATATTGGAAGGATTTGACAGTGCGACACAATTTAGATGTTGTGCATATCGAAAAGAATGTAATGGACAACATTCTTGATGTATTAAACCTAACAGATAGCCCGGAGGATACAGTTAAAACAAGGAATGATATGAAAATTTTAGGTATTCGTCCTAAGTTGCACGTTGAAGAAGGAGGGTCTCACTTTCCAGAAGCTATATACAGTCTTACCGGAGAGTAGAGGCAAAGGATTTTCTCATTCCTTAAAGACATTCGGGTTCTAGATGGGTATTCATCTCAACTTTCACGTTGCGTAAATGAAGCGCAAAAGAAGATTACTGGGTTAAAAAGTCATGATTCTCATGTGTACATGCAAATCTTATTCCCACTAGCGATACGTGGAGTGATGACTAATCCGGTAGTCAATTCTTTAATGGAGATGAGTAAATATTTTAAAGTTATATGTTTAAATACATTAGATACCGAATTGCTAAACTATTGGGATAAACAATTTGTAATCACACTTTGTAAAATGGAGCAGATTTTCCCACCAGCATTTTTCGATGTTATGGTTTATGTCACGCTCATCTTTCAAATGAAGCAAGAATTGCTGGATCCGTGCAATACAGATGGATGTATCCAATTGAACGATATTTGAAGAAATTGAAAGATTGTCTTGAATAAGGCCAAACCAGAAGGGTCAATTATTGAAGGCTACCTTGTAGAAGAATGTATTAACTTCTGTACCATATCATGAATGAAATAGACAATAGATTTAATCGTCTTGAATGAAACTATGAAGAAGAATTTAATGGTAATGATGAAGATTATCTGTCCATATTTAACATCGGAGGAAGGTCGATCCTACTGATGGAGGTTAAGCCCATATCGGAAATGGACCGACGTTTGGCACACTTGTACATTCTGAAGCAAATTTCAGAAGTGGATGAATTTTACAATGAATTCAAAGAATCATTTGATACATCTACACACGACTTATAGTTCCTTCATTGGTTCAAGGATCGTGTAAATAAACTGAAAGAAAATGGGGATCCACGGTGGGTACAGGATTTTGATGTAATTGCTGATACACTTTTGACATACGGACATTACCATTCCGGATGCATAATTAATGGTTTCAGATTCAGAGTACGATCCATTGATGATGTGAAGGCCATGTAATAGGCGGGAGTTCTTGTCAGTTGTGACCTAAACACTAGTTGTGATGGGTATTACGACCAAATTGAAGAGATTGTGGAAATGAGTTTCAGATTTGACTGTAAGGTGATTCTTTTCAAGTATGATTGGTTTGATGTTTTTAAAGAAGGCATTGAATTCAAAATCGATAAGAAACACGGATTCTTGAGCTTAAGTAAAAATCGTCGCATCCTCCAATCATCAGGACCATTCACACTAGCTTGTCAGGTAGCACAAGTATTCTACGTGCCTGATAATAGTAGAAATGGGTGAATTATATGAGTTAGAGCTCAACCACATGAACAATACGATGCAGGAAAAGATCTACACCCAGATGCTAAATTTGAAGCATATCAACAAAACCCACAAAGTGAAAAACTTGCTCCTGGTGCAACTAACATAGACGTATAAGGTAAATTGTCAAAAGTATTAATTAATAACCATAAATATAAATAAATTATGAAATTCCTAGTTTGTTTTGTTTAAATTGCCTTTAAATTGTTTTTATCTTTTATTAAAGGTTGCATTCATTTATATATCAAAACTGGATTTTTTTTTATTTCCTTCTCATATAGGTTCTTCGCATTCTCCTACTGTTTGTGCACTGACTGTTTCCATTTCGTCACTATGGTGAGTTTGTTACTACTTTTTTTTTTTAAAAATGCTATTATCATGTTAGATGTGGGCTGTGCCCACTTAGGTTTATTATAAGAGTAGGGTGTGCCCACTTAGGTTCATTTTTTGTGTGGGGTGTGCCCACTTGGATTTATTTTTTTGTGGGGTGTGTCCACTTAGATTTATTTCTTGTGTGGAATGATGCTTTTTTTTTATCTTGAATGTTTTATGTTGAAGAAAGAGGAGAAGAAAGAGGAGAGGAAATAAGAAGGGGAGGGTAATTAAGGAAGGAAGAGAGAAAGAGAAGGGGAGGTAAGGGAGAAAGGGAGAAAGAGAAGGTGAGGGTAAGGGAAGGGGAAAGAGGAGAAGAAAGAGGAGAGAAAATAAGGAGAGGGTAACTAAGGAAGAAAGGGAGAAAGAGAAGGGGAGGTTAAGGAGAAAGGGAGAAAGTGAAGGGGAGGGTAATTAAGGAAGGAAGAGAGAGAGAAGGGGAGGTAATGGAGAAAGGGAGAAAGAGAAGGGGAGGGTAAGGGAAGGGGAAAGTGGAGAAGAAAGAGGAGAGGAAATAAGAAGGGGAAGGTAACTAAGGAAGAAAGGGAGAAAGAGAAGGGGAGATTAAGGAGAAAGGGAGAAAGAGAAGGGGAGGGTAATTAAGGAAGGAAGAGAGAAAGAGAAGGGGAGGTAATGGAGAAAAGGAGAAAGAGAAGGGGAGGGTAAGGGAAGGGGAAAGTGGAGAAGAAAGAGGAGAGGAAATAAGAAGGGGAGGGTAACTAAGGAAGAAAGGGAGAAAGAGAAGGAGAAGAAAGAGGAATGGGAAGGTAAGGGAGGGGGAAACGGAATGGGAGAAAGAGGAAGGGGAGGGAAATGGGGAAAGGGAAGGTTATTTCATTTATATACGCTCATTTCATTTTCAATTATTTGTATACTTATTTCATACAGGATTTTTGAAATATCACAATATATAGGGGAAATGGTGTCGAATTCTTTTAAAAAACATCTGATTATTTGTGATGTTTTTACGCAAGTTATTTTCAAGAAAAAGGCTAATAGGAGTAGGGAGGAGGCTCAGGCCTCCCAGTAGCCTAAGGCCCCCCTACAGTGACCTGAAGCCCCCCGCCAGTAGCCTCAGCCTCAAGCTCACCACCAGCATCCTCAACCTCAGGCTCATCGCCAGCATCCTCAGCCTCAACCCCAAGCACCTCACCAGCAGTTTCTGAGGCCTGGAGATGTAGCTCGATATTTCTAGAGTCAGGGGAAGGGAGGTAGGGGGAAGGGGAAGAGTCCGATGCCTCCTCCAACGAATCTCCCAGCGGAGGATTCTGACTACAAGGAGGATGCACCCACTGATGAGGAGTAGGATAGTACTTCATTTGATGAGGAGAACACTAGATTGGATGATTAGCTAGAATAAACGGCTGACCCAGATCCTTCTCAGACGGGATGTTCTGCACCACCACCACCCACCTACAGTTTAGGTATGAATTTAAGGTTTGGTAAATGTTATGTTCTCAAATTTTTTTCTTTGTTATTTAATTTTATGTTATAATTCTATCTTATAGGTGTATGTAGGGGGAGAGGTCCCACGCAAAACAGGGACTTAGAGAGAATTCTGCATGGGGCCTGCATTTCAGTGTGAATCACACCAGCCGGGGAAGCAGTGGACTATCCTCCATTCATTAGCAGACTGGGTACGTTGATGAAGGTGATCATCCCACTGTCTCACTTCGATTGGAGGAAGGTACCAAATGAGCTGAAAAGGCAGCTCATTCGAGAGTTAGAGGTAATTGGTAAAAACTAATAACTTTTGTAAATTTCTTTATATAAGTGTAAATTATGTAACAATTTCTGTTCTCTTTCTAATGTACGCCACGTTCAAATGGGGCGATGATCCAAACATCCCCAAATATATCCTCAAGCACGCAATGATGATTCATAAAGATTGGAGATTGGAGATGAAGAATAAAGTAAAAGATAAATTTTAACTGTCTTTCTTTATTTCCTTTACCACTATTCAAATATTATTTCTAACATTAAAATTATATTTTTTAGTATTGTAAGAACATGAATCATGATGAGGCATTGCATAATACGTCTCTTTTGATACAGCCGCACATTTGAAAGGAAGCATGCGAACATTGGCATGATCAGCGACATGGGTAAAAGTATTTCATATATTATCATTTATTTAAACAATTTCTAAGTTAATAAATTGTACCTTCATTTTCAAGAGCAAGCCAAGAAAAATAAGGAAATAGGGCTAAGGCTCCACCGAAGACCCATGTCTTGGGTAGGAGCATAGACGGGATGAAATCTATACATAAGTATCTTTAATTAATATTTTCTTTTAAACTTTACAAAAATTTCTAATTTATTAAATTTAACTGTTTCAAATTATTGTAGTCCACCATGCATCAAGGTGCCCAGCTTGATCGGGTGAGAGTATATGAGGCCACTCATAGCAAGATGAACGAAAAGGGAAATAGAGAGTGGCTTCACGACACATACCAACAGAGACACGTAACTTAAAAAACATATAATACTTTTATTTTATTTCATAATTATATAATTAAATGAAATTACTTGACGTACTTCAATATCTCTCAGGATAATATGATCAACTTAATGCATCCTCTTGAAGATGCAAACTCCTGTACAGTTCAGCAGCCACTGACAGCAGAGGAGGCCTACCGGATCGTCATGCCACTTGAGCATGGCGAGTATGTCCGTAGCGCAGGGAGGAGCGAGACCATCTCGGTGTGGTATGGGAGAAGGGGAGCATCATCTTCTTCAACTGAGGTGCAGGAGATGAGGAAGGAGATTGTGGCATTACACCATAAAGATGAGGAGAAGGACCACCGGATCGAGGAGTTGATGACATTGGTCAGGAACAATGGGATGCAAACCAAGGAATCCAACAAGACCATCAAGGAGCTCCAGGCATTACTTCAGAAGGGAGGAATTGATCACCCATCCCTTCATCAGCATAGAGATCATCGTGATGACGATGATTTAGGTGGTAGCAGTGTTGGAGGCGTCGGTGCCACAGCATAATTATATTTTTATATATATATTACCGTTTGTAATGAACTTTGTATACGTTACTTTTATTTATAAAATTTTAATTTTCATTTCTTCTATTTTATTTAAATGCATAAATTTTTAAGTTGTGTGATTGATTTATACTCTTAATAGGATATTATTTACAGGTCTTTCACATAAATTAAATATATTTTTTTAAAAATTCCTTATTATTCTTGATCGTTATTTAAATATGGTCGAGAATTATTAATATTATCGACTATTAAAATGGTCGCTAATATGACTTTTCCTGACCGTAATAAAATAACCATCACGAATATTTAACATTCTCGACTGTTTAAAACGGTCAACAATACGAGTTTTCTCCACCGTTACTCAATAACAGTCGTAAAAAGTTAACATTGTCGACTATCCATAAACCAATGAAAATATCATTATTTTCAACTGTTATTAACGATCGAAAATACGCTCTTACTCGACTGTCTAAATAACGGTCGAGGTAAATACTTTCACCGATCGTGGACATTAAGCGTTATCGACTGTTCAAAATTGACGAGAGAACTGACCAAACATCAAGTGGGGGTGTGCCTCTTTTTCGACCGTATTGTTCAATAACGATCGAGAAAACCCAATCGCGGACGTACATTCCTCGACCTTTTTTCTCGACGGTTATTTGAACATTTGAAACTGTTTTTAACAATTGAGAAGACTTAATATTCTTGTAGTGAGTTCTTATTTGTATTTGAGCTTGTTGCTCATTGGGTTGTAACAAACCCATTGTTGTACTTGGGTTGAGATAACCTGTTAATTACCTCGGTTAGTAAAGTGATTCCCTCGGGGTTGAGGGAATCAGATTAAAAATTTTAAGTTGGGAGGCTTAGGTAGTGGAGTACCCAAGTGAGTGGGGAACCACTATACATCTTGTGTCTATTTTGTGGATTGAATTGATTGTGCAAATATTTTTGTTATTACTAATATTCACTTGAGTGTATTTGTCCATGTAGCATAGTAGCTTTAAGATCCAACACCTGATGAAAATGTCGTCATTAGCCATATCTAGCTTTAATTAATCATTATCAAGGAATAAATGCTCTTATATAACTACCAGAGAGATGTAATTCACTGCAAATCTAGTCTGAGGGAAATACAAGAAATCAGGGTTAAAACTGTAATTTTACCATCATATCATGAATGCAGAATAACCGTGGGTTTCTCCAGGGGTTAAATAAAGGTCAAATGATCTTAAGAGTTTAACAAGTGGGTTAGTACAGATGGAAATGGATTTTCGCCTATTTTGAGAATTAAATGACTTCTAAAACCCTAAAAAGCAGACCTGCTTAATTAACTGAGATTCTGGTTAGGATAAAATTTACCTAAACCCTCTAAAATTCATATAAAAATATTCTCTAGGGCTTGTTACCTTCAATTTGACCATCAGAACCTACTTTGACCTAAAATAGAGCCATAGACAGACTTTTGCCTTAATTTGGATAATTATGCAATTTACCCAATCAAACTTGGTCAAAACCTAAATCTAACTTCACCATTGGATTCCTTATGTCAAAATTAGGTTTGTACCCAAATTTGGACCCAATCTGAGATCATCTTGACCTAGTTTGCAACTTGGTCTTGTTTGACTCTTTTATCTCACACACATGCCCTTAACTTTCAAATCCTTTGCAAATAGCCCCCCAGCTTTATCATCTTCTTCAAATAGGTCCCTACCACCCTCAACTCCTAATCCTAAAGCTCCGGTGACCTTCAAATGGGAAGATCTCCCTGATTTCTTACTCAATCCCTTCCAAAATTGGAAGGGAGATTCCTTGAGGAGTCCTCTTTCCAATGCACCCGTCCTTGAACCCTACAACCTTCCCAATCTCTCATGTGAACGCATGAGAGATTCGGGTATCTTTAGGGTTCCAACTCCGGTGAGCCTTCCAAGATTAGGAAGCTTGCTTCCCAAGCTCTAATCATTCCCTGAGGCCTATAAAAGAAACCCCAAGGCCTGCCCGTTCTCCTCAGCAAGGTTTTAGGCTAGAACAACGTCTCCCCTCTCTTCCACGGCCGGCTTAGACCTTAGCTCTGGCGAGCTCCTCCCTCCATCATCCTATGGCCTCCCAATGGCCAAATTGGGAGTGCTATGTTCCTCCCCTCCTTCGTCTGCTCCTCGACGACCAACTCAGGGGCACCTAGATCCCCCTCTTCCTCGCCGTCTCTCCCTTTGGAGGTTCAACTTCCCCACTTCCGGCCATCACATCGACTTGGTAATCTCTCCCCCTTTCATCCCTAAACTAGGTTCTTTAGCTTCCCTACTTCTTTTTCCCTCTCTCTATCTCTCAATTTGACCACCAAACACACGTGACCACCTTCGTCTTCCCCGTCTCCGGCAATCCCTCTGGCGAGGCATCCCCACCGCTACACCCCTCCATCCGCCTCGTCAAAACCCTCTACACCATCACCACATCCACTCACATCAAAGCCCCACCTTTATTTCCTACTCCACTCAGTTCCATGATCTGCTGAACACACCCACCGTCACGCTCCTCCTCCGCAAGCCACCACACACCTCCACGAGCCACGAAAACACCACCACCATCTTCCTTAGACCTAGGCGATGATCCTGAACTATTTTAATTCGGCCAAGAGGTCGTATGTGTGTTTTTAGGTCTTCGCCATCCTCCGCTGTTGCCGCCATCAACTCCGACTCCATTCACCTTCGTTCGACCCGCTTCAACCTTGCCTTCACGTTCAGGAGATGCGATTTCATTCAACGATGCCAACTGCGTTCCCAATTGGTATCTTAGTAGCTGCAGCATCCACAATTGAAGGAGCTACACCCCTGTTGCTTCGTGAGGAAGACCAGGGACTTTAGTCCCACATCAGTGATGGACGAAGCCTCCCTAGCGAATAAATTGATTTCCTACATATGCTTCTTCGCCTCCTAACACAAGGGTGAGGTCCTCTTTACCCACACAAGCCTCACCTGTGACACTGTGCACGCAGGCCTGGATCCAACCCAACCTGTCTAACTTGCGCACACCTTGGCTGTGACCCACGCCCGCAACCTTGGTCCCAGGTGTGCTTAGATCCGAATCTGATTACTCGATACTGTGTAAGGCTCTGGAAGAGCGAAACCCAAAGAGAGGAAGAAAGAGAGAGAGTGCGGGGGTTAGGGGGTTTTGCTCTGAAGATCAACGGCTGACACTTAGCCGTTTGAAGAAGAGGAAAAGGAAGAAGGCCTAGTCAGAGAGAAAGAAGGAAGAAGATCCTGTGCAGAGAACCAAAGAGCAAAAGTAGAGAAAGAAGAACATCAGAAGGGAAAGGAAGAGAAGAGCACTGTAGCATCAAACGTTTAAGTGGTCTGATCCCCTCTTCAGACGTCTGATTTGAGTTTCTAAAGCTTTAATTAACTTGATTAATATTGGGCATTTACTTGCTATGATTGTGAGGAGTAATTAGTGATTCAAATCACCATTTTACTTCATTCTTTTTGCACATTGATACTTGACATTATTGCTATATCATTTTTAATTAAGTTTTGATTGCAATTTTTTATATCTTTAACTCAAATTGTGTTCTCGTTTACATTATTTATTGAGATTAGTGATTGAATTCCTATTTGCTCCCAACGAATGACCTCGGACTTTCTTTCGAGTATAAATTTTATCTGTTGTTCGAGCTATTTTTGAGGATTTATTACTACAACGAACACATCTCTTTCAAAACCCTCGATTTTGCTCGCTAACAACACCGTACCCATCTGATGTTGACACAAATGATACATGGTTCAACTTGGGATGCTCTCATGTCAGAATACGTGGAATTATGGAAAATGCATAGCATAGAGGGCTTGCATAGTTTGACAAATCCACCACTTTGGAAGATACACCAAGATGACATTGAGAAATGTGGAAATATGTTAAATCTATTGCAACAAGCCATTGATCAGAAATACCCATATCACCACTAAGAAATTGATGAGACAACTTGGAACAATTTTGAGGATCAATGTGATTTCTCATAGCCCAGGTTTGAAAATAGAGGTTGTTATGGACCCCTAACCCAAATGGAACTAGATTCAAATTTTGTACATAATGACATACCTGATAATGATGTGGGTTGGGTGGATCCAGTTACAGTTGTTCCCGATTAGGAACCAACCATAGGTAGTTGTGAAACTGGTCCATCATACCTAGATTTTCCAAACACCTGTGATGAATTAAACTCGAAACCTCTTAAGGATGTAACTCTCCCACCTTATCCTATTAAGGTAGTCGTCGAGAGTGATTCTGACATCCTAGTAGAACCAACTCCAGATTCTAGTGACCCAATTCCTAGTCTTGACCTAGATCTAAATCTGAGCCTATTCGGGAGGATCATGAGGCTCAATGTGATGAGAACTATATTTTAGATTTGAACTATGATTTTAGGCCTATATTTGATGAATATACCTCTCTAGACTCCTCAGAGGAACAAATTAATTTTTCAGAAGTCACACCGATTTATAATACAGAAATAGAGGAGTTAGAAGAGTTGGAGTTGAATGGATCTACCCTAGGTGCCCAGAACCTGAGCTATGCCTACTAAGGACACTTTTTGAGCTTGGAAGTTGAGACTAGGTTAGACCAAAGTCTGGTTGATAACTCCATGCATCATAATTTATTCAGTGGTGGAAATTTCGATCTTGAATCAGGTTTAGAAGTTGAATGTCACACATTCATCGATGATTTTGAATTATACTCTGATTTCGGAAAACCATTAGTTGCAGATGATTACGAACTAGTTTACGACCTCAGTGTACATGATCCATTCTTTAATTCTAATCCTGAGGCCAATGATTTAGAACTCGAAGAAGCCATACCTACTATAGAGCCTTTCAAAACCTGATCCTGACCCCAACCCGCCACCGGAATCAATTTCTCTTCTGACTCACATCTTTCTGATCCAGTTGCATATGATTCACTTCCATCTTTTGATAGGGAATCAGACATTGACAGCCACATTTTGCCAATCTCTGATCCCACCAGTAGGGTTCCTACATCCTCCATAGATCCAATATCATTTGAGGACCCCTACTCTGATCAGGCTGAGCCGATTCAACCAATCCTTAGATTCATATTTTCACATCTTTTAGAGACACAAAGCATCTGGTGGGCTCCACACCTATTTATTTACATCCATCAAGCTACCAGATTGATTGGGTTTGGTCTACATCATCAGCCTATTGACCTAAATAAGCACCTGGTTGGACCAACCAGACTACTCATCAAGGTGCTTGTTCTACAAAATTCCTCCAATCTGACCACCCCTTCCCCTTGACCACCTTTTGCTTAGTTGAAGGCATTGAATGTAGCGCTTAATGAAAGGCAACCTGTCAGTCCAAAAAATCCAAGACCCTTCTAACCATCTTTTTGAGTTGCATTCCTATCTCACTTTAAGGTTCAATTTTAGAATAGTTGACTCCACCTTTGATACTTGTATCAGAACTTTAAATCATCCGCAACAGTCATCCTGACTCGTTCACCCACCCTTTGACCCTATTTTATACCTTGAACTAAGCTGAATTCGTACCCACCTGGTTTGCAATGAGAACATTGCAAAACTTAGGCATGGGAGGGTGTTAAAGTGCAAAACAAATGGAAATTCAATTATGAGGGGTTCTAAAAAAAATACATATTGAAAAAAAGGGAGAAAGGGGAATGAAAAATATTTCTTAAGGAGGAAATACAAAATCTCAAAGGAGCAAAATCAAAGAAAATTGATAGTCCTAGCAATTGATTAAGGGATCTACTTAAGTTCTAGACCAAATCAAACTAAGGATTAAGACTTGGAAGGCTAAAACTATAGAGATTAGTGACGAGTACTAACCTTAGGTCTCTTGGGCCTATTCTAAGGCTTACACACTTATGTACTTGTTAAGATCTGGATTAGTTCTCGAGAGGTTGAGGAAAGTGCGAGGCTAATGTATTAAGTCTAAGGCTTAGGGATTATTCGGCCCTGTTACTTTCCTTTTGGTTTACGGGACTTGGTAACCTAAGCACCCAAAATTCACACACTAGTTTGGTTCAGTGCGCTTAATGAAGAAATAATGCAAAAGTGTCCGTTCTGAAAAAGGTTTTCTCAAAGATCTAGCTTAGGAGCAGCTCGAAGGCACAAATTGATTGGACGAGTTCTCGGCATGGAGAGGTGGAATGAAAATTACTCCCCTCGAAGATGTGTAATAACATATCGTCTCCTCAATGCTTGTCTCCTAAGATATCTAAATATTCTACAGAAGGCATGTAAGCACCTTGTGTTGGTTTAGGTGCCATGGGTAGGATTATCATAAAATGTTGATTGCAAGGGCTCGAATTTAGCTATAGAACATAATGGGTGACACTACTCCGAAGTGTTGAAAGCCAGGGTTTTGAGGGTCTCCATGGGCGATTCTATCTCGAAGCATCAAAAGCCAGAGACCCTTCAAGGATTGATGGTAGGGACAAGGAATCTGTACATATCGTGTTTAGGGCCAATCCAATATTGGATTTAGGGGAATATATAAAAGAAAAGAGTGAAAATTCTCAGAATGAAAATCACTCTCTGTCTCTCTTACCATAAATGCACTGGCAAATTGAACCTGGACTTGATACGTATACGTATGGGTGGTTTAACTGTTGGGGTCAATGAACCTCTTGGTAGTCTTTGTGGGCCTTAGAAGCCTTCGCAGTAGACCCAAGGTTGAGGTTGGTCAGGGATGGATCTTGGCTGGTACTTGAGTACCTCTAGGCCTATTGTTGGTATTCTAATTTGATTTCTATAGAGTGGCACAATCAGGCATTCGAACATCAAAAATATGGTCTAGAGATCTAATTCTTTCCATGAGATTTTGTTAGGGACTGGAAAAAGTTAGGCATGGGGGTATGATGGTAACACCATCATTTGTCATAATTAACTTGAATTAGTTGGAATCAGAAGATAAATGCTCCTAATTGATCGCCTAAGGACAATAATTCCACTCTGATCCATTTTGAGAAGAAGATAGTAAAATAGGGTTATTTTGCTGTTTTAAGATCACATCACTAGTGTCGAGTAATCACGAGGTTACTGTTGACGGGCGAAACTCGATCGTGTTTTAACAGTTAATTATGTCATAGTATAGGTGATCAAGCGTTATCAACAAATAAAAGTTTTATTACTCGAAAATCGGAGTATCTGAGGTCGAACACAGGGAGCAATTGGAATTTACTACTAATCTCAAGAATGTAATTGAACACTTTAATTACTTAAAACTTTAATTCAAATGTAAATGCATGAGTTTGAAAAGAATTGTGGTAAAAGAAGAAATTGGACGTCTGATCAATGGGATCAGACGTCTTAAAAGATATTTCCCTTCTCTTATTTTTCTTCCTTTCTTCTTCTTTGTGCTTCTTCTTTCTCTTCTGCAATGCTTCTTTTCTTCCTATTTTCTTCTATTTCTATGGGTCTTATTACTTGTCTCTGCTTCCTTTTCTTCTTCTGTTTGTCTTCTATTTCTTTTTTTCTTCAGTTCTTCTCTTTTTCCTTTGCCTCTTCTCTTTTTCTTTTGCGGAGGCTTCCTTACTTCTTCATTTCGCCTCTGTTTGCCTTCTGCTTCCTTTTCTTCTTCCCTTGCTAGTAGTGGCTAAGTGTTGGCTTCACTCCTTCCTTCTTTCTTCCTTCCCTGCACAACCACAGCAAAGCAAAACCTACCCATCTACCCACACCCATGCATCTCTTTCTCTCTGTAAACCACTCTCAGGATGCTCTCCCAGAGCCGGGTAAACAGGTCGGATCTCGCGCCTGGGACCAGGTGCACTAGCGTGAGGGTGGTGTGCGAGGTGTGCTCAGGACAGGGTCGGGTCGGATCGCGCTAGATCCATGAGATGAAACCACGGACAAGGCGCAGTGAGATAGGTGAGGGACCTCACCCCAAGTGCGTTCGGAGGCACTGAACCCATATCACAAAAACAATATAAACCATGGCAGTGTTTTGTAAGTTACCGATGTGGGACTAAAACTCCCGACCTTCTTTCGCATGTGCCCGCAGAAGTCCTTCCTGCAATTGCTACTACTGCGGACTCTGTTGCGCCTCTTGTAGGACCCCTTGTCTTCGCAAGACCTGCCCGAGTCAGCTGCTCCAGGAGTCTTGCAGTCCTGAAGCCTAGAGCAAGTGTGGAGCTTCCTCGAGTCGACGTCAATGGAGGCCGGAGCTTGAGATCTGTCAGACACGAAAAGAGCCTCTCGGTTTAATCAGATCACCGGGGGACCTTCGTCGTGTCACAGCGAAGGTGAAGAGCTAGGTGGCAAGCTGCGGGGTAGCCTAGGCGTGCGTGCCTAGGTCACCCTGTGGCCGGATGGATGGGTGAGTTCGGGGGACTGTTGTGGAGGTGTAGCGGGTCTGTGGATGGGCGAAGGTTACTCAGTGAGGTGAGGTGGAGGTTATGTGATGGTCGGCGAGGCATGTGGGGCTGCGGAGCGACGGGAGCGTCTCGCCGGAGGGTGGCCGAAGATGAGGAAGATGATGGTGAATGGCGGCGATCGTGGGGTTTTGGATGAAATAAAATGCAGGAAATGAAAGAGGGGATAGAGGAGAATAGTTTTGACCTAACTAAAGGGACGAAGAGGCAGACGGCAGTACCTGCTGTTGCCGGAGAAGAAAGCACCCAGTGGAGGAAGACGGCGGCGACGACGGGGCTAGGGCAACGCGCGCGGGTGTTGCGCGACGTGGAGGAGGATGAGGAAGACGACTCGGCCATTGGTTTTGTGGCAGAGCGAAGAGGAAGAGGAGGGGGGCTCGCCGGAGCTCGCTGGACACCTTGGCCGAAGAGGAATGAGATGAATTTGAGGTGGAATTCCGGCCAAGTCGAGCTGAGGAGGTGCGACCGGAGTTAGGGTTTAATTTATAGGTGCTTGGTCGTGCTTCTGGTGCGTGGAGGGCAAGCTTCTAGCCACCGACGTCTCGCCGGAGATGGAAGGTGGTTAGATACCCAAATCTCTCGTGCGTTCGCACGAGAGATTGGGTGCAAATCTGGGATCAAGATCAGGCTTAGATGGAAGGGGATTCCTCAGAGAATCTCCCTTCCATTTTTGGGAGGGGATCTCTGAGGGATCAGAGAGTATTCCCTCTCTAATCCTCGCCAGAGCAGGATCTCTCCCCAATAATGGTGGAGGGACCTGATTGTAAGATTGGCGAGGAAGCTAGGGGGTTTAAGTGATGGTTTTCAAAAGATAGGGACCAAAATGTGATTGGGTGTACTAAATTGCAAAGTAGGTCAAGATGACCTCCCCTTAGGTCCAAATTTTGGTAAAAACCTAATTTGAACCTAAGGAATCCAATGGTGAAGTTAGATTTTAGGTTTGACCACGTTTGACTGGATATTTTGCATAAAAACCTAAATTAGGTCAATTGATGAGCTAGGACCCTAATCTAGGTCAAACTAGGTTCCAAAGGCCAATTTGAATGTTCTAAACCCTAGGGGATATTTTTCCATGATTTTTAGAGGGTTTATGTGATTTTTATCCTGACTGAAACCTTGTTGAATTAAGCGGGTCTATTTTAGGGTTACAAGATGTCATTTAATTCCTTGATTGCACATGAACCCATTTCTGATTGCATCAACCTAATTTTTATCTCAATTAGACCATTTGACCTATGTTTTGTCTCTGAGAAATCTAGTTTATGTACTGCAATGGTAAAATTACAGTTTTAACCTTTATTTCATGTTTTCTTCTCAAAACACTTATGCCTTCAATTAGGCCCTCTTCTAAGTCATGTAGGAGCTTTCATTCTCTTTATTAGGTCAAAATGAGCTAGTTATGGCTCATGATGAGGCTCTCATCAGTTACTCAGGGGTTAATTAAAGGTCAATTAAACATTAGAGACTAAGAAGTAAGTCCACGTTGATAAAAATAGAGTTTCACGCATTTCGAGAACCAAAACAATACAAAAAACCCTAATTATCAACCCACTTAAATTAAAGAGGTTATGGTTAAGATAAAAATAATATAAACCTCTTAAAATTCATATAAAAATATTCTAAGAGGTTTGGTACCCTTGGTTTGACCATCTGCACCTATTTTGACCTAGAATAGAGTTTAAGATGGGAATTTACCTTGATTTGGGTTTCTTTGCAATTTACCTAGTCAAACATAGTTAAATGAATCCTACAATTCAAGAAAACTCAAGCTTTTTTCCCAAACAAGAGCTCCCTAAAATCCTACTTTCGTGAGAGAATTCTTCCTAATTGAGCTTAAATTTGAGCTCTATATAAGCACTGGATCATTCCACTTCTAAGGGGAGCCTAGTCACGACCTTAAACCCCTATTTCTTCCTTACTCTGGCCACCTCCATTGTGGCTTCGGCAACCCTCCTCAACCTCTTCTCTCCGGCCACTCGACAACCAAATTAGGTGGCCCACGACCTTCCTCTCCTTCTGCCTCTCGCCGACTAAAGTGGAGGTCGTCTACCGCTTCTGTTGTCGCCCTACCCTACACTGGAGGCTTCGTCATCTTGGGCATCGACCATCAGACCAGCAAGGATTCCCCCAGTCCCTTTGTCCTTAGACTAGGTTTCTCGTCCTCCTCACCCTCTCTAGATCAATCCTAGCTCCTTAACTTCCTGATTCGACCGCTGTTCACCTATCTTCCCCTTCATCTTTCCCAACACTGGCAATGCCTCCAGTGAAGCCACGCACCTGCCATACACTATCATACATTATGCCGCTACCACCAAAAGCTTCACTGCATCCCCTAACCTAATTCCACAAAATCACCGCCACTCCACTCCACCAGACAACCCACCACAGCACTACCTCCTCCGACGTCATTTGGCCGCCTTAGGCCTCCAATCACCTTAACACCACCACCGTTATACTCGCCACACTTAGGCAAAGCTCTTGAATGTTTTAACTAGGGCATTAAGCCTGTATTTGCTGTGCAGGTACACCACCGGAGCTTCACTGCAATCCCCGTCTTCTTCGACCACGATCATCGCCATCACCTGTCCTCCGCCCTCGCCATCACCCGTTCTCCGCTATTAGTCGTGAGGAGCTGAGCCCCCGAGATTTCCTTTGAGGATGGTAGGCGAGGAACTTTTAGTTGGTTAGGAGGGGCTTCCCCTTTCTGACTACTAAGCTTGCACTTTAGCTTCTCGAGCTGTTCGCATAGACGGGTGTTCTTGTCCTCCACCATGCGATGCCACCTTTGTTGCTTGTCTTCAAGGCTTGGCTGGTGGGTATCCCCTCGTGGGGGTTTTCCGAACTCCCAGATTTGTTTGATATCGAGGAATTTCTCCGTGACTGAAATTTCTTTAGCCCTAAGAGCTACCAGCTTTGCCTGGAACTGCTCCTCCCTTGCCTGCGGCTCCGAGAGGAGCTCATGCTTGCGGTCCTCTGGTGGCTGGTCAGGGACTCCCTGCTTCTCCTTGCTTGGCTCAGCTAGTGGGGGGCGTCTCTTAGACATTGACATGCTAGACTCAGCCTGAGATGGCACTTTCTCAAGGTCAGCGCGGGAGGAGTTGCGAGTCGTGGGAGCCATCGAGAGAACTTTAAGAGTGAGGAAACGTTATCAACTGATAATCATTCCCATAGATGGTGCCAATTGATCGGGACCCCGAGGATTCGGGATATATCTGACACAAGGATCATAGTGACTAGACCTCCTACGTGAATGGAGGGTTCGATCTCAGGGTTTAAACAATCGCACAAAAGGCAAGAGGGTTTGGTGACCCAGTTCCACTGCAAGGGGTGTACGTTTAGGGGAGGATGATACTCCCAACTATGCACTAGAACTCATTGGATTACAAGATTTACAATCTCTCTCTTCTCTTGATTCCTTGGGGGCGGGCCTTGAGGGCCTCTCACCACTATTTATAGTGTTGGAGTTGGGCCTCTAGTGAGATCTTCTGAGCATATATGCTACCTGACAAGATATGTGCCTTGTCAAATTATTAATTGTGGCAGCCATGTCAGCATTTATTGATGGTGTGGCCCTGCTGTACTTTCACCATCCCTTTTGACGGATAGGATCCATTGGGTCTAGATTTATCTGGGCTTTTCCCTATGTGCAGGCAGGTTGGGTTTCCAGATCCGTTTGCGCAGAAGACTCTCCTTGGATGTAGGCAAGTTGGATCCCCAAGCCTGCTTGTATCGAAGTCTTTATGGGTTGGATCATTCTTTTCAAGCCTTTCACAGAGTTTCGGGTTTGAGGGCATTTTTGTCCCTTGTCAATATGTGACTTTGTTCCTAGTGCTGCCTATAAACTTTTCCAAAAATGCATTGTAAGTCTCATATCTCTATATGATATTATCTCCTTTAAGGAAGTTCGAGAGAGGTGGAGAAAGAGAGGGAGATATGTTGAGAGAGGGAGTGAGCAGTCGAGAGGGAAGAGGCAGTGAGAGGATGCAGCAGCGGTGTTGCAAGCACCATGTTGTGGGGTCATCAGCATGATCATGCGAGGCATCGCGCGAGTAGTATTGTTACATCACGTCTATTAGCAAGTTGTTGGAGCATGCGTGCATGAGAGCAAGGCTCAGTAGTGTCAACATGGAGGGAACCTCACAATGAAGTTGCAGGGCTTAGTAGTGTCGACATGGAGGGAACCTCACAATGAAGTTGCAAGCAGTGGAAGCTACGGATGTGAATTATTGTTGGGTTAGCGTAGAGAGTTTAGATACCCAAGAGAGTACTTAGAAGGCAACTATGGAAAATTATGATGCGGTGAGAATGAAATATTTCCTTAATAAAGTACCCTTAAAAGTATTATACAGTACTAGAAAAATGGGTTATGCCGTCGGTTATTTAAACAGACGGCAAAGATCTTTTTGCCGTCACTTATTCAACCTACCATCAACTGAAGAAAAGTGATTGGGTGCACGGTGGTCATTAATATTTACCGTCGGTTATTAGAAGAACCGACGGTGAAAAGCTGGTTAAAATTTGTTCCTTAATAGCAGGAGGGATTTGTAACTTTGGTCGTTGGTTATTGGAATAAACGATTGCAAAAGTGGGTATAAATTACAGGCCAAAATTTTAGGCATGATGACGTGTATCCTTTGCTATTAGTTAGGGGAATAAGTAATGGTAAAAAAAGTATAAAATTTGCACCTAAAATTTGGGCAGGATTAGTGACTTGTACCATTGGTTATTGGATTAAATGACGGTAAAAGTTAGGTTAAAATTAGTGGCAAAATTTTGGGTGAAATGAAGAGGGAACTGATAATATCAATTGCCGTCGGTTTTTGAGAAAACCGACGACATAGGTTCCTAAATCTATTAAGGTGCTGTGGCCTACTATTCATCTTCCTCCTCCAAACCTCGATGTAGGTCCTTGCGCCACCCCCCTCACGCCACACCCCCTTACGCCGAGCACCTCCATGTGTCCTCTTCCTCGCGTTACCCCCTCCTCCTTAGGTGAATCCTCGTTCTTGTCGTTGACGTCCCCCCCTCCTTCTCCTGCTCCTCCTCCTTCCTGCACCGCTCCCCTCCTCCTCCTCGGCATGTCATCTTGCTCATCCTCGTCCTCCGTTGGTCCTCGCCCTCCTCCTCCTCCACTGCTCCTTGCCCTCCTCCTCCTTCGCCAGCACCCTCACCCTCCTCCTCCGCCAGTGCCATAGTCGTCCTCCTCCCCAGCTCGGCGACACCCTCCTCCTCCTCTTCCTTGGTTCTGAGCCATCCTGCTCCTCCACCTGCGCCCCCTCCTGCTCCTCCCCCTGCACCCCCTTCCTCCTTGGTTCCTCCCCCTCCTCCTCTTTTGTAGCTCCTCACCTTCCTCCTCCTCCGCTAGCAGCCTCCTCCTCTTCCTCCCTGGCCCGCCGACACCACCCTCCTCCTCCTGACCGTCATCTCCTCCTCCTCAGCTCCCCCCTCCTACTCCACTTCCGTAGCAGGCCCCCCCTCCTCCTCCTCCATGGTTCCTCCCCCTCCTCCTCCTGCTGCTAACCTTGTCCTCCTACTCCTCCCCATCTTGTTGCCTCGCTCCTCCTCCTTCTTCTAGTACCGACCTCCCCCTCTTCCTCCTCATCTTGCTGCCCCCTCCTCATCCTCCTTCTCCTATCCCTGCTGTTGTCCGACAACCTCCCCTTCCTCCTCCTCCTCCTATCCCTACTGCTGCTTGATGACCACCCCTTTCTCTTCCCCCACTACCCCCTTCCTCCTCCTCCTTTTATTGCTGCCTATGCGGCTAGCCTTTCTCCCCCTCTTCCTCTTGTCCTCCTCCTCGTCCCCCTCCTATCGCCCTTTGATGTAAACATGTTTATATCACATAAACCATCTATTTATGCATGTTCTTAGGCATATAATTGCATCATATATTATAAATATCACATAACATGCATCATCTTGTATTTAGTTTATATTGTATAAAATTTAGGTTAATTGTCTCTTTTTATGGTCAAGTGACAAGGTGACATTTAATCGGGACCTCGAATTGAAGATCCAATCGTACGAATCTAATTAGGGTGACGATTGGAGTTTAACGACTCCAAGATTGCCCTGATCGGACTTCCGTAGCATTAAATGCAGTCCAAAAAGATCAGAGTTCAACTGCCAAGATGGTGTAAATTCGTACTTCAGACGACAAATTCGACCACACGAATGGGTTTGGATCAACGATCGCAGCCTATGGCGTGAAAATCGGTCCAATCCGACATTCGTGGCACCATCTACAACTTAAAAAAGATGAACGGCCATGATGGTGCCACGTGGCACCATCCTAGCTGCCCACATCACCATTGCCCTTCTTCTTCTTCACAAAGGTAAGATTAATCTCCACCGTTGGATCGCCATCCAATGGTGGACAGTGCTAGAGGAAGAATTCACAAACACGCCCCAAACGCGTTGGTGAAGGGCATTATGAAGAGCCAATGACACGGGTTCGACTCCTCATCCTACCTTTAATCCGCAATGCGACGCACGCAGACCAAATTCGGCCATTGGATGAAGCACGAACGGTTCTGATGCGGGCGACGTGGTGCACGGAGATGCTTTGGCTTGCATACGCGTGCGATGACGCGCGATCCAACGTGCCATCACACGTGGGCGGGTAAAGGCGCTGAAGAAACGATGATGTGTGATCTAAGCCATCCGATCTCACGATCGGATGGCTGAGATCATGGAATCGTGATGAGGCGTTGCGTGCGCTGAAGTTGAATAGGTGGTGCGTGCACAGATACCTTCACCCACGATTAAGCTACAGTGATGCTCATAAACATCACTAAAGATACTGAAATTAATGTTTTCAACTTGAAATGACCTAATTGCCCCTCCATTCTTCACCTATAAATAGCCCTACGACCTCCACTTCTTTTTCATCCCTTCCTCTCTTCTCTCACCCCCTCCAAAGCTCTAAGTGCTTGTCCCAAACCAGAGATGCTCCTCTAGAGTTAAAAATACAAAATTTTTCCATCTCATCCCGTTTGTAGGGCAGTCTGCAGTGGTCCTTTCACTTCCATTCGGGAAGCGAATCCCACTGCGACGTTGCCCTGCCCTGTCCTCCTTCATCCCACATCTCACCACCTTCGTTCGGGCACTCCGTCAATGCGACTCGTCCTCCAAGCAGTCGTCGAGGCGGATAACTTCTCTCTACCTTCTCTTTACCGCTTCTAGAGTAGATTTACTGCTTTTTTGTGTAAATTTTCTGCTTTCTAGTGTAACGAGTAGTTGTTAGTTATAATGAACATCACTTGATGATTATGAAATCCATGTGTATTCTACTTCTATTTTATCTTTATTTGTAATATTCTCTCTCTTCTATTCATTATTCTTTAAGTGGATAGCTAGTTTTGATTCAATTCGACTAGTTAATCTGCTTCGTGATAATAAAACAAACGTGATTTTTTAATCAAACATCTGCCTCCCTGTGTTCGACCCGAAATTCCTTTCGAGTTTCGGTAAAATTTATCTGTTGACGATTTTTCCTCACAAATCGCATATAATGACGGGTTTTCAAAACTCAAATCCATTTGCATAGATTTTTCGATCCAACACCATCCTCCTCCTCCTCCTATTGCCACTGCCGTCGTCGCCTCTATTTTATAAGTGTAAATTTTTTAATAATACAATAATATGTTATTTAATTAATTATGTTAATAAAATTTCCAATTATCAGTGATAATCATTCTTGGAAACTTTAGTTGTTGGAGGTATAATTTTAATATTTTTTATTTATTATATTAATATTTTAGGCTTTTATTAGATGGTGTAGTTTGTATGATTTATTGTAAATGTGGGGTGTGTCTACTTGTTTGATTGAATGAAATTTAATGTGGGGTGTGCCCACTTTTATGATGAGTACTATTTTGCTATGTAGGTTTATAGAAAACTAAAAATATAAGGGGAAACTCTACCAAAGTTTTTTGAAAATTGTTTCAATGTTTAGTTGGGATTAATAAATGTTGTTTAGGTTTGGTATTAGGTTGTGTGTAAGGCACTTGGCCTAGGGTTTTAGGATTTGAGTTGGGAGAGGGTTATGGTGGTTGGGTTGGGCTAGGGTTTAGATGTTTGGTTTGGGTCAGGGTTAGGGTTTTATGATTTGATAAGGTTTAGGTCACGGTTAGGGTTTTCGCTTACTCTCACCCGTGGTTTGCATATTTAGTTTGGGTTAAGGTTTAGGATTATAATTATAATTTGTTATTTAATTAATTTTACTTTTGAAATTGCAGGTTATCAGTGTCGGGTACACTCGGAGGCTTCAGTAGTTTGAGGTATATATATTCAATCTTTTTAATTTGATTGAATGATATTTTATTCTTTTGGTAATTTTTTTTAATGTTTAAATTAGTTATTGTTTAGACACACACTTGTTAAAGAAGATATATGCATAGGAGGCCAAACATTAGATATTATAACCCCTAGGGTAAAAGTCCTCCGAGTCAAATTGTATCCAAATTACTTACCTGTCGAGACTTATGATCATGTTATACGGACAACATAGGAAGCGTATGTATACCTGACTTACACGCATGATGTATTATTTTTGTAGCATGTCATAAGACTCGATCGACTTTAGTTCAGTGAAGTATCGAACTAAAGAAGGCCCTTAAAGATTTGATGATAACTTAGTTTTGCTCATTACATGTAACCTTGTGCAGTGAAATTTCGGTTGTTTATTCCTACTACAATCTGGTATACCAACTAATCTTATCTAGTTTCCTGCGGTGTCGTTAATTGAGTGTTAAAGGAAATCTAACTAAGGTTAGTATTGGAGTCTATACTGGAGAAGTGTAGGGAGATGCTGCCGAAATTTCACTGCACTAAGGTTACATATAACGAACAAAACTAAGTTGTCATCAAATCTTTGAGGATGTGCTATAAAGTGAAAATCTTAATCAACATACACATCATTCGATCCTTTCCCTTCCTAATAAGTGATTTTTTTACATTAAATTTCAGGTTATAATGGATAAATCTTGAATTGGATTGCTGGGTTCAGATTACACCAGATATAAGGATAAAGTAATTTCATTCCTAGATTAGGCTTTTCATGACAATAGGAAGATATTTAGGCAATGAGGTCAACTTGATAATATCTTCTGCCCATGCAGAAGATGTTTAAATAGTTCCTTTCATGATCATAATACTGTGCTCAAGCATTGCATTTGTAATGGGTGGTGGCAGCATTACACTACTTAGGTAGCTCATGGAGAGGAGTTGACTGAGAAAGTCATAAACAATGAGAATACTGTTGACCAAGTGATCAATTACGAAATTGCTGATAGCGGAGGTCAAGAAATAGAAGAAATGTTGAACGAGATGAGAGTAGGAGAGGATATAAATACAGATGAGGAAGAT
Organism: Thalassia testudinum; assembly: GCA_037157565.1. Classification (NCBI taxonomy): domain Eukaryota; kingdom Viridiplantae; phylum Streptophyta; class Magnoliopsida; order Alismatales; family Hydrocharitaceae; genus Thalassia; species Thalassia testudinum. The sequence goes on along the minus strand of JAZHRO010000012.1, from coordinate 35,217,475 downwards.
CCATTCAGTTGTGATCCATTTTATGATGCTGTTAAGGTGGCTGAGGATCCTATTGCTCTCAGTGTTACGAAAATGTCAAAGTTGTCATTTTTGTTGAAGATATTTCAACTGAAGGTTATGAATAGAGCTAGTGTTAAATTCATGTCAGAAATACTTCAATTTATTGCTAAGCTGTTGAATAACTCTAATGGTTTTTAGGCTTGATGGTATGAGGCAAGGAAACAGATTCGTAAGCTTAGTTTGGATTGTCAGACAATGGATGCATGTCCGAATGACTACATTCTTTTCAGAAATAAATTCGCAAATTTGAGTAATTGTTCTGAATGTGGACATGAGAGATACAAGGAAGGTAAAAATGAAAGTAAGAGGAAACAACCTCAGAAAGTTCTTCGTTACTTTCCACTGACACCTAGGCTTCAACGCCTTTTTATATCAACTAAAACTGCATAGTGGATGACATGGCACCAGGATTGTAAATTTTAAGATGGAAGAATACGTCATCCTACTGATTCAGAGGAGTGGAAGAGATTTGACAGAAGAAATAATTTATTCGCTTTAGAAGCAAGGAATGTGTGGTTGGGTCTTGTAAGCGATGGATTCAATCCATTTAAGAGCATGTACCTGTTGTACTCTATATGGCCAGTGGTAATGGTCACTTATAACTTACCTCCCTGGTTGTGTATGAGATCGTCATTCATGAAGCTGACCCTATTAATCCCCAGTCCAAAACAACCAAGAAATGAAATAGATGTTTATCTCCAGTCATTAATTGATGAACTAAAACAGTTGTGGTACACCGACGTGAAGACGTATGATGCAGAAAAGAAAGAATTTTACAATATGCATGCAGCATTATTGTAAACAAAAAATGATTTCCTAGTGTGCACAAATTTGTCAGGTTGGAACATAAAGGAAAGCTTACTTGCCCAGTTTGTATGGAAGACACTCATCATCACCTATGATTACCGAAAAGTAAGAAATTCTGTTACTTAGGACATCGTAGATTTCTACCTATTGAACATAGATGGCGAACATCACAGTTTAGGAGTAAATTTGATGGTAGGATGTGTCGATATTCAAAGAAAAATCCAAATAATAAACTTAGTACAGATTCTATCAGGTTGTCGGGTTAGGTTATAATGGAGAGATTACAAGAAATGGGTGAGATACGGTTGGGTCGACCATTCAAACAAGACCAGACGACCTTAAGGAATTCTGGATTTCAAAGGAAAAGCATCGTCTTTATGGAGTTGCCATACTGGAAAGATCTTACAATACGTCATAATTTAGATGTTATGTACATCGAAAAGAATGTAATGGATAACATCTTAAACGTATTAAATCTAATGGATGATCCAAAGGATACGGTGAAAATAAGGAAAGACATAGAGAGTTTAGGGATACGTCCGGAACTGCATATTTATGAGGATGATGGCTACCTCCCACCTGCTATTTACAGCTTGAATCAAGACCAGAAGAGTAGACTACTCTCCTTCTTAAAGGAAATTTGGGTGCCAGATGGATTTTCATCGTAGCTTTCTCATTGTGTGAATGAAGCATAGAAAAAGATATCTAGCTTGAAAAGTCATGACTCCCACATTTATATGCAAGTATTATTTCCACTAGCAATATGGAGGATACTGCCAGAGCCAGTTGTTGATTTATTCACAGAGATGAGCAGGTTTTTCAAAACTGTTTGTTCGAAGATGCTACAAAATGATACACTAGATCACTGGGATAAACAAATAGTCATTACTCTTTATAAGATGGAATAGATTCTTCCCCCAACCTTCTTCGATGTAATGGTTCATCTCACCCTACATCTTGCAAATGAAGCGAGAATCGGTGGACCTATACAATTCGGATGAATGTACCTTGTGGAGCGATTTTTGAAAAAACATAAAGATTATGTTTTAAACAAGGCAAAGTCGGAAGGATCCATTGTAGAAGGGTATCTCGTGGAGGAGTATATAAATTTTACTTCTATGTACATGAATGAAACAGACAATCATTTTAATAAACTTCAAAGGAACTATGAGGGGGAATACAATGACAGTGATGAAGAATGTTTGTCAATTTTTGATATCAGAGGAAGGTCGATTCTTTAAACAGAGTACAAGGCAATTTCAGAAAATGATAGATGTTGCACACATTTATATATTTTAAAATAAATTCCTGAAATTGATCCATTTTACGAGGAATTCGAATGATTACCTATTTCAAGGATAACTGAATTTGGCTTCTTAGATTGGTTTAAAAATTGGGTTAATCAATTGAAAGAGGATAAGGACCCACGATGGGTACCAGATTTTGATGTAATTGACGATTCACCATTACATTATGCACATTACCACTCTGGGTATATAATAATGGGTTCAAATTCAGAATAAAAGAAATTGATGATAAAAAGATTACACAAAAAGTTAGAGTTGTTGATTTAGATCTTTCCATCGATCCAGATGGATACTATAGTGAAATCAAAGAAATTATGGAGATCAGCTTCAGATTTGATCAAAGAGTTGTCCTATTTAAATGTCGTTGGTTTGATGTTTTTAAAGAGGGCACCGGTTTCAAAATTGATAATAAACATAATTTATTAAGTTTAAATCCTAATCATCAAATTCTTCAGTCTGATAAACCATTCACATTGGCATGTCAAGAGGCACAAGTTTTCTATGTCCTCGATAATTACCAAAGGGAATGAGTTATACCCATAAGAAAAGTACTGCATGACCATTTTGACGCATAGTCGGAAGCATATCAAGAATTAATAGAAGAATGTCATTTATTTGCAATAGATGTTGACATCTACGGTTAGTAACAATTTCTTTGCCTTATTTTATTTCTGTTTAAATGAAATTCATGTTAAAATTGAAATTTATAGGGGTCTATATGTTATTACAAAGGGGGTTTGGAGTAAAAATTCTTTAACAATATTTTTTTATGTTTAGCAAACTTTTTCATTAATGATTTATATATTAATGATTTTTAATTATATTAATTATTAGATTTTTTACTTGTTACAGATGAAGTTGTTTAAGAAAAAACCCAAAAAAAGAGTCCTCCTGAGACACAGCCCTCCACGCAGCCTGATTCGTCTCCTCAGGCTCAGCCACCTCTTCGACAATAGGTTCAGCCACCCCCCTAGTCACATTTCGTACGACCTGGGGAGATGGCACGTTTACTACATGCGGGGGGAAAGGGAAAGGGGAAGGAGATTGCTCAGACCTTGCCAGATCGAGTAGAGGATGATCCAGATTATGGAGGATCAGATGAGGAGGAGGGGGAGGAGGTGGGAGAGGAGGAGGGCGAGGAGGCGGAGGATAAGATGGTGGGGAGTACGCCCCCAATTCATGTCGACCCCTCAACAGCGGGCTCAAGTTTTGGTAAGAAATCATATATCTTTAAGAAGTAAATTATTTATATGTTTAAAAGTTTATTATAACTTCAAAAATATTTAATGAATATGATTAATGTTTACCCAGGCAGACTAGCAAGTGGACGGGGGAAGACAAAAAATCTAGACCTCCAACGTATCTCTGAGTGCGTGAGAATAATAATTAGGCTTAAAACCACAAGTGTTACAACCTGAACTTAGCTCCTCATGGAACCTGGGAATGGCCTGACTTGACTAATCCCAAGATCCAGTCGTCCATCGAGAAACAACCCAAATGCATGAAACATACAACAACCACACATGCAATGTAGCCAAACAGTTAAATCAAAAGACAGTAACAGAAATAAAACAAAATTTCAAATATGACAACATGCCACAGGTGGAAAAATAGAGTTCACTAGCTAGCCATCACACTAGAATAAAAGACATAAGCGACAACATATGTCCCAACATGTAAAAAGTACTCACTACCGTAAAGGTGTCACAAAAGCGGAACAAAAAGAGACAGTCTACTGTTGGGCTTGACTGGGCCTAGTACCCTCTGCAGCCGATGGTGCCGACTGCTTAACTTCCTGACCTGAACATATAAACGTATAATTGTTGTCAGCTAAATGCTGAGTAAAGTGGTATATAGAACATTTAAGGCATCTAAATATAAAAGAAAGCAGTAAACCATTCATATATTTTTCAATTATTTAGGCAATTATCATCTGGTTCTGTTTATAATCACCACGTGTTAAGATTCGGTTGTTCTAGTAAGGGTCCATATCATCACTTAATCCACATGTTCCCTAAGGGAACGATCTTGATGTAATTTTCCTGCGATGCAGGATGCACACATGGCATTCTCCTGGCCGGAAGAGCACCCCGTGGTAGTCCCACACCCGGTCTACTGGTACGGATTTTACGCAGTTTGTAAAATACGTCGTTGTAACGCGTAAAATCGATCAACTCTTAAATTTATAAACCTAGATAGTGGGGTATCTAGGGTCGTCCAAGGAGGCAATATGTTTGCAAAATTAATTCTCTTGCTTACAAAATAGATCTCAACTTTCTTTTTGGTCTTTTTCAATATATCATTTTTATGTTTTTGGAATTATGGCAACATGCAAAATTGTTGGCGAGAAAGTGACTTACACTCAACTCAATTTACTACTTCTAAAGTGGCAAGTAGAGCCTCTCCCTAAGCTCACTCTAGGCAAGTGGAGGCCTAGAATAATTAGGGAGAGGGAGTGAAGAATGCTAAAAACAAAGCAAAAAAATACAACTAAAGAAATTGCAAAGAAGGCAACTAGATTAATGAGAAATTGTTTTACAGAAAAGCCTAGTAGATGAATGCTTCTACTACTAGAAAAAATTGCAATAAATAAAAGAAAACACAAATCCTCTAGATAGATGGTGAAGAAGAGGGCTTCTTGCTCTAAGCTTGGTAGCTCTCGAGCTTGAAAAGAGTCCTCCAACTCCTTCCTTGCTATGCTCCGCCAAGGTGATGTCCTCTAAAGCAAGCCCTAAGGGGGCATGCCCTAAGCTTCTCTCCAAGGGTGGACGTCCACCCTAGGTCCTTCTCCTTTGCCTGTCCATCCTCCTTGAAGTAGAAAAGTCCTCCTCCTTGGCATGACCCAAGTTGAAGAGAGTGGGGAGAAGAAGGCACCAAAGGGGCTGGTGATGTGCCCCCTTAATCTTCTTCTCTACTCCTCCTTGGCTGTAGGTATAGGTGGATGTAGGTGGAATAATACACTAATGGAGGATGCTCTCAAATGGTGGTAGGTGGTGGGCTTTTATAGAGTAGGAAGGGGGCTAAGGTGACTCTTGGAATGGAGGGCTAAGATGGAGAGATGGAGGTGGTTGGGGATCCTATGGCTAAGGAAAATTGGCGCCAACCTAAGGGACACCTAGGGGGTGGTTATGGGTGGTATCACCCCTTGAAGTTGGAGCCAAAATAGCTTCTAGAAGGTGGTCTTAGGTGGCGCCAAGAAAGGTTCTAGAAGGAGGGGTTATGTGGAGGGTGGAGATGGGTTTAAGGGGAGATGTGTGGTGGAGATGAATGGGATTTTTGGAGGGAAAAGTGGCTCCAACAGGGGATAGTTAGGGTGGTTTTGGTGCCACTTTTAGGTGTCTTTTGGAGGTGGTGGGTAGGCTAGGTTGGCGCCAAGTAGGTTAGCTTATGTGGAGCTTAGGTGGAGCTAGTTGGGTGGAGTTGTTAGGTGGGTTTTTGGGGTGGTACAAGCCAAGGAAGTTGGAGCATAGCTAAGCTAAGCTATGCTATGCTAGCTTAGCTAATGGAGGAGTAGAGGAGGAGGTATTGGAGCTAGGGTTTGAAGAGAGGAGCTGATGTAACGAATGTGTGCCCCAGACGTCTTTTAAGACGTCTGGGAGGTGGCTCAGACGTCGGACAAGACGTCTTGGATCACAACCAGACGTCTGATAAGACGTCTGGGATCGTTTCCAGACGTCTGGAAATCCGTTATTTTCGACACACGCGAGTCGCCTGCGTGCCTGAGCGCGCAGGCCGCATATTCCCTCTTTTCTTTCTCTCTGCGGCTGCAGGCGGCCTGCCACCTCCTCTCTCCTCCTCGCGCGGCCTTAAAAGGGCCACGCCTCCCCTCCCGTCTCCACTGTCTCCTCCTTCTTCTCCTTCCTGTGCGCGAGAGCGAGCGGACGCGAGGGCGGCAGCGACGGCCGCAGTGAGCGCGGAGGTGCGGCGTGCGAGGGCGGGGCTCTGCCGTGAGGGCGAGCTCGCCGGAGCGGCTTGGCCGGCTGGCGGAGGGCGCAGGGGGCTTGGAGCGACGCGGAGAGGGACCTGCTGCGGTCTGAGCAGCAGGAGCGCGAGGTGCGACGCGGGCAGCGTCGCGAGCGGAGGCCGAGCAGGGTTCTGATTCTGGAAAAATTTCTAGAATCAGACGTCTGGGTTGATAGCCAGACGGCAAGGTCGACGTCTGTAAGATCATACAGACGTCTGAAAGGTGAGTTTCCGCTTTCTTCTTCCTTCTTGTCGACTGACCGTACTGAGGGAGGGGGGTTGGCTGTGCGCAGGTTCGCTGATTCGCCATCCTTTGCGAATCAGACGTCTGGAAGTTGTACTAGACGGCGGGAGTGACCTACAGACGTCCGTATGGACCATCGGACGTCTGGGGTATAGGACAGACATCCCCGCAGACTTCTGGACGTCTGGAAAACCACGCTGAATAGGTAATTCTCTGATCCACCGTTTAAGACGTCTGGAAGGAGCTCCAGACGTCTGATTTTGCACAGTATCGTCTTTTTCGACCCGTTTACGGCCCGTTCGGGCTCCGTTTTCCGCGATTCGAGTTGCGTTCTTTTCAGAAGTAATTCCTCTACCCGTCTACAGTAGCTATACACTGTTTTGAGACACTCCTTGTGTTTGATCCTTGTGATAGGACCTCGTTCGGTTGCAGTCTTGAGAGTCGCGGAGGCGCGCGGGATTCCCGATCATGCCCCCATTACTCCCGTTATACCTGGTAGAGTGGCTTTAAGTATTAATAAAATTTGTTAAAGTATGGAACCATAACTAGAACCTAGGACATTGCATGAATCCTAGGAATGAGAAATATATGGAATGATAGTTCCTAGGTGTTGCATGAATCCTAGGGCCGAAAAACTAGATTGTATGATAGACCCTAGGATATGGCATGAATCCTAGGATGGAAAAACTAGTGGAATATATAATAATGCAGTCTTGGAAAAATGGAAAGGAATATACGAAACTGCCTGTAAATTGAGTTCACAGCTGCCTGTTATGAATAAAGAAACATGATTGGGATCATGGTTTGTAAGAATGTGAAACTGGACAGTAAGACATAAGATGTTCTGGAACCCTACGGGGAAGTAGGAGTAGAACTCCTGGAAAGCGAATGGAATAGAATTGGGGAAGTGAGCTGGCCCTTGAGTACGGAGTACCAAGGAGAGCGACTGTCCCCCTGTTTAGTGCAGAGCTGAGCTAGCCACCCCAGGGACCCGGGGGTTAGGACTGGCCACTCTGTACCGACTTGTTGGCCCTCGTGTACGTAGTACCGAGGAGAGCTAGTAGTGTTAGGAGAGTACTAGCTACCCCACGGGTCCCGGGGTTCTGCTAGCCTCCTTCACCGACTTGTTAGGCCCACTAGGGCAAACCAGGGTAGTCAGGCGAGGGTGTGCGGACTGTGGAGGGGCAAGGCCCCGGTTTGGTTACTGTGGAGGGGTTGGACCCCTGTTACTGAGAGGGCTCTGCCCTGGTTCCGTGCTGTGCTTTGGGCGCACCCGTTAACGGAAATGACTGACCGCGTGCCAGTGCGGGCTAGCTACCTGTGCGTTTATCGCGCATGCCGTAGTCACCGTTACGTCTGTCAGTGACCTTGGGGTGGTTGACTGAGGGTAGGATCACCACGGGGGACTCTCCCGGCCAGGAGAGCACCACGTGCTACTTCTACTTTTGGAAAAGACTGCAATCAAGATCGTTCCCACGAGGACATTCGAGATCAAGTAAAGGATCTGAGAAATAAATGAAATAGTGAGAAAAATTGAAAGATGTGAATAAAGGAAGTAATAGAACATAACAGCTACTGTACACTCTACTGTTGCCTTTAGTTAGTTTGCCACTCTACTCAGCGTTTTGCTGACGTGTTACACTCGTTACCTTTTTCAGGACCAGGTGTTGAGCAGCCAGGGTCGGCGGCTGCAGAGGACGCTGGGCCGAGTAGGGTCCAGTAGAGTTACCACAGCCTTTTGTACCTCTTTTGTTTCTGTTCTAGTGAGTAGTTTTTGTTTCCACTGTACCTTCTTTACCTGCAGTTTTTGTTATATGATAAATGCTGTTTTACTGTTGTGGTGGTACCTACTGTAGTAGTTTCTTTCCTTATTGCTGTACTTTCTTACTGTTAGTTATATTCATGCTGAATGTGGTTTACTTTACTGTCTTTTGGTTACTTCCTCGTTGGACGACTAGGTCTTGGGATTAGTCGAGTCGGTCCGGTTCTCGTGTCTCGTAGGGACTCGGGAATCGGGTCGTTACAAGATGGTATCAGAGCAAGGTCGTCCCGAGAAGTGAATCAACTGACTGGAAAATAACCAATTCACATGTTTATAGCTAGAGTAGCCACCACAACATATCTCTTGACATGAGCTCTTAGAAGTTTTGTTAGGTACCGTCTGTTTTGGCGTTTCGGTTTTGTTTCGCGTCTCCTTGCAGGAGATGCCTCGTCGCGGGACTGGCGAGACTGGCCGCGGGCGCGGCCGAGGGCGAGGTCGGCGAGGTGGACGTGCTGTCGTTGACGTCTCGGTGGACCAGCCACCACTCCCTGGCATCCAGGCCCAGGACCTCGCCAGACTGATACGGGATATTGTACGAGAGGAGCTCCACCCACCGCCCCGAGCACCTCCTCCTGGGGTTGCAGAGGGGGAGTCCTCTGTGGGACCACGCGACGGACGCGGCGCTGGACACGAGGGAGGGGATGGGCCCTGCCACCCCCACCTTCCTCCGACACTTCTGTACATGAGGCACCTTCGCCTGGAGGTGCACCAGCACCTCCCCTACAGCGCCACTTTGAGCTTTTCGGACAGTTCCGGAAGCTGAAGCCCCCCTCCTTCAAGGGGGATGAGGACCCGACCGAGGCAGAGGACTGGCTTGAGCAGCTGGAGAAGATCTTCGACACCCTTCGCCCCCCGGTGGAGTGCCGCGTGGCCTTTGCCACGTACCAGCTGGAGAGTGCGGCACACCGGTGGTGGAGGGCGGTCCGGGGACAGGAGAGGGACGAGCCGACGTGGGACCAGTTCGTCACCCTCTTCTGCGAGCAGTACTTTCCCCAGACGTGGCAGGACCAGAGGAGGCGGGAGTTCCACACTCTCCGCCAAGGGACGATGACCGTGAGCGCGTACCGCACGCGTTTCTTGGAGTTGTCCCGCTTTGCAGCGACAGCGGTAGCCACTGAGGAGGAGCGCCTTTGGAGGTTCACCGAGGGGCTCCGGCCTGCGATCCGGGGGTATGTCAAACCCCTGAAGCTGCCGACGTTTTCGAGGGTGGTAGAGGCAGCTATGACTTACGAGGAGACCAACCCGTCCGCGCGAGAGACCGACGGCGGGCGGAAGAGGCCCTTTCAGCCAGACTTCTCACAGGGCCGGCGAGAACGGAGACACGTGACATCCGCAGGAGAGCCGTCACGCTGTGCAGGGCCATCAGTGGCCTTTAGGGGCCCTCGACAGGGGCCAGTCGCCAGCACCGGACCCCTGCCTAGCCGACAGCAGGGACTCACTGAGGGCGGGAGTCGGGTTCCCCTCTGCTACCAATGTGGCCAGCCGGGCCACGTCAGGAAAGACTGCCCATCTAGGGCAGGAGGTCAGCAGATACTTCCCGCGCAGAGCACGGGAGGGCGCGCAGGAGGCCGCGGTTCCCAGGCGCGAGGAGGAGGACCGCAGTCGCGAGGAGGGTACCGGCCAGCACCTACCCGTCCGACGCAGAGTGTGGCCGCTTCGTCCGCACCTAGAGCTGAGGGGCGTATCAACGCCCTAACACACAGGGACGCCAGAGCTTCGGGATCCGTGGTAGCAGGTATGGTTTCAGTTTCTGGCAGACTCGTTTACACACTTTTCCATTCTGGCGCTACGCACTCGTTTGTCGCAGCCAATTTCGCAGTTAGTTTGGACCAGGATTATACACTGTTAGAGAATTCGTTCGTAATCAGAGGTCCGAGTGGTCAGCTGTTTGTAGCTGAGGAGGTGTACACGGGTTGCGAGGTCAGCATCGGGGGACATAGCCTGCCAGCTGACCTGATTATGATACAGATGGAGGACTTTGGAGTGATTCTGGGGATGGATTGGCTGTCCGCTTACCACGCCTTGGTAGACTGTTTTGAGAGGAAGATTGTCTTTTCCATTCCGGAGTTGCCTTCTTTCGAGTTTCACGGGCAACTAGTGGACGGAGGTTTCAGGTGCATTTCGGCACTTCGGGCGGCGAGACTTTTGAGCCAGGGGTGTGAGGGCTTCCTAGCTTGTGTGGTGGCAGAGCACAGCCCCGTGGCAGACTTCCAGAGCATCCCGGTGGTCAGAGAGTACCCCGACGTGTTTCCAGACGAGTTACCAGGACTACCGCCCACGCGTGAGATCGAGTTTGAGATCTCACTAGTACCAGGGACCAGCCCCATCTCCACCGCGCCATACAGAATGGCACCGCTTGAGCTGCGAGAGCTCAAGTCCCAGTTGCAGAACCTTTTGGAGAAAGGTTTCGTGAGGCCCAGTGCGTCTCCCTGGGGAGCCCCGGTACTGTTTGTGAAGAAGAAGGATGGGACCCTACGCCTTTGTGTGGACTACCGACAGCTGAATAGGGTCACCATCAAGAACAGATATCCGCTGCCGAGGATCGACGATTTGTTTGACCAGTTGCGGGGTGCCACGGTGTTTTCCAAGATCGACTTGAGGTCTGGATACCACCAGTTGAGGATCAGGGAGACCGACGTCTCCAAGACAGCTTTCCGCACCCGGTACGGACACTACGAGTTTTTGGTCATGCCGTTTGGGCTGACCAATGCCCCCGCTGCTTTCATGGACCTAATGAACCGGGTGTTTAGACCGTACTTGGACCAGTTTGTGGTGGTTTTCATAGATGATGTACTCATCTATTCTAGAGATCGGACGCAGCTCGGACAGCACTTGCGGATGGTTCTGGACACTCTAAGACGACGCAGGCTGTACGCCAAATACAGCAAGTGCGAGTTCTGGTTGAGGGAGGTGACCTTTTTGGGTCATGTGATCTCTGGAGACGGCCTGGCGGTGGATCCCGCCAAGGTCGAGGCATGCTCAGGTGGGAGAGACCGCGTTCAGTCACTGAGATTCGCAGTTTCCTGGGACTGGCAGGTTACTACAGACGGTTCATCAGAGGATTTTCACAGATTGCGCGTCCTATGACACAGTTGACCCGGAAGGATGTGCCTTTCGCTTGGACAGACGCCTGTGAGGCGTGTTTTCTGGAGCTGAAGGAGAGGTTGACCTCGGCTCCCGTGCTCACCATCCCTGACAGTAGTGGCGGGTTCGTTGTGTACACGGACGCTTCCTTGCAGGGGTTAGGAGGTGTGCTCATGCAGAGGGGTCACGTGGTTGCTTACGCTTCGCGGCAACTGAAGCCCCATGAGCATACCTACCCTACCCACGATCTAGAGTTGGCAGCTGTTGTCTTCGCGCTGAAGACATGGAGGCACTACTTGTACGGTGAGACCTTCGAGATTTTTACAGATCACAAGAGCCTCAGATATGTTTTTGACCAGAAGGAGCTCAACATGAGACAGAGACGTTGGTTGGAGCTCCTGAAGGACTACAACTGCAGCATCTCCTACCACCCGGGAAAGGCCAATGTGGTGGCTGACGCCTTGAGCCGTAAGGCGCCCGCACGCTTGGCCAGTCTACAGTTACAGAGTTGGAGCCTTTTGGAGGAGGTGGGCAGTTGGCGACCTCTAGAGTTACGAGGGTACTGTGGGGCAGTGACGGTGACACGGCAGACCAGGCCAGAGTTGATAGACCGCATCATCACGGGACAGATGGCCGATCCGTACTTGCAGTCTTTGCGCGACAGAGTACTATCAGGGGACCCAGGGGACTTCTCTTTCACAGACCAGGTGTTACGCTTGAGGGAACGGTTGTGCGTCCCCAGAGACGAGGAGCTGTTGAGAGAGCTCCTGACTGAGGCACACGGTTCCAGATTCACCATACATCCCGGAAACACGAAAATGTACCATGACTTGAGACGCGAGTTCTGGTGGAGAGGGATGAAGCGGAATGTGGGTGAGTTCGTGCAGCAGTGCTTAGTGTGCCAGCAGGTGAAAGCCGAGCATCAGAGGCCTGCAGGGCCGCTTCAGCCGCTTCCAGTGCCAGAGTGGAAGTGGGAGAGCATCACCATGGACTTGGTGGTGGGCTTACCTGTTACCCAGCGAGGACACGACGCAGTCTGGGTAATAGTGGATAGATTGACGAAGACGGCACGATTCTTGCCGATCCGAGTCACTTTGGGACCAGCACAGTTGGCAGAGAGGTATATCCGTGATGTGGTGCGACTACACGGAGTTCCGCGGGAGATCGTATCCGACCGGGATACCCGCTTTACGTCCCAGTTTTGGGCTGAGTTTCAGCAGGCTTTGGGGACGAGGTTGAGGTTTAGCACAGCTTACCACCCCCAGACGGACGGACAGTCGGAACGCACGATACAGACACTTGAGGACCTTTTGCGTGCCTGTGTACTAGACTGGAGGGGCTCTTGGGAGGAGCACCTGCCCCTGGCGGAGTTTGCATACAACAACAGTTATCACACGAGCATCGGCATGGCTCCCTACGAGGCTCTGTACGGACGGAAATGCACGGCACCCTTGAGTTGGGTTGAGGTGGGGACCAAGTGGGAGGTTGGCCCCAGGTTGATCCGGCAGAGTCAGGAGGTAGTTGAGCAGATCCACAGACGACTCCGCACTGTCAGGAGCAGACAGAAGAGCTACGCAGATCGCAGACGTAGAGAGGTGCAGTTCGAGGTTGGGGACCACGTCTTCCTTCGTGTTTCGCCCATGAAGGGCTTACAGCGGTTTGGGGTGAGAGGGAAGCTCGCGCCGAGGTTCGTGGGGCCCTTTGAGGTCCTGGAGCGGGTTGGACCCGTTGCTTACAGACTTGCCCTTCCCCCGCAGCTTTCTGGTGTGCACGACGTGTTCCATGTGTCCAACTTCAGGAAGTACGTAGCCGATCCCAGCCACGTACTGAGTCACGAGAGCATCGAGGCGAGCGACGACCTGACCTACCCCGAGCGGCCAGTGCAGATCCTAGACCGAGCCGTCCGCAGGTTGAGACGAAAGCAAGTACCCCTGGTAAAGGTTTTGTGGAGGAGCCAGCGGTACGAGGAGGCTACCTGGGAGCCTGAGGCGGCAATGCGGGAGCGGTACCCGGAGCTTTTCGCGGGTACGTCTTTTCGGATCGGCTTCGGTCCTCTTTGAGTTTGTTATGGTTATTTGGACATCTTTTTCCCGCACCCTAGTTGGCGCAAGTTTCGGGGACGAAACTTCCTTTGAGTTTGTTATATTGTAACGAATGTGTGCCCCAGACGTCTTTTAAGACGTCTGGGAGGTGGCTCAGACGTCGGACAAGACGTCTTGGATCACAACCAGACGTCTGATAAGACGTCTGGAAATCCGTTATTTTCGACACACGCGAGTCGCCTGCGCGCCTGAGCGCGCAGACCGCATATTCCCTCTTTTTTTTCCCTCTGCGGCTGCAGGCGGCCTGCCACCTCCTCTCTCCTCCTCGCGCGGCCTTAAAAGGGCCACGCCTCCCCTCCCGTCTCCACTGTCTCCTCCTTCTTCTCCTTCCTGTGCGCGAGAGCGAGCGGACGCGAGGGCGGCAGCGACGGCCACAGTGAGCGCGGAGGTGCGGCGTGCGAGGGCGGGGCTCTGCCGTGAGGGCGAGCTCACCGGAGTGGCTTGGCCGGCTGGCGGAGGGCGCAGGGGGCGCGGAGCGATGTGGAGAGGGACCTGCTGCGGTCTGAGCAGCAGGAGCGCGAGGTGCGACGCGGGCGGCGTCGCGAGCGGAGGCCGAGCAGGGTTCAGATTCTGGAAAAATTTCCAGAATCAGACGTCTGGGTTGATAGCCAGACGGCAAGGTCGACGTCTGTAAGATCATACAGACGTCTGAAAGGTGAGTTTCCGCTTTCTTCTTCCTTCTTGTCGACTGACCGTACTGAGGGAGGGGGGTTGGCTGTGCGCAGGTTCGCTGATTCGCCATCCTTTGCGAATCAGACGTCTGGAAGTTGTACCAGAAGGCGGGAGTGACCTACAGACGTCCGTATGGACCATCGGACGTCTGGGGTATAGGACAGACGTCCCCGCAGACTTCTGGACGTCTGGAAAACCACGCTGAACAGGTAATTCTCTGATCCACCGTTTAAGACGTCTGGAAGGAGCTCCAGACGTCTGATTTTGCACAGTATCGTCTTTTTCGACCCGTTTAGGGCCCGTTCGGGCTTCGTTTTCCGCGATTCGAGTTGCGTTCTTTTCAGAAGTAATTCCTCTACCCGTCTACAGTAGCTATACACTGTTTTGAGACACTCCTTGTGTTTGATCCTTGTGATAGGACCTCGTTCGGTTGCAGTCTTGAGAGTCGCGGAGGCGCGCGGGATTCCCGATCACGCCCCCATTACTCCCGTTGTACCTGGTAGAGTGGCTTTAAGTATTAATAAAATTTGTTAAAGTATGGAACCATAACTAGAACCTAGGACATTGCATGAATCCTAGGAATGAGAAATATATGGAATGATAGTTCCTAGGTGTTGCATGAATCCTAGGGCCGAAAAACTAGATTGTATGATAGACCCTAGGATATGGCATGAATCCTAGGATGGAAAAACTAGTGGAATATATAATAATGCAGTCTTGGAAAAATGGAAAGGAATATATGAAACTGCCTGTAAATTGAGTTCACAGCTGCCTGTTATGAATAAAGAAACATGATTGGGATCATGGTTTGTAAGAATGTGAAACTGGAAAGTAAGACATAAGATGTTCTGGAACCCTACGGGGAAGGAGTAGAACTCCTGGAAAGCGAATGGAATAGAATTGGGGAAGTGAGCTGGCCCTTGAGTACGGAGTACCAAGGAGAGCGACTGTCCCCCTTTTTAGTGCAGAGCTGAGCTAGCCACCCCAGGGACCCGGGGGTTAGGACTGGCCACTCTGTACCGACTTATTGGCCCTCGTGTACGTAGTACCGAGGAGAGCTAGTAGTGTTAGGAGAGTACTAGCTACCCCACGGGCCCCGGGGTTCTGCTAGCCTCCTTCACCGACTTGTTAAGCCCACTAGGGCAAACCAGGGTAGTCAGGCGAGGGTGCGCGGACTGTGGAGGGGCAAGGCCCCGGTTTGGTTACTGTGGAGGGGTTGGACCCCTGTTACTGAGAGGGCTCTGCCCTGGTTTCGTGCTGTGCTTTGGGCGCACCCGTTAATGGAAACGACTGACCGCGTGCCAGTGCGGGCTAGCTACCTGTGTGTTTATCGCGCGTGCCGTAGTCACCGTTACGTCTGTCAGTGACCTTGGGGTGGTTGACTGAGGGTAGGATCACCACGGGGGACTCTCCCGGCCAGGAGAGCACCACATGCTACTTCTACTTTTGGAAAAGACTGCAATCAAGATCGTTCCCACGAGGACATTCGAGATCAAGTAAAGGATCTGAGAAATAAATGAAATAGTGAGAAAAATTGAAAGATGTGAATAAAGGAAGTAATAGAACATAACAGCTACTGTACACTCTACTGTTGCCTTTAGTTAGTTTGCCACTCTACTCAGCGTTTTGCTAACGTGTTACACTGGTTACCTTTTTCAGGACCAGGTGTTGAGCAGCCAGGGTCGGCGACTGCAGAGGACGCTGGGTCGAGTAGGGTCCAGTAGAGTTACCACTGCCTTTTGTACCTCTTTTGTTTCTGTTCTAGTGAGTAGTTTTCGTTTCCGCTGTACCTTCTTTACCTGCAGTTTTTGTTATATGATAAATGCTGTTTTACTGTTGTGGTGGTACCTACTGTAGTAGTTTCTTTCCTTACTGCTGTACTTTCTTACTGTTAGTTATATTCATGCTGAATGTGGTTTACTTTACTGTCTTTTGGTTACTTCCTCGTTGGACGACTAGGTCTTGGGATTAGTCGAGTCGGTCCGGTTCTCGTGTCTCGTAGGGACTCGGGAATCGGGTCGTTACAGCTGAGGAGGAGAAGTCTAGAGCTAGAACTGGAGCTGGCAGCTGCTGAAGAGGTTGGCATGGAGCTACTCTAGCTGGCTTAGCTTGCTAGTTCTTTGCTAGCTACTAAGCCAAGCTAAAGTGAGCTGGCTTCTACCATAATGAGCTGAGGTGAGCTGGGTCTAGTGCTCCCAGGGAGGATCAAGCTGGTTGAGGTAGCTAAGGTAGCTTAGCTCAACTGAGTTGAGCTAAGCTGAGTCCCTGGGAGCTGGATTTGAGCTTCCTGAGCTGGGATGAGTTCTTCTTCAGCTGGCTGGAGTTGAGTAGAGTTGGATGTAGCTGGATCTGAGCTGGGGTGAACTCCAGTCAACTTAGCTGAGCTAGCTAAAGCTCCCTGTGGACTTGTGGGAGCTAAAATGAGCTAGACTCAACTAGGTTGAGCTGGATCTGAGCTGACTTGAGCTAGGGTGAGCTAAGATGAACTCTCTTGAGTTGCCATTCAGTTGAGATTAGCTGAATGGAGCTAGGATGAGTTATCCCTAGTTCAAGTGAGCTAGGTTCCAGCTGTGGTGAGCTGGATCAAGCTGAGTTCTAACTAGTCTGAGCTTCTCCTTCATCATTTGCTTTCTTGAGTGCTAGGGTTTTAGTGATCTGTATATCTGTTCATCCCTAACACACAAAAACATATCAAAAGGATAATAAAAATTGCAATGTATGCCTAACCTAATTTATGCCTAAATGCAGCCCAAAAGCCCATTTGCGGAGTAAAATCCTAAGAGTTAGGTTTGTTTTAATGCATAAGAATGATGATAAACTGGCGTTTATCATCTACCACCCTAGGGTCATGGTCGCGATGTAGTAGTGACTATGGCAAACGTGATAAGTGCATGGGTAGCTACCCTGCACTGGCACGCGGTCAGTCCTTTCCACTAGTGGGTATACTTTAATGTATAGCACAGAACATAACAGGGGTCATACCCCTCAACAGTCTGTGTACCCTCACCCGACTATCCCAGTTTGCCTAGTGGGCTTAACAGGAGTTGGTGTCGGGAGGCCAATCCTAACCCGGGGTCTTAACCCAAAGGGAGGCTAGCTCTCTCCCTACACAAAAGTGACAGTAGCCCTCTTCGGTACCACGTACACAAGGGCCAACTCACTTTCTATACCCAAGTCCAAACAGCCAACCAACATGCCTGTATAGGCAAAGTGTTTCATCATACATCAATATCCATGTCACTGTACTTTGATTCCTTTCCTAGTTTTCTGTAGGATTTGTGCATAGTACTCGTCTCATTTCAATACATGGCATGCATCTCTATTCACATTCTGATTTCATAATCATAGAACAGGCAGCTTGTGATTCAACATGATATCAATTTACATATTCAATTGCTTACAGTAGGGAAATGTAACAACATGCATTCTCAAATTATAACAAGCGAGGTTCAAATAGTGTACAGACAACATTCTCAGCCCTAGGATTCATCTCATGTCTTAGGTTTCAAGCAGATATTTTTAATTTAGCATGTACTTAACAAATTAAATCACATGAGTAGAGAGGACCACTCTACCAAAAGGTATGGGTGATATGGGGGCATGAACGGTGGATCCCAATGTCTCCGTAGGTACCATGTGCACTACGGACTAGAGACATTCCAAACAGTTGGTCAAACTAGACATTAATATCGTTGACCAATATTTGAGCATGTCAATTAGGCTAAAAACAGTGTGGAAATACTTCTAACATGTAGGAAATTCAAAAAGGAAATCGATGGTACTTTAATTGCGCAAATCCAACTTCGTTTTGGCCTTGAACCAGCCCAAACACTCCTCCCGGTTCACCTAAATCGGGCCAGGAAAGCTGGTCTGGTAGGATCGACAGCCTGGTGGCCGCAGTAGTGCGTCCAGACCGACATCAGACATTTGGGGTCAATTCCAGATGTCTTAAACGTGCACAGAAATCTCACTTTACATTCCTGCTTCTGTTCCAATCGTCTGCTACCCCTTACAGTCATCTGAGGGTGTTACCAGACATCTAACACTACGCCCGATCGTCTGGGAGGGCAGTTGGACGTTTGACGCTACTTCTAGACATCCTAAAGTGCCTCAAATGTTGCGTCAATGTGCCTTGCCAACGTCTCTGGCACCTGTGCAGACACGCGCAGCAGAACATGACACCCTAACAACTACCGCAATACGCATGCACGACATAGAGTTCGAGCAGAGAAATACCTTGGCACTCTGTGTGCTACCAGACGTCCTAAGCTCCCTCCGGACATTTGACGATCCCTCCAGATGTTTGGCAAACGTCGCAGTTGTCTGATAATGGGGAAAAATGACTCCCACCTCCGCGTGAAGGACCTTCCTCGCAGTGGCTCTTCTTCTTGCCTCGTAGCAGCAGCTTTTCCTCCTGCTGCTCCCTCTCCTACTCTCTCTCTTTCTCTCCTGAGCTCCTCCTACTGCTCCCCTCTTCCTCTCGCACACACTCCTCTCCCCTCACGCTCTCCCTCTCCCTATTGCTCTTACTCTCCTCTCCTCCCTCACTCATAGTTGCAAGGTGGAAGAGGAGAAGGAGGTGGGTGGTTATGGAAGCAAGGAGTAGAGGGGGATGGTGTGGGTGTTGTGGTTGGGGGGGGGGGGGGGGGGTTTGGGGTTTTATATGGGAGGGGGTAGGGTTTGTGGGGTGGCATGGGGGGTATTGTGTGGGGTTAGGTCATTTGCAATTTCGACCCCGCAAAAACCCATTTTTCCCCCCGGAGTCCACAGAACAAGTCCCAAGGGGTTTAAAATTATGATAAACCCCTCCAGAAGTCAAAAATTCCACACGGGGTCCTTTTGGTGTATAGAAAAATTACATTATTATATATATATTATAATAATATTTTTTAATACATGTAGTAGCAAATGGTACAGTTAGTACATTCCCCCACTGACGAGATGCCCGACAGCGTTCACCAACCTTTGCAGCTTGGGGACACATTTAGGAGAGTGATGTCATCGTACCATGGTGGTTTTGTTCGTAATGCGAGGAGGGCACATATGTTATCTACCTCGTATGGGAGGAAAAGTGCAGTCTCATTTAGTGTCATTGATCAGTTGCATCAAAAAATCGACACACTATAGAGATGAGAGGAAGAGAGGGAGAAGAGAGACATCTATGAAGAGTCAGATGGATGCCATGCAATCACAGATGAATAAGATAAATAGTAAGATTGAGGAGCTTCTAACCCTTCTTCTGAAGAAGGGTCAGTCAGAGCATCCATCTTCATCATATCCTAGCATCCATAGACGAGACGACAACGACGACATGGGTGGAGCTGGTGGCATTGAGGCAGTTGCATAGTGACATTTATATATTTTCTTTTCTTGTATTTTTCATGTAAATATTTTATTTTCATTTTATGTAAATTTTTCATTTTCAAACTTTTTATATTTATACAATATAAACTTCTCTTCATTAGCAAGTCTTTTAAGTATATTTAGTATGTAATCCCATCATTTTGTAATTTCTTTTTAAAAAAAAATTCATGCATTTGGTGTTGGTTATTTAATTAACTGACGACTTATAAATGATGGGAAAAATATTTTTCCCGTTGCTTACCAGATTAACTAACGGTGAAAATGTTCTTCTCGTCACATTTTTTCTGTCACTTATAAGGAAATTGACGGCAAAAATATTTTTGTTGTCACATATATGCCGTCGATTATAACGAAAAGCGACGACATAAATATTTTTGCCATCACTTATATAATCGACAATAAATATATATAACCGATAGGGAAACTTCAAAAAAGGGCACGTAAAGGCAGAAAAAAGTGATGGATGTATTTACTGTCGTTTCAAAAATGACGGCAAAACATCCAAACTGACCTTGGGTGAACACTTTTTTTGTCGTCGGTTGTAAATAAACCAACGGCAATTGTATTTTTCGTCGATTTTTAACCAATGTCGAAATGATCAATCTGTTACGTGGTCAAACACTATTTTGACGTCGAATGTGCCTACAAACCGACGGTAAAACAAAACAGCGACGATCATAATGATGTCGCTTAATGGCGTCGGTTAATATGATTTTGCCGTTGATTTCTAACCGACGGCAAAAGTGGAATATGTTATAATGATGGTAGTTAGATTCCGAGAGTTGTATGTTGGTTTGATTATAGCTTTGGATGAATAAGCCTTGAAAATCCTAAGAGTCAAGTTCAAAGGGTGTATGTTGATTTCTTTTGGCTGAAACGAATGTTCATTCCATTCGGTACATTTGCTCTTTATAGAAAAGAGAAACTTGCCAAAAGGTTGTACGTACAAATAGTACTTGCAGCCTAGAAATCCAATTTCCACCTCCTCTAAGAGATCCAAATTTTCTACCATTGTTTCTTCCAAAGGAGCATAAGGGAAGAAAAGAATCTACGAGAAACTTGGGACCTTTCTATTTTTCTTGTGAAGTTCGTCGGTATCTGGAAAACAAAAAGGTGCTAAGCATATATATTTTGCAGGCTGCGTTTATGAGTGAAAATTGAAATTTATGATAGCAAGTTAGACGTCTTGGTTGTTAATTAATGGTTAGGACAATACACATCCCGGGCATTCAATCTGCTAACATTGATAGATTTGGCAAAATTCTAACGAGAATTCAAGTTTTTAGGAGTACATGTGAGTGACATTCTAGTTGTACGCTTCAGAAAGATTCAAAGATCTGCCCGAATGAGATTTCATTTATATATAGATGCCTATATAATTTTATTCACAAACAAGTTCTTTGAAGCCAGGTTACATAGAGGAATATTTTTGCTTTATATGATAAAGAACATCTTTAAAACAGAAGCATTTATTTTGAGACACAAAGCATTAAACATGGAGTTGGTACGTACTTAACTAAGATTTTATGGCCCGAGTGACACTCAGTGACTTCATTAACAACCCATCACAGAAATCTTTATCTGGGAATACTGCATTAATTCAGGATATCCATGGAAATCTGCCACTTGACCTTTCCTTTACGAGCTTCATGAGAAATTGAGCCACAGATACAGAATATATTTATGATCTCATGTGGCTGTTAAAACGTATGTTGGCCCATAGAGGTACGAAGTGGTGGCAACCATATGAGCAAGTATAGAGTAGTTTTACGGTCAGTTAAAAATGCAGTTGAAATACATCCTGATTTCCCATGGATAAAACTTTGTACTTACTGTTTATTCCCAATTTAGATAATGGAACCCAGAGATCTTGAACCATAAAATGAAAAACATATATAGGTTGACTGTTTGTTAAATTAACACGTGATTACAGCAAGGATAGATAAATGCCAATCATTTGTTTACATTGTCTAACAGATTCCATTACACAACTAGACCCGATCTATCATTTTGCTTCGCCATTTATCTTTAATTCCTCTTTTCATGTAGATATGCTTATGATAGTTTTTGTGTCTTCCCTTTTCTGGAATTGTAGGACTTTGAAAATCGACTGAATTAATTATTTGCTTTAGCAGACAATCTGGATTGCTTGATCTTCAATTGAGGCAAGTTCTTTGTCCCAGCAAAGGACAGAAGCCAAAATCATGAAAATTAGATGCATTATTACCACTTTTTTTTAAAAAAATCTTAAAGCATGCATGGGGAATGATTTGTTGAAGACCGTCTTTACTTTCATCTTGCGTAGCAGAGTTTTGACGGGATGTTAGTTGTTAATGTTTCTGGACCGTTGCTTTGATCATGTTGAAGTTCTCCATTTCGGCTTTATGCAGAAATATGTGTGG
Organism: Thalassia testudinum; assembly: GCA_037157565.1. Classification (NCBI taxonomy): domain Eukaryota; kingdom Viridiplantae; phylum Streptophyta; class Magnoliopsida; order Alismatales; family Hydrocharitaceae; genus Thalassia; species Thalassia testudinum. The sequence continues at coordinate 35,195,648 of JAZHRO010000012.1, read as the reverse complement.
TACATTTGATGCATGGAACTTAAAAAAAATTTTGGAACAAATTAACCTAGAAATTATGTGGGAACAAAGTTAACTTCTAATGGAATAACGGAACGGGATCACGAAAATTATCAATTGATTAGTTAAAAGAATAGATGGCATTTAAAAAAATTTTTTTTTTATGACAAGATGGTGCACAAAACATAAATATCTTCGTTATATAAAACATTTTTTTGAGAGAGTATGCCTAATCTTTCAATTTTCTACGAGCTTTATAAATCGGGGTATTCTTTTGCATATCAACATATTATTTTTTCTCTAAAAGATATTCATTCAATTATTTTCAAAATACACTGGGACATCGTAAAAGGAATCGACAATATACTTTTTAGACGAAGAAATTTTTCCGGTGGCTTTGATTGCATTTATTAATTTGAAGCTTCTTTACCCAAGATGCCATTTCCAAGCCATTTGAATTCCATTGAAACATCATTGGCTTGTGCATGTTGGAGCTGCCATGTCAAAAGAAATTTGATGCCCTTAAAAAGAATTAACACTTGGAAGCTTGTTCCTCTTTGGTGTGAATGTTATAGGTAATAAATGGGTATATTTCATGGAAAGAAGATTAGATGGCTCCAATGACAAATTTAAGATGCAATCGATAGCTAACGGTTTTCATCAATTTCCTCGACAAGAAAATTGAAAGACTTATAGTCGGGTTATCAAGCTTACCATAGTTAGATATTTACTTACTCCTTGCAATTGCAAATGATTGTGCGCTAAAACAACTTGATGTGCACAATGCTTCACTTCATGGAACTTTGGATGAAGTTGTATACATGGTGTAGTCATAGGGTTTCATTCATCCAAGCCTTCCTCTACATGTCACTTAATAAATCCCTCTATGGTCTTTAACAAGCACCACATTCTTAGTTTAAGAGACTGAGTAACTTTCTTCTTAGCAAAGGATTTGTTGTCTCATGCGCTGATACTTTTCTGTTTATTTTGTGCCAATTGACAGCTTTGATGTACTTATCTACGTTGACGACATATTAGTCGTAGCTTTTGATAATACTCTTATGCATAATATTCTTTAGCAACTCTTTATGAAATTTTTACCAAGAGATTTGGGATATCCATCATATTTTCTTAGTAGTGAGCTCCAACAAACCAAGCTTGGATTGGCTCTTTCACAACAATGTTATATAGCTAATATTGTTACTAAATTCCACTTTGAAGGTCTCAAGCCTTTCAGGACACCTATGCCACACTTGGTAGCTAATCATATAGCAAAACGTGATGGTGAACCTTTTAGCAAATGCAACCATCTATTTCTAAATAGTTGCCAGTTTGCAGTATCCAAACTTCATAAGACTTGACATTACCTATTCAGCTATTTGGAGAGCAAACTCTCACAAATGATGCACCAACCCAAATAGAAAACATTTTGAAAGTTTAAAAAGGGTCTTGTGATACTTGCAAGGCACAATTACTCATTCTTTGCATTTTACCAAGTTTGTACCTTCGACACTTCAAGTCTTCACTGTTACTGATTAGGTGTACCCCACCAATGATAGAAGATCAACATTTGGATATGTCATCTATTTGGCAAATCTTTGATATCATGGGCATCTAAGAAGCAGCAAATAGTTGCTAGGTTGAGCAAAAAAGTAGGGTATAGGTCTATTGCTAATATTGCAACTGAGGCTACCTAGCTTCAATCCTTAACAACTGAACTTGGTCTCATGCTCTCCTCCCATTGTGTGGTGCGATAACGTTGGAGCAACTTATTTGACTTCAAATCTAGTGTTTCATGCCAGGAAAAAACTCAATGAAGTTGATTTTCATTTTGCCCGTGAAAAAGTTGCCTCCAAAGAGCACTTTTTTTGACATATATCTAGCTTTGAGCAAGTGGTAGATATCTTAAGCAGGACTTTGTCTCCACAGTGATTTTTTCTTCTTTGTAGCAAACTATAGGTCTTTTAGGACCTTGTGTTTGAGGGTGAGTGTGATTCTATAAATGTAATTGTGCATACTTCGTGTAATTTACTTACAAACATTATCTCTATTGGTTATTGATTGTAGTCAATGAATAGAGTCGATTATAGTTGTTGCAACAAATTGGCTGAGCTCATTATAAATAGAAGTAGTCACTACTGTTTGAGTGACTTTCCACCATTTCTATGTCAGTTTGATAGTCCGCCCTAACTAAACTCAAAGCAATTAAAGAAAGAATTTAAGATAAAAAACCAACAACATTAGCTGGCATAGTCCTCTCAAAAGAAACATTAGTTGGCATAGAGTAACTATTTAATAAGGTGGAGTTGAAGAGTTCAAAGTGTAGGGAACCTTTGCAAATTACCTAGATTGATTGAGATAAATATGCAAGAAACATTAAAAGAGTTATGGGGAGAGGGGAGGGTGTGCTTATACAAAACAAATAAGAAAACCAAGGATAACCAAAATTACAAAGCATTTTCTAATAGAAATTTGACCTGGAAGAAACCCACCATCTAGATATCCATACCTAGGATTTTAACCTAGAAATTGTTGCCAACCACTAACCACATTACGCTAACTAAAATTAGCGTTTCTTAGTACTCAACTATTTATCAAATGCAAATAAGCAATTTATCTTCTCACTTATGGCGAAGAAGGGCTTCTCAATCTGCATACCCAATATAAAGTAATACAAAAAATACTAGAAAAACTAAATTATAAATGATTGTCATGGAGCCAAAGTTTATAGATCAAGACAAAAGGCTCAAGCAACTTCTTTGAAGATCACTCTTTGTACGAGTGAAACTTATACTCAAAACATTAAAAATAAAAAAGGCCAGTAGAGAGCATACTAGGACTTCCTTTTTTACTACATTAAGGAGGAGAATTTCTTGTGTATTTCATAACAAGACAAGGGTCTTAACCTATTTATAGGGATTAAAAGATGCCTTTTAACCTTTTTTTTGTGGCAAAACATAGCCTCCACTACAATTTACAAATTACCTATCCAAACTCAGCACTAATTTGGCATCTTTTTTCTCCCTCTTGTTGACCCAACATGCCCCAAATTCACAAAGTTTCACCAAATTTTAGACATCCCTAAATATATGTTTGAAACCTTAATTGAGGATTTCCTCATGAGTAAAAATTCAATTAATCAAATGGTAGCAATTTGAGTAAGTATTTTTTTGAAGAATTTAACAAACCAAAGTAAATTGATTCTACATCTGGAATTGAAATTGGGCATCTTGGAAAAATCATCAATTGACCTCTGGAGATGCTTAATTTGCCAAGAAAGAAAGAAAGTCATCCAAAATAAAATGAAATAAGAATTGATCATTCGATCAAAAATGAGTAGAGATCTAAAAGTTGACTTTTTGATGTTTAATGGAAAAGATTAGATGTCAAAAAGTGAATCCAACGAATTGTAGCATTATTGGATTCCATAGGGTCATCTACTACTTAGTTTTGGATGTCTAAGAGATCATAAGGTCATATAGAATAAAGGATCAAATGCCTTGATGAACCCTTGTCAAAATGGACTATGGAATCTATCGAAAATTCAATTTAACATTAATTAGGAACTATTGGTAACACATCAAATCTCCGTTGAAATAGAGGGGATATCTAACGAAGACTAAATGCCTTCAACATACTTAAGGATGTCTAAATGATGGTCTAGACATATGAAAGAAAGTTTGGATGCATGATCAATGTTTTGAGCTTTCTTTTCAAATTCAAGTCGAGCATAAAATATTCCCAAGTATTGGAACTACTAATGCCTCTAAGAAAAGAATTCCTTAGATTCCTTCTTAGCATCTACTCTGAAAATAATAAAAATACAACTCTTTTTGGTTCTTGCTTTGCATTATCTTAGCTATTCTCATGTCAATATTTGTTTGACTTCATTCATTCATCTTGATATCTCCTCATATTCTTCCTTGAGTTCTTATAGTTCCTTTCCTTTTCATGGCTTCCCCTTAGCATTTCTTCGGTTGAAATATAAGCTTCCAAGAACTATATAACAATTAAAATTTTGTTATCATCCAAACAAAATCATTAGTGCTATGGAACTAATAAGAGATTGTTCGTAATTGTAATTTAGGTCTCTCTTTAATTGCCAACTTTCTCCACGGATTGGAGAAAGAGGCGGAAGAGAGAAGTTGAAGATAGAAATTGGACAATAGCTCAAGGGAGGTAGAGAAGCATTCTCCTTGCAAAAAGACTTGAGGCTTAACACACATCCTCAAGAGGCAATATTGAAGCAATTTCATAAGATTTTGGATTGCATGATGCAATCTAAGGTTGAGAGTATATTTCCCATGCTAAAATATGGTGTTGATCACTTAACCCTAGCTTTGTTTTTTTTCTTTCCCTTCAATTTCTTTTTATTTGAAGTTGGAGGTTAAGATAGAAGAGGGAAAGAAGTGGGAACAAGAATTGGATTATAGGATCAATGCCGTTTGGGTAATCCAAATAAAGATATAATTACCTTCCTCTTATTTTATTCTTGCGGTTAATTACATGTAATATGTCATGGGAAAGGGAGAATAAAGGGTGGATTCAAGGTATATGTGAAGATTAAAATATGGATTTTCTCATGCATTAAAATTTATGCTTAAGTGATGGCTTGGTATGGGGCTAAGTCAATTAGACTTGCATGAGTTATGGTAAGGGTGAAGTCTGCTTCTTGTCATTTTTTTGTTGAATTCATGTAAAGAAATGGGGGGAAATTGATATTGAATTTTGAGAAATTATCTATATTTTTTTTGAGAAGGTAACATGGTAGGTATGAGATACGATCCCATGACCTCTTAGATGTCAGTAGAGTGATCTATCATGCACTGACCCAACTTGTTGGTGGTAGAAATTATTTATCAGGAAATTTTGGAAATCTAAATTATGCAAGGGAAACATAATTTGAGGGTTTATCTAAACAAATGAGGACTGCATAAGTGTTCTTACATTATCCAGTGTAAAATTGATTTTAAACTTGGTTAATGGATCTCAAAATTTATGCATGCTTTTTGGTGGGGGATAAAAGTTCGTCACGGTGGATTCAACATAAACATCGGTGACTTTTAGAGCAAGGCCCAGAAGCATAGTTAGTCCATGTATTGACAATATGGATAGATTGCACGAAACCCCCTTTTAAAGATTGACTGATCAAACAAATATCTAGGTGGAAAGAATTATTCTCGAACTTATACCTTGTTCGACTAAAGTGAATTTATAATTAATTAAATACTATAGGTTCTGAGACTTCTTTGCCAATCCCAAGGACTTCTAGGAATAGCCGTTTCTAGACCCTACCACCAACTCCATCCATATACTCCATGCATGCCTCCATCATCGGAAATTCCTTGTGAATTCAATCTTAAAATATCTTCTCGAACTTTGATTATTTAACGTAGAAAGATATGATAAGAGAAGCTATCATATATTAGATCCCACTTCTTTGATAAGGCAAGGAGAATTAGTTACATGGTGTGAGTGGATGATAATCCCGTTGGTATATTTCTTATAACCATCTCTGATGCGTATTCCCTGAGGGGATGAATAAGATAAACTTCCGTATTTGAAAGAAAAAAAATCATCTTTGATGCGTTTTCATTGCCTCGTAGGTTACACTAGTCAAAGAATTATTCAACACCGTTCTTTGGGTGGAGAAACTTAAGATCAACGAGGACAAAACGGAAATAAGAAACAAACCTTACTGACTAAATTTAAGGGGAAAAGGATGAACATTGGGGGGTTTATATCGCAATAAGAAATAATGGCTTGATCATGCATTTTCGCATGAATAAACCTTTCCTTGTTCAACAGATAAGGAGAAATTCATCTTCAGATCATATATATATACGAATTGTTTGAAATTTTATATATGAATATTGATCTTTTATATATAAAACAAATACCAAAATTAATTTTATTTGTCTCCCACTCTACGAAGACTTATAAATGAAGAAGGGGGATTGAGTCAAGACCTACCAATACATAAAAAGAAAATCAAAAGCGGAACAAGACTTGTGGCCAAATATAAGGTAACAAAAAAAAGAAAGGCTGAACAAGCACAAGTAATTGGACTATCAATCATGTCAGAGGGTAAGAGACATGATGGTAGTCCGAGGGAGAATGTGCCAACCCAGGAGAAGATGCATCAAGGATACATAGGAAAGGGGATCGCAGAAGGGCAATGCTCCAAGCCAAGCAAATTAGAACCAAAAGAGTAACGAGGATGCAAAGATTAAAGGCATTGGAAGGCTATCGAGCTTAAGAAGTCTCCAGGCACTAGGAGGCAAGTCCATCATATCTACCATCGAAGCCCACTAAGGAGCAATTGAAGGAGAAACAATTGCCGAAGGAGCCCAATTAGAGGCCAGCCTTTGCACAGCAGGATTTGTAATTCTGTGCACAAAAGAAAGAAACAGAGTCAATTAGGGTGAGGAATTTAGAAAGATGAGAGATACATACCTGACAGTCCTAAGCATAAAACTAGGGGAAATGAGAATCTATATGGCTTGGCTGCAGATTGTGTTGTCAGGAATAGTCCAACGCCATGGTAAGAACACGAATATCTTGAGGAAAAGGAGACAAATTAAGCAGAACAGGGGTCCATATGCCTGCAACAACAAAGCAGCTAGGCGTCGTTGTTGCGAATGATTGATTTGATACTACTGTAAATTTCCCCAAAAGAGCAAACGCAAGTCATTTGATAAATAGTCTCTAAGACTTATGTGAGGATACTAATTTGTTGGTGTCACAATAACCTTTCATGATCTAGGGGGGTCTCGATTCACAATGAATAAGATTGGAAAGTAAAGAATATATTTAAAATTAATAGTCATTATCCGAAAGAGAGCCTTCACTCACCAAGCTACCCCAACATTAGTTAAATAAGCATTACATCACTTGTGAATTACTGATCTACGACATCCTGTGGCATGCTACACTTCATTTTGATGTTGCCCTTTCAGGTTGCCGCTAGCAAATAAAATAAAGGGAGGTCAGCACAGCATGAGCATAATGTATGTTATATATAAACAAGCACCAGCCATGAAGGCCTACGGAGGATGGCATATGGGATTAGATTATTTAGTTGCCTATTACTTGTGATTGGTGGCGCTGGTAATGTGGGTCCCCACTTCCTGGATGACGACGATTAGTCTACGGGTACTCTTCTTGATGATAATCTAGTTGGAGTAGGAACCTTGATGCCTTTCTATTATATATACAATTCCATAGAAGCCATAGATCCTCATTACATATATGTAGGCCTGATCCAATCTACAATGGAGGTGTAAACAAAAAGGTAGTTAGAGACAAGGGTGGAGCTAGAAAAATGATATCTGCCTATAAAAATATCATTAGGTGTTCGCATCAAATGAGTTGCGTCCAAAAAACCAGAAATTATTTTAATAATGAAATTGACTAATTAATGGTTTGCATTGGAAGGTATCTTGTGCATTGGCTTCTTGATCGGTTTTACTTTAGTTTCTATCGGTTCGGTACCTTCACCCTGAAAGAATTTTCATATTTCACGAATTTTGGTCGTTTTTTTTCTTATTTGTACCCTTTTCAATTTACCGATATACTCCTTCCTTCCTTCCTTCCTTTCTTTCTTTATTTCTTTCCACTTTTTCTCTGTTTGTTCCTTTCACAACAAAAAGTTTCTTCTCCCGCCAAACTCAGAATTTATTCTTAGCTCCAAGGTGCACGAGGTGTTATGTGGATTGAATTTCAAGCCAAAGGAAAACCAAATAAGTGCAATCTTCCAAATCTTGGCTTACCTTGGTGCTCTAAATGAACCCCAGCACCACCTTCGTTCATTAGTTAATTTATTATGCACCTTTATAGTAACAATAATCATATTTGGTGCATCAATTGGTTGTCCTCCATAGGTCCATAATCATGATGGAAAGTAATGCATTCCACCCATTTGCTCGTATATATATCCTAGTAATCCTAGCTTACTAGTAATCCTTGACTTATACAACATAAATCCAGACTCTCTTCACCTAATAATCCTTAGCTCTTGGTAGAAGGCCCCCCTGTATTTTGCTTCGAAATGGCTACGGTGGCTTGGACCATGTTAGCTAATTGGATAAATGGTTGATTTGCTTGGGCACCTCCTCTGAAGATCACATCCCCAGCTCCATTCCACCTGGCTTATTTGGTGGAGTGACATTGGCCTCGCTGGTGGATGAGGTCCAGGACTGATGATAACGTTATCATTAGCCATATCTAGCTTTATTTAGTCATATTCCATCATTAAATGCTCCTACATAACTGCTGGAGAGACGTAATTCACTGTAACTCCTTTTTGAGGGAAATACAGTAAAACATAGGTAAAACTACAGTTTTAACAGCATATCTCAATTGCAGTATAACTGTGGGTTTCTTCAGGGGTTAATTAAGGGTCAAATGGTCTTAAAAGTCTAACAAGTGGATTAGCACAGACAGAAAAGGGTTTTCTCATGTTTTGATAATTAAATGATATCTGAAATCCTAAAAATAGATCCGCTTAATTAATTGAGATTCTAGTAGGATAAAATTTACCTAAATCCTCTAAAATTCATAGAAAAATATTCTCTAACGTTTAATACCTTCAATTTGACCATCAGAACTAATCTTGACATAAAATAGAGCCACAAGCATACTTTAGCCCTAATTTGGGTAATTGTGCAATTTCTTCAGTCAAACTTGGTCAAAACCTAAATCTAACTTCACCATTAAATTCCTTGGGTCCAAATTAGGTTTATACCAAAATTTAGGCCCAATATGAGATCTTCTTAACCTAGCTATTTTCTTTCACATACATGCCCTTAACTTTTGAATTTCTTACAAATAACCCCTCAACTTTGTCATCTTCTTCAAAAATAGGTCCTTACCGCCATGAAATCCTATTCCTACAACTTCGGCGACCTTAATTTGCTAAGATCTCCATGATTTCTTGACGAATCCCACTCAAAACTGAAAGGGAAACTCGTCAAGTAATTGTCTTCCTTTTCAGCCAGATTTAAAGCTCCAAATCTCGCCCAAAGCCTCATGCGAATCCTTCAAAGGAGTAGATCTCCTATTTTGGCAACCTTGCAAGCTTGGGAAGCTTGCTTCCCAAGTTCTAATCACCCTCTCACGGCCTATATAAGACTCCTCAAGGCAGACCGTGCTTCTCAACTAGGTTTTGGCCCAAAAACCCTCTTCAAACTCCTTCCCTGGCCATCTCCGCCCTAGCTTCGGCGAGCCTCCTCCTTTATCGTCCTACAGCCTCCCAATGGCCAAATTAGGAGCATCTCCTTCCTCCCTGACTTCCTCCACCTCTCGACGATCACATCAGAGGTGCCTTAGCCCCTTCTTCCTCGCCGTCTCCCTCATCGGAAAATCCTTCATCCATGGCACCGGCCAACCATAGCTGATGCTGCCCTACCTCGTTCGTCCACAATTCTAGGTCCTAAAGCTCCCTTCTTCTCTCTCCTTTCTTTTCCTCCCCTTAACTTCTCAATTTGACCCATGACCGCCTATCTCCCTTACCGTCTTCTCCACAACCGGCCGAGCTCCGGCGAGCCCGTGCCACCACCAAACACGTTAGCTCCACCTCCAAAAGCTCTGCCATCACACAGAGGGCAAAAGCCCTCTCCGAATTGACCCTATTCGCCACTCCACAACTCCCTCGAACTCTACCCTCACTGCATCTCCATTCTAAGGTCGTACGACCTTCTCACGCATGCACTTGCCTCACCACGCACACCATCGCGTTCGCCATCCCACGGCAATCCTACTGAGCATATTTGATGTGTCGAAAGGCCTTGTTAATGTTTTCAGGTACTTAGGTCCCCAACGCCATTAACGACAAGCTCAAGCGAAGCTTGAAGCTCCCTTTGGCACTTGCAGCTCTAGGCGCCACCTCCAGGTGACGCAGAACAATATTGGGCATGCGCCTAAGTCTTCAATTGGGGGAGATATCCTCAGCAGCCGCTGCAATTTGACGGAGTCCCACCTGCAGACGCTCGCGTGAGGAAGGTGGGACATTTAGTCCCACCTCGGAAGCGCACGAAACAGAGCAACGGAATAAATTATTTTTATACCTTAGGCTCATCGCCTCCTAACACACGAGGGTGAGGTCCTCCGCACCCTTCACCTACCTTGCTCGTGACACTGCTTACGCGGGTCTGGCACTTACTCAATTACCCGCCTAAGCCTACTCTCACACCTCGGCTGCCATTCACAGCCGGCAGCACTGGTTCCAGGTGCGCGTATGCTCGTTTACCCGATAAACTGAACATTGGCCTTGGGAAGGCGGGAAAGAAGGAGGAGAACCCGAAGAGAGGAAAGGAGAGAGAGCACGGGGTAGGGGGGTTTTGCTTTGTTGTACATTGGCTAACACTTAGCCAATTACGTAAGGTGCTCCCCTGTGCATAAAGGTCAGAGAAGAGAAAGAGAAGCCATAGAAGAACCAAAGGCAAGAAGAAGAGGAAAATGAAGAAGGCTTGGACAAAAGAGAAAGAAAGAAAAAGAAAAGAGAAGGATCACAGAGAAGACATCAGAGAAGAAGAAGCAGAGAAAGGAAGTGAAGCATTGTAGAATCAGAGGTTTAAGTCGTCTGATTCCATCTTCAGACGTTTGATTTGAGTTTCTAAAGCTATCATTAACTCAATTGATATTGTACTTCTACTTGCTATTACTGTATAAGGGTAATTGGTGATTTAAATCACCATTTTACCTTCTTCAGTTTGCACATTGATCATTGATTTCTTATATCATTCTGCATTAAGCTTTTACTTATATATTGTGCTCATTTACATTAATTATTGAGATTAGCGCGTGAATTCCTATTTGCTCCCAGCGAACGACCTCAGACTTTCATTCGAGTTATAAATTTTATTTGTTTTCAAGCGACTTCGACCTATACTACGATGCAGATTTTATAACCTCGATTTCGCTCGTTAACATTTTGGTGCCGTTGCCGGGGAGCAACATGCAATTCACTGCTATTCTCTGCATTATTTGATTATATTTGAGCACTAGTTTGCCCTGTTTGATTTCTTGTGATTTTGTGAGGTACTTCATGAGGAGATCTTTGATTACACCGCAAAAATACACCTGCAATTGTGCCGTCTTGTGCTATTTCCTAGCATTACCTGTGCATACTAGGTATCCATAGTCGCATTTGTAAAAATACACGCATGCATGCATTTAATTGAGTGGGGAGGAGAGTGAATAAAATGGCCTTGCAATTAACAAATTCCTCAAGTGCTACATTGCAAAATCTCCATCTTTATTTTTATTTCTATTTGACTTTGGATTCTTCCCGCGGCTGCAAGACATGGCCTCTTCTTTCTCATGCCATGCTCTGCACAGCAGCTTGCCCTGCCAAACCATGCCAGCAATGCACAGCTGCATGCACAGCTAGGGCATGGCTGTGCATGCCTTCTTCCTTTTTAAATAGGCTCGGCTTGCTTCTTTGCAGGGAGAGCCTGGTCCACGCCAAAACATAGCAGCCTTCTTCCCTTCCAGGTCGTCTCCTCCCCTCTCCCTCCATACGCAGCCTCTCCTCCTCTGAGGAGCCACGCTGCGGGCAGGAGCAACTCACAGTGGTGCACAACCACCACTGTGAGTCCACCACCGCCCAGCTCATCAAAGAGCCGGTGGGCGTGGTGGTCTTCTTTGTTGAGCCACTTCCGCCATTGCCACAGGCTTCAAGGTCTGAAGCTCCGCGACAGCAGCAGCAAGTCAGTAGCAGCAGCAGCGCAGGCCACCGTGCGTCCGCACGCAGGTCACCGCACGCGCCTGCAGGCTGCCCTCACCTCCCTCTCCGCGCACCCTGTCGCGCTCCTTCGCCTGCAAGCCAACAGCCGGCGCAGCTTCTCCACGCTCGTGCCAGCTCGCACAGCGGCTCCGCACTCACAGCATCGGACATGCCCGGTCGCGTGGCTCGGCCATGCACTGTAGCCACTATTCATGCGTTTTAGCGGAACACTGTGGCTACAGTGCGGTGACCGGTAAGTTTCTCACTTAACTGGTCACTTGGCGCGCCGCAATAGCCGCTAGCCTATGCCCGCCCGCACGTCTGCGTGCACCCGCCTCTGCCAGCACCCGCACCTGGCCACGTGTTCACCTGCTCCCAGCGCCTGCCTTCTCCCGCTTCAACCTCTCCGCGCAGCGTTGTGCGCTGCGGTCCTTCTCCCTAGTGCTCACTCCCTCCAGCGCGCGCCTCTTCGCCCGCCTACGCGTAGCGCAGTGCGCTATGGCCATTAGACGACACCCTGAGCGCGCTGACGTCTTAATGCTCACGCCTTCACTCCAGCAGTCTCCCTCTCTCTCTCTCTCTCACACCACTCTCTCACACTCTCTGCACACACCCACACACACACACTCACACTCTCGTACACACACCTATACTCTACTATATACATATATATATACATACACATATATATTTATATATATATATACATATATCTATACATATATTAGTACTTATATAACTATGTATTAGTCTATATACATACATATATATATATATACATCTATATAGTTATATATATATATATATATATATATATATATATACATACATACATATATATTTACATATATATATATATCTATAACTATATATACATATATATATATATACATATCTATCTACATATATCTATATACATATATTACTATATATATATATACATATATATATATACACATATAACTACATATATACCTATATATTGATAACCATATCTACATATATACATATAGATATATATTTACCCATATACATATATATATATTTTCATATCACCTACCATACGTTGTATCGCGGGAATATCCGCACCAGTTGCTGATATTTCCCGATACACGCATACAGAAAGCGTGTTCGCATTCATCTTCCATCAATCCACCTTACACTCCACGCGGCAGTTCGTCCTATTGGTTGCATCTTTCTAGACGAGGACCGACTCGACACCGTGTTACACTCCATCTCCACCTCCACCCCCACCCCTTTATACATATATAATATATACCTATATATATATACTATATTTACTTTATTTCTATTTCTCTTTCCTGCCAGTAAAAAGATAAAAAAAATATATAAAAGAGAAAAGATAATCCTTGACTTGCAGGTACTCAGTCTTGTGAATAGCAAGACCAATTTTAGAATTCTAATTTGGCTCAAAGCCAAGAACCTAATTTTGAGAGTGTGCCTCAAGGACAAGAATTATCAGAAAAAAATCTAAATAGAAAAACATCAAAAACATAATAAACGAACGGAAGAGATTCGTTGTAGGAAAGGCGTAGAAACTTTACGTCTAATCCCACTTCCCTGAGTTCGACCCTGGGCCTAAAAGTGACCAAGATAAAATCAAGCAGGCCAGGTTAAAAATTTTGTAAAGAGATGGCTAGGTCCGATTTAGGTTAACCACTATACACATTTCAACGATAAAATCACCATATTAACACAACCTGTCTGGGCCTAAACACAATCCCTTTTCATGGCACCGTTGCTGGGGAAGTGCGCATTCAAGTAAGTTTCTATTCCATTCCTTTCATTTGTCTCTTCTCTCTTCACGGGTGTTTTTTTTTATTGCTGTGCAGGTGAACCTGTTGCAAGGAGAAGGCAGGTAGACGAAGTCGGAGACGTGAGCAGATCTAAGGCAGGAACGAGAGCGTGAAGATGCCGACATTATATACCTATTTCATAGTTGCTGCACAAGTAGGTCTTTCTTTCTTAGCAACCTAAGTTAACTTGTAACCTTAATAAAAATAAAAAAAAAAACTAAAAAAGAAAAAACTAGAAAAACTTCTTGGGATCTCTTAGGGCAAGTGGATTAAAATTCACTTGTTTGATTGTTTGCCTTCACTCCCACGACCCCGGGATTTCCCGCCAAACTTCGCATAGCGAAAATCCAAGAATCTTGATTCTTGAATCTTTCGCCGTGTGAAGTATTCTTTGAGGCAAATAAAAAGATTGATTGCCACCCTTCTTTGCCTCATTTATCTGCAATTCGGGATCACCTTTTTGGTGGAGAGACTTGGAATTGAGTTGATTCCAACCCCACCATGACCTTTCACTTGCCTAAGATTCGATCCCGAATACTTCAACCCCAACAATTTGATTTTCTTTATCTTTTGGTTGAGCCTTGTGTGTGGAAATCATTCTGGTGATTGGGAGCACTTGAAATGAAGTGCTTTGGCTCCCTTTCACACTAATCTAAAATTGATTCGTGCATCCACACCTAGAAATCTCCATTTAGGGAAGCCCATTGCATTTTAGCATGCATTAACCAACTGACATTGAAGAAGGGTTTGTTGGTCTTAGAAGAAAACTTGTATTCTCTCAAAACCCGGAGATTGGTTGAATTTGTAATTCAGTGAAATCCTAAAATCCATACTACTTAAGGCTGAATTCTAAAAATCATTCACCAATTAAAATTTCAATTCAGGGAGATTTTCCCGTTGCATGCTTGGTTTACACACTTTGTAAAATCAATCACTTGGGCATTACCCGTAAATAACGCCCTTCACATTCCAGAAGCACTTGATCCTAAGCCTCTAACTAAAATTGGTAGCAACTTGACCCTTATTAAGGATTGGAGGTCTAACTACCTGCGTGTAGCGCCTATGTGCTGGTGAGGGTTCCCACGTGCTATCGGGTGTCTAAGACTGGGGCAAACGGCCTTTCAATCTGGCCCGGTGGTTCCGCGGTGCTCACATTCGGTTTCGTAGTTTGTGATAGTAGGTAACTTAGATCTTTAGGTTTAAGGGCACACTGTAGAGGTTAGGAATTTGATTGAATTGATTTGTCATCAAGTGTACCTTTGCGGCGTCATTTCTCTCATCTCCTATTCCCTTCTTATCTCCCCAATTCTTCCTGCGGTAGTGCATGTTTGGGAGGAGTTCACAAAACCCTGAACTGTGTGAATTGCCTGATAATTTTAGAAAAGAAGCCGAATCGTCCTCCTCCTCCATAAACATGGCTGCACGCCCACCCCTCAAATCCCGAGGGAGGAAATCGTCCTCAAAACCTACCAGGTGGTGGAGCCTTAGATCCCATAACCCGCCTCCAAGCCCAAATGGAAATGTATAATGAAAAAATTGAAGCCATTAGGGAAACATTGGAGGAAATGCAGAACCCTCCCGAACGGGAGGAGCCTAGGTCTCTTAGCTCTTATCAGAATCTTGCTGCTACAGAGACCATAGGACAAATTCGGGTCCCCATGGGCGGGGACAACTTTGAACTAAAACCTAACATAATTGGCCTAATAAATTTTCACTTCCATGGTCTTGCAAGTGAAGATCTTTTTCTCCACTTGGAAGACCTAACTCGATTGGCTGAAACTGTTAAACCAAGAAATATCGGGTTACCAATGGTCCTCATGAAAATGTTCCCATTTTCATTGCGGGATAAAGCATCGTAGTGGTTACGCACCCTTGGGAGAACCATCCACTCTTGGTAAGAGATGCGAACAGCATTTCTCAAGAAGTACTTCCCAATCGGGCGAACCAATGTGTTTCGCCGTGCTATCACTTCATTTACACAACAAAACGGCGAACAATTTCATGAGGCATGGGAGAGATATAATGACCTCCTCAGGAAGTGTCCGCACCACGGTCTGCCTAAGTGGCATATAGCCCAGATTTTCTACTATGGGCTATATGAGACTTTGAAGCATATTGCAAACGCTTCCTGTGGAGGGAATTTCATGAATAAAGACGAGAATTGAGCATTCGAATTATTTGAAAATATGAGTGAAAACTCAATGAACAATGCCTCAATTGTTGCCTTTAATCATACCAGCCTGCCCCGAAATGTCCATGAAGTTGACACGTGACTCTCCCATTCATCCACTGATCTTAGCCTTATCGCATAGAAATTGGATGAAGTCTCCGTCATGCACAAGAAGCTGGACGAGCTTCTGGCCAACCCCACCCGTTTTATGGCAAACACCCCCACCTCACCACTTCGTCACAATTCCAATTATTCCAACACCAGGCTTATCCCAAGAAACCCCGTAAGACCTTCCTTACCGAGTGTCATGCCGAGCGACTCGGTAAGTCATGTGGATCTGGCTTCTGCAAGCCAGTATTTCGACATGGAGGACCAAGCCTCCGTGTGCTCGGACGCATATTTACATGCGGACGCGTCTTCTGGCATGGAAGATGCTTGTGCCTTGGGGAATAACCCGTTCTCTGCCACTTATAACCCAGGGTGGCGAAATCATCCGAATTTCGCATGAACCAACAACCCGCAGCGCCAAAACCCCGCGGGTGGACCAATGCAACCGTCCGCACCTTTCATACCAAGGGCTCAGTCTAATCCTATGGTGAATCCGCCATCGGGTCCTTGCGTACCACAAGCAGAACACGCATCAAGTCCTCTTGATAAATTGATGCGAATGATGACGGAAATGTCAAAGCACCATGAAGAGAACATAACCTCTCTTCAGCACCAATTGGCGCAGCAGAATGCTGAGATCAGTCAACTACGCATGGCGACTCGATCTCAGGTTACTCTTCCCCCCCAACCTATTCTAAACTCGCGAAATTTCGTACCCTGTGGTCCTCAACCACAGTTACGACCTTCTCAGGGGTAGGTTAATCAGATTTTGCAGGCTCCGAGCATTCCACCGGGATTTCAGGCTAATCCCACTGGACCCGCATCGTCCAATGCGATCACTACGAGGAGCGGTAAACAAACCGTCGATCCGCCTCGACCTGATCCTGGCCCATCTTCTTCGTCACCCTCTCATTCGGGATGCGCACCGCATTCGCGAGAGGACGATACACCCAAATTGGTGCCAGAATCAGTTCCATTCCTTGAGGCTCTACTGAGGGAGCCAAAAGGAAAAAAGAAAGATACGCAGGCCTTTGACAAGTTATGTAATTTGTTCAGGGATGTTGAAATTAAGGTACCCCTGCTCGAGGCTATCGACCACATACCTACTATCGCCCGATTTTTCAAAGACTACACAACACCCAGGCGACAGTCAAAGAAAACTAAGAATCCGGTGGTTCTCTCTCCTCATGCGAGTTGTGCTATACTGTCAAATCTACCACCGAAGCAGAAAGATCCGGGCACACCGCTTATTTCCTGTAGCATCCAAGGCTGCAATTTTAACTATGCCCTGCTTGATCTAGGATCTTCCATCAATCTTATACCAACCATCATGCTTGAAAAATTTTCCTTGGGAAATCTGAAACCCACCCCTGTCACGTTACAATTGGCAGATCGTTCTGTCAAAATTCCAAAGGGTGTGGTGGAAGATGTGGTGGTTAGGGTCAACAGTCTCTGTTTTCCTGTTGACTTTCTTGTTTTAGATATGGAAGTTCCTAGCTCACTTTTTGATTGTCCGATCATCCTTGGTCGACCTTTCTTGGCCACAGCCCACGCCCATATCGACTGTGAGTCAGGCTGTATTGAGATTGCCGTTGGATCTGAAAAGCTCAAGATTAACATCTTCAAGGCAGCCAAGAACTTTGATTGCGATTGTATTGAGGATGACACGTCTGAGAGGACATGGCCGTCATCTCATGTATCGGACTAATTAGGACCTATTCTGACTACTGCGGATTACCTTTAAACATTGATGATTGCCTGACCAACACATATTGTGACGTTCCCCCATCCCTCCCTTGTCCCATACCTTCTCCTGGCCAGACTTCTGACGAGGTTTTCTCTGCTTCCCATACCTCGTGGTCTGAGTCATATCTGGGCTACTCACAGCTGGTTCACACTCTTGAAGACTGGATTGCCCTTTCTTTCCCGCCAAATATGGCGGAGTTGCAATTCCACACTGGGACTTTGAGCCCACATACTACTCACTGAGGCTATTCCTTTTTGGATCCATATATCCAAGAAGCCCCTCTTCTTGGCCAATCTGAGGGCCAACTTCTTCCTCCTGACTTATTCTCCAATCCGCTTGGGACACTGTCATCCCAAGAAATGCCAGACCTTTCACCATCCACTCTCGAGCTGAAAGAGCTGCCTAGTACACTTAAATATGTTTTTCTGGGGCTAAATGAAACTCTCCCCGTAATCATCAGTTCAAAATTGACCAGGGAGCAAGAGTGCAAACTAACTGAGGTCCTCATAGAACACAAGGCAGCCATTGGATGGTCTTTATCATACTTATCTGGCATTAGCCCCTCCAATTGCACTCACTGTATATATACGGAGGAGGAGGCTTGACCTTCCCGCGAGATGCAGCGACATCTCAACCCTAATATGCGGGAGGTCGTTAAGAAGGAAATTATTAAGTTGCTGGATGCGGGTATAATCTACCCGATCAGTGATAGCCCCTAGGTGAGTCCGATTCACGTTGCGCCCAAAAAGGCGGGACTCACCATCCGTGTCAATGATAGGGGCGAATCCATCCCTACATGCACTCCTACATCTCAGAGATTGTGTGTAGATTATAGGAAACTCAATGCTGCAACCAAGAAAGATCACTTTCCACTACCATTCATTGACCAAATCCTGGAGCGGTTAGCGGGAAATAAATTTTTCTATTTCCTGGATGGATTCTCAGGATATAACCAGGTGGCAATTGACCCCTAGGACCAAGAGAAAACCACTTTTACCTGCCCCTTTGGCACCTTTGCATTTAGAAGGATGCCGTTCGGACTTTGTAACGCGCCAGCAACTTTCCAGAGATGTATGCTGGCGATATTCCATGACATGGTGGGTGACTTTCTCAATGTCTTCATGGATGACTTCTCGATCTTTGGACCATCTTTCGATGACTGTCTTGCCAACCTGACCCGTATCCTTAGGAGATGTATTGATGTAAACCTCGTGCTTTCCTGGGAAAAAAGTCATTTTATGGTGCACGAGGGAATTGTTCTCAGGCATATCATCTCCGATAGGGGTATCGAGGTTGACAGAGCTAAGCTTGATGTAATTGCTGATTTACTTGTGCCTAGCTCTATTAAACAAATCCACTTCTTCCTGGGACATGTTGATTTCTATAGGAGATTCATCAAAGATTTCTCCAAGATTTCTCGACCCTTAACTCATCTCCTATCGACCGACGTACCCTTCGATATAGGCCCCGACTGCATACGAGCATTCACGCAGTTGCGTAATGCTGTCTCCAAGGCCCCTATTCTCTAGCCACCTGATTGGTCCCTCGACTTTGAACTCCCATGTGACGCTTCCGACCTTGTAGTCGGAGCCATCCTGGGACAAAGATGCGAAAGACACCCCTTCGTGGTGTACTACGCCAGTAAGATGTTGGACGAGGCCCAGCGTAATTATACTACCACTGAGAAAGAACTACTGGCGGTCGTCTTTGGGCTGGAGAAATTCCGTTCTTACCTTCTGGGCTCACACGTTATTGTTTTCACTGATCACATGGCCATTCACCATCTCATGCACAAGAAGGATGCCAAGCCTAGACTGATTCGTTGGATCCTTCTGCTCCAAGAATTTGACATTGAGATCCGCGATAAGGTCGGAGCCCATAATGTTGTGGCTGATCACCTTTCCAGACTGGACCCTGACCATATTGGACTTACTCTGCCGATTAATGAGATTTTTCCTAATGAGCACCTATTGGCAATTAATGTGGCAAGTGGACCTTGGTATGCCGACATTGCCAATTACCTTGCTTCTGGATCCCTTCCACATGGTTGGCCTAAAAACCAGTGCGAGCATCTCATGGCAGAAGTAAAGTATTACTTCTGGGATAATCCACTTCTTTTTAGGATAGGTGCTGATCAAATCATCTGTCGTTGTGTTCCTGACAGCAAATTCCCCAGTATGCTATCCTTCTGCCACAATCAGGCCTACGGAGGCCATTTCTCTGGGAGGTAAACTGCAGCCAAGGTGTTACAGTGCGGTTTCTTTTGGCCCTCCCTCCACCAGGATGCACACAATTATGCCAAGCATTGCACTAGGTGCCAGTCATTAGGGTCAATGTCACGTCGTGACATGATGCCCTTACAACCCATCCTAGCTACGGAAATCTTTGACATTTGGGGAATTGATTTCATGGGCCCCTTTCCTCCTTCCAACGGCTTTGAATTTATTCTCGTGGCTATTGACTATGTTTCGAAATGGATCGAGGCTATTCCCGTGCACCGTGCTGACCATGTTATATCCACTCGATTTGTCAAAGACCACATCTTTACGCGCTTTGGGATCCCTCGAGCCATTATCTCGGATGGAGGAAGCCACTTTGCCCATGCTTCTTTTCAGGCACTTCTGAGGAAATATGGAGTCCACCATCATATTGGATCCCCGTATCATCCTCAGATGAACGGCTAGGCAGAGGTATCGAACCGGCAAATCAAGCAAATTCTCTAGAAAATGGTTCGGCCCGACTGTAAGGATTGGTCCGACAAGCTGATTGACGCACTTTGGGCGTATTGGACCGGCTTCAAGGCTCCCCTTGGTATGTATCCATATAGAATCGTTTACGGGAAGCCTTGTCATTTGCCCGTGGAGTTGGAGCACCGCACTTATTGGGTGGTTCGCCAATGTAACCTCGACCCAGACCTATGTGGTTGAGAAAGGAAACTCCAACTCTAGGAGCTGGAAGAGCTCCGTCGTGAAGCCTATGATTCTACTTTAACTTTCAAACAACGCACTAAGGCTTTTCACGACAGCCGTATTCGGCGGAAAGAATTTGAGTCATCTCAACAAGTTTGGCTCTACAATGCCCAGCTCAAATTCTTTCTTGGGAAATTGAAGTCCAAATGGACTGGTCCTTTTCTGGTCTCTAGGCCATTTCCCAACAGGGCCGTTGAGATAGAAGATCCTAAATTTGGACATAAATTTACGGTCAATGGGTAGCATTTGAAACCCTATCTTACTCATGAACCTACCCCCGTTGGAGAAACTGTTGCCCTGCTGGAGGGTAACTAATGTTGTGCCTCATCCTGAGTCCATCTGGGGACGTTAAATTCAACGCTCGTTGGGTGGCACCCCAACAACACTCACTATCCACCATCACTTTTCACGCCACTGTCACGATCACTTCACTTTTCACTTCACCACCCACCCTACCACCCTGCTGTATACCTTGCACCTCAGCTCTCGTTACCTGATCTTTCGTTCTTCCTCTACCCTTCCCTGCATGCATATGAGGACATAGCATCGTTTGGCATGGGGGGGTGGATAGGCATCCTTAGGATCTGGGTATTTTAGGGTATCATGCAGTTTCCACCCATATATATATATATATAAAATGGTGTTTAGTAATGATCTGAAGGCTGAAACAAAAATACAATAAGTGTTTATGGATATTCAACCACTGTTTTGAAGACTTTCCAGGCCATAGAAGCTTGATTCGCTCAGGCTAGGCTTAATTCACTTGAGCATTGACAAGATAGATCGGAATCTCTCCTAACTAAGGACGTGTTCTTGTACCTGAGACACCAGTACAGGATCCGTTAGTTTGCTTCTACTCAAGAGCCTAAGTAATCTTGGTCCACACTACACATATCAAGAAAGATCGGGTGAACATAAGATCCAACCCTAGTGTTCATTAGGGAAGGTGGAGTCCTTACCTGTGCGCACAGGTAGACTTTTTATCCCAGGCTTTAGTCTTGTGTTTAGGAAAGACTCTTTCCACCAAAAAGGAACTCTCCCACCAAAAAGAAAAGTGTGTTCCTCCAAATAATGTTGTAAGAGATATGCTGACATGTGTTTGAAAAAAAAAAAAAAAGAGAAGATGCAAATAAGTCAGTATATCTCACAAATGAAGTCTTCCTCCTACAAAAGTTCTTCAATGCAAAGTATAAATACCCTGTTGTCTTTGAGCCACAAATATCAGAAAATGGGAGTTGAGTTTTCCGTCATCTTTTTAAGAGTCAATCCAAAGACACGAGCTGAAACTGGGACCAACCTATACTTAAAAATTCGTGAAACCTTGGGCTTGAGTCTTAATGTTCATCTGGTCAGTCTTGATCCTTCACTATGCACAAGCCATAATCTCTTGAGCTCTCGAGTACAGCAAAAACCTCCTGGGTCTTGGAAATCGTACTTAAGGTTTAAATATCAAGAGTCCTGGTTAGTTGAGAGATGATTTATGTTATTTGAGACTTAAAGTACTGGTAATCTTCTCTGCAATTGGTTCTCACAATATCCAACAATAAACACACCTATGTCGCCTCAGGAGAAAATCTTCAGCTTAAAGATCATTTCTAAATACAATACAACAAAAATGTTTTGCTAGGGACTAGCAAAAGATAGGCATGGGGGTAAGATTTCACCGTAAAAATACACCTACAATTGTGCCATCTTGTGCTATTTCCTAGCATTACCTGTGCATACTAGGTATCCATAGTTGCATTTGTAAAAATACACGCATGCATGCATTTAATTGAGAGGGGCGGAGAGTGAATAAAACGCCCTTGCAATTAACAAATTCCACAAGTGCTGCATTGCAAAATCTCCATCTTTATTTTTTATTTCTATTTGACTTTGAATTCTTCTTGCGGCTGCAAGACATGGCCTCTTCTTCCTCATGCCATGCTTTGCAAAGTAGCTTGCCCTGCCAAACCATGCCAGCCTTTCACAGCCAGGGCATGGCTGTGCATGCCTTCTTCCTCTTTAAATAGGCTCGGCTTGCTTCTTTGCAAGGAGAGCCTGGTCCATGCCAAAACACAGCAGCCTTCTTCCCTTCCAGGCCATCTCCTCCCCTCTTCCTCCACATGTAGCCTCTCCTCCTCTGAGGAGCCACGCTGCGGGCAGGAGCAACTCACAGTGGTGCACAACCACCACTGTGAGTCCACCACCACCCAGCTCATCAAAGAGTCGGTGGGTGTGGTGGCCTTCTCTGTTGAGCCACTTCCGCTATTGTTGCAGGCTTCAAGGTCTAAAGCTCCGCGGTAGTAGCAGCAGCAGTAGCGCAGGCCACCGCGCGCCCGCACACAGGTCATCGCGCGTGCTTGCAGGCCACCCTCGCCTCCCTCTCCGCATGCCTTGTCGCGCTCCTTCACCTGCAAGCTAGCAATTGGCGCAGCTTCTCCACGCTCGCGCCAGCTCGCCCAGCGGCTCTGCACTCACAGCACCGGACACGCCTGGTCGTGTGGCTCGGCTATGCATTGTAGCCACTGTTCACGCGTTTCAGCGGAACACTGTGGCTTCAGTGATGTGACCGGTAAGTTTCTCACTTAACCAGTCACCTGGCGTGCCGCAACCGTCGCTAGCCTGCACCCGTGTCCTGCTCCAGCGCCCACCCGCACGTCTGCGTGCGCCCACCTCTGCCAGCACCCGCACCCGCCTACGTGTTCACCCGCTCCCAGCGCCTGCCTTCGCCCGCTCTAGCTTGTCTGCGCAGCGTTGTGCGTTGCGGTCCTTCTCCCTAGCGCTCACTCCCTCCAGCATGCGCTTCTCCGCGTGCCTACGCGCAGCGCGGTGCATTGTGGCCATCAGATGACGCCCTGAGCACGCGAACGTCTTAGCGCCCGTGCCTTCACTCCAACAGTCTCCCTCTCTCTCTCTCTCTCTCTCTCTCACAGCACTCTCTCACACTCTCTACACACACATACACACACAGACTCACACTCTCGTACACACACCTATACTCTACTATATACATATATATATATACATATATCTATACATATATTAGTACTTATATAACTATGTATTAGTCTATATACATACATACATACATATATATATATACTTATCTATATATATATACATATATATTTACATATATACATATATTTATATACGTATAAATATATATATATATATATCTATATATATATATTATTACCTATATAACTAAGTATAAGTATAGATACATATATATATATATACAAATATACATACATATATACATATATATCTATAACTATATATATATATATATATACACATATATCTATCTATACATATATTTACATATGTATATATATATATATATACATATATAAATACATATATATATATACACATATAACTACATATATACCTATATATTTATAACCATATCTACATATATACATATAGATATATATTTATCTATATACATATATATATATATTTTCATATCACCTACCATATGTTGTATCGCGGGAATATCCGCATTAGTTGCTGATATTCCCCGATACACGCATACAGAAAGTGTGTTCGCATTCATCTTCCATCAATCCACCTTACACACCATGCGACACTTCGTCCTGTTGGTTGAGTCTTTCTAGACGACGACCAACTCGACACCGTGCTACATACCATCTCCACCTCCACCCCCACCCCTTTATACATATATAATATATACCTATATATATATACTATATTTACTTTATTTCTATTTCTCTTTCCTGCCAGTAAAATGATAAAAAAAAATATAAAAGAGAAAATATAATCCTTGACTTGCAGGTACTCAGTCTTGCGAATAGTAAGACCAATTTTGGAGCCCTAATTTGGCTCAAAGCCAAGAACCTAATTTTGAGAGTGTGCCTCAAGGACAAGAATTATCAAAAAAAAATCTAAATAGAAAAACATCAAAAACATAATAAACGAATGGAAGAGATTCGTTGTAGGAAAGGCGTAGAAACTTCACTTCTAATCCCACTTCCTTGAGTTCGACCCTGGGCCTAAAAGTGACCAAGATAAAATCAAGTAGGCCAGGTTAAAAATTTTGTAAAGAGATGGTTAGGTCCGATTTAGGTTAACCACTATACACATTTCAATGATAAAATCACCATATTAACACAACCTGTCCGGGCCTAAACACAATCCTTTTTCAATCTTCCGCACAAAACGATCACGCCAGGGCAGGTAACTTCTCTATTTTTCCCTAATCAACCTCCTAATCTTGGGAAGACAAAAAGAAAATAATCAATT
Organism: Thalassia testudinum; assembly: GCA_037157565.1. Lineage (NCBI taxonomy): Eukaryota > Viridiplantae > Streptophyta > Magnoliopsida > Alismatales > Hydrocharitaceae > Thalassia > Thalassia testudinum. The sequence goes on along the minus strand of JAZHRO010000012.1, from coordinate 35,170,858 downwards.
AGGAATCACCTACCTTATTTTTCATAGTAATTATCATTTAAAAGGCAAGTTTCCTGATTTACGATTTTTTTTTAAATCTAATTGAAGATTGAGACAATTTCGTTTAGAATTCCCTACCCCAAAATTCCTGTGCCTATTAGGGACTACGCTTAATTTCTAATCTTCTTGGACTACCACTTCTTGTTTGAAGTCCAAGGTGAACAAGTTAAGATCAAATTGGATGCAAAATAGAGCCAATTAGAGTTTCAATTTTAGGGTTTTGGAGTGCTAGTTCACACTTACCTACATAAAAGGAAACAAGCCCACCCATATTTGTGTGCTACCCAAGCCTTGATTGAAAAGATCTAATCAGAAAAACCCTAAAAATCATGCTCTAATTTCACTTGAACTCTTAAAATCTTGGACCTAATAACCTGAGAGTCAATCAGGGTGATTTCTATGTCTTGACTTAGATTTCATTCTGCCATCTTTAGGGTAGGACAGGTGAAGTTGGTCTACATTGTAAGCCAACTAACCTCCAAATTAGGTCACAAGTTGAATTAACTTCTAATCAAGTGAAATCAAAGGCACAAATTATGACATAAAATTGGTAGACTTAAGGTCTTAAGTTCATACATTCCGGTCTACTTGGACCCTCAATGACAAGGAAGGTTGGGTGGAGGAAACCTGTAACCCGTGGGGATGCTCTACCCTGTAGGGGTCATTGAGGGGCTCTCCCTTCTTGACTGCCTAGGTAATTCTCGGGTGTGCAAATTTCTGATTCAGAGGTATCATCTGCCTAAAAAATTGCCTTAGTCATCCAAAAATCTTTGGGTGCCTTGATTGGGTCCAATTCATATCTAATCCCTCATCTTTTCATTAAAACACACACATGAGGGTCCTTAGGTTGTTAACCTAAGAGGCCTCAGTAGATCTTCTTGGGAGTCTCTTTTTAGATCGAACCACTTCATTTTAAACCTGAATTTGATTCTAAATCTTGATTTTACCACCTAATTTGAAGATGCAACCTGGCAATTTAGGAAAATCATTTAAGAAACCTGAATCTCGAATATCCATGAGAGATAGAATGATTGAGGATGCCCTTAGATTTTATGAGATTGATGACAAAACCTCAAATCCAATTGACAATATTTAGGTTAATGTGCCAGTAACAACAACCTTCATCAAAACTGTGCCTAATTAATATTGACACAAGTAACAAATGAATCAACCCAGGATATTTTCATGACAGGATACATTGAGTTATAGAAATTGTATAACTTTGAATATCTCCAATGCATGACAAATCCTGTACTTCGGGAAAGACACCAAGATGATCTTGAAACACGAGAAGAGATGATAAAATTGTTAAAAGATTAAGGAATCTACTTAGCTCTAGACTAAGTCAAAAGAAGAAATAAAAGTCAAAAAAGTGCTAAGAGATACAAAGATTAGTATGAACGCTGATCTTAGGCCTCTTGAGCTTATGTTTAGGCTTAAAAATTCACGTATTCATTAAGATCTGGATAGTTCTCAAGAGGTTGAGGAAAATGTGAAGCTTAAGTATTAGGTCTAAGGCTTAGGGATTATTCGACCTCGTTAACTGACCTCTAGTTTGTGGGACTCGGTAACCTAAGCACCCTAATTCACACACAGTCTAGTTCAGTGCGCTTAATTATCAAAATCATGCAAAAGTATTAATTCTATTATGAAAAAGCTACCTAGATTAGGAGCAACTAATCAACACAAGTTGATTTGGATCAATTCCTGGTGTGGAGAGGTGGGAAATTTCCCTTGAAGATGCGTAATAACATACCGTCTCCTCGATGCTTATCTCCTACGATATCTAAATATCCTACTGGGGGCATGTAAGCACCTTGTGCTGATTCAGGTGCCATGGGCGGAATTATCCCGAAATGTCGATTGTTAGGGCCAGAATTTAGCTACAGAACACCATAGGCGGGACTATCTCGAAGCATCGAAAGCCAGGGACCCTACAAGGATTGATGGTGGGAACTAGGAATCCGATATAGACCGTGTTGTAAAGCCAATTCGAAGCTAGAAATAAAGAAAAGAAAAGAGAGAGAAAACTCTCAAAAAATATAAAAAATCTTCTGTCTCACTCTTACAAAAATGCACTACAAACTGAATTGAGACTAAAAATGTTTTAAGCAAGGGTGCCTTAACCACGGAGTTCAACGACCCTTAGGTTAGTTCCTGTGGGCCTTAGAAACCTTCGCGGCGAACTGAGGCTAAAGCTAGTCAGGTCCGGATCTTGGTTGGTACTTGAGTACCTCTAGGCCTACTATTGGCATTTTGACTTAATCTACAAGAAAAATCACACATTAGAGATCTGAACACATGGTCTAGAATTTGAGTTAATTCCATGCGATTTTGCTAAGGGACTAGCAAAAGCTACACATGGGGGTATGATGCTAATGTCATCATCAGCCATATCTAGCTTTATTTAGTCATATTACATCATTAAATGCTCCTACATAACCGCTGGAGAGACGTAATTCACTGCAAATCCATTTTGAGGGAAATATAGTAAAATAGGGGTAAAATTAGAGTTTTAACAGTATATCTCAATTGCAGTATAACCGTGGGTTTCTTCAAGGGTTAATTAAGGGTCAAATGGTCTTAAAAGTCTAACAAGTGGGTTCGCACAGACAGAAAAGGGTTTTCGCATGTTCTAAGAATTAAATGACGTGAAATCCTAAAAATATACCCGCTTAATTAACTGAAATTATGGCAAGATAAAATTCACCTAAACCCTCTAAATTCATAGAAAAATGTTCTCTAGTATTTGGTACCTTCAATTTGACCATCAAAACCTATCTTGACCTAAAACAGAGTCACAAGCACACTTTTGCCCTAATTTGGGTAATTATGCAATTTCTTCAGTCAAACTTGGTTAAAATCTAAATCTAACTTCACCATTGGATTGCTTGGATCCAAATTAGGCTTTTACCAAAATTTGGGTCCAATTTGAGATCATCTTGATCTAGTTTACAATTTGGTTCTATCTGACTCTTTTCTCTCACACACATTCCCCTAACTTTTGAATTTCTTACAAATAGCCCCATAGCTTTGTTGTCTTCTTCACAAATAGGTCCCTGCCATCATGAAATCCTATTCCTACAACTCCGACGACCTTAATTTAGCAAGATCTTCTTGACGAATCCCTCTCAAAATTGAAAGGGAAACTCGTCAAGTAATTGTCTTCGTTTTCAGCCAGATCCAAAGCTCCAGATCTCGCCTAAACCCTCATGCAAATCCTTCAAAGGAGTAAGTTGCCTATTCTACTCCCAAAGCTTCCCAAGCTCTAATCACCCTCTCACGGCCCATACAAGACTCCTCAGGGCAGACCGTACTTCTCAGCTAGGTTTTGGCTCAAAAACCCTCTTCAAACTCCTTCCCCAGCCATCTCCACCCTAGCTCCGGTGAGCCTCCAACTCTGTCGCCCTACGGCCTCCCAACGACCAAATTGGGAGCGTCTCCTTCCTCCCCAACTTCCTCCACCTCTCGATGATCACATCAGAGGTGCCCTAGCCCCTTCTTTCTCGCCGTCTCCCCGTTAGAGAATCCTTCGTCCATGACGCCGACCAACCACAGCCGACGCCACCCTACCTCCTTCGTTCGCAATTCTAGGTCCTAAAGCTCCCTTCTTCTCTCTCCTTTCTTTTCCTCCCCTTAACTTCTCAATTTGACCCACGACCACTTGTCTCCCTCACCATCTTCTCCACGACTGGCCGAGCTCCGGCGAGCCTGCGCCACCACCGCTGACCACCAAACACGTCCGCTCCACCTCTAAAAGCTCTACCATCACACGAAGGGCAAAATCCCTCTATCAATTCACCCTATTGGCCACTTCACGACTCCCCCGAACTCCACCCTCACCGCACCTCCGTTCTGAGGTCGTATGACCTCACGCACATACTTGCCTCACCATGCACACCATCACGTTCGCCATCCCACGGCGATCCTACTAAGCATATTTGATGCGACTGAAAGGCCTTGTTCATGTTTTTAGGTACTCAGGTCCCCAGAACCATTAATGACAAGCTCAAGCGAAGCTTGAAGCTCTCTTCGGCACCAATAGCTCCAGGCACCACCTCCAGGTGACGCGGAATAATACTAGGCACACTCCCAGGTCTCCAATTAGGGGAGATATCCTCAGCAGCCGCTGCAATTCGACGGAGTCCCACCTGCAGACACTCGCGCGAGGAAGGTGGGACATTTAGTCCCACCTCGGAAGTGCACGAAGCAGAGTAGCGGAATAAATTATTTCTCTACCTTAGGCTTATCGCCTCCTAACACACGAGGGTGAGGTCCTCCGCACCCTTCACCTACCTCACCTGTGACACTGCTCATGTGGGTCTGTCACTCACCTGATTACCCGCCTAAGCCTACTCTCACACCTTGACTACGATTCACGATCGGTAGCTCTAGTCCCGGGTGCGCTTATACTCGTTTACTCGATAAACCAGACATTGGCTTTGGGAAGGTGGGAAAGAAGGAGGAGAACCTGGAGAGAGGAAATGAGAGAGAGTGTGGGGTAGGGGGTTTTACTTTGTTGTACATTGGCTAACACTTAGCCAATTTCGTAAGGTGCTCCCCTTTGCACAAAGGTCAGGGAAGAGAAAGAGAAGCCATAGAAGAACCAAAGGCAAGAAGAAGAGGAAAAGGAAGAAGGCCTGGACAGAAGAGAAAGAAAGAAGAAGAGAAGAGAAGTCAAGGCAGAAGAAGAGGAGGACCACAGAGAAGACATCAGAGAAGAAGCAGAGAAAGGAAGAGAAGCATTGTAGAATTAGACGTTTAAGTTGTCTGATCCCATCTTCAGACGTCTGATTTGAGTTTCTAAAGCTATCATTAACTCGATTGATATTGTGCTTCTACTTGCTATTACTGTATAAGGGTAATTGGTGATTTAAATCACCATTTTACTCTCTTCATTTTGCACATTGATCATTGATTTCTTATATCATTCTACATGAAGCTTTTACTTATATATTGTTTTCATTTACATTAATTATTGAGATTAGCACATGAATTCCTATTTGCTCCCAATGAACGGCCTCGGACTTTCGTTTGAGTTATAAATTTTATTTATTTTCAAGCGACTTCAACCTATACTACAACGCAGCTTTTATAACCTCGATTTTGCAAGTTAAAAAGGACTCAAAGGTGAGATTCCTCAGATGGGGAGTTTGGGGCAGGTAATTCTTCTATTGAAGCTAGGGGGTGTCCTCACTTTCTCAAGGGTCATGTTTGTGCCTCGAAATCACTAAAGGTGTGCGCGGTGAAACTCCTCTGGATGTTCGAGTGGCTTGTTTCTCTTATCCATCTCATTCCTGCAGATGTACTAGTCGTGGTTGCCCTCCTAGATCTAGGGCACGATTTGGTCTCGGAGATCCCGGTAGTTCTCCGTAGAGTGGTCCTTCGCCCTATGGTAGCGGTAGTATGAGCCCTTGGTGGGAGGGTGATGCAACAGTGGTGGAGGTGGGAGGAGGTTCACCTGGTTGGTGTTAAGGACATCCACCAAGATATCCACCTAGCTACAAGTCGGGGGGGTGTACTCTTGGTATGCATATCTTCTCGACTATTGCTAATGGCAGTCATGTCTATCCTCATGGAGGTGTCTACTGTTCCAGTCCTCTTAATGACCTTGCTGGTCGTGGTCAAAGTAGCCTAGCCGACATTTGCCTCGCCTGCCAAGTTTTGTGCAATCTTGGCATTCCATGCTGTCTGACCACCTGACCCACTTGAGGCTCTTCAAAGATACCGGCTGGCTTTAGGTGGGAGTGGAAAGATTCATCACGATCAACATGATGATTTACGTTGTCCAATAGATATGCCATGTCGCATGGAGGGAGATTTGCCATGCCATTCTAGAAGTCCCAATCCAGGAGGTCCTATTTGAATAGCTGATAGCTATTTGGTTGTGGGCCTTTGACAATGGATGTATTGGTCCTTGTACTAGGTAAGGTAAGCCCAAAAAGTCTCCCCCTTTCTATGGTGGACCTCTACCAGCTTCTCAAGATTTTCCCAAGTCTGCTATTGCTCGAAGAAGTATTAACAAAACTTTTCTAGTAGGTCTTGGAATTTACCGATTTGTCCTACTGGTAGGTTACTAAACCACTCAAGGGCACTATCGATCAGGAGGGAGGGGACCACCTTGCACATTATGGTGTTGGGGCAACCATGGATGAGTATGTGCTACTGGTAGTAAAATTGTGGTACATGGGTATTTCTCTAATACCAAATGAAATTTCACTAAAGGGGTGGGGTGGTGAATAGTGTCATATAATATGAAACAGTCACACAAGAAATTCACCATAATTTACATAAGATATTTTTAGGTGGAAATCCATCTTGGGTAAAAATCATCACCTAAGTTTCCTAACTTAGGATTTTATGATCGACCGAGTTGATTAAACCATTAATGTATCACTTAAACGAGGGTGATACAACATTAATACAAACCACACTACTTTGGACAAGGGTAGTGTACCTGAACAACCACTCTTCTTTGCAAAGAATATTTTGTCTTAAACGGAGATAAGAATTCACAAAGTAAATACTAAAACAAAAATCGAAAATATAACAACCTATAGAACCTGAATATTTATAGGCTAAATGAATGATCTGAGTGGTTCGGTGCGGGCCCATTTGGGAGGCTTCAATTAGGTTTGGGAAAACCCATGTGGGGTAGGTCGCAATGCTTTTCATTTTGTCCGACGAATCTGAGCAAGGGTTTCTAGCTGGCAAAACCTGAGCTCGTTTGCCTGGTTCTAGGCTTGGTCTTGTGTCCACTTGAGCTGAAGGCTTCATGAGCCTTCAATTGGTGGGTCGAACTTTTCCTCTCTTATCACCTAGTCTACAAGAAATGATTGATCTGATTTAGCATTCTCCTTCTAGTAATTTTTTTATCTTTTCCCTATTATTTAATAGAGACATGTTCAAGCCATTTTGATGATAGAGAAATTGACCCTTGAAAGTACCTCATGTGCATCCCATGTAATACAAGGGCCAAAAGATCTTAAATCCTTTGAAATTCATTCAAGAATCCTAATGGACTTGTTTTGGTGAGCCACTAAACGAGTCCTTGGCAAGGATGGCTAGCCAACTTTCAACTAGATCCCTCACCAAACCTCCCCAATAAGGCTTCCTTGGCAAGAGAAGAGTCGTGAGGACATCTTGGCCAACCAAAAAATTCAACTGGAACCACCTACTGTCTAGTAGGCATCGCCAAGATAGCTACCAGAGAAAGCCAATCTTCCAAGTAGCAAGTGTAACAAGATGCTTTTACCAAAGAAGGCGAAGCCCCATTCAAGGAAGCCATGCATGTTAGCCAGGTAATACATGATTAGTTTGACATGATCTCTTGATCACCAAAAAATGAGTGTTACTCGAACTCGAGAACCTGACTTGGTGCGCTCAAAGCCAATATTCATCCATGTAATCATCATTTAGATGTGGACTAATTATTTTAATATATCATTAGCTATTGTAACGTTTGGATAAGACCTCTTATTATAAAAGAAGCTTCACTCATCTATCAAAGGCACATCATTCTATATCTTTGAGCTCCACACTTAATCACTATGCTTAATGAATTAGAAGCACAAGCCTTCTTAATTACGACACACACATGTTCAAAGGCAAAATCTGATAAAATTTCTTGTATTCCATGTGATTGCTTTTTGATCGTGTGACTTATTCGATACTCTTAACCTGATTGGCTTAATTAGAAACAAAGTGACTTGATCACATTAATTTAGACCTTCCTGATAAAATTTACTTCTTCCATGCCCCTGCATCTTATATATGTGAGAGCATTTATCTTAGAACCAGTTGCCACAGGAAATAAATTATATTTAATCTTTATTCAGCTTCCGTATCTTTAAACGGGGGACAATATGCTTCTACTTGGAGTTGCAACTTGCCTCTGATCCACGTGCTAAGGGCCACAGGAACAAGAAAACTGCTCGTGCATGCATAGATTAATCGCTTGGTGCAGCACCCAAGAAAATGGAGGACAAAATCGCAAAAGCCCAAGAGAGGCCTGCCCGACATTATAACGGCAGGAACCGATGGGCACGTAACATGGAAATGTATAGGCGATCGGCACGTAACATGGAAATGTAGACATATGTAACCATGTTGTCCATTCTTCCGAAGACGTGGGGTGCAACGACCTATTTATATATGCAATGATTTCGCGTGGGAAATAGTTTGGGATGTATATTCATGATATTGTAGAGTTTTCTTTCTTATGCTTTCATAAGGTGTGTATCCCTCTCATCGTTTTCTTTTTTTTTTCTTCGGCTGTACCGGAGTGACTCTCTCTCTCTCTCTCTCTCTCTCTCTCTCTCTCTCTCTTTCTCTTTTTTTTTTTATTTCATTTTTCTTGTGTACCGCTGAGGATGTATCTCTATTTCGAATTTCATCTCCACATCGACCTCCTTATCTTGTGTTCTTCCATTAGAGACAACTTGGGATGTACTGTTCATGCCACTATAGATTTTTTTTCTTATGTTTTGTTACAGTGCATCTCCCTCTCACCGTTTATTTTCATTTTTTTCCTTGGTGTGCTGTAGTGCCTCTTCTTTGCTCTCCTCTTCTCATTTTTTTCCCTTTCATTTCATTTTTCTTGCATATTGTTTAGCGCATACGTCCATTTCGAATTCTATCTCCACCATCGACCTGCTCATCTCATGTACTTTCATGAGAGACCAATATTAAATTCGTTTCTATGAGAGTATAAAATAATATATATAAAACTAGGCATTGTAAATATAATTTAAGATACCGATTGAAAATTAAAATGCACCGAGCAATGCATTTATAACGTGCGGTGTGTTTTGATTTTCGATCAGTATTTTTTTTCACCGATCGAAAATCAAGATACACTGGACAATACATTTTTCAACGTGAGGTATGTTGATTTTGCACTGATTAAAAACTAACATACACTGATTGAGAATCATGTTAGACTTTCATATGATTGACTTTTGCACTTCCATAGTGATTGACTTTTACACTCCTGCAACAACACGCAGGCTACAAACTAGTACACACTAGCTACTATTTTAGCACAGCACTTTGTTGTTTTTCACTTTGTTGTTCGGAGGGAAGGGTGTAATTAACAAGTTTAGAGGTAATTATTAGGAACTCTTAGCTCACTTTCCTTTAATTGTAGTGTTAGGGATGTGATGCCTCGTACAAATTTGACCTCAATTACAAGACTAGGGTGCCTGTAGGTCCAGGACCTAGTCTTGTATTGAGTTTATAAATGACCCTAGAGCTTCCAAACCCAGAATTTTAATTGCAGGGTCGATGAGGTGGTACATAGCTTTGACTATGGAGTTCTATTGTGTGTTTTTTCTTAGCTACGACTTGCTTTTCAAATTGTTGCAAGTAGTGATTGGCCGCAATTGCATCTTGCATCATATTTGTTGTGCATGTTTGTTTGATCATTAGGGTCATGGGTTAACAGGTAGGTCTAGCCCACCTGAAAGACCTCAGACTAATCAAAAGAGAATGATATGAAATCTCCCATCAATTCATAATGAATAAAAAAGAAAAAAACAAAATACATGTTTATAAACATAGGTTTAGATTGTACTTTACAAATAATGAAGAAAAAGATGAATATGCATAACCATCTCCATAATTAGATTTTTCATTGAATGCGTATATTAAATTATCTAATTCAGTGCAATTAACCTTCCTAATGGCTTTAATAGTAGATAATAGTATCATGCGATGGTATTAAAAGAAGTGAACTTAAATTAGTTGATGCAGAGTCCATTTTTAGTTTCCCAAGCTCAAATCATTATACATTAATCGATGAATAAATTTAAGTCACAAATAGTTATCATATTGTTATCTAAAATCGCAAATCTGTATATTTACATCAAAGAAAGGCATCAAACTAATTACGATTTGAAATTTGAAGAGTAGAACTCAACTTTGGTTCATCAATCTTCAAAAAACTAAAGAATTACATCAAAGTCTTAAATTTTATAATCAGATGCAAGAACAATATGAAATGCTAGGCCCCTAAATTTGATCTCTATATAATAAGAAAACCTTTCAATGATCGAAGGAACGAAACAAATGAAATAAGATAGCTTGTGGAGTTTGGATCACCGGATGCCAACAATCAAATCATTGGAGCTTCAAAACCCAAATATAGTAACTCACTCAAAAAGAGGGTGTTTGAAAAAAAGTCCCCTTATATAGGTTCTCGATTCCTATTTATAGATTTCTAGGATGAAGAATCTTCCTTTGAAAGCTTATGCTTCTAGAAACTTTTGTCTTTTCTCCAATCATCATTGGCCATCAGTTAGTCCTTGAAGCTTTGGCCTAATCAATGTTGATGTGCTCACTTATTAATGTGGCGAAGTTTGTTAAAATGATCAATCTACCTATAGGTACGTCCATAGTCATTACCTCTTACTTGAAGTATTTGTAAAATACTTTATACACCTCATGAGTCTTTTTATTAGGGGCACTTTAGCCTTTTACTTAAATTTGTCTCAGGCTAGTCAACATTTCAAGTTGTCTATTCTGTATCAATGTTAACAAGTCGATCTTTTCACCCAACATCCTACATGGACCTTTTATGTTAAATCATGAACTATTATTAATGTAACCATTCACTACAAGAAAAATCAATATCGATGACCATTAATTTGCGACGGTCTCGAAACCATCGCTAATAGTAGATAATTAGTGACGGTTATATATTGCAATGCACTAATTAGAGTGGGGAGCATGTGCTGTGATTTTGTTAGAAATTTGGTGACGGTTACAAACAACCGATCGCCAATTGAAAACATTTAGTGACGGTTAAGGATTAACCGTCATGAAAGCACACTCTTGCCCTTTTCTAATGGGTAAGGAGGAGGGGGGTGATTTAGGACATTTTGCGACGGTCCATAATTAACCATCGCCAATGTGCACTCCGCCCTTCTACGGATATTTTGCACGGGTTAATTTTAAGGACATTTTTCCACGGTCAATCCTTAATCGCTGCTAACGAGTATCGCTGTGCAAAAATGTATAGGAGGGTGGGAACTGAAAAGGCAATTCATGTTCATTAGTGACAGTTTCCCAATTAACCATCGCAAATAATAACCGTCGCAAATGTTAAAGTTGTCAGTTCCTTTTTTGTGACGGTTGATCGAATCAACCGTCGTCAATTATGAATATAACTCTCTGAACATGCCCCCTTCCCCCTCCCCCCGAAACCTTCTCCTCACGCAATCGGTCTCAAGCACACTTCTCCCTTGTGATCGTCGACTCTCCCTCGCATTGCCACCATCACTTCCCCCCACGTTGTCGACTCTCCCTCACTCCGGTGAGCAACCACCCCCCCACCTGCCCACCTCCTTGTATTGCCGCCCTCATGCTGCCCGTGCCCTCCTCCCCACGCCTTCGCCACCCCCCGCCCCTTGAGCCCTCCTCTTCATCCTCCCTCAACCACCCCCCTCCTCCAGAGCTATGTCCCCTCCCCATTATTTTTTTATTTATCCTTTATTTTTTAAATTTAAATTACCTGTGGAATAAATTTACTTGTGAAATTAAATTACCTGTAAAATAAATTTACATGTTAAATTTTGTTACATTTACCTATGAAATAAATTTGGAAATTAAATTTACTTGTGAAATAAATTTTGTTAAATTTACATGTAATTGATTATAATTATTCACTTGTTAGAAATGTTAATTTTATTTAATTTTATCAATTGCATGTTGCTTGTGATATGATTTTACGTAATTTGTAAAATACGTCGTTGTAATGCACAAAACCACATACGCTTTTAAATTTATAAACCTAGATAGGGGAGTATCTAGGGTCGTCCAAGGAGCAAAAAAAAAAAGTTTGCAATTCAAATCTCTTGCTTTTAAGGGAAACTCAATCTTTCTTTTTGGTATTTTAAATATATAATTTTTTAAAGTTTTGAAATAATGAGGGCAAAATGCGAATTGTTGACGAAAAAGCACTAACACTTATAATCACTAAGCTAAAACCTAAGAGACAATTATGACTCCTTAAGTTCACTTTAGGCAAGTGGAGGCCTAGAGTAATTAGAAAGTGGAAGTGAAAAAATGCTAAAGCAAAGACAAGCAATTGCAAATAAAAATTGAAAAGAAGGCAATTGATTTAGTAGAATTTGTGTCCATTTTATAAAAACATGTAGAGGAATGCTTCTACTAGAAATGGAAAATATAAAAGCAATAAAAAGAAACACAAATCCTCTTGCAGAATCTGGTGAAGAAGGGAGTCTTCTTGCTCCAAGCCTAGCTGCTCCTTGGCTTGAAAAGGTCTCCTTCTCCTTCCTTGAATGCTCCTCCAAGGTGGATGCTCTCTACCTCAATTCTTTCCTCCAAGGGTGGGCGTGCACCACCCTCAAGCTCTCCTCCAAGGTGATGTGGACCACCTTCAAGACCTCCTCCGAAGGTCTTCCTTGCCTACCTTCTCCTTTGGATGGCGTGGTCATAAGAGAGAATGGAAGAGGGGAAGGCACCAAGGGGATAGAATATCCCCTTAATCTTCTTCTTCTTCTCTCTTGGCCGTGAGCTTTAGGTAGAATATGAGAGGTATTTTGCTAGCCAAGGATGGGTTGTAAGGTGGTGGGTGTTGGTCTTTTTATAGGGTAGGATGAGGGGGTTAAGGTGGCTCTTGAGATGGATGGCTAAGATGGGAGAATGGAGGTGGTTAGGTAATCCTAGGGCTAATGAGAGTTGGCGCCAAGTAGGGGGGTGTGAAGGTGGTGGTTACGATGGTGAAGGGCCACCTAAAGGTGGCGCCAACCATGGAGAGGTGCCTGGGTTTTGGTGCCACCATGAAGGCTTCTAGAAGGGGGATTAGGTGGATGGCTAGGATAGGTTGTAGGGTATGTGTAGGGCCATGCTATGGGGGTGTTTTGGCACCAAAAGGGAGGGCTTCTAGAAGGGTATTTTGGTGCCAAAACAAGGTGTCTTTTGGTGTAGTTGAGGGGCTAGGAGGTGCCCATCTTGGCGCCAAAATAGAGTAGAGGTTAAGTAGCTTAGGTGGACTAGGTAAGCTTAGTTGGTGGAGCTAGCTAGGGTTAATTTGAAGGTGGAGGATGGCCAAGGAGCTAGATGTTAGGTAAGCTAAGCTAAGCTAAGCTAGCTTAGCTAGCTATGGAGCAGAGGAGTATGCATGTGGAGCTTAGGATTTGAGCAGAGGAGCTGGATATGTAGAGTCTAGAGCTAAATTGGAGTTGGCAGCTACTAAAGAGGTCAACATGGGGCTACTCTAGCTGGCTTAGCTTGCTAGTTCTTTGCTAGTTGCTAAGCCAGGCTAAAGTGAGCTGGCTTCTGTTGAATAGGGCTAAGGTGGGCTGGGTCTGGTGCTCCTGGGGAGGATTGAGCTGGTCGAGATAGCTAAGGTAACTTAGCTCAAATAGCTTGAGCTAAGCTAAGTCCCCGGGAGCTGGACTTGAGCTTCCTGAGCTGGGATAAATTCATCTTTAGCTGGCTGGAGTTGAATGGAGCTGGATGTAGCTAGACTTGAGCTGGGGTTAACTCCAGTCAAGTTAGCTGAGATAGCTAGAGCTCCCTATTGACTAGTGGGAGCTGAGATGAGCTAGACTTAGCTAAGTTGAGCTAGATCTAAGCTGACCTGAGCTAGGGTGAGCTAAGATGAGCTCTCTTGAGCTGTCATTTAGCTGAGATGAGCTGAATGGAGTTAGGATGAGCTAACCCTAGTTCAAGTGAGCTGGATTTCAGCTGTGGTGAGCTGGATTAAGCTGAGTTACAACTAATCTGAGCTTCTTCTTCACCAGTTGCCTTCTTGAGTGCTAGGGTTTTAGGGATCTATATATCTTTTCATCCCTAACACTCACAAAAACACATTAAAAAGACAAGAAAAAATGAAATGCATGCCTAACCTAATTAATGCCTAAATGCAGCCCAAAAATTCATTTGCGGAGCAAAATCCTAAGAGTTAGGTTTGTTTTAATGCATAAGAATGATGATAAACTGGTGTTTATTAGCTTGTTATTAATTACCTATGTTCACATTTTTACTTGTGCTAAATATTTGATTATCAACTCTTAGTAGTACACACACTTGCACAAATCTAGATGCACTTGAGGCCAAAGAATAGGTATTCTAACCCCTAGGTTACAGGTTTTGGGAGGTGATAATCGTGTCAAAGTACTTGCCCGTTGACACTTATGATCATGTTGCACGGACAATACAGAGTGTGTGTATACCTCACTTACGTGCATGAAGTTTTGTCTTTATAGCATGCCATAAGAGTTGTCCTTTATTCAGAGAAGTTTTGAACAAATGGGGGTCCTTAAAGATTTGATCACAACTTAGGGTTACTTATTATATGTAACCGATGTCTAGAGGAATTTCAGTAGTTTCTTTTCACTCTTCTTCGGTATACCAACTGATCTCATCTACGTTCCTAATGCACCCTTAAATGGGAGTTATTGGAAATGTAGTTAAGGTTAGTCTTGGGGAGTATTCTGGAGAAGTGCGAGGAGATGCTGCCGAAATTTTCTCGAGACACCAGTTACATGTACAAGTAATGTTATGATCAAATCTTCAAGGATGGGCTATTAAAGTGAAAATCATAATCAAAATACAAACATATATATAACATGTCAATGTTTATTCATAATTAGTGGGTGAATTAGGTACATGTGAGAGTAGCTTTTTTCCTTGTAAATGTTTATAGATATAATATGACATTAACTTGAGACCTCTATATCTATTAATAATTATTTAGGCTATTGTGGACAAGTCTTGGATTAGTTTGAGCAATTCAGATTACATTCGATATAAGAATGGAGTGAGGGAGTTCTTAGATTGGGCTTTTCATGATGATACGAAATCATTTAGATGAGGGAACTTCTACAGTTGATTTTCTGTTCTTGTAGAAGGTGATTAAATAGAGAAGTACATGATTGTAATTTTGTGTTAGAGTACGTAATCTGTAATGGTTGGTGGCAACATTACACCAAGTGGATTTCTCAAGGAGAATTTGTCATAGAAACTTATGAAACTGATTCAACAAATGTTGATGAGGAGCCTACCGGTAATATTGAAGGTGAAAGGATCGAGGAGATGTTGGATGAACTTAGGGCAGCAGATAACATTGTAGATGATAGTGACACGTTACGAAGTTGTAATAACTTTTATAATGCTATTAAGGCAGTCGATGAATCGATTGCTCTTGGAGTGAGCTCTATGTCAAGGTTAACATTTCTATTGAAATTATTTCGGATGAAGGTTATTAATAGAGCCACAACTAAATTAATGTCCGAGGTACTTGAGCTCTTATCTAAGCCTAAAGGTTATCTAGAGTTGTGGTATGATGCGAAGAAACATATTAGGGTACTGGGCTTAAATTGCAAAAAGATTGACGCTTCTCCGAATGATTACGTATTGTTCAGAAGTGAATATGCTGGTTTTAATGCTTGTCCGGAGTGTGGTGCATCAAGGTATAAGGTTGAAAAATCTAGGAATCAACATGGCAAGAAATAGGCATAGAAGATCCTATGATACTATTGATTCTTAGGCTTCAACGCCTATTTATATCAAGTAAGACCATGAAATTGATGGAATGGCATGAGCAGAACAAATCACGAGATGACCGAATTCGTTACCCCGTAGATTCTGATGAGTGGATAAAATTTAATAACATACATGTATCATTTGCGCAAGAATCACGTAACATAATATTGGGTCTTGCAAGCGACAAATTTAATCCATTTAAAAATATGTATCCATCATATTCAATATGGCCAACGGTGGTAGTAACTTACAACCTACCTCCTTGGTTGTGCATATGATCGTCGTTTATGATTTTGACATTGTTGATCCTAGGCTCAAAGCAACCAGGAAATGCTATAGATATACACTTGTAACCATTGGTGGATGAATTGAAATTATTGTGAGCTAATGGCATTCAGACATATGGTGTAGGAAAGAAAGAATTATTTATGATAAATGCTGCATTGCTGTGGACTATCAATGACTTTCCAGCATATGCAAATCTGTCTGGATGGAGTACAAAAGGAAAATTGGAATGTCCAATTTGTATGGACGAGACACATCATCTCTGATTGCCTGAAAGCAGGAAGTTGTGTTACTTGAGTCAACACAGATTCCTTTCAATTGATCATAGATGGTGAACAACATAGTTCAAAGGCAGATTTAATGGCAGATCTTGTCGATATTCCTCTAGGAATCCAAGAAATAGGCTAAGCGCAGATTCTGTTATGTTGTCAGGAGTAACAATAATATAGAAATTGCAAGAACTAGGAAACATAAGATTGAAATGTCTTTTTAAAAAAGAACTTGCTACATTAAAGCATTCAGGCTTTAAGAAAAAAAGTATTTTCTTTATACAACTCCCATATTGGAAATATCTGACAGCCCAGCATAACTTAGATGTGATGCACATAGAGAAAAATGTCATGGACAATATGTTGGATGTCCTAAATTTAACAGATAGTCCAAAAGATACAATAAAAGCAAGAAAAGACATGGAGATTTTAGGCATTCATACAGAGCTACAAACGACAAAGAAGGATGATGGCAGTGTTAAATTCCCAGATGCTATATATAGCTTAAAGCATGAACAGATTCAGAAAATATTCTCATTTTTGGAGATACAGGTGCTGGATGACTACTCATCACAGTTGTCACGTTGTGTTAATAATTTAAAAAAAAAAATAGTAGGTTAAAAAGTTATGACTCACATGTTTATATGTGAGTGTTTTTCCCATTGGTCATACGTGGAGTCTTACCTAATCCCATTGTAGATGTTTTTACAGACATGAGTCGATATTTCAAAGCTATCTGTTCAAAGACTTTAGATGCTGAATTGGTACGCTACTGGGACAAATAAGTTGTCATCACATTGTGTAAAATGAAACAGATTTTCCCCTCAGCTTTTTCGACATAATGGTGCATTTAACAATACATTTGGCAAATGAAGCAAGGATTGTAGGGCCAGTTCAATACAGATGGTTGTATCCTATAGAGAGGTATTTGAAAAAATTGAAGGATTACGTGTTAAATAAAGCTAAGCCGGAAGGGTCAATTGTCGAGGGATATTTAGTTGAGGAATCCATGAGCTTCTGTATCATGTATCTGGGTGAGACAGACCATGAATTCAATCATTTCAAGATAAGTTACGACGGGAAATACAATGAGCATGACAGAGATTGTCTTTCTATTTTTGAAATTCCAGGAAGGTTGATTCTGCACAAAAAATTTATTGAGATTCCAAAAGTAGATCGGCAATTGGCACACTTGTATATATTAAAGCAAATTCCTAAAGTTGACCCTTTCTACAATGTATTTAAACAATCGTTACATCCAATTGCATGCGATCTACTCTTTCCTGAGTGGTTTAAGTAGCATGTTGCTAAAATGAAAGAAAATAACAACCCACGGTGGGTGAAAGATTTTGACGTCATATCTGATCATTCGTTGAGTTATGGACATTACCATTCTAGGTATATCATAAATGGCTTTAGATACATAATCAAATCTGTTGATAATGTAAAGGCTACACAGCAAGCTGTCGTTGTTGTTCCTTGAGAATTAGCCGGCGGGTGTGATGGTTATTATGGATAGATTGAGGAAATTCTCGAGATTAGCTTTAGATATGATCGCATACTTGTCCTCTTCAAGTGTGAATGGTTTGATTGTTTCAAGGAAGGCATCGGGTTTAAGGTTGATAAGAAGTAGAAGTATATAAGTCGAATAATAACTGTCGAATTCTTCAGAACACTGAACTGTTCACTTTAGCCTGTGAAGTCTCTCAAGTCTTCTATGTGACTGATAATAGCAAAAGTGAATGGGTAATTCCCGTTAGAACAATGCCACGTAGTTATTACGATTCTTAAAAGGAAGGGGAACCTGAATTAGAACCTGAAGCATATCAAGAACAACAACCAGATTTAGATCCAAGTGCAACAAACATTGATATATAACGTATAATTTACAAACCTTTTTTTAATAATATAAATGTCCTCATAAATCATTCTAATATCGATATAATAATTTATTTACTCTTATTATAGGTTGTTGACATAGTTCTTTTAATTTTTTCCTTCTACACAGCTAGCAATGTTTCAGGGTAACATTACTGATTGCTTTCAGTTATATGCATGTTTTTCATATGAATTATATATTTATCTATTTTTTTGTCACTAATTATTTTTTTTGTGTTGTGCAGATGGTGAAACTAAAGAAGTGGGCTTCTCATTAGAGGAGTTTTGACACCACCTTGGATATGTAGGACCCTTGTACTACACAGCCTCCTTCCATGCAGCCACCTACCACACAGCCTCCCCGTACACCTCCTCCTCACACCCTGACCTTCCCTACCCAACCTACTCCCCCCAGGACCCTTACACTCTTACCACCGATACATAGTTAGTACTCACTCCCAATTTCATCCCCCCCACCCCCCGCCCCACATATATTCGTCCTGGTGCACTTGCATAGTCCTTTTTTACAGGGAAAGGGAATAAGACAGTCATCCTTGAGTTTGTGACGTTACTCGAGCTTTAGAATGAGGTTGATAGTCATGACCCTAACCAAGATGACGGGAATGGGGACGACGTACAGGACTCCTATGACGAGGAGGATGAGGAGGGGGATGAGGGGAAGGATGAGAAGGATGTTGAGGTTGGCCACCCTGAGGCCAACATTGACCCTGACTAGGTAGGGTCCGGTATTTCTAGTAAGTAAATTGTTATTTTCTATATTTTAAAAGCTTTTAAATTTCGTATTTACTCTTCATTCAAAATATTATTATTATTAATTTAAGTGAAGATGAAAGGAAGAGGCCCAACAAGAAATAGGGACTTGGAGGCTATACCAGAAGGCACGAGGGTGAAGGTGAAGATCACCCCTGGTGGGGAAGATCTTGATTACCTTCCATTTTACAACAGGCTCTCCAGGGTTGTGAAAAACATCATCCCCCTCTCTTATTTTGATTGGCAGATTGTCTCAAAGGAGCTTAAGAGGGTGATCATCCATCACTTAGAGGTAATTAATATATATTCAGGTTTATATATGTTTCTTTTAATGTGATTTGATGTATATAAATGTTTAATTTATAGGCGATCTTTGATTAGGGGGATGATCTAGAGGCCTCAAAGTATATCCTTAGCCATATGTCGAGGCATCATCAAGACTAGAGACTTCATATGAAAAAAATAGTAAGAAAATTATTTTTAAATTTCTTTGATATATACAGTTTAATTATATAATTTACTTTTTCTTTATTTAGTATTTTGTGAATAGGTCATATGAGGAGGCCTTGAGGAATGTACCTCCTTCCATACTACTAGAGATATGGAAGGATTATTGTTAGCATTGGGGAAAGCTTGAGACAAACGTAGTTAAATAACATGTTATGCGTTAAAATTAAATTATTATTAATTTGTTTACTAATAAAAATATATATATGTGTATTTTCTACAGGATCAGACAAAGAAGAACAAGGCCAACAGGGCCAAAGCTCTATTGCAGACTCATGTCTTGGGTTGGATGTGTATTGATAAGCTCAAGATAAGATATGTATGTACATTTCCTATTTATTTATATTTCTAATTAACATGCATGTAACTTTAAATCATTAATTATCTTTTATATTTACTTAATTTTAGGCAAATACACATGACGGTACCCAATTGGATCGTCTTGAAGTCTATGAAATCACTCATAGCAAAGTTACGATGGCAGGTGCATATGGATTCATGATACCTACCAAGCCAAGCATGTAAGTTATTTTTTTAATTATTTAAATTTAACTTTGTTTTTAGTCGAATATATTACTTGCATAAAAATGTAATTAGGGAGAAATGTACGACTTGGTCCACCCACCTTTGCCTACAGACGAGAACTCTAAGGCCCATCAACCTCTTATGACACTTGAGGAGGCTTTCCAGACAATCATGCCTCCAGAACATGGTGGATTTGTTCACAGTGGGGGTCGGAGCCAGACACTCACCACTTGTATGAACGGAAGGGATCATCTGGCACGTCTTCTGTTGAGGTGGAGCAGTTGAGGTCGGAGGTACAACAGACTTAGACGTAGCTGAACAATGTGACCGGAGAGCTGCGAGCTGTTAGAGAGAGATCCATCAGCAGAGACTGGATTTCAAGGAGTAGATGGCACATCAACAGGCGTAATAGCAAGCGTAGTGGGCGGAGATGATGGCCATACTTCGAGGTGGTGGTTTACCTAATCACTGTAGCTTCCATTATCCTACATGTCGTGGGCCAGACAATGATTTTGGCGCAGGAGGTGTTGGTCATGGTATTGGTGTGGGAGTTCAGCTTGCATCTTTTATTTATATTTTTTATTTTTATTTATATAATGTTTAAGGTTTATTTATGTAATATTACTCTTTTATAAACATTCTCTAAGTTAGTTTGTAGTAATGTAATATTTATTTCGTATTATATTTTTTTATTGAATGTTGTGTGTGTTATAGGATGTTATGTAGGTTAATTTAAATGTTACCTTTCATTACATTGATAAAATCTAGTCAATTAAAAAAAATTATATTTGGCGACGGTTATTTGAAAAATCGTCGCCAAGGTACCTTTTGCGATGGTTATAAAACCATCACGAAAGTCAGCAAACTGACCTGCCCCTCCTCACAGCCTATTTTTCGTGACATTTTTACAACCATCGCAAAATAACATTTAGTGACGGTTATCAAATAACCGTCGCCAATAATGAATTTGCAACAGTTACATAATAACCATCGCGAAAGTGTTTTAATGACAATTATAAGTCATCGCAAAAGAAAGCTAATCACGACAGATAGGGTTGGTACTATTAGAGACGGTTAGTATTAATAACTGTCATGAAAGACTTTGCTTCGCAACCTTCCACGATGCCAACTTTAGACGATTTTGTTAAAACCGTCGCCCAAAGTAGTTTTTCTTGTAGTGATTTCTAAACATTCAAGTAATTTTTATCCCTTATTACCACTTGAGCATAACAACCAAGTAGAGCTAACCAACCCATTTGAGCCCTCCAACCCATTAAAGTAGAATGCTTGAGTAAACTGATTTGTCTAAGCAAGCTAACTTGCCCAAGAAAGTTTGCCTAGACAAGCTAGTTCGCCTGGACAAACTTGCTAGACTAACTTAGCCTTTCAATCCAAGTTGGTGTGCATTTGCATGTGCTATTGAAAGCATTTCTTTTATGATTGATTATTAAAGCATTTATTCGTCTAAATCAAGAACTATTCGAAAATCACATGTCAAGTTTGATTAAAACAAGCATTATGTGATTTCATATGGAGATTATTATACTTCATGACTATAATCATCACACCACATAGAACAAGGCTAATTTGATTCTCACATTAATACCAAGATACGTTAGGTTTAGAGATTGCCTCTCTCAATTATGTGTGGAGAGGCATACCATGCATGATGAAGAAGTGACTTGGAGCACACTCACAATCACGATTAAGTTGATGTTTCTCCTTTCCTTCTCTCAACATCATGCAACTCCTTGATGGCAAGGAGGCATTGAAATCCTTTTAGGTTCTTTCTCTAATGAGGACGTGCCCAATTAAGAGGCCGCTCTATCCTTTTATAGGTCCAGGGTCGAAGGGAATCCTAATCACATTGGGATTCCATGTTGTAACAGATTCTATCCTTCCCACTATCCATCAGTGTGGGTCTTTTACTTAATATGGCTAAATTCATTATCTAAATTAGACTCGTTTATTATTTAATCCAAGTCTTATGAACCACTAAACATGATTGATTCTAACATTCTCCCACTTGGTTCATATGATGCTTGAGGACCAAATAATTAACTTTAAATGTGTCTTTTCTTGAATCTACTATAATGTTAATGGATCATTTAATTACTTCACTTGAATTAAGATTGGTAGGATCATAGCAGTCACACATCCTACATTTTGGTATGATTCCTTCCATGTATCCTAATGCCAACTCAACCCAATCAAACTTTAATTGAGAACATTATCTTTTATCAAAATATCATGTAGACAAAACATGTTATCGACACAAACATGCATGTAACACATAATGATAACATGAAACAATATAAATAAAAAATAAATAACTATAAATGGAATAAAAAATATTATAATTACATAATGAGCACTATATATAAAAGTATTAATCAAGCATCATAACAAGAACTTATCTAAGACACCCATCCTAATGACATGTTCAGAGAATGCCTTGGGTGCCAAACCATTTGTTAATGGATTCAGTACCATTATATTAGTACTAATGTGCTCAATTGACTCCCTTTGTTTATGAACTACTTTTATCTCCATGTACTTTGCACTCTTAGAGTACATGTCATTCTTTTAGAAGAAGACAGTTGCAGTTGTATCACAATAAATTCTGTTTAGCTCGGCTATACCATCGACAACCCCAAGTCCTGAGATAAAATTATGCAACTACAATTCTTGAACTGTAGCCTTAAAGCATGCTACAAATTTAGCCTCCATAGTGGAAGTAGCAAGGATGGACTACTTTTCACTGTTCCACAACACTGCTCCTCTGACCAAAAGAAATATGTATCCAAAGGTTAACTTCCATGTGTCCTTGAATCCCACAAAATCTAAATTCAAGTATCCAATCATCTCAAGGTAATTCAACCTTCTGTACAGAAGCACATGATCCTTGGTGCCTTGTAAGTACCTTAAAACCTTCTTTGCAGCTTTACAGTGGTCCATACCGAGATTACTTTAATACCAACCCAACATTTTAATGACAAAACTAATGTCAAGTCGAGTGCATGTCCAAGCTTACATGAGACTCCCAACCACTAACTCATAAGAAATTTCCTTCATTTTCTTCCATTCCAAACCATTCTTTGGACATTGATTCAAATTGAAATTTTCCCCCTTTTGAATTGGAACTATTCTTGTGGAGCATTTTTCTATTCTGAATCTCTCCAAGACCTTCTCAATACATGCCTTTTGAGACAATTCTAAAATTCCTTGTGATCTATCTTGGAATATCTTTCATTTCAAAGTTCTTGGAGAGAAACTTCTTTACATTATGTAATTTGCCTATGTCATTTGTAGCCAACAAGATGTTGTCAACATATATAACCAATATAATAACCTTACTCTTGTTGGTCTTCATGTAGATACACCATTTCGTGGTATTTTCTACAAAATCATAAGACGTAATGGTATCGTTAAACTTAGTGTACCATTGTTGAGCAGCTTGCTTTAACCCATATATTGCCTTCTTTAATTTACTGTTTAGAGTGAGAATTGTCATTTTAAGAAATACGCATCATGATATAGGATAAAATTTGCACAGACACTTAACTTTATAAAATTTGAAATCAATGTGAGTTCGAGGTTGTTCACAGGGAGCAAAATGGTAAATTTTAATCACTAATCACAATTATCAATAAAGATATGCAAATAAAATATTACTCAAGTTGAATCAGAATAATATTGCAATAAAACTGGGGATTAGAGTGCAAAAAGATGAGGTTAAAATGATGATTTGAATCACCAAATTAACCCTACAAGTTAAGCTCTAATTAGCTTAAATAAATGAACAATGCTTCCTATCAATTATCTTAGCAATATCAGAATCAGTCGACAGAACTTGGCATAGATGCCTTAACCAAATACCAGTAGAACCACACAAGGCACAAGGGCCTTGCCTCGAACCTCAGAGGAACCAAGGCATAGCAGCACCAACACAAGCACCCTTCTTCAGATTTTAGCTAAGTGTTGAGAAAGGAGAAGGAGGGCACGAATCCCAAGGTTACAGTGCAAAACCCGCCCCTCCTCCTTATATTTCCCTTTTCAGAACTCTGTCAGACTCGGTCAACCGGGTTAATGGATCCAGTGACCAGACCCGCGGCCGTGTTCGTGGGAGAGGGCACGTGGACAAGTGCATGTGAGTGCATGTAGTGGGGTGTGCGTATGGGGACCTCACCCCTGGTGTGTGTTGAGGCATACAGCTACCAACAGTAATTCCACTTATATGCTGAAGTCACTCTTAAGATACACGATGTGGGACTATCCCACATTTGTTCTTCGTGCACTTGCAACTTAGGAACCTTGGGTCAATTGGAGAGACAGCTACTGTGGATGCGCTCAGTTGAAGACCTGGAAGGCTTCTAGGATGAGTTCCATAGGCCCTGAGCTTTGCAATTTAGTAGGAGATTGCTAGAGCACTACGCGCAAAGTTAGAGAAGATGAAGTCCTTAAAACATGAAAATGGCCTTTCAGCTCTATCAAACGCGCTCAAAAGATTCTCCGTATGAAGGTGAATGTGACGGTGGTGGTTTTAAGGTGTGGAGAGCTTGGTGGAGCTCTATCAAAGCTAGTGAACGTGTATATGAGTGCATGTGTTTGATAGAGGAAAAGAGAAGTGAAAAACCCAGATTTCTTTGGGGCTTTTGCTTAGTGAGACTTGCCAAAGGTTTTGGTGGTGGTAGTGAGGCATTTGGTGCAGTGTAACGCCAGTGCGAGCTCATCGGAGCTCATGCCAAACGTGAGGAAGATGGGGGTGTTGAGGGCTAAGCAGTGGTTGACAACAAGAATTAAGTGGAGAGAAATGAAGTAGAGGAGTAGGAGAGGAGTTTAGAGGGACTTAGGGAGTGAGACAGAGGAGGGGGTATCCGATTGTGATGGGCTGACATCGGAGAAGGCAAAGTTGACAGCGAGGCGACAATGAAGAGAGAGAAGTGGAGAGCTCCTAGTCTTTGGTTGGATCTGGTCGCGACGACGAGAGGAGTTTGTGGCCTCCAATTTGTTTGTTGGAGGTCTGGAATAGAGGAGGATTGGAGGCCGCCAGGGTTGTGGTCAATGTTGGCTAGAGAGGAGGGAGACGAGGGTTTCAGGCCTCAAGACCAAGCTAGAAGGGATGGCTGAAGCACGGGGACTTTTTATAAATCTCATACCCGAGCTCTAAACAAGGAAAGAGGCTTGATTGAGCCTCGGTCTTGAAGGAAAGAAGTCCTCAATTTCCTTAAGCTCGCCAGATGTTTGTGCGAAATCGTCATTGTTTATGATATACGTTATAGTAGAGGACAAAATCGCTCAAAACATTTAAATTTATAAACTCAAATTTAGAAAGGAGTCCGAGGTTGTTCATAGGGAGCAATTATGCAATTCAATTCACTAATCACAAGATATATATATGCAATTGAAATCAATAATACTTAGAATGATATTTCAATAAAATAAGAAGAATAGTGCAAAAAGATCGGGTTAAAATGGTTACTTGAATCACCAAATTAACCCTTTTAGTTTAAGCTCACAACTACTTAAATATTTCAATAGTAAACCACAATTAATAATCCATGTCAATCAAGTTATTCAAATATTCCAACAGTAACTAGCAGAGTGCCCCAGACGTCGACCAAAGGCTTCAGATGCCTTTTCAGAAGGGGTTCAAGGGCTTCACAAGAGAAGTACAGGGCACCACTCCTTTAAGCCTCAGAAGAACATAGCAGTAGTAACGAATAGAGGCTTAATGGCCTCATACAAGCCCCTAGAGGCTAAGTGTTGAGAGAGGAGAGGGCTCAATTATCGAGGTAGCAAAACCCACCCCCTCTCTCAGATTCTCTTTCTTCCCTTTCCAAGCTTAGATCGGACCAGACCCGGGTATCGGGTAAACAGATTCACTGCCTAGACCCACGAGGTGTAAATGCGGGCGAGGGCATGGACAGGCATGAGGAGTGTGTGTACAGGGGCGTATGTGTAGGGACCTGACCCCGGTGTTTCGAAGGCGAACAGGCAATGTGACTTTTGGCTTTTATCTATTGCCAGGAGGTCTTCACTTTATGATGTGGGACTATCCCACGCTTCTTCCTTGCATAGTAGCTGCAGGCAGTGAAGCTTCCAATTGTGGCTGAAGACGTCCCTTGCAACTTCAATTGGCTGCCTGGGAGGCTTCTTGGAACTAGGTCGCAACACCTGGGAGTGGTATTATGGATGAATGTGGTCGGAGAACCGTAGCGGAGGACGGAGAAGATGGTCGCAGCAGCGGTGCTCTGGTGGGTACCTGAGATCACAAATACGGCCTCGCGGCCATGCCAAAGATGCTCAGAAGGATTGTCGTGTTCTAAGGAACATGATGGTGGCCATAGCATGCTATGAGGTGTGTGTGGTGTGCTGGTGTTTACAGAAGGCGAGAGTGATTTTTAAAAGATAAATGATGTTGCGTTGCAGTATAAGTGGAATCACCTTGTAAACAAATAAGAATTTTTATTACTCGAATGTTGAGTTCGAGGTCGAACATAGGGAGCAAATGGAATTTATTCACTAATATCAATCAATGTAATTTGAACACTTAAATCTACTCAAAATCTAATTCAGAGTATAATGAAGGAGTTTATGAATACTAAAATATAGCAATAAAAGAGATATTGAGAGGAATAGGGCAAAAAGTCTGATTCTCTTTCTCTTGCCTCTCCCTTCAGCTTCCTCTTCTTTTCTCCTTTGGTTCTTCTTTCTGCCTTCTCCTTCTTGGCTTCTCTTCTGTCTTCTTTCTTTCTTTGACTTTCTCAGCCTTTCTTTCCTTTTTCTTCTTTCTTCCTTAGCTTTTCCTTTCTTCTTCAGCCACACCTCCTCTGCTACAATGCTTTTTCTTCCTTGTTTTTTGCCTTCTCTGCCTTTCTTCTTCAGCCGCACCCTTCTCTGCTACAGTGCCTTTGCTTTTCCTCCTTAGCTTCCTCAGCTTTTAGCCCTTTGCTTTTCTTCTTCTTTCTTGCCTTAACTTCCTCAGCTTCTTCCTTAGCCTTTTCTTCAGTCGCACCCTCTCTGCTACAGTGCTTCTTCTTCCTTCCTTAGCTTCCTCAGCTTCAGTCCTTGCTTTTCCTCCTCAGCTTCCAGTGCGGTTGCAGCTTCCTTCCTTCTCTGGCCTTAGCTTCCTCTTCCTTCTTCCTTTCCCCGCATACACGAGTGCAAAACCTACCCCTACCCTCCCTGCATACACTCTCGCTCTTTTCTCTCTTAGGTTCGCTCTCCCAGAGCCAGCCAATAGGGTATTCGGGTCGGGTTACGCACACTCGAGTCCAGGTGCACCGGTGTGGGTGGTGCGCGAGGAGTGTTGGGTAAATGGGTCGGGCAGGCTAGGTCCGTGGAGCGTGGATCGCGGACGAGGCGGGTGAGCTGACGAGGCAGGTGAGCAGGTGAGGGGACCTCACCCCATGATCTGAGGCGACAAGGAAAAAACACAAATTCAATTTATATTACGCACCGCGCTTCAACCTTTCCGAGGTAGGACTAAAAGTCCCACCTGCTTCTTTGCGTGCGCGCAGGGAGGATACTTTGCTCAATTGCTGCAACTGCAAGACCTTGTAGAGCATATTTCCTGGGTGAATGCATGTGCAAGACCAGCCCATGTCACCTGGGACCTGAGACCTAGAGCACAACTGCCTGGAGCAAGCTTGCTTGTGCTCCAATGGAGGCAGGGGGTCGGACCAGCACTTCACAAATATGGCCTCGCAGCCCTGTCAAATCACTTGGGTTTGCTGTGCCACGGCGAAGGTGAAGCGGTCGGTGGTGTGGTGCAAAACGGCCTAGGCGTGCGTGGCTAGGTCGGACTGTGGTCGTGATGATGGGTGTGTTCGGTGGGAGTGTAGGGTGCGTGTGGCGGTCAGTGAAGGGGCGGATGATGATCAGTGAGTGATGGCAAAGGTTTTGAGGGGTCTGGCGAGGAATGTGGAGGCATGGAGCGATGGATGCACCTTCGCCGATGGTTGGCCAGAGATGAAGACAATGGTGGTGGTTTGCGGTGTCGAGGGGTCGAAAGTAAAAATAAAGGAGGGGGAAATGAAGAGAGGAGATAGGGGAAGAGATTTAACCTAACTAAGTGGACAAAAGGTTAAGGAAGGCAGCTAGCGCGTACCTCCCACCATCGAAGAAGAAGATTCTAGTGGCGACGACGAAGGGGCTTTTGGTGTGTCCGCAAGTATGGCGCAACCCGGAGGAAGGAGGTGAAGACGGCTCTGCCACTGGTATTGTGGCAGAGCGACGAGAAGGAGGATGAGATCTCACTGGAGCCTGCTGGATGTCCGGCTGGAGGAGAAGAGATGAAGTTGGAGGTGGTTTTCCGGCCAAACTAAGCTAACTCTGAACGGTCGGATCAGGGGGTCCTTTTATAGGTACTGGCAGAGGTTCTTGTGCTTGGAAGGAAAGCTTCCAAGCGCAAGAATCCTCACCGGAGTAAGAATGTGCGAAGGATACCCTTGTCTCTCGAGAGTTTGCACAAGAGATTTGGTGCGAATCAGATCTTGGGATTGCGTTCAGATGATAGGGAATTCCTCAGAGAATCTCCCTTTCAAATTTGAGAGGGGATCTCTGAGGAATCGGAGAGAAATCCCCCTCAAATCCTCATCGGAGTAGGACTCCTCCGCTGTAATGGCGGAGGGACCAAATTACAAAGAGTGGCGAGGAAGATAGGGGGTCTGCGCAATGACTTTCAAAAGCTAGGGGTCAAAATATAATTGGGTGGACTAGTTTGCAAAGTAGGTCAAGGTGACCTTCCCTTAGGTCCAAATTTGGTACAAACCTAATTTCGACCTAAGGAATCCAATGGTGAAGTTGGAATTTAGGTTTAACCATGTTTGACTAGATATTTTACACAAAAACCCAATTTAGGTCAAATATCTAGCTAGGACCCCTACTTAGGTCAAAATAGGTTCCAAATGCCAATTTGATGGTTATAAACCCTAGGGGGTATTTTTCCATGAATTTTATAAGGTTTAGTTGATTTTTATCCTAACCAGAACCTTGTTGAATTAAGTGAGTCTATTTTAGGGTTACAAGATGTCATTTAATTCTTAGATTGCATATGAGCCCATTTCTGATTGAACCAACTCACTTTTTATCTTCTTCAGATTAACTGACCTATGTTTAGCCCCTGAGAAATCCCATTGATTTATTGCAATGGTAAAATTACAGTTTTACCCTTTGTTTCATGTTTTCTTCTCAGAACGGTTATTCCTTGAATTAGGCCCTTCTCTAGGCTATGTAGGAGCTTTTGTTCTCTTTTCTAGGTTAAAAAGAGATAGTTAGGGCTCATGATGGTGTTCCCATCATACCCCCATGCCTAGCTTTTGCTATTCCCTTAGCAAAATTTCAAGGTTTTTAATTTTTTTTCTAGACCATGAGTTTCTTTCATAATTTATGATAAGTGCTTTTTTCTTTTTCTTTTGTGACTAGGTCGGAATGCCGATAGTAAGCCTAGAGGTACTCAAGTACCAACCAAGATCCGGACCTGACCAGCTTTAGCCTCGGTCCTTCGCGAAGGTTTTGAAGGCCCGCAAGAACTATGACAAGGTTCGTTGGGCTTCGTAGTTAAAGCACCCGTGCTTGAGACATATTTTAGCCTAGGTTCAGTTTGCAGTGCATTTTTGTAAGAGAGAGATAGATGATTTATTTGTTTGGAGAGTTTTCTCTCTTTTTTCTTTTTATTTTGAACTTCGGATTGGCTTCTCAATACGGTCTGTATCGGATTCCTCGTCCCCATCATCAATCCTCAAAGGTCCCTTGCAATCGATGCTTCGTGATAGCACCACCTATGGAAACCCCCAGAACCCTGGCTTTCGAGATTTCGAGATAATCTCGCCCATTGGTGTTTTGTAGCCAAATCCAGACCCTTACAATCGACATTTTGTGATAATGCTGCCCATGGTATATGAACCAGCAGAGTGCTTACGTGCCAAATGTAGGATATGTAAATGTCCTAGGAGACAATCACTGAGGAGACGGTATGTTACGCATTTTCGAAGGGAATTTTCTGCCTCTTCATGCCGGGAACTCGTCCAAATCAACTTGTGTTGATCGGCCGCTCTTAATCTAGGCAACTTTTTTCAGAATACTTAAATGCTTTTACGTGATTTTGATAGTTATGCTCACTGAACTAGACTGTGTGTGGATTGGGGTGCTTAGGTTACCGAGTCCTGCAAACTGAAGGTCAGTTAATGAGGCTGAATACTCCCTAAGCCTTATACCTAATACTTAAGCTTCGCATTTTCCCCAACCTCTTGAGGATTATCCAGATCTTAGCGGATACTTGAATTTTTAAGCCTAAGAGTCTAGCCCAAAAGGCCTAAGATCAGCGTTCCTACTAATCTCTTTTTGTGTCTCATTAGCACTTATCTTCATTTTCCTTTTCATTTTTACTTTTCTTGATGTGGTCTAGAACTTTGGTTAATCCCTTAATTTCTTACTAATGACTATTCTTTTTCTTTTTCATTTTGTGCTCCTTTTTTGTAATTTTGCTCTTTTCCTCCTCATGCTTATGTGACTTTAAAATTTTCTTCCATCCTCCAATCAATTTTTTTGTTCTTTTTCATAATTTTCTATTTTTTTGGTATTTTTGACATATGTGAATTTTTTTGTGAGAATCCTTCTGATTTTTTCTTAATTTCTGTATGTTTGCACTTTATCACCTCCGCATGCCTAAGTTTTGCAATGTCCTCATTGTAAACGGAGGGTGTGAAACAGTGTTAGGTTCAGGGACTTAGAACAGGATACATCGGGTGGGCGAATGGGTCGGGAAAGACCCAACCAAAACCCCACTCGTCCAACTCCTCAGTTTCTGTATCGTAAATTGGCATGACTTTCGAAAAGTCGATCTGATTCTCTGAGGATGTTGGAGAGGGATATTCGTCAAATAGAGGCTTAGAATCATACTCTTCTTGGAAAATTTGATCTTCTTCATGCGAGGCCTTGAAGTCTTCCCAAGACATTTCAGATCCAGATTCTAGGCTTAGGATGTGGGTTGAATCACTAGAATCTAGGTCTGAGTAACCTTTGAGGGTCACCTTATCAGAATAAGGGGCTGGATTTACACCCTCGAGAGGTTCAGTTCTAATCTCATTATTGCAGGAGTCTTGTAATTCTATGCTTGGTGATCTAGGGTCTAGGGTTGGCTCAACATTGTGTTTTCCCGCAATTGGAACTTCCCACCCTTCTTCAATATCAGGCATGTTGTATTCTATCTGGGTTGGGAATCCACAACCACTCTGTGACTCAAACCCGAGATTTGGGAAATCGGATTGATCCTCAATACTACTCCAAGATGGTTCTTCCTCTATTTGGGGCATGTACGGGTATTTCTGATAGATAATTTGTTTCAATAATCTCATTATCTCTTCCCATTTTTCAAGATCATCTTGGTGTTGTTCTCATAGTACAGGATTTGTCATGCGTTGAATGATATTCAAAGTTGTGTAATTTTTCTATCTCAATGTATCCTGTGATGAGAATGTCTTGGGTTGATCCTTTTGCAGCTTCTGTCAAAAGTACTTGGGCACAATTTATGATGAAAGTTGTGGTTGTTGATACATTAACCTGAATGTCTTCTACTGGTGTTGAGGTTTGTATTCAGTTTCATAGAATTCAAGGGCATTCTCAATAATCCTATCTCTCATGGATCTCTGTGATTTAGGTTTCTTGAAAGGTAGTCCTAAATAATTTGGCTACATATTTGGATCAGGTGGTGGTATCAAGATGTAGAATCAGAATTTTGGATCAAGATGTAGAATCAAATTGTGAAGTGATTAAATCTTAATAAAGAGTCCCACTAAAAATGTATGTGTGTGCTTTAAAGAGAGGAGATGAGGGACTGAAGGTGTTATTGAGCCAATTGAGGCACCCAAAGACGTTTGGATGACTATGGAGGTTCGGGGTGGATGATACCCCTGGATTGGAAAGTCGTCCACCTGAGAATTACCTGGGCAGCCAGAGAGGGAGAGTCCCGCAAAGACCCCTACATGGTAGAGCGTCCCCACGGGTTACAGGGTTTCCCCCACCTGACCTCTCCTATCATTGAGATTCCAGGTAGACCATAATGGGGACCTTGACCTCTTTAGTCTACCACTTTTAAGATCAAAGATGCTTAGGGTTTTCACTTGAACTTTAGATGTTTTGGTGTTGTGACCTAATTTGGAGGTTGGTTGGCCCAAGGGGTCCACTTCACCTGACCTGCCCTAAAGATGGCAGAATGATTCTAGGTCAAGACCTAGAAATCACCCTGATTTGTTTCCCAGGTTATTAGGTCCAATATTCTTAAGATTCAAGTGATTTTAGAGCTCAATTTTAGGGTTTTTCTTGCTTAGATCTTTTCAATCAAGGGCTTGGGTAGCACACTGATGCGGGTGGATTTGTTTCCTTTTATGTAAGCATGTGTGAACTAGCACTTCAAAACCCTACTGTAGAAACCCTAATTTGGTTCTATTTCCAATCCTCTTTGCTTTTCACAAAAGTTCTCTTTGGACTTAAAAATAAGAAGTGTGTAGTCCGGGGAGATTCATAAATTAAGCACGACCTCTACTAGGCATAGGAAATTGTGGGGTGGGATCTCTAAAAATAGCTTCAACTTCAGTAAGTTTGACAAAATTTCCCAAAATCAGGAAACTTTTGCCTTAAAGATGGTAATTACTATAGAAAGAAGGCAATTGATTCCAACTTTAATTGCTTCCTTTTGTCTTCCCAGGATTATGAGATGGATTAGGGAAGAAAAGAGAATTTACCTGCCCTGGAGTGGTTGACTTGCGCGGGAGATTTCTTTGTTAAATACCTTGCAAAATCACAGCAAAACAAATAGGGCAAGTTAGTGTTCAAATATAATAAAAAATAATGCAGAGACTAGTGATAAATTGCACGTTACTCCTCGGCAATGGTGCCAAAATGTTTACAGAAGGCGAGAGCGATTTTTAAAAGATAAATGATGTTGCCTTGCGGTATAAATGAAATCGCCTTGTAAACAAATAAGAATTTTTATTACTCGAATGTTGAGTCCGAGGTCGAACACAGGGAGCAAATGGAATTTATTCACTAATCTCAATCAATGTAATTTAAACACTTAAATCTACTCAAAATCTAATTCATAGTATAATGTAGGAGTTTATGAATACTAAAATATAGCAATAAAAGAGATATTGAGAGGAATAGGGCAAAAAGTCTGATTCTCTTTCTCTTGTCTCTCTATTCAGCTTCCTCTTCTTTTCTTCTTTGGTTCTTCTTTCTACCTTCTCCTTCTTGGCTTCTCTTCTGTCTTCTTTCTTTCTTTGACTTTCTCAGCCTATCTTTCCTTTTTCTTCTTTCTTCCTTAGCTTTGCCTTTCTTCTTCAGTCGCACCTCCTCTGCTACAATGCTTTTTCTTCCTTCCTTGTCAGCTGCACCCTTCTCTACTACAGTGCCTTTGCTTTTCCACCTTAGCTTCCTCAGCTTTTAGCCCTTTGCTTTTCTTCTTCTTTCTTGCCTTAACTTCCTCAGCTTCTTCCTTAGCCTTTTCTTCACCCGCACCCTCTCTGCTACAGTGCTTCTTCTTCCTTCCTTAGCTTCCTCTACAGCTGCAGCTTCCTTCCTTCTCTGGCCTCAGCTTCCACTTCCTTCTTCCTTTCCCTACATACACGAGTGCAAAATCTACCCCTACCCTCCCTGTGTACACTCTCTCTTTCCTCTCTTAGGTTTGCTCTCCCAGAGCCAGCCAATCGGGTATTCGGGTCGGGTTACGCGCACCCGGGTCCAAGCACGCCGGCATGGGTGGTGCACGAGGAGTGCTGGGTAAACAGGTTGGGCAGGTGAGGTCTGCGGAGTGTGGGTTGCAGACGAGGCGGGTGAGTAGGCAAGGGGACCTCACCCCTTGATCTGAGGTGACAAGGTAAAAACAAAAATTCAATTTATATTATGCACCGCGCTTCAACCTTTCCGAGGTGGGACTAAAAGTCCCACCTGCTTCTTCATGTGCACGCAGAGAGGGTACTTTGCTCAATTGCTGCGGCTGCATGACCTTGCAGAGCCTATTTCCTGGCTAAATGCATGCGCGAGACCAACCCGTGTTGCCTGGGAACTGAGACCTGGAGTGCAGCTACCTGGAGCAAGCTTGCGACCAAGCATGCTCGTGCTCCAATGGCGACAGGGGGTCAGACTTGCACTTCACAAATATGGCCTCGCAGCCCTGTCAAAGCACTTGGGTAGCTTCGTCGTGTCATGGCGAAGGTGAAGTGGTGGGTGACGTGGTGCAGAACGGCCTAGGCGTGCGTGCCTAGGTCGGGCTGTGGCCGTGATGATGGGTGTGTTCCGGGGGAGTGTAGGTGATGTAAACATGTTTACACTACTTAAGATGTCTATTTATGCATGTTCTTAAGCATAGGATTGCATTGCATGCTATAAATATTGCATAACATACATCATCTTGCATTTAGAGTAGTTTGAATAAAATGGAGGTTAATTATCTGCTTTTATGTTCATGGACAGGGCAAACTTTTTATCGGGGCCTCGGATCGACGATCCAACCATACGGATGTGATCAGGGCGACGATTAGAGTTCAACAACTCCAAGATCGCCCTAATCAGGCATCTGTAGCATCAGATAGAAACTGGGGAACCCTAAAAGATCAAGGGCCAAGATGGTGTGAATCCACACTTCAAACGACAAATCCGACCACACGGATGGATTCGGATCGACGATCGCAGCCTAACGGTGCGTAAATCGACTCAATCCGACACCCGTGGCACCATCTACATCATCCAGAAGATGGACGGCCAAGATGGCACCACGTGGTGCCATCTCAGCCATCCAACTGGCCCTCAGGGTCACGCTGCCTCTCCAAAGAAAATTCAACGCACAATCTAGGCCATTGGATCTTGATCCAACGGCCATGAGCACGCGCTGCTAAAGTCATCTCCGCGACCAACTCTTCTCCACAGCGCAGTGGGTGAGCGCCTTATTGTAAGGCGCTGATGCACATTCGAAAAGTGAGAAGCGGGTGAGCGGTGCGGGCAAGCGGGCCCGATTGACTGCTCGATTGCGATCAAACGGTCGCGCGCGCCCAATTCGCCCCACACACTATTGCACGCCCGTGCGTGATGCGGGATCGTACGCTGGCGGGCGTGCGCTGAGGAGCGGGTGATAACGCGATTTAAGCCGTCCTTCTCGAGATCGGATGACTGAGATCGGCTGGACGTGCACGTGCATTACGCGCAGGCGTCGCCCATGAAGGCCACATTCGAACCTTTAGCGATGATTTTATCCATCACTAAAGGTCCTGAATTAATGTTTTTAGAGTTGTAATGACCAAATTGCCCCCACTCCTTGCAAGTATAAAAGGAGACCCCCTCCACACGAAATTCTCATCCCTTCCTTCTCTTCTCTCCCTCTCCAAAGCTCAAGAGAAGCTTGTCCCACACCTGAGTGCTTCTTGCGAGATAAAGTCAATTTTTCGTTCCCCTTTCGGAAGTGAATCTCGCGACGACGACCACGTGCTTCCTCATTCCCGTTCTTCCTGCTTCATCCTCCGTCGTCCTGCTTCGTCCTTCTTCGTCCAAGCGTCATCCCGTCTGGCTCGTCCTCCAAGCGACCGTCGAGGAGGATATCTCTCTCTCCATTCTCTTTACTGTTTTCTAGAATAGATTTACTGCTTTCTAGAGTAGATTTACCGCTTTCGAGTGTAATCATTTTCCTGCTTTCTCGTCATGATATTAGTGTAATGAACAATCTTTCTGATGATGAAATTCCATGTTCATTCTTCATCTCTTTTTGATTTTTGTTTGTAATATTCTCTCTCTCTCTTATTCTCTCTCTCTCTCTCTTCTATTTATTGTAAATAGTTAGATAGTTCTAATCAATTAATTTACTTCGTGACAAATAAAACAAACGTGAATTTTTTAAATCAAACGTTCGCCTCCTTGTGTTCGACTCGGGATTTCCATTCCGGTATAAATTTTATTTGTTGAACACGAATTCTTCGCTTTCATACTATGACGACAGGTTTTCAAAACCGAACATGTTAGCGTAGCAACCTGACGTTCAACATTTTGGCGCCGTTGCCGAGGAGGCGACGCTATTTGATTTTTCTTCTTCGCGTTTTCTAACTTACAAATCATTTACCTCACTTCTCTCCTTTCTTATTATGATTGCAGGTACTCTTTCGAGATGAGCAAAAGCGGTAAATTAGAGTAAAGTGCTGTGGAAGGTTTTGTAAGTTATCCCCCACCTCCCACCCATTAGATTTCATTCCACAACATAATAATACAAACATCAATCAACCTAGGTGTTCTTATAAACTCTAAGGTTAGATTTTTTGTTGTTTGACACCCACACCCGCCCCAACCTCCACATTTAAAAGAAAAAAAATCTCACAGAGGTACACAACCTCATTTGTTTTTCAAACTCAGCCGGTAAACCGATTTTTGGAGCCGGCACATACATCCAAACACATAATTGAGTAGAAATCAGATTAGGTAATCACTTGTGTGCCTAATTAAGTGGTGTAACAGGCCAATTGTTTGAGTTGATTGGGTCGCACCACTTCAATTAAAATCAACTCATCAAGTAGCTACCACATAGGTTCAACCCTTAGGGATTTACTAGGCACTCCACATTCTTTTAAGTTTTAAAGGAAAACATCGCCACCTGTGCTTTCCAAACCTGGTGTGCCAACAAAACTTGTTTGAAAACACCTAAAGTTGAATCCTAAAATCTACTAAGCAAGATTTGAACTCTAAAATTCACCACATCAAAAATAATCTTGCTTGAAAACCACTAGTTGTGCACGCACACACAAATCAATCAATCATTAAGGGCACAACCCATATAAAGGGCCCATCACATTCCAATGCACATTCAAACCTAGCCCTAAATAAAATAGAGTAGATGTTCGCCTTAAGGATTCGACTTGCTCTTCAGAGCCCAGAACGAGATTATTTTCGATTAGTCTGTTTCTACTGTTCAATCTGATGTCTAGCTAGGGGAGCAGAATCAAATGATCGTGGCTAGGGGGTACACTAGGAATCGGAGGTGCAAGCCGAAGGAAGAACCTTCTTCCTAGTCCATCCTTCTAACTGGTTGGATTGAACAGACAGAAGTAGATCAAATCGTTCCTCTATCTCAAGACGGGTTTTGGGAGTTTGTAGGTCTTTAGGCTAGCCCACTTAAGGACAGGTTTGATTGTTTGTATTGTAGGGCGCCTTTCTTCCTCTCATCTCTCATGAATCCTTCCACATATTACATGCATTCCTGCTCTTTCCCTTCTTGTTTGAATTATCCTCAACATGACGATTATCTCGACTCGTACTGTAATCAACCATCAGTTAGTTGGGATAACTCGAATTGGGGATACAATTCCAGACCTCTGTGTTTAGGGTCTAACCCTGAACACTTTGATTGTGATTTCTATCCTTCTTAGAGCCACATCGATTATAGATCGTCACTGATGAGTCCATTTTAATGGACTAATAGTAAGCCTAAGTAATTCTCTTTTAACAATTTAGGTTTGTTAATAACTACACTAAGTTATAGAATAATTGTATGCATCATGATTTAATTCTATAACATTCTATGACTTAATGTGTAATGATTATGTCTTTTTATTTGCAGGTAATAAAACCCAGAAAGAACAAGGGTGGGGGGATAATTTCCCCAACACATCCAGCCATGATTCTTTCCCCCTCCCCCGTCGGACTTTGGGGCAATCTTCTCCAACGCTCGCCGGCCAAAAATAGAAAGGGATTTGCAAATCCCTGGATTGGCGCACTGAGGGAGAGAGAGGACTTAAAAGTGAAGAGGCAGCATGCACAAAGGAGGAATCTTCCCCCCCCTACGGGGAACGGCTCTCTCTTCTCCACTGTGGAGAGGGCGAGCACTGTGCCGCTCCGTCTCTACCTCAAGCAGTAGCACCCGCACGCCATCACCTGCCTCTCCCTCAGCCACCGTAGGCAACCGCACACCATCAGCCCTCATCCTCCCTTCCAGCCGTCCTTGCAGCACGCCTCAACGTTGCGCGCCCGCACCCGTAGGCGCTGCATAGCAACTTCACTCACCTCCCTGTAGAGCACCATCCCACCTTCTCAACATCCCACAGGTGCTCTCAACCACGCGCTCGCACCCGTAGGCACTGTGTCTTCACCCTGCCAGGTCATGCCTGCAGGTGCATCCTTCCTTCCAGCACCTCCTTGCAGCATGCCCCCCCACCTCTGCAGCCCCACTCCATAGCAGGAGAGCACGCACCATCCCACGCCTCTCCGCAGCGCAACCTCCAACCACTACAGGCGCACACTAGTGCGCGCGCCTTCCTGCCTTCACCGCCCCCACGCCACAGTGGGTGCTCGCACCCAAGCCAGCGCCTCTACGCTGCGTCGCTCCTCCCCGTAGAAGGCGTTCAAGCACTAAATAGCAGATGCCGTCCCTCTCCGCCCGCTCGCTACTGAAGGCGCTGCGCGCCCGCACGCCATCTCCCGCGCCTTCTCGCCTTTGCAGCCTGCACGCCCATTAGCAAGCGCCTGCCCGCGCCCTCACGCCATAGCGGCAGCAGCAGCAGCCCTCTTCCTCCAACAGGCCGGAGCTCCGGCCAGCTTCGCCGCCGCCGCTGCCACCGTCGGAGAGCCCCCGTCCTCGCCGTCCTCCTAAGCCTCGCAACTGCCTCGCCGGTGCTCTCTCTCTCGCGAGGAAGAGAGAGAGCAAATGCTCTATTTTTGTTAGAATTAAAAATTACATTCAATGCCATTGCCACCGATTTTATTTTTTTTATTATTATTATATTATGGCAGAATTGCATTCAAGCACTCACAATTCTTTCTAATTGCATGGTATTAATATTGGCTAGTTTAAAGATTGATTTTGGACTTGATTTAAGTACTAATTGTCTTTAGTACACATCACATGAAAATTGCACTAATTCATCCTAAATTTATTGAGGATTTCTGTGAGGGAAAACTTCACTTACACCCTTAACTTTTTAGGTTATTGCAAATCTACTTTCCTTTACATTTTAAGTCCAATTGGAAAAGGAATTTTGCACTATCTGAAATAATATTAAATAATTAAGTATTGATTGCATCATTGCCTCCCTGTGGACACGACCCGCTCTTCTGCGAGTGGTTATTTTCATTATTTTTTATTAGTCAATTTTTCCACCACTTAAATACTATAACGCTAAGCGAAAAGTCGACCTATCAGTCACCCTTTCATGAACAACCTAATACGATCTACAATCAAGGATACACTAATCCTTACCCATCCTCTGATTACACTGCCTTTAGGTCACCACCACCTTTTGAACAATCTGAAATGACCTATTATTAGGAAGGGTATAACGAATCTCAATTCGTTAATTCCCCTGCATTGATCCCAAACCCGCCCAACCCTGAACCAACTCATTTGGTTCAGGGTAACCAGGTTCATGATAAGGTTCTGGCTAACTTGAGGAATATCATACAATATTTAGAAGTTCAGCCAATACCTTACATTGAGAGATTGGAGCCCCTGATTGGAATGATTGATGATTTGAACAAGTATTTGTTGGATTGGCTCCAGGATGTTAAGGATAAGAACTTGGGTGAGTTTCTACTTGGGAAGTTAGAGCAATTGAGGATGAGATTTGTGGTTGCTTTAGTTTAGTCGTGGGATGATTCCCAAGATGAACTCCCTTCATGAGAGCCAATGTCAGAACCCACTCAGGCACCTGTTGGGGGGGACACGTGTTACGAGGCTGACCAGATTGAATTAGAGCAACCAATTAAGGATGATCTGATTTCTTCACCTGAGATCCCTGAGCTAGGGTACAAGGAAACGTATGTCTCCATGGATCAGAAAGTGATAGATGATTTTGGGACATACATTGATATGGATCTTGATTTCTTTGATGGTGAAGATTCAAGTTGCGAAGTCTCACGGGAGTTTACTGAACACAATTTTTGTGAGACGATTGGGCCTGAGGAATCTGAAAGATCATTTGATAGCCTAATAACTGAGGAAATTGATTTTATTAGGGCTCACATTATGGATCTAGAATTGCATTTTCTGGAGGATTTAATCAAATGCCTTGATTGTCAGTTACACCCCATTGTGCTTATCGATGATTCTATTTCTGAGATAATTAGACCTAAGTCAATTCTAATTCAGCCACATCATTTAGACTTGGAGATTTCAGATGGGGTGATTAATATGCAAGAGGTCTTGGAATTTAACATGCTGAAAGAGGAGGATAGGAGTCGGGAAATTTTGATTTGGGAAGCAAGTTCTGAAGGAAGTAGAAGATTGAGTCGAAGGGTTCCTATTAGCTAAAACCGTCAAACCAGGACCCTTACGACATCTGTTCTTAGGATGTCCAACCTAAGCATACATTCAATTATTATCCTTTTGAGCTTGAATTCTCTGTAGCCCGACTTTTTGGTCTTGGGTTGCATCCTCATAAGTCGCAGGGTCGACCCCGCTTGCATACAGATTTTAGGTTTTGGGTAATTTTTATCCAGAACTTGAGATATTCTCGATTATGGGGTATGGGTCTACATCACAATCTGGTCCACATTTGTGGACATCTACTGACAGATCAGAGGATTCTTATGTTTATTTTGATTCTAACTTACACTTGTGAATTCTTTATTTCTCTTCTTTGCATAGTGTGCGTAGTTGAAGGCACTAAATTCAGTACATATACAGTTTCTTTTAGTTTCTATCTCAGAGCGAACCTGACATTCACGTAATTCAGGTGCTTTCTATGTTATTCCACTCTGTTTATGTCTTTTTAATATAATGAGGACATTGCATTGGATGGGCATGGGGGGGTGGATATTCATCTCTGAATTTATTTGTTAGCTTCGTAGATTTATTTTATTTTCTTTTATTAAAAAAAAAAAAGAATTAGGAAAGAGAACCTGGGTTTAAGAAAATTTTCAATCTTAGGAAATACTACATTATGATTTGAACACAAGGACCCTTTAGGTCTTCAGACTTAATTAGCCTGTGTATCCATTAAAATGTGGATTAATTTTTCGAGTCCTCGCCAACCTGAATTCTATTTTAATTGGAGTAAATAAGTTTGGGTGATAAGTACATGACTTATTAACCTGTCCTCTGATTTGAGGGAACTTTGAGTTTTTAGCATCTACACACTTTCTTTGCACTAACTCGTTGTTTGGAGATTTTAACGGAAATTGGGTAGCTAATGAACCTTCTAAGGTGATATGGCTGGCAAGTTATCGTGGGTAACAGCCCATAGGTAGGTTGTCCAGAGCCCAGTCACTGGATCTTTCTCTTTTTGCTGCCTTTACGTAAATCTTAGACCAGGGAAGCCACCTACTTAAAAAAAAGAGAGTCAAAAAGAAAAGAAAAAAAAGGGAGAAAAGAAAGAAATAAACCACACTTCGCCGCATGAGTATCGCTGGCAAGTTGTCGGTGGTAACAGCTCATTAATTGGTTATCTAGAACCCAACTCAATAAATGCACTGGAAATTCCCAAAACACTTAGGAAGAAGCAGAGAAGTAGAATAAACTGGGGAGATATACACTGGATTCACCTTTGTGTTGACCCCGGAAAAAATAAAAGTAAGCAGAAAGCTACCGGTTGTAAAGATACACCTTTAGGCAAAATTCTCTTTTTTTAGGTCACCTAGAGGCGTAGAAATCCGAAGCTCGTTTTAATTGCCGGTCAACGAGTCTATCACATTCACAATAAGATGCTTATAACTTAGGGTTCTCATCAAATCTTGGGTGAGTTGAATGGCCATGGAAAGCCACTCTAAAACCCTAAAACATGAAAGTCCAAAAAAATTAGAAAAGCGGAAAAGAGAGAAAAAGAAAATTTTCTTTGAATAAGGCGAGTGCTTGAGGTGGTCTGCATTTTGGCAGATACTCGGGCACTGTTGTGTCTTTGAAAGTTCAGATCCTAAGTAGATATTTTCTTAATGATTGAAAATAACTCATGCCCAAATAATCCAACCTGATTCTTTTATAAATAGCACATAGTTTTTGCAAGGGACTAGCAAAAGATAGGCATGAGGGTATGATGTAAACATGTTTACACTACTTAAGATGTCTATTTATGCATGTTCTTAAGCATAGGATTGCATTGCATGCTATAAATATTGCATAACATGCATCATCTTGCATTTAGAGTAGTTTGAATAAAATGGAGGTCAATTGTCTCCTTTTATGTCCATGGATATGGAAAACTTTTTATCGGGGCCTCGGATCGAAGATCCAACTGTACAGATGTGATCAGGGCGACGATTGGAGTTCAACGACTCCAAGATCGCCCTAATCAGGTATCTATAGCATCAGATAGAGATCGGGGAACCCTAAAAGATCAAGGGCCAAGATGGTGTGAATCCACACTTCAAACGATAAATCCGACCACACAGATGGATTCGGATCGATGATCGCAGCCTAATGGCGCGAAAATCAACTCAATCCAACACCCGTGGCACCATCTACATCATTCAGAAGATGGATGGCCAAGATGGCGCCACGTGGCGCCATCTCAACCGTCCAACCGGCCCTCAGGATCGCCGCTGCCTCTCCAAAGAAAATTTGACGTGCGATTTGGGTCCTTGGATCTTGATCCAATGGCCATGAGCACACGTTGCTAAAATCATCTCCGCGACCAACTCTCCTCCACAGCATAGCGGGCGAGCGCCTTATTGCGAGGCGCTGGCGCATGTTCGAAACGTGAAAGCGGGTGAGCAGTGCAGGAGAGATTGACCACTTGATCGCGTGCGCCTAATCCACCCCATGCGCTATTGCACGCCCGCGCATGATGCGGGATTGTATGAGGGCGAGCGCACGCTGAGGAGCGGGCGGTAGTGCAATTTAAGCCGTCCATCTCGCTATCGGACGGCTGAGATCGGCTGGACGTGCGCGTGCATTACGTGCAGGCAAGTGAGCAGGCGTGTGTGTGCTGCCCACGAAGGCCTCGTTCGAACCTTTAGCGACGGTTTTATCCGTCACTAAAGGTCCTAAATTAATGTTTTTAGAGTTGTAATGACCAAATTGCCCCCACTCCTTGCAACTATAAAAGGAGACCCCCTCCACACGAAATTCTCATCCTTTCCTTCTCTTCTCTCCCTCACCAAAGCTCAAGAGAAGCTTGTCCCACACCCGAGATGCTTCTCGAAGATAAAGTCAATTTTTCGTTCCCCTTTCGAAAGCGGATCCTGGGACGACGATGACGTGCTGCCCGTTCCCGTTCTTCCTCCTTCTCCCTCCGTCCTGCTTTGTCATTCTTCTTCCAGGTATCTTCCCGTCCGACTCGTCCTCCAAGCGACCATCAAGGAGGATATCTCTCTCCCCATTCTTTTTATTGATTTCTAGAATAGATTTACTGCTTTCTAGTGTAATCATTTTCTCGCTTTCTCATCATGATATTTAGTGTAATGAATAATCTTTCTGATGATGAAATTCCATGTTCATTCTTCATCTCTTTTTGGTTTTTGTTTGTAATATTCTCTCTCTCTTATTCTCTCTCTCTCTTCTATTTATTGTAAATAGTTAGATAGTTCTAATCAATTAATTTACTTCATGACAAATAAAACAAACATGAATTTTTTAAATCAAACGTCCGCCTCCTTGTGTTCGACTCGAGATTTCCATTCCGGTATAAATTTTATTTTTTGAACATGAGTTCTTCACTTTCATACTACGACGGCAGGTTTTCAAAACTGAACACGTTAGTATAGCAACCCGACGTTCAACAGTAGGGTGTGTGTGGCGGTTAGTGAAGGGGCGGATGATGATCAGTGGGTGATGGCAGAGGTTTTGAGGGGTCTGGTGAGGTGTGTGGAGGAGTGGAGCGATGGATGCACCTTCACTGGTGGTCGGTTGGAGATGAGGACGATGGTGGTGGTCTGCGGTGTCGAGGGGTCGAAAGTAAAAATAAAGAAGGGGGAAATGAAGAGAGGAGATAGGGGAAGAGATTTAACCTAACTAAGTGGATGAAAGGATAAGGAAGGCGGTTGGCACATACCTGCCACCGTCGGATAAGATTCCAGTGGAGGGAGAACGGTGACAACGAAGGGGCTTTTGGTGCGTGCATAGGTATGGCGCAACGCGGAGGAAGGAGGTGAAGGTGGTTCTGCCACTAGTATTGTGGCAAGGCAACGAGAAGGAGGATGAGATGTCGTCGGAGCTTACTGGATGTCTGGCCGGAGAAGAAGAGACGAAGTTGGTGGTGGTTCTCCGGCCAAACCAAGCTAATTCTGAACGGCCGGATCAGGGGGTCCTTTTATAGGTACTGGCAGAGGCTCTTGTGCTTAGAAGGCAAGCTTCCAAGCGCAAGAATC
Organism: Thalassia testudinum; assembly: GCA_037157565.1. NCBI lineage: Eukaryota > Viridiplantae > Streptophyta > Magnoliopsida > Alismatales > Hydrocharitaceae > Thalassia > Thalassia testudinum. The sequence continues at coordinate 35,126,798 of JAZHRO010000012.1, read as the reverse complement.
CTCACCGGAGTAAGAATGTGCGAAGGATACCCTTGTCTCTCGAGAGTTTGCACAAGAGATTTGGTGCGAATCAGATCTTGGGATTGCGTTCAGATGATAGGGAATTCCTTAGAGAATCTCCCTTTCAAATTTGAGAGGGGATCTCTGAGGAATCGGAGAGAAATCCCCCTCAAATCCTCATCGGAGTAGGACTCCTCCGCTGTAATGGCGGAGGGACCAAATTACAAAGAGTGGCGAGGAAGATAGGGGGTCTGCGCAATGACTTTCAAAAGCTAGGGGTCAAAATGTAATTGGGTGGACTAGTTTGCAAAGTAGGTCAAGGTGACCTTCCCTTAGGTCCAAATTTTGGTACAAACCTAATTTCGACCTAAGGAATCCAATGGTGAAGTTGGAATTTAGGTTTAACCATGTTTGACTAGATATTTTACACAAAAACCCAATTTAGGTCAAATATCTAGCTAGGACCCCTACTTAGGTCAAAATAGGTTCCAAATGCCAATTTGAAGGTTATAAACCCTAGGGGTATTTTTCCATGAATTTTATAAGGTTTAGTTGATTTTTATCCTAACCATAACCTTGTTGAATTAAGTGAGTCTATTTTAGGGTTACAAGATGTCATTTAATTCTTAGATTGCATATGAGCCCATTTCTGATTGAACCAACTCACTTTTTATCTTCTTCAGATTAACTGACCTATGTTTAGCCCCTGAGAAATCCCATTGATTTATTGCAATGGTAAAATTACAGTTTTACCCTTTGTTTCATGTTTTCTTCTCAGAACGGTTATTCCTTGAATTAGGCCCTTCTCTAGGCTATGTAGGAGCTTTTGTTCTCTTTTTTAGGTTAAAAAGATCTAGTTAGGGCTCATGATGGTGTTCCCATCAGCTGGCAAGGTCAAGGAGGTGGTGCGAAGGCGGTCGAGTTTGGTGGTGTCAAGTGGCTAATCCCCTTAATTTCTTGAGGGGTTTTGGTGGGAGTGGAACGGTGAAGGTTTTAGGAGTGGTGGCTGGCGATTTGGTGGTCTGTGGTGTTGGCACAGGCTCAATGGAGCCCTTGCCGGAGGCAGGGAAAACGAAGGTCATGCGGTGATGATTTGGGTGAAACCTAAAATCTAAGGGGTTGGAGAGGATCAGGAGGGAGAGAGGAAGATGAAGGGAAATTTAGAGAGGGAGAGAGTGAGCGAAGGTGGTCGACTATGATGGGTCGGTGTTGAAGAAGGAGGAGTTGATGGCAATACGGCGGCGAGGAAGGAGAGGGAGATGGCGATCGTGCTTTGGCTGGTGATGGTTCCAAGGACGAGGCGAGGATGTTGAGCCAGTCAATTTGACCGTTGGTTGGGTCGACGAAGAGGAAGGAGAGGCTCGTTGGAGATGAAGGTGCGGATGGCCGCAGACGAGGAAGAGAGGGTTTTTTCGGCTCCAAACTTTGCTAAGGAGCTTGGTTTTGCGCAAGGACTCCTTTTAAAGGCCTTAGGGGGTCCAAACAAGGTATGAAGCTTTACGAGGTAAAAAACTTAGGGAAGAAGATCCTTGAGATTGTGAGCATTCACATGTTTCTCAATGCGAATCAAGGCCAATCTGTGGTTCAGATTATAGAGGATCTCTCAAAGAATCTTCCTTCCAATTTTGGGAGGATTTGATTGAGAATCGAATGAGATAACCTTGCTCGAATCTTAGTGGAGGAGCTCTGTTCACACCAATGGCGATAGGGATCCTTTTGCAAAAATGACAATAAAGTTAGGGACCTTATCGTAAATATTTTGAAAGTTAGTGGTTTAATTGAAACAAACAGAGTTTAAATGGACTAAAATGTAAACTAGGACAAGATGGACTCTGATTGGGCCTAAATTTCGGTACAAGCCTAATTTGATCCTAAAAAATATGATGGTGAAGTTGGATGTCAGTTTTGACCAATTTTGACTAGGTAATTTGCGTAGAAACACAAATTAGGGCAAAAATCCGTCTAAGACTCTGTTCAAAGTTAAAATAGGTTTAGATGATCAAATCAAGGATACCAAACCTCAAGGAATATTTTTCTATCAATTTTGGAAGGTTTAAATGAATTTATTCTGAGCAGAACCTCTGTAATTCGAGCGGATCTGAAATTAAGGTTTTAGGTGTTGTATTGGTTCTTGAAATCGTGAAACCCTGTTTCTATCTATGTGGACCCTCTTATTAGAATTTAATGCTTATTAGACCTTAGATTAACCCCTGTCAAACACCGTGGTTACTCTGATTTCATGATATGATGTTAAAATCATAGAACTAACCTTGTTTAATGTTCTTTTCTCATAATGGCTTTGCATGGAATTATGTCTCTCAGGCGACTATATAAGAGCATTTGTCATTTGATTATGACTAAATAAAGCTAGTTGTGGCTTATGATGATGTTATCATCATAACCCCATGCCTAACTTTTGCTAGTCCCTTAACAAAATCTTATAGAAAGAACTAGATCTCTAGACCATACATTGAAGTTCAGATGCCTGATTTGCTTCACTCTCTAGAAATTAGGTCAGAATACCAACAATGGGCCTAGAGGCACTCAAGTATCAATCAAGATCCAGACTTGACTAGCTTTAGCCTGAGTCTGCAATGAAGGTTTCTAAGGCCCACAAAAACTACCCAGGGGTTCGTTAACCCAGCAGTTAAAGCACCCGTGCATAGAATGTAGCATGTATAGGTTCAGTTTTCCAGTGCATTTTTGTAAGAGAGAGATAGAGAAAGATTTTTCATTTGGAGAGTTTTATCTCTCTTCTTTTTATTTTTTCCTAAATCCAACCTCAGATTGGCCCTAAACACGGTTTGTATTGGATTCCTTATCCCCATCATCAATCCTTGAAGGGTCCCTGGCTTTCGATGCTTTGGGATAGCACCACCCATGGCAACCCCCAGAACCCTAGCTTTTGACACTTTTAGATAGTGTCGCCCATGGTGTATTGTAGCTAAATTTTGGCCCTAGAAATTGACATTTCTAAATAATCCCGCCCATGGCACCTGAACCAGCACAAGGTGCTTACATGCCGCTGATAGAATATTTAGATATTCTAGGAGACAAGCACTGAGGAGACGATATGTTATTATGCATCTTTGAGGGAAATTTCACACCTCTCCGCACCGGGAAGTCGTCTAATCAACTTGTGTTGTCGAGCCGCTCCTAAGTTAGTTCTTCTAGATGGATTTTTAGAATAGAACACTTTTGGCATGATTTTCTTTATTAAGCGCACTGAACTAGACTTAGTGTGTGATTGTGGGTACTTAGGTTACAAATCCCCGTAAACCAAAGGGCAGGCAACATGGCCGAATAATCCCTAAGCCTTAGACCTACTACATCAACCTTACACTTTCCTCAACCTCTTGAGGACTAATCTAGATCTTAGCAAATACGTGGATATTTAAGCCCTAAAATATGCCCAAGACACCTAAGATCAGCACTCATACTAATCTCCTTGTCTCTATCATTTCAGGACTTAATTTTTCTTTTGATTAGGTCTAGAACTTAAGTAGATTTCATAATTAATTGCTATGACTATCACTTTTATTTTTGATTTTTTCTCCTTTTTGACATTTGAATTTCCTCCTCTTTTCCTCCTCAAGAAAGATTTTCAGTCAATTCTCAAAATTTCCTCCCCTTTCTCCAATTTTTTTTCTTTTTCACTTTTTAGTTTTTTATCATTTTTTAATATGTTTTTTAATTTTTGTGAGAACCCCGAAGAGAATTGAATTTTCGTATGTCTGCACTTTAACACCCCCCATGCCTAAGTTTTACAATGTCCTCATTGTAAACTAGGAGGGTACAAATTCAGTTTGGTTCAAGGTTTGGAACAATGTCAAAGGGTGGGTGAACGGGTCGGGATGATTGTTGCGGACGATTTTAAGCTCTGATACACGTACCAAAAGTGGAGTCAGTTGTTCTAAAGTTGAACTCAAAAGTGTAGTATGAGTGTAGCTCAAAAGAATGTTTAGAAGGGTCTCAAACTTTTGGAATGATGGGTTGCCTCTGATTAAGCACTAAATTCAATGCCTTCAGTCGAATAGAAAGTGGTTAAAGGGAAGGGGTGGTCAAATCAGAGAAATTTTGTAGAACAAGCACCTTGATAAGTAGCCTGGTTGGTCCAACCGGGTGCTTGTTCAGATCAACAGGCTGATATTATATACTAAACCCAATCAGTTTGGTGGGTTGATGGATGTGAATCAATAGATGTAGATCCCACCAGATACTTTGAGGCTCAAAGAGATATGCAAATGTGAATTTGGGGTTTGGCTAAATCGATTCAGCTAGATCAGAGTAGGGATCCTCAAAAGAAAATGGATATGTGGAGGATGTAGGAACCCTACTGATAGGATCAGAAAAGGATAAGTTGTGATTATCAGTCTGATCAATGTCCGAAACCTGATCAAAAGATGGAGGAGAATCATATGCAACCCGATCAGAGAGAGGTGAATCAGAGTAAAAGTTGATTCTAGTGGCGGGTTAGGGTTGGGATCGAATTTTGGAAGGCTTTGTATGTGTATCGGAAGGTGTGGCTTCTTTGAGGTCCAAATCATTGACCTCAACATCAGAATCCAACAAAAGGTCATGGATGCTAAGGTCGTATACTAGCTCATAATCGTTAGGAAACAAAGGTTCTTTGAAATCAGAGTATGATTCGAAATCGTCGGAGAATTTATGAAAATTAGTTTCTAAACTGGATTCTAGATCGAGAATTCCACCACAAGCTAAATCATGATGTGTAGAATCAACAACTTGACTTGGATCTGACATAATCTCAAATTATGAGCTCAAAGAAGTGCCCTTATTAGGCATAGGCTCAGGTTCTTGGTTCCTAGGTAGACCCAATCAAATTCCAACTCTTCCAACTCAATTTTTGTATCATAAATCGATGTAACTTCTGATAGATCAATTTGTATTTCTGAGGAGTTTGGAGAGGTATATTCATTAAATAAAGGCACATAATCATGATCTAGATCTACAATTTGGTTCTCATCACATTGGGCATCATGATCATCCCAAATAGACTCAAATCTAGATTCTAGGTCAGAGGTAGGAGTTGGGTCACTAAAATCTGGACTCGATTCTATAGGGATGTCAGAATTACTCTCGAGGATAACCTTAATAGAATAAGGTTCGGGAATTACATCCTCGAGAGGTTATGGCTCAAGCTTACTACAGGTGTTTAGGAAATTAAGGTATGATGGACCAGCTTCATGGCTCTCTAAGGTTGGTTCAGAATTGGGAACACTTGTAATTTGATCCACCCAACCAACATCAAGATCAGGTATGTCAATCTGCATAAAGTTTGAATCAAATTCCATTTGGGTTGGGGGTCCACAACAATCTTGATTTTCAAACCCGACACTTGGGAAATCATATTGATCCTCAATGTTGCTCCATGGTTTCTCATCAATTTCTAAATGTTGAGATGGGTATTTTTGATTAATGCCTTGTTGTAATGTATTTAGCATATACTCACGTTTCTCCATGAGACCCTATTGTATTCTCCAAAGTTGTGCATTTGACAAACATTGTATATACTCAGTCTTGTGTAGTCTCCACAATTCACTGTATTCTGATAAAAGCTCATCCCGGGTTGAATCATGTATCATTTATGTAAATATTATCCCAGCACAGTTCATAATGTGGGTTGTTGTTTTTGGTATATTAACCTGAATGTACCTAGATGGATCTAAGGTTTTGTAATACTCATCATGATGTCTAAGAGCATCCTTAATCATCTTTTCTTTCATGCTCATTTGATATTCAGGTTTCCTAAAAATCCTTCCTAAATTGTCAGGTTGGATTTTCAAATAAGATAGTGGATCAAGATGTAGAATCACATTCAGGTTCAGATTGAATCGATCAGATCAGATCATAAATCTCCAAGAAGATCAACTCTAATGAAGCCTATAGGTCAACAACGTAGGGCCCTTTCCTGTGTATGTGCAATAAAGAATAGATGAGGGATTGGATATGAATTAGACTCAATCAAGGCACCAAAACATTTTTGGATGACTGTTGTATTGGAGAATCGTCGCAAAAAGATTGAGTTTGGAAAACACGTCGATGTAGCGTAATTTAGGGGATAGTTGGAATGGGCAACGACTGGAAGACGTAGAGTGATGTAAACATGTTTATATTACATAAAATATCTATTTATACATGTTTTTAAGCATAGAATTGCATTACATGCTATAAATATTGCATAGCATGCATCACTTGCATTTAGATTAGTCTGAATAACATGTAGGTTAATTGTCTCCTTTTATGGTCAGGGACAGGGCGACTTTTTATCAGGGCCTCAGATCGAAGATCCAACCATACGGATCTGTTCAAGGTGATGATTGGAGTTCAATGACTCCAAGATCGCCTTAACCAGATATCTGAAGCATCAGATAGAGATCGAGGAACCCTAGAAGATCAAGGGCCAAGATGGTGTTAATCCTCACTTCAGACGACAAATCGGACTACATGGATGGGTTCAGATCGACAATGGCAGCCTAACGGCGAGAAAATCGATCCAATCTAATACCCGTGGCACCATCTACATCACTCAGAAGATGTACGGCCAAGATGGCACCACGTGGTGCCATCTCAACCGCCCAACCGGCCGCACGCATTGGCTGAAGCTCTTCTGGCCAGTGCCTCTCCACCGTTGGATCAAGATCCAACGACTGCGAGGCACGCGCACTTGAGTTGTGTGCTCGACACAAACGTACTCGTAGCGCGTTGGTCGAGCACCTCATCCAGCCGAGGAGGCGTGGGATCGAGCCCCCGCACGCCTCAAATTGGAGTGGGTGTGTGGGCACTATTAGCTGTGCGATCAAGATTAAACGACGTCGCGTGGCCGATAGTGCCCACACGCTATCTGATGCCCCGCGTGACGAGGGATCTCACGCGTAAGGCACGCGGTTGAGGCACAGTGAGGAGAGCTCTTAGCCGTTCGATCGTGAGATCGAACAGCCAAGATCTGATGGACGTGGGCGCACGTTGAGACGCAGAAGGTGAGCGGGCGCACGAGCGTCGCCCACGAAGGCCACGTTCAAGCCTTTAGTGACGGATTTATCTGTCACTAAAGGTTCTGAATTAATTTTTTCAACATGTAATGACCAAAATACCCTCACTCCTTGCAACTATAAAAGGTGACCCCCTCCATACGAATTTCTCATTCCTTCTCTTCTCTCACCCCTTCCAAAGCTCTAAGAGCTTGTCCCAAACCCAGGATGCTCCTCTAGAGTAAAAATCTTAAGTTTTCCACCTTCGTCCCCCTTCGTGGAGCATCCTATGGTTGTCCTCTCTCTGCATTCGAGAAGTGGATCCCGCGATGACAACGACGTGCTGCTTCATTCTCATTCTTCCCGCTTCGTCCTCCTTCTTCTTGCTCCGTTCCCTGTCTTCCAGGCATCGTCCCGTCCGGCTCGTCCTCCAAGCGATCGTCAAGGAGGATATCTCTCTCTCCATTCTTTTTTTTGCTTTCTAGAGTAGATTTACTGCTTTCTAGTGTAATCATTTCCCACTTTCTAGTCGTAATAAGTAGTGTAATGAATAATTTTTGATAACGCAATCCATGTTTATTCTACATCCCTTGTGCTTTTATTTGTAATATTCTCTCTCTCTCTTCTATTTATTATTTGTTAAATAGATAGATAGTTTTCAACCAGCTATTCTGTTTCATGAAAAATAAAATAAACGTGTATTTTTAATCAAATGTCCGCCTCCCTGAGTTCGACCCGAGATTTCTATTCTGATATAAATTGTATTTGTTGAACCCGAGTTCTTCGCTTTTCAAACTACAACGATAGGTTTTCAAAGCCAAATTCGATAGCGTAGTCCTCCGTCGTTTCAACATTTTAGCGTCGTTGCTGGGCAGGCGACGCTCTTTGATTTTTTTCTCATTTTCTAACTTATGAATCATTTACCTCACTTCTCTCCTTTCTTATTATGATTATAGGTGCTCTTTTGAGATGAGCAAAAGCAGTAGATTGGAGCAAAGTGCTGTTGAAGGTTCTATAAGTTTTTCCCCACCTCCCACCCATTAGTTTTCATTCCACCACGTAATAACACAAACATAAATCAACCTAGGTGTTCTTATAAACTCTACGGTTAATTTTGTTTGTTTGTTTGACACCTACACCTACCTCAACCTCCACATTTAAAAAGAAAAATTAAAAAAATCCCATAGAGGTACATAACCTCATCTAATTTTCAAACTCAATCGGTAAATCGATCTTTGGAGCTGATGCACACATCCAATTACATAATTGAGTAGAAATCAGATTAGGTAATCACTTGTGCACCTAATTATGTGGTGCAACAGGCCAATTGTTTGAGTTGATTGGGCCGCACCACTTCAATTCAAATCAACTCATCAAGTAGTTGCTGTATAGGTTCAACTCTTAGGGATTTACTAGGCACTCCACATTCTTTTAAGTTTCAAAGGAAAACATCTTCACTTATGCTTTCAAAACCTAGTATGCCAACAAAACTTGTTGGAAAATACCTAAAGTTGAATCCTAAAAGCTACTAAGCAAGATTTGAACCCTAAAATTCACCGCATCAAAAATAATCTTGCTTGAAAACAACTGGTTGTACATGCACACACACATCAATTAATCATTAAGGGCACAACCCAGATAAAGGGTCCATCACATTCCAAAGCACATTCAAACCTAGCCCTAAATAAAATAGAGTAGACATTGGCCTTAAGGATTCGACTTGTTCTTCAGAGCCCAGAATGAGATTATTTGCGATTAGTCTGTTTCTACTGTTCAATCTGATGTCTAGCTAGGGGAGCAAAATCAAACGATTGCAGCTGGGGGGTACACTAGGAACTGGAGGCGTAAGCCGAAGGAAGAACCTTCTCCCCAGTCCCTCCTTCTAACTGGTTGGATTAAACAGACAGAAGTAGATCAAATCATTTCTTTATCTCAAGACGGGTTCTGTGAGTCTGTAGGTCTTTAGGCAACACTTAAGGACAGGTTTGATTGCTTGTATTGCAGGGCACCTTTCTTCCTTTCGTCTATCATTAATCCTTCCACATTTTATACGCATTCCCGCTCTTTCCCTCCTGTTATGAGTTATCCTCAACATGACGATTATCCCGACTCGTACTATGATCAACCATTGGCTAATTGGGATAACTCAGATTGGGCGTACAGTTCCGGATCTCCGTGTTTAGGGTCTAACCCTGAACACCATAATTGTGATTTCTATCCTTCTCAGAATCATATCGATTATAGATCGCCACCCTTTCATGGACAACCTAATACGATCTACAATCAAGGAGGATACATTGATCCTTACCCATCCTCTGAATACACTACCTTTAGGTCATCACCACATTTTGAACAATCCAAAATGACCTATTATCAGGAAGGGTATCACGAATCTCAATTCGTTAACTCCTCTACACTTATCCCAAACCCACCCAACCCTGAAACAAGTCATTTGGTTCAAGGTAACCAGGTTCAAGATAAGGTTTTGGCTAACTTGAGGAATACCATATAATCTTTAGAAGTTCAGCCAATACCTTGCATTGAAAAATTGGAGCTCCTGATTGAAATGATTGATGATCTGAACAAATATTTGTTGGATTGGCTCTAGGATGTTAAGGATAAGAACCTGGGGGAGTTTCTACTTGGGAAGTTAGCGAAATTGAGAGTGAGATTTGTGGTTGCTTTAGTTCAATCGTGGGATGATTCCCAGGATGAACCCCCTTCAGGAGAGCCAAGGTCAGAACCTGCTCAGGCACCTGTTTGGGGGCACACGTGTTACGAGGCTAACCAGATTGATTTAGAGCAACCAATTAAGGATAATCTGATTTCTTCACCTGAGATCCCTGAGCCGGGGTACGAGGAAATGTATGTCTCCATGGATCAGAAAGTGACGGATGATTTTGGGACGTACATTAATACGGATTTTGATTTCTTTGATTCTGATGGTGAAGATTCAATTTGCGAAGTCTTACGTGAGTTTACAGAACATGATTTCTGTGAAATGATTGGGCCTGCGAAATCAGTTAAATCATTTGATAGCTTTATAACTGAGGAAACTAATCTTATTGGGGCTCACATGACGGATCCAGAATTGCATTTTTTGGATGATTCAATCCAATGCCCTGATTGTTAGTTACACCCCATTGAGCTTACTAACGATTCTGTTTCTGAGATAACTAGACCCAAGTCAATTCTGATTCAGCTGCATCTTTTAGACTTGGAAATTTCAGACGGGGTTATTAATATGCAGGAGATCCCATAATTTGACATCCTGAAGGAAGATAGGAGCTGGGGAACTTTGATTTGGGAAGCAAACTCTGGAGGAAGTAGAAGATTGAGTCTAAGGGTTCCAATTAATTTTAAACCATCAAACCAAGACCCTTATGACATTTGTTGTGAGGATGTCCAACCCAAGCACACATTCATTGATTATCCTTTGAAGCTTGATTTCTCTGTAACCCGACTCTTTGGTCTTGGATTGCATCCTCATAAATCATAGGCCCGACCCTGCTTGCATACTGATTTTAGGTTTTGGGTAATTTTTATCCAGAACCTTAGATATTCTCGATCATGGGGTATGGGTTTGCACCACAATCTGGTCCACATCTGTGGACATCTGCTGGCAGGTCCTAAAATGAATCTTTTTGTTCTGATTCTGACCTGCACTTCTAAATTTTTTACTTCTCTTCTTTGTATAGTGTGCCTAGTTGAAGGCACTAATTCAGCACATATACAGTTTTTCTTTATCTCGGAGTGGACCCGTCATTCACACAATTCAGGTGCTTTCTACTTTATTCTACTCTATTTTATGTCTTTTTAATACAATGAGGACATTGCATTAGATAGGCATGGGGGGTGGATATTCATCTCTGAATTAATTCATCTGTTCCATAGATTTATTTTATTTTTCTTTCATTTATATATATAAAAAAATGAAAAAAAAATATGGAATTAGGGAATAGAACTTGGGCTTAAGAAAATTTTCAATCTTAGGAAATAAAACTATATGATTTGAATGTGAAGACCCTTCAGGTCGTCGGACTTAATCAGCCTGTGTATCCACTAAAATGTTGATTTATTTTTTGAGTCCTTGCCATCTTAATTCTATTGTAATTTGATTAAATAAGTTTGGGTGATAAGTACACGACTTAGCAACCTGCCCTCTGATTTGAGGGAACTTTAAGTCTAAAGCATCTACACACTAACTTTTCACTGACTTGTTGATTTACGATTTTAACGGAAATTGGATAGCTAATGAACTTTCTATGGTGATATGGCTGGCAAGTTATCGTGGGTAATAGCCCATAGGTAGGTTGTCCAGAGCCCAGTCACTAGACCATTCTCTTTTTACTGCCTTTAGGTAAATCTTAGACTAGGGAAGCCACCTACTTAAAAAAAGAAAGAAAAAAAAGAAAGTCAAAAAGAAAAGAAAAGAAAGAAAACAAAAGAAATAAGCCCCACTTTGCCGCACGAGTATGGTTGGCAAGTTGTCGGTGGTAACAGCTCATCGATCGGTTGTCCAGAACCCAGTTCAAGAAATACACTTAAAATTCCCAAAACACTTAGGAAGAAGCGGAGAAGTAGAATAAACCAGGGAGATATACACTGGATTCATCCTTGTATTGACCCCATAAAAATAAAAGTAGGGAGAAAGCTACTAGTTGTAAAGATACACCTTTAGGCAAAACTTTCTTTTTAAGGTCACCTAGAGGCATAGAAACCTGAAGTCCATTCTAATTGCCGATCAATGAGTCTATCACATTCACAATAAGATGCTTAGAACTTAGGGTTCTCATCAAATCTTGGGTGAGTTTAATGGCCGTAGAAAGCCACTCTTTAACCCTAAACTAAAAAAAACAAATTAAAAAAGAAGAAAAAGTGAAAAAGAAAATTTTCTTTGAATAAGGCGAGGGCATGAGGCGATCTGCATTTTGGCAGATACTTGAGCGTTGTTGTGTCTTTGAAAGTTTAGATCCTAAGTAAAAATTTTCTTAACATTGAAAATAACTTATGCCCAAGTAATCCAACCTAATACTTTTATAAATAGCATGTAGTTTTTGCTAGGGACTAATAAAAGATAAGCATGGGGGTGTGATGTAAACATGTTTATATTATATAAAATGTCTATTTATGCATGTTCTTAAGCATAGAATTGAATTACATACTATAAATATTGCATAGCATGCATCATCTTGCATTTAGATTAGTCTGAATATAATGTAGGTTAATTGTTTCCTTTTATGGTCAGGGACAGGGCGACTTTTTATCGGGGCCTCAGATCGAAGATCCAACCGTACAAATCTGATCAGGGCGACGATTGAAGTTCAACAACTCCAAGATCGCCCTAATCGGATATCCATAGCATCAGATAGATATCGAGGAACCCTAGAAAATCAAGGGCTAATATGGTGTTAATCCACACCTCAGATGACAAATCAGACTGCACGGATGGGTTTGGATCGACGATCACAGCCTAACGACGCAAAAATCAATCCAATCCGATACCCGTGGCACCATCTACATCACTCAGAAGATGGACAGCCAAGATGGCGCCACGTGGCACCATCTCAGCCACCAGATGAAGCTCTTTTGGCCAATGCCTCTCCACCATTGGATCAAGATCCAATGGCTGCGTGGCGCGCGTGCTTGAGTTGTACACTCGACACAAACGCATCCGTAGCGCATTGGTCGAGCACCTCATCCAGACGAGGAGGTGCGGGATCGAGCCCCCGCATGCCTCAAATTAGAGCGGGCGTGCAAGTGCTATCAGCCGGGCGGATGATAGTGCCCACATGATATCTGATGCCCCACGTGACGCGGGATCTCACGTGCAAGGCACGTGGTTGAGGTGCAGCGAGGAGAGCTCTCATCCGTCCGATCTCACTATCAGACAGCCAAGATCTAATGGACGTAGGCGCGTGTTAAGGCGTGGAAGTTGAGTAGGTGTGCGAGCGCCGCCCACGAAGGCCACGTTTAGGACTTTAGTGACGGATTTATTTGTCACTAAAGGTCCTGAATTAATGTTTTTCAATATGTAATGACCAAAATGCCCTTACTCCTTGCAACTATAAAAGGAGACACCCTCCATACAAATTTCTCATCCCTTCTTCTCTTCTCTCACCCTTCCAAAGCTCTAAGAGCTTGTCCCAAACCTGGGATGCTCCTCTAGAGTAAAAATCTTAATTTTTCCACCTTTGTCCCTCTTCGTGGAGCATCCTGTGGCTGTCCTCTCTCTGCATTCGAGAAGTGGATCCCACGATGGCGACAACGTGTTGTTTCATTCCCGCTCTTCCCGCTTCGTCCTCCTTCTTCCTGCTCCTTTTCCCGTCTTCCAAGTGTCGTCCCGTCCGGCTCGTCCTCCAAGTGATCGTCGAGGAGGATATCTCTCTCTTCATTCTTTTTCCTACCTTCTAGAGTAGATTTACTACTTTCTAGTGTAATCATTTCCCACTTTCTAGTCGTAATGAGTAGTGTAACGAATAATTTTTTATAATGCAATCCATGTTTATTCTACATCCCTTTTGCTTTTATTTGTAATATTTCCTCTCTCTCTTCTATTTATTATTTGTTAAATAGGTAGATAGTTTTCAACCAGTTATTCTATTTCATGATAAATAAAACAAACGCATATTTCTAATCAAACGTCCACCTCCCTGAGTTTGACCTGGGATTTCTATTCCGATATAAATTGTATTTGTTGAACCCAAGTTCTTCGATTTTCAAACTACAATGACAGGTTTTCAAAACCAAATTTGATAGCATAGTCCTCCGTCGTTTCAACATAGAGTAGAGACGGAAAACAGAGAACGAAGTGGGAAGAATCGAGGGCGAGGCAGGACGTCGTCATCGTGGGAACCACTTCCGGAACGAGGGTGAGAAGACAACCACGGGAGCTCCACAAACGGGGTGAGAAGTGGACAAAATTTTGATTTTTACTCTAGAGGAGCATCCCGGGTTTTGGACAAACTTCTTTAGAGCTTTAGAGAGGGAGAGAGATGAAGGAAGGGATGAGAAATTCAAGTGGTAGGGGTGCCCTTTAATAGATGTTTCACTCTTTAAAACATTAATGCAATGGTCTTTAGTGATTGATTTAAATGTTACTAAAGACTTGAACGTGGGCTTAAGTCGCGCGTCCGCCTGCCTCCTCAGCTTGTGCACACAAAATGCATGATCACGTTCAAAAATCTTCAGCGATCGGACGGCTTAGAATTCATCTCGCACACGCCTTCATCGCGCACCCCGTGTGGGATCACGCGTGTAGAGGTGCGTACAATTGCGAGTGTATGCACCACAGCATCTCCTTGTGCCACGTTGACAGTGGTGAACACATATAAATTCATGATAAATTGCTTATTTATGATAGTTCCTAGGCTTAGCATTGCATATCATGTTATAAATATTGCATAACATCCATTGCATGGCATTTAGGATAGTTGTATGTTTTGTATATTAATTCTTCATTTTATATGGCCAGGGGGGCAATGCGACATCCATACGTGTTTTGGATAGAAAATCCGACCATATGGATGGATTCGGAGCGATGATCACAGTTAGGCATCATGGGAATCATCTCGATCTGAGCACCATGGCACCCTCTACAAGAAGAAGATGAATGGCCCAGATGACACCACGTGGCGCCATCCAAGGCGCCCAACATTGGCCACCAGCATCGCCCAATTCCTTCTTCATCCGCGCTCTTGAATCCTAGTCGTTGGATCAAGATCCAACGGCTAGGAAGCGGTTGCACCAAGCCGCTCCTCACGACACAAGCGAAGGTATGGCGCAACGGTTAGAGCGTTGGTTTGCAAAGGAAGGGTGCAGGTTTGAATCCCTACAGCCCCTCCAATTCGTAATTTGGGTAGGCGCATGGCAGGAGCAACGGCAGTGCATGCAAAGCACCAGCGCATGACAGCGCACGCGTGCACGCGCACGCCAGCACATAGCAAGCGCGCACATAGCAGGGTACGCGCGATCAGCGCGCGTGATAAGCGGGGCAGCGCAATGCGGGCGCAAGTGTGGTTGGCGCCAACTTTCAGCGACGCTTACAGCCGTCGCTATTTCATTGCAAGCCAGTAAAGCCAGCTATGTGCATGAGTGGAGGTGAGCTGTCTACAGCAATGTTTACAACGATGGTCTGGAGGTCGCTAAAGGTCCTTTAATCCATTTTTAGCCTCTTCTCCTCCACTATAAAAGAACCTACACCCCCTCCCTTCCAAGCCATCTCTACCTACTCTACTCCCACCTACTCCCAAGCTCTAGCAAGCCTACCAACGCTCCATTAGAGCTTGTTCTCATGCTCCCAAGGTGCCTATTAGTATAGCGAACCCCTGCCCCACCAAATACTCCTCCTACTTCTCATCTCCCTTCATAAGTCGCCTTGGAGCTATCCTCCCACCTCCATTCCTGTAGCAGATCACTTCCGTGTTCTCACCTCCATTCTGGAGCCACGCCGAAACTTTCCTCAACACAATGTCCTCCTGCATCTCACCTCCGTCATCCCGCTCCTCACCTCCTTTGTCAGAGCTTTTGCCAAGCACTATCGTCTCATCGAATAGCCGATTCGGGAGATTTCCTCACTCCCTCTCTTTTTATACTTTTATAGTTCATTGTAATCGACATTGGATTGATATATATATCATATTTGTTCCATTTCTATCTTGTGATTCATTCTACTTGTCTTTTATTTCAAAAATACAAAAAAAAAAATAAACCCCAAAATACCAAAAAGAAATGAAGCAAAGCGCAGTTTTCAATAAAGTAAACATCGCCTCCTTGTGTTCAACCCGGGACTCCCATGGAGTTTCGGTATAAATTTTATCTGACCGACGTGTTTTGCAACTACAACGACGGGTTACTTGTAACCTCGATTTCTAACACATGAAACACTCCCGACCATTTTGGCGCTATTGCCAGGGAGGCAACAGAATTTACTTTATTGTTTATTGCATTTCTTTGCATTTACATAGCACTAACCCTACTTGTCTTTGATCTACTATCTTGCAGGTACCCTAGCATAGAGATCCAAGTGCAATAGATTGGAGTAAAGTACAGGTAGAATACCCTGTAAGTGTCCCCCACAGTCCCCTCCCACTAGTTCATTTTGCCACAATCATAACCAAGACCTAATCTACTTAGGTGTTTGCATAAACCCTAGGATAGACTTTGTTTGTCTTGTTTGCCACCTTCACCCATCTCACCCACATCTTATATATAAAAAAAAATAAAAAATATTTTCTATGGAATGAATCAATTTACACACTCTATATACCCACATTTGTGGCACATAATCGAACTTGATTTTCATCTACTCAACCGGGCTTCCGACCTGTGGACCCGATACATGAATTCAACACATAAAAGAGTAGAAATCATATTAGGTTAACCACCTTTTTGTGTGCCTTAATCGGTGGTGCATTTGAGCCAATTGAGTGAATTATTTGGGCCGCACCACCTAATCTAAAAGAGGTTCATTTTCTAGTTGCCCCATAGGATTCAATAATTAGGTCAAGCCAGGCACTCCATATTTTTCTTGATTTCTAAAGGAAATTACTTGATCACGTGCTTTCAGCAACAAACTTGGTTGAAAACACCTAATATTGAATCCTAAAAGCTATTAAGCAAGATTCAAATCCTAAAACTCACCTCACCATTAATAATATTGCTTGAAAACCTCTTGGTTGTGCACATTCACACATTCTCAAACAAATCATTAAGGGCACAACCCATTAAGGGCCCATCACATTCCAGAGCACCAATTTCCCAAGCCTAACTAAAATCAATTAGACGTTGGCCCTAAGGATTCATTCGCTCGTCGGGATCCAGATTGAGATTATTCATGATTAACCTGCTTATACTAGTCAATCTGATGTCTAGTTAGGGGAGTAGCGTCAAACAATCGCGGTTGGGGGGTACACTAGGAACCGAAGACACAAGCCAAAGGAAGAACCTTCTCCCCAGTCCCTCCTTCTAACTGGTTGGATTGCTTAGACATGAATAGAGTAAATCATCCATAATCTTAGGACGGATTCTGAGAGTCAGTAGACCTTAGGCTACCCAATCTAAGGATAGGCTTGTATTCTTGTGCTGCACGGTTCCCTCTTTTCCTCATCCTTCCGACTTCCTTCCAGTGTATGCTTGGGAGGTCATTGAACCCTAGATTGGAAGGACCTTTAGACCATTCTAGAGGCAGAGGTTGAGCTATAGCCAAGCAGATCCCATGGCTAATCAACAACTACCTTCCCCCCCTCCGAACCAGCAGGAGCTAATTCAGAGGCAGTTGGAAGAATTGCAGCAGATGCAGCAATGGTTCCAACTCATGCATGGTCAAGGCGCTCGGCCCTTAAAGGATTTTTACGATCCTTCAAACTATGGGGAATGTCCCGGCATCATGATTCACGTCAGAGACATCGAAATCAAGCCGTAAGTCTTAAGTTTGATTAAGCATTTCCATGGGCTTAGCTCGGAAGACCCATTCCAGCACTTGGAGGATCTGACCACTTTGGTTTAGACCACCAGAGCAAGGAATGTGAATGAAGAGCAAATGATCATGAGGATTTTCCCCCACTATCTCAGGGATAAGGCTACACATTGGTACCGGACTATAAGAAGGTCGATTGAAACTTGGGTTGCTCTTAAGTCGACTTTCTTGAAGAAATTCTTCCCTATCGGAAGGACCAATGCCTTGCGACGGGCGATTACCACTTTCGCCCAGCGGCCGGGGGAACCGTTTCATGGTGCCTGGGAGCGATTCCAGGAACTTTTGAGGAAGTGTCCACATCACGAGGTGCCAAAATGGCAACTCGTGCAGATTTTCTATCACAGGTTGGTTGAGCAACTCTGTAATCACGTGGACGCCTCCTGCAGAGGCAATTTCCTCAACAAGGATGCAGATAGCGCATACGACCTGTTTGAGGAAATGAGCGAGAACTCAATTAATCATGTCTCCATGGATGCATTCAACTGGTCCCAACAACCTAGGTCAAGTGCTAGTGAGATCCTGGATTCTCATTCATTTGACATGGAATTAATTTGTAATAAACTGGATAAAATGGACTTGGTTGCTAAGAAAATGGAAGAATGGATGTCTGGGAATTCAGGAAACACTTCTTTACCCACTCAATCCTAGAATTTGAGATTCCATTCCTCATGAGTTCCCACAGGGCGAGAATTCGTGAACCAACTCGATTCGGCTCAACTTGCGAGCCAGGATTTCTTGGAACCATATGGGTTCCAAACTGGGGCCTTTGATCCCAGTTTCTCTAATCCTTCCTTCTCTTCATCCTCATTTTATGAGGATGCATATGCAATGCAGGAGAGTGTTAGGTCCAACCCGTATTCCAACACTTTTAACTCGGGATGGAGGAACCACCCTAACTTCTCCTGGAAAAATCAGGGGCAACAGGCCTAATCTCGACCTAGCAACTATGCATCTCAAAAACCTATGGGTCAGGGTCAAGTATACACCCAATTGCCCCCGAGATCGGTTAATCAGCCATCTTGGAATGCCCAACAATCCACCGAGAAGGCTGATTTAAACCGATAGATGGTGGAAATGCAAGGCTCCATGCTTCAACTTATGCAACAAATGAAGATATCCTTAGATAACTTGCAATCCAGGTTAATTGCAAACACCTGATAACCTGGATCCCTACCATCTCAACATGTACCCAACCCGTGTAATATGCAAAATCAAGGCAATAGAGCCCAAGGGTACGGGAATCAAAGGGACCCACACGTGCATGCTCAGGTGGTTGAGCAGGGTCCCTCTTCTTCTTCTCGTTACATGACCAACCAAGACCCTCCAATCTTCACTAATCCACCTCAAGACCCAAACCCTTATGCCTCTACAAACTCTGTCACCTTGAGAACTGGGAAGCAGACCTAGAATCCAGAATTACATTCTAGAAGTCAAAATCCTGTGGGGCTTGAGAAAGAGCAATAAGGCCCAGGGATTGAAAATTGAAAATTTCACCTATATCCCGTTCCCTGAGGCCCTATTGAAAACTAAGAAGAAGAAAACCCTAGACAGCAACAAGGAGCTTTTGAATTCATTCAAGGGCGTAGAGATCAATATTCTGCTCCTCAATGCTATTAAGCACATTCCGGCTTACGCTAAATTCTTGAAAGAATTGTGTACCCAAAAGCATAAGCCGAGAGAACCCATCCGAGGAAGGTGATTCTCTCTGAGCAGGCAAGTTCTATGATCCTGCATCACCTTCCTCAAAAGAAGAAAGATCCAGGTGCCCCCTTGATCTCATGCATTATTGGGGAATACACCTTTGATGGGGCACTATTGGACCTAGGTGCATCCATCAACCTAATCCCAACTTCTATTTATGAGAGGTTTGGGTTAGGTGAACTCAGGCCAACCTCAGTAACACTATAATTAGCAGACCGATCGGTCACCACACTGAGAGGCGTTATTGAGGATGTAATTGTCAAGGTCAAGGATTTCTATTTTCCTATAGATTTCGTCGTCCTTGACATGGATGTACTTAATGTTTTGAGGAACACGCCCATCATTCTGGGGCATCCGTTCCTAGCTACCACCAAGGCCAGCATAAACTGTGAAAGCGATAGTATGGAGATCGCCTTTGGGGATAAGAAATTAACTCTGGATATTTTTAGGTGATAAGAGGATTTGAGGATTGTGG
The DNA here is from genome assembly GCA_037157565.1 of Thalassia testudinum. NCBI lineage: Eukaryota > Viridiplantae > Streptophyta > Magnoliopsida > Alismatales > Hydrocharitaceae > Thalassia > Thalassia testudinum. The sequence goes on along the minus strand of JAZHRO010000012.1, from coordinate 35,107,153 downwards.
ATTCATTGAGGAACTCAAGGATCAGGATCTTGAGATGTGTATGACAATCAATGCACTCGAGGACTCCATTAGCTTTAGCGAACCCAACCCACAACCCTCCTCCATGGTAGACCTGCCACATCCTGAAGAGGCCGTTGATTTTGTTCATTCCCAACCTCTTCCACTTGATCATCCTGATGAATCTTCATAGGCATCCTCCCTTCCTTATTCTAAACCCACCCCAGCTGGAATTAAAACCATTGCCCAAAAATTTGAAATATGAGTTCTTAAGACCTGAAAACACACTCCCTGTGATTATTAGTGCTGATTTGACTAAGGAGCAAGAATTGAGGTTGATTAAGGCCCTTAAGAACAACAAGGAGGAAATTGGTTGGACCATCCATGACCTTAGGGGGATCGAGCCATCTTATTGTAATGATCGTATTTTCATGGAAGATGGATCCTACCCTTCTCGCGAAATGCAAAGGAGACTAAACCCGAATATGCGAGAAGTGGTCAAGAAGGAGATAATTAAGTGGCTCGATGCTAGGATTATTTACCCAATCTCAGATAGTCTGTGGGTTAGCCCCGTTCAGATTGTACCCAAGAAGGCGGGAATAACCTTTATGACTAATGAGAAAGGGAAAACCTTCACCACTCCTTCAGCTTCTACTTAGAGAGTCTGTATTGATTATAGGAAGTTGAATACAGCCACTAAAAAGGATCACTTTCCCTTGCCATTCATCGATCAAATCCTCAAAAGGTTAGTTGGGCAAAAATATTTTTGTTTCCTAGACGGTTATTCGAGATATAACCAAGTCCCTATCCATCCCAAAGACCAGGAAAAGATAACTTTCACATGTCCCTACGAAGCCTTTGCATTCCGTAGAATGCCGTTTGGGCTTTGCAATGCGCCTGTGACTTTTCAAAGGTGCATGCTAGCCATCTTTTCTGACATGGTGGGAGATTGTCTTGAGGTGTTCATGGATGATTTCTTCATTTTCAGAGATTCTTTTGAGTCTTTCCTAGCTAACTTGGAATTGATCCTTCAGAGATGCATCAAAACACGACTGGTCCTTAGCTGGGAAAAGAGCCACTTTATGACTCAAGAAGGCATCGTCCTGGGTCACGTGGTCTCTAATCATGGAATTGAAGTTGACAAAGCTGAGGTGGATGCTATCTCTAGACTTCCTCCACCCACATCCGTAAAATAGATTCGCTCTTTCCTTGGGTATGTGGGTTTTTACAGAAGATTCATTAAGGATTTCTCGAAGGTTGCTCGGCCCTTGAGTAATCTTTTGGCCAAAGACGTGCCATTCAAGTTTTGATCAATCATGTCGTAAGGCATTTGATTTATTGAAAACGGCAGTCACCTGTGCCCCGGTATTGCAACCACCGGTCTGGACAGCCCCATTTGAGATTATGGCTGATGCATCTGATTGTGCCGTCGGGGCTGTCTTGGGTCTAAAGATTGAGAAAAACCCCTCTGTGATTTACTACGCTAGCAAAACTCTGGATGAGGCCCAGAGGAACTACACCGTTATTGAAAAAGAATTGCTAGCCGTAGTTTTCGCTTTAGAAAAATTCAGGGCTTATCTGTTAGGTTCTCGTGTCATCATCTATACCGACCACTCAGCCTTGAAACATCTCTTGGCCAAAAAGGATGCCAAACCCCAGCTTATTCGCTGGATTTTGCTGCTTCAAGAGTTCGATCTTGAAATCAGGTATAAAGCTGGGGCACAAAATGTAGTGGCGGATCACCTCTCAAGAATCCTATTCTCCTCATTCGGATGTTCCAATCTCTGATACTTTTCTGGATGAAACTATCCTCACAATCTCGGGTATCCGTACCCCTTGGTTTGCGGATATTGTCAATTATTTGGCCATTGGTCAAATCCCCCAGGATTGGACCAAATATCAATGGGATAAACTTGTATCTAAGGCTAAATATTACTTTTGAGATGATCCCAAGCTATCCGCATTGGCGCTGACCAGATTATTCGTCGATGTGTCCTAGAAGTCGAGTTCCATAGCATACTTGAGTTTTGTCACACATCCACGTGTGGTGGACACTTTCCGGGAAAAAGATGGCTGCAAAAATTTTGCAATCCGGATTCTATTGGCCTTCATTATTTAAGGATGCCCAGGAATTCTCTAAGTCATGCACCCGATGCCAAACACTCAGGAACATGGCTAAGAGAGATATGATGCCCCTGAACCCAATTCTTTCCGTCGAAATTTTTGACATTTAGGGCATCGACTTTATGGGACCCTTCCCTCCTTCATTTGGACATCAGTATATTTTGGTCACTGTTGATTACGTGTCCAAGTGGATTGAGGCAATTCCCACCTGGTCCAATGACCACAAGGTGGTCATCGATTTTGTGAAAAGAAATATCTTTAGTCGGTTCGAGGTTCCTAGGGCAATTATCAGTGATGGTGGCACACATTTCACTCATGCCCAGTTTTGAAATTTACTGGGGAAATATGGGGTGAGCCATCGGATTTCCACACCCTACCACCCTCAAACGAATGGACAGGCCGAGGTCTCCAATCGGGTGATCAAGAACATTTTGCAGAAAACCATTAGGCCTGATAGGAAGGATTGGACCCAAAAGCTCGATGATGCTCTTTGGGCTTACCGTACGACGTACAAAATGCCTATCGGTATGTTTCCATTCTGTCTGGTGTTTGGGAAGGTGTGTCACTTACCCGTAGAACTTGAACACCGGGCATTTTGGGCCATCAAGAAATGTAATGTGGACCTTGAGTTGGCTGAGAAAACCAGGAAACTCCAACTATCTGAGTTGGAGGAGCTTCAAAATGATGCTTATGAAAATGACAGAATCTATAAGGCAAGGACCAAAGCTCTCCATGACCAGATAATTTCACGTAAGAGCTTTGAGCCGAACTAGAAGGTCTAGCTTTTTGATTCTCGATTGAGGCTTTTCCCCGGTAAACTCAAGTCTAAGTGGGGTGGCCCGTTCGTTATTGAGTGAATTTTCCCTAATGGGGCCGTCGAAATCTCTGACCCAAAGACGGGTAATATTTTCAAGGTCAATGGACAGTCTCAAACCCTTTATTGACCATGTGCTCCCTGAACCTGTCTTGGACAAGGTTGCTCTTACCTTGCCGTAACCACCGTAGGCTGATCATCGCCTAGTTGAAGGCACTAAACTCAGCACATGTAATGACTGTTCCAAGCTGACTAGAGTCTCACGAAAATCAGGTGCCATTCTTCCACTTCTATTCTCCTGCGTGCTTTCATTTTTTTCACAATAAGGACATTGCAATAGCTAAGCATGGGGGGGTGGATAAATTTTATAACCATTTTGTCAGCTGTAACATTGATTTACTGTTATTTGATTCTTATTAAAAAATAAATAAATAAAAAATGAAATTTTGAAAAAGATAGAAAAAAAGATCAGAATTAGGAGATGAGAACTTAGGCATTAGGAGTTGTCAACTTTAGGAAATGATACTCTGAGACCTGAGTACTTAGACTCTTCAGGTCTTCAGGCTTAATTAGCTCGAGTGCCCACTCGAATGTGAATTTAGTCTCAAGTCCTCGCCAATTAAAATTTATTTTAATTTGGTAAATAATTTGGGATGATATGTATAGGACTTATCAACCTGCCCTCTGATTTGGGGGGATTTTAAGCCTAAGCATCTATACACATTTTTTGCACTGACTCACTTTCCGACGGTTTTTTCAAAAATTCGGTAGCTAATGGATCGACTTGGGTGGTATGGTTGGCAAATTGTCGGTGGCAACAGCTCATTGGCCGATTATCCAAAGTCCAGCCACAAGACTGTTTCATTGTACTGCCTTTAGGTAAATCTTAGATCAGGAAAGCCACCTATTTAAAAAAAAACAAAAGAAAAAGGAGAAAATAAAAAATAAAATAAATAAATAAAACCACACTTCACCGCACGAGTATGGCTGGCAAGTTGTCGGTGGTAACAGCTCATCGGCCGATTGTCTAGAACCTGGTTCACAAAAAAAAAATGCACAATAATTCCCAAAACACTTAGGGAAGAAGCGGGGAAGTAGAATAAATCGGGGAGATATGCATTAGGTTCACCCTTGTGTTGACCCCATATAAAAGAAAGTAGGGAGAAAGCTACTGATTGTAAAGATAAACCTTTAGGCAAGGTCACCTAGGGTCATAGAAATCCGACATCCGTTTTAACGGCTGCCTAGTGAGTCTTTCAATATTTTGCACAAGATTCTTAGCACTTAGAGTCCTTTTCGAGTCTTGGGCGGGTCGGGTAGCCGTAAAAAGTTATCCCGAAACTCTCAAACTCCAAAAGTACAATAAAAACTAGAAAAGAAGAAAAACAAGAAAAAATAATTTTTTATCTTCTCTTCTCAAATAAGGCGAGGGCTTGGACAGTCTACATTCTGGCAGGCACCTGAGCACTGTTGAGTTTTTATAATTAAGTCTTGGGGTTGAGATTTTCTAAAGCAATCAATGAATTTTGCCTAATTACTCAAACCCTAATTCTACTTTTATACATAGCATTTAGGTTAATTTTGCCAGGGACTAGCAAGAAGTAAGCATGGCGGTATGATGAACACACATAAATTCATGATAAATTGCCTATTTATGATAGTTCCTAGGCTTAGCATTGTATATCATGTTATAAATATTGCATAACATCCATTGCATGGCATTTAGGATAGTTGTATGTTTTGTATATTAATTCCTTTATTTTATATGGCTAGGGGGCAATGCGACATCCATACAGGTTTTGGAAGGAAAATCCGACAGTACGGATGGATCCGGAGCGACGATCGCAGTTTGGCATCGTAGGAATCATCTCGATCTGAGCACCGTGGCACCCTCTACAAGAAGAAGAAGATGAATGGCCTAGATAGTGCCACATGGTGCCATCCAGGCTGCCCAACACTGACCAGCAGCACCTCCTAATTCGTTCTTCATTCGTGCCCTTGAATCCTAACCGTTGGATCAAGATCCAACAACTGGAAAGCGGTTGCACCAAGCCGCTCCTTACGACACAAGGGAAGGTATGGTGCAACAGTTAGAGCACCGGTTTACAAAGGGAAGGCACAGGTTTGAATCCTCGCAACCCCTCCAATTCACAATTTAGGAGGGTGCATGGCAGGAGCAGCAGCAGCGGATGAAATGCGCCAGCACATGGCAGCGCACGCGTGCACGCGCACGGCAGAGCATAGCAAGCGTGCACACAGCAGGGCATGCGTGATCAATGTGCGTGGTAAGCAGGGCAACGCAGCGTGCTCGCAAGTGTGGTTGGCACCAGCTTTCAGCGACAGCTAGGTTGACCTACAGGGATGCTTACAGCCATCGCTATTTCATTGCAAGCCAACAGAGCCAGCTAAGGGCGTGAGTGGTGGTGAGTTGTCTACAGCAATGTTTCCAGCGACGGTATGGAGGTCGCTAAAGGTCCTTTATCCATTTTTAGCCTCTTCCCCTCCATTATAAAAGGACCTACACCCCCTCCCTTCAAAGCCATCTCTACCTACTCTACTCCCACCTACTCCCAAGCTCTAGCAAGCCCACCAACACTCCATTATAGCTTGTTCTCAAGCTCCCAAGGTGCCTATTTGTGTAGCGAACCTCTGCCCCACCAAATACTCCTCCTACTTCCCATCTCCCTTCATAGGTCTCCTTAGAGCTGTCCTCCCACCTCCATTCCTATAGCAGATCACTTTTGTCTTCTCACCTCCATTCCGGAGCCTCGCCGAAGCTTTCCTCAACACGACGTCCTCCTACATCTCACCTTCGTCGTCCCGCTCCTCACCTCCTTCATCCAAGCTTCCACCAGGCATCATTGTCTCACCGAACAGCCAATTCAGGAGATTTCCTCTCACCCCCCTCTCTTTTTATGCTTTTATAGTTCATTTTAATCGACATTGGATTGATATATATATCATATTTGTTCCATTTCTATCTTGTGATTCATTCTACTTGTCTTTTATTTCAAAAATAAAAATAATAATAATAAAACCCCAAAATACCAAAAGGAAATGAATCGAAGCACGATTTTCAATAAAGTAAACGTCGCCTCCCTGTGTTCAACCCAGGACTCCAATGGAGTTTCGATATAAATTTTATCTGAACGACGTGTTTTGCAACTATGACGACGGGTTACTTATAACCTCTATTTCTAACACGCGAAACATGCCCGACCAGACACCTTCGTCGTCGCCTGATGGGAACACCATCATGAGCCATAACTAGCTCATTTTGACCTAAGTCAATAAATGCTCCTACATAACCGCCATAGAGTCACAAGTCATTGCAAAATCATTCTAAGGGAAAAATAAGAAACTAGGGTTAAAATTGTAATTTTACCAGCTTATCATGAATACAGCACAACCACGGGTTTTCTCAAGGGTTGAATGAAGGTCAATTGGTCTTAAAACAATAATAAGAGGGTTAGAACAATCAGAAAAGGGTTTACACGTGTTTTAAGAATTAAATGACTTTTGAAACCCTAAAAACAGGCTCACTTAATAAATTGAGGTTCTGATCTGGATAAAATTCACCTAGACCTTCTAAAATTCATATAAAAATATTCTCTATGGTTTATAACCTTCAATTTGACTATCAGAACCTGTTTTGACCCAAAACAGAACCACAGACAGATATTTGCAATAATTTGGGTTTTTGCATAAATTACCCAGTCAAACGTGATCAAAACTAAAATCCAACTTCACCATTAGATTCCTTAGGTCCAAATTAGGTTAGTACCAAAATTTGGACCCAAGATGAGTTTCTCTTGACATAGTTTGCAAATTGGTCATGTCTAATTACATTTCTACCCTTAACTTTCAAATAAGTCCCTAACTTTGTCGTCGTCTTCACACAGAGGTTCCTTCCGCACAGAACTCCTAATCCTACAACTCCGGCAACAATCAATCGAGGATTTCTCCTTGATTGATTGATGAAACCTTCTCAAAATTGAACCGAAGATTCCTCTTGAAATCCTCTTTTAATCAGACCGATTATTGTGCTCAAATTCTTTCCCAATTTGGGTTTCCAACTCTGATGGCCTTCTAAGCTTGAAAGCTTGGCTTCCAAGCCCTAATCAACTTCCTGACACCTATATAAAGATTGCCTAGGATTGCCCGATCCTCCAAGCTTGAATTCGACCAGAGAATCCCTCAAATTCCTCTCCCTTCCTCCAGCCGATTTGCTCTTCAAGCTTCGGTGACTCTCCCTGCCTTCTCTCGTCATCTGACCACAATACTGGTGGTAGACTCTTCCTCCCTACCTTCCTCCGCGTCGCGCAACACCTGCCAGTGCTCCTGCCTTCCTTCATCGTTGCCGTCCATCTCTCTCAGAGCAGCTTCGTCTCCGATGCTAGCCACACCTCAACCGGTGCCAACTTCGTTTCCCTTCGTATGCCTTCCCTCTTGAACAACTCCTCCACTTCCACTCTTCATTTTCAGACACGCCACTTTGTTTCGACCGCCGACTCGCCCCATCGTCGTCCGTCTTCCACCTCGCCAGCATACCTCCGACGAGCTCGCACGGCCACTACATTCCACCAATCTGGTCACCGTTCATCCCTACACCTTCGCTGTGTTCCAAAGAACAAAAGCCCCCTGGTCTTCAAGGCTATTAGCCTACCCACTACTCCGCTGGACACCGCACTTTCTCACCTCACCTTCTGTCACCGTCCGACCACCTCACATGCTCTCACACCTCACGATCACTGCCATTCAATTCCTCGCCACACAGTGAAGCTTATGAACTATTTTAACTGGGGCCCTTAGCCTGTTTTCGTGCTTTCAGGTTCCAAGTCTCCACCACCATTACCGAAGCTTCGATCGAAGCTTGAAGCTCTTGTTAGGCCTGTAGGTTCCAAGCGTTGACTTTAGGCACTGTGGGACACTTCCAGGATCACAACCAAGAAGCCAATTAGGCTCTTTGACTGAGCCTTTGACCACAATCACACGAAGAAGCCGTTGCAGTCACATGCAGAGAATGGCAGTGGGATTTAGTCCCACATCGTGGATTGAAGAGCGCCCGCCAACGAATAAATTGAAAAAGTGATACGAGCTGTTTGCCTCAGCACTCACAGGGGGTGAGGTCCCCGCATGGCCCCCTTACACGCCTCGTCCGCGACATCTCCCCCGCAAACTTGGTGCGCCCGATAATCCGTCTAACCCTAAGCACTCCTCGGCTACGACCCACGCCCGCAGCCTTGGTCCCGGGTATGCTCTAGGTCTGATTACCCATATACGCAATACTGTGGAAAGCTCTGGGAGAGCATGACCCAGAGAGAGAAATGGAGCTTGCACGGGGGTAGTGACGTGCGCTTGTGCGTGTGTGTTAAGAAGTGTTGTTATAGTCGCACTTGCAACGTCGGTTTTAAAGTAAATAAACGGAGGTGAGTCTGAGTGTTGGTCTCAGGGAGGCGTGAAAATCGGATTTTGCTTATCACTTGTTGTCACGGAAAGCACGGAGTTTTGCTTGCGAAAGGTGCGATTTGAAAAGCGAGAGAGAGATAGAGAGAGAGAGGGAGAGATTAGGGTTAGAGTTGTTTCTTGCTTGATCATGCAACTTAAACAGGAATTAAAATAAACAACTGAATGGAAAGTACTTCATTAATTATGCAACTTTAGTTCATAGCTTACAACATTAAATACATGCTCAAACAAAAGTAAAGGAAAGCTTAAAAGAAAGGAAGAGAGAGAGAGAGGGGGGAGAGCGGCGAGGCAGCCATGGCAGTGGAGGAGGCTCCGTCAGCGGCTCGTCGTCTCCGGTGGTTACAAGAGGGCCTAAAGCTAACTAAGAGAGGGGTGGAGTAGTTGCAAGGGAAGTGAATGCCTTGAATGAGTGGTTGGAGGGGGTTTAAATAGGGTTAAGGGCTTTCTAAAAGAAGAAGGGGCTTTAGCGACGTCCGGGACGTCGCTAAAACCACTCCAAAAGCGTCGGTGAAGCCCTCCAGCCCGCCAGTCAACCGCCCGCGCCGTTCTTCTTCGCTCTCGATCTGTGGCTGCTGCGTGAGAGCCATCCGATTGAAGATCGGACGGCTGATCTTCCTTGGATGCGCTCGGATCGTGCCTCGGCGCGCGTGTGCGCCAGCGTCGTCGCCTGGCGTGCGCGCGGGCGTGGGCGCTTGCAATTTGAGGGTGCGCCACGTGGCGCGATCACGCCGCCCGCTGCTGATCGGGCGGCCCAATTTTGCAGCGCGCTCCTTCGTCTCCAATTTCACGCTTCGCGGGGCTCGAACTCGCGTCGCGTGCGTGCGGGGGTGTGCGCTAACCGTTGCGCCACGCCCGCGCTTTGTCGTGTCGACTGCATGGTTCTCGGCCGTCCGATCGAAGATCGACGGCCAAGATTTGATCTCAGCTGTTGGATGAAGTGGCGAGCGGTGGAGCGGGGGTGACGTGGCGCAATGAAGGCCGTTGATCACCAGATCAACGGTCAGAACTTCTTGGGCCCATTGTAGGAGCTACGGATGTCGGATTTGGCCGATCTTAAGTCCGTTGGACTCCGTTCATCGTTTGGAATCCATCTGTGTGGTCTGATTGCTCATATGAGGCTTGCTTTGACAAGTACTTACACAATGGCCATTAATACAATTTTATAAGCAATCTTGGTACATGATGCATGCAATGCTCCCATTCTACTTATGTTGTGCCTTTTATTCTTAAGATGGGTCCTATTTAACAGAATTATCACTTCCTTGTGCAGTGTTATCATACTCCCATGCTTACTCCTTGCTAGTCCCTAGCAAGGTTTATTCTAGCCTTTATTTTGTAATTGCTTAGACACTTCGTCACTTGTCAATAGGAGAAAATATAGGAAGATCTTAATCTACAAAAACTAAGCAGCGCCCGGGTGTCTGCCAAAATACGAATCACCTGAATCCTTGCTTTAATGTATATAACTATACATATGTATATGTATATATATATATATATATATATATATATATATTTAGAATTTTTTTCAGAATTCAGTGTGGGTTGGTAACTTTTTACAGCTACCCAACCGACCCAAAACTCGGTCAAAATCCTAAGTGCTAAGCATCTTGGTGTGAAGATTGTGATAGACTCACTTAACGGTAATTCAGATAGACTTCAGGTTTCTACGTCCCTAGGTGACCGGAAAAGGAAATATATTTTCCTGAAGGTGTATTTGTTCGATTGGTAGCTTTCTCCCTACATTTGTTTTAATTGGGGTCAACACAAGGATTTTTCTAGTGTATATCTCCCCGGCTTGTACTACTTCCGTGCTTCTTCCTTAAGTGTTTTGGTTCTTTTTGTGCAGTTGTTGAGCTAGGCTTTGGACAATCGACCAATGGGCTGTTACCCACGATCACTTGCCAGCCATACTCGTGCGGTGAAGTATGGTTTATTTTCTTTTCTTCTCCTCTTTTTTTTTTTTCGTAGTTGGCTTCCCTGATCTCAAATGTACCTAGAGGCAATGAAGAAGAAATGGTCCCGTGGCTGGGTTTTGGACAACCTGCCAATGGGCTGTTACCCACAACAACTTGCCAGCCATACCACCTTAGAGAGTTCATTAGCTACCTAATTTCTGTCAAAATCTCCGAGGAGTGAATCTGTGCAAAAATGTGTGCAAATGCTTAGACTCAAAATTTTTCTGAGCTAGAGGGTGAGTTGATAAGTCATGTACTTATCACCTTATTTAGTAGGTGGATTAGAATAGCTTAAGGTTGCAATGATTTGAAGAAAAATTCATATTTTAATAGACACCAAGGTTGATTAAGCCTGAAGGCCTGAAAAGTTTAAGTGTTTAAGTTATTTTTGTATTATTTCCTACTATTGACAAGTTTCTAATGCGTAAGTTTTCTTCCTAAATTCAATTTTTTTTAATTTTATTTTTATTTTTATTCAGACTGATTAAATGAGCTCAAGATTATGCAATTTACCACCCCCCAATGCTTAAGTTGGACAATGTCCTCATTGGCAAGTACATGGATGCATAAGGGTTCAAAAAGATAGTACCTGAGTGACGTAAAATACCATATCAGTCTGAATCCTCTGGGTTGCCTCCCAGGAAGCGCTGAGTTTAACGCCTCTAGCTGGGAGGTGCTTCGTGTCATCCCTCAACAAGGGTGACACTCTCCTTTGGGGGAACCTGGGCCAGGAAGTGCTTCAATCTTTGACCATTAACTGTAAAAGTGTGCCCAGTGTTAGGATCAGCGATTTCAACCGCCCCATTAGAGTAGGGCTTAATCACCCGAAATGGTCCTGTCCATTTGGACCTGAGTTTCCTCGGGAAGAGTTTTAAGCGAGCGTCAAACAGCCAGACTTGCTGGTTCCGCTCAAAGGTTTTTCTATGAATGAGTCGGTCGTGGACAGCTTTCATTTTCTCCTTAGACAGTCGACTATTGTCAAAGGCGTCTCGACAAATTTCTTCGAGCTCAGATAATTGGAGCATCCTCTGCGCACCGACTAACTGGGGATCCATGTTACATTGCTTGACAGGCCAGTAAGCCCTGTGTTCTAATTCGACAGGAAGATGGTAGGCTTTGCCGAAGACTAGGTGATAAGGCAACAAGCCTATCGGGGTCTTGAAAGTGGTACTGTATGCCCACAGGGCATCATCAAGTCGTGTGGACCAGTCTTTCATGTCAGATCTCACAGTCTTCTGTAAAATTTTCTTGATTTGTCGATTTGAGACCTTGGTCTGCCCATTTGTTTGTGGATGATACGGGGTAGCAATGTAGTGGTTCACCCCGTATTTTTGAAGTAGGGCACAGAATTGGGAATCGATAAAATGGCTTCCACCATCACTGATCATGGCCTTGGGTATTCCAAATCAGGAAAATATGTTCTTCTTAACAAAGTCCATGATAGTCCTGTGATCGCATCGGTGGGTGGCGACGGCTTCAATCCATTTGGAAACATAGTCTACCGAGACCAGGATGTACTCGAAGCCCTTGGATGGTTGAAAGGGGCTCATAAAATTGATACCCGAAACGTCGAAGATTTCGACAATCAAAATGGGCTGGAGGGGCATCATATCTTTCTGGTCATGGTCCCCAGCATTTGGCAGCGTGAGCAAGTCTTAGCAAAGTTGTGTGCATCCTTAAATAGGGACAGCCAGTAAAATCCAGACTGCAAAACCTTTGCAGCTGTTTTCTTTCCAGAGAAGTGGCCGCCACAAGCCTGGTCATGACAGAAGGAAAGCACACTCTGAACTTCGTCTTCGGGGATACACCTCCTGATGATCTGGTCAGCACAGAGGCAAAACAACATGGGATCATCCCAGAAATAGTGCTTGGCCTCAGCCAAGAACCTGTCCCGTTGCTGTCTGGACCAGCTGTGCGGGGTTTATCCTATAACCAGGTAGTTGACGTAGTTAGCATACCATGGCATTTTCGTGTCTTGCACAGCCAGGATGTGTTCATCAGGGAAGGCATCAGATAGAGGTAGGGAGGGTCCAATGTGATCTGGATGAAGTCTAGACAAGTGGTCAACCACCACATTCTTTGATCCAGCCTTGTCTCGGATTTCCAGGTCAAATTCCTGCAAAAGCAGGATCCATCTGATGAGCCTGGGCTTTGAGTCCTTCTTGGCCAACAGGTGCCGGATGGCTGACAGGTCAGTGTAAATCGTCACATGGGATCCCAACAAGTATGATCGGAACTTTTCAAGTCCAAGGACTACAGCGAGCAGCTCTTTCTCTGTGATCGTATAATTTCGTTGGGCCTCGTCCAACGTTTTGCTCGCATAGTAGATCACCACGGGTTTCTTATCTTGCCTTTATCCCAGGACAGCACCTATGGCAAAGTCTGATGCATCACACATAATCTCAAAGTCCTGGGACCAGTCTGGGGGTTGAAGTACAGGTGCGGTGGAGACTAAGTCCTGGAGGGTGTGATAAGCCTGGATGCAATCAGAAGACATGTGGAATATGGCGTCGTTGGCTAGAAGGTCGGTCAAGGGTTTGGAAAGCTTGGAAAAGTCTTTAATGAACCTTTTGTAGAAGCCAACATGTCCTAGGAATGAGTGAATCTGTCGGACCGAACTAGGTGGAGGAAGTTTGGAAATCAAATCAACCTTAGCCCGATCTACCTCGATGACCCTATGCAATACGATGTGCCTGAGGATAATTCCTCCTTGAACCATAAAATGGCTCTTTTCCCAACTTAACACCAGATTAACCTCGATACATCATTTTAGGATTTTCTCCAAGTTGCTCAGACAATGGTCGAATGAATTCCCGAATACAGAGAAATCATCCATAAAGACCTCTAAGTATTCACCCACCATTTTTGAAAAAATGGCTAGCATGCAACGCTGGAAGGTCACAGGTGCGTTGCATAACCCGAACGGCATTTGACGGAATGCAAACGTGCCATATGGGTAAGTGAATGTGGTCTTTTCTTGATCCTCCGGAGCAATTGCGACTTGGTTATATCCTGAATATCCATCTAGGAAGCAAAAATACTTCTACCCTGCCAATCTTTCAAGGATTTGGTCAATGAATGGAAAGGGGAAATGATCCTTCTTAGTGGCTTCATTGAGCTTCCTATAATCAATACACACCTGCTATGCAGTGGTGGTGCAGGTGGGGATGGATTCGCCATGATCATTGGTGACAACGGTGAGCCCAGCTTTCTTGGGAACCACTTGAGTGGGGCTCACCCAAGGGCTATCGGAGATACGGTAGATGATGTCAGTGTCAAGCCACTTGATAATTTCTTTCTTAACGACCTCCCGCATGTTTGGGCTTAAACGTCTCTGCATCTGGCGGGAAGGTCATGCCCCGTCTTCCAAGTAAATCTTATGGGTGCAATAGGTGGGGCTAATTCCTCTTAAGTTCGAAATGGTCCAACCAATGGCGGCCCGATGTTCTGAAAGGGTCGCAGTCAATCTAAGTTCCTGATCCTTGGTTAGATGAGAATTAATAATCACTGGGAAAGTCTGGTCAGGTCCCAAGAAGACATACTTGAGATTCTCGGGAAATGGCTTAAGTTCAGGTGCGGGTGGAACCACAGTCGATGGGAAGGGAAAGGGCAGGAGTTGATCAACATCGATCTCCTAAAATGGTGTCGTGTGATGGTACTCAGCCTTACAGAGGTCCACGAGTAGTGATGGTGACAGGTCAGAACAGTCATTACGGGTTTGGCGGTCTGATACAGAACTGAGGGTGAGGCACTCCTCGATCAGAGTTTCCACGGGATCATGTTCCTCAACGCAATCGCAATTAAAAGACTTAGTTACCCAAAAGATATCCAATTGCATTTTCCTGTCCCCGAAGGCGATTTCCATACATCCCGTGTCACAATCAATGTTTGCCTTAGCCGTAGCTAAGAAAGGTCTGCCTAAGATTATGGGTGCGTTCTGTAATTTTTCAAGGACTTCCATGTCGAGCACCAAAATGTCGACCGGGAAATAAAAGTCCTTGACCTGTACAATCATGTCCTCGACAACCCCCTTCGGGGTTTTCACTGATCTATCAGCCAGTTGGATGGTGACAGGGGTTGGTGTCAACTCTCCGAAACCAAATTGGTGGTACAGGGTTGTTGGAATCAAATTGATAGAAGCACCTAAGTCCAGGAGTGCTCTATCAAATGTCATGTCCCCGATATTGCAGGCAATCAGGGGTGCTCCTAGGTCAGTTCACTTGAGTGGAAGGTTGCTTGATATTATGGAACTTGCTTGTTCGGAGAGCACAACCTTCCTAGGTGCTTGAGGTCTTGGCTTACACTTGGGTGTACAGGCATCCTTTAAAAACTTGGCATAAGCAGGGATGTGTTTGACGGCTTCAAGGAGCAGAATATTAATCTGTTCTTGCTTAAAGATTTCCAACAGCTCCTCAGTTTCCACAACATTCTTCTTTTTCTTGATTTTTTCCAAGGCCTCAGGGTAGGGTGTCTGAATGTGGATTGGTTCTATTTCTGGGTCCTTGGTTGGTGCCTCTTCTGAGTCGGGTATTTCAGCTGGTGAAGTCTCGGGGAGAGTTAGCCATTTGGGATCCTGGGTTTTGGTGTCGCTTCTCAAGGTCACTACATTCGCAGTGGCATTGGGGCCATGGGTTGATCCTTGAGAAGACGAGGACGAAGAAGCACCAAACCCAGGGGGTGTTTGCGGGGCTGGCTGGACCATGTGAGCCTGCCCGGGATTACCTTGGAACCCTTGCAAATTGGGGCCTCTGTTAATTATGTTTCGCGGGTTCGGTTGTGGTTGGGAAGGTAGGGATCCTTGTTGTTTACAGTCCAAGAGTTGGCTTAACTGTCCCTTTACCAAGGTCATTTTCTCATGATGTTTCTGGTTCATGTCAGCCATCATCTTTATTAGGGTATCCATTTGGTTTTGTGGGGGAGGGGCTGCCGTATTCTGATTATATTGGGGTCTAACTGGTGGTCCTTGCTGATAGGGGGGCAAGTGTGGCTGCTGGTTTGGCCTGGGCTGGTTTTGAAATTGCGGTGGTTTCTGGTTTGTCCAACCAAAGTTGGGGTGGTTACGCCAGCCAGTGTTGTGAGTGTTGGAGAAAGGGTCCGATTTCGCATAACCTTTGATAGCTTGCACATCTTCAAGGATAACCGATGTCGATGGAGAGGGAAGGGAGTAATCAAGGGTTGAGGGAGAAAAGGTCCCTCCCTGGAACGTGGTCAGGGGTTGTTCTAGGTTCAGTTGGGTTAAGGGCTGGACCAGGTCAACATTATGCACTCCCTTTGCTAGGGAGAAAGTCTATAAGGGGTTCCTGGTTTGGTTCAGTAGCTCATAAATCTTTTTGTCCATCAATTCCACTCGATCCAATTTCTTGGCAATGATGTCCATGTCAACCATTCCAGAATTTGCTTGTACCTCATAAATCCCACCACGGGGTTGACTGGACCTGTTGAACTGAGTCATGGAGGCATTGTTGAGCGAATTCTCGCTCATAGACTCAAAGAGCTCAAACGCGCTCTCCTCGTCCTTATTCAAGAAGTTCCCCTCGCATGAGGCATCGACGAAGTTCCGTAGGTTGCTGTCCAGACCGTGGTAGAAAATCTAAGCCAATTGCCACCTTGGTACTTCGTGGTGTGGGCATTTCCTCAAAAGTTCATTAAATCTTTCCCATGCCTCATGAAATTGTTCCCCACCCTAGAGTGTAAAGGTAGTGATAGCTCTTCTAAGGGCATTGGTCTTTCCTATAGGGAAGAATTTCTTTAAAAATGCATGCCTCAGTTCTTCCCAGGTGGTGATGGGTCTACCTAGGGTTCTAAGCCAATGAGAAGCCTTGTCTCTTAATGAGAAGGGAAACATCTTGATTAGAACAATGTCAAGGCCAATGTTCCTAGATTTCATAGTTCGTGCTATGCGGTCAAGATCGTCTAGATGTTGGAGGGGGTCCTCATTTGAGCTTCCATGAAAGTCGTTCTGGATCAGACTTAAGACATTCGATTTTAGCTCAAAATCATCTCCCCCTTCGGGGATCCTAAGGTGTGGCTCGACTCTAATAGCATATGGATTATAGAAATCGTGGAGGGGCCTCGGCTGATCCTGAAATGGTGGTATATCAAGTGGTGGTTGCCCTGGTATGTATTGGAAAGGTGGGGGTGGTTGTTCTTGTGGGTTCTGTAACCGTTGTATGGTTTGCATGATGGTGTGGATTTGTTGTTGTTGAAGCCGGTGGTTTGCATTAATTTAGGCTTGGATGATGGCCATTGCGTCTGGTGGGGGTTGATTCTCAGCCTCATCTACCCTAGGTTCAGCCATGTTTCTAACAGAATTACGTTGCCTAGATTCTTGCCCCAAAACACACAACTCGGGATGCAGTGAGCGTCTCCCGTGCATACACTAGAGAAGAATAGGAGGGGATGCGGAGGGCGACAGATGCGAGAAATGTGTTTCAATCAAGCACACAAGCCTAGTCCTTATGGTGTATTCCATAGGAGACAGAAATCTCACAAAGTGTGATTAAGTCCGTAAGCACTGGACTCCCCTTCCCAAGGCTAATCTGGCCAGGTTGATTACGAGGGGATTGCAGGGAAGGTTCTTCCTTTGGCTTGCGCCTCTGGTTCCGTAGACCCCACAACCGTGGTCGTTTGACACTGCCCTGCAGCCTAGTCACTAGATTCTACCAAGGGAATGAAAGCCAAGTGCCCAGCGAACAAAACCTCACCTTTTGAAACTTAACTCAGTCCTGCTTAGGGCACGTCTACTCAGTTTTAGAGGACTAGGATAGTACTTGTGCTAGGGTTATGTGATGAGGCGTTGATTGGGGTGGTGCCTCTTAATTTTCCAATTTCAAAGTGTGTGCTTCTATCAAATCATAGTTTTCAAGCAAGGATTTTTAAGATGTGATGTCTTTTAGTGTTTCATCCTTACTTTAGTTCTTTTTAGGGTTGACGTGTCTTAATATTTTCAGACAAGTTTCAGTGGGCACGTCAAGTTCTGCACACAATTCAATGAAAGTAGATTTCCTTTTATTCTGTAGAGGCCCTAAAACCCTAATGTACTCATCCTAATGATCATGCAGCTTCTATTAGATGAGTTGGTTTTAGGGTTGAGTGGTGCGGCCCAGGTCAACTCACGGTGGCTTCGCAAACACCACCCAAAAGAAAAAGAAAAGAACACTCTAAGAATTTATTTTGGATGTTAGAGTGTACATTTTTTTGTGGGGTGATGTGTTAAGGATGTGGGTCAAGCAATCATACACTACGCCCATTTTTTTTTCAATTTTTATAATTTTTTTAGTTTTTTCACGCAAGCAAACAATCATGAGTGAAGAATTACTCACTATCGGTCCTTGTTGTGCCTACTCCATTGTTACCTTCGTGGGATGCGTCGCTTTGCCGTCCAAGCGCTGAATTCTTGCAACCATCAAGTAAAAAGGAAACAAGGCATTAAACGATGTGAGAATGGATGTGGAATGGAGGTGACAAAACAAATCCGTTGCCTCCCCGACAACGGCGCCAAAAACTAACGTGTGCTTGTGTGTGTGTTAAGAAGTGTCGTTATAGTCGCACTTGCAACGTCGGTTTTAAAGTAAATAAACGGAGGTGAGTCTGAGTGTCGGTCTCAAGGAGGCGTGAAAATCGAATTTTGCTTATCACTTGTTGTCACGGAAAGCACGGAGTTTTGCTTGCGAAAGGTGCGGTTTAAAAAGAGAGAGAGAGATAGAGAGAGAGAGGGAGAGATTAGGGTTAGAGTTGCTTCTTGCTTGATCATGCAACTTAAACAGGAATTAAAATAAACAACTGAATGGAAAGTACTTCATTAATCATGCAACTTTAGTTCATAGCTTACAACATTAAATACATGCTCAAACAAAAGTAAAGGAAAGCTTAAAAGAAAGGAAGAGAGAGAGAGAGGGGGGGGAGAGCGGTGAGGCAGCCACGGCAGTGGAGGAGGCTCCGTCAGCGGCTCGTCGTCTCCGGTGATTACAAGAGGGCCTAAAGCTAACTAAGAGAGGGGTTGAGTAGTTGCAAGGGAAGTGAATGCCTTGAATGAGTGGTTGGAGGGGGTTTAAATAGGGTTAAGGGCTTTCTAAAAGAAGAAGGGCCATTAGCGACGTCTGGGACGTCGCTAAAACCACTCCAAAAGCGTCGGTGAAGCCCTCTAGCCTGCCGGTCAACTACCCGCGCCGTTCTTCTTCGCACTCGATCCACGGTTGCTGCGTGAGAGCCGTCCGATCGAAGATTGGACGGCTGAGATCTTCCTTGGATGCGCTCGGATCGTGCCTCGGGCGCGTGTGAGCGCGGGCATCATCGCCTGGCGTGCGCACGAGCAGGAGCGCTTGCGATCTGAGGGCGCGCCTCATGGCACGATCACGGCTGCCCGCTTCTGATCGGGCGACTCAATTTATCCGCGCGCTCCTTCGTCTCCAATTTCACGCACCGCGCGGCTCGAACCTGCGTCGCGTGCGTGCGGGCATGTGCGCTAACTGTTGCGCCACGCCCGCGCTTTGTCACGTCGACTGCATGGTTCTCGGCCGTCCGATCGAAGATCGACAGTCGAGATTTGTTCTCAGCTGATGGATGAAGTGGCGAGCGGTGGAGCGGGGGCGACATGGCGCAATGAGGGTCGTTGATCACCAGATCAACAGTCAGAACTTCTTGGGCCCATTATAGGAGTTTTGGATGTCGGATTTGGCTGATCTTGAGTCTGTTGGACTTCGTTCATCGTTCTGAATCCATCCGTGCAGTCTGATTGCTCATCTGAGGCCTGCTTTGACAAGTACTTACACAAATGGCCATTAGTACAGTTTTATAAGCAATCTTGGTACATGATGCAAGCAATGCTCCCATTCTACTTATGTTGTGCCTTTTATTCTTAAGATGGGCCCTATTTAACAGAATTATCACTTCCTTGTGCAGTGTTATCAGGTAGGAAGGGTTTTGCTACAAAGAGTGTTGGCTAACACTTAGCCAATTCGAGAATCCCCTCCCCTGTGTGAAGAAGGTAGCAAAAGAAGAAGAAAAGGCTAAGCAGAAGAAGAAGAAAAGAAGAAGAGAAGAGGGAGACACAACAGAGAAAGAAAGAAAGAAGAACAGCAGAAGAAGAACACCAGAAGAGAGAGCACTATAGCATCAGACGTTTAAGTCGTCTGATCCCATCTTCAGACGTCTGATTTGAGTTTCTAAAGCTATAATTAACTAGATTGATATTGTGCTTCTACTTGCTATTACTGTATAAGGGTAATTGGTGATTTAAATCACCATTTTACCCTCCTTATTTTGCACATTGATCATTGATTTCTTATATCATTCTGCATTAAGCTTTTTATTGTGCTCATTTACATTATAAATTGTGATCTTGAGCTTTAAATTCCATATTGCTCCCTGTGATCGACCTCGGAACCTTTTCGAGTAACAAAATTTATTTTTTTGAGTGCTATTTTGGCTATACTACGACACGACAATCTTAAATACCGATTTAGTGACCAAACATTTTGGCGTCGTTGCCGGGGAGTAACGGGCAATTTAGAACTCTTGATTGCAATACCTGATTCAGATTCTAACTTGCTATATCTCTTTTGTTGTGGTTGTTTCAGGAGAAGATATATTCAAGGAAGATCAACCGCATAGTAAACACGCCAGGGGCAGGTAAGTTCTAACCACTCTCTCTTAAGCCCCTCATTCTGAAAAAGATAAAATGAAAAAAATCAATTAGGGCTACTTGCATTGTTTCCATAGATAATTCATAAAGTTGCCTAAGTTGATACACTTTATTTAGACAACAAATCCTGATTTGTGCACCCACTTAAAGGTTAAGGTATCTAGGGCTATCACATTCTTGTTTGAGTCCTAGGTACCACATTTGGACAAATTAAATTGGACCAAATTAGAGCCAATTAAGGATTCCAGTTTAGGGTTTTAGAGCCACACTTGCTTAATCAAGAAATCATTTTTCCAAACAATGTGTGCCTAGGCCTTGATTGAACTGATCTATTCAAGCAAAACCCTAAAAATCAGGCTCTTATTTTTTCAAGGACAATACAGGTGAAGTTGACCCACCTTGTTTGGGTCAACCAATCTTCAAATTAGGTCACTTTTGCACTTAAGACATCTCAAAGTTCAAGTGAAATTTTAAGCACCCTTGCTCCTAATTAAAAATGATAGACTTAAGAGGTCAAGTCCCCAATCTGGTCTACTTGGAATATCAGTGACAAGAGAGGTCGGGTGGGGGAAACCCTGTAACCCGCGGCGGCGCTCTACCGTGTAGGGGTCATTGTGGGACTCTCCTTCTCTGACTGCTTAGGTAATTCTCAGGTGGAGGGCTTTCTGACTAAGGGGTATCATTCGCCCCAAACCTCTATAGTCATCCAAAATTTTTGGGTGTCTTGATTGAGTCCATCACATTCTACCTCTCATCTACTCCATCGGTGCATGTTCGGGAGGAGGTCTCTAAGACAATCCTTAAGGCCTCCTTTAGGCACTCATTCACGTCGAGGCGAAGCCTCAACCTCCTTGTTTGTGCAACAACTCGGTCATATTGATATCTCTTCCGATTCATTTGAACCTGATTCTCCTTCATCCATCATCATGGCACAACCCGCAGAAGAAAATAATCTTGAAAATGAACTTCAGCGCCTTAATGATCTATTCCAAGCCTTTGTGAACCCACAGCAGTGCCCAATGATGTGAGATCATTACAATCTCACTGCGGTGGCAATCGAACCTCGAGTACAAATCCCTGCTGGAGGTCCTGATATTGAACTCTAGCCCAACATGATTCATGCCATTCCCAAATTCCATGGGCGTAATTCTGAAGATCCTTTCCAACATATGAAACAGCTCAAGCATTTGGCCCAGACCTTCGGGTCAGAAGCTCAAAATTAGGATATTCTACTCATGAAAATATTCACCTTCTCTCTCATGGATAAAGCTGCTCACTGGTACCAAACCCAAACACGTTCAATCAACACTTGGGTAGAACTCCAATCCGAGTTTCTGAGAAAGTTCTTCCCTGTGGGTCAGACAAATGCTTTACGGCACCAGATCACACATTTCACACAACAAACAGGAGAATCGCTTCACGAATCATAGGATCGTTTCCTGGATCTCATGCAAAAGTGCCCCCATCATGGAGTTCCTAAATAGGGACAAGTCCAGTCATTTTACCAGGGACTCTGTGAGGATATTAGATTATTTGTCAATGCGACTTGTGGAAGAAACATCATGGGTCAACATGAAGATACCGTGTGGGAGATTCTCAAGAATATGTGTGAGAACTTCATCAATAATGAATCCATGGACATGTTCGACCGGACGAATGCCCGTGCATTGACGAATCCAAAGGGAACACATGAGACGCAGGGCCTGTCCTCTTCCATCGACTTGGAACTGATGGCCAGTCATCTAGACAAGGTCTCTATTATTTAGAAGAAGGAGGATGAGCTAACTCGGCATTTGCAATGAGCCACCTCTGCGCAAAACCCATACACACAACCACCCTCTAGCAGGGAGGCCGTGCACAACATCTATCACCGACCTTCTCAAGGGATGGATCCATATCCACCCCCATCTGATTCTGGTTATGGAGGAAACTTTGGACCCACCTGCTCTAGTTAGGGGAACTCTGAACCCTCATATTCTAATTTTCCTGAGGTTCCTCAGACCTACAAGGACCTCAACGCTATTCAAAATGATCCATTCTCAAACACCTACAACCCTGGATGGCGTAATCATTCCAACTTCACGTGGTCGAACAATAATCAAAATCAGAGACCTCAATGTCCGCCCCAACCACAAGCTCCTCATCCATATCAGCCGCCTCAGCTTCGGCCTAACCCAACTTATCAATCTGGGCTGACTCAGATAGATCAATGACTCTTATCCTTCAGACTCTGGTTGACATTCAGAGGACGAATGCGGCTATCAAAAACAGCATAGAGACGAGATCATAGAGGTTCGTAATCAACTTGCCCAGATGGAAAATTCTCGTTAACTTGGTGCACTTCCTTCACAACCTCTGCCTAATCCAAATAACGTGCCAAACCAAGGCGCGTTATGAACCCAAATCCGAGCCAAGCTCATTTTGTTTATTAGGCCCCTTCTACTCCATCACCCAACGGAATGGAGGCTTCGACATCATATACGGGTTACTAGCAGCAAGCACCTTTTCTACCCACTCCAACCAAAACCAGGCAGGATTAAATTCTATTACTACCAGCACTGGAAAAACAACACAGGACGCACCTTATCCAAACCAAACCTAGCCTGGTAGTATAAACCCTAACCCAAGGATAGTCATTTAGGACACCTCTATCCTAGATCAAGAACCTGAACCCATTCTAGAGGAACCATCTAAAGTTCCATTTCCTAAGGCCTTGACCAAGGGAAAAAAGATAACCAAAATTGTAGCACTTGAGGAGGACCTAGTTAAGCTCTTTGAGCAGGTCCATATAAACATCCCCTTGATGGATGTGATATGCCACGTACCGGCTTACGCATGATTTTTGAAAGACGTATGTACACCTAAGTGTAAACCGTGAACTAAAGATGGGAATTCGATTGTACTGTCAAAGCAAGCCAGCTCTGTCAATTTAAGAAAACTCCCACCTAAGGCAAAAGACCAGGAACCCCTTTGATCTCCTTTGAAATTGGTGATATACGATTTGACCAAGCTTTATTAGACTTAGAAGCCTCCATAAATTTGATACCCACATCCCTACTAGACTACTTCGAGGAATCTGAACTTAAACCGACTGAAATGACTTTACAACCAATAGATCGATCAATTAAGTCACCAAAAGGTATTCTCGAGGATGTCATAGTTAGGGTGCATGATTTCTATTTCCCAGTGGATTTCATCATTTTAGACATGGATGCTCCTGAGAATGTAAAGAATACACTGATCATATTAGGGAGACCCTTTCTGGCCACTGCCAGGGCCAATATCAATTGTGAGGAGGGCAAGTTGAATTGAAAATTGGAAGCAAGACACTAAAGATCGACATTTTTAAGGCCCAACAAGGAATTAATTGCAGAGTCATAGAACAAATTTGTGATATTTCAGCAGTGGTTGACGACTTCATAGAGAACTTGACTATTTCTTTTTTTTTTTTGAAATAGAAAGGAGAGCTATCGTCCTGCGATAGCAGTCCGGAGTAGTATATTATGTGCAAAGAAAGGAGATTACAAAAAGGATCCCCAAGACTGTATGAGGGACCAGCACTCTCTTACAATATTCTCACAATAAATCGGCCTCTCCTGAAAAAGTCTCTCATTCCTTGCCTTCCAAACACACCACAGAGAAGCAGCCATGTGGACATGTGGTTTCCCTCTCACCTCAAACCCATGCCACAAAGAATTCCACTCTGGTAAAGGCTCCTGACAAATTTTTCTCCATATGACATCAGCAACAAGGCAAGAGAAGAAGAGGTGATTTACATTATCAATGCTCATCTCACATAAAAAACATACATGATGATTAGTACCCAATCTTCTATGGCGTAGATCACTTGTGATTAACCCATCTCTCCTGCACAGCCAAAGGAAGATTTGTACCTTGAGAGGAATTTTTAGCAACCATATCATCTTATCAATAGCATCATATCCCCATCCCACTTCAAAATTTAACATTTTGTTATAACCAGATTGGGCACTATAGATCCCATCCCGCAGATATCTGTCCTCCATTCCAGGCCTAGGTCTGAAATTTTCAAGGTCTAATAAAAGCCTTCTCTTCTCATTCCACAAACGGGTATTTCTTCTGCTGTTGCTGGATTCCACAACATCCAGATTCCAGCTGTTGCTGCTGCAAGACTAGATTTGCTGACCGTAGCATCCTTGTCAGCTGCTACATCAACAGCTCTCAGATAGAGCTCTTTCAAGACCCCCAATTCAGACCATTCCTCCTTCCAGAATCTGAAGGACCTGCCATCTCCAAGTGCTGGTAGCAGTAGATGTAAGTGTTCAACCAAAGCCTTAGTTACCGAATTCCAGAAAGGTGATGGACAGTTTGGCTGAAGTCTGGAGAACCTGCTGTTGGAAGCTCCATATCTATTCCTGATCATTTCAGACCATGGCTTCAGATCACCATGTAACAGCTTAACAACCCATTTGAGCAGCAAGGCATCATTAAAGTGCTGCAAGGATTTGATCCCAAAACCACCTAGCTCCTTAGGATAGTAGATTTGTTCCCATTTGAGAGGCTGCAAGAAGTTGCCCTTGTGTTTAGCTCCCTTCCAAAAAAATCTCTTCCTCATCACATCCAATCTTTTCCAAATGGATCTTGGTGCTTTGAAGATGGAGAAGTAGAAAATAGGGATGGAGGTGATCACCGAATTGAGCAAGATAAGCCTTCCACCCCTGGAAAGGAATTTGCTGTGCCAACCATCAAGTTTCACGGAGATCTTGTCAAAGAGGCATTTCCAATCACCTCTCTTCAATCTGGAAAACCTCAAAGGCAGCCTAAGATATCTGATTGGGAGACTGATGCGGGGAGTCATCAGGATGGCTGCTAAGGCTTCTTGCTCCTCCTCGGAAAAACCAAAGCGGACTAAACCAGACTTGTCCCTATTCAACCTCAGTCCAGAAAGTGCACCAAAGATATCAACCAAGTGATGCAACGCCAACGCTCCATCCATGGATCCTTCAACAAAAAAGACAGTATCATCTGCGTATTGAAGAATGGGAGCTAGACTGTTCCTGCAAGAGAGTGAATAACCTCTAACAAGGCCCGCTTCAAAAAGCTTACAAGCAAACCAAGCTAAACTGTCAGCTGCCAGGTTAAAGATCAAAGGGGCCAGGGGGCATCCTTGCCTGATGCCACATTGAGGCTGGATCCATGCACCACAAGGTTTCCCATTTATCAGGGGGGTAAAGGAGACCGTGGTAATACATCTCTTAACCTAGGCAATCCAAGTAGGGGGAAAGCCCCTTCTTTTAAGCACATCCCATAAATAAGGCCAACTGATCGAGTCATAAGCCTTACGAAAATCAACCTTCCACATGAAGGCCTTGCATCTTCTCTTATGCCAGCCACAAACCATCTCTTGAGCCAAGATAAAAGATTCTTGTAGAGATCTATTTGGGAGGAAAGCAGACTGAGCAGGATGGATCAAATCTTGCAGAACAGGCCTCAGTCTATTGGCCAGAACCTTTCCAATCACCAGATTCAAGGAGCTAGAAAGAGCAATGGGTCTAAAATCATGGAAAGATTCAGCACCTGGAGTTTTAGGCAAAAGAAAGAGATAAGATCTATTAATTCTTTCAAAGCCAAAATTGCCACTTTGGAATTCTCTAATAAACCCCATAACCTCTGAGCCCACAATGTCCCATAGTTCTTTGTAGAAGAAAACCTGGAACCCATCAGGACCAGGCGATCCTTCATAATTGAGATCACTAATAGCCTTCAAAACTTCAACTTCAGAAATAGATTCAATCAGGCTGGCCCCTTGAGACTCATTAATCCTGGGCAAAACATTTGCTGTCATTCTCTAGTTGCCCCTACCTGTAGCTCTTGAAGAATCCTTGAAGTATCTGACGGCCTCAGCTCTGATATCAGATAACGAGGTAATTCTCTGCCCCTCCACAACCATCGAAGAGATTAGATTTGTTCTCCTTTTAGAACTAGCAGCCAAATGAAAAAATTTGGTGTTTGCATCCCCCTCACTTAGCCATAGCTATCTAGATCGCTCCCTCCAATCCATCTCCAATTTCAGGTCTTCTTCAGCTACCACCCCCTGCCATCTTCTATCAGCAAGATCAAGTTCAGATAGATGGTCCACAGCTTCCTTGGCATCCAGATCCTGAATTTTCAGCAAGGCCTCATGACGCTTCTGATGTCTAAGAGCTAAGACAATAACTCCATACTCCTTCAGCATTCTTTTCAGAGCCTTAAGCTTAGAAGCCAGTCTGAAGGTGGCTGTGCCCTCACCCTGCTATGACTTCCACCAGCTGGAAAGCATTTCTTTGAACCCTGTTTCCCTTAGCCAAGATCTCCTAAATTTAAAATAGGATCCAGCCATCACCTGTTCACCATTGTCCCATACCAGCGGTGTGTGGTCAGAAAATGGACGTTCAAGACCACACACGAATGATATCTGGAAGAGATCCAACAGCTCAGCATTCCCAAAAAATCTGTCAATCTTGGACATGAGCCCATTACCATTCCTCCAAGTGAATTCAGCCCCTGATGATGGAAATTTGCACATCCCCAAGGCTTGGACCACCAACTGAAATCCTGTGGAGGAACTGTCAACCACCCCATTAGGTCTGTCACTCCCCACTAAAGTACAATTAAAATCCCCTCCAACAAGCCAAGCTCTTTCCTTTGCTCCTAACACCCATCCTGAATTACCTGCTACTGCTGAAAACCCGATTTTGGAATTAAAGCCTCTTCCCGATCATCTCAAGTACGTCTTTTTGGGTTCCAATCAGGTGTTTCCTGTGATTATCAACTCTCAACTCACACCTGATTAGGAAACACACCTGATTTCTATTCTCCAGCAACATCGAAGAGCCATTGGATGGACTCTCGACGATCTCAATGGTATCAGCCCCTCATACTGCACACACCACATCTACACTGAAGAGGGTTCACGACCATCCCATGAAATGCAGAGACACCTGAATCCCAATTTGCAGGATGTAGTGAAAAAGGAGGTTATCAAGTGGTTAGATGCAGGGATCATCTACCCAATCTCCGACAGTCAGTGGGTGAGTCCAATCTAGGTTGTGCCTAAAAAGGCAGGGCTCACCGTCATCATGACTGAAATCAAAGAAGCCATACCAACCCATATAGAAAACTCATGGAGAGTCTGCATTGATTACAGAAGGCTCAATTCCTCCACGAAGAAGGATCATTTCCCACTACCGTTCATTGATCAGATTCTCGAGAAACTAGTAGGAAATCGATTCTTCTGCTTTCTGGATAGGTACTCCGGTTACAACCAGGTCGCAATCCATTCCGAGGACCAAGAAAAGACCACCTTCACCTACCCCTTCGGAACTTACGCATTCCGAAGGATGCCGTTCGGTCTCTGCAATGCACCTGCTACTTTTCAGCAGTGCATTCTTACCATATTATCAGATATGGTAGGTGAGTAGCTTGAAGTCTTCATGGATGAATTCTCGGTATTTGGTGAATCATTTGACGATTGCCTCCTACACTTGGTCCAGATCCTCAGGTGGTGCATCAACGTGAACTTGGTTCTTTCCTAGGAAAAGAGCCACTTCATGGTTCTTGAGGGAATAGTCCTGGGACATCTTATCTCTGAAAAGGGCACCCAGGTTGATCGAGCCAAGGTGAATTTGATTACCAAACTCCCTATGCTTAGCTCAGTCAAAGACATCCGATCCTTCCTGAGGCACGTCGATTTTTACCTTCGATTCATTCCCAATTTCACGAAAATTGCACGCCCCCTGACTAATCTCCTATCTAATTATGTCCCTTTTGAAATCACCAAGGAATGCACTCAGCCATTTGAGATCTTGCATGATCAAGTTACCCAAGCACCTATCCTGGAGCCCCCTAATTGGTCTCAACCCTTTGAGATCATGTACGATGCCTCTGATTACACTATAGGTGCGGTACTTGGGCAGAAAATAGATTGGAAACCCATGGTCATTTACTACACTAGCAAGAAACTTAACGAGGCTCAACGTAACTACACAGTTACTGAGAAAGAGCTACTAGCCGTAGTATTTTCCCTGGAAAAGTTCAGATCGTATCTTCTGGATTCCCATCTAATCTTTTACTTAGATCACATTATTGTGAGGCATCTCCTTGCGAAGAAGGATGCGAAACCTCGACTAATCCGCTGGATCTTGCTGTTGCAAGAATTTGATCTCAAGATTCACAATAAGGCGGGGAAACAGAATGTGGTAGCTGATCACTTATCCCGCCTTCCTTTTGATATTATCAACCCTTTTGAACCCATTACTGAACATTTTCCCGATGAACACCTCCTGACTATCAGTACAAGACTTCCATGGTTTGCCGATCTAGTAAACTATTTGGCATCACATCAGATATCGTCTGATTGGCCAAAAGGCAAGAAGGACAAATTACTTTCCAATGCCAAGTACTACTTTTGCAAAGACCCGTATCTCTTCCGCATTGGTGTTCATCAAATCATCTGATGATGTGTTCCGAAAGCGGAAATTTAGGACAATTTGACCTTCTGCAATGACCAGGCATGCTGTGGACACTTCTCTAGTCATAAAATTGCAGCAAAAGTCCTTCAGTGCGGCTTCTATTGGGCCACAGTTTTCAAAGATGCATACAATCACTGTAAGGCATGCACTCGTTGCCAGACCTTAGGCAACATGAGCCACCGTGATATGATGTCCTTACAGCCGATTCTCATATGTGAAATCTTCGATATCTAGGGGATCAATTTTATGGAACCCTTCCCTATTTTGGATTGCTTCGAATACACTCTTCTTGCTGTTGACTACGTGTCCAAATGGAATAAAGCCATTCCGGCCCAAACCAACGATCATAAGGTGGTCATCAGATTCATTCATCAGAACATCTTTTCTCGGTTTGGGATTCCACGTGCCATAATCTCTGATGGAAGGACCCATTTCATGAATGCTCAGTTCGGATCACTGATGACCAAATACAGGGTGTCGCACCGAATCTCTACTCCTTATCACCCCCAAACCAACGATCTAGCTGAGCTATCGAATCAGGAGATCAAGAAAATCCTTCAAGTCACTATTCAACCTGACAGGAAAGATTGGTCATCCCGACTTCTGGAAGCTTTGTGGGCTTATAGGATTGCCCACAAAACCCAATTAGGCATGTCTCCCTTCAAATTAGTGTACGGGAAGGCATGCCACCTCCCCATCAAATTAGAGCACAAAGCCTATTGGGCAGTACAGAACTGCAATCTCGATCTTTCTAAGGCAGGAACCCATAGAAATCTTCAAATGAGCGAGATCGATGAATTGTGCCACAACTCGTATGAGAACTCGCGAATTTACAAAGAGCGGGTTAAGGCCTTTCACGACCAGCTCATATCCAGAAAGATCTTTTTCCCTAGTTAGAAAGTCCTACTCTTTGACGCCAAACTCAAATTATTCCCTAGAAAACTCATATCAAAATGAATTGGACCATACTTTGTCCGATGAATCTTTGGAGATGGAACTATCGAAATCAGTCAGCTCAACCATAATTTAGAACCTTTTGTCGTGAACAGTCAGAGACTCAAACTGTTTATTGAACTCACCAATACAAATTTGGCTGAAATATCTTTTACCCTCCATTCTCCCTGAGCTCATTGCACCCGGCTGATGGCGTTAAACTCAACGCCTAACGAGAAGCAACCCGTCATTTTCGAAAAGCCTGAAACCCTTCCTAACACATCTTATGCTGAACTCATATTGCACTTTAGGGTTCATCCATTAGAACAGCTGACTCCACCTCTGGTACCCGTACCCGAGCTTGAAAACATCCGCAACAGTCACCCCGACCCATTCACCCGCCCATCACCTGTTCTAATGAATGATTTAAGCTGAACTCAAACCCACCTAATTTACAATGTGGACATTGCAAATCGTAGGCATGGGGGGGTATTAAAGTGCAAAACACCGTAAAAATCACTTCACAAGAAGGGTTTCATAAAAAAAAATTCACATATTCCAAAAATACCAAAAAAAAAATTCTTGAAAAAGAACAAAAATATGAGAGGAGAGGAAATTTTGATGGCATATCAAATTTTGAGAAAAAGGGAGGAGATAAAAATGTTAAAAAGGAGCACAACTTGAAAAGAAAAAGAGAGAGTCATTAGTAAAAGATTAAGAACTTGACTTAGTTTTAGACCATATCAAAAGAAAAAAAATAAAAGGCAAAAAGTGCTAATAAAATAATGAAGAGAATAGTATGAACGCTAATTTTAGGCCTCTTGGGCTACATTCCTAGGCTTAAAAACTCAAGTACCTGCTATGATATGGATAATCCTCAAGAGGTTGGGGAAAATGCGAAGCTTAAGTATTAGGTCTAAAGCTTAGGGATTATTCGGCCTCATTAACTGACTTCTGGTTTGCAAGACTCGGTAACCTAAGCACCCCAATCCACACACAGTCTGGTTCAGTGCGCCTAAGTATCAAAATCATGCAAATGCATTTAACTTGTTCTGAAAAAGTCACCTAGATTAGGAGCGGTTGATCAACACAAGTTGATTTGGACGAGTTTCTGACGCAGAGAGGTAGGAAATTTCCCTCGAAGATGCGTAATAACATATCGTTTCCTCGGTGCTTATCTCCTAGGATATTTACATATCCTACCGGGGGCATGTAAGCACCCTGTGCTGGTTCAGATGCCATAGGCGGCATTATCTCAAAATTTTGATTGCTAGGGTCTAGATTTAGCTACAGAATGCCATGGGCGGGATTATCTCGAAATCTTGTAGGATTCTGGGGGTTGCCATGGGCGGTTACATCTCGAAGCATCGATTGCTAGTGACCCTGCAAGGATTGATGGTGGGAACTAGGAATCTGATACATACCATGTTGTAAAGGCAATTCGAAGCTACAAATAAAAAGAAAAGCGAGAGAAAACTCTCCAAAAAGAAAGAAAAATTTCTCTATCTCTCTGACAAAAACGCACTGCAAACTAAACCTGGGCTAAAACATGTTACAAGCACGGGTGCTTTAACCACGTAGTTCAACGAATCTTAGGTTAGTTCCTGTGGGCCTTAGAAACCTTCGTGGAAAACTAAGGCTAGAGCTGGTCAAGTCCAGATCTTGGTTGGTACCTGAGTACCTCTAGGCCTACTATCGGCATTCTAACCTAATCTACAAAAGAAAGCACACATCAAAGATTTTAAGAATCAAAGGGTTTTATGGTTTAGAATCAAAGTTAATACCTTGAAATTTTGCTAAGGCACTAGCAAAAGCTAGGCATGGGCGTATGAAGGGAACACCATCATGAGTCATAACTAGCTCATTTTAACCCAATTAAGTCATTAAATGATCCTACATAACTGCGAGAGAGTCACAAGTCATCGCAAAATCATTCTAAGGGAAAAATAAGAAATTAGGGTTAAAACTGTAATTTTACCAGCTTATCATGAATGTAGCACAACCACGAGTTTTCTCAGGGGTTGAATGAAGGTCAATTGGTCTTAAAAAGATAATAAGAGGGTTAGAACAATCAAAAAAGGGTTTGCAC
Source organism: Thalassia testudinum (assembly GCA_037157565.1). NCBI lineage: Eukaryota > Viridiplantae > Streptophyta > Magnoliopsida > Alismatales > Hydrocharitaceae > Thalassia > Thalassia testudinum. Next base: position 35,075,637 of record JAZHRO010000012.1, on the reverse strand, counting down.
ATGTTTTGAGAATTAAATGACTTTTGAAACACTAAAAACAAACTCACTCAATAAACTGATGTTCTGATCAGGATAAAATTCACCTAAACCCTCTAAAATTCATATAAAAATATTCTCTAGGATTTATAACCTTCAATTTGACCAGCAGAACCCATTTTAACCTAAAACATAACCACAGACAAACATTTGCTCTAATTTGGGTTTTTGCATAAATTACCTAGTCAAACGTGGTCAAAACTAAAATACAACTTCACCATTGGATTTCTTAGGTCCAAATTAGGTTTCTACCAAAATTTGGACCCAAGATGAGTTTGTCTTGACCTAGTTTGCAAATTAGTCCTATCTAAATACATTTTGACCCTTAACTTTCAAAAACTTTTCAAATAAGTCCGTAACTTTGTCTTCATCTTCACAAAGAGGTCCCTGCAGCATAGAATTCCTAATCCTACAACTCCGGCGACAATCAATCAAGGATTTCTCCTTGATTGATGAAACCTTCTCAAAATTGAACCGGAGATTCATCTTGAAATCCTCTTTCAATCAGACCGATTCTTATGCTCAAATTCTTTCCCAATTTCTTATGGGAATGCATGAGAAATTTGGGTTTCCAACTTCGGTGACCTTCCAAGCTTGAAAGCTTGGCTTCCAAGCCCTAATCGACCCCCTGACACCTATATAAAGACTCCCCAGGATTGCCCAATCCTCCAAGGTTGAATTTGACCAGAGAATTCCTCAAATTCCTCTCCCCTCCTCTGGCCGATTTGCTCTTCAAGCTTCGACCACTCTCCCTACCTTCCCTCGTCGTCTGATCACAATACCAATGGCAAACTCTTCCTCCTTGCCTTCCTCTGCGTCGCGTAGCACCCGCCGACACTCCTGCCTCCATCCTCATCATCCATCTCTCTCAAAGTAGCTTCGTCTTCGATGCCGACCACACCTCAAACGACGCCAACTCCTCTCCCCTTCGTCTGCCTTCCCTCCTAAACAACTCCTCAACTTCCACTCTTCATTTTCAGACACTCGCCACTTTGTTTCGACCACCGACTCGCCTGTAGTTCTTTCTATGTCTTCCACCTCGCCGACGTACCTCCGGTGAGCTCGCACAACCACTACATTCCACCAATCCGGCCACCGTTCATCCCTACACCTCTGCCGTGTTCCAAAGAGCAAAATCCCTCTGGTCTTTGAGGCTATTAGCCTCCCCACTACTCCATCGAACACCGCACTTTCGCACCTCACCTTTCATCACCATCTGGCCACCTCACATGCTCTCACACCTCACGAACACTGCCGTTCAACTCCTCGCCACACGGTGAAGCTTATGAACTGTTTTAACTGGGGCCCTTAGCCCATTTTAATGCTTTCAAGTTCCAGGTCTCCGCCGCCATTACCGAAGCTTTGACCGAAGCCTAATGCTCTCATCAGGCCTTTAGGTTCCAGGCGTCGACTTCAGGTGCTGCAGGACACTTCCAGGATCGCAACCAAGGAGCCAATTAGGCTCTTTGATTGAGCCTTTGACCAAAATCACGCGAAGAAGCCACTGTAGTTGCATGCAAAGAAAGGCAGTGGGATGTATCTTACATTGTGTATTGAGGAGTGCCTGCTAATGAATAAATTGAAAAAGTGATACAAGCTGCTTGCCTCAGCACGCATAGGGGTGAGGTCCTCACACGGCCCCCTCACGCACCTCGTCCGCAACATCTCCCCCACAAACCTGGTGCGCCCAATAACCTGCCTAACCCAAAGCACTCCTCGGCTGCGACCCATGCTTGCAACCCTGGTCCCGGGTAAGCTCTAGGTCCGATTACCCGTATACCCGGTACTGTGGAAGGCTCTGGGAGAGCGTGACCTAGAGAGAGAAAGAGAACTTGCATGGGGGTAGGGAGGGTTTTGCTGTAGAGAGTGTTGGCTAACACTTAGCCAATTCGAGAAGCCCTTCCCCTGTGTGAAGAAGGAGCAGAAGAAGAAAAGAAGAGAAGAAGGAGCCGCAATAGAGAAAGAAAGAAGAACAGCAGAAGAAGAACATCAGAAGGGAGAGCACTGTAGCATCAGACGTTTAAGTCATCTGATCCCATCTTCAGACGTCTGATTTAAGTTTCTAAAGCTATAATTAACTCGATTGATATTGTGCTTCTACTTACTATTACTGTAAAAGGGTAATTGGTGATTTAAATCACTATTTTACCCTCCTTATTTTGCACATTGATCATTAATTTCTTATATCATTCTTCATTAAGCTTTTTATTGTGCTCATTTACATTATAAATTGTGATCTTGAGCTTTAAATTCTATATTGCTCCCTGTGTTCGACCTTGGAATCTTTTTGAGTAATAAAATTTATTTGTTTGAGTGCTATTTTGGCTATACTACAACACGACAATCTTAAATACCTATTTAGCGACCAAACATTGCCCAATCGAGATCCAACAGCCAAATTCGGCTCGTGCCCGTGTGTAGTTACTTTGAAGCACTTGTGGGGGCTTGAACGCATGCAGCTTTTTCTCCCGCAGGGGTCATCTCCACTGCTCTACGTGCGTGGATTGATGCAAAGGCCACCCCTGCGCCCGTGCTCGGCCGTTGGATCAAAATCCAACGGCCCAGATCCGATCTCGTGATTGAGGAGAGAGAAGCAATGGGTGATCCTTGGCCAGTTTGGGTAGCCATGATGGTGCGACTTGGCGCCATCTTGGCTATCCATCTTCTTTGTCTTGTAAATGGAGCCACGGATGTCGGATTGGATCGATTTTCACGTCGTTGTGCTGCAATCGTCTATCCGAACCCATCTGAATGGTTGGATTTGTCATTTGATGTATGAATTTACACCACTCTTGCCCTTTGACCTCTGATCTTTCTCATACTACATCTAATGCTACAGAAGTCTGATCGGGGTGATCTTGGAGTCATTGAACTCCAATCGTCGCCCTGATCAGATCCGTATGGTTGGATCTTCAATCCGAGACCTCGATTAAATATTTCCCTGTCCTTGACCATCAAAAAGAACAAATTACTATGCAATTTATAGAATTTGACCTAAATGCATAATGATGCATGTTATGCAATATTTACAATGCATAATGCTTCTACAACACTAAGAACATGCATAAATAGACATTTTAGGCCACTTAGATACACACACATCACACCCTCATGCCTATCTTTTACTAGTCCCTAGCAAAAACTCTATGCTATTTATAAAAGAATTAGGATTGGGTTTCTTGTGTAAGAGTTATTTTTCAAGACTAGGATCAAATTACTGAAGATCAAAACCACAGAGACACAATAGCGCCTGGATGTTTGCCAAAATGTACACCGCCCAAGCCCTCGCCTTATTCAAAAGCACAAGTATTTTTTCTTTTTCTTCTTTTTTAATTTTTTTGGATTTTTAAGTTTAGGGTTTCGAGGCAACTTTCTTTGGCTACCCAACCCAACCAAGACTCAAAGAGAACTCTAAGTACTAACAATCTTTATGTGTGAAATGTGATAGACTCACTGATCAGCAATTAGAATGGACTTCGGGTTTCTACACCCCTAGGTGACCTTAAAAAAGGAATTCTACCTAAAGGTGTATCTATACAACCGGTAGCTTTCTTCCTACTTTTATTTTTATGGGGTCAACACAAGGGCGAACTCAATGTATATCTCCCCAGCTTATTCTACTTCTCCTCTTCTTCCTAAGTGTTTGGAATTAAATGTGCATTTTTGTGAGCTGGGTTCTGGATAACCGACCAATGGGTTGTTACCCACGATAACTTGTCAGCCATACTCATGCGATGAAGTGTGGCTTATTTCTTTCTTCTTTTCTATTTCTTTTTTCTTTTTCTCTTTTTGTATACTTTTCTTTTTCTTTTCTTTTTCATTTTATTTTTTTTTAGTAGGTGGCTTTCCTGATCTAAGATTTACCTAAAGGCAGCAAGAAGAGAATGGTCATGCGACTGGGTTCTGGACAACTAACCAATGGGCTGTTACCCACGATAACTTGCCAGCCATACCACCCTAGAAAGTTCATTAGCTACCCAATTTCCGTTAAAACCACTAAAAAGTGAGTCAATACAAATAGTGTGTAGATGTTTAAACTTAAAGCCCCCTCAAATCAGAGGGCGGGTTGATAAGTCGTGTAAAAATCGTCCCAACTTATTTAACCAAATTAAAATGAATTTTCAAATGGTGAGGACTCGAGAAACAAGTCCACATTTTAGTAGACATCCGGGCTGATTAAGCCTAAAGACTTGAAGGGTCTAAGTATTCAGGTCCTACTGTATTATTCCCTAAGATTGAAAAATCCTAATGCCCAAGTATTCTTTTCCTAATTCAGTTTTCTTTTAAATAAATAAAGAGAAAAATAAGCAGTATTTACAAGAATTCCATAAAGTTAAAAAAATGATTCAGAAATGAATCCAACCCCCCATGCCTAGCTAATGCAATGTCGTCATTCAAAATAAAAGGCATGAGAAGCAGGGTAGAATGAAGAAAATACCACCTGTATTCCATGATGTTTGGGTCAGCTCTGAGTCAGACTGTGCAAGTGCTGAGTTTAATGCCATCATCTAGGCGAAGTCCAGCCAAAGAAGTCACATTAAGGTTAAAGCAACCTTGTCTAAGATGGGTTCTGGAATAACATAGTCAATTGAAGGTTTCAGACGTTGTCCGTTGACCTTGAAAGAATTACCTGTCTTTGGGTCAAAGATCTCAATGGCTCCACTGGGAAATATTTGATCGATGATGAATGGGTCATTCCCTCCTTTGACCTAAGCTTGCCAGGAAAGAGCTTAAGTCGAGAATCAAAGAGCCATACCTTCTGGTTCGGCTCAAAGCTCTTGCGAGAAATCAGTTGGTCATGAAGAGGTTTGGTTCGAGCCTTATAGATCATGACATTCTCGTATGCATCATTTCTAATCTCCTCCAACTCAAATAGTTGGAGCTTTCCGGTCATTCCTGCTAAACTTAAATCAAAGTTGCATTTCTTGATCGCCTAGAATGCTCAATGTTCAATCTCTACAAGTAAATGGCACGCCTTTTCATACATTAGACAAAATAGTGACATGTCGATGGGCGTTTTGTACGCCATACGATAGGCCTAAAGAGCGTCCTCAAGCTTTTGAGTCCAATCTTTTTGATCAGGTCTAACCATCTTTTGCAGGATGTTCTTGATCTCCCGATTGGAGATCTCAGCCTATCCGTTTGTCTGAGGGTGGTAAGGTATGGAGATTTAGTGATTTACCCTGTATTTTGCCAGTAAATTATTTATCACTCTGACTCGGGGTTTTAAAAATGATACGTTGCAATATAGTCGATAAAGTGTGAAAACAAATAGAATTTATACTCAAATGGAAATCCGAGGTCGAACCTAGGGAACAATTAATCTCAAGATCACAATTCTAAGTAAAAGATATAAGCAATTGCAACCAAAACTTATTCAAGAATGATATATCAATAATTCAAGTATCAATATGCAAAAATAATAGGTTAAAATGGTGATTTGAATCAACAATTAACCCTTTTAATGTTAAGCTTCAAATATATCAAATGTATCAATAGTGATTATCAACCAATATTCCACATCAACCAAATTAAATGATGCAACAGTAGCTTCAGAACCAGTCGAACACAGCTCCATAGAAGAGGCAAAGGCCTCTCTTCCCCTTCAAGCCTCAGCGAGAGGCACAAGCATAGCATAGAGGCATGAAAGCCTCTCAGAGACTAAGTGTTGAGAGTAGAGGCGCAAAGGGGTAAAACCCCCCTCTCTCTCTCGTTCTTCTTTTCTCTCTCAGAATAGGCAAACCAGACCAAACCTGGGTAGCCAGGTAATCGAATTAGAGCCCAAACCCATGTGGCGTGAGTGTGGGCGAGGGCACGTGCATGGAGCATGCAAGCGAGACCTCACCCCAGTGCTCTCGAAGCCAACAATGTAGAGGCACAAATTCCTTTTATGTGCTACGGCCACGTCTTTGTTGTCCGATGTGGGACTAATCCCACTTGTTCCTCTTTGCGCAGCTACAAGTAGATGTCTTCGCTGATTCAACACAACTATTGTGGCTTTGCGTCCCAATTGAAGCCCTAGGACGACGCTTGGAGGTGCTTCGCGTTTCCTGGGCTTGGAAGCACTGGAGAATGCAGCTGGGAGACAATGGATGGAACCAGAGAAGGAGGTGGCGACGACGGGCAGCGGAGGGAACTTGCAAACACAAATACGAGCTTGAAAGCCCCAGTTAGCTGGCTCAAAAGCTTTGCCCAAGCACGGTGAAGATGGTGATGGTGGTTTCATGGTGAGAGTGTGCGCGTGGAGATTGGGCAAACTCGGAGGAGGTGAGCGGATGTGGGTGAGTTTGGTGGGCGTTTTTGGTGGTGGAAGCACAAAATTAGGTGAAGGGTTTTGAAGTATGGAGGTCGGCGATGCTTTTGGGAGTGTGGTGAGGTAGATGGTGCGGTATGGTGTCAAGGAGATCTTGCTAAAGTTGCCTCCAGAGAGGAGGAAGACGACGAAGAACAAGTGGTGTGGTGGTTGAATCAAGGAACGAGCGGAGGGGAAATGATGTAGAGGAAGAGAGGAAGAAGTGGAGGGGATTCAAGGAGAGGTAGAGGGACGGAGAGCTCCAGTTGTGGCTTGATCGGAGTCAGAGAGGGAGAAGAGGATGGTGAGGCGACGACGAAGCAGGAGGCAGAGATGCTAATCGTGCTTTGGCTGGCAACGACCGCGATGAAGAGAGGAAGATGGTCGGCCATCCAATTTGATGGTTGGATGGCTGGAAGAGGATAGAGAGAGGTCACTGGAGCAAGAGTTTTTGGTGACCAAAGAGGGAGGAGGAAGAGGATTCTCTCACCAAAACTTTCTAAGGAGGTAAGGCAGGAGTTCTAGAGCTTAAATAGAGTTGTAAAGAGGGCTCTAGATCAAGAAAGAGCTCTAATTTTTTATTTAGGAAATCAAGAAGCACCCATTGATTCCATGTGTTTGCACGCACGAATCAAAGAGTTTTAGGAGTTAGGATCTGTCCCAATAGGTTTGTCCAGGTGTGAACATCAATCCCACCAAATTTGATGGGATTTGATTGCCATTAGAGTAGGATTTAGCCTAGTCAAAGCTTGCCTGGAAGTCGGTTGACCTCCAATGGCAGAAAGGACTAATCTGCAAAGAATATGAAGAATTAGGGAGCATTTTGTAAGAATTTTAGAAGCTGAGGAGATATTTGAGATAATAAGAGTCAAACTTGGACCAAAATGCTAACTAGGTCAAAATAATCTCAGATTAAACCCAAATTTCGATAGGAACCTAATTTGGACCCAAGAAATTTAATGGTGAAGTTATATTTAGGTTTGACCAAGTTTAACTAGGTAATTTATGCAAAAACCTAATTATGGTAGTTTTCTGTTTGTGACTCTATTTTAGGTCAAATTTGTTTCAAAAGGCCAAATCAAGGTTACCAAACCTTAGATAATATTTTTCTATAATTTTTAGAAGGTTTATATAAATTTTATCCTGACCAAATCCCCAGTTAATTAAGTAAGTCTATTTTTAGGGTTTCAGATGTCCATTAATTCTTGAAATGCATGAAAACCCGTTTCGTTTTGCATGGACCCACTTATTAGACATTAATGACCATATAACCTTTAATAAACCCCTGAAATACCCCGTGGTTATTCTATATTTGTGAAATGCGGTTAAAATTATAGAAATAACCCTGGTTTCTATCTTCTAAAAACATATCATTATGCTTATATGACCCTCTGATGGTTATGTAGGAGCTTTTATCAACTTTATCAGACCAAATTGAGCTAGTTATGGATTATGATGGTGTTCCTATCATAAATTACGGAACTAGGCATTTGTGAAGTGAGTACCACCATCGCTGATGATGGCCCTCGGAATATCGAACCGACTGAAGATATTCTTTTTGACAAAATCAATGACCACCTTATGGTAATTGGTTCGGTAGGAATAGCCTCGATCCACTTGGACATGTAGTCAATAGCAACGAGAATGTATTGGTGTCCAAATGAAGGAAGGGTCCCATGAAATTGATGCCCCAAACGTCGAAGATTTCGACGGGAAGGATTGGGTTTAGAGGCATCATATCTCTCTTAGTTATGCTCCCGTGTGCCTAGCATCAGGAACACGACCTCGAGAATTCCTGGGCATCCTTGAATAAAGATGGCCAATAGAATCCAGATTGAAGTATTTTTGTAGCCGTCTTTTTCTCGGAGAAATGTCCACCACACACAGATGCATGGCAGAAGTCAAGTACGCTTTGAAACTCATTCTCTGGAACACATCGGCAAATAATCTGATCAGAGCTGATGCGATATAGTTCAGGGTCATCCTAGAAGTAATATTTAGAATCAGATTTGAGTCTATGTCGTTGTTGCTTAGTCCAATCCTGGGGGATTTGACTAATAGCCAAATAATTTACTATGTTTGCAAACCAAGGGGTTTGGACACCTGTAACTGCTTGAATAGTCTCGTCTGAAAAAGTATCAGTAATCGGAATATCCGGCCAAGAAGAATCACTTAGAAGTCTCGAAAGATGATCTGCCACCACATTCTATGCCTCGGATTTATCTTTGATTACAAGATCAAATTCTTAAAGTAGAAGAATCCATCAAATGAGGCAAGGTTTGGCATCCTTTTTAGCCAAGAGATGTCTCAAGGTGGAGTGGTCGGTGAAAATTATGACGTGAGACCCTAAGAGATAAGCCCTGAATTTTTATAAAGTAAATACTACAGCTAGCAATTCCTTCTCAATAACAACGTAATTCCCCTAGGCCTCGTCCAGAGTTTTGCTAGCATAGTTGATGACAAAGGACTTTTTATCAATCTTTTGACCTAAAATAGCCTCGACTGCGTAATCAGAAGCATTGGTCATGATCTCAAATGGAGCTATCCAGACCGGTGGTTGCAACATCGGAGCACAAGTGTCTGCCGTTTTAAGAAAATCGAATGCCTTACGGCATGATTCGTTGAAATCAAATGGCATATCTTTGGCGAGAAGGTTGCTCAAAGGTCGAGCAACCTTGGAGAAATCCTCGATGAACCTCTTATAGAATCCCACATGATCGAGAAATGAGTGGATTTATTTAATGGATGTGGGAGGAGGAAGTTTGGAAATAGCATCCACCTTAGCTTTTTCGACCTTAATTCCCCATTCAGAGATTACATGACCCAAGACAATACCCTCTTGTGTCATGAAATGACTCTTCCCAACTAAGGACCAATCTTGTTTTGATGCATCTTTTAAGGATCAATTCGATATTAGCTAGGCAAGATTCAAACAAATCTCCAAAAATGGAGAAATCGTCCATGAAAACATCCATAAATTCTCCCACCATGTTAGAAAAAATGGCTAGCATGTACCTTTGAAAAGTCGTAGGTGCATTGCAAAGCCTGAATGGCATTCTATGGAAAGTAAAGGTTCTGTAGAGACAGGTGAAAGTCATCTTTTCCTGATCCTTAGGATGGATAGGGACTTGATTGTATCCTGAGTAACCGTCCAGGAAACTGAAGTACTTTTGCCCGGCTAATCTTTCAAGGATCTGATCGATGAAGGGCAAAGAAAAGTGATCCTTTTTGGTGGTTGTGTTCAGCTTCTTGTAATCAATATAGACTCTCCAGGAGGAACCTGAACGAGTTGTGATAGATTCTCCTTTCTCGTTAGTCACAACGGTAATCCCAGCTTTCTTAGGAACAATTTTCATGGGACTAACCTAGGGACTATCCGAGATCGGATAGATGATTCATATGTCAAGCCACTTAATAATTTCCTTCTTGACCACTTCTCGCATATTAGGGTTCAATCTCCTTTGGATCTGGCGAGAAGGGCGGCATCCATCTTCCATGAAAATTCTGTGATTGCAGTAAGATGGCTCAATCCCCCTAAGGTCATGAATGGTTCAACCAATTGCCTCTTTATATTCTTTTAAGACCTTGATCAGTTTTATCTCCTGCACCTTAGTCAATCTAGAACTGATAATCATAGGGAGTGTCTTCTTAGGTCCTAAAAATTGCTATTTCAAACTCTCAAGCAATGGTTTTAGTTCGAGCTGGGGTGGGCTAAGATGGAAGGTAATCAGGATGCTAATGAAGATTCATCAGGACAATCAAGAGGAAGAGGTTGAAAGTGAACAAAATCAGCAGCCTCTACAGAATGTGGCAGGTTTGCCACGGAGGGTTGTGGGTTGGGTTCAACAATGCAGGAGGAACTCTCAATAGCAGATACAGCCATACAGGTCTCAATATTCAAATGATCTTCCTCGAGTTCCTTTATAAATCCACAATCCTCAAATTTATTAATCGCATTGAAAATATCCAATTTAAGTTTCTGATCCCCAAAGGCAATTTCCATGCTACCACTCTCACAGTTGATATTGGCCTTAGTGGTAGCCAAGAACGGACACCCCAAAATGATGGTGTTTAATCGCCTCAATCATATATAAAAACTCGCATCATAGTATAGTTAATCAAAGCGAATCAAACATTTAAATTTATAACTCGAAGAAAATCTGAGGTTGTCTCTGGGAGCAAGAAATCATGCAAGTAATCACTATCACAATATAATAGATGTTCAATATATCTTTAGACAAGAAGATATAAAAATAAAGATAAAAGTGGCGGTTTAAACCACCAATTTTACCCTTAATACTTAAGCTTAAATACCCTCTAATATCTGAATAGAACTAGCTATGTTAAGTTCACAGAACCAAGTAAGGCTTTACCCTCAGGTGTTGGGTATAAGGCACAGTCGTCTTAACTGATCAAGGCATGCAGTGCAAGGGCCTTGCTAAGACCAAGTATTGAAGGGGAATAGCACAGAGCTCAATGTAAAAGACCCGCCTCCCCCCTCAGTCTTCTTCTTCTTCTTAGTCGGACCTAGGTATCCGAATCCACATCCCAGACCCATAGGCGTATTCACGGGCGAGGGCATTTGAGCATGCGCGTTTGTGAGCGTGTGCGTACAGGTGTGCAGAGGGGACCTCACCTGATGTGTTCTGAGGTGATAAGCCTCGGGTGCTTTTTCCTGATAAATGTTGCTTCTCCTTCAACTACGCACGATGTGGGACTAAAGTCCTTTTGCCTCCTCACGTCTCCTGGCAGCAAGGGTGTCCGACTCAATTGGCGTACGTCAACCATCCGATCTCCCAAATGAGGTCGGGGATTGATTGGGGTATCAGCGAGGCTTCCAATTGCACTGCTCCTCTTTAGATCGGGGCTTTTGATGGTGTGCAAAGCTTCGTTGGAGAGCTACTACAGGAGGAGACGACGAAGACTGACTCCGGTGAGGACCTGCAGGCAGAATAGGTCTTTCGACCTCGCATCAGAAGCAAAAGCTTCAGGGTGAATCCCCAAAGAAGGGCTTAAATCTTATTGGGTGGTTGACTGTGTGTGGAGGCACGATGATTAAGCTTGTCAAAGATTCAAGTGGTGGTGGTCGGGGATGGTGAAAACATGGTCGAAAGAAGAAATTGAAGAGATGAGAAGGTAGAGGAGAAAAGGGGGAGGAGAAACCCTAATTTTATGAGAGAGAAGGAGGTATGGAGACCGGTGGTGGTGGAAGGTCTTCGACGAAGAGTCAACGGAGGAATTGAGGTCGACGAAGGAGGTAGAGGGCCAACTTCTTGGCTGGGAATCTCGGCGAGAGAGAGGCGACGATGGCTACACCCTCATTTGTTGGCGAGAGGCAGCGGAGTGAAGGGGCAAAGGAGACCTCAAGGTTTGGCAATGGTGGTGCACGGAGGAAGGGAAGGAGGAGGTTTTTGTACTTGGATTCCAGACAACAAGACCCGGGAGAGGTCGCCGACTTTTATAGAGCTACGGCTATGCTCAAAGCAAGTGAGAAGTTGCGAGAAACACTCGCAACAACTCGCTACAACTGCTTTTGTATTGACCGGAGATCACGGGTGGAGGAGAAGACGGCAGCCGGTGAAACAAACACTAATAGATGCGAAATAGCGAGGGGAAAAGATCTTATGTTGCAGAGGCCATTCGTGCACTAAGGCAGCTGTAACTCGAGCTTGAAGCTTGTCAAGCTACTCGGTCAAAGCCTGCAGACTTGCTACGAGGAAGAAGATGGCCAGGGTCCTTTTTGCAAGAGGGAAGGACCTAAAAGTAATAAAATCAGACCTATTTGCAAATTTTTTTAGGAAGTTAAGGACTTAAATACAAAGTAGGTGAGAATGTTGTCAAAATAGGTCCAACTTTTCATGGGAGCTTGTTTACAAGAGAGCGAAATCGGGTTTATAAAATAAATGATGCGTCATAGTATAGTTGAAATTGCCTTGAAAACAAATAAATTTTATTACTCGAATTTTAAGTCTGAGGTCGAACACAGGAAGCAAATGAAATTCATACACTAATCTCAATAATAGATGCAATTTGAACACTTAAAATTACTTAAAATATAAATCAGAATGTCAAGCATGAGTTTATGAATAATGAAATGTAGCATAAAAGAGAAATTGGGAAGAATTGGATAAAAGTGTTTGATTCTTCTTTCTTCTTTTGCTTCTTCTCTTGGCTCTTTCTTTAGCTTCCTCTTTAGCTTCTCTTCTTCTTCAGTCGTTCTTTCTTTCTCTAGCTCTTCTTCTGTCATTGGCTTCTTTCCTTCTTCTTTGGCTTCTTTCCTCCTCTGACTTGGCCTTTAGCTTCTCTGTTCTTCTTTCCTTTCTGCCTTTAGCCTTGGCCCTTGGTTTCTTTCTTTGGCTCATCTTCTTTAGCTTTGGCCCTTCTTTAACCATTGGCTTCTGATCTCCTTTCTTGGCGTTCAGATTTGTCTTTTCCTCAGCTGTGCCTTTTACTTCCTTGGCTCTCCTCCTCCTTAGCTTCCTCACCTTCCTCCTCCTTAGCTTCCTCCTTCAACTTCCTCTTCCTTCTTCCTTTCCCTGCAAGCAAGTGCAAAACCTACCCCTACCCTCCCCCGTGAACTCTCTCTCCTTTTCTCTCTTAGGCTCGCTCTCCCAAAGCCATTCTCGGGTATACAGGTCAGGCCAGCGCGCCCAGGTCCAGGTGCACCTCCGTGAGTGATGTGCGAGGAGTGCTCGGGTAAACGATTCGGGTCAGCCAGGTCCACGGAGTGGTGTATCGCGGATGAGGCATGAGTGGGCGAGGGGACCTCACCCCATGTCAGGAGGCGATAAGCCCCTGTCACAAATTGAACTTATACCGTACAACCTCTTCCAAAGTTACTGAGGTGGGACTAAATGTCCCACCCGCTTCGCATGCGCACTCGCAAAAGCTCACCCTTAATCGCAACGACTGCAGTGGTCTGGGAAGTCAAGTTCTAGGCGTGAGGGGTTCGTGTGACAAGTCCGCGCCCCCTGGAACCTGGGGCCTGGAGTGCGGCTGCCTGGAGTGAGCTTGCAAGCTCCTTCACATCCACTTTAATGGTGGCGGAGGCCCGATCGTTCTATCAAGTAAAATAGCCTTACAGCCTCATTCGAATACGTAGGAAGCTTCGTCGTGACACGGCGAAGGTGACTCGATGGGTGGCGTGGCGCAGGGCGGCCTAGGCGTGCATGCCTAGGTCGGTCTGTGGCCGTGGTGATTGGTTTGATCGGGGGAAGATTGCGGAGCGTGTGGCAGTCGATGGAGATGGGGAAGATAATCAGTGGAAGGTGGCGGAGCTTCTGAGGTAGTTGGCGAGGCGTGTGGGTGCGTGGAATGACGGAGGCACCTCGGCTGTGGTCTATCGGAGGTGGAGACGATGGTGGTGGTCTGCGGTGGTCGAGGGGTGTTTTGGGAAATAAAAAGGGGGGAAATAAAGAGTAGAGAGAGGGGAAGATACCTATCCTAGTTTAAGGATGAAGGGCACAGAGATGGCGGTTGACACGTACCTGCCGCCGCCGGAGATGAAGATTCCAGTGGAGGGGGACAGCGACGAGGAGGAGGTAGCTGGTGCGTGCGTAGGTATGGCGTGATGCGGAGGAAGGAGGCGGAGATGACTCTGCCACTGGTATTGTGGCAGAGCAACGAGAATAGGGAGGAGGAGTTGCCGGAGCTCGCTGGATGTATGGCCAGAGGAGAAGAGACGAATTGGAGGGGTTGTCTCCAGCCAAACCAAGCTGAGGATGGACGACCGGGTCAGGGGAACCTTTTATAGCCCCAGGTAGAGGGCCTTGTGCTTGGAAGGCAAACTTCCAAGCATGGGCATCCTCGCCAAAGTAGGAATGTGAGAGGTACCCAAATCTCTCATGTGTTCGCATGAGAGATTGGGTGACAATCAGGGATTTGGGATTGTGTTCAGATGATCGGGAGTTCCTCAGAGAATCTCCCTTTCAAATTTGAGAGGGAGTCTCTAAGGAATCAAGGAGAAATCCCCTCTTGAATCCTCGTCGGAGTATGACTCCTCCGCTGTAATGGTGGAGGGACCTAATTGTAAAGAATGATGAGGAAGATAGGGGGTCTTTGCAAGGTTTTCAAGCTAGGGGTCTACAAGTAATTGGGTTGGACTGTTTTGCAAAGTAGGTCAAGGTGAACTCCCCTTAGGTCCAAATTTTGGTATAAACCTAATTTTGACCTAAGGAATCCAATGGTGAAGTTGAATTTTAGGTTTGACCATGTTTGACTGGACATTTTACACAAAAATCCAATTTAGGGCAAATGATTAGCTAGGACCCCTATTTAGGTCAAAATAGGTTCCAAAGGCTAAATTGAAGATTATAAACCCTAGAGGATATTTTTCCATGAATTTTAGAGGGTTTAGGTGAATTTTATCTTGACCAAAACCTTGTTGAATTAAGTGGGTCTGTTTTAGGGTTATAAGAAGTCATTTAATTCCTAGATCTCACATTAACCCTTTTCTGATTGAACCAACCGACTTTTTATCTTGTTAAGACCAATTGACCCATGTTTAGCCCCTGAGAAATCCCGTTGATGTACTGCAATGGTAAAATTGCAGTTTTACGCTTTGTTTCTTATTTTCCTCTTAGAACAATTATTCCTTGAATTAGGCCCTTTAGTTGGTTATGTAGAAGCTTTTATTCTCTTTTCTAGGTTAAAAGGAGTTAGTTAGGGCTCATAATGGTGTCCCCATCAGAGCTTAATTAGGATCTGGGGAATCTAGTGATAGTCTCAATTTTGAGTTTTGAAATTATTTGTTTGGTCAATTTTGTATTTAAACCCTCTTGACAATAATTATTCACTTAGATTGCTATTTTAGGTCAGCTTGGCTCCTTTGATTCAATTGCTCACATTAAACCTTATAGAATCTTTATCTATAATTTTTAGGAGGTTTAATTTGTGAATTTTCCATCAGAACCCTATCAACAAAGTTAGACCAAAAATAGGGTTTAATTATTGTCTTGGTAGGTTGATTTCCAAAGGAAACCCTAAATTTGGCTATTTTGACCCTAATTAGCTGTCTTTTGGGTTTAATCTGATGATCCTTCCTCCTGATTACATTGTACCCTTTTTATGTATTATTCAGGTAAATTTAACCTTAGAACTTAGCTAAATTAGGTTAGCTATAGACGATGATGGTGATGCCATTGATAGTCATGTTCCTTAAATTCTCAGGTACATTCATGTCAAGGACAAGGAAATCTACAGGAAAATAAAAGTCCTTAACCTTGACAATAACATCCTTAATAACTGTTGAAGCGACACTGACTCGATCGTGTTTTAACAGTTATTGCGTCATAGTATAGGTGATCAAGCATCATCAACAAATAAAAGTTTTTATTACTCGAAGACCAGAGTATCCGAGGTCGAACACAGGGAGCAATCGGAATTTACTACTAATCTCAAATGTAATTGAACACTCTAATTTACTCAAAAGTTTAATTCAAATGCATTTAAAAAGTAATCCAGGCAAGAATAAAATTGGACGTTAAAAGTGTTTTCCCTTCTTTGATTATTCTTCTTCTTCTGATCTTGCTTTCTTTCTTCTACAGCCTTCACTTTGCTTCTTTCCTCTGTCTTCTTCCTCTTCCTTGGTCTTCTGTCTCTTCTCTGAAGCCTTTCTTCTTCTTCTTCTCTGCCTTGCTCAGCCTCTTCTTCAGAGTTCTTCTTCTTTTGCTCCTTCTCTTCTCCTTCCTGCGGCTAAGTCTCTTCTCTTCAACTCTCAGCCTACCTGCACAAGGAAGCAAAACCTACCCCTTTCCCTCTACCCACACGTCTTTCTCTCTCTCTCTGCAAATCCCTCTCAGGACGCTCTCCTAGAGCCGCGGGTAATCGGGTCGGGCTTCGTATCCGGGACCAGGTGCACCGGCGTGAGGGTGATGCGCGAGGTGTGCTCAGATATGGTCGGGTCGGATCCCGCCAGATCCGCGAGGTGAAATCGCAGACGAGGCGAGCGTGGGTTAGGTGAGGGACCTCACCCTGTGCGTTCGGAGCTAGCGAGAAGATAACACAAATTCGCTTTATACTACACCTGCTCCTCATAGATTTCCGATGTGGGACTATTAGTCCCGCCCTGCTCTCGCACGCGCCCGCAGAACGCTCTTCGCGCTCCGCTCAGTTGCAGCCTCAACTCTCTTCACTGGATAACTAGCTGCTTGCACGCAACTCACTCCACTCCACAGCAGCTGAAATCCTGAAGCCACGGAGCCTGAACGTGCTTGGAAGCTGCTTTAACCGTTGTCAATGGCAGCTGCAGCCCCAATCCTATCATGCATGAATACGGCCTATTGGCCTAATCAAACCACTTGCAGACCTTCGCCGTGGCACAGCGAAGGTGGTGCGACATGCAGCAAGTCGCGGGGTGGCCTAGGCATGCGTGCCTAGGTCGTCCTGTGACCGGAGGTGTGGGTGTGTTCGGGGGGCTGTTGTGGAGGCATAGAGGGATGGTGGATGGGCGGAGGTTGCTCGGTGAGGTGAGCCGAAGCCTCTGAGTTGGTCGGCGAGTGGTGCGGAAGTGTGGAGCGACGGGGGCGACTCGTCGGAGGTTGATCGGAGGTGAGGAAGATGGCGGTGGTCAGCGACGGTCGAGGGTCGATTGATGAAATAAGGTGAGGGGAATGAAAGAGGGGATAGAGGAGAATAGTTTAAACCTAACTATAGGGACGAAGGGGCACGGAGAGGCAGACGGCTGTACCTGCTGTCGTCGGAGAAGAAGATGCCCAGTGGAGGAGGACGGCGGCGATGACGGGGCTGAGGCGGCGTGCGCGGGTATTGCGTGATGCGGAGGAGAATCAGGAAGAAGTCTCTGCCACTGGTTTTGTGGCAGAGCGAAGAGGAAAGGAAAAAAAGCTCGTCGGAGCTCGCTGGGTACCCTGGCCAGGAAGGAAGAGACGAATCTGAGGTGAAACCCCAGCCAGGTCAAGCTGAAAGTGAGCGGTCGGGTTTGGGGGTTCTTTTATAGGCATTGGGCCATGTGTTCAGAGCTTGGAGGGCACGTATCCGTCTCCGACGGCTCGCCGGAGAAGGAAAGTGGGTGGATACCCAAATCCCTCGTGCGTTCGCACGAGAGATTGGGATCAAATCAGGGATCATGACTGGCCTCAGATGGAAGGGAATTCCTCAGAGAATCTCCCTTCCATTTCTGGGAGGGGATCTCTAAGGAATCAGAAAGTATTCCCTCTCTAATACTCGTCAGAGAAGGATTCTGCCCCAATAATGGCAGAAGGACCTGATTGTAAGGTTGGAAAAGAAGTTAGGAGGCTCTCTGCGATGATTTTCAAAAGATAGGGACCAAATTGTGATTTGGGTGTACTAAATTGCAAAGTAGGTCAAGATGACCTCCCCTTAGGTCCAAATTTTGGTATAGACCTAATTTGGACCTAAGGAATCCAATGGTGAAGTTGGATTTTAGGTTTGACTACGTTTGACTGGACATTTTGCGTAAAAACCCAAATTAGGTTAATTGATGAACTAGGACCCTAATCTAGGTCAAACTGGGTTCCAAAGGCCAAATTAAGTGTTTTAAACTCTAGGGGATATTTTTCCATGATTTTTAGAGGGTTTACTTGATTTTTATCCTGATCGGAACCTTGTTGATTTAAGCGGGTCTGTTTTAGGGTTACCAAATGTCATTTAATTCCTAGATTGCACATGAACCCATTTCTGATTGACTCAACCCACTTTTTATCTTATTTAGACCTTTTGACCTATGTTTTGCCTCTGAGAAATCCCGTTTATGTACTACAATGGTAAAATTACAGTTTTAACCTTTATTTCATGTTTTCTTCTCATAGCACTTATTCCTTCATTTAGGCCTTCTTCTAGGTTATGTAGGAGCTTTTATCTTCTTTAATGGGTCAAAATGTGCTAGTTATGGTTCATGATGAGGCTCTCATCAATAACGCCTCTCGGATTTGTGACCAAACGGTTTGCTAACTGCAGCGTTACTGAGGTCAACCGAAGTTCACCTAATCTGAACTTCTCGTAAAGAGAAGTCAGAATTAGGTTAATGGATGCACCTAGATCAAAGAGTACCCGATCAAAAGTGTAATCACCGATAACACATGAAATCAAAGGGGCACCTAGATCTTTCTTTTTTGGAGGAAGGTGATGAAGGATAACAAACTAGTCTCGTTAGAGATATCACCTTCCTTGGAACAGATTATCTCGACTTATGCTTCTGGGTGAAAAAATCCTATAAGAATTTAGCATAAGCTGGTATGTGTTTGATAGCATCGAGGAGTGGGATGTTGATTTCAACATTCTTGACTATATTCAAGAGCTCCTCGTCACTATCAATAGCTTCTTCTTCCTGGGTTTAATCAAGGCCTCAGGAAAAGGAACATGAGTCAGATCCATGGAATCAGGTTCCTAAGCCTTTATTTCTTCTTCAGAGTTCTCCTTTCTTTCCTCAGGCTCACTAGTGTTTTCTTCACTAGAGTAGGGTAGGTGTGGGTCCTAGGTTTGCCTTCCCCTCCTTAAAGTAATGGAGTTGGCAGATGAGTACGGGTTTGGGTCTTGGGGAGGGCTAGGAAAGATCGGAGGGGCTTGATTAGCCAGAAAACTTGGATTTGATGAAGAAGCAGAAGAGGAAGGACCTTGCTCAACCACCTGAGCATGTGCGTGTGGGTCCCTCTAATTCCCGCACCCTTGGGCTTGATTGCCCAAATTCTGTATGTTGCGCAGGTTGGGTACGGGTTGAGATGGCAGAGATCCGTGCTGGCGGGTATTAGTAATGAGCCCGATTTGCAAGTTGTCCAGCGAGGTTTTCATTTGTTGCATGAGCTGGAGCATAGATCCTTGCATCTCTACCATCTAACAGTTTAAATCAGCCTGCCCTACGAGTTGACGAGCATTCCGAACTAGTTGATTGACCTGATTCAGGGGCAGCTGAGTATAATCATGACCCTTACCTATTAGTCTTTGTGGAGCATAGTTGTTGGGTTGGAATTGGGTTTGCTGCCCCAGATTTTTCCAGGAGAAGTTTGGGTGGTTCCTCCAACCTGGATTATAAGCATTGGAATATGGGTTGGACCTAACGTTCTCCTGTACAGCGTAGACATCCTCATAAGGCGAGGATGGGAAGGAAGAAAGGGAGGGATCAGAGAAATTGGGATCAAAGTGAAATTTCACTAAAGGGGGGATGAATAGTGAAATTATATAATATTTTAATACAAAAAATTCAATCACAAAAGGTGGCACCAGATTTTTAGGTGGAAACCTAAGATGGGTGAAAACCACCACCTAAGCCAATCCCTTGACTTAGGATTTTCGATCACAAGGTGATCAATCCACTAACCACACTACTTAAACAAGGGTAGTGTACCTCAATTACAAATCCCACCTCCGATCCCTAAATGGAGGTTTCTCCCTTCAAAATGAAGAGACGGGGACCCGACAGGCCGAATACCCAAACTACAAAAATAAGAAGTAAAACAACACCTATAGAGCACGCCAATACTTTAATTACTTTCTTATCTACTAAGCATGAAAAGAAATCCTTGAGGATTTGCAGAACGGAGTTAGCCGGGAGTATGGATTTGACCTTTGATCAGAGTGTTGGCATAGCACAAGGGCAAGATGAAGCTTAGAGTTGTGAGCAAGTGATTTTTCTAAGGGAATTGAATCTCAAGGAGTGTGTCTTGCCGAAGAGGGGTTGTAGTCTATTTATAGGCAAGTTTGGAACCTTCAAGAACACTTGGGAGAGTTCTCCTAGCCGTTGGAGACAAATCCCAAGAGATTGGGACGAAATCTATCACAAATCAGGGTAATGATGAGTCTAACAGCAATATCAAATGTCTAATTTTATAATCAGACGTCTTATAGGACATCTAATTATAATTTTGGTCATCTAATACTGTAGGCCATCCTGAACTGACTTCATTGGATCGAAAGAAGGACGTCTGATATTTTCACATAAGATGTCTGATTAAGTTATTGGACGTCTAATAAAGGGTGAATTTGTTTCTGTTTTGATCAGATCCAAATAGGATTCTAGATTTAAAGAATCAGACATCGTTATGGACGTCTGAGGGAATCATCAGACGTTTGGAAACTAAAAAAGACTTCGCTACGATTTCTAACAAAAGATCTTATGTTCGTAATGAGATACGCACAGAAATACATGGGCAACGGTCCAAAGGTAGACGTCTGGAAGCATGCCCAGATGTTTGAAAATACATTTTTTCCCGTTATCTGAACAACGAAGATAGGTGCTTAGTCTAATGGTTATTTGGAGGACGTCCAGGTAAAGCATCGAACATCTGGATGAGGTTAAGGACGTTTAATAGAGGAGTGCTTCGACTGATGTTTATGAAGATAGAAACTAAAGGCAGAACTATAGGAAGTTAGATGTCTAAGACACTTGTCAGATGTCTTAAAGTGAAAAATTAGACATCTGACAATTGTTCTAGATGTCTGATAAGAGTCTTAGTGTTAGGTTTTTGTTTCTAATTTATCCTAAGTGTAGAGAGCCTAAGTTAGCTATTTATAGGTTATGTTTAGGGGCTCTTTACAACATTTCTAGACTCAAATAAAATCAAAATTACAACCTTTGAAAGTTTACATGAAAAAGCCTATGACCTAATACTTATGCTACTTGTCTTCACGCTTTTAATCTCCCATCTTGGAAAACTTTATGAAACCTGTAATTATGTTATTACAAAGAGAAACAATATGCTATGCTTATTTTTTTTATTTCATTTTGTAAAATCATCAAAATATTATATATAAGTAGTTGAACTAACACAAAGGCCAAATCAATTTAGGTTATTGGACACATAAATAAGTTTGAAAGGCCAAATCAGAAGTATAATTAATGTCTTAAATGTTCAATTAAGCACATATAAAAATTTGAAGGTAATTGGACATCATTTAGGTTATGAAATAGGTAGTTTACACTTAGGTCCTTCATGCATTACACTCTCGCCCTTAAAAACTCCTCTTTGGACCTACTTGTAAGCTGCAGGGACCCTTTTCAAAGGCTGCAGGGCCCTTCCTGTTGTAATTCTTTCCACTTATGGGCCTGCATGCTAATCTTCTACCCCTTCGTGCAAGGGTCTGTCTGTAATTTTTTCGTTATTTCAGAGAATGGCCTGCTGCTCTTTGCACGCACTGTAGCACGCGAAGAACACGGCCAATCTCAGCCGTCCGTCGCTCTCTGCTGCATCCAGCAGCTACATTTTTCTTCTCTTCCAACTCAGATTTCATCCCAAATGGACTAACTGCAGCAGCAATTAGACCATTTGGAATCTGATCTGAGCTGCTGCAGGGGTGGCCTGAAAAGTCCAATTTGCTGCTACTGTCTGATTGCTCTAAGTTGTAGCAGATAGATTTTACTGTAAAACCCTGTAGATTATGTTTTGAACATAGCTGACATCTGATTGTATTTCATTCTCTATGTATACAAACCTTCTTGTTTAATAACTGAACTTTAATTTCTGCATATGCGTGTCATATCTTTCTCAATTGTTGTCAGCTAGTTTATTTGAGAATAACCATCCAAACATGATTTAAAATAGGAAACTTAACTGAGGACTATTTTAAAATTGGTAATCACATCCTAAATTTCATGCTATATAGAAAGAAGGCAATCATAAACATGATAAAAAGGGTTAAAAACTTTAAAAGATAGTAAAACAAGCCTCTTTCTCTCCTCTGTCAACTCTTCCCTTCTCTCCTAATTCTGTCAGATCTGTAACAGTAAAAATTAAAATGAAACACCCAAAAGGATCAAAAATAAAAATATATATATACATATATATTACTTTGTATATTAAGTATACTTATATAGACATAAGCTATATACTAGGCTACATATGTAAATAGGTAGTATGTATATATATATATATACTGTATAACTAACTATGTACATATATAGTATACTATAAATTAGGTTTTTGATTTAGTTTAGATAATAAATACAATAATTATATAACTATCTATAAATTGAACTAATTTATATGTATTATTAAACTAACTAGATCAGTAGAGAGCATAATTAAGAAAATTAAACTATAAAATTGTATATATATATATGTATATGTAGATTATAAGTAAATAAAATCTTTTACCTTAATTTAATCCTTTATACATAATAAATAATGAATTTATTAAGTTTATAGCTAAGTTGTTAAATTAAATTAGTTAAATTAGTAATTTAGAATTATAATTAAGTTAATTGAACCTGTATACTAAGACTAATAAACTTTACGTAATTTAAGCTAATTTAAGTATATTTATACCTGATTATATTAAGTTTAACTTAATTTATAAGCAAAATAATTAAAACTACTATTTAAATATAAATAACACATACATTAATTAGGAAAAATATAATAAAAATGTCTATAAAATACTTATATATGTATTCTAACTCTGTATGAGGTCAATTAGACCATTTAGTAACTAATTTATAAGCAATTAACCAATAAAACACCAAAATCAGTATGTAAAAATAGTCTACTTTAGTGAATTTATTTATATAGTAAATTTAATTAAAATTTCAAATTAATCGAACAATTGTATAGTATTATGTAAATACTTTATTTTCCATAATTTATTTTTATTTTTAAATAAATTATGGCCCTCTAATTGAGGGCCAAAATCTACTTCAGCCCACAGCTGCACGCGTTTTTTTCAACGCAGATGTGGCGCTCGAATAGCGCCACATCGTGCGCTGCAAAACGCGCGCAGCGATATAAGTTGAATTTCGGCATATGCAATGTAGTTGTCACGAGCGCCGGGCGCCCGAAACAACATACACTTGATATCATTGAGCATATACTGAGCATGATCTGTGGGCCGGGGGCTCGAGGAGAGAGGTTTGTGTGCGTGGGCTGTGAAGGCCCTGAGCTGAGTTATCAAACATGTAATTAAGCGACCTAATGAGAATTAGGATGCGCTTAGTAGAGGTTTGGTCCCACCCTCTGGGTGTTGTGTATCCCTCTAAAAGCGTGCCCGCAAATTAAACACATTTTTAACTAATTAAGGAGAGCTAATGACGATAGTAAGTGCCTCTCAGCCATGGCGTGTTAAATTCACTAAGGCAGAATGAAAACACAGAAGAAGAACATCTGATGAAGATTAGTGTGAAGGAGAAGAGAGAGAAGATGTACATACGTAAGTAAATACACATACAAGAGAAATATAAATATATATGTATGTATACGTAGTATAGCCAATTACTTTTATGTAAATTAACTTATACATTTACTAACAGAACAAAACGGCACCATATTCGTCGCTACAAACCCCAGTTTCCCTCCTTAAGTTTTTATATAGTGTTTTCTAGGATCTAGCGACGCTTACATCTGTCACTATAACTATTGTATGTGTTGCTATAGGTATCAGACTAGTAAGTTAAGTTAATATACTATGTAATCTTAGTTGATTATGTACTTTCATGTAAGTATTAATATTATAACTTGTAAAGACATAGTTTAAAGTTTAGTGATGAATTGTTTGGTGCTTGTTTATAGTTAGTTTTTGCAAGTATTACAATTAATTCTTTGTGAGTAGACAAACCATGTCTACATTCATTCATTCTTTATTAAATGTAAAGCTTTTTTTTGGAATTAGAGGATAATTTTGAGATTAAAGAGCGATGTAATTCAATAATTGCCTCCCAGTGAACGGCCTGGAATAACCAGTAAAAAATTAGAGAAGTAAATAATAATGGTTGCAATGACTGGTATCCCATACAACTCACTACAATGACAATAATGGTGTTTCAAATCACAACATATCTCAACAACATCATTAACAATCATTACCACAAAACATTATATTATTTTTCATTATTACCTGCTTAAGTCATTTGACAGTTCGGCACCCAACTTAGCACCTTCTGGAGAAAGCAGACGTCACAAATTCGCACCACAATTCAAAAAATATCCTGAAACTGACAGTTGAGTCCTAAGGCCAACGTCTACTTGATTTTATAATAGGCTTACGATTATAGTGCTTATGGAATGTAGTGGGTCCTTAGAATGGGTTGTGCCCTTAATGATCAATTAAACACGTGTGAGTGCATGCATAGCCAAGGTTTTCAAGTAAGATTATTCGGATGAGTGGATTTTAACATTCAAATATTTCTTAAGTAGCTTTTAGGGTTTAGAATTAGGTGAGTTCAAACAGAGGCAAACCAGATCTTTCAATCACGGGTGAAGATGTTTTCCTTTAAAATCAAGAATAAAGTGGAGTGCCTAGTATTGACCTAAATTGTAAATCCTAAAAGGAAGCTACTTGATGAGTTATTTTTAAATGAAGTGGTGTGACCCAAATAACTCAAACAACTGGCCTTGATGCACCACTGAGTTAGGCACACAAATGGTTACCCAATCTAATTTTTACTCAATTATGTGTTTGGATGTGTGTGTACCGGTTCCAAAGATCGGTTGACCAGTTGAGTATGAAAATCAGAAGAGGTCGTGTACCTTTGTGTTTTTTAGATTTTTTGTTTATATACGGAGGGTGAGATGGGTGGAGGTGGAAATCAAACAAACAAAACTAATCCTAGGGTTTATGAGAACACCTAGGTTAATTAGGGTTTGAATTAGGGTTATGAAATGAACTCTATAGAGGGGGGAAGAGTGGGGAGCACTTACAGTTATTTCCAACTGCAGTTTACTCCTTTCTATCGCTTGAAGATTCCTTGTCGAGGTACCTGCAAAATAATAAAGAAGAAATAAAAGAGAGTTAGAAAACAGATAAGTGTGCAGAAATGCAGAAAGGAAATTGAGATTCGTTGCCTCCCCGACAACGGCACCAAAATGTTGTATCGAAGAATCATCGCAAAAACATTGAGTTTGGAAAACCTGTCGTTGTAGCACAATTTGCGAGAAAATTCGTCAACAAATAAATTTACCAAAACTCAAAAGGAATTCCGAGTCGAACATAGGGAGGTTACGTTGATTCGTAATCCGCAATTATATATGTTTTTGTAATTTTACTTTTAAGACAGGATAATCACAATGAATCTACTTTACTTGTGATATTAACACTAAAAGAGAGAGAGAGAAAGAGAGAAAGAGAACAAAATACTTTTTATAACAAAGCTAGTATTTCTACAACTAGAAAGCTGGAAATATTACAACTAAAAAGTGGTAAATATAATCTAGAAAGTGATAAAGAGAAGGGAGTTGAGAAATTATCCTCTTCGACGGCTGCTTGGAGGACAAGCCAGAACAGGCGACGCCTAGAAGACAGAGCGAAGATGGAAGACGAAGAACAAAGCGGAAAGAACTGGAAGCAAGCCAGGACGTCGTCGTCATGGGATCCACTTCCGAAATGGGGCTGAGAAGATGACCATGGGAGCTCCACGAACGGGGTGAGAAGTGGACAAAATTTTGATTTTTACTCTAGAGGAGCATCCCGGGTTTGGGACAAGCTTCTTTAGAGCTTTAGAAAGGGAGAGAGATGAAGGAAGGAATGAGAAATTTGAGTGGTAGGGGTGTCCTTTTATAGATGTGAGAGCTGAGGGCAAAAGAGGCATTTCACTATTTAAAACATTAATGCACAGGTCTTTAGTGATGGATTTAAACGTCACTAAAGACTTGAACATGGGCTTAGGTCGCACACCCACCTGCCTTCTCAACTTCTGCACACAAAACACATGATCACGTTAAAAAAATGCTCAGTTGTCCGATCTCCAAAGATCGGAGATTGTCATACAAAGATAAAGAACCAGTAGCAATTAAATTTGAATCAAGAAATAATCGAAATTGTTTATCTCCAAATAAACAAGAATAACTTGACTTGTCCAATAGATAAACAGAAATTAAGTTCCGACCAAATGACGATACAACAAATATTTTGTTCAAATTCAAATCATAACCAGTACTTAAAGATAATCTAAAGTCTGCAATAACTTCAACCTCCACCTTCTTGCCATCACCCATGTAAATGTACCTTTCAGCATCACTTGGCATTAGACAATTTAGGCAACCCTGCATAGACACACTAATGTGAATAGTAGTTCCTAAATCTATCCACCAAATGTCTAAGGGTATGAAAGCTAAATTAACTTCCGAACAAACCAAAGAAAGAGACGTACCCTTGTCACGCCAAGCATAATACTTTGTATAGTATTTCTTTACATGTCCTTCACCCTACAGAAGAAATAGGCTGCCTTAGGTTTCTTCTGCTTGCCTTTTGATGAAGAACTGGCAGTAGCATCATTTGCCATCTTCCTTTTGGAACTGGTAACTAGGTGAGCACTCTCAGGCTTGTCCTGCATGAGTCTCTCCTCTTCTTGCACACAGTGAGAAATGAGCTCATTAAGTGTTACGAACGCGTGCCCCAGACGTATTTTAAGACATCTGGGATCGGACCAGACGTCTGGGATCAAATCCAGACGTCTGACCAGACGTCTGGGATCGTTTCCAGACGTCTGGAAAACATTTTTTTTTCGCACGAAAGATTCGTCTGCGCCCCTGTGCGCGCAGACCTGCGATTCCCCTCTCTCTCTCTTTTTCCCTCTCTCTCTGCGGCTGCAGACCTGTCGCGCTCTCTCTCCCTCCTCCTCGCGCGGCCTTAAAAGGCCACGCCTCCCCTCCCGTCTCCACCGTCTCCTCCTTCTTCTCCTTCAGCCAGTGAACGTGAGCGTGAGCGCGAGCGCGAGGGCGGCAGCGGCGACCGCAGTGAGCGCGGAGGAGGTGCGGCGTGCGAGAGCGGAGCTCTGCCGTGAGGGCAAGCTCGCCGGAGCAGCTTGGCCGGCCGGCGGAGGGCGCAGGGGGCGCGGAGCGACGCAGAGAGGGACCTGCTGCGGTCTGAGCAGCTGACGCGCGAGGTACGACGCGGGCGGCGTCGCGAGCGGAGGCCGAGTAGCGGCCTGATTCTGGAAAAATTTCTAGAATCAGACGTCTGGGTTGATAGTCAGACGGCGAGGGAGACGTCTGGAAGATCATACAAATGTCTGAAAGGTGAGTATTCCACCTTCTTCTTCCTTCCTGTCGACTGACCGTACTGAGGGAGGCAGTTGGCTGTGCGCAGGTTCGCTGATTCGCCATCCTTTGCAAATCAGACGTCTGGAAGTTGTACCAGACGGCGGGAGTGACCTCCAGACGTCCGGGGTGACCATCGGACGTCTGGGAGCTAGGACAGACGTCCCCGCAGACTTCTGGACGTCTGGGAAACCACGCTGAACAGGTAATTCTCTGATCCACTGTTTAAGACGTCTGGAAGAAGTTCCAGACGTCTGATTTTGCACAGTATCGTCTTTTTCGACCCGTTTAGGGCCCGTTCGGGCTCAGTTTTCCGCGATTCGAGTTGCACTCTTTTCAGAATTAATTCCTCTACCCGTCTACAGTAGCTATACACTGTTTTGAGACACTCCTTGTGTTTGATCCTTGTGATAGGACCTCGTTCAGTTGCAGTCTTGAGAGTCGCGGAGGCACGCGGGATTCCCGATCACGCCCCCATTACTCCCGTTGTACCTGGTAGAGTGGCTTAAGTTTATTATTAAAATCTGTTAAAGTATGGAACCATAACTAGAATCTAGGACATTGCATGAATCCTAGGAATGAGAAATGTATGGAATGATAGCTCCTAGGTGATGCATGAATCCTAGGGCTGGAAAACTAGTTGTATGCTAGATCCTAGGATGTGGCATGAACCCTAGGATGGAAAAACTAGTGGAATGTATAACACTGCAGTCATGGAAAAATGGAAAGGAATATAAAGCTACCTGTAAATTGAATTAACAGCTGCCTGTTATGAATAAAGAAACATGATTGAGATCCTGGATTGTGAGAATGTGAAACTGGAAAGTGAAACATATGATGTTCTGAGATAAAGAGCTGGAACCCTACGGGGAATTAGGAGTGGAACTCCTGGAAAGAAAAAGGAATGGAACTGAGATGTAGTTTGTACTGTCTCTTGGGTACGGAGTACCAAGGGAAGTACCTGTACCCGTTTAGTGCAGAGTGGGGCCAGCCACCCCAGGGACCCGAGGTTAGGATTGGCCGCTCTGTACCGACTTGTTGGCCCTCGTGTACATAGTACCGAGGAGAGCTACTAGTGTTAGGAGAGTACTAGCTACCCCACGGGCCCCGGGGTTCTGCTAGCCTCCTTCACCGACTTGTTAGGCCCACTAGGGCAAACCAGGGTAGTCAGGCGAGGGTGCGCGGACTGTGGAGGGGCAAGGCCCCGGTTTGGTTACTGTGGAGGGGTTGGACCCCTGTTGCTGAGAGGGCTCTGCCCTGGTTCCGTGCTGTGCTTTGGGCGCACCCGCTAACGGAAACGACTGACCGCGTGCCAGTGCGGGCTAGCTACCTGTGCGTTTATCGCGCGTGCTGTAGTCACCGTTACGTCTGTCAGTGACCTTGGGGTGGTTGACTGAGGGTAGGATCACCACGGGGGACTCTCCCGGCCAGGAGAGCACCACGTGCTACTTCTACTTTTGGAAAAGACTGCAATCAAGATCGTTCCCACGAGGACATTCGAGATCAAGTAAAGGATCTGAGAAATAAATGAAATAGTGAGAAAATTGAAAGATGTGAATAAAGGAAGTAATAGAACATAACAGCTACTGTACACTCTACTGTTATCTTTAGTTAGTTTGCCACTCTACTCAGCGTTTTGCTGACGTGTTATACTCGTTACCTTTTTCAGGACCAGGTGTTGAGCAGCCAGGGTCGGCGGCTGCAGAGGACGCTGGGCCGAGTAGGGTCCAGTAGAGTTTACCACAGTCTTTTGTACCTCTTTTGTTTCTGTTCTAGTGAGTAGTTTTGTTTCCACTGTACTTTCTTTACCTGTAGTTCGTGTTATATGATAAATGTTGTTCTACTATTGTGGTGGTACCTACTGTAGTAGTTTCTTTCCTTACTGTTGTACTTTCTTACTATTAGTTATATTCATGCTGAATGTGGTTTATTTTACTGTCTTTTGGTTACTTCCTCGTTGGACGACTAGGTCTTGGGATTAGTCGAGTCGTTCCGGTTCTCGTGTCTCGTAGGGACTCGGGAACCGGGTCGTTACATTAAGAGACCATTTCTCCCTTTGACAGTTATAGCTTATCTTAAACTATCCATACTGTGTACGAAGGGATATCAAAACTAAGTGCACAAGTAGGTCTTTCGACAACTCTAATTTTAGTGCCTTTAGTTTTGAAGCTAGATGAGACATCTCCATGATGTGCTCCCGTATGCTTCTAGTTCCCTTATACTTGAGAAAGACAAGCTTTCCCAGAAGATTTCTTGTCTCTGCCTTTTCATTTTTGGTAAAATGCTTTTCTATCTCATCAAGAAACCCTTTGGCATTGGATTCCTTTGAGATAGAACCCTTGAAGTTTTCTAGTATGGCACGCTTCATGATCGTAAGACACACGATTGGAATGCTCCCACCTCTCAAAGTACTTCTTAGCATCAACAGTACTTTGATCCGTAAGAGGAGGAGGTTGTTCCACTTTTAATACAAGGTCTAGATCCATGCACCCCAAAACAATCATGACACTCTCCTTCTAGAATTTAAAATTAAACCCATTCATTCTGGAATGGAGTTCAAATTGCCAGTAATAGCAGATGCAGATGAGTTAACTGAAATAAAAGACAAACACATACTCTAATGAATAAACGAAACTTAGAAAATCATACAATATCGACATTTAGTCATTGGACAGAAATACTAATATTGTAAGAGGCATAAAAAAATAACTAAACATGAGAGTTTAAGCATGGGAGCTAAATGAATTCATCTTTGGATTAGTTCATTACCCACATATGAAACCAAAATAAACCACTCATATTCATTATTAATTGCATTGTGATATTTAGTCAAGTAGGAAATCTCCTTTGAGCTAATTACTACTCACAAGAATAACACAAATGCAATCATTTTAATGATATAAATTAATTAACGCAAGAAACAATAAATTATTTTGGAAAAATTGTTAAATGCAATACAATGAAGTAATATCACTGATATTTTATGCCTAATGACTCATGATTAAGTAATATATATATCCTTTTGAACGTTCCAAGTTGCTACACTAACGTGTTTGGTTTTAAAAACCTGTCGTCGTAGTATGAAAGCGAAGAACTCGTGTTCAACAAATAAAATTTATACCGGAATGGAAATCTCAGGTCGAACACAGGGAGGCGGATGTTTGATTTAAAAACACGCGTTTGTTTTATTTGTCACGAAGTAGAATAATTGATTAGAAACTATCTAACTATTTACAATAAATATAAGAGAGAGAGAGAATATTACAAACAAAAACCAAAAAGAGATGTATAATGAACATGGAATTTCATCATCAGAACGATTGTTCATTACACCAGAAAGCGGGAAAATGATTACACTAGAAAGCAGTAAATCTACTTTAGAAAGTAGTAAATCTATTTTAAAAATAGTAAAAAGAATGGGGAGAGAGATATCCTCCTCGACGGTCGCTTGGAGGACGAGTCCGACGGAACAACACCTAGACGAAGGAGGATGGAGCAGGACGAAGGAGGGCGAAGCAGGAAGAACGGGAGCGGGGCAGCACGTCATCATCGTCGCGGGATCCGCTTCCAAAAGGGGGATGAAAAATTGACTTTATCTCGCGAGAAGCATCCCGGGTGTGGGACAAGCTTCTCTTGAGCTTTGGAGAGGGAGAGAAGAGAAGGAAGGGATGAGAATTTCGTGTGGAGGGGGTCTCCTTTTATAATTGCAAGGAGTGGGGATAATTTGGTTATTGCAACTCTAAAAACATTAAATCAGGGGCCATTAGTGATGGATAAAACCGTCGCCAAAGCCCCATCGTGGGCGTAGTAGGGACGCCCGCTCATCTTCCACGCCGCCCACGTTCTCTGAATCTTGGTCGTTTGATCGTGAGATCGAATGGCTGAGAGCGCTTCTCGCCCGCTTCTTCGGCGTGCAACACCCACATGCAATCTTGCGTCACGCGCGAGCATGCGCAAGCACATGAAACTGATTGAGCATCCGCAGCTTCTCGATCGCGATCGAGTGGTCACGAAGCCCGCTCACCCGCACTCCAGCACCCGCTCGCGAGGAGTCGATCGCACGTCGCTTGCTCACGATATTGCTTTCGCCCACTGTGCTACACACGCGGATGTACGAGCGGGCAACTTCGTAGCGTGCGATCTGGACTGTTGGATTGAGATCCAACGGTCGAGATCGCTTCTTCCTTTGGCTTCAGAGAACGAAGGCACTGGTCTGAGAACAATCTTAGCCGTTGGATCTTGATCCAACGGCTGAGAGGCAAGGACACTAGAAGCTCCAGCGATTGAGGGCAGTCGGTTGGGCAGCTGAGATGGTGCCACGTGGCACCATCTTGGCCGTCCATCTTCTAGATGATGTAGATGGTGCCACGGTTGTCGGATTGAGTCAATTTTCGCGCCGTTAGGCTGCGATCGTCGATCCGAATCTATCCGTGCAATCAGATTTGTCATTTGAAGTGCAGATTCACACCATCTTGGCCCTTTCTTTTCTAGGGTTCCCCGATCTCTATCTGATGCTACAGATGTCTGATTAGGGCGATCTTGGAGTCATTGAACTCCAATCGTCGCCCTTATCACATCTGTACAATTGGATCTTCGATCCGAGGACCTAATAAAAGGTTTGCCCTATCCATGAAAATAAAAGGAGACAATTAACCTCCATTTTATTCAAACTAATCTAAATGCAAGATGATGCATGTTATGCAATATTTATAGTATGCAATGCAATCCTATGCTTAAGAACATGCATAAATAGACATCTTAAGTAGTGTAAACATGTTTACATCATATCCCCTGTAGTACATATATACCGATACTCTAGATTAGTATCGGTAAAAGCTGAATGTGCTGGGTATCAGTACATAACATGAGTGCCGGTCCTGATTTTCATATGTACTGGTACCCATGAGAAGTACCAGTACCAACCAACCATAGATTTCCATCAGACCATTTCTCCAGGTAGACACAAGTACCGATACCTAAGGTGAGTATCGGTATTTGTAGGATACAATTTTGAGAAACTGTATGACATGTGTACCGATACTAAATCATATGTACCAGTACTAGTATTGAGTACTAGTACCATAGCTGTTTTGGAGAGGTGATGTAAACACATTTACACTACTTAAAATGTCTATTTATGCATGTTCTTAAACATAGGATTGCATTTCATGATATAAATATTGCATAACATGCATTATCTTGCATTTAGAGTAGTTTGAATAAAATGGAGGTTAATTGTCTCCTTTTATGTGCTTGGACAGGGAAAATATTTTATCGGGGCCTCAGATCAAAGATCCAACTGTATGGATGTGATCAGGGCGACGATTGGAGTTCAACGACTCCAAGATCGCCCTAATCAGGCATCCGTAGCATCGGATAGTGACCGGCGAACCCTAGAAGATCAATGGCCAGGATGGTGTAAATCCACACTTCAAATGACAAATCTGACCACATTGATGAATTTGGATCAACGATCGCAGCACAATGACGCAAAAATCGAGTCAATCCGACATCCGTGGCACCATCTACAACTTCCAGAAGATGGACGGCCAAGATGGCGCCACGTGGCACCATCTCTGCCGCCCAAACAGCCGCATGCAAACTTTGAAGCCCTGCACCTGCTCGCTCTCTACAGTTCGATCTTGATCCAACGGCTGTGGTCAGCCGCTCCTAAAAGCGTCCGCTCAACCATCCGTGCCTCGTAGCACAGCGGTCGAGCGCGCTTACGCTAGCTGCGGGCGCGGGTTCGAGCCGCAGCGAAGGGCTGGAAGGCATGGGCGATTGAGCGCGGGCGGGCGTTGGATCTTGATCGGACGGCCGCATGTGCCCGATAGCGTTCACGCGCGATTAAATGCGCGGCATGGATGCACGATTAAACACGCCAGGCGGGCGCACAACGAGCGAGCGGAGATGCGTCTTAAGCCGTCTGATCTCGCGATCGGACGGCTGAGAACTGATGGACGTGCGTATGCGTTGAAGAAGCGAGCAGCTGAGGAGGCGCGCGTGGGCGCAGGAGCTATGCCCACGTTGGGGGCTTTAGTGACGGATTTATCCGTCACTAAAGACCCCTCATTTATTATTTTAAAGTTGTAATGTCCATTTTGCCCCCACTCCTTGCAACTATAAAAGGATACCCCCTCCATACGAAATTCTCATCCCTTCCTTCTCTTCTCTACCCCTCCAAAGCTCAAGAGAAGCTTGTCCCACACCCGGGATGCTTCTAGCGAGATAAAGTCCAAATTTTCGTCCCCTTTCGGAAGTGGATCCCACGACGATGACGGCGTTCTGCTTCGTTCCCATTCTTCTGCTTCGTCCTCCTTTGTCCTACTTCATTCTCCTTCGTCCAGGCGTCGTCCCGTCCGGCTCGTCCTCCAAGCGACCGTCAAGGAGGATTTCTCTCTCCCTATTCTTTTTACTTCTTTCTAGTATAGATTTACTGCTTTCTAGAGTAGTTCTGCTCGTCCTCCAAGCAATCGTCGAGGATGACATTTCTCCCTCCATTCTTTTAATGCTTTCTAGAGTAAATTTATCGCTTTCTAGTTCAATTATTTTATGCTTTCTAGTTGTAATGAACAATCTCCTTAATGATAAATTCTTTGTTTATTCTACATCTCATTTTGATTTCTATGTGTAATATTCTCTCTCTCTTCTATTTATTGTAAATAATTAGATAGTTTTAAATTGAATTACTTCGTTACAAATAAAAAGAAATGTGTAGTTTTTAAATCAAACGTCAGCCTCCCTGTGTTCGACCCGGAATTTAAATTTCAGTATAAATTTTATTTGTTGAACACGAATTCTTCGCTTTCAAGCTACAACGATAGGTTTTCCAAAACTGAATACGTTAGCGTAGCCATTCGTACGTTCGACAAGAGGGTTCTGAAATGGGAACTGTATCGCATATGTACGAATACTAAACTTTAGTATCGGTACATGTATGACACAGATCTTGTTACAGGACTGAAAAGCTGTATCCCATATGTACCAGTACTAAACTTTAGCACCGGTACCTGTATGATATAGATGATGCTCTAGAGCTACCCAATGGTATTCCATACCCGACGAGTATCAGTACTCATCATGAGTACCGGTACTCATCATGAGTACTAGCATTGGATGAATACCGAGTGTGGATCCAAGGCGAAAATCTGAATCAAGAATCGGTCATAAACACCCCAAAATCAATTTTAAATCGAATATTAATGTTTTAGCAACCTATAGGGGATTAAAACTAACATGAATCTAACATTAAAACTTTGATTCAACAAAGATGGGCTCAAAACATTGAATCAAACAAGATTTCAATGATTGTTCTTAACCGAATGGAAAACCCCAAAATTCATAACATTGGATTAAAACACAATGGAAATCAGATGGCTTTGATACCACTTAATGGATTTTAACAAATGAAAAACCTCATACCGATATAATCAAATCATTAAAGAAGGTTTTTGCAAATCCTAGAATCACTAATTCCTATACATTGAGAATCCAAAATGAAAGGAGAGAAAGAAATAGATACTTGAATCCATTGCTTGAATCTCCCAATGGAGGACGTGTATAATGATCCTCCAATAATCACATGACAATTGCGACACCTTTGGCGATGGAACTTCTAGGGATCTAGAGAGTGAGTACAGAAGAAAAGAAAGAGACGTTGTGTCCATTTAGTTTTTTCTTAGGCCCTTATATTTCCTACGATCTATGGGGTACGGGAAAAGAAAATTGCCCACTACTCGCATACCCTCGGGGACCATAATCGCTAAATTTGAATTGATGGTTCTACCCATCAACAAACTGTAATTCCCCAAAGGGTTTCTATGTAATTAACCCCATATTATAAGAAGTGTAATATGCCCAATTCTTATTTGATCAGAAAATGGGCATATATACGGATATATACATATATGATATGTATTAATGTAGGTTTCCACATAATAATATATGCATGCCCACGTAATAATTCTAACATGGCAACCACTAATTAATATAATACATACTTCTAGAAAATGATGAGAGGGACTTGTAGCCATTTTGAGATTAAACATGAGGTATTATTGACTTGTTACTTTTAGAGCTAAAGGTTTTTTATCTAAATTTGGGTATGGATTGGTCATTCCAACATCGTGCTAAACTAGGCTATTGAGATAAGAAGGTTGTGGTCTCTATACTTGATGTTCAAATATTGAATATGATAATTATATGGATAATATAACTGTATGCTACTAAACTCTTAAGCCAAGGATGTTGGGCATACTTAGCATATGCTATGGAAGCTCCAAAAGAAGAAAAGAGACCAGAAGATGTGCCTATTGTAAGGAATATCTAGATGAATTGCCAAGAATACCCCCTATAGTGATTTGAGATAAATTTGATATCTGGTACGAAACCAATCTCCATTTCTCCCTATAGAATGGATCTAATAGAATTAAAGGAATTGAAGTTGCAACTGCAAGAATTACTTGATAAGAGAATTGTTAGACCAAGCATTTCACTATTGGAGCTCCTGTGTTATTCGTAGAAAAGAAGGATGATCCACTAAGAATTTGTGTAGACTATCGACAATTGAATCGGGTGATTGTGAAGAATAAGTATCCATTACCTCGAATTGAGGATTTGTTTGACCAATTACAAGCGGCAGCAGCATTATCCAAGCTAGATTTAAGGTTTGGATGCCATCAATTAAAAATCAAAGTCAAAGACATGTCGAAGACAGTCTTTAGGACAAGATATGGGCATTACAAGTTTCTTGTTGTGCCTTTTAGGCTCATAAATGCCAAACAACATTCATAGATCTTATGAATAGAGTATTTCATTCATATCTTGACAACTTTGTGGTAATGTTCATAGATGATGTTCTAGTATACTCTAAAAAATAGAGCTGAGCATGAAACACACCTAAAGACAATACTAAAGACTCTAAGCACAAACTTTATGTTAAGTTTATTGAGTGTTAGTTTTGGTTAAAGGAAGTACCCTTCCTTAGGCACATCATCTTTGGAACTGGAATTGCTATGGACTCATCTAAAGTGGAAATTGTCTTAAAATGGTAAAGACCAAAGACACCAATAGTGTAACATATTCGATTTGTTTTCCATATATGCAATTTAATAAATAAAATATAAAATAATAATGCAAGGGTTATATTGGAGATAGGTAAAGGTTGTAGTAGATATCTTTGTAAATGACACATTAAGATTATAATTTCTACAAAATTACATGAGCACACTTGTAATTTAAGTCCAAATAGAAAAAAATAGAGAGGTAAGAAGAAAAGGATCCTTAAACGGATATCCATCCAAATAAAATCAACTAAAAATGTTAAGTTGTGATCATTAGGTCACCTTTCATTTCCTTATTTGAATTATCTGTCTCTACAATTGTTTTTTACCTCTCTAAGGAATTCTTTTTTTATGTGCATTTTATCTTCTTCATGATGTTTATATTAATATGCTTTAAATGGTTGTATGTCCTTTTTTTCTAATTTTCATAATAGATTTTCGAAATTTATATCTCCCAATTATTACACACTCTCATTTTATGATTTGTTTAATTGTCTAATAATTTACATGTCAAAAATGCATGAATTATTCCCCTCATAAATTCTAATAAACATTAAGTGAGACGATATTTAGTGGTGATTATCTATTCCACCCATTAAATATCATTCTTTCCAAATTATACTTTATTCCAACATTGGCATGTACCTTTATTTCACACTTCTTATCATATTTTATATATACCAGGTACATAACCATTCACACAGCTCCCATAAGCATGTATGGCCTTCACCTTGCACATATAAGAAAGCCACATCCTTCTCCGATGATTTTCCTAGGCTTTCTCCCTCGCATGATTCTTAAAACTCGATGAGGTATGTTGCCACTCCACAATACCCGAGTAGTACCCCCCAAGTTCAGGATTACTTAATTCTTTTGCAACCTTTAATGACATCTTGGTTACCCTCTTGGACTTGCATATGTTGTTGGTTGTTAATGCATACTCTTGGGCCACAATGGCATCACCTTTCTACAAGCACCACTGATGCTCTTACCAAGACCATCTTTTCACATTCCTATCAAAGTCAATATTATACTTGCTCTTGAAAACATCACCAAAGGTATGCATGAGGGATTAAGTTTGAATCGTTTAAAAATACTACTGAATTTTATTGCATGTTAGATTATGCACATTTAGTTATCATGAAAGTTTGGGAACCTTAAATCAGTGTTGCTTTCTTTATAAGTATTTGATCATATAGTTATAAATTCTAATTAATTAAATAAAATTCTATGTCAAGATGTGGATCGTTAACCTGTTGATAGATAACTTGATTTTACACTTATTTATTCATGATGAGTTGTGTAGGAATATCCAAAATATATTAAACATGTATGTAGATTCATTGAGTGGTTTGAAATATATATATATATATCTCTAGCAAGTATGGACAACACAACTTCTTTAGCAAGTATTAACTGGTTTTGATGTATAGATTACATGTGATAAAGTTACATGATTTACCTTTGATAGTTTTCTTACAAATTACAAAGGATTAGTTACATTAAGTCTAAATCAGTGAATTTTATATTTTGCTCCATTCTTAGTGGCATGCACAATTTCATTGCTATTGAAAGAAAGGGAGACCAATAGTAAAGTATTCCACATATCCTATATGTTTACAAATAAGATGATAAGCATGCAATTACACCATTGGTTATGTACAATGTCACCATGCTTGTCTATTGGAAAACTTCCTTCTTAGATTATTGCTAGTGTGGCCTTGTCTTTATAATGTCATTTATAAAGGCTATAAGTGTGGCAATGGAACAAATGGATGACTAAATGAACTAAAGTATAAATATTACACTAGTATGTAAATTAGATCAAGATATGGTGCTAATTTATTGTATTATTAAGAGAAAACCTTATGAGTCATTACTATTGAATGCTAGCTTATTCACATAATCACTTTGACTAATTATGATTGCATCCCTTAAAAATGTCTATAGATGTTAATATCCTTATTTATGTAAGACAGTTTTGTTATCTATTTATATCAAACTACGATTCAAGCATATAATTGATGAAGCTATTTTAATGGTATTATGAAATGTGTTAAGATCACAGATTAAGATAAACAATATACTCATGTTCAATATTGAATGAATATGAACTCAGGATTGGTGAATATGTTAAGGCATTGACTCAAATAAATCTCATGGGCCCTAAGAGGGGCAACGCCTTCCAGGGGCGTATGGTTCTATGAACCATGGTGGTAAAAGATAAGCTCACTTGAGTTGTAGCTACACTGGCATGTCATCATTGTCATTTCATGGATTGCTGGTGCTAACAGTTAAGCTATCAAAGCCACCTAATTATATGTGAACTAAGACAAACACCTCTATGCAATAAATAGTTTAATAAAGTAAACCATTGACATGAAATTGTTATGGAATGCCATGCAATAAATCATTGAAAATGAATATTGACATAGAAAAGCTCATAGCATGTGTTATGTGATGATTTGCCTATGGATATGGTTACGAAATCATTGATAAGGTTATGGAATATGTATATGCATGCAACATGGTTGATGGACCATTATTTTGTAAAGAAAATGAAGTACAATTACTAAAATTTCTATGAGGGAGAAGTTCAAGTAATAATGATAAGTTTCTTATATTTAAGTAAACTTTTGAAGAGTATAAGTTTATAATAATAAGAATTGAATGACTACAAGAATTAGGGCAATAATAGTGACTTATTACTTGCATTATTAGGAAAGAATTATTAATCTTGAAATGATGTCTTTCATAGGATATGTGTTATCTTTCGCTCCAGGGAAGTTTATGACAGCAATCTAATATAGTAGCAAGAGAAATGTAATTAGTGTAAGGCACCAATACAAGTCATGCCTTTTGTGTAATGGAAATTAAGTTCTAACGAGATATGGTCATTATGTTTGATAATGTATAATTAGATATAGCAAGATATCTATTGGAATCATAAGATCATGTTATTTAATTATATTAAAGGTTTTGGATTATTAATTATTTCTCTTAAATTTTGTCCCTATGATTACTAAGTTTCACAACTCATATGTTTCTTTCAAAATCCTATAGAATCGGGCACCGTAGGTTCCTTGCAGGAAATAGGATTATTCTAGAGTATACCGAATCAACTATGTGAATAGAGGTATGTGGTCTTTATCTAAATTTATATTCACTGGAACTTTACCTTTAGCTATTGTTAGATTATTACATATAGCACTCCATGTCGCATGATTCAATAAATATAGATACTTTTTAAAAAAAAAAAAAAAGTGTAGACATGTGGGTTGCTACAAATAGAGATCTGAAGTTTCTTTGGCATGGCAAGATAAGCAAGACTAACACAGAAGAATATTAAGCTCTAGTGGAATGAAAAGTGTGAAAATAGTTTCCAAGAATTAAAATGGAGATTGACAACAACACCTATCTTAGTTATTCCAAATGGAATAGGAGAATTTACAGTATATAATGATGCTTCTCATCAAGGGTTAGGGTGCATCTTAATGCAAAATGGACTAGTACAATTAAAATCCATGAGAAGAACTACCGTACCCATGGTTTAGAATTAGTAGCAATTATTTTTGCTCTAAAGATTTAGCGATATTATCTATATGGAGAGAAATTTAAGATTCATACAAATCATCGAAGTCTTAAATATTTACTCTCAAAAAGAATTGAATTTAAGACAAAGATGATGGATGGAGTTACTAAAGACTATGCCATAATCTAACACCTAGGAAAGGAAACCATAGTTATTGATGCTCTCAGTAGAAAACCAATAGCTTCCTTCACAAAATTACATTTATTTCAATGAAATATGTTAACCGAGATAGGATCATGGTGGCCCAAGAAGACAACAAGGCTTTCTACTCTCACAGCATCCAAGCAATTAAAGCCAAAGTTCATCTTGTAACTTATAAAATCTAAACACATAGATCTTGCAATAAAGGAAAAGCTGATGGAAGAATGTGAAGATAAGAATGGAATCCTATGATTCCCTGGTAGACTTTGTGTACACAGAGTGAACCCTTAAAAACAAGCAATTGATGGCTAGAGCACATAATACCAAGTTAACTATTCATCTAGGAAGCACAAAAAATGTACTAGGATTTTAAAAAAGGTTTCTAGTGGGAAGTAATGAAGAAAGACATTGTTGATTTTGTAAGTAGATGTTTGATTTGTCAACAAGTGATCAAAGTTGAACATGAATGGCCAACAGGATTACTAACATAATTACCCATTTCCTAATGTAAATGGAAGAGCATTTCTATGGAATTCGCCTTCTGGACCATTGCCTCACTACTCGTGTCGCCACCTCATTTCTCGTGTTGCCACTTCATCGTCTCACTCGATGTCGTTAAGTTTGGCAGGATGGTCGGATGGCTACCCTTTCTCATCTTGATGGACCGTGCCACTCGTATGCTTGGCAGATCAAGCAAGATAATCTCTCGGGAGAGTCAAGCAAACTAAGCGGGGTGATAAATTGGGGGGACTTTGGTGAACCAGTTAGGATGCCCTTTAGGGTGATCTTAGAGTGAAATGACTTGTCACCTTTTTGTCCTTTAAGACATCTGGGATGTTCACCAGACATCTGTCCATACATCTAGAGAGAGCCAAACATCTAAAAATGCTTTTCTTTTCGGTGCGTACCGTGCACGCACCACTCCCTGCGACGCCACACCTCTCCCCTCACCTCCTCTCCCTTTATAAACCCCCTCCTCTTCCTCTTCGTCTCACACCACCACAGTCAAGCGAGAGAGAGAGCAGGGAGCCAGAGAGAGAGCAAGCGGAGAGCGGAGAGTGGGTCTGAATGCGAGAGTGGAGGGAGCTGTGCTGCCTTGCTACAGCGTCTGCGACGAGGAAAGCCAGAGAGGTTCTGCGGAAGTCATTTTTTCTGCAGAATCAAATGTCCAGATCGATATCCAGATGTCCTATCGGACATCCAAAGGTAGAATGAGACGTCTGGTAGAGATCTATTTTCCATATTTTTCTCTGCCGAGTCCTGACAATGTGTACGCATGTGTCAGAGGTTGGGAGGCACGGAGGAGTGAGGACCGAGGTGATTTCAGACGTCTGGGAGCATCTCCAGATGTCTAACGGAACCCGCAGACGTCGATACTACGTTCTAGACGTCCGATAGAGGCGCCCGAGAGAGGTATGCCTGCGAGTTGGTTTAAGACATCTGATTTCTGTCAGACCTCGTGTTTTAGGCCCGTTCAAGGCCCAAACAATGTTGGTTTTCCGTAAACGAAACATCATTGTTTTTTGTACGAATTTCTTCACGTAATGGTAGCCTGTTTGTATCTTTTGGAATCCTTTTGACCTATCCATCCATGTCTTAGGTCTCCAGTTCGTCAGGTGTACGGAACCTGTGGAGACGTCGGAGCTACTGTACGAGCCCCCATTCCACTAATTCTCCAAGTTAAAGTATGCTCTAGAATACAGCTATTCAATTGAACCCTAGGGTATGACATGAACACTAGGGATAGAAAAGATGCATGTGTAGAGAGATGGATGATTAAATAAATCATAAGCTGCCTGTACTACCCGAAATGAACTACACTATGGATCATGAAAAATGAACTCGTACTGTGAAAACTGAGATGCCTATTCTATATGTAACAAACTAGGGATGGAATAAAGAAAAGTTCATGTACAAACCCTACAGGGAATGTAGAATGAGATAAGAACACTGTAGTACAGAGAATCAGATGGTTCTGGAATTTGCCACCCACAGGCGGCCATTAAGGGAAGTGAGCTGACCTTTGTGTACATGGTACTAAAGAGAGCAACTATCCCTTGTAGTGTAGAGGAGAGCTTCCCACCCTTAGGTTAAGACCAGGGGTGGATTTGGCCACTCTACGTTGACTCTTGCTGGCCCTCGTGTACATGGTACCGAGGTGAGCTACTTAGTGTAGGGGGGAGCTAGCCGCCCCAGGGGGCCTAGGGTTAGGCATGGCCACCCTACACCGACTCTTGTTAGCCCGTTGGGCAAACTAGGATAGTCGGACGAGGGTACGTGGACTGAGGAGGGGTGAGACCCCTTTTCTAAGAGGGCAAGGCCCTATACTGTTCTGCACTGTACGTTGAGGCATACCCGTTAGCAGAAACGACTGACCGCTTTCCAGTGCGGGGTAGCTACCCGCACGCTTATCACGTGTGCTGTAGTAACCGCTACGTCACGATCTTGACCTCAGGGTGGTAGACCTGGTGTAGGACTACCACAGAGGGACTCTCCCAACCAGGAGAGTGCCACGTGTGCATCCTGCATCACGGGAAAACTACAAGCAAGATCGTTCCTTTAGGGAACAAGAAGATTAAAGTAATGTAATGGATCTTGATTAGAGGTCTCTATATAGCAACACATTATAAGATCGGGAAATAATATGTTAAATGTACTTTATGTTTTTCGCCACCACTCTACTCAGCATTAACTGACTCCAGTTATTTAACTTTGTATAGGTCAGGGATTTGAGCAGCTGTAACGACCCGGTTCCCGAGTCCCTACGAGACACGAGAACCGGACCGACTCGACTAATCCCAAGACCTAGTCGTCCAACGAGGAAGTAACCAAAAGACAGTAAAATAAACCACATTCAGCATGAATATAACTAACAGTAAGAAAGTACAGCAGTAAGGAAAGAAACTACTACAGTAGGTACCACCACAACAGTAAAACAGCATTTATCATATAACAAGAACTGCAGGTAAAGAAGGTACAACGGAAACAAAAACTACTCACTAGAACAGAAAGAAAAAGGGGTACAAAAGGCTGTGGTAACTCTACTGGACCCTACTCGGCCCAGCGTCCTCTGCAGCCGCCGACCCTGGCTGCTCAACACCTGGTCCTGAAAATGGTAACGAGTGTAACACGTCAGCAAAACGCTGAGTAGAGTGGCAAACTAACTAAAGGCAACAGTAGAGTGTACAGTAGTTGTTATGTTCTATTACTTCCTTTATTCACATCTTTCAATTTTTCTCACTATTTCATTTATTTCTCAGATCCTTTACTTGATCTCGAATGTCCTCGTGGGAACGATCTTGATTGCAGTCTTTT
The DNA here is from genome assembly GCA_037157565.1 of Thalassia testudinum. NCBI lineage: Eukaryota > Viridiplantae > Streptophyta > Magnoliopsida > Alismatales > Hydrocharitaceae > Thalassia > Thalassia testudinum. Next base: position 35,032,263 of record JAZHRO010000012.1, on the reverse strand, counting down.
CCAAAAGTAGAAGTAGCACGTGGTGCTCTCCTGGCTGGGAGAGTCCCCCGTGGTGATCCTACCCTCAGTCAACCACCCCAAGGTCACTGACAGACGTAACGGTGACTACGGCACGCGCGATAAACGCACAGGTAGCTAGCCCGCACTGGCACGCGGTCAGTCGTTTCCGTTAACGGGTGCGCCCAAAGCACAGCACGGAACCAGGGCAGAGCCCTCTCAGTAACAGGGGTCCAACCCCTCCACAGTAACCAAACCGGGGCCTTGCCCCTCCATAGTCCGCGCACCCTCGCCTGACTACCCTGGTTTGCCCTAATGGGCCTAACAAGTCGGTGAAGGAGGCTAGCAGAACCCCGGGGCCCGTGGGGTAGCTAGTACTCTCCTAACACTACTAGCTCTCCTCGGTACTACGTACACGAGGGCCAACAAGTCGGTACAGAGCGGCCAATCCTAACCCCGGGTCCCTGGGGCGGCTGGCCCCACTCTGCACTAAACAGGTACAGGTACTTCCCTTGGTACTACGTACCCAAGAGACAGTACAAACTACATCTCAGTTCCATTCCTTTTTCTTTCCAGGAGTTCCACTCCTAATTCCCCGTAGGGTTCCAGCTCTTTATCTCAGAACATCATATGTTTCACTTTCCAGATTCACGTTCTCAAAATCCATGATCTCAAACATGTTTCTTTATTCATAACAGGCAGCTGTTAATTCAAATTACAGGCAGCTTTATATTCCTTTCCATTTTTCCAAGACTGCAGTATTATACATTCCACTAGTTTTTCCATCCTAAATTCATGCCGCATCCTAGGATCTAGCATACAACTAGTTTTCCAGCCCTAGGATTCATGCATCACCTAGGAGCTATCATTCCATACATTTCTCATTCCTAGGATTCATGCAATGTCCTAGATTCTAGTTATGGTTTCATACTTTAACAGATTTTATTAATAACTTAAGCCACTCTACCAGGTACAACAGGAGTAATGGGGGCGTGATCGGGAATCCCGCGCGCCTCCGCGACTCTCAAGATTGCAACCGAACGAGGTCCTATCACAAGGATCAAACACAAGGAGTGTCTCAAAACAGTGTATAGCTACTGTAGACGAGTAGAGGAATTAATTCTGAAAAGAACGCAACTCGAATCGCGGAAAACGGAGCCCAAACGGGCCCTAAACGGGTCTAAAAAGCTGTGCAAAATCAGACGTCTGGAACTCCTTCCAGACGTCTTAAACGGTGGATCAGAGAATTACCTGTTCAGCTTGGTTCCCCAGACGTCCAGAAGTCTGCGGGGACGTCTGTCCTATACCCCAGACATCCGATGGTCCACACGGACGTCTGTAGGTCACTCCCGCCGTCTGGTACAACTTAGAGACGTCTGATTCGCAAAGGATGGCGAATCAGCGAACCTGCGCACGGCCAACCCCCCTCCCTCAGTACGGTTAGTCGACAAGAAGGAAGAAGAAAGCGGAAACTCACCTTTCAGACGTCTGTATGATCTTACAGACGTCGACCTTGCCGTCTGGCTATCAACCCAGACGTCTGATTCTGGAAATTTTTCCAGAATCAGAACCCTGCTCGGCCTCCGCTCGCGACGCCGCCCGCGTCGCACCTCGCGCGTCCGCTGCTCCGTCCGCAGCAGGTCCCTCTCTGCGACACTCCGCGCCCCCTGCGCCCTCCGCCGGCCGGCCAAGCCGCTCCGGCGAGCTCGCCCTCACGGCAGAGCCCTGCCTTCGCACGCCGCACCTCCTCCGTGCTCACTGCGGCTGCCGCTGCCGCCCTCACGTCCGCTCGCTCTCGCGCACAGGAAGGAGAAGAAGGAGGAGACGGTGGAGACGGAAGGGGAGGCGTGCCCCTTTAAGGCCGCGCGAGGAGGAGAGAGAAGGTGGTCGCAGCGCGCCTGCAGCCGCAGAGAGAGAGAGAGGAATCGCAGGTCTGCGCGCACAGGCGCGCAGACGAATCTCCCGTGCGAACATAACTGTTCTCCAGACGTCTGTAAACGATCCCGGACGTCTGGTCAGACGTCTGGATGTGATCCCAGACGTCTGGTCCGACGTCTGGGCCACCTCCCAGACGTCTTAAAAGGCGTCTGGGGCACGCGTTCGTTACAATATAACAAACTCAAAGGAAGTTTCGTCCCCGAAACTTGCGCCAACTAGGGTGCGGGAAAAAGATGTCCAAATAACCATAACAAACTCAAAGAGGACCGAAGCCGGTCCGAAAAGACGTGCCCGCGAAATGCTCCGGGTACCGCTCCCGCATTGCCGCCTCAGGCTCCCAGGTAGCCTCCTCGTACCGCTGGCTCCTCCACAAAACCTTTACCAGGGGTACTTGCTTTCGTCTCAACCTGCGGACGGCTCGGTCTAGGATCTGCACTGGCCGCTCGGGGTAGGTCAGGTCGTCGCTCACCTCGACGCTCTCGTGACTCAGTACGTGGCTGGGATCGGCTACGTACTTCCTGAGGTTGGACACGTGGAACACGTCGTGCACACCAGAAAGCTGCGGGGGAAGGGCAAGTCTGTAAGCAACGGGTCCAACCCGCTCCAGGACCTCAAAGGGCCCCACGAACCTCGGCGCGAGCTTCCCTCTCACCCCAAACCGCTGTAAGCCCTTCATGGGCGAAACACGAAGGAAGACGTGGTCCCCAACCTCGAACTGCACCTCTCTGCGTCTGCGATCTGCGTAGCTCTTCTGTCTGCTCCTGACAGTGCGGAGTCGTCTATGGATCTGCTCGACTACCTCCTGACTCTGCCGGATCAACCGGGGGCCAACCTCCCACTTGGTCCCCACCTCAACCCAACTCAAGGGTGCCGTGCATTTCCATCCGTACAAAGCCTCGTAGGGAGCCATGCCGATGCTCGAGTGATAACTGTTGTTGTATGCAAACTCCGCCAGGGACAGGTGCTCCTCCCAAGAGCCCCTCCAGTCTAGTACACAGGCACGCAAAAGGTCCTCAAGTGTCTGTATCGTGCGTTCCGACTGTCCGTCCGTCTGGGGGTGGTAAGCCGTGCTAAACCTCAACCTCGTCCCCAAAGCCTGCTGAAACTCAGCCCAAAACTGGGACGTAAAGCGGGTATCCCGGTCGGATACGATCTCCCGCGGAACTCCGTGTAGTCGCACCACATCACGGATATACCTCTCTGCCAACTGTGCTGGTCCCAAAGTGACTCGGATCGGCAAGAATCGTGTCGTCTTCGTCAATCTATCCACTATTACCCAGACTGCGTCGTGTCCTCGCTGGGTAACAGGTAAGCCCACCACCAAGTCCATGGTGATGCTCTCCCACTTCCACTCTGGCACTGGAAGCGGCTGAAGCGGCCCTGCAGGCCTCTGATGCTCGGCTTTCACCTGCTGGCACACTAAGCACTGCTGCACGAACTCACCCACATCCCGCTTCATCCCTCTCCACCAGAACTCGCATCTCAAGTCATGGTACATTTTCGTGTTTCCGGGATGTATGGTGAATCTGGAACCGTGTGCCTCAGTCAGGAGCTCTCTCAACAGCTCCTCGTCTCTGGGGACGCACAACCGTCCCCTCAAGCGTAACACCTGGTCTGTGAAAGAGAAGTCCCCTGGGTCCCCTGATAGTACTCTGTCGCGCAAAGACTGCAAGTACGGATCGGCCATCTGTCCCGTGATGATGCGGTCTATCAACTCTGGCCTGGTCTGCCGTGTCACCGTCACTGCCCCACAATACCCTCGTAACTCTAGAGGTCGCCAACTGCCCACCTCCTCCAAAAGGCTCCAACTCTGTAACTGTAGACTGGCCAAGCGTGCGGACGCCTTACGGCTCAAGGCGTCAGCCACCACATTGGCCTTTCCCGGGTGGTAGGAGATGCTGCAGTCGTAGTCCTTCAGGAGCTCCAACCAACGTCTCTGTCTCATGTTGAGCTCCTTCTGGTCAAAAAGATATCTGAGGCTCTTGTGATCTGTAAAAATCTCGAAGGTCTCACCGTACAAGTAGTGCCTCCATGTCTTCAGCGCGAAGACAACAGCTGCCAACTCTAGATCGTGGGTAGGGTAGGTATGCTCATGGGGCTTCAGTTGCCGCGAAGCGTAAGCGACCACGTGACCCCTCTGCATGAGCACACCTCCTAACCCCTGCAAGGAAGCGTCCGTGTACACAACGAACCCGCCACTACTGTCAGGGATGGTGAGCACGGGAGCCGAGGTCAACCTCTCCTTCAGCTCCAGAAAACACGCCTCACAGGCGTCTGTCCAAGCGAAAGGCACATCCTTCCGGGTCAACTGTGTCATAGGACGTGCAATCTGCGAAAACCCTCTAATGAACCGTCTGTAGTAACCTGCCAGTCCCAGGAAACTGTGAATCTCAGTGACTGAACGTGGTCTCTCCCACCTGAGCACTGCCTCGACCTTGGCAGGGTCCATCGCCAGGCCGTCTCTAGAGATCACATGACCCAAAAAGGTCACCTCCCTCAACCAGAACTCGCACTTGCTGTATTTGGCGTACAGCCTGCGTCGTCTCAGAGTGTCCAGAACCATCCGCAAGTGCTGTCCGTGCTGCGTCCGATCTCTAGAATAGATGAGTACATCATCTATGAAAACCACCACAAACTGGTCCAAGTACGGTCTAAACACCCGGTTCATCAGGTCCATGAAAGCAGCGGGGGCATTGGTCAGTCCAAACGGCATGACCAAAAACTCCTAGTGTCCGTAGCGGGTGCGGAAAGCTGTCTTGGAGACGTCGGTCTCCCTGATCCTCAACTGGTGGTATCCAGACCTCAAGTCGATCTTGGAAAACACCGTGGCACCCCGCAACTGGTCAAACAAATCGTCGATCCTCGGCAACGGATATCTGTTCTTGATGGTGACCCTATTCAGCTGTCGGTAGTCCACACAAAGGCGTAGGGTCCCATCCTTCTTCTTCACAAACAGTACCGGGGCTCCCCAGGGAGACGCACTGGGCCTCACGAAACCTTTCTCCAAAAGGTCTTGCAACTGGGACTTGAGCTCTCGCAGCTCAAGCGGTGCCATTCTGTATGGCGCGGTGGAGATGGGGCTGGTCCCTGGTACTAGTGAGATCTCAAACTCGATCTCACGCTCGGGCGGTAGTCCTGGTAACTCGTCTGGAAACACGTCGGGGTACTCTCTGACCACCGGGATGCTCTGGAAGTCTGCCACGGGGCTGTGCTCTGCCACCACACAAGCTAGGAAGCCCTCACACCCCTGGCTCAAAAGTCTCGCCGCCCGAAGTGCCGAAATGCACCTGAAACCTCCATCCACTAGCTGCCCGTAAAACTCGAAAGAAGGCAGCTCCGGAATGGAGAAGACAATCTTCCTCTCAAAACAGTCTACCAAGGCGTGGTAAGCGGACAGCCAATCCATCCCCAGAATCACTCCAAAGTCCTCCATCTGTATCATAATCAGGTCAGCTGGCAGGCTATGTCCCCCGATGCTGACCCCGCAACCCGTGTACACCTCCTCAGCTACAAACAGCTGACCACTCGGACCTCTGATTACGAACGGATTCTCTAACAGTGTATAATCCTGGTCCAAACTAACTGCGAAACTGGCTGCGACAAACGAGTGCGTAGCGCCGGAATCGAAAAGCGTGTAAACGAGTCTGCCAGAAACTGAAACCATACCTGCTACCACGGATCCCGATGCTCTGGCATCCCTGTGTGTTAGGGCGTTGATACGCCCCTCAGCCCTAGGTGCGGACGAAGCAGCCACACTCTGCGTCGGACGGGCAGGTGCTGGCCGGTACCCTCCTCGCGACTGCTGTCCTCCTCCTCGTGCCTGGGGACCGCGGCCTCCTGCGCGCCCTCCAGTGCTCTGCGCGGGAAGTATCTGCTGGCCTCCTGCCCTAGATGGGCAGTCCCTCCTGACGTGGCCCGGCTGGCCACACTGGCAGCAGAGGGGAACCCGACTCCCGCCCTCAGTGAGTCCCTGCTGTCGGCTAGGCGGGGGTCCGGTGCTGGCGACTGGCCCCTGTCGAGGGCCCCCAAAGGCCACTGATGGCCCTACACAATGTGACGGCTCTCCTGCGGACGTCACGTGTCTCCATTCTCGCCGGCCCTGTGAGAAGTCTGGCTGAAAGGGCCTCTTCCGCCCGCCGTCGGTCTCTCGCGCGGACGGGTTGGTCTCCTCATAAGTCATAGCTGCCTCTACCACCCTCGAAAACGTCGGCAGCTTCAGGGGTTTGACATACCCCCGGATCGCAGGCCGGAGCCCCTCGGTGAACCTCCAAAGGCGCTCCTCCTCAGTGGCTACCGCTGTCGCTGCAAAGCGGGATAGCTCCAAGAAACGCGTGCGGTACGCGCTCACGGTCATCGTCCCTTGGCGGAGAGTGTGGAACTCCCGCCTCCTCTGGTCCTGCCACGTCTGGGGAAAGTACTGCTCGCAGAAGAGGGTGACGAACTGGTCCCACGTCGGCTCGTCCCTCTCCTGTCCCCGGACCGCCCTCCACCACCGGTGTGCCGCACTCTCCATCTGGTACGTGGCAAAGGCCACGCGGCACTCCACCGGGGGGCGAAGGGTGTCGAAGATCTTCTCCAGCTGCTCAAGCCAGTCCTCTGCCTCGGTCGGGTCCTCATCCCCCTTGAAGGAGGGGGGCTTCAGCTTCCGGAACTGTCCGAAAAGCTCGAAGTGGCGCTGTAGGGGAGTAGCTGGTGCACCTCCAGGCGAAGGTGCCTCGTGTACAGAAGTGTCGGAGGAAGGTGGGGGCGGCAGGGGCCCATCCCCTCCCTCGTGTCCAGCGCCGCGTCTGTCGCGTGGTCCCACAGAGGACTCCCCCTCTGCAACCCCAGGAGGAGGTGCTCGGGGCGGTGGGTGGAGCTCCTCTCGTACAATATCCCGTATCAGTCTGGCGAGGTCCTGGGCTTGGACGCCAGGGAGTGGTGGCTGGTCCACCGAGACGTCAACGACAGCACGTCCACCTCGCCGACCTCGCCCTCGGCCGCGCCCGCGGCCAGTCTTGCCAGTCCCGCGACGAGGCATCTCCTGCAAGGAGACGCGAAACAAAATGGAAACGTCAAAACAAACGGTACCTAACAAAACTTCTAAGAGCTCATATCAAGAGATATGTTGTGGTGGCTACTCTAGCTATAAACATGTGAATTGGTTATTTTCCAGTCAGTTGATTCACTTCTCGGGACGACCTTGCTCTGATACCATCTTGTAACGACCCAGTTCCCGAGTCCCTACGAGACACGAGAACCGGACCGACTCGACTAATCCCAAGACCTAGTCGTCCAACGAGGAAGTAACCAAAAGACAGTAAAATAAACCACATTCAGCATGAATAT